>HG996555.1:52358627-57358627 GCA_905340355.1 Rhagonycha fulva
AGGACAGTTAATGCTACATCAGCTAATGTAAAATTTTCAGAACAAAGCCACCAGTGTTCTCGACCTAAAATTTAAAAAATATTATTTTTGCGTATTTCATGCTTTTTATACATATTTACAGAAATATCCTTTTTACAACTAATCAAACATTACAAGATTACAACATTACAAGCATACAAATTCAAATAATTTTCTGATATCTGATGAAGTGATGAGGATTCTTTGAGTACTACAGCCGGAAGTCGCTCGTAAAACATTACTTATTAGTTATTAGCAATAAAATGCAGAAAACTAATTATGAAATCAAACCTGTTATAGCATTTTTAATTTTTCAAAGTACGTTTTGTTTTGTTCTTGAAAAAAGTTGAACTAAAAGTTGTTGTATAGTTACGGGGTGTAGAATCGGCTCACACCCGAATGGTCACAATCTCATAATGGAATTTAAAAATGTTGGTAGATACTTTTACTAGCGCTGTCTATTTTATAAAAGCTGAACTACGTTCTGTATTATAATTACCGACTTTTACAGAAAAATACTGGTTTGCAGTGCGGATATAGAGGAAAAATGTCCAAACTTAAAAATTTTACATGCAAATACGGGAACAATTGAGCTGACGTTAATATATGATTAAATTTTGATATTAAAGTTTTAAAGTAAAGTTAAATATCCATTTTACATTATGTATATCTCAAAATTTTGATTTTTTCTCGCAACATACAGAAAAAACGTATGTATAAAAAGAATTCATAATTAGTGATTTTCAACATGCCATATTTTAGTTAATATAAATAATTGAGCGTTAAAATTTAGCTTATAATGTAGATCAATCTTTCTACTTTAATTTATATATACATCATTTTCTTGTAAGTATGATACTTTTAGCTGCTCAAACGCTCCCGTTTTACACTAAAAACGCTACGATTAACATTGTATTAACAGAGGCCGAATCACCACCTTAAATGTTTCAATATTTTGTGTTCCCCTAGTAACTTTAGAGAAAAACTGTAGGTAAATAGGTTTTTTTATAGGCAAAGAAATACTGAATTTCTACAGATTATGGTGCTTATATATAGTTTTTCATTTTGTATAAGATTTAACAGTTGAAATCTGCCATTTTAATAATAAGTTGTTCATATAAAAATTATTGTTTTGACGATTAAATTCGTTTTCTACAAAGGTCCAACAACAACAAAAATATTTTGTTTCTAACTGTAAGAAGTTTGTTGTAGCAGAAAAATTTTTCTTGTAGCGGCAAAACAATTTGTTGAAGCTATATCAACTAACATAAGATATTGTTGTAAAGACAAAAAATTTGTCACAGCAACAAGTCCTCTTTCTCTACATCTAAACTAAACGGAGGTTCTCTACCAAGAAGAGAACTCTTATGTATAAAATTGTTACCAATCATCCTTTATGGTAAAGAGACCACGAAGGAGAAGATACTAATTGTTCTTTATTTATTTATTTATTTATTATCTATTTAAAAAAATTAACTATTTACCTTCTATGTGTTGGCTAAGCTCGGTTTCTATTTGATCAAGAACATTTACAAATTGATCTATTACTTTCAAATATTTAGTTTTATTTATTAATGTTCCAGTCTTTCCTTCATGATATTCAGCTTTTTGAATGAGTACATCTCTATGTATTGGATTTTCATCTGCACACTTTCTTAACACTATTCCTATGTTTTTTTCAGAATCTGGACAGTATTACAAATAATATTTTAACAGTCATTAAAATAATTAATCTGATACTACTCACTTGCTAACAAATTTCGTACCGGTCCAATAAACGGAAGTTTAGGACAACCAATAAGTTCATTGTGAAACAACGACCCCATAGTTAGAGTTCTTATGGGTAGCTGATCTATAATATTTCTAAAATAAATAACTTTTTGTCGAGTAGTTTGATTTTCTCTAGGTATTAATCTAATTGCATCTCCTAAAATTTAATAAATTTTATAACTACAAAACAGATGTACTGTTGAGCAAAGGTATGTTTATCAATCAGGTTGAATAATAATTATTTGCGATAAGAGGTTGGAAAATTACACTTTTTATCATAATATCTTAGGTTAAAAGTTAAAAATTTGAAAAATACGATTTTGTACAGTTTTTTGGGTTTCCAAGGAGACAGAAAACATTCTTTTGAAAAATAAGTTTCTCGAAATCCCTAATTGGCCTAATCCAATTGAACCTTTTTGAAATATATTTTCTTACTGCAAAATGTATAAAAAATTAGATCATTTCATTCAAACTCGATGCTAACTTTAATCGCTTGCTAAGCAGTTCAACAGTCTCTTATCAAATTTCTTTCTCGGCTAGATCAAAAACTATAGTTTTTTCTATCTGTATCTATTTATTTTGAAAATTTTTATACAATGAATTCAAAAATAATTTTAAGCATAAAAAAATACAGGACAGTTATAGTTCCGTATAAAACTTATAAAACAACCTGGAAATATAGGATAATTCTGTAAAATGCGAGACGTCTGGTCACCCTACATTATACCAGGAAGCGCAGTTATAAGAACATAGAAATTAAGTTGATTTCTAACTGACTGATTGCCAATACAAAAATACAATTTCTGTGGAAATCCAGTTTTTACTGAGGAGGTAAGGATTGCGAATATTAAGATAATTCATTCATTATTGCCATTAAATACTAATTATATTTGATACTTTCTGGGGAGTAAATTTTGATTTGGGAGGCTTAGCCCTCTCTGCTTCCCCCTAATTGCACTTATGCACGGCGTGTGTTATTTATCGAGGCGTTAACCAAATATTTGCATTATTAAAATTTAATAATATTAAAACTTTATAATATCGAGTTATTTAAAAATTAAAAATCAATTAAAATATTTATTAAGCTTTCAGATGATTATTTCATCAGTCATCAGAATAAGATATTAAAATTTAAAACATAATAGTAATATAATACTTATACAGGGTGCTGAATGAGTTAGGCGAACATAGGATATTAACGTGTAAAAACTTATTTTTGCAAATTCCTGCTTCTTTAATTATTTTAGCGAAAAATTGAAAGACACAAATATAATGTACAAATATAAACTACGACTGATAAGAGCTTACTTAAAATGTCAAAAAATACTTTTGAAATTGTTAAAATTTTTATTTATCAGACTGGCCATGTAAGTTTCCAAGGTAATATTCCATTTTATGAAATTAAAATTTAATAAAGTGCAAAACTTTAAACAGCGTGCAACTGATTTTTATTACTTATCAAAAATAATTACCTTGAAAACTTACATGGCCAGTCTGATAAATTAAAATTTTAACAATTTTAAAAGAATTTTTTGACCTTTTAAGTAAAAGCTAGATAAAATCAAATGCTGTGATCATTTGCAGTTTATATTTCTACATTATATTTGTATCTTTCAATTTTTCTTTAGAATAATTGAATGGTTAAGTGCGAAAAGGTAAGTATTACAAAATCTACATTTCGAGATAATCGATTTAAAGTGTCTGCTTTGTCTAATTGATCTCCAAATTGTATTTTTTTCACAATCTTTTAGAAATAGATATTCCTTATGTAAAACAGCAAAAAAAATCCTTTTGATAATAATAGCTTTTTAATAATAATAATTTTTATATTATGAAGTACTTACCTTTCTGCACCAAATGTAAATTATTTGTTAAAAAAGTTACAAAATTTACACAAAACAAAGTTTTATTCCTAAAATTAAAGCATAATTGTTTAAATACCACCAGTCTCGGCTTTTTTCATTTCAAATTTTTGCGTTTTTGATGATTTTTTTTATAAGTAGGTATAATATTATAATTTCATCGTATGAAGAAGTAAAATTTATAAGTTTCGATTTAGGAGGTAACCTCTGAAACTACTTATCCGATTTTAAAAATTCATTTACCAATTAAATGAAATAATTTGCACTAACTTTACGATGAAAATTAAATTATGCAACTAAGGAAGAACGGTAGACACAACCTTACCAATACATCAACCGTCCCGAGACCATCACCCACAAAAAACTCTGTGTTTCAGACTCGTTAGTCATCATCAGTACCGTACACTTGATAACACTTAGTCGCATAATCCAGCAAAACATGGCTACTGAATTCATGGATGCAAAAAGACAGCAAACGCGTGTCAAATTTTACATATCAAAAACAATGCCTAATCGTGCATTCTTGGCGCATGCCTGAGGTAAATAAAAATGACAATCTTGCTATAAAGCATATCAATTAAATTAAATAATTTGCACTAACTTTACTATGAAAATTGTCATATGCAATATCCCAAGTGCATTTCAAATTGTCGACAATTTTTTTGAGCTCACGAATGCGTTTGTTGCTTTAAGAGGAGGGAAAATTGCCGCAAAGCAACAAACGCATAAGTGAAAAGCGAAAAAAAATTGTATACTAATTTGAAATGCATGAGAGGATATTTATTTAGACTATTTCACGAATAAAATAGAAGGTTAATATAAATAATTAATTACATTATAATTTGAGTTACTGCTAAAAACACAATTTTCTTCAAGTTTATTTAGTAGATAATATACGTATTATTTAAATATTAAAGTTAATAAAAAAAATTGTCACTTATATATTTGCTTTAAAATAAACTTGAAAAAATAGTCGCTGCAAGTCGATTGCTATTGGTTGAATGTTTCGTTATTTTTTCATTCCATTGGTCTAATGACAGCTGAGTGAAATAGTCATTTTTATTTACCTCATGCATGCGCCAAGAATGCACGATTAGGCATTGTTTTCGATATGTAAAATTTGACACGCGTTTGCTGTCTTTTTGCATCGATGAATTCAGTAGCCATGTTTTGCTGGATTATGCGACTAAGTGTTATCAAGTGTACGGTACTGATAATAATGAACTAAGGAGTCTGAAACACAGAGTTTTTTGTGGGTGATGATCTCGGGACGTTTGATGTATTGGTAAGATTGTGTCTACCGTTCTTCCTTAGTTGCATAATTTAATTTTCATCGTAAAGTTAGTGCAAATTATTTCATTTAATTGATATGCTTTATAGCAAGATTGTCATTTTTTGTTTCTTTTACCAATATTTAGAATGGACCTTCAGGGTACAGCTATAGTATGCATAATAAACCGATATTTGATATGGTCAAAAAAAATTTAAAAGTTGAAACTACAATTTTTATTTTTATACCAAACGATCGGGCGACTTCGAAATTATAATAAAACATGTATATTATCTCAATTTTGGTAAAAATGTCAGTACTTCCCTTTTCGCACTTAACCATTCAATTAGGGAAGCAGGAATCACGTTAAGAGGGGCATTTTTTTCAGGGCCTTTTTAATTTAATCAACAGATGGCGCCTACTTAAATATTTTTATAAAATAAGAGGAGGCTTTTGTGTTTAAAATATAGGAAATTCGTTGAGATAATACTATTCTATAAACAATATTCTTGATCTTAAGCTATTTTGAGTTCGTAATATTTATTTATAAAAACACAATTCATAATTAAAGTTTAATCAATGATTATAAGAGCTATAAAGATGAATAACGCAATGTAAATTTATATGTATCAAAATTATTTCTTATAAGTAGATGGCAGCACTATTTTGCGTGATCAACTTTTGAAATGCCGGTGTAGCCGGGAATTTTAACCCCCTTTTATTTTACCCCCGGGGGTAAAATTTCACTAGGGAATTTTTACCGGGGGGGTAAAATTACCCTAGGGAATATTTACCGGGGGTAAAATTTTACTAGAGAATTTTTACCGGGGGTAAAATTTCGCTAGGGAATTTTTATTCCCCGTAAAAAATAATTAGGGGGTAAAATTTCACTAGGGAATTTTTACCGGGGGGTAAAAAGCTCAAAATATTCTTAGTGAATATTTACCTCCTTAAGAAATTTTATAGGTAAATAAGAATTTTTATATCTGTTTATGTATCAAAATTTATATGAATTTACTGCAAAATGCTAACATATCTTTCTCAGATATTTGAAGAATAAAATAGAATAATTTAAAAGCTTAACACATTTTTTTAAAAATTACATTTATTTATACACTTCTTTTTACCGAAATTCCTACTTCAAAATGATTTGAATTTTTATGGTTTAAATATATTGGTAGATTTTTGTAATTAGATTCATCGGAAAGGTGCATTGAACTTGGAAACCTTATCCATGCAGGATTTTTTAAAATTTTAGTAAACGAATATATCGTGGGTATTCTGCGAAACAGCACTAAGTCAATATTTTGCTGTTTTGACTTAATCATGGGGTTGTATTGATTGGTGAACGCTAAACAAACTGCGAAAACGACTAAATCATATTTCCAAAAATAACAAAGATAATTTCTGTTTTAAGTCAAAATCACTTAAATTTGTTCAGGGAAAATTAAAAAATATTTAATTTTTTTTTATTTTATTGTTATTTTTTACCTTATGTACCATTTCTGGACAAAATATTTAAGAAATAAATGTGATAAATGGGAAAAAACTGCTGCTGAATCTTAATTTTACCTTTATTATTTAAGAAAAATGCACTAAGTCATACATTTTTACACTTTTTTTTAAATTGACCAATAGGCAAATATTTTTAAATAACAAATGAGGGAATATTGAAGATGATAAAGCATTGTATCGTTCGCAACCATTAATTTTCTGACATCTTAATAAATATAATTCTTATTTCAATACAAACTTTCAAATGCAATTATCTCAAAACTATGAATATCGACTTAGTGCCTTTTCGCAGAATACCCACGATATGTCGGCCCCTATGAGTGCTGCAGTAAAAAGCATCTCAACATCTGTTGCCCAAATTGAATTTTTGTGATATTCATGTAATTCTGAACAACAGAAAACAGATCCACTTTTTGTTTTTGAGTTTTCATAAATTCAGTGATTAGCTTTTGTACTTCTTTGTCTTCCAAAATCTAAGGAAGATATTTTAGCATCTCAGAATATAATATAATCGAATTTGATACATAAACAGTAATAAAAATTCTGATTTACCTATAAAATTTCTTAAGGGGGTAAAAATTCACTGAGGTTATTTTGAACTTTTTTACCCCCCGGTAAAAATTCTCTAGGGAAATTTTACCCCCAGTAAAAAATAATTAGGGGGTAAAATTTCACTAGAGAATTTTTACCGGGGGGTAAAATTTCACTAGGGAATTTTTACCGGGGGGTAAAATTTCACCGGGGTAAAAATTCCCGGTTACACCGGTATGTAGTTATTGTGATTTTGTCGTTATGTAGCTTTCTTTGGTTTATCATGGATGTCACAAATATAATTTTAAATTCGTTCATTCGGTATTTTTAAGGTTGTTAAAATGGCGGTGAGAATAAGTTGTGGTTGGCACTCTGTCCTATGCTAAATACATAAGATAAAGCAAGATAAAAGTATCCATTGCCAATTTAGGTAAAATTTAGGTTTGTAACTTTGCTAGAAGTGTGAGTTATCCTTGTTAAAAAGAAAGAAACGATACAAATACGATTTAATAATTTAGTTGTATATCCAACATTATACAAGACGTGTACACTGTATCAAAATTTGTGACATATTAAAACCTATAGCTTTGGATATCTTTCTAGTTTTATATAATCTTTGGTTTAATTATCTATTTTTGTAAGTGAGTATGTTTTGACATACTCAATACGAACTCAAAATAGCTTAAGACCAAGAATATTGTTTATAGAATAGTATTATCTCAACGAATTTGCTATATTTTAAATACAAAAGCTTCCTCTTATTTTATAAAAATATTTAAGTAGGCGCCATCTGTTGATTAAATTAAAAAAAAAAAAAAAGTGCCCCTCTTAATATCCTATGTTCGCCTAACTCATTCAGCACCCGGTAGAATAAGTATTGTTTATAAGTAGTTAATAAATAAACTAATAAATTTTACTTATAAGTAGTACTTATAGAATAATTAATTTCACTTGCTCGCTTTTGATGACCAAAAGTTGATCTCGCGCATTCACTTATGCGCACTCTCTGATTGTTGTAATCTTATAATTCCAATTCTTCATTGTTGTAATTTTTAATTTTAACGTTGGCAGCATATCAGATTGTAATATACCAACTACTTCAATTCAATAATCTAAGAACTATACAACAAAACCAAGATCTAGAACAAAAAGCAAAAATTCTAAAAGAAACAATTCTACAAACGGTAAAGAAATTTACAGAACCAAGACAAAGAAAAAAGAAAGAGTGGTACGATGAAGAGTGCAAGACAGAAACATATAAAAGAGAAGAATATAGAAAGGAATCTATACAGAAACAAACTGTAGAACATAGAAAAACGTACGAAGAACAAAGAAGAAAGTGTAAAAAGCTTTTCAGAGAAAAAAAGAGAAAATACATGACCGAAAGGCTCAAAGAAATAGAAGACAAGTTTAAAAACAAAGAGATTAGAAACTTCTACCAGAGAGTAGATTTGCAAGGATAGAGATGGAAATTTAATAGGAGGAGAAAAAGAGATCATGGAACGATGGGCACAGTACTTCGAAGAATTACTCAATAAAAGCCAAGAGAAGACAAATGACATTAACATTGAATAAGAATTGCAGAAAGTATAAAAGTAGAAATGCCTAAAAGACAAGAAATAATTGATATTATCAAAAAACTAAAAAACAATAAAAGTGCGGGAGAAGATGGTATAACAGCAGAGATGATCAAATTTGGAGGTGAAGAACTACTCGAACGGATATATGAGCTGATAGTACAAATATTTAATGAGGAAAAAATGCCTGAAACCTGGGGTGAAGCGCTGATATGCCCAATATATAAGAAAGGCGACAAGAAAGATTGCGCAAACTATCGAGGAATAGCGTTACTGAACGTGATATACAAAATCCTCGCAACATGGATAAAACAAAAAGTGGAAGAACAAGCAGAAAAAATAATAGGCGAATACCAGAGCGGGTTTAGAACCGGAAGATCAGTAGTGGACCAAGTGTTTACAATTAAACAGATTCAGGAAAAAAGCCATAGTTTACGGCTACACACACACTTGGCATTCATAGACTTTAAGCAGGCGTACGACAGCATAAAAAGAAATAAACTATATCAGATACTAGAAGAATTCAAGATACACCCCAAATTGATCAAACTGATAAAGATGACATTAGAAAAAACAGAAAATAGAGTAATAGTGAAAAGAAGGACTACAAGAAAGTTCAAAGTAGAGAGTGGCCTGAGACAGGGAGATCCATTGTCGGCGTTGATGTTCAACCTTGTACTGGAGAAGATTATCCGTGAGAGTATGATAAACAGAAATGGAACACTATTCAGCAATTACCACCAGTGTCTGGCGTTCGCAGACGATGTAACATTGATAGCTAGATCAAAAAAGAACTACAACAATGCATCATCAGAATGACAGAAGCGGCGAGAAGAATGGGGTTAGAGATCAACGAGCAGAAAACTAAATATATGACATGGCAAGACGAACCGTATGAAGAGAACAGAATGCTGCAGGTAAAAACGGAAAACAATAGAACTTTAAATATAGAGGAAGTCCTGTCATTTGTATACCTAGGCACAGTGATAACAAGGAAGCCTGGTAGTAGCGAAGAAATCAGAGCTAGGATAAATGCAGGAAAAACAAAAGCATAGCGGCACTACATGGAATCTTGTCAAAGAAGATGATGTCTAGAGCGATGAAAACTAGAATCTACCGAACAATAATAAGACCGGTGGTGACCTACGTATGTGAAGTATAGACGCTAAAAAAGCAAGACCAGACAATGTTGGGAGTATGGGAGAGGAAGATGCTGAGAAAGATTTTTGGCGGTGTAAAGGTAGGAGAGACGTGGAGGAGACGAACAAACGTAGAGTTAAGAAAACTATACGGAGAACCGGAAATAGTGGATGTGATAAGAGCGCAGAGATTGAGATGGCTTGGACATGTGACGAGAATGGGTAAGAATAGAGTAACAGTCAAAGTGTGGGAGAGTCAAATAGATGGTAGAAGACGAAGAGGAAGACCAACACTTAAATGGAAAGACGATGTGAATGAGGACATACAACGACTAAAAGTGACAAATTGGAAAGATAAAGCAAGAAACAGGAAGAAGTGGAAGAAGATAGTAAACGAAGCTATGGGTCTTCAAGGCCTCTAATGCTAATGTATAGGTATATATACTTCAATTCAATACAAGGTAATTAAATATAATGCATTGAATTCAATAAATTAAAATTACCTTGAATTCAATATAATAATAATCATTATTTCAATTACCAACATTTGTAATTGTAACTCAATTACAAAAATAATTCTTGTTACTTCTCATTAGTGGGATGTGGGGAGGCACAAATATGCTTTTCCCTATAATGTAGTATCGTATATTGAAAATATATACCTATATACACTATAAAATATATAATTGAAATAAACTAGATATAATATAAGAAGTAGGACTTACAGCTTGTAATGTGGAATCCGAACTACTACGCAGGTAAAAAAAACGCGTGAATGCGTGAGTGCAGCTTGTCGTTACTGACGACAATAGTCAAGACAGCAAGTGAACTACTTATTCTATAAGTATTATACTTTAATTAAACCAACTATTTATAATATACTTTACCATTACTAAAATTGTCTTCCAAATAGTCGATAATACGAATAGAATCAGGTATAAATTCAACTCCTGCTTGAAGAACTGGAACTTCGCCTTTTGCATTAATATCCAAAAACCAAGATTGGTACTGACTTCCTTTAACTATATCGACTATGTGTTTTTTAAATATGATTTCTTTTTCATAAAGTACCATTAAAACCTTTTTGTAAAAATAATAATTCAAAAATTAAAACTCAAGTAATAAATAAAAAAATAGAGAGTGTGGCAAGAAGGGATCCTGAAATAAACGAGGGTACGGCTGTTATTTGATATCTTTGCTACGTTAAGGTCATTGCTTTGTCTCCGTACTGTGAAGAGAATGTTAAGCCGGAGGTCTCATTGAATTGATAAATTGCCACCATTAACAAAAAGCAGGGCTACAGGCACATCTGAAGACCAGCATAGTAAGCTACCTTATATTTATTTAGGGTTAATTAATATGTAAGTACATATCATAAATACATACAACAATTATACAGCTAGCAGCTGCTTCCCTGTTCCCAAATCGCTAAGCCGCGTTTGGTTTTGTAAGCATTTTACATTTTCTACCTACGACGAAGAGCCAGCTCGACGTAGAATTCCCAACCTGGAGGACCGGTAAGACGGCCAGAATAATGTTGTTACTTCGCCCGGATTCAAATAGGGGATTGAGCGTTCGTAGTCAATTCACTTGACTATTATTTTCCGACCGTCTCTTAAATTACCTACTGGATTTAAAACACTATAATCTAAAAATTAATCTGCGGACTACAGTTGCCAACCCGTCTAGCCAGTGCCAACGTAAAGAGTTATGACCAAAAAAACCCTCATTATTGAACAACGCTTTATTATTGGGGAAGCCTTTCTGTCTGACTTTGGATAAATAAAAAAAAGATAAAAGATACATAAACAAATTATTATTTATACATAGGTACCTACTTACGTACGTATTCATGGTTTGCTACATTGATTTTCTTTTCATATTTTTTTTCAGTTTAGAATAAACGTTTATTTGAATTTATTGTGAAATAATATAAAAAATAAAGTTTATAATATAATTTTTAGGGTTGACGTCTCCATCTTGCCGCACTCTCCCCTGTGAACTTAAAACTTATTTCAAATAAAGTAAAATTTGAATTTCTAGAAATTCAAAGGACCTATTTCTCAAATAAATACCAGTAAACTTTACTGGTAACAGTAAAGATTATATTTGAGAAATAGGTCGTTAATAAATCTACAAGTAAATAATATATTTTTACAAATAACAATGATAATAGCAAGAACAAAAATGTCGACCGTCCTCAGAATCGCCTTCCAATGAAAAAATTAACAAGAACAATAAATTGTAAAATTCAAACACATTTTGAGGATAACATGTTTCGATCTTATTCACGATTCTGCCAGTGAAACTAATCTCATCAGACCCGTAATGGCTAAACTGAAATACAAAATTACAATATTTTTATTTATTTATTTTGTGCCAACCTCCTTAATTAACTGGCATGAAGATGCGAAGATTCTTGACATGTAGGGGCAGAAGTAAGAAAACTTAAAATTGCCCTTATATGGAAAGATGGAAACTATTAAAGTTTTTAAACAAAAATCATTAGCAGGCATTCCTTGTTAAGTCACTGATTAAATTTAAGAATTGATAAGATACATAAATATTAAAGAGAATCCTCGGAGTTAAAAAACACACTTTCATAATTCACTGATATTTTACTTATTACTAAAAAAATTTGCTCAAAAGTAGATGTTTTTTAAAAGAAAACACTTGGACACAGACCGACTTGATGAATTGATTTTTTTTTTAATTCAATTTTTTTCAAAACTTTTTTTCAAAAACTTTGAATCTATAAAAAATCAAAACAAGTTGGTCTATGTCCAAGTGTTTTCTTTTAAAAAACATCTACTTTCGAGCAAATTTTTTCATAGTAATAAGTAAAATATCAGTGAATTATGAAAGTGTGTTCACCCTTCGGTCGATTATTCACTCGCCGCTGCGCGGCTCGTCTCATAAACTGTCGTCCTCAGGGATGAAAATAGTTCCTTTATCGTCCTAGTGATATAAACTACTATTATGCAGTAGAAACTTCTTGTTTCAATACATAATAGTCGTAAAATGCACGGTTTTCGAGTTCTGGAACCAATTAGTTTTTCAAAAAAATTGTGATTTGTACATTGTACTTATTCAAACTTGACAACAGTTTATTTTAAAAATGTAATTGGTACATTTTTTGTTTATAAATTATATAAGTTATAATGAAATCACTAAAATCTGAACTTATATCTACTATTTAATTGAGATGAAAATCAGTAGCACCTACATGCTGATTACCATTACCTGGTCAATTTATTGACATCGTGTATGTTTGTACGTTAAATATTTATGATGTAATAAAGATTTTTGTTATTGTTAGTTTAGATTATTATTTTAAGTGCAAAGTATTTAAAAAGTCAAAAATGAAAAAAAAATCAATTTTTAAATTTTGCTAAAATTTACAATTTTTTTTTTATTGATTTTATTCATAGCTATTAAAACTTATAAAATAAACAAAAAACTATTATAAATTTTTAAAAGTTGCAGCACCCTTATTATTTTATAATTTATATCTCATCTTAGCAATTGTTAAGTCTTGTGAGTAACCTAGAAAAGAATAATGCCTGAAAATTATTATTTAAAAAAATCAATAATTTTCATAATTATTAGAATTGAAAATGTCTTGAGATTTTACTCAATTTTCCGTATTTCTTAGAGTAATAATTATTATCAGATTACCTATCATAGCTATTAAGATTTGTTTACCTATTAAAATTGATTAAATTTGAATTTTATATTATATTGAATTACCATAGATTTTTAAAGATCAATTAATTGCAAATAGATAATAATACTAATTTTGACACAATTTTATAATAGCACTTATTTACTAATTATACTTATACATCACCTTTTGTGAATAGTAGGAATAGTGATGAAAATATAGAGTTAATTCATTATTTGATTTATTGGTGGTAGTTGATGAATTCACAACAGTTGAAATCATATTTTATAAGATACGTGAACACACTCAACAGCACGATACAAATAGGTACAAGTGATAATCCACAGCTCGTGATGCAAATTAACATAACTTGAATTTAATGTGAAGGTTGCTAACATTTCAATTATCAGGTACGCACTGTTTTCTATTTAATAAAATATTATGGGACAATAATAAATAATCTGTACCGTATAGTACTGAGAAGTGCCCAGGTTATGTTTTTGAGGTACCTACCTTACAAAACGCAAAATATGTATATGGCACTCATAAAAAAAAGCTTTATTTAAAAACATAAATAAAAATTAGAAAAGAAAATATATATTTATTCATAACAGTGATAATAATAATTAAATAACTGCGACCACTGATAGCCATTATCCATTTAGTCTAGGCGTGACTGATGTAGTCGTTCGACCTTACTCAGTGGCTATTTAACCATAAAGTATTATGTATGTAGGCCATAGTCGTTCGGCCTTCGCACAGTGCAGCATAGTCCCAAAACATGGCCATAAATCAAAATTGCTAACTTTTATAAACGTGACTAAAGCTTAAGTTTCCGAATAGTTTGATATGGCGTCACATGGTTTCAATACTACCCCCGATAAGTAGGTGCATGTCCCCAGCCCCCCCCAATTCGAATTTTGACTCCAAAATAGTCTAAATCGTTTGTGCTTCGTTTGTACCTGTTTGTGCAAACATTATTTTCGTTTGTACCCAAATAGTTTTTGAGAAATTTCAAAATTTCGCTGGGGGGGGCTGGAGACATGCTAGCCCCCCCCATGTCGAATTTTGACTCCAAAATAGTCTAAATCGTTTGTGCTTCGTTTGTACCTGTTTGTGCAAACATTATTTTCGTTTGTACCCAAATAGTTTTCGAGAAATTTCAAAATTTCGCTGGGGGGGGCTGGAGACATGCTTTTTTAAATTGCGAATCTTGGATTCAAAATAGTCTAGAACGTTTGTACTTCGTTTGTGCTTGTTTGTGCAAGTTTTATTTTTGTTTGTACCCAAATAGTTTTTGAGATTTTTAAGAAAAACAAGGAAACTGACGCGCATGAGTGGATTAACGAGATTCCTGGTAAAACTTACAGGATCACGTTCAAAATATTTTCTATCGTTTGTACTTTGTTTGTGCTTGTTTGTGCAAGTTTCATTTTTGTTTGTACCCAAACAGTTTTTGAGATTTTCAAGAAAAACATCAAAGATACTGACGCGCATGAGTGGATTAACGAGATTCTGGGTAAAACTTATAGGATAACGTTCAAAATACTCTCTATCGTTTGTACTTTGTTGTGATTGTTTGTGCAAGTTTTATTTTCGTTTGTACCCAAATAGTTTTTGAGATTTTTAAGAAAAACATCATAAAAACTGACGCGCAGGAATGGCTTAACGAGATTCTTTTAGCACGGGAAAACACATAAAATTTTTTAAAATTTTGAATTTTGGATTCAAAATAGTCTAGAACGTTTGTAAAACGTTTGTGTTTGTTTGTGCAAGTTTTATTTTCGTTTGTACCCAAATAGTTTTTGAGATTTTCGAGATTCTAGGTAACACGTGGTAAACCAAAATTTCTTTAAAATTTCCAATTCCTGATACAAAAATAGTCTAAAACGTCTGTGTTTGGTTTGTACTTGTTTGTGCAAGTTTTATTTTTGTTTGTACCCAAATAGTTTTTGAGATTTTCAAGAAAAACAACAAAGAAACTGACGCGCATGAGTGGATTAACGAGATTCTGGTTAAAACTTACAGGATCACGTTCAAAATATTCTCTATCGTTTGTACTTCGTTTGTACCTGTTTGTGCAAGTTTTATTTTTGTTTGTACCCAAATAGTTTTCGAGAAATTTCAAAATTTCGCTGGGGGGGGCTGGAGACATGCTTTTTTAAATTTTGAATTTTGGATTTAAAATAGTCTAAAACGTTTGTACTTCGTTTGTGCTTGTTTGTGCAAGTTTTATTTTCGTTTGTACCCAAATAGTTTTTGAGATTTTCAAGAAAAACATCAAGGATACTGACGCGCATGAACGGATTAACGAGATTCTGGGTAAAACTTACAGGATCACGTTCAAAATATTCTCTATCGTTTGTACCTGTTTGTGCAAGTTTTATTTTTGTTTGTACCCAAATAGTTTTCGAGAAATTTCAAAATTTCGCTGGGGGGGGCTTGAGACATGCTTTTTTAAATTTCGAATTTTGGATTTAAAATAGTCTAAAACGTTTGTACTTCGTTTGTGCAAGTTTTATTTTCGTTTGTACCCAAATAGTTTTTGAGATTTTCAAGAAAAACAACAAAGAAACTGACGCGCATGAGTGGATTAACGAGATTCTTAGCACGGGGAAACACAGAAGTTTTTAAAATTTTGAATTTTGGATTTAAAGTTAAATTGCACTTGCACAGATTCTCAGATTTATTTAATATGGACTATTATTCACCATTAAAAATTAAAATAAATGATACACAATTTTTTGTTGTTATTTTTAAACGCACACCACCTATGAAATGTACATCATTATGCTATGTTCAAGGTGATTTTCATGATTAACAGTAAATATACACACCAAACTTTTTTCAAACTAATTTTTTATTACGGAAAATAAAAAAAAAATTGAATTTCTGAAGAATTTCAAGCAACAATTCAAATTTAATTTCTGACGGTCTAGGCATCATTCTTTGATTTAATGAATACGTGAATAATAAAGGATACTAAATGTAATGTCTGTTGTACTTATTTATTTTTTTAAATAGTTTTGTTTATATAGTATTTTACAAATTATTTTACCAATACGAAATAATATCAATTTGTTACCAATATAAAATAATAATCCTTTAATCCAGGGATAACTTTGTATTCAACACATTACATCCTTCGCTTCTTGAGTTTTTAATCAACTGTTGTTCCATATCTTATGTGTAGAGAGCGGATTTATATGTAATAACAGACCCGTCTAAGGGTAACACCTCTTAAGTAATTGGTCAAACAAAGTCTATCATTAATATAAAACTCTTATTAGAGCTAATAATCGTTTCCTATTGGTGATGTATATTAGTCTATACCTTAAGACGGGTCTGTTGTTACATATAAATTCGCTCTCTACGTGTTCCATGTGTTTCCCCGTGCTAAGAATCTCGTTAATCCACTCATGCGCGTCAGTATCTATGTTTGAAAAACTTCTGTGTTTCCCCGTGCTACGAATCTCGTTAATCCACTCATGCGCGTCAGTTTCTTTGATGTTTTTCATGAAAATCTCAAAAACTATTTGGGTACAAACAAAAATAAAACTTGCACAAAGAGGTACAAACAAAGTACAAACGATAGAGAATATTTTGAACGTGATCCTGTAAGTTATACCCAGAATCTCGTTAATCCGTTCATGCGCGTCAGTATCCTCGATATTTTTCTTGAAAATCTCAAAAACTATTTGGGTACAAACGAAAATAAAACTTGCACAAACAAGCACAAACGAAGTACAAACGTTCTAGACTATTTTAAATCCAAAATTCGAAATTTAAAAAAGCATGTCTCCAGCCCCCCCCAGCGAAATTTTGAAATTTCTCGAAAACTATTTGGGTACAAACAAAAATAAAACTTGCAAAAACAGGTACAAACGAAGTACAAACGATAGAGAATATTTTGAACGTGATCCTGTAAGTTTTAACCAGAATCTCGTTAATCCACTCATGCGCGTCAGTTTCTTTGTTGTTTTTCTTGAAAATCTCAAAAACTATTTGGGTACAAACAAAAATAAAACTTGCACAAACAAGTACAAACCAAACACAGACGTTTTAGACTATTTTTGTATCAGGAATTGGAAATTTTAAAAAAATTTTGGTTTACCACGTGTTACCTAGAATCTCGAAAATCTCAAAAACTATTTGGGTACAAACGAAAATAAAACTTGCACAAACAAGCACAAACGTTTTACAAACGTTCTAGACTATTTTGAATCCAATATTCGAAATTTTAAAAAAATTTATGTGTTTTCCCGTGCTAAAAGAATCTCGTTAAGCCATTCCTGCGCGTCAGTTTTTATGATGTTTTTCTTAAAGATCTCAAAAACTATTTGGGTACAAACGAAAATAAAACTTGCACAAACAATCACAACAAAGTACAAACGATAGAGAGTATTTTGAACGTTATCCTATAAGTTTTACCCAGAATCTCGTTAATCCACTCATGCGCGTCAGTATCTTTGATGTTTTTCTTGAAAATCTCAAAAACTGTTTGGGTACAAACAAAAATGAAACTTGCACAAACAAGCACAAACAAAGTACAAACGAGAAAAAATATTTTGAACGTGATCCTGTACGTTTTACCCAGAATCTCGTTAATCCACTCATGCGCGTCAGTTTCCTTGTTTTTCTTAAAAATCTCAAAAACTATTTGGGTACAAACGAAAATAAAACTTGCACAAACAATCTCAAGCGAATTACAAACGTTCTAGACTATTTTGAATCCAAAATTCGCAATTTAAAAAAGCATGTCTCCAGCCCCCCCCAGCGAAATTTTGAAATTTCTCGAAAACTATTTGGGTACAAACGAAAATAATGTTTGCACAAACAGGTACAAACGAAGCACAAACGATTTAGACTATTTTGGAGTCAAAATTCGACATGGGGGGGGCTAGCATGTCTCCAGCCCCCCCCAGCGAAATTTTGAAATTTCTCAAAAACTATTTGGGTACAAACGAAAATAATGTTTGCACAAACAGGTACAAACGAAGCACAAACGATTTAGACTATTTTGGAGTCAAAATTCGAATTGGGGGGGGCTGGGGACATGCACCTCCGATAAGTCCTACATCGAAATGTGCTGCTAACTAAAACTTGACCTTCACTTAACATCACGTCTTTGTTTTCTGTACTCCCAACGAAACGACCAGACCTTCAAATATCCTATTTGATTCATTTTTGGTGTCATTCAGGTGACCGGAAATTAAGCGGGTGAAAATTTTAAAACATAGGGAAGACTGGTCCAAAAATGATCCCTCTAAGGGCAAAACAGTATAATTTTTAAATTTAAAAACATTTTTATTTTTCATTAATGTGTTACGACACCATACGCCCTTTTCTACAACTGCTAGAATAAAATAGTTAGGTAATTTTATTGTAAAACTATATCCCCCTCTCGGTAAGAAATAGTAGTTTATATCACAAGGACGTAAAGAGTCGTTTTTTACCGCGAAGGGCATGGCTTATGAGCCGAGCCGCGTAGCGGCGAGGGGAATAGCCTAAAGGGCTAATTTTTTTATTTTTTTCTAGTCATATCTTTTCAAAGCCACAGCAGTGGAGTGATGTGATCGCTGGTTGAGTATAGAGCGGAAATTCTGGGTTCAAATCGCGGATTGCACAGAATTTCTTGGCTCGTCCTTCCGATGGGCATCCACACTCCTGTGGTGATCCCTGATAGTTGTGTCGACGTCATTACCGTTGATACAGCTGCGCCATACACGAGAGTTTACAAGACAGGTTAGGTAGGCAGGGAATGAAGCCATGGCCCTTTAAGGCCTGTAAAGATGTGATATATATATATAGGTTCATCCCATCAGATTTCTCCATTTAGGTCTTTTAAATGTTTGATACTTCACCCTGTATAAGTCATTGCAACGAAAAACCTCACCGTGAATGCGGTCCTTAAAAATGAGATTTGGAAATCTATGTTATTTTCAACCCTGTATGATAAAATTGTTCAATGCGCAGCGACGCATGCGCTTTATAATTTTCAGTTTTCTCCCGATGTTTTGCTTCAGAATTTAAAAAAAAATTAAAATATAAAAATGCTTTTCAGATGAAAGCTGTGTACCAAATTTCAGATCACTACGACGTCGGGAAGTTGGTTAAAAATGGCCTCAAAGAGGTCCACCCACACGGACGACAGACAACGCTCATACTAAAGCTTTTAAAAAATAACAAAGTTCAACAAATAACCTAAGTTCTAATGTTCCAATTGCCTATCGGTTTGAATTGTATATTGATCAATGATCACAAATTTATTCTAAAAAAATAAGAACAAAGTTCAACAAAATTCTAAGCTCAGTTTTTTGTCTGAGGTCTACCTAAATCTAGTTAATAAAATTCAGATACTGATTGACTGACTGACACAGAACGCATAGTCTAAATCAGTGGATATAGAAGCGTGAAATTTTGTTCATGAGTTCCTTAAATAACGTAGGGGCACTAAGAACTGGTTTTACAAAAATCCTATCCAAAAGGAATTTTTCACTTACCATCTAATTTAGTGACGCGTATGAATGAATTAGTAAGATTTGTATGAACGGGTGAGGCCAAAGTTCGAACAATCATATACCACATCCGACACTCGTGTGGAAATAAATGTGGACACAATAGTGGAAATAAATTTACCCCTTAAATTCAAGCTTGCTAGATTGCCCAACAACCATGAATGGTTACACTCCGTGACTCGAGCTTCGCTTTTATGAGAACTCTTCAGATGTTCAGACAGTTCTCGGCGAGAGAAAAACTTGGCTACTGAATTATATTTGATAGTACATAGTTTTTGTAGTGAATTTAAAAACAATTATATTTTCGCAATCATCAACGGCGCTTGATGTTGGCTCACATCTTAGGACGCCCCTGCATGCACCTCCTGAGAAAATAACCCGCCTATGAACGTTGATGTCCTTGGCCCGCATAAGTTTTGAAATTACAGCAATTGTATAAAATTATTATTTATTTAACTTACCGTAAAATTTCCTTTGTGGCATATTAAAACTAATGTTTTTCCAGTTATAACATAGGTTATAAATTATAATAATAGTTAGATTTCTTTAAATACTCACTGCCATAAATAGCTATCCACTTTGCATTGGTTTGCATTCATAACGCATTTAAATTTTTATCTATCCCCTATTGTTTGTATAAACATTATTATTTTATTATCAAACTTTAATCTGCGGTTAAATTTCTTGCATGATGAGTAGTATTCCAAAGGTCAAAAAAATATACATTATCCATTAAAAATGTTTATGTTACGCTCGAGCGTATTGAGTAAATGCAAAAGTGCCAGATTTCAAATCGCATCTAAACTAAATATGAGCTTTATTCCAAAATCACGATTAGAAGGAAAAATTGCTGTAGTTACTGCAGCTACGGAAGGGTAGATATTCTCAACGTTAAGGTTATGTATGTAGCTATTTTATTAACGTATTACTTGAAACTTATAGAATAGGATTTTCAATCGCAAGGAGATTAGCTCAAGAAGGAGCTAAAGTTATTTTAAGTAGTCGAAAGCAAGTTAATGTTGATAAAGCCATTGCACAATTATCTTCCGAAGGACTGAATGTTACTGGTTTAGTATGTCATGTATCTAAAGAGGAAGATAGAACAAAAATTTTTGATGTAGTGAGTAATCTTGTGGATTTATTAAATAAGTTAATGTAATTGTTATTGTCTAATTTTGTTGTTATAGGCTAATAAACTGGGTGGATTAGATATTTTAGTGTCAAATGCAGCTGCAAATCCGGAGGCAACTGCAGTGTTAGATGTATAATACCTATATATTTCTACAATAATCATGTTAATAATAAATTTGATTTTAGTGCAGTGAAACTGCTTGGGATAAAATTTTTGAAATCAATGTTAAAGCTGCTTATCTTTTAGCTAAAGAAGCTTTACCATTAATTCGAAAACGTGAAGGCGGTCGAATTATTTTCATATCTTCCATTGCAGGATTTCAACCGATGAGCGTAATTATCAATTTTTTTTAAATAACCATCTTAGTTTAACATTATCACAATTATAATTTACCAACTACAGAATAACAATAATTTTATCTAAAAAAAGGTATACAAAAAAATTTATTTTCAATGAATATGAAAGCACGGTGGGTCAATAGATACAGAAATTGTTAGTAGGTGGGGACACATGTTGTACATCACTGTTTAACTCCATCCTCAAATTCAGCCTATATAGATAACGCATATAGTTTAGATTTTCAATGTTATTTGTGGGACCAAATACCTCACACATGACAATTATTAAAACAAACTCAACGTCTTTCATTATCTCAGCCTTCAAGTTAGTGAACTTCCTCTTGTACTACATAGGCTAATCATGTAATTTCTAGAAGTCTACATTTATATCTGTAGAGAATTAAATTTCAGATAAACAGATCTGAAAACTTTTAACATTTTAAATGTTATCTAAAGTTGTCTATGCAAGATATAGAATTATTTCATAATAAATTAAAAGAATAAATTTTCACTCTTTAGGTTTTTTGTCAAACTTACAACTAGATTACATGGCCACAAAATTATTCTAAAATAAAACAAAGTTCTATAAATAACATAATCACTCCCCCTCCAATTAGGGAAGTTTACATACTCCCTTTAGATTACACTACACTAATGTCATTTATTTAGTGTTTATCGAGGATTTATACATCAAAAAACTTACATATATTTATTTAAGAGTAGGTGCATTTAGTGTGAAAATTAAATTTATCACTTTAAACCTTCAAACTGCAAAATGCAGTTTCCCGCAGTAATCAGACATAATCAGCGCCGTAACTAAGGTATAACCGCCATAGGACCCAGCCATAGGCGCGTTTCGTGAACGAGGAAGCTCGACGTTAGAGCCTCTAACGTTCAAAAATTAAACTTCTATCATGAAATTATCATGAATTTTTAACTCTAAGGGACGCTATTATCAACTTTTTTGCTCCCTGGAGGCGCGGTTTGAATGAAGGCGGTGAAATTCAAAAATTAAAACTATTGTATTTAATTTAGCGTTATCCGTAATAGCCTAAGAGCAAGTGATCGGCCAACTTACGGTATTTTAACAAACCTGGGGTTTGTTAACTAGGGATGGGGGGTAAATACCTTACCCATTTCCGTTTAAGGCGCATTTTTTGTACTTGACCATAAGCGCAAAAAGTCCTATTTACGCCACTGGATATAATATACCTATATATTTTGAGTTACGTGAACTGCTTAAACTTGTGAAAATTTATTTTTGTTGAAGTTTTAACTTCTATTTTTAATTTATTTTTAGCTTTTAGGTGCATATTCTGTAAGTAAAACAGCTTTGTTAGGATTAACAAAAGCAGCAGCAGCACAACTCGCAACTGAAAATATTACCGTAAATTGTGTTGCTCCAGGAGTAATTAAGACTAAATTTTCAGATTACGTAAGTTTTATAAAATTGATTGCTTAAATTATATTGCCTAATATACCAACAGTTAACAGAAAACGAAGATGTTCGTGACATTGCTTTACAATCTATTCCAATGCACAAGTAAGAAAAAATAAATAGGATAAATTTTGTTGGTAAATCTTACAAATAAAATTTTAGGTTTGGTCTCCCAGAAGATATATCTGGTGTTGTTGCATTTTTAGCTTCAGATGACGCAAAATATATTACAGGTGAAACTATCGTTGCTGCTGGTGGCATGTCATCGAGGTTATAAATTATATTTATAATAAAATATTACACTGTGGTTGTTGTTTATAAAATATGCCAGGTCAAAAACAAAGCGGAAGTTATAAAAATTATATTTTGTTACTAATAATTTTTCACAATAAATGAATACTTTTATGAATTTTGCATTATTAACCTACCATGGTTCTTTTTCGACCTCTTGCGCTAACTTCTTGTAATTTTAATATTACTTCTGCACCAGTTTTGTTATAATGTTTCTTATAAGCGTCTAAAATTAACTGAAATATTTTTTGTGGTTCGTTATGTATACTTATAATTGCTCGTTCCAGAACATACAAGTCAACACCTTTGTCTTCTACACTTGCGTCGATGTAAGATAAACCAAAATCGATTAGCACCAATTCTAAATCTTCGTAATTGTTAAATTCGTGTTTATACTTTTTATTCACTAAAAGTATATTTGATGTTGTTAGATCACCATGAATTACATTATTGGCGTGCATTTTTGCTAACATAATACCAATATCGCATGAAAGTCGTTCTATGTCTTCACATTTAGCTTGTTGAATGAAATCTTTGGTAGTCATCGAGAATTCAAAATACTCCATATATAAAGTTCGTTTTTTAAAATCGACTAAATAAATTGTGGGAGTGTGGATATTTGCATTTTTGCAGCGCACAATGGCTCGACTTTCAGCTTTAAGGCGTTCTTTTGATAAATACTGATCCAGCTCAGGATGTCGATAATTTTTGCGAAATCTTTCTTTTACCAACGTCGGTTTTCCCAAATAAGTACCTCTATAAAGTCTAGCTTCGGCACCTTGTTTAACTAATTGAAAACCATCCATAATTTATTGAATATTTGGAAATTTCAAAACGTAACCACTTAACCTAACTTTTTATTCAAGGATGCGTTCTGTAAAGCTACGTTAAGGGGGGTTCAGCATGCATATACCAGATACCAATCTCTTTTATTTGCATCTAGTAGAACAAAAAACTACTATTATAAAATTATTTTTCGTTATACCGACCCTTAAAGTAGGTGTTTAAGTCCTGATTTCAGGTGCTTAAAATGCCTTTTTACGTCCTAGGCCGTTAAAAAGGGGGGCCGTAATTTTAACGTCCTAGGACGTTAAAAAGGGGGGGGTTATAAAATAAAACACAATATATTTACGCCAAAAATTATTTATTTGAGTGAAAGTGTTTAATTTTTACGACGGAATTGGAAAACAACGGACCTCTAAATTCGTCTGTGTTCTCCCCTGTGCTGTTTGAAGAATGCGCCTGCGGCGCATTAACAATCTTCTTGAGGGAAGATGTGGATGCAGATCCCAAAATTTGATCTGAAATCTTGCCTTTGCTGTAGACGGAGTCTACACATTGTGTTCATTTAAAAATTTTAAGAACTTATCGTATTCCTTTTTATATATCGTCTTCGACTTCGTAGGCAGCAACTCTTCCTTTGCTTCTCTGGCGGCTTCTTGATACTTTTACTTTCCATCTTACTAACACAACCTTTCACCACAACGTTACAAATATAAATGACTTAAGCTGCATTCACATAGGGGTATGTATATGGTTTTAAAAATGTAAGATTACCAACCTTGATTAATTACCAAACCAATCAGAAGAGCCAGATTTAAATTTTCAATACATAGCCTCTCACCACGATGTTGCGAATAAAAATGAGGTAGTTCCGGTAAAACGAAAAGCAGTTTATGCCACTCGGACGTAAACTGATTTTACACTCCTCGGAACGGTTCGTGCGTCTCGGCTCCGCTTCGCTTCGCCTCGCCTTCGAAACCCCGCTCCTCGGGTGTAAAATCTCGTTTTACGTCCTTGTGACGAAAACTACTATTTTACAGCACAGCATACGAATTAATTTATTCATAAGCATTGCTTCATTTTTGAATGTACAAAGATCACGTCAAAACGACGTTTTGAAAAGTTTTAATGTAACTTTGGCAACAACGTATTTTTGACAGTGTATCCGAAAATCACGCTTACTTGTTTATAACCAAAGAATATTTTATAACCTACAATTTTTTCATAATATTTACGTTGTACTAGTAATAAATTATGAGTATAAATAATAAAAGAACAATTTATGTTGGCGGTTTAGCAGAAGAGGTAGATGTAAAAATCTTAAATGCAGCTTTTATACCGTTTGGTGATATTGTAGAAGTGCAAATTCCACTTGACTATGAAACTGAAAAACATCGGGGCTTTGCTTTCATCGAGTTTGAAAGTGCCGAAGATGCTGCTGCTGCAATCGATAACATGGTAATTTATTCATGGTATTATTTTATTTAAAAAATCTAGTTACCTTCTTATGTTCTTTTGTCAATATTCCTTTTTGTCATTATTCAACAGAACGATTCTGAATTATTTGGTAGAACTATACGGGTAAATCTGGCGAAACCTCAACGCATTAAAGAGGGATCTACACGCCCTATTTGGGGAGAAGATACATGGTTGCAACAGCATGCAGGTGAAACATTGACCAATACCACTGATACTCCCGAAGTTACAGAAACTGCAACCACATCTGAAGCGGTTAGCCATTTTATTTGTTTTAATTTTCTTTCTCACTTATACGCCTTTAAATAATATTAAAACTTTAATTATTTCGAGTTACTATAAATTAAAAATTCAATTAAATTATTTATTGAGCTTTCAGAAGATTATTTCATTCCATCATAAGAATAAAGTACCTAAACAAGTTTCAAAATATGATACAAGTAAACAAGTGCATGGAAACAGGAACAAGGACTGTCATTTGAACGCTAACTAAATAAAAATCTAGGACCGTGAGTTCGGGAAAACCTAAATTGTATTTCGGCAAAGAAATAATTAAAGTTTTAATATTATTTAATATCAACGAGCTAATAATATAACATTTAAAAAAAAATTTGTATACGCCTTTATTGTAGGATGTCGCCGAGGGTTCTAAGGAAACAAAGAAAGTAAAAAATCCACAAGTTTATTTTGATGTTAAAATAGGGAAAGCTGAAGTTGGCCGTATAACCATGATGCTACGAGCAGATATTGTCCCTCGTACAGCCGAAAATTTTCGTTGTTTATGTACTCATGAAAAGGGATATGGTTTTCAAAATAGCACATTTCATCGAATCATTCCTGATTTTGTATCCTTATTACACAATATTTATTATAAATCATTTTAACTAATAATAGATGTTAATTGAATACTCCATTTAAACAAATCAATTGAAGTCCTCAGTGTAAGTCTATAAAGTATTATTGTTTAATGGGTGAGGTTTTACCTACTTGTACTAAAGCTCTTGTTTATTGTAACCCACCCCATTTCAAATTGTGATGGGACATTCCTTGCATTCTCACTAGCAGCATGTGATGTTCACCGGAGAGCTGAGCTAAGGGATTCTGAGAAGTCCACATTTTAAATTTAGACATCTGCTCTGTAACTCGACCAGACATCACTACTGTGATGTAATAATAATAATTTAATAAACAGTAAAAGTGCGATGAAAGCATATTTATATTGATTTTGCAATATAAGATAGCAACTTGAATAGTCAACTCATTTTTAGTAAAAATGTACTTACACTGATTGGCTTCTGAACCGTTAATATGTAAACAAATCCTTAATGAATTATTAGATGTGTCAAGGAGGTGACTTCACTCATCACAATGGAACTGGTGGTAAATCAATATATGGTCGCAAGTTTGCAGATGAAAATTTTGAATTAAAGCATACTGGCCCAGGTACACTTTCGATGGCGAATTCAGGCGCGAATACCAATGGTTCTCAATTTTTTATTTGCACTTCAAAAACTGATTGGCTTGATGGAAAGCATGTGGTTTTTGGACATGTCATTAGTGGAATGGATGTTGTGAGACGCATGGAAAGATGTGGAACTAAAACTGGAACTCCCAATGAAAAGATTATTATATCTACTTGTGGAGAATTACAATAATTATTGCTAATTATTTTTTTTTAATGTAAATATTTTTGTTTGTATTAAACACATTTTCAGTAGAACTTTTTTGTAATTTAAATTTAAGAGGGCCCTTAATTTATGGACTTTTAATTTAATCAACAAATGATGCTTACTTAACTATTTTTGTACAGAATTTTTTTATAAGAAACAGAGGCTTTTGTATTTAAAATATAGCAAATTCGTTGAGGTAATACTATTCTATGAACAATATTCTTGGTATTGAGCTTTTTTGAGTTTGTATTGAGTATGTCAAAACACACTTACAAAAATAGATAATTAAACTTTAATTATGAATTGTGTTTTTATAAATTGATATTACGAACCCAAAATAGCTTAATACCTTCGACAGACTGCGAATATTTAAATTATTTGTTTAAAACGGTGCTGCACAACCCGCTGTCCGCATGTGAATTGAGTGAATACAAATACAGTGAATAGTTGAAGAAGTGAACTAGTCAATTAATTTTCTAAATGTCACATAATTATTATATTCATTTTGGGTTGAAATATCTAATACCATGTTTTGAAAACTTAGAGCATTGCAAAAATATCGCTGAAAGAGTAAACAGCAGTTCAAAATCTGTGTGTAATTAAATTTAAGAAGGGCATTTTTTTCAAGGCCCTTTTAATTTAATCAACAGATGGCGCCTACTTAAATATTTTTATAAAATAAGAGGAATTTGCTATATTTAAAATAGAGCAAATTCGTTAAGATAATACTATTCTATAAACAATATTCTTGATCTTAAGCTATTTTGAGTTCGTAATATTTATTTATAAAAACACAATTCATAATTAAAGTTTAATTATCTTTTTTTGTAAGTGAGTGTGTTTTGACATACTCAATATGAACTCAAAATAGCTTAAGATCAAGAATATTGTTTATAGAATAGTATTATCTCAACGAATTTGCTATATTTTAAATATAGCAAATTCCTCTTATTTTATAAAAATATTTAAGTAGACGCCATCTGTTGATTAAATTAAAAGGGTCCTGAAAAAAATTCCCCTCTTAAAAAAATTATTTCATATAAATAAATAATTATAGTGCTTAACGATTTTTCTCCTTTCTTATTAATAATAACAATAATGGAATTAACCGAGCACCTAAATATAGTGTTTAATGTTTTTTCTTCTTTTAATGCAATAAATGCTTCGCAACAGGAATGGAAGAACTAAAGCCTCAAGAATTGCAAGACGAAAAGCATATTTCTATGTATTGAGGTAACAGGCATTGAAACGAAAGCGTGTCATAAATAGAACATTGTGGAAACTTGTAAGTACCATATAAAAATATAATATGACATGTAGGAAATAATGTTTACTTGAAACTGATAGAATAGAAAAAGTTAATTCTGGGAAAAGGAAGTACCAACATATAGCGATGCAATGTTTAAAGAAAATTTTAGAGTACATCGGAATATGTTTAATAAATTAGTTGAACTTTTGCCGTCTCTGGCTGCACAAACAACTAATTTCAGAGCTGCAATACCCCTACAAAAAAGAATCGCAATTGCCATGTACCAATTGGGAAGCTCTGCAGAGTACCGTGCCACGGCAAATCTATTTGGTGTAGGCAGAACCACCGTAGGAGAGATTGTGAGAGATTTCTGCAGTGCCGGATGTGAAAGAATGCAAGAAACATACTTGGCGATTTACTCTCTTACAGAACACAAACTAAAGGAAATAGTAAGTGGTTTCGAAAGAATGGGCTTTCCACAGTGTATGGGGTAGTGATTGCAATACCGAAAACCGGTATTTTTTGGCTATTTTGCGATAACGAAATACCGGTATTACGTATTCAAAAATACCGGTATTTCGGTATTTTTAAAATTTTTTAATTTAAAGTAATTGATTAATATTAAATAAGTAGTAGTTACTGGTTACTGTAATGTAAGTAAACATTATTTCCAAATTATTAAAAAAATAAGCTGTAACTGCTCTAGGCTTTTCGGATAATCGGATCAAAATTTAACTCAAGTTTTAGTATCCATGGACAATACAAATAGGTATACGTAAAAGCTGAATTGGTAATAGCAAAGAAATTATACCTTTATTAGATTGAAAAACTCGTTGGAATAGTTTATTCTATATGATGGAGCTATTTTTAAAATTAAAAAATCCCATTCAAAAGGTTTTAATTTATCTTAATACTGCCATTAGTTTTTCCGCAAGCGAATTTAAAGTAATATCAATTACCATTTCGGCTTTGTTACCAATTAAGCTTGCTGTAGAAGCACTATGTTGCCGAGATGCAAATTTATTAACTGCAAATGCAACTATTGAATTCGTGTTGGACACTCTTCAGAAACAAAATTCGCCACTCTCTGAAGAATTGTATACTGCATTGAAATTGCGCAGACTTGATGGTGAGATTGAATCGCTTTTATCTGAGGACCTAGATGTTGCAAGTGGTAACGTATTCGAAAATGAAGAAAGTGGAAAAAAAGATGTCAATGATGAACAATCAATGGAAGAAAAATTGCAGTCTGCAATAAACAAAAAAACGGCAGTTCAACTATATGAAGACGAAGAACTTAGAAGGAAGTACTTGGAAATAGTGTATGGTTATCTTCTAACAATTTCACCCACCAGTGTAGAATCGGAAAGAGCATTTTCTGCGGCAGGAAACTTTTGTACTAAGATGCCATCGCGACTAAATTACGAAACAATTGATGCTTTGTGTTTTTTGCGATCGCATTTTATAATAATAAAGTGTTAATTTTGTACTGTAATTTATTTTGTTTGTAGTTTTCTAATAGAATTTTTTTTTTTCTAATACCTGTATACCGGTATTACATGTAAATAAATACCAAATACCGGTATTTCAATTTTGGTCCGGTATTGCAATCACTAGTATGGGGGAAGTAGGTAATGTGATAACTTTATTACCTAAAATTTGAGATATAATGCAATCTTTGTAGATGGATGCCACATTGAGGTGTGTCTATATACCGAAGGATGTGTCTGTTGACTATTACAATTATTATAAAGGGTGGTACTTCATTGTACTATTAGCAGTTGTTGATCACAGGTTGATATTTTTGGTATGTAGGTACATTAACAGATAGTACATAATTGAATGTTTTTTAGATGTAATTTCACATAAGTATATAAATGTTGTATCGCCAGGGCGTAATAATGACTCTTACATTTTTGAAAGCAGTTCTATAAAAAAGGAAGATGCTACCAACCAAATTTATATAAACAATGCAAAAGATATCAAAGATGTTTCGGTACCGGTGCTATTTTTTAATTGGTGATTCTGCTTTTAAACTAACGAAATTTATGATGAAGCCTTTTCCTTATAAAACAAATCAGTCCATGATTGAAAAAACTTTTAATTATCACTTGTCAAAGTGCAGACAAGTAGTGGAAAATGCTTTTGGTGGTAGATTATTATTTTTCAATTAGACAAGAGTTTTAATTAATATAATATTCCAAACTATGACAGTTTAAAAAAGTGCGACAGAATTAATAGTCTGCGGAGAGAAGTGACGGAAGAAAACGTAATGTTTATAATTTTATAGTTTTTTGTTTAAATAAAAAATTTTTTTGGGAATGTCTTTTAATAAAATTATTATTAAAGCTTTCAATAAAATATCGTTTTAATTGAACAATTATGTACAAAGATAATATCGATTTATAGAAATCCACTTTTAAAAAAAATTTGACAAAATATAAATAAAATTTTTATATTGCTAAAAAAAGTATAGGTACTTTTGTCTATGTACCTACTACATAAATTTTATGTAATTTCAAAAAAAAATACACTAGTTGTAGGTATTTTAAATTGCAACTTTTCGTAATGAGTGTTAAAAGCTACACTTTTTTGAACATTTTTTAAAATAATTTTAAAACGGCGTCAGTTAGAAGCATAAAATTTTAATATAATATTTACCCGGAAATTGCCATAGAAACAAAACACTTCCTTAAAGAAAATTGAATCTTACTGACTAGTTCGGTAATATCAGTAATTTACTTTTGTAACTATGTAGTTAACAAATTGACAAACTTGATTTTTGCTCATTTTAAAAATGTTGTTCTACTCAGTTCTACTAGTGTTTTAAAATTTCGATTTTTAACGATTATCGGAAAAATTTAATACAAAATACGTCAGGAAAATGCTTAGATCATATATATTACATAGATACCAAGTACCTCCTAAGTTAGTGAATCCAGATCGTTACGAAATAATAATTTGTAGCTGTCTTTGTTAAACACTACAGTTCGCCATTTTGTATCTCTCTCAGAGTCCAAAATCAAACGGCGCATGTGCAATTTTATTGTAATATAACAAAAGCAATATTTGAGAAACTGTCAAATGTAAAAATTTGCACATGCGCCGTTCGGGTTTAAACTCTGAGAGAGATACAAGATTGCCTCTGTTGACTCTAAGTATAACAAAAATAGACATACTTATTATGTCGTAACTATCTAATTTCACTAGCTTCAATGCATTGGGATAGGGCACTTGGTATCTATGTAATATATATGATCTAAGGGAAAATGTCTCACTTTACTAGGAGCTCTAAAATACTCGGCACGACCCAGGTAGCACACTATGTTGGCGCAATATTGGTGCAATATTGGGAAATCAATATTGGGCAATATTGAAAAGTGTTAACATCTCGATATTGCCCCAATATTGGAAATCAATATTGCCTCAATATTGGAAAGGTTTAACATCTCGATTTCCAATATTGGAAATCAATATTGCCCCATATCAAGTGCCCCCCCCCCGAAATGTTCAAAAAAAAATTTTTTTTTTAAAGTAAAAATGAAAATTTGTTTATAATAATAAAAATTCTCGAAAGAAAAACCATTACAAATTTTGCTTTTTACTAAGTGCCCCCCCCCCAAAATTAAATCCTGGGTACGGGCCTAATATCGTGTATATCTGTTTTTCTGTCTGCGGGGTCGTAAGTCCCAAACGAATGAACCGATTTTAATTTAGTTACTTTTGTTTTAAAGGTGACTTGATCGACTTGTGTAACTAAACTATAATGTAGGTTTATCATATCAGAATTCTCTATTAATGTGTTTTAGATGTTTGATACTTCACCCTATATAATAAATCATTACGACGAAAAATTTCACCCTGAATGCGATCCTTAAAAATGAGATTTGGAAATCTATGTCACTTTCCATCCTGTATGATAAAATTGTTGTTTTTTCCAATATTGGACAACAATATTGCACCAATATTGGCTGAATATTGACAGACAATATTGATATCATATATTGCCCCAATATTGGAAAACAATATTGTACCAATATTGGCTGAATATTGACAAACAATATTGGTCATCAATATTGGTGCAATATTGCACCAAGATTTAGCCAATATTGGTGTAATATTGATATCATATATTGCCCCAATACTGGAAAACAATATTGCACCAATATTGGCTGAATATTGCAATATTGCGCCAACATTCTATATTGGCGCTATATTGGGGCAATATTGCCCAATATTATGTGCTACCTGGGAAAGTGTCTCGTACATATGGTACAAAGTGCCTCGTATTTCAACATTGCTCCTCATCGTCAGTAATACTTATATCATTTTCCTGACTTTCATGTAAATAACTATAGTAGTCATCAATTGATATCATATAATTTTTTCAAATTTTTTGACTGTTTAACTTTTGTATTTTTTTTTGTTGTCTTGAATTTTGTTTGTCATAAAATGTATAAATAATGTCAATTTGACATTTGTTTACATTATAAAATGCATGTCGTCATAGCAACACATTATTTTGTTTTACCTAAGTCCCTAGAGATACCACTTTATTCTTTGAATTCCGCATTATCATTTTAAATTTCTTGAGAATTTAAATTACACTTATGACTTTGACAACTAAGACTAAAATTGCAATTTAATTTTCGAAAATGTATAAAATTTATTATACGAAACCCAACATTACTTGAAACAAACTAGAATTTTATTCTTATTTTTTGATCTACATTGTATACATTTGTTTGTTGCTAGGATACAGCAGTACAAACAAATGCAGGCAGAATGATGATATTCCAATGCTAACCTAACTAACTTACATAATAATAACATATGGAGTGACTTCCTGAGTATTTATTTTTGATTACCTATAGTAGATAATTTTGTATTGTAAAATGTCAACAACTCATGTAAGTTTAGAATAATTATTTATACCATTTAAAACTAATTTGAGTGCATGATCACTAGATTAGATTTAATTTAACCAACCGTTACTAACAAAAATAATGTTTTTATTTTTTAGCAAGACAATGTTGAACTTATAGAATTTAATTCACCTTCTTCATCTAAATCATACATCAAATCAAAATTTTCAATGGGCGATAACAGAGTTGAATCATCACCTACCTCTTCGCCGGTTCAGAGTCCTATAAAACATGAAACTGATTATTCAATATTTAATAAAAATGCTGCTTCTAAATTGAAGCCTATTTCAGTAAACCGCAATCGAACACATCTGCATAAATCTACAATAGTAGAAAATCTACAAAAAAACAATAATTTACATAATAAATTTTCGGAGAGCGCATTTTCAGTAAAATCTGACGGCAGTTCTCACAGAGAAAAATTTAAGGAAAGATTTGAATCTGTTAAAGAAAGAGCTGGTAAATCCGCATTCACAGCTAATTTTTCTAAAACAAAATCAAAGAAAATCGAATTGCTAAAAAGAAATATAAATTTAATACACAAAGAAAATCAAAAAATAGATTTGGATTTTAAAAATTATAAAGACGTTAAAAAAATCAGTAACACTAACTATGATGGCTTTGTATCAAAAGCTGAAGCTTTTCGTTTTTTTTGTCAAGACAGTAATACAAATAATAAAGAAGTTGGTATTAACTGCTTGTAATGTATATATTTGTTTGACCCAATAATATAATATTTGATATTGCAGGTTAATGAAAATGAAGAATGTGAACCATTAGATACCGTTGGAAAATCTATGGAAGTACTTATACCTATTTCTGACCAACCAGATGATGACAAAATATATCATGTTAAATCTTTTGCCGATGATTTGAAGCTTTATGTTTCCTTATCAGAAACGAATTTATTTTGGAGACCGTCATGGTAAGATAATAATTTATATAATTTCATTGAATTACATATTTTTGTAAAATTTTTTACAAAAATGTGTACATAATTCAATGAGAACTTGCAATTGCTCAAGTCAATAACCCAAAATATATTTATATATTTTAATTTGTAAGACTATTTCACTCAGCTGTCATTAGACCAATGGAATGAAAAAACAACGAAACATTCAACCAATAGCAATCGAATTGCATCGACAATTTTTTCAAGTTTATTGTAAAGCAAAATAAGTGACAATTTTTTTTATTAACTTCAATATTTAAATAATACGTATTATCTACTTAATAAACTTGAAGAAAATTGTGTTTTTAGCAGTAACTCAAATTATAATGTAATTAATTATTTATATTAACCTCCTATTTTATTCGTGAAATAGTCTAAATAAATATCCTCTCGTGCATTTCTAATTAGTATACAATTTGAAATGCACTTGGGATATTGCATATGATAATTTATTATATCGGTTTAATTCGACTGTGTACTGGTTACAATTTATTATATTGTTGAGTTTCGGTATTCCAAAATATAAAAAGATTTTTTGAAAATTTAAATGTATTATGTCGAGATACCGATATTAAACCCTTTCAAACCCAGTAATCTATATTAAATCACTGAACGGTTCGGTAATTTTCCACAATTTTTTTTAAAATTCATTAAAAATAGTACTATTTACTTTGACTAACTTTGTGTTTAGATATTTGTAGTTTAGATTCCAATTTTCTGATGCTAGTTGTCAGGTTGTTTTCTACTATATCCAAAACGTCTTGGGTGTTTGGTAAGTCATCTTCATCGACAACATGCCGACTTCTTTCTTTATACGTAGTATTTGGGAATCTTCCAAATTCCGTTAAGTATCTACAAGGATTTATTTTTACATAATTTATTGTTCAATGCATCTTGATGAATTTAATAATAATTTTTATACAAACCCGTGTTTGTATAAAAAAATAAAAAATTCCAAAGTCGAGGGTAGGCGTTAAGTTGGCCTCCCTTCTGTTGAAAATGGTTATTTGCTAATAAAAAATTTACAAACCCAGCATTTTCAAAATAATTTACAACACTTGCCAGCACTTCGCGAGCCCTTCCCAATGACTCAAAAAAAATTGAAATTCCAAAGTGCGGGGTACAACTTGACGGAGCCGTTAAAATTAGCATATAATAATCTTATACTACATCTTTTTAGGAAAAAAGTAAATACCAAAGAAAAACTTATAACTGGTGATCCAAGGTTTCTCATTGACGAAGGTTTATTTGTTGAATCAAACCTACGTGTACCATCGTTTTATTTAAATATTTTAGAACAACGACTTTTATCAAATAATGACAAGTAAGTATCCTATATTTATAATTCAATTACTAGGTACTTATTTTAATATCTTATTTAGGTACCCAATATTTCCTATATTATTTTATTTGGTATAGATACTGGAATATTTTTAAGGATAAAATTTTAATGATACTAATAATAATTTCGTGGAATCCGGTTATAACGAGAACGCACAAGACCATTTTTATAAGTAATCTTTGCTATAAAAGGTTTATAAACCCATTTGAAATAATGCATTTCAAATTAAACCCACGCTTGCTTGCTTGCTTAATATAGCAATTTGCTATATATTTTGCTATTTGCTGGTATTTTGCTATATATTCCGTACTCGTTATAAGCGGATTCTATTGTGTAAAGAAATGCTTTGTTATACTTTAGAAATTTTCTTTTAACCACTTGAGGATAAATATGACAATAATTATTTTTATCTAGATATTTTAACGTGCATCAACTACTAGGTTAATAGCATTTTTAAATGTTGATTTTTATTAATTATTATTAGTTTGTTAAATATCCATTGGAATTGATTTTAATTTTAATTCTTTAAGAAAAAAATTGCTTACAATAATTTTGTTCAAAACCTTGTGCCCATGGGCGCCCATATAAAGTGTTTTCAGTAGGGGCCATTGTATATTTAATCGTTTCTCATCGAATTTTTGAAAAAACCCGCCGCAGGCAAAATTTTTGGTTTTTTCAAGGTCAAATGCCCTTAGATCGACTTTAGGAATATTTAGATATATTTTTGTACAGTAAAATTAAGCATTTTTTATGGAAAAAAAATGAATCAAGTATGAATGAATACTTTTGGTGGATTTCTCAGTAGGGGCGACGGCCCCCACTGGCCCCCCCTTATGGGCGCCCATGCTTGTGCCTATTATACTCGAGTATAATCAATCTATGTACGATCATAGATAGATTGATTTGAAACGTATACATATCAAACATATGTATCACGAAACGTATTATCAGTAACGAGAGCTACTGGCAGATTTCTTTCCAGTTTTCAGTCCCGAACATTTTATTGCTTATAGATAGACATTCTCTAAATACAAAATTCGCAAATATGGCTGAGGTTTTTCTGCTGGAATAAAGGTGGGACAAAAGGGTAAATTTTTCGAAAATTGTAGATTTCTACTTATGTTAGTTCACCAAACGGTTATAAAGCCTTCTTTTCTTTCCCTTTTTGACTTAGGATTTCTTGTTTCCTTGGCATTGTTGATATTTTGGACATATAGTTGTTTTACATCCAATAAGTAGCTTGCTAGGCTTGTCTTTACGATGTGACTGTACCTTGGATTTTTACGTTAATCGTGGCAATTCACTAACCCAGGAGGACCTGGGTTAAGCCGGTTAAGTCTGGAAAGGATCTTAAGGCGGTGCTTAATGTGCTTTCCGAAGCACGGAGATTATAGTCATAAGAAAGTTTTACCTTTTTCCGAATTTGAATCCGGTACCTCCAGTTTGCAGCAGATCGCATCAGTTGCAAGGCAATGACCGTCTCGGTTCCGTCTTGGAATTATTCGCAAAATACTTAAGGAGAGGAGTGAAATTTTGGGATGAAATTGGTGTCAAACGTTTGAGCATCGTTTGAGCAATAATAAGCTTCCAAATTAGTAAATGCTCAACCGTCTATGAGTTATTCGCGAAATACTTAGGGGGGAGCTGTAGACATGTTTTTCTATTTTTGTTTTTATTTTGATTTTTGTGTGAAACTGACGTCTATTGATGGAGCTTTGTTTGAGCTTGAAGGAACTTCCATTTCCATCATTTTAATTTGATTTTCTGCAAAGTTACGAGCATTTCAAATTTCTAGTACTCCGAGCAAGTTCCGTACAATCACTTTCAATGTTAATTCTATTTTATCAAATTAAAATTTTCGATCGGATTAAAAAAAATCTAAACGTGCTTAATTAGCTTCATCATTTTGATGGAATAATACGGAAGGTGCAATTTAAAAAAAAATCTGTTTAATAGAATATTCTGAACTAATAAAATCGAAATTGAAATTGAGAAACTTTGTATAGTTACAAAGTTTCTCAATTTCAATTTCTACAACGTAGTATATTATTATTATTATAATATATATATAAGTCGGTTTTGAACGTCTTGCGACGTTGTCCGATACCAAATTACCAACCTTGCAAATTGGCGTTTGGTTTGTTAGCATTTTACATTTTTTACCTACGACGAGGAGCTAGCCCGTCGGTAGAACTCCCAACCTGGAGGATTTTTATTTTTTTTTATATTAGGATTTTTAAATATTATAATACTTTAATTTTATTGAAAAATGTGCAAAATGTTAATTTTTAAACCCCGTTTACACTACATGATTTATCGTGTGACTTGTCACATGACTTCTCATGAGAGATTTTTTTACGTTTACACAATATGATTTTTGATATTAGGTATAGAAGTTATGGCTTTTATGATTGGCTGTTGTGATAGTATGATTTTAGCCATGACTTTTCTTATGACTAAGTCATATGATAAATCATGTAGTGTGAAGTAGCCTTTAGAACTAGAAAAGTTGCGCCACATTCCGTGTCAAGCAGAAAAAGCTATAAAATGTTTAAAGAATAAAATAGTTCGTTTAAATAATTGAAAAATTTAAAAAGAATTTTAAAAAGGACATAAACTAAAAAGGTCAAAATGAAATTTTCTTTTAAAAAATTTTTCTATGCCCTAAAGTAAGCGCAAATTTCAACATTCTGAAAGTTTGTGAATGAAGAGGTACAAATCAAATTTTTTTTTTTAAATTTATGTCAAACTTTTGAGCATCGATGAGTTACTAATATTTTTGTTTGGGCCTTAACCGTCGCGTGTCGTGGAGTTATTCGCAAAAACTTTGGTGCGGGGGGTGGGCGGTATATCTCCTTTTGAAGTGAAATTTTTGGATAAAATTAGTATCAAACGTTTCAGTATAGTTGAAAGAAGACCCAAAGGCTTCCAAATTTTTTGTTTGAGCTTCAACCGTCAACGGCTTATTCGCAAAATACTTTGGGGGAGAACATGCAGTAGCAGTAGCATGGAGAAGTATCTCCAAGTGGAATTATGGGGTGAATTTAGTGTCATTTGGGGATTTGGGAGGAGGGCAGCTACATTCACCTAGATTGTAGAATCTCTACTATTTACAACTAAAAATAGCTTACTCAACTTGTTAGATAATATTCGTATATAAAATTAATAATATTAGTAATATAAGTAATTTATTGAAACGTTTGTTTGTTTTTTTTTTTAGAAAATGGTTTAACTGTGAAGGTGAGTTAGATACTCTGCCGTATCCATATTCAAATATTTCTTATCGATTACAATTAAATAAGAACGAAGATCTGACTACTACCTACACAAGTAATATAACAAATGATGAATCCGATAATAAAATATTATTTAAAAATAATACTTTAAAATTTGAATTAACTTCATTAAAATTTTTTCATCATCCATTGTTTAGTCCAGAACATGTATTGGAACAAAAGTTGATTAAATTGTATGATGAATACGATCAACTAATAAGCACAAATAAAGTTATTCGGATATACAGACGGCTCGAAGCCTTGCGAAATAGTAACCCAATCTTAAAGAAAGGTGATCCCACTTTCGGGAGTGAAAATAGTTATTGGAAAGAAATAAGGAATTTAAGAGAATTATATTTTGAAATAAGTGAACACTCTAGATTACTATTACACGCCATTCTTAAAACTTGGAAAGCTATTAAAAATATTCGAATAACTAAAGGCTACTCTAATACCGCCATAAAATTAAGTATTAGAAAAGAAAAATGTGATTACGAAACAGAAAAGGCTATTAGGGATAGAAATATACGACAAACTTGCGACGAAATATTATTCGAACTTAAACAAGATTACGATTTAAATATGATAACGTATAAAGCTAAATTAAATGAATTTAAGTTACATATCAAAAATAATACTCACGATGATTTATTAACAGAGAAACCAAAAAAACCAGTAAAAAATTTTGACTACAGCGAAATAGAAGATATGGTAAATAAAAAATTTATTGATTGCTTTAAAGCTCTTGGTGAACCAATTTTACATTTGAGTTTACATTACAACAATGAAATTTCTATAGAAATAAATAATCAGCAAGAAAAATTACGAAGAAATAGTGTATTTTCTACAAAAGTTTTTCTAAAACTATCGTCGAATAAATCTGAAATATGTAAATTAGGACCTGTAAATTTAAACGAAAATTTTTTGTGTTTTTTTAATGAATCAATTTCTATACAATTGTCACGTGCATCATTAGCTAATACAAATCTTATGTTAGAAATATATGAGCAACCAAGCACAATGATGAAGCGTAAGTTAGGGGAATTAAGAATAAATACTAATATTTCACAAGAAAACGCACTAATTATAAATAAGAATAAAAGTTATAAGGAAACGTTTGAGAAAACTGAAATTGTGCATTACAAACACGAAGGTGTAGGAAGTGGTATTGAATTAAAAAATATTTTTACCGATATTGATGATAAGCATAATAAACCTTTGAATACTTTTGGAAAAATTAATTACAAACTTCATTGGCATATTAACAATGTTAGTAATAAAGATGAATTTAGTGGTGACTTGAATGTAGTAGAAAGCCTTTTAAATGATAATGGGAGAATCGATATAAGTAAATTGATAAAATGGTCTAATGAAAATAATCCAGATCCACAGGATCCAAAAAACGCTTCTTTATTTGAATATTTAAATAATTATAACGAAGATTTTGATACTAATAAATTGTCTACGCCTACCGTTTACTTTAGGTAGGTACAATTTATTTTTAATTTTATATAAATTAATTATGGATTTTTAGTAGATATAACCAAGATTTGTCTCGATTGGTTTTCTGCGATAATAATGATATTGAGAATAATGTACGTTTTCGAGTTTTACAACTTCGAAACCAAAATGAACCAGAATTTTTAGGAACAATTGTTCCAAATAATGTTAAAAATATACCACTCTATGTATTGGATGATTATAAACGCCGCATTAGCGAAGAAAATGACGATAATTTAAGCAAAGATTCATTTTTAAACGAAAACAGCATAAAATCTAGAAGAAGTTATGGGTACAGATTGCTAATGCAAGCTTATATTAAAATATTTCAACAATGTAGAAATGGCAAAAATAACTTAATATATGAAGATGTAGTAAATGAAAAAATTGTTCCATATATAGAGTAAATCTAATGGACTTACATTAATTATGAATTATATATCTATTTGGTTTTTATTTTAGATCCCTTGCGAGAAATATCATATCGTTTGTTGTGAATTGGATTCAAGCACGACCTACCATTCAATTTATATTGCCAACTAAAATATTTAAACCTGTTCGAAATAGGATGATAGAACTAAATAAATCAATACAAATTTTAATAACAGTTAAATCGGCAATAAATTTGCCACAACGATGTAGTATTCAAGAATCACAAATGGTAAATGATAATGAAAGCGAATTTAAATTTCAGGAAGATAGCGTTAAATATTTCATAAGAGCTAAATATCAGAATATCTATTTGGAAACTTCCAAAGTTTCTGGTACTAATCCCATTTGGAATGAAGAACTAACTGTTCCACTAGAGTAAGTACTAAACGTAAATTTTGAATATTTCGTGATATCATCAAGTCAATAAAGAGGCAATATTAACAAAAATATTTCATCCCATGCTGTATTCATAACTACTTTTCAAACATTCGGTGCAATTTTCTAAAAAAAGTTGATATCTAAGAGAAAAATCTTCATTTTAGTCTAAACTACGTCTCAAATTGTTGAACGTATTTATAGCATGAGAAACTGCAGAGTAAATTGTTCTTAAAATTTTAAATTTTTTGCTTTTTAGACATTCATCTTAGGGTCATTCCATGTGAAATCAACACACTTTTTCAAGTGACCATTTCAAATTTTATTAAAATTTAGTATATACATAGATAGTATGGAAACTAACAAAAATACAAATTTTTATTGAAATATCTCAAACGGTTTCCAAAATATCGCTACGTAAAATTTTCAAAAAATTGCCTCAAGCGTATTTTTAAATTATCATAGCAACTCTCCTAATTGAGCTAGAGAGGTGGGAGTGGTGCCATTTTACTTAGTTTTTTATGCTCTTTCCAATGATATACAACACAATATGCTTTATTATAAAATTACTTTTCAAAACTCAAAATTAAAATTTTGATTTTGATTTTCTGAAAAAGTACATCATCAAAATTTTTCAAAACAATTTTCTGAATAGTCTGTACTTATGTTAAGTGATTGCCAAAATTTAAAAATGAGACGGTAATGGCTTCATAGTTAAAAATATTTTTAAGTACAAAAAATTACAAAAAATTCAGTTCGATGGTAATTCTTCCGACCTAGAACTTATTTTTTTTTACATTTTTGTAAATAGCTCGTTTTTTGTTAAACCTGCAATAAAAAGTTTTACATAAAAATTATAGAGAAAATAATTATCTACAAAAATTCCTATGGCATTTTTACGAAAAAGCTATTGTTTTTGCGCTAGAAGGCCTACAATGTACAAACATTTTGGTGGTAGTGGGGTAGTATGTAAAAACATTTGGGCGATTGTGGGGTAGTATGTTGTACATATAATAATGGAAAAAACAATAAAGAAAAAAAAACCGGAGTTTGAATCAAGAATATATATTTTTAAGGTAAAACAACCACCCGAATGTATGTACATTGCAGGGCTTCTAGAGCAAAAACAATAGCTTTTAATTAAAAATGTCATAAGATCTTTTTTGTAGATAATGATATCTTCTATAATTTTTGTTTGAAGCATTTTATCGTAGGATAAACAACAAGCGAGCTATTTACAAAAATTTCGTTTTTGTAATCTTTGACCTCGAATAACTTTTGAAGCTCACTTGATTTCGATTTCGACTTTTCACACATTGTTTATAATGACCTAATAAAGGTGTATACCAAAATTCAGCTCGATGGTAATTTTTCCGAGCAGAAAATCTAATTTGACTGGGCTAATACTATCTATTTATAGACTAAATTTTAATAAAATCTGAGATGGTCACTTAAAAAAGTGTGTTGATTTTACATGGAATGACCCCTTAGTTTACATATTCTTTTTAATATATTTCACCATATTATATTTGCTTTTGGTCACACGGTCTACACACCCATTCCACAATTTTCTCAAATCAATGTATAACGCTTTTTTCACTTGGTCTATACGAGTTTTTCTGCATGATTTTCTTAAATATTATATTCCAATCGGATTAACCTTGCTTTGAATTTCTCTTGACATACTGAAGTTTAGAGATGAACTAAGTGAACAGGCTAAAGACTGGATTCTAGGCTAGAAGCCCTAGGTTCCATCCCCAACCCGGCTACAAAATTTATCCAATTTCATTATGACCCTCTCCTCTCGGAAGGCAATGACAAACCACCGAGAGTAATTTGCCAAGAGAACCATTTAATATTAATATTAATGGTCACCAACCTCCGATAAGAGACGGCACCTTAAGAAGAAAACTGAAGTTTTCACACATCTATTTAACAAAGTTGGCGTTAATACACTTTATACAGCGCAACCTTTACCCATTTCAATATTACTCAATTCATTGGTCTGCCAATTTCACTATCATTTCTGTCATTTAATAGAACATTTTGCATAGATACGTAGAGTTAACAAGCCACAGCAGTGGAGTGATGTGATCGCTGGTTGAGTATAGAGCGGAAATTCTGGGTTCAAATCGCGGATTGCACAGAATTTCTTGGCTCGGCCTTCCGGTGGGCATCTACACTCCTGTGGTGATCCCTGAAGATTGTGTCGACGTCATTACCGTTGATACGGCTGCGTCACACACGAGAGTTTACAAGACAGGTTAAGGTAGACAGGGAATGAAGCCATGGGCCTTCTAGGCCTGTAGAGCTGTAATATATATATATACGTAGAGTTAACACATTCTAAGTTGGAATGTAATTGGCAAATTTCTGCGCAGTAGAAAGGTGGGGGAAGAACATTCTGGTGTCGTCGCTTAAGGGGGAAGTCTACTGTGACAAGAGAAAAAACAGGCCGATTTTCCGAATTTTTTTTCTAACAAAATATAACTCGTACATTAAATTAAATTAAACCGTCATCTTTACTATATATTCAAGTATTTGTAAAAAAAATTTCAAGTCTAAATATTCAAAATTGCCGTTGTGGCACTCCTTCAACGCAGGTCCGTTTTTTTTTGTTGCCTAAACGGTGTACATGAAATCTCACGTCTGGGTAATCTAAAACAAAAATAAATAAAAATCACCAAAATATGGTGATTATTTACATAGTATTGACTCTCGTTTGTCGAGGGCTTTTCTTGATAAAAATTTTAGCACCGAAAAAAAATTCTTGAACTTTTTTTCTACTTTTTTTGCCCAAATTTGATGTTATTATTGCTTATAACAATTAAAAAAAAACGATATCAAAAAAATACCTCGACAAACGAGAGTCAATACTATGTAGATGATAACCAATTTTTTTTTCTTTTTAAGATCATCCAGACGTGAGATTTCATGTACACCGTTAAAAAAGACGAACCTGCGTTGAAGGAGTGCCACGACGGCAATTTTGAATATTTCAACTTGAAAATTTTTTTACAAATACTTGAATATATAATAAAAATAACGGTTTAATTTAATTTAATGTATGAGTCATAATTTTGTTAGAAAAAAAATCCGGAAAATCGGCTTGTTTTTTCTCTTGTCATACAGTAGACTTCCCCCTTAATGTTCTAACATAGATTGCGTTAACTTTACATTCTTACATTCTTAAAACTTACATTCACTTTCCGATTCGTCTTTATCAAAAAATATTACTGTAATTATGGAATTATTATTACTTTAATTACTTTTTACATTAAACCATTTTTTCGGTTGTTTAAATTTAAAGTTCAAAACAAAAGTTTATTTAAATTTCTTCTAGGTACTTTTAAATTATTTTTTCTAAAACAATTAAATTTTTAGGTCCAAAAGTACGGATTATATGAGTCCCAACTCTTTAAGTGATTCAATTTCATTAAATTTGTTTAATGAAATTACTTTGAAATCTCAAAACAAATACTTAATCGTAAAAAACTGGTTAGGATTTATTGATATTCCTATATCAGCAATTGCATATAATAATAAAGTAAGTACTAGCTAGATAGTAGTTATATTATATTTTATAGATTAAGGGGGAAAGTACTGTCAAGTGTACATTAAACTTATTTTATAAAAAATTTTATTTAAAAATTAACAAAAGTATTGTGCTAACTACTCTCAATAAAGTGACTACTAACTCACTTATGATTTTCAGAAATTTATGTTAAAATTTAACCTGCGTATTTTTGAAAATATATTCTTTCAAAAAATGCAAAAAACAATTATTTTTTTCAAATTTTTACAGTGACTTTTCCACTTAAATTTTGTTGGATTGAAGAACCTAATCTATGTAGTATGTATAAAAGGCTGTCAAGTGTCACACTTACAGTTGTCTCGGGGTATGCCTTAAAAATGAGCAAATAAAGGGACTGAAACATCGACAAAAATAAAAAATTTGTTAATTAGGACCTAAACCCAACGAAATTTAATTTATAAATTCAATGTCAAGTCAATTAAGTTGTTAATTTTAAGCAAATTGCAACAAATGGAATGTTAATTTTTGCCAAAGAAAAAAAATTGACAAGTAAAAATTTTGATTAATTGGGTAGGTATATTTTGTCACATTCACAGCCAAATTGCCGCTTTTTAGATTTGCCACCCCGGACAAATGTTTGGCTTGTCAGTCGCTTAAAGCGGACCCTGCACTAACTTTCAGCTCTAACTTACTTTTTTAATTTTTTTACCTACCATTTTGCGGTAAATTATTAGATACTTTAACGTTTTTATCTCTTTTTTTTAAACTACAGTTTTGCATTTGATTGTCCTTAAACATGCATAATAATTTCTATAAAAGGAACCATCAGTGACCATTATTTAATAATATATTAATGTTTATTTTATGTACTGTATGTGATAGTAGGGGAGAGTCGGGTATTGGTGCGCACCTAAGCCAAAATTGTAATATTTCTGAAATGACAAAAGATTGGACTTACAGGTTTGCTATCAAGATTCTTTAACAGTTTGGCTGTAATATTCTCTAGTCACTTTTAAATAAAAATGCACATTGTGACTTTAAAATACTAATTTAGAAAAAATGGCGTTGCGCACAATTACCCGACGTATGCGGCTAATGGTGCGCATAGGTAAAATAATCGTGCACATTAAAAAGGGAAACAAATAACACAAGTAATTAAAGCTAAAAATATACTTATTTATTTAATAAAGCCTATATAACCTATGATTTAAAAAACTAAACTATATAAAATATAAAAAATATTATAAAATGAAAATAATAAAAAAGGTTGTTAGGGTTCACAAAAATCTTTTTTTTTTGCGATTTTGTCGTTTAGCTGTATTTGGTCTTGGAAGAAGACTCAGCTCTTCCAAAATAGCAGATGTACTGGGGACAGGATCATCACTATGCGCCCTGCGCCCGATTAACCGACAGTGGCAGATTCGCTTTTAAATTGTATAAAAGAATAAAAAGCGCTTTTTTGCTTAGACTACATATATCAGTGTAAAGGGGACTCATTATGCAATGTATTTACGCACACAATTATTAAAAAATGTAAAAGTGGAAATACTTACGGCTTATTTTCTTCGAAGCTCCTACTAGAACACAACATACATAAACAAAAAAGCGACCATTATAGGTAGATAAAGTACAACTATCCACCTTATTCATATGTCGTAGCACATAGGTTTGTCAAGAGATAACGCCTGAATACCAAATTTCGAATTATATCAGCCGGTTATGGAAATAAAGGCATGCGCACGATTAGCCGCCGCGCACAATTACCCGACTCTCCCCTACTTTATGCGAAGACTACACATATAGAAGAGAAGGGAACAAAGTCTTAAATAATGAAGGAAGACAAGAAAAGAAAAATCTTTATCAGTAATTCATTTGAAATAATAATTTTTTTAAGGTCTCTGTCACTTTCTTCTATAATCCATTTAAATAATTGTAATATGTACATTTATTTTTTATTTGCAGATTAATGGAATGTTTGAATTGCATAAACCGTTGATATTACTAGGGTACGAAGAGGGGGCGGTAAATTCTACAACATTAAAAGATTCTGTTTCAAGAAACCCAAAGACGTATTTGTATCTCAAAATAACATTGAATCCCAGTGTACCTAAGCTGAGTCAAAAGATGGTTAGTAAAAAATAAGATATGAAAAATTATAAACATACCAGGAGGTCCAGCGGCCTTCAGCCGCGTCAACTTTTTTTTGAGTGTCCGCTGTGGTTCTTTGGCCTTTGGCCTCACCCGTTCATAGTAATCTCGGTAATCAATTCATGCGCGTCACACTAATTATGAGGAAAACGTGATAATACTCTTTTGGATAGAATTTAGATAAAACCAGTTTTTAGTGTTCACCTGAGTCCACCAATTCACCAGTTACTCTCATTTCTTTATTAAGTAGATAGTTAGACTTATAATCTTATATGCCGAAATAAGTAAATAATTTTTGATCTAATGTTTCATTATTCATTATCAATTACTATTTTTGGTCTCGTGAATCTACTAAACTCTGAACATTGGTGCTGGAATCAAATAGGTCTTTTGTTTACTAAACTATATTTAAGCCATCTTTTAATAAATTATAATATTCCTGAATATCAGATTTAAAAAAAGTTAATGATCATTCAGGATATATAGAGACGAAATTTCTCGAATAGGATAAAAGTATAAAAAAATACTTATGTTTATTAATTATTATTTAATAAACTAAATTATTTGTAAATCTTTGATTTAAATAAAGTTATAATGACCATTAATTTTAGCTTCAGGTGTCAGCTACAGGGCTTTTGAGTTTTTCTTTTTTACAAACAATTTATAATTTTAGATATTCTTCAATATAAATCTCCTTAATGTTCCAATAATTCTTCTTTTATTTTTGCATGTCTTTATCCATTTCTCTGTCATTCAAGTAACAGTCTAATCCGGATCAATCCGGAATCTGATTACATATTGATGATGTGTCCATATGTGTCTGTAACTATGTTAACAAACCTCTTATTTGTTCATTTCATAGATAATAGTTTGTTCATTTATTTATTATTATCATTATTGTTAAAATAGTTTTCTATTTATCTATTAACCTAAAAATATATAACAACATTACTTAAAACATTACTTAGGACGAAATAGATTCCAACGAACTTGCTTATATAAAAAAATATATTTTGGATTGGAATGAAGAATTTAATGGTAAATATCCGGAACGTAAATTTTCGGCACTAGTGATTAGTATTGATGGAAAAAGCACTTGCGTTACGAGATACCTGAAACCTTTAGAACCTCCACAATTAAGTGCTGATCGGTTTAGCGTAACTGCCGATCAGTGTTCTGCTTTTGTAGCTATGATACCATTTACTGATACTAATCATTTTTATCAAAACGTTTGGTTAACTACAGAGGTAAGTGCTAATGAATGTTAGCATTTCAGCTTACTGATGACATAGCAATGCTATTCTAGGAACTACTACGATTATCGTTTGGGTCAGTAATTGATCATGCAATAGCTCTGACTTGCTACTTAATGTCGTTAAATATGGAAGTATGGCTATTACTAGGTTATGGATTACCCAATGGTTCAACAGCATATGTACTTGTTCGAGAACATTTAAGAGGTTCAAACTTACCGATATATTTTATTTACGATGTTGCAAATGGGAATAAATATAATATTTTTGATGATTATTGTCCGTTACAGAAAATATATTGCATAATTAATGAAAAAAATGTAAGTATATTATATTGGTATTAATATACGTTTGTAATTTTTTCTGTGGTAGTTGAAAGTGACTCTAAGCTTTTAGTTCGAATGTAACAATTTAAAGAGCATGAGCCTATTTATTTTCACATCGCAGAGAAAATTAAAAATTAAAATGCAGTTTCTGCTTCGAGAACTGATGAAACTGTATTGAACACTTATTAGTAGATTTAAGAGGATCTTTAAGGTCTTACTGCTATAGAGTCCCAATCGTTTTATCAATTCTTGAAACGGAGGATTTGAGGTAAATTATTTATTTTTGGTACCTAATAATTTTTGCAAAATTTTTATATTGAGCAAAATCGAAGGGACCTCCAACCTTCCATTCTGCACTTGAATAATATGTAGATTCTATACTGTGCAAAATTCCTAAAGGATAAAATACTTAAGTAAAATAGGTCACGTGCTCTTGGACTATTATATTACCCAATAGTGACAAGAATGAATATAATGATAATTTGCTTTTTTTAAACTGATTTGACATATTTTAAAAACAAGTGATATTGATAACTGTATTGCTTCTTGCTTCTACATGTTTGTTAAACGATTTAAAATCATTCTATCAATGTCGCCCCATAATGATGGTGATGGAAGACTTTAATAGGTCACTATTTATTTATTTTCTCGTAAAGGTTGGATATTTAAAAAAAAATTGTCCTAACGTTCCTTGTTTACTACCACTTTACACTAATTGAAATTTCTGTACAATTTTTATCGCAAGTAAATTAGAAAGTTACGTAGAAAGTAAGATACGATATTATTAAAGTCGCCTCGTTCAGCGGTATACAAAGTGTTCCTCTTTGAAGATTACGAGAAGAAAGGATACCAAAAAAAATATTCGTATTATGCTGCTATTGATGAATATCTTTATATTTATTATTTGGTAATACTGACACTTCAACAAATTTTATTTTTCCACAGGTATGGGCAAATATTCAAACAACTAATAAAATTCAATTAACACGATTTGATTTAACTCGGAAACAAGATTGGTTAACTTTATTTGTTCCACAAGTTTCTGCTCCTACAAATTCTATTCAGCTTAATCTAAATTATCTAAATACTCCAGACGTAAAACGATTAGAAATTCAAATCGATAAAGTCATACGTAATAAAATTCTAAAACTTCGAAAGAAAGAAATAACCGTTTGGAATCATACCATTGCTAAAGACCTGAAACAATTACTATCTAAATTTGAAATAAATTGGATAGATGATAATCAAAAAGATGAATTATTTCGAGTTATTCAGAAGTTATATCAACCTTATTGGGTACGTTAATTATTATTATAGCATTACAACTAATAAATAAAAAAACATCAAAAAGGGTGCTCACTTCAGATTTTTTGTATTATTTACTATTATATTTCACGTGATTTCCAGATTTTTATAATTTATGAGTAGAAAAATATAATTATCAAAGCATCATTTTCATAATTAATAATTACATAATTTTTATCTAATTGCAGTATTACAGCCATAATTACAATAGATTAAGGGAATCCTTCAAATATTTTAATTTTCTATTAATTGAGAAAAGCATATGCGGCTCTTTTTGTGAAAGACATTGCATTGTATGTGTTGATAATAAACATTTTATTAGGCATTTACGAAAATTGTACCGGTATATAATATATCGCTTCAACAGGTGGCGTTTGAAAATTCATCGATCTTTTTCTCCTACGTTTAAAGCTTGAAGCACACTTAGGCGACGCGACACCACACCACAGACAGAAGCCCACAACACACCACACACCAAGCGACGCCACAGCTTGGTAGGGTCCGCACATTTTTGTGTGTGTTGTGGGCTTCTGTCTGTGGTGTGGTGTCGCGTCGCCTAAGTGTGCTTCAAGCTTAAACGTTAAACTGAATTTTCCACCGGTATATGTACCTGATGGTTAATAAATTTATAAATTGACACGTTAGGCATTTAATTTTTAAAAGTGAGACAAAGGCACGATGAGATTTTTAAATGCAACCGGTAGATACCGCTACAATTTTGGTAAATACATAATAGGTATTTGTTACAATCAACCGAAAAACCCTACAATGTACGGTCACGCTGATGCACAATAGGTAAAAATCATGCGCAATAGATAAAAAGAATTCTTTTTTATCTATTGCGCACGAACGTGGCCGTACATTGTACAGTTTCTCGGCTGGTTGGAACAAATCTATTGTTAACACTAAAGCCTGTATGACACGATGCATAATTTTACATAAAATTTACATGTAAATTGTAACTTACCAACGAAAAACGTCCGATGGCTACTAATACGCTCTTTCTATTGGTTAGCTACCATTCACATGTAAATTTTATGTAAAATTATGCATCGTGTCATACAGGCTTAACAAGTTATAGTATTAATTTTTGTTTTTTTTTTCAGACAAGTGGATATATTCTAAATATAAATTTTAGAAACATTAAAGAAACGCTTGAAAAAATATTACTGACGGACGTTCATTTGATTCCAGGAATAAATACCGAATTTGTTTTGGTTGTTAAAGTTTATTCTTATCCAAGTTATATTTTAACTGTTTCTATATGTTTAGCAGCAATTATAAAGCAATTAAAAGATTGATTAAATTTAATTATTGCTTTAGATGTTACTTGTATCCAGTATAACACGGGACCAGACTTTGTGTAATATTACTAATTATTAATAATAAAACTATTGAAAAAATATTGTCGTTATGTATTAATTATCACTGGTCTGCAAAAAAAAATTTTTTTTTCTCCTTTTTGTTTTCATGCATGAATTCATTTTGTGCTCTAAACACGGAATCTGACATACAATTAAGTACCACACGTAGATTTCCAATATAATATTTATTTAATCATTATTATTAAAATTACATAAAATTTATTTTAAAATAATTTTCAAACATCTATTTTGCATTTATTGGCTCTGCTCATAAAAAAATACATATTCACACATACATAAATAAATACAACTCAAAACCAATATAGAGAACATGAACTTTATGCAAAACTTACCAAAATATTTGATATAAAATGTAAACAATTAAAAGACAAGTTTTCACTCAACTGTTGTAAATCCACAGCGAATACTGCGCATGCGCGTATTTACTACCATAAAAATCACCTTCGGCACTTCCCTTCTTTCTCTTACAACTCGCTAAAACTTATTTTGTAAATACACTGTTTGTATTATACACTGTTTGTAACATTGAAACGCAAAAAAATAAAAAAAAAAACCAAATTTTTGAAATTAAAAAAAAATTTATATCAGAAAATCTAGACGTGATGGAAAAAACCGGCCAACGGGGATAGATTCAGAACATTTGAATCGTCATATTTATGAAAAAATTTTTTAAAGGAGGATTTCATTGCAGACCAGTGTTATTTGATAACCTGAAATTTTCTTTAGCCTTTTATAATAGTTATTGAAGAGCTGAATCTAATTTTTTCCTAGATAATCTCAATTATGATTTAAACCGAAGATTGTAAGAGTTTTAAAGATGAATAAAGCAATGTAAATTGATATGTATCAAAATTCTTTCTGATAAGTAGATGGCAGTACTACTTTGCTTGACCAACTTTTGAAATGGCGGTATGGTTAACAAAATAAAATCATCACTGCAAAATAATGCACCGTTTTCAGGTACAATTTTTTATTTTGGCTATCGATAAAGACAAACATTTTAGTGAAAAAAAACACTTAAAAAAATATGTTGAAAATAGTTAATTAATACATTTGTTACATCAACACTGTTCAAATTCCTAAAAGCAAAGAGCTATAAAGGTTTTACCATCTTTGGTAGAACCTCTTTTGGTTCCTATTATCTTGTAAACCATTAGAAATCACCAACCTTTCCTGATACGCAGTTTTTACATTTTTGCCTTAAAACTACTTTATTTTTAATATTTTTGAAAGAAAATCATATAATATAGCGACACATGAAAGTCTTCAGACACCTGATAAAAACTTTAATAATTTCAATGTTATTGTGAAAATCACTGAAAAAGTAACCCATCACGTAAATTAACTTATAGAGTTGAGAACTGTGCTTGAGCTGTGAAAAATTAAGAAAGATCCCTAGAGTGTGTTAAAATTACAAACTAAAATTTAGTTGTATATGCAACACATTATGCACTATACATAATAAAACCTATAAGTTTATATATCTTTAAGTTATAATATCATCTTTGTTAAAACATAGAACACGATCATCTAGAAGAACATAGTCGTAGAATAGAAACATTCTTCAAATGAGTTGCTCATTTTCAAAAATATATTTATTTTTATCTATGAGGAGTTTTAACGATCTCATGAATATATTAACAAAGATAACCATTATTTGCTCAAACAGATTACTATCTGTTCATCTACTCGTATGTAGATTTTACAGGAAACATTGAAGCCAGGAGGCAGAGGTCCATTTTGAGTAGTTTTTTTCATACCACTAATTTATTAACTTAATTCATAAATAAGATTTGGTTAACAAGTAAAGTGAACATCAGTTTCACTACCAGCGGTGGAGTTTGCTGTAAAAAAACAAAACATAAATTATTGCTTTGTTTCATTTCTTGAAACCAAATTTCAATGTCCAAAAAATGGACTATTTGGTGTACAATAACAATAGCTGACCAAAAACGTACAATAAAAAATAAAGTAATGTGTAAAAAAAATCGCGAATGCAAGAGATACGCGCATTTTAGCGTTAATTTTATTTACAATTTTCTGACTTTATTTTTGAAAATAACGCATTAAAATTTTTACGGTATGTTTAAAACGTTATTTTTAATATTATGTCGGAGCCCAAATTTTTTTTTCGCGATAAAAGCGCTCCGACATAATATTGTAAATAACATTTCAGACATACTGTAAAAATTTTAACTCGTTATTTTCAAAAAATTGTAAATAAAAAAGTGGTTGCGAGAGAACAGCCTTAATAAAAACATAAAATTTCTGTTTGTAATCATATTTTTTTCAAACTCTTTGTGTTTTTGGTGACTTTATGGAATGCTTTATAAAAGTATTATACTTACAAGGGGACACAACAGTGAGTATGTCGCCAATCAAAATCCCAATTTTTTTGGTGATTCTAGGAGCTAAAATAATTATCACTTTCTTGATTTTTAGTCCATTGGGCTTTAGTTAGTGAGTTATGAATTTTTGAAAATCTACGCTTTACCATAAGATTACATGGTTTGGATTGTTTTAACATGGTTTGGATTTAACATTTTAAATTCGATTTAAATCTATTAATTCTATTTAAAAAAAAATAAAAATCTATTTAAAATAAATCTAATTTAAAATTTTAAATAAAATCTAAATTAACATAATGTAATCTTATGGTAAAACGTAGATTTTCAAAAATTCATAACTCAGTAACTAAAGCCCATTAGACTAAAAATCGAGAAAGTGATAATCATTTTAGCTCCTAGAATCACCAAAAAAACTGGGATTTTGATTGCCGACATACTCACTGTTGTGTCCCCTTGTTAGTAAAAAATCAGCAAATTTTAGAAGATTTCATAAATGGGGTAAATGTGATTGGTAATTTTTTTACTTTCTTTATTAATTATCAAAGATTGGGAGTTTTTATATTTGTTTTTAGTTATTTGTTATCATTCTTCCAGTGGGCATCTACACGCTGTGGTGAAATCAATATTGATTTATTTGCAATATCTAATATGGGGACTGATCCACCCCGCCAATTGGATTTGTAAAAAGAGAGTTTCACTAGTCACAAATTCTTTGAAAAAAAATTCTTTGGTTGGTCTCAAAATTTACCATTAGATTTTTAAAAAATTATTAAAATTTGAAAGAATATTTAAACTGAGCGCCATGTTTGACTAATGCCAATTAAGCATGACTATACGCTGTCGCCAAATCATTCAGTTGGTAAATAATTATCTGATTATTATCTTACTTTATTTATTTACTTTATAAAGATTTGACAGTTTTTTCAAATTCAATATAATTAAATTTAGCTGAAATTTTGAAGAATACCATGAAACTCAAATTCAAAATTGATATTTAATTTAAATTTCTGTCGAATAGACAACATGCCAGTTCTGATTGGTTCACTTTCGTGTGACGTCAGTAACCGTAGACGTAAAACTACCGTCGATTTTATAACTTTTAATAATGTTTTTCTCATGTTAGGAGTACTCAAAAAAATTTAAAGAAATTCCGTAGCTTCTGTTTGACCTCTACTTTCAAATAAACAAATAAAAAAAATAGTAAAACTCTTTCATTCCTAGAAAAAGAAAGCAATATTCTACTTAGAATGTAAAAAGCTTAATGAATGAATGTTATCATTCTGAAGATGTTGAAAAAACGATACATGCAAATTTCGTACATTTCTTAAAAAATCATTCCTATAGAAATACCTGTTTGAATTGAGAAAATAATAGTGTTCGAGAATGCAGCTTGAGTTCTATGTAATTTCGTTATACAAACAAATGTTTTTCTTGCAAATTTTGTTAAATATAAATTAGTAATTATGGCGAAGAAAATGATGAAGATGTTTAGTTCTATGGAATATTTTACATAAGTTAAAAAATGTGCAAAGAATAAGCTTATCTATTATTTTACTAATAGTGCGGAAACCCACAATGATTTTTTTATAAACTTCTGAATAATTCCCCTGGATAGGAAAATTATTCTTTTGTTGAATTGAAGTTGAAGCGGTGGCACCTGGACGTGGAGGTCTTCGGGTGAGGACTTAAACAAACGAGTGTTCAAGACTCACTGAATAATATATTTAAAATCGTCTCTTTTATACAAAAATATATACATAAGAATAATAAGTTAAACAAGAACAAGGTATGATCGTAAAAAATTGTAAACTCAGCATTTTGTTTATAGCTATTTCCGTGCTTCCAGGATGATTCATTTGTTACAATGTAACTAGTATAATTTATTACCTATTCGCCATTTACTATATAAATTTATAAAATTATCAATTATTGATTATCGATTACATTTGTATGTTGAGTAAAAAATATAAGTTGTAATATTATATTGCAAGTTCATTGTCTGCCCTACTGAATATAAATACATTTCAATATTCTGCATTTTTGTTATCAATCCTACCTTGCAAATAAATTATAAGGAAGTAAACGTAGTTTTGTATAAGAAATGAAATTTCCATGTTTAATATTGAAAATGACAATTTTTAATAATAATTAAACAACTTCAAAACAAAAACCAAACTTTTTAATAAAAATGTTTATTGTAGTGCACAACCATCGATCTTATATTACACAAATTATTACATAAATTTAAAAATATGTATAGCCATTCAGGTTAGAAAATTTAAATTTGACGTTGAGGGACCAGGTAAACTTAAGCAATCTTGAAAGCACCAATGAGATCCAGACCCGCATCAAGCTGGCGCCGCCACTTTTGCAAAACCTAAAATAAACTATATGGGAATTTGTGGCTAATTTGTTGCTAATTAGTTACCGCAATCGCGAATTTGTGGCTCTTACCGTTCGCGAATTACAGCCATTTGAGTGGTGGAGGCGCAGGCGCTGGCTTGATTTCAAGCCTGCGCTGATACTTAAACCAAAAAAAATCAAACCAGGCTTCTTGAAAACATCAATATAAAAGCGTGGGGCTGTTTATTTATTGAAGCTTGAAGCTCAAACAAAAAAATTAAAAGCCCAATGAGGCTTACCCCCCTATTCTGTAACTTTTCGTTATCGTTATGAAATCGTTAAAAGCCGTTAAGTTTAGTTTACACTCAGAATTGCATTAAATAGTAATGTAATGGTTTGTAGAAACCAAATTTTACGATTCTTAACGATTTCATAACGATAACGAAAAGTTACAGAATAGGGGTGTTAAACTATACCAAACGTTTGACATTAATTTTACCCAAAAATTTTATTTAAGTACGGGAAATATGCCCCCCTCCATCAAAGTTTTTGTGATTTTTTCCGTGACGGTTGAAGCTTTTGGCTCATTGATTCTCAAACGTATGACTCAATTTATTCTAAAAAATTCGATTTTTACATGTTCATTCAATAATTTTTAGAATATTGAAAGTTGCGCTAGATTTCAAGTCTTAAAAATTTTTTAGAGTAAAATGTATAATAGTAAATGTATAAAAACCCACCAATAGAAAGATCGTATTAGTAGCCATCAGACATTTTTCATTGGTTAGTTATTATCATTTAAATGTTAATTTTGTGCAAAATTAAGCATCGTGTCATACAGGGTTTACGATAACTAAAAAATTAGAAGCAATAAAAGGTAAAAATGAGGCATTTAAGTGAGGCACTTTTTTCAGGACCCTTTTAATTTAATCAACAGATGGCGCCTACTTAAATACTTTTTATAAAATAAGAGGAGGCTTTTGTATTTAAAATATAGCAAATTCGTTGAGATAATACTATTCTATAAACAATATTCTTGATCTTAAGCTATTTTGAGTTGGTAATATTTATTTATACAAACACAATTCATAATTAAAGTTTAATTATCTTCTTTTTTAAGTGAGTGTGTTTTGACATACTCAATACGAACTCAAAATAGCTTAAGATCAAGAATATTGTTTATAGAATAGTATTATCTCAACGAAACGCTATATTTTAAATATAGCAAATTCCTCTTATTTTATAAAAATATTTAAGTAGGCGCCATCTGTTGATTAAATTAAAAGGGCCTTGAAAAAAATGCCCCTCTTAAAGAAACCTTTTAATTAAAAATCGTGTAACATCTACATAAAAATGCCATGATATGAAGGTCTTTAAAACTAAAACCCCACGTACAAAATTTAAATTTTATTTTTTTCAAACATTTTCATTTTAATTTTCTTTTCGTGATTTAAAATGGTAAGAGATAACTGCTTTTTGTCAAGGGTTATGGCTCATTTTGGCAACAAATTAGCTACAAATGCCCATACTTTTTTTTTAAGTTTTAATAAGTTTTGAGTGGTGGCGACGCTGGCTAGATTCAAGCTAGCGCCGCCACCACTCAAATGGCTGTAATTCGCGAACGGCAAGAACCACAAATTCGCGATTGCGGTAACTAATTAGCAACACATTAGCCACAAATTCCCATATACTTATTTTCAAGTTTTGATAAGTTTTTAAGTGGTGGCGACGCTGGCTTGATATGAAGCTAGTGCCGCCACCACTCAAATGGCTGTAATTCGCAAACGGTAAGAGCCACAAATTCGCGATTGCGGTAACTAATTAGCAACACATTAGCCACAAATTCCCATATACTTATTTTCAAGTTTTGATAAGTTTTTGAGTGGTGGCGACGCTGGCTTGATATGAAGCTAGTGCCGCCACCACTCAAATGGCTGTAATTCGCGAACGGTAAGAGCCACAAATTTGCGATTGCGGTAATTAATTAGCAACAAATTAGCCACAAATTCCCATATACTTATTTTTAAGTTTTGATAAGTTTTTGAGAGGTGGCGACGCTGGCTTGATATCAAGCTAACGCCGCCACCACTCAAATGGCTGTAATTCGCGAACGGTAAGAGCCACAAATTCGCGATTGCGGTAACTAATTAGCAACAAATTAGCCACAAATTCCCATATAGTTTATTTTAGGTTTTGCAAAAGTGGCGGCGCCAGCTTGATGCGGGTGAGATCCAGGGACTCGGTAAACAAACAAAAAGCACCCCACGCTAAAATAGACCTTATGGTGGGCTTCAATATTTCTACCTGTATCCACCATCTAGTGAAATAATAGATCGTTGTGCACAACATTAGATGGTTATTAAATTATATATTGTGGTGAAACGAACCCAATCATTTTTATTTATTTAAAATGTTATTATTTATTCATGATTTTAAAAGGAAGGAAAGCAGCAATTTTAATTCTATTTACCGTCATTAAAGAAAATTTTATTAATATTTTAATCGTAATTGAAATTTATACAAAAAGGAAGGGAAAGGTTTGTTCTTTTTAACACAACTGTTACACTAATTTTATTAAAGACCATTTTACTATGTGTGTTAGAGAGAGAGCAAAAGATTGTTCCTGGATTATTGTTAAAAATAGAGTGGGAGTCTGGAAGACGTGATTGGTTGAAGTGCCGTTGGGAAGGAAACAATAATGTGAACAACAAAAATTATAGAGGAAGTAACTTTTAGTTAGTTACCTTTCACCTTTTGGGTAACAAAGTTGAGCTTTGGTTGTGAAGTGGCTAACGACCACGAACCAAGTAAAAGTTTTCTTAATAAAAAGTGCGATCGTACAAGAAAGAAAAACCAACGTGGAAAATCCAACTAGAAAAACCTGGGAAAGAGATTCCTGGAGCCACAAGTTTCATTATAAGAATCCAGAATTCAACAAAAAAGGGTGAGCGTTTTACTTCAACTTCCATACAACATCAGTGTTCCACACAACAAAACCAAAACGACGGCAGTTTTAAGGCGAGATTTTAGTTGACCACGTTTTAAAATTGAAAAGAAGTTAGGGGAAATGTATGATTCCCATTCCACGGTAGACTGTAGGCGTGAATTTTACTAAGAAAAGTAATCTAATCTTTAAACTGACAAAGCAAAAACAGTTTATATTATTTCTTATCACTATAATTTATCATCGTATACATTGAGTAGCTTGGTTATTATTCAAAATTATTACAATAATAATGTGTACACTAACATTTGTTTTTTTTTGCGGAGAACGGGGATACCGTATATTATCGTTGAATGATCAACGATATTGTAAGGGTGGCCCTTTGAAAACGAAACACACGGAATTGTGACCAGCAGAATTTTTTTTTAAGAAATGCAAAAACACGTCAATTTTATCATCGATGAGGACAACTTTTGCGACCAATGTCACTCCCGTATTGTTTCATCCCTTCGCGCTGTGATGACAACCCCTGCAATGTTAATAGGGATGATATGGCAAGTAACACCTCATTTGAAAGGTCTTGCTTCCCTGAATTTAGTGCTATAATTTTTTTAAAGTTTTATCAATTATTTAACAAAAAAATTGAAGTTGCATAAATGCGAAAAAAATCCGATATTTCAAGACATTTAAAAATAAAAAAGTAAAAAACGCTTGGACAGGTTCATTTTAATTTCAAGGGGACTACTTTTACTGTTATTTATAAACATTGACAGTTCAACCCTTAAGGTAAAGAGCAAGCCACCCTTGGAATTTTGAATAAAAAAAGGGTCTATTTTTTTTATCAGAAAAGTCAAATACGTTTTTGAAACTTTCGCTTTGGTACTTACAGAAATTTATGAAACGACGGAAGAATTGTTTCAATTTCTCATTGCATTCAAGACTGTAAGGGTGGTTCACCCTTCTCTTCAAGGGTTGAGCTGTCAATGTTTATGAATAGTAGCCCCGTTAAAATTAAAATCAACCTGTCTAAGCGCTTTTCCCATTTTTATTTTTCTTCTTCTAAGGTGCCGTCTTATGAACCCTCCGGGTATGAACCCTCTCCTCTCGGAAGGCAATGGCAAACCACCGAGAGTAATATGCCAAGAAAGCCATTTAATAATAACATATTAAATTGGTCACGACGCTTCTGTCAAGAAGCATACGAAGAAGAAGAAGAAGAAGGTGCCGTCTCCTAATATCGGAGGTTGGCGACCATTAATATTAACATTGAATGGTTCTCTTGGCAAATTACTCTCGATGGTTTGCCATTGCCTTCCGAGAGGAGAGGGTTATAATAAAGTTGTATAAATTTTTGTAGCCGGGTTGGGGATTGAACCCACGGTTTCTAGCCTAGAATCCGGTCCTTAGCCCGTTCACTTAGCTCACCTCTTCATTTTTATTTTTAAATGTCTTGAAATATCGGATTTGTTTCGCATTTTTGCAGCTTCAATTTTTTGTTGAATAATTGATAAAACTTTAAAAAAATTATAGCACTAAATTCAGGAAAACAAGATCTTTCAAATGAAGTGTTACTTGCCATATCATCCCTATTAACATTTTAGGGATTGTCATAACAGCGAGAAAGGATGAAACAATACGGGAGTGACATTAATCGCAAAAGTTGTCCCCCTAGCCTAAATGATAAAATTGACGTGTTTTTGCATTTCTTAAGAAAATAATTCTGCTGGCCACAATTCCGTGTCTTTCGTTTTCAAAGGGCCATTCTGTATAAAAAAACTCATAAAAAATTTATTCCAAAACTTCATAATTATACCAAGTATACATAACTATAAAAAATATTGTTGGCGTTTCAAGTTTGTAATTGTAATTCCCACATTTTTTGTCACCAAAAAAAATAGGGATTAACTTTATTGTTGTCATAGCTTCGTTAGTTTTGATGCTACGGGGTTTTATAAAAAATAGAAATAAAGATTTTTTTAAGCAATCTAAAAAAGGTAAAAAAAGTTTTCCTCGAGAAATGCATTACTTTTTGGTTATTTCACGTTGAAACTTTTAATTTTGGCGTTTGACGAATAAGAAGCAACCTTTAACAAACTATTACCCCGTTTGTATTGGGTCTACACACACCATTAACTCACCATTTTTTTTGTTTTTTTATAAGCTACATTTTTAATGAAAATAACTTTTTTGATAAAATACTTGCTTTTTGAGTTATTCGCGAAAAACTGTCTGAGTATGTTCTTTTTGTTAAAGAATTGACATTTTTACTCGCGAATAAATCGAAAAGTATCGACTTTCTGAAAAAACTTTATAGAGTAAAAGTTGCTTAGAATTAGTCAATCTATCCATTTCCGGACTTATTTTTAATGAAGCATTTTTAACCCCCGAGATGGGGTGACATTCACCCCCAGAGTAAAATCAACCCCCGGCACAGTCTTAACTTTAAAGGAGAGGGTGAGTAGATCCTAAATACAAATTTTGGTGCAAATCGGTGCTGTTTGGAATAATTCTCCAGTATCGCATTGTTTTACCTTCAATGACTGGACTATAATATGTAAATATGTGTGGATATTCATCATTTTAAAATATATTATTTAAAAATTAGATAAAAAGATGATAAAGAATAATCACAAACTGAATGATAGTAGGTAGTAAGCAAATATTGTAACGTTATTCCGCGACTACTATATAGGTACCCTTTCCACGACTCGACCGTCCGAAGTGGTTAGGTAGTGGTGGACTATTCCCCTCAATTCTCTAAGTTAATAATGCAAATAATTTTCAGAACACACATTTTCTATCTTAAATTACTCAATTACTAAGTGATTAATAATAATGAAATTTCTTTCTCAGCCAGGTAAAGGTTGTCTTTTGATATACACGACAAAAAAATTTTAGATTTCTTATTTTATGCTAGTGCAATAACATTTTAAATATGTTTAATTTTAATAAACCTTGTGATTTTTTTAAACTTCTTTCTAAAAAACAAATAACAAAAATTTTGGCGTTGATATCTGCACTAACACCTTTTCAACGTCCGGTAAAAAAAATAAATCGATAAGTTTAATAATAACTTAACAATTTAGGATATAAATTACATCGATTTCAACGCATTTTCAACTGCTAAAATCCCACCTTAATGAGAATTTTTGATTTAATTTGTAAAATTTTGTATTTCATTTTTTTTGTAATTATATTCGTAGAGGCATTAGTATTAATTTTTTTCATTTTTCACTTGACACTAGAATTGGTAATAAAAACAACTGTAGTAGAAATTTGAAGATCGTAAATGACAGGGTGTTTTTGTTATCAATTCAACACACCTGTTTTTTACATCAACCTTCGGCCAATTTGTGGCAATAATAGAAAAATTTCAATTACGTATTCTTTGTTTTTTATACACGATTTTATTTAATTTTTAAAATAGAGTCTTGCATATTTAATTTAGCGTTTTCCTTTTTCTTTAAAAATTTTTCAAAGCCAGAACCACCCCAAGAGTGGAGCATTACATTCATCTCAAGCTCACCGTAGAAAGAGTAGTCGAGGTAATTTAAAAAAGATAGGTAGGTAGCAAAATTTTTGAACGCAAACCACCATAATATTTTTAATTATTTCTATCCTATCCATAATGTCAAATTTCAAACATGAGCCTTGTGGTACGAGGTAAAATTACCTGATCGGATTCTAATTTTGCAAAGGACATTTTTTCTTTCATTAGAATAATACAAATCAAATCTGAACAGCCCTCGTATGACTGCAATAATCTATTCGTGTGGTACATTCGAACTACAGATGTAGACGCCAGCCGTACATAGTAGCTACTGTAGCTATTTGGACAGTAGAAATACTAGGTATACAAAAATAATTGATAATTTAATTGTAGCTTATCCAGTATTGTTTAATAATTGAAGGGCAGTAAATAATTATCAACGTTTTACTGTAGTAATTAATAAGGAATATAATTAAGAAAATAAACTAAATTAGAGAGTTACTTTGGTTAAAATTTTAAAGATATTGCCAAATTAATAATAATTAAGTACCCACTTATAATATAGTTGTGGCAATTAAATGCTAATTGCGAAATGTCTTTGATCATGATAATAATATTAGGCGCTGGTATTAAGATTATGAAATAGTAATAGTAGTACAGAATTATTCTTATTTATTACAATTAATACTCTCGAGGAGCGAAAATTTTATGTTGGCTATTCTGAAAACGTTTGACAACCGCACTTTTTCGTAAACGGCGAATGTCATCTTTGCTATAATAGAAAATTTATACGGCGATTGGCAATTCGTTCACGGCGTGTAAAAGTTGTGTGGGGTCAAGAGCATTAACATCACCAACATGGGTTATTCTTTATCTTCATACAGCTAGCTTTTAGCTTATAACTTTTTGTGGTTTGTTCGGGGGTTGTCATTATTGTGTAAGAGTTTACCGCGAATGTTTATTCGTTCAGGTTAAAATGGATAAATTTTCGTGTAAAAAAAAAGTGTGATAGTACAATATAATTTTAACGGCAATGGCTGTCGAATAGTTTTTCTGTAATTTTAATTGTTGCATTTTTTCGTTTTCTCAGTTTTCTTTACATTATTAGTTTTGACTCCGATATTTACAATGGTCAAAGAAAAACCTAATTCCATCCGCATATATGACGATGAAGGCTTCCGACGCCGTGCAGCATGCATCTGTGTTCGATCTGAATCCGAAAGTGAGGTAGGTAAATTTTTGTCAAGTATCGTCTTCTGTGTACATAAATTTAAGGTGGGCCCATGCGAATATCATGTGGTCGTACAGTTGGTCAGTGTACGATTCGGTCTTTGTCCTAACTTGTAAAATCGATTATTTTAGAGGAACAACTTTGTTCAAGGTTTTTCTTTTCCCATCTCTTTATATTGTGATAAGATGAAACCAAAAATATGGACTTTGATTGTGTAATTAAGTTAATGTAATCAAAGTGGACTATGCATGGATACAAATTTTGTTTTGTTCTTCTAAAATTTTATCAATTTGCTGTTTGTTTTATTATTTTGTCTTATTTAACCTTTAAAAATAGCTTTGAAAACATACATGTATATTATTTGTGTGTTTCTATTATTCAAGTTGACACTAACTTATTTCAATATTTGGTACATGCAACAGCAACATAAAAGTTATCATAACTTTTGCGTCATATAAAAGCTCATATTTTCTTTCAATTTGCTTTAAAAAAATTATTTATAAAGAAACATTTATTTGTTTTCATAAAATAAAGAAAATAATAGTAAATAAGTAGTATCAGTGCTAGCTACAACAATATAATCTGCTTACTGACGTGTTTTGATTCCGACGCTACCTATCTTATAGTAGGTACAATTTGTGGTTAGGTGAACCGGCACTTTTAACTCGAGCTTCATGTATGTAAATTTAATAAGACCACCTTCCACCATATGATGAAACTTCGACCACCTGATGAACATTTACTAAGGAAAATATGCAAAACGAAATTAATTTGACTTGAATATAACGGCAACTCCAAATTTTCCAATATTTTTAAAATTGTGGCTGAGAAAAATTTAAATGAATGTAAATTCTTTGCTAAAATTAGACCTTGAAATTAAAAATTAATTTCGTTTTATGATTTAATGGCAACGCCTTTGTTCAAATAGAATTTTGTGTGTGGACAAAATGAAAATTGATAAAATTCCTGTCAAGAAGGAAGGTTTCACATAGCTGATCAAATTGTATAATAGCTTCCTCCATTCTTTGCACCACGAATCCTCTAAAGCAGGGGTCGGCAACCTGCGGCCCGCGAGGCGTCTTGGTGCGGCCCGCAACACTCCCCAGCAATGACGTTTTTTTAAAAAAAAAAGAAGCTTTTTTTGATGAATTTGCATAAAAAAACTCATTTTTAGTGGATTTTTCCAAGAAGTGGGGCCCGCACTAATCCTCACGTAAAATATTTGGCCCTCTTACACCAAAAGGTTGCCGACCCCTGCTCTAAAGTCTAAACATTGGCTCGAGGAATAGGTTTGTCCAGCTCAAGAACACTTGGACAAAAAGCAACCATTATAGTAATGTAATAAACGTACTCTGTTATAAATTATAGTATATTATACACCGAGGGAGTAAAGTGCCACTTTTCGTCATGATGGTAAAAGGTTTATACACGAGGCGCAGCCGATGGGAAAAATTACCCTCATGACGAAAAGTCACTTTAATCCCGAGCGCGAATATAGGTACTATTTTTTGTTTTTCCGGGAGTAAACTTTTACTTTTCCTCCCGCTGTTTTACTTTTCCTCCAGCTGCTAAGAAAAGTGGCACTTTGCTCCTGCAAAAGTGGGAGTAAATACAAAAAGACGGAGAGATAAAAAATTATTTTCATACAAAACAGCCTACGTATCACTTTCAATTTCGTACTGTTGCCCGCCACTGAAAAAATTTGGAGATCCTGGCTTGCACACATTGCTATCTTAAAATTAAGCATTAAAACATTAAAAATTATTTGTTTATTTTACTTTTTATATCAATTTTGAAAATTGCTCTCTGTACGACTGTATAATATCTATAAGATTTTTATGACTGGAATTATTACCCCTCTGGTATTGTTCTAATACGGTTAGACAATTGTCGCAAATATTCAGTACTGAAGTTAGGTAATTTAGTGTCTGGTATAAATTTCATCTTTCCTAGGGGCGAAAGGGACGAACATAAAAATGCGCCGTAAGAGAAACCTTTAAATATTTCACGGCCAAACCGTCTAAAATTAATAGTTAACAATTGGTATTAAAATATATTTTCTTCGAAAAATTGGTTCCGTAGACACAAATATTTATTTTGCAAATTAAATGAGCATTACTTTGTAATAATACATATCTTTTATTGACTATAATATTAGAGGTGAGCTAGGTGGATGCCTCTAGGCCAGAGGCTCTAGGTTCGATCCCCAACTCGGCTACAAAATTTAACCGACTTTATTATAACCTTGTCTCTTCGGCAGGCAGTAGCAAACCACCGGGGTGTAATTTGCCATGAAAGACTTTGTTAAAAAGGTCAGGACGCTTTTGCCAAGAAGCATACTATTAAGAAGATTTTGTAATAATAGTTTATATAAGTTGTTAAGAAACGTTCTGAATATAAAAGCCATTAAAACTTTATTGAAATAGTCTAGACCGGATGCTTAAACTTATACGTAAATGAATGTCTACCATAACATGAGGAAGGAATGGTAGGCGATCGACAGTCGGCTGTAAGCCAACAGGGGTTGGGAGGTATTTTTATGTACCTTTTTTTTGAAAATTTGGTGCATAATGGTGATTTCTGGAGCTACTTTCAGCTAAAAGTGCCAAGTTAAAAACTAACCTTTTCGCTAAGATTCTATTGTACTTAAGGGTCGATTGGCTGCGAGAGCCTTTCAGAACTGCGACCAGTATTAATCTTTTGTTCACGACCCTACTAATTAGATATTCAGGAATTCAATTTTGCTAGCGAAACACACAATGCTCCTGAGGGGTTTGCTTTTTACTTCTTTGGGCGTTAATTGTATCTGCCCCATATGTCGGCTAAGTCAGTAAGTTAGCCTAAGTCGGGCTAAGAGGATGTGCTCGGCCGTCTCTGTTTCCGATTCACAAAGTCTGCACCTGTCAGAGTCCTTCCAGTCTCATTTTTTTGAGGTGGTATTTCACCGGGCAATGTCCGGTGAAGAGCCCCGTGATGAGTCTAATTTCATTCCTTGTTAAAAGAAGAAGCTTTTTTGTCTCTGCAGTCGAGTACTTTATGAATTTCTTCACCTGTCTTTGTCTTGGTGTATTTTTTCAGAGGGTTTTTTTGCTCTCTGCCTTCCATTTTTGGACCTCCAACTCTCTGTGTGCTTTGGTTAGCCCACAGAATGGTTCAGGTCCGGTTGGGGGCGTTCTTGAGCCTGATCTTGCTAGTTTATCAGCAATTTCATTACCTTCAATTCTCTCGTGACCTGACACCCAGCGTGGGTTGGTGTAAACTCCACAAATTCGGCAGGTACCAAAAAAAAAACAGAAAACTCCACTCCAAGCAAAAAGGTCGACGGTAATCTTAGATGAAAACTCCGCAAATGTATTAGTGGAGTCTACATACTAAAGATTAGGGGAATTTTATATAGGGTGCAACATAAATTATTTTTAATGTAAAGAATTTTTATTTAATTATCATATTAAAAAAAAATCTTTGTAACAGTAACCTACCGGGGAATTTCTGTTTTTAAACCGACTTAATACAAAATCATTAAATAGTAGGGGGAGTGCGGGACAGTTGAACCATTTTTTCTTTTTATTTCTTTTTCTTAGGTTTGTAAACTTACCAGAGTCGCGTCGTTTGGGCTTTTAAAAGGTTGGACCTTTTAGTATTAATTTAAATTAAAGTTTTTTAAATAATCTTTATCTACTCACAGTAACACCATTAAAAAGAAAAAATGGCAAATGATTCATATCTCCTCAACTGTCGGGAGAGTTAAACCACCGATTGGGGAGAATTGCCCATACCATGTTTCGTAAATAAAAATGAGTTTACTTAAGAAATTATAATATTTTTATTAGAAAATGGGAAAGTATAGCCTTCTGCCAATATTAATATATAGGTAAATATATTAAATAAACAAGAACAAATGAAATGAACATTCTGTAGGTAAATCTATGGTAAATCCCCTTCTATGACTTATGTCTAGCTACGGCCGTGATGGTAATAAATTTAAAACTAAATAAAAGAATTTGGTAAGATGCAAAACTAGTTATAAAATGTTCAAATACTGCAATCAGGGCAATAAAAATTCTCTTTGTCTGCTTTAGTCAAACCAACACAAGCTTCATGAACATACTTATTGCATATAACACATCGTCGCATGTCTAACACTTAATCAGTTTCACAAATATGATTTTTTTTATAATAAAAAAGCAAAACCAATTTTTATCAGGTGTTCCCTCTTCATTCCATGGACTGTTTTCTGAGTCATCGCACAAATCTGCCCTAGGTCAGAGTCGCTTTTACTACTAGACTGTAAAATGTGTCTTTTATACCTAAAAAGCATATTATTTCTGAAAAAATTAGTAATTTTAGGTGTTTCATATCAGTTAAAGTCACTTTTATAAAATTATACTCTTAAAAAGTCATATGAACCATGGTTCATCTGTCCCCAGAACGTTTGGTTCAAGTCTCCCACCCTAGGATTAGTAAATAATACCCTACCATAAAAAGTTGTAAAGGTATTGAAAAGTAACGTTTACAATCATTAGAGCAATTATTAAGACAAACTATGGGTCAATATGTCATTACTTACCTCGTTTGTATTTATAAAAAATCACTTTATGTGAATTCCAACACAGTAAGGTTTTAAGCTTGAAAAACGCGATCGGTCTACCCTGACTAAACGACACTGCGCTTGACACTCAAATTTTGTATGGTAATGGCCCAATTAAAAGGTAGTCTAACCAACCTAATCGCCACTAAATTCGCCCAATTTTAAATTGAATTATGCCAATGGTTCATGTCTCCTAAGTGGTCAAGTGTCCCGCATTCCCCCTACATTAAAATTAAATTTTTTTTTTATTTAAAAAATATTACCATAGGTTATATACCAAATATATTATTAGCAAATATTATTACAAAATCGTTTTGTAACACTAACCTAACTTTGACCGGTAGATCTCTTTTTTAAAGATTTACTAATAAAAAATAAATTGTTTCCCAACATTAACCTAAGCTTGACCGGCAAATTTCTCTTTTAATGGTCCCTCCTCATTTAAAAAAAAATGTTTCTTTAACACTAACCTAAGCTCAACCCGTGGATATTTCTTCAATGATTTACTAATAAAAAATAAATTGTTTCTCAACATTAACCTAAGTTTGACCGGCGAATTTCTCTTTTAATGGTCCCCCCTCATTTAAAAAAATGTTTCCTTTTTGATTCTTCACCCTATATAAATCATTACAACGAAAAACTTCACCCTGAATGCGGTCCTTAAAAATATGATTTGGAAATCTGTTACTTTCCACCTTAGATCATTATATATTACTAGATAATATATATTATTAATATATATGATCTAAGCTTTCCACCCTGTATGGTAAAATTGTTACTTCTTAAGGATTTACCATACCATAATCTCCTGCTTACAACGTAAGTAGGTGACTTATTGTTAAATGGTTGCGAGTGGAGTTTTCAAGTTGGATTAAAAAATAAAGTAGCAAAAAACGAAGTGCAGGTAGTTTGTAGTGGAGCTTACATTACCCCCCCCCCCAGCGTAGGGCAATTTTGTTACCCATTGCCAGTTTCTTGAGAGATTGTCGACATTCCCATATAGACAAGGATTCAAAGCTATTTGCTTCTAGTGCCTTTATCGTAGCTTGGCTGTCCGACATTATATTGATCTGCTTGCCCTTTAAATTCTTCTGAAGGCATTCATGGGCACACAGTTCAATTGCAAATATTTCAGCTTGCATAATTGTGGGATAGGTTCCTAAGGCTATAGATGCCGAGTAATTTGGGCCATGTATGCCTATGCCTGTTCCCTGTTCAGTTTTTGATTCATATCTGTATACCAGTTCGAGAATTTGTTATCCACTTGTATTATTTGGCTTTTAGCCGAATTGCGGTTCTGAATGACAACCTCAAACGGCTTTTAAAAGTCAAAAGTTTATGGAATAATATGCAAAGGTTTTTCAAACAGATCTGGGCTTTAGAAAGTCCAGTATCTTTAGGTGACCTGTCTTGTTTCCTAGTTTGAATTCCCTGATTTGGGCAATTTTTATGGCAGCTTGTAGACCTTTTCTCTGCACTTGTAGGTGTAGAGGCGGTAAATCCAAGAGTGCTTCCATGGCCACTGTTGGGGCTGTACGCATAGTTCCCGTTATGCCCAGACACACTAGCCGTTGCAATTTCTGCATTTTGCTTTGTGTCGTGATTTCGTTTATTTTTGTCCACCACACAATTGATGCGTATGTAACAATGGGTCTTATTATTATTGACGTATATAACCATTAGATCATCTTCCGTTTTATTCCCCAAGTCTTTCTAAAGAGTTTTCGGCAAGCCGAAAAGGCTTTTGTTGCTTTGGATCGCGTTTTATCTACATGAGATTTCCAGTTGAGTTTTTCACTTCCATCAAAGTTACCCCCAGATACTTTACCTCATCTGAAAAACGTATCGTAGAGCCTTGAAGCTGTGGAGTTTTTAAGCTCATCTTCCTACATCTAGTGAATGGAACTATGATGATTTTTGAAGGATTAACTGTAAGTTTCTTCTTTTCGCACCAGTCTTTTATTTTGTTTAGGGCAGTTTGTATTTCGCTAAGATAAAATCACCGTCAAATTAAAAACTACCGGAACTCATTTCAATGTAAGATTTGTTACCAATTAAAAAGTCTGTAAGTAACATTTATATTTATTGCAAAAACGAATTTGGTAACATAAGTCTTTGTTCTAGAGCAGGGGTTCCCAACCTTTTCTTGGTCAGGGACCACTTTTATATTATTTTTGCTAGCAGGGACCACTAAATAATAAAAAAAAGCGATTTCTCGAAGTTTAGTATCAAAAATTGCTTTTTTACACCAAAACGACTCAAGTGAATTCGATTCAAAAGCATCCTTGCCGTTTGTTCGCGGACCATATTTTGGCTTCTGCGGACCACTGGTTGGGAACCAGTGTTCTAGAGCTATACTGAACTAGGTATACTTAAAAACTAATGCAACGTTGATGTTTTGATAATTTTAAATTTATCAAAAAATTAAATTTTTGTAAGTGAAATCGTAATAAAAGTGATTCGACACTTGGACCATCCTTGGTCTAGTCTAGACCAATCGATCCCGAACTCGCTATGCCCATGGACCCTTTCTTATAGAAAAATCTTGACCCTGAACCCGCAAGTGAAAATACTCTGCATAATAGAAAATTGAACTTTCATAAAAATGAAAACGCGTCACAATGTTTTCACTTTATATTAAACATTTTTACGGACCCTTCGGCGTTATTTACACACCCCTAAATTAATTTTCAATTTTAGTGATCACAAGGACCACTGGGGGTCCGTAGGAACCACTTTGGGAACTACTGATCTAGAGTCTAGTTTAGACAAACCATCAGTTTTTTATAACTTATCAAATTAAATTAAAAATTTAAAAAACCCCCGACAAAGAAATTCTTTAAAAAGTAAAAAATAAAATCCAAGCGTCGTCGCGTCGGGAACCTAAGTAGTTGACGTGTATTTAAATTTCATACTGTATCATTTTTAGTTGTATTCACTTTTTATTTTATTTACTTAGCGGTCCCCCGACGCGACGACGCTTGGATTTTATTTTTTACTTTTTAAAGAATTTCTTTGTCGGGGGTTTTTAAATTTTTAATTTAATTTTATTTCATGCTTTTTAAACTTTAAATATTAGTAGTACGGCCCTGCATTCATCAACTTTTTATATTACAAGTACGGCCCTGCTTTCATCAATTAGACTAGAAAACAGCAGATGATCTTCGAACGGCTAAACAGATTTTTTTGAATCATAGCTAAGAACACTCGATCAAGTCACCTTTCAAACAAAAACTAAACTAAATCAAAATCGGTTCATTCGTTTGGGAGCTACGACCCCATAGATAGACACACACATACACAGGTACGCAGATATACACGTTAAACACATAACACCCTTCTTTTTAGGTCGGAGGTTAATTAGGTCGGGGGTTAATAATATACATATAATATATACCGGGTGCTGAATGAGTTAGGCGAACATAGGATATTAACGTGTAAAAACTTATTTTTGCAAATTTCTGCTTCCCTAATTATTTTAGAAAAAAATTGAAAGATACAAATATAATCTAGAAATATAAACTACGAATGATAAGAGCATTAGATTTTACTAGCTTTTATGTAAATGATCAAAAAATTCTTTTGAAATTGTTAAAATTTTTATTTATCAAACTGGCCATGTATAAGTTTCCAAGGTAATATTCCATTTTATGAAATTAAAATTTAATAAAGTGCAAAACTGTCAACAACGTGCAATTGTTTTTTATTACTTATCAAAAATAATCACCTCGGAAACTTACATGGCAAGTTTGATAAATAAAAGTTTTAACAATTTCAAAAGAATTTTTTGACCATTTACGTAAAAGCTAGATAAAATCTAATGCTCTTATCATTCGTAGTTTATATTTCTACATTATATTTGTGTCTTTCAATTTTTCTCTAAAATAATTAGGGAAGCAGGAATTTGCAAAAATAAGTTTTTACATGTTAATATCCTATGTTCGCCTAACTCATTCAGCACCCGGCATATTTTTATATATTTCTAGTACGGCCCTGCTTTTATCAACTTTATATATTACTAGTACGGCCCTGATTTCATCAACTCGACTACAAAACAGCAAATGATCTTTGAACGGCTAAACCGATTTTTTTGAATCATAGCTAAGAAAAAAAAAACTAAATCAAAATCGGTTCATTCGTTTGGGAGCTACGACGCCACAGACAGACACACAGATACACACGTTAAACACATAACACCCCTCTTTTTGGGTCGGGGGTTAAAAATTCAAGTTACGATTGATCACGATATACCTAAACATATTGTATTATACAATATACAATACAACCTATCTAATCCGACTCGCACAGGACCCATTTCCTGTCGACCATACAAAGTGTCATAAAATAATTAAAAAAATTTCTTATAACTTTCAAATTTATTATGATAGAAGATCAAGGTAATTTATTAGGTGGACGTTCTCAGCTCCCCTATTTAGAATTTTTTTTATCCAAAATAGTCTAAATCGTTTGTGCTTTGTTTATAAATATTTGTGAACTTTTTGTTTTTGTTTGTACGCAAATAGTATTTAAGATATTTTACTATCTTACAAAGTTAATATTTTGCTACAACGATTCATGCTTATTAAACTATTTCAACATAACGAAAATTGAAATATGTATCTACTCCAATTAATATAGTAGCATATTATGTAGGCCCAACCTTACGATTAAAATGGTAATTAAAATTTTATGTTTGCAATTTAAAACAAAAAATTTTAAAAAACCTATAACTTAAAAATTCAGTTACTGAGCGATTTTTGCAGTAATAGGACACGCAAAGTTTAGTTATTTGACATAATTAAAGTTGGAATGTAACTAAATTGAAGGTAAAATAAGATTTAATGCAAATTTGATGTATTTTTAATGATTCTCAGTAGTGAAATAGTAACATTTAGTTACTGGACACTTTGATTTTAGTTACTGGGCACGTGTTTAATAACTACCATGGACTTAGAAAGATTTTTCTTTAGATCTTTCTAAGTCCATGATAACTACTTAAAACATAAGTAAACTATTAAAAGTTATTATATAATATGAAATAATATAAAGTAGCCTACAAAGAAATTGACAAATTGTCAAAAAGAAAACTTAAATCATTGATTGGAGATTAGAGGCAATGGCTAATAACTAAAAAATATTAAAATTTTACATTTAGTTATTGGACATTGGACACATCTATAAAGACCAATATAACTTTTATTGGCTTTTAAATTTACACAATCTTATACTACATATCACAATTTTTTTACAAAAATCAAAAATGTATTAGACACTTTTAGAACTAAAAATATTAAAAGTTGACACAATGTAGATTATACTAAAAGTATAATATACTATAGAGTATAGACGATGCTATAGTATAGCGAAAACGTTTGTGAAAATTATACTTTTAGTATAATCTACATTTTGTCAACTTTTAATATTTTTAGTTCTCAAAGTGTCTAATACATTTTTGGTTTGTCTAAAAAATTGTGACATGTTTATCAAGTTGCACTACTTAGACCACACTGTTATAAATTATTATCTTGAGGCGCGGCAAATGAAACTCTTTAAATTGATATCTTTTTCATTCTTATCTCTTATAATAATGGGAAGCAGGAATTTAAAAAAATTCAATTTCCCATGTTATTGATTGGATCGGCGGTCGTTCCGGTTTCCCGGTATACAACCGCGAGTTTAACTGATTATTTATGTTTCTGTAGAATGGATTTCAGTTGCAATACATTTCTATTGAAAGTTGCAAACGCTACTCAAAGCTCGGATAATATCCCAATTGTTCCAGTTACGAGAGAAGATTTTTAAGTTCACGGAATGGGACAGAAGAAACCGGAAAAAAATATTATTTTTATAAGTATATTTTTTAGTAATATTATCTTCTCTAACATCAATACATTTGTTAGGTCTTTGAATAAATTTTTCTATACCTTAGGGCCCATCTTTTCATGTGTAATAAACGTCAAGTAGTTACTTGACGATTTCTTTACTTTACCTTTTTAGCCTTCTTACTGACTAGTAAAGTTATTATTATTAGCATGATAAAGTTGGCATACTAGTAGCATAAAATGCAACTAGAAGACCCAACTTTCTAACTAAACCATCAAAAAACCCAAATAAAATAATCGTCAAGTAACTACCTACTTGACGTTTATTGAACATGAAAAGATCGGACCTTAAGATAATAAATTTTATTTTTGTGTACAAAATGGTCATTTACCGGTGATTGAAGAATTTAACAAAGTTGTTTTTTTTCAAATTTGAAACGTGCCAGTAATCATCGGGTACCAAATTTGAAGCATATCATAAGTTTTGTAACCAAATTGGTAAGTTTGGTTGCAAGAGCTAATCTCCGAAACTACTCATCCGATTTCAAAAATTCTTTCACCAATATTTAGAATGGACCTTCACGGTAAACATAGGCTGTATAAGTATTATATTCTGTTAAAATAAAAGGGCTTGCGGGCTTTGTATTTTGTCTCACTTCACCATTAACTTTCAATATATTTTTTTCATTGTTTTGTAAGGAATTTAATAACTGCGCTTGACTCAAAATTTAACATTTTAAAAAATTGATTACTATATCAGTTGTTGTTTTTTTGATTGCGATCAAACGAATCAACATTAATCCATGAAATTTTCAGTGTATACCTAAAAAAGGATAAGAGAAAACATTAATACATCCATTTTCTTTTGTCACTTTCTGTGAACTTAAAAATCTCCCCCTCGTAACTCAACAATATTTTACAATTTTATTTATTACTACTAATTTCACGAATTAAAAACTTATTTATTTTAAATAATTTTATTTTCTTTATCAATACAGTAATGTATGGATAATCCGAACCATCTATAATCCGAAATATCCTATAATCCGAACAACCCAACAGTGTAAATTGTTATCCATAATCCGAACTTCTGTGTTCTATAATCCGAACATTCTTATTTCTTCTGTATCTTTGCGTTTTGCGTATGCACTCGTCTTATTATGAATTTTTCTCGAAGGCAGAGGTGCGGCCATTTATGTGCAGTAATATGTAAACATCGCGTCAGCACTGTCTTCGCAGAAAAATTATACTATAGTAAATTTCTATCTATGTTTTCAAATAGTCTCGGCAGTAGTTCATACTAGCACCTATAGGTACTTGCTCGAACGTTACTCGTATATGTATATGCAGTTGAACACATAATGTAGTTTGAAGTTCCAATATTTTTATAGATGGAAAATGAATTCTATAATCCGAAAGTTGCAGTACCCGACCAGGGTCTGCCAACTATCTGTTCGGATTAGCCATAACATTACTGTATTTTTTTTTTTTTAATTTTTTTAGAGCGATTGTTAGGCGCTGTCATTTGGCACGATTAGCTACTATATGAAATGTTTAATTATGATAGTTATTTGCCAGATTTTTTATTGGCTTTGCAATTCTTTCACGCCATTATTAGATTAATGATTTTTTTTTTAATACAAAAATTCATTAATATATGAAGAGCACACGGGAATAACGATCAGGGTCCATTTTTCTCGAAAATATTCTGTTATAGCCATTTGTTAGCTTAAAACTAAAGCTATCTTTTGGTAAAAAAAAAATTGAGAAAAAAAAAATTACAATTACTCTTGGGTTATGGATATATATTTATATATTCTTACTTTGCCGACGTTTCGATAATGTATATTATCATATTCATGGTTCTATGAATGGTACAAATTAGGAAAAAAGGAACAATTAAATATAAATTTTCCATAGGTACTCACATTAATTTATATTTAATTGTTCCTTTTTTCCTAATTTGTACCATTCATAGAACCATGAATATGATAATATACATGTTAGAATAAGTGAGGATTACTAAACCTGAACCCGGACCTGTATATGACGTTAATGAAATACTCTGCCCTGACTAATAATTTTAAATAAATGCGTTGAGTAAGTAATACCAACCTAATTTGGTATTATTAGGTTGGTAATCAACTATAACAGTATTACTATATCAAAACACAGTTTATCATAGGTGTGTGAAGACAGTAGAAGAACCTAAATATAGAAAATCGAGAAGAATATTATTTTAGCTTCATTTATTGCAAATATTTTGGCTCACGCTAACATCAGAAGTGGAATTCGAACCAACGTTTAACTGCAAACGGATAAGTTTTTTTTTGTCGTGTTTTTTTTTGTTTTTGTTGGTTTTGTGTTTTATTTTTTCTCTCGTTTGGTTTAAAATGAATCAAAATACAGAAGATTCCCAAAATGCAATTCAAAATCCGGACGGATATCCGATGGACAAACGCACGATGCCGTTAATAGCAAATTTTTGATTGATGAATAATGGATTGAACAAATAAACGATTTAAAGAAACGAACTAAAATATCCGATTTTATTATGATATTGAAAGAGTGAGACGCTCTACGAGAAAATGAAAAATAAAGTTTTTCGATGGATGGAAACCATTTGATAGGAGTTGGAATAATTTGTGTATGACTTTTGAATAACGTTCCCCAAACAAGAAACATGGCACACGAAGCTAAACAAGGCAGCTAATATAGAAAGTTTAAACCTTGTTAGTTTATGTGAATACGGAATAGAGAAAATACGTAGTACCAACCTCAACTGGAATGGCAGAAAGTAATACGTTCCATTGGTGGAATGAATAACGATATTATTCGACAAAGAATACGAATAAATGTACCAAAGAATCAACAAGATCTTAAAGCTTTACTTCGACAATATGATAGCGAAATCAAAGATGATCATCGAAGAGTACCAAAACAACTCAAGCTAGATACTATGCAATCGTATGAGAAAAACGGAAATTATCAAAAAAATGTTTCAACTGTAAAAAAAAAAATAGGTCATTCAAAGAAAGACTGTAAATATTCAGAAAACCCGAAGCATGCAATGAAAGAAATCTAAATTAAGAAGCAAAAGAAGTGTTATAATAGTAAAGAAATTCAACTTGTAGCTGAGGATTGCAAAATTGGCTTTGAGTCTACCGCCTTGCAAGCTCCTGGAAAAGAAGTCGATAGACAGTAGTTGTATTCCTGGCGTAGATGGCGTAAATCATGGGCTCCCAACCGGTGGTACGCGTACCCCTGGTGGTACGCGGGAACGTTTCAGGTGGTACGCGTAAGTGATGTGTGCAAGAGTGAAGATAAGTTCCATTACTCCTAATGTTGATATTTTAAATTTTAATCTTTAAAATATCGTTAAAAACTCGCTATTCTAGCTCCAGTTTTTAAAAAATTTTTCCCAGGTGGTACGCAGGTGCAAAAAGGTTGGGAACCCCTGACGTAGATTGATTGGTTGGAAGACGATTCGGCGTCCCGGATTGTGCGTTGTCATGGGAAATTATGGATTGAACTTGGCGTAGTTCTCAATGATGAGACCCCGAATTTGATATGTACTGGATAGTGATATAAGTGTGTTGTCAGGAATGGACGAAGAGTGGAAAGGTGGAGTCCCGAGCGTTGGATGATTTTTGTATATTGGTGAATGCACCGTAATCTTGGTTGTGATTGGCGCATTTTTGAAGTATCCGTATATTTGCTCTCGTAGAGAACAAAACTTCTAAACAGTCTATGGTTACTTTGGGTTTTTTGTTTAAACGAGCTGGCATCCAGGGGCAGTCATGACTGATAAAGCGGAAATTTTCACTTCATCGGAATTCGTTAATTGTTTTAAACGAGAAGATGTTGAATTGCACCTTAAAAATGTGGGAGTGCCCAGAGGTGGCGGACAGGTAAAATCAGTGATAAAAGTCTTGTCTGATCTAGTGAAAAGTGCGTTGAACAACAGAAAGGAGATTGAATGGTTTGCAATATTGACCGGAATTGAAGCAGTACTTAATGAAGGTAAAAGTTTGGCAACTTGATATACGTCGGATGCATTTATGTTCTGAGGGAAGAATCGCGCAAGTGGAAATAGGATTTGGCAACAGTAAGATTTGGAAAGCTAAGCGGGAAGTTTTTGGGACTAAGCAAAATTATAGAAATGCTGGCTAACGAACGTTGCGTATTTGGAGGTTGGAGAAACTAGTGAAAGAGGCTACTTATGAACAGTTGAGAGGCTGGTTTAACAGACAATTTTGAGGAAAATATGACTAGTGAAGCAATTTGATTCATTGCTTTTCTTTGGTAAGTACATTTATACTATAATGTACATTTTCACATATACAAAACAATACTGAAAGTAGCTGTTTACAGTACAGAAACGTAAAATTTTACTTTATAGTACAGAAATGTCAAAACCTCAATTGTTTTATGTGCAATCCTACTAAAATGTACACTTTGACATATATTTTTGACGTATTTTGTGAATTTTAAATATTTTATTGCTTAGCAACATACGTATTTCGTTAAATTATTATCGTACATTTTTTTGCAGAAAATGTGCATTTCATTCCAATTACACATAAAATAGTTTATGCGCTTTATCCTTAAGGTGCCTTTTTGGCATTTGCGTGGTTATAGACTTCGTCTGCGCCTCAGTCTATAATTTTCCGCGCTCATGCCAAGAAGATGCACTTTCAGGACTTGGTGCATAAATAACTATTACGGACGGTAGAACCAAGTTATTTAAGGCGTTGCGGCCGAGTTATTTAAGGCGTTGCGGCCGAGTTATTTAAGGCGTTGCGGCCGAATTATTTAAGGCGTTGCGGCCGAATTATTTAAGGCGTTGCGGCCGAGTTATTTAAGGCGTTGCGGCCGAATTATTTAAGGCGTTGCGGCCGAATTATTTAAGGCGTTGCGGCCGAGTTATTTAAGGCGTTGCGGCCGAGTTATTTAAGGCGTTGCGGCCGAGTTATTTAAGGCGTTGCGGCCGAGTTATTTAAGGCGTTGCGGCCGAATTATTTAAGGCGTTGCGGCCGAGTTATTTAAGGCGTTGCGGCCGAATTATTTAAGGCGTTGCGGCCGAGTTATTTATGGCGTTATTCAAAATTCAAAAAAAAAAAAAAAAATGTCACGGGGACGCGACAATTGCAGGAAGGCCGTGTTAGAATAAGTGAGGATTACTAAACCTGAACCCGGACCTGTATATGACGTTAATGAAATACTCTGCCCTGACTAATAATTTTAAATAAATGCGTTGAGTAAGTAATACCAACCTAATTTGGTATTATTAGGTTGGTAATCAACTATAACAGTATTACTATATCAAAACACAGTTTATCATAGGTGTGTGAAGACAGTAGAAGAACCTAAATATAGAAAATCGAGAAGAATATTATTTTAGCTTCATTTATTGCAAATATTTTGGCTCACGCTAACATACATTATCGAAACGTCGGCAAAGTAAGAATATATAAATATATTTTTATCCAGCTATTATTATTGCGTCCATACATTGTCATTTTACATTGATTATTGCGTCCATTACTTTATTGCGTCCGTATGTCGGACGCAATAACAACAAGCTTGGTTTTTAAGGTTTCTTACAAACATAATCCAGGTATTACTGCGTTCCTTTCTTTAGTGTTTTAATGTGGTATAATGCCTCAACGAATTTTAACTCCATCTATTATGATAACCCAGATTCAAGAAGATTTAAAAATTTAAGTGGAAGCAATAATGTTACTAATTCGTACAAAAGAATAATATTTTAGTTCAGCAAAATTCCAGTAGAGGCGTAAAATATATTCGCGAATACGTATATCATTGCGAAATAAGTGTGCATTTCAGAAATAATAATGCGTCCCAGATTGGCAACGCTGTATCTATGTGGAATGTGCTTTAGTTAACAATTTCTGCAAATCTTATAAAAAATATAATAATAATTTTACTCGTGGTAGTTGTATGTTAGAGCTTGTTGCGTCTGCAGTGAAATTTTTCATAATTATTAATTTTTTTGAATTTATTTACCTACTTTATAATGTTTAATCGAGGAAAACTCTTAGTTAAATTATGTGAAAAAACGAAAAATGCAGGTAAGTTGATAATTTTATGCCTTCCAAGTATAATAATTAGTACTTATTATTATTAAACCAATTTTAAGAATCGTCTAGCAGTACAAGTAATACTGTAAAGAAGAAATCTAACTGGTTTTGCAACAGAGGATTTTCACCAGTTAATTTTGACTTTTGTACTTCCCCCAATACGGTTAATATGGAAGCAATCGTGAGTTATTTTGTTCAATTAAATTGATTAATTTTTGTAACTTGATCTCAATTGCTGCTTTCTATTTACTGAAAATTTAAACAAAGTTAAGGAGAAGTCGATTAAGTTGAGAAGACAAGGTACCTCGAGAACCTCAATTTTACGTCAAATTTTATAAGATTCCAATAGAATTACTTTTAAAATTTGTTATTATTATTGTTAGGTTGGGATTAAAAAGTCACGGGACCCATATTATTAATATTATTAAAGATTTTTATTGAGAAGGTGTTTCGGCCTACTGAGCCATAATCATATATTATGATGTTATCTTTTTACTACATGACACTTTGATACGATGGCTCAGTAGGCCGAAACGCGTTATCAATAAGATTCTTTAATAATACGAGTCAAGTGCCTTTTTTCAAACTTAATCGAATAATTGATTAACTTCTACATAAAAAGAAAATATAATTAACATATTTTGAAGTGAAAGATTAGCTAAAATTTACACCTTATCTAATATGGTGTGGATCTTATTAACGTAAGTGCAAAATTTTAAAGCACATTTATTGCAAATAGAACATAACATAATATAATAGTAAATTTAGTAAGAGTTAAATTTTATGGAAACATTGCATTTCCGATTATCAACGTGAAATTTGGAATTTGAAAAAAAATTGAAATTTATAAAATCAACAATTCAAAATACACCAAACGTGCCCGTGCCAACTCCACTGTTGTTTGTTGTTTTTACACTGTTCTTACGGTGATCTTTGCGAATTAACTTGAGAAAAACTGTTGAATCCGGTAATTTATCTTTGAAGTAATAATACCAAAATATATTTCAAATAATTCTAATAACAATTGTGCGCGAAGGTCATGAGGAAAATATCCATACAATCGAGCGCCACGATTTTGACTGCGAATCGATATAATTAACCCGCATAAAGGATTAACTAGATTCAAATAGAATAATTAGGGAATTTTCCTACTTGTTTAAAATGAAGAAGGAATTGTACGACACCGATTTCACAAAAACTTTACATTTATGGCAGATTAATCGAACAAATTCAAATATGGGGGAGCTGATGTAGTAAAATAAATTACTTTTTTTATTATAAAACAACAATATAGTTTAATTTAACCTTAATTTGGACTTTTCAAAATTATTTAGCAACTAAGAATCTCGTTAATCTTCTTTGTGTGTTAGTTTACTATTTTTTTGTTAATGTCTTGAAAGTTAAAAAGACAGAAAGGAAAGTAAATCATGCGCAATTAAGCTTAAATAAAGCGCAAACAATCTAAATTATTCTAGATTTTAAATTCAAAATCAAAATACTAGATTGGCAACAGTTGATGCCTTCAGAGATTTTGTTTGATATTCAGGAATGAAAAGTTGTAAACGAAGAATAAAGATATAAAAACCAGGCAAATAATTGACAAACTAGACTATTTCGGATTCAAAATAGATAGCTTCAATAACTCGACAAATGTTGCATTTAAAATAAATGGTATTTATGATGATCTACAACCAAAATACATGTAAACTAAAAATCAAACGCGCAATCTTAAAAGCTATAGCATTGTTATGGTAAAATTTTTAGTTCTACAACATATTATTACTATAACATGGATTTGTTAATAATCACGTTGTAATAAAAAGTAATCATAAATACGTAGGTAAAAAAGAAGTAGGGGCAAGGCAGTTTGCCCCATGTTGATTTTCCATATTATTTTCTAGATGTTTATAAACTATCACGTTAGTAACCGGAAATGCAGTTTTATCTTATTATTTTCACTGATTGAGAAATTATTAAAAAGAATTGATAGTAGTTACATAAGATTATTTTTTGAAATATTTAATTCAAAATTTTTTAATTAAAATTCAATTATTATTGCTAATGTATCACAATCCGATCTTATTAATTTTTTTAGTCGGTGAATAGTTACTGTAATGAAATTAAAAACCCAGAACAAGACAATGATATTAAAAAATCCGATCAAGATACTGAAATTAAGAAACCTGATAAATTAAACCAAGTTAAAAATCTTGATAAAGACAATGAAATTAAAAGACCTGAAGAAATAGATAACATTAAGAAACCTGATGAAGATAATAAAATTAAGAAAGCTGATGAAATTAATAAAAACTTGAAACCTGATCAGTACAATGACGTTACGAAAACTGATGAGGGCAATACCAAGTTAAGCGCCGGGAAAAAAGTTATTATACATAGTATAAAAATAATTAATCCAAACAAGTTAGCTGTAAAAGATTGTAGTGACTCGAAAAAAGTATGATTACAGCATAATTTATAAATCCACCTGATTTTGATTATTCACTTTTATTGATTTTTTAGAAAATTGAAGACAAATTAGAAGATACTAATAATGAATTTATAGCACAATCACCGGAAGATCCATTCTACACATCAGGAGATGATGACTCATCCTATAAACCTAGTGATGAAGAGGTAAGAACGAAGGGTTAAAGAAGACTTAAATTTTTTCTTGGTGTAAAACTTACTGTAGTCATTTATTTTATAATTCTTTTTTGAAAATTTATTTTTTAATTTTATTTTGTATTACAGTTTTGTTATATTATTTTCAGGATAATCTCACCAGTCGCATAAAAAAAAATGTCTCCGGTTGTTACACGAGCGGCAAAAACTAAAATGAAAATCCCACCAACTAAAATTCAAGAAAATAATAATACAAATATGCCGCTTCCGGTGAAGACAATTTATAAGAGAAAACGAGATTATTGTTATGTTTGTGAAACTGAAATATTAAACTTTGCACGTCATGTAATGAGAAACCATAGCACAGAATTAGCAGTTGCAGAAATTTTAGCAAAGCCTATTAAAAGCAAAGAGCGGAGGGAGCTGTTAGATACATTAAGAAGAAAGTGAAATTTTGTAGGAAATGGAAGTAAATTTTTTAAGGCAATTCGGCAAACGTATATGCCCGGAAGATCGGTTTTGCCATGCGATAAATGTCTTGGATATTTTTCCTCAAAACTTCTATGGCGTCATAGAAAAAAGTGCTATTCTGACAACAGTAAAAAACAGTAAAGGTGCTGGTGCACAAATTGCAGGCTTGGACAAACTAATTCGCAACAAAAAAGTGCCTCCCCTATTAAAAGAACTAGTGTTCCCTCGCATGCGCCCAGACAAAATTTCAATGGAAGCAAAAAATGATATCTTGATTTGCCATTTTGGATCAAGATATCTAAGCACACATCGAGAAAAACATTTTGTTCATGTAACTTCGCGTAAGATGAGGGAACTTGCAAAACTACTAATCGAAGTTAGAAGTTTGCCTGGATTGCCATCTGCTTGTATGTTACCAAGCTGAAGAAACTGCTTCTGCAGTAGCCCCACTTTACGTTTTGGATATGTATTGTAGAAAACGTTATATCTTTATGATATTTGGTCAAGCGCCCTAAATTTCACTTTTTGATACTGTCGCAAGTCTGGTATAACAAAAAATAAATTTAAACATGATCGTGCACGATAATCGATGATGATAATAATATTGTTTTTTTACTTTTATAACAAAAAATAAATTGAAACATGATCGTACACGATAATCAATGATGATAATAATATTGTTTTTTTTTACTTTTAATTTTAGTTCTAATGTTCTTAATTTTTTACTTTTAATCTCATCACGTCTCATCATCGTGTTCAATTTTTCTATAAATAATAAACTATGATATTATCTACTACTGAATTTTTATTTTTTTATATTAGTTATTATAATGCAGTGAACTGGATTTACTTAACTAATTTTATCTAAGTTCTTTCACTATTTTGGAGTTTTTCACTATATCGATGTTTGCAAATAGGCAACATAACTCAAGTTAGCACTACAGGTCTTATTAGACCATATCTACAGGTGGTGCTTAACGGGAGGTTCTCATCAAGCGACCAAAAATAAGGTAATTTTCTTAAAAGGAAGTAAATAAGCAAATTAAGGTTTTTGACACTTATTTATTGATTCTTGCAGTACAAAAATAGTTATTTTTTCGTCGCTCGTAAATTAACAATTTCCGCTTGTCGATAAAATTCAATTTTATAGTCGTAGCCGTCTTAAAGAAAGGTGACTTATCGGTCACCACTGTAGTACATATAAAATTTTTTTTTTTTAATTATAAAATAATGAACTTCAAAACAAAAAAAGAAAATAGTGAATCTATCGAGTAGTTTTTGAGTTATCGTGGAGACAGATATAAAAGAAGTCATTTTTCAGAAAACTCATTTAAAGATTTCCCATGACGTTATTAATCTTAAAAGCAATTATTTTTTGTACTTTAAGAATCAATAAATAAGTTTCTAAAACCTTCAGTTGTTTATTTGCTTCCTTCCATGAAAAAAAATTCAAATCATCACATTTCTGTTCACGTAAATCTGGCAACATGGCTGGAGTTCATAAAGTGCGTAATTTTACGCGGAAAAATGTATACGGAGTTTATAATATTCACCATATAAAAGGAGGCAGTAATATATTAAGCATGAAATAATCTGTATATATTAATAATCGACTATTTTTAAAACCAAAACTACCGCTATCTGACAAATATTATGATAAGTAATATACTTGGATAAGTAGGGAACTGCGTTAGTTATTTCTGGTGGACGCAAAAAAGTTGTGCAATAAAAGGATGCAATAATGTTAGCTGTTTTTATAATAATATATCCATAACCCAAGAGTAATTGTAATTTAATAAATATTTGGATGAGATGTTTTCCCCAAATTAAGAAAAGTTATTTGGATCCAACGTAAACGCGTTTTAAAAATCCTTAGGCTTACAGAAAAACGATCATAGTCCATGCGGAACTATACAAGAATGATCATAGTCCAGTTTGTGGTGTGATCTATTTATAGCATTGCATGACCGTCATTGATATAATGCATTTTTTCAGTGCAAATTTTGTAACTAATAAGTGCAGAGGTATCATTAAATTAATTTTGTGTTACTGTGTTAACAAAATATATCATTTTTTTGTTATTTAAACGTTACCAGTACCTAATATTGAGTGTAAAAATGATCCGAGTCCCGCGGACCCTGACCACTTTTATATGCAACGTTTGGATGAAGTTTGCATTATTCTTAAATTTAAGAATAACTATGCAAGCATTTCGACTCAATTATTTTTGCAGTATTATAGTACACTACCTTACCCATTAAAATTAAAATCATATTTTTTAAGTAATTTAGTGATGAGTTGTGAGTCTGTAAACTTAAATTTCAATTTACTCAAAACTTGACATTTGTGACTATGATCGTTATTCCCGTGTACTCTTCATATTGAATGCGTCAAAATTTTAAAAATTTAACACGATTCACTTCTTAAGCCTGTATGACACGATGCATAATTTTACATAAAATTTACATGTAAATGAAATGGTAACTAACCAATGAAAAACGTGTAATGGCTACTAATCGCCCTTTCTATTGGTTAGTTAGCATTTACATGTAAATTTTATGAAAAATTATGCATCGTGCCATAAAGGCTTAACATAATTTTTTTACAACAAAAATTGATTGCTCAAAAGAAAAATTTTCAGTAACCCACAATAAAATTAAATAAAAACTCATCGATAGGAATTCGTACAAATAAGGCAATGAAGAAAAACTGTCTCTTTTACCGGCTTCGATAATGGATAATTTTTTTTTTTTTTTTACAAAAAATTGATATCAAAATTGCATATAGAGACGAGTATAGTGTTCGCATTGGCACAGTGCGTTCTACGAAATTTTGATGTCAAAATATGATCATGTAGATCGGTAGAGTAGGTGCTTTTGATTTTCATTCTAAATGCTTTTGCATACCTAACCAACCACTTTTGCTAGGGAGGTAGTGTAAATTATTAACTTTCCTACTGACGAGTAGGCAGGTTTCCTTTGTATGTTTGTAATGTAAAAAGAGAATCATGTGCAAAATTGAAGCCATTCAATTAAATTTTTGTTGACTTGAAAAGGAAAAAACAATTTTATCACATTTTTTTTTATTTTTTTGTACTAGAAGATATCCGATAAAATTGAAAATATTCCAAGAAATAGAATTAGCAACTATTGGTAATAACTAATAAGTTCTGTGGCTTAGTGGTCATATACTTTCCTTGATAAACCGTAGATCATGGTTTGCTTCTCATATCCGGCGATTTTTCCAAACAACTACTTATTAGTATTAAAAATTATGTAATATGTAATTTATTATCTGAGTTAATTATATTTTAAAATTTATTATTAGTATTTTGAGTCTTGACAAGCTCAATTCATTTGTAATAAATTCAACTTACATACCATGCTTAGAACATGGTCAGTGAATCATACCATTAGAAATCATTCAGAAATAAATAAACTGGACACTCGATCATTTCAGAAATATTTTATTAAGAGGATTGTGCAGTTGTGCAGAGAACTTTCAATAGGGATAACAATTGAATCAAGATTGCTATGGAAACAGTTTTTTGATATTTGTGTTTAGCAAGGTTTGGCATTTGATAATGCATAGATTGACCATTGAACAACGTTATCAAATTATAGAAATATATTTTAAAAAACAAAGCTCTGTTCGCCAAACATATAGAACCCTTCGCTCATTCGCCAACCAAGAAGGATCGAAATTGAGCCACCCTGTACAGTAAACTCTCGATTATCCGCGGTTGCTGTAGGAGGCATTTTTATAAAAAAAGAAGGTTTTTTCGTAAATCACAAATATACATGTTAGCGTGAGCCAAAATATTTGCAATAAATGAAGCTAAAATAATATTCTTCTCGATTTTCTATATTTAGGTTCTTCTACTGTCTTCACACACACCTATGATAAACTGTGTTTTGATATAGTAATACTGTTATAGTTGATTACCAACCTAATAATACCAAATTAGGTTGGTATTACTTACTCAGCGCATTTATTTAAAATTATTAGTCAGGGCAGAGTATTTCATTAACGTCATATACAGGTCCGGGTCCAGGTTTAGTAATCCTCGCTTATTCTAACACGGCCTTCCTGCAATTGTCGCGTCCCCGTGACATTTTTTTTTTTTTTTGAATTTTGACTAACGCCATAAATAACTCGGCCCTAACGCCTTAAATAACTCGGCCGCAACGCCTTAAATAACTCGGACGCAACGCCTTAAATAACTCGGCCGCAACGCCTTAAATAACTCGGCCGCAACGCCTTAAATAATTCGGCCGCAACGCCTTAAATAATTCGGCCGCAACGCCTTAAATAACTCGGCCGCAACGCCTTAAATAACTCGGCCGCAACGCCTTAAATAATTCGGCCGCAACGCCATAAATAACTCGGCCGCAACGCCTTAAATAACTCGGCCGCAACGCCTTAAATAACTCGGCCGCAACGCCTTAAATAATTCGGCCGCAACGCCTTAAATAACTCGGCCGCAACGCCTTAAATAATTCGGCCGCAACGCCTTAAATAACTCGGCCGCAACGCCTTAAATAACTCGGCCGCAACGCCTTAAATAATTCGGCCGCAACGCCATAAATAACTCGGCCGCAACGCCTTAAATAACTCGGCCGCAACGCCTTAAATAACTCGGCCGCAACGCCTTAAATAATTCGGCCGCAACGCCTTAAATAATTCGGCCGCAACGCCTTAAATAACTCGGCCGCAACGCCTTAAATAACTCGGCCGCAACGCCTTAAATAACTCGGCCGCAACGCCATAATAATTTGGTTCTACCGTCCGTAATAGTTATTTATGCACCAAGTCCTGAAAGTGCATCTTCTTGGCATGAGCGCGGAAAGTTATAGACTGAGGCGCAGACGAAGTCTATAACCACGCAAATGCCAAAAAGGCACCTTCAGGATAAAGCGCATAAACTATTTTATGTGTAATTGGAATGAAATGCACATTTTCTGCAAAAATGTACGATAATAATTTAACGAAATACGTATGTTGCTAAGCAATAAAATATTTAAAATTCACAAAATATGTCAAAAATATATGTCAAAGTGTACATTTTAGTAGGATTGCACATAAAACAATTGAGGTTTTGACATTTCTGTACTGTAAACAGCTACTTTCAGTATTGTTTTCTATATGTGAAAATGTACATTATAGTATAAATGTACTTACCAAAGAAAAGCAATGAATCAAATTGCTTCACTAGTCATATTTTCCTCAAAATTGTCTGTTAAACCAGCCTCTCAACTGTTCATAAGTAGCCTCTTTCACTAGTTTCTCCAACCTCCAAATACGCAACGTTCGTTAGCCAGCATTTCTATAATTTTGCTTAGTCCCAAAAACCTCCCGCTTAGTTTTCCAAATCTTACTGTTGCCAAATCCTATTTCCGCTTGCGCGATTCTTCCCTCAGAACATAAATGCATCCGACGTATATCAAGTTGCCAAACTTTTACCTTCATTAAGTACTGCTTCAATTCCGGTCAATATTGCAAACCATTCAATCTCCTTTCTGTTGTTCAACGCACTTTTCACTAGATCAGACAAGACTTTTATCACTGATTTTACCTGTCCGCCACCTCTGGGCACTCCCACATTTATAAGGTGCAATTCAACATCTTCTCGTTTAAAACAATTAACGAATTCCGATGAAGTGAAAATTTCCGCTTTATCAGTCATGACTGCCCCTGGATGCCAGCTCGTTTAAACAAAAAACCCAAAGTAACTATAGACTGTTTAGAAGTTTTGTTCTCTAAGAGAGCAAATATACGGATACTTCAGAAATGCGCCAATCACAACCAAGATTACGGTGCATTCACCAATATACAAAAATCATCCAACGCTCGGGACTCCACCTTTCCACTCTTCGTCCATTCCTGACAACACACTTATATCACTATCCAGTACATATCAAATTCGGGGTCTCATCATTGAGAACTACGCCAAGTTCAATCCATAATTTCCCATGACAACGCACAATCCGGGACGCCGAATCGTCTTCCAACCAATCAATCTACGCCAGGAATACAACTACTGTCTATCGACTTCTCTTCCAGGAGCTTGCACGGCGGTAGACTCAAAGTCAATTTTGCAATCTTCAGCTACAAGTTGAATTTCTTTACTATTATAAGACTTCTTTTGCTTCTTAATTTAGATTTCTTTCATTGCATGCTTCGGGTTTTCTGAATATTTACAGTCTTTCTTTGAATAACCTATTTTTTTTTTACAGTTGAAACACTTTTTTGATAATTTCCGTTTTTCTCATACGATTCCATAGTATCTAGCTTGAGTTGTTTTGGTACTCTTTGATGATCATCTTTGATTTCGCTATCATATTGTCGAAGTAAAGCTTTAAGATCTTGTTGATTCTTTGGTACATTTATTCGTATTCTTTGTCGAATAATATCGTTATTTATTCCACCAATGGAACGTATTACTTTCTGCCATTCCAGTTGAGGTTGGTACTACGTATTTTCTCTATTCCGTATTCACATAAACTAACAAGGTTTGAACTTTCTATATTAGCTGCCTTGTTTAGCTTCGTGTGCCATGTTTCTTGTTTGGGGAACGTTATTCAAAAGTCATACACAAATTATTCCAACTCCTATCAAATGGTTTCCATCCATCGAAAAACTTTTATTTTTCATTTTCTCGTAGAGCGTCTCCCTCTTTCAATATCATAATGAAATCGGATATTTTAGTTCGTTTCTTTAAATCGTTTATTTGTTCAATCCATTATTCATCAATCAAAAATTTGCTATTAACGGCATCGTGCGTTTGTTCTAAGTCCATCGGATATCCGTCCGGATTTTGAATTGCATTTTGGGAATCTTCTGTATTTTGATTCATTTTAAACCAAACGAGAGAAAAAATAAAACACAAAACCAACAAAAACAAAAAAAACACGACAAAAAAAAAAACTTATCCGTTTGCAGTTAAACGTTGGTTCGAATCCCACTTCTGATGTTAGCGTGAGCCAAAATATTTGCAATAAATGAAGCTAAAATAATATTCTTCTCGATTTTCTATATTTAGGTTCTTCTACTGTCTTCACACACACCTATGATAAACTGTGTTTTGATATAGTAATACTGTTATAGTTGATTACCAACCTAATAATACCAAATTAGGTTGGTATTACTTACTCAGCGCATTTATTTAAAATTATTAGTCAGGGCAGAGTATTTCATTAACGTCATATACAGGTCCGGGTCCAGGTTTAGTAATCCTCGCTTATTCTAACATACATATAGAAATAAAATTATTGTTTTCCGGATATCATCCACGCCAGTCAATCTAGCGGATAATCGGGAGTTTACCGCTGCAAGATCATCTCTGGTCTTGTGCTACAATGCATCGAGGCGCTGAACGTGATATCCACTCACAATGTTCTAACTCTCAGTTGGGTTAAAGGGCATGAAGGAAATGAGGGCAATGAGAGGGCTGGCGAGGCTAGGTTCTGGAAACGTGCCGTGCGGTCCGGAGCCTTTTCTCTCGCTGGCTGTTAAAACCCTTGATGCCATCATAAAAGGGGAGACCCGCAGACTGCATGTTGAAAGGTGGGAGAATGTGGCTGGATGCCGTCAGGCTAAGGCTTCAATTAACATACCATCTGACAAACATGCAAAATATTATCTGAAGTTGTCTCGGGACAGATTACGAGTTATCGTGGGATGTCTTACAGGACACTGTAAGCTAAACAAACACCTGCACACTATGGGACTGGTTGAAAGCCCATTATGTCGCGGATGTGAAGAAGATGAAACAGTGGAGCATGTGCTTTGCAACTGCCCAGTGTTAGCATCGAAAAGAGGATCCATGTTGGGGAGCTTCTGGTCTAGCATGGCCAGTATTAGTGGCACACCGCCCTCTAAAGTACTCGAGTTCGCCCTGAGTTTGGGGTGGCTTGAGGAATAGGAGGCTGCCACTTACTATATTAATTTACACCCCTATTCTGTAACTTTTCGTTATCGTTAAGAAATCGTTAGGAGCCGTAAAGTTTGGTTTACACTCAGAATTGCATTAAATAGTAATGTAATGGTATGTAGAAACCGAACTATACGGTTCTTAACGATTTCATAACGATAACGAAAAGTTACAGAATAGGCAAGGTATATAGATAATCTATATTATAATATATATATAGGAGTGTTAATCTCTTAAAATTATTTTTGTTATGAACTATAAAATTGTATATCTAACTATTTGTTTCTTTTAGGTGCTGCTAGTAACTTCATCACGACGACCGGATAGTTGGATTGTACCTGGTGGTGGTGTTGAACCTGAAGAAGAACCTAGTGTAACTGCCACTAGAGAAGTTTTAGAAGAAGCTGGTGTAATTGGAAAATTGGGTCGTAGTCTAGGCATTTTTGAGGTAATTTGAAATACTTTTGAAAAGGATGATAAATATTAATTGTTTTCAGAATAGTGAACATAAACATAGAACAGAAGTTTATGTTATGATAGTAACAGAAGAATTGAATGAGTGGGAAGATTCAAGATCTATTGGCAGAAAACGGCAATGGTTTACTATAGAAGAAGCTTTGGAGAAGTTAGCTTTGCACAAACCAGTGCAACGGCATTATCTCCAACAATTGCTTCGTTCCAAACTTACTTGACTGCAATTGTTTTACAAATGACGTTAATATCAAACATGTGCTTTTATAATGGTTCTATGGGTTATTGATAATTATGAAATTTTGTAATGCAACATTAAATGTGACATATTTTATTTAAATTTGTAGTTTATAATTTCTGCAATAAATATACTGTAATTTACACCAGGTTTTGGAAATTTATTTCTAAAAATAACTTTAAAAAGCCACCACGCCAAAAGTAAAAAGGTCGACAGTAATCATTAAAGTAAACTCCGCCAATTTTGGTACCGTATTATAGGAGTTTACATACGGGATTTATTTAGGGAGGAATTTATTTATTAGTAAATTTATATTTAATTAAAAAAAAAATATTTCTAACAGTAACCTATGAACGGATCTCTGTTTTTACCATTAATTTCTCTTTTTACAAAGATCTCAATGTAACAAAATTAATGAAGAAGCAATGGGTGTCCATAGAACTTATAGGATTTATTAGTTTTAAATTTTATTTTTCAAAAAAATAGTTTTTTCACAGCAAAAGTAAGCATAAAATATTACCGATGAGGGCGCTGCAAAAGATGGAAAATGGCTGGCTAAAACACGAGTGTCTCGCGACAGAAGTGATCTTGGCTGCGAGATGGTAGCGACATCTATACTGAGGTGACGTACTTAGCCGGTGACGTTTAAAAGTGAGGTTAGAGTTTCAAATTTACTTTACCGTTTTTAATTTTAAAAGTGACACTTGTCAAATCAGAAGAAAAATACTTTTGAAAAAATTATTTTTTAAATAAAATTTATTCAAACAATGTAAAACGAATTACAAATTATTACGAATTAAAATAAAAATAAAATTTTCTTCTTTTTAGTAGAAAATAGATGCACCTGTTTTTCTACATTTTCATTTGCGTTAATTTTTTTAAAGGTTTTAATTAAATGATCTTTGATTTATTCATCGTGTTTATAATTTTATCAAAATTATTTAAAATGTACTATCAATGTTCTTTATCATAATTATATCATAATAACATATCTTCAACGGCACTCTGTTATTTTCAGTGTTAATATTCAAATATTTTCAGACATATCTTTTGTCAATTCGAAACTCAAACGAAAGATCATTCAATTGAAAACTGAAAAAATATAAACGCAAATGAAAATATAGAAAAACAGGTGCGTCTATTTTCTACTACAAGGAAGAAAATTTTATTTTAATTTTAATTCGTGATAATTTGTAATTAGTTTTACATTGTTTGAATAAATTTTATTTTAAAAATAATTTTTTGGAAAGTATTTTTCTTCTGATTTGACAAGTGTCACTTTTTAAAATTAAAAACGGTAATGTAAAGTTGAAACTCTAACCTCACTTCTAAAGGTTAACGGCTAAGTACGTTACCGCAGTATAGATGTCGCTACCATCTCGCAGCCAAGATCACTTTTGTCGCGAGACACTCGTGCTAAAACAGTATCTTTGACAGCTGTCAAATAAGTTATGCGTTATAGGTTATATACGCATGCGTTATACTGTTGACGCCTTAGATCATCTATACAATATATGATCATATATATATGATATTGTATATATGATCGAAGGTTGACGCCAGCGGCTGGCGGGCCAGCCATTACTGTACTTGAAATTTCAGCCGCTAGACGGCGTGTCGTTAATATTTTTCGCCGGCGAAACATAGTAAAAAGTTAATTAGTAATAATATAGACAGGAGCGGATACAGAGGGGGGGGGGGGCACTTCACACTACATGATTTCTCATAATATGACTTATTAGTCATAATTGGGGCCCGGATTTATAGGCACTAATCCCCTTTAGACCTACCATAATTCACCAATTGTAAAGGTTTATTAGTTATTACGAATAGAAAACTTTATTATCGCTAAAGACGTGTTTTACACATTTTTTAGTTTCTATAAATCCGGGCCCTAAATGACCATAAGAAAAGTCATGGCTAAAATCATACCATCACAACAGCCAATCATAAAGGTCATAACTTCTATAATATCAAAAATCATACAGTGTGAACGTAAAAATATCTCTCATATGAGAAGTCATATGATAAATCATCTAGTGTGAACGGGGTTTTAATCGTGCCCAGTAACACAATAATTATTATTGTTGAATTAAACGTTATTTGTTTGTTTTAAGAAAATATTTCCATCAGTGTAGGCAGGTTGAGTGTAGGTAAAAGTACACAGACTGTTAATGTAAAGGGTAGTTCACACTACATGATTTATCATATGACTTAGTCATAAGAAAAGTCATGGCTAAAATCATACCATCACAATAGCCAATCATAAAAGCCATAACTTCTATAATATCAAAAATCATATAGTGTGAACGTAAACAAGTCTCTCATATGAGAAGTCATATGATAAATCATGTAGTGTGAACTACCCTTCACACGTCAATAAGGCCGAAATTTGGGTAGAAAATGTAAACTTTAAAATCGATTTTTGGCTATCATCACTAATCAATATTCATTATTTTGCTTTTAAAGCTCTTTACACGCTTTATTTTAATTTTATCTGTTATTTTAATGTTATCTATCAAATTCAGTTGAGTTTTCTAAGAGGGGCACTTTTTTCAAGGCTCTTTTAATGTAATCAACAGATGGCGCCTACTTAAATATTTTTATAAAATACTAGGAGGCTTTTGTATTTAAAATATAGCAAATTCGTTGAGATAATACTATTCTATAAACAATATTCTTGGTCTTAAGCTATTTTGCGTTAGTAATATTTATTTATAAAATCACAATTCATAATTAAAGTTTAATTATCTTTTTTTTGTAAATAAGTGTGTTTTAACATACTCAATACGAACTCAAAATAGCTTAAGATCAAGAATATTGTTTATAGAATAGTATTATCTCAACGAATTTGCTATATTTTAAATAGAAAAGCCTCCTAGTATTTTATAAAAATATTTAAGTAGCCGCCATCTGTTGATTAAATTAAAAAGGCCCTGAAAAAAGTGCCCCTCTTAATAAATATTATAATATCTATCTTCTGTTCCGGGTTATTTTCTTTTGTACCTGTATTATAATATAATAATTAATAAATATATTTCTGTGATTTAAAGCAAGTACTCGGATTTACACAACCAGTTTGATAAAACCGGGTCCTTTTTTATTTTTTGAAAAAATTAGGTCACTACTTGACTAGCCAATTTATCACGAGCTTTTCACATTAAAAGTCAAGTACCCGATTTTGCTCAGCTCTCCTCATGCTACTAAAACTTAAATTAAAAATTTAAAAAACCCCCGACAAAGAAAATCTTGAAAAAGTAAAAATTAAAATCCAAGGACGACGTGTATTTCAATTTCATACTGTATCATTTTTAGTTTTCTTCTGTTTTTATTTTATTTACTTAGCGGTCCCCCGACGCGACGACGCTTGGATTTTATTTTTTACTTTTTAAAGATTTTCTTTGTCGGGGGTTTTTTTAAAGTTTTAATTTAAATTTTATTTGATGCTTTTTAAACTTTAAATATTACTGGTACGGCCCTGCCTTCATCAACTTTTTATATTACTGGTACGGCCCTGCCTTCATCAACTTTTTATATTACAAGTACGGCCCTGCTTTCATCAATTAGACTAGAAAACAGCAGATGATCTTCGAACGGCTAAACAGATTTTTTTGAATCATAGCTAAGAACACTCTCGATCAAGTCACCTTTCAAACAAAAAAAACTAAATCAAAATCGGTTAATTCGTTTGGGAGCTACGACCCCACAGACAGATTCATGCGTTAAACGCATAAGACCTCTCTTTTTTGGTCAGGGGTTAAAAATCAACCACGAAATAGTATATTATTTACTCGAGAGATATGAGGTGCATTACCCGCACGAAGGTTTTGAAAGCCCTAGGGCCAAAGGCCCTCGGGCTTTTTAAACTTGAGTGCAGTAATGCAACATATCTGCCAAGTTTAATATACTATTTTTCCTACGAACCCATAAGAAAGTAGTACATTGCACATAATTAAGTAGGCACGAAAGTCGTCAATATCATCAACCCGTGCGCACAGTTAAGTTGATTTAGTAGGCTGCTTTGAAATTTTGACATTAACTACAATTAATAAATAATATTGGTCTCGTTTTATATAATTTAATTAATTCGTGAAAACGACGTAAAAATGGAAATCGATGATGCTTTCAGCGATTCTTCAATAGAGTGTACACCGCCAGACGTGGTTAAGAAGGCCCAAAATATGTCTCTGAAATTATTACCCGAAAAATCTATGAAAAGTTATGATTTGATAATTGTGAATTTTTGGAGCTTTTCAATTTGAAACTTAAATATTTAGGTACGAGATAGCCTATAAGGCATTTATGGACTGGTGCTTAAGATGAGAAATAAAATCGTCCTTCTCAGAAAATGTTATGATGGCTTACTTTGGTGAACTCTCCGAGAAGATAAAGCCAAATAGTCTGTGGACACAATATTCAATGCTTCGAAGTACTCTTTCAATTCATCGTGCTATTGATATTACCAATTATATGAAACTGAAAGCTCTCTTAAAAAGAAAATCAGATAGGTATAAGCCAAAAAAATCAAGAACTTTAACAACTCAAGAAATTAATAATTTTTTTGAGACAGTCCCAGATCATAAATATCTCTTCACAAAAGTAAGATTTAAAAAAATATCTTCACCTAGAGTTCAACCTACTGTTATTTTAGGTGACGTTAGTTATTGGTATAAGCGGTGCATGTCGCAAACATGAATTATCCCAAATAAAAATTGATGATATTCAAGATCTAGGAACTGCAGTACTTATAACCATCAATGACACAAAAACAAAAACGCCCCGAGCATTCACCATCACTGGAAAATTTTATGACATACAGTGGAATCCGTTTATTATGACTCCGCCTATATTGACCAACCGCTTAATATGAAGTAATTGCAGTGCGAAGTTTGGTTTTCATATGAAATTCTATATAACAAAGTTCGGATATAATGACTTCGCTTATAGTGACATGTCGCTTATTATGACTTATTTTTAAGAAATCATGTGACCAACATCCCTTTCCCTGCAACTATCTCTGGTGCTAGGCTCATTTTTGTTTTGATTCTCAGTGATTCTGTTTTTAATATGCTTGTTCTGTGTCAGTTCATGACATTTTTTATTTTTTTTATTAATAGATACACACAATTTGTAGTTTTTTTCTCTATTAAACTAAATATCTAATAAAAATAGGAAGTTGTTTATTTTCTAAGACTATGCTTTGTATGACGTCCGCTTAGTATGACTTGTTTGTCACTTCCCTTCCATGTCATTATAAGCGGATTCTACTGTATATAAAAAATACGCACTTCTTTGACTCTCAAACATCAGCGAGCGCCGCTTTTTTTTTGAATTATCAAAATCAGAAATGTACCAAACAACCGGTAGGTATTAATAAATTTGGAAGCACACCGAAGCAAAAACCTTGCTACTCAAATTTAAAAAATCCAGAACTCTAAACGGGTCATTGCTACCGAAGATCATCCGCTACAATACTAGTAGATGCAGGTGGAGACATTACCTCTGTTAAACGCCATGGAGGGTGGAAATCGACCACTGTAGCCGAAGGTTACATTAATGAATCAATAACAAACAAATTGGAAGTAGCTAATAAAATTTTAGAAGCTGTTGGCGGCGAATCGTCAAGGCCCATGATAGAAACTGATAAATTTAATAACCCACCATCGGCAATAGAATCCCAACCAATAATTCAACAAGTATCACATACATTAAGTACTGCTACATTAAGTACACATCCCCTTAATTTTATTAATTGTTGTAATAATACCATTAATATTAACTTTGTTAAATAAAATAGAAATAAATTGTTAAATTGAAAATTAATTTTTTTATGGTCGTAGGAAAAATAGTGTACATAACTCGCAGAAAAGTGCCTTTCGCCCATTCGTGTGATTTTTGCACTCAGCTGCGTCTAGTGCAAAAACTTACACACTCATGCGAAATGTGTCACTTTTCACGCTTGTTATGTAATATACTATTTAACTACCACCCAACCTTGGTTGCACCATAGGTAAAAGAGTAGTAATTGATGGCCGACTCTTACTAATCTAAATAAATAAATAAAATTACTCTTTCTAATCTATGTGTTGCACTGCAACCATTTATCTGTGACTGCAACTACAGGCAAATACTTTATAATGATTTATAAATTATAATCATTATAAAGTACAGTGGGGCCCGCTTAATGTGATCGCGGTTAATGTTATCATTCGGATATTGTTATCACTTTTGCCAAGAACGGAACGGACATATATTATTACACACAAAAAACATCGCTTATAGTTATCAGAATTCGGTTAATGTTATCATATTATTCTTAAGATTATTTTCTCCCACGAGCATAAGAGTTGATTTTCAGTTACAAGCATTTTTTTATATTGTGCATACCACCCACATAATATAAAGTCAGGTGTTAGCAAGAAAATCAACGTCACACATGTGATATCACATTACATATTTATGATTACTTTCAATTCCGTCGTTTAAATACATAAATGGACGATAGTTTGCTGTTAATGTGTGTTGTAAAGCTGCGTTTAGATAGCGCGAGTTTGCCTCGCGAATCTGATTCGCGCATCAATCCTCGCGTCGTGTAGACGGTTTTATGGCGCGAATCACGACTCGCGAGGCATATGCACTGCGAGCGGTCGGTAGGTCGGTCTCGACCGCGCGTCAAAGATGCCTCGCACTTTGATACTCGCGCGGTGTAAACTTCGTGTTGGTGTTTCCATGTTATTCAGATACTGGCGGCTCGCCCTGCATCATGACTCACCATGCATCTATTTGTCGGATGCCTCGCGGGAGTGATGCGCGAATCTTCCTCGCGAATCTGACGCGCGAGGCATTAGATTAGCTTCAGATTCAGTCCTAATTGAAAATTATACAATGAGCGACTTTTATTAATTAATTTTTGTAGATGTACTACATACTAATAAATAAGCAATAAAAATTTTTTCCTTTTATTGTTATCAATCGGTTATTGTTATCAAAAACGCCAAGTCCCGATGTGATCACATTAAGCGGGCCCCACTGTATTACTTGCCACAGGTTTCCCAAAATTCAAATTATAACAAACTTGGACGAGCGACGACAACGCTTGTCGCTTATGCAACCGACGGTGGTCGGTGGTTCAACTAAAACGTGTTTTAGAAATTTGACAGCCTACGCTGATTTTAGGTTAAAAGTTGTCATGATTATTATTGTTTGGTTAGTTTTAAAATAATTGTGTTCATTACATGAAACTACTTAATATTAATAATTTAATAATATGGAAGAAGATAACTTGTATCGACTACAAGGCACATCCGAACAGGAACAAAAAGGCGGGTTAATCGTAATAAAGAAATCCACGACCTTTAAAGTACCTAAACCATCTTTGTTAGGGTTAGATAAATTAGCTTTGGCGAAGCGCCGCGAGAAAGAAGATGCTGCTAGGAAGATATCTTTTACAGTAGACGAAGATGAAGAAAAAGAAAAATGCGACGAAACGTCAATTAAAAACAAACATGTTAAGAGTAGTCGTAAGATTAGATCGCCTCGTATCGAAACACCTACACATACTGGTGGAATTACAGATTTAGCTATAAAGAGAAGGACAGAAAAACTTAGTTTTAATAAAAATAAAGAAAAAGGAGTTTATGCTAGCACTAAAAATTTGAAATCACATAATGTAGATCGTAAACGGAACAACGATTATAAATCGTATAAAGAATTAGATAGCAAACATAGTCGAGATAGAAAACGCATTCGAGGAAGTGATTCCTCAAGTCGAAACGATAAAACTCCGCGTTTTTGTGATGAACCTAGAACTCCAAATTTAAAAATTAAAGATGAAGTATCTAAATCTTCTTGGGATGAAGATGATCCTGCTCCAAGGAGAACATCGTCTTGGGATTTTCCAACGCCTTCTAGCTATAAATCTAACATGGAGTGGTCAGAAGGAAGTATGAGATCGAGAAGATATGGGGACTCGGAGCGATCTAATAAGCGAGGGGATGATAACTATAAATACGGAAAATATAATAGTGATACGCCACGTTTTACTCCTGTTCATAAGTATAATGTGTGGATGAAAGATTCCAAAAGGACCGATGCTCCTTCTGGATTAGAAAACGAGGAAGAATTGAAATGGCAAGATGATCAAGAAAGAGAATTATGGGAAGATGAACAAAAACGAATTGATAGAGAGTGGTATAATTTGGATGAAGGTATGTTTGAAGTGACATGAAAAGGATATTTTTTTTTGAAGTTTAATTAATTTAAATTGTTTTTTTAGGCTACGACGATGAAAATAATCCTTATTCAAACATGAGTGATGAATATGTTAAGAAAAAAGAGGAACAGTTGGAACAACGTAAAAAGAAACGCATGTCTGCTCAGCAGCGTCAAATAAATAAAGATAACGAATTATGGGAAAGAAATCGGATGATCACATCGGGAGTAGTTCATTCTGTAGATTATACTGAAGATTTTGATGAAGAGTCTCTCGATAGGGTACATTTACTTGTACATAACATAGTTCCTCCTTTTCTTGATGGTCGTATTGTTTTTACAAAGCAACCAGAACCTGTAATCCCTGTAAAGTAAGTTAGTTGTTTTTGTATATAAGGTGATTTTAAATTTTGAAATGCAATAATTTAGAGATCCAACTTCGGACATGGCTATGGTTGCACGAAAAGGTTCTCATCTTGTACGTGTATTTCGAGAACAAAAAGAAAGAAGGAAAGCACAGAAAAAGCACTGGGAATTAGGAGGAACTACTATAGGTAAAAATTAATTTTATATTTTTAGGTATAGGAAACTATTTATGAATGAGGTTTGTTCCAAATTTTTGTTTGTTATAAACTTATAAATAAGGTGACCAACCAAACTCCTTTTAAAATCTGTACTCTTTTGCATTCTTTTGTTCTCCTAAATCCTAAAAATGTCAGATTTTATAACTTTTTAGCTTAAAAGAGTTAAAGAAAATAGTTTTTTACATAAAATAAAATCAACGGTAATGACGTCAACACAAATATCAGGGATAACCACAGAGTATGAATATCCGCTGGAAGGCCGAGCCAAGAAATTCTGTGCAATTCGCGATTTGAACCCAGAATATGTGCTCTGTAGTCAACCAGCGGTCACATCACAGACAATTTTGTGTCTGTTTAACAAAGGGAGCACCAATACCTGCACTCACTATTTTTAATATACTAATTAAATTTAATATACTAATTAATTATTTTTAATATACTACGTTTTAGTCGATAAGTAGTAGTGCATCAGGTAATAATTTAAAAACTCTTAATTCAGCTAATTTGGAAAAAATCGATTTTGAAGAACGAATTCGTATGATTACTGTATAAATTGCATTTGGATTATGTCAAGGTTAGCCATGTATTTCTTATGGGAGCAAACACGATAGTTTATTATTGTGCTTATTACTTATTGTGCTTATACCATGAACCTCTTTGAAGATGACAACAATGATACTATAATGTAACCACTCCAATAATTTTACACAAACTTTTAAGTGTATGTGAATAGTATGTTAACCTGTGTAAAAATCTTCAAAAATTCTACCATCCACATACAATACAATGTTGGTGGTGCAGGTCTGTGACGACCAAAGTTGGTCCTCCCCTTGTAAGTGAACTCTATTGTGGAAAGTGCACGAGTTTCCTGTATTTTGTTTAAGAAAATTTAATATTTTTGTATTTAATCACAATTTATCGTTTAGGTAATATAATGGGAATCAAGAAGAAAGAAGATGAAGATGATAAAAGATATAATAAGCAGGACGACAGTACCGATTATAGAACCGATCAGAAGTTTGCAGATCATATGATGAATACAGAATCTGCTAGCGAATTTGCTAAGAAGAAAACTATATTGGAACAACGTCAATATTTGCCAGTTTTTGCTGTTAGACAAGAATTATTAAATGTTATTCGAGAAAATTCTGTTGTTATTATTGTTGGTAAGAAATTTTTTTTATATTATTTCTGAATGTGTATGTTTTTCTATAATGTCTTCTCATAAGTGGGTCAAGTAAATTTGGTACAAGACTATTTGGTGCAAGATTTTGCATCAAAACTATTCCTTATAAGTAGTCCTGGGCAACTTCATCACTCTTAAATTTATAACTTAATACAGGGATGCTCAAAGTTATGTAAATGAAGATCTACCATAACATGAGGGAATGATAGGTGATTGACAGTCAGGGTTGTAATGTTTAAAACATTTTGTTTTAAACAAGGTGTTTTAAACATGTTTAAAACAAAATTCATTTAAAACATCATTTTGTTTTAAACATGTTTTAAATGTGTTTAAAACAGGTGTTTAATTTGGTGTATGTTTAAAACATGTTTTTTTTTTACATTTTCCAATTTTTTTTACATTTTTCAATTTTTTTTTACATTTTCCAATTTTTTTTTAATTAAAAATAATAATTTATTCAAAATTTATAAAAAAATATAAAAATTTGACGACTTCTTCAATCTTCTTCAAAAATTGAGGAATTTTTATTTAGGGCTCTCATAATAGACACAAGCTTTGATGCTTTTTCTGTCCCTAGTCTATTACGGAGTTTACTGTGCACCAGTCCAAATGAAGAAAATAATCTTTCAATTCCGGCAGAAGAAGCTACAGCAGAATGCAACTGAATTGCTAAATTATGCATTTCTGCATTTATACTCCTTTGTAGGGAATTCCACCAAGCCAATGGGGTTACATTAACGACGGTATCTTCCAAAAATAAATAATTTTTGAACGGTGATGCTTTGGCTTGGTATTGAATTACAAATGAAAGTGCTTTTGAATGATATGCACCTACGTACTCCAATGCTTCTTCCAATTGATTTTGATTTAGATTTTGTCCTCTAAATCGATGATCCAATAAGTTGGCCAAGTAATGGGCTGGTGTCATAACCATATTAAATCGCTTCTCGCAGCATTCAAATTCATGTTCGTCAAAAAGATCCCTTGCTTTGTTTAACATTTCAATCCATACTTCTGTGGCTTCTCCGATTGAGCACGTCTCTGCTTGTACTTTGTCCAACGAAGTAGATATTATTTTTAATTTTTGTAAATAATTGTATGTGTTGCTTTTTAAACTTAAATCATTAACAAGTTTAGATATATTTGTTTCAATCGCAACGGGATTTTCTGTACATACTTTCGACAAAAACGGCCAGTTATCCAAGTACGATTCCAAACAATCAGCTAAGGTATTCCAACGAACATCTTGTGGAAGTTTCAGTTTAGCCCCACCAGCTTGTTTATATTTAGCTGCTGGGAAGTGGTGATATTTAAAATATTTTATGATTTTTTTTATGCTGTCTTTAATATTAAGGGATGGCGTATCAATATCTTTTGCTAATAAATTTAACATGTGGGCCGCGCAACCATAGCTTAATATATCGGGCATACCAAGTTCTGCACATTTAGATAATTCAATTCTCATTTTTTTCATATTACTTGCATTGTCTGTAACAATACTTCCAATGGTACAACCAAACTTTTGACATTTTTTTACTGCATCTACAGTTAATTTCAATAGATATTCTGAAGTATGGCTTGCATCATCTGTATCTATTGTTTCTATTAAATGGATAGCCTCCTGAGAAACATCTGTTACCGACACACATACGATTGGTTCATTATGGATGTTGCTCCATCCATCCAGTGCCATGCATACCGTTTTGTCCTTTAGCGTTTTTTGAACATCTAACCATATGGAACTATGCACATCATCCAGCAAATGGCTGGAAATTTGTGCTCGATTTGGAGGGGTGTATCCAGGTCGTAAAATATTAATCAATTTTTGAAATTCTGGATGATCTACAAGCCGGAATGCTGAATTCGTAGAATAAATAAATCTTGCCATTTGCAAATCTATTTTGTGCTTTTCGGCAAGGGTAGTTTTGGTAACAAAAGAATCCAGAACCCCTACTGCTGCTTGCTTGGATGACGATTTTGGTAAAAAGGAAGCAGACGCAATCGAAATTGAAGAATTCGTCTTGCGTATTTTTTGGCGGTTTTCATCCATGTTTCTATCAATATCATTATCGTCACTACTTTCGTTAGAGCTGTTAACGTCTTCATCTCGTGATATAAAATTTTTGCATTTCATTAAGTGAGTTTTCATACGAGCTACCAATGCAGCCATTTCCTTTTTACATATTTTACATCTTGCTCTTGTACAAGATGTTTTAGCATCTTTTGTCTTATCAAAGTTTTGCCAAATCGGATCTAATCTTCTTCCAGTTCCACTCATGTTTAAATTCTTCTTCTGAAACTTCTTCTAAATATATATTTTTCAATGTTTGTCTATGTGTGCACAATTCTTTTATGCATCTAATAATATTTTTTTTAACTTATATAATTTATAATATTAATATTCGGTTGGTATTAATTACCGGATGATCACCACCACCTTCAGGGCCAGTTGTATAAAAGAGGATAATCTTTGACATAGATTAAACTCTAATTTATACCAATCAGAACAGAAAAAATTTTATTTTAATTTTTCTATTGGTTTAATTTGAAGTTTAATCCATGGTCAGCGATTATCCCCTTTTGTACAACTCAACTGGCCCTTATAGAGTTTTCTCAAGAAGTAATTCCTTCTCAATGAATCAACGGATACCTTTTTATTATTAGTATCATAAAATTAAAGTAATATGTTAATAATTTAACATTTTAAATAAATTTAAAGTAGTATAGAGCTAATGAAAGATAAGAACACGTTTTTTTTTTTTAGTTTTAAACATCGTTTTAAACATGTTTTTCTGTTTAAAACATGTTTTTTTTTCTAAGGTAATAAAAAACCGTTTTAAACAAAAAAAACTGTTTTAAACATAAAAAAAACGTTTGTTTTGTTTTATTTAAAAAAAACATGTTTTTTTGCAACCCTGTTGACAGTTACATGAATGATTGATTCATGACTTGACAAAAACGTCTTTCAAACACATTCAAAATATTTTTTAGTTTTGTCTCGTAAATATTATAATGTAATTGAGTTTTTGATCTCAACTTCAAAATCGAAAATTAATTTGATAATTTTAAATTTATCAAAAAATTAAATTTTTGTAAGTGAAATCGTAAAAAAAGAGAATACGGAAATTATTCCACGATCGACACTTTGAGCACCCCTGACGTAATACTATTTGATGCTTTCCTAAAACCTCCTTTACATTATATGATTTCTCATGTGACTGTATTTCTACACCTTTGTATTGATCCTAGTAACGCCAAGTAAAGTTGTTTATTACTAGACGTAGATGTTTATTACTAGGTGTATACAGTGTGTTCACGAAAAGTGGTAACAGTGAATAATTTTTAAATATTACTAGATACAAAAAATAATTTAAATATTTTTTTATTCAACTCAAAATTTTCTATTGGAAACTGCCAAAGTATATTTTTTTATTCTTCAAATTCAACCGGAAGTAAACATAAAAATTTTTTTCAAATAGCAACATGTCTTTTTTTTTACATTTTTCCAATCCGCAATTTTTTCTCTATAAATACATATAAAATTTTCATAAGGTCACATAAAAAAATATTCGAAAAAACACAAGATTTAAACAAACAATAATAATTTATTAATTAGATAATGTAGGGTGTTAAGGTGGGATTTTAGCAGTTGAAAATGCGTTGAAATCGATGTAATTTATATCCTAAATTGTAAAGTTATTATTAAACTTATCGATTTGTTTTTTTTTACCGGACGTTGAAAAGGTGTTAGTGCAGATATCAACGCCAAAAATTTTTTTATTTGTTTTTTAGAAAAAAGTTTAAAAAAATTACAAAGTTTATTAAAATTAAACATATTTAAAATGTTATTGCACTAGCATAAAATAAGAAATCTAAAAAATTTTTGACGTGTATATCAAAAGACAACCTTTACCTGAGAAAGAAATTTCATTATTATTAATCACTTAGTAATTGAGTAATTTAAGATAGAAAATGTGTTGTTTTGAAAATTATTGCATTATTAACTTAGAGAATTGAGGGGAATAGTCCACCACTACCTTACCACTTCGGACGGTCGAGTTGTAGAAAGGGTATATAGTAGTCGTGGAATAACGTTACAATATTTGCTTACTACCTACTATCATTCAGTTTGTGATTATTCTTTATCATCTTTTTATCTAATTTTTAAATAATATATTTTAAAATGATGAATATCCACATATTTACATATTATAGTCCAGTCATTGAAGGTAAAACAATTATTTGATTTTACTCTGGGAGTGGATGTCACCCCATCTCGGGGGTTAAAAATGCTTCATTAAAAATAAGTCCGGAAATGGATAGATTGACTAATTCTAAGCAACTTTTACTCTATAAAGTTTTTTTCAGAAAGTCGATACTTTTCGATTTATTCGCGAGTGAAAATGTCAATTTTTCAACAAAAAAAAACATATTCAGACAGTTTTTCGCGAATATCTCAAAAAGCAAGTATTTTATCAAAAAAGCTATTTTCATTGAAAATGTAGCTTATAAAGAAACAAAAAAAATGGTGAGTTAATGGTGTGTGTAGACCCAATACAAACGGAGTAATAGTTTGTTAAAGGTTGCTTCTTATTCGTCAAACGCCAAAATTAAAAGTTTCAACGTGAAATAACCAAAAAGTAATGCATTTCTCGAGGAAAACTTTTTTTACCTTTTTTAGATTGCTTAAAAAAATCTTTATTTCTATTTTTTATAAAACCCCGTAGCATCAAAACTAAGCGAGCTATGACAACAATAAAGTTGATCCCTATTTTTTTTTGGTGACAAAAAATGTGGGAATTACAATTACAAACTTGAAACGCGAACAATATTTTTTATAGTTATGTATACTTGGTATAATTATGAAGTTTTGGAATAAAATTTTTATGAGTTTTTTTATACAAGGTGGCTCTTTGAAAACGAAACACACGGAATTGTGGCCAGCAGAATTATTTTCTTAAGAAATGCAAAAACACGTCAATTTTATCATTTAGGCTAGGGGGACAACTTTTGCGATTAATGTCACTCCCGTATTGTTTCATCCTTTCGCGCTGTGATGACAATCCCTAAAATGTTAATAGGGATGATATGGCAAGTAACACTTCATTTGAAAAATCTTGTTTTTCTGAATTTAGTGCTATAATTTTTTAAAAGTTTTATCAATTATTCAACAAAAAAATTGAAGCTGCAAATCCGATATTTCAAGACATCTTCTTCTTCGCTTCAAGTTTTAGGCAACTTTGCCTGTTACGGAATCCAACGTTTTCTTGGACGTCCTATACTTCTTTTTCCTATGCATTTATAATTCATAGCTTTTGCTGGTAATCTATCATTATTCATTCGGTCGACATGTTTATTCCAACTTCCTCTGTAGCTCTTTATCTTTTGGTTTAGATCATATATGGATAGCGTTTAACTAAAACGATCCAAGCGCCAAATTGTAGTTTTGAGATAGAGCTCATTTAAGTTTTTAATTAATAATTAAAAATTCAAATTATAATTTTTTTTTAAATGCATAGTTCTTTAGTTGTATTAAATTATTTTTTATTGTTTATATTGTTTATTGTTATTAGCAAAAGCAAATTATTGCTTTTTGCAAAAAATTTGCAAATTTGTCGTTATAGATCTTGGTGAATATAGGGCGTAAATATCATTAATGGAGCTTAGAGATTTTTACACAAACAAACGATGATGTTCAGGAGTCGTTTGGTATATCTAACTCAAAAATGTCGATTTGGCGCTTGGATCGTTTTAATTAAACGCTATCCATATATCTAGTTCATTTCTTATATCTTCATTTCTCAGTCTATCCATTCTACTGCAACCTTTCACTCTTCTGAGAAATTTCATTTCCTGTGATTGGATCCGGCTTTCTTGCTTTTTTGTTGTGGTCCATACTTCACTTCCGTATGTAACCGTTGGCACTGCAATCGTCTTATAGAACTTTAGTTGGGTTTCTTTTCTTGTTTTATTTCGTAGATTTCGATTTATAGTTCCACATATATTAGTAAATTTATTTAATTTTTGCTCGATATCGTTACTACCTTATATTCATACGTCAGATCATATCCCAGATATTTAAAGTTCTTAACCTGTTCTAATATTTTTTCATTAATTACTATTTTGGTTCTTATTGGCGATGTGCCTATAAAAGCCATCGTTTTTGTTTTTATGGCCGATATCTTTATTTCATATTTTTGACAGATTCTTGAAAGTATATGTACTCCCTTTTACTCTCTAGGCTAGAAGCCGTGGGTTCGATCCCCAACCCGGCTACAAAAATTTATACAACAAAGAGAACCATTTAATGTTAATATTAATGGTCGCTAACCTCCGATATTAGGAGACGGCACCTTAAGGTAGTTCTTTCCCTACAGTCCAGTTAAAAAGTTACGGCTTACTACCTGCTTACTACCCATATTATACGTACCTGCAGAACAAAGATAGTTAATAAAGTTTTTTAATGGTGGTGTACCCCTCACACTACTGTACTGTACCACTCTATTGTACTCACACCGCTTCATCTACTTACGGCTCTATTTTATACCTCTTCCACTAAAAATGTTCCTCTAAATATGGAATTATTTTTAATTTGTTATTAAAACTACATGGTAAATAATTTTCATTTTTTTTTAAATTGTTCAAAATATATATTTTTTCAATATACTAGTTTTTTGTCAGAATGGTAATACTCCTTCAAAGAAAAAAATTAAAAAACCTGTAATTTTCCCACTCTTCTCCCATGCTACATGTACAAAAATGTCATTTTTAAACGCAATTATCTTTTATTAGACGTGGTAAATCGTCTAAAAATTTTAACAGCGTGTGTATTGTATATTTAATGACTTATATTCCAAGTTTGAAAGATTTCTTGATATTTTGCTTACGCGACCCAACCTCCTTAAGAAGAAGAAGAATAAAAATGGGAAAAGCGCTTAGACAGGTTGATTTTAATTTTAAGGGGGCTACTTTTACTGCTATAGTGCTATTCATGAACATTGACAGCCCAACCCTTGAAGAGAAGGGTGAACCACCCTTACAGTCTTGAATGCAATGAGAAATTGAAACAATTCTTCCGTCATTTCATAAATTTCTGTAAGTACCAAAGCGAAAGTTTCAAAAACTTATTTTACTTTTCTGATAAAAAAAATAGACCCATTTTTTTCATTCAAAATTCCAAGGGTGGTTTGCTCTTTACCTTAAGGGTTGAACTGTCAATGTTTATGAATAACAGTAAAAGTAGCCCCCTTGAAATTAAAATGAACCTGTCCAAGCGTTTTTTACTTTTTTATTTTTAAATGTCTTGAAATATCGGATTTTTTCGCATTTATGCAACTTCAATTTTTTTCTTGAATAATTGATAAAACTTTAAAAAACTTATAGCACTAAATTCAGGGAAGCAAGACTTTTCAAATGAGGTGTTACTTGCCATATCATCCCTTTTAACATTGCAGGGGTTGTCATCATAGCGCGAAGGGATGAAACAATACGGGAGTGACATTGGTCGCAAAAGTTGTCCCCCTCGATGATAAAATTGACGTGTTTTTGCATTTCTTAAAAAAAAAATTCTGCTGGCCACAATTCCGAGTGTTTCGTTTTCAAAGGGTCACCCTTGTAATATCGTTGATCATTCAACGATAATATACGTTACACATTATTATTGTAATAATTTTGAATAATAACCAAGCTACTCAATGTTGCACCAAACTTTGGCAGAAAAGATGGTCACAATGCCACTTGATGCTTTTAAAATATAAAAAAGGTAGCTAACTACGGATATTTAGTCCACAGTCGAAAAGCAAACGGGTCGCGCATTAGCGCGTTTCGTGAGGTTCTTGAAGATGTTGACTTAATGTATTTATACCACAAGAAGCTCTTAATGCCCACAGATGACACAATCTGCAATGATGGAAATTGGGGGGGGGGGGGGGATTGGGAAATTTTCTCAGTAAAATTCACGCCTACAGTCTACCGTGGAATGGGAATCATACATTTCCCCTAACTTCTTTTCAATTTTAAAACGTGGTCAACTAAAATCTCGCCTTAATAAAACAAAACACCATTATTATTTGATATAACACCATTAGACTTTTTCTATAGAGTCATTTAAAAACGGTAGTTGACGAAATCTATATATCTTTAAATTTAGAAAATTTAAAAACCAAAATTAATTTAGCATGCTATCAATTATCACCAAACCACCAAAACTTCTGCGAATATTACAATCATATCTTGAACAAAACGGTGGCAACTTTGAAAAATTTATCAGATAAATGAAATGTTGTGTTTTTGTTGTCGTGATGTTTTGTTTTTCATGGCGCTCTACATACCTATGTGTAAATAATTAGTAAATTATTATTGCTTGTTTAAATCTTACATTTTCTCAAATATTTTCTTATGTAACCTTATGAAAATTTTATAGGTATTTATAGAGAAAAAATTGCAGATTGCGAAAATGTTAAAAAAGAGACATGTTGCTATTTGAAAAAAAAAAATTATGTTTACTTCCGGTTGAATTTGAAGAATAAAAAAATATACTTTGGCAGTTTTCAATAGAAAATTTGGAGTTGAATAAAAAACTATTTCAACTTTTTTTTGTATTTAGTAATATTTAAGAATTATTCACTGTTACCACTTTTCGTGAACACACTGTATACATCAGTAATACACGAGCGAGTGTGAATACCTCTAATAAATGTGAATACCCCTAATAAAGGTATTCACACTTGTTTGCGTATTGGTGTTGTATCTACAGATCTACACCATTACACCATGGTATTTATTCTAGCAACGTCTAGTAATGCACAACTTTATCTGGCGTTACTAGGATAAATACAACAGTGTAGAAATACAAGGGCATATACACAACAGTGTAAATTTCTTTAATGTATTTCTACACCACTTTACACTATTCTATACTAGGCCAGAAGACAGTGTAAGTTGGTGTAGTTTTGAACTCTTTAAAGTAGTTCCTAGTAATTTAGACTGGACAAACGAACGCGTTTTTCTACAATACTTTACTTGGTATAGTTTGGAGTAGTCAAACGAACAGACTTATACACCTATAGAGCAAAGTGCCACTTTAAGGAAAAACGTTTCTGTGGGTATTAATGTTTTTTTTCGAAACATGAGAAGTCATATTTTCGTTATTTCGATCGATAATTAAAAAAAAAATATTCTACAAACTTTTTAATTCTGCAGATGATGGTAACCAATACTAGTGGTTTAGAAAATTTAGTTGATAGATGTGACAAATATATTTAAGATTAGGAGTGATTTAAATCAAAAAGTAAAAATACTTTCAAAAACTAAAAGCGCGTTTTCTTCATGAGGCAATACTTATGATAAAATACCATCATATCTCTAAATTTCTATATTTTCAAAATTGCACCCCCTTACCTATAAGTAAAGCATACATCCATTAAAATTGTTCCCTAAATCATATTAATTTAATTTGATCTAATTAATGACAATTTTAGGTGAAACTGGAAGTGGTAAAACCACACAATTAACTCAATATTTACATGAAGATGGATATAGTAAATATGGTATGATAGGATGTACTCAACCACGTCGGGTAGCTGCTATGTCTGTTGCAAAGCGTGTTAGCGATGAAATGGGCACAAAATTAGGTATAACATATTTTTTTTTAATATATCACTGATATCTTTTATAATAAATTTACATAATACTACCTCTGAATTTGAACTAATATGTGGATTTAATTTATAACAAATTTTATCTTTATTTAAAATTATATTAAATTATTTTCGCACGATATTTTTCTTTAATAATTAATAATAATTATTACAGGTGACGAAATTGGATATGCAATTCGATTTGAGGATTGTACATCAGAGAATACTGTTATTAAATATATGACTGATGGAATCTTGCTCCGTGAGAGTTTAAGAGAACCCGAGCTTGATCATTACAGTGCAATTATTATGGATGAAGCACATGAAAGGTCACTTGGCACAGATGTGTTGTTTGGATTATTAAGAGAGGTAAGTAAATTTTAATAATTTTATTTTGAAGTTAAATAATACAGTAAAATCTTTATTATTTGATTCAAACAGAACCCATTTCCTGTCAGATGATATACAGTATCGTTTAAAAGAGAGGTTGAAATAAATGAAATGCTTGTGGGAAGTACGATTCAAATCCAACATTTTGAAAAAAATTGAGAATGTACCACTCTTGAAAAGCGCACTAGTTTTGCTGGTATCTTAAAACTTTTTAATTGTATTTTGAAAAAATTAAATTAAAAATTTAAAAAACCCCCAACAAAGAAAATCTTTAAAAAGTAAAAAATAAAATCCAAGCGCCGTCACGTCGGGGACCTAGGTAAGGTAAAAGCACTAATGCTCGACACTTTAAGGACAAATCAAACTTTGTTCTTCAAAATTATATTATATTTATCAGAGAATAACAGTTATAACTATTTTTACTATTACAGCAACAATTAGAAATCAACTTTTCCATATAAAATCTTTGATCACTAACATATTTTTAATTTCAATAATATTATTGTACGCTTTGTCATAGGAACTAAAAGATGACAGCATCAAAACTTAAAATCACTAATAATGTTTTGGTGCACTGATCGTTCTCCTTTAGCTGCTAGGACCTTATTTTTTTGGGGGTTTAAGAAAAATTCAGTCTCATCCATATTGAAAACTCGTTAAAACTCAAAAAACTGAAAACTCAAGTAAACTAATGGTTGACACCTAGTAATCCTAATAGTTGATACTGTGTTCTTTTGGATGGGCTAATGTAAAAGGAACGAAACTTAGTTAGACGTAAACTTTATTTACAGAACACAGAGACTATAAATTATTTGCATAAAAATGAGCTGAGGAATTCAATTTGATGCAACCCCAATAGAAAAGACGCAAATGTCATCTTTTAGGTTTTGATTAATTTTTGGTACTAATAGTTGACACCATTTAAAATTGTTACAAAATGTAGCCGAAATAAGAAGGCAATGGTCCTAGTACGTCAATAATTTTATACATTTATAATATTCAAACAAACAGTAGCAAAAATTATGATTATGTAGAACAAAATCATAGCTGCTAAAAGTCAGTCTCTTTAAGTAAAAACTTAAGAATCACAGCACACGTGTCGACCTGATCACATTGTTTACTGTTAACATTAACCATTTTGAAATTTGATAACTTGAGTATGCAAGTTTTTGATCACGTATCAGAGATGTCCTTGGGTGTCTTTTAAATTAATAGTGATGTAAACTAAATAATTATTTTTCTTATTAGAAAAAGTTTTTTCGAAAGTGTCATCCTTTAGTTCAATGTCGAGCATTAGTGCTTTTACCTTAGTTGACGTATTGTCGTATTTTTTTTGGGATGAAGAAATTATTTTGCTTATTTTAATTTTATATTTAATTTTTGAAAATTTAAATTTGTGACGCCTCTGGTGTCACAGCCAAGGTGGGGAAATTGAGAATTTTTGATAGGGACTTGCGAGCGACTCACGGAGCTGTGAGATCGCGATTTTGTAGTTTTTTGAAAGTTTCAATGTGGATTTTTGCATTAGTAATAATAAAATTTGAGTGCAGCGAAAGGTTTTTGTGTTTCTTTTGGTTCTATTTTAGAAAAGAAGAATTAATTTTTGAATAGCAAAATTTTCTTATTGGAGGGTCGCGCGTGAGCGATGCAATAAAGTTTTTCGACTGAGCTAAGCTGGGGTAGTGATAATAAATAATCCGACCATTGAATTTGATTTCAATTTTTGGAATATTTTAAAATAAAGAATTTGAAAATTTGTGGCCAGGATTAAATTTCATACTGTATCATTTTTAGTTGTATTCTGTTTTTATTTTATTTACTTAGTGGTCCCCCGACGCGATGCTTGGATTTTATTTTTTACTTTTTAAAGATTTTCTTTGTCAGGGGTTTTTTAAATTTTTAATTTACTTTTATTTGATGCTTTTTAAACTTTAAATATTACTAGTACCGCTCTGCATTCATCAACTTTTTATATTACAAGTACGGCCCTGATTTCATTAACTTTTTATATTACAAGTACGGCCCTGATTTCATCAAGTAGACTAGAAAACTGCAAATGATCTTCGAACGGCTAAACAGATTTTTTTTAAACATAGCTATACTCTGTTTTATTTAAGAAAAATGTAAAACGTTTGCATTAAATGGATAACCTTTAAATGTTAACCAATGAAATTGCTTTGAATAAAAACTCACTCACAATAAAAAAATTATACGAGATTTAGTGTTTATTCAAAGCAATTTCATTGGTTATTGTATTGTATTGTACTTAGGGGTCGTTTGGCTACGAGAGCCTTTCAGAACTGCGACCAGTATTAATCTTTTGTTCATAACCCTACTAATTAGTTATTAAGGAATTCAATTTCGCTAGCAAAACACAGAATGCTCCTGAGAGGTAAGCTTTTTATCTCTTTGGGCGTCAGTTGTATCTGTCCCATATGTTTACACCCAGCGTAGGGCAATTTTATTGCCCATTGCTAGTTTCTTGAGAAATTGTCGACATTACCATGTGGACAAGGATTCAAAGCTGTTTGCTTCGAGTGCCTTTATCGCAGCTTGGCTGTCCGACATTATATTGATTTGCTTGCCCTTTAAATTCCTCTGGAGGCATTCATGGGCACACATTTTAATTGCAAGTATTTCAGCTTGCATAATTGTGGGGTAGGTTCCTAAGGCTATTGATGCCGTGTATTTTGGGCCATATTTTATTATTTAATTGCATCGAAAATTACAAAATGTAACCAAGTTACATGGAAAAAGGACATTGTATTTAAGGATTGCATTTGCGTAAAGAAACAAAATAAATTTTTGTTGTTGCCAGACCAAATTCTTTGTGAATCAAATAAGGTACTCTGAAAACTTTAATAAATAAATTCTTTCTTTCAAATTATTTATACTTTTGTCATTCGTTCGTTTTTAATATTATATTTGTATTGATACCTCTTTCATGATTTTTAAAGTATGATTTTTAAATTAATATTTTTCAGTCACTATGAACTTAAAAACTAGCCGAGTACCGCTCGAACCACCTTAATGCAAAGTATAAGAACAGAGTATAGGAACACTCTTGATCAAGTCACCTTTCAAACAAAAAAAAACTAAATCAAAATCGGTTCATTCGTTTGGGAGCTACGACCCCACAGACAGACACACCCATACACACGTTAAACACATAACACCCTTCTTTTTGGGTCATTATGTGACTTGAATCATTTTTCCGACAACCTTTTCAAATATCAATACCCAACATAAATATCAATATAAACATGTAATTTATTCAGTCTATAAGTCTTATCTTATTCTTGATTATGATTATAATATAACATACTACAAAATATTGTCTAAGTTAATCTTAATTACTCCGTGTTATTTAATCATCTAATATAATAAATATTTTTAAATCTTTACAAACTACTACTATTGTCAAAAAATTATTTGAAGAAAAAAAGTTCAAATAAGGCATGTACGCAAATTTAACAGTAATATTTATTAACTTATTAAAAATTTAAGTTTTAAATTAAACTTTTAAAAGTTACCTGCATAAGATCATTTTTGATTGTACAATATATTTGTTGATTTGAAAAATGAAACAGAACTTGTTTCAACATCAAAAGAATTGTTGTACAATTTTATATTTACCTCACTACCATACCATACATAGAGTACTATTTACATAAGAGAATTACGTAAATTGTACCGATAGATACCGCTTCAACAAGTGGTGTTCAAAAATTCAATAGTCCCTTTGTTCCAAAATCGATTATTATTAAACCAAATTTACTCCAGCTAAATACAGTAAAACTGGGACCATGCTCATCACGGATAATTGAAAAACATGGATAATAATAATTGACGTTTTTTATTAATACTATTTATTACAAAATATACTTATTATGTTATGTATGATTACAAACAAAAAACATAATAGTGGGGTGCCTAAGTTTAAAATTATGCCAAAATATTTCACATCTGGCATCCAATGCGCCCTTTTGGATTCAGATAGTACATGGGTAGACAAGTCTAAAAAGCCTGGGACACAAATTTTCCTGGCCCTCTAGAGCAGGGGTCGGCAACTTTTTCGTGTAAGAGGGCCAAATATTTTACGTGCGGATTAGTGCGGGCCGCACTTCTTGGAAAATCTACTAAAAATGATCTTTTTTATGCAAATTCACCAAAAAAAGCTTTTTTTTTTAAAAAAAACGTCATTTTTGGAGAGTCTTGCGGGCCGCACCAAGACGCTTCGCGGGCCGCAGGTTGCCGACCCCTGCTCTAGAGGATTTGGCAGCTCATTTACCGGAAGTAACATATTTAGCGCTAACTCGGAGAGTGTATCCACTATTCTGACTAAACTAAGCCTCCTAGAGCAAAATACACATCAGACAATACAATATTATTCCATTTTAATATAAAACTACAATAATATCCTACATATAGTCAAATACACTGATGTCACCAGGAACGTTACCAAAGAGGGGAGAAAATATTTTTATATTTTTATAAAAAATATAAAATTTTATATGTATTTATAGAGAAAAAATTGCAGATTATAAAAATGTTAAAAAAAAGACATATTGCTATTTGAAAAAAAAATTTATGTTTACTTCCGGTGGAATTTGAAGTATAAAAAAATATACTTTGACAGTTTTCAATAGAAAATTTGGAGTTGAATAAAAAACTATTTAAACTGTTTTTTGTATCTAGTAATATTTAAGAATTATTCACTGTTACCACTTTTCGTGAACACACTGTATACAAGTCTCAAAAACATTCATTCTTTCTGATGAAGAAATGAATTAATCTTCTGAAAGTTCAATAAATAATTTAATTGAATTTATTAATTTATAGTAACTCGTAATAATTATAGTTTTAAAAATTATAAACAAGATAATTACATAATAAAGTTTGGGGAATCACACTTACCCTAAAATTATTTAAACCGTAATTTATGTTTTCAAAAATTAATATGCTTTATTTATATTAATAACTTGTAAATATTAAAAAACTAATGTATAGTGATTGTATTATATTATAATTTTAAAGGTGTCTCCTACTGCTATATAAATATAAAGAATTTCTAATTATAAATACAACTATTAAAACTATTAAAATTAATAGAACGTTTTGAATTCTTTGGCTATGTTTATATTGTTTTTAATTAGTAGGTAGGTACTAATTTTAAAATTACTTTACTACATAATATAACAAACCATTACTGTCAAGTTTACTACCATAATATTTTTTACTCTTATCAATCGAAAATAGAATATGACCTTTCTATTTTACATATATATCCGTTTACACATACAGTATACACAATTTTTACTTTACCATACTACATAGTAGGAGTATACGTACCATCATCCGGGGATATATCGGACTACTGGGGTTATATCGGATAAGGAAACAGAAATTTATATTTGGCGCACTATAGCTGTTTTTAAAACTATTTTTATTTCCAACCTAGAAATGCCACTCAACAGCTGTAAAGGGCCAAATATAAATTTCTGTTTCTTTATCCGATATAACCCCAGTAGTCCGATATATCCCCGGATGACGTATGCCATACGTAAACTTGAGAGTGGGAGTGAATAAGTGACGAGCATTAACAAGATGCCATTGTTTTTTTGAAAAATTGTTTTATTTTTTGTAATGTAAGGATTATGGGTACACTGTGCAAATCTCCGTGGGCGCCGAATCATAGAGGCGGCCAAAAGCATCAACTACTTTTTACTTTTTTGTAAACTGCAGGTAAACTCATGTGATGGCCACATCTCTCACCAGCGAGGCCGAACAACCACATCCGATATTTTTGTTTTAAATTTCAATTTATTAAATTAATATAATTTCCAACAAGAAAACTAAGTACATACATACTTATTATTATTATATTTAACAGAACAATGTTTTTAATTTTTGAAAATAATTTAAAAATTTAAATATAAATTCGACGGACTCCTCACTTAATTGTTGAAACATTTACTTAAATATAATTGTTAAAAATTTAAAGCTTATAAAATTTAAAAAAAAATTCCTTTTGTGTATATGTTACAAACAAAGTTAGAAATTGTATAAACTCGACATTGCACAGATATTTTTGTACAAAGCTAGAATTGCACAGTCGATATGTTCAAAGTTCGATATTTGGTTGCTTTAATTGACTTTGTACGGCGTAACTTATACAATGTTAACATTGTGCAATTAAAGTACCATAAAATTAATGTATGGTAAAGTCATGTGATGGCCACATCTCTCATCCAGTGAGGCCGAACAACCACATCCGACTCACATCCACTCGTTTTTAACTAATTAGGTGACACTTGCAAAAAAATCTCAAACCGTTTGAAAACGGTTTTAAACCGCGTCTGCGTATAACGAGCAATCACAAAACTATCCGTGATTTTCTGAAAGAACAAACCTGGCGTATTTTCAGTTAAAAGCTTATAAGGTGATTCATTTCATAAAGAACAAAAACATTTTTCAAGAATTTTTTGGTCCAATTCTTGAGTGACTAGGGTCCTAAATAAAATACTGTGCGCTCATACAGTACAGTATGGATAGTTACCGCACTTGTCATCTGTCACTGTAATATCTGATATTTTTGTTCTTACCACTTCGCTGTAAAAAAGTTAAAATACCTAAATGTTTTTTTATTACAACTTTTTATTCAAACTATCTTTATTTACTAAAAAATTATAAAATTTAAATTTTATAACAATACAAAGTCACCTTTCACCAACTTCTTGTAGCAAAAACGTGTTCCAAAAAGTTAACGTTACAGTAAAATTTTTATTACGTAATTGTTTTTATTTATTTCATCCAATAGATATATTATTTATCATTGGAATGTTGTAACGTGGCTTTTGATTGCCGTGAAATGCGATTTGCAAATAATAATAGATAACTATGCTTATTTCTCAAACTTCTAGAAAAATTCGAAAAATTTATTTACAATCAAATTAAAAAATAGTATGTACAATGACTTAAAATTTTAATTAAAACTTTTTGTTTTATAAAAAAAAAACTAATGTAGTTATTATTTATTAAGTATCAAGGGCGGTAAGTTCAAACATAAAGATCTGTACAAAATGCACTTAAAGTTCAAGTTGCTTATTATATTTTTTGTACAATAATTCTCACAATAAAATAAATATATATTATAAAAAATTAAAACCCTTGGTTTAAAGTTCATAAGTTAATATAAAGCAACCTTGTGGTTTAACAGTCTTGTTTTGTTTTTCAATTATTTTATGCAGCTATAGTAAAGTAAATAATAGTAGGCGAAAAAGGATTAACGTAAATAAAATTTGTGTGAATAATGTAAGTTAATTTCGGGCGATTTACCGCATAAAAGGTAAACTTAACTTAGGTACTCTCTCGAAAACAGCAAGTAAACTCACGACAATTTCCCAATATTTTTTTAAATTGTTTTAATTAATAGAATTAATTCCTTTGATCACAAATTTAGTCTCCCACCAAAGGGCGTATCTAAAAATCTTAGTGGTGTCCGAGATTCAAATTCGGAATTTCCATTCCGTAACTTAACTTGAGGTCACATAACGCCACTTCTATATTCAGATGTATTCTTTAGATATAAATCATTGTTTTATCTAAAAACGTCTTTATAGTATTTGCTATAGAAAAACATGTTTCGAAGATGTAGATGCAATTGAAGGATTTATTTTAAAAATAACATAAATATTCATTTTACATTTTCTAAATATTATAGCATTATGTTTGTATTGTCTAGCATTAAGTTTTGTATTGAAAAACATAAAAACAATGACAAAAACTGATTCAATGTTTTTGTTATTATTTTTATTTTTCTGAATACAAAACTTAAAAAAGCTCGACAATACGAACATTGCTTAGATTTTTATGGGGAAAAAATGGACATTGTATACTACATGTTGTTTTTTAAATAAAAATGCTTCAATTTCTTTTGTTTGTAGTAGGTCCCAATTATTTACATTTTATTTTTTAACTTACTTAGATCAGCCTTTTCCAAAGTGTGGTCTGTCGGCTTTTCGGTCCGCGAAGAGAAAATACCTGTCGGCAGATTTGCTTAACTATAATAAAAATAAATTGTGTTTTTAATTATTAAATTCTATATCTATGATGTTATGGTGTATCTTGACGATTTTTCTCTTAACCGAAAAATTAATGCATATCATTATTTACTAGATCTACGGGTACAATTATCAATAAAAATAATTTTATGGATCACGCAAAAAAATCTGCAAACATCTGGGTTAGATCATTACTATTATTTACAGTATAAATCATTGCATATTTAAGAATTGAATATTCGCTAGGTAACCATGTTAAAAAAATTACTTTCGAAGTAATAATTATATTGATTTTTATAAAATCTGCAAAAGCTTCAATTTGAAGTAGTTATGTTTCTCTTTTTATTTCCAAGTAGAAATAATCCTGTTGAAAATCCCAAGTTGCCCCATTTTAAGCTGTCCGTTACCTATAAATAAAAAATCATATAATCAAAATAGCGTATCATAGAGAAACCTTGATTAACTTAATTGTTTTTAAAGTGTGGATATTAATTTATCACACTATTATTAATCTAAAGGAGTTGATAATACAGGTATTATTAGAAGAATTTGATGGGAAGTGCGCACTTTGTTTATCTTATCATTCACCTACTTAATTATTATGTTTCAAATTATACATAAATAGTATAATAAAATAGTATAATAAACTCAATACATTATATTATTTTAAAATTAATACCAGGTTTTAAAACTTTTTTATATTGTAACAACTGTTAAGTAGGTACTTACCGATTTTTTTTTGCGATAATTTATAGCAGTACCATATCTACACCAATAAGTGAAATGTTCACTATTATGCCATTTGTGTTTATTATTTTGAGCATACATTATTTGACTTTTAATTACTTCTTCCGAATTTGGATTAGTAATTTGATCCGATTGGTTGTTTATTCTTATTTGAGAATCTTTTACCCAAAAGTTGAGTAAATTACATGATTGCACTTTGTATAATCCTTTTTGCAAACAAACTGTGTATATTGTAATATAGTCTGGGTTTTTACTCTTTTCTAAAAGAAAGTAAATTCATGTTTTAAAACCTGCTATTTAGCTTAATCAAATTTCTTCTTACCATAGCCAGGTGTCCAAATTGCTATACCCCTCTCTTGGTCTGAATTTTCATCTTTTTTTTGTACGATAAAGCCAGATTCTAGCACAGCACAAACAATGGTTATTTCGTTATGGGTAAACCATTTTGATTCTCTTAGTTTTTGGCCCACAACTAAGCTATTTTTTCTATTCATTTTTGCGTGTGATTGACCATTCATACTGTCTATACTAGCACTACTTCTGCTAGATGACATTCTTCCTTTGTTTTCATAATTTTTGACCAAATCTTCGTGATTGGATCCGTAAATATAAGCAATTTCTTGAAACATTTCTTTACGCAACTTGTTTATAAACAATAAGGTATTTTAATCTTGGTAAATATGCGACTTTTAGTAACTGCCAAATTAGAACTAAGTGGGGGATTGTTTAGTATTGGTTGAGAATTGAGATAGTGTACACGAGATATGAAATTTATTTCTGAAACAGACGTAGAAACACAGTTATTTATTTGTAATGCTAAATAAGAATAAATTATTGCAAGCATTGATAACATATTATTTGTTTTACTGTAACAACTTTTTATTCACGATAATATTGTAGGCATATTCTAGAAACATATTAAATGTTAATTATCGATAATAATAATCTGCAATGTAAATTATTATGGTATTAGTAAATTGGTTACTTATATAAAAATTTTATAAATAAACATTAATACAGGCCCGGATTTGATGTCCTAAAATATTTGTAGAAAGCAAACTCGTTGTAAACCTTATTAACACGTTTCTGAAGATTAAAATGTTTGTAATGCGCATAAAGTAACTGTCGTCATTTATAAATCTTATACTATATATTTTAAAATATTTATAACCTTTGATTAAAATAAATCTAAATGTGGCCCCCCAGTAATAGTATCGATCACACATTTTTTTTGGCGTGAGAGATTATTATCGATTATTATTGTATAAATTGAAGCAAGTGATAGTGCAAATTACAATATGTGGAAATAGTTACAACCGAAAGTTGGTCCAAATTCACCTGACAAAACTTGAGCAACAACCTCATTTTACTTCATATAAGGGGTTAGTAAGTCATGGGGTCGAAAAAATTTATTGTTTGAAAATTTTTTTATATAAAAGTACAACATTTCAAGAATATTTTCTGAAGTTTCAACTGAATAGGAAGAAACACACAAAACTTTAATCGAGCTTTCCTCGAAACTACATTTCTTAGGTCCGTGCGTAAGATAATTCAAACAACATCAATCTTACTAAAATTTTACACACTTTTTTAATATAAAAATAACCAGGGATTGAACAAATAATATTTTTATTTTTTTGTTAATAACCTATTTCACAAGTAACAATATACCGATTTTTTGGATGAAAATCATGATTATTTTTTAAAAGCTGCACTAAAAATTCAAAATTATAGTAATTTATGGGACTACAACAGAGTGGCATACAACATTTTATATAAAACCTGCAAGTAAAATGGAAATTTCAAAATCAAAAATTTGAAATGACATTATAATTTTGTGACAGTAATCAATTTGACACACTAAACTTTTTGTCGAGTTTTAATAAAATTCTGCGATTTTACATCAAAATTATCATCAGGTGCCATTAATTTTCATGGAAATGTTGGTGTTAATAATTTAGATGTTCAATCTCTTTAAATAAATTCTATAAACTTAAATTATTAGAGTTAAATTGGATTTTGCGGACTAAAACATTTTTAGTAGAAAATTTACTTTCGCTCACTAGTGAATAAAAACACACTTTAGTTGCTTAGAAATGGCAATGTAAAACTTATTTTACTTGCAGGTATTTGATAAATAAATTGTTTTTCAAAATCGATTTGTTCAATCTCGCGAGAAATTCATCTAGTTACAGAATCTTTTTGTTTTTTTGATTTCAGATAACTCTATGATGAGTTATGCTGCGCCTACTAACTCAATTTATAAAAGTTTTTTTATGAAAAAATTACAAAATGTTCATCAAATTTTAGTATTTTATCTGCATAAAGTTTTAAATTAATCAATTCCATACTTTTAAAAAAATTAGCAAAATATCGCTATTTTTCAACTTCATGACTGTTATTACTTTCTTAATCGGTGAAATGAGGACGTTCAAGATTATAAAACTTACTCCATATTATAGACATAAAGTAATACTTACGTATTTAAATAAAGATTCAAAATATGAATATGTGCCCAACCACTTAACAGAATATAAACTCGGAAACATTACTAATTACAAGGTACATGAACCTTTTGGTCATGAAATTTTAAAGAAAGCAACAAGATCAATTAACTTTGTACTATATTTTTTATTTATTTATACTGCATTCAAAATTCAGATAAAAATAATAATAATTAAGATTTAAATCAGTGTTTACCTTTTTTGGGCCATGCTCAACTTAAGGCTTCCTAAAATTTATGTGGCCCCTATGTAGCATATCTGCATAATTTTTAATATAAAAAAATTGATATTCAATGCACTTATTCTGAAGTATAAGTGAAAAAGGTGTACTTAGTTAATCTACCTATTAGATTAAGGACAATTAATTATAGTCATAATAAAAACTAGTGATGGGCACTATCGAAATTTTTTGACTATCGATAGTTAGTTACTAATTTTGTTTTACTATCGATAGTTAGTAACTAAAAATTTAGTTACTAAATACCAAACCGAATAAAAACTATCGAATAAAACTATCGAATAAAAACTACCGAATAAAAACTATCGAATAAATTTTTAGGTGCTAATAAACTATTCGAATAACTTATTAGTTACTAAAACTATTCGAATAACTTATTAGTTACTAAAACTATTCGAATAACTTTTTAGTTACTAAAACTATTCGAATAACTTTTTAGTTACTAAAATTATTCGAATAACTATTTAGTTACTAAAATTATTCAAATAATCTTTTAGTTACTAAAACTATTGTATGAATTTACTACCAATTACAATTAATGGCTTTAGATTCAAGGTTCCCTCAGTTTATTATTCTCTTAAGCCCCGGTATGACATGATGCATAATTTTGCATAAAATTTACATGTAAATGGTAACTAACCAATGAAAAACGTCCGATGGCTACTAATACACTCTTTCTATTGGTTAGTTCCCATTTACATGTAAAATTTAACATCGTGTTATACAGGCTTTAAGAGGAGGCTAATAAGGATAGCAAATTGATATCTATTTGCCTCTCACTTTGTTTAGGTAGTTGTATAATGTTCGGTTGTTAAAAATTATATTTTATATGGTCCTCTCTTGAGTAATAGAAATGATAAGATTTAGGCTCATTTTTAGTAGAATTCTATAAGTTACAAATGAGAGGGTGTGGATCGAGAGAGAAGGGTATCTGACTACCTGCAGAATGGGTGAAAACTACCTGTCTAGGTCTACGTTTGTTATCTTTTTGCAATTGTTCTATTACTTTGGTAAAACGATAATTTTTTCTAAAATCATTTACTTTGTAAAACTCAAATGAATATTCTACATCCCACAACATTCCAACAGATTTATGAAAATTCTTTGCCGCCGTGAGAAGTTGGATTACTCATCTTGCGCCATGAGTGCAACAGAGTGCAATATAGTTTCATGCTATCTCTATTAGGCCTTAAATAGCAACAAACAAACAAACATTTTATAATAACTTATACCATGCGTCTTACCTATTTAGTTTCTTATTACGCAGCGAAAACACACATAGATGCTACACGCACGTCGAACTAAACTTCATTATTTAAATAATATGTAATTTATTAAGTTCCGGGGTTAATTTAAAAATAAGTTAATTTACGCGGTTGCAAATTCATATTATGAGATTTATTGATGTCACAATCATTTAGATCCCTAGCAAAGACCTCAAGCAAAATAGAATCAATAATACCGAGTCATTTACAGAGAGTGATAGAACAAAATGGCTTTGCCACCTGGGGCGGCTCTAGCAACTTTTTCAAACTTTTTCAATTATTGCCAATGGTTTTATAGAAAGGGGGGGGGGGGGGATTTCATAAATTGTTAAGAAAAATACCAAAATTGATAGCTTTTTTCCCATTAATTTTAGTTTTTATGTTATATTTATAATGCATAATTTTTTTAAGGGGGGGGGGCGATCGCCCCCCCTCGGATCCGCCCTTGTTTGCCACTAAATATTAAATAAGTAAATTATATAAAATTTAAATTTAAAAATATACACCGCTTCTTATCAAGGGCTCGAATATTTTTGTAACGCTTACTTATTAGTTATTACTTATTACTTCTTTAATATCACAATAATAATAATAATATAATATTATAAATAATAGTATATTATATTATATACGAGTAAATTGATGGGCTAGGTTATACCAACGTCGGGTAAACCTCGTTTAACTTTGAACTGAGCTTAACCAATCACCATGGCTAAAAATCCTGTATTTAACCAAATTGATTGGTTGAACTAAGTTCAAAGTTGAACGAGGTATAACCGAGGTTGGTACTACCCACCCATAATAAACGTTTTATGTTGGTAATTTTATCTCCGTTAATCCGAGGATCATCCAACCAGAAAATTTAATATTTGACTTTTATATTTTTTCTAAAATAGAGATCTATCGGCTAGCTACCCGTCCGTGGACGGCCTTTCGTCGGTTAGATGTCGTTCCACCTAGTTTTAAATAAAAGGTTTTTTTTAATTTTTTAGTCATATCGTTTCAAATACAGCTTCTTTAATTAAACTAATATAGCTTCATCCTATCAAAATTCTCCAATTATATGTTTTAGAATTTAGATGTTTGATACTTTACCCTGTGTACATTTAAAACAAAAAACTTTACCCTGAATGCGGTCCTTAAAAATGTAATTTAAATCTTTTTCTTCAGACTTCCTCCCCCCTTTGAGACATAAGCAAAACAAACTGTTTCGAGAAAACCCCTCCTTAGCCAATGTCTAGCTAGGTCCCTGGACGTCAGCTTTCTACTGCTTATTGCGAGGCTTATTGTTATTATGCAAATAAGTTAGTTTCCTGAAGGGCCTAGTAGAAATAGCATGAAACTATATCGCTCTTTGTTGCACTCATGGTGCAAGATAGAAAAACCAACCTTTGACGGGGGCGAAGTTTTTTCATAAACCATAAAAAATGTTCAAATTTTTTTTTGTTTTTTAGAATTTACATAGTTACCATTTGGCTGTAAAAAAAGATCAAGCTATTTCGTTAAATACTTTAAAATTTACAGCAATTTAAAAATCACCAATAAAAATGGTGTTTTTCTATACCGCTATATTTTTTAAAGTATTCAACAAGATGGCTTGATCTTTCTTTACAGCCAAATGGTAACTATGTAGATTCTAAAAAACAAAAGAAAATTTGAAATTTTTTTATGATTTATGAAAAAACTTCGCCGCCGTCAAAGGTTGGTTCATATATTTTGCACCATGAGTGCAACAGAGAGCGATATAGTTTCATGGTATCTCTAATAGGCCCTTCTTAATAAATTAAAATTAGTTCTTAAGAATTGCAAATCTAAACAAAGCTTTATTTTTTACATGTTTTTTCATGTTAAAGAAATTATAGATATTTTTGTAAAACTTTCTAATATAATTTTTCATGTACGTTTTAAACTTGCATTTCATAATCATAAATCACTAATAGTTGATTTCAGCAACGTTATAATATAGTTGATCAGACATTAATTAACCTAGATCAACTATGAACCAATAGAAAACGTTTGTCAGCGCTAATAGTCGTTTTCCATTGGTTCATAGTTGATTTGAATTAAATAATGTGTGATTATCGGCCATAAGCATTATACCTATTGTATTATTCCATAAGTCCTGGCGCGTACCTTCATAACGGTACAAGTGAACGAACAAGTGACGACAGTTCTAAACAAAGTGGACTAATTTTGGGAGGGTAACAAAAAATAATCGCTTATGAATAGTATGGTCAAAAATGCATTTTATGACGTTGTTCTGAATTGGTATCCAAAAAACGATTATTTTTATAGAATACTAGCTGACCCGTCGAACTTCGTTTCGCCTCAGAATCGATAAATGATTTAACTTTTTAGCGAAATGAAAATTGTTGAATATATTTTTTTTGCAATTTTTTATCTTTTTGCTCAATTTTTTTAATTTTTTCTTTCATAAGAACCTTCTCTTGACAATAACAAACACAACAAAAAAAGAATTAGCAAAATCGGTCCAGCCGTTCACGCGTGATGCGATGACCAAGGGAAATAGGGATTCATTTTTATATATAGAGATTTATTAAACTATTATTAAATTTAACGTGGTATCGTCAACTTCTACACTAATGAAATGTATTTCTCGAAAAACGATTTTAAACTTCACAAAAACAAATTTCAAATTGCTCCATCTTTGTTACAATAGTGAAAGTTTTACAAACCAATTTTCGACTTGGCTAACTAAAACTTGCATTAAAATGAACAATATTTCATTTTATTACTATCGGCGAAGTTTTCTTTTAAACTAAACAAAATTTGACATATATTTTTTTTCTATTTGGTAGATATTGTTGAAATGTATGGGGTAAACAATTTTCATTAACATTTATTGAAAAATAAAAGAGAAAATAAATATAATGTAGGTACAAATTGATAGTAAATAATAATGGTGATTTCTATATCGCTATATATTTTAAACTATTCAACGAAATAGCTTGAAATTTCTTTACAGCCAAATGGTAACTATGTAAATTCTAAAAATCAAAAAAAATTTTGAAATTTTTTTATGGTTTATGAAAAACCTTCGCCGCCGTCAAAGGTTGATTCACCTATCTTCCGCCACGAGTGCAACAAGGTGCGATATAGTCTCATGCTACCTCTACTAGCCTCTTCTTAAGGGGGATAGATTATAAATCTCAGTTAGACGTTAGTCGTTTTTTGAATCCTCCCCGCTCTGTTTTTGCATTTTTTTTATATTTCTCAAATATTTCTGGTTCTACTTTCTTATTGGTTATTCTTGGCTTACAATTAAAATTCTAATATTTTTATATTGGTATATGGATTATCTTTTACAATTCTCTATTAAGCCCGTATGACCAATGCATAATTTTACATAAAATTTACATGTAAATTTTTATGTAAAGCTCAATTTTTTTCATATGTTTATGCAGCTAAAAATAATTTTTTGTATGCAACGAGTGCAATTTTTTATGACAAATTTAGCACGCGCGCTTGCGTATTAAAGTTCAAACCAGTGTTGCCAACTCTTAAATTTACGAAGTCCTTTAGTAACAATCAGTGCCGGACTTTTGGCAATTTTTACAAATTGTCACATTTTCTGTCAGATAACCTTTAGTGAAGCTAGAATTTCAGTTATTCGCTAAATGGTAGCTTTTTACCGCTAAAGCAACTTTCAATAAGTCATTTCTAGCCGGAAAACCGCTCAATTGGCAGCACTGATCCAAACTGGGCGGACTTTAGGAGGAAAAATGTCTACTGCGCACATTTACCTCCAAATTTAAAACATGTTCTAAATATTATGATTTATATATTAAGATTTATTTTCTATACTAGGGCAATCGCAAGGTTGTTATGTGTAAAGGGCGGATTTATATGCAATAACAGACCGGTCTTAAGATATAGAGTTATAGACTAATATAAATCATCAATAGAAAACGATTATTAGCGCTAATAAGAATTTTATGTTGATAATACACTTTGCTTCACCAATTACTTGAGAGGTATTAGACGGTACCCTTAGACAAAATTACTGTTTAACAACTATTCATAATATTGTACCATTTTGTTTATTTGGGATCGATGGGTAATATAGTAATACTAATCTAAAAGTTACTAATTGTCATTGCTAATTGATAATAAATTCATTCGATAACTAAATATTTATTCGGTAGTTTCAGTAACTAAATAGTTATTTGCATAGTTTTAGTTTTATATAATATAAAATATAAAAATTTATAAATATAACTTTAGTTACTAAAACTATTCAAATAATCTTTTAGTTACAAAAATTATTTAATTAACCTTAAAGGTCACTAAAAGCTATTCAAATAACTTATTTGAATAGTTTTAGTAACTAAAAAATCATTCGAATAGTTTTAGTAACTAAAAATTTATTCGAATAGTTTTAGTAACTAATAAAAAGTTATTCGAATAATTTTAGTAACTAAAAAGTTATTCGAATAGTTTTAGTAACTAAAAAGTTATTCGAATAGTTTTAGTAACTAAAAAGTTATTCGAATAGTTTATTAGTAACTATCGATAGTTTCAATGAAGACTAACTATCGAATAATTCGATAGTCCCATCACTAATAAAAACCAAAGTGCTACATTAATAACTTCTTGCGTTATCTGAGCTATGAAGTGTTTAGACTGCCATCCGTCAAGCTATCTAAGAAAAATTGTTGCATTCTGCAGTTATTTATTAAACAAAAAGGAATTCCGATAACGGCTTCTATACTGTGTAATGTGACCAAAATTTATCACTTTTATCAGTCGTGTAGCTAGTTTCGAGTGCTGGAGGGAACTACAGAGAGTTTGGGGTATCTTCTACCAGATACTACTGTAGATCTTATCAATTGTATTTACTTCCAGCATTTTATAGGTTGTGTGTTAAAAAACTCCGAAAAGGGCCTAAGCTTTCCCAAACACCCTCTAGCAAACTACGGCAGTGCGGTTCATAAAGCTTCTTGCTATACTACATAATAGAAGTTTATAATTTAGGCTGCTATTGGTTAATCTCACTTTTTTTTCGCAGTTCTTAAGTTAGCTTTAACTGTGTTAGTTATCCTACCATTGTAAATTTAATAATCAATTAAACGAAATTATTTTTAGATAGTTGCAAAACGACAAGATTTGAAATTGATTGTTACATCTGCTACAATGGACTCCAGTAAATTTTCATTATTTTTTGGAAATGTACCAACCTTTACTATACCCGGAAGAACTTTTCCAGTTGAAGTATTATTTAGCAAAAATCCTGTAGAAGACTATGTTGATGCAGCTGTTAAACAAGTTTTGCAAATACATTTACAACCTCCGTCAGGTGATATATTGGTATTTATGCCAGGGCAAGAAGATATTATAGTTACTTGCGAGGTATTGTATAATTTCAGTTTATTTGTGAAATTAATTGATTTTGTGTTTTTTACCTATTTTAGGTTTTAGCTGAAAGACTTACTGAAATAGAAAATGCTCCAAAACTGTTGATTCTGCCAATTTATTCACAATTACCATCAGATTTACAAGCTAAAATTTTTCAAAGGTCACCAGAGGGTATTAGAAAGTGCGTCGTTGCAACTAATATAGCAGAAACATCATTAACTGTTGATGGCATAATTTTTGTTATCGATTCAGGATATTGCAAATTAAAGGTGTATAATCCTCGCATTGGTATGGATGCTTTACAGGTAAGTTTGATTTTTTTATATTAGAAGCAGTTACTATGAATATCAGTAAAAATTACAGTTGAGGAATAGGTCGTAAATATTAATCTACCCTCAACTATAATTTTTGCTATTATCAGTATAAGGTGGACTATAAACAGTTTTTTTTAAATTCTGAATTTTAAAATTCATATTATTAAAATAAACTATTTTACGAATATTAGCCTGTTAAGCAGTCTTTACAATAAAGCGGGGTCTTGCCTTGTTTTGGTCGAAAGCTGGCAAACGCCAATTAGATTAAAGTATTTTTTTCTATCCTTTTCTATGATTTAAAAATTGTTCATTTTGATTGGCGCTTGGGAGCTTTCTACCGAAGCAAGGCAAGAGTCCAGTTCATTGTAAACGTCGCTTTACAATTAAGACTAGTTTACAATTATTGGAAACAGCTTCATGCTAAAAGTTTTGATATTACCAAAAGCAAAATTCTAGAGTGAGAAGTAAAAACAGTACAAGTCAGAAAAAGTAACTTTTCAGGGGAGCATAACTGTTTTTTTTCCATAGAAATTTTAAAATTAATTATGGATATAAAAATTAATTATGGATATTTAAAGGGTCAACTAATAACAAATGTTAAATTGTACTGTTTTACTGTTAAGATTTACTGTTTTTGTCTCGCACGATTTGAATGTTGTATTTTATACTTTTAAGATCAATGGATTTTTGAGCATTTTATAATAGGTTTTGACTTGTGCTCTTTTCGGCACATATAAGCATTGACCTGACAATTCCAGATATATACTTAATTCAATTTTGAAAAAAACTTACTTTTACTGTTTTTATTTCTCATTCTAGAATTTAACTACAGGATTATCGAAGTGCTTAGAATTATTTTTTTTTGTAATAAACCTACTTTAATTTAGATATTTTTTTGTTTTTAATTTCTACATATTAGAATCAATTATTACATTAAATTATAACTATGATTTACCAAATTAATTATCACCTCACTTTAACTTGACATACATAGCTAGAGAAAATAATCCAATGGCGTGAAATCGCAAAATCTTGGTGACTAATTTATTAATAAGTAGAATCCGTTTATTATGACTCCGCCTATATTGACCAACCGCTTAATATGAAGTAATTGCAGTGCGAAGTTTGGTTTTCATATAAAATTCTATATAACAAAGTTCGGATATAATGACTTCGTCACTTCGCTTATAGTGACATGTCGCTTATTATGACCTATTTTTAAGAAATCATGTGACCAACATCCCTTTTCCTGCAATGATCTTTGGTGCTAGGCTCATTTTTGTTTTGATTCTCAGTGATTCTGTTTTTAATATGCTTGTTTTGTGTCAGTTCATGTTTTATTTTATTAATAGAATACACACAATTTGTTGTTTTTTTCTCTATTAAACTAAATATCTAATATAAATAGGAAGTTGTATATTTTCTAAGACTATGCTTTGTATGACGTCCGCTTAGTATGACTTGTTTGTCACTTCCCTTCGATGTCATTATAAGCGGATTCTACTGTACTGTTGCATATAAAATAATTCAGTCTCTTAATTTCGATCACAATAGAGCCATTATTTCATGAACTGATGGGTATGTGGCACCATTCTATTGAAATTGCATATTCTTCAAGTCAATGCAATTAAATGTTGACCACAAACAGTACTTTAAAATCTTGTGGTAATTATTCATTTGTATTTTATTGCGTTTTAAATTCATTTAATAATTCTAATATGTTCTTGCGCATTGGAGAAATGAATATCTTGAGCGGACGTCTTTAGAACTGTAAAGAATCATATAGAAAAAATAAAAAGCAAATGCTACACCAAAAATTATACTATTTTATTGGCTTTTTAAAGGTTATTAATTAAAAAAATGCGTGGTTCTTAAGGGGGGACAACACTGTAATCTTAAAAAAAATCGAGTTTTTTTATTTTGCATGTTGTCAAAGTATACATATTCAAGAGCATGTAAAAAAAATTTCAAATTAAAATATTGAAAATTGACGAAGTTACATCCTATTTCATAAGAGCGGACTACCTACGATATAGTACGTATACTAAAACTTTCAATCACATTTTTTTCGAAACTACATTTCTCGACTTGGCACGCACTGTAACTCTAGCTATAATTGTCCGATTTTTAATTTTAAAATACCAAAATTTCCGTAATTACAGTAGCTATCGTTGCACGTAGCCGTTTTTTATATCTTAAAATTTAGTGTTTTTAAGCTACCAAATATAAGTAAAATCTTCGGTAAAATTAAACTTTTATGTTTGAACATGTGCCATTTGGTGAACAAATTTTTTTTTGAAAAACGGCTACGTGCAACGAGAACTACATTTATATAGATTATAAAACTTTTTTATTTTTACTTTTTAGACTAACTATTGTCAAGTTAGAGAGAGTGCCGTTGGACCACATTTTTTCTACCAAGGCACTTTTATACCTCAATAACTATGGCAATTTGTAATTTTTTTAAATAAAAATTTACTTAAAATAAGTTCAATGTATGCTTAATAACATACCTTTTTTTCAAATCCCAAATAAATAATCTAGTGTACAAAAAAAATTGGAAAAAAAAAATCATTTTTCAGTTCGTCACAGTGTTGTTCCTCCTTAAGGGGGTCGCGAGCTTGTTTTTAGTATTAAAAATTAAATCTGTTTCATCCTCATTAATACATCTCTTTACAAATTTTCCGACTTCCCTAAGAACATTCTAACATGGTTAAATAATTTTTTTTAAACTTGATCAATTCTTATTTTGTTGGATTAAATTGCGAAAGAATTCCAAAAAGTATTTTTTTTTTTTTAATTTTGTTCGGATTGTATCGAATTTCGGATATCTTTTAATAGAAAGAAATTTTAAATTTATTTTTCTTAAGCCAAAAGGAATTAAATTTTTTTTTAATTATAATTTTTTTTTAAGTTTAATTATAAGAATTAAACTTTTTACATAACGAAGTTTGTAATAAACCGCCACCATAAAATTCTATATGGAAGTACAGTCGAGTACCGGAAATAGTGAACACAAAAATTTTATCATTGAGTGTATATGGGACTCCTATATAACGAACAGCGGTAACCCCGATACAGCGAACTGCGTACTATAAATCGTGCAGTTTGAATTACATCACTTATAGGGACTTCCCCCAACATTGAGAATTTACATTACGAATTATATTTACACTTTATTTCGCGCGTAACGTTAGCATAGAATGGAATTTTTATATATTGGTGTATCAATTTAAGGGAAAAAGTATTAAATTAAATAAAAAACAAATACCATAAAAAATAACATCATTTTTCCTAATTAATAATTATATTTGTATCAATTTTCTTCAAAATAAAGCTTTAATTTTCAAAACGTGGCTTTATTGTAAATTTTGTAAGTACCGAAATAGTGAACAACCCTGTAAAAGTGAAAGGTCTTTGCCATATTTAATTCACTATTTTGCGACTCGACTGTATTTGACATGCTTATTCGGCTAGGCCCTTTTTTTTATTTTTTAAGTTTACTGAAATTGATGTTTATTTAATTTATAGATTTATCCTATTAGTCAGGCTAATTCTAATCAGCGTTCTGGTAGAGCAGGCAGAACGGGTCCTGGGCAGGCATTCCGACTATATACTGAAAGACAATATAAAGATGAACTTCTTGTCTCGAACGTTCCAGAAATTCAAAGAACAAATCTTGCAAATACAGTGCTATTATTAAAATCACTTGGTGTTGAAGATCTACTACAATTTCATTTTATGGATCCCCCTCCTCAGGTATATTTTGTATAACAACTCGTGGAAGTATATTAATATGTAGATATATTTTAGGACAATATATTGAACTCTTTGTATCAGTTATGGATTTTGGGAGCTTTGGATAACACTGGAATTTTAACTAAACTTGGTAGGCAAATGGTTGAGTTTCCACTTGATCCACCTCAATGTCAAATGCTTATTGTCTCTTGTGAAATGGGTTGTACAGAAGAAATACTTACTATAGGTATGTGATGTATGAACTCAATATATCAAATTTTTAAAACGATTATTATTAATTTTAGTATCAATGTTGTCTGTTCCTCCGATTTTTTCCCGTCCTAAAGGTAGAGAAGAAGAAGCCGATGCAGTTAGAGAAAAATTTCAAGTTCCTGAAAGTGACCATTTAACATATTTACATCTTTATAATCAATGGAAACAAAACAAGTAAGTTAGTTTACCATCTTTATACTAATATAAATTTTTGAAATAAACAGATTGGGGTCTGTTTGTTTACTTGCACCTAATAAGTTGGTGCAAATTAAAGAGTTTGTTTTTATGAACTAAACCAACTTGTTCAGCTCATGCGCTGTACATCTACAAAGGAGGAGTAGGCAGTGCAAGTTACAACATTTTATTTGCACTAACTTGCTAAGTGCAAGAAAATGAATAGACTTAATCTAAACAGTGAAACACTAAAAAACAGCTAATCTTATAATGTCAAATTGCTGGGATTTTATTTTTATTTTTTCCATCTAAGTTCTAATACAATCAAAGAAAGAGCATCAGTCAAAAAATAGACAAAAATTACAAAACACATTTGTAAATTGTGATTTACAAAATTAATTAAATTGATTATTTCGAATTCTACATCAGGTGGTCCTAATGACAAGTTTCTATCCTAAAGTAGCCATACGACATCTGCATGTTTAGGGATGATAAATCTAAAATAGCCATTTTGGGAAAACTCCATTTTAAAGTTTTCTTTAACTTTTAAAATCGGCAAAAATGTATGAAAAAATACTGTTAGATTATTTTGAAATAATTTTATGATTTTAGTATTAATCTACACCTATACACTATCGGACAAAAGTAGAGGAATAAAATGTTGCAAAGTGTTTTATTTATATATTTTTTGAAAACTTCTGTAGTATTTAATTGATTTTGATTTGCAATAAAATCAGTATTGTATTACAAAATGTTTTGAGACAATTAAAAAGCGGGCCTTTTCACAGCAATTTGAAATTTAAAGGAATAAATGCAAAAAAGCACTTTAAAAGTAAAGCAACTCTTGTAAAAAAAAATTATTATTAGATTATTACTATCTTATTAGTACAAGAAACTATCAAAAAAGTATTTTATTAGAATTATAATACTTATCTGTAATAAACAGATTGTCCAACATTTTGTAAAAAAAATTTGGCAGCATCCGCGGCATGGAAGATGTTATGTTTTGAAAAACTTTATTTGAGATGTTAGTCCACACTTCATTGATTTTATCAATAAGTGATTTCTTATTTGGGAATGTAGTAGTGCGAATACACCGTCGTTCTATTTTTTCTCACAAGTTTTCAATTGGATTTAAGTGCGGGGATTGTGCCGGCCACTCTAAAACTCAAACATTGTTTGCTTAAATCTACTCTTTAACCAGCTGGGAACTGTGTTTTGGGTAGTTGCATCAACGAAGAGTAATAGTCACAGACCATACGAAGAAACGCAACCCAACATGAAAACGGTACCTTTGTCATACTAGTAGGTGTAACGTACTTTGGATAAACCTTGTTAAATCTTACTCTTGAAATTTTCTTTTTAAAATTTATTTTCTATAGATGAAGAATGAATTATAATATTTAGTATAGTTATTATCTAATAATACTGTTAAAAAGTGCTCTGGATATAACGCGAGTTACCATGACCCACTGTGGAATTTTGAAATAAAAGGTCTGTTTGGTACCATAGTCCTAGTGCTACACTAACTACACTACTACAAATTGATTGGTGTAAAAAGTGGGTTGGTAATTGTACCACCAATCAATTTGTAGTAGTGTAGTTAGTGTAGCACTAGGACTGTGGTACCAAACAGACCTAAAGTGTGCTGAATTGGAATATTATCTATCTTATACTTTTTTCAAAAGTGTTGCTCTGCTTTTGTCCAATAGTGAATGTGGGGAAAAAAAGTTAATGTATAAGTACTTGTTTTTGGATAAAATGGAGGAACTTATGGATTTACAAAAGTATGATCAAATTTACTATGCTATATAACTAAAATTTCTACACACTTTTCTCAATTTGCTCAAAAATCGACTATTTGAATTTATCTGAAAATCGACTTATATCTATCATGTTACATGCGTTGCCGGAATTAAAGCTGGAGGAGGCAGTACGAAGTAATGATGCGTATTTAAGAGAAAATTTTTTGTTCCTTGTCCAAAACAAAATAGTGATGAAAAATTGAAAATTTAATGAAATATAAGAGGTGCCCAAGTCTATTTTGCACTTGAGATATTAAATAATAAATTTATTAATACTTATGTTTTTAACAGTTATTCATCACGGTGGTGTAGCGATCATTTTATTAACCTTAAAGCGCTGAGGAAAGTTCGAGAGGTGCGGCAGCAATTGAAAGATATTGTAATACAACAAAAATTAAACATTCAGTCTTGTGGTACCGATTGGGATATTGTAAGAAAATGTATTTGTTCAGGTATATACTTTATTATATAATTGAGTTCCTGGTAATATAATTAATTTATACAATTACAGCTTACTTTCATCAAGCAGCTCGATTAAAAGGAATAGGTGAATATGTTAACTTAAGAACAGGAATGCCATGTCATTTGCATGCTACATCTGCTTTATTCGGACTTGGAAATACACCCGATTATGTTGTTTACCATGAACTTTTGATGACATCTCGTGAATTTATGCAGTGTGTGACTTCTGTTGATGGTCATTGGTTGGCCGAATTGGGTCCCATGTTTTTTTCAGTTAAGGAAACTGGTAAATCAGGAAGAGCAAAGAAGAAGCAAGCTGCGGAACATTTACAAGAAATGGAGAATCAAATGTATTTAGCACAAGAAGAAATGCGTGCAAGAAAAGAGGCAGCCGATAAGCGAGAAGCTGCTCTTAATAAGGGACAAGAAATTGTTAGTGCTGGAACTACACCCAGAAGAACACCGGCCAGGCTAGGATTATAATTTCAATAAATAATGTTGATATGTAATATATTTTATAAGTCTTAAATTTTATTTTTTTGATTATAAAAAATAAATAAAAATACATTATCTTATTATGTACAATGGTTTTTAAATAAATTAGGTATTTAAAGCAGAAATTTGTTGACAACCAATAGAGCATTTCCATAAGCAAGATGAAAGCCTATCCAATAGTTGATTTTGTGCTAAAAGGAGAACTTTGTTATTTGGAGTGAATAAATATAGTGGTGGTTATACTTACGACTGCTTGGTGGATGTGGTGATATAGTAGGTCCATATGATGATGTATCTAAAAAAAAAAATATTGTTAATAATCATATAAGTAGGTACTAAGTTCGAAAAATTTGGAATATACTATAATTTTGCATACATTTCTATTTTGACATATACTAATATACCCACTCGATTCCATGTACATGGTATCTTTTGCAAGGGCAGATTAGACTCAGTAGTGTGGTTCTTTAAAAATTATATTACATATCCTTTACAGTAGTTTTACAGAAGTGCTTGATATGTGATTCTGTAATGCATTTTGTTATAACCATCGTTGACATGCTACATAGCGGGCTACCCTGTAGCTATGCAATATTACATATTATAATGCAGGACCAGTGACTATTTGAATCTGGCTTATTTAATTGGTTTTAAAATAAATATGGGCATTTATCTTATAATTTGCCTAAATGAATATTTTTCACGGCACGCTCATTTAAAAAATGCTTTTTTACTTTTTATTTAGTACTTAAAAATTTAAAGATAAGAGCAATATCATATTATGTCATTTATTTCTAGGACATTGCAAAAATTTAAATAATTGCTAGCATTACACAATCTTGTTAACACTTTTTTATGTAAACACGCTTAAGAAAATTGATTTACTTATTTGACATCGCATAATTCGAAAACTGAGATTGGATGGAGGGGGATTTCCACATTTTAATTTTCGAATAACGTGGTTATCCAATAAATAAGTCAATTTCTTTAACTTGTTTACATAAAGAAGTGCTGAAAGATTGTATAATAGTAGCAATTATTTAAATTTTTGTAACGTCCTGAAAATAAATGACACAAAACACAAATTATTATTCAGTAAGCAGTGGATATTCCTCTTAAAGAGATACATCAACAGTACTCAAAATAATAAAAAAGATATGTAGGGGAAAGGTAGGTAAAGCGGAATAGGTAGGTAAAGCGAAAAATCGTCAAAAGTACTATTTAAAATTGCTTTCGTTTTCTGCAATTTGGCGACAATGTATGTTTGTTAGATTGGCAACTTCTGATGTTAAATGGTGGACCTCCACCATTTTAAGATTTATCTAAGATTTTATCCTCAAAATGTAAGCCATACACTTCGGCAGGTGAGCCTTTTTTACTTTTTATGTTATCCATCGTTTAAATGATTATGTTTGTTGACGTGTAGAAATGATTGGCAATGCAGTAGCTTTCTTGGTTAGGAAGCTATACATGGTATTTTCCCACAAAGTGCATTTGCATATAAAGTGGAATGAAGTCACGGTAGGTAAAATGGAATACATTTCTCTTAATGCCAAGACATTTCCCGGAGTAATAATTTCAAGATCTGATGACATAATTTCAGTAAAATGTATGGAAATGACGCAAAAATACTTTAAATGGTCTGTAAAAGATGACATCCTTGATTACGCGGTTACTAATATAAAGATGATTATTCAGGAGTCGAAAATGTTGCGCCGCGGCTTTTTTAATGTTTCTGAATTATGTGTAGGGGAGACCGAAGAGAGTTGAAACAGTTTTTACAGTATCTAGTATATCTTAGCCAAAAATGGTTCTACCTCTATGAATTATAGAATGTCATATAGCCAGTTCTATACACTATATGAACCAAATATAAAAATAATCAAGGTCTATGAAAAAATCGACGAAAACTAAAATAACTCCCATTGTTACAACTCTTCTAGTACCGAGGTGAGTTGTAACAGACGGCGAGGTGAGTTGTAACAAGTGGGTATTTGTGTTTAAATTTAATTGAAACGTTACTTTTTGTGAATAAAATAAACTTTAATAATAAAAGTGAATACAACAAATATTATACTGCTTTGTTTTTGTTTGAAATCTAGTCCTAAAGGAAATTATGACAAATATATTAGAGCTCTTCTCCAGTGTTAGCTTTATATGACCATTTTTTGCATTCCATACACTGAACCCACTTTTTTTTTAATTTGCTGTTGAAATAGAGCTCGAGACAACACAAGCAAAAATAATTATTGCCGGTTTTAATTTTTTTTTATTCATCATGTATTAATAGGAAATTAGGTTCCCTAGGGTTCAAAAAATCGTGCTTTATTTAGAATAATGGCTGTTAATTCCAAAACACGTATCGAACCCAAAAAAACCATATTATGCTATCAAACTTGACTATTTAATGTATATTAAAAATTATGTTGCAATAGTATTTATCTGATATTTATTGAATAATAGGCTATCGAAATATTGGTCAAAAATTTACATTTGTCAATTTTTTTCACGTGCACGTCGTATTTACTAAACTATCCGCAGTACAATTTCGATGTAAACTGCATTAAATGACACGTCAAAAAAGCAATAAATTTGCCTGTTCCCAGTTCTCTAACGGGAATAGGTTCCACAAAATCAACGTTGTTACAACCCACCTCTGTTTCAACTCTCCTCGGTCTCCCCTACTAATTGCCAATAAAAAAAACCGTTTTTGACAAATTCGTATGTGTATGTTCTCATTCCACTTTATCTTATTGACAATAACAGTCAATAAAAGTCTTGCAGTTTCACCTTTAATCCTCGTGTACACGCGCTTTGAGAATCACGTTAGTGCACGCTAGCGGGGTTTTGCCGCATTTCCATTTTCATGTGTTTTTTTAAGTTTATGATTTGTTACTGTTTTATTTATCTTTATTTATTCATTGAAAGCATTTATTTATGAATTTATTACCATATAATAAAACCCAAAATCTTCAGAATAACATATTATAGTAAAAAAAAAATTAATTTTTTTTAATAATTTTTATTTATTACAGTAAAAAAGATAGTAAAAACAATTAAACCAAGAGGTTCAGAGGTAATTACCAATTACAATTAAACCAAGAGGTAATTATTTTTGATAAGTAATAAAAAACAATTGCACGTTGTTGACAGTTTTGCACTTTATTAAATTTTAATTTCATAAAATGGAATATTACCTTGGAAACTTATACATGGCCAGTTTGATAAATAAAAATTTTAACAATTTCAAAAGATTTTTTGATCGTTTACGTAAAAGCTAGATAAAATCTAATGCTCTTATCATTCGTAGTTTATATTTCTACATTATAATTGTATCTTTCAATTTTTCTCTAAAATAATTAGGGAAGCAGGAATTTGCAAAAATAAGTTTTTACATGTTAATATCCTATGTTCGCCTAACTCATTCAGCACCCGGTATATCTTTGTGCACAATTTCTTTGTGAACTGCCCTTTTTTTTTGTTTATTGCAAACTGCAATTTTTCTATCACTGATTGTTCATCATTAACATCTTCTTTTTCACTTTCTTTATTATTTTCGTATATGTTACCACTTGCAACATTTGTATAGGTCCTCAGATACAAGCAATTCAATCTTACCATCAAGTTTCTCGACCATGGAGAAAATTAATTTTGCCATATAAGATTTGGTTAGCCGTGAATTCTCTCTTATAATTTTCTCACTACACTCTTTTGGATTATGCAGGTATATCTTAAAAATAATTCTAAATCTATTCCCTTTTCTTTGGTGCGCAATTTCAAGAGCCTAGAGCCGTTACAGCTTAATTTTTTAATATATACATATATATTGGCGAGTATTTTACGGATTTCTCCGTATCTCGCATCTTGCTCTCCAATCCTCTTTATCAATCCAGTCCCCCTCTTCTAGGGCTCTGGTTTCCATATTTTTTTAATAATTTGGAAATAATGTTTACTTATTACATTAAAAGAGGCCTTTAATTCAAAGCCTTTTTAATTTAATCAACAGATGGCGCCTACTGAAATATTTTTATAAAGAACTAGGAAGCTTTTGTATTTAAAATACAGCAAATTCGTTGAGATAATACTATTCTATAAACAATATTCTTGGTATTAAGCAATTTTGGTTTCGTAATATTAATTGATAAAAACAAAATTCATAATTAAAGTTTAATTATCTTTTTTTGTAAGTGAGTGTGTTTTGACATACTCAATACAAATCCAAAATAGCTTAAGACCAAGAATATTGTTTATAGAATAGTATTATCTCAACGAATTTGCTATATTTTAAATACAAAAGATTCCTAGTTCTTTATAAAAATATTTCAGTAGGCGCCATCTGTTGATTAAATTAAAAGGGCTCTGAATTAAAGACCCCTTTTAAAGTAATTAGAAACTACTACTAATTTAATATTAATCAATTACCAACATAAAAATTATTTTAAATTAAAAAAATTTTAAAAATACCGAAATACCGGTATTTTTGACTACGTAATACCGGTATTTCGGTATCGCAAAATAGCCCAAAAATACCGGTTTTCGGTATACCGGTATTGCAATCACTAAACGTAATGCAGCCAATTTAGAGAAAATCAATTTTGAAGAACAAAAAATGTATACCTACAATATGATATTCTATAAGTATTTTTAACGCTATTTTAATAAATTATTTTTCTTCAAAATCAATTTTCTCCAAATTTAGGCTGAATTGAATCAATTTAAATGTTCACATGATGATGTCCTAATAATTGTAACTCAAACACATAATAATAATAGTGTAAATCGGTGATTGACAATATTGGAAGTCTCATGTAAGACTAAAACTTATATAAAAAAGTATTGAACGTGGTTGTTCTGCCTTCGGCCTCACTGGGTGAGAGATGTGCCGATCAAATGACTTTACCATACATTATTCTTATGGTACTATAATTATTAGGTCTTGCACACTAATTCAATACAGTTTGCAAAAAAGTACTTGATGATTTTGGCTGTCTATATGATTCGGCGCCCACGTGCGGCAGCGCACACAGTGTACCCGTGACCCCTGAGTTACAATAATTTAATAAAAAGAAGTTTATGTGAGGTTTGCACAGTGTACCTACGAACCTTACATTACAAAATATAAAACAATTTTTCAAGAAAAACAATGGCATCTCGTTAATGCGTGTCACTCATTCAATCCCACTCTCAAGTTTTCGACCGTTTTTAACCAAAATCTAATTAAATCTAAGTCTCAATCTTTCAATATAAAAGTACTAAATATGAAATTTGGTTGAGAAATTCCCAGTAGTTTGGGCGCTAGAGCGCACACAAAATTATGTGACACACAGACATTTCTTGATGTTTGGTCTCTTTTAACTTGTTTGACCTCAAAGACTGTAAACTGTCAATCCGTCAAAATCTAAAAAATTTTTTTTTCATTGCAATACTTACCCATACTACGTATGGTATAATACTACGTATACTCATACTATGTAGTATATGGTTAAGTGAAAAAGTTCATTTAAAGTTTATTTCAAAGAATTTGTGTTAAATATTTAAAAAAAAAATTGTATAATAGGGCACTGTTATGGCTTCACGCTTTTTTTGATATTTTCAACCAGATATTCGGTGCAATTTTCTAAAAAAGTTGTTATCGCAGTTGTTACTTAACAACTGAAAAATAGGTCTGACTCAGTGTAATTATAACAACTAACCGTTACTTAACAACCAAATTCAGTTGTTATCATAACAACTTTTCTTAGAAAATTGCACCGATTGTTTAATAATAAATTAATAGTCCCACGGTTGTATTCAATGGTATCTATATTTTCAAAAAATTACTATTTAATTTTTAGTAATGATTACGACTTTCGCTTATTAGTTTAACCTTGTAATTGCATTAATTATTAGAATTAGTACCATCATTTATATTGGACTAATTAGTTATTATTAAAATCATTTTCCCTAACTCTTTACTATAAGGTTTATATTAGATGTTAAATTTATTTAATTTTTGGATTTACCTACCTATTTTTCAACAATGAGTATGTAGTTTTAAAAATCTACAGAATAAAAGTATATTGTACTATTGTACATAGTTTTATATATATAGGGTGTTTATTGCAAAAGTTTACACCTCAAATATATCCAAATAAAAGTTTGGTATGATTTAGTAGGAAGGAACAATAAATACTTAATTTTTGAAGAAATGCGGAAAACAAAAGATACATTTTTTCTGTATTTTGAATTATTTATTAAAATAAAAACAACATAAAAACAAAAATATATAGGTACTAGAAAACATGGGACCTAACGTTGAAGGAAATCTGGCGAAATTCATCAGTTAGTTACGTATTTGTGTGCTATCCCGTATTCTTCAGTGTTTTTCCAATATTGGATCAACTCTTTATAGTATTAAGTATAACTTAAATGAATTTACAATTTCGTGTTTCTAGCATGTTATACCTAGTAATGTTATTGTTCTTCAAATTGTGATGATGTTATATTTCACGTATAATTTCTACCTTCATAATCTACAAATAAAAATTTTATATGATATTTTTAATTTATTGAATGTTTTGTGTGTTTTTAGAATGGTTAGGACTTATGCATGTCGACGACGATAAAGGTAAATTAATTGGCAAAAGAAGCTCTATGTATTAAAATAAAAATTTATAACAATGAATTTATTACTCAAATTAAAATTTAAGTTAACATTTCGTTTTTATTATAGCAATAATCATGCTGAGATCGCTATGAGTATCGTGATCGACATCCACATCTTTACTATGCGCGCTCTCATTTAAATGCATACGTTTATTTTTATCGCAATATCGACATCTTTGCTACGTTTGTACTTTAAATCTTAGAACACAGGAAGCTACATCGGCAGCTCGCGCAATGGGTTGCGGTAAGGTTGCTGAAAAAACAATTCTTTGATCTTCTTTCAAACGTAGTTAACACAATTTACCAGCTTACAGGAAATAAAATGAAATGAAAGATAAAAAAGAAACTGTAATGAACGGGCCTTACTGTAAATTCTAAAGGGTACTCTAAATATGAGAGAACGTCGTCAGATTGTAACTATAACATCGGTCGAGAGGGACGAAACTGTTATTGAGGAGATTTGCTTCTCAGCAGCTGATATTTAATATTATAATAAATCATGATAATAAATTAACAAAACATGTGACTTAATATCAAATAGAGGCTTGAAGAAAATGTGATGCAGCGTGGCAAAGAGGAAGGGGTAAAAAATACCAGAAATTTTCGTGACGTAATTTATGAATAACCTCTAATTATAGAATATATAAAATTCTCGTGTCACAGTATTAGTTTAACATACTCCTTCGAAATGGCTTGATCGATTTTGATAAAATAAATGTATATTCGGTAGGTCTGATAATAGGTTTTTATCTATTTTTCATACCATAAGTAATAAAGGGTGGTCTACCCCAATTTTTTTTATTTTTGAAACAAATTTTTTTATTTTTTTATGATGTGGCATTAAAAAATAAATACAACTCTAAATTTTCACTCTTCTACCATCAACCCCTTTTTTTAATAGCGATATTAGCAATTTAATAATTTTTGACACCGGCGGTAGATGCCTGGCGGGGTAACTTATCAAGTAATAATTGAACAGTTATCGATCGGGATTTGAATTTATTATGGCAAAACAACGTTTGCTGGGTCAGCTAGTAATTATATATAAGGAAGCGCTACGGGCCATGCAGACCCAGAGCTGAGTTGACGATAAATCGTCTTTTTCCTGTTTAATTTGTCTTGAAAATTTTCGTGTGTGACTCAGCCGTATTTAGGATAATGATGTCGACACAAATATTAGATTTCACCACAGAGTATGGTTGTTCACTAGAAATTCTGTGCAGTCCGCGATTTGAACCCAGAATTTCCTCTCTGTAACACAACCAGCAATCACATCACCCTACTGCTGTGCCTCTAAATATAATTATAAAAGTATATAATCATAAGATATATTCTCTTTCGAATGATCAGGTTTTTGAGTTAAGATTTAACTCAAAGGTTAAGAGTTTTCTTGATTTCTGTGAACGTCTTCTAGGCGTATTAATAAATACGTTAATAAACGTTTCATATTGGTAATAAACTTTATGCAATTGAATGGTTAAGTTAAGTGCAAAAATGGAAGTTCTGACATTTTTACCAAAATTGAGATATACATGTTTTCTTATACTTTCGATGTTGTTCGATCGTTTGGAACAAAAATAAAAATGGTATCTTCAACTTCTAAATTTTTTTTGACATTTTTAAACATCCGTTTATTATGCATACTAGCTATGCCCGCGGCTTCGCCCGCAAGCCCTTTTACTTTAACGGAATAATATACGGCTTATATCCACCCTGAAGGTCCATTCTAAATATTGGTAAAAGAATTTTTTAAATCGGATGAGTAGTTTCGGAGATTACCTCTTGCATCCAAACTTAGAAACTTTACCTTTTTATACGACGGAATAATAAATATATTACCGACTCATAAAAGAAAATCATTAAAAACGCAAAAATTTTAAATGAGAGAAGCCGAGACTAGTGGTATTTAAACAAATATTATGCATTAATTTTAAAAATAAACTTTGTTTTGTGTAAATTTTGTATGTTTTTTAACAAAAAATTATGATTTGGTGCAAAATGAGAAGTACTTTATAATATAAAAATTGATATTATTAAAAAGTTATTATCATCAAAGGGATTTGGTCATGAACATCTTTCAGATGCTTTGTCATTTTCGCGAAAATAAATTTTCCAAAAGATAAGACCCTGACACATTGATTGGTAGAAAGAAAAAACTCAGGTCATGATTTTAATAGAAGTCGTTGAGGTCGTTTTCTGTGAAAGTCATTCTTTCTCTTTTCTAAAAAGTCAGTAGATAGGTACATCCTGATTTGATAGTAGTCTTATTTGGTAGAATACACAAATTCTAAAATTGATTGTACCAATCAGGCATTTACGAAAATTGTACCGGTAGATTCCGCTTCAACAGGTGATGTTCGAAAATTCAAAAAGCCATTTAATTTTCGAACATGGGACGAAGGTACGATTTAATTTTCAGACACAACCGGTAGATGCGGTATATATCGGTACAATTTTTGTAAATGCCTAATATTGCACTAATATAGGTACAGGGTGACTGCCCGTCGATCCGAACAGGAAAATAACAGGGGAAATTGATTTAATTATTTTAATATAAACTATTTTAAAATAAAGTGCTGGATATCTAGAGACGCGGAAAATAATAGTATATTATTAACGCGGGAGATATGAGGTGCATTACCCGCACGAAGGTTTTAAAAGCCCGAGGGCCGAAGACCCGAGGGATTTTGAAACTTGAGTGTGGTAATGCAACATATCTCCCAAGTTTAATATACTATTTTATCTACTTCCGTGCTAAATATGTTAAACTTGAGAAAACTATGAGTAAATTTTTTTGCGCGCGATCGATCTGATTTTTTGCATATACCTTCCTACCGACAATTCCCTAGGGGTAAGTAATAAATTGGGGTTTGAGGGGAAGATTTTTTTGCTCAATTTTTCGATATCTAGCGTCGTTCTCGAGTTATAGCTAATTCAAAAAATTTAGGTAAAAAATAAAAAATTGATATAAACAAATGAATTAATACAACTGCCATATTAAAATAAATTGATTGACATGAGGTTTGCTTTCTTTGTCATTATCTGAATCAGGTTGCTTGTTTTAAAATTATTTTTAATTTGTTGTGTTCCGTTTAAACGTCATTATTTTTATTGTATTATAAAAATTAAAAAATAAATTGCAAAGTTAAGCATAATCTTATTATTCACGAACATCTAAATTTTGAGTAATTTCATTATAATTGTTTGGGAAATCATGTGACTTGTTTGATTTTCCATTATTAAAATCAAGTTGCTAATTTTTAAATTATTTTTGTTCATTTGCCTATAGCAATCAACATTAACTCTCGGCGGGAGTTAATAGAATATTAACTCCCGCAAATCAACGAAACAAAGTAATTGCCGTCATATCCGCGCTATTTGGTGGAGCTAAGTACGCACTTATCTCCCGGAAGTAGATAAAGCTCTTTAAATTGATTATATTTTTTATCAGTTATAATGGGAAGCACGAATTCTGAATAATAAAGATTCATCAAAATATTAAGCTTGAATTACATTATACTTTTTTCGCATATTTCTGTACTAGATTCTAGTACTAGATACGTCCGAGATGAAATATACGAAAAAAGTATAATGTAATTCAGAAAACTTCGTTCGAGTTTCATTCCGAGTTTTCATCCGAGATCGAACGAAATTAGGTAGTGCCAACATCGAAATCAAAAAACTCTGTGCATAATCCCATGGTATAACCTAATTTCGAATTTGCGCTCAACCTGTCAGTTTCTACTTTATATTTAAAATTATTATTTTAATTAAAATTTAACCATGGCGTATAAGTGGACTGCCAAGTCAACAAAACTTTTGGTCACTTTTTACTTTATTTTGCAGTGGGTTGGTGACAAGTGGTGATTTTGTCGTCTCTATTGGCGCCATATATACTAAAGCAAAGGAAATAAAAAATCGAATGAAACTCGGAACAAACTCGGATTAAACTCGGAACTAGTTTCTAGTATGGAAATTAGAAATATACAAAAAAAGTATAATGTAATTCAAGCTTTAAGGACCCCGTTCTGCCTCACAATCCCTACAAGGGGGTATCAGCAAATACTATAAATTATAATACGTACAACTCGGCCTAGAATTCGTAGCCCAGCACACTACCGCCAACTATCTGTAGGAGTTTCAACCAAATCATTTTGACAGTAGATTTCGTGCTTGTCGTACCTCGTACAAAGTGTAATATAAATGTTTTTGTTGAAATAAATTAATATTTGATATAAAAACAGTGCTTGTCGCATATATCCTGAATTAAATATTTAAGTAAATTTTTATCAATATGTCCGGAACTACTTTTAGCGGAGAAAAATTCCGAAATGTATGTATTGGGTTGGATCTACAGCAGACTGCCGCATGAAGATTGCAGAAATGCCTTATGCGACTTGAACAATAATTTCGATATTTTAAATACTTTTATAGAACTAGTGTTGATACATGTAAATGTTAACTAACCAATAGAAAGAGCTTATTGGTAGCCATCAAATGTTTTTCATTTGTTAGTTACCATTTACATGTAAATTTTAAGTAAAATTATGCAGCGTGTTATACGGGCTTTAGCTTTAGTACTAACTCATGCAAACAGATAGCGCACTTTTTCGTGCTACAAAAATTCTATTGTTATAGGCCTAAGTTGTACGTATTATAATCTATAGTATTTGGTATCAGTAAGTTTTTATATTACCTTGCGGTCCCAACGCTCAAACACAAACAAAGAGTAATAAACATTTATCGTAATTGCAGATAATTTTATTCTGAGGCAGCACTCTACCTCGTTATTTTTATTTCGCTGATATGAATTTAAAATTAATTTTAAATGAAATTATAATTACTGCTTTACATAAATCTCTAATTTATTATTAATTACTAATAATTTTTATTAATCATTTTAAGAGCATCGTTTTGATTTTTATAATTAAATTAATGGTGTATTCGTGCAATATCAAAAACATTTCACAGCTTTCGAAAATGAAGTTTAAAAACTAAGATTTGCAAGAAGTTTGAGTTTGACATCACTAAACTTTGTGATATGATGTAAAGAACCGAGAACCTCAGGCCATTTAGTTCTTTAATTCAAATGAATAAATATGGAAATGATTTGTTCAATTGTTGAACTGTTCAAAGTAACCCCGTTTCACGGTAAATACGAGTATTCTATATGTTGTATGGTAATAAAGTACAATATTTTCTGAACGGTATAGGTAAGTATTCGTTAATCGTTGATCGTAAATATTTTTTTATCGTAAAGCAATTAATAGGAAACTACAACTTAAAAGAAAATTTTGTATAAGACATAAAATTTATAGTTCGAAATTACTTATTTAGCATGACTACTAAATTTTACTGGTAATTAAATAGGTAATTTTTAGTAGCAGGCAAAGAAAAAAAATTCTAAGAAAAATTATTGCAACCTAATTATTACTCTTTTTTGTTATAAAGAATAACTATTAAGTTGGTACAAAGAAGCTTTTTAATATTATAAGTAGGTAGTCGCCTATCTAAATTATTTTGTAACAATGGGATTGCTAGTCAAATATGTTTAATTATGGTACTTTTTAATATTATTAATACAATTGTTTTAATTTGTAATAGTCACGTCATTTTAACATTTTTTACCAGGATTTTAATGAATTATTTTTTTGATTTTTAGACTTTTTGGTCATTGCCAACACAGCAAGTCTTTTGTAGGTTAATAGATAAGCATATTTACATATTATCATCTTTTTAATGATGTCGAATTGCTGCTGGGATACCTGGATTTATTCAGATTGGATGATAGGAGAAACTACCAGTTTCTTATGAAACTGCTGAATTGTTCTCAATCAGGTGATTATCATGCTCTGCTGCAAAAAAGCAACCTCTAGGCTCATTCATGCTCAGTTCGCTTGCTGAACCTATTCTTTACTGATTTTCAAATGACAAATTAAGGAATGGATGGATTCACTGGTTACAAAATTGCAGCATCTTGCTAACAATGTTGAAGTTCACTTTTTTTTATAGCTCTCTAGTTAATTGGGTTCAAATCAAAACTACGACTTGCTCTAAATATGTGAATTTATATTTTACTGTATTTATTTAATTTTGCTCTGTATTATTATTGTAATCCTAGTTAAAAAGAAATATATTCCGTTATTAAAGATTATTATTAAATCGGGCAATTAACGGGTGTACCATAAAAATTTTTTCTAATTTTCTTTAATAAATTTCAAAAATTAATTAAAATTAGTTAAAACATAAAAAAATAATTAGATGACGTTTAAAAAAAAATTTTTAAATAAATAAACAAAAACATGACTGTTTATGATAAAAAGTTAACAAAAAGATACAGTTTTACTTCGTTGCTGTCACAAACAGCAGACAAAGATTTTATGTGCCGCCCGCAGTGGCAAAGAAAGGTTTTGTCATCGTCCGCTAACAAACATTTTGTACATAGTAACGAAAAAAGAATTTAATAATATAACAATAATAAGTGATATAAATTTTTACTTACATGAGGAACTTTGGACAGATGATTGTTTTGAAACAGTTGGTAATACGGCATATTTATAATTTTTTTTATTATCTTCAGAAGAAATCGATATTTTGGTGTTACAGTCAGCATCCATATTTTTAAAACAACATTTCATGGAAGATTTGCCACTAGTGTTTGCTATAAATTGTTTAAAAATAGTTTTTTTTAAATAATTTTACACGTAATCAACGAACCATCGTCAAAATTGGTCTTGCATTTTGAAACACCTATTAATTTAGACGTATCTTCTTTTATCATATGTTTTAAATGAAGATAATTTGAATATTTATAAATATTCATTGGGTTGCCCATGTCTGTTGTTGAAGAAGCAGTTGAGTACGCTGAAGATTCAGAAATTGATGTTGGAACGTTATCGTCATCGGGTGGAATATAACAACATCCTTGTAAAAATGTATTCATTTTTTATTAAAAAATGACAGGAATGCAAATTTTAGATAAATTTATGTAGCAGTTCATTACACTGCCTACTAATTTTTCTATCTATTTTATTATGTACATTATTTTACAAACAAAAACTACTGTCAAAACGTTAAAACTTTACATTTAACTGTATAAATAACTTTTGGTTCCTGTTTTTAATTTTAATATTCTAAACTTGATGTCTGTAGATAATTTAAGTTTGTAGGAAGGTAACAAATATTTATTCATTCCATTGGCTAGCACAAACAGATTTCCATTTAAATCAAATGTAAAACTATCCGGCCAAACAAGAAAATCTTTATTAGAATCCAATTTTCTTGCAGTGCTAAACGGCTTTCGAATATTCCATCTACCCACTCCATAATTACTTAACATACCAAAATATAAATTTCCTTTGTTGTCCATTGTCAAACCGTCACTTTGACTTTGTTTTCTTCCCATCATTTTAATATCTTTTCTCCATATGCCACTTTTACACAACTTCTCATCTTTTAATATATCACTAGAAATTGAGTATAAATTAAACCCATTCAGAGCGCAATAGTACACCATTCTTTCATGATCTCTTATTTTTGGCATAGGTGCTAAAGCTATACCATTGACAGGCATCAGATCTTTATTTTCTATATCATCAACAGAAAATTCACCAGCATCCAATTCTGCAAACATGGTGGCATCTCGAATTTTCCAACTCCTATTGAAATGTCTTGAATACACGACTATACCTGGATCCTGCATACTATTATCGGTTATATAAGCAAAGCCACCATCGCTTTCGTCTACCACAAGATATTTAAGAAATCCACCGTTATGCAAACTTACTTCGTTCGGAAATATATGCGTCTGTAAAATTTTTCCGTTATCATTTAAATCTAATAGTAAAATTTTAGGTGGACACTTTGTTACACCATTAAATCTAACACCATCTAAAACCCACATAATTCCGTACTTATCTATTTCTATACTTTGAACACTTTGTAAGGCAGCACAATTATTTAAACTGTTCATACCCCAGCTAGGATAAGGGCGTAGTAGAGCGTTATATTTTTGATCGTAAGTTGTATGGACGTACGCTAACGTAGTCGGTGTACCAGATCTCAATCTAGGTAGTGCCATATACATTTTGTTATTGTAAAGTTTAATTCCTGTTATCACATTATTTTCTGGAATGTACTTAAAATTAGTAACTGCCTGATGATATTCCATAACTGACGGCCAAGTAAAATTGATGTAGCTCCATTCAAACTCGATATGAAATTTTTCTGGTGGTTTTTTTTCTTCACTTCGTTGTCTTACACAGTATGATACAAATAAAAATCCAAGAAGATCGCAAATGGCCATTTCAAATATCATGTAGCAATACACTCAACTATGACCGAATTCAAGTGTAGGACAGCAGACTAGTGAGAGTTGTTTCTTAGACACCGGTATTCACTGACTAATCAAGTTCAAACTAATGAAATAACCATTAGACGTCGGACTATGAAAATCATCGTGAAAGCTACGAAAGAGGGATAATTTCTTAATTCCCACTTACTAATATGCGCATGGTTTTCGATTTTTATAGTCTTGTAATTACCCATTAACAGATGATACGCACACTTATCTGTAAAAGTAAAAACAGTGTTAATGTTTTCGACATATTTTAAGAATGATTATTATTTATTATAAATATATAAAAATAATAGTTTTATATTAATTTGTCAAAACTAATGTAAGACTAATGTATATTTAAATTTGAACTTCCTATTTTTATTTTTTATAATTTTAATTTATAAAATATGATGAAATTAATTAAAAACGTTAATTAAAACTTGTTATTTTTTTAAATCCATTATAGCTAAAATAATGATATTTAAAGAGATCATTAACTTAGATAGCTTTTTATATTTACAAATGTTTTTAATGGATATTATTGCACTAAATTTATGTTATTATCCAAAAAAACTAAATTAGCTAACAAACAATTATGTATAATTTAGAGCAACTACAGGAACTACGTTTTTAAGTAGCTAGATCAATTATATTTTTATATCATGATTGTTTCAAATTATGTAAATTTTAATATAAAAAAAACATCAAAATTTTGAACTGAGTACCTATTATAAAATTTAATTGACGATTAGATTGTTTAAAGCAGATAATATGTTAATAGAGTCATAGCCGTGGAGAGTTCCATGAAATAACAGAACATGAAAAAACAGAACAACCAAAAACAGAACGGTGAAAAATCAGAACTTTGAAAAAACAGAACAATGAAATAAAAGAACATTGACAAATAAGAAAATTGACAAAAGAGAACTCTGAAAAAACAGAACACTGAAATAAAAGAACGTTGATAAAAGAGAACATTGACAGAAGAGAACTCTGAAAAATGAGAACAAAAATTTTTTTTAAATTTATTAATCAAAAAAGGCACTATAATAAGACCTTAAAGAAAGCCTTACATTTAGTTGAAAAGTAAACTCTGCATCTTCACGTGATTACTCCACTTTCGTTCTCTCTGTACTTGGTAGATATTAGTGATATATTCATACCCGATGCAAAAGAACTCGATTTCCTTTCTGCGTGAGTGAATATTCCATTGTCAAATCGATGAGGCTGGTTCGAAGAAATATTTTTTTAGATAGTTTTCTATATTTCTATAGCGGGAACCGCTGTCGTGGGTTCGTTGGGTACGGTTGCCTGCCTAGTCCCAACAATCGTAGAGAAGTGCTCACCGTTTTCCCTTCAGCCACTACGGTGGACTTAAGGGGTACTAGGAGCCGTACGTCCCGATTAGTTCTTCCTCGGGGTGCAACTGCGACCTACCCGAGCTTTGGCGGTGAATGGTTGAATTGTGGCATAAGCGCCTTATTTCTTACTTTTGATATATTAAAAATAATAAATAATACATGATAAATAAATAATAATATAATAAAAAAATTTATGTTCTTATTTTTCAGAGTTCTCTTTTGTCAATGTTCTTTTTTGTCAACATTCTTTTATTTCAGTGTTCTGTTTTTTCAAAGTTCTGATTTTTCACCGTTCTGTTTTTGCTTGTTCTGTTTTTTCTTGTTTTGTTCTTTTGTGTTCTGTTCTTTCATACTCTGTTTTTTCATGTTCTATTCTGTCCGGTTACCGCCGTGGAGTGATGTGACTGCTGGTTGAGTACAGAGCGGAAATTCTGAGTTCAAATCGCTGACTAGACAGAATTTCTTAGCTTGCTCTTCCAGTGGGCATTCACACTATCTAGATCTAGAGTATCAAAGAAGAAAAGACGAGAAGTGATTCACCTTGGTAAATGAATCGTAAAGACTTCTAATGAAGTAGAAATATTCCAAATGGAATGGTTACCTGATAATTAATATCAATAATATCCTTAGATCATCTATACAATAGATAGGTCATAGCCGTATACCTGAAGCAGTTTGTTTTGAAGCTCAAAAATTTTTGATGGAGTGCGCAGGGTTTGTTTTCCTTTTGGTTAGCTCCTGTAACGGCTGCAACTAAATATACACATTGACATATTTTTATTGCAAACAAAGACTCAAATCATTCTCAAAACAAAGCAAAATATCGCAAACATGACGAAATTAATTAATACTTAAATAAATTATACTATTTAGAAATTGGTAAATGTGAAATCAATTAATAATTACACAATAAATGCAAAATTCGGTTACGTTTATTTTCAAATTTGTATTAATTTATTATTATGGTTTATTATTAAGACTGATGATATTAATAGTGCAATTGGTCATTAATAAAGTTCCATGGCTATAAAACTGGTTAAATTAATATCCAAATGTTTTTCAATATTAGATTACATTACGGGTCAAAGGCAACTTCAGAAAAGTTACAAAAGAAGCTTACACACAAAAATTAATTAAATATTAATAAAAATTATAATTTCTTAATGTTTTTACTGTTTTGTTACACTCGTTAAAATGTCACTTTGCCCTTGAAGGTATGCAACCTGTGATGCACTATAAAAGGAAAACAAACTTTGTTGTTCTTTTTGGGGCTTCATAACAAATGGATGTATGTCCTATCTATTGTATATATGATCGAAGATAATATCAATGACCGCGTTCGAATATTCATTACTCCGATTACTCGGAGTACTAGAAGTGACTTCGTCTGCCATCAACGGATTTTTAATGAAAAAAGATTACCTTCAATTTATGAATAGGGTTATAATAATAATTACTTTTACTGACAGTGACAAATTAAATTAATTGTTTTTTCATTTTTAAACTGTCAATATAAGCAAATTTAAGTTTATGTAATAGATCTATTTTCAACAAAAATCTGTTAGATAGTATGTTAAATCACTCTTATTACTCCGAGTAATCGAGTAATGAATATTCAAACGCGGTCAATATGTTAATATAGTATATATATGTATTTCAAAAATATGAAAAATAAGAGACAGTCACAAACGTGTCAAACGTGACTATCTGACGTCACAAACGGCATTTGTATGAAATAAGACGAAAATTATAATTCAAATAGTGTTCGATATAATAAATTTAAATTATAATAATTATTATAATATCCACAACAATATTTAGTTCTAAAAAAAAACGGACAAATTTTAACAAATTTATGACAAACAAAACTTACAGTGAATGTAATACAAAACAATTAATTACAATGAAATAGAAATATAACCTAAAAACCAAACTAACTTGTCAAAATAATAGGATCAGTCAATATAAAAAAAACTACTTTCATTAAAATTATTCTGCACGCTATGAACTATTGTATCTATCTTTTTCCATCTTATTCGTTGGGTATCATATAATTTTTGACGTATAAGATTTCTAGTATCAGACACTTAAGAATCATTCATGTTAGTGTGTCTTTGCTGCACCTATGTACTACAACTAATTTAAAAAAAAAGTTGTCGGTACTTAATTCAGATGGTTGTGACGTAAGCTACATCTTTCAAGAACTGTAACTAAAAAATCATAAAAGTCTAAATAAGTTTTTCTAATTTGTGGCAATTTTTTTTTTAATTTTCCAACATTGTTAGATTCAATTTATGCATTCGAATTAGGGAAAGATATTTAAAAACATTATATTTAGTTTTCCATAATTTACAAAATTCCAAATAGTCGTAATGGTTTAACGTCAAATAAAAACTTCATAGCTGTTGTTCTAAAATTGAAACATGGTTATGAATAGTATGAATAATAGCGTGTTTTAAACTTTTTTAGATTTTATCTATGAAATAGATTTTAACAAATTTGTTCTGGCTAAATTAAAATTATTAAAGCTCGTAAACCCTGTTATTCCTAGATAAATAAAGTCAGGTTAATTTCATAGCCAACTCTTTCAACAAACTCAGTTTTACTTTAAAAATTTATTTCTTGTTTTTTTCAAAATAAAACGGACTTTACTTTTACATTTGAAATTTTACATAAGCCTTCAAGTAAACATGTTTTTCCAAAAAATTTGTGGTGCTGAAAATGATTATTGATAATTACCTAAAATAATTTTCTACGTACAAATATTAAGAAAATTAGTTTTCTAAAAATTAATCTTAAAACAAAAAAATGTAAGGACTTTTCCCAGCTACACGATAAGGAACGATGAAAAAAATTGTATAGAGGGAAGAACTACAAATATAAAAACCTCGAAAAGTAGTTAGCAGTTAGTTAGACTTTGGTTTTCCACCAAGAAGACTTAATAACTCCGAGACTTCCAGACGAGACGGCGTTTCATAAGTCGGGAAATTTCTCCGATCATATTTTATAACGACTAGGCACAATCATTTTCGTTATCGAAATAATTTTTAATTGTGTAATTGTGAGTTTTTCCGGTTTTATACTAAAGTTAGTGACTCACCGTCAGATGAACGAGTCGCACACTGGGGGTGTGTTTTTTGTGTGTGGGTGGAAAGATTTTATCTTCAACTTTTGACTTTGAACAAAATATGAAAAATTTATCAGTTCTACCGGGTGCTGAATGAGTTAGGCGAACATAGGATATTAACATGTAAAAACTTATTTTTGCAAATTCCTGCTTCCCTAATTATTTTAGAGAAAAATTGAAAGATACAAATATGATGTAGAAATATAAACTACGAATGATAAGAGCATTAGATTTTATCTAACTTTTACGTAAATGATCAAAAAATCTTTTGAAATTGTTAAAATTTTTATTTATCAAACTGGCCATGTATAAGTTTCCAAGGTAATATTCCATTTTATGAAATTGAAATTTAATAAAATGCAAAACTGTCAACAACGTGCAATTGTTTTTTATTACTTATCAAAAATAATTACCTCGGAAACTTCCATGGCTAATCTGATAAATAAAAGTTTTAACAATTTCAAAAGAATTTTTTGACCATTTACGTAAAAGCTAGGTAAAATCAAGTGCTATTATCATTCGTAGTTTATATTTCTACATTATATTTGTGTCTTTCAATTTTTCTCTAAAATAATTAGGGAAGCAGGAATTTGCAAAAATAAGTTTTTACATGTTAATATCCTATGTTCGCCTAACTCATTCAGCACCCGGTATATAAAATTGTCTCAAAACAATTAGAGAATTTAAAAAATATTGTTTTGTCTAAGAATAGCGCAAGGTAGAAGTCAACCTTCTGTATTTTTCAACAAAATGTAAAAAAATTTATTTATAACAAGAAAATTTGACAATGTAACGTAAAAGCCTCAAGTGCTTCTATAGATAATTTAAATTTTTGCTATCCCGGTCTTAAATGAACTGTATTCGTACTCGATTTGAGGTACAAAACGGAACACTTTTCGTTACTAGGACGTGAAAATGAATTAAGCCCCGTTCCATGTACGAAAATAGTATTTTATATCACAAGGACGTAACCCGATACTTTTCACTACGAGGGTGTTTATGAACCCGAGCCGTTAGGCGAGGTGTAATAATAAAGCCCGAGTAGTGAAAAGAGTTTACTTCCGTGTGTTATGAAATATTTTTCGCTATATAGAAAAAATTTTCCATTTTCTGTTTTTGTGTTTTACTTCCTTTTACTCTTTATGTAACCCCCCTTGTACCGAAAAGTTTATAAATTCAGATAAATGGGTTGAAATGTGTTAAAGTTATGATTTTAAGGCCAGTTTAAAAAATGTAGTAAAGTAATATTTGAAAATTTTACACGAGTCACATCATAGTAGTTAATCGCCCTAGAGCGCATAGCTTTTTCGACTGGAAAACTGATTATTCTATACATTTAGGAAAGTTAACTACATACCTTATTTTTAGAATAGTTAGATACTACTAGAATAGTACTTTATTTAAAAGCATGTTTTGAGCCCAAATAACCCACTGTGCCCAAGCAGTATAATTACTGTCGTTTATTAACTTTTTAAATATAAATAAGTATTCGTATCGTTAAGTGACCTAATATTTTAGTAATTCGGTCAGTTACGACTAATAAAATTTAAAGTGCCTAGGGCTAAATTCTTTTAATAAATGAGAAAACAAAATACCGTATGATATCGTAAACATTCCTTTCTGGAAATTCATTTTATGAAAAGAACAAACTTTTTGCCGTGAACTTGCCTCGTATCTAATAAATAAATATTGCTGATGAAATTTTAAACTTTCGTGGGTAATTTCGTAAAATCAATTTTAAAACGCCTCATTGATTTTTATTATGAGTTAGTTGATCAAGCGACTATAATCATTAGAATTTCAAATCATGGTCGTGGTCAACAATTATTACTTTATAATATTTTTATCTTATGTGCATGAACTTAAAACTAGTTAAATTTTTGCATTGCGGTTATCTAATATTTTAGAAGAAACTTTAATAAACTTTCTATATAAAAACAACGTGAAAATTGGTTTATAAAAAAACCTAAGGATACGATCGATAAGGATATGATCCTTATATACTTGGAATATCTTGAAATATTTTTAGAAAAAAGGATATCTTCTGAAAATATTTTAAAAAATACAATTTATCTTAAACAATAATTATTAATTAGCTCTTATAGTTTATAAAGAGTTTCCCAATAAAAACTAAATATTTTTTACACCTTATGGCAGCCAAATTTAAAATGGTAGAAACATCACTATAGCTGTCTTTGACGTTTAGTGTAGTTTGAAAACTCATCATGACAAAATATACGTTTCAACAACGTTTGGTAATTATTCAAAAATAATAATCTTCAGAAATGGAACTGTTAGTTGGCCTCCAGAAAGTTATGATTTAACACCTTTAGATTTCTTTCTTGGGGATATTTAAAGTTGTTGGTCTGTGTCAACAAACCATGAAAAATGACACTTGATATATTGCAAAAGGTCACTGAAAATTGGGTTTTTTGAATTCGATGAAAACAAAAGCTAAGGTTGACATTTTTAATAATAATGTTTTCAAAACATGATTGTCATAAATGGTGCTTTAAAATAAAAAAAAGTTTTGCTTTTATCTCAAATATTTTGTTCTCCTATACTGCCGTGTTAATTCTAAAGGGCGTATCTGCAAAAAGCTAATTGTTGGGAAATCGTGTTTTTATAAATTTCCGTGTGCCATCACATGGTTTGAATTAAACAGAAAACTAGTGTTTTAGATTCATATTATATCTGTGGCAGAATCTAATGAAATAAACCGTTTTCTTAAATATTTATTATAAATGGGACTTTTGATACATAAGCCCTTTCTGACTAACACATATTAATAAAATTTATAAGAAAAAAAAGCGTATCTGCAAAATGAGACACTGTGTGAACTTTTTCCTAAGTAACTGATAACCAAAAAACTTAAAACACGTAACAATATTTAAATTATAAAAAACAAACAGAACTTCACAAGTGTAACCATCAAAATTTGAATTGTATCTGCCAGTCACAGAATAGATAATTTTTGCAAGTTAAGTAATGGAGTGTTACAAAGAAAGGGCGTATCTACGCAAAATAGTAGTTGTAGATACGTCTTTTAAATCTAACATTGTTGGTTACGTCTTTTTTATCTAAAATTACACATTAAACTGCAGATACGCCGTTTCTTTAAAGATGTATTCTAGCATATCTATACATAGTTTAGCCTTCTGAACTTAACGAAATGATAGATTTACATGCAGGGAAGCGTTTGCCAGCAATAACTCAAAAAGCCAAAAATTGCAGATACGCCCTTTAGAATTAACACGGCAGTATAGGTATTTTTTAATTTTAAAAATATATCATTGTTATTGGGAAATCCTATATTTATATTTAATTGTGCTCTTTATGTTTAAAGCGAGAGGTGCGAGCTAGAGGAACGGGCTAAGGTTCGATCCCCAACCCGGATACAAAATTTATCCAACTTCATTGTAAGAACCAAAACTCCAAAAAGTATTTGCAGTTCTAAGTTGGTTATATTAACACTCATGTTCTCGGATCGAGGTACCGGGTACTTTTTTTGGCTTTTCTATCAAATATATTTGTGACATTTCATAAAAAATAGTTCTTAAAGTATTAAAGCTGTTTTAGAAGTTACTACATTTTAGCAAATTTACTTTTTTTGTGGTATTAAAAAGGTATAATACGTATATCACCCGAATAAGGTACCAGACACCTTCAATTTAAATTCACATAATTTTGAGCTCAAAATGGATTATTATATTTAAAATGCTTTTATCTACGTTGATTTTGTAATGTGCCATATATTTCATAATATTTTTTAGTGCCGTAATGATAGCTTTTATCGCACTAGTGCGGTAATCAACTTGCTGTCACTTAAATGCTTGGGAAACAATTAAACAATTTTGTAACTACGGATACAATACTTGACGGATTATCCAACTCGCCTTTGGCTTGGACAATTTTTCCGTTGCGTATCGTAAAATTCTACATTACGATACCTATATATTGTAAATATCTACATATTATGCTTATATATTTTTTTATTAAAACAATGTTTTCAACATTTTTCAAAAAAATTCATGAAATGCTTACAAAATATTTTCTAACAAAATTTCTCAAGAATTTTTTTTATGTGCTGATCACATATAAGTTTATTACAATACTGTACAACATTTACAAGTGTTCTTGAATCTTTTTCAAAAATTTTATTATACATGGCGTAAGATGATATCAATATAGTACTTACTTTAAAAATGTAAATAATAACTGGAAATTCCTAAAAATTGCAAAAATAGCACAGAAAACACTGAATGACGTAAAAATTATGCCAAGGTACCGGATACCTCATTTGAGTGATATAATAAATATGTTGTTATATGTTTCATACGGGAACATGAGGGTTCATCCATAAATTAGAATAACATAGTAAATTTTTATTAGATGAACTGTTGTAGATTAGTCATCATTATTACCGTATAGGTACACATGCAAAAACTGTGGGCCTTGCGCATAATTTATGCATTAATCTACATAAAAGCAATATCCCTGTTAATACCTATTATAAATTTGACGTTTGAATAAAGCAAAAACTTCAGAAAAGCGTAATTACGTGAGAACGAAGATAACGTTCTAACTGTCTGATTGCTTCAGTCTAAAAGTCTCTTATTAATACTGGGATTTTCCGGGATATTGCGCATCTACGTTTTATGAAAGTTCTCGTTGGTCGGACTGTACATATACATAGGATATTGAAAACAACTAATGAGTCTGAAACAAATACCTCATTTTCATTAAGCTTTTTACGTTCTAAGTAGAACATTGCTTTTCCCTTTTTGGGAATTACAAATCCGATTAGCGGGGTGGATTAGTCCCCATATTACCTATTTCCGATAAATCAATATCTATTTCACCACACCGTGTGGATGTCCACTGAAAGGTCGAGTTAAGAAATTCTGTATAGTTCGCGATTTGAACCCAGAATTTCCGCTCTGTACTCAACCAGCGGTCACATCACTCCACGGCTGTGGCTGAAACTAATACCTACTATTCAATATTATTTGTAATACAAAAAATAATGTATTATTTTCAATGAAATTTTAGTTGAAGTATTTCCAAATATCTAAGCTAAATTTTTATAATGACACTGCTGTAATTTTCGGACTCTTTCTTATATATCTAACAAGGAAAGAGTCAACTTTGGTCATCACCGATTTGCACCATTAACATTTTACTTATTATAGGTCATAATTAGAACTTCATCAAGTGAAAATTGAAAAACAAGGTATTTTAGGAACTTGGAGAAAATTAATTTAGAAGAACAAAAAGTGTACATAACATTACATTATTCTATAATATTACTTAGCATCACTAATATTACGTAGCATAATACAGTATCTATACATACACAGCATATGTTACAAATGTGCTATTCATCATCATCATGCCATAGACTTGTAGTTCGTTACGCCACTATAAAAATACATACATAAGTAACATTCGCTTTTCAAAATTGATTTTCTTCAAACTTGATGAATAGGTACTTAGTTTTTAAATTTTTACCTGATGAAGTTCTAATTATGATCCACACGCATAGTAGTAATGCTGCAAGTGAATAACGACCAAAGTTGGCTTTCCCCTTGTAAGTGTATATTGTATGAAATATATTATAGCCCTGTATTTCCATAAAAATTCTGTGTTAATAATATTGGTAATAATTTAATTTTATTTTACATTTCACAATCTATACTAGTTTTCTAAAATTTCTCATTAGAAACTCAAAGTATTGTTAACTTAGTTTAGTTATAAATCAATACTTTTTAACTAATTACAATGGAACAGTAAGTTAAGAAACAATTCTCTATAAATACGACAACATTTTACTTATTTCTATTGTGAACATACATGTTAACGATAATAAATTTTCATAAGTCATACAACAAGGTATACTGAACGATATAGTATAATAAATTGTTGCACATTTTTGTATGTTCATATCCGAGTTTTTGTTTCGGTAGTTGAGGTTGGCACAAATTAATATCATCAACCTGATGGAAAATTCCGACACCATTCTGCGCATCGATTCAATTAATGTGTTGTACTCTTCAGTTTTAATTTATATACCACAAATTTTATGATCTTTACCTTAAGCTGACATTTGTTATCAAACTAATAGCCTCGTAATTGTCACGAAACCAGGCTTAAGTAACACTTGACGATTTCATTACCATGCCATAGGTGCATTATTAAAATATTAAATTGAATTGAGTAGTTTAAAGAAATATTAAAACGTCTTGAAGAACTTAAATTAAATAAACTAAATTAATATTAAAAATTAAATTAAATTAAAATTTTACAAATTTAAAAAAATTTTAACACTTGTATTATTAAAACGTATCATAATTTTTAGACTAACTGAAACGATATTTATAAGGCGACTTGAATTGTAATTTAACTAAATATGAATTAATAATTACCGGACTTACATTAAATAAATTAATCTGTAGTAGTTATGAAGAGAAATTAATATCGATTAGCAACTTTCGTTATAATGATTACTGGGAATATCTAATATACATAAATAGTATAGTTTTTATTATTAATATTTTTTTAATAATATGTAGGTATAGATATATTTAATTGGACAGTATTTTGGCCACGGAAAATTCGATGTAGCAGAATTTCTCCAGAATATCAACCTCAGGGTTAGTGGAAATGATTCTCTGGCTAGCTCTGTGGTCAAAGACTAAAATAGCTCTCCAAGGTCTTTCCTCGGGGAATATAATTAAGTTAATTATAATATAATTAAGGGCAGTATAAATAAAATTGGTTTGGACGCCACGTAAATTTAAGCAAAGATTCCTCGGCACAATAGCTTTGCTACCGAGAGTATAAAAATGTAGTTCAGATTTCGGGTCATAACTCATGTCAGACAACGCCAATGAATAAAGAGTACACTTGGAAATATTGGTATAATTATTTTAGTTTATTACAGCGGTGCATGAAATTTGGCTTCAATAAATACCAATAAATAAGATGCATGTTAATAATCGCGAAGTGCAATTTTTGCAGAGTAAGAATATCTCGTATATAGAAAGATGAACTTGGTTCACAAATTATAATTACATGAAAATAATATATTAAATAAAAAAAAATTTATAGGCATTTTAAACGAAATGTAAAGAGAAAAAAAAGGACGGCACAAAACACTTATCTGATCTTTAGACTGTTTTTGAGTGCACAAAAAAATTAATTTTCTTTATATGACTGATAGATCGTTGACTAAAATCTACTTAATAAAAAAATAAGAATGACTGACAGACAACATGAGACAGGTGAGCACTAAAAACGAGTTTGATGAAAATCCTATCAAAAGAGATTTATTACGTTTATAGTGATACGTTATACGTTTTAGTGATGCGCAGGAATATTTTTATGAACGGCTGAGACCAAAGGCGGAACAACCACATCTGACACTCAAATGGCGTAATAAATGACAGATTTAACTGTTCCACACATGGAAATAAAAAGTGTTACAATCAGCCGGAGATATATAGCTATAGCGCTAATGGTATATGTAGATGACCAAACTAAAGTCTCAAAATAATTCAGGGGTTCAATCAAAACAAATGATCAGAATAAAAAGAGGTGTTCTTGTTTCTAAAAAAATCAAACAAAAAAAAAACTTCTAAAATAATTCATAATAGTAAAAGAAATTGCAGTTACAACCAAAATAGGAAATTTTATGGAAGGTATTAATTTTTGCGATATAACGCTTTTTCGCAAATGAAGCAAAATTACAAGCATAATAATTGTATTTAAAATAAATATGTCTAACTACTCACAAAAAGATTGGACTCCTAATCCTCCCAAAGAGAAATTTACCTAAAACTGCTTAATCAGCAAACGGAAAACAGATAGCTGCGTGAGTAAATAATCCCAATCAAAATCGGAATATGGTAAGCAAAACCAAATTTGAATACAATTAATTTACACACCAAGATGTTGAAAACTAATTGTATTTCCTTAAAATTGTCGTCTATATTAAAATTAGAAATCCTATCCCAGGTTTCCAACTTAACATGGAAATTTTCAAAAAGGTAGTGGTGTGCTTACCAAGGAAAAGGGTGTGTTACAGAAATAAAACTGTCAATTAAACTTAAACCAATAAAACAAGTGAATATATCTCGTGCTGAACAGAACCGCCTTATGGATTTAATCAAACGTAAAGTTTGAACCTCCTCCAGTCTATCCGTCTTAACAGACGCGTAGTGATTATTTTCATGTGTCTAATCGTGTAATCGAGCCATCGATTACCAGACAACATGATCATAATGCTCTTGGCAGATTACTCTCGGTGGTTTGTCATTGCCTTCCGAGGGGAGAGGGTCATAATGAAGTTGGATAAATTTTGTAGCCCGTTTGGGGATTGAACCCAGGACTTCTAGCCTATAGTCAGTTTGAACAGGTAGGTATAGTATTTTAGTAAAATTGAGTAAACGAAGGGAACTCACCTGATTACAAAATTTCTGTTGATTATTATTATCGTAATAATCTTGTGTTGAGTAATTTAATATTATTTATTATTATTTTATTTATAATTTTTCAAAAAATAAATAAAAAGTTATTAATATACATAAAGTTCGACTTTTTAATGTTTTAAATTATAAAATATTTCTAATAAAATATATAATTTTATTCCCTTTGTAAAAAACACATTTTTTTATTTATTATATGGAGTGACTGAAAATGGTGTTTTTTTGACTTGTTACACTATTGAATTGTTATAAATCGATATCCCACATATCTCCAGACTTTAAAAAACTAAATTTGGCACTGAAGAAAGCATTATTTCTATAAGTTCAACCAGATCTATCCATAAGTAAAAAATGTATGTTAGCAAAATATTTAATTTTACTTAATTTATTACTTTAAGATTCATTATTATGATCTAATAAGATAATTAAAAATAAAATTATAACATTGAATTTAAAACGAGAGCATAGGTCAATGTAATATTTAAACTGCACAGTATTATTAATACGGGTCTAATTTAAAATTTAAAAACCTGTTCCTGTACTCAAGCCAGATACCTGCAATAATCATTGTCTGCACACTTACCTCAGTATGTTAGTGTGTCAAATCTTGTGTAATCAAATTCCATTTGTTTGCAAATTCAAATAAAAAACTTTTAACAATAAGTCACTAAACAATATTATTTAAAATATTTGAACGTTTACAGCTGCAGAGTAGTACGCAACACACATGGCCACGAAATTCGATAACTAATTTGATCTTATAATTTGCAGTTATTTTTTAAGTTTGGAAGTATCCTCCGTTATTGCAAATAAATTGGTGGGAGTTAAAAATTTCCAGATATTTTTTGGGTTACGCCAATATAATTGCCCACCAATGTAGATTGTTATTTTTACGATGTGATTGCTAATATAGAAGTACTATTTGAAAAGTTACTGCGGATTTGTAACTTAAAATTATTTTTAAAAAATTCTGATTTTGTGATTCTTGTACTATATTGACACAAAACTAATTTAAACACAAAATTATTCTCCAAAAATTATTAATATAAATAAGAAAAGTTAAATTAATTAAAATAAAATGTTTTTTTAAGAGATAAATCAAACTAAGTAAGTTGAACTAGCAGTGATAATGCGCAGATAAGAGAAATATTTGTATTTATGATATGCTTAAAAAGAAAACCAAAATAATATTATGCAGAAAGACAATTATGTTGTACTCGTAAATCTATAATCAATGAATATTTGTTTTATAGAAGGAATTTTTGATCTACAGAAATAATAAATGTACCAAGTACCATTTTTGAATGCCAATTTTCAATAGCTGCCATATTGCTTGCTAATTTAACTGCTTATTTCAGCGCTATTTGCAATATTGCCATGTATGTACATACATTATACCTATAGCTGTTTTTATAGCTTGCTAATAGCTTCTTTAGAACCTAGCTAAAGAGGTGAGCTAAGTGAACGGGCTGAGGACCGGACTCTAGGCTAGAAGCCCTGGGTTCGATCCCCAACCCGGCTACAAAATTTATCCAACTTCATTATGACCCTCTCCCCTCGGAAGGCAATGGCAAACCACCGAGAGTAATCTGCCAAGAGCATTATGATCATGTTGTCTAGTAATCGACGCCGACGGCTCGATTACACGATTGGACATATGAAAATAATCACTACGCGTCTGTTAAGACGGATAGACTGGAGGAGGAATAGCTTCTACATTATAAAAGCTGGCTAATAGTAAGCTGAAATAATATTCAAATAGCTGGATGTAATGGCGCCCGATAGTAGCTGACTAACAGTAGGTAATGTAAAATAGCATGCTGAATATGTAGCTGATAGTTATTTATTATTAACAGATCTTATAATATAATATACAGCCGATAAAAATATGTAACGTGGCATCGTTAAAACTTGGAAAATTCTATAGATGATCTCGATTGATCTTCGCCTGCAGTTTCCCCTGGTGATGTCGTAATCATCTCTATTAAAAATTATTTCTATTAGAATTTTACAAACAGGCTATTTTGAAAAAATTATTTAAAAAAATTAAAAGAGAGAAAATTAGTCTTTTAAACCAATTACTTTGTAGCAAAGTTACCACTTTTACTGTTTTTTGAAAATATCCTATTAATACCCTTATACACAGAGAAACGTGTAACAAACGATTACGGAATGGAATGGAAGAGATTATATGGAAACAAGTCATGGACCGTGAGTTAGGTTTTCCCTAACTCACTCACTCACTATAGGACTCACGGTCCTACATTTTTATCTAGTCACCGTTCAAATGGCAATACTTGTCTCTGTTTCCATGACTTGTTTACATATAATCGCTGTAAATCTTATTCTAACGGATGAAATAATCACCTGAAAGCTCAATAAATTGTTTAATTGATTTTTAATTTTTAAATAACTCGATATTTTAAAGTTTAAATATTATTTAATTTTAATCGTTTAATTTTAATTTTATACAAACAATTCGTGATATTATTTTAACGAACCGTTATATTATTTTTATTACAATCCAAAAAGCTCTAGTTATTATTACGGTCAATTATGAAATAAAATATAATTATTTAACGGTCCGTAAAGTTTAACGGTCCCTTACATTCAGTTACGGACGTTTGTTAATACGGGTAGTATATTTTACTGTACTAAAATAGTATATTAAACAACGAGTTTCATAATCAAAGTTTTTATTGCACGAAATCTGTTTAGAAAACGAACCGCGAAGCGAGGAGTTTTCTAAAAGATAAGTGCATTAAAAATGATTATAAAACGAGTTTTTTGTATTACAATTTTTTCTATTTTTTATTTTTTATGGTGCAAAATTTAAAAAATGTGTCTGTATTTATTATGGTCAATTTGAAATTTCGTTTTATTTTTAAGTTGATTGGTAACACATTTGACATTTGAAACAAATTTAAAAACTTTAAAACTTTGTGCAAAAGTTTAAATAAACGATATTATACTACAGTTAAGAATTTTCTTTATTATTGCCTCTAATTTACAGTTAATTAAAATGTTTAACAAAGGAGATTTTTAATTCGATTTAAAATGACATTATTTGTTTTAATTTTCAATGACGTTTCTGTCACCAACCTCATAAAACAAAAAATTTCGTTTCATAATAGGGTCCATTTTGATACGCTATTGCGTTTCGTAATGACTTTGTTTTAGACGCAAAATGGAATAAGTCTTTTTTTGTTTTTTAATTTATTTCGAGTTTACTATTTGTTTTCAAACTACTTCTTACTTTTGCTTAACTTTTTTTTGAAACCCACTTTTACGAATTCTTATGGGAGATGATTGATGCTTAATTTGTCAGAGTAGACTAGCGAGGTCCTATGTCCATCTCTTCTAACATAGAGCGCCGTTGTGCACTTACATTCCATACTTTGCAGTGCCTGAGGTGGCCTTAGAAACGAACTGATCCCAATATTTTTTGGCGTTTAATAATGAGATCCACTGTTGATGACGTTAGCCAACTTAAAGAAATTGGTTTCAAGCATCACTCGTTTTTTTCCAACCTCTGTATACATCTCCTCTTCTCTTGAATATTGGGAGTCGTATAATCGTATATCGAGTCATATATGGAGAGATATAAGCGATCTACTAATAATACACAATGTAAAGAAATTTCGATATCCATAAAATTTCAATGTGCAAGTGGCTTGAAGTGTTGCACTACTTCACCAAAAAATTATTTTATCTCAATGATTACAACGAAATAGGAAAGTTATTGTTGAAGTTTTGTAATCGACCGTTTATCTACTTTATACTTTGTTTTTATAGTCCTGAAGATGCTTAACAATTAAAGCGAAACCGGTCGACATTTTCCGTTGTTTGTTTTATTGCGTTCCCCATATGCCCGATAACTTTCCTATTTCGATATCTACCTATCCGATGTTATTAGTAAATTTTTGTTATAGACGATTTCACTATTTATAAAAATTTTACTCGATGTAAGTTAATACAAAACCAAACGTATGAAATATAAAATGCTATTATAAATGCGTTTTTAAATAATATGCTATTTAATAGCATGTTTTTGAAAAAAGCATACTTTTTCATTATATCAAGTAGATACAAGTGGTAGGCTCGGAATATGAAGAACCGGCACGTGATATTGCACAGATAAGAAAATTTGTTTAGTTCATTTACCCGTCTCGCGTCGACACCGACACGTTCTCTCTCCACATGTACTGTGTCGGTATATCTCTTTGCCAGTTCTTCTTAGCCCGAGCCAACTCTAATCTAGTTGTATGAGACGTACCTACTGCTCACGCTATTCACAGACATAATACAAACATGCATGCCTTTTGATCACTGTCCCGCCACGCCTGCCTAGAAGTAGCAGAAAAATCAAATACCTTGTGATTCAGTGGCACACTGTTTTAGTAGCAAGCCCTTTAATAGCAACGCTGTATACACATGCTATACCAACAAGCATTTGCTACCTAATAGCATGCTTTCATGCCATTAAGTAGCATGTCTATTCAATTACATGCTTTTTTAGTAGCAAGATTTTTAATAGCAATGTTGAAATGTTGTAGAGCGTTGTTGATATTCTTGTGGGCAGTGGGTGGTAAAGAAAGAAGAAAGAACGTGTGAGTGTCATAGTGTAAAACTGACCGGAGAAATTTTCGTTTCTGCACATAGTGTCATCGTGGCCAGGATTTTTCAACAACTCTCTATACCATTGCCATCTTTAGTTTTACAAGCCGTGAAGTTACATTTGGCAACGTCGCATTGACAGCGCTTGGTGGTCCTATTTTCAAATGTCTCTTATAAAGGAAAAATTGTTTTGTGTTATTTTAAGTTAATAAACAGATGAACAAAATGATGCAATTTTATGTTTTAAAAGTTTATTATGAAAAATATTAATTAATTGTTACAAAAACATACCTTAATGGCGGAAAGCAAAAGTTGTCTTTATACCTAAGCCAGGTAGAAGTGACTACTCCCTTGCTAAATCTTTTAGACCAATTAGCCTCACATCGTTTTTCCTGAAAACGTTGGAGAGACTATGCGATAGAGAGATCCGTGATACGGTTCTGATCCACAGACCGTTACATGCGAATCAACATGCATACATCCCAGGGAGATCGACCGAATCGGCACTTCACAAGGTAGTGGAGCGCATAGAGTGGTCGTTGGATAATTGTGAATCCACCCTGGGCGTGTTTATTGATATCGAAGGAGCTTTTGATAAAGCTACCATCGAAAATATGAGTGTAGCACTACAACTTCATGGGGTTCCCGTGATCATTGCAAAATGGATTCTTTTTGTACTGACTTGGAGAGCCGTGGAGATCAGTATTGGAGACACAAAGATTAAAAGATTTGTGACAAGAGGCTGCCCTCAGGGGGGAGTTCTCTCCCCACTACTGTGGAACATGGTAGTGAACAGCCTACTCAAACTCCTAAATGATATGGGCTATTATACCCTAGGCTACGCAGATGACATCGTCATACTGCTTACAGGAAAATATGAGAATATCCTCTGCATGCTAATGCAGGATGCTCTCAAGATTTTAGCACAATGGTGTAAAGAACACTCTCTCTCGGTAAATCCGACAAAGACAGAGCTTGTACTATTCACCAAAAAAAGAAAGCTGCCGGACATGATTATGCCCAGCTTAACAGGTACTCCTCTAAAACTAGCCGATGAAGTCAAGTATCTGGGAATAATACTTGACAAAAAGCTGAACTGGGGAAAACATTTACAGATGAAACTCGAAAAAGCTAAGCTGGCTTTCTGGCAATGTCGAGGAACAATGGGACGGTCATGGGGCTTGTCTCCTAAGATCACCCTCTGGCTCTACATCGCCGTTGTCAGACCCATGCTATGCTATGGTGCCCTTGTATGGTGGCCCAGAACCAAACAAGTAACAACAGCATCCTCCTTACACCAAATACAGAGAATAGTCTGTCTGGCTGTAACTGGGGCAATGCAAACAACACCGACTGCGGCTCTTGAGACTCTCCTCTGCCTCCCACCACTTGATCTTCACGTGCAGGAGATGGCGGTTAGGGGGGCGCTTAGGCTACGTAGTTGGAAAATATGGGACAATAGGTATGGAACTACGGCACATATGCGGATCTTGGAGGAATATTCCAGAGGAATACCTCTACTGCACTTGGAGCCAGATAGAATCCAACCTAAATATATATTTGACAGGAAGTACAACGTTCTGTTAAATACTGATAGAGCACCTAACTATGACATACGTCTATATTCGGATGGCTCCAAAAACGATGCTGGATCAGGTGCAGGAATATATTCTGCAGAACTTGACCTAAGCATAAGCATAGCGCTGGGTACATATGCATCCGTATTTCAAACGGAACTTATGGGCATACTACGATGCGCAAAAATAGTTCAGGATAGACATATCCAGAACCAACATATTCATATTATTTCAGACAGCAGGGCGGCACTCGTGGCACTTCGGAACCACAAAGTCACCTCTGGTCTGGTGCTTGATTGCATTCAGACACTGAATAATATATCTAACCAAAATGTTCTTTCCCTTTGCTGGGTTAAGGGACATCAAGGTGATGAGGGCAACACAAGAGCTGATGAACTTGCAAGACGCGGTTCCAATAGTCTTCCCTGCGGCCCGGAGCCGATGATCACGCCTTCAGTTAAAGTTCTAGATGCACTCTTAAAACAACATACCCTACAACTGCACACCCGCAGATGGGTACAAATAACAACATGTCGTCAAGCAAGGGCTGCAATAACCGCACCCTCTTGGAAGCATGCTAGATACTATCTGAAACTGTCCAGAGTCAATCTGCGGATAATTGCAGGGATTCTAACTGGACACTACAGACTAAACAAACATCTTCACATGATGGGATATGCAGAAGACCCAATATGTCGTGGATGCAATGAAGAGGAGGAAACAGCCGAACATGTACTCTGTTACTGTCCGGCGTTAACTTCAACGAGAGGATCTGTGTTGGGGGACTTCTGGCCTGACATGGCCAGAATCAGGGACACTCCACCTGCCAGGATCCTAGAGTTCATCCTAAAACTGGATTGGCTCAGTGGGGAATGACAGGACTGGGGTGTAACTGAAACCGGAGGTAGTACAATGGGCCCGATTGGTGGCCTAAGTGCGCGCGAGCTTGTCTTGCCCTCCAGAACAAATCCAGAATCCAGAATCCAGAGAACATACCTTAAATTATAAAGATTGACTAAAAACAATACAGTTGTTATCTTGAAAGATGAAGCTTACGTCACAACCATCTGAATTAAGAACCGACAATATATTTTTTTAATTTAGTTGTAGGAACATAAGTGCAACAAAGACACACTAACATAAATAATTTTTAAGTGTCTGATTTTAGAAATCTTATACGTCGAAAATTATATGACATCCAACGTATGAGATAGAAAAAGATAGATACAATATTTCATAGCTTGCATAATAATTTTAATGGAAGTAGTTTTTCATATTGACTGACACTAATTTTGACAAGTTACTTTGGTTTTTAGGTTATATTTCCATTTCGTTGTAATTAATTATTTTTTGTCTTTCCGGGAGTAAAGCGGTCACTTTACTCCCACTTTTGCGGGAGCAAAGTGCCAGTTTACTTAGGAGCGGGACGAAAAGTAAAGTAGCGGGACGAAAAGTAAAACAGCGGGACGAAAAGTAAAAAAATCAAATTTATTACTACGTCTAAGATTCCAAAAATGAATACGGTACTTTGACAATGATATCATGTTATGCAAACTACCACATCTGGGGTAGGCATAATAAAGTTTATGGTTATTTTCAAGAAAGGTCGACTACCTGAACCGCTTTGTATTTTTGAAAACTTAAATTTTATTTAACAAATTCTTCTAGAAATTCGAGTAGTTGACGAAATTATACTTCGAGATATAGAAATAATCGATTTATAGCGAAAAGACAAAAAATAGTATATTCGCGCTCGGGAGTAAAGTGACTTCTCGTCCTTCGGGTAAATTTTTCCCTCGACTGCGTCTCGGGTAAAAACCTTTGCCCTCATGACGAAAAGTGGCACTTTACTCCCTCGGTGTATAATATACTATTATAATACGTTATTGTAAATTTTGTTTTGCTATAAACTTGTTAAAATTTGTTAGCTTTTTTTAGCACTGGCGGTTTTAGAGGGGGGTAATTGGGTAATTACCCCCCCTAAGAATTATTATTTACCCTTTATTTTTCAACAAAAAAGATCAATCTATTTTGAAATTTACATTGATATAGGTATATTACCCCCCCCCTAAGCCAGTTGACTGGAAACGCCCCTGTTTTTTAGTACTAATAAGTATTGTTGTGGATATTATAATGATTATAATAATTATTATGATTTATTATATCGAACACTTATTTGACTTACAATTTTTGTCTTATTTCATACAAATGCCGTTTATGACGAAGCTTCATCTTTCATGATAACAACTGTACATAGGTTTATGATAGTGTTTGTAGTTTTCTCTTTTTTGTTACAATTTCAACAGGTTTCAATACTTTTAACTGATCATTCTTTTGTTTCGTATAATATGGTTTAATAGAATATTGAGTTTAATGAAAACTGAGAACGAAAGTAAAATATAAGTATGGGTTTCTACAAGCTGTTTGCCAATTAATAACGTTATTTAAGAATTTTTCAATAACATAAATACCTAACCTATTTCAATTTTCAGCAGTATGATCTAAATTCGTAAAAAGTTTCGACGAGCGAATTTCAATAAATTTGTATGCTACAGTCATCTATAAGACAAAATATTATTTGATTAAAATATCACTATGAGATTACAGTTTCCTAATGTTTGAAACAGAAACCTGTAAAATTAAGTAAGACTTCAAATTTAATCTTTGTCTACTGAAATGATATTTCATTATAATTTATCAGGCACATAAAAATGAAATATGTAAATACTTAAAAAAATTATTACTTTAGCATAATATCATAAAATCCTAATGTAAAATCGAATTATTGTAAAAATTACTACTATACTAAATAAAATCAATCGGTGAATTGTTTCACTTTTTTTTAAATTTTTTAAAAAAATGATTTCAAAGAAAATCGAAAAGACGAGATGAAACGTGAGTAAATTAAAACTAAATTGACAATTCGTAAATAATTAGATTAAGGATTCACATTCTGATATGTCTACCCTCCCGGATCTCTACAGTAGCATTACAATTTACCTTCTCATTGGAAATAATAACTCCAGATAACAAAAACACAAAGAATTCATTTGGCTTGTTGAAAGGTGATCGCTGGTTTAGCCAGTTAATAAATTTACTATTGTCAATAGTGTCGAGTATCTGCCATGATCTTGACAACTGAACATGCTGCTTAGATAATTTATTTGTGACTCCTGCAAGCTTTTCCATCGCTTGTATTTATCTAATGAGCAAGAACGTCTGACCAAAATCCGCACTAAATTTTCTCTCCCTGGCGAATTGTCAAAAATACCTGTTCTACAAATCGATTAAACTCTTTTATCGAGAGGATTGATTCCAGCTTCACCATGTTCTACATGTACAAATGCGCAGATTTTACGTAATGCAGATGTCTAGCTGCGTGAAGGTGACTAAGCATACATTGAACGGCGTAAAAGTGTAAGAGGCAAATCTTCTGTCTTTTCAATGCTCACAAAATTATGATGATTTCTTCTTGGTGGAAATATTGGTGAGCTGCAAGTTATCTCAATCTCCTCATCAAATGTAGAAATTATCTATTTAATTCTAGTTAGAAGACCTGATTCACAAACTACATTCTGATAATAAAGTTGGTGTACAGTAATTAACTCATCGATTTCATTCGAGTTCCTTTGTTACTTCCAATAGTCTCTCATAAAAGAACAGTGGTTATGATAACCTAAGGCAGTGAATAAGCGTGAAGAATGTTTCAATCTGATATATTGTAATAATACAAATAATATCCAGTGACATACCATCTAATGGTGTACTATTATGATTAATAAATTTATTTTAATTAATCTAGAGTGCGGGCTAACTTCATCTAATGGTGCAGTGGGCAAAAAAATATTTTTTTGTAATCTGTATAGAATTAAGCAAAATAAAAGAGATATTACTATACGATTAATGTGTATAGCAGTTATGGAATAGCCACATCCGATCATACCAATCTCTCACTTAGTGAGACCGTAGGCCGAACAACCACATCCGATATTTTTTGCTTCTGTGGTATTGTAGCATTTCAATTGCTATTATTTTTGCTTGGCATTTTTTAGATATATGTAAAAATTTATATTATCCTGAAATCCATGCACTATCCTGTGGATATCCACGCGAAAATAATTATTTGACTAATGGTTAATTTTGGCTACAATAACCTTCTTCTTTGAGTACCGTATCCGATATCCAAGAGGTACTTTACTAGGGAAATATTAATGGGGTGGTTTTCCGTTGCCTTCCCCATAGTCCACAGATCGATATTGAACTCTTTAGATCACAGCAAATTTCAGACGCAATCAGGACTTGAACCGCGGTTTCCCGCGCTACAGTCATCCGTGTTTGATTTACGCCAGACTGCTGGTCAATAACCACGATGGAGAATCATCTTTTGTTTTGTGTAATGTTTCATTTTAAAAAGTCCCACACTGTTTATTTTATGAAGTGATCTTTTTATTAAACTTTTAATAAAAATATTTAATATTACTTCTGTCTTTTTTTTGAGTTCATGTACTTTTTTCTAGCATCGAACATTTGTTTTGTTGCAGCTGTGGAGAATAACATCGACGACGTGGGATGGCCGAAAGATGTTACTTTTTGCACGTGAATTGATTTTTGTTTAAGACAAAGGATCTTTGATTAAGGAGAGCTTCCCCCAATATTTTAGGAAGTTGGCAAAAACACTTAAAAGTTTGTCAATTTGGCATTTTTTATGTTTAAATTCACAAAAAAGTTGCAAAACTTACAAAAAGTTAGCAATTTTAAATTAAGGCTGTTCTCTCGCAACCACTTTTTTATTTACAATTTTCTGACTTTATTTTTGAAAATAACGAGTTAAAATTTTTACAGTATGTCTAAAATGTTATTTACAATATTATGTCGGAGCGCTTTTATCGCGAATAAATAAATCGCAAAAAAAAAATTTTTTAACGCAATTTTAAAAAAAATTATGGCTCCGACATAATATTAAAAATAACATTTTAGACATACTGTAAAAATTTGGACGCGTTATTTTCAAAAATATAGTCAGAAAATTGTAAATAAAATTAACGCTAAAATGCGCGTATCTCTTGCATTCGCGATTTTTTTTACACATTACTTTATTTTTTATTGTACGTTTTTGGTCAGCTACTGTTATTGTACACCAAATAGTCCATTTTCTATTTAAAATCGAATTTTCATTCTAAGTGAGAACACAGCCTTAAGTAATTCAGTTAGCAAATTTTGCTAATTTGGGATTACTCCCCCTTGAATAAAGTTGGTTGAACACGTCCTTGCACAGGTGATTCCATCAACTGAATCGAAATGAAAGTCATCACTGTTGGTGTTGGTGATCATCACAATACACGATAGAGAATTTCTTGGCAAACCAATCTACGCATTCTTGACCAGATGTACAAGTTTTATCACCAAGGAACATGTAAGTTCATAAGTTGGATATCCTCTGACCTTTTTACAGTCATCAATATAACTCTAGAACAACTGGGGGTTAGCAATAATTTTTTCTTCTATCCTATCGATATAACTACGATGAAGGATTAAGTTAGGTTTCTCAGCTTGATTACGAGTTTCGAACAATTGGCATAAATCGAGACGACGAGTTTCTTTAAACCTTTTGTGCAAAAACTTTCTATAAGTGACTAGACTAATCAATTCTTTGGAGAACCACTTGGGATACTTCAAGACCACTACTTTCTTTCGCGGTACATGGTCATTGATGATGAACCACAACACCTGATAGAAACGATCCATTTTCCAATCAATATCATTGGAGTGAAATAGTAATGACCAATCGGATTTCAATAAACAATTTATTAATTACGTTAAAATCGGCTGATCTATGATCAAGGATAATATAATCATCATGTTCAAGAATTGATTGTGGTGAACTAATGCCTTGTATTTGTACATGATGTACGAGTACTATGTCGATATTTATTTTTATTGTAGTTACTCCAAAGTATATTTGTTTTGTTTATGTCTTGTGAATTTCATTTTCGACATAAAATTTTTTTTTTAATGTCAAGTATCTTTAAGTATGTTTGATTACTAAATATTAATTTGGTCACATTCATACGAGTAGATTATTGTTATATCTGTGTTTTTTAGTCCCGATGATGGATTTAGTGTACTTATATAATAGCCTAAAACTGTCGGCATTTTGATTTTTGTTTCATTGCCGTCTAGTAAGAACCAAGATTTTTTAGCTAAGTTTAAAAACTGTATAATTTAAAACCTACTCGTATTTTTGTTTAGGTAGGTATTACTTATATACCTACTTGAGGTAAGTAAATGATATCAATTTCCTGAAAATTGCCAATTGAGTAAAAATATTATCTTACAGTCTGCAGATAATTTATAGTATATCATACCACTTATACGTTACACCAACTTGAGGACCACCCATTTTATCGTCTACATGACAAATATACTAAAGTGTGAGGTTTTCATCACCTCATACCCTTTTAGTAATTTTTTAAATAAACTCAGGTAAAATCTTAACACCTACGACTAAGAACGTGTGAAGTAGCAAACCGAAAGTGATAATTGACTTAATAATATAAATTTAAAAAATATGGCTGTTTATAACACAAATTATAGACGCCTCAGAAAAAAGTTTGATTCGTAGCTTCGAAACATGTACATAATGTAAATATAGACCCTAATAAAATAGCCAACCAACTCTCAGCTTTTATATCGACGGTCATATTTGAAGACGTCATTAAGTCTTTACCAAAATAGTTTTATATTTTACCTATTTATTCTTTCTGAACCATTTAAAAATCTTTATTATTAACAGCACAGTCTTGATTTGTTCAAAACACTGCATTTTAAGCTACAAGAGAAGCGCCTTATTTTCCTATGAACTTATACACTTTCAAGTAGCGCATTACAATCATCACAATGTATCAATACTTTATTAATGAAAAGAATAGGAATGGGGAAAAATTGTAAATGATTCAAATTAATTTTTTGTGTATAGATAACGGGATGCTTATCAGGCACACCTACAATCGTTCTAGTGATATTTCAAAACAGGATAATTTAAAAAAATAGAGTTTTGCGATGGCATACAAGGTCTCTAGATTTGACAATTCTATAGTTCCCCTCTACATGGTTATTTAAAGAGAACATTTAATGATCAAGTCACAAATCATCAAAGTCTTAAGGGGACAACATTTGGGCGAAAAAATGCGATGTGATGAATTCAGAACAATATTCTTATGGAACTACTTTTTTTAGGTAATAATATTTTTGTTAATAAAAAAAATAATAAATATAATCTATAATACAGGGTGGCCTTTTGAAAACGAAACACACGAGATCGTGGCCAGCAGAATATTTTTTAAGAAATGCAAAAACACGTCAATTTTATCATTGAGGGGGACAACTTTTGCGACCAATGTCACTGTCGTATTATATGATATGTATGGCAAGTGACACCTCATTTGAAAGGTCTTGCTTTCCTGAATTCAGTGGTATAGTGGTAAAGTTTTATAAATTATTCAACAAAAAAAATTGAAGTTGCAAAAAAGCGAAATAAATTCGATATTTCAAGACATTTAAAAATAAAAAAGTAAATAAAAAAAGCTTGGATAAGTTGATTTTAATTTCAAGGGGGCTATTTTTACTGCTATTCATAAACATTGACAGTTCAACCCTTAAGGTAATGGGCAAACGACTCTTGGAATTTTGAATAAAAAGATGGGTCTATTTTTTATCAGAAAAGTGAAATTAGTTTTTGCAACTTTAGCTTTGATATACTTACAGAAATTTATGAAATGATGGAAGAACTGCTTCAATTCCTTATTGCAAGTAGCCCCCTTATAATAAAAATTAACTTGTCCAAGCGTTTTTCCCTTTTTTATTCTTAAATGTCTTGAGATATCGGATTTATTTCGCATTTTTGCAGCTTTAATTTTTTTATTGAATAATTAATAAAACTTTAAGAAAATTATAGCACTGAATTCAAGGAAGCAAGACCTTTCAAATTATGAGGTATTACTTGCTATATCATCCTTATTAACATTTCAGGAGTTGTCATCACAGCGCAAAGGGATGAAACAATACGGGAGTGACATTGATAGCAAAAGTTGTCCCCCTCAATGATAAAATTGAGGTATTTTTGCATTTCTTAAGAAAAAATTTTGCTGGCTACAATCCCATGTGTTTCGTTTTCAGAGGGCCACCTTGAATATATAATACAGCATTAGAGGCCATGAAGGCCCATAGCTTCATTGACAATCCTTCTTCACTCACTTTTATTTTTGATCTTCTGTTGTCAATCTACCACATTCAAAAGCTGCAAATCCCGCAGTACATTTTTCCTCCATTCTGATAGTAGTCTTCCACGTCTTTTCCTGCCATCAATCTCGCTGTTTCATATTTTCAGTGACACCCTGTCTTCTCTCATTCTCAGCAAATGACCCAACCATCGTAATCTCTGTGCTTTCACGAAACTTATTATTACTGGTTCACCGTATAATTTCTGTATTTCATCGTTGGTTCGTCTTCGCCATCCTGTTGTTTCCATTGCTCTACCATAGATTCTTCTTAATATTTTTCTTTCCCACACCTCAAGCATTAATTGGTCTTTCTTTGTTAAAGTCCAGACTTCACTAGCATATGTTACCACCGGTCTTATTATGGTCTTATATACACGTATTTTGACAGCTCTAGATAATATCCACCCTGTGATAATTGTGTTCAGTGCCAATAAACTTTTATTGCCCGATGTCATTCTGGCACATATCTCAGTACTACTTTCTGGTTTTCTCGTCAGCACGGTACCCAGGTAAAAGAATCTTGGTACTTCTTCTAACTCAATATGAGTCTGATTGATCAACTTTATATCTAGGTAACGGTTTTCTATAAATTGTTTATCATCTTATGCCATGTATTTTGTCTTCTTCTCATTTATTTCTAGTCCCATACTACGGGTCGCCTTGATCAGTCTTGAAAAACAGTCTTTCAGCTCGTTTTTTGTCCTTGCTAACAATGTCACATCATCTGCAAATGCCAAGCACTGGTGGGTGTTGTTGAATATTGTTCCTGTTCTGTTTAATTTACTATCTTTCATTACTTTTTCCAACACCAAGTTAAATAAAGGCTACCATGAATACTTATATATTGACATAAAAATATTCCTTTACATAAATTTTCCAAAATAAATTTTTATATTGTAAATAAACTTCTTCCAAAAAAAACTAAATTCAATGGTCGGATTATTTGTTATCACTACCCCAGCTTAGCTCAATCGAAAAACTTTATCGCACCGCTCACGCGCGACCTTCTAATAAGAAAATTTTGCTTTTTAAAAATTAATTCTTCTTTTCTAAAAAAAGAGTAAAAAGAAACACAAGAAAACTTCTCGCTACCTACTAACTTTATTACTTTTTCAAAAAATTTACATATTCAATCTCGCAATGCACAAAACCGCGACCTTGCAGCACCGTAGGTCGCTTGCAAGTCCTTATCAAAAACTAAAAATTTTTCCACTTTAGCTATCACAACAGGCGTCACACATTTTAAATTTTCAAAAATTAAATATAAAATTAAAACAAGCAAAATAAACTTCTTCATCCCAAAAAAATACAACAATATAAAACAAAATCGTGTTAGTTACACCATTTATAAGTCGGGAACGGCTGAACCGAATTTTATGACTTTTGATTTGTTGGATTTGTCTCCGGTCCGAATAGCAGAATAACTATTAAAACATCGTAAAAATTCACGAAAATAGTATATTATACATCATGGGACTAAGGTGCCACTTTTCATCTCGCGTGTGAAGGTTTTTGCACGAGGCCAGCCGAGTGCAAAAATCGCACACGGGATGTAAAGTCACCTTAGTCCCAAGATATATATTGTCATAAAATATCCGACCAAAAAAAAAACTGCCGAACTTATTTATGCATATCCCAGCTCGCTCAATCGAACATGAACCAACAATCGCCCAAGTTATCTTTCAAACCCTTTATCTTGCGACCTTGCACTTTTCCAAAATTAAAAATTCCCACTTCAACAAAACTCCGTTATTGAAAATTTTCCAATTTTCTTCTCTTTTAAATTTACTCTTCTTTTTTAAAATAGAATAAAATATACACGAAAACTTATCGCTGCACTCAAATTTTATTATAACTAATTCAAAAATTTACATTGAATCTCGCATACTACAAAATCGCGACCTCACAGCTCCGTGGATCGCTCGCGAGTCCCTCTCAAAATCAAAAACTTCCCCCACCTTGGCTATAACACCAGAGCGTCACCAAATTAAATTTTCAAAAATTAAACTTACAAAAATTGTCATCAACTAGTAAATTTCTTCATCCCAAAAAATATACGACATCTCCTTCCTATCCTTAGAAAAGTTCTGTAGGAACTAGAGAAGGATATCAAACGTCGTATCGTTGGGATGAAGAACCAACTTTCAAATTTACAAATCAAAACTTACAAATTACTATTTCATTAATTGACTAAACTAAACCAATCAAATTTACAATTGTTCAAAATTATTATTAAATTTACAATTATTTTAATCCGTTGTCCGTTCAATCGCGTTTTCATTTTAATAATTCACACTCTTCTTTATTTTTTATTTGGAGTTGTTTTTGGCTCCAACTTCCTTCCACCGTACCCTAATTCGATACGCCCATTTTAATAAAACGGATTGGCATGCCTGTACCACTTCCATCTTCTTCATCCAACTATGTTTATACAACTTTTGATTTTCGACTTTGTTCTCTTGAAAATTGTCGTTTTTAACTTTAATTAACCATACTAATTTTCCTGACGCCATCTCTTCTTGCTTTTTGTTTTCCCATCTACTTGACCTGGTTACATCCTTCCTGTCGGAATATCCACCCAAACTAGTAACTTTCATTTTATAATTTTCAAGGTTTCTTTGAATATCTATTTTTTTACTTCGCAGTTTTCTCCATCTTATTCTTCTTATTTGTTTTCTTGAAAATACGAGGCCTTCCTTCTTAGTGTTGCCATTGTGCCACTTTTCTTTTTCGATAAAAATTTCGATTACACTAATTTCTTCTTGAACAACTTTCTTAATGTTTTCTTTCACCTTAATCTCCTCAGTTTGGAACAAATTATTTTCTAATTCTTCATTTTTCAACATCGGTTTACTTAATTTTTCTACTGGAAAGTTTTTCCTGATTTGCTCAAATGTTTGGTTTATATTCTGATTAATCAATTGGAACATCTGTTCCAACCTCGGCATAAAATTTTCAACTATTTGCTCACTCATTTTTTTTATAGACTCAATCCCAGGGTAAAGGTAAGTTCTAGGATAAAATTCCTTATTTTATCCACTTGGCCCCACGTTGATATGCGACAGATGACATCGAAAATTATAATCTCTTGAGAATACCAATCGCACATTTGCAGTGCGCGACCTTGCAAATAAATATAACTTGAAATTTTAAAATTAATTTTTCTTTTCTAAAATAGAAGTAAATATACACGAAAACTTATCGCTGCACTCAAATTTTATTATAACTAATTCAAAAATTTACATTGAATCTCGCATACTACAAAATCGCGACCTCACAGCTCCGTGGATCGCTCGCGAGTCCCTCTCAAAATCAAAAACTTCCCCCACCTTGGCTATAACACCAGAGCGTCACCAAATTAAATTTTCAAAAATTAAACTTACAAAAATTGTCATCAACTAGTAAATTTCTTCATCCCAAAAAATATACGACAATATACTATTTTTCACAATTTTTCAATTACATCGGTCAATAACTAAATTTGAGATTTTGAATTTGCAAAAATATTTAGTAAAATGTGACGTTTTTTTTATTTGAAGTTTTGTTTCTATTTATATCGTTCCTTTATTCCTTTGTTTACTTTACTCCCGTTTTGAAAAAAATTGGCACTTTACTCCCGCAAAAGTGGGAGTAAAGTGACCACTTTACTCCTAAAATTGTGAAAAACAATTTATTAAATCATCTGTGTAGTATCCACTTTAATATGGCGGTTTATGATGTTTTTCGGACTTCACATGCGACAGGTGAGAGCATCGTCTGTTAAATATATCTGTGGTACCGTAACATGCTACAACTTGGGACACTATTACAACTTGGGACACTTTGAACACTATTCAGAAAACTCAATCTAGCAATGTTGCATCCTTTTTTTTGATTCGGCACGCAGAATATCTGTTTGATATATTATGTATTTCAAAGATCCTAGATTTAGTCGGGTGTGATAATTTGAAAAGAGTGCATAGCTGTGTTGAAAAATGTTTATGAAAAATATTACATAAATTTTATACTTTGGAAAACTTCTGCTGGGGCGGTATAGCTGTAAGGTGTGCTAAGTTCATATTTTATATGTTTATAGCAAATTTTGTTGTTAATTTAATGGTTTAATTATTTTTGTTAGATCTTAAACCCTTTTTTTTATTAATTTGTTCTTTTAAAAAATCTCCTTGCGTTTACAACTTAGAACAGTGTGTTTTAAAATGTTTTTTTAGTACTACAGTCGAGTGAATACCATATATAGTGAACTACCGGAAATTGTGAACACAAAAATTTTAACATTGAGTGTATATGGGACTCCTATATAACGAACAGCGGTAACCCCGATACAGCGAACTGCGTACTATAAATCGTGCAGTTTCAATGACATATCATTTGTAGGGACTTCCCCCAACATTGAGAATTTACATTACGTATTATATTTATACTTCATTTCACGCGTAACGTTAGCATAGAATGGAATTTTTATATGTTGGTGTATCAATTTAAGAGAAAAAGTATTATAGCCCAGTCAAAATAGACATTGAGCCTTGCATACATTCCCAAGAAGCTGAAAATTTACATAAACGTTAGGGATACCATTATAATGAAATTGTGAAAAGTCCCCATCGATCCCATATGTGCAAAAAATTTTATGCGAGGTCAAAGTTCGCAAACATGGGTTTTTTTAATTTTTAAGCAAAACGGTTAGTTTTATAAGAAAATTAGTTCAGTCAAAAATTGTAGATCATTTAATTATCTATAAAAATTATTCTTGTACTTTTTTTTCTAAGATTCACCATTTCTGAGAAAAAGCGATACTAAAATTTACCCAAGTAGTATTAATTCTCCATAGTACATACATTAGGTTGTGTAGAAACGTGTGCATATTTTAGAATCGCTTTTTATCAGAAATGGTGAATCTTATGAAAAAAAGTGAAAGGACAATTTTTATAGATAATTAAATGATCTACAATTTTTGTCAAAATTATGTTTCTCATAAAACTAACCGTTTGGCAAAAAAATTTAAAAGACTAATTTTTGCGAACTCTTTGACCTCGCATAACATTTTTTGCACGATGAATCAATGGGGGGGACTTTTCACAATTTCATTATAATGGTATCCCTAACGTTCATGTAAATTTTCAGCTTCTTGGGAATTTATGCAAGGGTACCCCTATTTTTATGTCTATTTTGACTGGACTATAACTATTAAATTAAATAAAAAACAAATACAATCAAAAATAACATCATTTTTCCTAATTAATAATTATATTTGTATTAATTTTCTTTAAAATAAAGCTTTAATTTTCAAAACGTGGCTTTATTGTAAATTTTGTAAGTATCGAAATAGTGAACAACCCCGAAAAAGTGAAAGGTCTTTGCCATATTTAATTCACTATTTCGCGACTCGACTGTATTTGTAAGATTTTTCAGATTTTAAAGGATTTTTTACATGACTTTTAAAGGACAAACTGATTTATTGTAAAGGAGATTTATTGTAAAATTGTAAATATCTCAGAGATTTTTAGAGATATTTAAGAAATACGGGTCTCATTAGTGACTTTTTCGATTATGGATACTTTTTTTTATATGCTACTATGTTGTTTTTCATTTTTTTAAAAAGAATATACTGAAGTGATCTCGGCGAGATACCTCTAAAAAGCGGCAGCTCGTAAAATGGGAACACTCGAAAATTTTTCCTAGAATACGTAGTTTCAAGACGAAAATGAAATATGGTCGAAAGGTCAAAAATTACGTTGAGCGTCAAAAAGTTGAAACAAAGTCGAAATTAATAATAGAATAATAAATTGTAATTTATTCAAAATTTTTTTAATAAAAAATTTATCAAAAAGACTTCTTTGTTACTCACAACTTGAGTTTCGAAAGCCTGGTGTATGGTGTTAGTAAATACTAATGCGTTGCTATAAATGAAATTCTAATAATCAAACAGCAAAACAACGCATTAGCACCCACTATTGGTGTATTCGTGTTTGCAAAAAAAACAAATTTTACAATAATAAATTTTATGTGAAATCAAAAAAAATTATTCAAACATTAATCAAAAATAAAGTTTATCGGCGCCACAAATTTTTAATTTCACAAACGCGTAATTTATCGAAAATGTTAAATAAACGAATGGAGCTCATTTTACCTTGTAATTGTGAAGAAACTCCTCATCTGACACGCAGGAACGTCGAACCATCGACCAAACGTTAATAAATTTTCCAAAAAAAAATAGTAAATTCTTTCAGACAATTGCAAGTTCTGCAAACCAAAATATTCACCTCTCCAATTCCAAATAGCAGACCAATAACTTTGGTCAAACGCCAATCCAAGCTTCAAAAAGAATTCTGGTCCTCACAAGACCAAGACGACCTCACTTATTAATCACTAAATTAACGCCTTTTTCGGAGACCAAAAACTAACTCAAAAAATGACCAAATGTCAACTCTCTCTCACGACCCTGATGGTCGGCTTGCCTTTGCGACCCTCCTCGGTCGACTGACTTTCTGGAAAATTTTCTCTTCCTCTCGTTAATTTTTGATAACGTTCGAACTTGCGTTGTGCGAACAATTTTATCACGCGCTAACTTTTAAAATTTTTAATAGTTTGTAATATAAAATAAATTTCAAATTTCAAAATTTTTCAAATAAAATAAGTTTGTTGGTGTGTTTAAAGTTACAATTAACTTTCATTGGTCTCTTTGATAAATCGAAAATAACATAAAAAATGAAAGAAAAACAAAATTATCAATTTCGACTTAATTTTGTTATAAAATTGATATTTTTAAAGTCGTTTCACGACAATACATATATACTTATTTCAGATTGTGAACGGCTCAAATAACTTGATTTATTTAGTTATTTTAATAAGTGTCCCAAGTTGCAGCACCTGTGAGATGAATTGGAAAACTCAGTTTTTTTCTTTTAAAGGGCTTAAATTAGCAAAATTTGCAAAATGTAAGAGGTATTGTTAAAGTACTCAAAGAGACCGGAAAAATAGCTATCTCTGATAATTGAAAAAAAAAAGTACAAAATGAACGGCACATCATTGAATGTCAAAAATGTCCCAAGTTGTAGCATGTTACGGTAGTCATAATGTGGCGTATTTACACTTTACGGCCCTTACAAACTATCACGATAAAATTAAAAGTAAAATATTGTAAATGTACGGTTATTTTAAACAGACGGCCAAACATAATTTTTCATCGATAATCTCTTTCCGATTAGTTAAACTATTTATAACTAAAAAAACGGCTGAACCGATTTTTATGATCTTTAATTTGTTTGATTTGTCTCCACCCCAAATAAAAGAAAAATTATTAAAACATCATAAAAATTCACGAAAAAACAATTTATGAAGAAAATTCATTTTGAAATTCAGATTTTCTTGCTAACACCTGACTTTAAATTATGTGGGTGACTTATGCACAATATAAAAAAATGCTTGTAACTGAAATTCAACTCCTTTGCTCGTGGGAGAAAATAATCTTAAGAATAATATGATAACATTAACCGAATTCATGATAACTATAACCTTCATGACATATTATAGCGGAAAACCGCTAAACCGCAAGTCTTAAATCGCTTTCCCGTGGACAAAATTTTGCCAAATTTTGATGGCGACCGCAGCAGGAGTTTCCGCCTGCCACTCCATTTATCCGGAAAATTTATCTCAAATTTTGTTCGCGGGAAAGCGATTTAAGACTTATCCGGTTTAGCCGTTTTCCGCTATAATATGTCATGAGGGTAAGCGATGTTTTTTGTGTAAATATAATAATCTAATAATATATATCCGTTCCGCTCCTGGCAGAAGTGATAACCATATCCGAATGATAACATTAACCGCGATTACATTAAGCGGGCCCCACTGTATATTGATAATTAATTTTTCATACAACCTTGAAACCTTTCTGATTTGCAAACGGTCAGATATAAATTAATTGCCAGTAAATGCATTTCTTGTTTTGTATGTCATTGAAGACATTCCCTTGGGAAGAAAACGCATCAAGTTTTTTAAACACGAAAATTTTCTCATATTCTTGTTCTGAATTTGTTAAGTAATTCGAGTTGATTTAATTTAAGGCAAAATTTAAATCTAAGAAAAGTATAATAATGCGATGTAAAAATAATTCATGGCCACCCTGTATTTTATGACTATAAAATACTAATGCATGCTAACCTTATACTAAACTAGACTCACTATTGGTTATTTAGTATTCAACTTCTTAGTTCTTAGTAACACTTATTTGTATAAGGAAACCTGTACCGAATTTACTTAACTTTCAGACCTATCATTGGTAAACGAATGTATTATAAAGGTGCCTATAAGTAAACAAACAAACACACGCTATGCTTGAAGGAATTTCTGAAATCCTCACGTTTGTTTGAATTTTTTTCTTGCTTAAGAGTAATAATCAAATGAAATTATCAAGCTGTTAATCGACAGGTATGTTGACTTTAAATTTGAAGGAAAAAACACGAACTAAGCTTTACAATAATTATTATCATAATGAAAAAGTGAAAACCAATATTTTTACAACTATCTCACGCCTTACGGTTACCATTTTGATACCATCAAGTCGGTTCAACAACGATATTTCAAAGTTGTATTTCTTTTATCATTTATTAGTGCTTTTAACACCCGAAGCTACGGTGCCCCTTTCGAAACTCGTGTTCCGCAAAAGTACAGTATAAAAATACGCTATATTATACATCAATAAAGTAAATAATAATAACTAACATCATTTGTGGGTACCAATGCAAACAATAATGATAGTATATAAAAATTGATATCCAATAGGCTTGCTGGTTTCCAGTGAGTCCCTGTTAAATTGGAGATTTTAGCTTTTATCTATCTTTTGTCACAAACAATTTGGAATCTCACCGAGATTCTTAGATTTTTAATCGGATCAAAAATTTTAATTTAAGCAAATAAAATTAGGATTAAGGATTATCGTACAAAACTTGCTCGAAGAATTCAAAATTTTAAATACTAGTAACTTTGCAAGAAATGAAATTAAAATGATAAAAATGGAACTTCACTCAAGCTCTAACAAAGCTATATCTATAGACATGGATTCCACAAAAAAATCGGAATAAGAACGAAAATAGAACAAATATATACAGCCCTTTCTCAAGAATTTCACGAATAACTCCGCGACGGTTGCAGCTCAAACTAAAAATTTTATAGCTCATTCAGACTCAAAAAATGCTCAAACGTTTGACACCAAATTTACCCCAAAATTCCACTTGAAGGCCAGCATGTCTACAGCTCTCTTGAAAAGTTTTCACAAATTACTCCGCGACGCGACGGTTGAGACTCAAATAAAAATATTGGAAGCTCACTGATGCTCAAACGATACTCGAACGTTTGACATAAATTTCACCCAAGAATTCAAATGGTTAGCGGGGAGAGGGGAGCGACATACACCCATAAATTCTTTAATTTTGAAAATAAGTTTATTGTTTACTTATTTGGTAGAAGGAAAGGAAAAGCTTAAAAAAAAGTAGAGTAGTTTTGAAGGTTCCATATCGTCGGTGAAACCAGAAAATGGTGTAACTCCATTTTAATAAATTTGAAAAGTAGCAACTTCATCTTCAATTTAAAAGAGTAAAAATAAACCTAAATTTCTAAAAAGGAGTTACACCGTTTTCTGGATAATAATTTAAACAGCTGTAAATTCCTTGGTAAGAAAAAATAATGAATAATCTTTAAAACTTTGTAACGTAGTTTGCGAACAAACACCGCCAATGCCTCGATGCCCCGTTGATGTTTGCGGGTGACTAGCTAAGGGAACACACCTCCGTCCAGTACCAGAGCTGGGTCGCGCGTACGCGTTTCGCAGATTCTTTAAATGACTTACCTCACTCAGCACAACAAGCTTAAAGTTACTGCTAACTAGAGAAAAAATTGTGGGCGCCAGTAAGACAGAAAAAATTAAATAACAAATTTTTATTGTATTACAAAAAAGATGGTTGATCAGATCAACCAAATACACACAGATGTAAAATGGTACTGCTATTACAAACAATACAGTAAGCCGGGCTCAAAGTCTCAAACAAAAATGTTTGTAGCTGAAGGCTATCAAAGAAAAAACCACCAGGAGACTGGTTGGTTGCCCCAGCAATAGGCTTCCATTTTATGAAATTAAAATTTAATAAAATGCAAAACTGTAAACAACAACGTGCAATTGATTGTTATTACTTATCAAAAATATTTACCTTGGAAACTTACATGGCTAATCTGATAAATCAAAATTTTAACAATTTTAAAAGAGTTTTTTGACCTTATAAGTAAAAGTTAGATAAAATCTAATGCTCTTATCATACGCAGTTTATATTTCTACATTATATTTGTGTCTTTCAATTTTTCTCTAAAATAATTAGGGAAGCAGGAATTTGCAAAAATAAGTTTTTACACGTTAATATCCTATGATCAGCTAACTCATTCAGCACCCGGTTTATAAAGGTGGTCCACTTCAATTTTTTTTTTATTTTTTTATGATGTTGCATTAAAAAATACATACAACCCTAAATTTTTACCCTTTTACAATCAACCCCTATTTTTTAATAGCAATATTAGTAATTTAATAATTTTTGACACCGGTAGATGCCTGGCGGAGATAACTGATCAAGTGATTAGCTATCGACCGGGCTTTGAATTTATATGGCAAAACAACGTTTGCCGGGTCAGCTAGAATTTTTATATAAATTCAATATTTTATTAGGAGTATTAGGTGTATATACCCTTAAATTTTTACACCGTTGTATTTATCTTAGTAACGCCAAAAATAAAGTTGTGTATTACTAGACGTTGCTAGGATATTACAACGGTGTATAAATACAACACCAATACATGAACCAGTGTGAATACCCCTATTATTTTAAGCACTTTTCTCTCGAGCAATTGTTTTCGAGCAACTTTCCGCACAAACTTACTAATTAAAAATTGTAATAGTGTATTAATAAAAATTATTAGCGTATTTATTATAATGATGAATTTAATTTATTGATTGATTTATTGGTGCTTTATTGCAATCTATAAATAAGCGTGTTTTGGTAAATTGCAAACAAGAACGTTCTAAATCAGAAATTTCACTTTCTACAATAGAAACTTGTGGAGTTGGTGGAGGTGGCGGAACTTCTGGCGGAGCACCATGCATCCATCGTCGTCGTAATAGATCGTTTAGTTGGTCAGTTAGTTGATTATATCTGTAATTTTATAATTATTAGAATACACTTCATTTAATAGAAAACCTTACGCTTCCTCTATAAAATCATCTTTTGCCACAAAACCTTCATCGGATAAAGGAGGATTGTCGTTATACGAACAAATTCCTAATGTGTGCATTCCTATAAAAATAGTAAAAAGATAATAATATTCTATTTTGAAATAATAAAATTATAAAACTCTACCTGTTTTGTATTGATTTATATCAATATAGTTTGTGCGCATTCTATCCATTAAATAAAATAAACTCTCTAAAAATATTTTAAATTAATTATTAATTTAGTATTTATTAGAAGATAAAACAAATAAAATATGACAGACGACAGACTCTCTGCACTTTTTCTACTTTTATTTCAGAAAGCGTTAATTCTATTTCAGATTAGTAAGTTGTATTTCAGAAAGTGTCATGTTCATGATGTGTAATTAAGTAAGTTACAATTGGTCTGATCCAAAGTTACAATTGGTCTGATCCAGAGGCCTAAGCGAGTGTGAATTTATCTTAACCCTCTACAGAAATTGCACAATTTATAGGAAAATGGTGCAACGCATCACTTGTAAGACACCGAATAACAAGTAGCAATGGACAGAAAAACTTGCTAGTTTGGATAAATTAGATACGATTTACGATGTTGATAAAGATTTGGTTATATACTTATTTAGAAAATTTGTTCAGTATACGAGTTAATGGGGGTTATGAATAAAAGTGAGCATGGAGTATATACTCAAAATTTTGAATTAAAAACCTTAAATTATACTAATAAAACCTATAAGTAGATGATGAGCATGAGTAGGTACGCTTATTATAAAAGTATCTACTTATATGCTTAATTATTTTTGAATTTTATTCATACAATTCCGAGAAAAATTTCAAAATTATGAGTATATACTCCATGCTCACTTTTATTCATAACCCCCATTGACAAAAACTCAGTCGATTAGTAATTATTGGTTAAACATTATGAATAATTATTATTGGAGATTTCTCAGAATGACATATGGGAATAGTAGATGATGAGAAATTGCATTTAAGAATCATCAAGTTGTATAAGGTTAGAATTTGAACATTAAAATTTTAACGTACGATTGTTTTCTTTTCAGTGGGTAGTGTTTTTCAATGATATTTTTTTTAAATTTTGTTTTATGTATAAAACGTTAACTTTATAATATTTTTGCATATTATTAAGTTAATAATAATTTTGTTAATTTTTTTCCTCTTTCGGAGATACACCATTTCAGCTAAAATTTTGAAAATTTTAGTAGGTAGTTCTATTTAAAAATCTAAGAAATTCAAGTAGGTACATTCATTAATTTATTTTATGACCTTAAATTAATTGCCGCAATTTGTTATGCTACGACCACCAGCTTTACATCTCAGATTCACACTGGCACCATCCCAGCTTTTTTTGAACACTTTTGATTTTTAAAACAACACTGTAAATTGCGAAAATTAATTCAAGATTACACAATTCAATATTTATTTTATGAATTAGAAAATAGCAATATTTACGTAAATGTTTTTTATTGTAAAGTAGTGGAGGCTCGGTAAATCCTGCTCGAAATACGAGACATTTATTTAATAAGTCTATAATAAATTCAATTGGATTATCTGAAAAAAAAAATGTTTAAATTATAGAAAATTTTTAAATCAACACTTGACTTGTATAGATCTAGTTTAAAATTTTAAACTGTAGATTAACCAATCACAATAGTCAAAATCCGAGTTTAAACCATAGTTACCGGTTAAACTTGGACTATACAAGTCAACCTGATTTTTTGAAAAACTAAGTTTACTTTATTTATCCACAGGAGTTATTGAAAAAATTAACTAACGATGGAACAACCAAAAGATATTTTTAAGAAATTTGTTTTTGTAGACGCTATAAGGTCAAAACTTATTGAAGAAGCAGAAAAGATGCTAATTCCCCTCTTTAATTTGTTGCTTTCCTTTAAAAAATGTGATGACTAAGTGAAAACTAAAAATCACAGACTAAGGCGTCAAAGGGTATTCGGGTACATTTTGTTTATTTATGTGATGTGCATTAAACCAGAAAAGAAAAAAAAATTTATTTTTAAATGCAAATAAATGCAATTTTTTCCAAATTCTTCATTGGATAAGAAAACGCTCCCGTGTACATGTCCGTTCCCGCTTTGAACTCTTGGTCAGCGGAATCCTTTAGTAAGCATCTGCTAAATTAAAAAATGAAACAAAAAATAATAAAATTTTATTTAAAAAGCATTTCTAAAAAATATTAATTTTGCAACCTTTTATTGGTAAGGATCAAAGTTAACCTCGTCAAAAAGTATAAGAAAGTATAAAGTTATGTATTTTATTGGCAGTAGAGTTTAGAAACTTTATAATTAATAAAAATATCAAAATAAATCAAGCAATTAATAATAATTTACGTAATTTTATTTGCAAACTAAAATTTACAGCAGAGTAGCATGAAGTGAAACGTAAGGTAATATTACGAATAAGTAGTTGAAGGAGGTTCAATTGCTCAATTGCCTATTGGGCCAGTAAAAAAAACAAATACTCAATCCAATCAACAAAATACTAAAAACAAATCAAATTCCCAGTAAACTATAAAAACAAAAACTGAAAAACTATTTTTATTTCTGACGAGAAAGCCCAAAACTTGTAAAATTTGTGCCCCACTCAGCGTAAAGTTGCTTTCTTGGCTACATGATATAGGTATATGAGTAGAAGAAGAGTATTATTTAGTCAATGCCAAAAATTGCGTTATCGGAAATATGAAAGTCATGGATAGCCAAATTACCGTCAGAAAATCATATTAGTAACCTGTGATTTTACAAAATCGTTGATTAAAGGAATAGTTACTTCTTTAATCAACGATAAAACTAAACCTTCAAAAGGTACAAAATTACAAAGTTGTTTACCGTCTTTGTGACATCTGGTATACCTACCTGGAAGAGCACTCAGCATATGGGCAATTATAAATTCAAAAAATTTAAATATGTGATGAATTCTTAAATATCGTTGTGCATTTCTCATAGCTTCCGACGTTCTTAAAATTGGTTCTTGTAACCCAATTTCCGATTTTACTGTTTCCTCGACATTTTCTTCTTCATCTTCATCTAGACCCATCAGGTACATAAGTTTTTGTTTTGTTTTAGAAGCATCTGATTCTGCAAGAGATGGATTTGTTTGTGTTCCAGAAGAATCACTTTTTGTTAAATCAGTTTCCATAACATTTGAAGAACTTGTACTTGGTGTTGAATAGTACTCCCCTTCCCTTTCTTGTGCGTTATATAGTTGTTTTAATTTATTATGTTCGTCTAATTGAAGAGCCTCTTGTAAAGAAGCTAAATTTCTTAAGCCACATCCTGTAACTAAAAAAGAAGGAGGCTCTTCTTTCTCAGGTTCACCTACCACTGTTGAAAATAAAGGTTTTTCAGCTGTGGCTATATGGCACAAAACACGTTTCTGGAGCGATGTTCTCTTAAAGCAATCGTGTGAAATTTGTAGTCGTTTAGGAAATCCAGGTATTATAGCTGATGTAAATTTCTTTTTTGGTATTGCTGCAATATAAAACCAATTTTAAAACATAAAACCGTAGTTATTCGATACTACTTATTATGTGCAAAAGGCCATTGTATCTTTTGTTTGTCATTGAAGTACGTTAGTGAATGTTTACAACTTTTTTGTTAAAATAAAATTGGTTGTAACCTATGTTAGCCCTGTATAGTCAAGAGCAGTTACACTCACAAGAAACTGCAAGTGGCTATCAACTTTACCAATAAATGGCTAGAAAGATTTAAACTTTACTGTATCAATTGTAAGCTCGCTTTAATTAAAGATTTGGAAAAACTGAGAAGCATAAAAGGACGATAAATTACTGTAAATATTATATTATTATTATAATCATATTCTCATATATTATAGTAATTTGTTTGCTTTTAATAGCCATTTTAATGCTAAATTAAGGTAAAGAATTTTTGCTAATTATAGTAGACATATTTCTTTTAACAGTAAAGTTCATCCAAAATAAGATGACTGAGCGAGAGCCGATTTTTTGCACAGTAGATGTGGAAGGAGAACGTGCTAGTGCCGTCGTGATTTAATTTTTGTTTCTGGACATTAGCTCCGCTCGGTCGTCTCATTTTGGATGAACCCTACTAATTATTAATTTTAAATTTTATAAAAAAAAGTTTTAAATTTGAAATTTTAATGAATTTCTTAAAACGTGATAGTTGACCTTATACTTAAATTTCAAAAATTTAAAGTTGAGAATAAGTTTTAAATAATAATCTACAGGTAGATATTGTCGTGTTCTGTTGAACAACTGCTTAAGGTCCGTGCTCAATTTTGTCGGAGTTTGCAAAAAAAGACTCTCCCAGATAGTGAGTTCAAGTAAAACTTCAAAAAATAAATTTTCCACAATTACATAAATAAAACCAAATTATGCAGGGTATCAATGAAAATTTAATTAAACGAATGTTGGTGATAATTAAATTTTGAATTACACAAGAAAACGAAATTTTTGTAATTTTAATTAAATCAATTTCAACACAGAAATAAGCCAAATTTAGACACAATCTACCTACAAGTTCGCACATTTAATAATCCAAATTCATTACTGTAACTTGTAAGCAAATTGGACGTTGTAATTATAAAATAATCTGAAATAAAAATTTGTACACATACACAGAAAAAAAGGTGTACTTAAAAGTAGAACAATTTGTGCCTAGATTGTCTACAAGTACAAATTGGGTGAAAATTAGGTACAATTGTACTTAATTTTAGTCAATTTTAGTCATCTCTAGCGCAATTGTACTATTTTATAGCACAAATTGTGCTAAATTTTTACACAATTTGTACTTGTAGACAATCTAGGCACAAATTGTTCTACTTTTAAGTACACCTTTTTTTCTGTGTAGCAAATATTAACTATATTAATATAAATAAAAGCAAGTAATAACTGAACGCATCCATAAGAAAGTACAGTAGTTTATGGTTAGTAGTCAGCTGTTCAACACGCGATAATCGTAGACGTTTGAAGAAAGTTAATTTCAGCAACCGAACAAGTTATCCAATAATTAAAATTGTTCTTTTTGTGCTTTTAATGATTTAAAGTGTGTTATGTGGTCGAACAAATTTTTCATGACGAAATCCTTCAGCATAAATATAACGTGGTATGTAAAATAAAAATGTGACTGCGTTGCATAATCTCCATTAATGTTTAATTTATAGATTAATTATGATCATATACCGTAAATTAATAAAATTCAATTATTAATTACCATAATGAAGTTCCGATGACCAGATGCAGCCTGGATAAGTTTTCACGTTGGATTTTTAATAAAATGGCGGGTGCGTATCTTTTCATGTCCAAACGAACGATTCAATCAAATTTTCATATTTCCAATCCATTAACTAAAATTGCACCACACTATTGTCATTGCGCTGACAATTTAGAAAACAAAACCATTGTTTCACAAACTCATAAATTATATCCAAATTATTGAAATTTATTCAAACATCAAATCATCAAAAATTGTCGTTGAGTTCTCGACTTCATACCCTCATGATCTGTCAACAACTAAGGGTCAGTTGTATAAAAGAGGATCATCCTTGACCATGGATCAAGCTTCAATTTAAACCAATAGAAAACTTAAAATAAAATTTTAACTGTTCTGATTGGTTTAAATTAGAGCTTGATCCATGGTCAAGGATGATCCTCTTTTATACAACTGACCCTAACTTATCTTCCACAAAATTTTCACTTCCTGTCCTTTCCAGGTTTTTCGAAAATCGTGTCCCATGCTAATTGGTTAATCCAAAATGTTCTTAATTTGCTTCAATTTTGAATTGCATCTAATACCATCTAGATTGTTTAGCACAAATCACGAATTACAGTTCGCTTTATACGTACTCACTTTAAGTTAAATCTTTTGCAGTGTAAACAATACAAAAAAATAATAATTAACCAAAAACGTCATCTAATTTGACTAATTTAATTTTCTGTTAGGTTTCCGGACAATTTTCCACCTAAAAATTCCGTTTTCGGCATACCAAATTATCGGTACCATAATTGAACTCAAATCACTTTGAATTCGTCCAAGTAAACAACAAAAAACTCAAATACGAGAAAAATTTATAATGAAATTTTAATTGTGGAAATCTTAAATTTATAAAAAATGAAATTACACAACAATATATTAAATTATTTTATACTTCTTTACAAAAACATAATCACAACAATAGCTACAATCGGGACCGTTTTCAGGATTCAAAGTTAATTGAAAAAATTAGCAAGAAAAATTATAAAATCAACAGATACCTTACCGAATTACATGTTTCAATCTCATTCACGATTCTACTCGTGAAACTGATATCGTCAGACCCAAATTGATTTTATGAAAATACAATTTTACTTACCAATTTTCAAAAAACTTGCATCCCTTTGGTCTTGACTGTACAACTACCTTTGTGCTAATCAATCCGTAAGAAATTTTCAAGTACCCTTTTTAGTTTAGGGTTATTAAACTTGCGATTTTTGTCAACCTTGTGAAAATTAATTAAAAAAAAGTTTTAAATTTGAAATTTTAATGAATTTCTTAAAACGGGATAGTTGACCTTTTACATAAATTTCAAAACTTTAAAAAACGTGCTCTATTTTCAAAGTTTGTCTGTAGCAGTGGGGTAACTATCTATGTGTAGGCTTTCAATTGTGGAATAGAGTAAAAAAAGATCATTAAAAAAAAGATTTAAGGAAAAATAAAATTATTAGGTTTAAAAAGAGTCACTCATTGTGAAATCCAAAAAATGTGAACCAAATCAATTATTTTTCACATTTTTTAGTTACACTGTGAAAATAACAAACAAAAGTCGGGTATTGTAGACTTTTGTACGTTTTTGTTTTTAACTGAAAATTTTGTGAATAACTGGTCACAGTATAAGACAATGCATGGAGTCACGATAACATGAACTCATAAAGGAAAAGTATTCTTACATTTTCGAGAAGTTTAAGTTAAGTCACTCTCGAGTTTTTGTTTATCGAGAAAACCCGAAAGAAAAAGATCAGTCAGAATACCAACAACAATTAAGATTTTACGTGAAAGCATCAGGCGAAATTGTTACCGTTCGTTAACGAAAATAGCGCAAATATTTAAATAAATCATAAATATCTTCAGAAAATACTTCATCAAGACCTTGAACTAACGGCCTATAAGAAAAAAGGTTCATCGGATACAGAAGCTATTATAGAGAAAAGGTTCAAAATTCATTGTACGCAGCGCACGAATCGGACAAATCGGAAAAAAATATTATTTACAGTGTTTCTAATGAACCATCGTTCATTATGTTGTATCGCACGCATCGGATCTCGGCAAATCTGATGGGTTTGCTCGAGTAGGTAACTTTTCCTATGAGTACGATGGGTGCAGCTGATGTCATGAACAAATCCGAGTAATGAACGTTAGGAATCGCAACGGCTTGATTGCAGTTTTTGCAGTTTTTATAGTATTTATTGCATTTAGACAATTGAAGAATTTAATCCTTTTTTATTATGCTTATTAACTTGACCAAAGAAATACGATTTGTCCGATGCGTGCGCTGAGTACGATGCCGAAATATGAACCCGTACCTTTATATTATATAAATTAATGTTAAATGATAAATGAAATGAGTATAACTAAGTCTTATACTTTTTAGTTATTCTGAAAACAAAAGAAAGCACCATGAACGTGAGTTTTTCACCTAAGAAAACTCTTTTAGCAAAACTAAAATATTAATTAATAAGGATAAATTTTTGAACCAACACTGCCAAGGAAACAACGCAGATGTTGGAAATAACAAGCCTTAAAGGCTCAAACTAAGTTGAAGAAGAAGAAATTTTTGTGTAATCATAACAACATTTCAGTTATGGGATTTAAACTTATAAATTACACTTATTAGTAAAAAGCAGTGTATAAAGTACACTTAGTAGCCAAAGTTCCTTTGAATGTGTATCTAACCAATTACTATTAATTCAAAAACAACTTGCTGGTTAAAAGCACTTTTGGGAAAATTATAATAAATTTAAAAAAATTGTTGGATTAATCTTGTAAAATTATTTTCCAAATATCTTGGCATTTTGCTCTGTAACGCCACCAGTAATCTGCTTTATTACTGTACTCTGTACTACTATGGCTTAACTATTTTTCTTACTTGCCAAAAAAGTTGTTTTGAATATTTCAATGTCGCACATTTTTGTTTTTTAGTATTGTAACAGTATTTATAGTTTATACTATAAAGGTTTATAGGTTATATAAAAACCTATATAAAGGTTTATACCTTGAGGACGTTCGACGACCTGAATTTCCTGATAACTTTCTGAGATTTTACTAGGCAATGTTGCAGCAATATCTTCTTTTGAAGATTGCTCCAGCATGGACTTTGATTCATCCAATACTGTAGATAATGCGTCTGGTTCTTTAATAATTTCATTAGCTTCTTGTTCCTCCTATAATAGTTTTTATATTAATGTCTTAAAATAACTTAAAACACATTTATATGATAACTAAAACAATCCTTACCATACTGTATAATATTATAGTTTGTGTATAGAATGTCAAAATATAACTTCAAATAGCTTATCTTTGGTTGACCTACTAGATCAATATAATATAACTATTTGATATAACTAATCCCAGTTATAGTTATAACCATTATAACTAATTAAATTACGGACATCACATTATTGTTCATTACTCGGCAACTATTTGTCATAGATTCTATTTCTATTGTAATTAAGGTTGTTAGAAAGAAATCGAAGTAAATGAAAAGTTTTTGAAATTTTTACATTAGTAAAAATCTAAAAATCTGATTAGTTCTGGGCACATGATTGCAAAATCGCCACTTTTATTTTTGTTTAGTTTCAAAACTTGGTTGACTTTGGTCACGGCTTTGTTTTAAAATAGTTTTTACATTACTTACCATTACGATGAAATACTGTCAGTCAAGTTTTCAACTTCAACCTTCGAAATTCTAACCATTTACATCTCAATTCTGCAAGTAGCATTTTCACCATCCAATAAAACTGTTTATCGTAGTTTCATCATAGATTTTGTGCGACAGCTATCAGAGTGGGTTTTTGTGAATTTAGTTCTTGATAATTCAGCAGAAGGCGTGAAAAACTATTGACAATTTTATGATACCAAGAGAATTCTGGAGGTAAGTCTTATTATTACAAGTTGTCGGCGCGTGATGGCTGTAATTAATAATCATTTTTGCAATTGTGGATATTTCCAATGTACCGCACCTTGTAAGTTGCTGGCTCAGAGTAACTTTTTTGAGTGCAATTATAACTGTTTGCCGATTTTGTCCATCGTCTGCTAATTTCGGCATTTTTCGATTTCAGCAATTTGTATCACTAATTCATATTAAAAATGTTATATTATTAACTCGTCAAGCAGATTAATTGACATTTAACAGTCCGTAGTAACTGTTTCATCCGGTTCCAACAACTTCCGCACTTCCGAGAGCCTCCAGGGCGTTGTTTGTCGATTTGATTAAAATTATCGCTTTTGAACCTTTTAAACCAAAATGCGCGCCCATCGTATAATACTATAAAACCTTCGCCGAGAAAGGAACAAATCGATTTGCACGCTTTTATTACATAATTTTTTTTTGTTGGGATTCATCAAGAATGCAGTGTCATATTTGCACCTTATTTGTTGCCATTTTTAACTGTAGGTACTTAACTGAATATTTTTAAAGGTTATGCTGGGCCTTTTGCCAAACTATATGATTTTTTAATAGCTAATAATGTCGACCTTGCATAATCACAAAAGAGCGGGAAAATCTATTCAATTTAAACATGATTGCATAACTGCTTAAAAAAATTTGGATTATTTATTTGTACACCTAATAAAATTGAAACTTGAATTATTTCGAGTTCCTATAAATTAAAAATTCAATTAAATTATTTATTGAACTTTCGGAAGATTATTTCATTCCATCATAAGAATAAAGTGAACAAGTTTCAAAATATGATATAATACAAGTAAACAAGTGCACGGAAACAGGAACAAGTATTGTCATTTGAACGGTGACTATACAAATCTAGGACCATGAGTTAGGGAAAACCTAAATTGTGTTTTGGTGGCTAAGAAGGAAAACCTAACTCCAATACGTAAAGGAACTTAGATAAGTAATTGGCTATAAATGTTGCTTAAGCCATCTATGTCGGTTCGTAATCTATTGTAATTAAATTAATTAAAGATCGTGTTAATTAGGCGGACATTAAGCCTTTTATATGGAATTGGTATTTTTTATGTTGAAATTTTCAAAATGTTCCAAAACTTACAAAAAGTTGGCAATTTTAAATTAATTCAGTTGGCAAATTTTCAAATTTGGGATTACTGCTGCACGAAAAAAGTTGGTTAGACACGTCCATGCCTTTAAGCCATAATGGCAAAAATCAACGGGACTTCTTATTCACAGTACATTATGGTACGGCTATAGGTATGTTTTAAAATTATTAAATATTATTTGCCAATTAATCAAAAGAAATGCAATATTATTTTATACTAAAATTTGTGCAATCATTGCTTTTAATATCTTTCTATATGTGCCATATAATTTTATTAAAATACGCGTCACATAAATTTCTTCAATTAATGTAAGTACAAATTAGAACTTGTGATTGTCATAGCTTAAAATAGATATGAATGTTTACGCCTGTTGATGCTTTTATACATCAGTTATTAAAATTAATAATTGTAAACACGGATTGAAAAAACAATTCATTAAAAATTTCATTTGCTTTTAGTTTATTGGTTAATAAAATAGATTTAAATACAGTTTGTGATATACTAATAGATACATATTATGTACTAGTTCTTGTCTGAAGTACATATACCTACATACACACATAATAATACATACGAGGAGCAGACATTCTATATGCAGTTTGTCCAATGTAGAAAATACAAAGTGCAGTTTGTTCAATACATTTTTTAGCTGTTTTGCAAAACCGCCAATCGAATATTTGCTTCATTTATGGATACTTCATAGTGTAATTTACACTGTGTTATTGCAAAAATTACTTTTTTAATAACTTATCATTTAAACCTGTGGTAGTTTTACTGCTCTCGTGAAAATTTCAGAAAATGGACATACTGCATATAGAATGTCTGCTCCTCATACATATTATGTAATATCATACATGGTTATTGAAAGATAGAAAAATGGGCATCACCATAGAAATTGTAGGTTGCGACTGCAAAGATAATAAAGTTGTAACCAATTCAAATGAATGCAATACTTGCATATTTTCAATAATGGATCATTTCTCTTCAATTAACATCAACTGTTGTTGTGCTTCAGTTCGCGATGTAATTGTCCTAACAGATAAAACACTAGTTAGGGATTCAAGCTGTTCGATAATCCTATTTAACATAAAAAACGTGTGCGGTCGGGGGACCCCCGTCAGGAACGAAGTTTCTTACGTCTTTTCTTCAACTCCGAATGTAATTTGATGTGGATATTTTGAATGTTGATATTTATAATGCCCGTGTCCCACGGTCAAAATTTTCATCAATATTTTGATGATAATGTTGACGACCAGCAGTCTGGCGTAAATCAAACACGGATAGACTAGAGAGCGGGAAATCGCGGTTCTAATCCTGATTGCGTCAGATTTGTGCTGTGATCTGAAAAGTCCAAACTTGATCTGCGGACTACTCGCCAACCCGCCTGCCTAGCGCCAGCGTGGTGAGTTATGGGTACAACCTTCTCTCCCCCCACTTAGGGGAATTTAAAAGGGGAGGCCTAAAGTTCAGGAGTGAACAAATAACGGCTGATGAAGAATATTGATAGATCTGACGTCATTAAATATGTTTTGATCAAAATTTATCACAGATCAAAATTTTCATCAATATTTTGATAAAAGTAGTCTGCTGTGAATGACAGATTTTCAAAAGTGAGGTTAAAAGTGTGTGTGTTGAAAATAACATCGTTAGAAAACGAACACAAACAAAGCACATCAACCAATCAAAACCATTTTTTCATCAAAATTATAGAAACGATCGTATTCCATCAACATATTGATGTGACGTCATTAAAATAGAAACATCGTTTGACAGGTTAAATTTTTAACAAAATGACCTGTCCCACGGTCAAAACGGTTTTGATAAAAATTATCATCAAAATATTGATAACTGTGGGACCTCCATGAGACTTGCTCTCTCTCTACCTGTCTTTGTAATCCGTATACTTTATTTTTTATTTTTTATCATTTTTATAATGTAATTAATACAAAGTAAGGAATAAAATCAAGGAGTTTTACCCCCATGACATATTATAGCGGAAAACCGCTAAACTGCAAATCTTAAATCGCTTTCCCGCCGACAAAATTTTGCCAAATTTTGATGGCGACCGCAGCGGGAGTTTCCGCCTGCCGATACCGCTGCGTTCAGCAGAAAAATTTATCGCGAATTTTGTCCTTGGGAAAGCGATTTAAAACTTGCGGTTTAGGCGGTTTCCCGCTTTCCCGTGCCCACATGTCATGGCACTTATTCATTAAACGCATGTAAACACTAAATAGGTACCTAATTGTATCGAAATATAAAATTTTATTAACTTACTTTACAATATATGACAATATATATTGTAATAATATAAAATACACATTACAATATATGATAGCTCTACAGGCCTAGAAGGCCCTTGGCTCTATGACGATAAATCGCCTATTTTCCTACTTGATTTGTCATGTAAACTTTTCCACGTGTGACGCAGCCGTATTTACGGTAGTGACTTCGACTCGACACACATATCAGGTTTCACCACATAGTGTAGATGTCCACCGCAAAGCCGAGCCAAGAAATTCTGTAGAATCCGCGATTTGAACTTTTTTCTTGTGTTGCCACCCAGAAAAACTCACAGTATCTGCCACCCGGATACACGAAATTCATGGTAAAAGTGCATTGTAACTAAAAATAATTATATGTATTCGATTAATACTTAATTATTAATATTCTAGGAAGATATTTTTACCTGAATATAACAATTAAATTAATTACAGTGACCTAGGGAGTCCTAACCCAACCATGCACATAGATCAAATGTGGAAAAAACTCATATTTGCTATATCGTGCAACGATGAGACGAAGGCAATTTCAGTCGCTTTTATACGTTTTGACGATTACACTACACGTCAGGAACGAGCAGCCAATGATAAAGCTGCACCTATTTCCGATATTTGGAACATCCTGAATGCAAACGTAGCGGCGATATATAGACCAACAAAGCATTTGATTATCGATGAGAGTCTTTTTTTTAGGAAGAACAAAGTTTACCCAGTACATGCCATATGCTTGCAAAAAAAATAAACTATAGACGCAGACATTTTGTACGCCAGCTTTCAGAAGAACTAGCCATGTCAAAAATAGAAGAGCGATTTTCTATCATGCAAAATCATACAACGAAAATTGCAATCAAAAGTTACTATGAAAGGCCAACAACGATCAACAAGACGCTAGTGGTAGAAAAGTTGTAGTTGGATCATGCTGAATTTGCAACGAGCAGCCTATTCGAAAGAGAAGAAAGACAAAGAAGTCTTGCGTTGACTGTAATAAGCCCTTTTGTAATCAGCACACAGCAAAAATCACAAAATGTTTGAATTGTAATTATTGATTTCTAATATATCTGTGTAAAAGATTAAAACCTAATTATTTTTTTGTAATTTTTTATACAGTATTTGTATATTACTAAGCAAAAAACAAAAACTTTATAATTTTTGTCCAACAATCACATTGCAAAACGTGATAGTTATTATTATTATAATACACTACATTCAATAAATAAATAATTTTAAATTAATATTATATTGTTATTATTTATATATTTACTTATTACATTTTTACAACAAACTTTTTTTTTATGATATACTATACGAAAACCATGCTTTTTCTCTCGGGGTACCCGGGTGGCTCATACGTCATACGTGTTCTTTTTTCAAATGCAAAATTTTTTAAGTTAAAAATTTTTTTTAAATATGTAGAATGCAAATTTCGATAGCGAATCTGTCAAATCATGGGGATTTGAAAAGGTTTTGGCCAATCTTTTTTGGAAAAAAAATTATTCAAAAAAACGTACACCGATGGGTACCCGGGTACCCGGGTGGCAGCACAAGGGTTAGAATTTCTGCTCTATACTCAACCAGCGATCATATCACTCCATTGTTGTGGCTTGTTATGCATGTAAATAGTAAATAATTCACATTCAAATGGCATTAAACTTTTTTTTACTTTTTTATATTTGTATTACATAGTATATACTTGCTGCAGTTTCCATTTCTTGAATCTCCGTTACAAAATTGCAATAATCAGTTAATGTCACTGACATATCAGTAGGTACTATCAGTATATATCAGTAGGTACTCTTCGACGCTTCAATTGCTGTCGTAGTGCACTACGACAAAAATTAGTACTGATATCGCGGTTGAAAAAAATCTGATACAAGTGTATTGCTGAAGCTGCGTCATTACTTTGAAAATGCGCATTCTCGCGTTTCTCAAGCGACATTTCCAGCTCTGTCTAGCCAAGCACTGCAGTCCTCATAAAGTGCGTTTGTCAACTTTACTGCAGCTCTATTTTACTGCTACTGCTAGCGTCATTTTACTGCTTGTGTGGCCTTAGTGTCTGGCCACACGTGCAGTAGAATGCTGCTTGCAGCAGCAGTAAAACTGCAGGAACGTCTATTCTCAAGGTAAATGAAAGGTAATGTTGCAGCTTTGCAATGCACATGTATCAGCATTACCTTGAAAATGCGCCTTCTTGCGCTTTTACTGCTGCTGCCAGCGTCATTCTACTGCACGTGTGGCCAGAGCCTAAGTCTGTGGCCAGCTGTAAATGTCGCTTGAGAAATGCAAGAAGGCGCATTTTCAAGGTAATGTCACAGGTTCAGCAATGCACTTGTATCAGCATTACTTTGAAAATGCGCCGTTCTTGCGTTTCTCAAGCGCCATTTGCAGCTCCGTGTGGCTGGCCACAGACTTACACTAAAAGCTTTTCAATTTACTGACACTACCATGGACAAGCTTCAATATCTTAACATCACAAAAAGATTAAAAACCCACTGTCGTTTCTCTTTTAAGAAAGTGTTTTGCGGTGTTCATTAGAACTTTTCAATGGTTTATGTAAAACCAACAAAAACAAACAAAATTGTTAGGTTCATAGTTTATCTTGGGCATAATCGTAAGTTTTTTTTATTCAAATTTTGCAAAACGACAGTCTCTGGAATTTTTTTAACAAAGTTTTGGTTAACACAAAATCGTACGATCAGGCTCGAGTTTTGAATGTGTAAAAATAAAATATATGCTGTAGGGGAGAGCAGGTGGAATTCGTACAGAAGGAAGATTTGCACAGTAGTCATATATACACTGTCCAACACGCTACCCTTTTCATATTTGTGTACGTGACTCCCAATTGTACATCCTCATCGGAAAGAGTCAATGCGTGTTTTCGCTTAGCTTAAGTAATTTATGGATTTACATTTAAATGCGTTAACTCTAAAAGTTTTCCTCAAATTGTAAAAGTGTTGTGTTATCGTTAATAAGTTGACATTTTAGTCTGTTATGTAAACATTCATGTTGGGATAACTTTAACGGTAATATTTAATTCGAATTTTTTTTTTTGATTATCTGGATTGGGGTACCTTCGTACAGCTAGGATTCGCCCCGTCCAAGTTCAGAAAGTTTATACTAACCAAGAATATTTTTATTTTGAAAATGTTATAATGGAAAATAATAAATAAAGTCATTTCAAGTTTTTGTTCTCCAATTGACGAAAAATTTGATTTTGAGAATAAACCTACAGTTTTGACTACAAACTTAAAAGTTAATGCTTTGTGCTGGTGAAGTTCGAAAAGAAAAAGACTGTTTTACATTAAACAATAAACGGTATAAATAACATTACTTTCACTGTGTATGGAGGCTCCCCACTGAGTACAAAAGTGCCCCCATACAATGTACGAAGCTACCCCACGAGTTACGTTTTTCATTTTTTTTCTTAACTGTCATAGCTTACCATATTGTTTTATATCAACACTAAACTAGAATATTATTAAAGCCAGATAGTTAGATATCTAGCAGCATCAAAATCATTTTTAAATAGCTATTAATTTTTATTTTACAAGGTTTAGAGTGAAAAGTGTGCGAATCCTACCCACTCTCCCCTAAAATTTCATCCAAGTCTTTAAAATATAGTGGACACCGTATCTGAAAACGTAGTTTTGAGAAAAACGTGATTAAAGTTTGAATTCATTAAAATGAATTACAAAATTAAAGTTTGAAAAACAAAAGAATATCTTTAAAACTATTTATCGGATCGATTTGAAATTTTCACAAATAAGAATATTTTTAAATTATATGAAACTTTATAATAAAATGCAAAAAGAAATTCAAATTTTTGAAAATCCTGACTGCACGTACGCTCTTAAATTAAACCAAAATCTTGTAAAATAAACCTCTTGGGTGTCATAAATTTTGTGATTACGTTCTGTTTCTGACAATTGTATTTTTCAATGACGTTATTCTTTAATAATTTTTTTCTAGAATTGCCAAGTATTCTTTAATATAATAAAAATAATATAGGGGGTTTCTTTTACAAAATATTGCTATATACAGTGGGGCCCGCTTAATGTGATCACATTGGGACTTGAAGTTTTTGATAACAATAACCGATTGATAACAATAAAAGGAAAAATTTTTTATTGGTTATTTATTAGTATGTAGTACATCTACAAAAATTAATTAATAATATAGTCATTCATTGTGAAGTTTTCAAGTAGGACTGAGTCTTACAACACACATTAACAGCAAACTATCGTCCATTTATGTATTTAAACGACGGAATTGATAATAAACATAAATATGTAATGTAATATCACATGTGTGACGTTGATTTTTTTGCTAACACCTGACTTTATATTATGTGGGTGGTATGAACAATATTAAAAAAATGCTTGTAACTGAAAATCAACTCCTTTGCTCGTATGGGAGAAAATAATCTTAAGAATAATATGATAACATTAACCGAATTATGATAACTATAAGCGATGTTTTTGTGTGTAATAGTATATGTCCGTTCCGTTCCTGGCAAAAGTGATAACAATATCCGAATGATAACATTAACCGCGATCACATTAAGCGGGCCCCACTGTATTTTCAATAGTTCTTACATATAACTATGTTTATTTGGGATTTAGGTAATACTAAATGTTGTATTGGTTCTATCAAAACAATTAATTAAAAAATGAAAATGTATACGAATTAATTGTTGAGCTTTTGAAATTGGGACGCGAATCTCGGACACCAGTGATTTTCGCAGTTTTTTCTGGTACTATCGATTCGACTTTATTAACAATTTGTAACAACGAGCGAGATATTGAAATTCAAAATTTACTTTAAAAAATCGTGTCAAATGCTTTTTTTCGTATTTTAAAAATACTGAAATTGTTAACAAAATTTTTACTAGATGAATAAATAAATGAAAAATACTCAAGAAAACTTTATTCGGATAAAGTTGTTTTAGATAAACAGTTTTTTTTTTTTTTATTTTCAAATTAGAATATGTAGGCATACATACATTGTAGGTATAGGTTGGGTATGTACACCATGTACACAGTCGCACTGCGTGCGAGTCCTATCGAGGGAAACGGCTTGATAATAACTTCTCGTGCCTGTACACCCCTTTTCCCACGCTTAATAACCCTCGTTGCCACGCGTCCTATTGTTTAATTATTTACCCTCTTTCATACAATTTATTCTTAAAAACATCGCCACAATAAAAATATTCTGGTGTTGTAACTAAGCATTGTCCCAATAATTACTGTCGAAGGGTCATTTATATGAAGTGGTATATAGAAAGTAATTAAATGGTTGCTTGAACATTTAAATAATGTTCCATTTTTTATGTAATAACTCAACATGTTGGCAATTCAGAATTACAATTATTATGCAAATTATATTGCTTCTTTTTTTTCGTACGGGATGATATTTATAATTTACAGAAAACAGCATTTTTTTGCTATTTGAAGGATTTGGGTAAACAACAATGTATTATCTTTACAGAAAAAATGGGTTACAAAATTATCCATAGACACTTTCACATAAGAATGCAATAATAAATTGCAATTAAACCGAAATTTTTCAAAGTTGAAAATTTAACAGTTCATAATGGTGCTATTTTAATGAAATTTAATTTATCCTAATAATTTCTACGATCGACACTAAAAGACACTCGTTTACAGTTTGTAAAAAATATTTGATATTTAATATACAAATTAATTTAATAACCTTTTAATTTTGTTTATTATAAATAACGTAGTACAACATCAGTTAGGTACTACCCACTATTTATTATTTTATCAATGTACCATGTATGTAGGTACTTTACTTGTACCTGCAGCAGGAGTAAGTTAACAACAGTTTACAATAAACTTCTCAACTTGAAAACCAGCGCTAAAAGCTTTGTCGCCAGTAAGACGCCCGTCTCGACAAGAAACTTGCAAAATAACAATACACGACAGATTAACTTTTTAAATGTTCTGCCCAAGATTACGAAATTTTAGTAAGTTACTTAAGAAATTCTAACAGTTTATTTAAGTTGCTATTGTATACCTCGTCAAATCTGCAACAAATTTAAATAGTAGTACGGTATAGTCAGTGGCGGATTTTCCATTAGGCGCAGGAAGCGCGCGCTTCGGGCCTCCAAGAACCAGGGGGCCTCAAAATTCAGCTTCCTCAAAATAAATGTCAAACAACTCGTTTACCACCAAGGGCCACATCAAGTATTACATGCGCATTAGCTAAAAAAATAAGTCATTATATGAAGACCTCCGCGGAAGAACGTTGCAAGAAACAAAACTTAAATTATTGAGAAACAACAAAAAACGATTTAATTTCCGCGGATAAGAAACGTTTTTCCACTAAGCACAATTTTAAACGAATTGTATAACTTAGATAGAAGTGTGTTAATTAAATCAGAGGTGTCTTACATAGTCAAGAATAGAATAAGGAACCTTTTTTCATAAAAAAAACACTTTTAGAAAATATGTTGCTTGCAACGTTTTTCCGCGGAGGTCTTCATATACAAAATTGTTATGATAATATGGGGCCTCAGATTTGAATTGCGCCTGGGGCCTTTCAAGTGCTAAATCCGACACTGGGTATAGTAGGTACAATAATTATGAAAAAAATGTCTTTTGGAAAAATCCACCGATATCGATTTTATTTTACGAAAATAAATTACAATAAATAAATAATAACAAAATTCAATTTTCTAACATCATAATAGTATGTCCGAAATTTTTTTCAAGGTTTGGATAAAGTACATTTTCCTGATTTTTTGTTCTGATGACGTAGAAAGGGATCATTTTCAATTGTTTATTAGCTTCATAAGTAGATCCGCAACTGCACATTGTTCACAAATTAGCAATTTTTTTAACTAATTGAATTTTGACGATAATTTTTAAATCTCAAGTACAGAGTTTATAAAGAGAGTTACACAAGTTACAGAGTTTTGATGAAGTAACAACTTTATTCTGGGCGTCTCGCTGGTCCTCCAAATTGGGGGTTCTACATCGGGCTGGGTCTTCGTCGTAGGTAAAAAATGTAAAATGTATTATATATCCAAAGTTTTAAAAAAATTTCGCGTCTGCAGATATGCCGTTTGTCATATATGCTGTATAATGTGCAGTGTTTCACTCGAATGGGATTCTAGACAAGAGCTGTTTATGCTTTAATACTTTTAAAAGTTAATACGCCTCTGAAGAGGTGCTGCTTTCTTTTTGGATAAAACGTAAAATAATGAGAATATTTCTGATTGTCTAAATTTATTACTAGCAGAAGTTGTTGTTCGGCCTTCGCCCTCATCTAAAGAAAAATTTTAAAAATTGGGCTTTGTGTGTCAAATTCATGGCTATAAGTGCTATAGATTTGTGTGAACACCGCAAATAGATACACATACATAAACACTTCTTTTTACAATAGTAAAGATTCTTAATACTGGAATCTGTAGATTCAGATTAATTTGAATAAAAGAAGGGAAGAGGAACAGCTGCTCACAAATTTAGCGGCCTCAATCTTTAACTTCTTATCGCTGATGACGCTCATCATAATAAAAATGTTAAAAATATTCATAAGCAAAAACTGATATAATACCTACATCATTTTTAATTTTCAAGGGCTAAGGGTGCTTCAAAAGAGCAGTTGCTGCAGACGTCGCATTTATCCCGAAAAATATGTACTTTATTAAGCTATCATTAAAAAATATAATTATGTAGGTACATATCAAACATTTCTTGCTGTGTGCTTAGAATCTTAGCTATACAACAAGGTAAAATTGTGGTTTTTCATTAGATTAGAGAGATAGGTGAGCTAAGTGAACGGGCTAAGGACCGGACTCTAGGCTAGAAGCCCTGGGTTCGATCCCCAACTCGCCTACAAAAAGTTTATACAACTTCATTATAATCCTCTCTTCTCGGAAGGCAATGGCAAACCACCGAGAGTAATTTGCCAAGAGAACCATTTAATTTTTAGATAGACCAGACCTATGTACTTCTGAACATTTTGTAAAACTATTGATTTTATAGTTTAAGATATCTGAAAATATCCCACATAAAATTGGGCAGTGGGATCGAATTTCCTAACCAATAGTCTTTAAGCATTGTTTATTGACAATACAGTTTCTTGCCAATGTAAATAATTTAATTTTTGCAGTGTAGACTGAAATTTTTTCTTTGTGATTGGGTGGAGTTTAATTATTGCGCACTACATTGCGGAGGAAGAACATGTCGGTGCCGACGCGACGTATAAACGTCGTATAGCGGACTAATATTTATTTTTGCACCTTACTTCCGCCCAATCACACAGGAAGAAGTTTACTCCACCTTACCCTATAATGAATATGACAAAATTATGGGTCATGGAAACATTGAACATTCACCATGGATCTATAGGTACCATTGGAAGATAAAAAAAAACACTTAGAAAAATCCTGTTAATTCATGATCTATCGTTAACTTTGATGATTTTCTACCAAATTAGTAGGTAAAAGGGCCGGATTTGCTGCTCTTGATCCAATCAGCGAATTAGATTTTATGAAGAAATTACCAAAACTCACAGTATAGTTGAAGGCACAAAACGCCGTATGGAACAATGATCCTTTCCAATGACTTCGTGTCTTGCTACAGTATGTCTTAATAAATATGTTCTACGAATTTTAAGTTTTTTTTTATTTAGTTATTGTCGGCCTGACGTCAAATTAATATTGTCCCAAAGTTACCCTGGTTGTACTTGAGGACAATTTTCAACGAACCATTTTCTTTCAATTATCAATATGATAATATTAGGGGAGTGTCGTATAGGTTGGGTCGTCGTAAAGGATGAGCGAAATATCTCAGATATCAGTACTGATAACACATATGTTATGATTGTCGAAGTAAAGTTTACTTATGACCTAACGTTTCATAGTAATTATAACAAAGACGTTGTGTTCATTATGTCCATGCCAGCCAAGGTGTAAATTATAGTTTAAAAAAGATCTTGAAGCTAATTTCTATGTGTTAATAATTTTCCAAATTTAAATTTATTATTTCAAGTAGTATGTTTAATATGTTTATAATTAGTGTATTTTCATTGTGTGAAAGAGCAATTTAAATGAGATGTTGCGGAAAGTAATTTTTTGACTTTTTACAAAATAGCTATTTTGTAAAGGTTGGGCCACTCATGTCGTATAGGTAGACCAGAACTTTTCTTTTATTCCAAGACACTGCAATGCCATTTAAATGATTTTTTTATAATATTTGATTAATGCAATTGTAAATATAATAATTAAAAATCATTTATTTATTTAGTTAGATTGTGCAAAACGTGTTGTACATTTTTTGAAGTGCGCTAATATGCGCTACAGTTTCTTAACTTTTGCAAACTGCGAATCAGATTAGGTGAAATGATATTTTTTTACTTAAATTGTTTTTTTGAAATATAAAGTTTTCATAAATATTCTAATCATAATAATACCATGCAGTTTTACTTCATTTTTTGCCTTATTTTTCAGATTTTTGATGGTGGCCCAACTTATACGGCAAATTTTTTTTCGGTTAAAAAAGTTGCTTTCATTAAAATAGCTATAACTTTTGACTCCTTTGCGATATCAAATAACTTTCTACAGCAAAGTTGTAGCCAAAGATCATACCTTTTTATTAGTTTATACCTAGTCGTGCCATATGTTCTGTGAAATGTTTGCGAATAAATTTAAACTATTTAAAAATAAAAATTCAATAATTTTTAAAAGCCATTTTATTAGGTACATTCCAAAGAACGTTTTACATTTGAATTTATTCGAAATGACCACCTTTTGCTTTCACACAGGCTTTTAAACGCCGTGGCCAGTCATCTATTGCGGCACGAACCACTTTAATTGGTATCGATGCCGCTGCCTTGATCAAATCTCGCTTTAGAAGCTCGATATTTCTATGAGGTACTTTACAAGCTTCTTCCTCAAGAATCGTCCACAATTTGTAGTCCAATGGGTTCAGATCGGGACTTCCTGAGGGCCAATCTTCTGCAGCAATAAAATCGGGTAAATTTGTTTGAAGCCATCGTTGCGTAGTTTTTGCTTTATGAGCAGGTGCCGAGTCTTGCTGAAATATCCAACGCTTTCCATCGAATAGAGTAGTGTTTAGTGGCTTTACCACTTCCTCTAACATTTCTTGATAAACTGGAGCAGATGTTTTTACACCTTTTTCACAGAAATGAAGCTGTGTTACACCTTCGTATGATACACCCCACCAAACCATTACTGATGCTGGAAAATGACCTCTTTCTACCCTAGGAATTTTTTCAGATGCTTCCTTAGAGCTGTGGGCATACACGCGATCATTTTGCTTATTAAATTTTGCTTCTATCGTAAAAATTTTTTCATCGGTAAACAAGATGTTTCGATGATCGTCATTCGCGTGCCGTACTAAAAGACGTTTTGCTCGTTCGCATCTCATGCTTTTTAAAGCCACTGTAAGGCGCTGTCCCGTTATCCTGCGATAAGCCCCAAGTTTTAGATCACTTCTTAAAACACGTGACATACTTCTTTTGGAAATTTGAAGTTCCCTAGCCATAATTTTCTGCTTTCTTAATGGATTTCTTCGAATTCGTTCACTAACTGCTTTTATCACTTTAGGTGTCCTTACGCTTCGTGGGCGACCACTTTTTCTTCTATCAGTTACTTTAGACGTCTCATTGTAACGATTGATGGTGCGATAAATAAGGTTTTATTAATTTTTAATTTTTTCAGTAAATTAAAAATCTCCGTCACACTTTTATCACACTTATGTAGTGCAATCACTGCAATACGATTTTCTTTAACACCCCAATTCATGTTCACTCTTTAAAATTTCAAACTAAACTGTTACTCATTTTTACCTACCCTAATTGACCTTTCTAAAAGTACTGTTAAAAGTCCTAATCCCTTAAGCCGTAATGGCAAAAATTAACGGTACTTTCTATTCACAGAACATATGGCACGATAGAAGTTAACATTATTCCCATCCATTTCAAAATTACACACCAAAAACGAAACCCGGCCCAACCTTTACAGCATTCCCCTACATTATCTTCTAGGAAATTTTGCTACGAATAGTCAAAATAACACTAATTAGGTAAAGGTAAAATTGATCCATTTTAAAAAATGTCGATAAAACCGAAAACCGAAAAATGTCCCAAAGTACAACAGTCTTCCCTACCTAAGAAATTTAGAAACCGAACTGCCCTAGCGAGACGTTTCCCGCGAAACTGACTTACTTTTAAAATTAATGCAATGTAGTAGTGCCTTGAAAAAAAATATTTTACAGTTCAATATTGGTTTGAACGTAAAATTTTGCCAGATTTCTTCAAAAATGTAATGCTTGAAAAATATACTATTATGGTAACATAACCGGCATTACCCTAATAATTATTGTAAAATAAAAAATTTTGTGAATGGGTTTTTTTCTTCATCTCTTTCATCTCTCATTCATCTCTTTTGGGATAATTGTGAATTTCGAAATACTTAAATCGAGTTAAATAATTCTTTTTACGTTTTTTTATACGTAATTGCTTTGCTACATTATCTTTATTAAATCTGTAAAAAACCGGATAATCAGTATGCTATACATCTTGAGATTCTATTAGCCGATAGCGATATAACACACAAATAACGCATTTAAATGACAAATAAAAATACCCCAATAATAACAGCAAAAATTGTAATAAAATAAAATACAATAGGTGGGATCATACCGGACGGTATAATAGTCCACGGAATCGGAAAAGGGAACTTCGTTGTCGGTAGTTTTCGACATACTTCGGTGTTTTAATTTTCACAACCACTCTTGCTATTCTTCTCTTCTTACTTGGCAGTTCGTTGTTGTTCCTTAGTGGTTGTCAGTGGTTGTTAAGTAATGTCAGTAGCATATGACTTATCAAGTTGATTTGCGCGTAATAAACATTTATTCGTATTATCCGTCACTTATATTATTTTTGAAAACGAATTAGTATGTAGTGGTATAATTCGTTATTCTCAAATATGTTGTGAAGTCAAAGGTCGTTTGGTTACTGTAATGGAATTTAGGCACGGGTGTTTTGATTATTGTGATGGTTTATAAAATGGTGCCGGACATTTATGTGAGGGGTCGAGGGCGGACCAGCAACATAATGGATTACTGTGTTTTATTTGCATATCTAATGTGGGTGACATCTGCAACAATTATGGGCGATGAGTGCGATTGGACTGGAAGGTAATTAGCAAAGTTATTATTTTTGAAAATATTTGTTGTAAATACTAACTTGGTATTTTTTTTATAGTAGAATTTATTATTAAAAAGTTATTATATAGATTCCTTCCTTTTTTTAAAAAATCGTTATAGGGACCTTATAATGGAAAGGGTAAAATAACAATTTTATTTTATAAAGATTGACGGGCCTTTGCAGTAACGATTTTGAAAATACCGAATGTTGTCATTTAATGTGTCATATTAAGATATTATGTTATATCAATATAACTACTGCAGTCTCAGCTTTATGCACTCCTTTTGATAAAAAAAATGTAATCGATCATATCCTTACTTGTCCAACTATTTGTGGTTTTTATAACAATAAATAAGATTATAGAAAATGACTAACATAATATAAACAAATCCGAAACACGACATTAAAAATCTGTAATCTTTCAAGTTTTGTTTTTTCACCAAGAAATTAAATTTTTTATGTTTTCTTTCAAAAGCCTATATGTAGGCGTGAGAAATTACATTTCAAAATTTTCGTTATTTTACGAAAATAGGTGCTACCTGCACCATGCGGCATATAAATTTTATTAAACCATTTTACCAAATCTAGAACTCTTCCCAAATTTGATGTTTCTATTTCTACAATCGCATTGTTCTTGAGCAAAATAATTAAAAATGCGATTTTAATTCTGGTTTTCGAGAATCCGTGTTTCTCTTAGCATTTTAAGAAATGAAATCGTTTCTCTTGTTTTTTGACAAGTTTGGCGTAACATCGCTGAAACAACCTCTATATTTAAGCATGAGAAAATGTCAAAGCGGTTTAGTTGCATACCTAAAACTAAAACATGTCACTTCATAATCATATCAAGTTAAGAAACGTTTTACTTTTTTATCACTAGTGATGAAAAGTAAATGTAAAATATTTATTAAGGTCCTAACTTTTAGCTTTTTTTTCTTAATTTTTATTGCTTATTATTTCACGAGGGGTAATTTTTATGAATTTTGTTCTTTCTATCACCTATTGGTTTTAAAAATCAATGAGATTTCATCGAATACTCTTTGCATCATAACTAGAAAACATTTTACATGAAACATGTTATAGAATATCTTGTCATGTAATTTGTGTTATTTTCGGAAACTTACTGTCTTGTTCTTCAAGTACCTACAAGTTACACAGAATGTAGCATTCCGTAACTGGGTTACTTCTATTCAAGTAATAGATACCAAATTTTTGTAGGTACTTTATAATTCATTTAATAGAGTTTCTTTTTATTTTCAAAGTTACTGTTTTACGTAATATTTCTTTACGAGCTTTACTTTGTTTCTTTATATTTTTACCTCGAACAAAAATTGTCATATAATTGAGTGTGAAAAGTTCATTATAAGTGAAATATTTCTTCAACGTAATTTAATATTAGTATAAGTATATTAATAATATATAGGAGTTTCGTTGAAGAATGATTTCATTATAGGAAAGCTTCCATGTCATTTCATGGATTACACTGTGTAGTACCTACATACTTTATTTTGTTCAAGTATTTCAATTGGTAAGTTTTTAACTCGTGGAAACTAATAAATTAAAATACCTATATCGATCGACATATAACAATAATTAAATTGAAATACTAATAATATTTGTTTTTTATTTAACCCTTACAGTCCTGCATTTTCATTTTTAAAGTAAAATTTTTTTGGATTTTAAATAATTTATAACGGTGTGGTCTAAGTAGTGCAACTTGATAAATATATCACTATTTTTTAGACAAACCAAAAATGTATCGACACTTTTGGAACTAAAAATATAAAAGTTGACACAATGTAAATTATACTAAAAGTATAATTTTCGTTCACAAACGTTTTCGCTATACCATAGCATCGTGAGGTGACTAAACAGAAAGTGTGAAAAGAAATTTTGGTTAAACATACCCGCAAAGGGGCACTGGTCTTATAGGGTGTCCCGTTTTATGTAATTTAATTAATTCTTACGGTTTATTCTTATTCTTTACGGTTTAATTACCAGTAGTCAGTTACATAAACGCGCCGTGTAAAAAATTAGCTTGGAAATTAATTGAAATCATTAAACACCACACAAATTTCATACCAAAATTCACAGTTAAAAATTCCTTAGATTTAGTCGATCAATTAAAAAATAAAAAATTAAAACACTCTCACAAACTCTTATCATTTGATGTCAAAAATCTTTTTCCTAGTGTTCCTATAGCTGACACCATAAAAATAATTAAAAATAAATTAGAAAATAACAGAACGAACCCGGTAATAGCTCAAGAAATTCTCAACGCGTTAACTATTTGTTTAAATCAAAACTACTTCAAATTCAACAATAAATTTTTTCTGCAAAAAGATGGCTTACCCATGGGCAAGCCTCTATCATGTTTACTCGCGGATATCTTCATGGATGACTTAGAAACAAAAATTCTCAATTCAAAAATTCTATTAATTATTGGTACAGATATGTAGATGACATTTTAATTTGTTTTAAAGGTTCAGATAGACAATTGGATCACTTGTTTAACTTTATTAATAATCTTCACCCTAATATAAAATTTACAAAAGAAATAGAAAACAATAACAGTATTAATTATTTAGATATTTCAATTTTTAGAGAAAACAACGGTCACGCATTTAATATTTATCACAAGCCTACTGAAGCCGGGGTTGTTATTCATAACAGCTCTGAGCACCCATTCCCTCAAAAAATGGCTTCTTTCCGAGCTTTTATTAACCGCCTCACCAGAGTCCCCCTTAGCCCAGCCAATTTTCAAAAAGAACTAGACAGAATAAAGTTCATCGCGGTCTCCAACGGTTACGAAACGAATTTAATAGACAATTTATTAAATCAAAAACTAAAAAAGAATATGCTTAATTCTATATACCCTTATAATTCCAAAAAAACAGAAACAAAATTTGAGCTAATCACCTATCTCGGAAAATCTTCAAAAAATATAGTCAAATATTTAAAAAACATAATTGTAACATCGCTTTCAAAACAGACAAAAACTTAGCAAATTCATTAATAACGCCAAATCTAAATCGGACACTTTATCAAAATCTGGATTATACGAACTCACATGTGAATGTTCAAAAAAATATATCGGACAAACTGGCAGAACTTTTCAAACGCGTTTCAAAGAACATTCTAGATCTTATCGTTTAAATGACGGAAAATCCATCTTCGCGAAGCATCTTACGGAAAATAATCATAAACAACTTGGTGAGAAAATTTTACACGTTGAGTCAAAAAGTAAAAAATGAGAGTTCTTGGAGGCTATGGAAATTAATAGACTTAAATACCAATCTACCTTACTTAATAGTCAATTTGATTTGAATAATTCGCCATTGTTAAATATCTTCAATATCCCCCCCAACCAATCCAACAACCCCCTCCCTTTTAACCAACACCTTACTTAATTCTTTACTCCCATCTAAACCCAACATTATCCTTCAAATAACCCTCTCAATCTTAAAAATCTAATCCAAAATTCCCCAAAATTCTTATTTTTTTCCACGCCCCTTTGCGGGTATGTTTAACCAAAATTTCTTTTCACACTTTTTGTTTAGTCACCTGACGATGCTATGGTATAGCGAAAACGTTTGTGAACGAAAATTATACTTTTAATATAGGTAATTTACATTGTGTCAACTTTTATATTTTTAGTTCCAAAAGTGTTGATACATTTTTGGTTTGTCTAAAAAATTGTGATATTTTTGGATTTTGTTTTTGAATTGGATGAATCTTTTAAATAAATAATTTAAAAAAAATTATATTTCACTTTCACACCTGATTAGGAAATGCAACATTACTCCTCAACTATTGTAAAAATGATTCGATAGCAATTTTTTTCAAATGCTCGTATTTTATAATTTATTTATTGTTATATTAATAAGAAAAATACAGCAAAGGAAATGAATTATAATAATATTCATCAAACTATTTTGTGTGGAAAGCTAAAAACAGTTTTTATCATTGGATAAGCAAAAATGAGGAGCTTTCAAAACACATGTCAAAAAATCCTTTTCTGCGATTTTCTTCTCTCCATGGATTAGGCCAGTTTAGGCTATGTCGCGTTTTCTAGCACAAATTTTATCTTAACCGAGATAAACGTCAAAATAAATATCTTAATAATGAGTTGACGTATTCAAGTACATTATTTTTATTTTTAATATGTCAATTGATTTGTGGACATTTCAATTTATTTTGCTGACTAAATAATTGTATCTAAGTATAATTTGGATTATTGGATATTTATCCAACGCGTACCTACTTTTGAAAGAAATGAGCAGAAAGTTTTGTACTTGTAGCCTTTTGAAAACAATTACTATGTATTTGTTTCATTTTGGAAATTAACCATGTATTAAAATTACAGTTAATACATTCTGGAATACTTTGACAGGCATGGAGATCATATCCTAAATAATAAAAAATGTTTTTTCCCGAAGCTAGTTTTACTATTTTTTTATTTTCAATATTTTATGCAACTCTAAAAGCACTTTTGTAAAACTATAGGATTTATTGCGGATTGAGAATTTATCTATAAAATTTGACACACTTTTTGATAATTTAATTTTTGAAGTCAACTTTTTGAAACCAACTTTTAGAGAATGTTTTAGACAACAATTTTCAATTATTGGACATGTATCATTTTAAACATAAACTTCTTAAATCTTACATTTCATTTGTGGTATTTTATTCTCGTTTTTAATGTGCATTTAGGAAATGTTCATTGACTGGGAAGTACTTGCACTTAAAAATGAATTTTTGCTTTCATATAAAGCAATATTATATTAACGATAATATATTGCAATGATAAAAAAGCTTTTGCGGGAAACCGAAGATTTCCCGCCAAGGTTTCTTTTATACCTCTGCAAAAAAATGAAAAATTCACCCGCTAGCTCAGTGATGGAGTCATACGTCCCAATGATGGACACTTATCATTTGGTGGAAAAATAAAATTCATAAAATAATAGCAAACAAAATGTAATTCGACGAATAAATCAGTCATCCCATAAACAATTAAACAAAATATTAGACCTTCTCTGAAGCCTGTTATGACTACAGTCAAATTCCTACAGATCAAATAACCGTGAAAGTGACATTTAATCAAATCAAAACTGTCCTGCACTTTCACAGTTATCGGACGAGACATAAAATTATTTACAAACTCATACAAAATTCAATTCAAAATCAAACATAAAATAATCGCACATTTGCTGTTGTTTATTGAAATTGTCCACTATGCATCAAATGTGTTCGTTGTGTGGTCAACGAATTCAACCACATGCAGATGCGCGCATAAATTCAAAGTTCTGTAATTCTTAAACCACGAATTACAAAAATGCAAATTGGTAATTCATAACGTAGAGAAATACTCGATGTAATATAAAAAATAATATTTGAAAACAAAGTTTAACAATTTTACCATCCATAGGAAGGCATCGTGGCGTTCCAACGTTGAACCGCTTCAAGGCACGCACAAAATCTCTCAACTTCCGTGTTAAAAATACCGCTTGGCTTTTCCACATTCACGGTCTCAATTTTCATACAGGCAAAATTATCACAATTATCAAACCTATCTTCAATAATTAAACACTTTGATTCGCATTTATAGCGCCTTCAAATCAGATACGTGTTACGCCTACGGGCGCTAACACTCAAAAGCCACTCTTGAGCCGTTTTGTGCTTCCTCGCCTTCTTTTCCAAAATTGCACTCCCCCTGACGTTGCAATGCTCTACAAATTTTCACTGTTGCGCGGTGCGCATGTCTCTCGTCCACTTCCAAAATTTCAACTATTTACACTCAATTTACAAATAACACAAATACGCTTCACATAAATAAAACTTTCCAAAATAAAACTGTACAAATTAACAACTAAAATCAAATAAAATCATTCCGCATGCCTATAGGAATTGCCTCCGTGAACCAAGCTGTTCAGCTGAGAAGATCTACTTCTCATCCCTTCAAATGATTTTCACAAGGGAAAATAATGACAAATATTATGGAATTCCGATGACTGATTTATTGCATCTTTATCGTCCGGCAAACCAAAAGCAGAAATTAAAATTAAAAACAAATAACCAAAATCCATCTGTTGGGACATACTTCTCAGGGTAGAGTTAGATTTTAAAAAAATTCATACATTCCTGTCGCAATCTCATACGAGGAGGTTCAAAACATGACAATATTATTATTTATTACTTCAGATAAAATTAATCTACGTTATAGTCCTAGAGACCAGCGAATAATTTTGTTATATTTTACCAAGAAAATTTACTAAAGTTATAGAATGATACTTTAATCTTGTCATATCTGAACTGGAATCCGTTTATAACTGGAATTAAAGCAGTCAGCAAGGTTTTTGCTTATTTTTTATCCTGTAGATTTTGTAGTTAATAATAAAATTATTTTAATCATAATTGTAGATTAACGCTCTAAAAGGTGGGTATTTATGGACGTACAAAGGTTAACACATCAACCTGTATTCAAAGAAGTGTATATGTGAGCAGAAAAGCGTCTATACTGTTTTCACGGATCTAAATTTTAATTATTATTTAAATAATAAATCTCAACTTAGCAACCGATATCTTTTAGCTTTAGAAATTGTAATATAGCGATCGCGTTTGCGAGAGGTACCCAGAATTTCCGCCCTACTCAACCAGCGATCACATCACTCCACTGCTGTGGCTTTTGAAAATACATAAATTTAATATTAAAATTTTTAAAAATGAAAAACAGTTACAGACATTTTAGAATTTTTGTTTCTTTTCCACAAAGTATAACTTGACTCAAAAACCGTAAAAAATATTTATTTTAAAAGGTGAATTTCTCAAGAATTAAATTACAAACAGAACGCCTGTGCATCAAGAAGGAGATATTAATTTCTATAAATTATTATTGTAAATTTGAATTTTAGAGTTCCACATTAATCATTAGTCAATCTCATGATTTTCTCTGATTTATTATATCAGTGAAATTTGATGAAAATAGGAAACTTCAAATGTTGCCATTAGCATAGCGACGTTTATTGCTAATGTTGAGTACCTGGTTTGACTTCGGAAGAACTAAGAACTTTATTCCGAGCTTCTCTTGTTTGTTGTTATCCTTCTTGCAAAAATTTCTCAAGCTGAAGTTAGTAATATCCGGAACGCATGCGAACTCTCGGAAGAAGGATTCACATGCAAAGTGGGGACATACATATGAATGCCAGACAGAAAATAAGTACCTAATGTTCTATAAAAAAATTATTTAAAATTGTACGCAATTTACAAATAGTATGCAGTTCCTCAATTTTCAAACAGCAGGTTAAATTTGTTCGGCTGAACTTCATTTAGGGTCAGTATTTCCATCTGGAGTTAACTTCCTATTTACTTATTTATTTATTTATTTACTATTTACTTATATGCCGTATAAATCTGTGATTTTTTGTCATATTAAAAGACGTCAAAGTTTCCTATCTGTCAGATAGCCCTTAGTGGAGTAAATTTAAGAAAACAATAATTATTATTTGGTCACTAAAAGAGGGGTGCAGTCCTATTTAGAATCTCCGAGACTCTCGAATACTATTAAACTCCTATGAACTGAAAATTTTGCTAGTTAATTAAAATTATTATTTTCAATAATATTGCAAAAGTTAAATTTTATTAAATTGTTTATTTAATTAACCTAATTTCCGTGGGAATGATCTGTTATACCGTTTTCTCATGAACAAAAAGTTTAAAAACACACATGTGCGCGAATAACAAGATCCGTTTGCTCGCATTACTTGTAAAAAATTATATGGGGGTTTGTGCTACGAAGAATAAATTATTCATAAACACGGTTTTTATAAAAAATTTGGGATACTAAAGCGTCTGGCATGATTAATAATTATAAGGGTAATAAGAAAATCATCGAAAAATGATTGAGTAGAGGTGCATTATGTACGTATATGTGTATGTGGTTTTTTTTAAATATTCTTGCTATTTTAAAACCGAGTAATGTTTTTAATGAGAGTAACTAAATACTGCTGCATACAATGAGCCAAATTTTTGTGAGTAAGTTTAGTAATAACTCTTTTGATGTGTTATTAATTATTACTAGAGTACGGATTTCTAGCAAATTTGCTATACAGAAATATTGATAGCAGAAGTGTAATTGATACAAATGTCCATGAATCTGATAAAAATAAGTCACTTGGCGCTATTTTTTTATGCTTATATGCTTATTTTGATACTTTTATGCTTAGATTTAGTTTTAAGCTTTTTTAGTGCTTATTTTAGCATATTTTGAATAAATTTAAAAAAAAATTATAGTAGATACCTACATAAATACCTACTTTTATTTTGTTTACTTTGAATTTAATGTTTAGTAGACAAGTTTTGTTTATATTTAACAAAAATGACAGACGGCAACTTAGCTTCAAAATTTTATGATATACGATATTATCATAGGAGGTAGAGCATAATGAAAAAATTGCTGTTCTTAAAAATGCTTATCAATAGGTTTGTTCCAACTTGCTAAGAAACCGTACAATGAATAATCACGCTTCTGCGCAATAGATAAAACGAGACCAATTTTATTTATAGGGCATGATTTGTACTTACTGCGCATGAGTGTGACCGTACATTGTACGGTTTTTCGGCTGGTTGGAACAGATCTTGGAAAAGATCTAAACAGAACTAATGTTTTCTCGTTTATATAAAAGAAATGCTGAAAATTTTAACACATTTATAGTTTGTTAGTTGGTTAATCCCGAGTATTTCGACATTTAATAATAGTAGTTAAAAAGTCCACAGCAGTGGAGTGATGTGATCGCTGGTTGAGTATAGAGCAGAAATTCTGGGTTCAAATCGCGGATTGCACAGAATTTCTTGGCTCGGCCTTCCGGTGGGCATCTACACTCCTGTGGTGATCCCTGATGTTTGTGTCGATATCATTACCGTTGATACTACTGCGTCACACACGAGAGTTTACAAGACAGGTTAAGGTAGACAGGGAATGAAGCCATGGGCCTTCTAGGCCTGTAGAGCTGTAATATATATATAGTTAAAAAGTGCGATTATAAATAATAAACTCACAATGCCAAAAGTTAAGCCCACCGATTTTTATATTTACTACTTTTTTACTTTTTGTTGCTTTATTTTTGTGTTACTTTTCAAAAAAACTTTATTTCAAATTTTTTTTTAATGCTTATTAATTATTATGTTAAAATTTAATGCATATTTTTATGCATATAATGGCAATTGTTTGTGCTATTTTAAGCGCTATTTTCACGATTTTTTAAGCTTAAAAGTCCGTACTCTAATTATTACATATACCTATAGTCGTGCCACGGTACGCGACAACTGGGCGAATCCCACTGGGCGACGTATAACTGGGCGACGTATAACTGGGCGACGGTCAACCGGGCGACGGACAACTAGGCGATGGGTAAACTGGGCGCCAGGTAAACCAGGTAAAAAAAAAAGGATTGTGAAGCGGGCGACGGACAACTGGGCGATGAGTAAACTGGGCGACGGATAAACTGGGCGACGTATAAACTGGGCGACGTGTAAGTGGGCGACAACCTGAAGCATTTTGAAGAATTGAAATATTTAGCATGAAACTTATTGATTTTTGAGTGTAAGAAAACTGTCGCGTTTGAAAATTTTGCAGGTATTTGCATTTTCTCACTTGATAAAACTTTATTTTTTGAAACATTTCATACAGGGTAATCTAAAACAAAAACCGGAAAAAAAACAAAGATTTTGAAATTTTGTTGCTGACTAGAAAAATTAAAAAAGGTTATGCCTGTTCGTAATGTACCAACCAGGTGTTGGTAATGTTCTACTGTCTACTTTTGTACTATATATATATGCAATAAACTAGCTATATTGTTTAAAATAATTTATGTAAATAATAATTATTAATAATTAATAATTTGAGTAACTCATAACCTAACTAAGAAATGATGAATCATTGTCTTTATTAGCTAACAATATCCCTTAGGGCCTTCCAACTCTAAAAAGGTGCTATTAGGAACGGGGTGGATATAAATTTTTTTTCGTCATCAGTAATGCATAAGAGTCCAGCTGATGACTCACTTAGTCGTACGCAATGTTAACGTACGGTTAATACTTTTTCGCGTAGATCCTTCTCGTGCCATGGTGGCCAAAACTACACTTATTATAAACATACCCCTAGGCCCGTGGGTTAAGGAAAATGTGGATCATTGAAAGGTGAAACTCGTTTTTGCGTGGATTCTACAAGAACGGTGGTTGTGCAAATAAAAATTACTATTAAAAAACATAATTTTTGCTCAAAGTGCACTGTTGAAGCATATGAAGTGCTAGTGTCGCTTCGGTTATCCCCTCTCTGCGTATAACTAAAGAGTAATTTAACTTGCACGGACCGATCACAGAATGCCAGAATTCACCAATCACGAGCGACTTAGCATAAAATTTTGCTGTGAAAATCAAAGTTTTTAAAATCGATTTTTGAAAAAATTAGTGCTGTTAAGGCCATTCTCTGGGGTTAATTCTCTTATTTAAAATATGCTCATTCAGAATTCATCTAAGTTTCAAAATTGATATTTTCGGGTCACGAGTACTTACCTCTCACCCATAGAGGTTATCATAATAATTTTTTCTTAAATGCTCAAAATTTATAGTTGCGTCGCCCACTTATACGTTGTCCAGTTTACCCGTCGCCCAGTTGTCCGTCGCCCGGTTGACAATCGCCCGGTTTACCCAGCGCCCAGTTTACTAATCGCCCAGTTTACTAATCGCCCAGTTGTCTTTCGCCCAGTTATACGTCGCCCAGTTGTCCGGTTCCGGTCGTGCCATATGTTCTGTGAATAAAAAGTACCGTTAATTTTTGCCATTACGGCTTAAGGGATTAGGACTTTTAACAGTACTTTTAGAAAGGTCAATTAGGGTAGGTAAAAATGAGTAACAGTTTAGTTTGAAATTTTAAAGAGTGAACATGAATTGGGGTGTTACAGAAAATCGTATTGCAGTGATTGCACTACATAAGTGTGATAAAAGTGTGACGGAGATTTTTAATTTACTGAAAAAATTAAAAAGTAATAAAACTTTTATTTGTCGCACCATCAATCGTTACAATGAGACGTTTAAAGTAACTGATAGAAAAAAAGTGGTCGCCCACGAAGCGTAAGGACACCTAAAATGATAAAAGCATTTAGTGAACGAATTCGAAGAAATCCATTAAGAAAGCAGAAAATTATGTCTAGGGAACTTCAAATTTCTAAAAGAAGTATGTCACGTGTTTTAAGAAGTGACCTAAAACTTGGGGCTTATCGCAGGATAACAGGACAGCGCCTTACAGTGGCTTTAAAAAGCATGAGGTGCGAACGAGCAAAACGTCTTTTAATACGGCACGCGAATGACGATCATCGAAACATCTTGTTTACCGATGAAAAAGATTTTACGATAGAAGCAAAATTTAATAAGCAAAATGATCGCGTGTATGCCCACAGCTCTAAGGAAGCATCTGAAAAAATTCCTAGGGTAGAAAGAGGTCATTTTCCAGCATCAGTAATGGTTTGGTGGGGTGTATCATACGAAGATGTAACACAGCTTCATTTCTGTGAAGAAGGTATAAAAAAAAAAAAAAGAAATGTTAGAGGAAGTGGTAAAGCCACTAAACACTACTCTATTCGATAAAAAGCGTTGGACATTTCAGCAAGACTCGGCACCTGCTCATAAAGCAAAAACTACGCAACGATGGATTCAAACAAGTTTACCCGATTTTATTGCTGCGGAAGATTGGCCCTCAGGAAGTCCCGATCTGAACCCATTGAACTACAAATTGTGGACGATTCTTGAGGAACAAGCTTGTAAAGCTTCTGAGCTTCTAAAGCGAGATTTGATCCAGGCTGCGGCATCGATACCAATTAAAGTGGTTCGTGCCGCAATAGATGACTGGCCACGGCGTTTAAAGGCCTGTGTGAAAGCAGAAGGTGGTCATTTTGAGTAACTTCAAATGTAAAACGTTCTTTGGAATGTACCTAATAAAATGGCTTTAGAAAATTATTGAATTTTTATTTTTAAGCAGTTTAAATTTATTCGCAAACATTTCACAGAACCATGGACTTAGAAAGATAGGACCCGCAACTCCCTACCTGAAAGCTTAAAATTTGCGAGCTCTTAACCGTATGGATTCATCAGTTATATCACTAGGGGCGCTGAATTCCTGTTCCAGAAATACGATTTAATTTCAAATTGAAAATTATTAATTAAACCAATATATGAATTTAAAACATTAAAGATTGAAAATATATTATGTATTAAAAACAGTAATGCATTTTTCATACATGTACGTGCACTTTTATTCAAACTACAAAGGATTAAGTTTGGTAAAGAAATTTGACAGCTGTCAACACCGCGCATGCTTGGAATAGTGATAAAAATTAAAAGAAATTTTTTTAAAATAATCGAAATTATATAATTTCTTATTAAATAATACGTATTTTATTATTTAAAAAAACTTTATATGTATGAAAAAGTAAGTTTTGTAATGAAAATAATTTGAAAATCAAATATTCAAATGAATATTTTGGAACAGGAATTCAGCGATCCTAGCGGTAGAAGTGATGAACCCATACGGTTAAGAGCTCGCCATTTTAATCTTAGTTGCTGGTCCTATCTTTCTAAGTCCATGCACAGAACATATGGCACGACTAGGTATATTAAATTTAGGGTGGCAGGTAGCTCCATGGGACGCGTAAATACAAATTTTACGATTGAAACCTCGATGTTTTCTGAAAGAGTATATTTTAAATAAGAGAATTAGCTAAGACGCAATGCCCTAAGTGCACCTGTTTTTTCAAAAATCGAATTTAAAAACTTCAATTTTTGCAGTAAATTTTAAAGCAAAGTCGCTCGGGATTGGTTAATTCTGTCGGTACGTGCACCGAGATATAGTCTTAGCTTGCGCAGAGTGGGAGCGACACTTGCATTGCGATGCAGTAACAGTGCACACCGAACGAAAATCATGGTTTTCAACCCTAAATGTGCTGGAAAAATGGCTTAAAGCGCCCGAGCGCAGCGAGGGGTGCTTTAAGTCGATTTTTCTTCGCACAACTACCCTGCGTTAAAAATCCACTCTCACGAGTTTCACCTCTCAAAGATTCACCTTTTCCTTGACCTACGGGCCTAGGGATATTTTTAAATCACCCTGGCAAGAGTCGGACCTACGCGCAAAAGTAACTACCGTTCGTTAAATTTAAGTAACCCTTTTCTTAAGTAATTTTTAAATAATTTTAAATTTTTAAATTAAATAAAAAAGGAGAACGCATTCCTACCATAGCGCAAGAGTTACTGACTAATTGTAGAAGTGCAACACTCTTATGTATAGGAGCACACGCACCTCCCACGAACGAACTTGATTAACCAATCACGAGCGTTTAACCTTCGAAAATCAAGCTTTTTTAAATTCGATTTTTGAAAAAACAGGTGCATTTAGGGCATTGCGTCTTAGCTAATTCTCTTATTTAAAATATACTCTCTCAGAAAACATCGAGGTTTCAATCGTAAATTTTGTATTTACGCGTCCCGTAGAGCTACCTTTCTCCAAATTTAGATACTATTTTTAGATTGAAGTGCGATAACATTGTATGACACCCATTTCATCAATAAATTGTCGTCAGTTTATGTACAGGTTGATCAACGAGAAGTTTTACAAAACGAGGTTGATGCATTAGGGGAGAATCTCGGTATGCAAGAAGTCTAGTGGAGTTAAATCTCATGAATGAGGTGGATAATTTATATCGGTCTATTTATTGAAATAATCGAATCACTGAATTTTATTTCCAATAAATGTATTTTAACGATTTTCGTAGAATATGTAAACGTTGTTGATCCTAGCGTGTAGCGCCGAACCGCCTTGCGCCGAACCGTTCTTGCGCCGAACCGGCTCGCGCCAAACCGTCTTCGCGCCAAACCGTCTTCGCACCGAACCGTCCTCGCGCCGAACCGTCTTCGCACCGAACCGGCTGCGCCGAAACGTCCTAGACCGCTTTAATTTAGCGGAATAATATACAGCCTATGTCTATCCTGAAGGTCCATTCTAAATATCGATTAAAGAATTTTTGAAATTGGATAGGTAGGTAGTTTAGGAGATTACTTCGTACATCCAAACTTACAAACTTTACCGCTTAAATATTAGTGTAATTTAAAAACTTAAATATAATATCTTATTATGCCTAAAATCAACCATTAGCCTAAAAATGTTCATCACAGTGATTGGGATATGGGTGCCCTAATAGGAATGGGACAAGTATATTTAATCGGATTATTTTTATCATTAAATAAATAAAATAATTTTTTTTAACAATATGTAGATGCTTTAGTAAACTAACAACAGTTGATAGTTGAGTTTGTAGCACATACAATATTTGTTTTTCAAGTTAATCAAGTTAATGTATATCGTAAATTTAAACATTTGTTTTTAGAAAACCTTTGATGAATTAAAGGGCTTAATTCTTAGACCATGATACACCACACATTTTTCAAAATTGAATTAAGAATCAAATCATATCTAGCAATAGTATAACAAGCCCCATAAAAATATTATCAACTACTTAAGAGATAGGACTACTAATATCCATCATCTTATTGCATTCCATATTATATCATTTCATCTTCAATTTTCAATGGTAGATATATTTAAATTTTATTTTTGTGGCTTATCATATTTAACCAAAAGCCCTTCAATTATAGCTGCAAATGACATTCAAACAAATGTATACATTATGTATGTCTTGTTTCAATTTTGAATACATAAATTTAAAGAAATAATGCACGGGAATCTCCATGTTGATAAAATAACCTTTGAAATTGTAAATTTAACTTGTAGCAATTATTGTTAATAAAATCGTCCTTAGCATACTTAGGTAACTTTTATTGCTGTCATGAAAGATGAATTATGAAACAATCGATGTGGGATTCGCTCAATAACAAAAAATACTTTTTGCTAGTGACAAAATATTAGTAGGTATCTCAACATAATATCAAGAGCTGCGATGCTATGACCATTTTAAGGTACTAGACACAAGAGCATGTATTCGAAGAGGATTGCCCTCTTTTTGGGGGTTTGATTTTAAAGAAAGATTTTACTTGAAATTTTGTTTTAAAAAGTCTCTTTTATCGTCATCTACGGATTTGAACTTTGTGTTGGTTTTCAGACATCCAGGATACAATCAAGCAGCCTTCTTGCTGACATAATACCTACCTATTAATGATGGTTTTCTTTCAATACAATAATTTGAAATTGTTGGAATGGTTCTTATTTAAAATAATGATTTTCAAAATGTGTCACATTTTTATCAATGACTTCATCTTGGTTTTCTGAAGATACAGTAGAAGCTCGATTCTGTGAACACAAAAATCCAAAAGCATGTTCAAACTAACGCAGGTGTTCACACTAACGGGGGTGTAGAAAAACTAGTGTTTTACATATATTTAAGACATATTTATTTCTTATAAATCGTATATAGTACGTTGTGTATGTGTAATGTTGCAAAATTCATGAAACAACATGGTTTTTTCACAATCATCAAATTTTTCAGTATCATGAAATAAAAATATTACAATGTTATCACCACCTTGTATTTTGGCGACTTTCTTATTATTACGCAAATATGCATTTCTTTCATTTAAACACGGGTAGGTACCTTTATTTTATATTTAATCACGTACAAGTGATAAGAAGTGGCTGGTAGACATTCAAGATATTTAATACACAACATTAACAACTGTTAACCTTCTTTGTTCACGTTATCGAGTGTAATAATGTTCACGTTACCGAGTAGCTATAGAAAAAATTGAGCGTTCACAGGACCGAGATGTTCATAAGTTCGAATGTTCACATTATTGAGCTTCTACTGTATTACTAAAAATTCTACTTAGGTATACAAATCCGGCACTGACATATAAAAAAAATAACATGATTGTTCAAAATATAATTATTTATTCTAATTCTGAGTATCAATGATTGTCAAAAGTGAATTTAACTGAACAAATTCCACGAGACTACACCCGTTATTCACACCCACTCAACACCAGCACGAGGCAACTTTGCATTTGTCACTTATTTAAATAAATTACACACTTTATTAGTAATAACTAGTCTCGATTTGCCTAAATTGGATTAAAAATATTTTTAAAATAGTAATATTATGAATTTCATCTGCCATTTTTTTACATTATCTACAAACACTTTTAATCGTTTGGTCAAGTCAGCAGAAATCCGGAAATAAATTTAAATTGTTCGAAAATTCACTCTTTTCCTCTACCATTCGTCATGTAGGATCCGGATTTGTAGGCATTTGCATGTTTTTTTTCCGTACAGGCTCGTGAAAAATTTTAACAGGGGAGCATGTTTTACACCTTTCTGGATCGTTTTATGTAGTTTTTATTTTGCTTATAAATGCATATTTTGAGTTTAAGTGCATATTTGGTGGTTTGTTGCCTATAAATACATATTTGCTTATGTTAGCATATATTTTGCATATTTAGCAAATCAAATAGTATAATTTTTTGTTTTTGCAACGGTTAGAAAAGGTTTAAAAATTGTCCTGTTAATCGTTGCTTTTGTTAGAATTCTTTGGTTTAATCCTTTAAGTGTTATTGCAATAATAGTTATCAAAAAAAACCGGATATGATTTATTGCATGGAATCAGTAAAGTGTTGTCTTGTCAGTCAACCATTATTCCATTGGAAGTATGTGGTACTGACATTTCAATATTTAAATATGCTCGAGTGACATCTTGTGATGTTGAACGTTCTTTTTCAGTATATCTACAGGCAAATTTTAACTGACAACTGGCGGCAATTTTGAAACCCAAAAATTTAAAAAAAAATTTTGTTTGTACATTGGTGGGAATTGTAAAAAATAAAAAATAGAGCAATATTTTATTATTATCAATATATTATTTCATTAATAATTGAATTTATCTAACAAAAGTAGTTCATCCATTATTTGGACCAATTGCAATCCAGCATTTTGCAGCACAATAATTTTTTTAGCGCATATTTAAGTGCTTATTTTGAAGTTTTTAGAGAATATTTGGCTGCATATTTTCAAGTTTTTTAGTTCCTACAAATCCGGAGCCTACTGATGACCATTACCTAACGGGGTTGTCGTCTGCCTTTTACGGTTTTGTGCTTAGGGGGTTCCTGTTGCCTTCGGAGGAATTTAAAGGGCAAGCAGATCAATATAATGTCGAACAACCAAGCTGCGATAAAGGCACTCGAAGCAAATAGCTTTGAATCCTTGTCTACATGGGAATGTCGACAATCTCTCAAGAAACTGACAACGGGCAACAAAATTGCCCTACGTTGGGTGCCAGGTCATGAGGGAATAGAGGGTAATGAAATAGCTGATAAACTAGCTAGATCAGGCTCAAGAACGCTCCCGACTGGACCCGAAACATTCTGTGGGTTAACCAAAGCACACAGGGGGCTGGAGGTCCAAAAATGGGAGGCAGAGAGCAAAGAAACCCTCTGGAAAAATACACCAGGACAAAGACAGGCGAAGAAATTCATAGAGTACTCGACTGCAAAGGCAAAAAAGCTTCTTCTTTTAACAAAGAAAACGAAATTAGACTCATTACGAGTCATCCTCTGTAATCATATCCTCTGTAACTGCAATGCCTTAGCCCAACTTAGGCTTAAACATATGGGACAAATAAAAAGCTTACTTCTCAAGAGCATTCCTAGCGAAATTGAATTCCTAAATATCTAATTATTAGGGTTATGAACAAAATCATTAGGGTTATGATCAGTAGTACTGGTCTTAGTTCTGAAAGGCTCTTGCAGCCAAACGATCCCGAAGTACTGTACAATACAATGGGTAACAATTTATAGGCACAAACAGAATCATAATATAAACATACATAAATATAAACTACAGGCGTAGAGTTTATGCCAAAAAAGATGACCGGGCGGAGCCAATTTCTTGCACAGTAGATGTGGAGTGGAGGTAGAACGTGACAGTGCCGTAAATGAATAATTTGGTTATGCACGTTTATGCAGTTTACATTTTTAATTCAAACCGACACCCTTTTACTGCAAAAATGGACATGACTGGACACATTTTCGTTTCTGCATATTAGCTCTGCCCGGTCATCGTTCTTTACATTAACTCTACATGTTAAACACAATAACCTCTTTTTTTTGGTAGTCGGGTAAAAGGAGTTTTTATCATTTTTACCATTTCGTCATGTTGATCCCTTTCCCTAAGACATCTCACCACGACTTATATTATTTTTTAAAGTAATAGTGGCATTCATGTAGGTGGGTGTGTCACAATCAAGTATTAAAGCTATAAAAAGGTATGGCCTGCACTTACAACTAGCTGAACAATAGCAAACACCTTATATGTATATATGACTTTCAACTTTGGTCGGCCGGTTTTTCGTTACAATACTTCCTACACGTAAAATATTGGCCATGTTATCTAAACGTTGTTACGAACACAGGAGAAATTTTATAAATAACGTTTTGAAAATTATTGATACAAAAATTACTGTAATGTGATCGTTTTTATATCCATAATCTTGTGGTATAAAGGCAAAAATAGAGTTGTACATTTTCATTTATTTGCAAACATCGAGAGTGAAATTTCAGCTTTATAATGCTTATTTCTCTTAAATAAAAATAAAATATTCATTTTACTGTATTTAACACACTTACTTCAGAATTTTTCGATAATAAAGGCATACAATAGCAAAATATCATTACTTAATTACAGAAAAGCGTAAAGTAGTAGTAAAAATGCATAGATCTGGCAACACTATTAAAAAATTGCAAAACTTTTTGGTAAATTGATTATTTCAATTTTCAAAGTAATAAAAGCATTTTTTTTTAAAACAGGACGGCCAAGGAACATCACCAGTTTAATCACCAAAATAATCAAATATTTTAAAAATAAATACCTATAATAAATAGTAGTATATATTTTAATTTATTTGTTTAGTTTAAATTCAAATAAAAGTTTGAATATGGTGTATTTACATCGAACATTATTTAATAATAAATTACTTTTGGGAGCTAATGTATATAACAATCATATTCATACGACCATGTATAAGAAATAAATTAGTATTGTTAGGTATTAGAATTCGAATTTTAGAAATTTGAACAAATAAAAAATATAAGCACAATAAAAAACCTCTGGGGCAATTGTGATAACTAAGGTAAAGTATTTTTAAATTACAAATTTAACTTGTAGCTTTCAATATAATGTTTCGACTTGGGTCAATTAGTTTTGCAATAAAACTTCAAACCAATCTAGGCGAATCTAAAGTTGCACAAGAATAAAGGAATATGACCGTGAAGTGGTTACCGTGCGTGAGTGCAGCACGAGCCCTGGGCAAAACGATCACTAACATGTAAATGAGGAAAACCTGTTCAAGAATAATAGTTCTCTCCAATATCAGCATGCTAACAATGTAATACCTACAAAAATATATCAACGAAAGTAATTTTACACCTATAAACTATTCTATTTTTATTTTATTTTTGCATTTGAAATCTTATTTTAATTTAAAATTTATATAATTACAATTATGTAGTATGTACATAATCCAAATTTTGTAACGGTACAAATTGTAAGAAAAGTATTTTTATTATTTTTCTCTACGAAGAACACCGACGGCTGATGATGGTTAAGCTTTTTCAATATTGAATTCGTTTTACCGATTATATTTTATCTACGTTGGTAATACGAATTATATTACATTTTATAACTTGAAATTGCTTTTCAGAGGAAGAATAACTCATAACACGCTTGTAAATTGCTTTCCATTACCCAAGTGTTACAGTAAATACCATGGGCGTCTACTATGATCATTTTCAGGGGGGATGTAAATTGTAATCACTTAAAAGCGAAAGTTTTAGAAATTTTTAAAAACTTGACCTGGTGAAATATTAAATGTATAAAAAAATTATTCAGTCAAGAGCCAGGGTAGCAGCTGGCTTTTTTGACCCCCCCCCCCAATGGACGCTCAGACATTTTGCATTGAAATTTCTGAAAGCTCAAATTTTTGCCCGGCTTGAATCATCCTGACAAAATCGAGATTCGAGAAATCAGAAATTCTAAATTGCAACTCTGTTATACCTCTATTAGAACGTTGTCTCTGATCGAAGCAATTTGATACATTATTCATTTAATTTGTAAAAATTAGCCATTTAAATAAAATAAAAACTTTTTTACAAAAAAATAAAACCGACTTCAAGAAAACTACTACGAAAAAATGCACTAAAAAGTAAAAAAAATATTTTTTTAATGTGTCTGCCACATTTTTGGAGTCGGTGCCAGCCAAGCGTTTATTAAGACATTTTTGGAAGTTTTCTAAAATATACATTAATTGTATTATTAAAGGGGCCCACAAACAGAGCAACCTAGTCGTCAACCTAGAGTAGAATCACACTCGTGGCGACATGTAATTTTACAAAGTGGTTGCACACTAAGTTGAGCACTAGGTTGATCATTTGTGGGCCTTTTGATACGCGCTTGTTAACCTAGGCTGGCACCGACTCCAAAAATGTGGCAGACACATTAAAAAAATTATTTTTTTACTTTTTAGTGCATTTTTTCGTAGTAGTTTTCTTGAAGTCGGTTTTATTTTTTTGTAAAAAAGTTTTTAATTTTAGTCTTTTTAGTGAATTTTGCGTTGTGTAAATAATTTATCGAATGCGAATATGGGTAGACTTACAAAACGCGCTGCCCATATGAGAGCGCCGTTTAACAAGCGAGGAACGGGAGAAATTTCTAAATGCAACTTTATTATTTTCGTTTAACCGTGATTAACTCCAACTAATCATAATTAAAGTATTTAATTAGAGTTGGTGGAACCGGCCCCAAAAGTAGTACTTCAATTACTCAAAGTCAGGGCTGGGAAACATTGAACCGCTTCAGTCAAAATTGGTGTAAAGGGCAGGTTATTTTAATTGCAAAAGGATGTTGTGGAAATAGCTGAGCAGTTACCATTGACCTCAAACCAAGCTGGTTTAGTTTTGGTTGTAGAAAGTCTGGAGAATCTTTCACGCTGTAAGGATTTTGTCGTAAATATGCAAAAATTAAATCGAGCTTTAACTTGGTTAATTTCCAACATCCATCTTTATATGGATGTTGAAGCGTATTTTGAAGTTACGTCGAACATTACTCCGTTAGTCCAAATAGGTAAAATTTAAACATGGGTTGAAATGTTTTGCGAGAATAAAGAGGTAAAATTTTGTGCCATCATAACACCGCCGATACTTTCTGCAGAGTTCCTCTCCTACCACCCGTTGTTTGCGGAAGGTAGGCAATTAGGACTATTCTAGTAACCGTAAAAGAAACACCACTCGATAAAAAAACTAACAGGAAAGCAAAAAATACGCAAATTTGTTTACTTGAATGACATATTTATATGTCATATGCACATATGTCAATTACATATTATATTATAAAATGTCAATGCACAACATACTACCTCTCGATTCTCGCAAAACATTTCAACCTACGTTTAAACATTGCAGTAATTTTAATGTAAAAACCAGACTGCTGAACCGATTTTGATGAAAATTTTATGGGACCAATTTGAAAATATATGCTTTCAAATAAAAAAATTTTTTTTAAATCGGTTTATAAATAACGAAGTTCTGAGGTAACAAACATTAAAAAAAAAATATATACAACCGAATTGTATAACCTTCTCCTTTTTTTTGAAGTCGGTTAAAAAGTATCGTCGGCTTACTTGTAAAACCTTGTAAGTCCGATTCCGATTTTTAAAAAATTTTATGTTCAACGAAAAACCTTTAAGTTCTCTAATATGGAAATCGTGAAATCCCCGTAAAATATATTGATGATAAACATGAAACTATATTCTTGCAGTATCTCATAAAAATTTCATAAATTAGAATTCTAAAATAAGAGTAGTAGGAGATTTATTATGTCTCTTGAAAAGTTTTGTCAATCGGACTTAGAAGGTTTTACAAGTAAGGCGACGGTATATAATAGGTAATCACTAGGGTCCGGATTTGTAGGCACTAAAAAACTTGAAAATATGCAGGCAAATATGCTCTAAAAACTTCAAAATAAGCACTCAAATATGCACTAAAAATTTTTTCGTTATTTCAGGTTATAAATGACACCTTTATGTATCTGTTTTGAGACCTATAAAGGGGGTCTTTTCTCAAAAGGTCACCTCAAGCTTTACGTGGAATCCGAACCACGGAGTCGGATAAATTTTGTGGCCGGGGTTGGGGATCGAACCTAGCCCCGCCAAACTAGAGTCCTCTCCTTAGCCCGTTCACCTAATTCACCTCTTCACGGAAATTTCAAAAGAAAATCATCCTTTTTCGCTCCAAAGAGACAAACATTGATCAACGACTTGCAAGCTTCACGCCATCTATCGATTGTTATTTTAGAGCTATTATATAAAATCGCGAATTTTGTAGGATATTTTTCCTGAAATAACGAAAAATTGTTCATATCACTCGGGCGATAAGGGTTTTCATCCTTCGGTCGATTATTCACTCGCCGCTGCGCGGCTCGTCTCATAAACTTTCGCCCGGCGGATGAAAAGACCCCCTTTATCGCCCTTGTGATATAAACTACTATTATTGTACTGCAAAATGCTGGATTGCAATTGGTTCAAATAATTAATGAACTACTTTTGTTAGATAAATTCAATTACAGTCGAGTCGCGAAATAGTGAATACCGTATACCGGGTGCTGAATGAGTTAGGCGAACATAGGATATTAACGTGTAAAAACTTATTTTTGCAAATTCCTGCTTCCCTAATTATTTTAGAGAAAAATTGAAAGACATCAATATAACGTAGAAATATAAACTACGAGTGATAAGAGTATTAGATTTTATCTAGGTTTTACCTAAAAGGTTAAAAAATTCTTTTAAAATTGTTAAAATTTTGATTTATCACACTGGCCATGTACTATGTTTCCAAGGCAATATTCCATTTTATGAATGTAAAATTTAATAAAGTACAAAACATTTAAACAACGCGTTGTTGATTTTTATTACTTATCAAAAGTAATTACTTTGGAAACTTGCATGGCCAGTGTGATAAATCAAAATTTTAACAATTTTAAAAGAATTTTTTTACCTTCTAAGTAAAAGCTAGATAAAATTTAATGCTCTTATCATTCGCAGTTTATATTTCTACATTATATTTGTGTCTTTAAATTTTTCTCTAAAATAATTAGGGAAGCAGGAATTTGCATAAATAAATTTTTACACGTTAATATCCTATGTTCGCCTAACTCATTCAGCACCCGGTATAGTGAACTACCGGAAATAGTGAACACAAAAATTTTAACATTGAGTGTATATGGGACTCCTATATAACGAACAGCGGTAACCCCGATACAGCGAACTGCGTACTAAATCGTGCAGTTTGAATGACGTCATTTATAGGGACTTCCCCCAACATTGAAAATTTACATTACGTATCATATTTTCACTTCATTTCACGCCTAATGTTAGCATAGAATGAAATTTTTAAATGTTGGTGTATCAATTTACATAATTTAACGGAAAAAGTATTAACTATTAAATTAAATAAAAAACAAATACAATCAAAAATAACATCACTTTTTCTAATTAATAATTATATTTGTATCAATTTTCTTTAAAATAAAGCTTTAATTTTCAAAACGTGGCTTTATAATAAATTTTGTAAGTACCGAAATAGTGAATAACCTCGAAAAAGTGAAAGGTCTTTGCCATATTTAATTCACTATTTTGCGACTTGACTGTATTAATGAAATAATATATTGATAATAATAAAATATTGCTTTATTTTTTATTCTTTACAATTCCCACCAATGTTACAAACAAGAATTTTTTGCCTGTATACTGAAAAAGAACGTTAAACATCACAAGATGTCATTGGAGCATATTTAAATATTGAAATATCAGCACCACATACTTCCAATGGAATGAAGGTGCTCGCACACTTAGGCGACGAGACACCACACCACACACAGAAGCCCACAACACACCACACACCAGGCGACGCGACAGTTTGGTAAGATCAGCACATTTTTGTGTGTGCTGTGTGCTTCTGTGTGTAGTGTGGTGTGGTGTCGCGTCGCCTAAGTGTGCGAGCACCTTAATGGTTGACTGACAAGACAACACTTTACTGATTCCATGCAATAAATCAAATCCGGGATTTTTTGATAACTATTATTGCAATAACACTTATAAGGATTAAACCAAAGAATTCTAACAAAAGCAACGATTAACAGGACAATTTTTAAATCTTTTCCAACCGTTGCAAAAACTAAAAATTATACTATTTGATTCGCTAAATATGCAAAATATATGCTAACATTTAAGCAAATATGTATTTATAGGCAACAAACCATCAAATATGCACTTAAACTCAAAATATGCATTTATAAGCAAAATAAAAACTACATAAAACGATCCAGAAAGGTGTAAAACATGCTCCCATTTTAAAATTTTTCACGAGCCTGTACGCAAAAAAAACATGCAAATGCCTACAAATCCGGACCCTAGTAATCACATAATATTACTAGCTGACCCGGTAAACGTTGTTTTGCCCTCGTGTCAACTTCCGGTCAATAAAAAAAAAATTGGGGTGATCCACCCTTAACATTTAGTGGTATGAAAAATAGATGTTGGCTGATTCTCAGATCTACCCGATAAGCACACAAAATTTTATCAAAATCGGTTCAGCCGTTTCGGAGGAGTTTGGGAACAAACACCGCAACGAGAATTTTATACAATTAGATATACGAAAAATATAGGCATTTAGCTATTATTGCTTTGCAAAATATGAAATTAAGGCGCCTCTTTACCTGCTTGAAATGCAGTACGTTGAATAAGTTTAGTCTGTGCTATAATCAATATTTTTAAATGATTCAAAAAAAAAATTAATTAGGTAAAATATGAATCTATTTTGGTACAGACTTTTGAATATTTAATAATAACAACAAAATTTTTAATATTAAATCAATTTCAAAGTAATAATACTGTCTTCAAATATGATAAACTTTCAGCGCTTATATAATATTATATTTTATTATAATTAATACAAGTTTTCAAAATTTATTATAAACGCGTACCAAAATAGAATGAACCTTTACCTCCTGACTCTCAAAAAATGAAAATCTTTTATTCATTGGAATAAACTGGAAATTAAAATTGAAAAAAGACTGTTTTATTAATTTTTTTCAGTGCAATTGCTCATAACGTAGGATAAAATTATTACTCACTTTTAATTTTACAAAATCTAGCTACGTGCTTCAAAACGTAAACAAATTCTTGTATTATTTTGCTGCCTTCGAAATTGGTTCAATATCAGGTAGCATACAAGTGCTTTGTAGAAGTAATAAGTCGATTCATTTTAATCTTTGACATTTATTTGATGTCTCTGATGAAACCCTGATACCCTGTATAACGGTTTGAGATAAAAGCTGATACTCTTTATAAACAATATGGTAGTAATACAAGTCTCACTACATTTATATTTATATGTAGATACCTCAAGTCTATCATTTGTTGAACTATGTATCACCAACAATATTTTACGGATGGCAAGCGCGACCCCTTAAATAAATTCGAAACTATCGGCAGTGATAATAAATCAATATGTAAGTATAAGTATGATTTATTTAATTATCTTATGCGTTTTATTATAGCTATGAAATTATGTTTAAATACATATATCGATAAAGTATGTAATGTTTATAGATAATAACTAGCAGTTGTGTTGTGAAACTAAAGAAAGTTTATTTTAGTATTCCTTCATCTAAATTTAATAGTTCAGTTGAATTTTTAATGTACTGTACTATTACTTCCAAGAAAAAATAAAGTATGTTATTTCTAGATAAGATAAGACTGATAGGAGTAAACAAGAATAAATTAAAAAAAACCAAAAAATTGTTTAACTTAGGTCGTGATATAAATAGACTACAATTTTTTATATCCTCAGATTTATTAGAATAAAATTATTAAATAATATTAATGTGAAATTTATTATTTTATTTTTTGAACTTGAAATAAAAAAAGAATAGTTTATTGAATTGTCCAAAAAAAAACCAAAAAATAAAATAATAAATTAATTTATATAAATGACGAAAACATAAGGGGTAACAACACCCTGAGAATTAACAAAAGTTTTTTCTTAAATAATTGTATTACATAATTGTACTCTTAACCCATTAACGCTCACTGTACTCGTTTGAGTACACCTACTTATTTAGGCAGTGCTTCTATCTACGGACATTTATTCTAAATTTTGCAGTAGAAATAGATTTACAAAAGTACAAACAACATAACGTATACAATATTTTTAGCTGCACTCGTGTTTTTATAGTCTTTTTTTATTGTTAAATATTAGCTATAAATAGAGGTAAATAGTGTGCTACTTATATTATCTCCAACTATAATACTTGTTTCTAAATTTTGACTAAATCGTTTAAACTCATTTAAATATATATCGTCTGCTTAGAGGTAAAACTCACTAATATAAGTAACATATTTCTGTTTAAGAGAAAATAGCGATTTACTTAAAATTATCTTTGAAAAATAGAAAATGGTTGTATTTGGTTTGAATTTTGCTGTAAGTAAAAGTAATGCTCTTTATCAATAATTTTTGCTCAAAAATAATAAAAAAATGTTAATATGGCATTAAAAAAAAGCTTTTTTGTACTTAATGAATTTTACTTCTACAGCTTTTCCACGTTCGTTTAGAGGTAAAACTCACTAATAAGTAACATATTTCTTTATCTCTGAAAAGAAGAAAACGTTTCTATTTGGTTTGAATTTTGTTGTAAGTAGAAGTAATGCTCTTTATCAATAAATTTTGCTCAAAAATAATAGAAAAATGTTAATATGGCATTAAAAAACAGCTTTTTTGTACTTAATGAGTTTTACCTCTAAAGCTATTAAGGAGTTTGAACACATACTTATCAATTAAATAACTGAAACTTTATTTTAAATTTTTTATTTATAAATTGTGTTGTTACCTCCAGGAATTTGCTTATCACAAGTCACTTGATAACATGCATTGTTGTGTAAAATATTCATCTAGTACAGGGGTCGGCAACCTTTTGTTGTAAGAGGGCCAAATATTTTACGCGAGGATTAGTGCGGGCCGCACTTCTTGGAAAATCCACTAAAAAAGAGCTTTTTTTATGCAAATTCACCAAAAAAAGCTTTTTTTTTTTTTTTTTAAAAAAACGTCATTTCTGAGGAGTCTTGCGGGCCGCACTAAGACGCCTCGCGGGCCGCAGGCTGCCGACCCCTGATCTAGTAAATGATACTGATAAACTGTGCAAGAAGTGAAAAACTTGTACTTAGTGAGTTTTACCTCTGACAGAAAAGTTTATAATTGCACTTAGTGAAGTTTACCTCTGCCTAAAATACTATAAAAACATTAAATGCACTTGATCAATTTTTCATAAGATAGAACGTCAAAAAATATTCGCTTAGGTATACTTATCTCATTTTTCAACAAAAGTGTACTTAGTGAGTTTTACCTCTAAGCAGACGATATATTGTCGTATATTTTTTGGGATGAAGAAATTTATTAGTTGATGACAATTTTTGTAATTTTAATTTTTGAAAATTTAATTTTGTGACGTCTCTGGTGTAATAGCCAAGGTGGGGGAAATTTTTAATTTTGAAAAGGAGACTCGCGAGCGATCCACGGAGCTGGGAGGTTGCGATTTTGTGGCTTGAGAGTTTCTATGTAAAATGTTTGAAGAATAATAAAATTTGAGTGACGCGAAAAGTTTTTGTGTTTCTTTTTACTTCTATTTTAGAAAAGAAGAATTAATTTTATGAAAAGAAAATTTTGGTTTATTTGCAAAGTCGCACTGCAAATGTGCGATTGGTATTCTTAAGTGATTATAAATTTTCGATGACAATATATACAGTCGAGTCGCGAAATAGTGAATACCGTATATAGTGAACTACCGGAAATAGTGAACACAAAAATTTTAACATTGAGTGTATATGGGACTCCTATATAACGAACAGCGGTAACCCCGATACAGCGAACTGCGTACTATAAATCGTGCAGTTTGAGTGGCATCATTTATAGGGACTTCCCCCAACATTGATAATTTACATTACGTATTATATTTATTCTCGACACCTACGGGTAAAAGAGATAAAGCGATTATATATATGGGGCATTCCACACCAAATCGACTACTTTTGAACCCGACCCTTTTTGATTTTCCTGAAATTTTTACATATTATACTATCTCATCAACAACAGTTCTGTGAATTCTTTCAAAATTTTTTACTCAACCCAAAAATAGTTACGAATTTTTAGAAAAACTGCTGTTTTTTTTTTCAAACGATCGTAACTATTTCAAAAATTGACTAATTGGAACTTTTTTTTTTGGTTTTGTTTGTCTTTAAACGTACTTTTCAGGAAAAAATACAAAAAAAATATTCAAACTTAGATTCTACAAAATTTTTTATTTTTTCGGAGAAAATCATTGATTTTTCAAATTTCGACACCTTTGATTTTTTTATTTCAAAAAAAAAACTCTGATTTATTCCGCGTATAGCAACGCAAACCCCATAATGGGCCGACATTTCTATTTCTTTTGTTTAATTGAAAAATATTATTTGCGTAAAAATAAAACATAATATTTTTTAATTAAACAAAAAAAATAGAAAAAATTTTTTGCCCATTCTGGGGTTTGCGCTGTTATACGCGGAATAAATCAGAGTTGTTTTTGAAATAAAAAAATCAAAAGTGGAAAAATTAATAATTTTCTTCGAAAAAATAAAAAATTTTGTAGAATCCAAGTTTGAATATCTTTTTTGTATTTTTTCCTGAAAAGTACGTTTAAAGACAAATAAAAACAAAAAAAAAGAACGTTTTGATTAGTCAATATTTGAAAAAGTTACGATTGTTTGAAGAAAAAAAACATCAGTTTTTCTAAAAATTCTTAACTTTGTAAACAATTTTGAAAAAATTTACAGAGCTGTTTTTGATGGGATAGTATAATACGTAAAATCAGTTGTGTAATTTTTTTCAAAATTTTTTACAAAGTTAAAATTTTTCAGAAAAACTGATGTTTTTTTTCTTCAAACAATCGTAACTATTTCAAAAATTGACTAATCAAAACGTTCTTTTTTTGTTTTTGTTCGTCTTTAAACGTACTTTTCAGGAAAAAATACAAAAAAAATATTCAAACTTGGATTCTACAAATTTTTTTATTTTTTCGGAGAAAATCATTGATTTTTCAAATTTGTCCACTTTTGATTTTTGATTTTTTTATTTCAAAAGAAACTCTTATTTATTTCTCGTATAACAACGCAAACCCCATAATGGGCCCACATTTCTTTCTATTTTTTTTTGTTTAATTAAAAAATATTTTGTTTTATTTTTACGCAAATAATATTTTTTAATTAAACAAAAGAAATAGAAAGAAATGGCGGCCCATTATGGGGTTTACGTTGTTATACGCGGAATAAATCAGATTTTTTTTTTTAATAAAAAAATTAAAAATCAAGTGTCGAAATTTTAAAAAATCAATGATTTTCTCCGAAAAATTGAAAAATTTTATAGAATCCAAGTTTGAATATCTTTTTTGTATTTTTTCCTGAAAAGTACGTTTAAAGACAAACAAAAAAACGTTCCGATTAGTCAATTTTTGACATAATTACGATCGTTTGAAGAAAAACAACATCAGTTTTTCTAAAAATTCGTAACTTTTTTTGGGTTGAATAAAAAATTTTTAAATAATTCACAGAACTGTGTTTGGTGAAATAGTATAATATGTAAAAATTTCAGGAAAATAAAAGGGTCGGGTTCAAAAGTGGTCGATTTGGTGTGGAATGCCCCATATATATTATATTTACACTTCATTTCACGCGTAACGTTAGCATAGAATAGAATTTTTATATGTTGGTGTATCAATTTAAGGGAAAAAGTATTAACTATAAAATTAAATAAAAAACAGATACAATCAAAAATAACATCATTTTTCCTAATTAATAATTATATTTGTATCAATTTTCTTTAAAATAAAGATTTAATTTTTAAAACGTGGCTTTATTGTAAATTTTGTAAGTACCTAAATAGTGAACAACCCCGAAAAAGTGAAAGGTCTTTGCCATATTTAATTCACTATTTTGCGACTCGACTGTATAACTTTATTTCTAAATGAAATTTATCTAAAAAGAAACTGAAGGATATAAGTAAGATCCGAAAGTAGTTTAGTGTAAAAGCGAATATTTTGAAATATTTCACACAAAATACAATAAATATCGTGTAATATAAACTCTATTGAAATTGTTTATAATGTTTTTTTTTTATACTAATTAGCTCAGTATACTCATTTGAGTGCATATTTGTATATATATAATGTTTTTACCAAAATTGAAATAGGTGATTTTTTGAAATTTCTATGGTTTTCTAATGACTAAATAAATTTTTTGTTTTTTTTTATTATTGGTTTAGTCTTGGGCACTAATGGGTTAAGAAGGTTTTACAAAGTTATCATAATTGTAGTGCAGAGGATGTAGCATTGCATTTGATGAAGTCATTTCATACCGGCTGATAAAACAATGATAAATTTCACAGAGAAGGCATCCGGCCAGAGTTAGGAGTTAAGAAAATATTGTTTCTTAAGGCAACACTACTGCCATCCTAAGAAAAAAGGCCTTAAGTTCATAAACCATTTTTTTGAGCTAGGCAGCCATTCAGATTTTTATTGATGGCACCTAGTAGATTTAAAGTAAAACTAACGATAGTTAGTTACCAAACCATAGTACATACACTTACATTTTTTGTCAGTTTTTAAGATATTTTAGCCTAGTAATATGAAACTTTAATAGATTCTTGTGCGTCTGAAACAACTAACTCATTTTACGTATTTTATCATACGCGCCAATGTTACATCATGCAAAATATCAGCTACCAAAACTAAGCAGAAGAGACGTTTACACTATAAAATGTATTGTTTTGCTGTAATTTAAAAAAGATTTCTTCTCGACTTAACTTAGAAATGATGTTTTTCCACCAACGTGACAAAAATATCAATATTGACAATATGTATCACCCCCTAGCGATTACCTAGTGATTATAAAAGTAACAAAATCTTTATCATTGGAAGGATTATAACATGAAAATTGCCATGATACAGATTTTTCAAAATGAATTTAAGATTCCGATCAGCGCCAGCGCAGGGTTAACTAAATCCAATCATTTTTACCACCAGTGTCAGATTTCCGAACAGGTATGTACATGAGGCGAGCGCCTGGAGCCTCGTAGAGCAAGGAATCTCAAAATTCAACTTTTTTGGTTCACCGGTGTTGTGGGATGTAGAGGTAGTGAAAATATTTAGATGCGGGCCTCAAAATTAAAGTTCTATTGTGGCCGTTCAATCCTATCACTGTTTACCACTCTGAAAAAGTACTAAAAGATCTTTCCAAATTAATATAATATTAATTTAACTATATTAACGGTCATTAGCATAGCGATTAGGCTATAGACTGCTAATGCAGAGAACCCGGTTCGATTTCGGGCGAAGTAAGAATCTTATTCTGGTCTTCCAGATTGGAGGTAGAGGCGTCAGGCTGGTTTCCTGGCCCTCGGAAAAAACGTACAATATCAAAAAGCCGAATAAATACTATCCTTGGATCGATGAGATTTGAAATTGGGTATCGGGCAACGTCGTAAGACGTTCTAAACCGATGATGATTAATTTGAACGGTGGACATTCTTCATTTTCTTCTATTTCTTAATAGACATGACAATTTAACATAAATGTTAAATTTTGTGGACACGTCTGGTTATTCCAGAAATATTTTACACGTATAACAAACCACATAAGGGCAAGAAATGAGTTTTTTGTTTTTCCGGGAGTAAAGCGGTCACTTTACTCTCACTTTTGTGGGAGCAAAGTGCCACTTTTCTTAGGAGCGGGACGAAAAGTAAAGTTGCGGACGAAAAGTAAATTTATTACTACGCCTAAGATTCCAAAAATGCATACGGTACTTTAGCAATGAGTACTTTAGCACTTTATTAATGTTTCGAGGAGGTTTATTTCCTCTTCGTCAGAATCTAAAATACAAATTTATTTTAAATCGTTCTAGAAAGTTCGAGTTAGGAAAGTTTGATTGTACTTGCTTTTAATTTCGTAATTGACTTTCGGAAAGACAAAAAATAGTATATTCGCGCTCGGGAGTAAAGTGACTTTTCGTCCTTCGGGTAAATTTTCTCCGCGACTGCGTCTCGGGTAAAAACCTTTACCCTCATGTCGAAAAGTGGCACTTTACTCCCTCCATGTATAATATACTATTATAGTTTCATTTTGTAAAAAAAAACGATATTCCTTGTTTTATTCCTGTACTGCTGTACCCTTCAATTAAGGTGACATAGTACCTTCTTTCTTCAATAAAATTAAAAACATTTATTCAAAAAAATGAACATTTTCGAATTTATCTTTCAATATAAAAAATAGAAAAGGGCGTGGTACTTACGTACCCCGTTACTTACTTAAACTGGACTACTTTTACTTACTTTAAAATACTTCCTGTTCAAGTGAACGTTTTATGTAGGTAGAAGTACATCGTTTTTATTAAAATGGAAATAATTGTGCAATTTTAACATTAATTCTGAAATAGGAAGTAACAATTATTTCAATATGCTAAAATTAAATTATTTTGCTGCTATAATAACTATTATTTTTATAAGTTACCATACACACCTAAACATCTGGTCCACTGTACATCTTGTCATGTGACTAAATGCAAACTATCAAATCGCACACCCAGTAAAATACTGTCGTAAGTCTACTTCGGCCTAAGACAATATTTTATTAGATGCAGCATAGTTGTATGAGGCTTTTGGTGTGTTTAACTTAAAAGTAACAATTACCGACTTACGACAGTATTTTCCTGGATTTGTGTAATATAGCATTGCTGAAATATATCTGTAATAAAATATAAGCAAAATATAAAAGTTTATATTATGTTAAAAAAAATGAATTCATTCATTTAGTATTTATATTGGAAAAATATATTTTCTTCACTGCATCGCAATGAAGACCGAATGTTAAATGCAAATTTTGGATGTCCGTGATCTCTGCAAGTTTCATTTCTGAATTTTAGGAAACATCATTATGGAACTCCAAAAATTACTTGTTTTAACACACAGATTATTTTAAATTTTGATAAAAAGGCATACCACAATTTATTACTAAAATGTATATCATTTTGTTTAAACATAACTGCAAAGCAGTACTTAAAAAACGAAATTTTAAAAGTTGTCAAATGAAGTGTCGGAGTAAAATTATTTGAGGATGTTTTGATTTACATAACGAGGCTTAATTGGAGCAGTTAGTATATTTGCTTGTACTGTGCAGTTTTTGTTTAAATTATTTTATTGAATAACTAAATTTTTTTATGTCCTTGCATGACTAACTGACTAAATTATATATTTATTTTATTTCAGTGGCCTTAGCACGTCGACCGAAAACAGAGTTGTAACACCTATATATTTGCGATGTACAGCAGGAAGAGTTAAGTGGTTGTATCCTCATGGAGCTCTTCGAGTATTACTTCGACTACCTGGACAAGGCAATAATTTTCGAGCATGCATTAAGGTACATCCAGATAAGGAGACACATCTTGCTGCACGAATATTTTTAGAGGGTCCTAGGTCTTTGATACCCTTATATTCTCAAGATGAATCAGAACAAAAAGCTATTAGGTAAGCCAAAAATGTTTCATTTATTTTTTAAAGACGCTATACATATTTGTAGTTTTAAGACCCATTTAATTGACAGTTAGTACTCACATGTTAACAAAATTTGCGCATTTTCCAGACGATCCATATTATTTGCGACACATTCCCAGTACTCCTTTTTTTCCTTATATTTTAGTCAACGATCAAGTTAAATACATTTTCGTTGTTTAGTGGTACTTCTTGTAAGCAACTGACATTTATATTTGTGTATGTGAAAATCGATTCAGAATTTCAGTAGTAATCGCACTAGTCTATTCATGCGCGTCACAATAGTGTAAAGTTATATAGTCTTATGTTCTTCACGAAAAAAAAGTGAAAATTTGGCCATAATATATTTTATTATATTAATAAAATATATAATAGTATTTAAGGCTCTAGATATTCACAAACAAAGAAACGTACATACATATTAAACACTTTTTTCTCAGAAAGTCACTACAATTATCTATACAAGCCTGTAGATTTTTCGTTTTATTTTTTCGTTTATTATACTGAATCTATTAGGTTCCATTGAAGTTGGGGACATCTCTTTCAAAATGCACAATTATGTAAAATATTATGATTAAACTCTCGATTATCCGTAGGCGGTTTATCCGCTTTGCGGATTATCCGCGGTGGCTGTAGGAGGCATTTTTATAAAAAAGAAAGTTTTTTCGTAACATTTTTTCATCACAAATATATATATAGAAATAAAATCACTGTTTTCCGGATATTCGTAGTTTTTTTACCATGCGGCTTATCCGCGAAATTCGATTATCCGTGGTATCCACGCCAGTCAATCCCGCGGATAATCGGGAGTTTACTGTATTTAAAATATAATGAATATATGTATTTAAAAACTTTTGAACTATTTAAATAAGTAATTTTAAAAAGTTTGAGTTAATTTAGCACAATAAAAATTAAATATATTTTAATAAATATTCGGCAGATAGCTACAGACATTATTAGCTGAAAGCTTAAAAATACCTATATTTGATTTTTATTGTGTTAAGTAATTTCATTTAATGTAAAAGTGTGGGTTTTAAATTTAATGCTTATTTTATACTTATTTTGTATAATTTATAGATAACGAATAGTATATTATAATAATATAAATTATAAACTATGTTTCAGATGTTTTCAAAGTCGGGGTGAACAAGCTGCACTTTATATTGAATCCACTGTTGGTGATGTTACAAATAAAAGGATTTCCGAAATAGAGTATGATTTACAACCATTAGCAAGAGGAACTCATGCTTACGATGCTGCAGAAGGTAATTTTTCCAATACTCATGCCATAATAATATTAAATACGAAAAGCAAAACGAAACATTCATAATGTTGTAAAAACATGTCCTGCTATTTCCAATAATAAAATGTCTTTAAAACATATTCTAAATATTTTACACGAAAATTTAGCACAAAATTTTCTGGTAAATTTGCTGTATGCAACGGTGCATAATATTTTTATAAAAATTTACATGTAAACTTTATGCAAAATTTAGCATCGTGTCATACAGTCTTAACTGGCGACAATAGATATAAATAGTATGTTTATTAAAAAAAAAACATTCAAATGAACATTCTAATATAAATTTGTTTAGTCAAAAATTGATTTTAAAAGTTTATATTTTTCAGGGTTGTAAAAAAACATGTTTTTTTTTAAATAAAACATGTTTAAAACAAAATGTTTTAAACATTACAACCCTAGGGTTGTAAAAAAACATGTTTAAAACACCTTGTTTAAAACAAAATGTTTTAAACATTACAACCCTGATATTTTTACTCAAATTTAGCCTTTATTGGTATCATTCTGTTGTTGGTACGTATAATTTAAACTTCTCTAGGCTGATTTGCATGAAAAGTAGGTTTTCGTCAAGAAAAATATGTACTGACTAATGTATTATAGAAGTAAATGTTCCGCAACGCAATATCTTCCTAAGTTCTTCTGTCGGCGGCTCCTATCTTTTTGGTGGAGTGCTTTTGAACTGTTATTTGCGACTTTGCGTTTTTTTGCTTACTAATAAGCTTAAACATTTCATTTACTCACAATAATTTAATCGTCTTGCGATTTCCTAAGAGTAAAAGGAGGTAATGGAAGCTTCACTCCCGCAAAACTACGTAAACGATGTAATGGTATGCTATTAAAAGGGGGGAGGGTTAGATCAGTCGTACGTTAACAGTTGTAACGAAAACACTGAAAAGAAATGTTATTTTTAATTGATTGATAGTTCTTTGAAGCTCTCCGTAAACCATCAGAATATCATAATTAAGAATCTTGGATGTTGAAATATGATTGAATTTATATAGATTCTAACTCGGTAAAAAGATTTTCTCATCCACCCAAGTTGTTTGGTAATAATTCTCTCCCTTTTTGTATTTTTGCATCACCTGTTGACGCCACAATTTTTGAATTTCCCTCTTAATGTAATAAAACATTAAAGTTTTCAATTTCATGTATACTCGAAGTGTTTGGAATGGTATACGCTCCTTTGATGTCAAACTTTTGTTGTCTATTATAATCTCGGCGTTCGAGATAGGCAAATTAAATTGGAAGACGGACAATTTTTTATTTAAAGTTAAGAATAGTATCTTTTAATTTGTGAAAAAATTTTCAAACGGGATTGAAAATTATCATGAGCTGGTATTTGTTCACCTCGAAATTCTACGTTATTCATTGATTATTTGATAATTCTTGTAAAATTTTACCTTGTGATGCAATAACATGTAAACTATATGTGAAAATTTAAAATCTGTAAAATAATTGATTGTGATGCGGAATTTTTCTCAAAGTTGTATTATTTGTTTTTAATTGAAGAAGTAAAATAATTTTTTATTTTTAGAATGCAGACCATGTAGCACAACCGAGTTAATTCATGCTTTTTGTACCAGTGATCTTGGTAAGTAATTAATAGTTATTTTGATAATTATTAATAGATAGTAATGGTTTCTAATATTAAATAAAAATTTTAATTTAACACAACAAAAATCACAATACAATCACACAATAAAATACACAATAAAAAACACAATAAAATCAATTGGAATATTATTTGTCCTAAAAGCTCAATAGTATATTACATACCGAAATCGGTTTATTACATCTGACAAGAAGAAAGCCAACATTGGGACTCACCAATTTGCACCCTTTTTAATATACCTTTTATTGGTCATAATTAGTCAAGGTGAAAATTAAAGATCCCATAACTCAGCCAATTTGAAGAAAATCGATATTGAAAAACGAATTTGTATGATTATTGTATAAATTGCATGTCAAGGTTATAAATGTGTTTCTTATGGGAACACCATGGGTTGCATAATCGTAATTTATATGTTACGTTATAAAATATTACTTGCGGTGTATGCGATGTATAATGAATGGCAATTTTCGTTTTTCAAAATCTAATTATGACCAAAAGGAGTATTAGAAAGGTGCAAATTGGTGAGTGCCAATCAATGTTGGCTCTCCCCTGTCAGCGCCGAGGTTATCTATAACCCGAAGATGTACCAGTGTTTTATACTGTTTTATTCATAATCGTTTGGTATTGAGATTTATTTATTAGATTTTTTGTAAAATAGCTTTTTTTCTGTAACTAATTTTTTCAAATTTCAAATATTTTCTTTCACAAAAACAAAGAAACAGTGTGTGTTATATTTATTATGTGCTATTACTATTTAATTTGGTAATTTAAATTATATCTTATTACAGTGACTCGTGGAACTATACAGGAAATTGAAAATCAAGATGAAATGGAAGTATCTCGACTTGCAGTAAGAGTAACAAAACTAATTCGTCATACCACAGAAGATTTATATGTCGATTATTTAGATGAAAACGAAAATGCAATTGATAATCTTTATCAAAGCAATAATTCTAAAAAGGTTGTACTTCATGTAGCTCAACATTGTGCAGTTCAGCATGGCGTAGGAGAATTCGTTTTTATGGCAAGAAGAAAATTGGGAGATTTAACTCTTCAATGTGCACCTAGATTAGAAGATTGGGTTTTGCTAATTAATTCACTTTCAGACAACAATAACATACATTGTTTTTTGAAAAGTTAGTTGAAAGTGTTTTTCTTGTTTCGTTTTTGGTTATTTAAATAAATCTGTGATTAATTTAATTATAGGTGTACATATAATGTAATATAAAAATTTTATTGGCATAATTTGCAAAAGAGTACTCTAGTAATAATATGAGAAGCCATAATTTGTGATTTTATTTTTTAGAATTTACAATATAAGTAAGTATTCCATATTGGAGTTAAAATTTAATGATTTTAAATAAGATTTTTTCTGGACCTGCCAAGTTTCATTTTAAACAAATTGAAATAGAACACAGTTACTCTGATATTTCTGTTAACCACGTCAAATGAAGTATTTTTATTAAAAAGTTTTTAACATGCAATTATATTAATTTATTATTTTTTATTCAATATCATCGGCTACACAAGAAAATCTCGTAACCTCCCTCAAGTAAATTTTTTGCAGTGGACGGTATTTTGTCATAGAAATATTTATTATTAACCCAATTATTGGGAGCTGCAAAGTTTTCTTGTTATGCTTTTCTGTAAGGTAGAAATTTCTTTGAGTTCTGGGTATTTCACAATACACAGGTTAAGTTTCTGACCAGCGGATAGCGTAAAAATCTCATTTTTTAATTTGTCGGAGTTACGAATTTATCTTGTGTCACCGATGATATTAAATATAATATACATATTAAGAACATATTAATAAAATTTACACTTTTATGACTGCATTATTAAAATAATAATTTTTGAATTCCTAGTGCCAAAATAACTTTTATTAGTTTAAATAACTTATCACAACTAAAGCTTAATTATGTGATTTTCGTTGATTTGGAATCACATGCTAATATATTTTAAAATTTTATTGATCTCGTGCAATTTCTTTTCTACTTTTTTTATTAAGTTGTTATAAAATTAATATTAATTTTTATTGTGCTTTATTAATAAAAATAATAATGTAAATATGTAAAATTTTAGGTACATAATAATATATTGCTATTTATGCAATGTTATTCTGTGATATGTAAAATACATATATGGTTTACATATATATATAAAAACCATACCTATTTGTTAGCAATAAAAGTGTTTTTGAATTTTTTGACTTCTTTCTATTATTCCTGTTTCTTAAATATTTAAAAAATACATCTGAGGTAGTTGTCTTGGTCTTATGGGATGGAAAATTCTTCGGATTGTTATGTTTATTAAGTTATTCAAATCTTTTACATGGGCTACTGATCGATCACTATTATACTACATGATGTCGTATATTTTTTTGGGATGAAGAAATATATTTACTTATTTTTATTTTATATTTCTATTTTAAAAATTTAAAATGCGACGCCTCTGGTATTATGATAGCAGAGGTGGGGAAATTTTTGATTTTTGAGTAGATTGATTTTTGGATTGGCGAACGACGAGTTCGACTGGATGGTCGGAATTTTCTGAGAGAAATTTGTTTGATTTTGTATAAAAGTGAAAGAAAGTGTGAAAATAAAATTTTAGTGAAGAAAATTGAATATTATTAATTTGAATTTGGTTAAGTAAAATTTGATTAACGTGGCAAGGTCGCACGTTATCGAGGAAGAAAAAGTCCAATTGAGCAAGCTGGGTGAAGTTACTAAATAATCCTGCAAATTTAGTTTTGGATTTTTGGAAAATTATAAAATTGAAATTTTATTTAATTTTATGAAAATTTAAAGATTGGATTATTTTAGTACAATATTATATCAGTTGGTCTGAAATAATTTTACTTTATTTCTTTTTGTTGCAAGTTCACACGACCAGCTGACATACAATCTTTTTTCAAGATGCAGCTAACTACTTTTTTCCAACATTAGGCATTTGACGTCAATAATTATATGAAAGCAAATTCAGCTTCCTTCACCTCTACTGGAGAAGCTGACTGTCATTTACTACATGGTATCCATGATACTAAAACTTTAGAGATATGCTCACGCCCACATTGTACGGCATTTTGATGTCAGTCTGTGCCTCAAACTTGAAAAAAAGTGTTGGGTCACTGAGTGACGTCATGCACAGCATAGTCTAAAATGCGCTTACCAAGTGAGCATATCGCACCCTGAGATTACAAGTGTCTTGTTTTGTTGACTAACAACAATTATTGCAATTTTGTTTCTTCACATGCGCAATCACTGCCATCACTGGATTTGGCCTGCATGGCTGCAGATACAGTGGCTCCCATAACTAGGTTAATATTCAGTAAAGTTTAATACAAATGCATCATACAAACTTATATTTGCATTTAAAGTAAAAAAAAAACTATGTTAAAACATTTCGTTTCAAAACAAAACAAATTTTAATAAAAACGTGTTGCGCTAGACGAAACAATATCTTGCAAGTATTCATCTCTAGTGTGAACAGCCACGGCAAGTGTTTAGTGAAAAATTGGAACAGCAAGTGAACACATGTTCTCAACTTAAGGGTTTTCCTCCTAAATTTAGGGGTAAAAATGCAGAATGGGATTTTTTAAGTCACTAATATTTCGAGGGATAATTTTAGGGACACTGCCACTAAAAATACTTAAAATTTGACTTCAAAATTGAAAATTTAAACTCTTTTTGAAATATTAAATACTTTTATGTTTATAATAAAATAACATATTCACTGTAACCACTGTCTTATCCACAATGTTTTTTTTTATGCTTTTCTTTCGAGTTTTTCTATCATCATTGATAAAATAATGTTTTAATAGTGTTCAATAGTGTGTGTTTGAATAACTTTTGAATCAATTTTTTATTAAAATTAATTTTCTTTGGCAACAATCAATTTCGGTTATAGGCAATAGAAGATATTAATTTTTAAATTAATAGCAAATAAAACAAGAAAATATAATAAACCATCATGCTTAACAAAAATCAAATATTTATTTATAGTAGAATTTAGTACTACAAATATTAAAATATTATTGTTAGATCCTTATAATTATTTACAGAGGATAATAATTTACAATAAATTGATATGATTATGTATAATTATTATTATGTAAATATAAAACAATTTTATATACATTTCCTTTTGTATTTACAATATATATGTACATAATAGAAGTTATGTTTATTTTCAGTCTTGTTATATTAATAATAATTTTTATGGCTAACATAATTTTTATCACTTTTTGCATATTTTGAATTGTTTCGTATTAAAATTATAATGCTAGGACCAAAATTTCTTTCAACCAAATATGTTTTAATTTCCAATAGGACAGTTTGTAAAATAAATTACAATAATATACCATTATGTACTATTAATTATTACTAAACACAATTTGAATATTCTGATGCAAAATAATTACAGTAGTTAGTGTGGTACCCAGTACTACCATTTGCATTTGATAATACATATTTAAAAGCATAACAAATACGACGTTTGAGTAAAATCAATGCATACAGTTAATATTCTGGTGAGAGTGATACACGGTGGAACGCCGTACACAGTGAAACGCTTGAAATATCTTTTTTGAAATTATGCCAAATGTGCAATATTTCTAAGCATTTTGTTGGTAAAAAAAGTCACATTAAGCATGTTTTTCTACAACCCCCCCATTTCTTCAAAAAACTAGCTGTTTTAAGTTTGCTATAAATTTTAAACTGTTAGAATTTTTGCTTAGTTTGGAATATTATTTTATTTACATTTATTTATCTCTATTTAACTTTATTCCTTATTATATTGAGTATTATTTTTTCAGTTAATTAAATAGAAATATGATTTATTATATTGTAAAATATTGTTCCACTGTGTACAACATGCGGTACACAGTGGATATAAGTGTGTATATATTTATTTACATTTATTGCAGTTGTTTTGTGTGTTTATGTCGGTAAAAACATTATTTAATCGATTTGATATTATATTGAATAAATATATTTCTTTTGTTTCATTGTGTAGGTACATCTCTTCCCTGTATTAAAATATATATAATAATTCTAGGCGTATTGGTAATTTTTACGTATATATTAGTTGTGTTCAAGGAGTTCAATTCAAGAGTAGTTGCCAACTAATTTTCACTATCTTCATTTACGGACATTTCTTTTTTCATTTTTTTAATTTTCCATTCTACGTAAACAAATGTAGCTGTTCCTAATACCAATAAAACTAGTAAAATTCCCAGTTGGTAATACAGACCAATTGAATCTGCATAGAAGAAGCAAGCAGCTGCTGCAACAGACTAAAAGTAAACAGATTAGAATAATAATTAACCTCTTGATGCACAACGTTAAACAAGAATGCGATGCACGTGGGAGTAGACGTGTCAGTTGTTTTTTTGCAGTTCTGATAGTTTCAGGTAAGACGTTGGGGTTTTATATCTTGACCTGTCAGGTGAAATGTACGACTAAACGTTGGGTCTGAACCGCGCTTTACTGGAAAATGTTTGTTTGCATTTTTTGTTGAACCTTTTTGTAAGATATAAGATTTTTTGATTTCCATTCCATATTCAAGATACGCAGAACTTAAAAACTGTTAATTGCTTTCTAGCAGTGATCAACAACAATACTACTCTTGTAAATGAGTATCTCCAGTTCTGATTAACGATTTAGATAAACTAACTATTTAGTTATAACGTTTTGAAAACCGACAAATTTGTACCTACTATTAGCAGACACTTTATACTTACTTGAATAAATTTAAAGATTGCAAATGCAGAAGCACTATCTTTAGCATAAACTCCTCCTAAGATGGAAAAAATTTGAGTGTTGAAACATGCGTCTCCAAAGCCTAATAAAAACGAACAAAATATTGCCAATTCAGCCGAACTAGTTATAAATGCTTTTTCGTCAGTATCATTAAATGGAGAACTGTTAGGAAGATTTAAAAATATAAGAAAGAAGGCTACCAAATGAATAACAAAACCAGCCATTACAATAGGATCTCTGCCCCATTTTGTAAATTTTGCTCCCATTATACCAAACAACGATCCAGCTATAAATATGATTAGCATTATCTTTGAATTAAGGAAATTAACAGAGCATTTACCTAATACTTCTCCAAATCCTATCAGTATTCCAGAAAGTCCTACATATTCTTTAGCTCTACTACCAAATTCTTTAGTAAAGCCAATACAAGAACTGTATACCCCACTAAAGAAAGATAATTCGATTCCTGAAATTTTATTGATTTATTATTTTTGCAATATTTTGGAATTTGCATTCATAAAACTAATTTACAAACCTGTATAAAAGAAGGTACAGCTCAGTAGTATCATATCTTTAGTTGTAAATAGCTTCATGGCATCTTTAAAAGCTTGGACTGGTGTACGAGGTGCCGGTTCTATTTCTGTAGAGGTGGAAAGAGATCGTACTCTTGGAAGTAATACAAGAACAGCAACACCTATTACACATATACCGAAAAGTACCCACATAACTAATACTCTTGTTTCTCGATCAATATGGTCAAGTCCTCGGAATTTAAAGAATACGAATATATTACCAAAAAACATACTGCAACATAATGAAATATGTTAAACTAGGATACTAAATAAAAAATAATTACTAGGTAATAATTATAAACTAATTATGTAACTAGTGCAAAAAGTATGTACATATTTACTGCAGCAGCGGAATTATAACGCTGGGCAAAATAATATACTTTTTGCAAATGTTATATTATTTGATCAACATGATTTGCTTTGTGTATACCTAGTAACAAAAATTATTTATTTTAATGCAATTTTACACAAAACTATTTCATTTTATGATGTTTTTGTTACTCATTTGAAAAAAGGTAATTTTTTCGGATTGACTGGAGTGCGAAAAGTAAACACTTTTTTTTAAATTAATATATTAATAACATAATTTACAATATCAACAGTTACTTATCTTTTTTACTACAGACACCTATAACATATTTACCTTGCTTGAAGCATAGCCCAAAACACACCAGAATTTCTCGAAATAGTAGCTTCAGTTGAATTAAGACTTAAATAATTACCTTGCCCGGTCCATATCATTGCTGCTCCTGTTCCTACCACAACACTAGCCAAATATAGCAACCATGTTAAGGGTAAAAGAAAGGACATTATAAATAACCTGCAATAAAATTATATAAATATTAAAAGTTGTTTTGTCGTTTTTTTGTTATAAGAAGTTTGCAAATTGGTAGTTAATAAATAATAATAAAAACAAAACTTTCTATTTTTATTAAATTATTCGTATGCTTTCTATGTTAAATTTACTTTTAATTAGAAACCTTTTAATTTAAAAAAGTCAGTTTAGCAGAGGGGTAATTCCAAATTTGAAAAATATAATATAAATTAAAGTATGTTTGAATAACCTTCAACTTTTGCTCTATGTTTCTCTCTAATATTTGCAAAGTGATCATGCTTGCTTTTTGAAATTTAGGATATTTTTAACAAACAACTTCTCTATGTATAGCATAACATACACCATATTTAATTCTTAAATACACTAATCTTAGTTAGTACCACAGATTAAAGAGTAGAACTACTACTTATTTATCTGTGGTTAGTACCAACATTATAAACCTGTTCTGTCAAGCTTTGTACAATATTAAGTTGTACCAAGTTGACAGAAAGGTTGAAACTAACAGCTCTGTACAAATGCTATTATTACCAAAGATGAAGTTTACAACAAGAGCAGGCAAAGCGAGCGAGTGGTGTAATTCATCTGAGGTAATAATATATATAGCATCTATTATAGCGAGTTGCATACTATACCTACTTTATCTAGGACTAAAGAGTAAGTTAAAAAAAAATCACAATTTTGTTATACATAATTTTCCAATGCGGGAATAATAACGGCAAAACATAAGCACATCAATTTAAATATCACTTTTGATAACTATTTGTTTAAAATATGGTTATGCTTTACCGTTGCCATAGGTTCCATTATTCCCTAAGGGAGTAATATGCGGCATTATATTACAAAAATTACAGATATAATACTCACATTATGTATCAGTCATAGATAAATTAAGGGGGAAAGCCACTGTGACGGTCGAAAAAGTAACCTAGTTTTTAAGATTTATTTTCACAGAGGTAACTAATTATTTAAGAAATCGATTATTGTTATTTTCTTAAGTGTACATTGAACTTGTTTTATATAAATTTTTATCTCATTATCTTAAATATTAACAAAAATATGAGCCGTTATGTAAAGAATGATAAAGAAACTCCCTCTCCATGGTGGCATCGATATCTCGGTGAAGAGTTATCCGAAAATAAAAATTAAAAAATCATCAGAATTTAAATGAATGTAGCTATCGTTGTACGTAGCCGTTTTTTATTTTTTTGATTATTTACAAAATGGCAACAGATTGAAATGTATTTTAATTTCAAAACTCTTTTTTTTTTCATTCAAGCAGTTTATTAAAATAGTAATTATTAAAATTTTCAAAATCGGCTACGTGCAACGATAGCTACATTCATTTAAATTCTGATAATTTTTTAATTTTTATTTTTGGATAACTCTTCACCGAGATATGGATGCCACCACGGAGAGGGAATTTCTTTATCAGTCTTTACATAATGGCTCATATTTTTGTTAATATTTAAAATAATGAGATAAAAATTTATATAAAACAAGTTCAATGTACACTTAATAAAATAACAATAATCCGATTCCTTCATTAATTAGTTACCTCTGTGAAAATAATTCTTAAAAACTAGGTTACTTTTTCGGTCGTCACAGTGGCTTTCCCCCTTAAATTATTTGCAAATTATCGATTTTTTATCGAAAAAATTAATGATCATTAATTTTCAGTTGTTGAAGGTTTTAAAGTAAATAAGTATAAGTACTTACGCGTAAGTAATTCCTCCATAAATTATTGCAATTTTAGGTCCAAACATACTAATTACTGGTGGAGCTAACCAATTAAATATTGCAAAAACTGCATATATAATGGCCAAACTGGTGTATCCATCGCCATTAAAATTATTATCTTCATTATGTATACTATTTAAGACTGTTTTCTACAATAAAAAACGTTCGTTATTCAAAATTGTTAATATCAACATTTATCTGAAATTATTTATAACAAATTCGTTGTTTTTAGAAGACGAGTCCCTTTCAAAAACACGAATATGCAAATTTTAAATTGTTAGAATATCAAGTTTTAAAATGTATTTTATTAAAAAAGTTTTAATAAAAAATTAATAAAAAATTATAAAAAATAATAAAAAATTTAATAAAAAAGTGGCCTTCATGTAGAGATAACATCTTAACTAGCTTAGGCAGAAATTGGCAAGAACCTAACAGATTTGAATATTTTATAACCATAGAAAATGATTCTATCATAAAAAATGGCTCTTGCTAGCTTCTACCAAAGTAAGATGAAACGCTAATCTCTAAGTGAACGCTGCTTAATATTCAACGGAATTCGTCGATTCGAATAAAATAATTCAATAGTTCTGATGAATTAAATTTTATTTTAAATTAAGTTAATGTAAAGTTGTTATATCTATCATCTTAAAAACGACCTTGTAGCTCTCTCTCTCCATTTTTGAATCTTGTTTTCTGCACATATTTTAATATAATGGAAATATTGACATTATGGATAAAAGTAAATTGATTACTGAAGTAGTATATTTGCATATTTTGACTTGTTTCTTTATTTTTTTTTTCGTTCGATTTTTTTTTTAATGTTTTCGATATATCGTGACCATTTGTCAAATAGGCCGATTCAGTGATGTCATTTATTTGGAATGTGTTCGATTTTACTATGAACTTGAATCGGTGAATATCATTGATACACCACCAAGAAATCATTTCAATCTACTGTATATCGTTCGACTTTCTTATGCCCGCTGTACACTCTCGCCGAGTGCTCTCGGGCGAATGTCTCGCCGAGAGGTCACGTGCTTGTGCAACCATCTACACGACACACTTCCTGGCACACCGAGACAGACGGGCTATGGCAAGAGCACCCATCTACACTCTCGCTCTCGCCATGTCTCGTCCTGTCCCGCCGAGAGTGTACAGCAGGCATTACATTTTTCAAATTTTACTTCTTCGCTTTCTTTCTTTCAGTTCTTTCAATTCTCGTATAAACCAACGTTTTCTTCAATTCTTAATCAAAAATTAAACAATTCTTAAAATCTTTTAAATTTTATTAGCGTAAAAAATAATTTACATTTATAAAGAAAAAAATCTTATGTTACACAGAGCACCTTCAAGCACTTTCAGATGAGCAATTGCATGACATTTTTATAGAATAACTTATAAAATAATTTTTTTATAATCATTATTAAAAATCAAAAAAGTAAAATAAGAGGATTCAGCAAAGGGATTTCAACCAAAATCTAATCAGTTTTTCAGATAGTTTTTTGTTCACAAACGGTCCACACACACATAAGACAATAATCATAATCAAAATATCTTTGAATCGAATTTCTAATGTTCATTAAGCTTTTTACATTCTAAGTAGAATATCGCTTTTCCTTTCCAGGAATTACAAATCTTATTGGCGGAGTGGATTAGTCCCCATATTACATATTCCAGATAAATCAATATCCATTTCACCACAGCGTGTGGATGCCCATTGGAAGGCCGAGCTAAAAAATTCTGTATAGTCCGTGATTTGAACCCAGAATTTCCGCTCTGTACTCAACCAGCAGTCACATCGCTCCACGGCTGTGCCTAGACGAAACTTGACATTTGCATTTGAATTAATTGACTGGTACCTTCGCTTCACTTAAGGCTAAGAAGTAGAAACACCTCTGAAATATAGCGCAAAGCTAGCGACGTATTGATGTAGCTCACAAGGCAAGAGTACGTCTAAAGAAAAGGGTAACAAATGACAAAAAACCATTAAAGTGTTCCGCGATAAGCGTCTTGATAACTTAACTAAGTAGTTTCTAATAGTAACGCCATCTATTGAGAGTAGTTTACTAAAATCGTGAATTTTCGTAAACATATTAGAAGAATATTGCATTGTTTTCCAAACTACGCATGTGTGCAAAATTTCAAGAAGATCGGACATGCGAATCAGGTCAAAATTGGATTACAAAATTTGTGGCAAATACCATGTGAAGTTAAATAAGAGTTTTTAATTAATAATAATAATAAATAATATGTTTCATCGTAAATTCATCTTGTGCCAATAATTTTGTGAAACATCAACATAATATACAATTCAGTTGAAGAAATCTTCTAAAATTAACTTTAGACCAAATTAAAATGCAACCCAATTAATATCACATTACTTATCATTTTATGAACCACTTTCAAGAGCAACTTTTAAAACTTTCCAAATGCGTCAACAAGTTTCTTCCATTACATTAGTGGGTGCAAAATTTATGCATACTATATTTTTGTTACTTCTTTACATGATATGCAGATATAATAATTTATAAAAAATAATGAGGGTAATGACGATATTACCAATGGTGACATTTAAAACGAACAAATAATGCGTTTATATTGACCTGCTTTCATTATATTTATTATATAAATAATAATAATAACACAAAAAACATGTTTTTTTTAATTATTCGAGGTATTTATATTTCACAAAAGGTATGTGTTATTCAAATCCTAATGACATAATACTTCAGCAAAGAATATGTTTACTATATAGTACGGGAGCTCACGACCAAAAGTTTTGACTCATAGCAATACGGCCAAAACAGCTCAATAAAAAACAAAAGCAGTACAACTTTTCATTTTACGATCTCATGTGGAAATATACTCGTGAAAAAATACTGATGAAATATTATTCCTATTTTATATTCTACCCATGTCAGTGAAATAGTGAAAAAATTGGAGCTTCCTGCGTAATATTCACTGATGACTAACGTGACTAGACGTCCCGTTTTGAACGGGACCGTCCTTTTTCTTGATTACCTGTCCCGGTGTCCCGTTTTGAATCAAAAAATAAATGGTCACGTTACTGATGACTCTCATTAAAAAACGTTTTTAAGCAATTAAATAAAAAGCTACTGCCTTTACCAATACGCTACTGCGGTATTGATTTGTGTTATACGTTTTCATAATTCTATTCTATAAGTTGTCTGATTTTTTAACATTTTAAATTGTGTTTATAATGAGCCGGATTTTCACAATTTTAACAGTTATTTCGATAATTTTTACTTTACCATACTACATAGTATGAGTATACGTAGTATGCCATAGATACGTAAGTAGTATGGAAAAGTTATGTAATGCAAAAAAAAATATTTTTAGATTTTTGCGGATTTGCAGTCCTTGAGGTCAAACGAGTTGAAAAAGACTAAACATCAAGAAATGTCTGTGTGTCACTTAATTTTGTGTGTGCTCTAGCGCCCAAACCAATAGGAATTTCTCAACCAAATTTTATATTTAGTACTTTTATATTGAGAATTAAATTTGATTAAATTTTGGTTAAAATCGGTCCACGAAAACGTGAGAGTGGGAGTAAATGAGTGACGCGCATTAACGAAATGCCATTTTTTTTAAAATTTTTTTTATTTTTTGTAAAGTAAGGATCATGGATATACTGTGCAAACCAAAAATTGGCGCCGAATCATACGGAGCGGCCAACATGGTTAACTACTTTTTTGTAAACTGTATTAAATTAGTGTGCAAGACATAATATCGTACCATAAGATTAATGTATGGTAAAATCATGTGATGGCCAAATTTCCATTTTTACATGTTTATTAATAATAATTTATCATAAATTCTTGCAATATTTTTCCCACATCAGTAAAAAAGCTATAACAAAACGCGGACAATTGCCCAATGTACAATAATGTCAGAAAAGATGGCTGTACGGCTGTTTCCTGCTGCTGTTTGTAAGTGACATTTGTCAAAAATTGTGACACTAAAAATTTAAGTATAATGTCATTTATAATCCAACGAAATTACACGGATTATTGAAATTTTTTTTTAATTGTAAATATTCGTAGTTAATATTTTTTTTCAGTATAATATTTTTAGTAATTTGTAAAAAAATGTTTAGCTTTCTTCGTTAAATTTAAGAAAAAACGGTTAATCCAATCTCATTTTATCATATTTCAGATAATGAGTAATGATTATTTAATATTATTGATATTAATAATAATTAATACATTTTCGTGAGAATCTCGAAAAGTAGATTTAACCGGTTTTGCTTTATAGAAGTGAAATTAGAAAGAAGTTACTAATTTCATTACAATAAAATGCATAAAAAAAACCAAAATGAAAAAAAAAGTTGAAAAATTTATATGAAACAGTATTACTTCAATCTGATCGCAAAAACTCTGAAAAGAAGATGGAAAATCTCTAAAGAAATCCTCAAAATGAAAAACCATTGAAACAAAAACTTTAGAACAAAAATTAATTTTAAAATTAAAAAAATAATTATAACTGAGTTTTTACTCATTGAATTTGTCAGACAAAACATATTGAAAAAATTCAGAAAAACAATTAACCGATTTAGCAATTAACATACATTTTTTTTTTAATTTCCAGAAGACTATAGCCTCAGTAAAAATGCTCTTATATCTGCAGACGCAAACAGGCATAGCAAAAATTTGGAAGGATATTTTTAGGGGTATCAAATTGCATAACAAAAAATTCATGTTTTACTAATAGCCCGGAAGGCAGTGACAGTTTGAATGTCATTATTCCTACAAAGCTGAAACTTTTTAGAGTGACCAAGGACACGTAAAGATACAAGATAATCACAGTCTGTCACATCGGAAGCGTTGCCATCAAGGTCTACTACCCCGCAAGTGTTAAAAAAATGAAGTTGCTCTACTTATTTATACAAGACTAAAATTTTTTTTTCAAATAGTTTAGTTTATAAAAGAACCAAAAAAATAGTCTACCAATCATCTAATGTTTTTAAGTCCTTGGTAGACGCAATATAATGCACTATCTTCCGAGAGTAGTTGCTGCGCTGATCTGCCATAAATCGCTCTGAATATTTGTTAAATTTAAATATACAAAGCTGATTTTTTGTCTACATGTAGTTTACATAAATTACGTCATTACGTAAATAAGTCGAACAATTTCATTTTTGTAACACTTTGCGGGGTGGTAGACCCTTGATGACAACGCTTCCGACGCGGCAGACTGTCATTATCCTGTATTTGTACGTGTCCTTGGTCAATCTAAAAAGTTTCAGTCTAGTAGGTATATGAGATTTAGTAGGCCATTTTGACATTTATGGCATATAATTTACATATTATTTATTTACATGTTTCAAACCTTTTTTACTAATGTCCGCAACGGTAAAAGTTTGGCAGACTGTAACTTTCTTGATTAACACTGTATAAACATTGATTAAAAAAAAAATTAGCTTTGTAGGAATGGGTGCACTTTTTCTGTCGTTGCCTCCCGGGCTATAAGCATACCTACATACCGGGTGCTGAATGAGTTAGGCGAACATAGGATATTAACGTGTAAAAACTTATTTTTGCAAATTTCTGCTTCCCTAATTATTTTAGAGAAAAATTGAAAGACACCAATATAACGAAGAAATATAAACTACGAGTGATAAGAGTATTAGATTTTATCTAGGTTTTACCTAAAAGGTTAAAAAATTCTTTTAAAATTGTTAAAATTTTGATTTATCACACTGGCCATGTATGTTTCCAAGGTAATATTCCATTTTATGAATGTAAAATTTAATAAAATGCAAAACATTTAAACAACGCGTTGTTGATTTTTATTACTTATCAAAAGTAATTACCTTGGAAACTTGCATAGCCAGTGTGATAAATCAAAATTTTAACAATTTTAAAAGAATTTTTTTACCTTCTAAGTAAAAGTGCTCTTATCATTCGCAGTTTATATTTCTACATTATATTTGTGTCTTTGAATTTTTCTCTAAAATAATTAGGGAAGCAGGAATTTGCATAAATAAATTTTTACACGTTAATATCCTATGTTCGCCTAACTCATTCAGCACCCGGTATGTATAAAGTATACTAAAGGTTTTACGAGAAATTGAAATCTAAAAAAAATACCTGTTAAGACGTTTGTTCTGCAAACTGTTAGAAATGCAAATAGATACATTTTTTAGTAAATAGATACAAAAAAAAGAAAAAATAAAACCATTTATTTCCAGTTTCATTAATGTTAAATTATAATGTGAGTTTTCCCAATAATAAATAGAAAATAATTTCTCGGCACTTTCTAGGCAAAATTAAAAAAAAAAAAATTTGTGTTCCTGACTCTTTTGTATATTGCTATCTATCTATCAGTAAAATCATTAAATAAAATAAATACATTATTAGTTCATCACACAGTGCGCGGCTTTGAATGGTATATCTTTTTCTGAAAATCTGCGAAAAAAACATAAAACATACTGAAAAACAATAACGTCACTTTATTGAACGTGCCAGGTCAAAAAAAACATAGAATGAGGAAAGTTTGAGAGTGGTATAGATGGCCTTTGGATAGGTCGATGGTAAGAGTAAGCTTACGAGATCAAATTAGTAATGTACAAATAATAAGAAGAAAGGTGGTAAAATATGTTATGAAACGCATTACACGTTGCACGTTTTTAGACCACAAAATTAAGTGTCTGACCACACGTGCAGTAAAATCCTGCTGGTAAAAGCCAATTAGGCGCATTGCGCATTGACGCTGGGCGTTTTTGCATCCTCAAACGCCCATCCTTAAGGTAAATGAAAGGTAATGTCGCAGCTTTAGCAATGCACTTGTATAGCATTACCTTGAAAATGCGCGTACTTGGCTTTTACTGCTTTTACCAGCAGGATTTTCCTGCACGTGTGGCCAGACACTAAAAAACATTAAAAACTATAGAATGGAAGCCACGATGGTTTTAAAAAAAGAAAAAAGTAGCAGGTTAGGGGTGCTTAACAATAGGGAGATTTGGAAAGACCTAAGAGGACTATGTATAAGAGTGTACTGTGACAGGCTGATAAAGGGAAGATCTACTGACATCTACTCATAATTTGCACAGTTCCTAACTTCTTCATTGATGCACTCAAAGTAAATGTTTATGAAATGCATGTATTATTTTTGTACCCAATTTCTAAATGGCGGTAGGGTACTTTTTTTAAATATTGAAGATCTTCTTATAACTTTGTAATCAATGATTATTCTAAGCAGAATAGAAAAATATACTCGTATTCGATTCGATTCGTATTCTTTGATGGACAGGTTAATTCATTAATTTGAAGTACACTGCTTTGTAAAATTTAAGATAAAGAAGTAATTATCGCTGTTGATTACCTACTTTAATATATTACTTTTATCAATATTTACTGATAAAAATTAGCTTTAAGTAATTCAAGTGTATTCACAAACTAAATTAATTTAATTAGTGTTTAATACGATATTTTTATCTATAATGCTATCGCATATAATATAGGTGTGGACCTACTAATATTGAGTGCATCTTACGGATGCAAGGCATTGTAACTTTTTAAATTTGCCGAATTCTAAATGAAGAAAAATTCCAATGTAATTTTAAATTAATACCTAATAATAAAGAAATTTAATAAAATTTTTGTAAATAAAAAGCGCAATAATTGTGTATAACTATACTGATTTAATTTATATCTGAAATATCTTGCTGATAAAAATGTGAAAGCTTAAGACCTATACGTTGCGTCAGGGTACTGATGATAATAATGGTGATGACAATAACGTATTTATTAATTTGCATTAATAAATTTGAAATTTATTGAAAATTAACTTTTTGGCATCTGGACAATATTTCAATTAGATTTTTTCATTATTCAAAATTAAGTTATAATTTTTAAATACGTAATAAATTTTAATAATTAAAAATTAATATTTGTTTATTTTTCTAATTTACAACACTTGAGCTTTATTTACAAAAGTAAAGATAAATTTTACTTCAAATTAACATTAAACTAAATTATATTTTTACTTAAATATTATATTACGTTGATGTGAATAATGATCGTTCCCCTCAATATCAATCAGCAATAGAAGAACAAGAAATAACATCTCCAAGTTCCTTTTTAGTTAGATTTTCTCATCAAGAAAATCATAGAAATTAAAAATTAATATTAAATAAAATTTCTTGAATTTGCCTTAATTAGGACAGGACAGGTTCTACAAGAATTATCTGAAAATCCATAAAACTCCTTTTATGGATAAAAATCCATAAAATAATTAGGTTACATTATTTCCCAAACTTTTAAAAAGTATCCCAAAATAATGATGAGCAAGAAACTGGCAGAAGTCAAATCATAAAAATCCATTAAGTTTGCTGCCAGTACTTTTAAAAATCTTTGAAAAAGTAAACCACAATAGATTAAAACTCTTACTAAAAAACTTAATTTTTCGGCTTTGAATGGTATTAAAATCATTTCACACACTCATGTCAAAATTCAAAAGCTGTGAAAGCTATGCATGAACTTTTTTGTAGATATCCTGTAGATGTAATAATATGTAGCATTAACAGCAAAAGTAAAGATTATCAAATTTTAATTGTTATGTGGCAATTGCCACTACCACATCTGCAAGAGTTAATATACCATAAATCAAATTATCAGTTTGGATTCAAAGTTAAGTAAACATGGCACCATTAAAAAAGTACATAAACTAGTAAATATTATCAATGGTTTTGAGAAAAAAATATTTTGCTCGGCTCCATTTCTGGATGTGAGAAAGGCCTTTGGTTAGATTTAGCATAATATATTGTGCTAGAAAATGGAAAAGGTATTGCCATATTAGCACCTACTAATATTACAATTCTACTTACAAGAATTTAGTATTTTCTAGTAAAACAGGAAAACAAATCTACAAATCTTTATCCCATCTTATAAGTGTGTGAACCGTTTTTTGCAGTTTTAAAAAGTAGCTGCAGGCACATTTCACATGTAAAATATAAACATAATAGAAAAGCAAAATTTTTTTTGGTAAAGCATCTATTTATTATATTTCTGATATTATGATTAATGTAATTTGATGATTAATATAAATAAGATTAAATATTTTGTTGTTATTCTATAATGTAAGTGAGGAAAATAATATAATTAATTTATATTGATATAAGTAAATAGGCCACTTATTATATTTTTTCTTATCAAATTTATATTAATAATAATGGTCATTAGCCCGCGCGATTTTTACTTTCATAATAAAATAAATAGATACTTTGATCTACGCTTCTAACCTGTGCATTATTTAATTTAAATAAATTTATTACAAGTTATTATCGGACATTAATTAAATAATTAAAATGAATTAATGTGAGTATCTAAAAACTACATGTGTTTCGCCCTTATTTGAGCTCTTCAGAAAGTTTTTTTTCTCTTTTTCAGTAGTTAAAAACTATAAAATATTTAATACCTCTAGGTAGGTATATATTATTAATATAGCATTCTATTATGAAAGTACCTACATCTATTGTTTAAAAGTGCAATGTAAAAAATGATATAATTTAACTAAATTAGTAGCGACAAGAATATGTAAATTTAAGTTTTAAATTGTACACGTTTGCAACCTTCAAAATATTTCGTAGTTTTATGATTAAAATTATAAAGAATCTTAAAATTATGTTTATCAATTATTTTAACAATAAAAATTAATGGTACGAATTTTTATTGTAATATTTTCTATTAGTTTTAAATAATTGTATTTAAAGTGCATCTGTTAGATAGATAACATACCTGAATATTGCCCATTGTTTGAAATGCAGTAAAAACTAACATAAATCCTAATCCTAGAAGGACTACATTTCTGAATTTATAATCTAAAGCCATGGTTTTAATTTATAGTAAATATAAAAATATAACAAATTAGAGCTATAACCAATTCATAGCACGCACTCAAAGCGACTGTTTGAATTTACTTAAGTAGGACTATTATAATATCATACTGGCTGTAGTTGGTCGACTTTCTATCCAACTTTCTACATCAACAACATACTCTGACATCATGCGGATAAAAGTAAACTTAAAGATAAAGCATTTATTGAATGATAATAACAACACTATGTCAATAGTAAACAAATATGTGACGTGTGCATCACAACTTGTTATCCCTACTTATGTGAATGATTTATATGTACTCACCAGGTGGGCGGATCATCCACTGCTACAGAGTGAGAATACATCATCTTCCCATCATTTCTGAAATAAGTATCTGATCTGGAATAAAAGAAATCGTTTATGGAATTTTCCCCACATAACTTCTTTACAAATTCGGGGAACGCAAGGGGAATTTTTTTAAATTAATTTTGTTTTTCATTGTTATTATTATTATTACACAGAATAGAAATAAACAGAATTCTTATGTAATCGGGAAGTCCAATAAAACGCTACATTGATAGAATACTACTATATTTGCTAATTATAACTACATCAATAAGTAATAAAATGTGTATGTATAGTCGGTTTTAAACGTCTTGCGACATTCAGTGCGATTCTGATTTTGACATGGTTATACAACAATATGGTTATGACTAGATTGTTATCCTAATTTATAACCATCTCCTCAACAATGTTGCCAAAAATTGGTATTCTATTTAACCTCACTTAAACATGATGGTTATATTTTAACCGTAACCAAACCTTGTTAGAAATAGTTCAAAATGTACAGTAGTAGTTCACATCTATACCGCATATAATGGTTTGACAATTGACGAATTCGACCAGTTTAGATTAGAAATCAAAAATTTTAACAAAAATAAAAATCTGTTGTGATTAAGAAAGTTTTTATTGTGCTAAATCAAATCAAATTGTGTTTAAAACTTAAAAATTTTTGTGATTTAGAAGTTTTATTCGCCTTTTTGTATTTGCATTTAGCAAATATTTTCGTCAATTAATTATTTACATTACTTTTCTTTGTTTTCAGAAACCTTATTAAAATTGTAACTATATTTTTATATAACACCTCACCAATAACACATTCATCCGCACAGGTTATAATGTACAGTTATCAGACCAAGTTTTCTAAGACCCAAAATTGTACCTTCGTAGGACCTTTTGTTCTTTTGTACCTTTATGTAATAACGACATAAATAAAAAATTCTTGAACGAACGAACGTACTTGTTTAATAATAATCGGTTGGATTTTTTTAAATTTAAATTATTTAATATTCAAATTTAAATTTATTATTACAAAAGTGTTTTTATTGGTTAATCTTGTCATAATCAAATAAAAGAAATTATTAATTAAATACAATTATTTAATTTGACTAAACACTAATTTTTAGTGTTTAAATAAAATTTTCAAATTTTAAATGAAATTTAACACCTATTCGGTTTATTTTAACAAGATTTGTATTATAAATTTTACAACATATTCAAAGAAAAAGCATAACCATGTCTATAACAAGTACTAAAATGTGTTTGCTATGATAGTCATGAATTATAACCATAATTGTTCAAAAACCACGCCTCTATTGCTATGTGTTTAAAATCAGAATACCAAATCCGCCCAAATAACCATATTGTTACAAAATAACCAAATTGTTATCATAACCAGGTTGTTATGTCAAATCAGAATCGCACCGATTGTCCGATACCAAACTACCAACCTTGCGAATTGGCGCTTGGTTTTTTAGCATTTTACATTTTTTACCTACGACGAGGAGCCAGCCCGTCGGCAGAACCCCCAACCTGGAGGACCAAACGAGACGGCCAGAATAAGTTGTTACTTACCCGGATTCGAACCGGGTATTGAGCGTTCGTAGTCAACTCGCTTGACCATTGCTCTCCGACCGTCTCTAAGTAATAAAATCATTTAACTTAATAATTTTTACAGTTTAATAATAATGATTAAAAATTATATATAAGGTATTATAATGTCTTTAATATTTTATTTATTTTATAACTGAAGGAGTCTAATTAAAATCCCAGAGACAGATACTCCTAGATTTTGGGTTCAAGAATTTATAAATGGAACCTTATACAGTAGAACTTTGTTACAAAGTACCATACTTTGTATCGTGCTGTCGGCTTTAGCTTAACTAAATGTTGAGTGCAATTTAACAGCATAAGGGAAACATGTACAAATAAATATAGTTATGTTCAATGCTCCCTAGGAAGGATCAACTTCATCGGATGATGCGACTCTTCTTTCAATATAATCATCATTTCTAGAATAAGCTGTTTACTTGTAACAATAATTAACTTTAAGTTTAGTCTTCATATTAGTTTTAAACTAGTGAGGTCTCACAAGTCTACAAGTTATTTAAAAATAAATAATTTTTAAAAACAGTCTTTTTGGCTCAATAAACATAATTGGCGCTGCAAAGAGGATTTCCGAAACGGCACTATTGAAGTACCGGAGATTTTTAAATCCTTATTTGGAAATTCGAACCTAAAAATTTGGTGCAAGATCCACTTTGGTCAACTACTGAGCTACTTCAACTTCCGAGGGTACTCAACTGTAAAACCAAGGAAACTACACCGACAATTCGCTAGGCATAACGACAGGATGCTATTAGCCACATTAGTTTTGTAAGTACACCTTAATTTTCCTTAAAAATTTTATTGAAAATTCCTATCGCTTTTATAATTTTAATTTACGTATTAATAATATTACATGAGTGTTACTCGCGATAGATCGCCTTTAAGTAGAATAAATAACGATTCAGATAGTTCAGAAGACACTACACATAATTTTAATCAAGTAGTAAATCAAATAATAAATCAATCAACCATGTCTAATACAAATTTCACCGAAATAAATTTAGCTAAAGAAATGATTCCCAAATATGAAGGAGGAAGTAAAAATTTATCATACTTTATTATACAATGTGAAAAATTTATTTGCACTTATAGAAATTCCATAGTAGGTCAAGAAAATTGTACGTTAAACAAACTTTTATTTGAACTTTGTTGTTCGAAATTAACTGACGCTGATAGAGACACGTTAGTCGTTTCTAATTGCAAAACTTGGGATCAAGTAAAAACTACATTACTGAATAGATTTGGAGATCCGCGGAATGAAACCTTATTATTAAATGATTTAACCACTTGTTATCAAAGTAATAACGAAAATTATGATGCTTACTTTGAAAAAATTAAAGGTAAATTGCAACAATTATTGGAGCACATTTCGATAAGGGAAACTGATTTAAATTTAGCCCAATATAAAATTATAGCTCACACACAAACCGCGTTAAATACTTTTAAGGCCGGTTTATTAGAACCTTATCGTTCCCATATTGCAGATCAAACAGTAAATTCAATTGAAGAATGCTTATTGCAATTACGAAATTATGATAACTATCGACAACAAGTAGATTTCTTAAATTTTATGAGAAACAAATCCGGAAAACAAAATGTTAATACACCCATTAAAAAACCACAACAATTTCAACCATCATTTAATGCGCAAACTAAGAGGGTTGGTAATTCTAATTTTTATCCAAATTTCAATTCGAATTTCAATCCAAACTTAAATCAAAATTTTAATCAAAATTTAAATAATTTCCCACGAAACTACAATCAAAATTTTAATTCAAAATTTAATAATCAACATTCGCGTGGTTTTCCTCAAAATGGACCTAAACAAAATAGCTCGCAAATAGTAGGAAACAATTCTCGTCAAGAACCTACCCCAATGTCGATTTCAACCAGAAATACTTTTAGACAAACACAAAACAGACCGAATAACCATTTCCAAAGTCGCGGTCCGTGTAACTTTATTTCAGAATAACTTAATAACGTTCAAAACACCAATGAGGAGTACGATGGTAATTATTTCGAATTTCAACAACCCGAAAATTGTGAAACAGAGGAAGAAGCTACAAATTTCCCTCCGAACTTTGATCAAACCGAAAATTTTGAAATTCAAGAGGATCATGAAAATTTTCGTATACATGCCCCGGAAAATCAATAGATTTAAATTCAATAATCATTAAACCTAAATTACCATTTATTTCAATTCCAAGCTTAAATCGCAAAATTTTAATAGATAGTGGTGCCTCGAATTCAATTATGAATCCGAAAACCGCACACAAATACTTTAAAAATTTCATTTTTGAAAAACATTTTTCAGTAAAAGGTTTTAATAAAATAGAATCCAATAATGAAAATGTTTCTTATCCTATTTTATCTGAATTTGGTATACATAAAAAATTTGACTTTCACGTAATTAAATGGCACGACAAGTTTGATGCATTAATAGGTAGCGAAGATTTTGAGAAATTAGGCGCAAAAATAAATTATGAAACCTACGTTTTAGAAATAAAAGATTTGAAAATTCCATTCTTCATGGAACTAAATTCGAAAAATTTCGTACCCTGTAGTCAGTTAGCAAAAACACACGCAACCATTCCGGTCAACATAGATAACGGACAAGTTATAATACCCGAACTAATCGTTAATAATTATTGTATCCCCGAATCTATAGCGATTGCAAAAAACGGATTTTGTACAATCCCTATAGAAGAAGATCGAGAAATTCAAATTAATTTCTTACAACCAATCGAGGTAGACCCAATAATTAATATTGAAATAAATCAAAAACCTAATTCAAATTTTGTAGATTTAAATATCTCAAATGTCATTCGCACACAACATTTGAATTCAGAGGAAAAACAAAACATTTTAGGTTTATGCCAAAAATACAAAGATATTTTTTATAACGAAAATTGCGACTTGAGTTTCACCAATGCTGTAAAGCACAAAATTAGAACGACAGATGATGAACCAGTTTACCAAAAATCGTTTAGATATCCCCACCATCTAAAATCGGAAATTCAAAATCAAATTCGAAAATTACTAGACAATAAAATTATTCGTCCAAGTATATCCCCCTTTAGTTCACCCGTATGGATCGTTCCGAAAAAGATCGATGCAAGCGGAAAAAAGAAATGGAGATTAGTTATAGATTATCGAAAATTAAATGATAAGATCGTAGAGGACAAATACCCTCTCCCGAGGATAGAGGAAATTCTCGATAATTTAGGAAAATGTACGTACTTTTCGACTCTTGATTTGACACAAGGTTTCCATCAAATTGAATTACACCCTGATTCTATAGAAAAAACCGCATTTACGGTAGACAACGGGCACTGGGAATATGTTAGGATGCCCTTTGGGTTAAAAAATGCTCCCTCCACATTTCAACGTGTTATGGACAATGTTTTACGGGAATATCTTTATAAATTTTGTTTTGTTTATATGGACGACTTTGTAATTTTTTCTAAATCTCTCCATGAACATTTAATTCATCTAAATAAAATTTTTGACAAATTCAGAAAATTCAATCTAAAAGTTCAATTAGATAAATCAGAATTTTTGTGCAAGGAAGTAGCTTTTCTCGGTCACATTATTACCCCAAATGGTATTAAACCAAATCCTGAAACGATAAAAGCTATTCAAGCATACCCGCTTCCTAAATCGATTAAGGAAATTAGAGCGTTTTTGGGATTAATAGGATATTATCGAAGATTTATTCAAAATTTTGCTAAAGTTGTTCAACCCTTTACTAAATGTCTCAAGAAAGGCGCAAAAATTGACCAAAACAACGGTGACTATTTACAAGCATTTCATAACTGCAAAGAGCTGATAATGAACGCCCCTATACTAACGTATCCCGATTTTAATAAGACCTTTCGTATTACCACGGACTCGTCCAATTTCGCTATAGGTGGAGTTTTGTCCCAAAATAACAAACCAATTGCCTTTTATTCAAGGACGCTAAATAGCGCCGAAAGAAATTACTCAACGATAGAACGGGAATTACTAGGCATCGTTGAAAACACAAAACATTTTAGGCCTTACATTTTCGGAAAACAATTTATAATTGAAACGGATCACAAGCCGCTCGTGTGATTATTTTCTTTAAAAGATCCGAACTCGAGGTTAGTGAAATGGAGACTGAGGTTAGAAGAATTTGACTACAAAATTCAATACAAGAAAGGTAAAGAAAATTCGGTAGCAGACGCTCTATCACGAATAGAAATAAACGCCAACGAGACAACGGACGATGACATGCTGGACCTTTTGTCAATGATCCCAAATGTTGAGGATGAACCTGATTTAACAGCTGAAGATCTTGACGAATTATTAGTAGACGGAATTCGCCATAATGAACCGGAAAATACACAACACACAGCACACGAAGACCCTGTTTTTACAATGCCCATTACGGATAAACCAATTAATCAATTCAATTATCGTATTATTTTAAAGTTAGGAGATCAATTTAACGTGAAATTAGAGAGACCATTTTCAAAACATAATTATATTGTTACAATTAGGAGAGGAAACGAAATACAAAATCTATCAGAAGCTTTGAAGGAAATTATAAACCCAACAAACATGTACTGTATTTACTTTCAAGATGAACTTTTGGAATCAAAATTCTTAACCTTAACAAAACATTTATTTGACAATAAAGTAAAAATTATCAAAAGCAATATCGCTGCTAAAGATTTAGTCAAACCAGATGATCAGTATAACGTAGTTCACGAATATCACTCTAGTAATCATAACGGAATTTTGGAAACTTATATTAATTTAAAATCACGATACTATTGGCCCGACATGAAATCAAAAATCAATCAAGTAATAAACGATTGCGAAACATGTATGTTAAGTAAATACGACAGAAATCCATATAAAGTAAAATTTTCAGGACCCCTACTTGCCAAACGACCTTTTGATATAATTCATATAGATACTTTTAGTTTTGAAGGAAATAAATTTTTAACGATAATTGACCTTTTTTCACGTTACACTCAAGCTTATTTTATTATTGATGGGTCAGGAATATCCATGCTAAATAAATTACGGCATTTTTGTTCTCATCACTCATATCCAAGAAAAATAGTTTGTGATGAAGGAAAGGAGTTCAAAAACAAAATTTTTGAAGAATTTTGTTCCTTATTTAAAATTGAGTTACATTTTACAACTAATTACAATAGCTCTTCAAATTCTCCCGTAGAAAGAGTACACTCGACCATTCTAGAAAAATTACGTACTCTTAAAATTCAAAACGAATCGGAAAACCCACAAAATTTAATGATATCAGCTATTTTGATTTATAACCAGTCAATTCATTCTGCTACAGGCCACACCCCCTTTACATTACTTTATGGACCTTTTGAAAATTTAAACGCTCACGCAATCGACATGGACAAAACGGTTTACGAAATTTATAACGAAAAACGTAAAAACGAGATTTTACCTTTTTACGAGCAACTTTATCAAAAACAGCTTAGAAACGGAACTCGGATTCTAGAAAACCGAAATAAAAACAAAGAAACCGATATCGAATTTAATGAACCAACTGCGTACTTTAAAAAACAACAAATTAGAAAAACGGACCCATGTTATGAAAAAGTTAACGTTACATCGGTTGACAAAAATAAAATTCAAGGAATTCGAGAAAAATCGAAAAGACCAGCAAACACTAATCTTAGGAAAGTTCGCCGTATTAAAAAGAGTTTTCCATTACAGAACCATGGGACTGATCAATCGGATCCAGGGCCTTCAAATAGAAAAGATCAGCACTAGTGGCTATTTCCCTGAAGATCTAGGTTCAACGAAGTTCCTAAATCATTACCACAAATTTTATTTTTATTTTAACATAACCGACTTATGTTAGATGTAAGTTATCACCTATTATTAAATAATGTAATTACTTTAGAAACAAAAATTATAAACCCCCTTTCTAGAAAAGTATTCGGCACATTAAAAGATAATTGTAAGTCCATCGAAAATCAGTTGCAGAAATTTAAACACCGTAATAAACGTGGTCTCGCTGACATTTTAGGATCCGCGATTAAATTCATCACCGGAAATCCAGATAATAATGATCTGATCGAAATTAATAAAAATTTAGATTCATTGTATAAAAATCAAAATAATATAATTAAACAAATTAATCGGTACACCACTTTCGCTAATCATATTACAGCAAGATATTCAAAAGATCTTCAAATCATTCGGAATGACCTCAACTCATCTCTATCTGCGATAGTTGACGTAAACAATCTTCTGTACAACCTACTGGTAGTTGAATATTACAATTTCATAAGTTTAAAATTATTAAACGCTCTCCGGAGTATTGAAAGAACCGTATCATTAGCTTTTTCTGAAATAACAAATTTGGAAATCATTTCTGACTCTGAATTACATGAAATTGTTAATCATTTAAAATTAATTTATAAAAGAACAGAACTACTTGAATTGGATACCTTACACGCTTTCAAAATTTTAGAATTTCCAAAATTTCAAATCGTTTCAACAAAAGATATTATTACATGTATTTTAAAAATACCTATCCTCGATTCCTCACCATTCCAATATACCAGAATTTATCCAATTCCTGACAAACAAAACAATGTGCTGATACCACCAGGCAAATATCATCTACAAGGTACAAGAAGTGAGATCTGGACCGACGAAAAGTGCAAAGTGATTGAAAATCAAATTGTGTGTTTCGAAAAACCGCGAATTAGTGAGTGTTCATTTACAGATTTCAAAAACTGCACGATTGCAATGGCTAATAACAATTACAAACTTTTCACACAACTCCAAAATGGAAAAATTTTAGTTTCATGTAAAATTCGCTTTCATCTTGCTGAAGAATGCAAAAATAATGTTTATAATTATGAAATTATTGACAATGTCTTGGTTTCATCAAAAGATAATTGTAAAATAATAATTGGTGATGATGTTTTTGTAAATATGTACGTTCAGTAATTTTACTTTTGAAAATTCCTTAGTTATAAGTAATATTAATCCTCATAAAACTAATTTGGGTATACAATTACAACAAAAGCATTTGGATGATTTAAAAGACTTAAAAGAGGATTTAAAAATTTTAAGTAATAACGATTTTAGTTTAGATCCAATACTGCATGTAACACATTTTTCTTTAACCTTATCAATAATAGTAATATCTTGTATTTCAATCTTACTATTGTATGTATTTAGAAACAGGTTAAAAGATTTTATTTATAATCAAAAATTGAAAGAAAGTTATGAATCAAGGCCAACACCTACTCCCCAAATACACGAGGGCGTGTTATCTTAAGGATGGAGGAGTTATGTTCAATGCTCCCTAGGAAGGATCAACTTCATCGGATGATGCGACTCTTCTTTCAATATAATCATCATTTCTAGAATAAGCTGTTTACTTGCAATAATAATTAACTTTAAGTTCAGTCTTCATATTAGTTTTAAACTAGTGAGGTCTCGAGCCAAGATTTTGTACAAGTTATTTAAAAATAAATAATTTTTAAAAACAGTCTTTTTGGCTCAATAAACATAATTATATGTTTATGATGTGTTTGATTATATTGCAATGATATAAAAGCTTAAATAGAAAATAAAAAAAATTTTCCACCAAGTTTCCTTTTATTAATTAATTTAGCTTTTATATTCTAAATAGAATATTGCTTTCCCTTTCTGGGAATTACAAATCCGATTGGCAGGGTGGATTAGTACCCATATTACATATTTCAGATAAATCAATATCGATTTCATCACAGCGTGTGGATGCCCACTAGAAGACCAAGCTAAGAAATTCTGTGTAGTTCGCGATTTGAACCCAGAATTTTCGCTCCGTACTTAACCAGCGGTCACATCATTCCACGGCTATGACGAAACGAACGAAAACAAATTAAATTTCCTCTGAAGCCGTATAATAGAAATTTCTGTGGGTCAGGATAATTATGGAAGCGATATTTAAATAATCAAATTCCTGCTGCACTTCCAAAATTATAAAAAAATCAATCAAAATTATTTACAATAAAACAAAACTTAATTTACACGTTATAATGAATAATAAGAATAGCGTTATAAAGTTTAATGAGATTCGCACTTTGTGTCATGCAGATGCGTGAAATACTCGGGATGGGACGTTTCGGCGCAGCCGGTTTGGCGCGACCGTTGCGGCGCGGCTGGTTCGGCGCAAGCTCATTTTGGCGCAAGCCGGTTCGGCGCGAGACCGTTTCGGCGCGAGACCGTTTCGGCGCGAAACCGTTTCGGCGCAAGCCCATTTCGGCGCGAGCCAGTTTAGCGCAAAGACTTTTTGGCGCGAGCCGGTTGGGCGAAAAGGTTTTTCGGTGCAGGTCAGTTCGGCGCGAAGACTTTTCGGCACAAATAATTACAAACATTTCATTTTCCTTGAATTTTGGTCAGGCAGACATTAGATACAAAAAGATACAACTATTCATCTAATAGTTACAAAATAATCATTTGAGTTTGACTTTAATCGCACTTGGTTAAGTTTTTTTCTGATAAATACTACAAGTTCTATGAGCGTGGAATCGTCAAGTTACCAGAAAAATGGCCAAAGGTCATCAGACAAAATGGAAAATATATAATAAATTTAAGAATAATTTAATTTAATAGTTGACCTATCAATTCTATATTAGGAAATATATTGTCGTGTTCTGACGAACAACTCTTTAGAGGTCCGTAGCTCGTTGTTCGGAGTTTACACTTTTGAGACAATCTCAAGGAGTAGGTTCAAAAAAAAACAAATTTATCTTTAAACTATCCACAATCAATGAAACAAAATTTTTACCAGGCACCAATAAATTTTTACTCAGACAAATTGGTAATGAATAAATTTTATAATAAGCAGAAAACAGAATTTTTGTTAAATCAAATTCCACAATGAATAAATCAGATATAGACGAGATTTATCTACAAGTTCCCACATTTACTATTTCAAAATTATTACTGTAACTTGCAAACAAATCTGGCATGATAAATTGTACAAAATGAAATAAAAATTAATAGCATAAATTTATTGTCTTATTTTAAATCTCGCGCCGACCTGTTATCAACCACATAAAAAACTGTTTATTTCTACCGCTAAACACAAATAAAGTTCGACGTAACGCGTAGCATAGTAGCTGATACTGATTATCGTAAAAAAATAAAGTTAATCTCGATGGTAAACTAATTAATACAAATTTTTAAATTGGTGCATCAAAGTGATTAAAGTTGTTATAATACTCCAATCAGTCTATAATTAGCGAAGTTTCCAGGTTCGTATAAAAATGTGATTGACATAACCTCCATTGTAATTTTTATAAATTCCATTTTCCAGATAAATAATATCGAAATAATGCAAAATAAAAGAATTTAAATTCTAATTACCATTCGATGGCTTCCTTACTTGCTGTTAAATGTGAATAAAACTCGATGGAAAACATCAAAATTACAGCCATTTTACGACCCAGGTATCAAATTTCATCTCCAATCCCGGAAATCAATCTTGCAGAAAAAACCATCATTTTCATCATACTGACACTGTACTCATCATAATTGCAACTATAATTTACAATTCAGGCCGAAATTCCAACACTTCACAACTTATCGAGAAAATTTGCTTCCTCGACAAACACAACTTAACACTCCGGCCTCTCAGTCAGTAATCCTTATCTCCCTACAAAATTTTCCTTTCCTTTCCGTTTTAGGCTTTTGGAAATCGTGGCCCACGCTGATTCGTTGATTTTTCCAGCCAAATTTGAAATTTTCGAAAAAAATTGATATCACAAATTTTTAAAATTACTTTTCAATACTAACCGCACCATCTAGAGTTATTTACGATCAAACCGACGTTATAGTATTCTATCAGCGCATTCACTTATTTATTAAAAAGAAGGTAAACAAATTAACAATGCAAAATTTTAATCAAAACAAAAATGCAGTCAAATCTGATTAATTTAACTTTTTAGGCTTCTGGAACAAATTATCCACCATAAAATCCTGTTTTCTTGGTAACAAACAAAATAATGACCATTAAAAGAAAAACCATTTAACTTGTCAGAGTAAAATTCAAAATCATATAAAACTCAATGAAAGGACAAATCAAAATCAATTGTGGATATTTTAAACTTTTGGTAAATACCCCTGTACATGTCATCATCCCCTTATTTTACGAATTCAATTTTTTATTTATAAAAAATTGTGAGTAAAATAACAACAAAAAAAAATTTCCTTAAACGTTAAATTTTCAAACTTCCCATTATTAAACTTATTTACAAATTATTTACAAAATCAAATGACTAATTCATCAACACAATCCCCTACATTATGCAACTTTAAATTAGTTATCAAAAACTGATAGAATTCAAATTTCCTCCAAATACCTCATAACTTTTCAAAAATTTAATTTTTCCCTTGTGGATATTTAATAATTATAAAATTTTCACTCGTACCTCGTAATTTTACTAAATCTTAATTTTCAAATTGACTTTCATTTACTTAAATCCTTTACTGTGGCTTTCAAATTACTTAATCATTTTATTTTATTTCCCAATTAACTATTCATAAATTTCATATCAATTCATCATAATCTCATTTCACAATTTCATTAATTTTCCCCATTTTAATTAAACCCCTTAAAATTATTAAACTCCAAAATCTCACAGTAACAAATTCTTTAGATAATTATCAACTCTATTATTAATTTTTAATTATCTTGCCAAATACGACTTTAATTTTTATTATTAAATTTTGTTGTAAATTTTCCACCTTATTTTCAGAAAAATCTTCATTAATTAAAATTGCTTAGTATCTCATTTAAACTTTTATTCTACCCATGTTCTAATTCTTAATCTTTTATCACAATATTTGGTCAGGAATGTTTGATGCTCATATTCATAATTTTATTTTTAATTTTTATCTTATGATCAAATTTACAATTTTAACATTAATTTAATATTATCTAATTTTACAGCTATCCCCTAATTTTAACTTATCTTACAACTACTAATTTCTAAATTTAATTAATCAATTAACCAATCATACTATTTACAAAATTTTCAATTCACAAATTTTTACTATTATCTTAAACTTTATCATCAATTTCCACGTTAATTGCAATTGTCTTATTTTTCAAATTTCCTGATCTTTATCAATTTTGTTTCTATTTACAAATTTGTTTCCATCGCACCCTGCGATAAGCCCATTTTAACATGGCACACAGCCATTCCTTTCCTGCAACTTTCTTCGTGCAAGAAATTACCTTGCTGAAAATTATCAATTGAATTAATTTTGAATTTTTGTCATTGTTATTTTTATCAAAAACTTCAAAATTTTTTTTAATAAAATATCCTAAATTTGCATACTCATCTTCCTCATTATTTGTTTGACATGAAATTAAATTTTGTTGTTGTCCATTCAGCTCATCATTTACTCGAGAAATTTTTAAATTCGCTAAAACCTCATTTTTAGAATAAATTTTTAAAATTTTTACCTCAAATTTAAATTCTTTTCTTTTAGCTTTACTTATGCCTGAGTCTTTTGTAAAATTTAATTTCCTTTTAGCTTTTAACTTTCTAAATTTTATCTCCCTAATTTCTTTACGAGTAAAAATTTTAATTTTATTTTCTTCATCTACAATTTTACCACAAAAATTATCAATAACTAAATCCTCCGTTGCAATTATTGGTTTTAAATTTTTATTATCAATAGTACAATTTTCAATAATCAAACTTTCCTTCCCTATCTGAACAGCTTGACCTACTTCATCAATTTTATTGCAAACTTTTTCTATCCCCTTAAATTTTATTTTCGAAAGCTCCTCTGCGATTGCAGGTACCAAAAATTTATTATTGATAGGACAGATTGAAGCAATCAAATTTGTCTCCCCTATTTGAATACTTTTGCAATTTGTTCCTTTGCTCTGATCTAAATTATTGTTCTTTTCTATTGTTTTTGTTTGTTTTGTTGTTTCTGACAAAGTATGACCAATTTCTGCTAATTTTTCTTTAAATAACCTATTGTCCTCAATTAAATTTTTTACATTAAGTTCAATTTCCCCCAAATTAGCAATTTTACTTTTAACTTCATTAATATCATTTTTTAGTTCTGTTTTCATTTCCTTGTTTTCTTTCGATAGTCTTTGAAACAACATCTCAAACTGGTTAATTTCCTCAACCTTTTGTTGAGGTTCTCGTGGTGTACTAGTCATCCCAGGTGAACCTGTTACATCCCCCTGTTCTAATTCCCTATTTGTCTCATCACTTATTTCATGTACTACTCCTTTCTCTGTTTCATGTGCCATTTCATCCCCTTGCACATTTTGTGGCTCAGTTTCAAAAACGTCTCCCAATTGATTATCCCCTGTTAAATTCTCCATTTCAACTGAGTTCATAAACAAATTCCCTTATTTCAAAAATCCTACAATTTTATCAAGCAAAAAAAAAATCCACTTTCGTTTTTCGGAGCCCCACGTTCGTGCGCCAATTAAAGTTGTCTGCGCACGAACTATTTTCGCCGCTCTACGTAGACGTTTTTGCAGCCCCACGTTGGGCGCCAATTAAAGTTGTCGTGTTCTGACGAACAACTCTTTAGAGGTCCGTAGCTCGTTGTTCGGAGTTTACACTTTTGAGACAATCTCAAGGAGTAGGTTCAAAAAAAAACAAATTTATCTTTAAACTATCCACAATCAATGAAACAAAATTTTTACCAGGCACCAATAAATTTTTACTCAGACAAATTGGTAATGAATAAATTTTATAATAAGCAGAAAACAGAATTTTTGTTAAATCAAATTCCACAATGAATAAATCAGATATAGACGAGATTTATCTACAAGTTCCCACATTTACTATTTCAAAATTATTACTGTAACTTGCAAACAAATCTGGCATGATAAATTGTACAAAATGAAATAAAAATTAATAGCATAAATTTATTGTCTTATTTTAAATCTCGCGCCGACCTGTTATCAACCACATAAAAAACTGTTTATTTCTACCGCTAAACACAAATAAAGTTCGACGTAACGCGTAGCATAGTAGCTGATACTGATTATCGTAAAAAAATAAAGTTAATCTCGATGGTAAACTAATTAATACAAATTTTTAAATTGGTGCATCAAAGTGATTAAAGTTGTTATAATACTCCAATCAGTCTATAATTAGCGAAGTTTCCAGGTTCGTATAAAAATGTGATTGACATAACCTCCATTGTAATTTTTATAAATTCCATTTTCCAGATAAATAATATCGAAATAATGCAAAATAAAAGAATTTAAATTCTAATTACCATTCGATGGCTTCCTTACTTGCTGTTAAATGTGAATAAAACTCGATGGAAAACATCAAAATTACAGCCATTTTACGACCCAGGTATCAAATTTCATCTCCAATCCCGGAAATCAATCTTGCAGAAAAAACCATCATTTTCATCATACTGACACTGTACTCATCATAATTGCAACTATAATTTACAATTCAGGCCGAAATTCCAACACTTCACAACTTATCGAGAAAATTTGCTTCCTCGACAAACACAACTTAACACTCCGGCCTCTCAGTCAGTAATCCTTATCTCCCTACAAAATTTTCCTTTCCTTTCCGTTTTAGGCTTTTGGAAATCGTGGCCCACGCTGATTCGTTGATTTTTCCAGCCAAATTTGAAATTTTCGAAAAAAATTGATATCACAAATTTTTAAAATTACTTTTCAATACTAACCGCACCATCTAGAGTTATTTACGATCAAACCGACGTTATAGTATTCTATCAGCGCATTCACTTATTTATTAAAAAGAAGGTAAACAAATTAACAATGCAAAATTTTAATCAAAACAAAAATGCAGTCAAATCTGATTAATTTAACTTTTTAGGCTTCTGGAACAAATTATCCACCATAAAATCCTGTTTTCTTGGTAACAAACAAAATAATGACCATTAAAAGAAAAACCATTTAACTTGTCAGAGTAAAATTCAAAATCATATAAAACTCAATGAAAGGACAAATCAAAATCAATTGTGGATATTTTAAACTTTTGGTAAATACCCCTGTACATGTCATCATTATTGAGGTTTTAGGTCTCATTAAGACAATTCAAAATTGTCCGACGATTTGGACCATTAGGTCCATTTTAAAGGCTGTGAACATCAAATCAATCATAACCAAAAATACAACAACGACAGACATGTTTCGATCTTATTAGATCTCATCAGTGCCGTATAGTTGTAAGTCAAAAGGTCAACTATTAAATTAAATTATTCTTAAACGTATTCAATGGTAGAGAGGAGAAAACGCTACGAATATCAAGGCTGTCATTGGCATTGCGCGAATTACTGGATTATCAGATGAAAAATTTATATATTTTTCATTTGGTACCAGTAAAATGCTATATATAAAGTGAACATCTAAGTCAGTTATAACCAAATTTACAACTATACTGCACTGATGAGATCTAATAAGATCGAAACATGTCTGTCGTTGTTGTATTTTTGGTTATGATTGATTTGATGTTCACAGCCTTGAAAATGGACCTAATTCCGCGTTTAACAACGCAAACCCCATAATGGGCCGACATTTCTTTCTAATCTTATTGTTTAATTAAAAAATATTTTTCAATTAAACAAAATAAATAGAAAGAAATGTCGGTCCATTATGGGGTTTGCGTTGTTATACGCGAAATAAATCAGAGTTTTTTTTTAAATAAAAAAATCAAAAATCAAAAGTGTCGAAATTTGAAAAATCAATGATTATTTCCAAAAAAATGAAAAATTTTGTAGATACAAGTTTGAATATTTTTTTTATATTTTTTTCTGAAAAGTACGTTTAAAGACAAAAAAAACAAAATAAAAACGTTTCGATTAGTCAATTTTTGAAATAGTTATGATCGTTTGAAGAAAAAAACATCAGTTTTTCTAAAAATTCGTAACTTTTTTTGGGTTGAGTAAAAAATTTTGAAAAAATTCACAAAACTGTTTTTGGTGGGATAGTATAATATGTAAAAATTTCAGGAAAATCAAAAGGGGTCGGGTTCAAAAGTGGTCGATTTGGCGTGGAATGCCCCATATACTTTTTAGCAATTAAACAAATTTTAATCCATGTTATAATTATAAGCTATACCCGAAGATATTCTATAATATTAATAGAATTATAATTGGTTACCTTCGCCAAAATTCGAGAATCAGCCGCTTCGTACCGCGGCCTTTTTAGGAGGTGCATGTCCGGCTAGAATATGTCCGTATTCTGTGTCGAAAGTTTTTTGAATTCGTCTGAATTTATCCAAAAAGTCCACAACTTTGGGTGAAATATACCACCACTAAAATCTAATTGTATTTTTCTATGACAAGCTTCATACAAAACCGTAGGCGTCGCGGCGTTGGTACTAAGGTTTTTATGTACATTTATTTTAACCTCAATTTTTACCCTGCAATTAACATGCAACAGTTCTTTTAAACTGCAGTAATAAAAGCAGATTCTAGCTGATCGTAGAATAAAAGTATACCTAACATCATGCCAAGCTACTTTGTTATATCAATACTGACCAATTTTAATTTTAACTTATTTATTTATTTTCATAAAAACTGCTTATATTTTCGTAAACACTTGTAAACAACTGACTGTAAACTTTAGTCAACCAATAACCAATATGGCGGTGTAGTGATTGCAATACCGGACCAAAATCTCAATACCGGTATTCGGTATTTATTTACTCGTAATACCGGTATTAAAACAAAAAAAATCAACTAGAAGACTAATAGCAAAATAAATTACAGAACAAAATAAACATTTTATTATTTAGTATTTTTAAAATACGATTGTAAAAAATACAAAGCATCAATTTTTTCATTACTTAGTCGCGAGCATTCCTTACTACAAAAATTTTTTACTGCATAAAATGCATTTTTCCAATAACAATGGGTTAATTGAAAGCAATCGAAAATAATCAAAAAATCTGTTAATCGCACGTAATCGATTAATCAAAAAATCTACCAATTTTTTTTGAATGACTTTTTTTAACCCCTCGCCGACATTTACTCCAAACAACATGCGTACTACTTCACATCTGTTCCATGTAATATAAATAAAATTTTTACGGTATGTTTGCGCCCTCCTAGGGGGTGCGCCCTACAACTTTAGAAGCGCTGTATTGTAGTAACTACTACTTATTTAATATTAATCAATTGTCTGTCTCAGATTCCTTCGTCCTACGAAAGGACATAGTGACATTTTTTCAAATGTTCTCTAGGCAAATTTACACCTCGGTGGTTTGCCGTTGCCTTCCGAGTGGAGACGGTCAGAATAATATTCTTACTTCACCCGGAGTCGAACTGGATTTTCTGTATTAGCAGTCTGTGCGCTTAATCGCTATGCTAACGACCGTCTCATTAATCAATTACCAACATCAAAATTATTTTAAATTTAAAATAATTAAAAAATACCGAAATACCGGTATTACATATTTAAAAATACCGGTATTTCGGTATCGCAAAATAGCTAAAAAATACCGGAATTCGGTATATCGGTATACCGGTATTGCAATCCTAAGCGGTCTAGGACGTTTTGGCGAAGACGGTTCGGCGCGAGTCCATTCGGCGCAAAGACGGTTTGGCGCAAGCCGGTTCGGCGCGAGAATTTAATATCATAGGCATAAAATACTTTTTATAAACATAAATCATTTTAATTAATCGGTTTAATTAATGGTTTATTTAATTAATCAGATATGCATTTTAACTTACAAAAAACTAGGGATGTCATATTGACACAAGACCGTAGCTAGACATAACCATAACTCATGGGGGGAGGGTTGTATTATATTGTACTTAGGGGTTGTTTGGCTACGAGAGCCTTTCAGAACTGCGGCAAGTATTGATTTTTTGTTCATAACCCTACTAATTAGTTATTCAGGAATTCAATTTCGCTTGCAAAACACAGAATGCTCCTGAGAGGTAAGCTTTTTACCTCCGGTTTAGGACGTTTCGGCGCAGCCGATTCGGCGCGACCGATTCGGCGCAGTCGGTTCGGCGCGAAGACGGTTCGTCGCGAGCCGGTTCGGCGCAAGGACGGTTTGGCGCAAGGCGGTTCGGCGCGAGGACGGTTCGGCGCAAAGACGGTTTGGCGCGAGCCGGTTCGGCGCGAGAACGGTTCGGTGCCAGACGGTTCGGGGCGAAGCCGGTTTGGCGCGAGAATTTAATATCATAGGCATAAAATACATTTTATAAACATAAATCATTATAAAAGTAGCTTGGTCGCTCTATTAGGGCGGATGTAGAAAATTATTTATTATTTGACTTTTATCTGATCGGTCGGTTTAATTAATGGTTTATTTAATTAATCAGATATGCATTTTAACTTACAGAAAACTATGGATGTCATATTGACACAGGACCGTAGCTAGACATAAGTCATGGGGAGGGGTTACCTAAAACAAATTTTTTTTATGCTACGAGAAGGGTTTTACCAAAAATAAGCTTTTAAACCTTTTTTTACTTCATAGCTATGTCATGCAAACGCATTTGAGGAAAGAGAAAAAACATGGAGAGTGGAAAGAGAGCTGCTGGAAAGGAGAGTGGAAGAGATGGAAAAGTACAATGAAGCACAAGAGAGAGACAAAAAACGCAACAACTTAATAATAAAAGGGCTCCAGATATCAAACGAATCCAACGCGAAACAAGAAATAAGTAATCTCCTAAAAGAAAGACTAAATGTTGAAGTTGTTCCTTTAGATGCGTTCGAGGTGGGAAGAGACAAGAAAAATACGGTGGTAGTAGTAAAGCTCAGAAACTGGGAAGATAAAATGGAAGTCATGAGAAATAAAGGCAAGTTAAAAGGAGAAAAAATCTACATAGACAGTGACCTCACAAAGAAAGAACAACAAATACAGAAGGAGATAAGAGATGTGGCAAAGGGAGAGAACGCGAGAGGAAACAAGACTAGGGTGGGATATCGTAAACTAACAATAAATGGTAAAACTTACGATTGGCAGATGATTCAACAAATTTCGGGAAATAAACTTGATAAAGGGGATGGACCAAAAAACTAGCGCAAGGAAAACAGGACTGTTCCAAATCGACCCAGGCTATGAAAATGGAAATGAATAGAGAAGCAAAACAAGGAAAAATAGAGAAGATCAATGGCGGAATACCAACCAGGGAGGGAAGGGGAGTGGAAGAAAGAGTAATTAACACCCAACATCCAATAGAACGACACGGGAGAGAAGAAAGGTACAGAGATTCGAAGGCGACAGAAGACATGAGAAGTAGAAGGGATCGTAAGGGGGATTTGATAAGGATAGGAACTTGGAACGTGAGAACAATGCTGAAGCAAGGAAAAATGAGCGAGGTGGCGAACGAGACAGTGAGATATGGAATGGACGTGGTGGCTTTGCAGGAGCTGAGATGGGGGGGAAGCGGCGAAATTAAAAAGAAGAACTACACGTTTTTGTACTCTGGAGAAAGCAAACAAGGAAAAAACGGAACTGGTTTCATGGTAACAGGAAAAACAGCAAGCAAGATATTGTCGTTCAAAGCAATAAATAGTAGAATATCGTACCTTAGAATTGAAGCAAAAACAAATATATCGGTCATAAATGGATATGCACCAACCGAAGAGAGCGGCGAAGACGAGAAGGATGAATTTTACAACAAATTAGAAACCCTATGTGATACAATACCTAAACAAGACACATTGATAATTCTGGGTGACTTCAATGCAAAGATAGGCAAAGAAGATTACATAAGCACAGTGGCGTGGAAACATACACTACATGAAGAAACAAATAACAACGGGGACAGGTTATGCAATCTAGCAGCAGCAACAAATACCATGATATGTAGCACCAAGTTTAAACATAAGAAGATACATAAGATCACGTGGACATGGCCGGGTGGGGGCAATCAAGATGGAAATCAGATCGACCATATACTGATCTCAAAAGCCAAAGAAAACACGGTAAAAGATGTACGAACATTCAGAGGTGCGAACGCGGACTCCGATCATTTTCTGGTGGTGGCAACAATGAGACAGAAAAAGATTGAGTACAACAAAACGAGAATATTTAAGAAAAAAATAGCGATAGAAGAACTCAAAAACATCGATAAAAGAAAACGATACGAGGAAACAATGAGAGAAGAACTGCTCAGGAATGGAAAAAGCAACAATATACAGGAAGAGATGAGCAGAATCATAACAAGTATTCGTAAAATACATACAAAACCAGAATAACGGACAAGGAATGGTTCGACGATGAATGTAAGGAGTACAGCAGAGCAAAGATAGAGAAAAGAAACAAATGGTTGAGAACAGGATTACAAGAAGACCTAGACAACTACAGGATATGCACCAAGCAGGCACACAAGAAATATAAACAGAAAAAGAACGGGTGGTTTGTGAAAAAAATGGAGGAAATCGAAAATAGCAGCAAGTTTGGTGACTCCAGGATGTTCTACCGGATGGTGAAAAATCAAAAGCCGCTTAACAGAGTAACACCGAGGGGTATGAAGGACAATGAAGGAAGAGTACATCATAGCGCAGAAAAAGTGAAACAGATATGAACGGAACATTTCCAGAAATTGCTAAACGAACAAGACGAGAACATCCTAACAGAAAGAGCAGTAGAAGGCAGTAATCAAGAAGTGCGAACACCTACACACGAAGAAATAAAGAACGTAATGCAAAGAATGAAAAATGGAAAAACCCCAGGAAGTGACGAAATTGGCATAGAACTTTTCAAATATGGTGGAGAAGAACTCCAGGAAAGAATATGTGAACTGATTCAACTGGTGTGGAGAGAAGAGAAGATGCCAAGGGTATGGAGAGAAGGCGTGATAGTGCCTTTAAAAAAGAAAGGGGACCCCGAAGTATGCACAAACTACAGAGGAATAACGTTGCTCAACTCGACGTATAAGGTCCTGTCGACACTAATATTTGAAAGACTGAAAAATCAGGTGAAGGATAAAATAGGAGGGTATCAATTCGGTTTTACAGAGGGAAAGTCTACTATAGGTGCAATACACATACTAAGAAGAACAATGGAAAAAGCTGCTGAACATGATATCGATCTATACATGCTGTTTGTGGACTTCCAACAAGCGTTTGATAGTGTGGAAAGAGGGGAACTGTTTAGGGTGATGGAAGAGATGGAGATTCCGGATAAACTCATTAGATTGACAATGATGACAATGCATGAGACAATGGCAAGTGTCAGAACGACAAAAGGAGAATCAGACAACTTTGAAATAAATAAGGGCGTGCGACAAGGAGACGCGCTGTCGGCGCTGCTTTTCAACATCCTACTCGAGAGTATAGCACGTAAGATGGATACAAGAGGAACTATCATAAATAGAGAAGGACAGATACTTGCCTATGCTGACGACATAGTAATCATAACGAGGTCGCTCAGGAAATTGTTAGAAATGTTCAAGGAAATGGTGAAGGCAATTGAGAAGACAGGACTGAAAATTAGCGAAAAGAAGACAAAATATATGAAATGCTTAAAGAACGCAAACGATGTTTTGGGGGACCTGGTGGTAGATGAGTATAGATTCGAAGAGGTGAGAGGCTTCAACTACCTTGGAACCCATATAGACAGGAACAACAACAGAATGGAAGAAATCAGAAGAAGAGTGCAAGCAGGTAACAGAGCTTTTTACGCCAACAAAACTCTACTTAAGGACCAAACGCTGACGAGAGGAACAAAACTGAAGATATACAAAACACTCATCAGGCCAGTAATTACATATGCCTTAGAAACAGTTTGCATGTCACAACAGGAAGCAGAAGTCATGAGGGTGCTGGAAAGGAAGATACTGCGCACCATCCTGGGCCCCAAGAGAGATGAGAACGGCGAGTATAGACAATGGATGAACCATGAAATAAAAGCTGCAATGAAAGATGAAGACTTAGTTAAGATGGTGAAGTCACGGAGAATGGGATGGTTCGGACATGTAATGAGAGGTGAAGAGGAAAGCATAGAAAAGAAAATTACTCTGTGGAAGCCGAATGACAGCAGAACGAGAGGAAGGCCTAAGATGAGATGGTGGGACCAGGTTGAGAGTGACCTGGGAGCGATGGAAGTCAAAGAATGGTGTATAAAAGTACAAGACAGAAACCAATGGAGAGAAATTGTAAGAGAAGCGAAGACACACGCAAAGCTGTAGAATGGTGCGAAAACAAGAAAGGAACTGATTTATAACATGTTAACTGGGGGCTAATCCTCCCCTTCAAATGGATTTGTAAATCCCGCAATGGGATAGCAATGTTCTACTTAGAATGTAATGCTTTAAATAAATAAAATAATATGTCATGCAAGGGGTTTGAACCCCCAAACTCCCCCCCTTATATAATACCCTGTATTGACATTCTATTAGATAAAAACAAAAATAAGAATAAAAAAAAGTTTAAAAAATTATAAATATTGACGAATATTATGTAGTGTGGTTAATAATTTTTTTTGTATTGTATTGTTTAAAAATTGATTATATAAAGACCACAATTCTGGGTTACAAACTGCCGGCTTTCTAGTATTTCCTCAACTCCCCCTCCCTTGAACACGTCTCTGTTGCAATTTGTTTTTGTACTAAAAATAAACTTTAATCAATTTATTATATATGTTCCATTTTGTCTGATGACCTTTTGCCATCTTTCTGGTAACTTGACGATTTCACGCTTATAGAACTTCTAGTCTTTATCAGAAAAAAACTTAACCAAGTACGATTAAAGTCAAACTCAAATGATTATTTTGTAACTATTATTTGCGCCGAAAAGTCTTCGCGGCGAACTAGCTTGCGCCAAACTAGCTTGCGCCGAACTAGCTCGCTCCGAAATGGGCTTTCGCCAAAACGGTTTCGCGCCGAAACGGTCTCGCGCCGAATCGGCTTGAGCCGAAATGGACTCGCTCCAAACCGGCTCGCACCGAAACGATGGCGCCAAACCGGCCGCGCCGAAACGTCCCATCCCGATCACTAGGCGGTAGTGTATTATGTGCTGTAAATTTGAAAATACAGTTGTGGTTCATCATTGGCGGAGGTCCATCATAGTCACATTTTCTCTATAGTTATGTTATTATTATTATAACTCATATGAGTGAGCTTTTTATCTTAATGTTTTATTAACTTAAATAGCGCTAAGTCCAAAATAATTTTTTTCTTCATTATAATCATATTCAAAATAATTATAACTTTAAACGTGATATTTTACAATATTTAATAATATGAAACAATTACATAAACGAGTTAATAAATAATTCAAAAATAATCTTTAAAAATACAATAATTAAGAACATTTTATCTTACATTTTAACGTGCATCAACTACTGGGTTATTAGAACTTCTAAATGTTAATTTTTAGTTTGTTCAGTATTTTTGTTTGTTTATGTTTTTTGGATTGGTAATTTTGGTTGGTTGGTTTTTTGGTTCACCACGGAGTGTGAATGTCCACTGGAAAGCCGAGCTAAGAAATTCTGAAGCGTCCGTGATTCTAACTCAGAATTCCCGCTTCGTAACGTAACCAGTGATCACATCACTCCACTGCCGTGGCTAAGAACAATTTTAAAACTTAAAAGATTTAAAAGTAAAGACTAAAACGGATAAAATAAATAAATAAATAAAAAAATATTAAAAAAAAAGAAAATTAAAAAAAGGAGGTAATTTATACGGTACACGTCGTTTCGGCGACCGCAGTTCGGCGAAAGCGATTCGGCACCGTATATTCGGCGACGGTCAATTCGGCGACCCGATGTTCGGCTATGTTAGTTTCGGCGATTCCAATTCGGCACCGGCATTTCGGCAATTCCCATTCGGCGACAGAAAATTCGACTACGTCGATTCGGCGACGGGAAATTTATTTAAGTGTTAAAATTTATTAAAAATTTTTAAATTAAAAATATTTAAAAAAATTATTTTTTACCTTTAAATTAAATATTTATTTACATACATAACACATACAAATTTTAATCCATGCTATAATTATAAGATATACCGCGAAGATATTCTATAATATTAATAGAATTATAATTGGTTACCTTCGCCAAAATTCGAGAATCAGCCGCTTCGTACCGCGGCCTTTTTTTAGAAGGTGCATGTCCGGCTAGAATACGTTCGTATTCTGTGTCGAAAGTTTTTTGAATTCGTCTTAATTTATTCAAAAAAGTCCACAACGTTGGATGTAATATACCACAATTGAATATACCACAAACGCAATTGAAGTAACCATTCTTGAGCGCAATGCAAAATCTACATCGTCACTGTACCTTTTTAACAAATTACTTGACGATAAATGTTTTTTTAAGTTCTTCACTAAGTGAAATAAGCAGCCATGTATATTAACGTCAGGAAACACTTCACGAATCGCTTGATGAATGGCAAGCTCAAAATCAACACTTATACTCAACGGATTTAGTTGAGGCCACAATTCACGGATCATCTTCTTCTATCTATCTTCTATCTTCTATATTGTCGTGTTCTGACGAACAACTCTTTAAAAGCCGTAGCCGTTATGGTCGGTAGTTTGCATTATTGAGGCTATCTCAGGTAGTGAATTCCAGGGTCTGCTTAAATTATCCACAACAAATGAAACAAAATTTTTACCGGGCATCAATAAAATTTTACTCAGATAAATTTGGTTATCATTATATATTATCAAAAACAGAAAACAGAATTTTTGTTAAATCAAAATTCCACAATGAATAAATCAGATATCGACGTGATTTATCTACAAGTTTCCACATTTACTATTCCAAAACTTATTACTCTAACTTGTAAACAAATCAGGCATTATAAATTGTACAAGCTGAAATAAAATAATAATACGAATAAATAATTGTCTTATTTAAAATTTCGCGCCGACCTGTAATAATTCTTTTGAAAAACTGTTAATTTCTACCGCTAGACACAAATAAAGTTCGACGTAACGCGTAGCACAGCAGCTGATAAAAATCATCATAAAAAAATAAGTCAATCTCGATGGTTAAATAATTAATCCAAATATTAAAATTTGTGCATCGGTGTGATTAAAGTTGATGTAATACTCCAATCAAACTGTTATCAACGAAGTTTCCAGGTTCGTATAAAATGTGACTCACATAACCTCTCATTATAAAATTTATAAATTCCATTTCCAGAAAAATGATATCGAAATAGCGCAAAATAAAAGAATTTAAATTCTAATTACCATTCGATGTCCTAGAAAAATGTTGTTGCGTGGAAATAAATTGAGATCGACTTCACAAAATGGACGGCCATCCTTCCAACTTACTAGGCAAAAATTTCCATAATTTCATATTCCAGAACCCAATCCTCTAGAAATCACTATGCTCATCATACTGACATTTCACTAATTATAATTGCAATGGTAATTCACACTCCATTCTCATATTACAATATTTCACAACTTATCGAGAAAATTTTGTCTTCCTCGAAAAACACAACTTAACACGTCCACCTCTCGGTCAGTAATCCTTATCTTTTTACAAAATTTTCCTTTCCTTTCCGTTCCAGGTTTTTGGAAATCGTGGCCCATGCTGATTCGTCGATTTTTCCAGCGAAATTTGAAATTTTTCAAAAAAAAAATTGATATCACAAATTTTTAAATTACTTTTTAACAATTACCGCACCATCTAGAGTTATTTACGAACAATACGACGTTATAGTTTTCTATGCACGCATTCACTTATTTATATAAAAAAAAATAAACAAATTAACAATGCAAAAATTCAATTAAAACAAAATGCAGTCATATCTGATTAATTTAACTTTTTAGATTTCTGGAACAAAATATCCATCTATGAAATCCTGTTTTCTTAGCAACAATCAAAATTATGGCCATTAAGAGAAAAACCATTCAACTTGTCCGAGTAAAACTTAAAATCATACAAAATTCAATGGAATGACAAATCAACATAAATTGTGGATATTTTAAACTTTTGGTAATTAGCTCGTCCCACGTCAATATATATATAAGGTATAAAAGAACAACGTGTTAGTTACACCATTTATAACTCGAGAACGGCTGAACCGATTTTTATGATCTTTGATTTGTTGGATTTCTCGACATCTCGATTAGCAGAATAACTATTAAAACATCGCAAAAATTCATGAAAAAACGATTTATAAAGAAAATTCACTTTTTGACCTAAAAGTTAGTTTGGTACTTAGTCGCGTAGAGAGCGCCACCTTATATTGTCGCAAGTAATGTAATGAACATCTCTACAGATAAATCCATTCACCAATAAGAAAATCATCGATACTGCTAAGTGGAGCAGCATAAAGAGCGAATTCGTGAGGCGGGGGATTCGTTTCACAAAGGCTAAACTACTCGCTGGCGGACTGAGCATCACTCCCGCCAGCGAAAACGACTACAGGGCCATATACAAGTACTTCGAGGAAGTTCTTACTCCCGAAGAAGGTGGATGGTACTTCCACCAATTGAGAGAGGAAAAGCCCCTAAAAGCGGTCATTAGGGGCATCCCCATCAACATCGATGTTAAAGAGGTCCAAGAGGACCTCATTTCAAAGGGATACGACTGCACGGTAGGCAGAATGAGGAGCAGTCGGGGCAGAAGACCCCTTCCCCTCATCATGGTCACTATGCCCAAAACCATGACCTACGCCAATATTTTCAACGAGGATAGGGTCCATGACATTTGCGTCAAAATAGAAGTCCCCCACGCAAAAACCAAGATTGGGCAATGTCACCGCTGTCAATCTTTCGGCCACGCTCAGAGCTGCTGCAAGGCCACACCCCGGTGTGTAAAATGTCCAGGCCAGCACTGGACAGCCGAGTGCACCAGGCCCAAGGGTACGGCTACCTGCACTAACTGTGGTGGTGACCACCTAGCTAGCTACCAGGGCTGCAAGTCATATCCTAAAATGTGGAGAGCGCAAGCTCTCTTTCGACCAGTTCCCCTCAACAACCAGGCAAGACGGTACAAACCGGTCACCAATGAACGTTCTTACGCTCAGGTGGCCCGGTCAAACCCCACCCAATCAGCTCTCTCCCAGAACGTCCAGGTGACCAGGTCAAAACTCACCCAACCAGCTTCTCCCCAGAATGTATCTGAGGCTCCCAAAAAAGACAAGCCTTCTAATAATCTTCCTGCCGACGACAACGGTAGATTCACCGCTTCCAAGCAAGAAATAGCCAGGGTTACTTTGGAGCTCGTCAGGTTCGGAATGTCCTCCGAGGAGATCCAGAAAACCCTCAGCCATTTTGCCAGGTCCGACTAACTTCTTTCCTGTCCTCCAGCTCACGCCATCACTTCTAAAATCTCATGACGACAACTTTTCCCGCAGCCCTAAAAGTCGTTTATTGGAACGCCAATGGGCTGACCAATGAAAAACGACCGCAGCCCCAGACGTCACGTATTCAGATACTGACTCCGAGAACGACGTGTTCCAGTGAGGAGTGTTCACGCTGCCTCGGGGAGGTTACAAATATCCGTCATTGTCCTGTCCAATTAATCTTCTTCTTTTTCAGATTGTGTTTTTAATTTTTTTTTCAGCGCCTATTGTTAGATTATTGTTGACTTTGTAAATTGTAAAAAATTTTTTTTTTATATTTTAATAAAAACGCTGTAGCAACGGCGCGACTGAGGCTCTGTTATTGTAGAAGGGGCCCAAGGTAAGCACATCGCGCCGCCGCGGGCACGGGGATATCTCACGCGTGCGTGCACGCGTGGACAATTCGACGTTAGCCTCCGGCCCCGCAGTGCTTACCTTATAGCGCAATAATAAACAAGACACCGGCTCGACGCCGCTCCTCGGGTTTGAAATCCCTGTATAAAATTCTCAACGTCAGGTCTCAAGACCAGATGAAGGAGATAAGCGGGCTATCGCCCGCATCTGCTCCGCAGATGCCAAGTGTCAGCTACAGCTACAAGAAAATCATCGAATCCGGTATTTGGATTTTGGCATCGAGTTATCGATAAAAGGGATGATTCCTGAAAGGTAATTCGATTCACGATCAAATTAGTGACGCACTAATTGAATACTGTGTCTGGCAGTGTGCGACCTTAAATGTATTAGTTAGCTAACTGTCCAGATAAATTTATTCACGCTACCCAAAAGGCATCGCTTAAATTTAAAATTAACTAAAAATAAAGAATAGATCTGTCATTTCTAATCTCTAATTACCCCCCCCCCTATTTATAAATCGATTACGGCTGAACCGATTTTTATGATCTTTGAATTGTGGGATTCTTGCCATCTCCAATAGCAGAATAACTATTAAAACATCGCAAAAATTCACGAAAAAACAATTTATGAAGAAAATTCACTTTTGACTTACGAGTTAGTTCGGTACTTAGTCGCGTAGAAAGCGCCACCTTATATTGTCGCAAGTAATGTAATGAACATCTCTACAGATAAATCCATTCACCAATAAGAAAAACATCGAATCCGGTATTTGGATTTTGGAATCGAGTTATCGATAAAAGGGATGATTCCTGAAAGGTAATTCGATTCACGATCAAATTAGTGACGCACTAATTGAATACTGTGTCTGGCAGTGTGCGACCTTAAATGTATTAGTTAGCTTACTGTCCAGATAAATTTATTTAAAATATCTATCTATCTTCTATCTATCTATCTTCTTCTTCTATCTATCTTCTATCTATCTATCTTCTATATATATAAAAATCAATGCAACTTTTTGTTGTAATATTATAACTCAAGAACGGGCTCACCTATCCAAACCAAATTTTTAGTGTTTGTTCGGACTATTTAGTAGATGGTTTCTGTGAAGTTTGCACAAAATCGGTCAAGCGGTTCTTTATTTATCACATTTTTTGTAACTCAATTCAACGAATTTCACTAATTTCATAGATGGCGTTCGCGACCAACCTATCGTAAATCCTATATGACATGCATACCTCCATACTGTGTTCGGTAGAGGGCGATACCTACATATGTTGTCAGTTATGTTATGTTCAACTGCCTGCATAAATCCATTCACCAACAAGAAAAAATCATCGAATGAAACCTTCCATCAGTTTTTGAATTGTCGGCATCGATAATGTGTCCCCGGAATGTGTTTAGCAGGGGCAACACATACCTCGGTTCGGCGAGAGCACATTTCGGTAAAATTTTTTTGGCGCAAGTACTGTTTGACGCAGACCCAATTCGGAGCAAGTACAGTTCGGCATAGGCCCATTTCGGTGCAATAGTAAATCGGCGCAGAAAACTTTAGCCTACATATTACTATGGTACTCTTTGGAACTCGGTTCAATAAAAGTCTCCTCCCCCAAAAAAGTCTTAATAAAGTAATAATAATTAAAAACTGACAATATATGCGCAGAGTGTTTTTATATACTTTTTATTTTATTCCTACAAATTTACAAAAAAACCGCACAACACTTTAGCGTAGATATTATGGTAATCTTTGGAACTCAGTTCAATAAAACTTTGCCCCCACCACCCGAAAAGTCTTAATAAAGTTATAAGTTATAATTATTAAAAACAATCCATTCATTGGATTTTACACAAAATTTTCATGTAGTACATGGTAACTAACCAATGAAAAACCATTTATACATGTACTACCTGACCCGCATGTTGCTCGGAGCAAATTTATGTGTACTGTGCGCAAAAATATATATACTTAATAATATATATGCACACATACGTAGCTTTCGTCACAAATGGGTAGACAACTTTTTTTTTTGTTTGAGTGGGGAAACCTTGCATAGGCGCTCCCCACTAAGAGGGGAGGGAGTGCCACATTCTTGCTGACCTATCCTATCCTGTGATATCCTGTGATAACCAATGAAAAACGTCTGATTGCTACTAATGCGCTCCTTTTATTGGTTACTAAAAATTTTGATCTAAATTTGGGTGTTTTTCATTCGGCTAGAAAGTTAACACATTTATCGATTCTCAGGCGAAACGAAGTTTGCCGGGTCAGCTAGTACTAAATAATTTTACATAAGTTTCCCTCCTCTTATTAAGTAGTAAGCAAAACAAAACAGGAAACACTGCTCTTCCATCTTTTCTAGCAAGTATAACGAATACTTGTGAAAAAAGAGACGGGCAAATTAGAAAAGTGCCGTCCATAAACAATTCTAACATATTTTCACACCAACTAGAATTATATTCTCTTCCAAATATCATAATACGTTCAGAGTCCAAATTCTCACTCCCTGAATCGGCAAGAAGATATCTCTCAAAATTACCAGGGCTAAACTCATAAGTGGAATAACCTTCCGGTATGATTATTAGTTCCCTAGATTCCGGATTTGCTGGTGCTTCAGAATTTTGGTGACGTTTCCGTTGTATCGTTCTGCTCATGACAGAATTGCTTGGAATGTTACCTTTTATGGCATCAGGAACATTTGCAATAGCCCGTGCTCTTATTTGCGATGGATTGTCCATTGTATTTTCGGCTAAAAGTTTTATAACAGTATTAAGTTTTTGACGTTTTCTGCATTTCCTACGGTCCTGCAGGAATGCTCCCTTCGCTGTGAATTGAACGAACCGTCTCTAATATTGGTCCATATTCTGCCATTGCAACCCTTATGCTTACTTTCACATCGCCAGAATTGAATAGTACTATTTGTGTTAATTTTATCTTTAACATAGAGGTACCCATCACGAGCATATTTTTCATTGCTTCGTTTGGTTAAAATTATTTGAGTTTCTTCCATTGTATTATGAATTAAAAATTAATATATTGATTTCTAACACTACACTGGAGTACTTTTATTAAAATCTATACAGCGAAATCTATAAACTGGAGATAAAATGTCAATTATTGCAATCTTATAAACTTACTTAAGTTACTTACCTTAATAACATGTTACGCTGAAACGCTTCCACTTACTTCTTCTTTGTCTAAACTGAAATGTTTTGATACCAAAACCCAACTCAACTGACTATTTTAGCGTAAAAACTCAACTGACTAAAGAACTCAACTCAAAATGCCATCTATGACTCCTCGAAAACCGTTACTAAAAGTGGAGAGCTAATTGAAATTTTGGAAAAGATACTTAAGGAAAACGGTAATATTTAATTGAAAAGGCTGAATTGTATTGAAATGGGGAAAACCAAGAAAAGATTAACACAATAAGCATTATTGAAAAGGAGGATATACATAAGAATTATATTGAAATGGGGAAAACCAAAGAAAGATTAATACAATAAGTATTATTGAAAAGGAGCAAATAACAAAAAAGGGATCTATTTAAGAGAGGTAGGGAGAAAACCAATTTTTATTAACTATGAGTTTTTAAATAAAAGTTCGAAAAGCCGTAGGCGTCGGTACTAAGGTTTTTGTGTACATTTAAATTTTAAATTTGGAAGAATAAATTAAAAGTATATCTTTCGTCGCCGAATCGACGTAGTCGAATTTACTGTCGCCGAATCAAAATCGCCGAAATGCCGGTGCCGAATTGGAATCGCCGAAATGGCGGTGCCGAATATCGGGTTGCCGAATTGCCTGTCGCCGAATCAGAATCGCCGAAATGACGGTGCCGAACTGGAATCGCCGAAATGACGGTGTCCGTAATTTATATGTGTATGGAAGTAAGGAGTCGTAAACACATGTCATTAAGACAATGTACTAAATGTGTTGAAGATAAACTATCAATCAAGAGTCGTGACTTTTCCAAGATCACTGTAAGTAACCTTGAAAAGTAGGTAGTATAACTTTGGCGCTGTGTGTGGATGATATTATATTAGCCCCAAGTTTTATTGATGTTTTCAAGGATTACTTAAAACGTAATATATTGTCGTATATTTTTTTGGGATGAAGTTTATTTACTTATTTTTATTTTATATTTTTACTTTAAGAATTTAAATTGTAACGCTTCTGGTTATGATAGCAGAGGTGGGGGAATTTTTGATTTTGGAATGCATTGAGAGATTGGCGAACGGCGAGTTCGACTGGATGGTCGGAATTTTTCTCGTGGAGATTTTTGATTTTGTATAAAAGTGAAAGAAAGTGTGAAAATAAAATTTTTAGTGAAGAAAATTGAATATTATTGGTTTAAATTTGAATTTGTTTAAGTAAAATTTTATTAACGTGGCAAGGTCGCACGTTATCGAGGAAGAAAAAGTCCGATTGAGCAAGCTGGGAAAAGTTACTAAATAATCCTGCAAATTTATTTTGGGAATTTTTGAAAATTATAAAACCGAAATTTTATGAAAATTTAAAGATTGGATTATATTAGTACAATATATTATGATCTAAGACTTAAAAGTACTTTATTTCTGGAAACGCAAAAATTATTTTCCATTGCTATACCTCATATAGACCATCATTTTTACTTAAGTTAGCAGCTCAAAAAGTGACACGTGTTATTTGACTAGTGGTCAAAATTTTATTCATTATTAACCAGTGGTTAATAACAAATAAAATGACATTTTTTGATCATTTGACGTCTATCTTAAACAAAAATTTTGTTATTAAATAATTTAAAATAACCAAAAAATGCTATTTAATTGTATTTATCTACTTCCGGGAGATAAGTGCGTACTTAGCTCTACCAAATAGCGCGGATATGACGGCAATTACTTTGTTTTGTTGATTTGCGGATCAGAGAGTTAATGTTGATTTCTATAGGCAACTGAACAAAAATAATTTAAAAATTAACAACTTGATTTTAATAATGGAAAATCAAACAAATCACATGTTTTCCCAAACAATTGTAATAAAATTACTCAAAATTTAGATGTTCGTGAAAAATAAGATTATGTTTAACTTTGCAATTTATTTTTTAATTTTTATAATACAATAAAAATAATGACGTTTAAACGAAACAGAACAAATTAAAAATAATTTATGTAACCTTATGAAAATTTGTAGATAGCGAAAATGTTAAAAAAAAGACATGTTGCCATTTGAAAAAAAAATTTAATGTTGACATCCGCTTGAATTTGAAAAATAAAAAATATACCTTGGCAGTTTTCAATAGAAAATTTGGAGTTGAATAAAAAATTATTGAAACTTTTTTTTTGTATCTAGTAATCAGGGGTATTATGTATCACCAACATTATCATAAAGGTGACAGTTATGACATAAAATAAAGTTTTTCGGTAAATCCTACCAATGAAATCGATCCGATTTACCGAAATATGTTATAACCTTAGATCATATATATTACATAGATACCAAGTACCTCCTAAGTTAGTGAATCCAGATCGTTACGAAATAATAATTTGTAGTTGTCTTTGTTAAACACTACAGTTCGCCTTCTTGTATCTCTCTCAGAGTCCAAAATCAAACGGCCCATGTGCAATTTTATTGTAACATAACAAAAGCAATATTTGAGAAACTGTCAAATGTAAAAATTTGCACATGCGCCGTTCGGGTTTGAACTCTGAGAGAGAAACAAGATTGCCTCTGTTGACTATAAGTATAACAAAGATAGACATACTTATTATGTCGTAACTATCTAATTTCACTAGCTTCAATGCATTGGGATAGGGCACTTGGTATCTATGTAATATATTGTCATATTATTTTTATGTGTATTTTTATAATTATAATTTTTATATTTTTATTTTGTAAATTTAAATTGTTACGCCTCTGGTGTAAGAGCTGAGGTGGGGAAATTTTTGATTTTTGGGGTGCATGAGAAGAGACGCCCTGGTGTGATAGCAGGTGCGATCGTTGATTATTATGTAGGAATTACCGGTTCGATCCCGGCAAAAGGTTGAAAATTTATTTAGATTATTGATATTTAAAAATTGTAATTATAAGGTTAATTACTTGATGGAGACTCGCGAGCGATCCACGGAGCTGTAAGGTCGCGGTTTTGAGCATTGCGAGATTTGATGTATAATTTTGAATAGTAAAATAAAATTTGAGTGCAGCGATAAGTTTTCGTGTATATTTTATTCTATTTTAGAAAAGAAGAGTAAATTTAAAAGAGAAAAAAATTGGAAAATTTTCAATAACGGAGTTTTGTTGAAGTGGGAATTTTTAATTTTGGAAAAGTGCAAGGTCGCAAGATAAAGGGTTTGAAAGATAACTTGGGCGATTGTTTGTTCATGTTCGATTGAGCGAGCTGGGATATGCATAAATAAGTTCGGCAGTTTTTTCATATGGTCGGATATTTGTTACGGGACTACATGTTACGGGAGGACGATCAACATTGTTTGTCTTTACAGATCACCGGATGCTGAAATTCTTGCATTTTTTGAAATATTTGAAAAACTATTGCAACTACTAGAAGATGATGGTCATGAGTATGTGATTACAGGTGATTTTAACATAAATACTGTTGACACAAATTCAAACAATTCATGTAGGTTAAAAAACCTTTTATTATCATTTAATCTGAGACTAAAAGTAACAGAATATACAAGAGTTGCATACTCAAACCAAAATGGAAGCAAATCCTGCATTGATAATGTTATCACAAATGTTGAGGAAGTTTCCGTGAAAGTTAAAAACAAAAATCTGTCTGATCATCTAAGCCAACTGATCTACATAAAAAAGAACCCAAAAATGGAAAATTACAACAACAAAATTAATAAACAACTTCTTACTGAAGAAAATCTTAATAACCTTAAAAATCATCTAATGGAGGAAAATTGGTCTGATGTTTACAAAACAACTAACACCAACTCAAAGTGGGACAAATTTATTGAAACTTTGCAGTATTATTTCAAACTACACATTCCGATTATAACCGTACAACATAAAGTTGTAACTACAAAATCCACAAATAGGAGAAAAATAAGTGCCGAAACACGGGAATGTAAGAGAATTCTGGATATTTTATACGTAATGAGACAATACTCAGCAGATGGACAACGAAAATACAATTTACAAAAGAAGTTATATATTGAGTTGTTAAATAAAGATTTCAGAGAATATAATGACAAACTAATAAATAAATCTGACAACAAATCATCGACAGCATGGAAGATTGTGAAAAACAATATAAATATTGGCAAAACTAAAAGTGATCCAAACATAGAACACTCGGCGGAGGACTTTAGTAAATTTTTTACATCAAGCGCTGCTGAAGCAGTTGAAAATAAACTCAAAAGTAAAATGGTGAATAATAAATTTCCGTTGAGACAAAAGGAGGAAATCGAAATGGCACCCGCAACAGAGGATGAAATTGAAAAAATAATAGATGAACTAAAAAATAAAAGAAGCTGTGGAACAGATGGAATCTCGACAATGGCATTAAAACACATCAAACTGAGCATAATAAAACCGATGACTCATCTTATAAATGAATCTATTAGAACAGGAATATTTCCAGATGCACTGAAGATGGCTAAAGTTATACCAATCTTTAAAAAAGGAGACCCAAAAAATATATGCAACTATAGACCGATCAGTTTACTCAACTCTACCTCAAAAATTATGGAAAAAGTAATTTATAACAGAATTTTTAAGTTCTTCGTAGATAACAAACTATGGAGCACTCAACAACACGGTTTCATGAAGGGGAGAGGCACGGATACTGCTCTGCACGCTTTTACAAAAAGAATTCTTGAAATGTTAGAGAGGAAGGATATTCCCTGTGGAATCTTTCTTGATCTAATAAAGGCTTTCGACTGCATAGATCATAAAATCCTGTTAGAAAAATTATACAGATACGGAATCAGAGGGATAGCTTACGATCTTATACGATCATATCTAACCAATCGTACACAAAAAGTATCGATACATAATGGTAAACACAGCGAAGAATCGTCAGAGAAAGTAACAACACTTGGAGTGCCTCAGGGTAGTATACTGGGTCCTTTGCTTTTTCTGTGCTACATAAATGATCTTCCTCAGTATCTTAAAGAAGAACTTTGCGAAGTTCTAATGTATGCGGACGATACCAGTGTGCTCGTGCACTGTAAAAGCATTGATGAGCTACATCTAATAGTTTACAAAATCTTAGAATGTATAAATGAGTGGCTGAATTGCAACCGACTAGTGCTGAATGAGGCTAAATCTGAAATAATAACATTCCGAGCCACAAATAAAGATATTACACCTGTAATGATAGATAATATTCCATCCACATCAACAACAAAATTTCTGGGAGTATATATGGATGAATCTCTCTCGTGGAGAGACCACATTCTTCACCTGAACGCCAAGCTATGTTCTGTATGTTTTGGTATGAGAGTGTTGTCCAAAATAACTTCAAAGCAAACAATGAAGACAGTATATTATGCAAACTTCTACTCGAGATTGCAGTATGGAATCACTCTTTGGGGTAGCAGTTCAGCAGTCGATGATATTTTTATTACTCAAAAGCGAGCGATGCGACTGATGTGTGGCATACCGGGCTTAGCGTCTTGCCGGGGAATCTTCAGAAGGGAAGACATACTTACAGTACATGCACTACATATTTATAAGTGCATAATGTATTTGATAATAAATAAAATACACCTTCAACATGCAAACATGACAAAAACTTATAATACAAGACCTACAACTAAGGTGCCTATACCGGCTCATCGGTTAACTGCATTTGAAAGAGGAACGTACTACAAAAGTATCAAATTTTACAACGCTCTACCTGGTGATTTGCATAAAGTGGGGAATGATAGTAAAGTGTTTAAAACAAAACTACTAAAATACTTAATAAACTTAGAACCTTATTCTACACAAGAATTTTTTGTATAAAATTTTTTTTACTTTCACTTATTCACAATATTTTATAATAAGTTTATTTGTGTGACGAGTTCAAACGCTATACAATGTATGCTGTTTAGTAATGTTTTGAAATAAATGCTTATTATTATTATTATTATTATATTTTATGTCAATATATGATCTAAGGTTATAACGGTCACCTTTATGATAACGTTGGTGAAAACTCTAGACCTTTTGCTAGTAGCAAAATAATAAAAATAATGCTTTATAAACAAAATAGAATTTATGTATACTCTGTTTTATTTGTTATATTATAGAATAACTAGCATTTAGGATTTATGCAATGGTGTGTTAAATATAAGGTAATGAACTTTACAGATTCAAGGAAAACGAAAAGCTGATATGCACTTTTCGTTGTCTTATATTGTTAAGTGGTATAATCACATCATTCGAGTTTGTATCCTGAATTAGAAAGGTTAATGTTAATAAACGCTACTTTACTTTATTCAACGTTAGAATTTATTTTTGTGATACCTCGTCTCAGTTAATTTGGAACACCACCGACCAAATAAACATAAATTATTTAAGAAAAATGTAAAACGTTTGCACTAAAGTTTAGTGACTAAACGGATGACCTTTAAATGTTAACCAGTGAAATTGCTTTGAATAAACCACGGATGTATAATAAAATAAGAGAGGTAAGCTTACGAGCGCTTGTCGCATGGTCCTCGAACGTGGTCGACCATGTTAGACAAGAACAGAATGAGTGCCGCTGTTGGTTTTAAAGCTGCTGTCCGATCTATGTAATCATATGGGACAGCTCGCTCATTTGTATTTACTACAAGTGCTAAAATTCTAACTTTTAGCGAATTATTGATGTGAAACATCTATAGCCGCATCTTGAGAGTAATTTTCTTGAAACGGCGCGACCATCACGTGACCAGCTGCTTCCGAACCTTTCCGATCAGTTACGAGTCGCGACGGTTAAATTTTGTCTGTATTTGACATATTTGTGCATTTTTATTTTTACAAGCGTAACAAACTGTAAAATTATCATTTACGGAATACGGAATTATTACGGAAAATCTCATTTACAGAAACTACACTGCAGGTATTTTATAAAATAACAAAATTACAATAATTAATTCATGTTAATATCATCGGTTTTATATCGACGATATTATGTCATTTTTTTACAGCGTGTCATTAACCTTTGCAGAATTTTTAAGTTTGTGGTGACATGGAACTGCTTGTATTTTTTTCGTACAAATATTCTTTTTAAAGTCATCGAAATATGAGTGACAGTGACGATCAAGTGACCAAAAAGAAACAAAAAGTGTTGATCGAAGTGTTGAAAGAAACACATTAATGACAGGTTTCAAAGAACGACATCAACTCTTCACACAATTGATGGTCAAAATTCTAATTCTTACAGTAACTTTCATTTACATAAATTCCCTCATAAATACTTTATCGATAATCTTATCACAAATAATCACTTTGGACACGCTTGCTCAATCTGTGATCGACTTTGGTTTGAGAGGGATTTGAAGAAACCTACATCTGCACATGAACACACAACATTTCTACACTTAAAATTTTCTCTACGTGTAAATCGTTTCTTAAAAAATATATTGGCACAGCGTTTTGGGACTGTGGTCTTTGTACCGAAATTATTGGATCTTATTTCCTTGTCTTGGCCATAGTTACTTAATTGGGGGTTTGTAGCTTTTTGAATAAAGGAAACCACTTTATGTTACAATTAATTATAATGAATAATATTTACAAAGATTTATACAACTTATAAACTAAAATAATTCCCTAACGATGGGTTGGTAAAATTCAATACAGTTTGGATTATTACAATTTAAAATATATTGACATGTGCCGAGCTAATTACCAAATTTTTAAAGTCTCCACAATTTGATATTGATCCGTTAATTATTTGAATTTTGAATGATTTTGAATTTTACTCGGACGAGTGGAATGGTTTTGCTTTCATTCGTTATACTTTTTGTTTGGTATTAAGAAAACAGGATTTTAAAGGTGGATTTTTTGTTCCAGAAACCTAAAATAAGTTAAATTAATCAGATATGACTGCGTTTTGTTTTAATTAATTTTTTTTATATTGTTAATTTGTTTACCTTTTAATATTTAAGTGAATGCGTACGTAGAAACCTGTAACGTCGTGTTTAGTGTAAATAATTCTAGATGGTGCGAGAAGTGAGGAAAATTCAATTTAAAAATTGGTGATATCGTTTTTTTTTGAAAATTATCAAATTTGGCTGGAAAAATTGACGAATCAGCGTGGGCCACGATTTCCAAAAGCCTAGAACAGGAGGGAAATGAAAATTTTGTAGAATGATAAGAGATTACTGACTGAGAGACGAAGGTGTTAAGTTGTGTTTTCGAGAGAACGAAAATTTTCTCGATAAGTTGTGAAATGTTGCAATTTGAGTATGAATTGTGAATTATAATTGCAATTATGATGAGTGAAGTGTCAGTATGATGAAAATGGTGTTTTCTAGAAGATTGAGTTCTGGAATTGGAAATCAAGGATTTTTTCTTCCTGATGAGCTGGGAAATGGCCGTACTTTTTGTCGTTTTTCATCGCAATTTATTTCCACGCAACAACATTTTTCCGATACATCGAATGGTAATTAGAATTTGAATTCTTTTATTTTATGTTATTTCGACATTATTTATCTGGAAGATGGAATTTATAAATTTTACAATTTGAGGTTATACAATGCACGTTTTTTTATACAAACCTGGAAACTTCGCTAATAACAGGTTGATTGGAGTATTACACCAACTTTAATCACATCGATGCACCAATTTCAATATTTGGATTAATTAGTTTACCGTCGAGATTAATTTTTTTTATGATGATTCGTATCAGCTGCTGTGTTACGCGTCACATCAAACTTTATTTGCGTCTAGCGGTAGAATTTATCAGTTTTTCATGTATTTCGTTACAGGTCGGCGCGAAATTTTAAATAAGACAATTATTTATGCGTATTATTATTTTATTTCATTTTGTACAATATTAACAACGCTTGATTGGTTTACAAGTTAGAGTAATAATTTTTGACATAGTAAATGTGAGAACTTGTAGATAAATCACGTCGATATCTGATTTATTCATTGTTGAATTTGATTTAACAAAAATTCCGTTTTCTGCTTGTAATCAAGATTTTAACAATTTCCAATTTTCGTCTAAGTAAATTTTTATTGATGCCCGGTATAACTTTGTTTCATTCTATTGTGGATAATTTAAGAATACCCTAGAATTCGCAACCTGAGAGAGTCTTGAGTTTCCGAATTACTGACTAGCTGGACCTTAAGGAGCCGTTGTTCGTCAGAACACGACAATATTTACCAAAATTAATAGGTCAACCGTGCATTGTTATAAATGGATTTCTTCACTTGGAGGGTAGAACATCTCGGTGAAGTCCTTGGCCAGGGTTCGGCACCCATGGCTCAGCCGCTGTCCAGCTGACGGACGACCTCTAGACGGCTTCTCGATTGCCACCATTGATATGACTGACTAACTCTTCTACTACTTCAACTTATTCAACTTATTCTACTTATTCAACCGTAATTTAGATTGGTCCTCGATGGTCAGATGATGTCTTGGTATGACGTATTATGACAACCATCTGCATATTTATTTTAATATAAAATATAATAAATTATGAATTTTGCATAATCATTGTCGGCCATGACGGTAATCGCCATATTGAAATTATAATACTTTTCGATTATTATGGCCTTATCGATTATTTAATCTTTAAATGATTTAATCTAAATTCTTCCTAAATATCTTTAATTTGATTTACTTTAATTTTGAATTGCCAAATATGAATTTTAAGTTCTAAATTTATTTTATTAATTTTCATCTTGTGACAATATATAAAAAAAATATTGATTTTATTAACGAAACCCTATTCTTTTTTTTATTATTTTACTCCATATTTCTTTATTGGTTTTTATTAATTATAAATTCTAATATTAATTTAAATGTTTCACATCTGCCGGGCGTCCCGTGACGGCTAATTTTTTTTTGTAATCATTTTAAAGATAAAACTTAGCTCTTGAACGTGATATAATTTTTATTACAATCAAATGATTAGAAATATTGAAAATTTTGCTGCAAAGTTACTCTATTTTTTAGATAATAAAAATAGCCATATCGTAATTTTTGTAATCGTTGCCGTTATTAGCAGAAGTCGAGGCAGAAGTAGGGGAGAGTCTTACAGTACCGACACCTTAAGGTTTTATTTCAATAAATAAAAAACGATTAGAAGTTTTAGTAAAATACCTGGTTATATCTGTAAAAGAACCCTTGTGCTGCAAATAAAAAAAATAAAACATTAAAATATTCTGAAAATAATGACTTTATTTATTAAATTTTAAAACATTAAAAAACATACTCTTAAAAAATTGGCGTCCAGTACCGGACAGTACAAAAATAAGTAGGTATACTTGACAATAATCACAAATATATTGCTTGGACATTTCGGATATATTTGCACAAGCTTCGTGGACCCAAGCTTTACAGTTTCCACATTGTATTCAGTCTTCGTCATTAGATTCGAGGTACAAAGGACAAGTCGTCACTTCCTGAGTAGATGGACGGTTTTAGTTTTGTTTTTGTTTATTTGTTAACTTTTCTTTTTACCATCTTTTCCAGAAAGTAAGTTTTTCCCTCGTTTGGCAGTTTCAACACTTTTTTTATCAATTTTTTTTCTGTACTAGTATTTTTCTAGTATAAACAGTGGCCGGTACTGGAGGATGATTTTGTGTCCGATACTGTAAGACACGGAATATTATATATAATTTGACCATAACAAAGAAATTGTCATATATTTTTAATTATTATTTCTCATAAATTAATTAGAATAATTTCTAAGTACATCCCACTAGACATGTAACATTAAATTAACATCGGCGATGTTAATTTTTCAATGTTAATACAACGTTACAATAAAACGTTGCGTCAATGTTGCATTAACATCTGTAACATTGTACCAACATTGCCTCGATGTTGCATTTTCACATCGCTTTAATATTAATGCGATGTGATAGTAACATTGTACCAACATTGCTTCGATGTTGCATTTTCACATCGCTTTAATATTAATGCGATGTGATAGTAACATTGTACCAACATTGCTTCGATGTTACATTTTCACATCGCTTTAATATTAATGCAATGTGATAGTAACATTGTACCAACATTGCTTCGATGTTGCATTTTCACATCGCTTTAATATTAATGCGATGTGATAGTAACATTGTACCAACATTGCTTCGATGTTGCATTTTCACATCGCTTTAATATTAATTATTATAAGGTAAATTAAATTTTGAATTTAATCTAATTATTAAAAATTAATTTATATACACAAAACGATAAAAGAATACATTTTTTGCATTTTAAAAAATTGACGCTCAGGTTATCTTTGGGGACATAAAAAATTAATTCATTTATTAATTGTAACTTTTGAAGTGAATTAATTTATATTAATTTAAGGGTCGATCGTTACTTGACGTTTATTAATTATAAAAAGATCGGTCCTTAATTATTTAATGTACTCTCGCTTATAATATGGTGATAATAATCACATAAAAATATTAACAATTTTAATTTGTTTAATTTCACGTACCTATAAGCTTTTCAATGCAGAGTAATAATTTAATGTTTGCGATAATTCATCTTTTTTTGTTTTATAATATTATACTTCAAGGTAGATAGATTTAACAGTTCACACTACATGATTTCTCATATGCCTTAGTCATAAGAAAAGTCATGGGTAAAATCATACCATCACAACAGCCAATCATAAAAGCAATAACTTCTATAATATCAAAAATCATATAGTGTAAACGTAAAACAAGCTCTCATATGAGAAGTCATGTGACGAGTCACATGATAAATCATGTAGTGTGAACGGGATTTTACAATCCATATACCTTGATTATATTCACAATTATTTAATTACTACCCTAAAAACCATAAGTTATTAATATTTTCAACGCCAAAAAGAAACATGTGAATATTGAATCAATGCGATAAAGGGTTACATTTTCAATATTAATTTAAATTATTTAACGCTTCTTCAAATAAATAAAAATAGCACGTCGTGTTTAGCATAAAAGCTTTGGAATGCAGAATAAAATTTTAATCCGGATTTTTGCTTTCTATAATTTTGTCATGTCATAAAAATTCCGACCCTTCGTTTTGTTAGGTACAATTTTACCAAAAAAAATACCGTAACTATAAAATTTGGTATTAGATAAATACTATTTATTCTTAGCATAAATCTCAAATAAATATGTATTTTTTTTATATCAATACAATAAATATATGTTTTTTAAATTTATATAATTATTATTAGTGATTTTAGTAACATAAAATGGTAATTTTAACCGCCTTTTTAAAAAATTATAGCCGCAAATAAAACTTATTTGGACTCATTTTAACCAAAAATACTTTAAATAATTTTAATACAAAAAAATTTATATTAATGTTTTTTTATCATCTATAAATCAGCCCTCTGCACAAAATTATTAACTTTACAACCAAATTATATAAATATTGAAGTGAAATAGTCATAATTTTTACAACCAAACTCGATAGCTGAGTGGTCATGGTACCGGCATAACGAAAGATAGGTCGCAAGTTCGAATCCCATAAGGTATGACATTTTTAAAATTTATATTTTCAGGCTCAATCATAATAAGGCACTCCAAGGGAATAATATTAGAATATTACGATTACAAAATATATTAGGTATGCAATATTACTAAATTACAATAATAATTACTGTAATTAAACAATAATCATAGATCGAAAAGCTGCTTACTTTATCATAAAAATTTTTAATTTTTTTTAGTTAATGTTAAAGCAACGTTACTTTTTCACGTTGAGACAACATTAATTTTTCACGTTGAGACAACAATACTTTTTCACGTTGAGACAACATTACTTTTTCACGTTGAGACAACATTACTTTTTCACGTTGAGACAACATTATTTAGAAACGTTAACAATTCACGTTGTATGGGCGGACATTCAGCGGTTGTAGCAACGTTGCTACAACATCGCCTCAACAAATTAAGTAACATCGCAATTGAATTTTTGATATCGTGTCAACGTTGTGATAATGTTATTTTGCCTAGTGGGATATCAGTTCAAAAAAATTTTCTATTTCGTCTTTTTGTTATACTATTGACCCACTAAATTTTACTCGTGTAAGGAGTAGCCGTCACGTCGTGAACAAATCGTTTCACGTTCAGTAAACGCGAAGTGATACCGCTCTCCCCCGTGGGGCATATACTCCTGTTAATGTTGTTTTACGAAGGGAATAATAATATTAGCGCCTTTTGTTATACGATTTGAGAAAATACAAGTGGTCAGTACTGGAAGCCGGCCGGTACTGCAAGACTCTCCCCTACTTAAAGTAGATCACATCCAGGACAATTCTTTCATCTTGCTTTTGAAAAAAATTGGTTGAATTACATGCATTTTTAGAAAAGTTCTAAGTAAGTACAAAGTGATGGTTTATTATGACTCCGCCTATATTGACCAACCGCTTAATATGAAGTAATTGCAGTGCGAAGTTTGGTTTTCATATAAAATTCTATATAACAAAGTTCGGATATAATGACTTCGTCACTTCGCTTAGGGCCAGTTGTATAAAAGAGGATCATCCTCGGATCAGAGTTAAACCAGGATCAAAGCAAATGTCTGTTGTATAAGCGAGAGTCAAGCGTTGATCCTGGGTTAACTCACCGATTTTCTGATCCGAGAAATCGGTGGATTAACCCAGGATCAACTTTATTTACTTTTAAATTTATTGTGATTTATACTGTTTGTCTAAATCCATTAGTCATTTATTAAAATAACACCTGCCAACATTGTTTTTTTGTGTATTAAAGTAAGAATAACAAAATAAACCGCATAGACGTTGATCCTGGGTCAACTCTTGATCCAGGATCAGCTGATCCCCGAGTTAACCCTCCTTTATACAACTGGCCCTTATAGTGACATGTCGCTTATTATGACCTATTTTTAAGAAATCATGTGAAAAACATCTCTTTCCCTGCAACGATCTTTGGTGCTAGCCTCATTTTTGCTTTAATTCTCTGTGATTCTGTTTTTAATATGCTTGTTTTGTGTCAATTCATGTTTCTTTTTTATTAATAGATACACACAATTTGTAGTTTTTTTCTCTATTAAACTAAATATCTAATAAAAATAGGAAGTTGTTTAGTTTCTAAGACTATGTTTTGTATGACGTCCGCTTATAATAGTATGACTTGTTTGTCACTTCCCTTCGATGCCATTATAAGCGGATTCTAATGTATACAACTTACCGAATAAGTTTCTGTGATTACTTGACGGATCACATCTTCTTTTAAAAAGTGTTTTTCGCACAAAACGTCACTAATCGTCAATTGTTTGTCCGCACGAGGAATCACAGCACTCCACTCTTTTAATTTGTTTTTGGGCACTTTAAACAACGATACTTTTTCTTTATTACTTTTGTACCCACTATTACAGTTAGGCGCAAAACAGCACATTCGAGGCATTGCCAAAAATTAACGAAAAACCGATTGTATCAAGAAGAAATGCAACAAAATGCACTGTTATCCTATAAGCACATAATATGCATTATGTGCTCTCGCAAGAGGCACTTCGTCTATCTCATGTAGCTTCGTCTCTCTCGCACACTGACCACGCTTGAGACCCTTGAGACCCACAAATTTGCGATGAAGGCATAGGCCGTAAGCTCACCTATCTTATTATACACCGTGGAATAAACACTAAATCTCGTATAATTTCCTTATTGTAAGTGAGTCTTTATTCAAAATAATTTTATTGGTTAACATTTAAATGTCATCCGTTTAGTGCAAACGTTTTACATTTTTTTTAAATAAAACAGAGTATAGTTGTAGTCACTAAAAAGGGGAATCAAAAATAGGTGGGTACATATAGATAAAGTTTGAATCAAATAATAAAAATGGACGAAGCTAATATGCAAAAACAAAAATCCGTCTGGTCCGTTCCACGATGACACTGGCACGTTCCTTTCCACATCTACTGCGCAGAAAATTGGCTCTTCTTTTTTTTATTTGATATAAAGTATAACTAGACGCATAATATAATCTAAAATAATAAAAGGCTAGTACGCTGCTGCTGTTCCTTCAGCGTGTCATTTTTTTTAGAACACACAACGCACTCTGATTGGTTGTTGGTCGTACAAACTTAAAATTACCTCCCCTGGGATTGAGTTGCACACCAATCGAGTTTTCAACTTTGGCGAGCTGCCTGTCTATGGACGGGCCTTTCAGCTAGTTTAATATAAATATGCTAAAGATGTCAAAAATTTGGTAAAATATTTTACTACTAAAATTGATCTATTTTCAATACTTTGTTGACTTTAATCGGTCTATATAGGTATGTATATGATAAATATGGTCATACCAGTCGAAAGAGTATTGAAAATAGATTAATTTCAGTAATAAAACTTTTTTTTTTCCATTTTTGACCCATTATACGAAACTGCAAAGGTATGTATGCTATTGTACGAAAAACAACGATAGAGTTACTGTATATATACTTTATACATTAAGGTTTGTGTAATAAATACACAGTATGAGGATTAACCATAAATTTCTTTTATAAATACATTTTATAACTTATGGCACCTCATGGGAGTGGAGGAACAGTCATGTATATATGTACGCAGTGTTTAATAAATATTGTTTTTAAAATTGAATGCTTTTTAATAGAAATATAAATATATTACTGGCAATAAATGAAGTGATTTTAGTAGGTACTTGTTATGTTTGTTAATTAGTATGAAAAGTGAATTGGTATTTTACCTGTTGTGCTGAATGATCTCATCGTTAAAAATTGACAGTCGACAAATTATCAAAAGTTAATATTGGCTTACTGATAATCAATTATCGCTAAATAATTACACAGAATTACACTTCCATTGGAAATGATATAATTAGTAATTGCCACGAAGTCTAATAATTCGATTTTATTTAGAAAGTTAGGTTAATGGTCAATAAAGTATGAAGAAACAATTTTTACGTGTCAAGCAATACGCTGATCAAACATTCTTGAAGTAAGTATTGAAAAAGTATAATAACATAAAAATGTAACTTCTTAAATTTATTTTAACCCCTTTCAACAATATGTACTTACCACTAATACCACCTGCTTAGGTACATAATATTTAATCATTATATTTACATAACTATTATTGCAACAAGAATTTAAGAGTTATTTATCAATTCAACTTCTATTCTTCCTTATATCTATTATGGTTACACTTGGAGATAATATTCAATTTATATAATTTTTTTGATAGTTTAATTTATTGATAATTTGAACTTGAGTTATTCGAATTTTTTTTTTTTTTTATTTACATTTTTAACGTGCATCAACTACTGGGTTATTAGCACTTCTAAATGTTAATTTTTAAATTGTTCAGTATTTTTGTTTGTTTATGTTTTTTGGATTGGGTAATTTGGTTGGTTTTTTGGTTCACCACGGAGTGAGAATGTCCACTGGAAAGCCGAGCTAAGAAATTCTGATGCGTCCGAGATTTGAACTCAGAATTTCCGCTCGTAGCGAAACCAGCGATCACATCACTCCACTGCCATGGATATTCTAATTTTAATTCTGCTGCAATTATTGTCCACTATTACTTCTGTTTATAAACTATTTCTAATTTTTGAATACTGGGTCAGCAGCTTAGTAATTAAATTATCCATGATTTTTTATGGGTAATTAAAAAAATTAGTTTTACTACTTCAATACGCCCATTCTTTAGCAATATTTGCCAAGATAGTCCAATATAACTGCATAAATAAATTCTAGAATAAAGAAGTAAGGATTAGAAAGATTTTTAAGAAAAAACTTAATTAGTAAAAAAAACTATAATGATGCTGTACACTGTACTGCGAGACAATAATTATTGTAATTGTACAATTATATTATGGAATCTTTTGGGTTTTTAATATTCTAGTATTTTCATGAAAACTTGATCTTAGATTTCTTCTAATAATTCCTTAAAACCGGACCTAGTACAAAAGTTGTTTTTATTGTTGAGAAATTTAACTAAACCAATTTTCGAACTTTTGGAAAAAAAGATGCTGAAAGCCATACATTTGATAATAATTATGTTTATTGTGAAACCTACTCTATGGAATGCCTACAGATAATTTTTTCTAACTAGACATTTTTATTTTTCCTTCTTTATTCTGCATATTTTATTTTGAAAAGTGCAACAAAATTTTCAATATATTTCTGGCAGTTTTGTTGAAGCTTATAATAAAATTTTATTTAATTATTACGTTATCAAATTTATATTCTCTGGTGCACCCTAAAAAATACAGGATAGTCATTCATACAATCTTATTGTAAATAAAGCCCATACATGTTTACACTTAAAGTAGAACTATATCTGTTCATGTTAACACAGTAGAGTCTCGATTGAGTGAACATCACACCATATATGAAAATATTTTTTGCTGCAGTGAAAACAAATATAAATACATTGAACAGTGTCGCTCAATATAGAGAAAAGCGTTAATAAAAATGTTATCTTTTTATATACCTAATAATAATAATTATTGAAAAACAATAAATACATTATTCTATTTTGTAGTTCTGGGGTGTTATGGTTATTTACTATTGTTGCGCTACCTGTTGACAATAACAAACACGTCACTTGTCATCCTTTCTAAATTTTAATAACATTATAGCAGAGCATAGATGAAAGATTAGTTACTACTATTATTATTCATCTATATAGCAGAGTATAATATAGAATCTTGTATATGCTGTGATTATAGCATACAGTGTGTTCACGAAAAGTGGTAACAGTGAATAATTCTTAAATATTACTAGATACAAAAAAAAGTTTAAATAGTTTTTTATTCAACTCCAAATTTTCTATTGGAAACTGTCAAAGTATATTTTTTACACTTCAAATTCAACCGGAAGTAAACATAAAATTTTTTTTTCAAATGGCAACATGTCTTTTTTTTTAACATTTTTGTAATCTGCAATTTTTTCTCTATAAATACATATAAAATTTTCATAAGGTTACATAAGAAAAAATTCGAGAAAACACAAGATTTAAACAAACAATAATAATTTATTAATTACGTATGTAGAGTGCTATGAAAAACATAACACCATTATTATTATATGACACCATTAAACTCTTTCTATGGAGTCATTTAAAAATGGTAGTTTAGGAAAATCTATCTTTAAATTTAAAAAATTTAAAAACCAAAATTAATTTAGCATCTATCAATTATCACCAAATCGCTAGAACTTCTGCGAAAATTAGAATCATATCTTGAACAAAACGGTGGCAATTTTAAAAAATTTATCAGATAAATGAAATGTTGTGTTTTCGGTGTCGTGATGTTTTGTTTTTCATGGCACTCTACATACATATGTGTAAATAATCAGTAAATTATTATTGTTTGTTTAAATCTTGTGTTTTCTCGAATTTTTTCTTATGTAACCTTATGAAAATTTTATATGTATTTATAGAGAAAAAGTTGCAGATTACAAAAATGTTAAAAAGAAGACATGTTGCCATTTGAAAAAAAAATTTATGTTTACTTCCGGTTAAATTTAAAGTATAAAAAAATATACTTTGACAGTTTCCAATAGAAAATTTGGAGTTGAATAAAAAACTATTTAAATTTTTTTTTGTATCTAGTAATATTTAAGAATTATTTACTGTTACCACTTTTCGTGAACACACTGTATATATATTACTATTTACTAAGTACTATTTACCTCCTTTTTTTTTCATATATTTGTTTTACAACTTTTATACCTAGATAATTTATTCTAATTATTGTATTAAATTTTCAAAGAATTTTTCTTAGAGATTGTATTTTTTAAACTTCAAAAGAATTTTCTGCTCATTCGTAATTTTGGGCTTTTCTGTTATTTATTTTTTGGAATTTGAGTAAAGTAGGTACCTACACCATTTTTCAAAGTGACATTCTTGTGTTGGCTAGTAGAAAAGAGTAGTAGTACTTACTTGATAGATATCTGTAACAAAACACTTGAAATTTTTGATTTCAACAAATTATTACACATTTATTATTGTATACCTTCCTTCGCACTGGTAGAATAGGTATGCTAGTTATTAAAAATAATTACATATGAATATAAAAATTATCAAGTATATGAGTCGTCCAGATGCAAACCCAGACAAAAGTGTTATGAGTGATTTCGCTCCAAATGAAAAAAACTGTTTTTACAGCTTTAAAGCGAAATATCATTTAGCTTTTTTTTTTAAATTTTTTGAAATAAATCACTTTGTTGGTCTCGAAAAGGTTTTGCTTCTCAGTCTTTTTAAAATTATTAAATATTATTCTCTAAAAATTGAAAATGTCTGGTTTTGCATCCGTTATGGCAAATATGTCTGGTTTTGCAAATCAATTGACAAACAAAACTGCTCAAATCAACCCAAAGAAAGCGCAATCAGCAAAACATACATCAGCTGAATGTTCTATCATACTTTACTTTATAAATATACTTCTAAAAGTAAAAGAAAACAATGTTTTTAAATAAAATCTAGAATGGATATGATAAAAATAATGATAGGTTTTGCATCCGAACTCGTGGTGCGATATCTGAATACCTGTAATTTATGACAGGTTTTGCAGCTGAACCAAATATGTCAGCTTTTGCAACCGAACTCACCAGAAATATAGCTGGTTTTGCACCCGACTCAGTTTTTCAAGTCTAATTTTCGAAGCTTTTGCACGGGTTTTTTATCTCAATTAATTAGTAATTTTGTAGCTGGCATTGAGAAGAATCCCTAGTTACCAAAAACTCAAAAAAAAAATTTTTTTAGAGTGTCTGGGTTTGCATCTGGACGACTCATATAATATATAGTGTGTTCACCAATAGTGGTAACAGTAAATAATTTTTATATCTTACTAGATACAAAAAAGAGTTTATATAGTTCTTTTATCAACTCGAAATTTACTGTCGGAGTTTTATTTTTTTATACTTCAAACTCAACCGGAAGTGAATATTAAATTTTTTTTTCAAATGGCAACATGTCTTTTTTAACATTTTTGCAATCTGCAATTTTTTCTCTATAAATACATATAAAATTTTCATAAGGTTACATAAAAAAATATTCGAGAGAACACAAGATTTAAACAAACAATAATAATTTATTAATTAGGTATGTATGTAGAGTGCTATGAAAAACAAAACACCATTATATCGTCGCTGGCAAAGCAACATCTCGTAACCCACAAAAATGGTAAAATTACATTTTTGGTTTTCCTGAATCTGTATGCTATTCTTGACCTTGTGTAAAAATATTGTATGCTACAATGCATTATATTTGAAGTTAATGACAGTATTGCAATATCTTATATCAGAGATTCCCATTGAAAGTAAAAAGTGTTTTATTTCTCCTGAACAATTTGCATTCTGGGGTTACAAGTTGTTGCTTTACCAGCGACGATATGATATCGTCCCGTTAGTACTACAACTGGGTAACTTGAAATTACTGTTATTGAGAGACTAGATCTCTTTCAATTTTCTCAATAACAGTAATTTCAAGTTTTCAATTTATCCAGTTGTAGTACTAAGGAGACGATATCACACCATTAGACTTTTTTTATAGTCATTTAAAAACGGTAGTTGACGTAAATCTATCTTTAAATTTAGAAAATTTAAAAACCAAAATTAATTTAGCATGCTATCAATTATCACCAATTACCAAAACTTCTGCAAATATTACAATCATATCTTGAACAAAACGGTGGCAATTTTGAAAAATTTATCAGATAAATGAAATGCTGTGTTATCTGTACCATGATGTTTTGTTTTTCATAGCACTCTACATAGCTATGTATGTGTAAATAATTAGTAAATTATATTATTGCTTGTTTAAATCTTACATTTTCTTGAATATTTTCTTATGTAACTTTATGAAAATTTGATAGGTATTTATAATGAAAAAATTGCAGATTGCAAAAATGTTTACCAAAAAAGACATGTTGCTATTTGAAAAAAAAAATTTATGTTGACTTTCGGTTGAATTTGAACAATAAAAAGATATACATTGGCAGTTTCCAATAGAAAATTTGGAGTTGAATAAAAAACTATTTCAACTTTTTTTTGTATCTAGTAAGATTTAAGAATTATTCACTGTTACCACTATTGGTGAACACACTGTATAGTTGTGTTGTATCAGCTAATATCTTAGAGAATGTTATCGAATAATTGCAAAGAGGTGAAGCTGAAAACTGACCCATTCCCATCCACCCTCCTACTTCATTTTGATCCAAATAATAGTTACCTATTCATAAAAAGCCAACCGTTTGCACACGTAGGTACGATATTTTGTGGACAAGTGACGTAGCCTCAATTCAGTTATTACTTCCATAAAATTTGAAATCTTTGTTTTGACCCATTCTTACACAACACGACCAGAATTATCTAAATCTTACCTGTGAATATCCTCATCTTTCAGTTGAGGATCAACAGTGCTGGATGCCACTGTACAATAGTTTAGTGACCTAAGTATATGTGGGTATACCTCATTCTTCACCTTAAATCCAGAATAAGTAATAGGTACATTGGAATCACTCAGAATATTTTTTTTAGGGCTGAGAAAACTGAAGCATTAAATAACAAGGAATTGCAAATTGCCGATCAGAAAGTAGAGTATTTGAGAAGTTCTCTCCATAACATAATCAAGCGCCTCCCGTTAAATCAAATATCTGAGGGAAATGTTGAAAAACGTATGGTAAGACTGATTTTGTTATTTATTTATTTTCAAAAATATCCTATTACCCTTTTTACAACTAATCATACATTACAAGATTACAACACTACAAGCATACATTACAAGATAACCAATGCAAATTTGATCATTTTTCGACATAAATCATTATCTAATGACTGTATGAATTTCAATACCCAAAATGGTATAAACCCTACTATTGTAAAACCATGATGGCCAGACCGAATTACAAGTCACCAGCTTTTATTTTGCTGACTAAACAACATAGGATGATAGCAAGGCGATCAACTTTTAAAAGTCAGAATCTGAGAGATTTGAAATCTAATTTCTAAATAAAAAAAAGTTCTTCAAAAAATTTTTATCATGAATTTATTAAATTTTATTAAATCAATCCTGGACAATACCAATAAATCCGGAACAATCTAGAACACTTTATTTTTCCTGGACGGCGCCGACGTTTCAAAAATGGAACCTGCTTACAGTATAATTAAAAATATTTTGTTATGAGGGAACTTTGTTAACAATGGTTTATGAAATATTTTATTAATTTTCCAACAGCTTTATTTTGTATATAAAATGAATGGAAAAGTACCGTACCTTTTGTCTTGCATCTCTGAAACAAAAAAAAATCAACATAAACTTAATATTTTATTTCATTAAAAAATATAAATAGGGTAAACCATGCAGTTATGGGACACTTATGATTTTTTGACGATTCAAATGTTAATATAAATTTTATTTGTAGAAATACAAATATGCTAGTAGGACCAAAATAAAGATGCAAGTATTGGTTTTTAGTATTAATATTCACATTAACCCATTTTTGCAATTTTGTAAATAAGAACTGGAAAAAAAATCTAAAACGCAAAACACACAAAAAATTCAGTTACCAAACAATTTTTGCAGTAATAGGACACGCAAAGTTTATTTATTAGACATAATTAAAATTAATTAATGAGTACTGCTTATCTGTTACAATATTGTTGCAATTCATTTTAACACCAAGTATGAGAATTTTCAGCCAATATTTGATTTTGATTGATTGTAAATTTATTTTTGGTTATGATTGATATGATGTTCACAGCCTTGAAAATGGACCTATATGGCCCAAAACGTCGGACAATTTTGAATTGTCTTAATGAGACCTAAAACTTCAACAATATACAGTCGAGTCGCGAAATAGTGAATACCGTATATAGTGAACTACCGGAAATAGTGAACACAAAAATTTTAACATTGAGTGTATATGGGACTCCTATATAACGAACAGCGGTAACCCCAATACAGCGAACTGCGTACTATAAATCGTGCAGTTTGAGTGGCATCATTTATAGGGACTTCCCCCAACATTGAGAATTTTCATTACGTATTATATTTATTCTCGACACCTACGGGTAAAAGAGATAAAACGATTATATATATATATATTATATTTACACTTCATTTCACGCGTAACGTTAGCATAGAATAGAATTTTTATATGTTGGTGTATCAATTTAAGGGAAAAAGTATTAACTATTAACTTAAATAAAAAACAAATACAATCAAAATTAACATCATTTTTCCTAATTAATAATTATATTTGTATCAATTTTTTTTTAAATAAAGCTTTAATTTTCAAAACGTGGCTTTATTGTAAATTTTGTAAGTACCTAAATAGTGAATAACCCCGAAAAAGTGAAAGGTCTTTGCCATATTTAATTCACTATTTTGCGACTCGACTGTATTTCCTAATATTGTAAATTAATTTTTCACGCATTAATTATAAATTTTAATTTTAAGTATCATCTGAAATATTCTTTAATAAACATTAAAAATTTTGCAAAAAATATCTACTTAATCGAAATAATCAGTTTTTTCACACTTGAAAAATTTTGATATAATCTCCTACGTGGTATTAGAATGAAATAAGTAATAAGAAATAAAAAGTGAAACCTTTTCTGCTGGTGCTGTTTCGTTGTCATCCGATTCATATAATAAATTACTGTAAAAGAAATTGTTTTACCTTGGGTCAGCACATACTACAAACGTTTTAAATGTAATGCTGATCAAAAATAAAGTCGTAAATATATCTGTAATACAGGAATTTCCTTCCTAGAGGTGAGCGTCAGAATCTTACATCGTTTTTTGATCGATTTGATTATATAAGTGCATACAAAACCAAACTTGCCCTGCTCGCGTGGTTACAAGCAGTATATCGTTATTTCCAGTACTCGTTTCAAGCAAATTTGACCGTACATATTTGATACTTGTTAATTTCACACCTTTTTTTGGTTTCTTGGAGTTACATTATTTTAATGTTTTCTAGTTTATTATATTACTTATTTAAACAAAAAATATATATTTTAAAGTTTTTTTTTATGAGGAACTTGCTGGAACGATAAATTTATTATTTCTTAATATTTTATAGAAAAAATATCCTGAATATTTATTGGGCCAGTCTCTGTATGATCAAACTCAGCGAAGTATCGATAGTGAATGTAAATTGCTTCAGTCCATTTTGAGGGAATGCGCATGTGTTGAATTAGAACTTGCCAAAGAACAATCTGAACATGAATCAAAAGTGGAACAGCTTGTTAGTGCACCAATACAAATGGTTATCGAGGGTGATTTGCCTAACATATTTAAGCACAGACGCAATCTTAATAAATATATTTTGGATAAAGATTCTGCCAGCAATAGATATTATGTAAGTCATTTTGATTGATTTATTTTAGCAGTATGTATAATTTTAATTATAATTTATAGTCATCAAAAAATGGCAACAATAAAGATACTTTAAAAGATAATATGGAAGAAGCCGATGTTAAGGTGGAACAATATAGGGATATTTTAGCAACAGAAATGTTTCATTTACTTAGAAAAGAATGTGAATTGTCTCAACATATGCTGCAACTATTAAAACTGCAGAGGGCATATCATGAAAGTGCTTTGAAGAGTTTGGAAAAAATTATTCCTGCTTTAGAAACAAAAATCAGTAATTATTATTTTTTGTCATGTAATCTTTAATAAACGAAACAAGGTTTAAGTTAAATATTATATCGCATGCATTCTAACCATGACGTAATTATTATTGATCGTTACTGAAAGATTACTTTTGAAATATCTATAAAATACCAAATGCACGCTTTCTTTTTGCAGGTGATAGTCCATCTAAAGCAGTGTTTGGTTTAGATTTAGTGGAACATCTCCGAATTAGTAATAGAAGAATTGCTTTTCCATTAGAACTTTGCATACGGGCACTTACAGAATTAGGATTGTCCGAAGAAGGTTTATTTCGAGTTGTTGGAGGTTAAAAGAAAATAAAAATGGTGAAAAAATATAAGTATAACTATTTATTTATTTTTCTAGCGGCATCCAAGGTGAAAAGATTAAAATTAGCAATCGATTCTGGCTGTTTCTCATTTCCATTAATATCGGAATATACAGATGTTCACGTTTTAGCAAGCACTCTTAAGTCATACCTTCGTGATTTGCCAGAACCGTTACTAACATATAAATTGTATGATGAATGGGTCGATTGTATGCGATATTCACATGAAGAAAGGATTTTAGTAGTTCAACAAATTTTGAAAAAACTTCCAGAAGCCAACAGAGATAATTTGACATATTTAATTCAATTTTTTGCTAAGTTATCAAAAAATATTGAAAATAAAATGAATGCATCAAATATTGCAATCGTAATTGCACCAAATTTATTGTGGAAAGAAACTAAAGAAATTGAGATGAATATGGGTAGTTTTGCGACGTTAAACATGATCGTTGAAATGTTTGTTACTAATGTTAATGTATTGTTTCCCGATAATGTTGATTCTTATCTTACGATTCCATCTTCCGAAATAATAATCGAAGAATCTGAGTTTTCCCGGCCGATATTATCTAATGTAAAATTATTAAATACCGATATGAATGATTTTTCTAATTATTCCTCTGAAAATATTCTTCATGATACTTCAAGTCCGAAGCCCCAAATAAGAAGAAAAGCTAAATTAGCTCCACCTGTACCTCATGCAAGTAAAAATGAAATGGATTTTTCAAACGATCGCTCAAATATCAGCCCTTCTTATCCTTCAGGAAGTACAACTTTAAATAGGTCGCATAAACCAAAATCGACATCGGAAATTAAATCTGTTGTATTGGTAAGCATTATTTTATTTGTTAGAAAATTGAGTAAAATATTTTTACTTTTAGAATTCACAAACGCTAGAGGATTCGCCTAGTCCTAGAAGACAAAGCTTAATTATAGAACCCGCTAATATAGTAACAACACAACATGAAACTGTGAATTCACCTCTAGTCAATTTAGAATATACAGAAAGTGCAGATATTTTATACGTTTCACAACCGTCTACTCATGTACAAGTGTCAAAAGCTAAACCTATTCAACAAGTCTCCGCACAAACTCTTAATATTGACAAAATAAATATAACGGCAAGCAATATTCAGACAACAATCAGCGGTAGTCAACAAAATACAGAGAATAAAATAGTTAATAAGCCTATTGCCGCACCTAGACCTAGTTTAATCTGTGATAATAAGCAACCAATGGATGCCAATAAAACTACAAATTTAAAAGTTGACACGATGGAAGAAATAGAAAATGATGGAGAATATGTGCAATTACGTAAGCCGTTTAATGACAATATAAATGAAAGGCCAAATAAACCTGCAGTACCCGTAAGGCCTGCATCTTTAAAGGCTCCTCAACGAACGAATTCCGAAAGTGCCGATGTTGCTTGTCAAAAAACGCAGTGTTCCGTATTCAGCGTAGCTAATAAACAACAAGCCAGCTATGTTAATATACAAAATAAGAATTATAATAGTGAAAAATTTCTAGCAGGACATGATATGCAGATGGCAGAAAAAGAAAAATTTCTTCATCATCACATGGACAAACCACCATTGTCTATAGAAAATAAACATGGGGATGTAAATTTTAACAATTCAGAAATAATTCGAAATAGAACTTCTTCCGTTGGTAGCCAAAATAAACCAGAAATTCCTCCTAAAAGTAGTGTATTAAAGTCCAATGAAAAATTGGATTTAAAGCTACCCACGGAAAAGTTTAATGGTAATACAAAATCTAGTCACACACGTACACATTCAGATGGAAATTTAATAGAAACCATGAGCCCTGTTTCATCTTTCGCACACACGCCGCCATCACCGAGAACGTTAAGTAAGCCTACACAACCACCACCTCCACCGCCTACAGGTGCAAGCAGACCTAAATCTAATTCGGATAGTACTGATTTATGAAATTTTTACTACTAAATTTGCTTATTTTAAATCTAATGATTATTAATGTTAATAAGTTGACTGAAATTAAAATTATTTTAATGCTGTTCTGTGTTAAATGTTATTGTATATAAAATTTAGGGTGCTACTTATGGGTAGCAAAAATTGTTAATCCAAAAATTAATTAGATAAAGTGAAAGATTTAATCTACATTTTGCACACTTTGTTTTTTTTTAAATCATTAATATAAATTAGAGCATATTTTAATCATGTTAATGTAGGGATGTACAGTAACTTCAAAAGAATTTGTTTTATTACTATTATATTTTATCGCTACAAAGTATTATGCAATAATACGTTTTTGGAACAATTGAATGCCATAAAATTTTATTTTATTAAAATGTCTGTGTCGACATGTCTTGCTTTCAATGCTTGAACACATGTTGCACTATGGCAGTAACTTGCTGACTTCACAATTTTTTTATTTAATCAAAATAAGTTTTTTTTAATTTTGTTCATTAAATTTTATTATAATTTTGACTTCTTTTATAAAAAAATTTTAATGTACATACGTGATACTTTTTTTTGATAATATTATTTCTAAATAAAGTAAATTTGTAAATGATATTCTTCAAGACTTCATGTATTAATTAAATTACAATTGGAACTTTTGTAATAATTACCCTATTTTATTTGTTTGAAAAGTTACCTAAAATAACTTACAAGGGGAGGGCCAACTTTGGTTATCAATAATTTGCACATTGCACTATTATTATACGTGAGAATCTTAATCCAAAAGAGTTCATATGATACATAGGGTTTATATTATATTATTCAAAAGTGTTTTTATTTTAACTCTTCCAATTTAAACATTACTAAAAGTTATTTTTATCGATTAAAATATTTATATAGTTATTGAAGCCGATAAATAATTTTAACTGTTCACTCTTTCAGGTAGTTCACTAGTTTAGATATGGTACCGTGGTAGGAAACCTATGTTACTAATGTACTAGCGTATAAAATATGCTATGCTAATAGAAGTATGTATATTTTTTGTGCTTCAAAATTGATTTTCTCTAAATTGGCTCTAAACCTCTACTTTCAAATAAAGAAATTAAAAAAAATAGTGAAACTTTTCTATTGTGCCATTTTAAATTTTTACCTGATGAAGCCCTATTTACTATCGACACGTATAATAATAATGGTACAAATCTGTGATGACTCAAGTAAGCAGTCTTATTACTTCACCCTTTAGACACTTGCAAGGAACTAATTCTAAAATTTTAAACTAAACAGAAATTTAACCATGTACAGTTTGCGAAATGTGTCCAATTTCTTTTGATTTTCACCCAAAGAAAACTTCTTTTCTTCACATCTATTTGTCCTAAATTAACAATATCTGGAGAATCTGTGTACCTAGTTGTAGCAGTTTTTCAAAATGAATTGTAATAAATATAGATATATTTTAGGGTTTGCAGTTTCGCACAGAATTAAGTGCTGTACAACTTTCTACTTCTATACCAGATATTTGTAAAAATATTTTGGAAGGCAATGAGGAACTAATGCTTTGTTAGTTGTCTTATTATGTTTTGTTTTATTAAACTGTAAAATTGGAATTTTATTTCTATACTATGATAATAAATTACAGAAATGTAATCTAAGAATTCTTTAAAAAAAATGGGCCATGAATTATCAAGAAGCACAAATTAAAAAAACTTGTTTCTAATTTTTAATTTAGAACTATGTTCTGTCATTATCAGCCATGTCAAGTTCACTTGGCAGCAGGTAGTTTGCTAGCCTGGCCTTCAGATGTGCCTGTGGTTTTTCAATCCAGGAGACGACGATATGGGTATTTGACACTAAAAACTGACCAAAACTCGAATTTTCAAAACTAGTGTTTTCAGGGTTTGAACTATTACCTGAGGTGCAGGAATAGACAAAGCATCATTTGACAAGCATTTCAACATTGACAAGTTGAAAGAATTTTAAAGTATTATAAGGCAAGTGGAATCTAATTTTTTGATATGAGTGATAATTCTAAACTCTAAATAAAGGTAGGTGTGCACCTACAACTAAAAGTTAAATCGATTTAGTAAATATTTTCAAAATTTTTGGATTCAAATTTTATGGATTTTGTTACTATTTTCTTGGTTTTTTTCAACTGCTTGTGTATGAACAACAATTGTGCAAATTTGTGATGTATACTATTAATCTGGAATTTAAACGGGAGAGATTATTTCAGTTTTACGAATGTATATGAGACACAAGAACGAATGAATATTTAAATAGCTTTATCTCAAAACTACAAATTTTTGTTTATGCATGGAGCAACGATATAGAACCTTAATTTTTTGATTGATCTAACTTCTGATTCTAAAAACAAGTCAGTACAAATTAGAGCTTTTATTTTAGTTGGCAAAGCAACATTCAATGGGTGAAGTTTCATTAACAGACAAAGAAAAACTTAAATTGGGACGATATATTATGTGATCTAAACTTTATTATTTTAATTAATAAGTGTCACGAAACTATATGTATTGATAAGACACAATTTTGTTTTTAGATTTTTAATATTTATTATTTTTAATAAAAGAAAATTTGAGTATAGAAAATGTTTATTAATTAATTTTGGCTGGAACAAAGTGTTGATAATAATTTCGAGTAAAGTCTATCATTAAATCTTGTTGGCATTCGGGTACATCTCCAATTTGAATTCCAGGTGAGCCACCATATCTTGTAAATGGCGAGACCACAGTTTCAGGTGCTAAAATTGTATTATCTTCAATTATACAGCAATCTTTCAACACGCATCTTCTACCCTACAAGTAAGATAGGGTACAAAAATGTTAAACAAAAGATATTGGTGGTTTTTTTACTATAACAACATTTTTTCCAATATATACATAAGATCCTACTACAGAAGCATTCACAATTGATCGCTCTCCGACAAAAACATGATCGCCTATTGTTAATGGAAAAAATGCAACTCTAGAAAAGTAAATATGGTATATATAATCCATTAAATACATTCAAAATTAATTCATTACCCTTTACTAAACTTTTTATAAGGCGGTCGAATAACAGCTTCTTTACTTATTATACAATATCTACCAGTTCGAACATTTGCCAAGTCACCACGAATAATTGCATCAGATTGAATTATAACTTTCCCTTGGAGCACAATATTTTGTGAACCACATAAAACCGTTTGACGACTGACCTTACTTCCAGAAGCCTATTTGATACATAAATTGAATCATAACCTAAATTGGTGGTATGTAATAACAATTTACCGTTTCTACGTATTCGCTCTTATTATATACTAAATCTTGCATCTCCATAATAATACTTTTTTTTTTAAAAAGAAATCAATTTTCGTTAAAAAATGTCTGCGAATATTGTTGGTTAATTTTTATTTATAAACGTCATTAATTGATTACAAACCAGTAAGTAGTTCCCAAACTTTCTTATAAAACCCCGTTCACACAACATGATTTCTCATGTGAGAAATTTTGACACGGCCGGAAACATAACTCGCACAAATCTTTACCAATCCGCTTGAAATTTTAACTGTACTTTCAAAATATTATTATCTAGAAAAAGACGTACGGATTTTTTTTTATGATTCATATATTTTTAGTTATAAACAATTTAGTACCTATTTTTGTAGGTAACAAAGCAAAATTTTTTTCAAATGTCCACCATTTATTTTCAAAATTTCTTACGTCTTTCTTTAGCTTTTGAGATGTAAAACTAAAAAAACTTGTTGTTTTTGTTCTACGTTGAAAATTGTAGTAGGCAACTTTCCGGCCGCGGAACACTACCTTTGAGAAAAGGTTCTCGTTACGCACCTGTACAAGTGCCATTTTTTTAAAATTAATTTAAAAAAATATTTTTCTACTCTTCAAAGTACAAGCAATAATAATGCGTAAATATATTTTTTATTTTTGCCATCGTTTTCCCAGAAAAAATTATTAAAGTTAGGTAACTTTTCGACGTTTTAGAGTGGTTAAATTCCTTAAAATAATTTAATTTGTGACATCAAGCGTCAACTTGTTACTAAAAAAACGGCCAAAAGCGCAACTACTTAAACACGGGTCGCCAAATTTTAAAGTCAATGTTCAAAATTAAATTAGAATTTATAATTAACTTGATCAGTTTCGTCGTCCGTTTGGGATTCACACATTTTAGAATTATTTTTTAGAATTATGAATGAATTATGAATTAGAAAAACATATCATTACTTGGTTCAAAATTTTTACAACAGATTATTATTGGTATGAAAATGCGCTCTTACAAGCATTAGTTTATTCAAAAGATTTAATGAATTTATTAAATTCAATAAAGAAAAGCTTCTTTCAACTGTTGCGTTTTGTGTGTCGTCAAAATTGATGAGACAAAAGGGATGGTTATAAGGGGTCCTTCCCATAGTCAAGAAATTGATTGAGAATTATTATATGATAGGCAGTCAAGCCAAGAAGGTCATTATGTAGGTAAAACAATATTGATATTTATTAATTATAAAATAAATTGAAGCTAAGCTGAAGTGAGTGTTATTGAATTCGAAGGTGTGCCTAGCATAAATTTTTTTAAAAAATATAAATATACTAGGGGGGCTTTGCCCCCCTGGCCGCTGTCGCGGCCCAACCCCCCGGGCCGCTTCGCGGCCCTAATAGCACATAAACGAAATAACTTTGAGTTGTAAAACTTCTCTTCATTCAACATTTTTTTCCGATGATTAATATATCTCAACGGATGAACGGATTAACGTTTAAACGGATTATAACGTCATACAGCTTGAAAATTTAAAATAAATGTTATCGATTACTATTAGGTATTTTTTTATTTCTTGAAAACGTTGTGCAATTTTACTATTGGTTAAAGGGAAAGAACCAATCACAATCTTCCAAAACGTTGCATAAAAACGTTGCATATTTTGTCTTATCTTTTTACAAAATTAATTTTTCCAAAATATTGCACTGCAATATCGACGTTTTTGCGTCATATCTCCGGCATCATGAGGTATTATTATTATTTGAAAATTATTGGCAATTTGAGCTACTGTCTGATTTTCGCTTTTTATGCATTCATTCAAAGGTTTCTTTGATTTTTTTGCTGGCGGATTTGATTTTGATAGTTCTTGTTGCTGCTGTTGTCTTTCCCTGAGTTCCTTGACACGTTCTGCTGATGTTTTAGAAGATAAAAGCTCGTAATTTGTTGATGGGAACGACGGCTGCGGCCGATCAACGTCTCAAGTACTAAACAGATCAAATTGCCTGAGATGTTGATCAGTTGATCAGTTTATCAGTTTATACCATGGTATAAAGGTTGAGACAGTAAAAATAATTTTATATCTTATATAGTATAAGCATTTTGGTTTCATAAAAATGTTACATAAAAACGTTACATAAAAACGTTACATATTGGGCTTATCTTTTTATAGTATAGAGTAGATATAGTATAAGCATTTTGGTTTCATAAAAATGTTACAAAAAAACGTTACATAAAAACGTTACATAAAAACGTTACATATTGGGCTTATCTTTTTATAGTATAGAGTAGATAGATATAGTATAAGCATTTTGGTTTCATAAAAATGTTACAAAAAAACGTTACATAAAAACGTTACATAAAAACGTTACATAAAAACGTTACATATTGGGCTTATCTTTTTATAGTATAGAGTAGATATAGTATAGAGTAGATATAGTATAAGCATTTCGGTTTCATAAAAATGTTACAAAAAAACGTTACATAAAAACGTTACATAAAAACGTTACATAAAAACGTTACATATTGGGTTTATCTTTTTATAGTATAGAGTAGATTTAAATTCATAAACACTACTTGATGAAAAATATTAAAAACGTCAATATATTTTAAAACTTCGTTTTAAAAATTTCGGTAAAAATTTCGTTTTATTTAGCAATTTTTTGCCAACTTTATCATGCCAATAAATATTTACAGGCCTGTGATAGGCACTAATAACTTTACTACCCAGTAAGCTAATTTAGTAGGCTACTAAATTTTATTAGTAGTTGAAAAGACTGAAAAGGAACTTACTTGTCGATTAAAATTTAATTGAGGTTTACTTGAAGGTGAAAAAATTGGCCCTTAACTTAACAGTTGCTAAGAAACAACTAATACTTTAGAAAATACGTTAGGAAATTGTCGGTGAAAACGGCCATAAATCTTAATATGTGTAATGCCAAACGTCAACATAAAGTCAAATAGCGTCAACTGTCATTATAAAGTAGGTATTATTTGCTTATACCTATTCCTTCATTTGAAGCCATTTTTGACATTAGAATTAAAACTTTGGTAATTCAATAATCAGAATTTTTATTTAAAAAATTAAAAAAAATTGAACTGTAAAAAATTCCGGACGTTTGTTCCAAGATACGATAAGAATTCAAAAAAATTCGGATGCGTGGCAACTCTATATTTTTTCATTAAAAACAAAAATTGCTTCTAATTATCATTTTTAATTCTTTGAAAGTCCTTAAAAATAGACACTATTGTTTAATTTTCTGATTACTTAATTAACATAATTAATTTGTATTGATTAGCAATAACGAGAAAATCACTATCAGTACCAATTCAAATAATAATTAATCTGAATTTTCAGTAAGTTTTAAAATTCTTCGCGATAAACACTTCGTAGAAAATTTGTCATTACTGTAGAACGTCGACATTAAAATTGATTTACGAAAGAATTGATTTCACACATCCATTAACGGACAGGAACTTAAAAAGGTTTTAAAACTTAAATAAACATACATAAACAAATAAAAAATTTTGAGAGGTAAAAAATTACTTTAAAATTCAGGGTAGGTATCATTTATTTTAGATTTATCATTTTTATGGATCTTTTAATTTTATCAATTATTATCTGCACGATAAAAGATAAAACGAGAATACGTGAATAGGTTTCTAAAGTTGAATACAAAGTTTTGATATCATTAGTAATTGACGCACCATGGGAAAAACTTTTAATAAATTCTTGTTGTTAATATGGAAGAATTTTTTACTTCAAAAGCGGAATCCTATTCAAACTATTGTTGAAATATTAGCACCTACTATATTTAGCGTTTTATTAGTAATAGTTAGATGTGTGGTATACCCGACAAATCATTCCGCCACTTTTTATGATCCTTTTGAAAACAAGATGCCGCTCACAACTATCTTCAAAAAGTAAGTAAATAATATAATACGATGGAGATATAAGGCAGTTCGGCGCAGGCCGATTTTTTCGCGAGCGATTCGGTGTAAATCTTATTTAAATAAATTAATTTATTTTATGTTTTTTAAAGAAAAAAAATTTTATTAAAACTTTTGTTTTAAGATTTTCATTGTAAAGTGTTATCACCCACATGTGACGTCATATATGTTTGTTCACTGCTGAAAAATCACGACGTGTCTATATTAGGCCGAGTGTCCAATTATAATGCCAATTAGTTATGGTTTACCGAAGTTGTATCGTGGAAGAAGAAATAATACACCTAGTAGAATTTTAAGAACCTTATTAAGGTAAAAAAAATATAGGATGTGAGAAATTTAAAAATTTCTACATACAAAATTCAGATAGTTTATCCAAAAGCTTTTTCATTTCAAATATATTTCGCATTGCTGTAATATATTGTAAGGTAATTAAACACATTGCAATACATTAAGCTCAACAAAGTGTTTCGTGACACGTTTTGTGTATTGTCAATACATTAAGCTATGATATCGTCCCCCTTATGCCATAACCACGAATGTGAATATTAATAATTTTGTAGAAGAGCGCAATTAAAGCTTTAAACATACGTATGTAATTTAAAATTAATCAAATTAATGAGTAGATAAGACGCAACACAGTATAAAGAAAAGATTTCAACAAGTTAATTTGATTAATTTTAAAATATGAACGTATATTTAAAGCTTTAATTGCGCTCTTCTCAAAATTTGTAATAAACACATTCGTGATTATGGCATAAGGGGGACGATATAACTAGAAACTGTGTTCCGTACCCTTTCGACAAGCATTTCTGTTTCCGAGGCTTGGATATGGTCCATGGAGCTTTTTTTTTTTGTCTTTTTTGAAGCTATTTTATCCATCCGATCCCCTAACCTGAAGAACCAGAAAGACTGCCAAAATAAAGTTTTTACTTCACTCAGAATCGAACCAGGTATTTTGCGTTCATAATCAACGCGCTTGACTACTATGCTCCGACAGTTTCTTGAAAAACTAATATACCTAATTATTTAACTATTATAGTTAATTAACTATGCCACAGCAGTGGAGTGATGTGATCGCTGGTTGAGTATAGAGCGGAAATTCTGGGTTCAAATCGCGGATTGCACAGAATTTCTTGGCTCGGCCTTCCGGTGGGCATCTACACTCCTGTGGTGATCCCTGATGTTTGTGTCGATGTCATTACCGTTGATACGGCTGCGTCACACACGAGAGTTTACAAGACAGGTTAAGGTAGACAGGGAATGAAGCCATGGGCCTTCTAGGCCTGTAGAGCTGTAATATATATAGTTAATTAACTAATGTTCTGGTATACGGTATACGTTATTACATCAATCTAAATTTGTACAAATTTTTGTTGCACCTAAGGTGACAGTCAGTCAACAGTCATCATTTCATAACTTGTAAACTACTATATGAAGTAAGTGCAAGTCTATAATAGAATTTATTGTATTATACATATTTATTTTTAAAAGAGTTTAAAATGTAGTATAAATTTCCAAATGACAGTAAATTAATTACTATAATATTTAGTAATTCAACATAATAAAAATTCTGATTTTTTCCTTCTACCTATATAATAATTTTAATAATATTATTTATTTACTAGTAATATGTAAACAAATTTTCTCAATATTATAAAAAGTATGTACATGTTATTATTTACATAAGTTATATTTTATAAAGTATTATGAATCATATAATATGAGTTACTAAAAAGTAACATTTACTATTTTATATCAAGTTAAGAAATCTATTAATGTGATTAAGAACAGCGAAACAATATTGTAATAGATTATAGCTATTCACATTAATAGATTTCTTAACTTGATATAAAATAAATGTTACTTTTTAGTAACTATTATTATAAATTATAATTTACTTTTATATTTATCCAATTATTATATTTGATGAAATTTTTATAGCACACTGGTTTGGTCTCCAAATAGTTTTGATTTGAATTTAATTGTAAATGAAACTGTAAATGCAATCAATGCTGACAAACGTAGACCTTTTAAATTTAAGCATCATGCATTTAATACAAGTGCAGATATGGAAAAATTTTTAACTAACGAATTAAATATGGTTAATGTGTTGGCTGGAATTCAATTTGATGAATCTCTTTCTATTTTAAATAGTTCAACAATACTTCCTCACAATGTAAACATTTCATTTAGGTAAGGCACACATTCAGATTATAAGATTATTGTTTACAAAATTTATAAGTATATTATTTACTTATTATTTGATTTAAAATTAAAATAATAACTACAGTTTTAAAAAATATACTGTTTTAAGGTTTCCTGCTGAAGTGCTAGGTGAAAGTAACGGAAATTGGAAAACTAATAATATATTTCCAGTATATGAAGTAAATGGACCACGAAATATAAAATTGAAAAAAGGAGGATATCCAAGTAAGTATATTTCTTTAAAAAATCCAAAATTACTTATTAAATAAATTCTTTTTAATTGTTAAGTTAACTTGAACACAAACGAAGTAGAATATTATTAGAACTTTCTCAGAGAATTTTTTGCGATTACAACTTTGCTGCTTGGACGGTTGCAAAAACATAAATAAATTAAGGTATCTTCAGTATTTATGGTTATTTAATTTAAAAAATAAATAATATGCAGAAGTACTTTTAATTAATTATAACATCTCCATTGTTATTCACGATAAATTATCATTTTGAAGACAATCTTCTTCTTCTTCAAGTGCCTATCCGAACCCGGATGTTGGCGATATTTCTGGCTAAGCCAAGAAGACTTTATTAGGGAAATGTTAATGGGGTGGTTTTCGTTTGCCTTCCACCATAGTCCACAGATCGATTTTGGACATTTTAGATCACAGCTCGTCCAACGCAATCAGGATTAGAACCGCGGTACCCCGCTCTCTGGTCTATCCGTGTTAGATTTACGCCAGACAGCTAGTTTTTTTATTTATTTATTGAAAACAATAAGTTAGACTATTTGAATATAAGTTATTATATTTTGATTGAAATAAGTTTTGTATATTTTTGTTTTTAAAGTTTCTTCCGTTTAATCTATTTTGCAATAAACAAACTGCGTAATAATGAGATAGTGCAAGATCTAGGCATATGGCAAAGTGACAAAATTTGTTTCTGGAAAATTAAAAATTTTTTTGGAACGCGGTGTTCTAATCTTGCGAGCAAGCGTGCGGCCAGTCTCATAAGCCCTCAACTTTTAGTCAAATCTGTGCGTGTAAAAATGGCACCTATTATTCTATCGTGCTAATCACGATATAGTGTTCTTTAACACAGTGTTCTTGAATTTTGATAAGCTTAAAATGTTGGATCTTTTAAATCTAGTGGAATTTTTAGTTCTTGTCAAATTTTTTTGGAAACTATTACCGCATTGAATTTATTTTTCATGTCATTTAATGATATTTTTCAGAAATTTTTCCGGTAATATTTTCTGTAATCCGTGGTAATATTTTTTTACAAGTAAATTTAATTATCGTATGTTACAATCTAATACTTCAAAATCTTTTTTCAATAGTTCTTATTTAGCATTTTATTTTTAGGTTATTATTGGGAAGGATTTTTGACTTTGCAGCAAGAACTATCATTTTCTTTCATAAATTACTATAAAAGTAAAATTAATAATTCATCGTTTGATCGATCATCAGTACCTGTATATATGCGTAGATTTCCTTATCCAAAGTACACTGAAGATATGCTGGTATCTGCACTTTTAAGTTTTGTTGGAGTTCTTTTTATGCTTAGTTTTGTTTATACATGTATTAACATAGTTAAAGCTATAACTACAGAAAAAGAAAATCAACTAAAGGTAAATTATTATCTTTCTGTAACATTATTAGATTATAAAAACACCTCATAGGAATTAATGGTAATCATGGGCCTACCAAATTGGTTACATTGGACGGCATGGTTTGTCACATCATTAATTAGTTTGATAATATCGATCAGCATTATGATTGGACTTCTGAAAATTAAATGGTATCCAAGTTCGAATTACACCGTATTTACGTATTCAGATTTTACCGTTATATTTCTGTTCCTTTTACTTTACGCTTGTTCTACGATTACTTTTTGTTTCGTAATTAGTGTGTTTTTTTCTAAAGGTAAGTTATAAATTTTTTTAAATTATTTTCTCTAATTTTGATATAATATTATGAAGTTTTAAGCGGCGTTCACATGCACAGCGCTCTGCTTTGTTTTTCATTACCTTGTGCAATATTGTTTCATTTTTGGGTACTAGACTTAAGTGTTCACAATGGCAAGTGTTACCTTGTGCAATCGGATATTTTAAAAAGTACTTATTATATAAAATATTTATGCAAAGTCATCTCTGAGTATATATCTATTCTTAAAATAATTATTAATCTTAATTATACTACTACCAGTTATAATGTAATATGTAAAAACGCGGAACCTCTCGTGCATTTTTGTCGCAAAAAATTAAATTTGGACCCTGTAATTTGTCGTTTAGCTTCAGGATCTTAACTGAACTTAACTTCAGAAATACCTCTGTATTTTTACAGCAAAAAATTAAGTTTGCTTCCTATAATTTGGCATTTTCATTTACAATTTTCCGTTGGAGTTTACAGTAATTGTAAAAAATTATTTAATTGAGAGATCATAGAAATAGTAAATGTTTATATTTACACAAATTTTTGTAAAATATCTTTTCAAAGATTGCAGCTTTTACATTTTATGACCTGGTTGCGTTAAGAGCGGAAATTCTGAGTTCAAATCTCGGACGATTTAGAATTTCTTAGCTCGGCCTTCCAGTGGACATTCTCACGCCGTGGCGAACTAAAAAAACCCGACCAAAAAACAAAATACCCATACCAAAAAGAACAAATAACGAACAAAAAACACCGAATAAATTAAAAAATAAGTGCTAATAACCTCGTAGTTGATGCATTATAAAATATACCCCCAGCCGGGGGGGGGGGGGGGGGGGAGGGCAAAAAAAAATTAATTTCTTTTTGTGCGTTTACAAAAAAAATGTTGAAAGATTGTGTAATGCTAGTAATTATTTAAATTTTTGTAACGTCCTGGAAATAAATTACATAAAACACAAATTATTCAATATAGCACTAGATTATTGCTCCTTAAGAAATTCCTATTATTGCCATATTGTGTAATGAGTGGAATATTTATAAAACGACCGTAGTAAATACCTACACACAAGAGAAAACAAGGCATTTCCTAAATAACTAGCTATGTAAATATGTAGCTATCTATTACCCACATACGAACTAAAGTAATATTTTTAAATTTTTTTTAAAGCAAATACCGCAGCTACGATAGCAGGATTAGCTTGGTTTTTAACTTACTTTCCATACATGTCTACACAAGCTACTTTTGATTCTGTCAGCTTAATGAGAAAAATATTGATGTCATTTTGTTCTAACACGGCTATGGCTTATGGTTTTCATCTTATGGTGTTATTCGAAGCTAATGAAGAAGGTACGTAAGGTGTCAATACAATACTTTATAGTAAGTTAAGGGTGGCCTCACGGGCGTGGGTAGTGAAGATTCACTTGTAAAGTAGCGATACGTAGTGAGGAGAGGTAAAACTGTTAATCCTCAATTATCATGCTATTTTATAGGGTTTGACAAGAGATGCAACTCGACTTTGATACTGTATAAATACATTTAGCCGACCCGCCTACACAAAAGATAATTATTTTTTATGCACATGGTGCATAGTAACGTATTTATGAACAAGTTACTGTAGAGTGGAAAAACAAGCAATAAGTTTATTTTACAACAAATTTTTAAGAATTAAATCTCTAAAAATCAATTTTTAGAAAATTGATCACATTATTAAGTTAATTAATATGTATATGACAACCACATCTTTTTAAACAAATATAGTAACTATGCTTCAAAATTAATTTTAATTGCAAAATTGTAAGCTTCTGCCAAAATAGTTTTGTTTTATCTATTTAATTATTTTTAAAATCATTTAAAAACTTTTATTATTAGCAGTGCAGTTCTTATTTGTTCAAGACATCACTGTATTATCCGATTACAATTAAAATTTGAATTTTATATTAACTTTATTCATGGTACTACTTTTGCGTAATTTATCCCTTGTGTAGCTGCTGATATAGTACATTGCTGATAGACCAACGAGGGTATGAATCATAGGCGTCCAATGAAGGGGACAAAAGAGGCAGCTGCCCTCATGGGTCTTGGCTGCTTAAATTTTTTTTAGACAGTTAATATTTCACCAGCGTAAGTTTTTAAAATTTTCTAAAAATTTTGGTTTTAAATAATTTCAATTCATTTACAATAACATTTTTTAAAATCTTGCTTCTCCTTGTAAATGATCCTATAAACGCCCATGGTTTTTTGGCGTTTTTTTTTCAAATGAGTTGATTAGGTCGGGGACCACAAATTGCGCCAGCGGCCAAGGTTTTTTTTAATCCTACCCGTAAATTGCGCCAAAAATTTTTGCGGTTGATCGTAAATTGGGTCAAAAAAAGGTTGTTATATTTTAATCTATTGCTTGTTTGACAAAAGGATTAGTACTACTGAAAAAAAATTGGGTCTTAATTTAACAGAGGTGTATTTAACCCATATTTTCACACTGTAGGAGTTTCACTGATTTTTACGTTAAGAGCAATATCCAGTGCTTAAGTACAATTTTTGTGTTTTATGTAATTCATTTCCAGGACGTTACAAAAATTTAAATAATTGCTAGCATGCCGAAATCTTTTAACACTTCTTCATGTAAAGGCGCTAAAGGCAATTGATTTATTTATTGGAATACCACGTTATTTAAAAACTAGAATTGGGGGGGGGGGAGAAAATCCCACATTCTAGTTTTCAGATAACGTGGTATTCCAATAAATAAATCAATTGCTTTTAGTGCCTTTACATGAAGAAGTGTTAAAAGATTTTGGCATGCTAGCAATTATTTAAATTTTTGTAACGTCCTGGAAATGAATTACATAAAACACAAAAATTGTACTTAAGCACTAGATATTACTCTTAATTTAGACATTTTCTATTTCTGAATTTTAGCAGAAATTATAGGGTGTCCTTTTCATGTCAGTCAAGCGTGGTACCGAAAACTTAAAGAATTTGGACTTTCAACTGAATATCAAGATAAAAATTCGCTTATTGGAAATTGGTTGAAATGGACATTTGGGCTGCAGTATTTAAACCCCGCAAAAGTATCTGAAAGTTTTGATGAAGATTTAATGCAAATTATACCCGTAGATGCCAGACTTTCTAAATATTTTTCATATTTACATAACACATACATACAAAAAAAATCTTTGTTCCCCCCAAACATTTGGGCATGGAATACATCAAATATGTTCCGAACAACTAACCCATGCGAGTCTTTTCACAATTATTTTGCTAAAAATTTTCATACAGCTTATCCAGACTTTTACATATTTTTAGACGCCGTATTAGATATGCAAATTTCTGTTTACGTTAAAATCGATAGTATTAATCAACAGAAGCAAATCCGTACTAAAACTATACTCAAGCAAAAAACATTGCAATTCAACATAGCATTGTATCAATCGAAGGAACTAAGCAAATTTGATTTTCTAAAACGTAAATGTCATCATTTTGCAGATATTTATTAAAAATAATTAATAATAATCTTCATTAATAATTATATATTGTTGTTTATATTTTGTTTTCTATATTGTTTTAGAAATGATGCCAAAGAAATTGAATTTGCGCTGATAGGTACAGCTGTGCGTAGGTTACAGTTACTTTTTTATATATTTTTCTAAAAATAAAACCTTCTAAAAACTACGCCACTGTGGGAATTACATAATATTATAATTACTACTAAATACACCACTTTTTGGGTATTACAACTTAAGCTCCCTAAGCAACCGCTGGCGCAATTTGCTAGTTGTCCTTAAGCTACCGATCAAAAAAAGCCAAGAAAATATTGACCGTTGGCGCAATTTACCGGCGTCCGATTAGGTAGCATACTATATGTTACGGCAGGCCCGTAGCCAGAGGGGGGAACCTGGGGGCTTGTGTACCCCCCCCAAATGTTCAAAAAAAATTTTTTTTTTAAGTAAAGGAAAATTTGTTTATAATAATAAAAATTCTCGGAAGGTTTTAGATCCGCCAAGCTGCACCCCCGTACTTTGGAATTTAGATAATTTTTACGTCATTAGGAAGGGTTCGCAAAGTACTGTGTACTTATTTTACTGAGTACTGTACTCTACTCTACTGTACTGTACTGAGAGAGTACTGTAAATTATTTTAAAAGTGCTGAGTCCGTTAAATTTTTATTAAGAATTGAAATCTTAATAATATTTTTTTGGTGTATTTTATTGATATTAATTGATCCTTTTTTCTGCTTGGTTAAAATTTACAAAATATTAGAAAAGCTCCGAGCAATATACAATACTTTGAATTCTCAAATTCAAGATTACCGAATTAATTAAAAATTTAATGTTGTTATTACTACATGACCATTCAATCGTTTAATTTAAATATTGACAACTCTTTATGAATAAGAAAAGTTAACAAGTAATTCGATTTTCGAAAAAAATAACAATCTTTATCACATAATTATGAAACTATCCAGTGAAAACGAATAATAAAATATATAATGTAACAATTTCTTCTGTGTGCAGAATTCGAGAATTGATCACTAATGTAAGTTAATGAATAATCAATATTTATTCTGGTCAAAAACAAAAAAATCTGTGTGTATACATTTCATGTCAATCCAAAAATTGATTTAAGTGCGTTTGACGGGTATACTCGTTACTGTTTGATTTTAACCTTTGCATGGTTTACTTAAATTTTAATTACTTAGATGGTACACACTGGGGTCCTACAGACCCCTAACTCACTTAAATTATATACAACTTGGAGGGCATACTACAATTAACAGTACCATATTGTGTAAAATGTTGAGAGGGCTATGCAGCTAAATTACAAAGGTGTCTATTTGTAAAAAGAAAAATTAGAACATTTTACAGGTTTTTTAAAATGTCGTAGGGTCTCACGGACCCCAGTGTACCATACGAAGGTTAATTACGCACTTCATTAGAGATTTTAAAAACTAAATTCGGCAGTTGATGAGATAATTTATGTAGAAATAAAAAATATTAGCAAAGAAAATTTTTAGACAAAACTAGAAATGCGAAATTATTATATTGAATATAATATTGAAAATCTTACATTTGCACTGTATAAAAATGCATTTGCTAACATCGACAAGAAAGTATATAATAATATTTATAACTTCTTGTCTCAACATACCTTTCGATGAATCACGTAATGTGTTATCAAATAGGTACAATAGACTGTATCAAGCCACGTACCGAACCACTTGCCGAACCACCACAAAATTTGTAAATTAGCGCCGTAGTGTATAATAGTCAAACCATTTTAGATGGAAATAGCAATAAAATCATAAAAAAGTGATAGAACTCTACTTACCATTGCAATTAATTTCGTCAAAATAAGAAAAATTGTACCATCACTTTGTATTTACTAGAACTTTTCTAAAAATTGATGTAATTCAATCAATTTTTTTTACAAGCAAGATGAAATAATTGTCTTGGATGTGATCTATTTTAAGAACCTTTATTAATAACGGTAACGATTATAAAAATTATAACATGGCTACTTTTGCTATCTGAAAAATTGAGTAACTTTGCAGCAAAATTTTCAATATTTCTAATCATCTGATTGTAATAAAAAATAGATCACGTCCAAGAGCCAACTTTTATCTTTAAAGTGATTACAAAAAAATTTCTTAAAAGTTAGAATTTTTTCACTTCTAGTAAATACAAATGAACGATCTGTCCCATATAATTAACATAGGTAGGACGGCAGCCTTAAAGGATCGGTATTAATATGGAAAAATAATATTGTTAATAATAATGTTTAATTTAATTTAATTTAATAATAAAGCTAGTAGTTTAGTAAACTATCAATTATGGTACTACTAACTTATTGTCTTAAATCAGTCCTTCTTAATTAAAAATAATCCTTTATGAATTAAAATGATCGGTTACTGAAATAACAAAAATTAATTGCAATTGGCATTTGTGATAAATATAATAATAAGTAATGACAATATAATATTTTTTTACTCTTTATAATGTTAAGGTACGAACACAAAAAAAGCATGTTGCTGGTTTCTGGTTTCAAGCCCTGAAAATCTCACATGTTAATAGTAGATTGGCGGGAGCATAAAACCTGTTTTATTGTCTTCATATCTTAATAGTACGTACAAGTGATATAAATATATATCAATAAATACTGTTTTAGGATTGCAATGGTATAATATTTGGAAAACTCCACGACCGGATCAAAATCTTACTGTAGGACACATTTTGGTGATGCTATTATTAGATTCAATTTTATATTTGTTAATTGCTCTTTATATTGAAAAAGTATTACCTGGCGAATTCGGAATTCCAAAACCGTGGTACTTTCCATTCCAAGTATCATATTGGTTAAAACCATCGCCGTCTTTAGGTAAAGTAAATACATGCATATCTAAATTATATAAGATTTTAACTATTGAAAATTAATGAATTTTTAAAATTTTATTGTTAATAATAATCATCATCACAATTTCCTTCATGGGCGGTCCATCTTATCCTAGGTCGTCATACATCTCTGTGTTATTAATAATAAATAACATTATTCTATTTCTTCTTCTTGGTTTAAGCCTTAAGGCATGTTATCTCCAACATCTGCGTCGTTTTCTTTGCAGTGCTAGATCTGTGAGCATATAAATTGTTTAACGTCTAATAGGTAGTTTGCTAGACTTTTTTCCAGATGTGCCTGTAATCTTGGTTTTTTATGTTAATGATGGAAATTCATTAACCCAGGAGAACCACCGGTTTAACGTGCTTTCCGAAGCACGGAGACTAGTCATAAAAAAGTTTACCCTTTTCCGAATTTGAACATATTTGAACATATTTTGTTTTATACTGACTACACAGAAGATCATAAGTTAAAAAATAAAATTTTTAAAAACTATTAAATTTACTGCATTACCAAACGATGAGTAGGGAGAGTTTTGTAAAATGAGGTATGATGTTTAATTACTTTAGTTGTAAATAAATTGGTTTGACTTTTCATGTAGTTTTACATTTTATATAATCTAATATGTAAAATTCTCGTTTCACGGTATTTGGTAGGTTTGAGAATAGGTTGTTATCTATTTTTCATACCCTTAATCATATGCGCAGTAATTTGCATGGTAGATATAGTAATATACTTACATATTTGTTTTTCAAAATGGATTTTCTCCAAATTGGCTGAATTTTGAATTTTTAAATTTTTACATAATCTTAAAACTTGAATTATTTTGAATTACTATAAATTAAAAATTTCTAATAAATTATTTATTGAGCTTTCGGAAGATTATTTTATTTCATCATCAGAATAAAGTAAACAAGTTTCAAATATTGCAATGAGGTTTAACTTTCTTTTAATTTATAATATTTTGAAATATATAACTAATTTCAGATTCTACGTCATTTCAAAATTTCTCATTGGAAGAAACTTTTCAAAATCAAACTATCCACTTGGAAGTGGGAATTGTAATAAATGAATTAAAAAAAGTTTTTGCAAATCATAAAGCAGCAGTAGAAAATCTTAATCTATCTATATATAAAAATCAAATTACTGCACTATTAGGACATAATGGAGCAGGAAAGTCCACAACGATGTCTATGATAATGGGAATGATTCCACCGACTTCCGGTAGCGTTATTGTTAATGGTTACGATATTGCTACTAATATAGAGGCTGTAAGGCAAAATCTTGGATTATGCCTTCAGCATAATGTATTATTTGATAAATTAACAGTTAAAGAACATATATATTTCTTTAGTCGCTTAAAAAATCTTGACAAGACGCTAATCGAAGATGAAGTTAATAAATATATAACTGTACTGGAACTCACATCAAAAGTAAGCAATTAATTATATCAAAATATTAATTATAAATCATAATACCGTAAAACTTGTGTAACCCGGAACAGTTTGGGTTCGAGAATTATTCCGATTTGAGCAGATTTCACTTTAAGCAGATAATTTTACGTTATTTCTATAGATATGAAATATAAAGTATGAAAAAAAATTTAAAACGAAAAATTTCAATGGTAAACAATATTACAGCTTTTCCAATTTCCTGTTTGCACAAGTTTCACTAAAAACTGTCAGTATTTTAAATAAATGGTCAGTATTTTAAATCATATGGTCAGTTGTTGAAATAATGTGGACAGTATTTTAAATAGATAGTCGGTATTTTAAATAAATGGTCGGTATTTTAAACATATTATGCCGGTGTAAATAGAATAAAAAAGCAAATTGATCGCGATTACTTAAAAACATTCGGCGACACTGTTATTAATAATCCGCGATTTGAACTCAGAATTTCCGCTCTATACTCGACTAGCAATCACATTACTTCACTGCTCTGGCTTAAATGGCATAGATACATTACAATAATTATCTCCAAATAAAGAAGTATTTGATGAAGCTGTACCTTCGTTTATCAAAAAATTGCTTCAAAAAAAGTATACAGAATATTTTGAATACATGAAGCTGCAATGGTACAGATTCTATCAAAATTGGTATGAAAATATTGCGCATTATACTTCTACAAACAATGCATTGGAGTCTCAATTTAGTGATAAAAAAGTGGTCAAAAGAATATTCTAATAAAAGTAGAGTATTTAAGACTGTGACAACAGTTGAATTACAGCTTTGGACAAATGATCATCAATGGGCAAAAGCCAACGTAAAAATTTTATCAGTGCCATGAAAAAATTCATTTTAACATACGTATTATTTGTACATCCAATAAAGAGCCTATTATTACAGAAGAGGAAATTTCAACCGTATCAGAAGAGCGCTGGAACACTTTCGATCAATTTAAACAATGAGCATTCCAAGTGTGGTTTATGAATTTCCCAAAACAGAGAGAGAATTGGATGCATGGCCACTGAACTTGTGAAGGATTGTCACCCTGTACAGGGCGGCTCAATTTCGATCCTTCTTATGGGGAAATCGGTAACTATGGGAGATATCAAAAAATGGATGGCGCATCCTCGATCTCTTTTTTTGAGAAAATCTCAATGGCGAAAACCAGAATTTGCTATCTTTTTTTGTTTTCGAGTTATAGCCAAAATTTCGATAATTAGACTTTTCTATAAATGTCGATATTTTGGTTGTTTTTGAAGTTACCAAAAAAGTGTTAACTCTTTCTTCAGACACTTTTTTAAGGTCAACAAAATGGGATAAAGAGATTTTAAATATCTAGATTAGTTTCCGAGTTATAACATAAACTTGTGTTTTTTTAAATAGAAATCATAGTTGGCTATGACATTTTTAAATGGCGTTTTTTATCCTCTTTTCAATGATGTATAACATGTGGGGTCTAATATTTTAGTTTCATCCTATTTTATTAAAAAATGTAATAAAAATAAAGAAGAATGAAAAATTTAATATAATAGTAACTGTTTTTAGTAATACTTAACAAAAATTACAGTAAGTATTCAAACTGAACTCAGTTGTTTACAATTAATATAACTTTGTCAAAACAAACACTACGAAATTGGCATCTAAAAAATTTTTTTCCCCATTAGTTTTTAGTAGGAAAATATTTGTTTAGTTAGATAATTACTGCAATACTATGTTGCACATGCAAGAACAGCATTATAACTAGCTTGAATGAAGAACTCCAACATATCGTATTTTTCATAGTGTTCATAAGCCATTTTACATTTACGTAAAATAACAGGTAAATACAATAACATATTATTAGAATTGCTAATAAATATTTAATATTTTAATTACAGCAACTAAACTAATATTTTCCTACTAAAAACTAATTGATAAAAGAATTTTTTTGATGCCAATTTCGTAGTGTTTGTTTCGACAAAGTTATGTGTATTGAAAATAATAGACTTCAGTTTGAATACAATTACTTTAATTTTTGTTAAGTATTGAATATTTTTTATTGTTATCTACTAAAAACAGTTACTATTATATTAAATTTTTCATTCTTCTTTATTTTTATTACATTTTTTAATAAAATGGGTTGAAAGTAAAATATTAAACCTTACATGTTATACATCATTGAAAAGAGGATAAAAAACGACATTTAAAAATGTCATAACCAACTATGGTTTCTATTTAAAAAAACACAAGTTTATGTTATAACTCGGAAACTAATCTAGATATTTAAAATCTCTTTATCCCATTTTGTTGCCCTTAAAAAAGTGTCTGAAGAAAGTGTCAACACTTTTTTGGTAACTTTAAAAACAATCAAAATATCGACAATTATGGAAAAGTCTAATTATCGAACTTTTGGCTATAACTCGAAAACAAAAAAAGATAGCAAATTCTGGTTTTCGCCATTGAGATTTTCTCAAAAAAAGAGATCGAGGATGCGCCATCAATTTTTTGATATCTCCCATAGTTACCGATTTCCCCATAAGAAGGATCGAAATTGAGCCACCCTGTACAGTACTCGTATACTGAGCAAAATAACAAATAATACTAACCAAATTAACAAATTATACTAACCAAAATAGCAAATTATACTGACCAGTTAATGATAAAAATACTGACCAAAACATTAGTTTTCTTGTTATATTATTATCAGCAATTGTCATGACAAGGCCCGTATGTATGAGAAGGTTAATTAAATTTTGAACAAATTGTATTATGAAAAATACTTTTAGGCAGATGCTTTAACGGGAACACTCTCTGGTGGTATGAAAAGAAAATTATCAGTTGGTATAGCACTTTGTGGAAACTCAAAAATTGTAGTCCTAGACGAGCCAACTGCAGGTATGGATCCATCTGCTAGAAGGACTTTATGGGATTTACTACAATCTGAAAAATTAGGTAAATACAAAATCTGTGATGTTGTGCTTTGATTTATTAATAACCTAACAAAGTGTAAAAACAACACTTATTAAGTTACTGCTAAAGTTTGCCACATAGGTACCAGTAAAACTGCTTGCAAATTATTCTAAAACTATGTTAAACTCTATATTTTTGCTTTTGTTCAGTAGCGTTCTCAGTCAACCTAATTTCTTTTCGTTCCTGTGTAATTGATATTTGCTTTATAACCTTTTTTTCATCTCCTGTTACATTTGTACATCGTTTGCAAAAATTGCATTGGAGTTCTAAAGGTTCCTGTCTAAACTTTGGTCTACCTACTATACCAAATATCTCGCGTTTAATGATTTTTTATTAAAATGTTTTGCGTTTAATTTTCCGCAGCCAAATAATAATCCACCCTTCAATAATAATAATCATTATATTATTTAATTTGAGACTGTCGGAGAGTACTAGTCAAGCGAGTTGACTACGAACGCTCAATACCCGGTTCGAATCCGGGTGATGTTACAACTTTATACTGGCCGTCTCGCTGGTTTTCTAGGTTGGGGAGTTCTACGTCGGGCTGGCTCCTTGTCGTAGGTAAAAGAATAAAAATAACTTACAAAACCAAACGCCGCTTGGCGATTTGGAAATAGAGAAAGCAGCTTTAGTTGTATAATTATTGGTACCTATATGTATTTATGATATGTACACAGTACACAATTAACTCTAAATACATAGATTAGGTATATTTAATTTAAATTTTTTATGAACTATTGTGTAGGTAGAACAATATTATTTTCAACGCATTTTATGGACGAAGCTGATTTATTAGGAGATCGTATTGCAATTATGGCAGATGGTAATTTACAGTGCTGTGGCTCAAGCTTCTTTCTTAAAAATAAGTATGGAACTGGATATCATATGGTTATAGATAAGAAGTTAGATTGTAATGTAGAAGCAATTACTAAACTAATTCAAAACTACATACCAAATATTAAGGTAAATTGCTAATAAGTAGCGAAACCTCGGTGTAACAGATATCTATCTAGCTATGTTTACCATTTACTTTTGTTATAATAAGAGATTGGCTTTAAAACTTTATATCGAGGTTCTACTGTAATATATAAAAAATCCGTAGTACAGTGGGGCCCGCTTAATGTGATTGCGGTTAATGTTATCATTCGGATATTGTTATCACTTTTGCCAGGAACGGAACGGACATATATTATTACACACAAAAAACATCGCTTATAGTTATCATATTATTCTTAAGATTATTTTCTCCCACGAGCAAAGGAGTTGAATTTCAGTTACAAGCATTTTTTTTATATTATGCATAAGTCACCCACATAATTTAACACGTTGAATGCTGGTGTTATATTTCAAGGTCGATCTCCTACGCTGGAACTTTTTATTTGCATTATAAAATGCCGTCACGTAGACGGCGGCCACGCCAGTGAAGTGACGACAGCCGCATTCAATGTGTTAAAGTCAGGTGTTAGCAAGAAAATCTGCCTATGATTTATTTTTTTTAAAGACTTTTTATCACCGTCACATTACATTTTTATGTTTATTAAGAATTCCGTCGTTTAAATACATAAAAAACTTCACAATGTTTAACTATAATTAATTAATTATTGTACATGTAGTACATACTAATAAATAAGCAATACAAAATTTTTTTTGTTTATTGTTATCAATCGGTTATTGTTATCAAAAACCCAGGGTGACTTGTATAGTGCAAGTTTAACCGGTAACTATGGTTTAAACTCGGATTTTGACTATTGTGATTGGCTAATCTACAGTTTAAAATTTTAAACTAGATCTATACAAGTCACCCTAAGTCCCGATGTGATCACATTAAGCGGGCCCCACTGTATTATGATTGGATTAACATAAACTACTGTTACAGTTGACAGTTTAGTTAGTTGACATTGGGTTTGTTCGTTTGCCTTGCATTAACTAGAACTAAACACGTTTGTATGACGTCACTATACAACTATGTGCAGTATTATTTTGCACTAACTTGCTCAGTTCAGGTGAGCTATTAAAAAATAGGTCACTAAATTGCTTTTTGCCGTACGAATAAACTCAATTTACATTACCGCGACTCCACTGTGTATATTAGCAAAAAGTGCTGTCAAATAAATTTTTTTTAAATTTTTAAGCTATTTTCTCCAATTATTTGTTAAAGCAAAAACTGTAAGAAAGTTGAAATAAGGAAAATTTCTTACAAGGTCAAGATGTGCTTTAATGCACGTATAAAATTAATTAGTTAAAAAATATTTTTTAGGTTAAAACTGATATTGGCCATGAACTAACATATGAGTTGTGTAAAGAAAACGTTCAGGTGTTTGAAGATATGCTTACAGATTTTGAAACAAAAAGTAGCAGTTTGGGAGTTTCAAGCTATGGAATTTCTTTAACTACCTTAGAAGAAGTTTTTATGAAGTAAGTTTATAATAGTTATCATAAAAGTATGCACATATCAAATATTGCCGTTTATAATGTATTAATTGTTTGGTTCTTTGAAGTCCGCTATTAGCAGACGGCAATGAAATGATACATACATGGTAGAGCGATTAGTAATTCTTTAGTTCAACCTCATGGCGTACAATTTTTTACTTTCCAAGTGTCTACCTGCTCACGCTAGGTAACATTGGTATATATAGGAACTTAGTCCCCTTTGGAAGTTAGTTGTTTGAAATTCGCTAAAATTGTTTATAAAGGTTTTTTTCTAAAATTTTATTGTTGAAAAATCTTCTAACCCTTATAAGTTTTTAATTTGAATATATCGGAGTTGCTTGATCGTTTATTTTTTCAACCAATAATATCGAATATTTTTCTCAAATGTATTTTTCTTTTCACCGCACGTATTTATAAAATCTATATTAAGATAATATTATACATCTCTAATAAAATTCACTACAAATATAAAAAACAGCCAATAATATGATTTTTAAGTGTTGAAAAACTGGTTAAGTTGAATTAACCTAACGCCCGTACAGTCTACAACCTTCAATCATTATGATATTTTCCAAAAAACTTTATTTATGTAGGTACATAAAAAATTCATACACTGATGTTGATTTTCTTGAGTAAAAAGTTTGCAAAACGTCTTTATTGATCTTCAAAAATACATACAAGTAGCACACGCAGTGCTTGTTTAAAGGTTAACCATTTGTGCAGCGGTAGATGTCATTCCAGCAATTTTTGCCAAAATAAATAAATGTAGATTTTCTTTGTGTTGATATTTTAATGTACTTTTTAGAAAATTATTTAATGTGGAAAAGTTTTTTTATAATATTTGCTTCAATTCTAAGACATACCTTTCTGATGATCTAATTTTATCTTAGGGTAGGAGGAGATCCAAGTCTGCCTGAATCCGTTAATTCAGAGGGTGGTAACACATGTTTTAAAATTGCTAAAAGAATGAATTTTAATTCTAAGAGTAACAACAAGAAAAGTATCAGTAACAGTTCTTTGATTAGTAATTCTTATCTAATGTTCAATGCAAGAAGTAAGTTTAAATTCTTTTAAAGAAGGCTTTTAATTCTATACACCGTTTTATTTGCAGCTAATAATGAATCAATTGAATTAATAAATGGTTGGAGGTTATTATTAAATCAATTATTAGCAATGTTTATGAAAAAAGGATTATATTTATATAGATCTTGGATTTTAACAATAATTCAAATAACTATTCCATCGATATATATATTTTTAGCTATCATTATCATGAAAGACAAATTTGAACTTCGTAATTTACCTAATCTGAAAATAGGATTTCAAATATATTTTGAGCCCGTTACAGTAATAACCAGATATTTACCTTATATTTATTCCGAGAATTATATAAAAAATTTACGTAATAGAAAATTGATCAATTGGGAACAACAAGATTTTGAAAAAAATATAATATCAAAGGTAAATATTAAAAATTGAACATATATTTTTAATAATTCTTTTTCCCCCCAAATTTTAGACACAGGAAGATCCGCGTACTGTACACTACCGTTACATTGTTGGAGCAACATTTCATGGTAATAACACTATCACTGCTTGGTTTAACAATCAAGCATATCATTCTGCTCCGTTAACGCTGCAATTGGTTTTAAATTCGATTTTACAGACAGAATTAAATTCGACCAATTATTCTATAGGAATATATAATAAACCATTGCCATTTTCACTGAAAACAAAAGTAAGAATAATTTTTATATTGTTTCTAAATTTGATTTCAATTAATAAAAGCCTGCAGTAGCTACTACATTGAAAGTGAAAATGTTCTCCTGCCAAGTTCAACAAAAAGTTGAACTGTCTCCGAGATCCCGGTTAATTAGTTCCGGGTTTTAAAACAATTCAAACTTTTTTCAAAATAATTGGTTTTAAGCAAGGACTTGACACATATCCATTACGATTGGTAGGGATGTACTGAACGTAATTTTGAAACCGTCCAGATAATATTTATAAATTTCTGCGAACGATGAACAACGCTGGGAGTTGAAAAAGCTAAATTCATAGAAATAGCCAATTCACACCGTATTTTCAAGTAATTTCCAATTTTTTGACATATTCAAAGTTCTATTTTCAATAATCCATAAAATTTTTCTTTTACTGTTTTTTGAACCATTTAGCAATATCTGATACTTCATAAATTTTTAAATTCGTGAACCGGGTTAGCGTGTTATTCCAAGGAGCCACTAATGGGGCTCCTTCCAAGTTAACTTTAAATTTAAGTTAACTTTAAATTTAAAGTAATAAAACTAATATGTAATCAACTAAAAATAGTTAATATGCATAAAATCCAAACTAAAAGAAAAATAAAAGAAAAAATATAGCACACATCAAACACAACTTAGCACAACTTTTATTTTTTAAAATGTCCAAAAACACTGGACAAACTTTAAACACAAAAATCCAAACCCTCACGAAATAGTACTTTTCAAAACAGTTTTGTTTATTTCTATCTTAATATAGCCGCAGTATTGCGACTATTTATTTTTTAGTGATAATCACTTATTTTTTTAATTCTGAAATTATTAACGGTTTTTGAGTTACAAATTTAATAAAGAAAATATTAAAAAATAGAAATCGTATTCTTTTGTTTTTCTATATTCTATAAAATAATAAACGCCCTGTTCCAGTTAAAATGAACAGGTTACCTACAACTGCAATTTAGTGACTTTTCATTGTTTTACTTTTCAGATTTCAAGTATTTATCAAATCGGCAATGTAGGTTTCCAAATAGCATTTAATATTGGATTTAGTATGGCATTTGTGTCAGCCTTTTACATAATGTTTAATATCAAGGAACGAGTATGTAAATCTAAACATCTACAATTTATTGCTGGAGTAAATGTAATTACGTTTTGGCTACCATCTTATATTTGTGATGCTATATTGTTTACATTAACGTCTTTTTTTACCGTCCTTACGGTATACGCGTTTCAACAAGAAGGCTTTTCGACATTTGAAGACATGGGTAAGTTTAGGCGAAAAGTTTAAGTAAGTTTAAGCGAAAACTTACATTATTTAACTAAATCAATTTTAAAAGGTCGGCTGTTCTCAATATTGATTATTTTTGGATTTTCTGTTTTACCCTTGATGTATTTATTTTCATATTATTTTGACATTCCATCAACAGGCTATACGAAAATTACACTAATTAATATTTTTACAGGTAATACATAGCACCTACTTAAAAGTAAAAATATATTTAAAAACTCTTTTTTTTGTAGGAATCGCTGCTTTTATGCTAGTAAATATGTTTAGATATCCAACATTGGGTTTGCAAAACTTATCAAGTATTTTTAATTGGATATTCATTATCATTCCTCATTATTCTTTAAGTTCAGCTGTACTAAACTTAAACGAATTTTATATGTCAAATAAAGTTTGCGGCGAGTTCTTGGATAAGTGTGTCAATAGTAAAATACCGTTTTGTCCGAATATTACAGTGAGTTATTCACTTTGCCAAACATTAATTTGTACTGTGGGAAAGAATTGTTGCTGTAAGTAGCACATGACCATGTGTTATAGAATTGTAGTTTTCTAATTGTTTGTTATATTACAGCTCTTGGTGAAAATTATTATGAATGGAACTCTCCGGGTGTTGGAAAAAACATTACGTTTTTATTAGTATTTGGGATATTCCTTTGTGGAATAGTATTACTTAATGAATTCAAAGTAATTGAAACTATATTAGAAATGATTTCAAAAAAATCTAGTAAAGTTATTGATTCTATTGAAAACTGTGATAGTGATGTGTTGCAAGAAAAAATTAAAGTAAATGAAATAGTCTTTCAAAGAAAATCAGAAATTCCAAGTTATAATCTTTTGGTGCATAATGTTACCAAAAGTTATAATAATTTTATTGCTGTAAATAATCTTTCTTTGGCCGTTAATGAAAAGGAATGTTTTGGTTTGCTGGGTATAAATGGGGCAGGAAAAACAACCACCTTTAAAATGTTAACAGGAGATTTGAATTTATCATCTGGGGACGTGTGGATTGGTGGTTTATATTTGGGTAGCAAAAAGAAAAGTATTTATCAAAATATAGGATATTGTCCACAATTTGATGCTCTGCTAGAAGATTTAACGTGTTTTGAAACTTTAATAATGTTTGGATTATTGAGAGGAATCACCAGAAAACATAGTGCTTTGTTAGCTAAAGAATTGGCACATAGATTTGATTTCTCTAATCATTTGTATAAAAAAGTTAAACAGTTAAGTGGAGGTAATAAACGAAAACTAAGTACAGCAATAGCTTTCATAGGTAAACCAAAAGTTGTCTATTTAGATGAACCTTCAACAGGTAATACGCATGGTTTAATATAATCGAAATTATTAACAACAATATTTCAAGGTATGGATCCTGTAACAAAGCGCAATCTATGGAAAGCTTTATGTCAAATTCGTAATGAAGGAACATGCATTATATTGACATCTCATAGTATGGAAGAATGTGAAACTTTATGCACACGTATAGCTATTATGGTAAACGGTGAACTTAAATGTTTAGGTACATCTCAGCACTTAAAAACAAAATTTTCTAATGGTTTTACTTTGACCGTCAAAACCAAAAAAGAAGCCGATGAACGTGTGAGATTAGAAAATTTAAATAAAATAGAAATATTTGCAAAGCAATATTTTATAAATATATTGCTTCGTGAAAAACACGAAGATCTGTTAACATTTTATATAACAAATCAAGTTTTACCCTGGTCAAAGATGTTTGGAATTATGGAACGTTCAAGACAATTGTTAAATATTGAAGATTATTCAATTGGCCAATGCACTTTAGAACAGGTAAACAAAATTACATACGAAATATTTTTGTAAATATTACTATCGTATTTTATTTCAGGTATTTTTAAGTTTTACGAAATACCAAAAGGAAGACAATAATTGATAAATACAATTTAATTTTATAACGCTTATACAATATTATCTTAAAAATCTCTTATCGTCGAGATACCAACGATTTACAAGCTTTAATTGAAAAGAAGCGGTGTGTGGAATTTTAAATACTCCAATAATAATAATTAATGTTTTAGTAGGGTTCTGACTGCGAATGCTGACAGTGATGACGTATATTCACATAAGCATTCCACTCTACATAAATGGCCGACTCTCGGTCACTATTCGCTACTGTACCTTATGGAATAAACGATTAGGGTAAAAAATAGTCTGATAAAATGTTACAGAAATTTAGCAAAAGTTAAACATTGATTTAAAGAATTAGGGCAATTTTTGAATTGGCCTATTAAGAGATATTTAAATTTAAATAATATTAAGTAAAATTTATTTATTTAATTAAATTAAAAAAGAGTTCATTCATCAATATGTATGCACTATATAGTTTGTAACTTTTTATACATAAATAAAAAGCTGTAGGTATATTTTAACTTTAATTAAGACTACTTTTATAATTTGTGACTGATAATAATATAAACGGTAAAATTATTTTTATTTTGGTCACCTTCAGAATGTAATGTAGTAGGTATGTATGTATGACATGGTTATACATCTGATATACATACATTTAGATATCCTTGAATAAATTGAATTGATTTAAAATTGGTTTGTAAAAAATAGTCATTTCTGTGTTACCGTTTTAATGTTAGATACATCAATCATAATCACGCTTTCATAAAATAGAAAATTAAACATAAACACAATACATAAGTAAAAGTAAACATATAATTTTTGAAAGCGTAATAGCAAAATCGATTAGTGATAAATATTCTTAAATAATTAATGAATTAACATGACAACATTTTTCTCACATAAAATAGTTGTGTTGGTAAATTCAAAAGCATCAAGTTAATATTGTTAAACCAAAATGTCAAATTTAAATACACTTTACAGTACTTTAAAACCAGTATATTATATTGGTCGGATTTTTGGTTTAGTGCCTTTTAATGTCAGAAATTCAAAAATTGAAAAATCGCAGTTTGGTGTTCTATGGAGTATCATCGTTATGTCAATTCTAACAGGTTTTGCTTTGAATTCTCAACTTACTGAAAATAAATCAAAGCATGATTATGGAATATTAATGAAATTATGTAATTACATGGCTAAATATTTAGATATAGCAAGTATGAGTATTATAATATTTTGCAACTGCATTCATCAAAATACGGTAAGTTAGTACAGTTTTAGTTGAGTGTAGAATTGATTTTGTAATTTACTAGTATAAATACATGCAATATACCTATTGTACTTACATTAGGAGCTATTCCGCTATTAATTAAGATACTTGTCACGGAAAGTTTCATGTTGTCAGCAAACAATCACTTGGTCTCATTAATTGCTAATTCTGACAACTATTTATCAAATAAATTATTTTATAATGATAATAAGGTCCAAATGGTTAATTTTTAAAAATATTGCTAAACGTTCTTCTTTTTTACTTATACTGCTGTTATAAGAAGAGTGTCCGATCTAATAGCAAATTCAGATTCTGAGATTTTTTTTTATAATTTTTAATAGCATCTTCAGTTTTTACTGCAAAAAGTTGAAATTTAAAATAAGCTTTATTTTTTCTTAGCTCTACCAATGTTTTCTTTGTCTGTATTGATGAAGCAGTTTTGATGGTTGGATATCTTTCAATTTTTGTAATTGTTGCCTCCATGCCTCGCGATATTAATATAAGATATTTTTGTGTTTAAATATATATTACAAGGGGGGCTTTGCCCCCCTGGCCGCTGTCGCGGCCCTAATAGCACATAAACGAAATAACTTTGAGTTGTAAAACTTCTTTTCATACAACATTTTTTTCCGATGATTAATATATCTCAACGGATGAACGGATTAACGTTTAAACGAATTATAACGTCATACAGCTTGAAAATTTAAAATAAATGTTATCGATTACTATTAGGTATTTTTTTATTTTTTGAAAACGTTCTGCAATTTTACTATTGGTTAAAGGGAAAGAACCAATCACAAACTTCCAAAACGTTGCATATTTTGTCCTTATCTTTTTACAAAATTAATTTTTCCAAAATATTGCACTGCAATATCGGCGTTTTTCCGACATATCTCCGGCATCATGAGGTATTGTTATTATTAGGGAATTATGGCAATTTGAGCTACTGTCTGATTTTCGCTTTTTATGCATTCATTCAAAGGTTCCTGTGATATTTTTGCTGGCGGATTTGATTTTGATAGTTCTTGTTGCTGCTGTTGTCTTTCCCTGAGTTCCTTGACACGTTCTGCTGATGTTTTAGAAGATAAAAACTCGTAATTTGTTGATGGGAACGACGGCTGCGACCGATCAACGTCTCAAGTACTAAACAAATCAAATTGCCTGAGATGTTGATCAGTTGATCAGTTTATCAGTTTATACCATGATATAAAGGTTGAGACAGTAAAAATAATTTTATATCGTATATAGTATAAGCATTTCGGTTTCATAAAAATGTTACAAAAAAACGTTACATAAAAACGTTACATATTGGGCTTATCTTTTTATAGTATAGAGTAGATAATTTGTCCGTGAATTACAATTTCGGTTGACAAAAACCAGTTTTTAAAAAGTAAAAACCTTTATTACACAGGACTTAACTACTTCTACAGTGAATTAGAAAAAGCAACTACTGATGCTCTGCACCTCTATTTAACACCTTTGTTATCTTAAGGCTAGTGATACACATGCTACTAGGTCGCATGCTTTCATGCGACTGCGCATGCTCTCTTGCGACTAGTTACCAATAATTGCATAAGAGCATGCGCAGTAGCATGAGAGCATGCGACTTAGTAGCATGTGTATCACCGGCATTAATCTAAGAAAAGCGAATGAACTACATCTTATCATTCTACGTATAACATAAATATCGTAACTCCTCTGGCCTAAGATGAGAACTATGGGTTACCAGAATTCGAAGATAATTTGATGTTGATCTCCTTTGTCGGCTTACCATTTTCTTCTTCGGCTTCCTCTGCTGAGGGTTTCAAAATTTTGATTCTATTATAATAATATTTAAAAAATACATAAATTAAAATTACAAAGATTATAACATAAATGATTAATGTATATCCACTAATTCTGTGGAAGTGAACCGAAGTATCATTTAATGAATTTAATTTTTCTTTTTGATTTGACAAGTCACTAAAAATATTTTTGATTTCATCGACATTTACTGAATTTAATTTTTCAGTTTTAAAATTAAAATCGTTGTGTACTTTTTGATTTTGACTATAATATAATTTAGGTAATTCAATATTTTTAAATTCCAAATTTAAATTCTTAAAAGTCTTTAGTGTTATCTCTTCTATTTTCACTTCACATTTTGTTTCTATTTGAACTACGTAACTCCCGTTTAAATACACACTGTCTTTGTCATTACCGCACTTGTTCGTAGCAACAACACTTTTTGGTGTAATGATGATCCATTGATTATTTTCCAATTTTTGAATTTTGATGTTGGTTATTTGAACATGAATTAATTTACAATTCGTTGCATTTTCCGAGTGTCGTAGTAGTTGGATTTCACATGGTGCATCTTCTTTGAAATCGATAATTTCTCCATTTTGACATAAATATTCCTTGTTCGAAATTTCAAGACATCTTGCAGTAAGAAATGCGTATTTTTGCTCATTATAAAGGAGGTATTCGGAATGAGGAATTATTGTTTTGAAGGATGTATCGGATAATATTGGCAAAGGATATAAATGATAGTAATTGTAACTTTCAGTTTCTACTATTGGAATTTCTAAAATAAAAATGATTTGATTTTCTTTACTATAACTTTTTATTTCCATAATTTTTTCAAATAAAAGAATATTTTTAATTTCTGGTTCAAATGGAAATTTATTTTTATTATTCAGTTGTTTATTAATTATTAAAATTTCATTCAGTAGTTCTTTTGGATCTAACATTGAATTATGAAATGTGTTAATTTTTGAAAAAGTGATAGCTACTTCAATTTTTTCCAATGAATCGTAGATTGTTTGAAAGGCTGACATTATTTGTGAAATAAACATTTGTATAAGAAAGAAATGATAAGTTTCGATATTTTTAAATTCCATTGTTTTTAATATCTTTTCTATTTGTAAAATTTTGGATTCTAATATTAATTGATTTTTTGCTAATGTTTGAATGTTTTTCTGATAATTGCCAATTGAATTTTGTAATAATGTTATCTGTTCTTTTACTAATGATTTAATTTTATCTTGGTTTCCTGAAATTGTCATTATTGCTTTGTCATATTTTTCCGCATCATTTTGATCTAAATTTCCAGTGATTGCTCTAATTATGGATCCTAAACCGTCTACTAAACCTCGTTTGGCTCTATTTTGATTTAAAGGATTTAATTGATGAATTTGTAATGTTATTTTTCTTTCTAAAATATTTATTAAATCATAGGAATTATTTAATTCTTGTTTATAACTTTCAGTAAGATTTGTCGAACTAATTTCAAATGAATTTTTTAATTGATTTAATTTTGTTTGAAGTGAATTGAATTCTCGTATGGTATCAGTAATATCAAATATTTGAATGAATGACCAAGTATCAATTTTATTTTGGGCATTTCCTAATTTTAAAGGTAAGAGTCCAGGGTTTTCAGTTATTTTGTGGAATTTTGTAGAAAAGGTTGCGGTTAACAAGGTGAATCTGAAACAAGAAGCATCTTAAGTTCTTTGATATGAATAATTTCGTTCTTGTTTTGTTTGTTAGTAATTTGTACTTTATTTTTATCTAAAATTTCGGTAATTTGGTAAGGTCCAATAAATTTGTTCTCTTTCTTATTTCGAGTTTTTGGATTTTTCTTAAAAACAGTTTGATTTAATTTAAAATGTCATTAGAATCTCCGTGAGTGTTATGTTTTGAAGCTACCTTACGTTTCTGGTCAAATTTTGGGGGATTCCAAAAGAAGTAAAGTATTTAATTAAAGCTTTGCTAAAGTGAATAGCAGTTTTACCTTCTATAAAAATTGCTTGAGCAAATTTAGTAAATGAATCTACTAATGTTAAATAATTTTTATTATTGAATTAAAATTATTTGTTCTTCAGGGGCGATTACAGTATTAACTCTTTTTGTACATCTAATTAATTTGGGTTTGTTACCAGTAAAATATACTAAACAAAAATCCTTGTACAATTGATCATTGTGAAAATACATGCAATAAACTTTTTGTGGGTCCGTGTATTCTTTCAGAAAATCTAAGATTAATTGATCGTTATCTTTTTCCGGTATTTTCAGTGTAATTATTTTATGGTTTTCATAACTATCCTGATTTACATCTGCTTTGTGATAAACGTTCGGAAACACTAAAATTTGGTTTACTTTGTTGTTAATGATTTCATCACAAGATTGAATTCCGTCATTTGTATTTTCGTTTACGTTAGAATGCACTGTAGACATTGTGGGACATTGGTTGTCTTTAATTTTTGTGTTAGGGGGTCTAATTTGGATATCGGATAAAATTTTGATTTCTGGTTTTATGTCTTTACTAGTCGAAGGTTGGGGTTGGTCATTTATAATATTTTCAACGATAAATTCACGTAAAAATTCAACAATATCGTCGTTTACTTCTCCAGGATTATTAATTATCGATTCATTTTCTAAAGCATTAATTGAAATTCTAGATAAGCAATCTGCATTCGTGTTATATTTCCCTTTTTTATAAATAATTTCATACTCAAATTCCTCTAATTTTAAACGCCATCTTATTAATTTTGAGTTTGGTTCCTTTAAACTAAAAAGCCAGGTCAACGGCCTGTGGTCTGTATAGATAGTAAACTTGCGTCCGTATAGATATGGTCTGAAATGTTTACATGCCCAAACAATCGCGAGTAACTCTTTTTCGATAGTTGAATATTTAGTTTCCGTTTCATTTAATGTTCGCGATGCGTATGCAATGGGTTTGTCTTTTGGTATTTCACCCTGTGACAGGACAGCTCCTATTGCAAAATTACTGGCGTCTGTAGTCAAAACAAAGGTTTTGGTAAAGTCCGGGTATTGCAAAATTGGGTCGTTTGTTAAAATTTGTTTACATGTTTCAAAACAGTCTAAAAATTGTTGATCATGAATTATTTTTGCGTCCTTCTTTAAACTTTTTGTCATGGGCTTGGTGATTTTTGCAAAGTCTTTTATAAATCGCCTATAGTAACCGATTAAACCTAAAAAGCTTTTGATTTCTGTTCTAGTTTTTGGAATGGGAAATTTTTGAATAACTGATATTTTATCTGGGTTTGGTTTTACACCATCTGGGGTTATTACATGTCCTAAATATTGAACTTCTTTTTGTAAAAATTCTGATTTGTCCAATTGGATCTTTAAATTACTTTTCCTAAGTCGGTCAAAAATGTCCTTTAATCGTTGCAAATGTTCTTGAAGAGAAGTACTAAAAATAATAATATCGTCTAAATATACGAGACAAGATTCGTGTTGAAGGCCTCTTAAGACGTTGTCCATTACTCTTTGAAATGTGGATGGAGAATTTTTGAGTCCCATTGGCATTCTCTTAAATTGGTAATGTCCACCTTCTGTAGAAAATGCAGTTTTTTCTACATCCTTAGGATCTACTTCAATTTGGTGAAAGCCACTAGCTAAATCTAATGTTGAAAAATAATTTGCTTTTCCTAACTTATCAAGAATATCATTAATATTTGGTATGGGGTATTTGTCGTCAACAGTTTGGTCGTTGAGCTTTCTATAATCAATTACTATTCTCCATTTTCTTTTTCCAGAAGCGTCCAATTTTTTTGGTACAATCCAAATTGGGCTAGACCACGGTGAGACACTGTGTTCAATAATTTTTTGATCTAACATTTTTTTTATTTGCGTTTTTACTTCTTGTTTGTGAACTTCGGGGAATCTATATGATTTGGTATAGATTGGGTTAGTGTCTTTTTTTAACTTAATTTTGTGACTAATTTTGCTTGTAAAACTTAAAGGGATGCCATCGCAAAAGAAGATATCGCGGTACTCTAAACAAAGTTTCCTAATTGAATCTTTTTCTTCTTTATTGCAATGTTCCAATCTTATATTTTTTAAATTTTGTTTTAATAAATTTTCCTGTTCTAAATTTAGTGGTTGATGATCGATATCCATTTTGTCAAAAAAGTTTACGTCTACTAAATTTATTGGTTCAATTTTTAACTGATCTAAAATGTTTAATTTTACGTGGTTTTCTCCGCTATTAATAATTGTGGTGATAGCAAAATAATTCAAGACATTTACTATTGCTTTTGGGGTTTCTAATCCATCGTGAAATTTAACATAATTTAAAATTCCTGTTCCTTCTTTTAAATTTACAGGTAGCTTAACTACTTGTTGTACTCTTGGTGGTATTATTATTGAATAGTTTAATTTTGAGTTATTATTAGGATTTTGTATTATAGGTTTTTTATCAGTATCGATAATTATTGAAATTTCAGTATGTGGTGTTGTAATTGTTCTTTCTGCAATATTAATTTTAGCATTCAATTTTTCGATTAAGTCGATTCCGATTAGTCCTTGGTATTTTTCGTTGAATTTGAAAAGATAAAATTTATGATTTTGATCTGTATTAAAAATTTGGAAGATAGGAATCTCGGCTACTTCATCATGATATGAAATATTATGTGCCGTTTGAATATTAAAATTTTCGTTTGAAATGAAGTTATTGTAAAAATGATGAGCTAATTTTGGATCGATCAAGCTTTTTGAACTACCCGTATCTATCAAAAATTTTGCATTAATTTCTGGTATATAAATATAGGGTAAGTTAGATTTGAAATTATGTAATTGAACTATCTGGGTTGGTTGGAATAAATGACTTCGTGAAAATTTGTTTCATTATTATCATTGTTAATGTCGTTGTGTTGACATTGACCCTCGTCTATAAATATGTTATCTTGTTGCAAGAATGCATCTTGAGGGTACAAGTTACATTCTTCCGGCAGGTTGTTAAACTCGTCTTGATTTACATTTTCCGTATAATTAAATAAATTTTCAAATTCGTTTTCGGTTTCTTGATTTTCGGTTACATTCTGATTAAAAAGGTGGTTCATAGAATATTTTGATCTTTCAAAAGTAGCATGACCACTACTTGTATCCATTGGTTCGTGTAATCGATTTGTAATTTGTGTTCTACCCGATCTGTTAAAATTTTGATTCATACCTTGAAAAGGTCTAGGTTGATTTTGAAAAGTTTTATTAAAATTAGTATTTTGAAATGAAGGTCTTTGATTAATCGCAGAGTTGTTTTGAAATGGTGAAAATCTATTAAAATTTGGGGTGTTTTGAAATTGTGGCGTTTTGTTAAAATTTGAATTATTTTGAAATGGTAAATTTTTATAAAAATTTGAGTTATTTTGAAATTGTATAGGTTTACTAAAATTTGAAGTATTTTGAAAAGGTGAAGACTGATTAAAATTTTGCGAATTTTGATACTGTGGAAATCTGTTAAAATTTTGAACGTTTTGAGTTGTTGGAGTTTTATTCAAATTAAAATTGGTTTTAAAATTATTATTTAATTTTCCAGGTGTTAATCTTTGTTCCGGTCTAAACATAATATTCGAATTTAAAGTGTTACTTTGGTTAGTGGAATAAAGAAAATTTTGTTCTTCTAATAATAAGCTCATTGCTTTTTCAAGACTATCTGGATTTCTTAATCTAACATTAGTTTGAATTTGTCCAGTTAGACCTCTTATAAAAGTTTTTAAAGCTAAATTATTGTAATTTTTTATTTGAATCGCCATTTCTTCGGGTGGCATTGATGTTGAATTTAAATTTGACGTGATTAACGATCGTACGTCTTGACAACGCATGCCAAAATTATAAAAAGATTCATTTCTATTTGGTTTCAAATCAATTAAATCTTGCACGAGACAATCGATATTTCTTTGATCTCCGAAACTTAATTGTAATGCTGATTTTATAGCTAACCAATCGTTGAGTTCGCTACGGGAACCAATTAAAATTAAAGCTCTACCTGTTAATTTGCCTAATACAGCTCTTAACAAAAATTGGTTTAAAGCGTTATCGGTAGCGTTAGAAAATGTATTTATTAAATTTTGACAATTATCTATAAAAATATTCAAAGTGTGAGGGTTTCCCTCGTATTGTGAAATACTATCTAAATGCAATTTTAATAAATGATAATTTGTTGCCATTGTTGATGGTTCTAATTTTATGTTACTAAATAAATTTGCTAATTTTTCGAAATCAATTTCTGGGTTCATAAATTTATCGTACGTTTCTTGAAAGTTACACTTATCTATCTTATACTAGGAATTGAAATGATATGAAATTAAATGAGACTTACAATAATGCTGTTTTCATTCTTTGCGGTTCGTTTTCTTAGTTGCTAATGCCTATAAGTTTGGACGATGCTTGTTCCTTCCTCAGGACTTCCTAAATTAATTGTCAACAGTTCGGACGATGCTTGTTCCTCCCTTGATGACTGCTGTGCTGTTTTTGTCCAAATTGAATTTTTTTTTTCTTCGAATTCCCAATTAATCGATGATACGAAAATTGCTCTTGCGATAAGGTCAATTTTGGGAATACTACCGACTGCGCCAATTACAATTTCGGTTGACAAAAACCAGTTTTTAAAAAGTAAAAACCTTTATTACACAGGACTTAACTACTTCTACAGTGAATTAGAAAAAGCAACTACTGATGCTCTGCACCTCTATTTAACACCTTTGTTATCTTAAATCTAAGAAAAGCGAATGAACTACATCTTATCATTCTACGTATAACATAAATATCGTAACTCGTGTATTTCTTCTTCAATTCCGTTGCATTATTATGTAAATCCAATGACAGCGTGTGTTATAAAAAGTTTATCATCAGCGGGTCCCAATTTAAATAAAAATTGATGTATTTTACCACACGATAATGCATTATTGAGTTAAGTGACAAATAATTTTCGTTATTGGGAACAAATTATTCCATATAACTTGTAAAACTTGAACTTGAACAAATTGTAATAATGCAGTATTGATCCCAATACATCACCATAATATTTTATGAGAATTTACATGTTTTGAGTTAATAAATAAATAGAGCAAAACAAGGTTAACTTATACACTTTTTTATATTTGTATTTTTATATGTTCAAATAACTACAACATGTTCAAATTTTTTCTGTCAATAACTTTGTTCTACAGAAATCTAAGTATCTTGTAGTTGAAGTAAAATAAAAATAATTTATTTAGCAGTTTGATTTTTATGACAGACAGGAACCTATAAAAGTCACTCCTTCTAGCAAATATTTAAAAATTATGTAAATTATGGAATTACTAGGTACATAGTACAAGAGATTAAAAATCTATTAAAAATTTGAGTGTCAATAGGTGTTAATAATAATAGATACGTAAATGTGTAGCGAGAGTGTCGCTACTATATCTTATTTGGTTAAATACTTTATTGTCCAAGTCCTTACTAATCGTAGGTGAGGAGGTCGTGTGCCGTTCTTGGTCGATGGTTGTTGTTGGTGTTTTGTGTTCGTTGGTGTTTGTTTGGGTGTGTTTGTTTGTGTGTGAGCCGCCACAAATGCAACAAGAAATTTATATACGGGTTGCATAAGCAACATAAAGATGGAAAGCAAAATATCAGAACAGTTCAATAATCACCGACAATTTTTAAGATCTATTTAAACAAAGCTTTAAAACAGTGGATAAAAAAGTGCCAGAACATAGGCATACAAATAATATTATACAAAATGATATGCAAATGATGCATACAAATGATTGCGGATGATCAGGTCTTAGTAGCTGCCGACGAACTGGACGCTAATTATATGTTAAGAAAGCTAGCAAAAGAATATAAATAGTGCGGATTGATAATAAACATAAAGAAAACCGAATATCGTGTAGTGGGTGAAAAAAAAGAAGACTTAAACATCGAAACAGAAAAAATTAAATACACCCTTAAATACACAAAATATTTTGGTGTTACCTTCTCTGTCTCGGGTAATGACGATATAGATATAAAAAATAAAATAGGTCAAAGACGAAGAGTTATAAAGCAATTGAACCCAATACTATGGAATGGTAAAATAAAGAAAACAACAAAAAAGGCTATATACAAAGCAATCGTGGAAAGCATATTGACTTATGGTTCAGAAGTTTGGGTAATAAACGGGAGAAATAGAGATAAACTGCAAGCCCTATATATGAACTTCTGGAAGCGCAGCTGCACCGTGTCCAGCTTAGAACACGTTTGAAATGACGATATTCGACAGAGAATGGAGTTAACTAGCTCGATAATGGACAAAATAGAGATCAAGAGGTTAAGGTGGTTCGGCCATATGCAACAAATACGAATATGAATAGACACATCTCGATGGCCAAAAATACTACACCAGCAAGAATCTGGGCTCAGGAAGTGAAAGAGGCGATGAAAGTCAAATGCCTAGAAGAGGGGGACTGGATTGATAGAGAGGATTGGAGAGCAAGATGCGAGATACGAAGAAATCCGTAAAATATTCCCCAATATACCTATATACATATTATATAAATTATTTTTTTATATTATGTATTTTTATGTAATATTAACCCTTATTGATAACAGAAAAAATTGTTGTAAATTAAAATATCTCATTGTTTGTTGTTCAAAACAATTTAAATATTATGTTTTGTCAGTGCTTTACATTTTAGGTTAGAATATCTTGTTGATCTCCAATCAAGCGCTTGATCGGAAAAATGTGACTTGTTAAAAGCAGCCGATTAGTGTTGACAAAACTTTATGAAACTCAAATGTACACTTGATAGACGATCACAAAGTTTTATGAAACTAGATATTTGTATGTCAGAACTGTACCACAAACAGAAAATTTTTTCTGTATAAATAGTTTCACTGCGTGATCATCCTGATAAAAAAATGTAAATTGTTTTTGCAAATTTTCATATTAAAATAGCAATCATTATGAAACTCAGCTGTAAACACATTTTTATTTTTTATTTTCTTTCTCCAAATTAACACTTTGAGGAAGAAATTCACCTTTGCTCATTGACGTGTCTGATGCGCCTACACTCATGAGAGCCGTGTTCTTGTTTAATGTACTGTAGGTATAATTAGTGTGTATATAGCATCCTTGTTTAACGTTGATCACCCACAGTTAATGTGGACATGAAGTGGTTAATAACATGTCACGCGATTTGTAGGACAATATTTTGAGTTAGTAAATTAAAAATTGATGGAGTATTAATTATTATTATTTGTAAACACTTTGACCAAATGAAACGTTTTAATATTATTCGTAAAATAACTGTTATTTCCAATATTCAATTATTATTAATATTAATATTATGTTATAGGTAATAAGTGTACTAAAGTACCTAATAAATCTGGATAACAAGTTACAAGCAAATAACGTAGTATTCGATTTACAAAGTTCATACACAAAGGGAAAATTATGGGCAACATTATTTTCTCTCTTCATAATGCTATATTTTATTGTTATAGTAACTTTAAATGTTGTAATTAATTCTGATGGATTTAACACGATTTTTATTGGTAATATTATATCGTCTACATTTCCAAACACGATAATTACAATCACAGAATTGGAGTTTTGTACTATTGTACTAATATTTAGAGAAAGGTTTAAATGGCTTAACGATCATATTTTGGAAGTTGGAAAATCTTTATTAAAAACTAATTCCGGGTAATAACTTGATTATTTTTTTATATATCTATCTTATTCGATTTAAAATGATCTTTTTTAGAACGACCAACGAATATTCTAATGAAAATCCAATCTCAAAGAGTATATCTAGAATCAAGTTTCATCATCAACAACTCTACGCAGCTTCAGTTGAACTCAATGATGCGTTTTCCGTTCAAATACTTTTACTTATAGCATCAACTTTTTTAAATTCTATAATGACGTTATTTTTTTGGTCAATCAAAAGCGTACATCCTACAGAAAGCTTTTCTAAAGCCGATGCAATTTTTAGCACTACTGAACTATCATGGTCGGTAGTTCAGCTTTTCTTTATAGTGGTTATTTGTTCTCAAACAGCAATCGAGGTAAGCTTATCGATTCATTTGCGGTATCATTCTGCACAATTGTAATTCTTTAATGATATTTAATTATGAAATAAATGTATTTTTTTGGGATAAATATTATTTCAAGTAAGCACATATGATAAGGTTTAAAGTATGTTAATTAGCATTTTAAACGTGTTTTTTGTTTCAGGCCCAACGAGCAGGAGCTTTGCTCCATTATATAATGCCAACTACTAAAATTTTAGCTAATCGTAAAGCTCTACAAATTCAAGTAAATATAATATTAATAAAGAAAAGTTCACTTATTATTAAATTCAAATTCAGATAAGATTTAAAAAGTATAAATGTAGTACACGGTGACTCAATTTCGATCTTTCTTATGGGGAAATTTGAATGGCTAAAATTGCAATTTTCTATCTTTTTTGTTTTACATTTGTAGCCAAAAGTTCGATTATTAGATTTTTGGATAAATGTTAAATCTTAACATTTTCTTCAGACACTTTTTAAGGGCAATAAAATGGTTGAAAGAGATTTTATATCTACCTAATATGTTAGTTTTAGAGTTATAAAGTTTTGTCTTTTTTTTCCAAAGAGAAACCATATAGTTCACTATGACATTTTTAAATTGTGTTTTTTATTACTTTTTCAGCCACAGCAGTGGAGTGACGTGATCGCTGGTTGAGTATAGAGCGGAAATTCTGGGTCGGAAATCGCAGATTGCACAGAATTTCTTAGCTCCGCTTTCCGGTGAACATCCACACTCTGTGGTGATCCCTGATATTTGTGTCGACGTCATTACTGTAAATACGGCTGCGTCACACATGCAAAGTTTACAAAACAGGTTAGGTAGAGAAAAGCCAAGGGCCTTCTAGGCCTGTAGAGCTGTCATATATTATATTACTTTTTCAAAAATATACAAAATGTGGGGTCTATCAACTCAGTTTCCTTCTATTTTAAAAAAAGATACTATAAAAATGAAAAATATCGAAATATTTTCTTTATATTTTAGGCTTAGGCCCGTTACGTTACCTCTGATCTATCCATCTCTTTTTTGGTTTTCTTACATTTATTTTTCCGAATGGTCTGTAGAGGTCAATCGTTTGTCATTCTCATCATGTAACTTTTTCGTTCATTTCGATATTGTGCTATTTTTTCGATATACTTATCGAATTATATATTATATAAAACAAAGTCGTGTTAGTTACATCGTTTAAAAGTTGAGAACGGCTGGATTTTTTTTGATTTTATGATCTTGATTGATTTTATGATATTTGATTTGTTGGATTTGTTTCCGTATTCCAATCGGAATAAAAATTCACGAAAAACCAATTTATGAATAAAATTCATTTTCTGTTCTGTGTTTGGTACTGTATTCGGTAAAGGGCGATACTTAAATATGTCGCCAGTTATATTATGTGCAACTGTCAAGATAAATCCATTCACCAAAAGGAAAAACCATAGCATCGAATCAATCGTTCTATCAGTTTTGGATTGTTAGCGTACAGTTATCGATAAAAGGGATGATCCCTGAAAGGTGACTCGATTCACCATCAAATTAGTGACAAACTAATTAAGTACTGTGTTTGGAAATCCATGCTATTACCATTCTCATTCACTTTTCATGATTGTCATCTCACTGTTGTACATTTGGCGGTGCATCTGGAGAATGGACAACGAGTTTATTTCAACGCATCGATTGTTGTTCAACGTGCTAAAACACATCCAGCGACAACATTGACCAGTGTCTTTTTTGCATCTCCAAGTCAGATACGCTATCATTAATTTGACATGCTTCTCATCAGATCCATGTGAACCGAGGAACAAGTACAAGTATAACATATCAGAAGACATTTTACATCAAATTCGTGTCAGTTCAGGGAATCCCAATCTCCAGGTGATTGAGATGATATATAACCAAGCTTTGCTTTTGATCGAACGACGCTTTTCATTGAGAATTAGAACATTAACGTGAATACGATCGAGATGCATTAATCCAATCAGTTCGAACGCATGTACCACTGTTTAACCCCTAACAGAATGAAGTATGCGGTACTTAAATGAAGGAAATTAATGATGGAAATGATGGCTTATTTTTTTTGCACCAGGTGGAACTGGAAAGACATTCCTTGTGTCATTGATTTTGGCCACTGTTCGTGCAAGATCCGAAATTGCTGTAGCAGTTGCTTTTTTTGGGATAACGGCCACGTTGCTAAAAGGATGCCGAACGGCTCATTTAGCGTTAAAATTGCCGTTAAATTTTCAAACGACTAAAACACCGACTTGCAACATTGAGAAACACTCAAAAATGACCAAAGTGATCAAAGATTTGGTAGCAAGTAAAATTATCATCTGGGATGAATGCACAGTGACGCACAAACGCGAACTCAATTAGAAGCACTTTATTTAACTTTGACTAATCTGCTCAATGATTCAAAATATTTTGAAGGCGCAATGATTCTAATGTGTGGCCAAACACTACCAGTAATTTCAAGATCGACCGCTGCCGATGAAATATACGCTTGATTTAAATCATCGACTTTCTGGCTTTATGTGAAAAAACTTCATATGACGTCAAACATGGGAGTTGCATTGCTAACGATCCATCTGCCGAAGATTTCTGCAAGCAATTGCTGACTATTGGTAATGGCCGTGTTCTTGTCGACGAATCAAATGGATTGATTTCGTTTCCAATGAATTTTTGCATAAGATGACTCATAGGCACATCACAAGGTGCTTCAATGAAGCGAATCTACCCAAGTATTATTTTATTTTTTAAAAATTACCTTTGCACAAACTTTAAGATGAAATAAAAATTATACAATCAAGGAGGAACGGCAGACACAACCTTACCAATGTTTGCAACCCAAAACCACAACGAAAAAACACTGTGTTTCGAGCTTGTTAGCTCTCATCAGTACCGTACACCTCTTAAAACACTTGACTGTATAATAATAAAATAAAACCAGGCTAACGTTTTATCAATGTGAGGAGACCGCTATATGCCTGTCAAATTCACATATCAAACCACCGCCAAACGTGCAATCTTCGGCGCATGCCAATAAGAATAAAAATGAAAACTAATCTTGCACTTAACATCAATGCATATTGAATTGTAAAAATTACCTTTGCACAAACTTTAAGATGAAATAAAAATTATACAATCAAGGAGGAACGGCAGACACAACCTTACCAATGTTTGCAACCCAAAACCACAACGAAAAAACACTGTGTTTCGAGCTTGTTAGCTCTCATCAGTACCGTACACCTCTTAAAACACTTGACTGTATAATAATAAAATAAAACCGGCTAACGTTTTATCAATGTGAGGAGACCGCTATATGCCTGTCAAATTCACATATCAAACCACCGCCAAACGTGCAATCTTCGGCGCATGCCAATAAGAATAAAAATGAAAACTAATCTTGCACTTAACATCAATGCATATTGAATTGTAAAAATTACCTTTGCACAAACTTTAAGATGAAATAAAAATTATACAATCAAGGAGGAACGGCAGACACAACCTTACCAATGTTTGCAACCCAAAACCACAACGAAAAAACACTGTGTTTCGAGCTTGTTAGCTCTCATCAGTACCGTACACCTCTTAAATTTTATTTCATCTTAAAGTTTGTGCAAAGGTAATTTTTACAATTCAATATGCATTGATGTTAAGTGCAAGATTAGTTTTCATTTTTATTCTTATTGGCATGCGCCGAAGATTGCACGTTTGGCGGTGGTTTGATATGTGAATTTGACAGGCATATAGCGGTCTCCTCACATTGATAAAACGTTAGCCGGTTTTATTTTATTATTATACAGTCAAGTGTTTTAAGAGGTGTACGGTACTGATGAGAGCTAACAAGCTCGAAACACAGTGTTTTTTCGTTGTGGTTTTGGGTTGCAAACATTGGTAAGGTTGTGTCTGCCGTTCCTCCTTGATTGTATAATTTTTATTTCATCTTAAAGTTTGTGCAAAGGTAATTTTTACAATTCAATATGCATTGATGTTAAGTGCAAGATTAGTTTTCAATTTTATTTTTTGTTTATTTATTTTAATTTTTATACATTTAATGAACTTAATTCATTTTGAGTATTCTTAACAAAAAACGGAAATTTAATTCAACTAATAAGTTAACACAACAGTTTTTGATTCTGAGACAGTACGAAGTTTGCCGGGTCAGCTAGTTAAATATAATAACAAAATTAAAAAATTAAATTAAAATTAAAAAAATTTTTTTTTTAACCATTTTATTGCTTTTAAAACAATCGATATACAGTCATTTATCAAAAAAGTCCAATAATGGAACTTTTGGCTATAATTCGAAAACAAAAAAGCTAGAGAATTCCAATTTTTGTCATAAGCCCTATTCCTTTGATCCATCGGCAAGCGTCGTGCAAAATCTTTCATACGCGGGATGAAAAGTGGCACCTTAGTCCCATGATGTATAATATACTATTTTCAAATACGGTTTTTGTCTTTTTTGGGCTTTTTTTTTGCTTTTTTAGCTTGTTTTTTTAAATGCATTTTTGTCTATCTATCTACCTGAAGTTTGACTATCTTCTCTCTGAGATTATCACTCATCAGTGTCGGTAAGCAAATTATAAAACCAAAGCAACTCTAAAGTGCTGAAAGACCACAAAACTTTTTAAAGTGTAGGTAGGTGATATAAATTGTTGTAAATTTGACCGGTTAATTAGTTTATAATTGCATATAATTAAGAATTAATTTTGAAAACTTGAAATGCGTGGTATGCACCTGTGTAGGTAGGTACTCTATTTCGTCTATAAATTGTGTTCATTTTTTAAATAGTTTTAAATATAAACATATCACTATTTTAGACTATTAATTAAAAATGCACTGAAACATATTCTACAAGTAAAACACTTTTGTAAAAGTGTTTTAGTGCATATTTAGTTAGTCTAAAATGCCGATGTGTTTACTATTGTAAGTTACATTAACCACAAAGCAATTGATTATTATTATATTCTCAGTTTTAAGTTATGTTGTAAGTTAGTTATTCAAAATTGAATACTCAAGAAATTCTTTTAGTGTCATTTTACTGAATTAAATTCAAGCTTAAATTTTGTACATATTATTAATTTAAAATGATATTTCAAACGTCAGTATAGATAACATTTTGTAACTCTATGTAGTGCAAAATAAATGATTTACATCTTTACCGGTAGCAGCAAAGTAACTGTTACTTCCCCGCCTATTGATATAAATGTTTTTCAGACGTTTGAAGAAAATAAAGGAATGGTAAAAATTTTTTTTACGATTTTAACAAATTGTAACGGAATTTTATTCTGAGTAAAAGTTACTTTTATAGCTCATTTTAATAGTTGTCGTATTCCTTGCTTGCTTATCTATTAAACAAACTAACATAGACACTTTTACTCATCACAAAATATCAAGTACCTATGTACATGTATAATGACAATAATTATGAATTCAATTGTTTCAGCTATCATCATTTTCTCTTCAACTTGCTGATTATAATGTGAATTTTAATGCGTGTGGTGTTTTTCCTATTAACGAAACATTAATTTACACTGTACGTATGATTATAGTTTCAAGTAGTTCATTACTATTATTATTTACTATAATAAATTTTTAGATAGTTGGAACTGCTGCAACATACTTGATTATCGTTATCCAATTTGAGTTACTCAATATTGAGAGTAATAAAAATTTTACAAGTTCAAGTTTAGATAATTCTACGATATAGTTTTTTAAACATTGTAATAACTTGCACTACTTAATATTATAAAACTTTTTGTGAGTGTCATTCCCTAAATTAAGAAATTAATGCACCATTTTTCATAAAAATATTATGGGCATTTATAGTTTATAGACATAATTGGTGTTTCCAATGCATTGTGTGCAGCGACGTAACTAGGTGGCTTTGAGGCGCTGAATAGAGATTTAAAAATGAACCCTTTAACATTCAGAATAAATTAATCTTAAAAACAATTGTAGCTAATATTTTCAAAATTTGCATAATCACAAATTAAATATTTTGTATAATTTGTGAAACAAAATTATCGATAAAGCATAAAGTGACTGTATTTTCAAGAGAAAAAGAAGAAAACTTTTAATAAGAATGTGGCAGGCAATACCAATATATCAGAATGTTATGTATTTAGGGGATTGTTAAATTTTTTTTAATATAAAATAATTTTATATCACGAATCAAATAATCACGAAAATATATGTATTTACATTCAGTATTCGGAACGTGTCCGTGGGCTCTTAAATTCTATGGGCATTAATACGATCGAACTATTGGAACCCGGTAGTTACGTCCCTGATTGTTTAAAACTTGAAATTTTCCAACATCACTTCTTTGTTGGTTTTATAATTGTATTTTATCTAATAATACCTACTAATAATTAATTGTTTTAATATCTTCTTCTTCTTAAGGTACCGTCTCCTATCGGAGGTTGGCGACCAATTTAATATGTTATTATTAAATGGCTTTCTTGGCAGATTACTCTCGGTGGTTTACCATTGCCTTCCGTTTTAATATCATATCTGCATATTTCTTCCAAATATTTGTGGACCAAGGGAAACCCATTTTACCTCCCGCACATACTACCTGTAAGAAGGAGCAGAAATGATGTAAAAAATTGGGTAGCAAGTTTTCGATGAATAAGCACGGATTAGGGTCACTACAACTCATTTTAAATATTTTCGCGATGATGTCTGTATGTTTGGATAAAAGGTCGTATTTGCGATAACTCTTATAGAATTTGTTCTAAGATTTTGAAACTTGGTATGTAACATTTGTACCCACTTTGTAAGAGCCCTTTTGACTTTGGCACGAATTCACAAACCAAAGTTATAGTTAATTTAAAGATTGAAATGGTGTTTGTCAAAATTTTAGTGATTTATACATTTTTATTATTAATTTACAAATAAAATGAAGGAAAATATCATTTGCTACATCGTTTACCTAATACTTTTTTCTATTACCTAATATTTTTTGAGTTATAAAGCAACTTTTGTAGTTTTTGTATGATATTCTAATAAGTGTTATTATGGAGAGACGTGGAAGGTTTGATACATTTGTACATAATAAGTAGAGACCGGATTATATGCAAAACAAAACGTGTAAAACGGTCTATAGCAAAAATAAACGTTTTCAATTGGTAATAAACCTTTACAAACTTTTACTTCTACAAACCTTTACTTGTAAAGGTTTATTACCAATAGAAAACGTTTATTATTGCTACAGACCGTTTTACACGTTTTGTTTTGCATATAATTCAGTTTCTAATACAGTGGGGCCCGCTTAATGTGATCAGGGTTAATGTTATCATTCGGATATTGTTATCACTTTTGCCAGGAACGGAACGGACATATATTATTACACACAAAAAACATCGCTTATAGTTATCATAATTCGGTTAATGTTATCATATTATTTTTAAGATTATTTTCTCCCACGAGCAAAGGAGTTGAATTTCAGTTACAAGCATTTTTTTATATTGTGCATAAGTCACCCACATAATTTAAAGTCAGGTGTTAGCAAGAAAATCTGCCTATGGTTCATTTTTTTTCAAAGACGGAGTGGATGTAAGTAAACCCACCATGTGATTCTTTCTATCTCCGTCACATAATATGTGATATTACATTTTTATGTTTATTATGAATTCCGTCGTTTAAATACATTAAAAACTTCACAATGAGTGACTATTATTAATTAATTATTGTAGATGTACTACATACTAATAAATAAGCAATAAAAATTTTTTTTGTTTATTGTTATCAATCGGTTATTGTTATCAAAAACCTCAAGTCCCGATGTGATCACATTAAGCGGGCCCCACTGTAATAAGATTCATATTCACCCACAGTTGCTAATGTTACACAAGTGTGGGGTAATAAAAGTTACTATTGAAGAATTGAGACACTATAGTTTAATATGAAAATTAGCGTTGTTTACTTTTATTTTGAAGATGAGCTTCAAAATAGGTAACTTAAGAAGACTTGAGATTTAATTTTAGACAAAATATTTAATTATTTTATAAAGGACCCCGCTACGGCCTTATGGGTTTTTGGGTCCCAGTCAAATTTAATCATAATGTAGGATATTGTAGTTCATAACATGCTGATAAAAAGTGTCCATGGGCACAAAGTCAAAAAATGGACAGTTTCAGAGATATAAGGCATTACAAAGTTTGTCCAGTCATTCTACGAAAGACACAATGATAAAGTCAAAATTGATACTACCCGGAAACAAAAATAGGGCTGTGTAGATGAAAGAATTTTAAAAAAGATAGAGTTTTTCCATCGCTCTAGCTAGTGTATTACATAACCTAAAAAATTAAACAAAGTCGAAAATGCGGTTTCTTGCGATTTAAGAAAAAAAACAAAAACGGCAAATTTTGACGGCATTTTTCGTTTTTCTCAGAAAATAAATAATGAATCAGTATTTTAACTTTCTACAACTTATTTTCAACAACTTTTTCATTTAACTTTTTTTTTGTTGGAAAATTCATTTTTTTTAATTTCAAGAAACCGCTCTTTCGACTTTGTTTAATTTTTTAGGTTATGTAATACACTAGTCAGAGCGATGAAAAAAACGCTATCTTCTTTAGAATTTTTTCTTCTATACGGCAGCATTTTTTTTTTCTAGGTGGTATCGTTTTTGACTTTATCATTGTGTGTTTCATAGAATGACTAGATTAACTCTTTAATGCCGTATATCTCGAAAACTGTCCATTTTTTGGCTTTGTGCCCATTGACACTTTTTATCAGCATATTATGAACTACAATATCCTAAATTTTGGTTAAATTTGACTGAGACCCAAAACCCACAAGGCCGTAGCGGGGTCCTTTTTATAGAATAAATATTATTTACATAATATTTTACCAACATTTAAAATATTATATTTCTGTTAACTTTTTGCAGTCCGCAAAAAATGCATATTTGGTCCACAGCTAAATTTCTTACAGGGTACGGTTAGAGAGAGTGCCGCTGGACCACATTTTTTTCTACTGAGGCTATTTTATATCTCAGTAACCATGGCAATTTGTAATTTTTTCAATAAAAATTTACACAAAATAAGTTCAATTTATGCTTAACAACATACTTTTCTTTTCAAATTCCAAATAAATAATTTAGTGTTACAAAGAAAAATCGGAAAAAACAAACTTGCGCGAATTACAATTTCGGTTGACAAAAACCAGTTTTTAAAAAGTAAAAATCTTTATTACACAGGACTTAATTACTTCTACAGTGAATTAGAGAAGGCGACTACTGATACTCTGCACTTCTATTTAACACCTTTGTTATCTTAAATCTAAGAAAAGCGAATGAACTACATCTTATCATTCTACGTATAACATAAATATCGTAACTCGCGGAATGGTTTGCAAACTACAGTGGGGCCCGCTTAATGTGATCATAGGGTCCGGATTTGTAAGCATTTGCCTGTTTTTTTTGCGTACAGGCTCGTGAAAAATTTTAAAAGGGGAGCATGTTTTGCACCTTTCTGGATCGTTTTAGGTTGTTTTTATTTTGCTTATAAATGCATATTTTGAGTTTAAGTGCATATTTGGTGGTTTGTTGCCTATAAATACATATTTGCTTATGTTAGCATATATTTTGCATATTTAGCAAATCAAATAGTATAATTTTTTGTTTTTGCAACGGTTGCAAACTACTCTGTTCGATAGTGTCGTCAAAGCTAAAAAGAGTCTGAACGACAATGCCAGTAATTCAAGAAATGGGGTGACGATGCAATTAAACGGTGACGACAAAATTAAACTTCTTTGAAACTGCCCCATCATGGGGCAGTTCTGGACAATTTCAAAATTTTGCTAAATAAAATTTTTCCGAAAAATGATTTACTATTGTTATTTAGATTTAATAGAAAAATATTAAGTAAACATAGCTAACCTACTATAATTTTTGTAAATCTCTATGTCAACAAAAATGAATGAATATATTGCAGTTTGAAAAAAGCTGTCCGGACCTGCCCCCTTCGCCCCTATACAGGCAAAGTTTAACTGACAACAGGCGCCAATTGACACCCAAAAATTTAGAAAAAATTCTTGTTTGTAACATTAGTGGGAATTGTAAAGAATAAAAAATAAATTAATATTTTATTATTATCAAAATATTATTTCATTAATAATTGAATTTATCTAGCAAAAGTAGTTCATCCATTATTTGGACCAATTGCAATTCAGCATTTTGCAGCACAATAAAATTTTTTAGCGCATATTTTGAAGTTTTTAGAGCATATTTGCCTGCATATTTTCAAGTTTTTTAGTGCTTACAAATCCGGACCTTAGTGATCACATTAGGACTTGAGGTTTTTGATAACAATAACCAATTGATAACAATAAAAAGAAAAAATTTTTATTAGTTATTTATTAGTATGTAGTACATCTACAAAAATTAATTAATAAAAGTCACTCATTGTGAAATTTTCAAGTAAGACTGAATCTTACAACACACATTAACAGCAAATTATGGTCCATTTATGTATTTAAACGACGGAATTGATAATAAACATAAATATGTAATGTGATATCACATGTGTGACGTTGATTTTCTTGCTAACACCTGACCTTATATTATGTGGGTGGTATGCACAATATAAAAAAATGCTTGTAACTGATGAAAATCAACTCTTTTGCTCGTGGGAGAAAATAATCTTAAGAATAATATGATAACATTAACCGAAATCTGATAACTATAAGCGATGTTTTTTGTGTGTAACAATATATGTCCGTTTCGTCTTTGGCAAAAGTGATAACAATATACGAATGATAACATTAACCGCGATCACATTAAGCGGGCCCCACTGTATTTAGCTATTATCATACGCCGTTGCAGGTTATCAAATTTTTGTCGGTTTTCTAACTAGCACAAAGTTATATTTTATATAACTATGGAGTGATAAGAGAAACATACACTTTTTGCAAATTATTATTTTATGACACTCACTTACTTCCAAGTGTGTACTTGCATCATAATATTTATATAGAATAGGTACAAAATACAATAGTCAACCAAACTGATTTTTGATAACGAACACTTCTTTTGATAACAATAAAATTAAAAAAATTGATTTTTTTAATTTTAATAAAAAAAGTTATATTTGTTTTAATTTAAGTTTTTAAAACTCGTGCGGCAAGACGAGCATGTCGTTAGTGATGTGACGGACTTTGTTGTAGAATTATTTAATTATCTTTCTTTAACTGTTTTTTAAGAAAGTATGTGTTAAATTCATTTTGATATTTTTACATTATTTACATAGGAGGGTTAACAGCTCTGTCCAAATTTGAGCACCGAATGGTGCACAAACCATTGAGCGCGTAGGTTTGTATCCACCGTAATATTGGTACTATACAATAACAAACATAATTTTTAAGCTACTAGATTATAATTATAATATGTAACATAATTATGAAAATTAAATAAAGCTTGGCACATAGTTGTTTTATCTTTAGTTATTACTTATTTTGGTTACAGGTAGCTATTTGGGACGCTGAAATAACAATTTTACGATTGAAACCTCGATGAACTTATCTTTTAGAAACAGATGTCGTGCAATAAAATCTTCGATTATGAAACTCGTTGTTTAATATACCTACTATTTTGTCGTTACGTTACACAGGATACCGTTCCGCGATCTGATAGAGGAGTTCATTAAACACGGCTCCAGGTATGCGTCCAAACAAGCTAACCCACAAAAACTGGTCCAGGTGATTAGGTAACAAAGAAGAATGCATCACACCTAAGCGATCACAAAACTTCTTTAGCTGCGACCAGTAGCCTTCCACTGCATTTGTGCATACCTCTGTAACGGGGTTTACAAAATTGCGGCTGTGATTCACCGTTTTATATATGTAGCGGGGTGCAACACACCGTAACTCATCTAACCCTAAGTAACCCCGCCAATCATCCGTCCAAATCTTGGTCCCGGGTCGTACTAAACGGACAATGAGTCTATGCAGCGCATCCGATTTGGTACAAAGGCAAAAACCCCTCGCCCAGCAGTGACACTATAGATACCTACAATTCACTGTTGGGGAACGGCTCTGTCAACGTTATGTTTCCGCTTGGTGACTAAAATTTTGTCAATTTGTACCACCTCTCCCCGGTCGCCGAGTTGCACAAGTGCAATGTTGCTGCGGAGTTTCCAGGTGCAGATAGCACGAAATTTTCGGTGTAACCGATACACCATGTGATGATCAATCCTAAAAATGCTAGCGGTTACACCGGTTGCACGCCCAACTCCGTAATGCGCTGAATACCAGCACTGGTGAAACCCTAAGGTTCGCAAAAAAGGTCTTGTTGTTTAAGGAATACTTTTTTTTGCACTTAGGATACCGGAAGCAGTATTTCATGTTGTACTTGCTGTTTTTCACCAAAGTGCAATAGCATCTGCATGAAGGTTTCGCACAGCGCTTATTGGCTGGCAACAACCGAAGACCCTGCAGGAACTTCACTACCTCTGCATTGCTCACATTGAACAATGCAGACACGTCGAAAACAGACTTCACATCTAAATCAGGAATCGGGAACGGATTCGCTGCCATTGTGTCGATTAATGAGGAATTTGTTAAGTTCCACACTATTATGCATCACAGTACACGTACCGACAACAGAATGCCTTGATTCACCAATCACGAGCGACTTACCTTTAAAATTGCTATGAAAATCGAGCTTTTTTAAATTCGATTTTTGAAAAAACTGGTAATTTTAAGGCATTCTGTCATATTAATTCTCTTATTTAAAATATACTCTTTCAAAATTCATCGAAGTTTCAATCGTAAAATTGTTATTTTAGCGTCCCACACGCGACTGTGATTACAAATAACTCAAGTATTAAACAAAATTAATTCAAGTTACTTAAATTTCCAATGATTTAATAATATGTTTATTTTAATATTGTATCAGTTAACATTTACCGGGTGAACATAAATGAGATTAACATTTTTGCTTTCTTTTTAATTTTTTGGATAAAATTTTTTTGGTTTTATACGAAAAAGTTTCTCAAAATGTAATACAGTTATTTAAAAACTCAACGAGGTTTCATATGCAACTTTACAAGCAAGCATTTAAGATGGGGGTGAATGTCAAAAATGTCCTTGTCGTAGGTAAAAAATATAAATTGCTTACAAAACCAAATGCTGTTGGCGATTTGGGAATAGGGAAAGCAGCTTTAGTTGCGTAATTATAATTACTCTGTGTATCTATGATATGTACATAATTAACCCTAATTCATAGATGAATGTCAAATATTAATTAGTTTAGCTAAAAATTGATTTTAAAGTCAGTGTCTTAATGTTATTTTTGTTGTACCAATTTGTAAAATCTTTTTTATTTTTATGAATTGGTGGCTTGATTTTATTATATTGTAGACATATCTTTCCAAAAATGATCATAATGGATTCAGGGAACCTTAAAGCACGAAAATCTGAGAAAAAAATATGATGTCAAATTTTGTTTCTAACAATACTTTCCTTATCTAATAGGTTCGAAGAATTATAAAATATGTAATATTCGGGCCGATGTTGAACTGCATGATAACTATTATAAATATCGAGAGCCCAAAAAGCTTCAGCTGGATGAATTTCTAATAATGTATGTATGTATGTACATCCACCGCTGCTAACGAATATGTGCACGGTACAAAGGCGGATCCAGTGAGAAGCGATCGCTTTTTTCTATAAAAAATTAAGCATTAAAATATTATAAAAAAAAAAAAAAATTAAAATTACTGGAAAAAAGTATAGAGGAATTATTAATTTTTGAATTTTTTTTTCAATCTGTAAAATTGATTGCCCACTTTTGAAAAAGTTGCTGGTTTCGTTGCTTGCACGGTACAAGCTGATTCACTTTGATATTCTTATAATTTATTATACTTACTAAAAATATAAGTTTGTTGTACTTGTTGATAAATTATACCAATTATTATACTGAGAATTAAATTTTTTTTGCAAAAATCTAGATCCCGATTAGTTTCATTATCTTATTTTTAGATAACAATTTTAGTATATAGTAAGGTATACTAGATTATTGATTACAGTACAATCTCATATATTTGGTCAAATTATTATCTGTACCTATTATATTATTAATTGTAAATACTGTGTAGATTTGTGTGGATTTATTACTATTGTGGCACGGTGTGTATATGTAAGTGTCAGTGTACAAAATAGTTAAAAGCTATAAGAAAAAGTAAGTGTAAGTATTATTATATAATAGGTACCTACTGATACAAGGCGGTGTGAGACGTGTGTAAATTTGTTAACAAATTTGTTAGCCAAGGTAACAAACCATTGATTTGTGGAACCAACCAATATCGGTATCTATACATTGGTTTGTTTAATCAATCAATAGGTTGTTACCAAACTTGCTAACAAATTTGTTAACAATCCAAAACAAAAACTAAAAGGAGATAAAACTTAAAAATGAGTTAGGTTTATACTGTAAATCTGAAGTTCGTCTTTAATCAGTTTCACAAAACTAAAACAAGTTAATACTTATTATTGTTAGTTTAGCTTTTTTGTAAATTTACCTAATATTAGTCAAACAGTAATGATGTGAGTGTTTCTAAATAACATATTTATTTAACTACTACATTTATCTTAAACAAGAATAGTACAAAGCCACAACAATAATTTAAACTTTTTAATATTTAGTTAAATCAGTCTTTGCAGCATGGAGAGTAGCTACTTTTTGTGGCATGTTTTCAATGCAGTTCAGAGTGATTTCCTTTAACTTTTTGTTATGGTTTCAGTGGTATACGATTCTGGAAATCAATTGCACCTTTGTGGTAATAATTTTTTTAGCTATAGTAATTTTTTTAGAAACTCCCAATCGTTTTCGATAGGGTTCATGCCTGGGGAGTACTTGGCCATGGTAAAACTGGTATTTTTTCTTTTTTTAAATATTTTTTTATTGACTTTTCAGTCCCCATTGCATACGTCACCACCTTTAGTCTACTGAATCTATCGTAAATTTCAAATTTTACATAAAATTTTTAAAATTTTTAAGTGGACCTAATAATTTGGACAAGAACTGTAATGACTGCTATTATCTGTGTGTTATCGTCCTTTATTAAAAATATATTAATTAATTTATAATGACTGTTGGTTCTACAACCAATTTTGAAATTATGAAAATTTTGTAAACCGCCAAGAAGTGCAATTAGTGAAAGAGAACCATGTGTTTTTTATGTGTGATTTTTGATTTATTAATAGAAAAATAGAATTTAATTTGAAGATTGTTTAAATTTGAAAAAAAATACAAAAATGTAATTTTAAGACAAATTTACAATATTCATTAGAAAACTATTTTCCTAGTTTTACTCAAAATTTGATCTATGTTACTCGGTGATGGTTAAATCTGGCGCTCCCATTGATTGGTACAGTAAATTTGATTAAAATATTAACTTTTTTTAGTCGTGAAATGTGTGTTACTTGTTACCTTTATAAAAATAAAGAAATATTCTTTATTATCTTTCCTTATTGAGGAATATCATCACAATTGAAGTTAATAGATGATACGGATAGCAAGCAGTTTTTGTTATAATTCAGTAATAGTTAAATTGTACCTATATCAATTACAATATCTCCAAAATTCTTTTTATCTAATGTTTTTCTGTTTTAAGAACAGAAACAGGTACGAATTTATCTGTTTTTGTTTAGTTAAAATAGTTATGCTTCTTCTTGCCAATAGTTCTGAAGCTTTGATTTGATCTTTTCCGATGAGTTTTAATATTATTCTTGTTGATACAGATATTGCAATAATTAGCCTAATGACAAGTCATTTTGCTAATTCAAGAAACAGTTCTGATATCCATCGTAAAGTGTCACTAAATAGTTATAAATACTAGATATTTAATTACATAATGATAATCCAATTAGTTGCAGTTAATACAGTTGTTATCATAAAAGATAAAGCTTCGTCATATACGGCATTTATGAAATATGACGAAAATTGTAAGTCAAATAAATGTTCGATATAATAAATTTAAATCATAGTAATTATTATAATATCCACAACAATATTTAGTTCTGAAGAGAACTGACAAATTTTAACAAGTTTATGACAAAACGGAACTTACAATTAACGTAATATAAAACAATTAATTACTGCAAAATGGAAATATAACCTAAAAATCAATGTAACTTGTCAAAATTATAGCATCAGTTAATATTATAAAAAACTACTTTCATATAAATTATTATGCAAGCTATGAACTATTGTATCTTATCTTTTCCTTTTCTTTTTTTTTTATCCTTTTATCTATCTTTTTTCTTTTTTTTCTTTTTCTATCTTATACGTTGGGTATCATATAATTTTTGACGTATAAGATTTCTAAAATCAAATACTTAAAAATCATTAGTGTTAGTGAGTCTTTGTTGCACTTTGTTGAAAAAAGAAGATTGTCGCTACTTAATGTATAAATGTATTTATATCAAATAAATGTATCAATATCAAAAAAATGCTAAACACAGCCACAATGCTATTTGCCCAACAATGGTTCTGGCAGAACTATTTGCTTAATATTACTATTTTTACAATATATAATATAATTGCTTATAATGTTAATTAAGAGAAATCCTCGCAAAAATATATATTTTATAAAATAAGACACTCAGACACAGGCCGACTTGTTTTTATTGTTTTGTTTGAAAACAATTTGAATTAAAAAAAATCAAAAAAAGTCAGTCTGTGTCCAAGTGTTCTCTTTAAAAAATATATCCTTTTGTTCAATTTTTTTCAATAATAAGCAAAATATCAGCGGATTACAAAAGTGTGTTTTCCAACTTGCGAGGATTCCTCTTTAAGGATTTGTGAAATTAAAAGGATTCATTAATTTTTTGATATTTCTATAAAAACACATTACTTAACGCTGCAGCGGGTGAAAAAGGGGTTAAGTCATTTTTTTCAAAACTGGGTTTTCGTCATTTTTGGAACCTATAAGCGTTCACCTTGGCATTGGTATAATAATAATTATTAGGCCAATTATTATATATAAATAATAATTATTATACCAATGCAAAAGTCAACGCTTATAGGTTCCAAAAATGACAAAAACCCAGTTTTGAAAAAAATGACTTAACCTCTTTTTCACCCGCTGCAGCCTTATGATTCATAGGTACATTATTGTACTGTAGTAGATAAATGCATCTGTAAGATAATAATATAGTATGTATATAAGATAAAACAAGTTATGGTATTCTTCACTACTTTCAATATGAAATATCTACAGGTTACGTACTCATCTAAAACTTATCTAATAGATCGATAACCGATTATTTATTAAAATGTAAAGGAATGCATTGAAAGCATTAGAATGAATGGAAGGAAGGCATTAGATGACTTCTAATGCATTATACTATTAGAGGAATGATTTTGAGTAGTAGTAAATTAGTATTCATATAATGTGCTTTTTTATTTACATTTTAACGTGCATCAACTACTGGGTTATTAGCACTTTTAAATGTTAATTTTTAAATTGTTTAGTATTTTTGTTTGTTTATGTTTTTTGGATTGGGTAATTTGGTTGGTTGGTTTTTTGGTTGGTTGGTTTTTTGGTTCACCACGGGGTGAGAATGTCCACTGGAAAGCCGAGCTAAGAAATTCTGATGCGTCCGAGACTTGAACTCAGAATTTCCGCTCGTAGCGAAACCAGCGATCACATCACTCCACTGCCGTGGCTTTAATGTGCTTTTATATTGTGTCGAAAAAAATTAAGCATTGATTAGCATCAACAAATATATCACATGTAAAGTCACTACCTACATACTATTCCTAGAAATATTTTATCATTATTATGCGTGATTAACCGAATATCAAATAATGTAATCTTATCTGATATATCACCGTAAGCAGAACTTCTCTATTATAAGTATACTTATTTTTTAATCATAGATTGTACATCCGTTTTACTGATTCTCTCAAATTTTTATCTTTTTAGATTAAAAGTACAATAATTTTAAAAAAGATTGTATTTACAGTCGTGGAGTGATGTGACCGCTGGTTGAGTTACAGAGCGGAAATTCTGGGTTCAAATCGCGGACCTCGCAGAATTTCTTAGCTCGGCCTTCCAGTAGACATCTGCATCAAGGCTGTGGTAAAGTGCTAATAACCCAGTAGTTGATGCACTTCGAGACCCCCAGCCACAGAGGTCTTAAAAAAAATTAACTCCCAGCCATAGGGATTAAAAAAAAAAAAGATTGTAAGAACAGTAGTTGTATCAAGTTCATATGAACGTCCGTTCAATAATAATTGAGCTTGCATAAAATAACCAGTTCTCTAAGTTTACTTTAAATTCGGTTGTGCAATATTAAATCAATACAAAGTTAACGGTACTGACTAATAACAAATTATTATAATAATAAACACATTAATATGCTTTTAGCTTTAAAATTAATTAAATATTTTATTTTTAGAGAAAGAAATGGGCAAAACAATCAATCATTTCTTTTTATTGTTATGGAAAGATTTTTTAATACAATGGAGACACCCAATACAAACTGCGATAGAAATTATCATACCTATGGTTTTTGCTATAATTTTAGTAGTATTACGAAGTGCAGCACCTCCTGTTTCACACTCAGCCAAATTGTTTTCACCTTTTGAATTCAGAGCATTTCCTTTTCCTAGGTAATTTACTTTCATATTAAAAATAATTAGATTTTTTAACCTGTACTTAATTTACAGGAGCGAAGTGTGGTGGTATCCATCCTCAAAAAATTTATCTGAGATTATTTTAGAAACAAATATTAAAATTAATAAATTAAATACTAATAATAGTCCAAAACTAGAATTTATAAGTTTTACTAACGCTTCAGAATTATATGATCACTATCAACATCAGAATAATCTATATAATCTTTTCGCCGTTATAGAATTTGATGGTTTATACGCTACTGAATTTGAAAATAATAATCAGAAAGCAGAAATTAGATTTAGGTAAGCTATATTACTATTTTACTGATTTGTAGTCTTTGAACATATGGAACAGTTATGTGTGTAACTTTGTGTAGCTTTGTAGGTTGCTTTTTTGATTCCTTAATTTTAATTAGGTAGGTAAGTGCCATCGAGATGTAAAATGAAGAAAAACCTACAAAAGACTTTAACGCTTTGACCACTAGACGTTCTAGAATTATATATGTATGTACCTACGTGTCATTGCGTACCAATATTCTACACACGTCACTTACAGTGTTGATTCTATAATGCTATCAAATTTATACTTTTAATTAATAAATTAATGCGTTTTAAAATATTCGAGTTAACAAATTGATAAAATTGAAATAATAATAATAATTAATTAATTTGTGACAAAAAGTATGAAAGCACTTAAAGCTTAAATGAAACATTAGAGGTATTCACACTGACGTGTATATACCCTTGTATTTTTACTCCGTTGTATTTATCCTAGTAACGCCAAATAAAGTTGTGTATTACTAGGCGTTGCTAGGATATTACAACGGTGTATAAATACAACACCAATACACGAGCCAGTGCGAATACCCCTATTTTTATTTCATTTATTTGTTAACTGGAATATTTTAAAATATTTTAATTTATAAATATTCAAGGGTTAAAAATTTAATGATTTGTACTTTTAATTTGCAATAAAAAAACAAAAAGGTACTCACATAAAATTTTAATGTAATTTGTTTTTAAAGATTGATTAATGACATTTTTATTAAAAAATGATTTTATGAAAATAACATCCTTTGTATTTCTTTTACACATTAATTCTGCAATATTAATTTTTTGTCACTTTTCCACATAAATTCTGCAATATTAATTTTTTGTCACTTTTCCACATAAATTGGCACTTATTTCATCGATGACATGAATGATGTAAGTGGTAAGATTAATGAGTGCTCGTGGTTTTTTGAAATAATTTAATAATTTACGTAACCCAGAAAAAAAGTCCCAAACAAGTCAAATCTTAGTGGCTTGCTCATATCGGCATTTCTTGAGATTATAGTCACTAAACGTTTTTCTCAATAAATTGATGGTGACACGAAATGTATAGATTGTTAAAACTGTATAATCTTTTCATAACAATTTGCCAAAAAATACTGAAAACAAATGTCAATAAAGATTTTAGAATTGGTAATTTTGATTGGCATTTCATTAGAAATACTGTTTTTAGGATCTGTACCAATTTTCAATTTGGTGCTAATTTTACTGATGAAGAATGTCTGTTTTGACTCGTATATTATTATTATAACAATATAATATATAATGTAATATTCCATATAATTGTAAAATTCCATATAATTCTTGTAGCGAAAATATATTGAAACATTATTAACCAAATTCCAAAATTTAAAATTATTTTCCATCAAAATTCCAAAAAAATGTTCAACTTCTTTGTGGATTTCTCTACACTGTCAAATATATGATGTTAGCTTAATTGTTTTGTTTTTCAGGGGCGTAACTAAATGGTTCCATCAAACTAGGGCTTGAGAGAATTATAAGCTCGGCCCCATCGGATAATTAATATTGTACCTACATATTTTCACAACTCATTAAAAATTATGTTTTATACTGAAATTTTTTTGGATTGTTCCCGTATCAGAACTTTATTTATTTTTAAGAAATCTCAACAAACCCTTAAATAAAGTTGTAGTTAGGCCACTGCTGCTACATTTTTTTAAAAAATTGTCATCATTTTTAGTAATCTGAATGGGAAGGAACCAGTTTTTAAATTTTGAAGCAGGGCCCCAAACCGCTTATAGTTATGCTGCTAATTATAATTTATTAAAAATTAATGTTGACTCTGATAAATAATATGTATAATAGTTTTAGTAAAATTATTATTAGTATAATTTTATTTATAAAAAATCATCAATTATGCAGGTTTCCAGCTGAATCAGTGCCTGGAGGAGATTGGAAAACAGATCAGCTTTATCCCAGTTTTCAAACACAAGGTCCTAGAAGTTCATGGTCTAATACTGGTGGATATCCAAGTTAGTATAGATATTATTACCTAAAATACCGTTATAAATTTTTTTTACGTAGAATGTTAGAAATTCCCGGAATAACTACTTATTATTCACGCATATTATATAATAATTATTAAATTGTGTAGTGGTGAATATAATAATATGTACCTACATAATTATGTGCATGTGTACCGGCGTTGCGTCAAATATTGTAATAAGTCGTTTCAAGAAACTTATCGTTATTCCATGTAACCCGTGTAATAAGACAGTTGAAATTTGGTAAAATGTGTAACTTAAAGGTTATGTTTATGTTTTTTTATTTAAACAATTTGTTTAGTACTTTGGTAAAGCGATTTCAAACATATGCTGTATTTGCTACAAGAAATAAAGACTGTCCTAGAAAAAAACCGACCACTTTATATTCTTATTAAATAAATGAAAAAGGATAAAACTTTTGCTTTTCAATTTTTTTATTGAATTTTTACTATCTTTTTTCACAGAAAAAAATTTAAGAAACCAACCCTTACAAACTATATATAAAATGTACGTACTTTTGCTGTAGTCCTTTCATTAAGGTTTGTACATTGTTTATGCTGAAGCTATCTGCGACTTTTTTGTATTTTTTTGTAAACATATCGCCGTCTGTTATCGCCCCTTTAGTTTTTTTTAACTTTTGTTTTATTTATTCCTAATATTTTCCAATTAAGCGAAGTTTCGGGCAGTTTGGTGGATTTGCATCTTTAGGTACAATGTTTATTTCATTTTCTTCACAAAATGTAAAGCAAGTTTTACTCTAATGGCAAGTAGCCAGATCCTGCCAAAATAAAGATGGAGTGTTATGCGACCTCAGAAAATCAGTAAACGTTTTTTAAGGCATTCCTTTAAATAAATTTTTGTATTTATAAACCTGTGGAAATAAAAGATTTTGATTTTAATCCACAGTAGCAAATTGCCTGTCATATTAAGTATTTTTTTGGAAATTTTGAAAGTTTCCGAATTTTATGTACTTTGGCTACCTGACCTCGACGCGCTGCAACATCAAATTCCGGTCCAGGTAGCTGTTGGAAGTCTGCTTTACAATATGTTTCATCGTCCATCACAACACATGAATATCTGGTAAAATAATTTTCATAAAATTTCCGGGCTCTTCTCTTTGCTGTCGATTGCTGATTTTCTGACTAATTTTAATCTGTTTGTACCTTAAAGGACCTTAAACCAACACGAGATTTTATTAATTGCACATTAGATTTCCATGTTCCCACTTTATCCCCCGTACTTCTTATGAATGTGTTGGGTTTACGTATAAATTCTTTCTCCACTTTTTTTGTAATTTCGAATCAGCTGAACCGCGTTTTCTTCCAGAACCACGTTTTCTTCCAATACTTGTCACCTTTTTAAAACTAGCCAACACATTTTGTATAGTTGTTTTCTGCAAATTTAATTTTTTCGCTAATTGTCTTTGTAACATTCGCGGATTTTTCATGTGTTTGGAAATATCTAATTAACTTTTGCGTTTTTACTTGTTTTCTCTCCATATCTTTTCACACTAAAATTTCAAATTCGACTGAATGGGTACGGTTTTTAACAAGCTATTTTTAACAAAATGTCATAAAATTTAGGTAAATATCATAAAATTTGTACTTAAACCATAAGTTTAAAAGTAGTCGGTTTTTTTCTAGGACAGTCTTTAGTTATATGCTCGCTTTTCAATATAGCTGTGCGCCCAGTAACGGATCATTTTTGAGGTTCGGTCAGTAATATACTATTGTCAGGTGGGTCAATGTTGCCTTTAAAGGGCCAATGTTACATCTTACGGTACTCAATTTAGAATATTGTGGATAGTTAAATAATTTGTAGTTGAAAAGCGTCTAAGGTAACCAGAACATTTTAATCCACAATGAGCGTTACTTGTGTTTTCTTAAAATTTAGGAAATATAATATATAGGCAAAAGTTTTTCTTTAACATTTAAAAAATAGTAATGCGCATATCCTTTTACTAAATATATCGCATTGTGATAAATGATGATTTGAAGAGAATTTATGTAATTTATTCTAGAATAAAATTTTATATTTTAGATTACGATGACGAAAGATTTCTAATATTAGAAAAAGAACTATCATTAGCGTTTATAAAACATTTAAATGAAAAATCAAAAAATATTTTAGATGGTTTAAAGGTATCTATGGAGAGATTTCATTACCCCAAATATACAGATGATCCATTGTTGGAAGGATTGGAATCAGCATTAGGATCATTTATAATGTTAAGTTTTGTATATACTTGCATCAGTACTGTTAAAGTTATAACTAACGAAAAAGAAAAACAATTAAAGGTAAGATATACGTATTTTCCTAAGTAAAAGTTGGTACACTAGACTCGCGTTAGTGTGAACAACAAAATTAACCTAAGTAATATAAAAAAAAATCGTTAAATAATACAACTTTTTTTTGTTTTTTTTTTGTTCTTCTTTGAGTGTGTTTTGTTCTTTATTATAATTATGCAACCTTTATTATAAAGAACAAAAAACACTTAAAGTTCTATTATATAACGATTTTTTATTATATTATTCAAGTTAATTTTTGTTGTTCACACTAACGCGAGTCTACTGTATGTATTATTTTCGTTCAGTTACAAAAACTTTTCAAAAATGGGAAGAAATTCATTATTTATTAGTTCGTGTCATTACGATTCGAATGTATTTTTTAGTTTACCTTGAAATTAATTGTAACTTACTCTTAACATATCATAGTAAATTTCACTCATAATTGGTATATTTACTGTTGCGATAGATGTGAATTATTTGAATTTTGCATTTATATCACTATTATTATAAAAGTATTAAAAATTAAATAATTATAATACATAGTTATAACGTAGGGTCCGGATTTGTAGGCACTAAAAAACTTTAAAATATGCAGGCAAATATGTTCTAAAAACTTCAAAATAAGCACTCAAATATGCGCTAAAAAATTTTATTGTTCTGCAAAATGCTAGATTGCAATTGATCCAAATAATGGATGAACTACTTTTGTTAGATAAATTCAATTATTAATGAAATAATATTTTGATAATAATAAAATATTGCTTTATTTTTTATTCTTTACAATTCCCACCAATGCCACAAACAAGAATTTTTTCTAAATTTTTGGGTGTCAATTGGCACCTGTTGTTAGTTAAAATTTGCCTGCATAGGGGAGAAAGGGGCAGGTCCGGTCAGCTTTTTTCAAACTGCTATATATTCATTCATTTTTGACATAGAGATTTGCAAAAATAATAGTAGGTATAGCTATGTTTACTTAATATTTTTCTGTTAAATCTAAATAAAAATAGTAAATCATTTTTCGGAAAAATTTTATTTAGCAAAATTTTGACATGGCCGAATAAGTTTCGGATAAGTTTAATTTTGTCGTCACCGTTTTATTGCATCGTCACCCCCATTTCCTGAATCACTGGCATTGTCGTTCAGACTCTTTTTAGCTTTGCCGACACTATCGAACGGAGTAGTTTGCAACCGTTGCAAAAACAAAAAAGTATACTATTTGATTTGCTAAATATGCAAAATATATGCTAACATTAGCAAATGTGTATTTATAGGCAATAAACCACCAAATATGCACTTAAACTCAAAATATGCATTTATAAGCAAAATAAAAACTACATACAAAACGATCCAGAAAGGTGTAAAACATGCTCCCTTTTTAAAATTTTTCACGAGCCTGTACACAAAAAAAACATGCAAAAGCCTACAAATCCGGACCCTAGTTATAAGGACTTTCATAATTATTGTAGTTTATGTATTTTAATAATTTTTGTTACTAATTTTAGGAAGCAATGAAAATTATGGGTTTACCTAATTGGTTACATTGGACAGCCTGGTTTATTAAAAGTTTTACAATTTTATTAATAAGTGCTATAGTAATGACAGTTTTACTAAAAGTTAAATGGTATCCTAGTTCAAACTTATCTGTGTTTACACGTTCTGATGCTTCAGTAATTTTTGTATTTCTTTTACTTTATATATGCGCTACTATCACTTTTGCGTTTGCTATTAGTGTCTTCTTTAGTAAAGGTATGTTTGATTATTTTTTAAAATTAAATTAACTCTAAATTTAAAAAATGGTATAGTTACAATGGTTTATTCAGCATTTCCCTTTATTATAAATCGATTCATAAGTCTCCATTGGTGCTTGATATTTTTAACATTAATTTAAAAATGAATTCGAGTTACTAAGACAAGATTTTCTGAGTGTGGTGTGTACTTTTTTATGTTTACTTTTCAGCCATAGTCCTGTAAAACGGTATTTTCATACAAAATACTGCTTTAGCCAGCCATTTTCCATCTTTTGCAGCGCCCTCATCAGTAATATTTTATGTCTATATAGACTTCCACTAAATGATAAATTTCCAATTTTGATCATATACTATTGCCAAATGAAAGTAAATTATGTGTATTTAAAATTCTAAATTGAAAGTAAAGATGAAGTATGTCTCAGGAGTAATTTTAATGTGCCGTATTTTGAAAAACAAACAGCAATTATTATAGTTCATTTCATTGTAATGTATTTATTGGGAGAAAGTAGTGGGAGTGACAATCTCTTTACTGCAATAAGGATGGAATTTTCCACTGTATAACTGCAATGAAATGCAGTTTAAATGTATTTTTTTAATCACTTTATTCCTTCAGTTTTATAAAAAAAAATTATTGAAATAAGGAATTACCCTTATAAGTTAGTAGTAAGTCCTTTATCATTTTGTTTTATTCTGTTAGACACAATACTTGCTTTCAAATATTTCTCTGGGAGCAGAGTTCGATGTTTTTTCAACAATTTGTTACTATAAATTGTACTTAGTTTTTCACAACTCGTCATTTTATTAGAAGATATTTTATGAAATTCTTTATTTGTATTTTCTCAATTACAAAAATTATTCAATGATTTTTTTTGTCTATTTATTAATTTATTATACTTTATAACAATGGTTTTTTTAAAGAATACCGAATATTTAGTTGTAGGTACTAATTTTTGTCCGCTTATGTCAAATGGTTGACTATTTTGTTTACTTAATATTGGATATATAAAACAATACGACGCTAACGTCTTGAAATTTGGAAAACAAAAAATAATTGAAATTTTAAAATTAACTAATTTTAATTGAATTTATGAAAGTGTATTTATTTATAATATTTTTTTTTTTATAAAAAATTCAATGTTGACTGTACTAATTAAACATTTTATTTACCTCTTAGCAAACACAGCAGCTATCGTTGCTGGTATTATATGGTTTTTATCATATTCTCCATTTACGGTTTTGAGCATTCAATATGAAAGTATCAGCTTAGTAACAAAACTGCTGTCGAGTCTGCTTTTAAACACTGCTATGGGCTTTGGTTTTAGATTATTTGTAATATTTGAAGGACTAGAAGAAGGTAAATATTTTTAAAATTTTGTATTTAATATTCTAGCTTATTTTGACTAACATATAATAAAATAATATAATACAGTTAATTTCTTATAACACGGTACTCCAACAACACGACTTCGATATAACACGCAGTTAAAAAATGCAATAGTTCAAATCTAAATTTTGTGCTAAAAAAATTTACATGTGTAGAACATGTCTTTGATTGAGTTAATTTCTCAGTTTCATTTAAAAAGTTTTCTTATACTAGTCACAGAATTCTGAAAATACGGTTTTTATATAATACGGAATCAATTAAGTGCTTTATATGAAGGTTTACTGTAGTATAATTATGTATGTATTATGTAACGAGCGGATTATGAAAGTTATCACTCAAGAAGATGTGTTTACAGCACGAGTGTTAGCGAATATTAGATTCATCCGAAAGAGTACTAACCATCAGCTGCAATTAAATTGCTGTACTTTTTCCATAACTGAACAACCATTTCAAATGGACGTTTCAAATTATAAGATATTAGACCTAGTAAAGTGATCATATTTTTCTCAAGTTTGGTACTCTGCTCTGTTAAGTAATAAACTTTTACTCAAGCAACACTGCGATGTACATATAGTATAATGGTGAGTATCTATGTAGTACATCGACGTAGAAAAATATGGCTACTATAGCAAAGTGCAAAAATTGATTTCAATACAATTATTTTGTTAGCTTAAATTCTATCGTGAAATTTTGCAATAAAACTCTTATAAGCTGCCTATCTTACAGCTATACAATGCTGTGGTAAACAAGTCAATACTGTGATGTTAATAATAAATATTTTTATGTGATTCACAAATAATTAATTAGGTAAAAGATAAAACTATTTTGGTAAAAGTTTAAAAATTCAAAATGGATTTTAAAGCAATGTGACCAACTCTCAGCATTTATATTGATAATGTCACTACCGTAATTTAAACCTTAGGGCAGCATTTGAATTTTGAATTAAATTTAAAAAAAATTGGAAATTACGAGTTAGTGTTAAATTAGTAAATTAATGATTGTATACCGGGTGCTGAATGAGTTAGGCGAACATAGGATATTAACATGTAAAAACTTATTTTTGCAAATTCCTGCTTCCCTAATTATTTTAGAGAAAAATTGAAAGATACAAATATAATGTAGAAATATAAACTACGAATGATAAGAGCATTAGATTTTATCTAGCTTTTACGTAAATGATCAAAAAATCTTTTGAAATTATTAAAATTTTTATTTATCAAACTGGCCATGTATAAGTTTCCAAGGTAATATTCCATTTTATGAAATTAAAATTTAATAAAGTGCAAAACTGTCAACAACGTGCAATTGTTTTTTATTACTTATCAAAAATAATTACCTCGGAAACTTCCATGGCAAGTCTGATAAATAAAAGTTTTAACAATTTCAAAAGAATTTTTTGACCATTTACGTAAAAGCTAGATAAAATCTAATGCTTTTATCATTCGTAGTTTATATTTCTACATTATATTTGTGTCTTTCAATTTTTCTCTAAAATAATTAGGGAAGCAGGAATTTCCAAAAATAAGTTTTTGCATGTTAATATCCTATGTTCGCCTAACTCATTCAGCACCCGGTATAAATTGTAATTTCTTTAAAAAAATTCTTCACATAATTTTCACAAGTAAAAAAACCGAAATATTTTATTTATTTTAATTTTAAGATTACAATAATACAATAATTCTTTTCCAACTTTATTGGTGAAAATTGAAAAATACATTTTTAACTTTTGTTATTAAATAATTTTTTTTAGGTGTTCAATGGGGAAATATATGGACAGCTACGACTCCAGACGATACTCTTGTCTTAGGTCATTTAATGTTGATGCTTATATTAGATACATTTTTGTATCTTATGATAGCATTGTATGTAGAAGTAGTTTTTCCTGGAGAGTATGCTGCCCTCCTAAGCATAACCCCCGTATTTGAAAAAAAATCGAAAAATGAGATATTTCACTTTATAATAATGAAATATGGTAAATTTTGATTTTTCCTAATTTAAAACACCGTATATAAGCCAGAAACTTGTAAAATCGAATATTATTAAAACCGTATTTGAAAATATCTTAAGAAATACTAAGGATAAATCCAGTATTTTTAGTTTACTAAGCGCTTTACCCGTATTTTTAATCAAATACGAGTATGTCGCGTAGTAAGTTCCAAATACGTGTTTTATGCGTAGAAATGTTTCTTGTCAAAACATGTCTATTGCATAGCGCGCTTTTTTCATATTGTTCAGATTTAAGGAACTACTCTGTTTTTTATGTGCATAATTTTATCAATAGAATAAATTCACATGACAAATAGTACCGTTAGGTCCCAACAATTGTAAAGTGTAAAGTCAAATATCTGTCAACTTTTCGGGACCTGACGGTGATATATTTCTAGGATTTTATGGCCCCAATAAAAGTGTAAATAGGGGATTATGATGGGCACGCTCTGCAATTAGGGTCCATTTAAGTTGCATAACGGTGGCTTTTGAGTGAGAAATTGGAGCACCGTTATGTGAGCTTTCTCTAAATAACTCTTTTTCTAAGATTTTTAAATTGTAAACAAACTGTGATTATTAGTGGACGGTTAATATACAACTAACCCCACGATTGGTTCTTCAAAACGACTAGGGTTCGGTTTAAGTTAATGTCTGAAATAATCACAAAAATATCATCATCAGTCGATTACCAAATGTTCAAAGGTACATCACATGAGGAAAACGATCATCCTGATCTACAAATACCTCCACATATTGTATGTTCAGTTCGCCAGTGACATTAATTTATCGTAGTTGCCTTCGATGACTGCGAGTAGATTGTGTTTTAATATAGAATAAGATTTAGTTTTTCATAAAAATGAGTTCGTGGAGTGCAGGGAGTAGAGGAAAAACATTAGTTGCCATGGCTATCGCCCCAAAAGTGCTTCCAGACTCAGAGGATGGGTTTTTCTTGGGTAACTCAGTTTCAACTGAAACTAATAAGCTCAATAATACTGATAATAGTGATGGAAAATTTATCAGAATCACCCAGAGTTGTGTAATAAACAATCAGTTGCGACCGAACAACATTATATACTTGGATCCGCAAATTATTCCCAATAGTAAGTAAAAATAAATAATAAAGTGCCTACTAAAAAAGCCATCATTTCCATCATTATTATAGATTATAGTTGTACTTTTCTGCCATTAAATGTATGTCAAAACATAATTTCAGGTGCGTACAATAATTCAGAATCGGAGAATGAAGATTACGGTTTGATAGATGCATCGAATAATATACTTTGCGAAAAATCGATGGAGCTTAGAAATGTCATTATTGGATCTGGTAATAATATGTTATAAAAAAAATTGCATATGGGAATAACTTATTTTTTTTCAGATTTGGAGTTAGAAGGTTGTCATTCAGAATTCCTTCAAACAGATAAAAGTGATCTTAATATTCAAGATATCTCAAATAACCAAACGGAAAATAATGAGATTCAGAGTATGGAGGATGATAGACATGGTTATAATGATGATGATCATAATGTCGAAGGAAACAGACAAATGGAAGTTAGCGAAACTCAAGGAATAGAAGATAATCCTGAAAATGGTGATACAAATGAAGTAAACAACAATGAAATGGAAGCACCTGAGGAAACTATAGGTGGGTAACTGTTAACACTTAAGTGGGTGTCTTTTTTTAATGTAATTTGACATTTTCAGATCCAGACGAATTAGTTGAAACCCACACAAAAAAAGGTGAAGTTAGAAAAAGAAAAAAATACAAACACCCCAAAAGTGTGAGAACTGCAATTAACGAAAAGAAGAGGATTTCTCTACATAAAGTCGGACCAAGTTGCGTGAGTTGTAAATTTAAGTGTAAAAGTTTTTTCTCCGATGAGGATAGACTAAAAATTAATCAAGAATATTGGAAACTGAACTGGAAAGAAAAGAGAACGTTTGTTATGAATTCTACTGAAAACAAAATACCAAAGCGCAAAGTTGAAGGCTCAAAGAAGAACAAAACTTTTACATATTTCTTGAAAGACGCTGATGGTGCGAAAAAGCGTGTTTGTAAATGTTTCTTCCTTACAACATTAGGGTACAAAAAAACGAATGACTGGATAATCCATTCTGTTTGGGCGAACGCGAGTAGCAAAAATCAAATACAAAATGATTCAGATCGACGTGGCAGGCATCCTCCTAACAAACTATCAAATACCCAAATAGAAAATCACATCGACTCATTTAATGCAACTGTGTCTCACTACAGAAGAGTTCACGCTCCTAATCGTTTATATTTGCCTAGCGATTTAAATGTCACCCTTATGTTTGCGGACTTCAGAAAAAAGTTTCCCGATTTCATTTGCTCATACGAGAAATACAGAAAAGTACTTAAATATAAAAATATATCATTTGCCAAATTAGGAAATGAAGAATGCGAGCTCTGCGAATCTTATCACATGCACAATCCAGAACACACAGCTGAGACCTTGAATGAAGATTGTGAAAAATGCTGCAGCTGGAAAGACCATATTGAAAAAGCAAAAGAATCTCGTAGAAGATACACTTTGTACAAAGACAACTGCAATGAAAACCAAGATAATTTATGCGTGTCTGTTGATCTCCAGAAAGTGATAATGCTACCTAGGATGGAAATGTTTAAAAAAGCAATATTTGCTCATCGCTTGATAGTCTACAACGAAAGTTTTGTACCTGTCGGAAAAATTAAACGCTTTGTTCCATTCGCAGTTTTGTGGCATGAGGCCATTAGCGGCAGACATCAAGAGGATATCATTAGTGCTTTTAATGCATTTTTTCTCCACCATAGGGATGTCAAAAATATCACTTTGTGGCTGGACAATTGTTCTAGCCAGAACAAAAACTGGGCTTTCTTGTCCTTCTTGGTTTATATTGTTAATTCGTCAGGTGTAGCCGCAGAAACCATACATGTCAACTATTTTGAACCAGGACATACTTTTATGTCTGCGGATTCATTTCATCACCAAGTGGAAGAATCATTGAAGCGTCAAAAGAAGACCTATGATTTTGCAGACTTTGAAAAAGCTGTGCAATCTAGCAACAAAGGAAAAGTCCACATTAAGTCTATGCAAGTGAATGATTTTCAATTATGGAAAAATCTTAGCTCGGCTAGTAAAATCAAAAACCAAAACCCTAAGTTCTACATAGCCAAAGTAACTGAATTAATGGTAAGGAAAAATTACTTTCAAATGTACTACAAAAACCAATCTAATGAAGAATGGAAAGAACTGAATTTTTTGCTCAAAAAATATATAGGTGAGATGCCAACACCTTCTATAAAAACAAGACCCAATGGGTTTGAACAAGAAAAACGCAATAATTTGTTAAAATATTTAGGGCCCATCATTCCAAGTAATCGCAAGAAATTCTGGCAGGACCTTCCAGAGAAAGTTGTGGACTAGAAAGGTTTTTTTAGGGTACCTTTCTCTACCCAATCAACACAATCAAACTGTTTTTTTAGATAGCGTTAGTTATGTAGTCCAAATATCTGTTCATTTGACATTGTGTTTATTTTTTTTAATAAAGTAAGTTACAAAATCATGTGTTATATTTCATACAATCAGCTGGATTTCGTACATTAAATACTGGTATTTGCCAAATACGATGATTTACCTAAGCAAATTCGACAATGGCTTAGATCAAATACTCGTATTTGCTAAATACGAGGTTTTCACTTAGGAAATTAGCTAAATATCAGTAGACAAATTACTCGTATGAGGTTTTATAACTTAAAAAAACTAAAATAAGGGTTTTTGCCATATACACAAGGACTTAAAGCCTCCATTGATCACTATGGACAACTACTATCAATAACCTAAAGGTTCATTGTCGCTACAAAAAGATGTAAACTTAGAATCGATATTCCGCCATTTCTTTCAGTTTTCAAATACGGTGGTTAGGCTTAGCACGGCAGTATGGAGTCCCGCAGCCATTTTACTTTTTGTTTACCAAATCTTACTGGGGTAGCAACACCGAAGGTATAATTTTAAATTTATTAAATTTAATTGCAAGAAAATTTTACTATCTTGTTATTTTGGTCTCAGAAAGAAGTGGTAGAGCTGTGTTTTCCAACTTTTTTTGTGCCATGCCCCATCTAAGCCTTTTGAAAATTCGTATTCCCGCTATGTAACATAACATACATACATAATTTTTAATATACAAAAATTTAAAAAAATTAGCGACCGAGAGTCACCATACAGTTAAACTCTGGACCATAAAGTTAAAGTCTACTTTTAAATTACCCCTCTCCTTTAATAATCAAATTGCCCTCCTGTGGGGCATGGGCTCTACATTGGAAAACACTATGGTAGAGTGTTTTACAGATTTAGGTCTGTAAAGCGGCGTTTATATATAGATTAACGTCTTGTCTTGCTTTGGTAGATGCTGGAAGAGCCTTTTATTATATTAATTGGCTTTTATTTTCTATTGTACTTTTATTCGGGAGTAACTATGACTCTCTTAAGGTAACCAAATGCCTCGTCATCTAATTAGTGGCGTTCTGCTGCTAGTTGGTGATACTTGGTGATTTTTGAGAGCATGTTTTGTGCCACGGCCGTGCCCCCTTTTAAAGACCTTTCTGGGTCTCAGGGTCGCACGGCAAGCGTTAAGTAGTCAGCCTCCACGAGGCGGCCCCGGAATAACGTTTCGTGTTCCTCGACGTGGAACGTCACTAATGGCTACTAGCGGTTATGTCAGCAGATGGGCAAGAGTCCGCAGCCATTCTGTGCGCGACCGGAGACTGCTGGGACGAATCGGTCTATGGAAACCAGATCTACACTCCAAAGGCAAGCCCTCTAGTGAGAGGTCTAACACGCCCGGGTATGAGTGTTGGTCCATGACTTCCCGACCGTGAACCCGAGGGATCAGCAAGTAAGAGCCTACGTGGCAGTCCCAAGGAGAGAAAATTTTACTGGCCCGGTTATCAATAGGGGACGTCACCCGGCAGACATTGGATACAGACCTTGATTGCAAAATGACCACGGGGTACTTTGCTGACTAACAGTCGGTAAGGTTTTTGGTATACCGGGTGCTGAATAAGTTAGGCGAACATAGGATATTAACATGTAAAAACTTATTTTTGCAAATTCCTGCTTTCCTAATTATTTTAGAGAAAAATTGAAAGACACAAATATAATGTAGAAATATAAACTACGAATGATAAGAGCATTAGATTTTATCTAGCTTTTACGTAAATGATCAAAAAATCTTTTGAAATTGTTAAAATTTTTATTTATCAAACTGGCCATGTATAAGTTTCCAAGGTAATATTCTATTTTATGAAATTAAAATTTAATAAAGTGCAAAACTGTCAACAACGTGCAATTGTTTTTTATTACTTATCAAAAATAATTACCTCGGAAACTTCCATGGCAAGTCTGATAAATAAAAGTTTTAACAATTTCAAAAGAATTTTTTGACCATTTACGTAAAAGCTAGATAAAATCTAATGCCTTTATCATTCGTAGTTTATATTTCTACATTATATTTGTGTCTTTCAATTTTTCTCTAAAATAATTAGGGAAGCAGGAATTTGCAAAAATAAGTTTTTGCATGTTAATATCCTATGTTCGCCTAACTCATTCAGCACCCGGTATAGTAGCTTTAAGCAATGACCGCGTGCACGTCTAATGTATGCAAGAGTAATAGAGTAGTGACACCAAACCCGGCACCATCAGAAAGATGTTGCTGGGGTCACTAGTACTATTACAGTAGTCTTGTCGGGTCTTAGCTGTGCAAAGTTCACTGTACCTTTCTGGTGAACGGAGGGAACCAAAAGGTCCCCTCGCGAAATGCTACTATTTTGCGATGGCGCGACCTCAGGACCCAAAGGGAACCTTCTCTGGTGAACGGATGGGATGTGGAGGTTTAAGCCGGGTAGTGCTTGTACTGTATGGAGATAACCTCTCCCTCAAAGGGAACCTTCTCTGGTGAACGGAGGGGATGTGGAAGTTTAACCCGTGTGGTACTTGTACTGCACGGAGGTAACCTCTCTCTCAAAGGGAACCTTCTTTTCTGGTGAACTTTTGCCTTGGGATTTAACCCGTGTTCTACGGTGCAGCAATCTCACTACCAAAAAGGAACCAAACGGACACCTAAGGAGTACGGACCTTAACTCTGCCACAGAAAAACTTGGGCAGGGCAGGGCGAAATGGCAGCTCTGGTGGACTCCGGAGCGACAGCTCAAACTTGAGATTGTGTAAGCTAATCTCTAAAAGGCGTTAATGGCACGTCCCTGAATCAGTCAACCCTACGCTTGCGGGGGGATTCGAATAAACAAGCATCTGCGGGAAATGGGAGCCCGGGGCTAATTCACGCTATGCGTGCTTAGCTTTCCCATTTAGATATGAGCTTTGCTCATAGAGGTGGATTCGCAGTGGCGGGTGGTTTTTGGGAAAGTAGGCAACGTATGCGTCGGAAAAAGAGTCGCAGTCTCTTAGCCGGGACTGTTGCTCAGAGTACCGACCTCAGCACTCGGCCTGTTTGTCGGGAACCCCATGCCTGGGGCTCTGCTCAGAATCTTACAGTTCACAGTTACACTTACTTAGTTAGTTAAAAGTCTTACAGTTCCACTGCTGGCCAGAGGGGGTGACTTTATAGTCCCCCTTCGGCGTGTGAGTTGCGCTTAATCAACTCGGGCGTCATCCTGCAAAGATGATAAGAGTTTTGGAAAGTGACTCGGCTCCAGACCCGGAGTGGGGGAAGGCCTTACAGCTGGAACCTAAACGGGTAGGCGGTTGCATGTATACGGCATTGTCGTTTGCACGTGGCCGCCGCGTTGGTCCGGCGTATCCGGACTCCATCCCCTGGGGGGCGTGTTTGGAATACTCTAGTTAGTCCAACCGAACACGTTAAACTAATCGACATATATAGTTCACAGTTAGAGAACAGGTAGCCGATCTCTTTGCCATCATAATGAGCACTTGAGGCTTAGGGCAAATATTTCGGTGGCTCACCTGACGAAGCTAAACACGTTGGCCTATCACTCTAGGGAGTGGTTGCAGTATAAATCTTAAGTGTACATATAGCATCTAAAACTAAAAGTTCCTATCAATTGTACTTTTATCCGTCATCATTCATCATAATTAAATTTTAGATTCTAAATAGAATATTGCTTACCTTTCTGAGAATTGCAAATCCGATTAGCGAGGTGGATTAGTTCCAATATTACATATTTCCAATAAATCAATATCGATTTCACCACAGCGTGTGGATGCCCACTGAAAAACCGAGCTAAGAAATTCTGTATAGTTTGCAATTTTCAGAATTTCCGCGCTGTACTCAACCAGCGGTCACATCACTCCACGGCTGTGACTTGTCCTTATTATATTATGATTTAAAAATACTTAAATCTGCTAGGTTCTTGCCAGCTTCCACCTCAGCAAAGTAGAACACTAATCTCTATACGAACACGGCTTTAAAGAAACAAAATAAATTATGCAAAGACATTTCTACCTTATCTTTTGACTCTTACAGAATTTTTTATTCGAACTTTTCTTAAAACTATATCACAATTTTAACTTTTTCAATATCATTATTAATAACTTATAGTTAAAATAAATTATTTTATTAAAGTAATTATTATTCTTAAGAAAAATACCATAAAACATTTATAAATATTTTTCAGAAAGAACTTTTATCGAATCAGAACCTAATCCGAATTGCGAAACTGAGCCTACTCATTTAGAACCATCCATACAATTAAATAATTTGTCTAAAAAGTTTGGAAAACAAATGGCAGTTAAAAATTTGTCGCTAAATATTTATCAAGATCAAATTACTGTATTATTGGGTCATAATGGTGCTGGAAAAACGACCACCATGTCGATGTTATCGGGTATGATACCTCCGACCAGCGGTACCGCACTTGTTAATGGCTACAGTATTCAAAACAATATGAAAAAAATCCGAGAAAGTTTTGGACTTTGCCCACAACATAACATACTTTTTGACGACTTAACTGTAAAGGAACATATTTATTTTTATAGCAAGTTAAAAGGTTTAACTAAAAAAGAGGAAATAACGGAAGAGATCGAAAAGTATATAAAATTGCTGCAGTTCGAATCTAAAGTAAGTTTGGTAGTAAGAATTAAGTTAATACTACGATACAATTTTTAGGCAAACTCAAAATCAGTAACGTTGTCTGGTGGCATGAAAAGAAAATTATCTGTAGCCATTGCGTTATGTGGTAATTCTAAAGTAGTTATGTGTGATGAACCTACAGCAGGTATTGATCCTAACACCAGACGAGCTCTATGGGACTTTTTAAAAACAGAAAAAAAAGGTAATTAACTGATAGGTTAAAATGTGATTAATATAATATTAGATACCATTTAGGAAGAACGATTCTTCTCACAACACATTTTATGGATGAAGCTGATTTATTAGGAGATCGAATTGTTATCATGGCAAATGGACAATTACAATGTTGCGGTTCAAGTTTTTTCTTAAAGAAAAGATATGGAACTGGCTACAAACTTATAATGGATATTGCAGAACATTGTAACGTAGAAAAAGTTACAAGCGTTCTTCAAAATTTTATTCCAAATCTACAGGTTAATAGTCTTATTTTTAAGATCATCTACCGAAATAAGTTTTTGTTTCGGCAATACGAGTAGTAGAGCAGGTTTTGCAGTTATACCGAATAAAGACATACTTAGTACATCAAAACTTTATAATCTGCTTCTGTTCGTATAATTCAAAGCCTTTGTCTGGTATCATGTAAAGCTAAAAATAACATTAATTTTTATTGTAAAGTACACATTTTTTGCATTTTTGATTTCTTCAACTTGTTTGGAAATATATTTTGCTATTTGTTTAAAATTTTCATCTTTGTAGTTTCCATTTAGGTACTAAGCAGGAGGTCTGTTTGTGCAACAGTGTCCAATCAGTTTCTGGTTCAAACACATACATATAAATTAATTGTTAGGTGAACTTAATATGTTATATAGTACATACTACATTTTTTATATTGTTTATATTATATGGGTTTTATTATAAACTGATTGCAAACTGGCTGAACGAACAAACCTATACTAACTTAAATACAAGGCCAACTTTATTTCACATTTGCTAGTTTTCCAAAGCGGGAAAGATATCGTTCCCACTAATATTGCAATCTTTTTTCGTTATTTTGCTTTTTATTTTTTAATATTTAAATCTAAAATACTTCAACTATGAAACAATCAGCAAATTGTGTAAATCCATATAAGCAGTTGTCGTAAATTATGTATTCATTAGTTCCATTTTATGATTGCTCAATTATTTTGACAATTTGAAGAACTCGACATTTTGTAGGAAACAAGCAAAATTGGTTCAGAATTAATATACACACTAAGCGAAAATTATGTGCCATATTTTGAAAATATGCTAGAAAGTCTTGAAATGCAATGTAATGATTTGGGAGTATTAAGTTATGGAATATCATTAACAACTTTAGAAGAAGTATTTATGAAGTAAGTAGTTTAAATATTTCAAATTATAATCCAATCAATAAAAACAAAACAGGCAACATGCTTAAATTTAATCATGAAGTTCTACAAATTTATTGTCAGAAACGTTTCTATTCTAATAACTCAGAAGGGGAAATTCATCATTTTCTATCATATATGTGCTATTATTATAATACGTACTCATTAGGTTTTCATTAGGTAAAAATTTAAAAATTTATTCGAGCTACAGCAGTGGAGTGATGTGATCGCTGGTTGCGTTACGAGCGGAAATTCTGAGTTCAAATCTCGGAAGCATCAGAATTTCTTAGCTCGGCCTTCCAGTGGACATTCTCACTCTGTGGTGAACCAAAAAACCAACCAACCAAAATACTCAATCAAAAAAAAAAACATAAACAAACAAAAATACTGAACAAATTAAAAATTAACATTTAGAAGTGCTAAGATCCCACTAGTTGATGCACGTTAAAATGTAAATAAAAAAAAAAAAATTTATTTGAGCTAATTTGAAATATTATTTTTAGATACTATTAAAAATTTATAGTTAAATTAATTTATAGGTTGTTTTTATTATGCTTTCAGTAGCAAATGCTTTCCTTCGTCAGAATAATAGAAAATATTATTATTTTTCTACCTCAAATAAATTTTAAAATATCACTTATTATTTATTTTCACCAGCTACTTTATTTTACTTTATTTTAAATAAAAATTACAAATGGTACAATTTAGCCAATTTGGAGAATTTTTCAAGTAATTTGAAAAAATGTTATAAAAATTTATAACATTTCCGGTAGGTTGAAAATGTATTGAATTTCTTATGGAATGTAAATTCAAAATCGATTTTTTTCAAATTGGCTAAATTGTGTTAATTTTTCACCCACTTAAGTCCTAATTGATCAACTCGTAAAATAATAATGGTGCAAATCAGTAATCAAAAATGTTAAGTCTTTGTCTGGTCAGTCATTAAGGGGGTATTCTAGTCTAGAGCCACGAATTTCAAGCGTTTTTTCGGGCTCTGTAAAAATAAAACGAAGAATAATTTTAATATCCATGTTTTTATCATTTATTTATTGATACTTTAAGAATACATAAAAATTTTAAACATAACGAAAAATCCTAAAGTCAAGAAGTTACGAGCTGGCAAAGTGGGGGGTTCAAAAAATAGATTGTGTTATGGCGTGCATGGTTTCAATCTTTCTGATCATATAAAACAAAAAAATCTAACGGATTCTTAATTAGTAAAGTTGTCGCTATGGTTGCCTCAGCCAAGTAGAAAAATTTTTTTTACACAAAATGGCGGCTGTTTTAAAACAAAATATTGTTTTTTCAAGTTTTTTATAACGATTCCAAATTTTTTTTAAATAGTAAAATTTACAATTTTTAACTTTAGTGAGGTTCATACCATAGAGAGATGTATAAAGAATGTTCACACCAAATTTGAAGTAAATCGGTTCAGTAGAACATGAAATATCGTGCACGCCAGCTTGAAAAAGGTAGTATTGAAAGAAACGCGTTTAAAGTTTTGAGTCAAGATTAGATTACATTAGATGCCGCGTCACTAAAATGGCTATAACTCGTTAAATAATCGGAATTTTGAAAAATCCTTTTAAGGGCAAATTTTTGAATGTCTAAACTTTGAAAATATGAAAAAATTTTTTGATTTTTTTAAATTTCTAGATTAGAATATTGCCTTAATGCATTAACTATATACTAATATTTTTTATTTACTATTTTATTTTATTAACTTATTATATTATAATTTTATGATAATTTAATATTTTAGAGTTGGAGATCTTGAAAGACAAAACAATGATATCATAAACAATACATCTGAAGATATTAATAAAAACGTTGAAGTTAAAGTCGATTCAGTCGTGGATACTACTGGTAAATATTATAAATAAATTGTCCAATAAAATTGATAAAATCAGTTACAAAAATTATTTATTAAACAAAAAAAATTTTATCTTTAGATTAATAAGTTTTTAAATTGAATATATAATATTGTATTGCATTCATATATGAATTATTTTAAATAAATTACATGTAATGTAATATATAATTGTTGGTCTGATATAAACTATGATGTTAGTCAACGTATATGTTGCTTTCGTTTGAGCTCCCCCCATAGTTGCAATAATTAAGACATATGAATATCAAATCACCTATAACTGGTAGTTCATTTAAATAATTCAGAATATAATTTTCACAAGTTAAAAAATCAAAATAATTATTCAATTATGTTCACATTTTAAATTATTTTATTTATAGTTGAATTTGGAAATGATTTATTATTGGGCTGGTCCTTATGGTGGAATCAAGTTTTAGCTATGGCTATGAAAAAATCTTTATCGTCTTATCGTTCATGGATTATATTTTTAATACAAAATATCATACCAGCTTTATTTTTATCCGTAGCTATAATAATGCTTAGAAATATCGGAGGATTGAAGGATCTTCCCAATTTAAAATTTGATTTGAATTCGTATAACAATCCTGTTGTGGTTTTAACATCAAATAACAATGGTTTTTCTGAGTTTGCCACAGCTTATCGAAGTCTTTTGAAAAACAATTTGATAGATTGGGGAGATCAAAGCATGAGTGAACAAATGTTGAACGAAGTAAGTAGCTATTTCTTAAAGAGGACTTAAAAGTAGCAAGAACCGGATTGTAAAATAACGAATAATAATTTATGTACGTAACATATAAAGCAAGAAATTGCGTCACAATTGGTTTAAAATATGGATGTGGCTACTTATACATGTGAGGTGAGCTATGTGAACGGGCCAAAGACCAGACTCTGGGCCATAGGTCCTAGGTTCGATCCCCAACCCGCACAGAAAAAAATGTGTACCTAAAAGTAGAACAATTTGTGCCTAGATTGTCTACAAGTACAAGTTGTGTAAAAATTTAGCACAATTTGTGCTATAAAATAGTACAATTGCGCTAGAGATGACTGAATTTGACTAAAATTAAGTACAATTGTACCTAATTTTCACCCAATTTGTACTTGTAGATAATCTAGGCACAAATTGTTCTACTTTTAAGTACACCTTTTTTTTCTGTGCGGCCACAAAATTTACCCGACTTCATTATGACCAAGAGAACCATTATGGTCACGATGCTTCTGTCAAGAAGCAAAGCGATGAGAAAGAAAAGAAAAAAAAATTTATACATACAGTATGCATACGCAATTGGCTATATCGTGGGCATACTGGAAAAAGTGACCAAGTCAAAAATTTACAAAAATGAGTTAATATGACCAAGTACCGTAGAAATGTAAGACTCATGCTTAGAAAAAACGGCAATGTTCTATGTATTTTTCTAAGGCCTAAATTTTTATTGTTTTCAAAAATTTTCAAAAATTTTTAAAAATTAGCAAAAGCTAATTTGAAGCCAAAGACCGAACAATTATTACAGACAAGCACTAGATGGTCAAAGGTGACCGACGGTGTTTGGGCCACGGTGTTTGAATATATTCAATTGCCGATCTGTTTAACAAAAATTGAAACTAAATAATTAACACATAATAACAAGAGATTTTAAAAACAGTCAATTTAAAGATCAAAGTTATTTTAAAGATTTTATTCAAAAAACAACTTGACCGACGCTTGACGGATTTATTTGAAATTTTGGGATCATGTACGTATATCTGGGTTCAAGGTATACTCACGGGTCCCTAAAATACAAATTTTACGATTGAAATCTCGATGAATTCTGAAAGAGTATATATTAAATAAGAGAATTAGCTATGACGGAATGCCTTAAATGCACCTGTTTTTTCAAAAATCGAATTTAAAAACTTCGATTTTCACAGTAAATTTTAAAGCAAAGTCGCTCGGGATTGGTGAATCAATTCATTCAGTTCATTCTCCTGACGGTACGTGCACTGACAACTGGTCTTAGCTTTGCGCAGAGTGGGAGCGACACTTGCATTGCAATGCAGTAACAGTGCACTCCGAACGAAAATCATGGTTTTCAACCCTAAATGTGCGGGAAAAATGGCTTAAAGCGCCCGAGCGTAGCGAGGGGTGCTTTAAGTCGATTTTTCCTTGCACAACCACCTTTCCGAATAGTACATGTGCTGGAAAAATGGCTTAAAGCGCCCGAGCGCAGCGAGGGGTGCTTTAAGTCGATTTTTTTTCGCACAACTACCCTGCGTTACAAATCCACTCTCACGAGTTTCACCTCTCAAAGATCCACCATTTCCTTAATCCACGGGCCTAGGGATATTTTTAAATTAGTTGTCATTTTGATCAAAATGGCTCGGAGCGCCCGAGCGCAGCGAGGGGTGCTTCGAGTCAATTTTGATCAAAATCACCCTCGCAAGATTCGGATCCACGCGAAAAAGTAACTACCGTTCGTTAAATTTAAGTAACCCTTTTCTGAAGTAATTTTTAAATAATTTTAAACTTTTAAATTAAAATTTTTAATTAATAAAAAAGGAGAACGCATTCCTACCATAGCCTAAGAGTTACTGACGAATTTGTCAAGTGCAACACTCTTATGTATAGGAGCGCACGTACCTCGATCGAACGAACTTGATTAACCAATCACGAGCGTTTAACCTTCGAAAATCAAGCTTTTTTAAATTCGATTTTTGAAAAAACAGGTGCATTTAAGGCATTCTGTCATAGCTAATTCTCTTGTTTAATATATACTCTTTCAGAATTCATCGAGATTTCAATCGTAAAATTTGTATTTTAGGGACCCGCGAGCGTACCTCTCCCCTCTTGTAAACTTTCCGTGTGTGAAGCACCCGTATTTACGGTAATGACGTCGACACAAATATTAGGTTTCACCACAGAGTATGGATGTCCACCGGAAGGCCGAGCCAAGAAATTTTTTCAGTCCGCGATTTCAACCAAGAATTTCCGCTCTATACTCAACCAGCAATCACATCACTCTATTGCTGTGTCTATTAGGATGATGTACAAAACATAATAAGACATTTCATAAAGAATTTTTCAAAAATACAAATATTTTTACTAAAAGTATAAATTCTCTTTTTATGCAAAATTTTAATTTTTAAATTACTGGTAGTTACTTTCATGTCAATTATCATTATTTCTTATGTAGTATTTTAATGCCTAATAAAGAAATATAGAAGCCAAACATTTTTTGACTTAAAATAATATATTTATATTTTTTTTTATTCAATAATATAAAATATCTGACGAAATGTCAAATTATGTATATAATTACCTTATGCTCTCAAATTTCAACTTAACCATCAAAAATTTTTTTAAATTAGTAATTTTCTATTTTCAAATTGCCATATTTTGTATTTCTTCAAATAAAAATGTACTCAAAAAATATTGATGATGTGATTACATACCGATTGCTGTTATTTTTTCTATTGAAAATAAGAGATAACATATTTTAACATGTAATAATTGTAAAATATAACCGTAAACTTTAAATTTTCGCTTATACTCTCTTTTGCCTGAAGCCCCTCGATATAATGTGTAAAAAATTAATTAGTTATCGATGAAAAACGGTTATAATTTTTCAAAAAAACCATAAAATTTATTAACAAAACAGGAGTACCGAAATGTTTTGTTATCATCAACTCGTCAATTACATGAAATTTACAATTTTGAGTTTGTTTTGGCTTATATTTTTATATTAATTTATTATTTTTAGACTGCAACAAAAAGAAGTGAAGTAAGACAGAGGTATATTGCAGGAGCAACATTTAATCAGAAGGAAATTACGGCATGGTTTAATAACGATCCATACCATGCTTCTCCCTTATCGTTACAATTAATAATGAATTCGATATTACAAGTTGTAAAGGAAGGATACAGTTTGGAATTTCATCACCACCCATTACCTTATACTATTGAGACACGGGTAAGAGATTAATTAAAATGAGTTTCTGAAGTTATTTTATATTGCCTAAAGTTATTGACACAAATACATTGTAACCCTTTGAAATTCAGGTGTTTTTCAAAAGCGATCCTTCTATAATTCCAGACCGAAAGCACTGAGCATGATGTGTATCATAATAATAATACAGTATAATATTATACTGTACATGTTTGTGGTTTAAAGTTGTTTTGTTTACTTTGTAAAGAAAAGAAAACCCGAACGTTTTAATTAAATTTGAATCTAGACCAAGAGCTCCTGACGGATTTCATTTAAAATTTTAAGAGTCCTGAAAATTTTATAGCTTTAGCTAATTGCAGAGGTTTTTCCGATCAGATAAGGAGATAGTAAAGAGGTTTTGTCAAAAATTTAAAACTTCTGCCGACTAAGGGTTTCAATTTTTATGATTTTTAAAAATTTATTGAACTACTTATTTTCCCGAGAAAATTTTTATCTGCCAATATTTACAAACACTATGTAATCGTTTGGTAAAGTCAGCAAAAGTTTTGAATTTTTGGAAAATTTTTTATTTGGTCACCTTTTGATCAGACCGGAAAAACTTCTGTCACTTACGGTTTTGTATATAATACAGTGTGTTCACCGATAGTGGTAATAGTGAATAATTTTTAAATCTTACTAGATACAAAAAAAAGTTTAAATAGTTTTTTATTCAACTCTAAATTTTCTATAGGAAACTGCCAAGGTATATTTTTTTATACTTTAAATTTAACCGGAAGTCAATATTAAATTATTTTTTTCAAATGGCAACATGTATTTTTTTTAACATTTTCGCAATCTACAACTTTTTCTATATAAAACCTGAAAATTTTTTATAAGGTTACATAAAAAATATTTGTTAAATTATGGAAAGCTTAGTTAAGCTGACTGAAACAAGAGTGGTGCAATGCAATAACTTTTTTAATTAATACATTATATTTCGTAAAACTACCTACACACAATAAGTTTTATTATTATTTTAGATAAACCACGAAAATTCTAATTTAAATATGGGATTTCAAATAGCTTTCAACTTGGGTTTTAGTTTGGCGTTTTCATCTGCATTCTATACGATGTTTTACATAAAAGAAAGAGCAAGTAAAGCAAAACATTTACAATTTGTATCAGGCATTACTTTTTCATCATTTTGGAGTACAGCATATATATGTGATTTTCTATCCTTTATTTTTACCTCCGCATTAATTATAATCACATTAATAATATTACAAGAAGATGGTTTCAAAACTGCTGGTGAATTAGGTACGTAATTAATTATTTGAATATGAAGATTTAAGAAACAGACGGGATTGTGGCCAGCAGGATTTTTTTTTTAGAAATGCAAAAACACGTCAATTTTATCATCGAGGAGGACAACTTTTGCAACTAATGTTACTCCCGTATTAGTAAAAATAGCCGCCTTGAAATTAAAATCAACGTGTCCAAGCGTTTTTCTTTTTTTTATTCTTAAATGTCTTGAAATATCGGATTTATTTAGCATTTTTACAGCTTTAATTTTTTTGTTGAATAATTTATAAAACTTTAAAAAAATTATAGAACTGAATTCAGGGAAGCAAGACCTTTCAAATGAGGTGTTACTTGCCATATCATCCCTATTAACATTTTAGGGGTTATCATCGCAACGTGAAGGGATGAAACAATACGGGAGTGACATTAGTCGCAAAAGTTGTCCCTCTCGATGATAAAATTAACGTGTTTTTGCATTTCTTAAAAAAAATTCTGCTGGCCACAATCTCGTCTGTTTCGTTTTCAAAGGGCCACCCTGTATATTCGATATTATACTAGGTACTGAAAATTTTATTGTAAAACTAAACGACTTTGTAAATATTTTGTAGTTTATTAATTCAGATAATTTCTTTCGATTGGTTAATACATTGTAGCAATATTTAGTAATAAAACGCGGTAAAGTGGTATGGAGTGAAGGATATTGACTATAAATGTACGAATTCTTTAGTCACCTGTTAAGTCAAGGTTAATAACCTAGAGTAGTCGATACATATTAAAAGAAAAAAAAAGAAGAAAAATTTAATAAAAATATGTACCTATATTATTAATAAATGAATTATTTTCTTAGGATTATGGACAAATATTAAGAATACAAATATATCTTTCTTCTACGTTTCGCTATATATTTTAAGCTTCATCAGGAAGAACATATAAATTCATATTATTTTTTAAAAAACGAAAATTGAAAATGACAAAATTTAAAAATGACAATTTTCGTTTTTTAAAAAATAATATTTTTTTAAAAAATACATACCTATTTTTCGTACGACAATTTTCGTTTTTTAAAAAATAAATATTTTTTTAAAAAATACATACCTATTATTTTTTAAAAAACGAAAATTGAAAATGAAAAAATTTAAAAATGACAATTTTTATTTTTTTTTAAATAATATGTATTTATATGTTCTTCCTGACGAAGCTTAAAATATATAGCAAAACGTAGAAGAAAGATATATTTTTTGTATTCTTAATATTTGTCCATAATCCCAAGAAAATAATTCATTTATTAACAATTCAAAAAATGAACGATAACAATTCTTTAATATGTATATTATAATTTGATTGTAGCATTTATTACTACAAATTTTCTTGCAAAATTTTCTTGAGTATTATTACAAATTTGTATCTTTATTCAACTATAAATTGTAGTATACTTTGTAATATAAATCTAGCACAAATTACTACCTACATAAAATTTGTTAAGGGTGACTTGTATAGTCCAAGTTTAACCGGTAACTATGGTTTAAACTCGGATTTTGACTATTGTGATTGGTTAATCTACAGTTTAAAATTTTAAACTAGATCTATACAAGTCATCATTAGTGTATTAACCAACATTGTTTATAATAAATTAAAAAAAATTAGACGTAATATCAGAAATGAAATAAGTCGTTCAGTCCAAAGGTCTAAAAAAAACTATTTATTACTAGGGGTGATCCTTGTACTTTGGGACAGCTTGTACTTCGAGACATTGAGTTTTTAATACTTCAATTCAAATGTATTGTTTTTCGTTTTAAGAGGTTATCCTGCTAACGGATATTAATTTCAAGTTATCCACTAAAAACAGTTTACTATTATATTAAATTTTTTATTCTTCTTTATTTTTATTACAATTTTTAATAAAATGGGATGAAACTAAAATATTAGACCCCACATGTTATACATCATTGAAAAGAGGATAAAAAACTCCATTTAAAAATGTCATAGCCAACTATGGTTTTTATTTAAAAAAACACAACTTTATGTTATAACTCGGAAACTAATGTAGATATTTAAAATCTTTTTATCCCATTTTGTTGCCCTTAAAAAAGTGTCTGAAGAAAGTGTTAACACTTTTTTAGTAACTTCAAAAACAACCAAAATATTGACATTTATAGAAAAGTCTAACTATCGAACTTTTGGCTATAACTCGAAAACAAAAAAGGATAGCAAATTCTAGTTTTCGCCATTGAGATTTTCTCAAAAATGAGATCGAGGATGCGCCATCCATTTTCTGATATCTCCTATAGTTACCGATTTCCCCATAAGAAGGATCGGAATTTAGCCACCCTGTACAGAGTGGCTCAATTTTAACTTTTCTTATGGGGAAATCTGTAACTATAAAAGATATGGAAAAATGGATGGCCTATTCTTGATTTCTTTTTTGAGAAAAACTCAATGGCTAAAGCCGGAATTCTCTATCTTTTTTTTAATAGCTAAAAGTTCAAATACTGAACTTTTTGATAAATGTCGATATCTCGGATGGTTTTGAAGCTACCGAAAACGTGTTACAACTTTTTTTTTATTAAAAGATTTTATTTAACTTGTTTTAACATTTTTTTAAAGGCAATAAAATGATGCAAAGAGATTTTACATAACTGTGTTAGTTTTCGAGTTACAACATAAAGTTGTGTTTTTTAAATAGAAACGATAGTTGAATATGATTGAAAAACAATTGGTGGCAATTTTTTAGGTGTCGATAACGATTGTGTAACATTTGGAATTTAATTTAGCTTTAAAAAAAAATACTAATAGATATTTTTTTTAAATTATGATTTTATTGTTAAAGCCCATCATTGACATTTATGAATGAAACATAATATCGTTCAAATGACTTCCAGACTTGCTTTACAGTGCTTCATTGATCTACCCAATTTTCCAGTACATTTTCGATTGTTTAGGCCTCTATCTCGTGAACGACGGCGTTGATTTCGTGTTTTAAGGCTTCAATAGACTCGGGATTGTTTGCGTAACACTTATCTTTTACGGCGCCCTAAAGATAATAATCTAACGGGGTCAAATCGCAGATCGTTTGAGCACTATGTTCGAAAACCGCATAACCATAAACTCGGAAGCCGCCTTGCAGCTGCGATTTGACCTCGTTAGACTATTATTTCTGGAGCGCCTGTAAGATAAGTGTTACGCAAACAATCCCAAGCCTATTTAGGCCTTAAAACACGTTCACAAGATAGAAGCTCAAACAATCGAAAATGTAGTGAAAAATTGGGTAGATCGAATGAGGCACTGTAAAGCAAGTCGTGGAAGCCATTTGAACGATGTTATGTTTCATTCATAATTGTCTATGATGGGCCTTACCAATAAAATCGTAATTTTGTAAAAATGTCTATTAGTATTTTTTTTAAAGCAAAATTAAATTCCAAATTTTACATGACCCACCCTATATATTAAAAACAATGGACTACAGCAAGGCTGGCCAATAGATTTTCCAGGTGGGCAAAATTTCATAGACTGTGGCGGCGCCGGGCCAAATACTATAATATTCATACAGAAGTTTTATATATATACACATAAAGTTTATTATACAAATACACACTCTCAGCCCAAAGCAGTGCCATCGCGCGCCGGCTAGCTGGTCAACCAAAGTTTGAGCGGGCAAATTTAAATGTCTTGGTGGGCCACTTTGTGGCCCGCGGGCCTGGGATTGGCCAGCTTTGGACAGTTTAAATACTTACTTTAATTTTTGTTACTCTTTCAAATTGTTAATGTAATTTTCTAAAATAATTTTTTTTTCTTTAACTTTATGTAACGAAAATGCCAAAAAGACATTTTAAAGATAAGGTGCATACACTATTTTATGTGTAATTAGAATAACAAAAAATGTACGATAATAATCATGTTATACGGAATAATTTAACGAAATACGTATGTATAATGATCAAGTTGGTAAGCAATAATAGTTATTTAAGTTACAAGGAACGTAAGGACGTTATTATTCAAGGAAGGTGAATTTAAGGCGAGGCGGAGCAGAGGCTTAATTACCTTCCGAGAGTGATAATCCTTACGTGCCGTGTTGCTTATTAAATTTTTCCTGGTTCTCTCGAAGCACCAGACAATATTTTTCTATAATATTGTCGTATTTATTTCCTTAACCCTGTTGGGGTAGAAGGAGACAAACACTTGGTACCGACTACTCTTGGAATTTTGGGGGTTATTTACCGAAAGACCTTGTACTTCATTTAACTAATTCTATTAAAGAATAACAATTTACATTCATTCAAACAATTTACATCAAGTCAAAAATAATAATTATAAATCTGTTAATCTTACTCTAAGACCATAATTACGACCAGCATCTTTGACATCTTTGGGCACTTGCACCACAACACCCCGACTAGCATGTATTACCAATGCTAACTCAAAGTGAGACTGCTTCCAATTTGTCCAGAGCCCCTTTTTATGTAACTATAATCCTTTCTTAGTCTGCCGCCTTCCTTGAGTCGGTTTCTTTGTCATGAGTTCAATCTAGTTCAATCGTTTGGTTTTCCGACGACTTCCTCTTGCATACGTAGAAGTCGTCGTATGCATTTTTGCATTTTTCTAGGTGACTCATGACTTCCTACTTGAGGGCATTTCCCTGTGCGGTTGTTCTACTTATTCTTTAATTATTTATTGTCAATTTAAATTCTGAATTATTTTTAAATAAATATTTTTTAACATATATTTGGTTGTGACAATATTACAATTTGACATCGAACGTCAAGTATTTAATTAGACATTTAATTTCATTATTTTTAATTTATAAGTTTGCTTTGCCTGTCCGTTCCTTAGAAATGATAAACGAATCTAAATCAAATCTGTATTACCATTGTTTATTATTATCCTAGGAAAATAAGTGACACTATTAAGTTCCGTCACCAACGGTAACTAATAAACAAACGCAATGAACAACTTACGTCGGGTGTAGCCATGCATATAAGACACACTTACGTGATCGGAAGCAGGAAAAATACTTGAAATTCACAAATTACATCAATAATACCTATTAGTACATTTTATTATCATATTGACATTTTAGTACGTTTGCACATAAAACATTTGAAGTGATCACATGCCTGTACTAAAAAAATAAAATATTACTTGTCCGTACTGAAAATAGCTACTTTCAGTATCGTTTTGTATTATGTGAAAATGTACTACATTTTAGTACGATTGCACATAAATTATATTATTATATTTAATTTTGAGGATTTTGTTTGTTTTTATTGCATTTTTAATAAAATAGAAAGAAACTGCAATAATACCCAACATAATATTATGGATGTGGCTATTTATACATACAGTATGTATACAAAATTGGCTACTTATACATACTGACTGGTAGGTATGCGTTATTATTACAATTAATATTTTGGTAATAACTACTCAATTATAAATAATTATAGTCAGAGGTAGGCAAAATACATTTGTATTTTGAATTAAAAGTAGTAAGAAAACACACGATATCTTTGAAAATTTTGTTTGAAATTCAAAATAAAGTGCACACTCTCATACATTATAGATTTAATTTTAACTTTCATTAAACAGAATTATTAGTAATTATTATTATTCTTCTTTAACTTTACTATAGATCAGTTGATCTGTTTATTTCCAACATCTGCGTCGTTTCCTTCGCAATGCTAGATCTGTGAGCATATAAATTGTTTAACGTCCGATAAGTAGTTTGCTAGACTGGCCTACAGACGAGCCTGTAACCCTGGTTTTTATGTTAATGATGGCCATTCATTAACCCAGGAGGACCACCGGCTTAACGTGCCTTCCGAAGCACGGAGACTAGTCATAAAAAAGTTGCTCTTCTCCGAATTTGAACTTGGTACCTTGAATTCGCAGTTGATCGCGTTACCTACAAGGCAAATGACCGTCTCTTTTTTATTATTTTTAATTATTCAGTTTAAATTTTTTAAATAAAATTATAATCCACGTGTTAAAACTATATTATTAATATAACGGTATTATTTGAGAAGTAAATAGTGATGGTGCTAAAACTTTTTTTCTTATGTCATACGGCCTTTAAACTGATAATAGTTATAACTTATAATAAACGTTATAATAAAACAAAATGTAAAAGAAAATATTTAAAATTTTTCCATTTCAGCAACTAAAGCAATTCTGCGCTTACAATTTGTATAATTTTAAGAGCACAACTTCCAGGTATAAAATCTTCTAAGTTTTAGCAATAGCTGTAGTACCCAGCAAAAGCGCACAACAAATACAAAATACATTTGTATTTTGAACTAAAAGTAGAAAGAAAGCATACGGTTTTGAATTTTTTGGTTCAAATTAAAGTGCAGTCGCATGCATTATTGATTCATATTTTTAATTTAAAATAAAAAATTCCGTAATATTTTGCATTTTGTACTTCAAATATGAAATCAATGGTGAACAAAATGTAATTGAAATACATTTATATATTTGAAATAAATTTGTATTTTAATTTTTTCATAATATGATGTACAAAATACAAAATTTTTTAAAATTTTTTAATTTAAATTCTAAATGTGAGATGCAATGTATGAGACTGTGTACTTTATTTTAAATTTTAAATAAAATTTTCAAAGTTATCGTGTGTTTTCTTACTACTTTTAATTCAAAATACAAATGTATTTTGCCTACCTCTGACTATAATTATTTATAATTGAGTAGTTATTACCAAAATATTAATTGTAATAATAACGCATACCTACCAGTCAGTATGTATAAATAGCCAATTTTGTATACATACTGTATGTATAAATAGCCAATTGGGTATACGTACTGTATGTATAAATAGCCACATCCTAATATTATACCATTAAAAATATAAAAAAATATCTTATTAAACTAGATATGGGTTCTATTTAAAAAAACACAACTTTATGTAACTCCAAAACTAACATAGATATTTAAAATCTTCTTTCACCATTTAATTGCTCTTAAAAAATTGTCTAAAGAAAGTGTTTATACTTTTTCGGTAACTTCAAAAACAAGTGAGATATCGACATTTATCGAAAAGTTCAATAATCAAACTTTTGGTTATAACTCGAAAACAAAACAAGATAGAGAATTTCGGTTTAGAAAATTAAAAATGTTGAATATAAGCAAACTGGAAAAATGCCATAAACAAATAGAGTTGTTTTAGTTACATTGTAATAATTATTTGCATTTTATTGCAAATCAGCATTTTAATTTAAATAATGAAATTAGAAGTTGGTTTACTTTGATATAAAACACGAATTTTTAAAAATTTTGAAAACAAAATAATTTTTGAAATGCCAAAATGTATCTTAATAATGCTCCAAAAGTTTAAATTAATCAATCGTTCAATCAGATGTAGCTTACAGAGATTAAAAATGAGGCAACAGAATTTTGTTAATAATTCTTATGTTTATTATAGTTTTTGTTTATTTTAGGTCGCGTTCTATCCGTTTTACTTGTTTTTGGATTTTCCATGTTACCATTAATGTACTTGGCATCGCTATGTTTTGATGTTGCTTCTTCTGGGTTTACAAAAATATCGTTGATTAACACTTTGATGGGTACGTAATATTATTTGTAGCTATAAAAATTAAATAAATTAATAAACAATATTATATATACAGGTGGAGGACTACTGTTGACAATACAAATTTTAAAAGCATTGGAATTTGGAATAGCCGAATTTTTACACAATTTAATGCTTTTCTTTCCTCACTATTCGTTGTGTACGTCTTTGCAAAATTTACTATCTCTTAATATACAAAAATCATTATGCTCTGCTTCTCCTGAACTTGACCAAATCAATCAGTATGATTCAAAAATGGCTTTCAAGGATGGTCATTGTGGTAAGTTTAAAATAATGTAGATACATGTGTAAATTTTAAAAACTTGCTTGTTTCTACGCATATTTTAGAACAACTACCAGATTATTATGATTTTGCATCTCCCGGAATAGGACGCAATATTTTCTTTTCACTTATTGGCGGTGTCGTATTTATAGTAATTTTTGTTATCATCGAAAATGGCACTTGCAGTAGCCTTAGATATAAATTATCCAATAAAGCTAATAAATCTATTATTCAATTTAAAAATAAAGACGACGACGATGTGCTCCAGGAAAAACAAAAAGTTGATGATTTTTCTGCAGATGACATAAAAAATTATGCAGTAGTAATGAAGAATATTTCAAAATATTTTAAAAATATTGCTGCTGTTAACGAATTGTCTTTAGCGATAAGTAAATATGAATGTTTTGGTTTGTTGGGAGTAAACGGAGCGGGCAAAACAACTACTTTTAAGTTACTAACAGGAGATATCAAGAATTTTAATGGCAATGCATGGATAAATGGATTAAGTTTGCGAACAGATATGAAAAAAATTTATAAGTTAATTGGTTACTGTCCTCAATTTGATGCATTGTTAGATGATTTAACGTGCAAAGAAAACTTAATGATATTTGGATTAATTAGGGGATTAACACTTACCGATAGTAAACTTGAAGCTGACAAATTATCGACACAATTTGATTTCCATCAACATTTAAATAAAAAAGTAAAAGAATTAAGTGGAGGCAATAAACGTAAACTTAGTACTTCCATAGCGCTAATAGGAAATCCTCTGGTAGTTTATCTTGATGAGCCTACAACAGGTATTGTACCATTAATGAAAATAATTAATATAAGTTAAGATTTAATTTGTTAAATTTGTTATAAAATTATTGAATTTCTATTTAAATGAGGTGCCATATCTTGTTGTATTTTTAAAACAAACAGTGTGATTGCTAGTTAGAAGATCTTTGATACTTAGGAAAATCTTGAGTTCGATTTTCGTGTCAGTCAGTAGATTAGATAGATTTTGAACCTTAACTGAACAGTGTTAAGGTATGGTTCACCCATTGCTTAAAAGGTTACGTACAGTTATGAGGTCAAAAAATAGCAGTTTTTTGAGATTTTTGTTCTAAGTTATGAATAGATGTACCTATTTATTTGAAAGTTTTTCTACATGAAAGAGCAACATTTAAAGAACATTTTAGAATTTTATTTCCACAAAACGTGTACAATTAAACCACTAGTAGTAGATTTTCAAAGACGCTTAAAAAAAAGATTATTTGCGGTACGTAAGATAACACATCACGGGATTATCCAAAATGAAAAATATCAGAGTTTATCTCAAGACTGAATTAATCCATTTTAAAAAATATAAAAATTTCCATTTTTGGGATGGTGTTGAAATAGAAGTGACGATTTTTACCCCAAAAAATTGGCCTATAAACTTGTAAAAAGAAATAGAAATGAAAAATGAAAATGAAAAAAGTAATTGTTCAGTCTCGAGAATTATTTATATTTAAGACGTGTGTGAAATTTTATCATGTTTGATTCAGTAGTTTTTGAGTTATCTTACGCACGGGATTATAAAATGTAGTTTTGAGTTAAACACGTCTGAAGTTTCCGTTTGATATAAAGTTTAATAATAATATTGTTACTCTCATTAGCTTATATCTATGCGAGTTTTACTCTGATCAACTTGAAACTTTCACATAATATTTCCGAGATGTTGTACTTTCATATGAAAAAATAAAGAAAAACGAGTTTTTTCGATTTCATGACTGTACGTAAACCTTTAAACTAATTAGAAATAGGAAAACAAAACAAACGTGGAACTTATCATGTTCAAGTAATTCATCCAGATTGTTTTGGTTGAACGTAATTAATGGTCGATTGTATACCACAATTAGCGTCTTTTTATTTCCAAGGCTTCAATGTTAGAATTTTGGATGTTCTTGCATAGATTAGCCAATAGAATCTTGCACGAGATATTGTATTAGTTTCACAAATGTGCAAATGGTTTCTATTCTGTAACACCAAAACAACGTATGTGTTAGATTGAATGTCGAAATAGCATTAAAAAATAATATTCATATAAAAAAAATTAATTTTGGTCACTTTAAATTCTAACTTATAGTGAAGAAAAGAATATTCAAATTCGTGTATTACAAAAATAAAAATTTGCACATTTGGTGTTTATGCACTCGTGCGACGAATATGGAATTAGAAAATATTGTTTAAATTGAATTATTAAAAAATTCACAGCAAACAAAGATTCTCATGACTTGTAGTATAATGAAAAATATAGATACCTACGTCTCCTCTATGTACTACTTGCATGTCATTGTGGTCACATCATAATCCATCTAAACGATGGATAAAATTTCACACACATAATCAAGTAACTAATGTAAACAGATAAGCCAAACGCACGAAATGCAGAAGTAGTCGGAACACTAGACTACAAACTTCATTGCATGTTCACCTAATTTCGACTTTAGCATTACGGCAGTCTCATGAAATGCACCTTGGCTTTGTCATGTCAATGCAACGAAATCATCAGCCACATAAGATCATAACGTCAGAAGTTGAGATCGCATTTGTCAGCTCACGGCTACCTCTTAATATGTATAAATCAAAGAAAGTGATTGCAAAAATAGAAATTGATGTTTTTTAAGACTTTTTAACAAATTTATTCTAATTAAATCATGAATAGATTAATGTAAACAGTATCTGTAAATTAAATACTAATAACTACTAATTAATTGAAATTGATAAAATTAATATAGGTATGGATCCTGCCACTAAAAGGTTTCTTTGGAATGTTCTTTGCAAAATTCGAGATAGTGGTAAATGTATTGTATTGACATCCCATAGTATGGACGAATGTGAAGCACTTTGTACAAGATTGGCAATCATGGTGAATGGAGAATTTATGTGCTTAGGTTCTACACAACATTTAAAAAGCAAATATTCAAATGGATATTTGTTAACTATAAAACTAAAGAGGAATGAAAACTACAACGAAATTGATGATTCTAAATTAGAAGCCGTAAATAACTTTGTTAAAGATAAATTTTTGAATGTCGAAATTCAAGAAAAGCATACGGAGTTAATAACTTTTTCTATAAATGACAAAACTAAAACTTGGTCAAAAATGTTTGGAATATTAGAGAAAGCCAAAGAACACTTAGATATTGAAGACTACTTTGTAGGCCAAAATAGTCTTGAGCAGGTACGTGTTTCTTATATTACAAAAACAATTTTATCATACTTTTAAAGATTTTTAAATTTTCTTAATGCTGAATGCTATGTAAGTAGCTATTTCTGTTCACATAACTGCCAAGCTAAAAATGGGATTGAATTTTACTTTAAAAATATTAAATGACCCAGGTGTTTCAAAATGTGAAATTTTGATAAACTTTCTATATAATAAAGTATTATTAATATTAACTTATCTATCTGATGAGCTGAAAGAACAGCGAAACAATATTGTAATAGATTATATTATATAACTTGATATAAAATTAATTTTACGTTTTAGTAACTCATAGTATATTTCTTTAAATAGTTTGTAAATTTGATTTTTTCTTCCGTGTAACATATAAAGTACTTTGAAAAGTGATGATCGAGTATCGTAAATTGAAAAACTATTGAAAAACGAATTCATCAGACTATCCACTTTTATTCAAAATCTATTTTTATTTTGGGGTTACAGTTAAGTGAACGGTAACAGCCGAATTTGAATTTTTCTGAATGATGTTCAGGCAGAAAATTATCTAATATGCTGGAATACAACTGCGGCATAATAGCAGTGTTGGTTCTTGAATAAAATATTAAGTTAATTATAACATTTTATTTTTGATTTATGGATAAAGTAGTAAATTTTGATATTATTCATTAATAATTAATATTAACAATGTTATAAGTTATAACTTAACAAAGAATGTACTGATTTGTGCACGTTGGTGCACAAATGTTTGTGCGTTTTTGGTGTATGGTCGAAATATTTTAAATTAATTATTTTATCTCATAAGTCTTATCTTATATATCAAATTTTTCTAATTATTTCGATGATTTATATTTTTAGATATTCATATCTTTTGCAAAGAAGCAAATAGTACATTCCAACAAAGATGACAAAAAACTCAAATAAAAACAGCTATTATTATTATTTATTTTTCTCTCAACAATTGGCGTTATTATGAGCCAATAATAAGTAATGCTGTGTCAATAATCCAAACTAAGTAATTAGTACCTACTAGAATTTGTACCTATTTAGTATCGAAAAACCGGGCATAAGCCTCGATTATTGATGTGAATATCAATCATTTAATTTATTGTAATATAAATGTAATATAATATTTACATAGGTAAATTTTGAAACTTTGTTTTTATTTTTTATTTCATTTATTAATAAAAAATTTGATACAACATGCTTGTGTGTCAGTTACATTTTAAAGGTTGTTATTATCAAAAATTTGTTGAAATATTTAACATTGGTTTTAAAAGTTCTCTAGGTACTATGTATTAACAAGAAGTTTTTTGAACAGTGCTCAAAAATTTCTTCAAAGTGTGTCTTTCAGTACATTGAAAAAATTTAGAAGAATTTTAGAATTTGATAATACATTTATGTCAAATTTTGTAACAATATTCAATAATATTTTGTAATAAAAACTACAAGGAATTGTAGTACAAATTACTACAAATTATGTTAATTTTCAATATTTAATACTATATTAAAAATCTTGAAAGGTGAGCTAAGTCAACGGGCTAGGGTTAGGTTTGATCCTCAACCCGGCTACAAATTTATCCGATTTCATTATGACTTCTCTCTTCTCGGAAGGCAATGGAAAACCACCGAGAGTAATCTGCCTAGAAAACCATTTAATAATAACATATTAAATTAGTCTCGACGGTTCTGTCAAGAAGCAATACAAAGTAGAAGAAGAATACATATTTACTTTTTATTGAAGTAAATACATATTTGTACAAAGAAGCATTTCACGTGAAGCGGACAATGAAAAAAAAAGTGAGGTTGTGAATTTTGTTCATATTGGGCATATTTGTACTTCTAGGGGATATAAACGTGTACATATAATATTTATTTTATTTGAGGTTAAGTTGTTAAGATATGAGATCTTAAAGATTCACGTAATTGACGGAAGGGTTTATTTGGAATTTTATTTTCACATTGAAGTAAATTATAATAATATAATAAATGTAGTGTTTTCTATAGAAAATTTACTGTTATTTTTGATTTTTAAATCAGATTTCAAATTTGAATTTGTTTTCTAGTGTTAAACCGGAAGTAAATATTTAAAATATTTCTTTTAATAACTTCGAGAGTCCGGCCCTGGCATTGAATGACAGTTGTTGATTGTTCATTGTTAGTCGCAATTTTATTAAATAATTCGTTATAGAGTTCAATTAAGAGAGTGTTTGCTATTGCAAGTTGCCCAGTGATCGATAATCAACGTTAAAAGTAAGTTTTTACTATTACAATATACGTTGCATGATCTCCTCTCCTAAAGTGAGGTTAGAATGCAAAAATGCATCGTACACCGCCTTCTAAAGCAAGAAACAGATTTCCACCTCATATAATAGAAACAAACCAAAGTGAGATAATGCCAAACCAGAGTGGAGCGGCGCCATTGCCAAACCAAATCCAGTACGTTTCAAGCATCCCAATCCCCCCGACTCATCATCATCAACAAACGGAACAGTTTTTGTCTCAACCGACGATTTACTATAATCAAAACTACCCGCAAGAAATCCAACCTCTGAGTCACCATCATCAGGTTTCCCTGATATCACAGACACACTCAAATACCCCATTAACTCAAGAGAATGAATGGCAAATAACAGGTAAGAAGCGAGGCAGAAAAGACAGTCCAGAAAATCCAAGAAGAGTCGTTAGACAATCATACTTACCAAACTATTGGCTAAATGCCCCAGTAAAAACAACAAATAAATTTGCAGCCCTATCTAATGAGGATAAAAATGTTGATGATCAAGAAGATGAGAACGCAGAAAAGGATGAACCAATGATGAATACGCCCAAGGAAAGTAAGCCACCACCAATATTTGTGGACGGGGTGCAAAACATCAATCCATTGCAAGAACTTCTCAACAGCTCCGCGCAAAACCAATATATGATGAAATGCTTGTACAATAACCAAGTGAAGATACAACCACACACTTCGGAATGTTACACAAAAATAGTAAAAGCTCTGATTGAAAAGGAGACCAAATTTCACACTTACCAACTCAAAAGCAAACGAAGTTTTCGCGTGGTTATTCGAAATATTCATCAATCCACTGAACTCAACCAGATAAAAGATGCAATTGAGAAATTGGGCCACATAGTGAAAAACATTTCAAACATCCGCCAAAGAGAAACGAACATAAACCTCCCTCTATTTAATGTAGAATTAGTAGCAAGCCCAAACAACAAAGAAATTTATAAAATATCAAATCTTCTAAATACCGTCGTGAAAATTGAACCTCCACACCCCAAACGAGAAGTGCCCCAATGTCTCAAGTGTCAAAACTTTGGTCACACCAAGAAATATTGCCATAGAAATCCAAGATGTGTGAAGTGTACGGGTGACCATGCCACAGAAGATTGCCCAAGAAAGGTACGCAACAAAGAGGTCAGATGCGTTAACTGCGGGGAAGACCACCCAGCAAATTTTAGAGGATGCTCTGTTTATAAAACTCTGCAAATGAAGATGTATCCGTCACTACGTGAAAAATCATATCTAACTACTGAAAACAAGCACATTAACCATCCAGGAATTTCATACGCCCAAGTGGCAAGAGGAAATGCACAAAAATTGCAAAGCGGTAGTAGTCAACAGCAACAACAGTTTGTCAACACAACCCCATTAGTACAACAACAACAACAATATAACAACGCAACACCAGTTGTACAACAACAACAGTCTAACAACAACCTGGAACTTATGTTGGCTAAAATGATGGAGAAAATGGACAAGATGATGGACCTTCTCACTGCCCTAGTCACAAAAATGTTGTGATGGCAGTACCAAAACTTAAAATATCAGTATGGAACGCCAACGGCTTGGTCAATCATGGCCAAGAAATTAAAACCTTTCTTACAATACACGATTTAGACGTCATGCTCATTTCGGAATCTCACATGACCGAAAAGAGTTATATTAAAATTCCCCAATACTCTTTACACCACACTCAGCACCCTGAAGGAAGAGCCAGGGGAGGCACTACAATTATAATTAAAAACACCATAAAACATCAAGTAATATCAAGAATTAGCGAAAAAAACATGCAAGCTACAACTGTTGAATTAGAAGATTCTCGAGGCAAAATAGTATTGTCTGCAGTATATTGTCCTCCTAACTTACCAATTAAAAAAGTACAGTTTGAAAATTACTTTAACACGCTTGGCCACCGTTTTATATCCGGGGGTGACTTCAACGCCAAGCACACCCATTGGGGTTCTCGACTCATCACTCCGCGTGGAAGACAATTATACTACGCCATGCAGAGCGTAAACCTACAGCACATATCAACGGGTCAACCTACATACTGGCCCACTGACAGAAACAAGGTTCCTGACGTTCTTGATATCTGTATCACAAAAGGTATATCACGCAACTACCTAAAAGTAGATGCATGCCTTGATCTTTCGTCAGATCACACCCCAATCATGGTTTCAATGGAATCGCAGGTACAAGTACGAACAAAGCCACCCACACTAACAAACAAAAGTACCAACTGGAACGAATTTAGTAATATTCTCACTAACTTACTAAATATAGACATACCTCTAAAAACGGTGCAAGACATTGATGAAGCGGTTGAACATATAACTAAATCTATACAACAGGCTGCATGGCGTGCTACTACTGAAACGAAAAAATCAATAAAACCTGGTTTCGTACCAAACAATATAAAATCAAAACTCATCGAAAAAAGAAAACTTAGAAAACGGTGGTAAATCACTCGGGACCCAACCGATAAATCTAACCTAAATAAAGCCGTCAAGAACCTAAAAGAAACACTTGCTGACCACAAAAATCAAGGTGTCAAAACTTTTTTAGAAAACCTGTCTGCAACAAAATCAACCGATTACTCACTATGGAAGGTTGCACGAAAAATTAAGCAGCCACAAAAAACAAACCCCCCAGTCAGAAAAAGAGATGGAGATTGGACCCGGAGTGAACAAGAAAAGGCCGACGCATTTGCTGAACACCTTGGCAAGGTCTTCAAACCACATCCACAAGAGGTTCCTAGTGCCAAGGAACAACCAATCCACCAGTTACTAAATGCTCCATATCAGATGGAACTACCAATAAAACGTCTAAAAATTAAAGAAATTAAATATGTTCTAGTTCACAATATACATCCAAGGAAAGCCCCAGGCTACGACTTGATAACCGGAGAAATCCTGAAAAACTTACCAAAAATGGGCATCAGGGTAATTACCATGATCTTTAATGCAATTCTTAGACTTGGATACTTCCCAATGCAATGGAAGGTGGCACAGGTAATACTTATTCAAAAACCTGGAAAGAACCCATCAGAAGTTACATCTTATCGACCGATCAGCCTCCTGCCCATCCTCTCAAAGGTGTTTGAAAAACTCTTTTTGGGAAAATTAAAACCTCTGTTGCGGAAACTAATCCCAAGACACCAATTCGGCTTTAGTCAACATCATGCAACAGTGGAACAGGTTCATCGAGTAGCAAGAATAATAAAAAACGACCTGGAATGCAAGCGGTACTGTACAGCGGCTTTCCTCGACATATCACAGGCCTTTGACAGGGTCTGGCATCAGGGCCTGATCTACAAGATGAAACTCAACCTTCCACATGAGTATAGTAGAATCCTCGAGTCATACCTTACTAACAGACATTTTCAGGTTAGACATGGTGAAGCCTATACCACTCTCGTACCAATAGAAGCAGGAGTCCCTCAAGGAAGTATTCTTGGCCCACTGCTATATCTGCTATATACATACGATTTGCCAACAACCGATGACACGGTAATTGCCACCTTTGCAGACGACACCGCCATAATGGCATCCCATCAAAATCCAGAAACGGCTTCTCGCCTGCTACAAATTCACGTAAATAAAATTGAAGAATGGTTGAAACTATGGCGTATTAAGGTCAACAACAGCAAGTCAGCCCATATTACCTTTACCCTTAAGAGAAATACATGCCCTAATGTAACTTTACACAACAACCCCCTCCCACAAAAAGAAGAGGTAAAATACCTGGGAATTCACCTAGACAAGAGACTCACGAGGACTAAACATATCTGGAACAAAAGACTACAACTGGGGCTCACCTATCGGAAAATGTATTGGCTTATGGAGCGTCACTCCCAACTCACAATAGATAATAAGCTCCTATTATACAAGGCTATAATAAAGCCAATTTGGACCTATGGCATTCAGTTATGGGGTTCTGCCAGCGACTCAAACATAATAAAAATTCAACGCTTCCAGTCAAAAGTACTGCGTAGTATCTGCGATGCACCATGGTATGTAACAAACCAAATCATCCATCGTGACCTGAACATTAAAACAGTCAAAGAAGAAATCTCATCTATGAGTGCCAAATATCAGCTACGACTAGGCGACCATCCCAACACACTGGCTGCAAACTTGCTGGTGCCTCCCCAAATCAAGAGACTGAAAAGGATTGACCCTCTGGAACTACCTCAAAGAACATGAGTGTCATAAAATAAATAATTTTATTTGTTGCAATTCCTTGGAATAAGCTACTGGGTTTATTTCCACTATGTCCTCATATATTGTCAACATTACTACTTATTGTCCACGGACAGATTGTAATATTCAAGGAAGTTAATAAAAAAAAAAAAAAAAAATAACTTCGACCACTTTACGTTTAATTTTTTTTACTTTAAAATAAAGCTTAACATTTATAAATTCTGCTAAAAAAATTTCAGAATGGGATCTCAATTAGTTTAGAAGATAGTACATCGATTACAGTACGTACATGTCACGCTGGGCGCTTGATCAAGTTGGCTGGACTAAGTACTTTTACCTTGGAAAAGGAAAAAAAAAAGTTTATATTTGGCATGATTATTCAGTTAAGTAAGTTAAATATAAAATTCTAAGTTTTCGACCTTGAGGGGGTGTCTCTCGCGCCGCCATCTTAGTTTGAAGAGGTGGAAAATCACCTTTTTGCTACTATCTCGTTACCAGTACTAGATACATTAACTAAGGTTATTATAAAAATTTTAGAACGTGCGATTCTGCATAGTTTTCTTCTTATTCATTTTTTTTGTAAAATTAATACTTTCAGAGTTATAACGAGTAGAAAATTAACGTTTTCGTCAATTTAATACCACTAATACTTTGAAATTGACGAAAAACTATTAATTTTAGAAAAAAATACATAAGACAAAAAATATGCAGAATTGCACGTTCTACAATTTTTATAATAACCTTAGTCAAAGTACCGGTAACAAGATAGTAGCGAAAAAGCAATTGTCCACCCCTTCAAACCAAGAGGACGGCGCGAGAGGCACCCCGCCTCAAGGTCGAAAACTTGGTAATTTATTGTCGTGAAACGACTTTAAAAAATCATTGTTTTTAGCAAAATTGAGTCAAAATTGATAATTTTGTTTTCCCTTCAATTTTTATGTTATTTTTTCGATTTATCAAAGAGACGCTCGAATGAAAGTTTATTGTAACTTTTAACACAAACAACAGACTTATTTTTATTTGAGAATTTTTGAAGTTATGAATTTATTTTGTATTGCAAATTATTTTAAAAGTTTTAAAAGTGAGCGCGTGATAAGAATTGTTCGTACAACGCAATTGTAAGCGTTATCAAGAATTAATGAAGGGAAGACGAAATTTGCAGCGAATCAATCGACTGAGTGGTGAGAAAGCCAACGTTTGAGTCATTTGGTTGAGTTATTTTTGGCCGCCGAAAAAGGCGTTAATAAGTGATTGATACGTAAAATCGTCTTGGTCTTGTGAGGACCAAAATTCGTTTTTGAGGTTTGAATTGGCGTTTGACCGAAGCTATTGGTCTGTAGTTTGGAATTGTCCATAATTGGAGAAAAGAATATTTGGTTTGCGGAACTTGTAGTAGTCTGGAAGAATTTGCTAATTTTTGGAAGATTTATAAACGTTTGGTGGATGGATCGACGTTCAATGCGAGTCGAGTGAAGAGTTCCAGTTATATGATTTTACAAGGTAAAAGAGCTCAATTACAAAATTTTTAACATTTTTCATAAATACGCGTTTGTGATATAAAAAATTTGTGGCGCCAATAAAACTTTATTTTTTTGATTAATCTTTGAATTGGATTTTTAATTCCAAATAAATTTGTATTTATTGTAAATTTGTTTTTGCGAACACAAATACATCATAGTGGGTGCGAATGCGTTATTTTGCTATTTTCGATTGTTTTATTTTCAATTACAATAGCGCATTCGTATTTACTAACACAAAATACAGCACAACTTCCAGAACTGAAATTTGTGAGTTACCAAGAGTCTCTTTGGTAAAAATTAATTTGAAATTTTTATTATAATAAAAATATTTTTATTATAATAAATATTATAATAAAATATTTTATTATAATAATAGAATAAATTAAAATTTTAATTTTTTATTGATGTCGACTTGATAATTTCATTTTCATCTTGAAACCACATACCCTGGGAAAGATTTTTTGAGTGTTCCCGTTTAGAGAGCTGCCGGCGCACTTTTGAGAGGTATCTCGCCGAGATCACTTCATTATATTTAACTTACTTCACTGAACAATCATGCTATATATAAACTTTTCTATACCTTTTCCAAGGTAAAAGTACTTAGTCCAGCCAACTTGATGAAGCGCCCAGTGTGACATGTACGTGTACGTACTGTAATGGATGTATCTCCCAAACTAATTTAGATCCAATTCTGAAATTTTTATAGCAGAATTTATAAATGTTATGCTTTATTCTGAAGTAAAAAAAATTTAAATTAAAATGGTCGAAGTTATTAAAAAAAATATTTTAAATATTTACTTCCGGTTTAACACTAGAAAACAAATTCAAATTTGAAATCTGATTTAAAAATCAAAAAGAACAGTAAATTTTCTATAGAAAACACTACAAATAAAATTCCAAATAAACCCTTCCGTCAATTACGTGAATCTTTAAGATCTCATATCTTAACAACTAAACCTCAAATAAAAAAAATATTATATGTACACGTTTATATTCCCTAGAAGTATAAATATGCCCAATATGAACGAAATCCACAACCTCACTTTTTTTTCATTGTCCGCTTCACGTGAAATGCCCCTAAATTGAAATTATAAATATTAAATCAAATTACTAAACATTTATTAATACAACAAAATTATTTATTAAATTGTTATGTTATTTTTTTTTATATTTTTCGAGATTAGTTGATTTTATTTTTTTAAATCTTTACAAGCGTAGGTACTATGAGGTTTGTAGAACATATGTTTTAAATAAACATATTGCAATAGTGTCACAATATGAAAATTAATAAAATAAATTTAGAACTTAAAATTCATATTTGGCAATTCAAAATTAAAGTAAATCAAATTAAAGATATTTTGGAAGAATTTAGATTAAATTAATTAAAGATCAAATAATCAATAAGGCCATAATAATCGAAAAGTATTATAATTTCAATATGGCGATTACCGTCATGGCCGACAATGATTATGCAAAATTCATAATTTATTATATTTTATATTAAAATAAATATGCAGATGGTTGTCATAATACGTCATATCAAGACATCATCTGACCATCGAGGTCCAATCTAAATTACGGTTGAATAAGTAGGGAAAATGTTATATATAGGTCACCGATGCAATTGTTATCAGTAGTAGTAGTAGAAGAGTTAGTTAGTCATATCAGTGGTGGAAATCGAGAAGCCGTCGAGAGGTCGTCCGTCAACTGTGCATCGGCTAGGGGTGCCTACCCTGGCACTCAGGGATGGAGGTTCGTCGAGATGTTCAACATTCAATGTCGAAATAAGGTACCGGTGACCAAATAAATGATTTGGGTAAATATTTTAAACATGTAATTTTGTCAATGCGTTTATAAGTTGTATATTCTTTTGTAAATATTATTCATTATAATTAATTGTAACATAAAGTGGTTTCTTTTACTCAAAAGCTACAAACCCCCAATTAAGAAACTATGGCCAAGACAAGGAAATAAGATCCAATAATTTCGGTACAAAGACCACAGACCAAAACCTGTGGCAATAGTACAAAGTAATTTTTAAATTTAAAAAAAAGTAAATCTTCCTACCTTGAATTTACTACAGCATACCTTTATCTGTACCAAAGCACTAATTTATTACTTCAGCTAGCTAAGTCTGTGACTTCCTACCTCAAATCAACTTTCAGTACTCAACAAGTGTAATAAAAATTGAATGTAAATGACATACAATTTAATGAACAATTTGCAAGCAAATAAAATTTACACAACATCCTCCAATTCAATCTGAAATATTTTCATCAAATGTGATATCCCCGTATACCAAATAATGATTAAAAGGACATTTACTAATTAAATTAAAACAAATTATTACTACGTTTTGATCACTATTGATAAGCATAAAAAATAATTTTACAAATAAATAAATTTCTGTTGCACTCTGTATAATGTTTTTAAAGTGAACTCGTCCTTGAATCATAAAATCCGATATTATTTTTGCGACAGTTTAATAAAGACTACACTTATTATAAAAATACCCCTAGCCCTGTGGGTTAAGGAAAAGGTGGATCATTGACAGGTGAAACTCGTTTTTGGGTAGATTTTACAAGAACGGTGGTTGTGCAAGTAAAAATTGACTGGATGCACTCTGCGCTACGCTCTAGCACCTCCAGCCATTTCTACTGCACATTAACTATAAAAAAAACATGATTTTTGCTCGAAGTGCACTGTTGAAGCATATGAATGCTAGTGTCGCACCGGTTATCCCCTCTCTGCATATAGCTTAGAGTAATGTAATTCACACGGACTAACCACAGAATGCCAGAATTGACCAATCACGAGCGACTTTGCTTAAAATTTGCTGTGAAAATCAAAGTTTATAAAATTGATTTTTGAAAAAACTGATGGTTTTAAGGATATCTTCCTTATTTAATTTTTTTATTTAAAATACACTTTTTCAGAATGCATTGAGGTTTCAATCGTAAAATTGTTATTTTCGCGTCTACACTAATTACCTTTAACCTTGGCTTTAATATCTTGATTTAGGTTATTTGTTGGCTCAGAGGGTCAAGTTTCAATAAGTTGAACAATTGTAGAGATTTACATTTTTCAAATATTTTTGATTCTAAAGCAAAAAGTAAGCAGGGTTACAGTGATGGCAACTGCCAATACCATACTCACATATTAATTTTTTGCTAAAAAGTTCAATTTTTAACAATCTGAAAATTTCTTGTTTACACTTTAAATTCCATTATTTAGCATTTCTATGAAAAAAATTTTTTAATCCTGGGTCCATTTATCGTACTCACCCCAATTTTTTTAAGATTTCTGCTTTCCATTGTAATAGATGAAACCAAAAATTGTACATAATTATTAAACAGGGTGGCCCTTTGAAAACGAAACAGGCGGGATTGTGGCCAGCAGAATTTTTTTTTAAGAAATGCAAAAACACGTCAATTTTATCATCGAGGAGGACAACTTTTCCAACTAATGTCACTTTCGTATTGTTTCATCCCTTTGCGTTGCGATGACAACTCCTAAAATGTTAATAGGGATAATATGGCAAGTAACACCTCATTCACAGAAAAAAAAGTGGTGTGTATTTAACGAAATTCGTCGTTAATACTACATTTTGATCCTATAAAACTTTTTGTTAATATTACGACAAGCATTTCGTTAATTATGGTAGTAATAGTAATATTTACAAATATATCATAATAGTTACGACATCTTTCGTTAATATTACTATACAATAGCGTAGTATATTAACAAACTACAACTTTACGATTTCACAAAAAATTAGCAATAGTTACGAAATTTTTGTTAATATAACGAATTTTGCGTCTAATGACTGCATTTCGTAAATATAACAACATACTTTTTTTCTGTGTTTGAAAGATCTTGCTTCCCTGAATTCAATTCTATAATTTTTTTAAAGTTTTATCCATTTTTCAACAAAAAAATTGAAGCTGCAAAAATGCGAAATAAATCCGATATTTCCAGACATTTAAGATTAAAAAAAGGAAAAACGCTTGGACAGGTTGATTTTAATTTTAAAGAAGGTACATTTACTACTATAGTGCTATTTATAAACGTTGACAGTTCAACCCTTGAAGTGAAGGGTGAACCACCCTTACAGTCTTGAATGCAATCAAGTATTGAAACAATTCTTTCATTATTCATAAATTTTTGTAAGTATCAAAGCTAAAGTTTCACAAACGCATTCCACTTTTCTGATAAAAAATAGACTCATTTTTTCATTTAAAATTCCAAGGTAGTTTGCCCTTTACCTTAAAGGTTGAACTGTCAATGTTTATGAATAACAGTAAAAGTAGACCCTTTGAAATTAAAATCAACCTGTCCAAGCGTTTTTTTTTTTATTCTTTAATGTCTTGAATCATCGGATTTATTTCGCATTTTTGCAGCTTCAATTTTTTTGTTGAATAATTGATAAAACTTTAAAAAACTGAATTCAAGGAAGTAAGACCTTTCAAATGAGGTGTTACTTGCCATATCATCCCTATTAACATTTTAGGGGTTGTCATCGCAACTCAAAGGGATGAAACAATACGGGAGTGATATTGGTCGTAAAAGTTGTCTCCTTCGATGATAAAATTGACGTGTTTTTGCATTTCTAAACAAAAAATTCTGCTGGCCACAATCCCGTCTGTTTTCAAAGGGCCACCCTGTATTAAAGTAATATAAAGTTTATAAGTAATAATCATTCAGCCAGTTTATGGAATCACACACAATAATCGATAACAATTTAATCACATAAAAACTACTCTTAAGTAATGCAAGAGTAAATCGCATTGTCGTACAAGTAGCTTTATTAATAAAGGCTGTTAAGATGCAATCTTTGCGTAATCAGTTATTATCTGTAGACTGACTACACGTGGCAAAAGGTTATATAAAATTATATCACAATTCTCAGATATTTTTATACAATAAAAGTATTACTCAACCAGTTTCAAAAAGCTTTTATTCAATTTTAAAAATATTGTTCTTCTTAATCAGCGTCAGATGCTCAATGTCAGGAAACTGGAGACTATAGACATCATCTGTTTGTAACATGCACATTCGTACTCCAGAAGACAATTTTTTAAGCTTTACCAATCCACCATTATCCCTTGATTAAACAAACCAAAAATTGTTGTCAATTCTAAAATTAACAGTTTAAAGAAATTTGCATATATGTGTAAATTTTACATCAGATTTTTTCTTTAGTGCCTATATAAATCCAGTGCTAGATATAGGTTTATACTTAACAAGGAGTTTTTGATGGGTTGGCAAGTATAATTTACAGATTGACTTTGGACTATAGTTGTTTTAAATCCAGTAGGTAGCTTGTTAGACTGGCGAGGTTAATTAACTTCAATCGATAAAATAGTTTTTGGCACAAAAATATTTTATTTATGAAAATAAAATTTTAAAATTTACTGCACACGATAGCACATATCGAGCACAATCCCGCACAATTAAAAATTTTGCGATTATCGAAAATGGCGGTGCTAGCTTCTACCTTCAAAATAGGCAGCCTCCATAAAATCCAAAAAAAAAAAAATTAAAAAGAAAAAGAAACGGCATACACAGGGCACAATCCAGCATAATTAAAATTTTTGAGATTATCAAAAATGGCGGTACTAAGTTCACGCACATGCCAAAAGCTTTCTGACTTATGAACATTATACTTTCCAGCTGTCAGATGTAGCCCGAAACTTAAATTACTTCAAATTTTCTTTCTTGTCTTATTTTTTTTATTTATCGGTAATTATTTGGTGCTTGAGTTATACTTTTTAGTATTTGTTCATGTATCACTTTCCTTAAATTGTTTTTCTCGCACTCTTACTAAATTTAGTTATCGGATCACTGGTTTTAAACCAACTTGAATAGATTATACAATAAAACAACTTGTATCAAATTAAATCTAATTAACATCACTAAGTTGAGCTTGACCCAAACTATGGCAACATTACAAGGTATGCTCACCGAGGTTTTTGCTGTTTTTGTCGAACACTTAGCTTTTGGTATATTTTTGATTTTAATTGACCTAACTTGTTGAAAGTAGTTTGTATTTGAGGTCAATTACGATATTTGAAGATCGAGTAACAAATCTACACCAGTTGGCATAAATCGCAAAGTGCAATTTTTACATTAGTTGTGATGTTTACGCAAGGTGCCTAAGCGTTTGGATAACATCGCAATATCTACATACAATTATTCATTTAATTCCTTTTGTGGATTAAAGTTAAGGTTTTCTTATTTTGCCGAAACACAAATTAAAATTTTCCTTAATTCACGATTTCTTCTCAAAACTGAAGACTTAGAACGCTTTTCAAGATTAGATCTGTTGCTATCGTTTGACTGACAATACACTTTAATCTGTTTTCTTGTATACATTTTATTAGTATTTCCTTTCTGACAAAAAGTGTATTCACGCTTGAAAACCTAAATAAAAATTTTATTATTAATAACGATGTATTTCAAAATATTTTAATTTATTAGTTTTTACGAGTTAAAAAGTTAATAATTTAAATAATAAATCTACAATACCATACAATATTATACAATTTCATGATACTGATATTTAATTTGTTATATTATTATAATTATATTATAATATATAATAATTATATTAATTATATTATATATTGCAATGATATAAAAGTTTTTGCGGGAAACCGAAAATTTACCCGCTAGCTCAGTGATGGAGTCATACGTCCCAATGATGGATACTTATTATTTGGTGGAAAAATAAAATTCATAAAAAAAATAATAGCAAACAATTATAATTCGATAAATAAATCAGTCATTCTATAGATAATTAAAACAAAAAGATTATACCTTCTCTGAAGCCTTTTATGACTACAGTCAAAATTCCTACAGGTCAAATAACCGTGAAAGTGACATTTAATTAAACCAAAACTATCCTGCACTTTCACAGTTATCGGACGAGACATAAAATTATTTACCAAATTCAATTAAAAATTCAACATAAAATAATCGCACATTTGTTGTTATAACTGAAATTGTCCACTATGCATCAAATGTGTTCGTCGTGTGGTCAACGAATTCAACCTCAGGTAGATGCGCGCATAAAGTAAAAGTTCTGTAATTCTCATAAATCACGAATTACAAAAATGTAAATTGGGAATTCAAAACGTAGGGAAATATTCCAATGCAATTCAAGAAAAATAATCGAAAACAAACTTTAAAAATTTTACTATCCATAGGAAGGCATCGTGGCGTTCCAACGTTGAACCGCTTCAAGGCACGCACAAAACCTTTCAACTTCTTTGTTAAAAATACCGCTTGGCTTTTCCAAATTCCACATTCACGGTGTCAATTTTCATACAAGCAAAGTTATCACAATTATCAAACCAATCTTCTGTAATTAAACACTTTGCTTCGCATATATAGCGCCTTCAAATCAGATACATGTTACGCCTACGGGCGCTAACACTCAAAAGCCCCTTACAAATTTTCTTCGCTGCGCGGTGCGCATGTCTCCAGTTCACTTTCAAAAATTCAACTATCCACAATCCAAGTTACAAAAAGAACAACACGCCTCACACAAACAAAATTTTCAAAATTAAACTGTACAAATTAACAACTAAAATCAACTAAAATTATTCCGTATGGCTATAGAAATTGCTTCCGTGAATCAAGCTGTTCAGCTGAGAAAATCTAATTCTCATCCCTTCAAATGACTTTCAGGAAGGAAAATAATGATAAAACAATATGGAATTCTGATGACTGATTTATTGCATCTTCATTGTCAGGCAAAACAATAGTAAAAATTTAAATTAAAACAAATAACAAAGATTCATCTGTTGGGACATAATTCTCAGGGTAGTGACAGATTTTAAAGAATTCATACATCCCTGTTATGATCTCATACAAGGAGGTTCAAAACATGACAGTATATTATAATATATTGCAATGATAAAAAAGGTTTTGCGGGAAACCGAAGATTTAATTAAGGTTTCTTTTATACCTCTGCAAAAAATGAAAATTCACCCGCTAGCTCAGTGATGGAGTCCCAATGATGGATACTTATCATTTGGTGGAAAAATAAACTCATATGAAATAATAGCAAACAAAATGTAATTCGACGAATAAATCAGTCATTCCATAAATAATTAAACAAATGATTAGATCTTTTCTGAAGCCTCTGTGACTACAGTCAAAATTCCTACAGGTCAAATAACCGTGAAAGTGACATTTAATTAAATCAAAACTGTCCTGCACTTTCACAGTTATCGGACGAGACATAAAATTATTTACAAAATCATACAAAATGCAATTCAAAATTCAACATAAAATAATCGCACATTTGTTGTTGTTTATTGAAATTGTCCACTATGCATCAAATGTGTTCGTCGTGTGGTCAACGAATTCAACCTCAGGCAGATGCGAGCATGAAATAAAAGTTCATCCACAGGATGGCATAGTGGCGTTCCAACTTTGAATCGCATCAAGGCATGTACAAATTTTCTAACTGCTTTGTTAAAAATTCCGCTTGGCTTTTCCAAATTTCACATCCACGGTCTAATTTTCACAAAGGTAAAATAATCACAATTAGGAAACTTATCTTCAATCATTAAACACTTGGCTTCGCATTTATATCGTGTTACGCCTACGGGCGCTAACACTCAAAAGCCACTTTTTGAGCCGTTTTTTGCTTGCTCGCCTACTCTTTCCAAATTGCACTTCCCCCCGACGTTGCAATTCTCTACAAATTTTCACTGTTGCGCGGTACGCATGTCTCTCGTCCACTTCAAAAAATTCAACTATTTACAATTTAATTTTGAAATAAAACAATACGGTTCACATAAATAAAAATTTCAAAACTTAAACTGTACAAATCAACAACTGAAATCAACTAAAATTATTCCGTATTCCTATAGGAATTGCTTCCGTGAACCAAGCTGTTCAACTGAGAAGATCTAATTCTCATCCCTTCAAATGATTTTCACGAGGAAAAATAATGACAAACATTATGGAATTCCGATGACTGATTTATTGCATCTTTATCGTCAGGCAAAACAATAGTAAAATTTTAAATTAAAACAAATAACAAAAATCCATCTGTTGGGACATACTTCTCAGAGTAGAGACAGATTTTTAGCAAATTTCCATTAATTCCTCTTACGATCTCATACGAGGAAGTTCAAAACATGACAATATGTAATAATTAGAGACGGTCAGAGAGTAATGGTCAAGCGAGTTGACTACGAAGGCTCAATACTCGGTTCGAATCCGGGTGAAGTAACAACTTTATTCCGGCCGTCTCACTGGTCCTCCAGGTTGGGGATTCTACGTCGGGCTGGCTCCTCGTCGTAGGTAAAAAATGCAAAATGCTCACAAAGCCAAACGCCGTCAGGCGTTTGAGAACCGGGAAGCTGCGTATTGCTGTATAAACCGGATATATATTGACATAGAAATTATAAACTCCCGAATATCAATCGCACGTTTGCAGTGTGCCACTTTGCAAATTAATCAAAATTTCCTTTTCAAAATATTAAAATTCTTCTTTTCTATAATAGAATCAAAAAGAAAACACAAAAACTTTTGCTGAACTCAAATTTTATTATTACTATTACTAAAATTGTACATCAAATCTCGTAATGCTCAAATCCGCGACCTTGCAGCACCGTGGGTCGCTCGCAAGTCCTCTAATCCACTCCAAAATCAAAAATTTTCCTACCTCTGCTATCACAACCAGAGGCGTCACATTTTAAATTTTTAAAATAGAAATATAAAATAAAATGAAGTAAATAAATTTCTTCATCCCAAAAAATATACGACAATATATATCATTATAATTTCTAATTTTATTTCACGTTTATAGCATAGCATAGCATCACTTCGTGAACAGAGTTTTGTGGAGGCGCAGCCTCCATCACCTCTTTCAACATCTAAGAACATCGCAAGGATGGTTTGGTGTGTATGTATAATACTATAAGCGTGGAGCCTTGTCGCACCTCAAAGTGGAGTGTTGACCCGCGCGAAGGCGATAATCAACCTTTGATGAATGAGTAATTACGAGTAAATCGCGAGTTAGACGGCAGATACAACAGTAGACGCATTGGGATTGAACAGTTGAAAAAGGTTTTCTACCATGCCCGCGTCCAGATCACTTAAGCATTTATCTAGGTCGGTGCCGAGACATTGAGTAAACGCCTCGGCTGTGACTTTATTTCACGTTTACTATAGCTCTATTCTTTCAGTAGTTTAAGGCCAGTTCTATAAAGCAAATATAAATTCAAAATAAAGATTAAATTTTAAAGCTAATTGGAGTTATAAGATTGATTAAAGATCAATTTATTTTATATTTTTTATTGAGCTTTAATCTTGATTTAATCTCAAATTGATTAAAAATTAAATAAAAATGTTTAAAATGTTAAATTATTAACTCGTTGAAAATATAATTTATCCAATACCTGTAAGTAAAATAACTTTTATCCAATACCTGCAAGTAAAATAAGTTTTACATTGCCATTTCCAAGCAACCAAAGTGGGATTTTATTCACTAGTGAGCGAAAATTCACTTTCGCTCGCTAATGAAAAGTGTTTTAGTCCGTGAAATCCAATTTACCTCTAATAATTTAAGTTTATAGAATTTATTAAAGAGATTGAATATCTAAATTATTAACACCAACATTTCCATGAAAATTAATGGCACCTGATGATAATTTTGATGTAAAATCGAGAGAATTTAATAAAACTCAACGAAAAGTCTAGTGTGTCAAATTGATTACTGTCACAAAATTATAATGTCATTACAAATTTTTGATTTTAAAATTTTCATTTTACTTGCAGGTTTTGGATAAAATGTCGTATGCCACTCTTGAGTAAAGATATTTTTATCCACTTACGAAAGATAGCATACTCGGCATTGCCTCGTATGTTAAACTTTCCGTTTGTGGATAAAATGTATCTTTACTCACTAGTTCCATAAATTACTATTAAACTTTGAAATATCGAGTTATTTAAAAAATTAAAAATTAATTAATAGTATATTAAAGTATAAGTGGATATTAAGATCTTTAAAACACGCGTGATTTTGCGAGCACGACGGCGCAGCCGGAGTGCTCGAAATATAGCAAGTGTTTTAAAGATCATGTATCCACGAATACTTTACATAATTTTTTTTTATTGGTACACTTTGAAATCATTAATACTGGTATTGATACTACAAAAAATGGAAATAATATCTGACAGTAAGTGAAATGATTGAATTTGTGATGTGACATCAGTATACCACTGTCGTTGCCATGGAAGTAAGAAAAACAAAAATTAATTTTACAATCTGTCACATAAGATTAATTATTTTTGTATTATTAGTTGACATTTTTTAATTTCACGTTTCTTAGGTTGTTGAAGTTGCCATAGTAACTTTAAAACACGCGCGTTTTTGAAAGTTGGATTTATGCACGCTGATGCGTACTTTAAATAAGCATTATAGGATACCAATAAAAAAACAATTTATTGAGCTTTTAGATGATTAATTTATCTGTCATCAGAATAAGATATACAGAGATTATATGTAAACGACGGATGAATTAATCATCTGAAAGCTCAATAAATTGTTTAATTAATTGTTAATTTTTTAAATAACTTGATATTTCAAAGTTTAAATATGATTTAAAAATATAACATTTTAAATTAAAAATAAGCTAAACTGAGAATATGTCTGTTATATATAACTTATCGCTCTGATCTTGAGCTTATCATTATCACACAATTTATACAAATATATAACATTATACGACTATTGTAAACAAAATTTTGCGTGCCATATTTTCAGTATAGTTTATTCTTAATTTATACTTGAATGGTGTTACGCAATAAGGATCCAACCTTCAAAACTGAAAAAATTAAGTTAGTGCTAGTTTTGTGTCTATGAGTTAGACTTAAATTTTTTTCACTTTTTATAATTGTACCTACTATTTCTACAAAGCTAAACGCGACAGAAATGGAGAAAAATCAACTGCAGGAGGAAATGGAAGAAGCGGAGAAAGATGAGGAGGAAGAGATAACCATGAAGGAGGTGAAAGAAGCCCTTATGTAAATGAAAAATGGTAAAGCCTCGGGACATGACACAGTAACAGTAGAAATGAAGAAGAATATGGGAGAAGAAGGAACGAAAATGTTTTGGCAGATTTGGAACAAAGCATGGAAAGAAGAAGTGGTCCCAGAAGATTGGCTAATAGGGGTAATAGTACCCATACACAAAAAGAATGACGTAAGAGATTGTAATAACTATAGAGGAATAACACTGCTTAGTACTGCAGTTAAAATATACGAGAAAATATTGGAGAAAAGATTGAGAACAATAATAGAACCAACGCTAGAAGAAGCTCAGAGCGGATTTAGAAAAGGTAGAAGTGCGCAGGACCATATATTCACTGTCAAGCAAATAATACAGAAGATTATGAAAAGTGGAATCAAAGCATATTTAGCATTCATAGATCTAGAGAAAGCATTTGATCGCGTACCAAGACATAGTGCCACAGGTTTTTTGGACCGTTGCCTTTGTACCGAAATTATTGGATCTTATTTCCTTGTCTTGGCCATAGTTACTTAATTGGGGGTTTGTAGCTTTTGAATAAAGAAAACCACTTTATGTTATAATTAATTATAATGAATAATATTTACAAAAGAATATACAACTTATAAACTAAATCGCATTGAAAAAATTAAAATTTTTTTTTTTTTAATTTTTTTTACGTTTTTACGTTTTTAAAAATTTACATATTCAATTTCGCAATGCACAAAACCGCGACCTTGCAGCACCGTAGGTCGCTCGCAAGTCCTCCTCAAAAATTTTCAATTTCCCCACCTTGGCTTTGACACCAGAAGCGTCACAAATTTAAATTTACAAAAATTAAATATAAAATTAAATTAAGCAAAATAAATTTCTTCATCCCAAAAAAAATAAGACATCTCCCTCCTGTTTTTGGCTAAATCTAAAAGAGATTTAGGGAAAGATATACAAAGTAGTATTTGTGGGATGAAGATTCAATTCTTTAAAAAAATATTTTTAGCAATAACAAAATTTTTACAATTTTAACATAATTCGTAAGCTATGTACAATTAAGAATGCAATCACAAACATTAATCCATGAACACCTTCGCACCAAAATTTCTTTCTTCTTCTCTAGATAAACTTTTCAAAATAAACTTTTAATTATTCTTTGTCAATCCAAATATTTTCCAAACTATTGATAATTTTTAAAAGAAAATTCAACTAAAAAATTTGTAGGCATATTAAATGTTCTTTTTTAACTTATTAATTTTTACGCGATAACTTGCATTCTATTTTAATTTTTAATCAAATTTACACTTACGTTTTGTACATTTTATAAACTTTTAATTTTACTCGGTTATCAAGTTCCATTGCTGTTGTCGTTATACCATCACATTTCCTTATCTTCTCTATTTGTTTTCATTTTTCCAAAATATCCTCTTTTCCAATTTTAACAACATCAACTCTTCTCTTCAAAGTCTTCTTTATCCATAAAACTTTCCACAATTTTCATTTTTTCGTACTTTTGCAATTCTTCTAGTTATCCAAATGAATGTACTCTTTATACTCGAATTATTCGCTGCTACTAATTTTTATTTTCAAAATTACTTCTATAAAATTTTCAATATTGATTAACTCCATAAAACACTATTCAATAAACTAAATAAAGCTACTTGTTTAAAAGCGGTAGCAAAATAATTTTTCCATAACATCATAATTCAATTTTCATTAATAATTCTTCAACTATTCTTTTTCACAGCGACCAATCTTTTCCAAATTGTCAACTTCATTATCAAATAATTCCATACAATTGCTTGAATACGATTTTAAAATGTTATTATCAAACGTTGCACATTTTAATTCAAATTATTATCAAAGTTTTTAACTATTCAGCTTAACACTTAAAGATTATTTTATCGTTTTATTATTAAAACTTTTTTAAATTATTAATTTATCCATTATTCGAAATTTCGTAGTAATGTGCGTTGTAATTTTGTTTTTAATTTGTAGGCATATTAAATGTTCTTTTTTAACTTATTAATTTTTACGCGATAACTTGCATTCTATTTTAATTTTTAATCAAATTTACACTTACGTTTTGTACATTTTATAAACTTTTAATTTTACTCGGTTATCAAGTTCCATTGCTGTTGTCGTTATACCATCACATTTCCTTATCTTCTCTATTTGTTTTCATTTTTCCAAAATATCCTCTTTTCCAATTTTAACAACATCAACTCTTCTCTTCAAAGTCTTCTTTATCCATAAAATCTTCTTTAATGTTTCTTTTTTATAAAAATTTAAGTTTCTTGAATTAGAAATAAATTTTCTTTCCGATGGTGTCTTCTCATCATTTCTATCTTTATTATCCCTCCAGATTGTTGAACTAGATACCTCCTTTCCGTCTGCATTCATCTTCGGAGAAGTAACTTTTATCTTAACTTTACTTTCACTCAATTTATAATTCTCTCGATAACATTTAAAATTTAATTTTCGCTTCTGTTTGAGCCTTTTCCACCTTATTTTTCTTATTTTCTTTCTTGCCATATTCCGACCTTTTTTCTCGATGCCGCCGTTGTAACACATTTTATTTTCCATCGTTCCTTCAATAACTTTCATGCTCTCTTGAATTGGAATAGCAGCTTCTTCTTTTGGTTCTTTTATCATGTTTATTGCTTCGGTTAAACTTTTAAAACATTTACTGATAAGTTCTTCCATTTTCTTCATATCCATTTTTCTTTTTTCATCCTCTTCTTTTTGTTTTTCATCCAGCATCCTTAAAAAATTTATAATTTCTGATTGACTCATTTTGCAAAACTTTTCAAAATTTCAGGGTCAAAGGTAGGTTCTTTGGTGAATATCTACTTTTCCAAAAATTCACTTATCCAAAATGTACACCATATGCCCCACGTTGGGCGCCAGATGACATAAAACTAATCCAAACCACAAATATTCCAAATTCTTTTCTTAACTTAAATTTAAAATCTTCCAAAACAAACTAAATTCAATGGTCGAATTATTTTCTATTATATATCCCAGCTTAGCTCAATCGCGACCTTCCAATAAGCAAATTTTGCTTTTCAAAAAATTAATTCTTCTTTTCTAAAATAGAATTAACAAAAACACAAGAAAACTCCTCGCTGTACTAAAATTTTATTACGTTTTTAAAAATTTACATATTCAATTTCGCAATGCACAAAACCGCGACCTTGTAGCACCGTAGGTCGCTCGCAAGTCCTTCTCAAAAATTTTCAATTTTCCCACCTTGGCTATGACACCAGAGGCATCACAAATTTAAATTTACAAAAATTAAATATAAAATTAAATTAAGCAAAATAAATTTCTTCATCCCAAAAAATATACGACATCATATATATAAATATATAGGGCATTCCACACCAAATCGACCACTTTTGAACCCGACTCCTTTTGATTTTCCTGAAATTTTTACATATTATTCTATCCCACCAAAAACAGTTTTGTGAATTTTTTCAAAATTTTTTACTCAACCCAAAAAAAGTTACGAATTTTTAGAAAAACTGATGTTTTTTTCTTCAAACGATCACAACTATGACAAAAATTGACTAATCGGAACGTTTTTTTTGTCTTTAAACGTACTTTTCAGGAAAAAATATTCAAACTTGTATTCTTTTTTGATACTTGATATTTCTTTCTATATTTTTTGTTTAATAAAAAAATAATTTTGCGTACAAATAAATCAAAACATTTTTAATTAAACAAAAAAAAATAGAAAGAAATGTCGGCCCATTATGGGGTTTGCTTTGTTATACGCGAAAAAAATCAGAGTTTATTTGAAATAAAAAAATCAAAAATCAAAGTTGTTGAAATTTGAAAAATCAATGATTATTTCCGAAAAAATGAAAAATTTTATAGAATACAAGTTTGAATATTTTTTTAATATTTTTTCCTGAAAAGTACGTTTAAAGATTAAAAAAAACAAAAAAAAAGTTTTGATTAGTCAATTTTTGAAATAGTTATGAATTTTTTTAGAAAAATGGGATGGTTTATTTCTTCAAACGATCATAACTATTTCAAAAAGTGGCTAATCAGAACTTTTTTTTTGTTTTTTGTCTTTAAACGTACTTTTCAAGAAAAAATATTAAAAAAAATATTCAAACTTGTATTCTACAAAATTTTTCATTTTTTCGGAAATAATCATTGATTTTTCAAATTTTTCCACTTTTGATTTTTGATTTTTTTATTTAAAAAAAAACTCTGATTTATTCCGCATATAACAACGCAAACCCCATAATGGACCGACATTTCTTTCTATTTGTTTTTGTTTAATTAAAAAATGTTTTGTTTTATTTTTACGCAAAAATATTTTTCAATTAAACAAATAATATAGAAAACAATGTCGGCCCATTATGGGGTTTGCGTTGTTATACGCGGAATAAATTAGAGTTTTTTTTGAAATAAAAAAATCAAAAGTGTCGAAATTTGAAAAATCAATGATTATTTCCGAAAAAATGAAAAATTTTTGTAGAAAACAAGTTTGAATATTTTTTTAATATTTTTTCCTGAAAAGGACGTTTAAAGACAAAAAAAACAAAAAAGAACGTCTCAATTAGTCAATTTTTGACATAGTTAAGATCGTTTAAAGAAAAAAACATTAGTTTTTCTAAAAATTCGTAACTCTTTTTAGGTTGCGTAAAAAATTTTGAAAAAAGTTACAAAACTGTTTTTGGTGAGATAGTATAATATGTAAAAATTTTAGGAAAATCAAAAGGGTTGGGTTCAAAAGTGGTCGATTTGGTATGGAATGCCCCATATATACCTACCATTTCTTATGAACATTACAGAATATACTCTATTTTTAAATTGTCATTTTTGAAACTCAACAAGGATCTGCGCCGCCTGGTATCACCTCTTGTTATGTGCATTATTTGGTCGTTGTTAAATATTAATAAGAATGTTGTTTTTAGCCACGTTGTTGTTTATGATTAGGATAGCTATTCTATATTGTCGGCCTACTGCAAAAACAAGATAAATACACTTTCGGCATTTTTGCGTTAAGTGTGCTTACATACTTAAAAACTGATTAAGAATGTACTGCGAGAATAAGGTAAGTCTCTGATAAGCGTAAATAGGAGATATTATCAAGTGGTCAAAATAAGATAAGTCCTTTTTGATTATTTAAGTCAGAGTTACGTGCACTTAACTTATTTCTACAGTTTAATTTATGGAAAGTTAAAACAAGATAAGTGGTACCTATCTTTTTCTAGCTGAATTTATTGTTTTCTATAAAATGTGAAATACTTTAGTTTATCTACTTTATTAATTTAGTATGACTAACTTAATTAATTGTTTATTTAAAGTATTGTGTAATTTAGTTTTAATAAAAATAAAATTGCAAATTTATTATCAAGTGAGTGTTAAGAAGGGAAATTTAATTAAATTTAATATTAATATCATGTTATCACTTAGTGATAAGAAAACAAAGAATAATCGTAATAGCCAATCAATGAAACGTTGTCCTAAAAGAAACCTATTCTGATTGATATTAATCAACCAGGTCCTTCAAGAGAGCATGTCGATGTAGACGACACAGACATATCGTCAGTTCTAAATTTTGATCAACAATAACTTGTTTTCTAAATAAAAGACTCTTTTGAAAATTCTAACTGTTCAGGCACAACCAAGGACTACATCCCAGAATCAAAAAATTATTCAAATGTTGTTGAAAATGAATGCTTTACAAATGTTTTGGTAAACTATGGAGAAATAATACAGGAGAATATTTTGTAATAACTTTAACTATGCATTTTATATTTCAAAAAAAACCAATGCCAAATTTGCATGCAAAATAAAACCAAAAAACCGGCAAAAAAAAGAGTTAGGCTGCGTTCGCAATGACTTTGAGATCTTGTCTTGCTTAGGTAGAAGGTGGCACGTGCCAATCAAAGCAATGTATTTTTTTCTATCCTTTGCTATGTCATCGCTTTGATTGGCGCGTGCCACCTTCTACCGAAGCAAGACAAGACCTCAAAGTGATTGTGAACGCGTCTGTAGAAGATACCAAATTCATATTTTGAGAAAAGAGGATTGTTATACGGCTAAAATTATAGATAAAAAAAGGGGTTCAAGCTCTTTAAAAAAAAGCTGTTTTGCAAATTTCTAAGTCCTATGTGAGTCCTATGTAGTACTGTCAAAAGATATGCACTTATAATTTGACAATTTACGAAATGGTTTCACCAAATAATGCATTCTGCTATTCATGGACTGAGCTCTATGGTAAACGAGGTAGGCTAGAAATTAGCTAAGAATTTAGATTAGGACTCTCTTTATTGTTTTCTAATACCTGCAGTGGACAAAACAGAACTCAAAAACTTTAGTTTTTTGTAGCTTTACATAATCTAACAACATTCGAATCTAGCAGCTATCAAACATAAATTTCTTGAAAGTGGCCACGGTTATATGAAGTGGACATAAGAATAGTACAATTGAAAAAACTCATAAATATGTGCCAGTCTGTACTATTCAAGACTGGCTCACAGTTTTTTGTCTTGCTAGAACAAGCCAATCAAAAAGTTTATTGTAACTTTAAACACAAACAAATTTTTTAAATTTTGAATAGTAGGTACCTATTTGATTTAATTTTGAATTGTAAATTATTTAAAAGTTTAAATGTGAGTGCGCGATAAAAGAATTCTTAAAACGCATGTTCGGTGCGTTATCAAAAGTCAACGACGAGAAAGAAACATTTTTCCAGAAAAGACAGTCGGCCGAGAGTCGTGGAGGTGTTGACATTGAGTCGGTGAGTTGACGTTAAGTCGAGGAAGAGTCGACATTGAAGCATCTTTTGAGTCGGTTTTTGGGCCTCCGAAGAAGGCGTCAAGCTAAAATTATTATTGCGTCAGAACTGAGAGAGATTTGAATTAGCGTTTGACCAAAGTCATTAGTCGTCATTTTGGAATTTTGGAAAAGTTTGTCTAGAGTTTGTCTAGAATTTAAGGAGATTTACTTTTAGTTTGCCATTTTTGGATTATGTATAATTTTGATTCCAAAAGTGCATTGAAGAAAGAATTTGGTTTTAGTTGGATTGATGGGTCGACGTTCGAGGTCTGCGTATCCGTAGTGTTGATTCCAGTTGCGATCATACGCTGAGTTTTAAGGTAAATGAGCTCCATTCGTTTTAATTAAAATTTCAACATTTTTCGCGTTAGTACTTTTAAACTTTGTGGCGCTTATTAACATTTTTTTGCGGTTTTATTGGTTATTCTGAAATTTTGTTTAATATTGCATTTTTGTAGCGCTTATTAAAAATCATTATTTACACGAATACACCATTAGGGTGCGAATGCGTTGTTTTGCTATTTTTGATTATTTGAAATTCATTTATAACAGCGCATGCGTATTTACTAACACCAAATACACAATAACTTTCAAAATTCAAATTTATGAGTACAAAAAGGTCTCCTTGATAATTTTTTTTAAAAGTTTTTTAATAAATTATAAGTTAAGTTTTCTTAGATTTTATTATTAATTTCGACAAAGTTAATTTTTGCTTTTACAACGTTAATTTACTTGAGCCCACGTACTATCGCCATCGGCTAGATTTTCAAGTGTTCTTGTTAGTTGCGAGCTGCCGGTGCACTTCTGTAGGGGTATCTCGCCGATATCACTTCAATATATCCGGTTTATACCGCAATACACAGCTTCCCGGTTCTCAAACGCCTGACTGCGTTTGGTTTTGTGAGCATTTTACATTTTTTACCTACGATGAGGAGCTAGCCCGACGTAGAACTCTTAGCCTGAAGGACCATCGAGACGGCCAGAGTAAAGTCGTTACTTCACCCGGATTATAAATCATAAATGTTGTAATAAATATAATTGTTTTTATAAACTTATTTATAATTAAATGTATTTTTAGCACGAAAAAATTTGCGAAATGAAACTTTTAGTAAATTTGATAGCGTTAATTTTTTGTTATAATTTTAAAGTTACGATTCGTTGTTTCAAGTAAATCACCTATACATCTATGTAACTTTTTTCATGCTATATACCTGCCATAAACCATTTGTTTAAATTCAAAATTTGAAATGATTCTGTTGCTTTGCTTATAAGCTTATCGACACCCACACATATAGATATTTTTTCAAACATTATAACAAGTGATTCAGGGAACCTCAAAGCGTAAAAATCTTAGAAAAAATGAGGTGTCAAATTTTGTAACTGACAATACTTTCCTTATCTAAGAGGTTCAAAAAATAATAAAATATGTACTTAATATTCGGACCGATGTTGACCTGCATGAATACTCTGTTATAAATATCAAGAGCCCAAACAGCTTCAGGTGGATGAGTTCCTAATAATGTTGTACATCCGCTGCTGCTAACGAATATGTGCACGGTACAAAGACGGATCCAGAGAAGAGCGATCGCCTCGTTCAATGAAAAAGTAATCATTAATTATACAGTGGGGTCCGCTAAATGTGATCACATCTGGACTTGGGGTTTTTGATAGCAATAACCGATTGATAACAATAAACGAAAAAAATTTTTATTGCTTATTTATTAGTACCTATGTACTACATCTACAATAATTAATTAATAATAGTCATTCATTGAGAAGTTTTTTATGTATTTAAACGACGGAATTCATAATAAACATAAAAATATAATGTGATATCACATTTTGTGTGACGGGGATAGAAAGAGTCTTTGAAAAAAATGAACCATAGGCAGATTTTCTTGCTAACACCTGACTTTAAACTATGTGGGTGACTTATGCACAATATAAAAAAATACTTGTAACTGAAATTCAACTCCTTTGCTCGTGGGAGAAAATAATCTTAAGAATAATATGATAACATTAACCAAATTATGATAACTATAAGCGATGTTTTTTGTGTGTAATAATCTAATAATATATGTCCGTTCCGTTCCTGGCAAAAGTGATAACAATATCCGAATGATAACATTAACCGCGATCACATTAAGTGGGCCCCACTGTATAAAGCAAAACAATTAAATTATTGGTAAAAAATATAGAGGGGTTAACAATTTTTGTAAGTTTTTTCAATTAGTAGTCATTTGGTAAATTTACCTGGAAAGTTTTGAGGGAGTTTTGAAAATTAGTATTTTTATAGATTTCGAGGTGCTCTTTTTGAATTTTTACTTTGCCACTTCGTATCTTTGCGGCTCCTGTCGCCATATTAAAAAAATAGCGCCTAAAAACAGTTTTTGTCAATATCTTCTTTCCTACTCATTTTACGATAAAAATAGTTATATAATAAATTAAACTAGAAAAAATTTCCTATAATTTATATTTTAACTTTTTTTTTGTAAAATAAATAGTTTTAGCCTACGAGCTCCGCAAAGTCAACCCCAACATGCATTTTGGCCAAAAAACTCATTTATACACTATTTGTTAAGTAAAATATCTTGTTTTTTGTGGTATCTACAGTAGGCTTAATCTATATTATATAAATTATATAAAAAAAAAATAAAATTTTGCGTTTCCAGCTTCACATTACACCTTTTTTAAACATTGTATTTATGTAGGCATAATCTATACATATTATATAAATTATATTTAAAAAATAAATAAAACATAAAATTTTATATAAAAAAAAAAAATTAACGCATTCTTCTTCGTTTCGCCATCCTTGATGGACCAAGTTTTGCCAGTTCATCCTCTTCAGTACCAAGATAAACGTAAGAGATAGAAATTTCTTCCACGTTATCTTCAATAGGATTATCAGCTTTGCTGTAATCTTCTTGTTCCTCAATTTCGTCGTACGTTTGTTCAAAAATAGTCTCCGTTTCTTTTTCTTCATCACTATATCGTGTAGTGAAACTTGCGAATTATTAGAGATACCATTGCAATTCGTGCAAATAATAAAGCACTTTAATCCAGCCTTTCTGCATCTACAGGCTTCCCGACATCCTTTTTTGCATTTACAAGAAATAAATTTTAGCAAGGTTTCCGGAGCTGGGGGCTCGAGTGTGGTGATAGGAATTAGCATATTCTTGCTTTTCTTCTATCCCCATCGCTCTGCATTTTGTTCAACACCATACCACTGCTGAACCTGGTAATAGGATCTGTGCGAATGTTGTCGTGCTGCTGCTTCTGTCGGTGGCAGTGATGAAATATTAAATTAAATTTTATATGCTGACTTTGTGAAGCATGTATATTGTCATGTTTTGACCTTCTCAGAGGGAATTGTGAGGGGAATAGATGAGTTTTTCTATAAAAATCTGGCTCTACCCTGGAAAACTATATCCCAACAGGTGAATCCTTACCATTGGTTTTTTTATTTAAATTTTTTATCATTAATTTGTTTTATTAAGGAGATGGATGATTTGGTCGTCAAAGTTGCACTGTTTTAATTTTGTACGGAGGCAATTTTTCTGTGGTCGGCGAGATAATTTTAAGTTTTGTTTATAAAATTTTATTGTATGAAATTTAAATTTGTTGTGTTAGAAAGAGACAATTGTGTATAATTTTAAAAGTGCAAATTGAACAACATCTACTCGTGTGAATAACACAGAACTTTGGACAAGGAGGCGCAAGGAAGAGGAGTTTTTCAAAAAAAGGGGGAACGAACAAAAGCTGAGAGGCTTGTTCGAGGCTTTTTGAGTGCCAACCGGCATAGAGACCAGGCGTAATTTTGTGACGCTCTGTAAATTAAATTTAATTAGTGAGCCAAGAAGTGTTGAAGCTTTGATAGAAAATTCAATCCACCTGTGCGAGTGGTATGGTTGGCGATATTAATTTTGGGGAGCTAAGCGGTTTTTCAATGAAGTCCGTAAATTTGGTCGTCTTGCTGTTTTGCTGAAACTGGTAATGATATGAACTTTGAATTTAATTGTTTCATTCGGTTATATCGATGACATTTGCCTGCATCATCGAATTGTTAATTTTCAACCATCGCAATTGTGATTATTGTGACGATTATTTAACTCTGTTTTCTACGTACACGATTTTTGGTCACTTGCTGAGGTACGCAAGTCACACCTGTGAAGTGTGCGACACACCTGCGCGGCGCATTAAGTGCGGGTCGTATTAAACTTTGATGCGATATTTTTATAACAATTGTTTTATAAGGTGTAAATTAATTTTTGATTGTAAATAATTTTGATTGATTTTTTTATAATTTTGGAAGTGCAGCAGGAATTTGATTATTTAAATATCGCTTCCATAATTATCCTGACCCACAGAAATTGTTTATACGGCCTCAGAGGAAATTTAATTTGTTTTTGTTAATTGTGTAACGACCATATTATTCGATTGAGTACATGTTTTTTCCTTTATCATATGAATTTTATTTTCACACCACATGATAAGGATCCATCTGTGGGACTTATTGCTACACCATCTGAGCTAGCTTGGTTTTCATTTAATGCATCAGATATAAAAGAAAGCTTGGCAGAAAATTTTATATTTTCTTGCAAAAGCTTTTAAATCATTGCATCTAAATTTGGCGCCCAACGTGGGGCCAGGCGGAAACACCAATTTAGATGCAATGATATAAAAGTTTTTGCAGGAAACCGAAAATTTTCCGCCAAGGTTTCTTTTATACCCCTAAAAAAATGAAAATTTACCCGCTAGCTCAGTGATGGAGTCATAATGTCCCAATAATGGATACTTATTACTTGGTAGATAAATAAAATTCATAAAAATTAATAACAAACAAAATATAATTTGACGAATAAATCAGTCATCCCATAAACAATTAAAACAAAAATATTAGACCTTCTCTGAAGGCTATTATGACTACAGTCAAAATTCCTACCGGTCAAATAACCGTGAAAGTGACATTTAATTAAACCAAAACTATCTTGCACTTTCACAGTTATCGGACATAAAATTTTTTACAAAATCATACAAAATTCAATTCAAAATTCAACATAAAATAATCGCACATTTGTTGTTGTTTATTGAAATTGTCCACTATGCATCAAATGTATTCGTCATATGGTCAACAAATTCAACCTCAGGCAGATGCGCGCATAAAGTAAAAGTTCTGTAATTCTCATAATTCACGAATTACAAAATGTAAATTGGGAATTCAAAACGTAGAGAAATATTCGTTGCAATTTAAGAAATAATTGAAAACAAATTTTAAAAATTTTACCATCCATAGGAAGGCATCGTGGCGTTCCAACGTTGAACCGCTTCAAGGCACGCACAAAACCTTTCAACTTCCTTGTTAAAAATACCGCTTGGCTTTTCCAAATTCCACATTCACGGTGTCAATTTTCATACAGGCAAAGTTATCACAATCATCAAACCTATCTTCAGTAATTAAACACTTTGCTTCGCATTTATAGCGCCTTCAACACGTGTTCCTTCAATACGTGTTACGCCTACGGGCGCTAACACTCAAAAGCCACTTTTTAGCCGTTTTGTGCTTGCTCGCCTCTTTTTTTCAAAATTTCACCAGTTACAAACAAAACAACACGCCTCACACAAACAAAATTTTCAAAATTAAACTGTACAAATTAACAACTAAAATCAACTAAAATTATTCCGTATGGCTATAGAAATTGCTTCCGTGAATCAAGCTGTTCAGCTGAGAAAATCTAATTCTCATCCCTTCAAATGACTTTCAGGAAGGAAAATAATGATAACATTATGGAATTCTGATGACTGATTCATTGCATCTTCATTGTCAGGCAAAATAATAGTAAAAATTTAAATTAAAACAAATAACAAAGATCCACCTGTTGGAACATACTTCTCAGGGTAGAGCCAGATTTTAAAAAATTCATACATCCCTGTTCTAATCTCATACAAGGAGGTTCAAAACATGACAATATCTATAATTGTTTAACGATATACTTTTCACGACATTGTAACCGTATAATGCAAGGAGGAAGCGTTCTCCAGTTTCAGCAATGCTCTCTTGGATAGCATTTTGGTTTTTGAATACCGGGAATATCCGGGTTTTGTCGGAGTACATTTGCACATTTCATCTTTCCTTGATTAAAGAGTGCTGATATTGTATCACAGCCACCGCCAGCGTGCAAAAATAATAGTATGTTATCTGTTGCTTTCAAACCCATAACGTTTTTCTTTCAAATTTTTTTAATGCAATGGTACCAAATTTACCTATAACTTAGATAATCTATAGAATTGATTCTCCCACCTTTAAAAAAAAGTCGCTGGTTCCGTTATTTGCACAGTACAAGCTGATTCAATAATTCTATATCATTTTAATTTATTATATCCTATTATGTTTGTTGTACTTGTAGATAAATTATACTGAAAATTTAATTTTTATTGCAAAAAATTTAGATAGTGGTTTCATTATTATCTAAGATAACAATTTTAGTATATAGCCAGGTATGCCTGTTTATTGATTACAGTACAATCGCGTGTATTTGTTCAAATTATTATCTGTATTATTAACTATAAACATTATATAGATTTTTATTGATTTATTCTTAATTTATTAGTATTATAACAAATTGTGTATTTGAAGTGTCAGTGTACAAAGTATAATTAAAAGCTATAAAAAAGCAAGTATAAGTATCATTATAGAATAGGTACCTATAATAGTTTATTAATATTGCATTACCTATACTATACGGTGCACAAAAGTTTTGTCAAATTTAGAGTTTTCCAATGTCACTAATATCACATCTATTATTACACACATAACAGCATGCAATTTAAAATTTAAGGAATAACAAGATACCAAAACGTTATTCAAAGTTTAGGGGTATTTTATATTTAAAAACAAAAAATAGTATATAAAATATCTAATACTATATCTTAAAGTAAATAAAATATTGACGGCAAAGGAGCATCATAGATAAGTTTTTTTTGAAAATGGGCGTAAACTAACTATAAATTTGTCAACTAAAAAAGATTTCAAATTTCAAGAACAACTTTAAAATGTTCCAAGTAACACTAAAAGAATGTTTTGGATTCGTCTTTTGTCATTAGACTCAACTAAATAAGAACTGATCGACTTTAAAAGTAAAAATTATTTAACCATTGACATATGTAGGTACATTTTTCGTTCTTAAAAATCAATTTTTATCAAGCCGAAACAAAAATATTAAACATGAAATTGAATTAAGTTTATATTTGAAATTTGTCAATTATAATTAATTTATAATGATTGTTGGTTCTACAACCAATTTGGAAATTTTGTAAACCACTAAGAAGTGTAACTATTAAAAGAGAACCACATGCTTTTCATGTGTGATTTATTAATAGATAAATGGAATTTAGAGAGGTGAGTTAGGTGAACGGGCTAAGGACCTGACTCTAGAGCTGAGTCCTAGGTTTGATCTCCAACGCGGCTACAAAATTTATCTGACTTCATTATGACCCCCTCCTCTCGGAAGGTAATGGCAACCATCAAGAGTAATATGCCAAGAAAATCATTTAATATTAGATAGAGTTAATAGTCACGATGCTTCTTTCAAGAAGCAAAAACGAAAAAAAAGAAATAAAAAGAAAGAAAAAAAAAGAAAAAGAAGAAATTTAATTTGAAACTTATTTAAATTTAAAAAAATATATAAAAATGTAATTTAAAGACAAAACAATATTCATTAGAACACTATTTTCCTGGTTTTACTCAAAATTTGATCTATGTTATTGAGTCCTTTATTGCAAAGTGGGATCTAATTACGATGAACACGTATAATATAATAATGGTGCAAATCGGTGATTGCTAAATATGGAGCTCCACTTGTTAATGGTAGAGTAAATTCTATAATATTATTATTAAGTTTTTGCTCGTGAAATGTGTGTTGTATAATTTCTTTATGAAAATAGAACGTCCTTGCGGAATATCATCACGATTGAAGCTAATGGACGATGCAGATAGCAAGCAGTTTTTGTTCCAATTCACTAAACGCTAATTTGTATATCAGTTGCAAAACCTTCAAAAATTTTTTTATCTAATTTGTTTTTGTTAAATTTAGGAACTCCGATAGCTACGAATTTGTTTCTGTTTTGAACAGTTTTGCTTCTTCTTGTCAATGGTTCTGAGGCTATGATTTGTCTTTGCTATATCATCTTTTCCGATAAGTTTTAATATTCTTTTCGTTAATACAGATATTGCAATAATTAGCCTAATCATAAGTGCTTTTTTCTAATTCAACAAACAATTCTGATATCAATCGTAAGTGTCACTAGATAGTTAGAAGTACTAGATATTTATTTCCATAAAGATAAAACAATTGCATAGAATATTATATACCTATGGTAAATACAACCACAGTGCTATTTGTCCAATGATGGTTCTGGCAGAAATTATATGCCTAATATTACCATTTTTTACAACATTATAATATATTATAATGGTCATAATGTTAATAATAAAATCAAACAGAAAAAAAATTAACTCTCGCAAGTTGGAAAACATACTTTCGTGATTTTCTGATGTTTTGCTTATTGCTGAAAAAAATTGCACAAAAGTATATATTTTTTTAAAGATGACACTTGGGCACAGACCGCCTTGTTTTGATTATTTGAAATTTACAAATTTTCAAAATAAATTTTGAAAAAATGGACATGAATAGGAAGGATTCATTCGTGGTGACATAAATTCATGGTAGACTTGGTTTCCCACAAAATTCACTCACCTTGAACCAAAATTGCACGAACGGCAACCAAAGTCAAAATAAAAATACTCATCCCTCTTAAAGGCTTTATACGGGAAGGTTAAAACATGACAGTATATTGTAGTAGATAAAGGGGGTAGCGGGATAACAATGGTGTGGCGGCCCCCATACAATTTGATATTGCGACTGTGAAATTCTTGTTCGAAATGACAAAAAATGAGATTTGTATTAAAAATTAAGTTTGATTTCCCACTTGTGCCAAAACTAGGCCAAAAAATGTGTTTTTCTGAAATTATTTTAACATAAAATTTTTTTTGTTTGTTTTACGTCAGTTCCATGATTTGCATTACGTAATTCGAAGTTATTGGACTCAAAACTACAACATAGAATTTTTTCAAATTTTTTGGGGGTCCCAGGACCCCAGAATCTCGGTGCAAATAGCCAAAAACGTGGAAAACACGTTTTTTTTTAGAATAAAATAATTTTTTCAAAGGGTTCTTGTAAACCTACAAAAATGGGCCAAATAGCATAAGTTTCCCTATTATTTAGCTACATTTTGCGCCTAATCGCATGTAAATATCTTAATTTATAGGGGCGATAAATCAAATTAAGTAAATCTTCATTTTATTATTTAGTATATAATTTATGATTATAGTAGTCCAGTGAAAGTAGATCCTTCATTTTTGTTTTTTTTGAATCGATTTATTTTGGTGTTACAAAGAAAATAGCAAAAGTTGAGAACAAGATCACTGCCGCGTAAAAAGTTGTTCAAGGTCAAAGTTCACAAAAAACGGTTTTTTTGTGAATATCGCGCTTGATATGGTTCGGAGGCTAATTGAGGTTATTATAAAAATAAAAGATAATAAAATTCCGCACAAAAATGAAAAATGCTGCACGTATTCATTCTATGCATAGCCTACTATGAAATGTAGCATAATATGTCTTACGCGGAAACTTCAAAGCACATTTTTGCCTAAACCGTTTGTTGAACATAAAAAAATGTAATATCATTTTTGTGCGGAATTTTATTATCTTTTATTTTTATAATAACCTCAATTAGTCTCCGAGCCATAGCAAGCGCGATATTCACAAAAAACCGTTTTTTGTGAACTTTGACTTTGAATAACTTTTTACGCGGCAGTGATCTTGTTCTCAACTTTTTCTATTTTCTTTGTAACACCAAAATAAATCGATTCAAAAAAACAAAAATGAAGGATCTACTTTCACTGGACTACTATAATCATAGATTTTATACTAAATAATAAAATGAAGATTTACTTAATTTGATTTATCGCCCCTATAAATTAAGATATTTACATGCGATTAGGCGCAAAATGTAGCTCAATAATAGGGAAACTTATGCTATTTGGCCCTTTTTTGTAGGTTTACAAGAACCCTTTAAAAAAATTATTTTATTCTAAAAAAAACATGTTTTTCACGTTTTTGGCTATTTGCTCCGAGTTTCTGGGGTCCTGGGACCCCCAAAAAATCTGAAAAAATTCTATGTTGTAGTTTTGAGTCCAATAACTTTGAATTACTTAATGCAAATCATGGAACTGACATAAAACAAACAAAAAAATTTTTATGTTGAAATAATTTCAGAACAAGTGGGAAATCAAACTTAATTTTTAATGCAAACCTCATTTTTTGTCATTTTGAAAGAGAATTTCACAGTCGCAATATCAAATTGTATGGGGGCCGCCACACCATTGTTATCCCGCTACACCCTTAATCTGTAAGATATTTGTATAAGATAAAATAATTTATGGTATTTTTTACTACTTTTAATATAAAATATCTACAGGTTACGTACTCATCTAAAACTTATCAAATAGATCGATAACGGATGCTTTATTAAAATGTGAAAAAATCGGACATTTGGGGATATCTAATTAATTAGAGGAATGACTAAGATCTGCGCTTATAAATGATGATACAGATTTTGAGTAGTAAATTAGTATTCATATAATGTCCTTTGTATGTTGTGGCGAAAAACAAATTGGATATTGATTAGCACCAACGAATCTATCACGTGTAAAGTCACTACTATACTTAGAAATATTTTATCGTTATTATGTTGTGATTAATGTAATCTTATCTGATACTATGCCATTTTAAGCAGAACTTCTATATTAAAAGTATACTTTGTCATACTTTTTGACGTGATAACGTCTTTTAAATCGATAAACGCCAACACACACGAAAAAACATGACTCATTGGTAACGTTCCGCTGAGCCGTGCTTTCGCGAGAGAGCGCGGAACAAGCCGATGCGTCCGAGTCAAAGATACACAGAGGCATACAGGTAACTGCATTCAACTGTTTATAAAGTAAAGTGAAAGAATATTTAATGTGAATACCATTGTTTATTACAATAACAATTTTAAAGTTCGTTCGTTATCGTTTAATAAATAGTACTTAATAATATCAATAAAAGACCAATTTATTAGTTCTACAGTTATCAGCGAGTTTATATCAATGCTAGAATTATCATTTAAATTAATGAAAATATAGCACAAATTATCCACGAAATTGAACTTATCAGAAAATTTCCATTTTTTGCACTTATCAGTTTTATTCCAAACACCACGGAAATTAATAATGTGGAGTCATAAAATTATGTGTTTTAAAATCATTAGAGGTAATTTAATTGGCAATATAAGCTCTATTATTAAAATAAAAATTTCGAGTGCAAATAAATGTTAATTTATCAAAAAAATTGTAATTTTCAATTAACTCCTTTGTATTATTCAAAATATTGATAATTTAATGATAATAATTCAATTCATAAAAGTATGCAATTTTTCATCAATGTTTTCTTATGACATTATCACGTAAAATTATCATCGTCCGTAAACCGACTTTACAGACAACCAATTTTTATCTTGTTAGATTGAAATTACAATAATTATTAAAAATTGTAAGAGCTAGTTGTGCCGAACTTATTTGAACGTCCGTTCTTTTAATTTGGTAGCACAATTTTAAATCGACAGATGGTTAAAAGGATCGACTAAGTTTTTTTTTATTATAAATAATTAATGTATGTACTACATATCAACAATCAGAATACAATTCTATGAGCTGATTTGATGGCTTTATCGGTGTAAAAGTCACCACCCGCAATCCTTATCTTATGGTTGTGCCATCAGATCATGGGGCCATTTCTTTTTCAAACGTCTGTTAATATTATCTTCCAATAATCTAGCAACACTGGGATTAGGAAGATCTTCCAGCCTGTGGTGGTATTTCTCTGCTCTCTTTTGTATCACTTTTTTAATAAAAGGTGTGTTCAGGTCTACATGTAGAGTATAGTTGCTTACGTATCATGGCGCATCCACCATCGTACACTGAGAAAAAATTATCGTTAATGAAACTCGAAAAAAGTTATAAGTTACTGGTTGTAGCAGTAAAATAGGCGCCAATCAATACATTGTGTTAAAATTACCACTACAAAAATGGTACTACTTTAGTAATAGTTAGTAGCGTTACCAGAAGTGTCTACTACTATACGTGTAGTGGTAAAATTCAGCGATACTGGTGGTTGCTGAATACTTCTACCGAAAGGTTTTTCTAGCCACTACAAGATTTTTAAAATTACTTTAGTGAAACGTACAATTCAGCGATACTGATAATTGTTTATACTTCTACTGAAAGGTATTTGTAACTGCTACACCACTTTTTAAATTATTATAGTGAAATGTACAGTTAGCATATACAGAAATTTGTAGACAACATGTGATATTAGTATTAATTACTGACACCATGTATTTAAATTTATTAAATCTTTAAGGTATTTGGCAAGATATGTAACGGTAATAGGAAATAAAATAAATCATTAAAAGTAACATATTATATTTTTGATTATATACATACATGTACATATTGTTTAATCATATATTTACATCTTAAATAAAAAATTATAAGTAAAATAAGCAAAACTTTATACAGCATAACAATTAAATTACAATTATCCTTAAAAATAAATGACAAGCAACAACATCATCATCAATCGTTAAAAATAACATATTTACATTTTTAGTCATATATTTACATCTTAAATAAAAAATTATTAAAAATTATTAAAAATTATACGTAGGGCCTTGGATTGGAACCGCTGGATAATGTTAATGTTAAGCTGCGTTTAGATAGCGCGAGTTTGCTTTGCGAATCTGATTCGCGTATCAATCCTCGCGTCGTGTAGACGGTTTTATGGCGCAAATCACGACTCGCGAGGCATATGCACTGCGAGCGGTCGGTAGGTCGGTCTCGACCGCGCGTCAAAGGTGCCTCGCACTTTGATACTCGCGCGGTGTAAACTTCGTGTTGGTGTTTCCATGTTATTCAGATACTGGCGGCTCGCTCTGCATCATGACTCACCATGCATCTATTTGTGGGATGCCTCGCGGGAGTGATGCGCGAATCTTCCTCTCGAATCTGACGCGCGAGGCATACTCGCGCTGTCTAATCAGAGCTTTAGACATGCTTGAACATCCCCATAGTTCTAAGCTTCGGTCATATATACAGATAGATGATCTAAGGTTCTAAGCCATAAGTCTATATTGGCTTGATGACTATTTTGTAAATTTGAATTTTCCATTTTCTTTCTTTTTTTTTGTTATGTGTTTTTTCTACGCCAACCTGCTATCTAAATAAAGTCTTAGATATATAGCTTCTTTTGCTTCAGGTATTGGATTGGTATTTGATTTATATGAACTGAAGGGCATATGCTATGGTTTAATGTAAAAGTTACAAATACCAATTTTATTTCGTTTACTTTTATTCTCCATCGAAGCAACCATTCCTGAAGAAGTAAGAGGTGCGTTTGGACTTGTTCGGATAATTCAGTAGCGTTATCATTAGTTGATAGGATAGTAGTATCGTCTGCAAAGGTTGCTGTTTCTGAAACATCCGTTACTGGCATGTCGGAAGTGAAAAGTAGGTAAAGAATTGATCCAAGTACGCTTCCTTGTAGGACTCCGGATAATATGGGACGGATTTCTGAAACTTCATCATTCTGTTGAACTTGAAAATAACGGTTTTCTAGATAAGATTTTAAAAGAAAGAAGTAATGATATGGTAAATTTTTTTTGATTTTGTACAGGAGACCCCTAGGCCATACTTTATCAAATGCTTGCATGATATCCAGAAAAACCGCCGCGCAGTATTTTTTCTCTTTAAGGCTTCTATAAATTTTGTCTATAATTCGATGACACTGTTGGATGATAGATAGATAGTTCAATTCCAAACATAGCATTGTAAGGATATTGTTTAATTCCTAAATGAAGGGTTTTAAATGAACAAATCCAACATTTTTTTTATGCCCTGGTTAGTTCTTTTACACTCTCTGGTAAAGAAAGTAAAATACTAAACTCTGGCTAAGGCGCAGTTTTCCATAAAGAATTTTTATTTCTGGTCAATATACAAATAGTCATATTAGGTATTATTCTATTAACAACCTCAAACTCTTTTCCATTATTTTATCATAGTGCAAAATGCAGGAAGAACCAAATGTCAAAAAAAACTGATAGTTGAAAAGCAACCATTTCAGCTGTCTTGCTCTAGAGCGCTTAAATAATACAAATTTGGTGAGATGGTCCTGGACACCATAATAAACTTAAACTCGTAATCATTTTGAGATTTTATAGCTATTAGGTCTACCTGGCAACGACTCCTCGTTGCCGAATAAAGAATTGGCTTAGAAACTAAACCCTTCATTTTCTTACTTTTTTTTCGTTGGCACGTTTGCGTATCTTGTGCGTATCGTACAGTCATAAATACATTGTTTTGCATATTTTGAATTTAAATAGTAATAATAGATTCCAAGATAATTCGCATTTTTTTATACTTAAAAATGTTTTTTAAAAGATGTATTTCAGATATTTAATGTACATACATACAAAATGCAGAAGATTTTGGAATTTATATTTAAAATTAAAAATATGAGACACAAGTATTAGTCTAAGATCCGAACTAGAAGTGACCTTCGCCCATCTGGTTAATGGATGAAAAGTATTTTATATCAAATTTAATATATTAGAAAATATATCTCGAGTGGGTTGCCTAAAAAATTCCTGGCCAGGGTATGATTAATTCAAAATTGAAAAATGACTTTTTGTTAAATATTTCACCCATGTGTTTAAGACATGGGTGTTATTTAACGAATAAATTTAATACCAACCGAAAGTATGAAGCCTATAGAATAAAACGTTGGGTTGTCTATTTTTTTCCTGGCCTTACTACCGGGCTGGCAGGTATAAAGAGGTACATCAATAATAGAGGTATTTTCACCTATTTGTTTAATAAATAAATTTTAAATGAAAATGAGCGCTATTTGATTGCGAATACGACACAGAAAAAAAAGTGGTGTGTATTTAAATGCGTTGAGTAAGTAATACCAACCTAATTTGGTATTACTAGGTTGGTAATCATCTATAACAGTATTACTATAAAAAAACACAGTTTATCTTAAGTGTGGGTGTGTGTGAAGACAGTAGAGGAACCTAAATATAGAAAATCGAGAAGAATATTATTTTAGCTTAATTTATTGCAAATATTTTGGCTCACGCTAACATACATAATAGATACATGATAAATAATAAACAAAGAGTCAGCAACAATTTCACTTCCAAAAATTTTCTTTCTTCACAACACAATTTATTGTACGTATTTCATCACTAATCCTCCATTCACTTCTGGAGCAATTCAAAACTCAAACTAACAACGCTCATGCCTCTCGTGCATGAACCTCATCGGGGTGTTGATGGCGATCACCGCCTTGATCGAATTATATATTTTCTTTGACCGGATTGGACCTTCTTGGAAATACTTGCAGCTGCCAGACCATCCAAACGTGAACACTTTCACATTTCCACAATTACCCTGGTGGACAACTTGGACTTTGGTAATTTCATGGAGCGTCTTATCCAGAGTTTAAATTTAACATAACTCTTTATACGTAAGGTTTACAACTAAAGTTTTAAAACTTTTTTTCCTTTGAACATTTACGCAGCCAAGTAAATCTAACTTATCTGCTCATTACGCAATTTTGCAATACTATCTATCCGAAACAAGGTTAATTTTAAAGTTATATGGATGGGATATAGGATATAAATAATGGAATGAAAAGGAAATAATATATGCTATTGGAAGATTTTATATTTAATGAAATGAAAATTTAATTTACTTTAATACTCGGAATTTTATAGTACTTGTTAGGAGATTCAAAGTGAATAATAATTTATTATAATTGTTAATTTGCAAAAAAATATCTTTTCGCGATAAATCGTTTGGGTAAAAATTAAATGTTTTGTTGTTTCGTTCGACTAACTTCAAGTTTAAAAAAAATATAATACAGAATTTAAAATAATTAGAATTAACTGAATAATATTACTATAAATGTACATGTGACTAAATTGAAAGTTCAGTATTGCAGTCTTGAAACGGTTTCCTACATTTTTGCATTAAATCTAAAAATTTGCTTTGATTTATGTTTTCCATACTTTCTTTTGCAAATGATTCAAAAATATCAAATAATGGTTTGACCACGTGTTTGGTAATTTTATGTATTACCGCGTTTGCATCTTTTCTTGTAAAATTATTATTGTCATGAAAAGAAACGGTAAGTTTCACTATTGAATTTACAAGATTTTTCAAAGCGTCTTCATAATTAAATTGAAAATTTTCATTTTGTGCAGTTTGATTTTCGTCTTGCGCAATGTGATTTTCTTCTTGCACAGAAAAGCTTACTAGCGGAGTGCAACTGTCAGCTTCTGCAAAATAATTTTCTGCTTTCTTGTCACCTCGATCGTCAACATGCTTCTTCATATGCCTTTTAAAATTACTAAAACTTGTAAAAGCTTGTTTACATTCATCTTCCATACATAGAAATTGTTTCAGTTTCTTAAAATCATGAGCGTTTCTTAAATGCAAAGCTAATGTGGAAACTTCACTAAACGACTCTTGCTGACAAACAAAATACAACATTTTAACTTGAATTTGTAAATTTTTTAAATTAAATGTCGGGGACCTAGGTAGTTTGGTAGTTGACGTATATTTAAATTTTATACTGCATCATTTTTAGTTGTATTCTGTTTTTATTTTATTTACTTAGCGGTTCTCCAACGCGACGACGCTTTTATTTTATTTTTACTTTTCAAACATTTTCTTTGTCGGGGGTTTTTTAAATTTTTAATTTAAGTTTTATTTGATGGTTTTTAAACTTTAAATATTACTACTACGGCCCTGCCTTCATCAACTTTTTATATTATAAGTACGGTCCTGATTTCATCAACTAGACTAGAAAACAGATTTTTTTTAATCATAGTTAAGAACACTCTCGATCAAGTCACCTTTCAAACCAAAAAAAACTAAATCAAAATCGGTTTATTCGTTTGGGAGCTGCGACAGTACGACCCCACAGACAGATACACACGTTAAACACATAACACCCCTCTTTTTAAAGAGGGGGTTAAAAACTGGCTCTAAGCCAATAAGTTGGATATTATATTAATCTGACATAAAAATTAGTAATAGTTACGAAATTTTCGTTAAATTTGAATAGTAATATTTACGAATAGTTAATAAAATATTAACAAACTACAGTTTTACAATTTTACGAAAAATAAGTAATAGTTACGAAATTTTTATTAAATTTGTGTAGTAATATTTACGAATAGCTTGTAGTAATATTGAAGTACTACAATTTTACGAAAAATTAGTAATAGTTACGAAATTTTCGTTAAATTTGTGTAGTAATATTTACGAATAGTTAATAAAATATTAACAAACTACAATTTCACGATTTTACGAAAAATTAATAATAGTTACGAAATTTTTGTTCAATGTGTATAGTAATATTTACGAATAGCGTGTAGTAATATTAACGAACTACAATTTTACGAAAAATTAATAATAAATTACGAAATTTTCGTTAAAATTGTGTAGTAATATTAACGAACTACAATTTTACGAATTTACGAAAAATTAGTAATAGTTAGAAATTTTCGTTAAATTTGTGTAGTAATATTTACGAATAGCGTGTAGTAATATTAACGAACTAGAATTTTACGAATTTACAAAAAATTAGTAATAGTTACGAAATTTTCGTTAATATAACGAATTTGAGTTTAACGACCGCATTTCGTAAATATAACGACGGACTTTTTTTTCTGTGGATGATATAGGGTTGTCTGTTAAAAATTTGGCCGAATGACGGTTGCCGCGTTTTAAAAGTTGAGCATTTTATGCGTGTGAAAACTTGCGAGAAAGAGAGAGCACATGCTATTTATTCGTGCAACAGAGAAGGATAGCGATATATTAGTCTTTTTCAATTTTGAATTAATCATACCCTGGCCAGGAATTTTTTAGGCAACCTACTCGAGATATATTTTCTAATATATTAAATTTGATATAAAATACTTTTCATCCATTAAACAGATGGGTAAAGGTTGCTTCTAGTTCGGATCTCCTACTATATAAAAAAAATATTTTAAATTATCGTGTGATGCTTTCTTCTATTTTCAGTTCAAAATGCATGTGCATGTACTTAGCACCGCCACTTTTGAAAATCACAAAAATTTTAATTGTGCTGGATTGTGCCAGGTGTGTGCCGCGTTGTGCCGTATTTTTTTTTTTTTAAATTTTTTTTTCCCGGATTTTATGGAGGTAGCCTATTTTGAGAGTGGCGGTTAGCACCGCCATTTTCGATAATCTTAAAAATTTTAATTGTGCTGAATTGTGCCCGTTGTGTGCCACAGTGTGCCGTAAATTTTAAAATTTTATTTTAATAAATAAATTTTTTTTGGACCAAAACGTGTTTTATCGATGGCCGTTAGCACCGCCACTTTTGATAATTCTAAAAATTTTAGTTGTGCTGAATTGTGCTCGTGGTGTGCTACTGTGTGCCGTAAATTTTAAAATTTTATTTTAATAAATAAAATTTTTTTGGGCCAAAACGTGTTTTATCAAAAGTCGTTAGCACCGCCATTTTCGATAATTCCAAAAATTTTAATTGTGCTAGATTGTGTCCGTTGTGTGCCATAGTGTGCCGTAAATTTTAAAATTTTATTTTCACAAATAAAATTTTTTGGGCCAAAAAATATTTTATCGATGTAAATTAACCCCGCCATTTTCGATAATTTAAAAATTTTAAATTGTGTTGGATTTTACTCAATGTATGCAGCTGTATGAAATAAACTATTGCCCCGGTATTCATAAAAGTGAAAAATACTTAAAAGAGGTTTGCAAACCCTTTGTAAGGGATATAAGGCATTTTAAAAGCATTCGTAAGGCTTTTAAAGCTTTAGTAAACCTATTGTAAATATTACGTTTTTATGAATACCGGGGTTAATATCTAAATTTTGTATAATAGATTTTCAGCACAGTTGAGATGAAAGACGATAAACATGTATAAGTAAACTACCTCCGATCCTTTTTTGAACCTTTTTAATTCAGGTAGATGAAAAAGGTAAAAGTCTTTAAGAGTAAGGATTATTTACAATATCCTTTAAAGTAAAATAAAAATATTTTATCGATGTAAATTAACCCCGCCATTCAGTACTGCCGCCATTTTCGATAATTTAAAAATTTTTAAATTGTGTTGCATTTTACTCAATGCGTGCAGCTGTATGCAATAATCATATTATTGATAATCATATCTTATATCAACCAATCGCAGATAATAAAAATAATATTAATTAAAGTATTATTGACTGAAATAATCTATCGCCGTTGGTAGGAGGGAAGGGGGGGATCGATACAATCTAGTCATCGATAAAAGGGATGATTCCTGGAAAATGAGTTAATAATCCAATCGATCGATTTATCCGGTGGTCCTTCTGGGTTAATTAATTTTCTTCATTAACATAAAAGCCAGGGCTACAATCAGAGGAGATCCCACAAAAATGTGAGGCCTTCCCCCTTTGCATTAATCAAAATTGGCATTTATTATACCGATTAAAAGCTGTTCACACCCTATTCGGAAAAGTAGTTTTCTCCTTTTTTTCCGAAATTCGTTTAATTGTGTAATTTAGGTAAACAATTTATCTACATGTAATTAGGCCCTTGGCCTGTATGTAGTGTGATATTCATGGACGTCTATAAGATCATTTTAAAACCAAAAGTTTTAGAAAATTTTAAAAACTTGGGCTGGTGAAATATTAAATATTTAAACAAATTTAAGCAGCAAGAGCCGGGGGGAGAAGGCAGCAGACTCTTTGCTCCCCCCCTTCCCCCAATGGTGATATTCAACAAAATGAAATAATCAAAACAAACTTAATTGTTTCGTAACCGAACCAAACAACATTAGCCACCTATTCACAAGTTTGCCCCCTCAAAAATAAATTACACAGACGCCCATGGAGCCATGAAAATAAAATAATAATTAAACCCTGTATAAAACTATTCAAATAATAACTTAGTAGCCTAAGCTACTCAGCTACAGATTAAAACCAGGCCATGGAAATCAAACTATTAAGTTTGGTAACTATTTGGTACTGCCAAATAAAATTTTATACATTTTAAATGTCTTTTTTTCTTTTTTTCAATCTTTCTCTTTCCACTGTTGGATGTAGGCCTCCCTTTTAGACTCCCCCCTAAGTGGGGGGAGAGAAAGTTTTGCCCATAACTGACCACGCTGAGCAGATGGGTTGGCGAGTAGTCTGCAGATCAATTTTGGACTTTTTAAATCGCATCACGTATCCAACGCAACCAGGATTAGAACCGCGGTTTCCCACTCTCTAGTCTATCCGTGTTTGATTTACGCCAGACTGCTGGTTTATTTTAAATGTAATAATCGGATAAGTGCTGTGATCTAAAAGGTCCAAAATTGATCTGCGGACTACTCGCCAAGCCGTCTGCCCAGCGTGGTAAGTTATGGGCAAGAACTGATGAAGAAGTAATGGGAAAGAAAGAACCCCCCAGTTGGGGAGAGTTTAAAAAGGGGGGCCTAATGTTCAGGAGTGGACGAATAACGGCTAATTGTGTTGTAATCGTAATTTATGTAAAAATGTTTACTATACAACTTTTACCTTTTTCATCTACCTGAAATAAAAAGGTTCAAAAAAGGATCGGAGGTAGTTTACTTATACATGTCATCTCAACTGTGCTGAAAATCTATTATACAAAATTTAGATATTAACCCCGATATTCATAAAAACGTAATATTTACAATAGGTTTACTAAAGCTTTAAAAGCCTTACGAATGCTTTTAAAATGCCTTATATCCCTTACAAAGGGTTTGCAAACCTCTTTTAAGTATTTTTTACTTTTATGAATACCGGGGCAATAGTTTATTTCATACAGCTGCATACATTGAGTAAAATCCAACAAAATTTAAAATTTTTAAATTATCGAAAATGGCGGGGTTAATTTACATCGATAAAATATTTTTTGGCCCAAAAAATTTTATTTGTGAAAATAAAATTTTAAAATTTACGGCACACTATGGCACACAACGGACACAATCTAGCACAATTAAAATTTTTGGAATTATCGAAAATGGCGGTGCTAACGACTTTTGATAAAACACGTTTTGGCCCAAAAAAATTTTATTTATTAAAATAAAATTTTAAAATTTACGGCACACAGTAGCACACCACGAGAACAATTCAGCACAACTAAAATTTTTAGAATTATCAAAAGTGGCGGTGCTAACGGCCATCGATAAAACACGTTTTGGTCCAAAAAAAATTTATTTATTAAAATAAAATTTTAAAATTTACGGCACACTGTGGCACACAACGGGCACAATTCAGCACAATTAAAATTTTTAAGATTATCGAAAATGGCGGTGCTAACCGCCACCCTCAAAATAGGCTACCTCCATAAAATCCGGGAAAAAAAAATTAAAAAAAAAAAAAATACGGCACAACGCGGCACACACCTGGCACAATCCAGCACAATTAAAATTTTTGTGATTTTCAAAAGTGGCGGTGCTAAGTACATGCACATTCAAAATGCAAATGTATTTGCTAACATTTACTAAATAAGTAATATACCAACAGCAAACTGTTAATTCTAGTTTTAACTAAACTTATATCAGTTAAAACTAGAATTAACTAAAGAGGTTAGTTAAAACTAGAATTTACTAGTTAGATCGGGTTTTAACCGATTTCGGGTTTTAGCTGTAAAATTTTAAACTTAAAATTGTCTTTAGTTATACTACATTTAAATTATTTATTCAATTGCCTTATTAATTTACGTTAAAAATGAATTTTTCTAAATTTTCAATAAATGAAAAGTAACAATGATACCTATTTTGTATGTAGTGTTGGAAATACTATAAAAATCAAAGTTTTTAAAATCGATTTTTGAAATCAATGGTGATTTTAAGACCATATTTCATAGTTAGTTCTCTTATTTATATAATACCTATAATAATTAAATTTCTAATATAATATTATAAAATTATGTATTTGCTACAGGAGCCACAGCCATGAAGTGATGTGACCGCTGGTTGAGTACAGAGCAAAAATTCTGAGTTCAAATCGCGGACTATACAAAATTTCTTAGCTCGGCCTTCCAGTGCGCATTCATTCACACGCTATTTTGAAATCGATATTGATTTATCTGAACTATGAAATATGGGGACTAATCCACCCCGCCAATCGGATTTATAATTCTCAGGAAGGGAAAGCAACATTCTACTTAGAATGTAAGAAGCTTAATGAGAATGAGATAATTTGCTACAGGACTAAAGTGTATTAATCTCTCTCGTTATAATTTGATATGGACTAACTCCTCGTGCAGATTAATTTCACGCTCAGGCAATTGCTGCAAAAGGAAAAAAAGAAAGCGTCAATAAGTACTTTTTTAACTTTGAAGTGCGTTTACATTATAAAATATTTATTATGTTTTCTTAAGGTTTTGCTTAGGATTTTTTAAGATTTTTAGGATTTATTTTTACTAGAGATTCCTTAAAATCGCATTTTTGTTTTTACTTACGACTCGTTTCTTCCTCCAGTCTATCCGTCTTAACAGACGCGTAGTGATTATTTTCATGTGTACAATCGTGCCGTCAATTACTAGACACTATGATCATAATGCTCTTGGCAGATTACTCTCGGTGGTTTGCCTTTGCCTTCCGAGGGGAGAGGATCATAATGAAGTTGGATAAATTTTGTAGCCGGGTTGGGGATCAAACCTAGGGCTTCTAGCCTGGAGTCCGGTCCTTAGCCCGTTCACTTAGCTCACCTCTATATCTCTCGTTAACATAAGTAAAATCTCAAAATATAAAAATACATTTGTCGCCCATCTAAGTTGTAATAATAAATTATAATAAAATTTAATTATAGGTAATAATAAACACATTAATATAGTCTATAAATTCTAACTTTCAATACACGTAATAGGCATTGATGACGTCAGATTCGAGCATTGTTGCCACAATTTTCATGAAAATTTGAGGTTATAGGACAGAAATAGAACATATATAATTAATAAGTTGATATTGTCATATGCAATATCCCAAGTGCATTTCAAATTGTCGACAATTTTTTTGAGCTCACGAATGCGTTTGCTGCTTTTGCAATTTTCCCGACTCGAAGAGGAGGGAAAATTACCGCAAAGCAACAAACGCATAAGTGAAAAGCGAAAAAAAATTGTATACTAATTTGAAAAAAAATAAATTTGAATGTATTAGCAAATTAATAATTATTTTGTTTGGCATTTAATTACTATAATTTTCAATCTAAAAATGCCTTGCTTTAGTAGAATGAGTAAGAACCCCCCAAAAAACGGGTTCAATTGTTCAAATTCTTTCTTTACTTTTAGCTTTTTGTCTTCAGATTTTGGAAATTTTATGCATGTATTAAAAAGATGCCTGGTCATGAGATCTGAAACTTCTGCTATGCAGCGACTAACAGAAAATCCGTGGCCAGTTCCCACTTGGTAACCTCCTGATTTAAAAAAATGAAATGTTGCTGGCAATCTTATTGTGAATTGGTATTTGAGTTCTTTGCGAGAGTTGCATTCTTTCTCTTTGTTTTGCTTCTTGACAGAAGCATCGTGACCATGAATGGCAGATTACTTTTGGTAGGTTGCCATTGCCTTCGGATAGGAGAGGATCATAATGAAGTCGGATACATTTGTAGCTGGGTTCGGGATCGAACCTAAGACCTAGAGTTTGGTTCTTGGCCAGCTCATCTAGCTCACCTTTCACGTTGTAAGAAACGTTGTCTGTTTGAGGTTGTTGCATATATGGCGAAAAATTGTAAATCGAACTTCGAGCACATCATACACTGTTCAAATGGAATAATCTTAAAAATAACTTATTGGATAGTTCAAAGCGGTTACTAGCATCTCTCAATTGCCTTTGAATCGTTTGCAATTTTAATCTAAATTTTTAATGTAATAATCAAATCCAACTAAAAATTTATATAAAAATTACGTGCTGTCTTTGTTGATTATCAACAATCATAAGATGAGCAAACCCATCAAGTGCCATATTTTCAATAAAAATTCACAAAATAACTTTAATAACTGTGCCAAAATACGAATGCAAATTATTAACATGTACTATTTGGGTAGGCTTTAAAATCAAATAATAAACGCCTTGACTTAACGCATTATGTTAAAAATTTAACGGTTCTCGACCTTACAGAATTGGAATTTATGTTAAAATTTTAACATATGTTAATTGCTGCTTATAGAATTGGAATTGAAATTGACATCACGTTAAAATTTAAATTTGAGCGTTGTTGGAACTAATTTGATTAACTTGGAACTACTTTTACGAATATTACCGAACATTTTAACGCACGTTAATATTAACATATTCCTTACATGTCACTTATATTTGCTTTAAAATAAACTTGAAAAAATAGTCGATGCAATTCGATTGCTATTGGTTGAACGTTTTGTTGTTTTTTCATTTCATTGATCTAATGACATCTGAGTGAAATAGTCATAAATATTTAATATTAACAATATTTATATTGTTGCTATAGATTTCATTCTATTCAATATTCTTAAAATAGTCACTTGGGCAGAAATATCAGACTACTACGATGATAGTGTCTATCGGCAACAAATACTTTCTCTAAAGGTTTATTCCTAGAATAGATTTATAATTTAAGGTTAATTTTGTAAATACTTTAATTATAAACTTACATATTAACTGTAGCAAGTGATTGTACTTTAAGAAATGCGGGATCATACTCGATTCCCTAATCGGTTAACCACTGCTGAATATCACCTTTTTTCCACAAACTATTAGGTACTCTTTTAGCAATAGTGCTGTGGTAAGCAGCATTATCGATTACTATTACGGAAAGTTCTTGCAAATTTTAAAGAAGTTGATATTGAAACTAATGCATAAAATTTTTTTTGTTTATCTTTCCATGGTAATCAGCATTTTTAGTTGATGAACAAAAGAGTAATTCGGCACCAGGAATAAATCTATTTTTGTTGCCAGTATGTAGAATAATAAATGTATAATTTTTAATATTTATAGTGATTTATACTAATTTCATAATTGAGAGACTAACCGTTTACTATCAACTTTTGTAGTCTTAAGGTGGCAGATCAATAAGCGCTGAGCTTGTGTCAAGTTCAATTCAAAAACGAATAATCGTATAAAGTTTAAATTTTCAGAATATACATAAAATATGATTTTACTTTACAGAAGCTATTTTTCATTTAAAAAAAATTAATATAAAAACTTTCTTATTTTAATTTTCAATAAAATACACATTTTTTGTAAAAATAAAATAGCTTATGTTATATAAAATCATCTTTTATGTATATTCTGAAAATTTCAACTTTCTACGATTACTCGTTTTTGAGATGAACTTGACACTAGAATTGAAGCAATGTACATGAAATTTCAATTTTTAACCAATCAGAAGTAAAGTATCAATGAATACCAATAAAGTACACTAATAAAATATCATTTAGCAACTAGTGACATCTGTTGAATTTTATTATCTATTCCAATTGATCTAGGACCTTAACAGTTTTTAAATTATCATTTCGCCATGAACAACCTGGTGTACCGCTTTGAAATATCCAAGTTTCATCTAAATAAACAAATTCGTGGATCTCTGCTTCCTTAAAACGCATGTATGATTTTAAAAATCGTATTCTTTTTAAAACCACACTTGGCGTTTTCATTAAACCTCTTCTACGATCGTCTTTTTTAAATCGAAAACCTATGTTTTTCAAAACAGTGTGAAGCGATTGACAACATCCTGAAAAAATTCCATCTTGCAGCAATTTCTCTCTTAAAGATTTTAAAGTTATGTGTTCTGCCGTGTTAATTCTAAAAAGCGTATCTGCAAAAAGCTAATTGTTGGGAAATAGTGTTTTTATAAATTTCCGTGCGCCATCACATGGTTTGAATTAAACAGAAAACTGGTGTTTTAGATTCATATTATATCTGTGGCAGAATCTAATGAAATAAGCCGTTTTCTTAAATATTTATTATAAATGGGACTTTTGATACATACGCTCTTTCTGACTAACATATATTAATAAAACTTATAAGAAAAAAAGGCGTATCTGCAAAATGAGACACTGTGTGAACTTTTTCCTAAATAACTGATAACCAAAAAACTTAAAACACGTAACAATATTTAAATTATAAAAAACAAATAGAACTTCACAAGTGTAACTATCAAAATTAGAATTGTATCTGCCAGTCACAGAATAGATAATTTTTGCCAGTCAAATAATGGAGTGTTACAAAGAAAAGGCGTATCTACACAAAATAGTAGTTGTAGATACGTCTTTTAAATCTAACATTGTTGGTTACGTCTTTTTTATCTAAAATTACACATTAAACTGATGTTTAAAGATGTATTCTAGCATATCTATACATAGTTTAGCCTTCTGAACTTAACAAAATGATAGATTTACATGCAGGGAAGCGATTGCCAGCAATAACTCAAAAAGCCTAAAATTGCAGATACGCCCTTTAGAATTAACACGGCAGTGTTCATCTATAAAAATAACATTAGTATAGAAAATATTGAATTTTATCGATGGATTACTTACGGTTTTCGTACATTCTGTAGATAATATTTCTAATGGCATTTGCTTCAAAATTATTTAAATCAGTTATCGGCTTCGCATTTGATCTCTTCTTACAAACTGTCAAATTTTCGTTACAGTTGATAAATTAATTTTTAAAGCAAAAACGACTCGTTACGATAATTAATATATTATTTTTATATTACATCGACAAAATATTAAAAATTATTACCTGATGTACATCTGATAATGGGATTAAAGGGACATTATTATCTCGTTCTAATTCAAAATATTTGATTAGGGAGCCACAAATAGTTTACCTCGTTTGTTAATATTTTGAGTTATTTTTACAACAATAATATAGCTATTATAACAGCAGTGTAACTGGTAAAACTGCTTTTCCTAGTACGAAAACTTACTAGGTTAACTTGTAAAATTTGAATCTGTGACGTGTATTGGGACAACTGTTGTTAATACTATATTATAATACTTTTAGCTTTAAAAGTAACTAATAATTTTATTTTTAGATTAAAAAATGGGCAGAACAATTAATAATTTCTTTTTATTGTTATGGAAAGATTTTTTAATACAATGGAGACATCCAATACAAACTGCTATAGAAATTATCATCCCTACGATTTTTGCTATAATTTTAGTAATAATACGAAGTGAAGCACCTCCTATTTCATACTCAGCCAAATTGTATTCACCTTTTGAATTCAGTGCATTTCCTTTTCCTAGGTAATAATATATACTTTCATATTAAAAATAATTAAATTTTTTAACCAGTACTTAATTTATAGGAGAGAAGTGTGGTGGTATCCATGCACAAAAAATTTGTCTGAAATTATTTCAGATACAAATGTCGCAATTAATAAATTAAATATTAATAATAGTCCAAATCTAGAATTTATAAGTTTTACTAGCGCTTCAGAAGTATATGATCATTACCTAAAACATCAGAATAATCTAAGTAATCTTTTCGCCGTTATAGAATTTAATGGTTTGTACTCGACTGAATTTGAAAATAATAATCAGAAAGCAGAAATTAGATTTAGGTAAGTTATAACTATTTTACTGATTTGGAGTCTTTGAAAATATAGAATAGTTATGTGTGTAACAGTTTTTGTGTAGCTTTGTAGGTTGCTTTTTTGATTCCTTAATTTTAATTAGGTAGGCAAGTACCATCGAGATGTTAAATGAAGAAAAACCTACAAAAAACTTTAACGCTTTGATCACTAGACGTTCTAGAATTATATTGACATGAACCGTGGTAATTGCCCATTTGAAATTTCCACAATTAAAAGTTAATTTGGTATTTTATTGAATTTGAGTAATTTTAATTTTACTTGGACGAATTGCGGTTGATTTTCGATCAGTTGTTGTACCTTTTGTTTGGTATAATGAAAACGAGATTTTTACAGGTGGAGTATTGTTCCGAAATCTGAAATGAGTTAAGTTAATCAGATATGATTACGTTTTGTTTAATTAAATCTTTTTTTGTATTGTTAATTTGTTTACCTTTTAAATCTAAAGTGAGTGCGTACGAAGAGACCTGTAATTTCGTGTTTTGTGCAAATAGAACTAGATGGTGTTGGAAGCGATTTGAATTAAATTGGTAACATTTAATTTTTTTTTCAAAAATTTTTTAAATTTAGCTGGCTGAAATGACCAATCGGCATGAGCCACGATTTCCAAAAACCTGAAAAAGACAGGAAGTAAAAATAAAAAGGAAGTAAAAAAGGACCTATAAAACTTAACTTTATAAGGTCCTAGGACTTATAAAAACAGTCCTTGTTGAGATACCTGCCCGAACGATTCATCCGTTCGGGTGAACTCCTGTTTTTCGCTTATGTTGTCAATAACTTGACTAACAACTTGCGATCTTCGCGCCATCTATCGATAGTTATATCAGAGCAAACAAATCGTGAATTTTGTGGGATATTATCCCCAAAATAACGAAATTACGACACCTTTAGTTAAAAAATTGGCAATTAAATTAAGTGTTACTTTATATTTATTTACAAAATCATAGATTTAGATAATATCCGACAAAATTTGAGTGCAAAAAAATTAAATTAAGTGTTACTTTATATTTATTTACAAAATCATAGATTTAGATAAAATCCGACAAAATTCGAGATTTTATTGCAATAATTGCATAACGTGACCCATCCGTCCGTTATTTCAACATGCTGTCCGTCAGACCAAATTGTCCGTCGTTCGGAAATTTCAAAAGAAAATCAACCTTTTTCGCTCCAAAGAGACAAACATTGATCAACGACTTGCAAGCTTCACGCCATCTATCGATTGTTATTTTAGAGCGATTATATAAAATCGCGAATTTTGCAGGATATTTTTCCTGAAATAACGAAAAATTGTTCATATCACTCGGGCGATAAGGGTTTTCATCCTTCGGTCGATTATTCACTCGCCGCTGCGCGGCTCGTTTCATAAACTTTCGCCCGGCGTATGAAAAGATCCCCTTTATCGCCCTTGTGATATAAACTACTATTACTTCTTCAGGATTTTCCTGCTGTCGAATATATTATTAATTTAATTATTTTATTTTTTTTTCTTAAATTAAAATACGTCGCTCTGACTTTTATCATTCAAACGGCCGTTATCGCACGGTTTTACATTTACATTACAATTATAATCTAACTCGCAAACTAAACAACTCTACTTTGTTTGATCTTTGTAATATTAAATTATCTAAAATATGCCTCCTTTTCATCTACTCAAAAGAAAACAAATAAAAATATTTTCATCTACTAATTTCATTTACAAACTTCATTTCAAGTTAAATGGTTTTGTCTAACTAGGGTTCGAGAGATTTATGAGCCCGGCAGCATCGGATAATAATTAATATTGTACATACTATTTTCCCCGCTCATTATAAAATATGATTCATGCTGCGGTTTTTTTGTGTCGTTTCCTTATTAAAACCTAATTAATTTTTAAGAAATTTAAACAGACTATTAAATAAAGTTGTAGTTAGGCTACTGCTGCTACATTTTGGTTAAATGTTGTCGTCGTTTTTAGTTTTCTCTGCATGGGGAGAGGCCAGCTTTTAAATCTTGAAGCAGGGCCCCAAACCTCTTAGTAACACTGCTAATTTATTAAAAATTTATGTTGACTGTGATAAATACCTAATATGTATCTATAATAGCTTTAGTAAAATTATTAATAGTATAATTTTATTTATAAAAAATCATCAATTACTCAGGTTTCCAGCTGAATCAGAAGATTGGAAAACAAATCAGCTTTTTCCAGGTTTTCTAACACAAGGTCCTAGAAATTCGTATTCCAATACTGGTGGATATCCAGGTTAGTATATTAGCACTACCTAAAATACCGTTATAAATTTTTTTTACGTAGTATGTTAGACATTCTCAAAATAAATACTTATTATTCACTTATTATAGTACATAATGTACTTAATTATTAAATTGTGTAATGAATATAATATGTATATGTTACGTACCAAGCCGGAAATTGTACAGTTCGCGCTCTGTACAATGATTTTTGTACGAAGTGCAATTTACCGAATTTGGTATTACGAGATTTGTACAAAGCGCGATCTGTACAACCCATTTGTACAGAGCTGTTAGTTTCAACCTTTCTGTCAACTTGGTACAACTTAATATTGTACAAAGTTCGACAGAACAGCAGAAGAACAAAAATTTAAATAATAAGACAAAATTTATTTATTGGTACAGCTCTGTGAATTATGGCAGCAAGAATTGCACAAAACTCCTTTTTTCAAACATTTTTTAGTGAATGTGTTCCGCACAAATCCTTGGCCGCCAACTATTGATGTCTCTGAATTTGCGGCTCGTAGGGATACTGTTGCATCTGGCACCTGATAGGTCGCTCGGAAAGTGACGTTTTCTCGGCGTTTTCCGAGAAAACAAATATTAGAATTTATAATTAGCAAAAACCAATAAAAAAATATGGCGTACAATAATAAAAAAGAATAGGGTTTCGTTAATAAAATCATTAATTTTTTCTTACATATTTTTAAATATAATAATAATTACAAAATATATAATATATTTATAAATAGAAAAAAGTAAATATTTTTAAAGCAGCTACGGAATATTATTTGACGTATTCTCTGTGTAAAAAAATCAAGCGTTGGTAAATACTGCGGTTTTCAGGATTTCAAAAACCATTATAAATAGAAAAGTTACTAATGTTATTTTTATCAAGAGACGATTTACACGTAGAGCAAATTTTAAGTGTAGAAATATCTTGTATATCAGTTATTGGGTTAATAACATTTTCATGAGCAGATGTAGGTTTCTTCAAATCTTTCTCAAACCAAAGTCGATTACAGATTCCAAAGTGATTATTCTCAAAGTTATCGATAAAGTGTTCATGAGCGAATTTATGTAAATAAAAGTTACTATAAGAATTAGAATTTTGACCTTCTATTGTGCGAAAAGCTGATATTGTTCGAACCCTGTCATTTATGTGTTTCTTCAAAATGTTGTGTATTGCGTTGTTTCAGAGTGCTGGTGGAATTCTGTGCTATATCTTGTATAACTTTATCATTCGAAGAATTTAAATTTTGTTGGTCATTTGGTATAAAACTTAGTAATTGGATCGATTACGTTCGCAGCGGTAGCAGAAATCGACTGTGAAATATTTTGATTTAACTTACTGTCTCTTTTGCGCTTGTTTATTTCTTCTTTGTGCCTTTCATAGTATCGTTGTTGTTTCATTTTTGTACTGAAAAAATAAAGTAAAATTTAGCAAGTTGGTGACATCGGTAAACAAATTTTTAACCTAAATTGCACAAATAAAATAGAATAGTAATAAAAATATATTAATAGATAATTTTCTAACCTTTGGTTTGAATCGGAAGATTGTCTTTCGTAAAGCTCATTATTAGTTTCAATTTCAATATCGTGTATCTCTTGCTTTGATTGTTTACTAAAAAAGTAAAGTAAAATTTTATTACTTGTTGACATCAGCAAACAAACTAACCTGCAGGCTGCACTTTGATCATCATTGACTTTTTTTTATGGTCACTTGATCGTCACTGTCAGTCATATTTCGATATTTCGAGCACTTAAAAAGAATAATATTCGTAAGAATAAATACAATCGGTAAACGTGTCACCACAATCTTAAAATTTCTCTAAATCCTCTCCATGCAAAGAAAAACAGAGAGAAGAGTAATGAGTGAAGGTGAGACACTTAAAATTAACAATGACAGGAAAAGTTGTACTGTGAGATCAACAACACAGAAAATTGGTTAAAAAGAAAACGGATGCGCCAAATTCTTTTTCAAAAAAATAAATAAATATAATATGTATATGTTACGTACCAAGCCCGAAATTGTACAGTTCGCGCTCTGTACAATGATTTTTGTACCGAGTGCGAAGTGTACAGGCTACTTTGTACAAAGTGCGATTTACCGGACTTAGTATTACGAGATTTGTACAAAGCGCGATCTGTACAACCCATTTGTACAGAGCTGTTAGTTTCAACCTTTTTGTCAACTTGGTACAACTTAATATTGTACAAAGCTTGACAGAACAGCAGAAGAACAAAAATTTAAATAACAAGACAAGATACATAAACATTTTTACAACTAAAGAAAATAGTGAGGGAGAGAAGGGGCAGTTTTATTTCAACCTTGAAAAACTTTATGAAACAGCCCCGAAACATGACACTATAGTGCTACTGGGAGATTTCAATGCAAAAATTGGAAACGAAAAACACATAAGAGCAGTAGCGGACAGGCAAACAAAATACACACGTGCACAAACGACAGTGAAGTAAGACTGTGCGGTCTGGCGGCGGCATTGAATATGATTAAAGCGAGTACCAAATTTAAACATAAAAACGTTTATAAGATCACATGGACATGGCCCGGAAGTAGTAATATGGAAGGCAAACAAATAGACCACGTATTAGTAGCAAGAAGAAGAGCATCGTTAATAAAAGATGTGAGATCTTTTAGAAGAAAGAATGCTGATTCAATCACTTCCTCGTGATAGCAGAAATTAAACAGAAAACGTCAATAGCAAGAAATAAATACGAAATAAAGAAACAAATTGCAATAGAAAAACTTAAGCATGAAACAGTCATAAAGAAATATGAAAATGAGTTGATGGAACAAATGTATAACGAATTCCTAATCTTCCCCAAAAGGAAAACGCGGTTTGCGATAAACCAAAATTAATAGATTAAAAAAATCCACTAACTTTGTTTATTTTTAATGCAGGACCAATTATCATCCGGCCAGCTACTGCAATAGCGGTATGCGAAAGGTCGCGAGTTGATGACATTTACACGCAAAAAAAAATTTGTAAATGTAACTACAAATGCAGTGCAATGTACTACAATGAGGTGTAAATAAAGTGACAACAACAAAGATAAGTAAAATTTATATGTCAATTGTTGTAAAATGACTGCAGTACAGTTTACTACAATTGTAGTTAATTTTTAACAGCATTGTAGTATAAAGTACTTAATATTTTGTTGTTATATGAACGTGTGCTTATGTAGATAGTACTAATAGTGATGTTGTTTTAACACATATCGTTGTAGTTAACTCTACGTTTATTGTGTAGTAAATATTGCTAATATTCAGTATAATTCACTTTTAGTGCTGTTGTTACTTGTACAACATTGTTAAGTTAATTGTACTACATAGTTGTTGCTATTTTTACATATTGATGTTGCTACCTTTGCATTATAAATTAATTAGAACTACTACAATTATTGTGTGGCTTTGACAACAATAGCAGTATATTTTACTTGTCTTTAATGTTGTTAAATTAACAACTTTATAGGGTAAACGCATATTAACAGCACAAATAATTTTGAATATTTAAAAATAAATTGCTTTATAAAGTTTCTTATAATTAATAATTATTGTAGATAATAATATAGGTTACTTCTTTAATAAGATAAAACTACTGTACATAATGTGGGCGTATCCAATGATCCAATAATGGTTGGTTTTGAAGTAGAAATCCCTGTAACTTTCATATCCGTTGTTCCAACTCGGCCACTGTCTGAAATGCATATTATATGTACCTCGTGAGATCATTTCTATTTAAGTAGTCAAGTCATAAAATTACCTGCAAATGAAGCAAAAAACCCTTTTTGAACTTCAGTTTTTGAGGGTCTTCAGTGAATTCCAGATTTTTCAATTTTACAGTGGCAGTTCCAAATATAATGACAATACTGCGTTATTACCTACAAAATTTATTATATAAAACATATACGTTAAGTACCTGTAAGCAACACGTGCTTCACGTTATTAGTTCTTAAAGCCTGTTTTACATTGGTTGACTGGTCGTTGACGACACTGTTTTATTGTTGTAGAAAAATACCAAAATTGATGGCCCCTTCTATACTTTTCTCCAGTAATTTTAGTTTTTGCGTTATATTTATAATGCATAACTTTTCCAAAGTGGAGGGGGCAATTGATAATTAAATGATTACACACACTTATTTACACAGGGCAGTAGTAGCCCTATAAACAACACTTCTTACTTCTGTTTTTTCAATTTTAAAATATAAACTTTTTTACCTAGACCATTTTATCTAGACTTTTTTACCCGTAGACTTTTTTTCCGTAGACCTTTTTACCTAGACCAATTTACCGTAGACTACTTTTCTTTAGACTATTTTACCTAGATTCGGACCCATTAGGGTTAATGAAAATTCTTTTGATAACACATTTTCAAGTGTGAGTGTGCAAGTTGCAGACATGTGTTGCCTTATGGTCATACATTTTCTTGATAAGTCGAGCATTTGATGCAAATTGGTTCCCATATGGACGAAGTTTTAACTATCATGCTTTTTTTTAGAAGATCAGAAGAAGTTTCGTATTTTATCACATTTTGAAGATTTTTATAATACATTGTAATTTTTACCAAGACAATTTTTTGTAAACGCCACAGCAATAAGAGCCTTCTAAAACTGAGTGAGTAGTAACTTTTATGTATGAAAACTTCTAAGATTTGTGATAAAATATGTAATTCTTATGGCATGTAGTCTGGAGTGGAATTGATTATGCTAAAGATTGCTCTTTGACTGCCGTTAATTTTGAAGCTATTTGAAACTGTACGACGGACGACGCGAATTACTCCAGCATCACTTAAGAGTAATTTTTTTATGTGATTAAATGGTTAACGATTCTTGTGTGTTTGATTTCTATAGAAATCAAAGTAGTATATCAAAAGTAGGTATATATAGAAATCAAAATAGAAATCAAAGTAGTAATTAAAATTTACTTCGTGTAATATGTAACAAAATATTACAACTGTTGTGTTTAGCTTTAAGGTTACTTTATTTATGAAACTATAATTACTTATATAGTAATTTAATTACATTGGTACGATGGATTATATTTAATCCGATAAATATATTACACATCTCCCTTCTAAAATTCTTCAAATATTTTCTCCGTATCTCAAAGGTTTCTTAATCGGTCTTCTAGGACGATCCATAGCAATACTAGATTCTCTTTCCTTTGTACATGCCTCGTTTGTCTCTTTTTCATGATCACTATCACTCTTGTCGTAGGTTGAATCCTGTAGTAACTCTTGATCATCATTGTTACTTACTGTCGGAGTTTTGGTATCATTTTCTCCAGACTTGTTCATTGTGATATTCTGATCTAATTCTTCTTCTTCATGTATATTTGTATCTACTGGCTGTGTTGAACTTCTGATTATTGTAGACGTCGTTGTATTATGCCGCTCTTTCCTTTGTTCCGGTATTCTTGAGAATATTTGGTTTAGATGTCTCTTCCACTTATTATTATATCCTGTCTATATTTCTAAAATTGCCCCCCCGCCGATGTATTATTTGGACATTATTGCAATTCTTACTGAGATCCATCAGTTGAGCTTAGGTTAGTGTTGGTGTTTAGAAACAATTTTTTTTAAATTAATACTGCTAAAATAGAGATCCACCGGCTAGCTACCCGTCCGTGGACGAGCTTCCTACTTAGTATAAATATATAATTAGTTGGTCTCCAAATGACTTGAAATTTGGAAGATTTTTTAAACTGGGCGCCATGATTGACAAATAATAATTAAGCATAGTTTGCGCTGTTGTCAAATTCGGGCAATTTTAGTTCTGATTGGTTCACTTCTAAATAAAAAAGTTAAAAAAATGGTGAAACTTGTTCGATGGAATCTTTCTTTAAATATTGCCGTAGACTTTTTTGCCTAGACTTTTTTACCTATACTTTTTTACCTCGACTATTTTACTTAGACTATTTTACCTAGACTTTTTTACCTAGATTATTTTACCTAGACTTTTTTACCCGTAGACTTTTTTTCCGTAGACCTTTTTACCTAGACCAATTTACCGTAGACTATTTTTCTTCAGACTATTTTACCGATTACCAATGTGTCCATACATGGTCCATACCTAGTACCCGGGTATTATTTTGACTTTAAAACGTCATATCTTTTTTTCTATCCGGCCGATTTCTTTGAGCTTTGGTGACATCTCTAAAAAAATAATTGTCTGAACAAACAAAATTAAAAAAAATTAAAATAGTCATATGAAGTAAAAAAATTTTGAGATTCTTTAAAGCTATACTTAATCCAGCCATACGTAGTACCTGGGTACTACATTACTTTCTATGGGATATAAATGGTACAGAATAGCTCAATTCATTCAAAATTGTTAGAATAGAAGCAATTTGAAATAAAAAATAAAACAAGTTAAATTTCAATGTATTATGCTCTACAAATTGTTTTAGGGACATTGATATAAGGTCACACAAGTTTTTGGTATTTTTGGAAGCTTTTCCGGGTGTTACTTTGCCTTTTTGGAACATTAAATAACCATAAAAATCAGTATCATGTTACTTTCATGCGTCCAGTAACGTCTAGGTTATGCGTTGATGCTGATTGTGCAAGTAGAATTACCGATTGTTTTATCTTAAGGCATAGAGTATTTTCTATACTACATTTTATGAAATTGAAGCATATTACTAAAAAATCTTTACTTTTTTTTATGATGGAAGATAAAAAAATTTTTTGCTTGATGAAAAAAATCTATCTGTAGTTAATATTACAAAATAAGCTTTAAATTCGTCAATTGTTAGTTTTTTTATCAACATATCAAAAAATCTCTTCTTTGAGATTGACTTGGTGGCAATGTATTCCAAATTGTGAATTCACAAAACTTCATTTCATTTGACTTGCTTTGTTTTTCGTAAGACCGATTTTCTAATCTTATCAATATCCCTTTCGTTACTTGGTTTAATTTCAACTACATTTCTCAATTAATCCAATATCCTCGAATATTAAACGTTTTAATTTTTGATTAATTAAACTATAATTAATACGAATATATTAGATGTATCATGATAAATAATATTAGGAATACAGAGATACAAAAAATAGCTGTCACCGATTTATGAAATTTATCCAATTATTTCCTTTGAGTATATGTTACGGGAAAAGTACGTATACCGGTAAAAGTGCACATTTTCCGGTAAATATGCACTTATTCCGGCGCTCATGGTAAATGTACCTACAATGTACTTTCCCCAATAAAATTAGGGAAATGTGCACATATACCAAGCGATGATGGGAAAAGTATATTGAGTTTAAAACAAGTTACCCAAGTCCATAGGATCATTTTTAAGGGGGGGGAGGCAAAATAAAAAAAAACTTATAAAAGAATTTAAACCAAATATTTTAAAAACTTGCGCTGATAAAATATTAAATGTCTAAAAAAAATTAAACTGAGAAATTGGAAAAAATGTACTATTTACTTTCTTCTACATGTTTTTTTAGATAACTTAGAAAGTAGAAATATAGAGTTCTTGAAAGAAAGTAGACATAGCATACAAAATTTGCCCCCCTCCCCCCGATGAAAAAATACTATTGGACTAATTACGAAAAAATTGTTTTCAAAACTATTGTAAAAAAACAAAAATCATTGATTTTCAATACTAATGGCAATAGTTTTTTGTCATTAATCTAATATTATTTTTTCTTCTCTGATCATGCGTAAATGCGATTCTTTACAAGGTGCGACGCAACCAAAAAAATTTTTCTAATACCCACTTAATTTTAAATTAATTTTATTAATTTTTAATAATAATTAAATTAATCTTTATTGCAGCAGGGATCGCGTATTAATTATTTTTTTTTGTTTTAGTTTTAAATATTATATTGACACTGTAATTTAGAGGTTATGTTTACAATAACACTGCATTTGTCTACTCACTTTTACCAAGGTACATGTTCACATGTGTTCATTTCCCGGTAATTGTAAGGATAACGCTGTCTTTTAAATTATTCAACGCATTTTTACCAACTCCCGTGGAATAAGTACACATTTAAGTAAATGTATACATTTTCCGGCTACGTACTTTTCCCATAACATATACAGTTTAAAAATGAAATAATAAAAATGAAAATATACAGTTTACACAATTATACATCTCTATCACATTACATCACTTAATAGATTTATTAAAAACACCATAAAAATTCCAGGTAACAAATAATTATTAAGATTTATTTCTATTTTAAATTAATTAGCATTCATTACGTTACTGAAAAATGAACTATTGCAATCAAGAATGTAAAATCTACTCTCGCCTAATCAGCTTTACTTCAGAATATTGTTTACAGTTTAATAAAATTTTGACACAAATCGTGAGTCACCATCACATTATGTATAAATATAACTCGATATAAACATAATTGTAACTAAAAAAGCTTATATGAATATTAAAAATCCGCTAAAAGATTGAGCACAACAAGAATTACATATAATTATATGGTAGTACCCGGGTACTACGTATGGCAGATATAATGTGTTTTGTATGGCCCCATAAGGGTTAAGAAAATCTGCTACCCAGAAAATTTGTCATCGGGTAATTTTCGCTTCCAAAAGAATTTTCCTCTACAAGACGAATTACATCACAGTAAAATATCATTGGAAACTCAAGACTAATTACCTGATGAAACTGATGTTAACAGGAAGTTATTAAAAATTATAAACTTTGACACACAAATGAACGTTGTAAGTAAAAATAAAAAACAGAAATGAATTTCAATGACACTCACGTGCAAAGCAATCCGCTTGTATCAGAAATACATAAATACACAATCGCGAGGAAATACGAGGGGCGTGCACAAATTTTGTAAAGTTAGTAATAAATTTTACAAAAATTCGTTATAAATGGAGAAGAGAAAGACGCGACAGTAAAATTTCACACGCTATGGTGAAATCGATATTGATTTATCTGAACTATGAAATATGGGGACTAATCCACCCCGCCAAACGAATTTGTAATTCGCAGAAAGGGAAAGCAATATTCTACTTAGAACGTAAAAAGCTTAATGAATAATGGATTAGTAATGACTTTTTCAAAAATTCGTTACAAATGGAGAAGAGAAAGAAAGGTGGAATAGAAGACTTGGATGAGGAATAGAACATAATATCAGAGAGCATAACAGAAACTGCAAAAGCCAGTGATAGGATATAGAAAGAGGTCAAAATGGAAAGCATGGTTTGACAATGAATGTACAGAAAACGAGTGGATGTGAGTCGGATGTGGTTGTTCGGCCTTCGGCCTCACTAGATGAGAAATGTGGCCATCACATGACTTTACCAAACATTAATTTTATAATTTATGATTTTTTCTTGTAGCTGACACTTGGCATCTGCAGCGCTTATCTCCTTCGTATGATTAGAAACCTGACGTTGAGAATTTTTAACAGGGATTTCAAACCCAAGGAGCGGCGTCGAGCCGGTGTCTTGTTTATTATTGCGCTATACGGTAAGCACTGCGGGGCCGGAGGCTAACGTCGAATTGTCCGCGCGTGCACGCACACGTGAGATAATCCCCGCGCCCGCGGCGGCGCGATGTGCTTACCTTGGGCGCCTTCTACAATAACAGAGCCTCAGTCACGCCGTTGCTACAGCGTTTTTATTAAAATAAAAAAAAAGAAATATTTTACAACTTTCAAAAATAATAATCTAACAATAGACGCTGAAAAAAAAAATTAAAAACACAAGCTGAAAAGGAAGAAGATTAATTGGACAGGACAATGACGGATATTTGTAACCTCCCCGAGGCAGCGTAAACACTCCTCACTGGAACACGCCGTCCTCGGAGTCAAAGTCTGAATACGATCGAGGTCGGTCGAGTCGAGATCGGCAGCAAAAATCTGCTGAAGGGACCGTTTCTCATTGGTCAGCCCATTGGCATTCCAATAAACGGTTTTTAGGGCTGCGGGAATTGTAGTCGTTATGAAATCTATGAGCGATGCCGTGGGCTGAAAGACAGGAAAGAAGTTAAACGACGCTGACGAACTGTCTGAGGGTTTCCTGGATCACCTCAGAAGACATTCCAAACCTGATGAGTTCTAGGGTGACCCTAACTATTTCGCGTTTGGACGCGGTGAATTTACCGCTATCATCTGTAGGAGGGATGTTAGAGGGCTTGTCTTTTTTGGGAGTCTCGGATGGTTTCTGAGATGGGACTGATTGGGTGGGCTTTGATCGGGCCGCCTGGACGTTTTAAGAGGGAGCTGGTTGGGTAAGGTTTGACCGGGCCACCTGAACGTAGGAACGTTCATTGGTGACCGGCCTGTACGAGTGTCTCGGTTGGCTGTTGAAAGGAGTTTGTCGAGGGGGAGCTTGCACTTTTCACATTTTGGGGTACGATTCGCAGCCCTGGTAACAAGCTGGGTGGTCGCCACCACAGTTAGTGCATGTTGCCGTACCTTTGGGGTCTGCTGCAGTCGGCCGTCCAGTGCAGGTCTGGGCACTTGACGCACCTGGGGGTAGCCTTACAGCAGTTGTGGGCGTGGCCAAAAGATTGGCAGCGATGACAATGCTCAATCTTGGTTTTTGCGTGAGGAACCTCAATCTTAACGCTTATGTCGTGATCGACATCCTCGTTGAAGATGTTTGCGGAGGTCGTTGTTTTAGGCATGGTGACCATGATCAGGGGAAGGGGCCTCCTACCCCGACTGCTCCTCATCCAGCCTACCACGCCGTCGTAACCTTTAGCAATAAGATCTTCTTGGACCTCTTTAGCGTCTATGTTGATGGGAATACCCCTAATGATTGCTTTTAGGAGCTTCTCCTCTCTCAACTGGTGGAAATACCATCCTCCTTCTTCGGGATTAAATACTTCTTGGAAGAACTTGTAAATCGCTCTATAGTCGTTTTCACTGGCGGGAGTGGTGCTCAGTCCGCCAGCGAATAATTTGGCTTTTGCGAAGTGAATCCCGCGCCTCGCGAATTCAGCCTTTATGCTTTTCCACTTACAGGTATCCCTCAGCACTAACGGAGGGATCCTAGTTTTGAGTGGAAAGGCCAAAGGAGATTTCTGACGGGGCGTCTAGACTGGGGGGTGAGTGGACTGGGGGAGTGTTTCGGGAGTTGTCGGTGTTTGCAAAGGAGAGTGTTTGATTGGGTAGTTCCTAGTCGGTCAATTGGATGGTCTGCCCGTCTACCTCCATCGGTAGGTTGACGAGCTCACCCGCCAATTGGAAGCCAATGAGATCCTCTAGTGGGGCAAGGTTAAGAGGGGCATTTTTTTCAGGGCCCTTTTAATTTAATCAACAGATGGCGCCTACTTAAATATTTTTATAAAATAAAAGGAATTTGCTATACTTAAAATATAGCAAATTCGTTGAGATAATACTATTCTATAAACAATATTCTTGATCTTAAGCTATTTTGAGTTCGTAATATTTATTTATAAAAACACAATTCATAATTAAAGTTTAATTATCTTTTTTTGTAAGTGAGTGTGTTTTGACATACTCAATACGAACTCAAAATAGCTTAAGATCAAGAATATTGTTTATAGAATAGTATTATCTCAACCAATTTGCTATATTTTAAATACAAAAGCTTCCTCTTATTTTATAAAAATATTTAAGTAGGCGCCATCTGTTGATTAAATTAAAAGGGCTCTGAAAAAAATGCCCCTCTTAACAAAACTATCCGTTAGATTGGCACTTACCTGACCGTCACTAATCGGCTTCTTCTTCTTCTTTTTGGAGAATCTGTCGCTGCTGCGTGAACACTACTTGAGGCAGGTCTTGATTTTGATTTTTTGTGCTGCTTACGCCTGGTCTCACGATCTCTTTTTCTTTCATCTTTCTTAGGCATATCTTGCAGTTTTGGTTGGCTGGATTCGGTCTTTTCAAATTGGTTGACCGGTAAAATCGGCTCTTCCTTATCCGGCTCTTCGGTGGACATTGTGGCTTCTTCACTTTGCACGGTTACAGGGTTGCTCGAAACAATCTCTTTCGCCTCGAACTTTTCCAGGCTCGAGGTGATAATGTTCTTGTAACCCATTAGCTTCTTATGAGTGCTAATGGCGTTATCGTAAACCGCCTTTACCTTTTGGTAAGAGCGGCTATCCGGTCTTTCGCTAAAACTTTGATAAAACGCCTTCGTCGGGCTCGATCCATACGCGTCTAATTCTTTCTTCGTGCTGGCTGCCAAATTGGTCTGCTCCAATAGGGAAGCTTTCAAATTGGCTAACATGCGCTGGAGTTCCACTTCGGTTAATTCGGATAACTTCTTGGAGCTTGACATATTCTTCGATGACAGTTTGAATCTTGGTTTTTGATTTTTATTCATTTAATCTGGTCTGGTGCGAAGCACCAAGGCTGTTGCCTCATATCTTCGCAGACTTGAAGAGTAAGGTTGCGGGCTTGCCCGCAACGTTACGTCGGATAATTTTTATTAAGGCGTACCTTTGAAAATTAGCGCAAAGCTAAGTCCTGGCTGGCTTCACCCGCGAGAGAAAGGTTTGGTAGACTAGGATGCAGGGATGGGTTGTGGGAGTTTCAATTGAATACCTTTCTTTCGTGTGCGTTGCTCGTTCGTGTTGGTTTTTCCCTAAAGTGACCAGTTTTCTTGTGGGCGTGGCTTGATTTTCTTGGGCGTGGTTTTTCTTAGCAGGAGTCGGTGTTACGTAAGCGGGAACGTTAGGGGTCGACGTCTTCAATGATTTCCCTTGGCATCTTGTACTTTGGGTGATTTGCCTTGTCGTATTTTCCGAGTTGATTAATTAGCGGGTTTTTGTGATCTTCTGCTTTGGCGTAGAACTTCTCCGTGTGGTTTCTGATATATTCTTTGATCGTGGTGAGTTTGGAGTCATTGCGGAGGCGGACGTTTGATACTCTTCTTGGCGGATTCCATGCGTAGCGGACGAGCTTGATTTGAATTGTTTCGATCTTGTTGATGTGAATTTTGGCTGCGTGACCCCATGCTGGTACAGCGTACGTGAGTGCCGGCCTGATGATGGTTTGATTTTTATTCATTTGGTGAGTTGATTTATCTGGACAGTTACACATAACATAATTTGCGACATTATTAGGTGTCGCCCTGTACTGACCACAGTACCAAACATATTCACGTTTTCGTGGACCGATTTTAACCAAAATTTAATCAAATCTAAGTTTCAATATAAAAGTACTAAATATAAAATTTGGTTGAGAAATTCCTATTAGTTTAGGCGCTAGAGCGCACACAAAATTAAGTGACATACAGACACACTGACATACTGACACACAGACACACAGACATTTCTTGATGCTGAGTTTTTTTCAACTCGTTAGACCTCAAAGACTGTAAATCCGTAAAAATCTGAAAAAAAAATTTTTTCGGTTACATAACTTTCCCATTCAGTATAGTAAAGTAAAAATAAAGAAAAAAAAGCAGCAAGACTGGAATGGATAAAGACAAATGAAGAAAAAGATCTCAATAATTACAAATAAAAAAGAAAAGAAGCCGACAAATTATATAAACAAAAAAACAAAGGGATGGAGGAAAAAATAAAAAAAATAGAGGAGAGTAGCTCTAAACATAATATGAAGGCTTTTTACCAGCAAATTAAAAACAAAAGAAAAACACATACGATCAAAACAAAAGGAATGAAAAACAAAGATAGTAGGCTGGAAAGTGAAGCAGAAGAGATTAAAAAGATTTGGATGAATTATTTTGAGGAGCTCCTGAATGTGCACCAAGAAGAAGAGATAGAACAAACTGAAAGAGAAGAAACAGAAAATAAAGATGAAATAGTAGAACCCGAAAAGGAAGAGATTTTAGAAGTAATCAAAAGACTTAAAAAAGGGAAAGCCCTAGGTAGCGATGAAATAATGGCAGAAATGATGAAATACAGAGGAGAAACACTGCACAGTAATATACATAAACTGATTAAGAAAATATGGAGGAAGAAAAAGATGCCGAAAAGATAGAGTAAAGGAATAATAGTTAGAATAAGAAAGAAAAGAGACGCAGAAACATGCGAAAACTACAGAGGTGTAACACTGCTGAACGCTGCCTACAAAATACTCTCAATGGTTATACACAACAGACTGAAGGAGTATACGGATAAAGTAATCGGAAATTATCAGTTTGGTTTCAGAAGAGGCAGATCGACGGTCGGTACCATACACTGCGTAAATCAAGTAGGAGAAAGGAGCTATGTCTGCGACATAGATGTACATCTGCTTTTCGTTGATTTTAAGCAGGCTTTTGATAAAGTGAGTAGGAGAAAAATGATAAAAATGATAAAAAAACTAGGGATACCAACTAAATTAAGAAAGATAGTCAAGATGACATTCGATAACACAACAGCTAAAATACGGATACCAGAAGGAGAAACAAAAAGTATAGAGATTAACACCGGAGTGAAGCAGGGTGACGCGTTGTCGGCGACACTATTTAACTTAGTGCTAGAGTATATCATTAGAAAGGCAAAGTGTAAAGGAACAATCATAAATAAGGAAAGCCAAATTATTGCATACGCTGATGATGTGATCATCTCAAGAACAAAAAAAGGTATAAAGAACGTATTTAGTGAAATAAAAGTAGCAGCAGAAAAAACGGGCTTGAAGGTGAATGATGGTAAAACTAAATACATAAGATGCCATAGAAAAAATACTAACAACAGAAAAGAGGTGAGGCTAGATGACTGTATCTTCCAGAAGGTTGGAAACTATAACTACTTTAGAAGTACAGGTGAACAGTAATAATGAAAGGAGAGAAGAGGTAAGAGCAAGACTTCAGGCTGGAAATAGAGCATATTTTGCAAATAGGGAGATTTTGAAGAACAAACAAATATCAAAAAGAATCAAAATTAAAGTTTATAAATTGCCGATAAGACCAGTTGTAACTTACGCGGCAGAGACTATGTGTATTACCCGCAAAGAAGAGAAGCTACTGAGAGTCTTTAAAAAGAAAGTGTTGAGAGTAATTCTATATCCGAAAAGAGAGAACGGAGAGGTAAGAGCAAAAATAAATTTTGAGCTGCGGAGAGAAATGGATGGTGAGGACGTGGTTACACAGAGAAAAAATTGAAATAATTTTTACTATAATTGAAGTGCAAATCAATCTCGCACCAATTTTGAAGTTAATTTTACTACAATTGAAGTAAATTTGACATCAATTGAAATAATTTTTACTTCAAAATTTATGCGAGATTGATTTGGAATTCAATTTTTTCTCTGTGGAAGTTCATGAAGGCGTAGCAGATAAAGTGATTGGGACATACAATACGTAGTGGTGATGAAAATCTGACGAGGTTGTTAACATTATGGAAACTGGACGTGGAAAGAACGAGAGGAAGACCTCGAATACGATGGTGGAAATGTGTAGCGGATGACCTGAGGAACATGAACGTCTGGAGAACTGGCGACAACTGTGCCGTGACAGAAAAAGATGGAAGCCAGTAGTAAAAAAAGCAAAAACACATCCAAGATTGTAAATAAAAGAAAAAAGTAATAGGGGAGAGTCTTACAGTACCGGCCGGTTTCCAGTACCGGCCACTTGTATTTTCTCAAAACGTATAACGAAAGGCGCTAATATTATTATTCCCTTTGTGAAACGACATTAACAGGAGTATATGCCCCGCGGGGGAGAGAAGTATCACTTCGCGTTTACTGAACGTGAAGCGATTTGTTCTCGACGTGACGGCTACTCCTTACACGAGTAAAATTTAGTGGGCGAATAGTATAACAAAAAGACGAGATAGAAAATTTTTTAAACTGATATGTACTTAGAAATTATTCTAATTAATTTAAGACAAATAATAATTAAATATATATAACATTTTTTTGTTATGGTCAAATTATATATATTATTCCGTGTCTTACAGTATCGGACACAAAATCGTCCTCCAGTACCGGCCACTGTTTATACTAGAAAAATACTAGTACAGAAAAAAATGTATAAAAAAAGTGTTGAAACTGCGAAACGAGGGAAAAACTTACTTTCTGGAAAAGATGTTAGAAAAAAAGGTATGCAAACAAAACTAAAGCCGTCCATCTGCTCAGGAAGTGACGACTTGTCCTTTGTGCCTCGAATCAAACGACGAAGACTGGATACAATGTGGAAACTGTAAAGCCTTGGTCCACAAAGCTTGTGCAAATATATCCAAGATGTCCAACCAATATATTTGTGATTATTGTCAAGTATAACTATTTATTTTTGTACTGTCCGGTACTGGACGCCAATTTTCTAAGAGTTGGTTTTTTAATGTTTTAAAATTTAATAAATAAAGTCTTTATTTTCAGAATATTTTCATGTTTTATTTTTTTTTATTTGGAGCGCAAGAGTTCTTTTACAGATATAACCAGGTATTTTACTAGAACTTCAAAACGTATTTTATTTATTGAAATAAAACCTTAAGGTGTCGGTACTGTAAGACTCTCCACGTAGAAAGAAATAAATAGAGTCTAAATGTAGATGTATTTATGTAATTGAGATACAGAGGACTAATCCCCCTCAAAAAAAGGATCATGTTAGTCTTTAAAAAACAGCTCAATTCCGCAAGGAATGTTACGCTATTAAATAATAATAATAAATAATAAACGTGTCACGACAACCTTAAAATTTCTGTAAAGGTTAATGACGCTCTGTAAAAAATGACATAATATCGTCGATATAAAACCGACAATATTAAACATGAATTACTTGTATCTTGTATTATTTATAAATACAGTTTGTCTTACATTTATAAAAATAAAAATGCACAAATATACATAAAATTTAACCGTGGTCGTAACTTGTAACTGACTAAACTTGATTAATCAAGAAATACCCCCAAGGTGCGCCTATAGATGTTTCACATCAAAACTTCACAATGAATATAGACAAGCACAAATAAAGCATAAACAATTTAAATTACTTTGAATCCTAAATTTAAAATATACAGAAGTTAGCATGACTATCCGTGATTTATTGAAGTATCTGAAAACCTATTTATGTAGTATAAACAAAAATAAAAAATGCACAAACCAATACGAACAATTTAGACTATTTAGACTTGAACGAAAGATTTGTTTTAAACTTAAGTTTAATTTTGCATTTTCACGCAAAGCTGAGCCACAGCAGTGGAGTGATGTAATCGCTGGTTGAGTATAGGGCAGAAATTTTAGGTTCAATCGCGGATTACACAGAATTTCTTAGCTCGGCCTTCCGGTGGACATCTATACTCTGTGGTGATCCTTGATATTTGTATCGACTTCATTACCATAAATACGGCTGCGTCACACACGCAATGTTTTCAAGAAAGGTTAGGTGAGCAGAGAAAAGCCATGGGTCTTCTAAGCCTTTAGAGCTGTCATATATATTATATTTTCACGCTACTCGTTGACGATTTTCTTTTTGAATTTTTTTTAATGTATGTTTTACACGACGACATCTTGTGACAAGAGATCTGTACAAAACATTATTACCAAACAATCGTACAGTTGTAACTTACGGTGGAATTTATATAAAAGCACTTAAAATTTAATAGCGGCTTAAATTTAATTCTCCAATAGAAAACGTATATTTGTGCTCATATTTTAAGTGGTGTACCTATGAAATATTAATTTCAAAATTCAGTTTAAAGCATTGTAGATAGTGTAGATTGTAGATAGATTTCTGTAGTTGACAGCTTCTCAGATAACCAAGAACTTCTATTACGCAAGATCATTGTTTATGTTTTTTTAAATATAAACAAATAGATACGTAGTGTTAAAATAAAATTTTTCATTTTAGATTACGATTGGGAAAGATTTTTAATATTAGAAAAAGAATTATCATTAGCCTTTATAAACCATTTAAATGAAGAAAAGGCGAAAATTATTTTAGATGGTTTAAAGATATCTATGGAGAGATTTCATTATCCCGATTGGATAGAAGATATATTGCTGCAAGGATTGGAATCAGCATTAGGATCATTTATAATGTTAAGTTTTGTGTATACTTGCATCAGTACTGTTAAAGTTATAACTAACGAAAAAGAAAAACAATTAAAGGTAAGATATAAGTATATTATAAATCGCTAACTTTTTTCCTAAAGGTTAGGAAGTTTGTCTAATATCAATGGTAAAAATTATACACAAAATAAAATGAAACATTTACCTAACAGGGGAGGGCCAAGTATAGTTGTCATCAATTTGCACCATTGTCTACGTGTTGATTATACGTATAGATCATAATTAGGTGAAAACTGAAAAACTAATTATTATTCAGCCAATTTGGAAAAAGAATAATTTAAAAAAATGAATTAAAACTAAAAACAAAATCAAGTTAAAATATAAATAATAATATGATAACCATCAATTATTATGTATTCAGTTATAAAAACGGGTCTAGGACAACTCGCCGTGACTAACTCGCCACCAGTCCATCTTGCCGCTAGTCAACTAGTCGCAAAATCTGTTTTGTAAATAGTACAGTAGCCCTAGAAGATGATAGTAAACGGTCCAAAAAGCAATTATAAAATAAAATTTTTGGTTTATTGTAAAATGACCCTAAAATTTACCAAAAACTGGAAAATACATAAACTGGCAGACATAACTATTAACTTATCCTTGCTTACCTCGACCGAGAGAAACTAAGAGAACAAACACTGGCAAAATGTATTCCACGAGCTCCTGCTTAAGGCTGTGTTCTCACTTAGAATGAAAATTCGATTTTAAATAGAAAATGGACTATTTGGTGTACAATAACAGTAGCTGACCAAAAACGTACAATAAAAAATAAAGTAATGTGTAAAAAAAATCGCGAATGCAAGAGATACGCGCATTTTAGCGTTAATTTTATTTACAATTTTCTGACTTTATTTTTGAAAATAACGTGTTCAAATTTTTACAGTAGTATGTCTAAAACGTTATTTTTAATATTATGTCGGAGCCAAAATTTTTTTAAAATTGCGTTACAAAATTTTTTTTCGCGATTTATTTATTCGCGATAAAAGCGCTCCGACATAATATTGTAAATAACATTTCAGACATACTGTAAAAATTTTAACTTGTTATTTTCAAAAATAAAGTCAGAAAATTGTAAATAAAAAAGTGGTTGCGAGAGAACAGCCTTAATCAAACATGAAAAATTTGTAAATTTCAAATACTTCTTACAAGGGGCCAGCCAACATTAGATCTCACCAATTTGCACCATTTTTAATATATCGTTTGATCATAATTAGTTATACATCATGTAAAAATAAAGAATCCCTTAACTCAGCCAATTTGGAGAAAATCGATTTTAAGAAAAAATTCGGATGGTAGCTGTATAAATTGCATGTCAAGGTTGTCAATGTAATTCTTATGAGAAAACCATTGGTTGCATAACCGTAATGCATTATGTTCCGTTTTAAATATTACTCGCGATGTATGCAATGTAAAATTAATGGGAATTTTCGTTCTTCAACATCGATTTTCTTCAAATTGGCTGAGTTAAGGGATTTTTAATTTTTACCTAATGTATAACTAATTATGACCAAACGATATATTAAAAATGGTGCAAATTGGTGAGAGCCAATGTTGGCTGTCCCCTCGTTAGTTATGTTGCAATCTTTTTAATGCGCGGAACTAATTAACCGGGATCTTTGAGATAGTCTAACTCATTAAAAATATTCTTTTAGGCCCACAAAGCTTCTCCGCCGGAATCTTAGAAAACCTGGATGACTGAGACAGTTCACTCATTATAAATATCTTTCTAGGACGACGAAACTCTTTAACCTGAATCTTGGAAAATCTAGGTTTCTGAGACAGTTTAACTCATTAGAAATATACCCAAAAACCAACAAATATTTACTAATATTAACCTACGAATTTAATTGTTAATGGTTATAAAATATTTATTTTTCAGCTACTTTATATTATTAAGTGATTTTCTCAACAACTACTCAATTATTCATCATAAAATGCAAACTTGATGAGCTGGCGGCGAGTCGTCTTCTGCTAGTTGTCCCAGACCCATAAAATCTTTTCAAAAATGTGAAGAAATTCATCTAAAACTTTTTCAAAGCTCGATATAAAACATAATGCTCTATAAAATCAAATTCCCTTTTATTTTGTTATTCTTACTTTATTATATACCTACTAAAAAAAAAGGTCCTATTTCCGATGATGCAAAGCTGATGGTTTTTATAAACCGTGGATAAAAGTAGAATTAAGCGTTGAAAGGGTTTTAATGAGTTTGTATTATTGCGATTTGAAGGTATTTTTTAGTTTATCTTGACATTAATTGTGACTTTTGCAAACATAATATAGTAAAGTTTACTAAATGTATATTATTAGTTCATATTTGCTGTTGCGATGCGGGTCAAGACTTTTGAGTCCCGAATTTTTGGCCGTCAAGAATTTTGGGCAGCATGGATGTTTGGACGCTCGCCGTTAGTTAGTATAGGTAGTGATAAGACTGTGATACCAAACAAAGCTAATATACTGAAATAATGATCCTCTTTACTAAACAGTCAATCTGACCTTAAAAATTCTCTTTTACTGAACATCTTCAATAAATAACCCACATATTTCTTCTATATTTAAAAAAAATACTCCTCCTTACTTAACCTCTAAGAGTTATTAATATAATTAATATCTTTTAATATAATATCTGTCACTTAAAAGTCTCGGCGCTCAAACGGCGGCGCTTAAAAATCCGGCGCCTAAAAGTCCAAAGCCCAAACGCCGGCGCCCAAATGTCACGTACCGGTTGCGATAGATGTGAATTATTTGAATTTTGCATTTTGGCCACCCCTTTCGGGTAATTATAATCTTTATTCTGATGAAAAAATGAAAAACTCTTTCGAAAGCTAACTAAATTATTTAATTGCATTTTTTATTTTTTGTAACTTGATATTATTAAAGTTTTAAGATTATTAAAAGTAATTAATTTAAAAAGTATTTAAAAATTAAATAATTATAATACATTGTTATAAAGACTTCCGTATTTCTGGTTTAAGTATTTTAATAATTTGTTACTAATTTTAGGAAGCAATGAAAATTATGGGTTTATCTAATTGGTTACATTGGACAGCTTGGTTTATTAAAAGTTTTACAGTTTTATTAATAAGTGCTATAGTAATGATAGTTTTACTAAAAGTTAAATGGTATCCTAATTCAAACTTGTCTGTGTTTACACATTCTGATGCTTTAGTAATTTTTGTATTTCTTTTACTTTATATATGCGCTACTATCACTTTTGCGTTTGCTATTAGCGTCTTCTTTAGTAAAGGTACGTTAAATTTTTAATATTTCTTTTCTTTAATCAATTCATAAGTCTCCATTGATGCTTGTTATTTTTAACATTTTTTTAAAATGAATTTGATTTTACCCAAAGTTAGTAAGACAAGATTTTCTGAGGGTTGTGTGTACTTTTTTTGGTTTACCTTTCAGCCTTACGGCCGGTATTTCTATCTCCAAATAAAGTACCAAGTAACTTTTATTAGAGGAGTGATGAGCTAAGTCAACGGGCTGAGGACCGGACTTTAGGCTAGCAGTACTGGGTTCGATTCCCAACCCGGCTACAGAATTTATCCAACTTTATTATGACCCTCTCCGAAAGCAATGGCAAACCACCGAGAGTAATCTGCCAAAAAAGCCATTTAATAATAACATATTAAATTGGTCACGACGACGCTTCTGTCAAGTAGCAATACGAAGAAGAAGAAAAAGAACTTTTATTAAAGTGATAGAAGCACTTATTCGGCGAATAATGTTATTAATTTGGTACTTTATTTGGAGATGGAAATACCGGCCCTTAGTCCTGTAAAGCGGTATTTTCTTACACCAATTTTTTTGTCAAATCAAAACGGATTTTTGTTGATAAAAGATTTATACATAACATCGCATAACCTTTTTATGAAGAGGGTTGTAATAATTGCTTATTTTGAGAGTGACAAATTTAATTAAATTGTTTTTTTATTTTTAAACTGTCAATATAATCAATATTGTAAACTTTCTTGTAAATTTGAGGTTATGCGATGTTATGTATTAATCTAATTTCAAAAAAAAATCTGTTAGATGACAGGCGAAATCACTTCTATTACTCGGAGTGATCGGAGTAATGTATTATTCGAACGCGATTTCCTCTTTACTAATTTTTGCCCGCTTATGTCAAATGGTTGGTCATTTTGATTTGTTAATATTGAATATACATATATAAAGCTACCGTCTTGAAATTTTGAAAAACAAAAAATTGAAATACTAATTTTGAATCATTTTTAAATTTTAATTTGATTTTATGCAACTATGTTTAATTATAATATGAAAAAATTTAGTTTTGACATTACCTACTAATAAGATATTTAATTTATCTTTTAGCAAACACGGCAGCTATCGTGGCTGGTATTATATGGTTTTTAACATATTCTCCATTTACGTTTTTGAGCTTTCAGTATGAAAGTATCGGATTGTTTACAAAACTGCTGTCGAGCCTCCTTTTAAACACTGCTATGGGCTTTGGTTTTAGATTAATTTTAATATTTGAAGAACTAGAAGAAGGTAAATATTTTTTAAATTTATTTAATGGCCTAGGTTATTTTTAACTAAAATGTAGTAAAATATTATATAATTAAATATTATAATTTTATAATGCAGTTCGCCTACTATAACACGGTACTTCAAAAACACGACTTCGATAAGTCGTGTGTGCAATAAAAAAATGCGATAGTTAAAAAAAAATGAAATTTTTTTTAATTTTAGACTTTGTCTGGGTTAATTCCTAAGTTTTATTTAAAGATTTTTTCTTACAGTATATTAACGGAATTCCGAGAACACGGTTTTTATATAATTAACACGGAATTAATTAATGGCCGATTTCAGCAACGTTATAATCAGTGGCGGCTCGTGGCAAATATTTTTGGGTGTTCTGCATTATAAAATTTTTAGTAAAATTCTAATCTGAGAAAAGATATTTTACTACCAAAATTTGTTAAACATTAATTAATTTTTTACTTGAATATAATTTATAATTTTTGATAAAACATATCTGTTTTTCATTACTTCGTCAGTATGTTTTTTATATTTATCCAATATGCGGAATATTTGTCTAAATTTACAAAAAGTTGGAAATTTTGAATTTTCAGTTGGAAAATTTAGGATTGCTCCCTCCTGAAAAAAGTTGGTTGGGCACGTCCCTGCCTTAAATAAATATTCTTATTGAATTGTCTCTTATATCGTTATACCGTGACTTTTGCCTTCCACTTCAATAATTAATTCAGGTTTAGGATGCTCCTGTTCTTTTATAGCTAATTTTTCTTGATAATTAAGTTTAGAAAACTTATTTTCGTATAATTTAAATATAATATTCAATTTTGAAAAAAAAAACACAAAATTGCAACTTTTGATTGCTTTTAAATTAAATTAACACTAAGTAAGTACTAGATAATTCACCAACTGCAGCTTTAAAGCACTAAAACTAGTGAAAGCAATCGTTGCATTGATAAAAACAGAATAAAATGTTGTCCTTATCTTTGAAGAGCTGCAAGAAGTGCAGTACAATTTGTCATAATTTTAGCGTAGGAAATTATACGATATTATATCCGATATTATACGAAGCGTAAAGTTTTAACGTTACGAAGTGTGATTTTCGATCACAGATCTGCGTAGTCCGCCAACGATTTTATAAGCATACCTTGTCTTGCATTTATGCTTTCATATTTATTTGGCCGACTGACTGACTCAAAAGCTCTGTTCGTTTGTATAAACTAACCTGAACCGAGCAAGTTAGTGCAAAATAATACTGCACAAACTTGGATAGTGACGTCATAGAAACGTGTTCAGTTCAAGTTAGTGCAAGACAAACGAACAGATCTAAACACTCGCAGCAGATTTATTTTTTACGATAATATTTATTATTTGCCGATTTCTTTTGGTTGTTCTGCAGCTCTGCAGCACTTACAGAGCAGCCGCCACTGGTTATAATATAGCTAATCATACATTATTTGATCCAGATCAACTATGAACCAATAGAAAACGACTATTAGCGCTGACAAACGTTTTCTATTGGTTCATAGTTGATCTAGGTTAACTAATGTCAGATTAACTATATTATAATGTTGCTAAAATTGACCATAAGCGTTTTATATGAATGTTGACTATTGATTGTAGTATATTATTTAACGAGTGGATTTTCAAATAGAATATAAACATTGTACAAAACGACTTACAGTACTAAATTTTAATATTTTGTTATTATAAAGTTAAATATTACATATAATTACTATAAATGAGACTATTATAATACAAAGTTAAAAGTAGAAGTTATGTCTCCTGCTGAAGTTCTAAATTCACCGTTAGACGGTGTCTTTCTTAGCTGGATATCCCAACAGCAAAACCGTTTGTGAATAGAATTATAGGTACATTTTTTAGTATAATTTACATTGTGTTAACTTTTAATATTTTTAGTTCCAAAAATGTCGATACGTTTTTGATTTGTCTAAAAGATTGTAATATGTTTGTCAAGTTACACTACATAGACCACACTGTTATAAATTATTCAAAATATATTGTATATTTTAATTTTAACGTTAGAATAATATAATGGCCACAGCTGCAGTGGAGTGATGTGATTACGGGTTTAGCACCGAGCGGATATTTTAAGTTCAAATCGCGGACTGTACAGAGTTTCTTTGCTCAGCCTTCCAGTGAACATCTACACTCTGTGATGAAGAAAATTAAGTTATTGTCTGAAATATGTCTATGGCGACTAATAAACCCCGCCAATCAGATTTGCAGTTCCCGGAAAAAAAAGCAATATTCTATTAAAATGCAAAATCTTAATTAATTATTGAATTAATTAATTAATTAATTAAACACCGTACTCTTAGCTGACGATCAAGCAATTATAGCAAACAACGAAGATTCCTTGCAATACGCACTTTACAAGCTAAGCCAAATACTACAAGACTACAATATGATTATATCAACAACAAAAACAGAAGTAATGGCGTTTAAAGGGCAAGAACAAGTTAGATCCAAAATCGTGCAAAATGACCAGCCTATCGAACAAGTAAAAAGCTTTAAATATCTTGGCTGCACAATTTCCCTAAATGAAGAAAAAGACATACAAACTAAGATAGAGAAATTTAACTACATAAATGGAACCATCAAAAGAACGTTCAAAAATAGAAATACCCAGAACACAGCAATAAAGTTCTATAAAACAATATCGATACCCACTGTAACATACGGTAGCGAGACGTGGACGATAACCAAGGAAAATGAAAAACGACTACAGAGTGCAGAAATGAGGTTTCTTAGGGAAATTGCAGGTTATAAAAGAATTGATAAAAAGCTAAACATCGACATCCGAAATGAATTGAAAATATTTAGTTTAACTGACAGAATTAAGGAAAACCGAAATTCTTGGAAAGAACATCTGGAAAGAATGGACGTAGAACGCATCCCAAGAAAAGTATTCAAATACAGACCCAGAGGAAAACGAAATGTTGGACGACCCAGAAAGAGATGGGGAGACCAAGAGTGACCCAACGGACAATGTCTAAAGCATGAAGATGATGATGATGATTAATAAAAAATTTATTATAAAATTTATTCTCCAATTTGGTGAAAAACTGATAAAAAATACATTTTTAACTTCTGTTATTAAATTAATTTTTTTAGGTATTCATTGGGGAAATATATGGACAGCTACAACTCCAGACGATACTATGGTATTGGGTCATTTAATGTTGATGCTTATATTAGATACATTTTTGTATCTTATGATAGCATTATATGTGGAAGTAGTTTTTCCCGGAGAGTACGGAGTCCCGCAGCCATTTTACTTTTTGTTTACCAAATCTTACTGGGGTAACAACACCGAAGGTATGATTTTAAACTTATCAAATTTAATTACAAGAAATACAAGTATTTCTATGTACTAATATAAAAAAAATAATATATCTTGAAGACATATGGATGTTTCCTAGCCTCAAAACAAAAAAGATATTTATTTTACAATCGTGTTATTTTGGTTTTAGACGCACGAGGCACAGCAGTATTTCTCAATGTTTCATGTACCATGCCTCATCTAAATCTTTCCAAAGTTTTTATTCTTGCTATGTAACATAATATACATAATTTTTAATATTTAAAAATTTTAATATTTAAAAATTTAGCTACTGAGAGTTACATACGGTTAAACTTTGGATGAGTATTTTTGAAATACCTCTTAATATTTAAATTGACCCACTACAGGCCCGTAGCTAGGGGGGGCACCAGGGGGCACGTGCCCCCAAAATGTTCAAAAAAATTTTTTTTTTAAATAAAGAAAAATTTGGTTATAATAATAAAAATCTCGGAAGAAAAACCATTAAAAATTTTACTTTTTACTAAGTGCCCCTCCCTCCCAAAATTAAATCCTGGTTACGGGCCTGACCAACAACCTTGACAAATTTCATTAAGGGTTTGAAAATCCTACCTTTAGATAAAAATCGGAAGTAAATTTCGTGTACCAGCCGCATCTTTTAAGATCCCCTCATAAATTTTGGTACACATGTGTAAAATAGTCACAGCCGTGGAGTGATGTGACCGCTGGTTGAGTACAGAGCGGAAATTCTGGGTTCAAATCGCGGACTATACAGAATTTCTTACCTCGGCCTTTCAGTGGACATCCACACGGTGTGGTGAAATAGATATTGATTTATCGAAAATAGGTAATATGGACTAATCCACCCCGCTAATCGGATTTGTAATTCTCAAAAAGGGAAAAGCAATGTTCTACTTAGAACGTAAAAAGCATAATGTGTGATGTTTAAAATATCATTACCAACAACTTTGACAAATTTCATTAAGGGTTTGAAAATCCTACCTTTAGATAAAAATCGGAAGTAAATTTCGTGTACCAGCCGCATCTTTTAAGATCCTCTCATAAATTTTAGTACACATGTTTAAAATATTATTATTAACAACCATGTCAAATTTCATTAGCCGCATTAGAGGTGCACATGTTTAAAATATTATTACCAATAACCTTGTCAAATTTCATTAACCGCATTAGAGGCTAAGGGTTTGAAAATCCTACCTTTAGATAAAAATCGGAAGTAAATTTCGTGTACCAGTCGCATCTTTTAAGATCCCCTCATAAATTTTGGTACACATGTTTAAAATATCATTACCAACAACAGGCCCGTAGCTAGGGGGGCACCTGGGAGCACGTGCCTTCCCCGAAATGTTCAAAAAACAGGTTTTTTTAAAGTAAAGGAAAATTTGGTTATAATAATAAAAATTCTCGGAAGAAAAACCATTAAAAATTTTACTTTTTACTAAGTGCTCCCCCCTCCCCCAAAATTAAATCCTGGATACGGGCCTGCCCACTAAAACTGTGGTAGAGCGTCTTGCAGATCTTGCAGATCAGTCTGTAAAGAGGCGTTCACATAGATTAGCGTCTTGTCTTACTTTGGTAGACGCTGAAAGAGCTGTTTGTATATTAAATAGTTTTCCTTTTTTTTAAATAGTTGTCCTTTTATAAGGTTAACAAATACTTAAATCTGATAGGTTTTTGCCAGCTTCCACCTAAACAAGGTAAGATCTCTATATGAAAACGACTTAAAAAAAAAACAACTAATTTTTTGGTCAGTATTTTTATCATTAAATGGTTAGTATTTTTTTTAAATAAATGGTCAGTATATAACATAGAATAATAGATATAAATAGAATAGAAACTCCCATGTTAAAAGTTCTGAAAGTCTTAAAATTGCGCCACCTTCAGAAACACAACCAACTAAATTAGACAAATAAATTAATGTGCTTCCTTTTTTGCATGCCTAGCAAGAAAAGAAGAAATCTATTTAATATAATTGCCTAGCTTAATTTTTAATTTAATTTCTTTATTCTACATTTTTAACTATAAAAATAAATTAAATAATTCATACTATTACTATAAAGTAGGAATATGTATATATAAGATAGCTCTGCAGGCCTAGAAGGCCCATGGCTTCATTCCCCGCCTACCTAACCTGTCTTGTAAACTCTCGTGTGTGACGCAGCCGTATCAACGGTAATGACGTCGACACAAATATCAGGGATCACCACAGAGTGTGTATGCCCACCGGAAGGCCGAGCCAAGCAATTCTGTGCAATCTACGATTTGAACCCAGAATTTCCGCTCTATACTCAACCAGCGATCGCATCACTCCACTGCTGTGGCTTAAGTAGGAATATGTACCTACCATAAATAACAAAAGAGATCAATTGAATAGAAATTTATATTTATTTAAGAAAAGTAGGATTAAATTTGCTAGGTCAGTGAAAGTAAGAATATATAAAACAATCATGAGACCAGCGGTTATGTACAGATCGGAAGTGTGGACACTGAGAAAGAGTGAACAAGTGATGTTGGAAGTATGGGAGAGGAAAATATTTAGGAAGATTTGCGGTAGAAAGTATGTGGACGGACAGTGGTTAATGCGGTCAAACCGAGAGTTAGCGGATATGTACAGCCAGCCAAGCATAGTAGGGTGTGTGAAGGCACAGAGATTGCGATGGCTGGGACATCTAGTAAGGATGAACGAAGGCAGAACCCCAAGTGAAATTTGGCAATTGATTATTGGAGGCACAAGAAGAATTTGCAGACCAAGAAACCGATGGAAAGATGAAGTGCAGGAGGATTTATATAAAATTGGTTTGGTAAATTGGAAGGAATGTGCTCGTGACAGGAAAAACTGGAAGTTGCCGACACAGAAAGCCATGGGCCTTCTAGGCCTGTAAGGCTAACATACATACAAGATTAAATTTATGATGATACAATAAATGATACACACAAATCATGTAATTTTAATTGTTTAAAATATAAAAAACACCAACTTTAAAATAGCTTTTATTTTAGCTATAAAATAAAGTTTTTATTTTTATTAATTACTAGCTGACCCGGCGAACTTCGTACCGCCACAGAATCAATAATTTTTTCGTAAATTTTTGCGATGTTTTAATAGTTATTCTGCTATTCGAGATGGCGAGAAATCCAACAAATCAAAGATTATAAAAATCGGTTCAGCCGTTCTCGAGTTATAAATGGTGTAACTAACACGACTTTCTTTTATATATGTTACAGTTAAAACCCGAAATCAGTTAAAACCCGATCTAACTAGTAAATTCTAGTTTTAACTAACCGCTTTAGTAAATTCTAGTTTTAACTAAACTTATACCAGTTAAAACTAGAATTAAAGTAAAAATTGTCTTATTAAGCAATTATTTTATACATTATTATTCTACTTATTGCCACATGGCATGCTGTTGTGACATTTTGAATTGCAAATAATTTCTCTTTTTAAAAAAGGCATCGTTTTGGGGTGCAATTTTTTTTACAAGAACAGCAGGCAAACCCTTGTCCAGATTCAACGGCAGCTTTTTGCGCTGCAGTCTTTAGGTAAATTTCTTCATCTGGCACTTGTTTTTGAGTCAAAAAACTTTAGAATTTTTTTAAATTTTTTTGTCATTGTCACTTTTAAAGTAACTGGACCAATGAAAGCGCTCCTGTATGATCGGATAAACGTACAAACTGATACATGAAAATTGAGCTTAAGCCCCCCCCCCCCATTTGGTAACTTTTCGAGATTGTTCGTTATCGAATTGTTAAAAACCGTAAAGTTTGGTTTCCATTACTATCTAATGCAATTCTGAACAAAAGTTAAATTTCCCTATTTGAAACCGACGATGACAAAAAAAAATTAAAGAAAATTCTAAGGTTTTTTTGACTCAAGGATAAGTGCCAGATGCACTTTACAATTCAAAATGTCAACAGCATGCCATGTGGCAATAAGTAGAATATAATAATAATAATGTATAAAATAATTGCTTAATAAAACAATTTTTATCTAATATTAAGTCTACTTTGACTTAATTCTAGTTTTAACTAAACTTATACCAGTTAAAACTAGAATTTACTAAAGAAGTTTGTTAGTATTAAGTTAATTCTAGTTTTAACTGGTATAATTTTAGTTAAAACTAGAATTTACTGAAGAAATTTGTTAGAAATCAGTTAATTCTAGTTTTAACTAAACTTATTTCAGTTAAAACTAGAATTTACTAAGGCGGTTAGTTAAAACTAGAATTTACTAGTTAGATCGGGTTTTAACTGATTTCGGGTTTTAACTGTAACATATATATAGAAAAAGATAGAAGATGAAGATGAAGCTATTTTTGTTACCAAATTTTGTTTAGAAATGGGGGGAGGGAATTAGAGATTAGAAATGGGAGGTCTATTTTTGCTTTTCTAATTTTCAGTTCATTTTAAATTTAAGCGATGCTTTTTTGTATAGTGGCCAGAAAATAAATTTTTTTCAAAAATTGTCTTTTCGTGAATTTTTGCGATGTTTGAAAATGTAGTCAAATTAAAGGGTTTAAACAGTTTCAACATCGAATACTCACATCAAGAATCTCGCTGTTATCAATTTTAAAAATTCTCCTTGGTGGTTTTTATTTAGATAAATGTGAGCTATTTTTGCTACAAAATTTTGTGTAGAAATCGGGGGGGGGGGGCATTAGAGATTTGAAATGGGAGATCTCTTCTTTTTTTTTTAATTTTTAGTTAATTTTAAATTTAAGCGATTCCTTTTGGGTAGCGTGAATAAATTTATCTAGACAGTTAGCTAACTAATATATTTAAGGTCGCCCACTGTCAGACACAGCATACAATTAGTACGTCACTAATTTGATCGTGAATCGAATCACCTTCCAGGGATCATCCCTTTTATCGATAACTCGATGCTACAATCCAAATACCGGATTCGATGTTTTTCATTGGTAAATGGATTTATCTGTACAGATGTAGATTACATTACTTGCGACAATATTAGGTGGCGCTCTCTACGCGACTAAGTACCGAACTAACTTGTAGGTCAAAAAGTGAATTTTTTTTATAAATCGTTTTTTCGTGAATTTTTATAATGTTTTAATAGTTATTCTGCTATTCGAGATGGCGAGAAATCCAACAAATCAAAGATCATAAAAATCGGTTCAGCCGTTCTCGAGTTATAAATGGTGTAACTAACACGACTTTCTTTTATATATATAGATAGAAGATAGAAGAAGCAGATAGAAGAAGAAGATGAAGCTATTTTTGTTACCAAATTTTGTTTAGAAATGGGGGGGGGGATTATAGATTAGAAATGGGAGGTCTCTTCTTTTTTTTTTTTTTAGTTAATTTTAAATTTAAGCGATTCCTTTTGGGTAGCGTGAATAAATTTATCTGGACAGTTAGCTAACTAATATATTTAAGGTCGCCCACTGTCAGACACAGTATACAATTAGTGCGTCACTAATTTGATCGTGAATCGAATCAACTTCCAGGGATCATCCTTTTTATCGATAACTCGATGCTACAATCCAAATACTGGATTCGATGTTTTTCATTAGTAAATGGATTTATCTGTACATATGTACATTACATTACTTGCGACAATATTAGGTGGCGCTCTCTACGCGACTAAGTACCGAACTAACTTGTAGGTCAAAAAGTGAATTTTCTTTATAAATCGTTTTTTCGTGAATTTTTGCGATGTTTTAATAGTTATTCTGCTATTCGAGATGGCGAGAAATCCAACAAATCAAAGATCATAAAAATCGGTTCAGCCGTTCTCGAGTTATAAATGGTGTAACTAACACGACTTTCTTTTATATATATATAGATAAAGATAATAAATATAGTGTTTTCTATAGAAAATTTACTGTTATTTTTGATTTTTAAATCAGATTTCAAATTTGAATTTTTTTTCTAGTGTTAAACCGGATGTAAATATTTAAAATATTTTTTTTAATAACTTCGACCATTTTAATTTTAATTTTTTTTACTTTAAAATAAAGCTTAATATTTATAAATTCTGCTAAAAAAATTTCAGAATGGGATCTAAATTAGTTTGGGAGATACATTCATTACAGTACGTACATGTCACACTCGGCATCATCATCAAGTTGGCTGGGCTAAGTACTTTTACCTTGGAAAAGGTATAGGAAAGTTTATATATGGCATGATTGTTCAGTTAAGTCAGTTAAATATAAATTTCCAAGTTTTCGACCTTGAGGGGGTGTCTCTCGCGCCGCCCTCTTGGTTTGAAGAAGTGGACAATTGCTTTTTTGCTACTATCTTGTTACCGGTACTAGATACGTCGACTAAGGTTATTATAAAAATTGTTGAGCGTGTAATTCTGCATATTTTTTGTCTTATGTATTTTTTTCTAAAATTAATAGTTTTTCGTCAATTTCAAAGTATTAATTGACGAAAACGTTAATTTTCTACTCGTTATAACTCTGAAAGTATTAATTTTACAAAAAAATGTATAAAAAGAAAAATATGCAGAATTGCACGCTCTAGAATTTTTATAATAACCTTAGTTGATGTATCTAGTACGGTAACGAGATTGTAGCAAAAAGGCGATTTTCCACCTCTTCAAACTAAGATGGCGGCTCGAGAGACACCCCCTCAAGGTCGAAAACTTGAAAATTTATATTTAACTTACTTAACTGAACAATCATGCCACATATAAACTTTCCTATACCTTTTCCAAGGTAAAAGTACTTATTAGTCCAGCCAACTTGATGAAGCGCCCAGTGTGACATGTACGTACTGTAATGGATGTATCTCCCAAACTAATTGAGATCCCATTCTGAAATTTTTTTAGCAGAATTTATAAATGTTAAGCTTTATTTTAAAGTAAAAAAAATTAAAATTAAAATGGTCGAAGTTATTAAAAAAAATATTTTAATTATTTACTTTTGGTTTAACACTAGAAAAAAAATTCAAATTTGAAATCTGATTTAAAAATCAAAAAAAACAGTAAATTTTCTATAGAAAACACTACATTTATTATTTTATTATAATTTACTTCAATGTGAAAATAAAATTCCAAATAAACCCTTCCGTCAATTATGTGAATCTTTAAGATCTCATATCTTAACAACTAAACCTTAAATAAAAAAAATATTATGTGTACACGTTTATATACCCTAGAAGTACAAATATGCCCAATATGAACGTAATTCACAACCTCACTTTTTTTTCATGGTCCGCTTCACGTGAAATGCCCCATAAACAAATAAAAAAAAAATAGTGAAACTCATCCATTGCAGCTTCATGTATTCAAAAAAATCTTTTTGCTTTTTTTTGTAGCCATTTTTTGATAAACAAAGATACAGCTTTATCAAATACTTCTTTATTTGGAGATAATTATTGTAATGTATATGTCATTTATTACTTTTTTTTCAAGCTTTTCTCCACCAATACCTATTTCAAGTTCTTTTAAAACTTTGCATGCGCTTCATATGTCGCCAACACATGATTAATAGTTTATTGTCGCCAAATTTTTAAACAAATATATTTCAAATTGCATTTGAGAGATCGGATATTAAGTCATCGGGATCAATTTACTTACTTTCGATGGCCAAATAACTCTTTTAGAGCTTTAGCCCCCTTATTAATAATGCTTTTCCATTTGTTGCGATTCATCGTTGATGCCTTCCATTTATTTCTCTTGTCAATTTAGGATCAATTTGCTTGTTTATTTTATTTAGGCCGGCATATGTTTATAACACCGACCATTTATTTAAAATACTGACAGTTTCTATACTGCTCAATGTATAATACTGACCTGTATAATACTATATAATACTACAAAACAAACTGTACTGAGACGCTTCTACCTTATCTTCTGACTTTTTTACAGAATTCTTTATTTGACCTTTTCTTAAAACTATTAAACTAATAAACATTTATAAATATTTTTGCAGAAAAAACATTCTTCGAATCAGAAGAGTCTAATCCGAACTACGAAACTGAGCCAACCCATTTAGAACCATCTATACAATTAAACAACTTGACTAAAAAGTTTTCAAAAAACATTGCAGTTAAAAATTTGTCGCTGAATATTTATCAAAATCAAATTACTGTATTATTGGGTCATAATGGTGCTGGAAAAACAACCACCATGTCAATGTTATCTGGTATGATACCTCCAACCAGCGGTACCGCACTAATTAATGGCTACAGTATTCAAAAAAATATGAAAAAAATCCGAGAAAGTTTTGGACTTTGCCCACAACATAACATACTTTTTGACGACTTAACTGTAAAGGAACATATTTATTTTTATAGCAAGTTAAAAGGTTTAACTAAAAAAGAAAAAATAACGGAAGAGATTGAAAAGTATATAAAATTGCTGCAGTTCGAATCTAAAGTAAGTTTGGTATTAAGAATTAATTAATACTATGATACAACTTTTAGGCAAACTCAAAATCAGTAACATTGTCTGGTGGAATGAAAAGAAAACTATCTGTAGCCATTGCGTTATGTGGTAATTCTAAAGTAGTTATGTGTGACGAACCTACGGCAGGTATTGATCCTAGTACCAGACGAGCTCTATGGGACTTTTTAAAAACAGAAAAAAAAGGTATTTAAGTGATAGGTTAAAATGTGAATAATATAATATTTGATACCCTTTAGGAAGAACAATTCTTCTCACAACACATTTTATGGATGAAGCTGATTTATTAGGAGATCGAATTGTTATCATGGCAAATGGACAATTACAATGTTGCGGTTCAAGTTTTTTCTTAAAGAAAAGATATGGAACTGGCTACAAACTTATAATGGATATTGCAGAACATTGTAACGTAGAAAAAGTTACAAGCGTTCTTCAAAATTTTATTCCAAATCTACAGGTTAATAGTCTTATTTTTAAGGTTATTTACGGAAATTAGTTCTCGTTTCGGCAATACGAGTAGATCATCGCAATATAACCAGATTTGGCCTTCGACCGTTGCTTCAATTACAGTTGCTTATAAACTTTACGCCAACTCGTCATATGTATCTAACCAATTCTTCTTAGATTGCTTAGTTTATGCTCAGATGATATAAATCTCAAAGCACAAAAGTACAAATACTGAAAAGATAGATTTGTATAATTTATTAGCATGTACATAATATGTACGTAGGTATAGGCTTGTCATTTCCAGCACCTTTGTAGATTTTAGTGAATAAGTTTTCCACTAAACATTTAAGAAATAATGGTGACTATAGCAGTCATAAGTACTTTTCCATTGTAGTCTTGTAGTAATACCGAATAAAGTCATAACAAAGAGAGCTCAAAGATGAATCACTTTAGTTTAGAGTTTCTATAAGTAGTAGGTACAACCAGGTCCGTTCGTGCAGCAGTTTGCAATCAGTTTGTGGTCAAAACGCGTATAAATTGTATAGAGTAATAGCGGGATATACAAGAATAGATAAGAAGCGCAATACAGACATAAGAAATGATCTTGCAATATTCAATTTGTGTGAACACGTTGAGGAATATAGAAGCTTTTGGCTACAACACATAGAAAGAATAGACGACACCCGTATACCAAAACAAATTTTTAAATACAAGCCAAGAAGAAAAAGAAACGTTGGACGACCAAAGAAGAGATGGGCAGACTAAAATAGTAGAGTGGCGTAACGGACTACAGGTCTATGACGGTCTGATACCTATATTTCTTAAACTTGTATACGTTTTATTATAAACTCATTCTAAATTAGCTGGACGAACTAACCTATAACTGAAATACAGAGATAGCTTTATTTCACATTGAGGGGTATTATAGAATCAAAGGCGGCTATATCCATTTTTACGATTTTTTAGTTTAGATGAAAAACTGTTTTAAACGAAATGTAAGGATATTAGTCGCTCATATATGAATTGTGTGTTGTATAATAACTAACAAAATAATATTTGATAACCATTTAAAAAAAAATTCTACCGTTTCCGACATATTTTAATATTAAATATTGGATATTGCCGTGTTTGATTTTCAAAATTTATAAAAGTAACCTTTAATAATATAAAGAATGGATAGATAGGTATTTTTTTAAATATTAATTTGCTTTTAAAAGGCCTTTAGAAGAAATTTTATTTGGAATAAAATTAAAAAAGGATAAAAAACCAAAAAATGGAAAAAAAAATATTAGTTAAAATTTAAATTTTTTTAATAACTATAATAATTGCTGGAACAATAAAAAGCACAATCAGTCACTAAACTGACACAAATAAATCAAACTTACTAAAATATAGTGTTATCATGAATAATTATTCTGGATATTGCTGACTTTGAAACTAAGGTCCAACTTTAAGTATAAAATTTGACTGATTTTGTAGGAATAGATTAGTGAGTCTTATAAAAAACCAAATGCTTATCAAAATGACGTATCTATCTCAATTTCAGCAAAAATGGATATAGCCGCCTTTGATACTATACCCCTCGTCTGTTGGTTTTCCAGAGCAAGAACGATATCGCTCTTACTAATATTGCTTTTCATTATTATTATTTAAGATGAGACGGTCATTTGCTTTGCACGTAACACGATCAACTGTGAATGCGAGGTACCTGGTTCAATTCCGGAGAAGGGTACTTTCTCATGACTAGTCTTCGTGCTTTGGAAAGCACGTTAAGTCGGTGGTCCTCATGGATTAATAAATTGCCATCATTAATATAAAAACCAGGGCCACAGGCACGTCTAGAGACAAGTCTAGCAAACTACCCATCAGACATACATATATAATTATATATATGGGGCATTCCACACCAAATCGACCACTTTTGAACCCGATCTCTTTTGATTTTCTTGAAATATTTACATATTATACTATATCACCAACAACAGTTCTGTGAATTTTTTCAAAATGTTTTACTCAACCCAAAAAAAGTTACGAATTTTTAGAAAAACTGATGTTTTTTTTCTTCAAACGATCGTAACTATTTCAAAAATTGACTAATCGGAACGTTTTTTTTTTGTTTTTGTTTGTCTTTAAACGTACTTTTCAGGAAAAAATACAAAAAAAATATTCAAACTTGGATTCCACAAAATTTTTCATTTTTTCGGAGAAAATCATTGATTTTTCAAATTCCGACACTTTTGATTTTTGATTTTTTTATTTAAAAAAAACTTTGATTTATTCCGCGTATAACAACGCAAACCCCATAATGGGCCGACATTTCTTTTGTTTAATTGAAAAATATTATTTGCGTAAAAATAAAACAAAATATTTTTTAATTAAACAAAAAAAATAGAAAGAAATGTCGGCCCATTATGGGGTTTGCGTTGTTATACGCGGAATAAATAAGTTTTTTTTTAAATAAAAAAATCAAAAATCAAAAGTGTCGGAATTTGAAAAATCAATGATTTTCTCCGAAAAAATGAAAAATTTTGTAGAATCCAAGTTTGAATATTTTTTTTGTATTTTTTCCTGAAAAGTACGTTTAAAGACAAACAAAAACAAAAAAAAACGTTCCGATTAGTCAATTTTTGACATAGTTACGATCGTTTAAAGAAAAACTACATCAGTTTTTCTAAAAATTCTTAACTTTTTTTGGGTTGAATAAAAAATTTTGAAAAAATTCACAAAACTGTTTTTGGTGAGATATTATAATATGTAAAAATTTCAGGAAAATCAAAAGGGGTCGGGTTCAAAAGTGGTCGATTTGGTGTGGAATGCCCCATATATATAATTATATATTCCTTTAAAGGGATATATGGTTGAGGTATTAGGTCTAATGAAACAATTTTAATTATTGTCCGACGTTTTGGGTCTTTTATTGACTTATTTTCAAGGCAGTGTTAAGTGAGTAAACACAATTGCAAAGCAAGGAACCCATTAATTATTTTAGGTTCAAACCGGAATCTAAATGAAACACATAATTAAGTAACAAAAATAAAGATAAAGTAAAATAAACTTACATACGCTTACGGTTAGTACCTTCTCCTACGTGATAATTTTGGAAAAGCAACTATGGCATCGTTCACTTCAAATCAATAATATTATTGAAATGAGGTAAACGTAATGACTAATATGGCTTTAACCTGATCTAAAGTTTTTACCCTCTCTTTAGTAAACCATTGGGGTGGTTAAAAGCTTAAACTATTAAGTCAAGGGGTAGGGGCCGTAAACGCGTGCGCGTGCAACACAGTTGTCTTTAAACACAATTGATTATAAATAAGAAAAATAAGAAAAAAGAAAGTAAAAAAGAAAGAAACAAATATATTCGTGAAATAAAGAGAAAATTAAATATGAACTGGCATAAATCAGGTCGTCCTTATACTAACCAAAATGTGCAAATATCCTCGGTGAAAAAATTGAAAATCCTTTTTATCGTTCATAAGTTTATGACTCAAATAAATGTTAATAGTCTCTTTTATTCTGCGTTTTTTATCTATTGTCTCACCATCCAGGATTCTGATAGTATCATGTTTAATGGAATGTGAGTTCAAAGTCATGTGTTTGCCTAGAGCAGTGTATGTGTTTTCATTTTCCTCTCTGAAAACATGAGCTTTTTTACATCTCTCGTATGTTTCTTTATGCAAACACCTAACTTTCTAGAACTCTCACCCACATTTGGGGGGGGGGCAGCGGCATTTACCTAGCAGTGTCAAGGAAACGACGCAGTAACTGCAAATAACAAGCCTAGAATATTTCAAATATAGGTACTATTAAACAATCAGCGAATTGTGTAAATCCATATGAGCAGTTGTCGTAAATTATATATTCATTAGTATAGTTTTATTTTATGATTACTCAATTATTTAGGACAATTTGACAATTTAGACATTTTACCATACATATTATATACTTTGTAGGAAACAAGTAAAATTGGCTCAGAATTGATATACACACTAAGCGAAAATTATGTGCCATATTTTGAAAGTATGCTCGAAAGTCTTGAAATACAATGTAATGATTTAGGAGTATTAAGTTATGGAATATCACTAACTACTTTAGAAGAAGTATTTATGAAGTAAGTAGTTTAAATGTTCTAATTATAGTCAAATCAATAGAGATAAAACAGCAACATGCTTAAATTAAATCATGAAGTACTACAAATTTATTTTCACAAACTTTTCTATTTTATTAACTCAGAAGGGAAAGGCCAACATTTTTAATCACCAATGTGCACCATCATTACAATACGTACTGATTAGGGCATCCTCCCCCAGTCTATCCGTCTTAACAGACGGGTAGTGATTATTTTCATATGTTCAATCGTGTAATCGAGCCGTCGATTACTAGACAACATGATCATAATGCTCTTGGCAGATTATTCTCGGTGGTTTGCCATTGCCTTCCGAGGGGAGAGGGTCATAATGAAGTTGGATAAATCTTTTAGCCGGGTTGGGGATCGAACCCAGGGCTTCTAGCCTAGAGTCCGGTCCTTAGCCCGTTCACTTAGCTCACCTCTAGGTGATTAGGGCTAGCTGATTAGGGCATCATCGGTTAGAAATTAAAAAATTTATTTAAATTAGAGTGACTTGTATAGATCTAGTTTAAAATTTTAAACTGTAGATTATCCAATCACTATAGTTACAATCAGAGCTTAAACCATAGTTACCGATTAAACTCACATTGTACAAATAACCCTTATGGTGACTTGTATAGATCTAGTTTAAAATTTTAAACTGTAGATTAACCAATCACAATAGTCAAAATCCGAGTTTAAACCATAGTTACCGGTTAAACTTGGACTATACAAGTCACCCTTAGATATTTTTCTAACTCAAATAAATTTTAAAATATCATCATTTTATTTTCACAAGTTAATAATATACCAATTTTAAATAGAAATTTAAAATAATGCAATTCAGAAAATTTAGAGAATTTTTCATTTCATAAGTAATTCATAACATATTCGGTAGCTTGAAAATGTTATGCATTTCCTATGGAATGTAAATTCAAAATCGTTTTTTTCTAAATAGGTTAAATTGTCAATACTTGAAAAGCCAATTGGCTTAACCGTCATTAAAAAAAAAAATTATCTAGGAAAAACTAAATTAATTATTCATGTATCCATTGTTATGATTTAATACTTCAATGTTGTTGGTCAATAAGTTTTATTTTATCAATTACACATTATTCTAAAGTAATACTACCCTTGGTTTCACAAAAATTTACTAATAATTAAAAAATATGTAAATTGAGGGTTACGCCAATTCAAGTGTGGTTGTTTTAATTTTTCATCTGATGAAGTCCTAATTATGATTAACACGTAAAATAATAAAGGTTAAAAATTGCGATTCTAGTATGACACGTCTAGGTTAAAAACCCATAAAACCATTTAGAACCCGGACCTACATAACTCTTCAAAAAATTAGAACTCCGTAATTTAATATGATATAAACAAAAACTACCTATGACGGATCTGTAACTTTACATGAGTATAATTTTATGAAAATTTAATATTTTAGAGTTGGAGATCTTGAAAGACACAACAGTGAGATCATGAACAATACATCTGAAGCTATTAATAAAAATGTTCAAGTTGAAGTCGATCCAGGAGTGGATACTACTGGTAAATATAATATAAATAAATTGTTCAATAAAATTGGTAAAATCAGTTGTGATACATTTAATGCCGAGGCATTCTTTAAACTAAATAGAAAAATTATTGATCATAAACAAAAAAGAATTAATTTTTAGATTAATAAATTGTCAAATCAAATTTATATTTATATTTATTATTTTACATTTATTAAATTTATATTTTATATTTATTATATTGCATTCATATATGAATTATTTTAAATAAATTGCATGTAAAGTAATAAATAATTGTTGGCATAATATAAACTATCATATTAGCTTATGTCTTGCTCTCATTTGAGCTCTCCACATACTTACAATAATAAAGACATGAATATCAAATCACCTAAATTATAACTGATAATTCATTTAAAATAATTCATAGGTATATAATTTTCACAAGTTAAAAACTCAAAATATTATTCAAGTGTTTTAATAATTTAAATTATTTCATTTATAGTTGAAGTTGGATATAATTTATTATTGGGCTGGTCCTTATGGTGGAATCAAGTTTTAGCTATGACCATGAAAAAATCTTTATCATCTTATCGTTCATGGATTTTATTTTTATTACAAAATATCATACCGGCTTTATTTCTATCCGTAGCTATAATAATGTCTAGAAATATTGGAGGATTGAAGGATCTTCCTAATTTAAAATTTGATTTGAATTCGTATAACAATCCTGTTGTTGTTTTAACATCAAATACTAATGGTTTTTCTGAGTTTGCCACAGCTTATCGAAGTCTTTATAAAAACAATTTGATAGATTGGGGAAATCAAGATATGAGTGAAAAAATGTTATTTGAAGTAAGTAACTAATTTTCTAAAAAGGACTTCAACGTAGCGCGAAAACTGGATTGCTAAATAACGAATAATATTATTACCAAAATAATAATATTGTAATTGTCTATTCCGGGGACCAAATATTTTAACTTTCCACAATTGAAACTACTTCAAATTTTGAAAATTTTTATTTTTATTTGATTTTAGTTTACCGTGGTTTTTAAACTATTGCCTGCTTTTCAGTCCTGAGGATGGCAATTAGTCAATAAAGCCAAAACGTCTACCGACAATTTATTTGTTTTAGTTCGTTCTAATATCCCACGATTTTTTTTATCAATATTATTTTATTTCATAAAGTTCAATTAATAATGCACAAAATCTTTTATAAATAATTAAATATCTGCTTTCTCTTTAAAAGTCATTAGTGTAATGGTTATAAAATCTACATATTTTATTGCTTTGTCTAAGACCATCTTTCGTTTGTATCTAGATTTGTAGAATTTTCTTCTATAGTACTAAATTATAAATTATATGTTCTCATTTACACGTAAATATGTAAAATTATGCATCGTGTAATACGGGCTTAAGTTGGAAATATTTAAATTTAAATTTTGATATTATTATATGGAAACTGTACAAAAAGCATTGTAGACTTAAAAGCGAACCATATTAAGCTAAAAGTAAAATAATATGTTTTATTAAAATGTTAATTTCGAAGTAAATAGTTAACAACTTTTAATAAATAGCAACACATCGATTCAAAGATAAAGCTTTATTAATTCAAAAGTGAATCTATTGACTCAAAAGTGAATAATGTCTGATTGTAGTATGAGGGCTTTTATATTAAAAATGCATTTTTTCAATTTAAATTTAGTTTATTTGAATATAAAATTAATCATATAAATAAAACTTACATAAATATAATATAGACGCGTTTTTGGTGTTTTTTTTTCATCGGTGCATGGAATCAAATCTTGCAGATGACAGCAATACTGAATATAATAAAATTGTCACAATACAGTTTTCTTCACCAACTTAAAACAATAAAAAAATCTAAATAAATAATAGCATCAGTAATACCAATTAAATATTTGTGAAGGTGTTACTTTACCTCTGCTTTTAGTAGTATTTGCATGCAGAACCAGGATTGTTTATATTACTATCGTTAATATTTTTATTTTTTCTATGGACGTTCCCATTCACTAGACAATAAATAATGTTTTTTATTTGGATATAAAATATTAAAGTCAATATTAATCTGTAATAAAAATATAAAATTATAATAAGTTATTAGGGTTTACATAAATATTCATACCAATAATTATTGTAGAGCTCTCGAATCCTGAAATTTAAGTCAAACGTTGTTCAACTCACTAAATAATTCGTTGCCAGCTATCATTATGAAAGACCATCAGCAAAAATTAATCTTAAACTATTTTAAAATAAAAGTGTTGCTGTTAATTTTATTAGTTGGTCTTAATATTAAACGTGTTCACTTTTGAAATACATATACTTCTTTCCTTTCCCAAGCAAAGAGTTTCTCTCGGAACTCCTTTCGCAAACCAAACGGTATTATTATTTCGGCAATATATCTTTTTTACTTGACTACGGATGGTATATATACTACGTATACTCACTACTCATACTCTGTAGTATGGAAAAGTATCGTACTCGTAAAAAAATGTTTTTTTAGATTTTGACTTCCTTGAGGTCAAACTAGTTGAAAGAGACCAAATATCAAGAAATGTCTGTGTGTCACTTAATTTTGTGTGCGCTCTAGCGCCCAAACCAACAGAAATTTCTCAACCAAATTACATTAAAATTTTTGATTTGGGCAAATATTAAAAATCCATTCTTAGTTTTACCATGCACACTTAAAAATAAAAATGTTGCTTTTAAAAACGCAAAAAGTTATATAAAAATAAAAACTTTTGAATTTTAGTGTTAACACTCATTTTTAAAGTACGAAATTTCTCTGGGTATAATTTTCTATTTTTAAATTTTCAAATTGCCATATTTTGTATTTTTTTAAATAAAAATGTGCTTAAAAAATATTGATGATGTGATTATCACACACCAATGTGTATTATTTTTTCTATTGAAAATAAAAGATGGCATATTTTAACATAAAATAATTGTAAAATATTACCGTAAACTTCAAATTGGCTTATACTTTCTTTTGCATAAAGGCCCTTACATTATATCGACGTTGTCATGACAAAAAGGCGTAAGCGATTTTTGTAATATTTTACAGGAGAAACAAAAAACATTTTATATCCGTTATTTGTGTTTGTTAATATTGAACTTTGTTTTAAGTAAATAATTCATTCTAGGATTTTTTGGTGAATACACCAAAAACATAAGTAGTGTAAATTGAAATAGTCTTTATTTTAACATCGAAAACGATTTTTGGAAATTTTGGCGCTTACGCCTTTTTGTCGCGACAACGTCGATATGTAAAAAATTAATTGGTTATTATTGGAAAAATGATATAAAATTAAAAAAATAAGCATTAAAATTTAGTAACAAACCAGGAGTACCGAAATGTTTTGTTATTATCAATACGTTAACGATAAAAAATTAAAAATTTTGTCTTTGTTTTAGCTTATATTTTTATTATAATTTATTATTTTTAGACTGCAACAAAAAAAAGTGAAGTAAAAAGGAAGTATATAGCAGGAGCAACATTCAACCAGAAAGAAATTACGGCATGGTTTAATAACGATCCATACCATGCTCCTCCATTATCGTTACAATTAATAATGAATTCGATATTACAAGTTGTGAAGGAAGGATACAGTTTTGAATTTCATCACCACCCATTACCTTATACTATTGAGACACGGGTAAGAGATTAATCGAAATGAGTTTCTGAAGTTATTTTAATTTGCGTAAAGTTATTAACACAAATACATTGTAACCGTTTGAAATTCAGATGTTTTTCAAAAGTGATCGTTCTATAATCCAGACCGAAAGCACTGAGCATTTGTATCATAATGTATACAAAATAAATAAAACAACTTCGAACGTGATACAGTACATAATAATATAATTATATTACTTAAAATATTTATTATTGTATTACTTAAAGTTTTAAAGATTATTTAATATTATTATACTGTACATATTTGTTGTTTAAAGTTATTTTGTTTATTCTGTAAAGATAAGAGAAACCAAACATTTTTATCGCTTAAACGTAACATCAGACTAAGAGCTCTTGACGGATTTCATTCCGGATTAGTTACGAGGTAACAGATCAGCGTGTCTTTAATAAAATAAAAAATTATCAGAAATAAAATATGTTAGAGTACTTGCGCGGTTTGTCTTACAATTATGTAATCAATTAATATGTAAAAATATACATTTTTTGGCGGAGCCAAGTGGTCCGGTACCAAGCTAGGAAATGCCGAGTTGTCACGTACCGGAGAAAACATTTGCCATTTACGGTTTTGTATATAAGAAGTATCTATTTTAGAGCCATACAATTTTTAGAACTGTCAAAATTCGGAATGAACTCCGGCGGTAGCTTTTAGTCTAATTATTATTGGAGTTGCGTTACATAACCAAACATATTATTATTATAGATGTTGCAATAGGGGCAACAATAAAGTAAAAAGAATTATTTCATGAACTGAAATGTATCATGAAATTTTGATATTATGCAATAAATTGCTTTATTTTGTTGCTTATATTGTTATTATTTTAATTATCTTTTGTGTTAGCGGTGCAAAGAATGATTCAAAGACCAGACTTATCAATTTATTCATAAAATATGTTTTACTGTTATTTTAGATAAACCATGAAAATTCTAAACCAAATATGGGATATCAAATAGCTTTAAACTTGGGTTTTAGTTTAGCTTTTTCATCTGCATTCTATACGATGTTTTACATAAAAGAAAGAGCAAGTAAAGCAAAACATTTACAATTTGTATCAGGCATTACTTTCTCATCATTTTGGAGTACAGCATATATATGTGATTTTCTATCGTTTATTTTTACCTCAGTATTAATTATAATCACACTATTAATATTACAAGAAGATGGTTTCAAAACTGCAGATGAATTAGGTACATATTATGTAATTATTTGAACGCAAATATTTAAGTTATATCGGATATTATACTAAAAATTTTACTGTAAAACTTGACGACAAAATTGAAAATATTTTGTAATTAATTTATTCAGTTAATTTCTTTCGATTGGTTAAAACATTGCAGCAATATTTAGTAATAAAACCAGGTAAAGTGGTTTGAAGTAAAGCATACGCGACTACCAAATACCATGATATAATAAAATAAATAAGATTTGACAGATGCGAATTCCACTTTAGTAATTGTTGCGCATGACGTCACGTGAAGAGTAAAATTATGCGCGTAATCATATTTCGAACCAATGATATGATACATATAAATTGCATTTTGATAATTCTGTGTTGATTGCGAAAAAGTGCTTAAGTCAATATTTACCAAACTGAGATAATAGCGAAAAACAAAATTAGGTAAAATTGAACTTGTTGTACTGACCAACATTTTGAGAGTATATAATTCTCATATAATTCTGAGTTTAAACTCAACAATGGCCAAAGTTTTGGTAGCAAGTAAAATCATCATCTGGGATGAATGCACAATGGCAAACAAACGCGCATTGAAATTACTTAGATGAAGCATTTTATTGAATATCTCGCTTAATATGTACGCTATGACTTAGGCAGTTATATCAAAAGATAGAGCAAGTTGTTTTCTATAGGAATATGTCAAAACCTCCATTTTGCAAAAACATGACTTAAGCACTTTTTCGCAATCAACACAGAATTGTTGCGCATAACGTCACGTGGAGACTATATAATCTGCGCAATAGCATCTTTTTATTTATTATATCATGACCAAATACGCATTATCACAGATTAGTGATACTAATCTGTGATATTTAAAATGTTAAATTATTAACTCGCTGATATTAAATAATATTAAAACTTTAATTATTATTATTAGTTCACTTTGTTCTGATGACGGAAGGAAATAATCCTCTGAAAGCTTAATAAATAATTTAATTGATTTTTTAATTAATAACTTGAAATAAGTAAAGCTTTAATATTATCTAATCTGTGCGATATTATAGTTGCGAATACGAATTCTCCAATCACCTGTTGGGTTAGGGCTAATAACTTAAAGTACCTAGTTGATACACATTAAATGTTGACAATCTCTCAAGAAACTGGCAAAGGGCAACAAAATTGCCCTACGCTGGGTGCCAGGTCATCAGGGAATAGAGAGTAATGAAATACTCAAGAACCCCCCCGACTGGACCCGAACCATTCTGTAGGCTAACCAAAACACACAGAGGGCTAGAGGTTCAAAAATGGGAGGCATAAAGCAAAGAAATAACCCTTTGAAAAAAATAATACATTGCCCGGTGAAATACCACCTCAAAAAAATGAGACTGGAAGGAAATGACAGGTGCAGACTTTGTGAATCGAAAACAGAGACGGCCGAGCACATTCTCTGTAACTGCAATGCCTTAGCCCGACTTAGGCTCAAACATATGAGACAGATACAACTGAAGCCCAAAGAGGTAAAAAGCTTACCTCTCAGGAGCATTCTGTGTTTCACTAGCAAAATTGAATTTCTGAATAACTAATTAGTAGGGTTATAAAAAAAGATCAATACTGGTTGCAGTTCTGAAAGGCTCTCGCAGCCAAATAACCCCGAAGTACAATACAATATAACATCATCCGATGGCTACTAATACGCTTTTTCTATTGATTAGTTATCATTTACATGTAAATTTTATGTAAAATTATGCATCGTGTCATACAGGCTTTAGTAATACTCCCAAAAGTTTAAGTTAAACAATTGTTTAATCGGGTATTAATCCACACAAGAAGTTCACTTTTTATTGGATAAAATTGTTTTTACTAATAATAAAAGAGTAAGCACATGAAGATTCGTGGGAGAATTTTATAAGTAAAATAGAAAACGATTTACATGGCCGACAAACAGTTGCATATAAACTAATGAAACACCTAAACAGAACAGAAAAAGACGTAGCAAACATACATACAATAATGAAAGAAGACTGGATAAAACATTATCAAGAGATGTGGTACAGTCCAATAGCGGAAGATGTAGAAGAATCAGAAACAGCATACACACCAGAAATAGACCCTATAATAGATATTAATGAACTAGAGAAGGCTTTAAAAAACACAAAGAACAGGAAAGCAACAGGACTTGATAACATCAATTCAGAATTAATTAAATACGGTGGTCTACTCCTTAAATTTCGAATATTACACCTTTTCAATATGTGTTGGAAAAGATGTACCATACCAGACGAATGGTACGAAGCAAGAGTAATATCTATATTCAAGAAAGGAGAAAGACAAAACACAAATAACTATAGAGGAATAAGCCTGCTGAACTCTACATACAAATTATATAGTAAGATCATAAACGAACGGCTTCAAGTTATCTCGGATGCTCTTTTATTGGAAGAACAAGCAGGATTCCGAAAAGGAAGATCATGCGCTGACAACGTCTTTACGATAAATCAAATAATACAAAAAAGACGAGAACTTAATTTAGAGACTCATCTAGCTTTCATGGACTACGAAAAGGCATTTGACCGAATAATTAGATCGAAACTATGGAAAATAATGTCTAAAAGAGGATATCCAAAGCATCTAATAAAAACTATACAAACTCTTTATAAAAATAGAAAAATCTACATTGATACAGGAAAATAAATAACCACATCAATCAAAACTATAATCAAGGGTTACGGCAAGGATGCAGTTTGTCACCTACTCTTTTTAATATATACATAGACGATCTAATGAGAGAATGGAAAAAAGATGTAGACTTAGGTATTAAACTGGGTTGGCGGGTGTACTTGAACACTGTTTTGTTTGCCGATGACCATGTTATCATACAAGATAACGAAAATAAATTACAAAAAGCAATCTACAATCTTCATAAATTGAGTTCCAAATACAATCTTCGAATATCAACCCAAAAAACCAAGACGATGGCCTTTTTAGGACCTGATCCAATAAGAACAAAGATTGTAATTGACAATAACATTCTAGAACAGGTAAATCATTTCCAGTTCTTAGGTTGCGATGTCACATATAAAGAAAATAAAGATATAGGTAATAAAATCAGTAAATATCAAAGAATATGTGGCACAATTAGAAGAACGTTAGGAAGAAAAACAAAGAAAGAAACGCAACTGAAGTTCTACAAAGTAATGGCTGCTCCTACCATACTATATGGCTGTGAAAACTGGATAGTAAGAAAAAAAGACCTCCAGAATATCCAAACAGCAGAAATGAAATTTCTAAGAGCAGTTAAAGGATGCACCAGAGAAGATAAAATAAGAAATGAGGACATAAGAGAAGAACTAAACATGTATTCAATTGTAGAAAAAACCCAGAAATATAAAGAAAACTGGAAAGAACACTTAACACGTATGGAAAACAATAGAATCCCAAAACAAGCACTTGAATACAGTCCTAGGGGGAGAAGAAGCGTCGGTTGACCAAGGAAACGATGGTGAAGCCGGAACAGGCAAAAGTGCCTAAACCTGGAAAGGCAGAAGAAGAAGAAGAATAAAAGAGTAATGGAGTAATTTCACCTGCCATCTAACGAATTTTTGTTGAAAAAAAATTTGTGAAGAGGGTTATAATAATTACTTATATTGACAGTGACAAATTAAATTAAATTGTTTTTTCATTTTTAAACTGTCAATTATAAACAAAGTTTCAACAAAAATTCGTTAGATGGCAGGTGAAATTACTCCTTTACTCCTTTTTTACTCTTGTAATATTCGAACGCGGTCATTATAATCAATTATAATTCTGTAATTTTTTGTTTATTTGTCTAAGCACGTTGGATAATGGTAGAGAAAATTTTAAAAAGTGATTATTTTTTGACGTAAACTGACCCGCTGAATATCATTCATAGCAACGTAAATGTTTACTATAATAAAATGGTTGCCTAGATGTTTTGCGTTCTGATTGGCGTATATTATAATGAACAAAATAATCAAATGTAGCTTATAGAGATTAGAAATCAGGCAACAAAATTTTGATAATAATTCTTACATTTATTATGCTTTTGCTTATTTTAGGACGCGTTTTATCCATTTTATTTGTTTTTGGATTTTCCATGTTACCGTTAATGTACTTGGCATCACTATGTTTTGATGTTGCTGCTTCTGGATTTACTAAAATATCGTTGATTAACATTTTCATGAGTACGTAATATTATTTGTAGCTATAAAAATGAAATGAATTAATAAACAATGTTATATACAGGTGGGGGACTGCTGTTGGTGATACAAATTTTATCAGCATTGGAACTTGGAATAGCCAAATTTTTAAATAATTTAATGCTTTTCTTTCCTCACTATTCCTTATGTACATCTTTGATAAACTTACTATCTCTTAATATACAAAAATCATTATGCTCTGCTTCTCTTGACCAAATCAATGAGTACGCTTCACAAATTCTTTTCAAAGATGATTATTGTGGTAAGTTTACAATATTGTAGATGCAGATAAATTAAATTTTAAAAACTTGCTTGTTTCTACGCATATTTTAGAACAACTACCGGATTATTATGATTTTGCATCTCCCGGAATAGGACGCAATATTTTTTTTTCAGTTATTGGCGGTGTCATATTTATATTAATTCTTGTTATCATCGAAAACGTCACCTGCAGTAGCCTTAAGTATAAATTATGCAATAGAACTTCAAAATCTGTTATTGAATTTATAAATAAAGAGGACGACGATGTGCTCCAAGAGAAACAAAAAGTTGAAAATTTTTCTGCAGATGATACAAAAAATTATGCAGTAGTAATGAAGAATATTTCAAAATATTTTAAAAGTATAGCGGCTGTTAACAAATTGTTTTTAGCAATAAGCAAATATGAATGTTTTGGTTTGTTGGGAGTCAACGGAGCGGGCAAAACAACTACTTTTGAGTTATTAACAGGAGATATCAAGAATTTTAATGGCAATGCATGGATAAATGGATTAAGTTTGCGAACAGATATGAAAAAAATTTATAAGTCAATTGGTTACTGTCCTCAATTTGATGCATTGTTAGATGATTTAACGTGCAAAGAAAACTTAATAATATTTGGATTAATTAGGGGATTAACACTTACCGATAGTAAACTTGAAGCTGAAAAATTATCGACACAATTTGATTTCCATCAACATTTAAATAAAAAAGTAAAAGAATTAAGTGGAGGCAATAAACGTAAACTTAGTACTTCCATAGCACTGATAGGAAATCCTTTGGTAGTTTATCTTGATGAGCCTACAACAGGTATTGTACTATTTTTGTATTAAATTGTTTGTATTGTTTGTAATAAAACAAAAATATTTAATATAAGCTAAGATTTAATTTGTTTGAAAAATCTTATAAAATTTATTGACTATTTAAACGAGGTGCTATATTTTGTTGTATTTTTGAAACAACAGTGTAAGCAGAAGATCTTTGATGTTTTGGAAGATCTCGGGTTAGATGTTCGTGCCAGTCAGTAGATTAGTTAGATTTTGAACTTTAACTGAAGAGTCTTAAGGTACGGTTCACTCGCTGCTTAAACTAATTAGAAAGAGGAAAACAAAGCAAACGTGGAACTTATCATGTTTAAGTAGTTCATCTAGACCGTTTTGGTTAAACGTACTTAATTAATAGTCGATTGCATACCACAGTTGGCGTTCTTTTATTTTCAATGCTAAAATTTTGGATGTTTTTGAATAGATCAGTCAATAGAATTTTGCAAGAGAAATTGTATCAGTTTCACAAATGTGCAAATGCTTTCTATTCCATAACGCCAAAACAGCGAATGTGTCACATTTAATGCCAAAATATCATTAAAAATTTATATTCATATAAACAAAAATTAGTTTTGGTCACTTGAAATTCTTATTTTTAGTGAAGAAATGAATAATCAAATTCGTTTATTTCAGAACTAGAAATTTGCACATTCGCTGTTTATGCACTCGGGTGACGATGATAGTAAGAATATAGAATTAGAAAATATTGTTTAACTTGAATTATCAAAAAATTCATAGCACACAAAAAGCAACTAAGATAAGAAGATAAGCCAAACGCACGAAATGCAGAAGTAGTCGGGACATTAGACCACAAACCTCATTGCATTATAAATCGCCTAATTTCGACTTTAGCATTACGGCAGTCTCATGAGATGCACCCTGGCTTTGTCATGCCAATGCAACGAAATTATCAGTCACATAAGATAGATTATGGTATGACAATGCCAAGTACGTACACAGTGGAAGTATACTTAGTTTTCAAAATATGGAATTTATCATCACAATTAAAAGAATAACATACTATAAATTTAATATATTATTTATCATAGATTTTTGACATCTGTGAACATATACGTACCCATACAATTCTTTATAATCATAATTCAAATATTTAAGTAGCAAATAATATAAAGTACCTGCTGGTATATCTACATAAATAGGGAGAATTCTTGATGCAATAATAATCGAACAAATTATTCCATTACGTTTAAACAAAATGTTAATACCTCTTTGTTTCAAAGCAAAAAAAATGTAAAAAAAATCAAAAAAAATGATTGCAAAAATAAAAATTGATGTTTTTTTTTAAGATTTGTTTATAAATTTACTTCAATTAAATCATGAATAGTAAATTTAAACAAATTTATTTAATAGTATTTGTAAAATAAAAAAGTAGGTACCAATAACTAGGTACTAATTAATTGTAATTGATAAAATTAATATAGGTATGGATCCTGCCACTAAGAGGTTTCTTTGGAATGTTCTTTGCAAAATTCGAGATAGTGGTAAATGTATTGTATTGACATCCCATAGTATGGACGAATGTGAAGCACTTTGCACAAGATTGGCAATCATGGTGAATGGAGAATTTATGTGCTTAGGTTCTACACAACATTTAAAAAGCAAATATTCAAGTGGATATTTGTTAACTATAAAACTAAAAAGGAATGAAAACTACAACGAAATTGATGATTCTAAATTAGAAGCCGTAAATAACTTTGTTAAAGATAAATTTTTGAATGTCGAAATTCAAGAAAAGCATACGGAGTTAATAACTTTTTCTATAAATGACAAAACCAAAACTTGGTCAAAAATGTTTGGAATATTAGAGAGAGCCAAAGAACACTTAGATATTGAAGACTACTTTTTAGGCCAAAATAGTCTTGAGCAGGTATGTGTTTCTTATACTACAAAAACAATTTTATCATACTTTTAAAGATTTTTAAATATTCCTCATGTCGAATGTTATGCATGTATACAATAATATACAACACTGACATAATAAAAACAAAACAGAAATATCCTTTTACCATTCAATTAATTTTTTTAAAAAGTGCTAGGCGATTTAACTTTATTTTAGTGACACTTCGATTACCTATTGCCGTTCACATAACTACCATTCTAAAATGAAATTAAATATTACTCTAAAAATATTAAATAGCCGATGAGGTGTTTTAAGAAGTGAAATTTTGATAAATTTTCTTTATACTAGCTTGGAAATTCGATTTTTTCATCCTCGTAACATAAAATACTTTGAAAAGTAATGATCGAGTATCATAAATTAAAGAACTATTGTAAAACGAATTCATCGGACTATCCACTTTTATTCAAAGCCAATACACATGCTCCCCCCATTCCAAATAAAGTTAAATTTTTCCGAATGATGTTCGGACAGAAATTTATCTACTATAAAATGCTAGAATACACCTGCAGCAAAATAGCGGTTGAGCAAAATAGCAAAAATAGCAAAATAGTTTTGGTTCTTGTACAGACATTTATTTTTTTTAAATTTTTTTAAAATTTTGTTTTTATTTTATTTTTTATTTTATTTTTTATTTCATTTTTATTTTTTTATAACATTTTATTTTTGATTATGGAAAAAGTTGTAAAATTTGATATTAATAATTATAACAATGTTTTAACTTACAACAAAGAATGTATAGATTTGTGCATGTTGGAGCACAAATGTTAATGCGTTTTTGGTGAATGGTCGAAACAGTTTAAATTAATTATTTTATCTTATAAGTACCTACATCAGCTAATATATCTTGTACCAATAAATTAACAGCAAATCAAATTTTTCGAATTATTTTGACGATTTTATATTTTTAGATATTTATATCTTTCGCAAAGAAGCAAATAGTACATTCCAACAAAGATGGCGACAAAAAACTTAAATAAAAATAGCTATTATTAATATTTTTTTTTTCTCAACGATTGGCGTTATTATGAGCCAATAATAAATAATGTTGTGTCAATCATTCAAACTCGTTAGTACTAGAATTTGTCTAGAACCGAAAAAGCGGGCATAAGCCTCGATTATTGATGTTTTGCTGTGAATATCGATCATTCAATTTATAGTAATATGAATGCAACATATTTAGGTATGAATTTTGAAAACTTCTTTGTTAAACTTTTGTAAAACTTTGTTATTCTTAATTTCATTTATTAATAAAAAAAATTCGATACATGTTTGTGTGTAAGTAAATTGTGTTAAAATGTGAAATAAAATCAAATAAATTTAATTATCATTTTTGTCATTTTACACGTTTACATTATTTAGTTATAAATTTTATAAAATTTCAAAATTATTAGCAATGTATAGTCTATGGAGACTAAATAAACGTTATTATTATTATTATTTTATTTAAAATCTCACATTTACAGTGGTATAAATATAGAATGGGGGATTTAGCTCCAATCATTTTACATTATGTGTTAAATATTTTTATTATGTTAGAGCATTTAAAAATTTTCTAACAAGGTGGCAATAATTCTAAAATTATTGCTTTTTGCATCTCAGGGAATAATTTTGAAGAAAAGCCTAAACGGGAAAGATGGGTTTTAAATTTAGAAGATACCACACCAGTAGCCGATATTACTATTGGTATTATAAAGATTTTTGTTAGACTCCATACACTCATCATTTCCATCGCTAGTGCCTCGTACTTACGGATTTTCTCTTTTTCTGTATTCAACACGTTTTTAGACAAACGCACAGCAACATCTATGGTAGTTGCATTTTTGTCTCGCTGGTTTATTAAAACAATGTCAGGTCTATTATAACTAATTTCCCTATTCGTTAAGATTAACCTACCCCAGTATAAAAAGGAAGATTCATCTTCAAGGACAGGTTCCGGAATATAGTCATAATATGGCTTAAAATTGTCTGACAAGCCAACTTTCTTTGCAATTTGCTGGTGTAATCTTACAAACTTGATTATGTCTTCGAAGGTAGTCAGTAGGAGGCAGATACTAGCAGCCGGCTATTATGTGTTCTATCGTTTCGTTGAGAACGTTACATTTACGACAGTGATCTGCAACTTCCAAATTCATGATGTGTTTTTTGTAATTGCTCGTTGCAATAACTCCATCTTGAATAGCATACATGAATCCTTCGGTTTCTAAATGTAGCAATCCTATTTTAAGCCATTCTACTGACATATCTTTATCAATTCCATTAGAGTCTAAAATTGTCGGATGTTTGCCATGCAGAACTTTATTTTTCCAATTTACATCTAAATCACTTTTTAGTTCACAATTAAAATTTCTATTCTTTAAATTTAGACCACTAAATGTTTATCACAGCTAATCATGTGCTGAATTAAAGGAGTGTTCAAAGAGTAAAAATAGTAATAGAGATTATTGTTGAGAATAGGTCTAGTTTAATTAATCATCTACAAGTAGATATTAAATTTTATACTTCTTTACAAACTCATTATAACATTAGTAGAGACAGTCATTATAACATTAGTGAGGACGGTCCTGACTGTCTCTACTAATGTTATAATGAGTTTGTAAAGAAGTATAAAATTTAATATCTACTTGTAGATGATTAATTAAACTAGACCTATTCTCAACAATAATCTCTATTATTTAAAAATAAGGTCAACTATATACACGTTTTAAAGAAATGCAAATTTCCAATTTAAAACTTATTTTAGTAAAAATAGTCACGTAATAATTTAGTTAAAGATTTGCACAAATTAAATAAATTTATAAGACCTTGCCCTCCTTTCTTTCTTTTGATGTACAGCCTTTCGATTGCTGATTTTGGATGTAAATATCTATATTTGTATAACATCTTTCAAGTTAAAGTGTCCAAGGCATTAAGGTCTGTATTCGACCACTTTAAAACTCCAAAAGAATACGATAAGACTGGAAACGCCCACGAGTTTATAGCTGATATCATATTTCGAGAGTTTAATAAATTTTCCACCATGAGCCGTTCCATCAGGGTGTTGAGTGGTGTATACTGAAAATTTAGGTATTTTTAGGAAACTTTTTTTTGTGAAATGTGTTTCAGATATTAGCATAATATCTATTTCATAATTGCTGATAAACTTTTGTATTTCTTGACTATGCTGACTTAGTCCGTTGGCGTTCCATAGTACTAATTTAAGGTGTTTTGCTATTTGGATTTTTTGTGACGAGTGCCGTTAATAGGTTTAAAACAGTATTCATCTGTTGGATGAGCTCCTTCATCATTTGTTTTAATTCTAATATGTCGTTTGGCTGTTGATATACTTGCTGTTGTTGTTGCGGTACCTGGTAGTTAGGATTTGCTGTTTGGTGTATATATTGAGCATATACAGGTCTTCCTTGTACTATTTCTGCATAAGATGTTCCTGGTTGGATTTGTTGTGAAGGCAATTTAATATTAGTTGGTTTATCTTGTTTATTACGTAATGGAGGAAACGTTCTATTATGTAATTGCTTGTAAACAGAACATCCTCTATAATTTGCAGGATGGCCACCATCGCATAGCACGCATTTAACATTTTTCGATCTTTCTTTTCTGGGACACAGACTTGTCAGATGATCTCCGGCACATTTGGGCTTCTGTGGCAGAATCCCTTGGTATGGCCATACCTTTGACATTTTTGACATTGTGGTATTTCTTCTGTTTGAGTCTTGTTTGAGTCTAGGAGGTTCAAACTTAATTTTTGTATGCAGTAAGCTGTTTACTTGATATATTTCTTTATTGTTGTCGCTCGGTTTTAGATCAATATAGAAGAGCTGTAAGGGTGCTTTAGTTTTTGCATTTTTAATGTTGTATACGTTAACTACTGTATGTCCCAATTCTTCAATTGCTTCTTTAATTACTTTTACTTCGGTAGAGTAATGAATTCCTCTTAGTACTACTTTAAAGCTTCTCTCTTGTTTTAATTTATAGGTATGAAATTCTGTCTTTTTTTCGTCGAGTGCTTTGATTATATCTGTATATGCTTGTGTATTTTTTGGCTGTATTTTAACTTCATCACCACCTAGGACTTTCAATTCGTAATTATTTGTCGCTACCGCTTCAAGTAGAATTCTAAGGGGTTGAATATTTTTAACCCCTTCCACAAATAGGGGAGGTGATTTAGGGATTTTTTCCTTTGATGTTTTTTCGACTTCCTCTTCTCGGTCTTTTTCGACTTCCTCTTCCCGTTCTCCTTCGTTAGCCAACACTTCGTATGGATTTTTATTTAATGTTATCGGTTGTCCGAGCCAGTAATCATTTAATCTTGTTTGTTTTGTGATTCTCATTTGCTTTTCTGAACTATTTCTCAGGCGTTTTTTAGGTTGTATCCATGGTTGTTCACGAGTTTGTGGCCGTCATTATTAGAACCTCCATTAAGCATCACCTATTGGATAACTATCAAGAAAACCACATACAAGCGACCAGTGTGGCTGTGGAGGACTGGATTGGACCATTAACAATAACAGCTGTTTACTGTCCTCCCAAACATGCAATCAAAGCAAATCAATTTGAACATTTCTACAGTAGTCTTGGTAATAGATTTATTGCCGGAGGAGATTATAACGCGAAACATCCTCAGTGGGGATCACGACTGGCTTCTCCTAAAGGGCGAGAGTTACTGAAAGCGATGCAAAAAAATAATTTACAATGTTTGTCAACTGGACAACCTACCTACTGGCCTACCGATCGAAGAAAAATCCCCGATTGTATTGATTTTTGTGTAATTAAAGGATTGCCTGGTAATTGCTTAACAGCGGAAGCTAGTTATGAACTATCGTCTGATCATTCTCCAGTATTAGTAACTGTAAGCACAAAAATACTCAGAAAAACTAAAGCACCGACACTATCTTCCAAAAAAGCCAACTGGGTAAACTTCAAGCTACTAGTAGAAGAAAACCTACAGTTGCAGATTCCATTAAAAACCGAAATTGATATAGAAGAAGCAGTCGAACACCTAAACAAAACAATACAGCAGGCAGCATGGGATTTCACACCAGAATCAAAAACTGACGATCCCATTGATGAGTGTCCTACAAACATCAAACAAAAAATCAAAGAAAAACGTGACTTAAGAAAACGATGGCAATTAACAAGGCATCCTCACGACAAAGCAAATTTAAACAAAGCAGTTAAAGAGTTAAAACAGCTTTTACAAAATGATAAAAACAAATGCATTCAGAATTACTTAAAAAGTTTGACTCCAACTGAAGCCACAGACTATTTCCTATGGAAAGCAACCAAAAAGTTAAAACAACCTCAATTTACAATGCCTCCATTGAAAATGGAAAATGGAAACTGGGCAAAAAGCGACAAGCAAAAGGCCGAACTATTTTCAAGACATTTAAGTGAAGTTTTCCAACCTTTCGAATCAAGTATGGAATCAGAGGACGAAGAAGTTTATAAATTTTTAGATGCACCTGGTCAACTGGAACTACCATTAAAAAAATTTAAAATATCAGAGATAAAATCTATGATTAACAAAAAAATTAATCCTAAAAAGGCACCTGGATATGATCTTATAAATAGAAAGGTGCTTAAAGAACTACCACAAAAAGGTATAAAATTTATAACTCAACTTTTTAATTCTATTCTAAGAACAGGTCATTTTCCAAGCCAATGGAAAGTGGCTCAAATAATAATGATACTAAAGCCAGGTAAACCTCCAGAAGATGTAAAGTCATATAGGCCTATTAGTCTTCTCCCAATTTTGTCAAAGCTATTTGAACGAATGCTTCTAAAAAAGATTATGCCACTATTAGAAAAACTCAAGCTTATTCCAGACCACCAATTTGGGTTTAGACGAGAACATGCTACTATAGAACAAGTTCATAGATTGGCTGCAAAAATAAATTGAGCCTTCGAAGACAAGAGCTACTGCTGTGCAGTTTTTTAGATATAAGTCAGGCCTTTGATAAGGTTTGGCATGAGGGACTCTTGTACAAGTTAAAAAAGATACTACCGGATAACTTATTTATCATATTAAGATCGTACCTCAAAGACCGGCATTTCTATGTTAAATTTCAAAATAAATTCACCACTCTAAATCAAATAAAATCTGGAATACCACAGGGTAGCGTACTGGGGCCGATCCTCTATCTGATTTATACGGCAGACCTACCAACTAGTTCTAATACCACCACAGCCACATTTGCAGACGATACTGCCATACTAGCAATACATAGAGTACCTAGTACAGCTTCAAAAATGATACAAGAAATTTTAAATAAAATAGAACCATGGTTAAAGAAGTAGAGAATTAAAGCCAATGAAACCAAATCTGTGCATGTTACATTTACGCTAAAAAGAGATACATGTCCCCCAGTACATCTAAACAATCATCAGCTTCCACAATCTGAAGAGGCTAAATATTTGGGTATTTACCTTGACAGACGATTAACTTGGCGCAAACATATATTTACAAAAAGAAAACAGCTTGGAATAAAACTACAAAAACTGTTCTGGATGATGGGCAAAAATTCAAAACTGACAATTGAGAATAAGCTGTTAATCTACAAAGTCATATTAAAACCTATTTGGACATACGGAATACAACTATGGGGCTCAGCCTCTAACAGCAACATAGAAATTCTGGAGAGATTTCAATCCAAAATACTACACAGAAAAAAAAGATTAGCAAATTCATCTAAAAATTATATGAAATCATTTAAAGAAATTGATTGTATTTTAACCAAATAATCAAATTAAGTAATTCATTTAATTTAAATTAGATGATTTAAACATTTACACAATAATCAAATCATAGAAACAATTAGTTGAATCTTTCAATTTTTTTAATAGTTTGATGAATTAATGTATTTGTTTTATTTAATTGCAATAGACAATATATCTACAAAAATTAACTGAATTTTTAAATAATTTCCCTGAATTGACTAATAAAATTACATTCTTCATTTAATTGTATTAAATAATACACCTAAAATAATTAGTAGAATGTTTGAAATGATTTCATTGAATTGGCAAATAAATTTAGTTGTTTTATTTATTTTAATTTACTGATTTATCAATACTTTCTCTATAAAACATTCATTTACATTAAATGCTTTGGATAAATAAATTTTCTGAATTGATTAAAAACATTAGACGATTCATTTAATTGTATTTAATAATACACCAAATATAATTAGTAGAATGTTTGAAATGGTTTCATTGAATTAACAAATAAATTTAGATGATTTATTTACTTTAATTTACTGATATAACCGTTTTGGCGCAAAAGACGGTTCGGCGCGAAGACGGTTCGGTGCGAGGACGATTCGGCGCAAAGACGGTTTGGTGCGAGGCCGGTTCGGCGCAGAACAAAATACTTTTTATATAAACATAAATCATTATAGAAGTAGCTTGGTCGCTTTAAACTAATATATTAATTTTAAAATTTATTTTGCTATTATCCTTAAAAAAATTTATACATAAGTAATAAAAATCAAAATTTAACAGTTTATGTCGTTAATGAGACCTATCAACACGTTGCCAAACTTGAGCACACTTCTTGGCACATTCGATGTTTGTGTATTTGAAAGCAAACTGATGATGCTTTGAGGAAATATATGTTTTCAAAAAATATTTAACAGTTTTAATATCTTCTTCCGTATCGTTAGCACGGCAATCACAATGATAAACGTCTAAATGGTTATTAATCCTTTCTCACTGTATTTAATTTTCGTATTGCGGATTAACAACAGATTATCTTTGATATTCTAAAAATGACAAAAATAATAATATAAATATCACAAAATATTTTATAATGAAAGTTTACCTGTACAAATACTGCTAATCCACGCCGTTCGTCTGCAATTATTGTCGACTTGCTTCCATATTGTATTGTAAGTCTGACTGTCTTCTTTAATGATGGTGGGAACTAAAATTGCATTCAAAAGAATGGTATAAAAATAATCTCTGAAACCTAAAAGTATAAATAGAATTAAATAAATAGATGAAATAAATGATAATGGCTAATTTACGATTACTTACCGTTGTTGATTTTTTGGGCTTGGAATGGATGCAATTTTAGGTCTTAACTAAAATTTAAAATGAAACCCGGGCGAAGATAAGTGATGCTTTGAGGAAATTGTTAAATGGTTGTTAATCATTTCTCACTGTATTTAATTTTCCTATTGCGGAATAGAAATTAAGAACATAAACCTCTTTTTCATTTATACATACCTTCTTTGAGTAATGTTGCCATTATAAGTTAACTATTGAGTATAACTTTATTGGGATTATCTTTGATTCTTGTTTTATAAATTGTTGCGAAAATTTTGGTTTCGTAGTACCGGAATATTTCAAATTCACAAAAGAACTCTCTACTTTTCCAAGTAGGTACACTTATTTATTGTCGATTATGTATAAAATTACTAAAAATAATATTAAAAAAATAAATATACATAAATATACAATTAATTATTGCCCTTACTTAAAATTCCTGCCCGCTTGTAATTGTTGGAGATTAGACTTCCTAAATTCTCTATGATTTCATTTTACTTCTACCACTGATATAGTTGATATAGTAATTTTACGGACCAGCATTGCCAACTTAAATTTAATTTGTTGTTAATGCTGCCAAATTTAAATTCTAACTTGTTAAAACAGGACCGTCTCCTGATATAAAAACTTAGGGTCAGTTGTATAAAAGAGTATCATCCTTGACCATGGATCAAGCTCTAATGTAAACCAATCAGTACAGTTAAAATTTTATTTTAAGTTTTCTATTTTTATTAAGGTATCTAACCTTTTATTAAGGTATCTATGTTTTAAGGTATGTATGTTTTATTAAGGTATCTAACTACAAAGTAGATAGCGCGAACAGGAATTTAGGGCCAGTTGTATAAAGGAGGGTTAACTCGGGGATCAGCTGATCCTGGATCAAGAGGTACATTGTATAGGTATACAGGGTGTCCCCGGATACACTTTACATAATTTAGGTGCGTGATAGAGAGGAAACTTTTCTAACAAATAGTACTTTTCCGCCGCGGTAGTGAAACGTATTTTACATCGTAGTGCACAGAAAATCTTGATAAAATTAATTCAGGTGTTATATTTTTGTTTTATTAAAAAAAAATAAAAATACATAAAATAATATACTTCATACTTTGAATATTATATTATTAACGCACATTACTAATTATATTTGGTGTATTATTAAATACAATTAAATGAATCGTCTAATGTTTTTAATCAATTCAGAAAATTTATTTATCCAAAACATTTAATGTAAATGAATGTTTTATAGAGAAAGTATTAATAAATCAGTAAATTAAAATAAATAAAACAACTAAAATTATTTGCCAATTCAATGAAACCATTTAAAACATTCTATTAATTATATTAGGTGTTTTATTTAATTAAATTAAATAAATCATCTAAATTTATTTGCCAATTCAATGAAATCATTTCAAACATTTTACTAATTATTTTAGGTGTATTATTTAATACAATTAAATGAATCATCTAATGTTTTTAATCAATTCAAATAATTCATTTAATCAAAACATTTAATGTAAATGAATGTTTTATAGAGAAAATATTTATAAATCAGTAAATTAAAATAAATAAAACAACTAAATTTATTTGCCAATTCAATGAAACCATTTAAAACATTCTACTAATTATATTAGGTTTATTATTTAATATAATTAAATGAAGAATGTAATTTTATTAGTCAATTCAGGGAAATTATTTAAAAATTCAGTTAATTTTTGTAGATATATTGTCTATTGCAATTAAATAAAACAAATACATTAATTCATCAAACTATTAAAAAAATTGAAAGATTTAACTAATTGTTTCTATGATTTGATTGTTGTGTAAATGTAAATCATCTAATTTAAATTAAATGAATTACTTAATTTGATTATATGGTTAAAATACAATCAATTTCTTTAAATGATTTCATATAATTTTTAGATGAATTTGCTAATCTTTTTTTTCTGTGTAATTGTTTCTATGATTTGATTATTGTGTAAATGTTTAAATCATCTAATTTAAATTAAATGAATTACTTAATTTGATTATATGGTTAAAATACAATCAATTTCTTTAAATGATTTCATATAATTTTTAGATGAATTTGCCAATCTTTTTTTTTCTGTGTATTGTTAAGTGGTGGGGGTAAAATTATTAAACTTATTGGTTCGTTCATTTATTAGCAACCTATAAAGATTAGATGACGATTAGAAGTGCGTTATTGTGACGTAATCATAACCCTGCGCCCCAGAACGTAACAGACACTCTTGGGGTTTTAATACATTTATAAATCAGTAAATTAAAATAAATAAAACAACTAAATTTATTTGCCAATTCAATGAAACCATTTAAAACATTCTACTAATTATATTAGGTTTATTATTTAATATAATTAAATGAAGAATGTAATTTTATTAGTCAATTCAGTGAAATTATTTATTAATTCAGTTAATTTTTGTAGATATATTGTCTATTGCAATTAAATAAAACAAATACATTATTCATCAAACTATTAAAAAAAATTGAAAGATTTAACTAATTGTTTCTATGATTTGATTGTTGTGTAAATCATCTAATTTAAAATAAATGAATTACTTAATTTGATTATATGGTTAAAATACAATCAATTTCTTTAAATGATTTCATATAATTTTTAGATGAATTTGCTAATCTTTTTTTTCTGTGATGGGTATTAATACATTTCTATTCTATATTATTAATTTTAAAAATATCAGTGGGAGGATACCTTAGGAAGTGACCACACTTTAAAAATATTTATTCCAGACATTTTTTGGTAAATAATGTGTTTTGGGATTTTTCTGTTATATTGTAAAATATCCAGTCCTTTATAGTGATAGTTATTGCAATAATCCGTTGATACGGATAATCCGTTAATATAGATAATCTTACGGATTATCATAAATCAAGTTTAATGGAAGTTTATCCTATACGGATGATCTATATTAAATAATATGAAAAACTATATAAGCAAAAAATTTGGAACGCAATAATTCAATGTTAATTTCAACAAACGATTAAACTATCCACTCTCCTTCACTCCGTCCCGTCATCTAAATTTATTATAACAATCAGTAAATTTGATTTAAATGAATTAAAGACAATGATTAATTGAAATAGTAATTTTTTGTAAACGATTGCATTACTTATATTAGGTAAATCATCTAAATTTATTATAACAATCGGTAAATTTGATTTAAATGAATTAAAAACAATGATTAATTGTAATAGTAATTTTTTGTAAACGATTGAATTACTTATATTAGGTAAATCATCTAAATTTATTAAAACAATTGGTAAATTTGATTTAAATAAATTAAAAACAATGATTATTTGAAATAGTAATTTTTTGTAAACAATTGAATTACTTATATTAGGTAAATCATCTAAATTTTTTATAACAATCGGTTAATTTGATTTAAATGAATTAAAGGCAATGATTAAATAAAATAGTAATTTTTTGTAAACGATTGCATTACTTAAATTAGGTAAATCATCTAAATTTATTATAACAATCAGTAAATTTGATTTAAATGAATTAAAAGCAATGATTAAATGAAATAGTAATTTTTTGTAAATGATTGAATTACTTATATTAGATAAAGCATCTAAATTTATTATAACAATCAGTAAATTTAATTTAAATAAATTAAAGACAATAATTAAATAAAATAATAATTTTTTGTAAACGATTGAATTACTTATATTAGTTAAATCATCTAAATTTATTATAACAATCAGTAAATTTAATTTAAATAAATTAAAAACAATAATTAAATAAAATAATAATTTTTTGTAAACGATTGAACTATAGTTTAAATTATTTATTATTTAATTTAAATTTGATATATTTACTAAACTGATTATCTGAAACAGTTAAATATTATAATTGGAAGATAGAAAACTTTAGATAAATCATATAATTTCAAGTCATCTAATTAAGATTAGATGAAAAGACGATTTTATTTTTTTCTGTGTACGTATGATTGTGGAGGCTCCATGGTTTGTACCAAACGAAATAATCCGTCGCGACTTGAAAATGCCCACAGTTAAAGAAGAGATTAAGAACCTTAGCCAAAAATACCACATAAGGTTAAGCGAACACCCTAACAAACTAGTTGAAGAACTAAACACAAAAAATGGCAACAATAGACTGAAAAGAAAGAACATTGGTGATTGGTTGAACAGACTTGATTTGTGATAGTGCTATAAATATGTAAGATTTCTGTAAAGGTGGTTATCACTGGACAACCTCCTACATGTTATTTCTTGCCATATAGTTTCTTTCTTGTACCATATAAATTACTCAATGTCTACGGACAGATTGTAATATTTATTTGAATAAAAAAAATAAATAAATTTTGACTTGAGTAAAATTTTTAGTTTTTTAATATATTTTTGTTTAAATTTGTTTTTAAGAAGTGTATGATTTAAAACAAAATTTTGGTGCATTCCTAAATATTTATAAAATTTATTCGGTAGCAGTTGAGGAATTTCATTTAAAATGTCTGTATTTGCGATTGGGGTACCCGATGTTATGTTGATTTTTTCACATTTGTCGAAACTAAATTCCATGCAAATATCACGACTGAATAATTTTGTACTTTCGATCAACTTTTAAAGTTGATATTCTGTCCTGAGGTATAATTTTAAGTCGTCCATGTAAAGCAAATGCATTATGGTACATTCATAGCCAAACAAAACCATAGTGCACCCAATGAATCTCCTTGAAAAATTCTACGATTGCTTTAATCGATTCCAGTCTGGTTCCACTATTTAAGATAAGTGTGTTCCATTTTGACATCAATGAAGATAGTCAACTTATGATTTTCGGATCAATTTTGTAAATCATTAATATATATATAAACCAATCGTGAGGAACCGAATCATAAGCTTTTTATAATCGATATAGCACATAGGCAAATTTCTTTTGTTGTCTTTTGCAAGTTTTGTAATTACTGTGTCCACGATAAGCAATTCCCGACATCCTTGAGAACCCCATAACACAACCTTTTTGTTCCATACACATAACGTTATTTGTCTTACAATGGTTTTTAATTTTAGAGGCCAAAATAGATGCAAAGATTTTGTAAATAGTCGGTAAGCAAGTAATGGGTCTATAATTTTGTAGTTCTAAAGGGTTTCCGTTTTTGTAGAGTATATATGTAACGTTGTAGCATTCCAAATGCTATTATTTAAATTGGTTTGAAATCTACGCATCATCCTGTGTATGTCCATCACGCGCAAGCGTTAACATTTCGAAAATTTATCAAATTGGATTCTTTCGTTTATCACCATCTAAAATGGAAGTTTCATTTTTGTTCTGTGTAATGTTTGAGTTTTAAAAGCCACAAACTTTATTTTAATGAAGTGATCTTTTTAATAACCTTCAGTTTTATGTTTGTGGGTAAGCATTACATTGATATTTTCCATTTTGAACGAAGTTTGACTTTGATAAATTTTAGCTTTTTATTACCACCTGTCCATTTTTGTGTTCGTCCATTTTGGTTTTCAACTTTTGTTTATGGTTTTCTGGAAGCAAACTTAAAGTGGAGCTGATATATTTCTATTGTTCAATCAGCGTGTTGGAGCCATTTCCATGAGGACGTTTTACTTTTTATTTCCATGGATGTTGTTAATGGATCCGCATCTGGTTTTAATTCTTATCAGTCCGCTTGAGCTGACCTTGTCCGTTTGACGTCGCCGCCCTATTATCGGCTTTGATTTTGATAATTTCAACGACGTGGGATGACCGGAAAACCATGGATTTTTATTTTGTTAAAAGCGCATTTAGGAAATTAGCTTTCTTTAATAATTTACATCGACATTGAGATGTTACCGTTCGCAGGTGAATTGATTCTTGTTTAATTGTTGCAGTTTTGTTATTTTTAGCTTTACATCTGAAACTCAGTTTGCACGATGAACCATTAATATTCCAGAGGTTCCAAAAGAATAGCGATGTTGAATCGGAATGATTGTAGTGGAAGGGTAAGTTGAAAAGGCAATTACTGTATTTAATTCTACTTGATGATATCTCTTGCGAATGAGTATTTGTAGTCAATGTTACCGACGTGTTATGTCTGCGTTGGGCAGTTTCCTAGATGCGCGATATTATTTTTGATGGGTTGTCTTCAGATGGCAACTCATTTGTATTTTTTAGTTCTTTTATTTTGCATTTATTGTCCCAGGGTATCCCTTCAGGGTATTCTGGATTTAACTTGAATTGTTATGTGTTTGTGTTTCTCCTATATGGAGTTTTGGAATCAAGCATTGTCAACCCCACCTTTTATCTCGACTTTTGTTTTATAAATAAAACCAACCCTTTCTTCTACTATCGTGTTTTATTTAGAAGACTGGCGCCCAAATATATTTTTTCCTTAGTTAGTTGCCAAAGATCGTCTGAGTCACAACGTGAACAAACCTGCGAACCGCGCATGCGCGACCCGTGCTCTGGTACTGGACGGGGGTGTAATCCCTTAGCTGGCCTGTCTGCCATTCCATCGCAGATCAGCGGGGCAAGCGACACAAATAGGAGCAATTTGTGTTACAACGTCTGTGCACAAGAATTCTGAAATTACTGAAAGATCATTCAAGGCTTTGTTATACTCGTACCAAAAAAGTAAAGATAAATGGACCGATTTAAATCTTTTTAACCAAAAATTTTGAATACCATTTAATTCCGGCGATTTCCAATTAGAAGAATATTTTATAGCATTAGTGATTTCTTCTAATGTTATAAGGTGATTTTCACGCCATTCTAACGCGCTTGAATCATCCTTCAGATTTTCGAGCCAAGATGCTTTGTTATTATATTTACTATTTTGACTCCAAAGGTTTGACCAAAAGTTTAGCATATTATCTTGCTGCGGAAAATTTTGAATTTTAGAAGTGGGTTCTAAATATCTAAAAAAATTTATTTGAATTTTCTAAGTATATTTTATTTTAAAATTTCCTTTGGGTACAAAGTATAACGTTTTAGCCTGCGTGCTTTTACTTTTTATTACTTTTAATTTTTCTTTTAAATAATCTAAATTGTCATTTAATTTAGTTTCGAAACTTATGTGTCTTGTCTGTCAAATTTATATTTTACCAAAATTTGGTTGATTTTTCTAGGTCCAACATTATTAGAATTATTTTTAAATGCTGTAATAATTCCAATATCTTTTCTTAAATTGTTAATTTTGTTCTTAAGGCGAATTTTCCAGACAGGTTCTTTTGCTTCTTTTTTGGTAGGAATGCCATCAGTTATTAATGCTTGACCATTTTTCTCTATAATTATAACTGCAGCACAATATAATGTCAAATGTATATTATGTTACCGGCAATCCGCAAAATCTGTCAATTTGCACAATGCCTAGATAATGTGCAAACCGACTAAGTCGTAAGGTATTGTGCAAATTCACTAGTACTTTAAGCAATCTGCAAAATGGTTACGGTGTTTCAGGCAATGTGCACATTGTCTATGTTGTTAGTTAATGTGAGTTTTGAATATGCGCGTACTTCACATAGCCTAGACATTGTGCGAGATGGCGATCGTCAAACACAAAATATTTCTTGAATATGTGAATAAATTATGCAGTGAAAAGGATTATAATAATGTATTTTTGTCTTTTGAGGAAAGAGAAAATATAATTAATATGTTAAAGAGTGTAGATAGGATTTTGGATTCGTTCTGGAGGGTAAGACAAGCTCACTCGCACTTAGACCACCAAATCGGGCCCATTGTATTACCTCTGGTTTCAGTTACACCCCGATCCTGTCATTCTCCAATAAGCCAATCCAGCTGTAGGATGAACTCTAGGATCCTGGCAAGCGGAGTGTCTCTGATTCTGGCCATATCGGGTCAGAAGTCCCCCATCACAGATCCTCTTGTTGAAGTTAACGCCGGACAGTAACAAAGTACATGTTCGGCTGTTTTTTCCTCTTTATTGCATCCACGACATATTGGGTTTTCTGCATATCCCATCATGTGAAGATGTTTGTTTAATCTGTAGAATATATTCCTGCACCTGATCTAACATTACTTTTAGAACCACCCGAGTATAAATGTATGTCATAGTCAGGTGCTCTGTCAGTATTTAACAGAACGTTATACTTTCTGTCAAATATGTATTTAGGTTGGATTCTATCAGGCTCCAAGTGCAGTAGAGATATTCCCTTGGAATATTCCTCCAAAATCCGCATATGTGCTGTAGTTCCATGCCTATTATTGTCCCATATCCATAACTACGTAGCCTAAGCGCCCCCCTAACCGCCATCTCCTGCACATGAAGATAAGAGTGTAGATATTCCTGATGACAAGCACAAATACTTAATAATATATCAGGTATCCACTCCATTTGGAATATGCCAACTTTCTTGGAAGTCTTGACGATTCATTTACCGACGTGAATCACTCCTCGTTTTCTCTTTGTCGGTACTCTAGATTGATTTTACCATAGCGTGTGGATGCCCACTGGAAGGCCGAGCTAAATTTTGTCTAGTCCGCGTTTTGAACCCAGAATTTCCGCTCTGTACTCAACCAGCGGCCACATCATTCCACCGCTGATGTCACCCTGATGACAAGCACAAATACCTACGATAGGTTAAAAAAGCGGTATGTATAAATGTTGAGAGAAATAAGACAAAAATTTGTCAAGATCTTCAAGCAAATAAAATGCTGCAATAAAATGCTAAAATTTTGCAAAAAGATTAAAGGTTTGCACTACTGCATAATTTATTCACATTTTCAAGAAATATCTCGTCTTTAACGATCGCCATCTCGCACAATGTCTTGGCTATGTGAAGTACGCGCATACTTAAAACCCACATTAACTAACAACATAGACAATGTGCACATTGCCTGAAACACCGTAGCCATTTTGCAGATTGCCTAAAGTACTAGTGAATTTGCACAATACCTTACGACTTAGTTGATTTGCACATTATCTAGGCATTGTGCACATTGACAAATTTTGCAGATTGCCGGTAACATATATAATAAATTGACGTATGACTTTCTAAAAACAAACTAATTATTTTGTCCAAAATATCAAAAATACCTTTAATTTTATAATAACTGGAAAAATTTAAATTGGGAAGTTTTGGTCTGGTTCGAGGGTTTGTGTCATCGAATAGTTCAATTTTGGATAAAAAATCTGCCTTTATATGTTAATAAATTTTGTCTGCAATTATTTCATGTCTAAATTTTCATTTGGAACTACCTCACTTTCACTTTCAATTTAGACTTCTAATTCTTCTTCCTCGAAATGTTCTTCCTGATAGATATCGTTTCCAAGTTCTTTACAAATGTCGCTATTATTATTATTATTTTAAAGGTTTTTATCATCAAAAATTTGTTGAAATATTTACATCTAGTTTTAAAAGTTTTGAAGGTACTGTGTATGATGACATGAACCGTGGTAATTACCAAATTTTTAAAGTTTCCACAATTTGAGATTGATTTGTTATTTACTTGAATTTTGAATGATTTTGAATTTTACTCGGACGAATAAAATGGTTTGCTTTCATTTGTTATACTTTTTGTTTGGTATCAAGAAAACAGGATTTTAAAGGTGGATTTTTTGTTCCGAAAACCTAAAATAAGTTAAATTAATCAGATATGACTGCGTTTTGTTTAATTAATTTTTTTATTGTATTGTTAATTTGTTTACCTTTTAATAATTAAGTGAATGCGTACGAAGAAACCTGTAACGTCGTGTTTAGTGTAAATAAATCTAGATGGTGTGGGAAGTGATCCAAATTTAATTTAAAATTGGTGATATTGGCTTTTTTTTGGAAGATTTTCAAATTTGGCTGGAAAAGTTGACGAATCAGCGTGGGCCACGATTTCCAAAAACCTAGAAAAGGAAGGAAGTGAAAATTTTGTAGATGATAAGGATTACTGACTTAGAGGCGAAGGAGTTAAGTTGTGTTTTCGAGAGGATGAAAATTTCTCGATAAGTTTGGAAATGTTGTAATTTGAGAATAAAGTGTAAATTGGAATAGCAATTATGATTAGTGATGTGTCAGTATGATGAGTATGGTGATTTCTAGAAGATTGGGTTCTGGAATATGAAATTATGGAAATTTTACCTGATAACCTGGAATGATGACCGTCCATTTTGTGGAGTTTTATTGCAATTTATTTCCATGTAACAACAAATTTTGAAGACAATGGTAATTAGAATTTGAATTCTTTTATTTTACGCTATTTCGACATTATTTATCTGGAAAATGAAATTCATAACTTTTAAAGTTCGAGGTTATACAATGCACGTTTTATTTTTCAAACCTGGAAACTTCGCTTATAACAAGTTGATTTCACTATTACACCAATTTTAAAACACCGATGCAACAATTTCAATTATTGGATTGATTAGTTTACTGTCGAAATTAACTTTTTTTATAATGATTTGGATCAGCATGTGTATTACGTCGAACTTTATTTGCTTCTAGCGGTAGAATTTTACAGTGTTTTATGCGAATGTTACAGGTCGGCGCGTAATTTTAAATAAAACAATTAATTTATGCGTATTATTATTTTATTTCAGCTTGTACAATATTTACAACGTTTGATTTGTTTACAAGTTAGAGTAATAATTTTTGATATAGTAAATGTGGGAACTTGTAGATAGGTCACGTCAATATCTGATTTATTCATTTGTTGAATTTGATTTAACAACAAAATTCTGTTTTCTGCTTGTGATCAAGATTTTGATAATTACCAATTTTTGTCTGAGTAAAATTTTATTGATGCCCGGTATAACTTTGTTTCATTTTTAATTGTGGTTAATTTTGAGAATACCCTAGAACTCACTACCTGGGAAAGTCGTCTATTGTAAACTCCGATCAAAACAGCAAGGGACTTAAAGAGTTGTTCGTCAGAACACGACAATATGTTACTGTGAAGGATCGAAATTAGTAAATGACAACATTCGCCGGTGAATGTCGACAAATACCAAATGTCTTGGTGAATGACCAAACATGTGTTAATTTTATTAGACATTCGAACTTCACCGTTGTAACCGGGAATTTTTACCCCAGTGAAATTTTACCCCCCGGTAAAAATTCCCTAGTGAAATTTTACCCCCCGGTAAAAATTCTCTAGTGAAATTATACCCCCTAATTATTTTTTACTGGGGGTAAAATTTCTCTAGAGAATATTTACCGGGGGGTAAAAAAGTTCAAAATAACTTCAGTGAATTTTTACCCCCTTAAGAAATTTTATAGGTAAATCAGAATTTTTATTACTGTTTATGTATCAAATCCGATTATATTATATTCTGAGATGCTAAAATATCTTCCTTAGATTTTGGAAGACAAAGAAGTACGAAAGCTAATCACTGAATTTATGAAAACTCAAAAACATAAAGTGGATCTGTTTTCTGGTGTTCAGAATTACATGAATATCACGAAAATGGACAAAAATGCAATTTGGGCAACAGATGTTGAGATGCTTTTTACTGCAGCACTTATTTCTTTCTTTTTCTTTCTTTCTCATCGTTTTGCTTCTTGACAGAAGCATCGTGATCATTAATTTTGGTATTAAATAGTTCTCTTGGCAGATTACTCTCGGTGGTTTGCCATTGCTTTCCGAGAGGAAAGGGTCATAATGAAGTTGGATAAATTGTGTAGCCGGGTTAGAGATCGAACCCAGGGCTGCTAGCCTAGGGTCCGGTCCGTAGCACGTTTACTTAGCTCACCTTTCTAAATTCATACTCAGCACTTATAGGGCCGACATATTATATTCGTTTACTAAAATTTAAAAAAATCTTATAGATTATATTTTATAATCTTATAAAATTTTATAGGTAAATCAGAATTTTTATTACTGTTTATACTGTATCAAATTCGATTATATTATATTCTGAGATGCTAAAATATCTTCCTTAGATTTTGGAAAAATAAAAATAAATATATTAAGATAATTAATTAGTTAAATAGTAAAAGAAATAGTAATACAGGGTAGGGCGCGAAAACTCTCCACATTTTATAAAATCGCATTGAAAGATGATAGATAATAGATCTACGGTACCAACTAAGATATTATAATAATTATTTTCTAAATAAGGTAAGTGAAACACAAGAAATCAATAGATCCAAACAGAAGAAAAATAACAAAGCCAGTAGGTATATTTCATATCATTATCAAAGTAATTTCCAAAAATTAAAACAAAATGTTTAATCTACAAGAAAGTGATGAATCAGCAGTGACAATAAACCTGATATCGTCAAATCATCAAAGTACATCGCCTTGGATTTAAATATGGTTATGCAATTTTTAACTAACAAAACGTATCCTCAACATATCAAAGGAGAAGTTTAATTTTCGAAAACAATGTAAACCTTATACAATGGAAAACGAAAAACTTTATTATACAAAAAAAAAATTAAAAAAAGTGACAGAACCACGAGCGGTGATGCAGAACATGGTAATTTAAAACATTACCATGACAACGGATTTCAAGAAAAAAATGGCGAAAATGAACATGAATCATCTGTGGAAGAAATTTATTGTATTACGGAAAAATCAAAATTTCGTTTTTGTCTCATAAATAATATTTGGCAAAAACTACTTTGTGAGAAGCTTGGACTTTCATTTTACAAAAATTCCGACTTTGCAAAAACAAAAAATTCGTTGCTCCATTCGCCTCACACTGTTATAAACGTCAAGGCAGACGGTAACTGTTTTTTTTAGATGCATATCTTTATGCGGTTCAAGGTAGCTAATCTGGGTCCAAAAATACAAATTTTACGATTGAAATCTCAATGAATTCTAAATAAGCAAATATTAAATAAGAGAATTATCTATGACAGAATGCCTTAATTTAATTTAAAAACTTCGATTTTCACAGTAAATTTTAAGCAAAGTCGCTCGGGATTGGTGAATCAATTCATTCTATTGACAGTCCGTGCACTTTCAACTGGTCTTAGCTTTGCGCAGAGCGGGGATAACCTGAGTGACACTTGCATTGGGATGCAGCAACAGTGCACTCCGAACGAAAATCATAGTTTTCAATACTAAATGTGCAGGAAAAATGGCTTAAAGCGCCCGAGCGCAGCGAGGAGTTCTTTTAAGTCGATTTTTCCTTGCACAACCACCTTTCCGAATAGTACATGTGCAGGAAAAATGGCTTAAAGCGCCCGAGTGCAGCGAGGGGTGCTTTAAGTCGATTTTTCTTTGCACAACTACCCTGCGTTTAGAATCCACTCTCACAAGTTTTACCCCTCAAAGATCCACCATTTTCCTTCATCCACGAGCCTAGGGGTATTTTTAAATTAGTTGTCGTTTTCATCAAAATGGCCCGGAGCGCCCGAAGGGTGCTTTAAGTCGATTTTTTTGCACAACTACCCTGCGTTTAGAATCCACTCTCACGAGTTTCACCCCTCAAAGATCCACTATTTTCCTTCATCCACGGGCCTAGGGGTAATTTTAAATTAGTTGTCGTGGCCAGCCCACGGCCAAACCACCAAACCACCATGGCAAGAGTAGGATCCACGCGAAAAAGTAACTACCGTTCGTTAAATTTAAGTAACCCTTTTCTGAAGTAATTTTTGTCCTAAAAAATGAGAACGCATTCCTAGCATAGCGTAAGAGTTACCGACAAATTTGTCAACAGCTACACTCTTATGTATAGGAACGCACGTACCGTCAACACAATGCCTTGATTAACCAATCACGAGCGATTTACCTTCGAAAATCAAGCTTTTTTAAATTCAATTTTTGAAAAAACAGGTGCATTTAAGGCATTCTGTCATAGCTAATTCTCCTATTTAATATATACTCTTTCAGAAAAGTTCGAGGTTTCAATCGTAAAATTTGTATTTTTGAACCCAGGTTGGCTACCTTTCCCCCTTTATGCATTACCGGAAATGAAGATCAGCACAAAGAAGTACGAAAGCTAAACACTGAATTTATGAAAACTCAAAAACAAAAAGTGGATCTGTTTTCTGGTGTTCAGAAGTACATGAATATCACAAAAATGGACAAAAATGCAATTTGGGCAACAGATGTTGAGATGCTTTCTACTGCAGCACTCATAGGGGCCAACATTTATATTCGTTTACTAAAATTTCAAAAAATCCTGCATGGATAAGGTTTCCAAGTTCAATGCACCTTTCCGATGAATCTAATTACAAAAATCTGGCAATATATTTGAACCATAATAATTCAAATCATTTTGAAGTAGTAATTTCGGTAAAAAAAATATTAACATTCCTTACCCTCTCTCGCAACCGGGATTAAAAACATTATGTGATTGGCTGAAAAGTAACCTGCGCCGTAGGTACTTGTTAGAACTTTGCATTTTTATTTCAAATTTTTGTTTGACATTTCATTTGCCGCATATCCTAATTTTTTACAAAAGCTTTTTTATAATTTTATTTTTTCATTTTATATTTTTGAATTATTGTAATTATAATTTTTGAAATTTAACGTCTACACTGTATAACGTGTATAAGATCGCCTAAATACGGATATGGTAGACAATTGCACAAAATTGTCCGTCATTTGTGTAAAACGGATAAAGGAAAATCAAGAAAAATATGTAAAAGTTGTACACTATTGTATGAACCTATATTGTGATCAGCAAATTGAAAAAATTCTTGAAATATTTTATAGAAAAAGTTTTGTAAAAATTTTATGAATTTTTTTGAAAAATATTGAAAACATAATTTTAATAAAAAAGTATAAGCGTAAAAAGCCACAGCAGTGGAGTGATGTGATCGCTGGTTGAGTATAGAGCGGAAATTCTGGGTTCAAATCGCGGATTGCACAGAATTTCTTGGCTCGGCCTTCCGGTGGGCATCTACACTCCTGTGGTGATCCCTGATGTTTGTGTCGACGTCATTACCGTTGATACGGCTGCGTCACACACGAGAGTTTACAAGACAGGTTAAGGTTGCGGTTTTGCACGTGGGCGATTCATCAAGTCATAAATATGACCATCAAGTGGTGACCTGCAGTGTCTAATAGTTCAACTACGAAATGCGTTCAACTCGTACATGGTTTTTGCAATTTTTATCATAATAAAATTAATGAATGGATGAATGAACGATTGTTGAAACCTATGAATTATAATATGTTTATAGCGCAAAATTATAATGGTTTTCAGGTTGATACCTAGGAAGTAGTAATTTAATAAACTATGCAATAAAAAATAAAGAATCAAGTTGTAATTTTAAACTAATACATAAAATAAGATTAAACAAACCCATAAAATTTTGTTTCAAAAAAATTGTTCAATGTTTGCTGTCTTGCATTTTATTTATCTTCAACATGATAAGAAACATCGCAGGTGAACGGATAAGGAGAAACTTTATCATCTATTCGAATATTATACGCATTGCATTATTTTTTGTATTCCCTAGTGGTTGTTTATGCTATATCTTGTAATTGTTTGTCATTGTTATTGCTATACTTTTATTGTTTGGTACATATTTTCATGTAAACAACATTCTTTTAAAACTTTAGTTGTATCCAATTTATTAGAAAAGTATTATAAAATGAGAGTTAATAATATTATGTCTCTAAAAATACATTTTCTTCATTCACACTTGAGTTTTTTTCCTGAAAACCAAGAAATATGAGCGATGAACATGCTGAACGATTTCATCAAGAATGGGAGAGTTTCACTAGTCTTTGAAATTTCAAATTTCAAATTCTTTGAAATAATATATATAAACATGAAACTTTGATAAAAATGCTATTTATATGTATAATTGGTTGGTCCCAAAATTTACCCTTGGATTTAAAAAAAATTATTAAAATTTGAAAGAATATTTAAACTGATCGCCATGTTTAACCAATGCCAATTAAGCAAGACTATACGCTGTCGCCAAATCATTCAGTTGGTAAATGATAATCTGATTATCTTACATTATTTATTTACTATTATAAAGATTTGACAGTTTTTTCAAATTCAAAATATATTTTACTGAAATTTTGAAGAATACCAGTATTAAACCATAAAAATCAAATTCAAAATTGATATTTAATTTAAATGGAGACGGTCATTTGCCTTGTAGGTAACGCGATCAACAGCGACTGCGAGGCACCGGGTTCAAATCCGCAGAAGGGCCACTTTCTTATGGCTCGTCTCCGTGCTTCGGAAGGCACGTTAAGCCGGTGGTCCTCCTGGGTTAATGAATTGCCATCATTAACATAAAAACCAGGATTACAGGCTCGTCTGGAGGCCAGTCTAGCAAACTACCTATCGGACGGTAAACAATTTATATGGTCACAGATCTAGCACTGCGAAGGAAACGACGCAGATGTTGGAAATAAACAGATCTAAAGTAAAGTTAAAGAAGAAGAATTTAAATTTCTGTCGATGTAACAACAGGGCAATGCTGATTGGTTCACTTTCGTGTGACGTCAGTAACCGTAGTCATAAAACTGCCGTCGATTTTATAATTTTTAATAATTTTTTTCTCATGTTAGGAGTACTCAAAAAAATGTTAAAAAAATTCTGTAGCTTCAGTTTGACCTCTACTTTCAAATAAACAAATTAAAAAAATTTGTGAAACTCGTCCATTGAAGAAGTTTGAAGATCGATACCAAAGATTTTGGGGGAGCAAAATAGTCTCATTTTTAACTATTTTTTTAAATTCTTGTAAAAAATTTAAAAATCTGAATTTTTATTATACATAAATACCTACTCGAAAAACTTTCTAGAGTAATTTGTAAAAAGCAGTTGATACGGCGCGTATTCTGCGAAACCGTGACTCACTACCGTGATTAAGTCAACGCGGCGGATTGCATTTTATATTATTTAGTCGGTAAAACTACCCAATACACTATAGAATGACGGAGAATAGTCAAACTATTTTTATAATAACAAGAGCTACTATAACTTTCTCGCCAACAGATTTCTGTAAAATTATACTGGATATTTTTAAACGGAAGAAAAATTTCATATTAATTTGAATTTGCTTAGATTTCTAAAATAATGAATATAATTCCTCCAAAATTTTTTACAAGCAGTGTAAAACATGGCACCTGGGTGTGAATTGGTTTTTAGAGTAAAAATCGATATATCTTAAGCAATAAAAATTATGCAATACAGACTTTTCAATCACTAATATTGACAAATTTCAACAGCATATTTTGGTTAGTTATAGTATTCTGATTATAATAAAAAGTAATTCACACCCTAGAACAAAGCTCCTACTTTCTAATGGCGTTAAAATAATTACCTAAAAGTTTGTAGTTTTCAAACGTAAGCAAATGCAATGTGACCAGATATTAGCACAATTGCGTTAATTCACCCACGCGAAAAACTGCAACCTTAAGGTAGACAGGGAATGAAGCCATGGGCCTTCTAGGCCTGTAGAGCTGTAATGTATATATGATGACATGTACAGGGGTAGTTACCAAAAGTTTAAAATATCCACAATTGATTTTGATTTGTCCTTTCATTGAGTTTTATATGATTTTGAATTTTACTCTGACAAGTTAAATGGTTTTTCTTTTAATGGTCATTATTTTGTTTGTTACCAAGAAAACAGGATTTTATGGTGGATAATTTGTTCCAGAAGCCTAAAAAGTTAAATTAATCAGATTTGACTGCATTTTTGTTTTGATTAAATTTTTGCATTGTTAATTTGTTTGCCTTTTTTTTGATAAATAAGTGAATGCGCTGATAGAAAACTATAACGTCGTGTTATTTGTAAATAACTCTAGATGGTGCGGTAATTGTTGAAAAGCAATTTTAAAAGTTTGTGATATCAATTTTTTTTGGAAAATTTCAAATTTGGCTGGAAAAATCAACGAATCGGCGTGGGCCACGATTTCCAAAAGCCTAAAACGGAAAGGAAAGGAAAATTTTGTAGGATGATAGGGATTACTGACTGAGAGGCCGGAGTGTTAAGTTGTGTTTGTCGAGGAAGCAAATTTTCTCGATAAGTTGTGAAGTGTTGGAATTTCGGCCTGAATTGTAAATTATAGTTGCAATTATGATGAGTACAGTGTCAGTATGATGAATATGATGGTTTTTTCTGCAAGATTGATTTCCGGGATTGGAGATGAAATTTGATACCTGGGTGGTAAAATGGCTGCAATTTTGATGTTTTTCATCGAGTTTTATTTCCATTTAACAGCAAGTAAGGAAGCCATCGAATGGTAATTAGAATTTAAATTCTTTTATTTTGCGTTATTTCGATATTATTTTTCTGAAAACGGAGTTTATAAAAGTTACAATGAGAGGTTATGTTAGTCACATTTTATGCGAACCTGGAAATTTAGTGGACAACAGATGGATTAGAGTATTACATCAACTTTAATTACTTCGATGCAACAAATTCGTAGTTTAACACAATTAGATTACCATCGAGATTAACTTTTTTATTTTTAATACGACGATTACGATCTACTGTTGTGATACGCGTTACATCGAACTTCATTTGCGAATAGGCGTAAAAAGTAACAGTTTGTTTTTTTTTTGTGGTTTATAACAGGTCGGCGCGAGATTTTAAATAAGACAATAAACTTGTGCTATTATTTTTATTTCATTTTATACAATTTATAATGCCTAATTTGTTTGCAAGTTACAGTAATAAGTTTGAAACAGTAAATGTGGGAACTTGTAGATAAATTTTGTCTATATCTGATTTATTCATTGTTGAATTTCGATTTAGCTAAAATTCTGTTTTCTGCTTATTATAGAATTTATTGATAACCAAATTTATCTGAGTAAAATTTTATTGATGCCCGGTAAAAATTTTGTTTCATTTGTTGTGGATAATTTAAGCATACCCTGGAACCTACTTCTGAGATTGTCTCGATATGCAAACTACCGACAATAACGGCTACGGTTTTTAAAGAGTTGTTCGTCAGAACACGACATCTTTTATTTGGCGCACGAACGTGGGGCTCCGAAAAACAAAAGTGGTTTTTCACTCGATAAAATTAATTGTAGGATTGTTGAGAATAAGGGGATTAATTGCAATTAAATTAATAAAAAAAAAAATGGAAAATATAACTGGGGATAATCCATCGGAAGACATTTCCGATACGGAAGTACAAAATGTTCCTGAGGATAGAGTAGTACCTGAGACAAGGGAAGAAACAATACAGGTGATTAGTGATGAGTCAGCTGGGGAATTAGAACAGGGGGATGTAACAGGTTCACCAGGGATGACTAGTACACCACGAGAACCTCAACAAAAGGTTGAGGAAAATAATCAGTTTGAGATATTGTGTCAACTAATTGCTGGGATGGATAATAAATTTTCTGGGAATTTTACATCATTGCAAGGGGAGTTAATAGAAATGAAAACAGATAACAAAGTTCAGTTAACGGAAATGAAAACAGAGCTGAGGGACGATATTAATGAGGTAAAAAGCAAAATAGCTAATTTGGGTGAAATTGAGCTTAATGTTAAAATTCTAATTGAGGACAATAGGTTATTTAAAGAAAAATTAGCAGAAATTGGTCATATTTTGTCAGAAACAACAAAACAAACAAAAACAATAGAAAAGAACAATAATTTAGATCAGAGCAAAGGAACAAATTGCAAAAGTATTCAAATAGGGGAGACAAATTTGACTGCTTCAATCTGTCCTATCAATAATAAATTTTTGGTACCTGCAATCGCAGAGGAGCTTTCGAAAATAAAATTTAAGGGGATAGAAAAAGTTTGCAATAAAATTGATGAAGTAGGTCAAGCTGTTCAGATAGGGAAGGAAAGTTTGATTATTGAAAATTGTACTATTGATAATAAAAATTTAAAACCAATAATTGCAACGGAGGATTTAGTTATTGATAAATTTTGTGGTAAAATTGTTGATAATGTCAATAGAATAAAAATATTTTCTCGTAAACAGATTAGGGGTATAAAATTTAGAAAGTTAAAAACCAAAAGGAAATTGAAATTTACAAAATACCCAGGCATAAATAAAGCTAAAAGAAAAAAATTTAAATTTAAAATAGAAATTATAAAAATTTATTCTAAAGATGAGGCTTTAGCTGAACTTAAAATTTTTCAAGTAAATAGTAAGGATGAACAGCAACAAAATTTAATTTCGTATAAAGTAAATGATAAGGATAACGAAGAACAAAATTTAGGTTATTTTATTAAAGAAAATTTTGAAATTTTTGAAAATAATAAAAGTGACAAAAATTCAAAATTTATACGATTGATAATTTTTTGTAAATTAATTTCTTGCACGAAGAAAGTTGCAGGAAAGGAATGGCTGTGTGCCATGTTAAAATGGGCTTATCGCAGGGTGCGATGGAAACAAATTTGTAAATAGAACCAAAATTGATAAAGATCAGGAAATTTGAAAAATAAGACAATTGCAATTAACGTGGAAATTGATGATAAAGTTTAAGATAATAGTAAAAATTTGTGAATTGAAAATTTTGTAAATAGTATGATTGGTTAATTGATTAATTAAATTTAGAAATTAGTAGTTGTAAGATAAGTTAAAATTAGGGGATAGCTGTAAATTTAATAAAATTGAATTAAAATTAAAACTGTAAATTTGATCATAAGATAAAAATTACAAATAAAATTATGAATATGAGCATCAAACATTCCTGACCAAATATTGTGATAAAAGATTAAGAATTAGAACATGGGTAGAATAAAAGTTTAAATGAGATACTAAGCAATTTTAATTAATGAAGATTTTTTCTGAAAATAAGGTGGAAAATTTACAACAAAATTTAATAATAAAAATTAAAGTCGTATTTGGCAAGATGATTGAAAATTAATAATAAAGTTGATAATTATCTAAAGAATTTGTTACTGTGAGATTTTGGAGTTTAATAATTTTAAGGGGTTTAATTAAAATGGGGAAAATTAATGAAATTGTGAAATGAGATTATGATGAATTGATATGAAATTTATGAATAGTTAATTGGGAAATAAAATAAAATGATTAAGTAATTTGAAAGCCACAGTAAAGGATTTAAGTAAATGAAAGTCAATTTGAAAATTAAGATTTAGTAAAATTACGAGGTACGAGTGAAAATTTAATAATTATTAAATATCCACAAGGGAAAAATTAAATTTTTGAAAAGTTATGAGGTATTTGGAGGAAATTTGAATTCTATCAGTTTTTGATAACTAATTTAAAGTTGCATAATGTAGGGGATTGTTTTGATGAATTAGTCAGTAAATTTGTAAAATAAAATTGTAAATTAGATGAGAAAAATTAAAGTAAGATAAGAATAAGGATGAAATTATAAGTTTAATGCCAATTGAGTTTATTAATTGGGACTTTCATTTGATTTTGTAAATAATTTGTAAATAAGTTTAATAATGGGAAGTTTGAAAATTTAACGTTTAAGGAAATTTTTTTTGTTGCTATTTTACTCACAATTTTTTATAAATAAAAAATTGAATTCGTAAAATAAGGGGATGATGACATGTACAGGGGTAGTTACCAAAAGTTTAAAATATCCACAATTGATTTTGATTTGTCCTTTCATTGAGTTTTATATGATTTTGAATTTTACTCTGACAAGTTAAATGGTTTTTCTTTTAATGGTCATTATTTTGTTTGTTACCAAGAAAACAGGATTTTATGGTGGATAATTTGTTCCAGAAGCCTAAAAAGTTAAATTAATCAGATTTGACTGCATTTTTGTTTTGATTAAATTTTTGCATTGTTAATTTGTTTGCCTTTTTTTTGATAAATAAGTGAATGCGCTGATAGAAAACTATAACGTCGTGTTATTTGTAAATAACTCTAGATGGTGCGGTAATTGTTGAAAAGCAATTTTAAAAGTTTGTGATATCAATTTTTTTTGGAAAATTTCAAATTTGGCTGGAAAAATCAACGAATCGGCGTGGGCCACGATTTCCAAAAGCCTAAAACGGAAAGGAAAGGAAAATTTTGTAGGATGATAGGGATTACTGACTGAGAGGCCGGAGTGTTAAGTTGTGTTTGTCGAGGAAGCAAATTTTCTCGATAAGTTGTGAAGTGTTGGAATTTCGGCCTGAATTGTAAATTATAGTTGCAATTATGATGAGTACAGTGTCAGTATGATGAATATGATGGTTTTTTCTGCAAGATTGATTTCCGGGATTGGAGATGAAATTTGATACCTGGGTGGTAAAATGGCTGCAATTTTGATGTTTTTCATCGAGTTTTATTTCCATTTAACAGCAAGTAAGGAAGCCATCGAATGGTAATTAGAATTTAAATTCTTTTATTTTGCGTTATTTCGATATTATTTTTCTGAAAACGGAGTTTATAAAAGTTACAATGAGAGGTTATGTTAGTCACATTTTATGCGAACCTGGAAATTTAGTGGACAACAGATGGATTAGAGTATTACATCAACTTTAATTACTTCGATGCAACAAATTCGTAGTTTAACACAATTAGATTACCATCGAGATTAACTTTTTTATTTTTAATACGACGATTACGATCTACTGTTGTGATACGCGTTACATCGAACTTCATTTGCGAATAGGCGTAAAAAGTAACAGTTTGTTTTTTTTTTGTGGTTTATAACAGGTCGGCGCGAGATTTTAAATAAGACAATAAACTTGTGCTATTATTTTTATTTCATTTTATACAATTTATAATGCCTAATTTGTTTGCAAGTTACAGTAATAAGTTTGAAACAGTAAATGTGGGAACTTGTAGATAAATTTTGTCTATATCTGATTTATTCATTGTTGAATTTCGATTTAGCTAAAATTCTGTTTTCTGCTTATTATAGAATTTATTGATAACCAAATTTATCTGAGTAAAATTTTATTGATGCCCGGTAAAAATTTTGTTTCATTTGTTGTGGATAATTTAAGCATACCCTGGAACCTACTTCTGAGATTGTCTCGATATGCAAACTACCGACAATAACGGCTACGGTTTTTAAAGAGTTGTTCGTCAGAACACGACAATATATATATTGTCATGAAACGACTTTAAAAAGTCATTATTTTTGATAAAAATTGAGTCGAAATTGATAGTTTTGTTTTCTTTTCAAATTTTTAAGTTAATTTTTACGATTTATCAAGGAGACGCTCGTACGAAGGTTTACTGTAACTCTTAACACGAACAAAGAAAATTTTATTTTATTTGAAAACATTTGAAATTTGAATTTATTTTGTATTGTGAACTAATAAAAGTTTTAAAAGTGTGAGCGCGTGATAAGAATGGTTGGTGGGGGGCGAGTAAAAATGTTATCAAGAATTAACGAATGAAAGACAAAAATTTAAAAGCGAATGAATCGACTGAGTGTTGTAAGAAAGAGAACATTTGAGCCATTTTGGTTGAGTTATTTTTGGCCGCCGAAAAAGGCGTAAATTTGAGTGTTTTGATCAGTGAGATCGTCCTTGGACTTATAAGGACCAGAATTTATGAAGATCGGATTGACGTTAATTTTTGATGATCAAGAGTTCTTTGGTCAACGATTTGGAATTTTGAATAGTCTGTCCCGAGTTGAGCGGCGATTATTTTGATTTATAATTTTGGATTGTAAATAAATTTGGTCAATGGTTCGACATTCCTGCATATGGAACGAGGAGCTTCAATTGTATTGATTTTACAAGGTATTTTAAAACTCAAATAAAAAATTATATGGCGCCGATAAACTTCATTGCTGACTAATAATAGTTTGAATAATTTATTTCACATAATTTTTGTAAATATTATAAACTTTTTGCGAACACGAATACACCGTAGTTTGTACGAATGCGTTATTTTGCTATTCATGATTGTTTAATTTTCAATTGTAATAGCGCATTCGTATTTGCTAACACCAATTACACCATAAGCTTTCAAAACTCAAATCTGTGAGTTCAAAAGGGGTCTTTTTGATAAATTTTTTTTATTGATTTTGAATAAAATAAATTTTGATAATTGTGAATTTTGACTCGATTATTTCATTTCATCTGAAGCCACCTACCCTGAGAGAGATTTTTCGAGCGTTCCCATTTTAGAGAGCTGCCGGCGCACTTTTGAGAGGTGTCTCGCCAAGAACACTTCAATATATATAAGCGTAAAATAATTATACTTTGTGTAAATTAAAATAAATTAAAGTCATAATTAATATTGTTGACCTTTATTTTAATAATACTGTAGATTATAGTTGGGAATAGGTCTAAATTCATATTAAGCAACTAATAAATGATGCCGACGTTTCGGGCCCTTTTTATTGGCCCATTTTCAAGGCTAGAACAATGAATTATAAAATTATAATTTACATTACAAATAATTGAGAACAATAAGTATATAAACTATTATACTAACCTTTCTAGACGGAGACAACCATAAGTGTGAATAACCTTTTCTCTAGAATACTGTTCGGTTTTAAAAAATAAGAGATAATGAAAATAAAAGGAAAAAAGAAAAAATATCAAAAACTTACTGAACCAGCCGTTTCGAAAAATATAACTTGCTTGGTTTTGTGAAAAAAAGTACCATCGAGCAATTTTCGTTAAAATTCACTTGTTAATTTATACTAAATTTTTCTTTTTTTATTATTAACAGTTACGTTACACCGACTCAAAAAAAGTTGTCTACCCCAACATAAAAAAACGTTTATTTTAATAAAAAATAATTATATAACACTGTACATTTTATGAAATTACTTAAAGTAGGTAATTAATATAAAATGTAAATCACAGATAAAATTAAGCATGGCAAATCACAATTCTTATTAAAATACAGTATTACCTCATCAACATGATAATTCGAACAAATAAATACTAGATTACAAAAAAGCTTCATAATTAAAAATTTATAAGAAATTCTAACTTTTAAAAAAGTTTAATAATTAAAAAAAAACATTCCAGTAATTTGTTTTATACAAAGATTAATAAAATCATAGCTAACATTTCTTAGTAGTAAGTAGACTTGCTAAAACTAACAAACATTATGGGCATAGCTTAGTGCAGCATGGAATATGATTAACAAAGAAATCTATCACAAAATTTTTTCAATTGACATATTTTAAGCAAAATATTATTAGGTATGATCTATTCAATAAATTAAAATATAACCTGAACTTGCTCTACTAAAGTAGTCAATGCTATATTATCACTAGTGCAAATTTTAATCACCTTTAACATTTGGATTGCGTCACTAACATCTATTTAACATGCATATTGCTTTGAAAATGCAATACTTGTAGTAAGAAATTTAGAATATTTCATGTTAACAATTAACAATATAAAACTTGTATTTATATTTTGCTGGAACAGATTCATATTGTGATTAATTTATTATTATGTAGATGAATAAGTGAGCAAAAGTAATTATTATAAATAAACAAAGTATGACTTGTATATGTACTGCTTCAGCTTGTCTTCAATCTTTAATTCAATTGCAGTCCCAACTGCAAAATCTTTAGTTTTCTATAAAAAAAAATAATAATATCATGTACGGATATAATAAATTCATAAATAAAAATTTTACAAGGGTTCTAGTGCAAGCTCACCTGTAATTGCTACGAGGACGGATCAGACCCTCTGAAGATGTAGTTCGGTTGCTTGTTGGAAATAACGATTGAAGATGGATTATGCAATAATAGACGAGTTTCTTCTGTAGGTGATTGATCCATAGGCGGTGGTGGTGGACAAATATATAAGGGTAAATCACGAACACTGTCACTGCACTGTTTTAATTTATTATCAATGGTAAAATCACTTTGCTTATTTTTACTCATTATATCGTCTAATAGAAACAATGGTGATTTTAATGTTCGTGGTTTATTTAATTCAGGTTGACTTGAGAGTGGTAGCGATCTAATTAATGTTTTTTGTGTACGATGTTTAATAGGTGGTGATGACAAATGTTTACTAGGAGATGAATATTCACTACCAGATCCTACGTCAATTCCAGAAGTGCTGTCAGATATAAGACGTTCACTTTCAGGATCTCCGTTTCGATGACATCCGCTATCTGATTTTTTTAATATCGATTTAGACCTTCTATGATGTTCTAGTTGAGAACTTGTTCTACTATCCATAGAATCCATTGACAATGATGATTTACTTCCACCATTTTTAGCTAAAATAAAAAAAAATTATTCAGTGATTTAATTATTTTATTAATTGAAATTAAACCTACAAATAGATAAGTATCATCTGAAAGATTTAGTCGATTTATAAATAACCATTTTCTATTATTTACAGCATACAACATTTTTCAAAATGCATACACTACTCATATCAGCTTCCTAATTATATAGGTAAGTATACCCACACTAATCAAATGCAAAAGCACTAAATTACCGATTTATGCACCTCCAGATTTTTCTCATCTTTTAGATAAATTAAAAAGTAACTAATCAGGCAACAACAGTTCATATTATAATAACAAATTTGATTTGTTACTTTTTTATTTTTATTAAAAGATTCGTATTTTGGAGATATCTCGAGATGAAGAAATCGAGCGTTGCTGAGGTATGAACATAAAAATTAAACAAATTCATAAAATGCAGACTTTGATCTTTACGTAAACTATGATATATAATTGTAATAGTACAATTTATTTATTATACTACACAATAAAAATCAAACTTTTAAATTTAATTGAGTAATGTCACAGGTTAAATATTTAATATATTTTATAATTATATAAAATGTAATTAAATAATGTTGAAAATTTTAATGCTTAGCAATTGCTGAATATTAATTTCAATTTATTTTGCAATCAGTAATAATGCTGAAGGCAAGTGAATAAAATATTTTGAAAATAAACAAAAAAAAGGTTGGTTCCAGAAAACAAAACTACAATAACAACTAACTAAATGCCTTTTCTAATTTACCTTATTTTTGACTTATCTTTCCAAGTAGATTACAACACCTAATAAAGTTCATACCTGATCGAGATCCGCCTAAAGCGTGAAGGCCAAACAGATGTTGATTAATAATTCTAGTAGCCGAAGCAAAACCTTTGGTAGGAATAAACAACGATTTCTTTGAAGTTCGTTTTCCTTCTAAACTTTCTTGAGACTCACGATCAATCGTATTTCCAAATCTGGTTCTAGGTCTATTTGTCTGAATATTTAAAATTATTATTTTTCTTATGTTTAGTAAATAATAACTTTTGCATTATAATAATATTCATAATAAATTAAATCTTACCTGCAGGAAACGAGTTTTTCGGTGTTTAACTTGTGGTGAATCGTTGAGACTAACACGACTTCCTCTATCCAAACCTCCAAATCCTCGATAATTTTCGTCAATTGGCGTTGCACCTAAACTTCGTAATCCAGTATCTCCAGACGCTGACTTTTTCACCACTGAACCCATATTAATAGGAATATTTGTAGTGGGACTATTGTTACCGCTCTTGTCCATTGGATTTATGTATAAATTACTATCGAGTGCACATGACGGATCCATTATATTTGAAGTGAGATCTCCTTGAGAATGATACGTATGCGTATTGCAACTTGCAAATGTATCAGAACTATCCATGCTTCCCATTTCTGCATTGTTATTATTATTATTATTCACGTGACTTATTGGTTTTATGCTAATATCAAACTCTCCAATAGGAATATAAGTTTCGCCGCTTCTGAACTTCAATGTTTTCATTTCAAGGCAAACTGGGTTTCGAAAATCGCTCGTTCCCAATGGCATTAAGTTTTCTGCATCGACAAATTCTTTATAGTCCTTTAAAATATAAAGTCATTATAGTAGGCAGTCCTATCGGTTGATTTAAAAAAATTAGATTTTAAAATGACACATTATATTTTTTTTGAAATAGGGTTGTAAGTCAAATGCTTTGTTTTATACATGTGATGTTCAGCAGCGTCCGGGGTATAATCAGTAAATACTAGTACTTATTCAGTGGTCAAAACTATTATAACAAAGGCAATTTACTTATCGGAACTATTTTTGAACTAGTGAAGATTAGTTTCTTGGTTGAGTTTCTTCGTAAAAATAAGAATTTAACTGGTCCTTAACTATGATTTTCTGTTAAAAGTAATTCTTAATATATTCTAATATATATTCCATGATGTAATGGAATAATTTTGACTGCCCAAAACTTTTTCCAAATGTTCCTCGTAATTCAATTTTAAAATTAAGCCAGACACAGAGAAGAGATATTTTCGATAACCCAACTCTTCACTTAATACTGAATACCTTAATACTGAATGGTATGATTCTTGATAATAAATTAAACATGAATAATACAAGTAGCAAGTGGTTAACTAAATCATGAAATACGTTAAGAGTATTTTGTCCGCTAAATACACTACTCTTGTTCTAAGCTACTAATATTTTTTACTGACATTATTGGATCTTTACAGACTACTGCTTGACAACAAAGTTTTATTAATAACGTACTGCTAGATACGCTTAAAGCTGTATAATTAATACTTTATGTGCAGGATGAACAAATTTTGTAATTTTTGCAAAACAATAAATTAATACTTTAAGCTATTTTTTAATATATAGCTACGCTATGACAAAATTAGATTTTTTTTTTTGGAAAATCACAAAATATTTTACAATAATTCTGTTATCTAAAAAATTTACAAATATAATGTTAAGATACTATTTATTAAACTATTTAGGAATAAATTAAAATAAATAAATTGTTTTTATCTACATTTAACGTACAGGTTGTTAGCAACTCTAAATGTGAATTTTTATTTTTCGGTTTGTGGAGTATTTGAGTAACATATAAATGTTTGATCTAAGTACTTTATATGTTGGGATGGATATTTTGTTCTTATTTTATGGGCCCAACAGATGACTGGGGAATTCAACTCTATAACATTTATACGTAGTCGTTTATGTTTCACTCTACGCTACTCTGCTGAAGGCCGAGACTATAAACGACAAACAAATTTAAATATCTATCAAATTTTTGATTGCTATCATATTTATTTTCTATTAAATTAATGAAAAACATATTGGTAAATTAACAACAAAAGTAGTTAGTTGCTAGAATAACATACGGAAAGGTTGAAAAAATATTTTGAATTAATATATTATAATCTGACATCATTAATGCATTATACAAAGTCAACTTATTTTTATCTGAGTCCTTGCCTAAGAAAGCAATACTAACATTTATGATATATTTATATGTCGACTAACTTAATAAATAATAACAAATAATGATCTCTCTTCAGCAAGATGTACCTAGTTAGATTTGGAATGCGTTCAATATTTAAATGATCTAGTAATTTGGAAACAAATTTTTGCCACAAAACAAAAATAACAAAACGATTTTAAAGTCATTTACATTTACAAAATTATTAGGTACTTAAAAACTTTTTGAACTCTTGGCAATTAAGTTACAAATGTATTTGCAATGAATAATACAATGCACGAGTAAAACTAGAGTAAATTCGATAACACCGTTATAAAGTCATAATTAGATTATAAAGATGTAATGCGTGTTTATGGGTAGGTATTTGATAACAAATGAGTGTCCAATTTACTATCTTCAACTACCTTTCTTAAAAATTTCTATAAAGAAATTCATGTCAAAGTAGTGAGGATTTTGTACAAAATTTTGTCAGATATTTAGTGAATAATGCGTCAATAAAATTGACGTTTTCAAACTTTTGAAATATGTTTAAAAAAAGTATATTTGTATGTTCAAAAGTTTCTGTTGCATAACGCAAAGATTAGGTTAGCTGTATTTATTAAATTTTAAATAAAAATGTTTAAAAAATTTTTTAATTGTAGTTTACTTATTTGGTTATAGCACTTTAATCCTAACTCGAAGATTTATTTAAAAAAAAAACTTAACGGAATTTTATAGATAACATTAAAATGAAGCTATTCATAGCGGACGAATCATCAATATCGGAAAATAAATTTATTTGTACATTTAATTAATTATTGATAAAGAATATTTTTTAAATAATAATAATCTCATCAAATGTTATATATCAGAAATTTTAACGAGATATTAAAAACGCAATAAAAACAAATTAACTAATAAGTCAACGTTTTGGTTTATTTATATAAATAAAGCTTAATAGTTGATAAGAATTCGTTGGACAATATAATTTTTAAACTGTAAAATGTATTAAAAATATTTAAATTGTTTAGTTATTAACTCGTGATAATTAATTCTTCTTCTTAGGAGCCGTCTCCTATCGGAGGTTGACGAGCATTTTAAATGCTACATCTTGGCAGATTACTCTCGGTTGTTTGCCATTGCCTTCCGATAGAAAAGGGTCATAATAAAGTTGGATAAATTTTGAAGCCGAGTTGGGGATCAAACCTAGGGCTTCTAGCTTAGAATCCGGTTCTTAACCCGTTCAATAAGCTCACCTTTCATAATAATTAATTAATAAAGTAATATTTAAAAAAATATAGTTATAGTTTACTATATCAAGTTAACAAAATGATATAGTAAAATTATATTTTATATTATTTATTTAAGATTTACTTTTCAAATAAAATTAGTTAAATGTAATTTTGATTAAAATAAAACACTGTAACATGAAATAAGGAATTAAAAAAATGTTTAAAAAAACTTTTTTTTTCAATGTTAGATTGTTGAAAACATTAAAATAAAACATAGTGCTCGACATAGTGTTTTTAATTATGTACGCAAATGGCAAAACGTTTTTGAAAATTAATTTTTTTTAAAATATTTTATATTAAATGGTGCCAATTAATTTTTAACAATGCGATATGTCAAATATAACAAGTAATTAGTTTTATGGTTTAAAATTATATTATTTTAATAAATTAAAAAATTAGAACAAAAAAAAAGATTTCAAAACTTAGTTGTTAAAAACTACAAAAAAATTCGAAATAAAGAAAATGAATGATGGTTTTGCAGTTCAACCTCAATGTTTAAATTTGAAACCGATTTTCCGGGATATATGTTGAGGATGTGCTCGTAACGACCTTGTTTTCTATGTAGCAGTTCTTCGTAGGTTAAGTAAAAAGCAGCTTTTAGATTGTGGTTTAATATTGACTACACCGTGATATTGACTACACCGTGATATTGACTACACCGTGATATTGACGGACACCATAAAGCGGTTCATATCGCGAAAGTTTGTGGAAACACAAGCAGCAGCCAATCTACTACTACTTTTAGCCTTTTTTAAATTAAATTTTTAAAAACTTTGATTTCTTTTAACTTTAATCTTTAAAGACTTTTAATAAAATTTAAAAAAATGTTTAAAATATTAGTATGCGATTGAGTTTGTAAATTTAAAAATAAAACAATTAAAAATTAAGATACATCACCTTACAAAAAGATATGTTATAAGAAATATAACTAATGAAAATAATATTGAATTGAATAAAAAATATTTTAAAATTAATAACTTGTGAAAATTATAATTTTGATATTTATATCTTTTAAATCTATCTGAAGAACTCAAGTAAGAATGAAGCATAAATTATGTCATAGTTTATATAATACTTTAATTTATTCAATGTCCGATAACTTGTCATTCATTTATTTAAAATAATTCATATTATATTTATTTTTTTCAATATAAATTTCTTAAAATTTACGTTCTAACGATTATTTGATTTTCATTTTGTAATTTTTAATGCAGTTTTGATCAGTATAGTATTGGGATCCGTCAGATGGGAGGAGCCTAAAAAATATGGCTACCTTAAGGGAAAGTTTCAAATACGAGATATAGTTTACGTGCAATCGAATGATTTTCAAAGTGATTTTTTAATATATTCAGGTTCTATTAGTTGTCTAATTTGAATTTAAAATGTAGTAAGTTGACTTTTTGCTAACTTTCTACAACATTGGGGGGGGGACTCCCCCCATGAGCACGTCTCTGCATAACAGTGATAAATAATGATAAGTATAAGAGCAATATGTGATTGGGCTGGTACCAATCCTAAACAAAGGAATTTTGTTAAAGCAGAACGGATTCTGCAAGCCGGTCATATTGTAAAATGTGGTAAAAACAAAAATAAAAATGAGCGGAAGGACACGGTTAGTTTGTTAGTTAGACTTTGCTCGCGGAGAAAACGTTGCAGACTCCATTATTAATAATGCAAATATGCAATAAATTATTTTTAATGTTCTAATTTGTAGGAACTTAACGATAAACAATCAACTCACTACTATTGCCGTGTTTAGCTTTCCCTTAATCTAGTGACATATTTCACCACCAGATGTCATATGCTCATTTGACGGATCCCAATACCGTTTTTTTTTCTTTTTATATTGATTTAATTTTATTTGAGTCATATATAGCTTGTAGAAGATAATTTTTGCGACATTAAATCAATTCCGATTTTTTCAGTCAGTGAGTGACTTAGGAGTCAATATTCTTATATTTTTTTGCTGATAAAGATAAAGAGTGATATATTTATATTATATTCAGTTAACCTACCAAATTAGATAAACTGGACCACTTTCTTGCCGTTTGTACAAAATGCATATAGTTGAAAGCCCACCTTTAAGCTAAAAAATGTTACTTTTGAAGGCTATTTCGGCTATCTTTTTATAAACAATGTACACTGCACAATCTTTCTTAAAAAATTATTGAAATTTGGAAAGAAAGTAAAAATCGCACATGACTACCTCAATTAAAAAATAATTGCTTAGAACACGCTTATTACGTTTTTTTAAGATCAATATTAAGCACACTCTATATAGGTATAGTTATTATTATAGTAGCATGCTACTTTCATTTAAGATTACCAAGGAATTATGGGGTGCTGTTAAGGTTAAGTCGTTAAAAGAACAATTTACATATGTATGCAAAAAATCAATAACAGTTCATAAATTAACACTGAAGAACACAATTTAATATTCTTCTCGTAAAGAGAACAACAATTATCTAGGAATTTAGTAATTTCCTGATGGCGTGCAAACGCAACGAAATTTGCTCATCCTGTAAATTCGTATTATATTATATTCCATTATCAGCGTAACATTATTGTATAAATGAAAATCATTGAAAAGAAAGACATTTACATTCAAGCAGGTGACAACTAATGTAAATTAACATATTGAAATAATGTAATTTGTCACTTTCAAGGTGCGCTTATCTGGTGACAAATAAAGCGTAGATTTTTTAATTTAAATAAAAGAAAAACTATGTTGCTATTCTACTGTAGTGCAAGACAAGACAATACCATTTTATAAATGATATACTTAATAAAAGTACTACATGCAATATGACTTGATCTCACAAAAGCGTGCAAATTATAATACACTTACAAACCTTATGTATAGTCAAGAATTCTATATTATAGCACATACTACAATAAGTACTTAGAAAGAAATTACTTGTTACTTCTTTTTATATAATTACGGTTTTAAAATATGTGTTTAATTGTAAAATTAAATAACATAATTTAAATAAAATGTATTAAAAAAGCATAGAATAATAAATATAATTCATAAGCTTACTTAATAAAATAAAAATAATTATTTAACTGTAGTTCAGTTTGTTTTAAAAAGTGAAAATGATTAGAAGTAGAGCGATTGATGATTTTCTTATGGACACTGATTACCAGAGGGAAACTCACCTGGTATTATATTTGAAAGTAGAAAAGGCTACACATTTTTCGGTTGAAGTGGAAAACATTCCCCCTGGCACTTTCCATCTTTACAATCCTGCAACGCATTCTATCCTCAAATAGTTATTTTTTCTTATAATTTACTCCAGTAAAAGCTTTCCTAACTGTAGTGTTAAAGCTGTTGTTATGACAATGTTAATACAACACAAATGAAAACATTAAAAATTAAAAATTAACAACACAAAAAAAAACAAGATTTTATATAACATAATAGTGTATTAATAATAAATATGGTGTGAACTAGTGAATTTTATTTGATGAATAAAAAAATAAGTGATTAGATCTTCTTATATTACTAATTGATACACTTGTTCGTATTTGCTTTTGTTTTATCGTAAAATACTTAAAAGTTACTTGATTGACTGGCTAGTTTGTTTGTTCTCCAGGCAAAAGGAATAATATAGATTTTTTCTAGCATTGTTTAGTTTTCAATCTATAAAATAATCGTCGCCGTTTTCCATAACATTGTTGACCATCCTTAAACAACCTGTCGATTCCTACGGCGTAGAAATTATCTGATTTCAAGCCAAAATATGCTTTGTAATAAATTATTGTAATCATAAATTTTATTTTCTAACAGGAATACACCCAATAAGAAAAACAAAAGATTACTACATCTTTTGTAAAATTATTATTAAATATTTTAGTTATTACCGTGGTTATTACTAAGGCTCGAGATTATAAAGATCAGTTAAAAATTTAAATTTCGGATAACTGTAATCAACTGATAACTTTGATTTTTAACTTTATCGCTCTATTAACTATTTATCGAACTGTTAAATTTATCAAATAGATAAAGTTAATCAATCGATAACTGATCAAAAGATTTAAAAAATGTAAAATTCTTTTACAGTTTCGAAAAAAACCTTGTCACTTTTTCAAAGCTGTAAAAAAAATTGACATTTTTTAAATCTTTTGATAAGTTATCGATTGATTAATTTTATCTTCTTCTTCTTCAAACTTCACTAATGACCGCTATGTTAATTTTTCTTTCTTTAAGTCTCATGACCAATTCTTCCTCCTTGCTACCAATTCCTCTAACGTTCCATGCAGCAACAATCAGTTCATCCGCAATTCCCATTCGTTTATCCTTATTCATATCATAGGTATTGTTTCCATTAAAGACAGTCCGGGTTCCGAGGCACCTATTTCGTTTGCGAGTATTAATTAAATTTTACATGGGTGGGCTACCAACCCTCCGCACAACCCCCTTTTCGGAGGGCCATTCCTTCCGCTCTCGTCAGCCCTGACCCTGCTTTCCACCGGGGTTGGTTACCCGGTCTCCAGCAGGGTTGTTTAGGTTACCGGGGTTCACCACGTGGAGGTGAGAGTCGGAATTGAACAGGAGAGGTTAATTTTATCTATTTGATAAATTTAACAGTTCGATAAATAGTTAAGAGAGCGATAAAGTTAAAAATTAAAGTTATCAGTTGATTAGAGTTATCCGAGATTTAAATTTTTATCTGACCTTTATAATCTCGAGCCTAAGAAGTATTAAATCAAGATAGGGAATTTACGTAGACTTTTTATTAAAAACACTTTAAATCAGCCAAGTTTAAGAATAAGGTCGGAAATGGCACTTTAACCAATATTAAGCCTTTGGAAAAATTAAAATCTATAGAAATTTATAATCAATCAAAAAAGTCATGCTGAAAGAGTAATTTTCTTATAGACATACATTTCCAGATTTGACTCAGACAAACCTCTTATACACTACTGCGTATGTTGGTACATTGTCATCAAAAATGCTGCATACAAATTTTTATAAGCCTTAACGCACTTTATCTGCAGTCATATTAATAATAAATGCCCCGAATAATATCTTAATTTTAGTCTGGTCAAATAGAAAATTTGAAAATGAATAAATTTTGGGATGTGGTTATTTATACATACTGACTGTACGTATGCTCTATTATTACAATTAATATTTTGGTAATAACTACTCAATTATAAATAATTATAGTCAGAGGTGGGCAAAATACATTTGTATTTTGAATTAAAAGTAGTCAGTCATAAAACACACGATAACTTTGAAAATTTTGTTTTAAATTCAAAATAAAGTGCACATTCCCATACATTGTATCTCATATTTTGAATTTAAAATAAAAAATTTCGAAATATTTTGTATTTTGTACTTCAAATATGAAAAAATTAAAATATAAATGTATTTCAAATACATTTTGTTCAGCACTGATTTCATATTTAAAGTACAAAATGCAAAATATTTCGAAATTTTTTATTTTAAATTCAAAATATGAAATAATAATGCATGAGACTGCACTTTATTTTGAACAAAAAATTGAAAGCTATCGTAGGTTTTTTTTCTACTTTTAATTCAAAATACAAATGTAATTTTCCCAGTCCTGATTATAGTGTTATTGAAAGTAATCAATAAACTATAAAGTATCATTAAATCAGTGAAATATACAATATATTATTTTTTTTCTTATGTCCAAATTGGGAACGGTTCGTTTCGCTGGGAACTATTCGCCGGTAACGATTCGCCGAGAACTATTCGCCGAGGCACGATTCGCCGGGGCACGATTCGCCGAGAGCTTTTAGCACCATTTGTCAATATTCTTTTTTTATTTAAATAAATATTAGGTACAATCTGTCCGTAGATATTAAGTAATTCATATGGCAAAAGAAATCGATAATAATTTAAGTAAGTAATATTTTAATATTTAGAAGAAGAAGAAGAATATTTACTTATATGAATTGTGAATAAAATAATTTTTGAAACAGAGGCGGATCCAGAAACTTTTTCAAGGGGGCGATTTTATAGATTGTTAAGAAAAATGCCAAAATTGATAGCCCCTTCTATACTTATTTTTAGTAATTTTACTTTTTACGTAATAAATTTTTAATTTTTCTAAGGAGGGGGACAATCGCCCCCATTGCCCGCTTTTGGATTCGTTATTTATTTGTAAGTGACTCTTAGCATTAGATTAAAAATGCCATAATTGACCAATGATAATTAAGAATGGCTTTGCTCTGTTACTAATTGACCAATTATTGCTGTCGATGTGAAAACAGGGTAATTCCTATTGGTTCCTAAATATCACCTTTGTGTGATATCAGCTACCTGTTGTAAGCAAAATTAAATAAAATTGTGCTTTAAAATTTGAATTTAATAAATTTTGCTGTTTAGTCGACCTGTTTGTTGTTGTACTTAACAACCCGACTTTTTGTGCTCACTTAACTTCACTACTCAATCACTTCTAGTCACTCTTCACTTCCTTATCGTAACCTCTACTGACCTCTAACTAACTTTCTTGATACCAGCCGACTCTTCTTATCTACGTAACAAAATCCCCCATGCAAAGCACCATTGCAATAATTCAAATAATTACACAGGAAAGTACAAAAACAGTTACATAGTACCTGAAAAGCTAACGGTCAGAACATTAACGGTAGTATTAATTTAAAAAAAGTAATGATTGTTTTCCTAACTTTTGAACAATTTTCGGCGAAACGTGCCTGTCGGCGAAATGTGCTTGCCGGCGAAATGTGCTCCGGCGAAATGTGCCCTCGGCGAATCGTGATTGCCGGCGAAACGTTCTCGGCGAATAATGGCCGGCAAATTGTCTCTCGGCGAATCGTTCCCGGCGAATTGTACCCAACCCGTCCAAATTATTATATTTTTATATCATAAGAATATGACAACATGGTGTATACTAAAAGAATTTCAAAATAAATAAATATTTTTTTGCAAAAAGTAATCTGCTTAGTCTTTCTCTTCGGACGGCCTTTGGATTTAATTTTAGTTTTGAAAATTAAGTTTTTATTTGATTGATTTGAACAGGGCTGATTTATTAGATCAAAATAAATTGTTCTTCAGGTTCAATTATTGCACTATGCCCACAATTCTCATGTTCAACAAGAGAAATTCAAATTTTTTGCATTGCTTTCTATTACTTTTAATGTTTTAATTCTTTTACATATGTATTTATTAAAGACTTGCGTTTCATAATTAAACAAAATATCTGCAATATTTTCAGTTATCGCCTGTTCCGTATTAAATTTTAAATATATTATAAATTTATAAATATAAAAAATTATAAATAGTAAAAAATATTTTGTTGGGACAATCAAAATCATTAGTAAAAGTTCCATTTTCAATAATATGATCATCGATGTCTACATTTCCATCATCTGTATCCATGATTAGTGCATTTTCAATTGATATAATATATCTTGCACGAAAGCAAGTTTTTGAAAATATGTCCAAATTATTATTTTTTCATATTATAAGAATATGACATGGTTCATACCAAAAGAATTCCAAAATAAACACAAACATGTTTCCACTGATGTATTATAAAATTTTGATATTTTGCTATTAAGATTTTTCTCAATGCCATTTTATATGTAGAGAAATTAAAAGTAACAGAAAGTAATGCAAAAAATAAAATATCTTTTGTTGAACATAAGAGTTAGGCTTAGTGCAATTGAACCTAAAGAACAAATTTGGTGTAATGACGAGACTTGATCAAATCAATTAAATCAAAACTTAAAATTCAAAACTAAAATTAAATCCAAAGAACGTCCGAAGAGAAAGACTAAGCAGACCACTTTTTTCAAAAAAAAAAGTATGAAAATACAGAATAAAAAATAATATATTTCACTGATTTTAATGATAGTTCATAGTTTATTGAAAAACACTGTCAAAAGTAACAACTTTAATAAATAAAACTATAATTACATATTTATAATTGAGTAGTTACTATCAAAATATTAATTGTAATAATAGCGTATACAGCCAGTTGCAACATACCTACTGTATGTTTAATTAGCTAATTCAGTATGCATATCATATGTATAAATAGCCAATTGCGTATACATACCGTATGTATAAATAGCCACATTCTTAATTTTGATCAAAACTTTTAATAATAACGGTGGAAATTGGTGATGGCCTATGTTGGCGTTCCCCCTGTTAGTGTTGAACTATGCCAGTGATCTTAAATATGTAGTTGATGATGATGATAAAATAATGTGCTGCTATCTTGGCGCAATACGTCCATAGCAGCCACAATGCATATTATAGGATAGTCTAGCACCGACAATCCAATGTCATTTTCTTTTACTTGTACTTAGAGGTAAATAGTACGTGACTACTATTATTAATGTAGTTGCTAATACGTCTTGTCAAGTAATTTTTGGTGCTATTGCTACGTTCTATTATTGCCGTTAGCTAAAAAGTAGTAATTTTTTTTTCAGAATCCGAAAATAGAACTATTACCATGCTTTATAACATTTTCATTGTAAGACTTCCTTTCCATACCTTTAAGGTTGATTCTCACTATACGTTCCATCTTCGTTCCATAACCATCACATATACGTTCAACTAAATTGTTGTCTATTCACATTTTTTGTTCGCGATTAATTTCGTTTACTTAAAAGTAGTGTTCGAGTGGTTTATTGATAAAATGTGGTCTGACAAAGGATTAATCTTAGCTGCTACTTTTTAGATGAAAAAGCTATATCAAAAAGAAAAATATCATAATTTTGGGTGCACAATATCTTAAAGACAAGAAATTTTAAAGAGGAATATTCATTATCTTTATTGAAATACTTCATTATCGCATTCCTCTCCCAGAAGGCAATGACAAACCACCGAGAATAATCTGCCAAGAGATACATTTAATATTAAAATAATAAAAACTTTAATTAATAAAATAATAATATTAAATTGGTATAGTGAACGTCTAAAGAAGATTTGGCACTAAGAAGAAGAGAACTGATAGATGACGAAACCAAATTTTTTCATTATTTTTGCATGTCAAAATTTATATTGAATTTTAAAATCATAAAAAGATAAATGAATCACAGGTGAAGTAGCGGGCTAAAGCTTAAAACATGAAGAAAAAGAAGAAAATCATAGAAGAGCGTATTAATTTGGCCTTACCATTTTGATTAACTTTCTGTGTTTCATATAGAAATATCAACTAACACACTATGCAATGCACTTCTTGTACGTAAATCATGGAACGGAAATGTAACAATGTGTCTATTATCATTACCGCATCCCACACGTTTTAGCTTCCGTCAAAAATACGTTTGCACTAATGTGAAACGGAACTGTTTGGAAACGGCAAGTAAACGGAACTGAAACAACATGGAACGCAGATGGAACGTAAATGGGAATCATCGTTTATATTATCAATTATTAGGCATGAAATCAATAGGAAAACAATTTTATTGTTCAAATATAAACTAAAGAACTGCATAACATTAGTTAATACTAAGTATGTAAAATTACTTTTATATATTACGATGGTAAAATTATTATATTAATTTTGAAATTATTTTTCTGAAAAATATTTAAATATTTTGATAGACGTTTGGGTAAATTTTGATATCTTTTTTATATTATTATTTAAAGGTAGTTGTAAGACCAAAGCTTCAGTATCTTTTCATAAGTTTTTAATTGTATTTAATACAAGAAAAAGATCACTTAAATTTAAAATTGTAACTTGCAATTAGAACATTGTGTTACGAGATTCGTTGATTTTTACCAGAGCTTTATGTTTAGGCATTCCAGGTGTACAGTGAATAAATTAATATTTCAAACACCCAATAACATTTTCAATAATTTTCACGTAATTTAATCGTTGAAAAAATGTAACCATAAACGGACATAACACCTACTTTATAATTTGATGTGATTTGAATGTCAATAAATAAAAATTAGAATAATGTCATTTGTATCAATTGTAACTACTAAATACATATACAGGGTGTCCCCGTGACCATTGAGGTGATAAAGACACTTTTCTAAGACAAATTTTCAAATAAAATTTTTGTTCAATTCTAAACCCTTGGCAGGTACCTCCCTTTAAAGCAATTTTTTAAATTTCTGACTTCAAACGGCCATAGCTAAGATATTATTGATTTTTTAGGCTCAATTAATTGAATAGAACTTTTTTAAAGATAATTCGCTTATCTACAAAGTAGGTTATAATCCCTTATCGTCTAGAATCAAAAGATTTTGAGTTGATTTTGAGAAAAACCATTTCAAATTATCCACGATAACGATCCAAAATGCAATTCCTATTTAGTATAGTAATAGCTCTTGTAAAATTATTTAAAAATATTACTACATCTGCCACCACAATCTCTTGATCTAAACTTTGAGAAAATTTAAGGGATGATTATATAAGAAAGTAAAAACTACCCCTACAAAATCAAGATATGAATTAATCAAAGAATTAAAACAAGAATGGGTTCGTACAAATAACAACAATATTATTAAATTTATAAGTATTATTAATGTGTATTTAAAATAAAAACTATTTAGGTGTTACTTTTTTTTGGTGATTTGGTGGCCTCAATAAACAATTTATACATATCTAATGCTAACTTGACAGGTCAGTTTACTTTTTTAATAATTGAATTACATGGGAATTATTGCAAATTTTATTAAATATTCTCAATATTAATTTACATACTGTACATACATCTACGAAATATTATTTCAAAAATTGTAACTAGCAAATCTTGTCCATTGTATCACTGTGATTCTTTTTCGATCCATTTTAATAAATTACTTTGAATAAAAATATACTTAAATAATTGGATATTATGAATATTAGCTCAAATGAACTAAAATTTAATGTCAGGTACTACTTAATTGCGAATATTAATGAATATACGTAAGTAGTAAATTTGTTTAAATTAATTCAAGTAAAATATCGAACAATTTACTAGCCGTAATAGAATAAATTGAAAGAGTAGTTCATCTCTAATTCTATTATTTGTAAGTTATATTAATTAATTGCTGAATACAATTTATAGTATTAGTTAAACGTGCACATGCACTATGAAATTTCTAAAGTGCAAATATAATGTAAACAATGATAGCAGTGAGTTAAATAGTAAATGGTATTAAATATATTTCAAATATTAAAACAAAATATTTGAATATTTGATTTAAGATTAAAGCTTAAAATGAATGCGATTTAAAAATATTTACAAAGTATGTAGGTAATTAACTTAAACAAATTATGTAAGCTAAATGAATTATGCAAATTGGCAAAAGCTTATAAGAAATGAGAAATACTACCTTTGATGTACAAAAGCAACATTCAAATTCGGTGGGAATTTCGTCTAATCTCTCGATTTTCTTATCTTCCGATTTTCTAACGTTAGCCTATAAGATAACAATTAAATTGTATTATAAGGTTATTATAAACTATTACTATTGTATAGTGACATCAATTATTTATATATTAAACTTTATTATTACTTAAATTTCAGGTTTATACAAATAAATTATAATAGTAGGTATATTGTAAAAAATTATATTATATATTTGTTATTTTATATATTTATAAAAATTACATTATTTGCAATGCTACCATTACCATTTTATTATTTTTTTATTTGAAATTATTGCCATAATAATTATGTATGTGGGGCATTCCACACCAAATCGACCACTTTTGAACCCGACCCCTTTTGATTTTCCTGAAATTTTTACATATTATACTATCTCACTAAAAACAGTTCTGTGAATTTTTTCAAAATTTTTTACTCAACCCAAAAAAAGTTACGAAGTTTTAAAAAAACTGATGTTTTTTTTCTTCAAACAATCGTAACTATTTCAAAAATTGACTAATCGGAACGTTTTTTTTTGTTTTTGTTTGTCTTTAAACGTACTTTTGAGGAAAAAATACAAAAAAAATATTCAAACTTGGATTCTACAAAATTTTTCATTTTTTCGGAGAAAATCATTGATTTTTCAAATTTCAACACTTTTGATTTTTGATTTTTTTAATTAAAAATAAACTCTGATTTATTCCGCGTATAACAACGCAAACCCCATAGTGGGCCGATATTTCTTTCTATTTTTTTTGTTTAATTAAAAAATATTTTCTTTTATTAAATTAAATTAAATAATTAGATTATTAAACAAAATAAAATTAAACAAAAGAAATAGAAAGAAATGTCGGCCCATTATGGGATTTGCGTTGTTATACGTGGAATAAATCAGAGTTTCTTTTTAAATAAAAAAATCAAAAATCAAAAGTGTCGAAATTTGAAAAATCAATGATTTTCTCCGACAAAATGAAAATTTTTGTAGAATCCAAGTTTAAATATTTTTTTGTATTTTTTTCCTGAAAAGTAGGTACGTTTAAAGACAAACAAAAAAAGAACGTTCCGATTAGTCAATTTTTGAAATAGTTATGATTATTTAAAGAAAAAGACATCAGTTTTTCTAAAAATTCGTAACTTTTATTGGGTTGAGTAAAAAATTTTGAAAAAATTCACAGAACTGTTGTTGGTGAGATAGTAAATATTTCAAGAAAATCAAAAGGGGTCGGGTTCAAAAGTGGTCGATTTGGTGTGGAATGCCCCATGTATATGTTATATTAAATTTAATACACATTTTTTTATTGACATTAGAAAAATGACCTCTTCTTTTCTCAAATTTCACAAACACAATTTCTCAAATTAAACAAAATTATTTTTCAAGAAATCAAAAATGCAACATAAATAGTAAAATAAACATTCAACATTATATCCACAAACAGTGCACTGTTTCAATCAACATCAATCAATCAGCAATCAACATCGCAAACAAGTATGTATTTAAGAATTATATCAATAAAAAGACTAAACACTTTTAGAAATTAAAGTGCACAAAATGTCGCAAATAAAATATAAGTAGTTTTAAAATATTTGCTAACGCGTTGAAGAAAAAAGTGCTTAATGCATTTTTTTGAGGATTCTAAAATAGGTACATAGTATATGAAAAATATTTAACATTGAACTTACATCTGGTGAAATAAATCCTTTGGAAGGAGAAATAGGCAATAGTTGCGTGTCATCTTGAGTAATCGGTGCACCGCCAACAATTGTTTGCTGTTCCATACCTTCGAGCTCAAGTAAATGTCGTTGAGAAGGTGGCGAAGGAACTGGATGGCCTTCTCCCACTGGAAGACAAGGAATTTGGGAAGAATTAATGCGCTTGGGTCGATTAAGCATTTGATCGTAGTTACGGTAAAAAGAATTATCGATTTGAGGTTGATTACGAATACTTCCAGTTTCTCCTTCGGCGCTGTTAGTGTCAACCCGAGATAAGTTGTGCCCTGGCGAGGACACTTACGTCAGCAAATTGTCACATGAATTAAATCGTACATATTTTTATTTGATACAAACAAACACGCAAATGTAAATGCAATTACATACTAGGTATTAATAGTATGGACAAAACTAGATAATTTTCCCAACAGCAATTAATCAACGACAATAAGCACATCGATGTAATGATATTAGAAATTTGTCACTAATTTTTCAAAGTGCACATGAAAAATTGCGACAACAAATTCAAAATAAGCGTGTGACATGCGTCCTAGACAGGGCAGTGATTTAACAGTTTGAGCCTTCATTTCCACCAATTAAAGCACAATTGTCACCTGGGAAAAAATATACTTTTTGTAAACTCAACTCGGTGGAGAAAAAGGCATATAATATACATGCAATGTAAAAATACAGATAAAAAAAATATAATTTATTTTCTTGTATAGCTTTAAAAAATGTTATTAAAATTTTCGAGTAGTGATATTAAAATACATAAAATTGAAAAATTAAAGTAAAATTAATATAAAAATTGCTAAAATATAACCAGACAACTGAAAGTAATCAGCAGCAGCGACTCTTATATAGTAAATTATATACCCTGATTCACATATAATTTTTTTATTTAATTTTTACTTGGATCTTTTTTTGTTCCTAAGAAATTTTGTTCAAATGTAAATTTTCTTAAATAATTAATTAAAAAGATTAATTTACAAACATTTTCTATAATGAACGTCACAATTTATTGAATATTTCTTAAAGTCGTCAAGATACGAGGGGTATCAAAATTTACCAGTAAGTAGATTAAAAATGCAAAATAATAACAGGGTTTGTGCCATAATCATAATTTACATCAACAAACAAGTTATTTTAAAAAAAGCTAGTTCACGAGGAGTTACATCAGTTATGGAATATGCCAGATATTTAAGAACGAATTATAAGTACTTAATTATTGAAAAAGAGCTGAATCGTATGCGTTTAATTTTTGTTGTTGTTTTATTTCATTGTAAATATACCATAATTTTTTAAAATAAAAATGCACTAAAACACTTTTAGAACTAAAAATATATAAATATCACAATGTAGAATAATATACTGAAAGTATAAACGTTGGTTGATAAATTATACTGTCAGTATATTTTATATCGTGATAACTATATATTTTTAGTTCTAAAAATGTTTTACTAATTACTTTAAATTGATAAATTATTAACTCGTTGATATTAAATAACATTTAATCTTCAAAATATCGAGTTATTATTAAAATTAAAAATTAATTAAACGATTTATTGAGCTTTCAAACGATTATGAGATGAATGAAAAAAAGAAATAAATCGTTTAATTAATTTTTAATTTTAATAATAACTGGATATTTTGAAGTTTAAATATTATTTAATTACTTTAATATGTAAAGCTTACCTTATACAAAGTTATTGAAAGTGAAATCAATTAATTTAATTTTATTAAATTATTTTTTTCCATTTATATTCCAATTAATTTTAGAGATTGATACTTTTTCATATTTTTATATTATGAGCATCTGAGGAGCTTAAATGAGAGCAAAACAATATTCTCATAGTTCTTATTTTTCATTAATTGATTTAAGTATTACATATTAAAGTAATTCATTACATATTTTAACTTATTAACATATAATAACCAAAAATATATTTATATATTTTAATTCAAAAACATGCTTCAGCCTAATCCAAGAAGTTTGATGATGAATTCAAAAACAGTATTTTAGTGCATTTTTTTAGTAAATCTAAAAAAGTATGATATGTTTACTACATCAACCACAATACTTTTGTGTTTTTATTATTATTTATTAAAAGTACCTGTCGGTACAAGTGTTCTTCTTTAACCATCTTAGTGCGCAATTGATATATATGTAAGCCACCAGCCTCACACAGTAAGGTGGTTCAATGGGCCAAAAATCACATGCGTAGGTATTAATAGTATGGACAAAACCAATCACAGGTGCATCTGTAATGACTTGGACAAGCAGAAGTTTTCTAGATAATTATTTCATTATTTACATAAAGCTTTTTTTTTATTTTCGGATGTTACAAAATCAGTTACTGAATAAATATTGAGATACTACTTTTGCAATACTTTCCACGTCAGATTTTTAATTCAAATCAAATTAACTTTCAAAAAATGAATTTTTTTGTAATGATTAAGTATATCAGAACATTTCAAAAAATATCTTTTTACTATACCATAATTATGTTATATCAGAAAATTACATATTTTGAGCGGAAATGCGAGATACACCTACAATCGATCAAAAAGTCTAACAAACAACATCTTGGAACCAAACTCAATCGTAAAACAAAATTTACTTGTATACATTACATTATGATAATAATTACAAGTGGTACCATTTTCCAATAGTAGGTACTTATAATAAATTGTAAATCATATTTTGTGTTTAATTAGCAAACTTTTAGTAACGAGATCTTGCAATTAAAGCAATTAAGTTAATTTAAAAAAATTAACCAAAAAGAAACGAACATGATTTTTCTTTACTTTTATTAGGAAGCCTAGTATTACCATAATTATTGATCTCATACTACCAATTGAGCTAAATATTCTACGCGTCCACGTTGGCGTCATGTTGGACTAAACTAGTTATAAAATTAATGGCTGAAAAACTTTTCTCGACCAAACGAAAATTGATAGCAACTTTTATTAAAGATAAAGACACTTTGTAAATGCTAATGGTTTTTTTTGTAAAAGATTTAGTCATCAAGCTGTACTATTTATTTACTTGTGAAGTTACATATTATACAAACAAACGTATTACAAAACATAATATTATGTTCGACTAATAAACTCTCTATTTGTCATTAGCTTTAGGTCTAATTGATTTTAAACAAATAAATATTTTACATACTTTTCAGCTAGAGCTTTTTCTCTGCCCTGTAATTGAAGGTGGCAAAATTTGAATAGAGTAATAAATCGATTTTCTGTGGAAATATATTCTTTGCTATAAAAAGTACCTATCAGTTATTTTCTGCAATACTTTTTTCAGGTGTAGGTACTTGGATTGTTTTTCAAGAATTCGTGTGTGATTTAGATGTTTTATTCAAAGTGCACATAATTTTTGATCACAAATTTGAGGGACTTTGATAGACTTTATTAAGAAGTACTTTAATCAGACAGTAACAACATTGTTATAAAGGTTTACTCTTATCGTGTTCAATAACTTTTTGTAAATACGTAATAAAGCTGTTCTAAACAAAAGAAAAGGAACTGACTTTATTTGGGAAAAGAAGGAGTTAATACGTGGGTTGCTAGAAAAGTTTCCGAAATCTAGTATTTCTAATGGTGTCAATGTGTTTTAATCATTATATTCGTAAAATTTGAATTTTTACATATATTCAGTTGAAAGTTTGTACTTAAGTAAGCAAGTTTTGTTTACACAGCATTTTAAAGAAAGTGATTATGCCAAAAATGGAACTTTTGTATGAAAATTTTTGTGCCATGATTTTGTACGATTTTAAATGTGGTCTAAAGCCAAAACAATTCATCGATCGGCTTGATTTGGCTTTTAGAAATAAAGCACCACCATAAAAATTCTAGCGTGGTCGCACCACTCTCAGTGACAAATTTTGTGCAGATCGTCCAAAAACTTTGTTGTTGTCGAAAATGTTAATGCTATCCGTGAGATGATTGAGCGATATTGGTATGTGACATACCGAGAGATTCCAACATCTTTTGACATTGACATGAAAACAATACACAAGATCTTGCATGATCATTTAAACGTACAAAGGCTTTTTAGTCGTTGAAACCCACACAATTCGACATAAACTGAAAAACTCAAAAACAAAGTCTTGACCAATGATGCCAAGAAATGGTTAAGAAATTCAAGTGAAGTCTTTAAAATTTGGTGTACAGTATCTTTACTAATGATGAAATTTAGATTTATTAGTATGAACCCGAAAATAAACAACAGTCCATCGTTTTGGTACTGTTGAAACATTTTAAACGCTAGTTTTTGTGGTATCAGCTTTGGAGTGGAAAAGTGTTCTTCAAATTGGTTTCACAGTATGCAAAAAAGTATTAATGTCCAAGGCAAATACATCAAAAAGTCATTTTTATGTGTTTTATCATATCGTTTCCGCAACCTACGCAAATTAGTTGTTTACGGAGAAAATATCTGATGAAGTATACTGGAGTAAATATACTCATATAAGTTGTTGATGATTATGAATGAATGATGCGATACAGGTGCAAAAAATATAATATTTGAAGCATCCAGGAGAAATAAACTATAAAAAATACAAATAGTAAGCAAAAATATAGTATATTAATTTAATGTACTTATATAGTTAACAATTTATAGGGCAAATCTTAGTAGTGATTTGAAAAAATTTTACTTCAGCCGTATCAGTAAGATTCTCTAATCTTATAGGTAGTTGATGAGTACATCTCATAATCTGTTTTTTTCAAAATCGGTTAAGAAAAAAGTTAAGTATCTGAACCGAATATTGTTGACATTTTACAGTAGAACTGAGTAATTAGTTGCGTTTAGCAAGCGCAGCTGCTTAATGTCATTGGTCAACTATGTTGAGTATGACAACATTCAGCTGTTTGAATTTCGCTCGCTAAACGGTGTGCTTACATTTATTTGTATTTGTTGTATTTATTCTAACTGTTTTACTTTATTTATATTAATGGAGGGTACATGTTAAATTCATCATTAGTTGAATGATGCAGCATACAATTTTTGCGCTGAAGTGTTTACACAATAGCTGTAGCGTTTTACAAAACCGTTGTAGTTAACTTCTCAGCAGCTGACGTTCGTTAAACGCACCCATTATGATCAGGTTTGTTCAAAAGTTTAAATAGAAAAAAGAAATTCAATCACTTCTTGTTCTATTGTCCAATCTTGATAAACCCAAATATTATATCACAATATTGGTGTCGCATTGTGTCATAATCGATGTTTTTTCGGGTAAAAACAAACGCAAAACTTAAAACAGAAGAATTTCAGAAATCTTTTTTGAACTTTGTATAAGTTAAATTTAGCTCATAAATTATTTGTAATTCTCGCAAAATTTACCACCCTTTCCTTAAAACTGTGGTGGCACAATATCAAATAAATTTTAATATAAAATAACTTGGTTTTTTGTACATTCAATCAATTGGTGTTAAAAAAATTATAAATTTAAATAGTACCTAATATGCATTCCTTGCTCATTTTAGAGACTAGTTGAATTCTGTTAATTTCACTCACATGAAGAAAAAATAAATATTTGATGATTTTTTCCAGATAATCGAAGAAACAAAATAAATGAAAGTCAAAGTATAAATAATAGTAATAAAAATTTTGAGATATTTTATTTTGGACTTAAGTGAGTTTATGCGATTTTGTTTTGCACTATTGTATTTGGCCAATTTACTCTTTCTTTAAGTATATTATTATTATTTCAATACTACCCAATATTCGATCAATAAAAAAAGCAGGCTTTTCGGCTAGTAGGCATCAGGTAAATTAATTTATCACATGGTCAATACACAAAGATAATAGAAAAGCATTAAGTTTAAATTTATTTAAATTTACGACTTTTGATGTTTCGAACATTTAACTAACGAGAGAAAAAGCAATTTGTAGTTTTTTTTTGCTAAAAAGTATATTTGGTAGAAGAAGATATAACTGTACCGTAAAGATATTATATTTGCTTACAAATACTCAACGGGATATACTAGGTAATCGATTAATGTAGAAAATAATCGTTTGCAAGTTTCGATTTTTCACGTTTAAATTGCCTGGTTGCTGCACTCTATTGAAGGTATGTGTACTCTGCGTAAATACTTTCTTTTACTAAAATTAAATACCTAAAGTAAAATAATACAAATCGACAGATATTTGTATAATACAGTATTCGCCAAAATAAGCAGTAGGTACCGAAAACAAATATTACAGGTATTTTTTAATTTGTAGGTATATTTAAATGTTCAAAATGTGCATCATTATGGTTTAAACAAGATTCATAACAATTTTTCAGATTATTGAACATGTTTATATAAAGAGTGGTTGCCTCAGTTGTTTATATTTTTGTGATACTTGTTTTAAACTTAGACCATTATTCCGTCCATTTCCGTATGAGCAAAAATAATGATCTACAAAAAACATTTTTTCCTGCTCCCGATCACGTAAGTGTGTCTTATGTGCATGGCTACACCCGACGTAAGTTGTTCATTGCGTTTGTTTATTAGTTACCGTTGGTGACGGAACTTAATAGTGTCACTTATTTTCCTAGGAAAATAATAAACGATGGTTATACAGATTTAATTTATATTCATTTATCGTTTCTAAGGAACGGACAGGCAAAGCAAACTTATAAATTAAAAATAATGAAATTAAATGTCTAATTAAATATTTGACGTTCGATGTCAAATTGTAATATTATAGAAAAATATTGTCCGGTGCTTCGCGGAAGCAAGAAAAATTTAATAAGCTACACGGCACTTAAAGATTATTACTCTCGGAAGGTAATTAAGCCTCGGCTCCGCCTCGCCTTAAATTCACCTTCCTTGAATAATAACGTCCTTTCGTTCCTTGTAACATAAATAACTATTTCCTCAGTTGTGGGGAGAACCATTTTTAACGCGATTTTAGCACCTGAGCAATGTAAATATGACAACTAATGACAAATAAGCCAAACATAACAAATGCATATCGCGCGAGCAATTTTACAGCACTTTAAATTTTGGTACTGTTTATTTTGGCGAATACTGCATTATGTAATTTATTTTGGTAACTTTTGCGTTTGTGTACTAAGCGTTTGTAATTTTGTTTTTGAATTTTCTGATAGCTAGTTTAATCCATGGCGAATCGTAACATTTTATATTTTTGAGATACGGTATCCTGCCTATTTCCTCCAATATGTAATTACGATAAAATATCGTTAACTTAGGAAGCGTGACGTCATTCCACAGTTTCCAATCTATCGAGATTTTCTACGAAAGTATCAATTTTACTAGTTTGAATTAAAAACAGTGTTTCCAACCCTGATTGGTTGAACAAGGTCAAAACTGCCCTTAGTTAGAGCTAAAGGGTCTACATTCAATTTTAAGATCGTCCTAAACGCCTAGCCAAAGTTCGTAGCTTGTTCTAACTTAAGTCGGTCTATACTGTTAGATCCACTTACCTAAACGTATACATGAATAGACTAAAAATCTCAATCTGAGTCAGCTCAAGCTAATGCGTGCATGTATATTGGGTAATGTAAATGGGGCATTAAACATCAAATCGACCACTTTTAAACCCGACCCCTTTCGATTTGTCTGAAATTTTTATATATTATTCGCTGTGTGCGTAGGTGTAGAGGGGATACGAAAATCGATCAAAGCGTTCGGAGTGGCCAGTAATAGAACTGAATTGGGACTTGCTTTATGTGATTACCTTACATTTTAACGAGTGTAACAAAACAGTAAAAACATTAACAAATTATAATTTTTATTAATATTTAATTAGTTTTTATATGTAAGCTTCTTTTGTAACTTTTCTGAAGTTCCCTTTGACCCGTAATGTAATCTAATATATGAAAAACATTTGGATAATAATTTAACCAGTTTTATAGCCATGGTTTATACAGTGGAACGTTATTAATGACCCATTGCACTATTAATATCATCAATCTTAATAATAAACCATAATAATAAATTATTACAAATTTGAAAATAAACGTAACCGAATTTTGCATTTATTGTGTAATTATTAATTGATTTCACATTTACCAATTTCTAAATAGTATAATTTACTTAAGTATTAATTAATTTCGTCATGTTTGCGATATTTTGCTTTGTTTTGTGAATGATCTGAGTCTTTGTTTGCAATAAAAATATGTCAATGTGTATATTTAGTTGCAGCCGTTACAGGGGCTAACCAAAAGGAAAACAAATCCCGCGCACCCCACCAAAAATTTTTGAGCTTCAAAACAAACTGCTTCAGGTATACGGCTATGACCTATCTATTGTATAAATAATCTAAGGTGATTACCATGGACTTAGAAGGATTATGACCCGCAACTCCTTACCTGAAAGCTTAAAATTTGCCAGCTTTTTATATTATGTCAAGAGTCCCAATTATTTTGTCTATTTGAGCTACCAGAGGGCAGAAAGAGCAACGCACACAGCGAATACTATTACACCAAAAACAGTTCTGTGAATTTTTTCAAAATTTTTTACTTAACCGAAAAAAAGTTAAGAATTTTTTAAAAAACTAATGTTTTTTTTCTTCAAACGATCATAACTATTTCAAAAATTGACTAATCGGAACGTTTTTTTTGTTTTTCTTGTCTTTAAACGTACTTTTTAGGAAAAAATATTAAATAAAATATTCAAACTTTTATTCTACAAAATTTTTCATTTTTTCGGAAATAATCATTGATTTTTTAAATTTCGCCACTTTAGATTTTTGATTTTTTTATTTCAAAAGAAACTTTGATTTATTCCGCGTATAACAACGCAAACCCCATAATAGGCCGACATTTCTTTCTATTTTTTTGTTTAATTGAAAAATATTTTTGGCTAAAAATAAAACAAAACATTTTTTAATTAAATGTCGAAATGTCGGCCCATTATGAGATTTGCGTTGTTATACGCGGAATAAATCAGAGGTTTTTTTGAAATAAAAAAATCAAAAATCAAAAGTAACAAAATTTGAAAAATCAATGATTATTTCCGAAGAGATTAAAAAAAATTTGTAGAATACAAGTTTGAATATTTTTTTTGTATTTTTTCATGAAAAGTACGTTTAAAGACAAAAATAAAACAAAAAAAAACGTTCCGATTAGTCAATTTTTGAAATAGTTATGATTATTTGAAGAAAAAAACATCAGTTTTTCTAAAAATTCTTAACTTTTTTTGGGTTGAGTAAAAAATTTTGAAAAAATTCACAGAACTGCTTTTGGTGAGATAATATAATATGTAAAAATTTCAGACAAATCCAAAGGAGTCGGGTTTAAAAATGGTCGATTTCATGTGGAATGCCCCATTATAATATATAAGATATAAATACATATAGAGTGGCCCTCTAAAAACGTAACACACTGGATTGTGGTCAGCAGAATTTTTTTTGTAAGAAATGCAAAACACTTTAATTTTATCATCAAAGGGGTAACTTTTGCTACCAATGTCACTCCCGTATTGTTTCATCCCTTCGCTATGTGATGACAAACCCTGAAATGTTAATATGGATTATATGGCAAGTGACGCCTCATTTGAAAGGTCTTGCTTCCCTGACTTCAGTGATATAATTTTTTTAAAGTTTTATCAATTATTCAACAAAAAAATTGAATTTGCAAAAATTTGAAGTAAATCCGGTATTTCAAAACATTTAAAAATAAAAAAGTAAAAAACGCTGGGACAGTTTGATTTTAATTTGAAGGGGCTACTTTTGCTGCTATTCATAAACATTGATCATTTTTTTCATTTTCTCAAATGTGAAAAGTGGCACTTTTATCCTCACCTTACTTTTGCAATAAGCGAGGGTTTTATATAAAAAAAAAATTCTATCACCTCAATGGTGTAAGGTGATCAATAATCCAAACTTCTGTGTTCTGTATAATTCGAACTACCACAATTTATTTATTAATACCTGCTGCTTATAAAAGTTTATTTTCTATGTTTTATATATTCGTTTTTGCATTATAAGTTTTAATTTAAACAATTATACTATATTTATGTTCTACTAAATACATTATAGCAGTTGGTTATCATTTCGAATGTATTTTAGTAATATTTTTATGGTATGGAGTCGGTCGGTATTTCGGATTATAGATATCTTCAGGTAGGTTCTGTGAATTCAAAAGTGCGAAAGTTTAGGTAACCCAATAATTAGGGCTGCCAACTTTCTGTTAGGATTATCCATACATTATTGTATGCAAGAGTAATAAATTATATTCGCAATAAATAGTGAAATATTTTAGAATATCATTTAAAATACCTATCACTATTATTCAAGCTGTTGAAGGTTTTCTAAAAAGAATTTCAATTTCAATTTCAAATTGTTTTTGGTGAAAAATTAACTAATCTTATCTCTATTTTACAATCACCAAAAATATTTTTATACAAAGATGTACTATGTACTCACGTATCAACAGAAAATTTGAATTGCAAACACGAGAGCGCTGAAATGTTGTCCGGTTTAAAATAAACGTTTGTATTTTTCAAATCAAACGCAACGTTTGCTGTGGTTTGCGCGCTGTCAGCGTCAAGCTTTCAAAGCGCATAACGTGCTAAATCGAACGTGATATTTGAATTAAGCATAATGGTGTATAAGCAATAGGCAAAACCGTAAAAATACTTTCAAACTATTTAACGTGTATAAGGTAGACAGTTGTAAGGTTATAAATTAACGTGAAAAAATTAAAATTAAAAGAAAATAGAATTACAGATTATTTTGTTGTCGTATTGACATTCCATGTAATAATATTTTTAAAATAAAATTAAACTTTTTGTAGTATTGATTGAACTTAAACAAAATCAAATACAATTAACACATTTTAAAATAAATCTTATGCTGACGATTATCATGCAAATTAACAATCTTACCAGTATCAACAATCACGTCAATTAGATCCATGCTTTTGGCAAACGCATCTCTTAAGTTGATGTGGTGAAAGGAAACGATGCTTCCTTCTCTCTTGGCTCGCTCCAAAGCTTCTCGTCGTTTTAACGCTTTCTCTCTTCGCATTTGATTTTTGTAAAACTCAGCAAAATTGTTAACAATAATAGGAATGGGCAGTGCGATCACCAAGACACCACAAATGCAACACACGCTTCCTATTATTTTGCCTAACCAAGTAGTAGGATATATATCTCCATAACCAACGGTGGTCATTGTAATTCCTGCCCACCAAAAAGTTTCGGGTATACTAATAAATTTAGTTCCGGGCTCTTCCTTTTCAGCAAAATAAGCCAAACTAGAGAAAATAAGGACACCCATTGCAAGAAAGAGCATAAGCAAACCCAATTCTTTGTAAGAATTTCGCAAAGTAAACCCCAATGATTGCAAACCAGTGGAATGACGAGCTAATTTTAGAATTCTTAATATTCTCATAATTCGAAAAACTTGTACTACTCTCCTAACATCTTGAAATTGATCGTTAGCATTTTTATTAGTTTCCAGCAAAAATAGAGACACAAAATAAGGCAATATGGCTAACAAGTCGATAATATTGAGGCCACCCTTAAAAAACTTCCATTTATTGGGCGAAGCACTAAAACGAAGAATATATTCTAAGGAGAACCACGTTATGCAGACAACCTCAACCATTGCCAGTTGTGGATTGTCTTGTGATACTCCTCGTTCATCGTAAACTTGCATACTAGGAATTGTGTTGAGAGTAAGAGCCACGGTGGATACCACTATGAATAAGATGGAAATGATGGCGATTACCTGTAATGTACCAAATACATAATATCTACACTGTTCTAAAATGTTTTATGACACGTCAATTTTATAAATAGGTACTATAAGTAGATAATGCCATAGATTAATTAATTCTTATAGACAAATAATGCTTGTATGCTGATTGTAACAACTGATGTCTTCTTACAATTTTTTTACGATAATGCATATAAACGTAAAAATAATATGAAAAACGACATTTTCAAAATATTATTTAGCTACAAAATTTGCCAAATGCAAACTGAAAATATTGAAAACGCATATCATAATGGAACAAACAAATGGGCAAACACATAACATTTTATTTTACACATTAAAATAGTACTGCAATCTAAATTTTAAGCAGACTTTTTAATCTATAAGGTTACTTAGTCTATGGTAACGAATTAATTTTAGAAAAAGAAATGTTAGAGAATTAAATAGACTTTCAACTCAAAATCGGTAAAATTCCTAGGTATCCTGTTTAAAATTATAACAAAATGGTTTGTTTTATACGAGTGTGGGTATTAAATATTTAAAGGAATAAATACGCAAGCTCTATAATTTCTCACTAGAACTTTTTTATGTTAAAATTTAAACGATTTTGTTTTTTTTATTATTGAAGTAATATTTTTTATTGTTTTAGAATAAGTTAAGTATAATAATTATTATAGATATTAAGTTATTACATTTTCGATAGCTTAATTTCTTATTAAAATTTTGTCAATTATTTTTCTTTAGTAGCACAAAATATTGGAATCATCACAATAATAAATTATTAGTTTATGTTTTACGTTTTTGATGATATTTTTGTCCATTTGACTTATTAAGTGCAATGATAATTCCACAGAACCTTGACGTAACGATCTTAAAGTTTTATTGAATTTGTTCCACAAAAGTTCTGTAGATTGAAAACTGACAAGTGAAGCGGCCAAAACATAATTCTAGTACTATTTTGATTTTGTTAGGTATAATATATATTAGTTAAAACGTTGGGTATGGATAAACACAAAGTAAAAACGGGTAAAAACTGAACTTCGCAGAGGTAAGTCATTACCGCGTAAGTTTTACAACATTGCATCACCACCATTTGTTAAAGAAACCATTTACCTACCTCGTAGTGTTGTAGCTCGTAAATTAAAAGTTATATTTTTATGTGTTCTTTACTTTTCATTGCTGCAAAACTCCGTAAAATTTTGCTTTTGGTACCTTTAAGATCAACTACTGCAATGTAACGCTTATCAAAGCTTTCTTTCTATTAACTTCATGAAAAATTTCAAGCCTTTTTTTTATATTTTGTTTATTGAGTTTTACGGCTAGATATTTCCAATTAAATTTCAATAAATTGTATCTATACTAAATAATCATTTGGGGGCAAGTAAAGCGGAGCTAGTTCTGGCCGGTAATAAACTCATGGGTTGCATTTAGCAAACCCTTCTCTAAAACTGACTTTTATATCTAGTCGTCTATAGAGATCGTATGAGACATTTTTTTTGTCTTATTAGATTTTGAGTTAAAAATTAATTACGTGAGTTTTATTTATTCGTCGAACACCAGAGATTCATCTGTGGGGTGCATGAATTACCGATCAACTAGCCCGGTAAGAGTTTTCTGTAACGGTATTAGGAAAAACTTGGTAAAAAATTTTAAATTTCTTATTAAGCTCTTTTACCATAGCAATATTTATCTTTTATTTTTAAACTTTTTATATATTTAAATCTCTTTTTGTTATAAAAGATGTGGTACAAAAATGCTCTAGTTTGCTTTAAAAATCTGCATCCACAATATTGTATTCCTGTCTCTCATTTGCAAGATTTTAGATTTTTTAAATAATTATAATTTTCAAGTCTCCTTACACACTACCGCGGTGTAGATTTAATATTAAATTTTAATTAATTTGGTAAAAAATTTGTAAAAGTTGCTATCAAGCAATATCTATTATGTAAATCATGTATTGAAACCTTAGCAATGCAAAATAAATTATAGGTAATATGTACCTACATATCAATGTGCCTTAGTCGCTATATATATGATAAAATATTGCAGGAAAGATTGGATGAAATGAATAGAAGTTGACGATTTGAAAAAACGTAATGGTAACAAAAAATATCATCAAAAACTCAATAAAAATTAATAATTTCAGTTCAAAACTTTGTGTAGATATTATAAAAAATGTATAGTTGGGACATATAAACGCAATAAATGTTTAATTTTTGAAAAACAATTTTGAGTATTTATTTTACAAGAGAAAAATATCATTTAATCGTATTCATGATTTTGTACACATTTGCATATACTATGTACATTTTAAAAGTTCTAGTGAGCACATTCACGATAGCGCGTATTTAACAAGTTTATTAAATAATTTTTAACAATTGCGCAGTATAAAACTTACATAATATGCAAGCACATTACTTCGAAAACTATGAATTTAATAAACTTGTACTTATCTAAAAAAAACAAAAATAATAATTATGACAACCTTAACATGCTTGCAAATAATGTATCCTAAAATTGAGCAAATACAAATTTAGAATGACGCTCAAGTTCACACTTTAAAAAATACTAACGTGTTTGTAATAATTATAAATTTCAATTGTTTAAATTTTGGAAGTTTATATTTTGGTAATTGAGTCTAAGGAGACAGTAAAAGTCTAACATAATAAATTGAGTATAAAGAGGTAGCAAAAGTAGAAGATAAAATAATTAATTTATTATTTATGCACGTATGTATATTTTATAAAGAAACTTTTAAAATTTAAATCTAGCCACGGCAGTGGAGTGATGTGATCGCTGGTTGCGTTACGAGCGGGAATTCTGAGTTCAAATCTCGGACGCATCAGAATTTCTTAGCTCGGCTTTCCAGTGGACATTCTCACTCCGTGGTAAACCAAAAAACCAACCAACCAAAATACCCAATCCAAAAAAAAACATAAAAACAAACAAAAAAATAGTGAACAAATTAAAAATTAACATTTAGAAGTGCTAATAACCCAGTAGTTGATGCACGTTAAAATGTAAATAAAAAAAAAATTTAATCTTGCTACAATTTTTGATTATATTATTATAAATGATATATTTTATACATAATTTGAGCAATTGCTAGAAATTATAATATTATGCTACTAGCAAAACTAAAAATTATTATGCAATCTATAGTTATTCATATTTTAATATTAACAATATCAATATTGTAGTCAAGTACGAACAGTTTCATTCATTGTATAATTTTAGGCTTTGCTGGTGTCACATAAAATATTTTATGAAATTTGATGCATATCTTTGTTATTGTGTTTCGTGTATATTGATATATTTACTGGTACATATACATATAATAATATGTAGTTCGATATGTACAATTTTATAATTACATATTATTGAAAGTTAACTGTTAATTTCAATTCATAATTATACAATTAAAAAGTAAAAATTATTGAATCAGTAGGTACGGGTAGGTATCTAATAAATAAATGGTATAATGTTGAATAAAATTCGTCTCAAATTAAGCGAAATTTATGTATGTACATAGTTAGTGAAATTAGAATATAACAGTATGCAAATAAATGCAGTAAAGTGCAAGACATTAAGAAAAAGTTGGATAGATAGGTACTACATCGATATTAATACATGGAAGCAAGGTGAATGCGAGAAATAAAAGAACGTCAAATGCCTTTTGGTATTTCATAATTAGCTAAATTAGGAAGCATCCAGATCAAACCCTTAGTAAATTGTAATCAGACTAGACAGTAGCTATTTTGATAATATTTTCAATTCTTCAGTAATATACAATTTCTTTTATATTAATTAATAATTAAACGCTTGTAATTAAAATAGCACTGTTTATTTCAATCAGGGTATTTTTTGTTAGCCTTTAGTTGTTTTTTTTTTATTGGTTATATATTATATAATATATTAATTATATAATTAAAATAACAATATAATTGATAGATTTATAGTAATAATTATGTTAAATATAGCAATATAAGGTATCAAGAACACATCTAAGACTACGAAATGTTTGATTTGTAACAATTATATATTATCTTTTTATAAAATTGAAAACTATATCACAATAGACTGCAGTCTAATTACAATAAACAAGACATTTAGGTTTGAAGCGAAGTAGCCTGATCGTCGCAACTGCCCATTGCTATCAAAATAAGCACATTCATTTTTAAAACATGAAATTCTTGCATCTTCTTTATGTAGAGCAACATCTAAAAAAGTTATATGCATGAAACAACAATCTGTAACATTTTTAAATACACGTTTAGCATAAAGAGCATATTATAAATAAATACAGCATCCAAGCAACTTATGTATGTACATACACACCACACATACAGTAATAATTCACATCATAAAGATAAGAGTTGATTAGTACATGTCACAATAAAATCATTTCTTTATCATTTTTTTTTTATTTGGCATTGTTGCTGTTTCTACTCAATGGTTCCCAACCAGTGGTCCGTGGACCACCAGTGGTCCGCAGAAACCAAAATATGGTCCGCAAAAGATGCTTTTGAATTTAATTCACTTGAGCTGTTTTGGTGTAAAAAGGCAATTTCTTATACTAAACTTCGAGAAATCGCCTTTTTTTATTATACCTACATAGTGGTTCCTGACCAAGAAAAGGTTGGAAACCCCTGATATAGTATGTATCGGCTCTCGATAAAAAATAATGTTTAAAAGAATGGGTTAATTAACCATTCAATAAGGCACTGATGACTGATGAGATCTAATATGATCACAATATGTACCTATATACTTGGTGTTAAAATTCCTGCTTGCGACTTTTAAATTACTTATTAAACGGGTAGGTTTGTGTACAACCTTGTATAGCGCCCATGAACAAAATTTAAACCTCAACTACTAGCAAAATGAAAAATGGTCGCTAATACAAATAGGTATACTGAACATACGTATCATAATTTTTTAGACAAACTAAAACTGTATTAAACACTTTTAGAACTAAAAATATAAAGATATCAAGATGTAAAATATACTGAAAGTATAATTTTTTTTATAAACGTTTTCGTTATACAATAACATCGTTAACAATTAAATTTTTAGTTTTGAAAGTTTTTAATACAGTTTTAGTTTATCCACAAAATTAAGATAATAAAATGTTTACCATCAAGTTGCACTATATCGACTACGCATCGAAAAACTAATTTCATTGTAGAGTAAATATGCTTATAAGATATATTGAAAGTAGGTCGCAATCAATTTTGAAACACTGCGCGAATTACTGATTAAGCTAATTTTAAGATAACTAATTAAAAATAAATAAAAAATAAAAAAATAAAGATAAATAATTAAGATAACCTTTAAATCTCTATTCCCTTTAGCAAGTAGTGTTCATATAAACAAACACATAGTATTCCGTCAAGTCCAAAAATACCTTTCTATACGCCACTGGTTAAATCTAATTAAATTTAAATATGAAAGTAGTTGAAATTAACTCGTTATCTTTAGAGAACTTTCCTACTTTGTGAAAAGTCGCATAAGTTATGAATGTCATTTATCAAAAATAATTATGTATTATATACAATAATTTAAAACCATTTTAAGCTCTTGATGTTTAGTGTCACTCTATTCAATTATTATTATTGATAGGTACAAATTATTGTAAATATATTGCAAAAATAAATATTTATACTATCAAGTATATATCATAATATACTCGTAAGTATATCACAATAACAGAGGAAACCAGACTTTCTGCTACAAGATCCATAGTTATGTGCCTGAAAATATTGAGAATGGCACCTAATATTTTTAGTAAAAATAAAAGAGCTTTTTACAAATTTACACAATTTTTACGTACTTATTAAATTTTTTATTCAATTTTATTTATTAAATATTTATTATAGTTGAAGGTTTATAGATTTGAAACATTGAAATAATTAATTTTTGATAAATCAGTTTGAAAAAAAATAACTAATAATTTTTATTTATGAGTAGAATCACAATGAAACTTTTAAAAAGCCGCAGTTTGGCCACCATTGTTATTATAATAATATAATATAATCTATTATTCTGATAGAATATTATATTCTATTTAATACTGTACTATTTATACCGGGTGACCGACCGCCGATCTTAACTTGAAAAATTGATTATTTTAAATTCCGGCTTCCTATCAAAACTGGATAAAAATAAAAAAAAAAGTATCAATTTAAAGAGATTTTTATTCCGCGTCTAAATATACCAATATTTAGTATTCGTTTTTTAATAATTATTATTATTATTGCGAAACATTCAAAACTAAAATAACGATTTTTGAAAAATCAGATTTGCTTTGAATAGAAACCGTCAATCATCGTCCAAATTTTTAGAGTAAGTTTAATTTTTTACAAGTTTATAAAGAGCTATATTATAGTATTAATTCTAATCTACGAAGCAAATTTGTAATGATTCTAACAGTAATTGTAAAAAAACCTTGAACTATTGTATGAAAAGGTGTGCTTTTTTGAAACCATGTTTTTAATATTTTTTTATTATTTACTAGAAAATATGTAGGTAGTACTTTATTATATTATGTGTAAAATAATGAGTACCATATATGTACGTCAACAAGATTAGAACCATTTTTATAATTATTTTTGAAACTTTTGAAAAAATAAAGAAAGCTCTGTTTACCAAATTAGAATTCCATATCTACGAATACATTATGTGTGTATAATTAAAAATAAATTTTATTGCTATTACACTTCATCAATCAGTGTTAAATTTGTCGAAGCAATTAAGTAACTGTTGCTTTAAAAAGTTTAATTTGTTTATTTTACCAAATAGCTACGAATATAGTAATTTTTAACTGGAACAGTATCCATGAGTTAATCAACTGACTTGGCCTGGCATTAATCATAAGATGAATTTTTTATGCTTACGTAATGTGCAAAATATCCATTTCAGCGAAACTTTCAAAGTTGGCCATCGCGTGCTTGGAGCACCTGACCGACATTCAAAACATAATTTCAAACGATTAAATTTAATGCTACATGGACTTAAATAAAAATCATTAAATTTTGTATGGAAAACTTGTCAAGTTTACTATAAGTTATACTAAAAGTTGTGATTATACATAGGTAGTCGAAGCAAATGTACTACTTCTACTAAAAGCTAGAACGTTTATGAATACTGTGATTGTGAAGATTCAATAAATCTACCTATACTAAAACTATAAATCACATAATACTATTTTCTTATCACCAAGTAGTATTTTTATACGTAACTTATGAATATAGAAGTGGAAATTATGCACATTTTTAAAATGCAACATGAAAGATTTTAATACAAATATAAATAATGAATTTTCAAAAATGTATGAACTATCTTTTAGATAAAATCTTGTATGCAGTACGGTATTTATATTAAATTTAACGGTGAACGTGAAGTAATAACCTTGCCTAATTTTTTTTTAATAAGGAAAGAAGCAAGATTTCCTATTGAACGAAAGGTGTTTAAATGATTTCTTGATGAGCCAATAAGAATTAGTATATTACATGCCAAGTTGGAAAAAGCTCTGTTATTATCTGAGGGTTGATGGATTGCCATGTTGAGAAGCGCTGAGGTTATCTATGGTATGACACCGTAATAAAGTTTTCTTTACTTAGTTTATGTATATATTTTTTTATCGTGTAGAGCTTGAATATAAATTGTTCTGACCAAACTTTTACTTCCCGACCGTGGTCAGTAATAATTTACTTTTAAACTTACATATATATCCGTTACATCAGAATAATAGTAACGAATACTAATATTTTACAATATGTTAAGTTTGGCTATTAACTTTTTAGTTTACTACAAACCTTTAAAAAAACGTTCCAAATTATTTTGTATAATTTTGCTTTTGTATACAGTAGATATGTTGAAATAATTCATATTAGTGTTAAACACATTGCCAGTATCACAACATACTATAGTCAACTTTAGTACAAATTACTTTAATTGCGTTAGTCCAGTACCATAATTTCCCAAATAGGGTTTTGCCAAAGTACATTTCAATTACATTTGACACACTGAAAATTAATGATCATTAACGCTTTTTTTTAAATCAGAAATTTTTGGTTCATGTAATTCACTAAATTGCATACGAATATGTATAGTTGAATAAATAACAAAATGAATGATTTGAGTGTTTTACTTATACATAATGTATCCGATTCGTGAAATTCCGTGTGAAATAATTCTTATTAATCATTAGTTTAGCAGTGTATAACAGGCTTAATCATCAATTATTTTATTTCCATTTATTTTTGTAACTTCACAAAATTTAAAATATTATAAAAGGATTCCATGAAAAAATAAATTGGGAAACACTAGTACCTACATGTGTTAAGTAGTTAAGTTAGTTAAGTGCATGCATTATTTGTTCAAAATGATAATCTTTTAATAAATAAGTAAACTATACAAACAAAAATAGGTAATTTAAAAAAACATGCGTTCTTGCTAATGGTTATCAATAAAAAATGTTGTAAGAAATGTAATACTATTGTAGTAACAAGAAAGAACATTCATTATAATATTAACTTCTATTAAAGGAAAACATCAAATTATTGAATTAGAGAGTTGATGTAAATTAGATAAACGTCATCTGTTGCTACAACTTTAATTGATATGAACACTAACATAATTAAGAATCTTTTTTTTAAATTTTTTGGCATGTTATACATTATTATACACATTATTTAAGTAACTACTGCCACAATTCCTAATAGTAATAAAATAATAAAAAGTTAGCTATTAATATGAAAGCTAACTTTAAATAAACCTTAATTATAACATTTATTCTTAAAAGTCTAGAACTCATTCTATTATTATGTATGTACATGCCTTCAAATAAATTGGCGGCTCGTCATAGTTTAAAATTGCATGAACCAAGCTAGAAATCCCTAGTCAAACAAGTGCATTGTAAAGTACATCTTTTTTTTAAATTTAACTTTTATTCTTCACTACAATTATTTAAAATTGAAACTCGTTTGCCATGCAAAACATAGACATATATGAATTTTTTATAGTATGTTTTACTAATGTATAATATGAATATATTTTTGAACTCTTATAAATTAAGCTAAATCGATGTCCCAAATTATATTCAATATGTTATTTTTTTCTTAATCAGAAATAAGTAACGTAACCACCTATTTATTTGAAGCTAACTTTAGTTGTTTTAAATCTTTTAAAAGTATGTTTGCAAATATGTATTTTTGCCATATATGTTCTAACATCTTTACTTTACTTGATCAGTTGTTACTATTTTTTATATTGACCAATATTAGGTAAAACTAATATAACAAAGAAACATTGAAAATTTACGGTCTTCTCATTATTAAGCTGTAAGACATTTGACTGTCTGCAATTGAATTGAATTTTCTTTGAACAAAATATTAAAAAAATGCATTTATTATTATGAATTTTTATATTTTATTCACGTCGCATTGATGATATCTGTAAACATACCCTCAAAAAAAAGTTATGCATATCTCCCTGTCCTTATTTAATCTAAAAGTTTGTAGTTTGATAATGAAAACCTAAAAAAATTATAACGTCGAAGACTTATTTGACTAGTGATTTTTATATTAAGTAGTTCCTTTTTATTTGTAATATTTACAAATAATAACGTACCACCAAAATTACTTGGCAAGAACTCTATTCCTTTTAAGTACTGAATATTGTAGCCTGATAATAATGAAAAATTTTAAACATGAAAAAATTACCAAAGTTTGGTAAAAAGATATTAACGTAATGTGTAGCAGAATGTTTATAAGCCTTGAAGTGGCTTAGTCTACATGATTATTAAAGGTATTCACATTGTCGTGTATATACCCTTGCATTTCTACACCGTTGTATTTACCCTAGTAATGCCTAGTAAAGTTTTATATTACTAGACGTTCTAGAATAAATACAACAGCAATACACACGCGAGTGTGAATATTCTTATTATTTATGTATATATAACGTATGTCAATAAACTTAGGTTCAAATTCATCATCATATGACTAGCTTCCATTCCTGATGAAATATAACCATTTATTTATTTCACAATCAATTATATGAGGTGGATTATTCCTCTACAACCATTTCTTTTTTCTCCTATAAATTCCTCCTAATTTTTAACTATTCCTCTTTTTTCTATACCTCTAAGATCAAAGCAGTGCACAAAAAGTCAGCTCGATAAGGCATAGAGCAGAAACTTCTGCCCCATACACTGTCAATGTATGCTTTACTTAATTTTTCTTAATAATTTTAATTATTTTTACATTAAAAATTTTACAATAATATAAATTAGAAGTCGTCGAATTCAAAAGAAACAATTTTTAAATCACCAAACAAAATCTTCGTGATTTTGTTTGCTTGTTCTTCATTTCCCCCAGATTAGAAAAAAAATATCGTAGATACCGGTTTAGTATCATAAGATAGTAGAATATTGTTGTTTGGGATTATGAGACATAGAATAGTCATAACTCATAAAAAGAATTTACATGTAAACATTGGTTCGCAAATTCTAAATTTTAACAAAAAATATTTCTAACATATCGTAAACACTTTGGTGAAAAAATTTGGTATCCAAATTTGTTTTTTTTACACATGACAAAATTTGTTACCAATTTAGTACAAAGGTCTTTAAGGTGGGACACCTATATTATGTTGTGTTACATTAAAAAAATATATTTAATTTGAATAGAAAATAACTTCTAAATATGACGAAAATACCTAATATTGATGGTTTAGTTTATTTTAGGCTGTGATCTATTAACAAGAGAACATATTTTACCACTACTAACTGCCAGTTTTTCATGAACGTTTGAGAGTTAATTTTATTGTAAATAAAATAAGACATTCCTTATGCGAAACTTTTTAAACAATATGTATGAATAGTTTTTTTTTTATTTTTTTTTTATTTTAAAATTTAATAATAAATTTCTAAAATAAATTTTGATAAGATTATAATCTATATTGATACGAAAATACTGTGAATGTTAATATTAATTTAACCATAGTAAAATACTAAACTAGAATAAGTAGTTTCACTTGACCAATTTTGTTACCACGGATTGCACTCGCGCATTATACAGCGCGCAGCCATTCACTTGCAGAAGAAAAAGAAGGATAACGTTATATCAGCTGTTGCTGACAAGTTCTGTATTCCGTCAGAAACAACCCTATTCTGTATTGTGCATATATTTTCTTTGATTGTGTGCGGCGTAAATACTTGCGCATCGTAGCATGCGCGAGTTCAACTCGTGGTCACCGACATCAAAGGTACCGACACAGAGTGAAACTACTTATTCTAGTATAGTATTATACTATGATTTAACTTTCTTTAAACTTAAGCTAAAAAGAAACAAACCTAGAAAGTTAGATTAGGTAGTTACTGGGATCGTTAAATGACAGAGGCCTCCTCATCATAACCTAGAACTAAAAATATATTTAATGAATATTCTAAATCTTTTTAATTTATTAATATTTATGTAATAGATCTGCCCATACAATGTAGGAAACTTCACTTGTATGTAAGTACTTAATAGGGCCAATTTCATAATAAAAGTTAACATGGCATTAAAATTTAAAAGGAGACTTTTATAGAAATACTTTTTACTTTTATTCATATACAATTTTAACTACCTGTTAATATTTAACAGACTTTTAAATTAAGTCGTCGGCTTTTTCGAATTAAATTCTTAAAAGGTCTTTTAATCTGTTCAACATACCTGCATAACCTATAGAACTTGAGTATACTGCGGGTTTTTGTGAACAAAAATGAATTTTTTATTAGATAGCTGTTCTAGTTCTTCATCAGAAGATGAATTTTATGTTCGGCGTAAAATAAAGTATAAGATAAGACAAAACAACTTGAAAATCCTAGACAATTTAGATTTTTTTCAAAGGTTTCGATTAACTAAGAAAACTTTTAATTTAGCGTTGCAACAAATTTAATATTGTAAATTTTCTAATCACGTTTTCCTCTTCTAGTGGGATTTGTCATTTTTCAGAAATTTCTTCGTTTAGATCATTTAATGACTTAAGATTTTAAAATAATATTTGATTATTAAAAACCATGATTTAAGTAACATTATTGCCTTTTATTGAAACAAATCCAAGACAACTTCGTATTTTTTTATGTTTTCAGCATGTTTCAATTTTGTAAAACTATCTGTAACGGTAACTTGATAGACACAGAAAATAATCTAAAGGAAAAGATTAAAAATAAAATTTATTGTAATTATATATTTAACATTGTTATTTTAACAATTCTTTTTGATTAATTGAATTTCTAAATCTAACAAGGTAATTTTTCGTTTCTCGGCAAGCAATTTCTTGCTGTGGGAGTTGACTTTGTTTTGTCTCTTTTTCTATCTATAGTATTTTTTTTTATAAAATTCCACTTTTATGGGACTTGCAGTTACCAATCTCCTTAACTTCTTATTTAGAGAAGTTTTCAAATTAATGGGAGTGCCAATTATGACACTAGCGCAATACTTTTGAGGTTATACTTGTCAGTTTTTAGTTCAAATTTACTAAATGTAGTTCTAAATGCTCCATTAGTAAAACGTAGTTTTAAAATCATTATAAAATGCAAACATTTAAAAGAGCACTTATGTATCGTGTTACACTAAAATACCTTTTAGTTAAGCGAACATTAACACTTTTATTATGAAATCGGCCCTTAGTATTTATTATACTTTGATATAATTAATATATCAGTACAAGGGTACTCATAGTTTGTAGTACTATTTATGGAGGTTATTGGCTCCTAATATGGATTATTTCCAGTACTGATTATTTCTATCATGATTAAAATTTCACATTCTAACTATCTATTTTAAAATCAAGTTAGTACTGCTCATCTTGCACGTTTATCCCAAGTCAAAAGTTAAAACCCTAAACTACCTTAAGGTGATGAACATAAAGAAAGCATGTTTTATGCGCCGGCTGACTAACATGGATCTTGGCAAACTTTTACCTCCAACCACCCATTGGAATATTGCAAACAATTCGACATGATGATTATTTGAATGAACAACACAAAACTAGAAAATTTTAAACTGCACAACTCTCTTAAATATCTGACCGATTGCATGGTTTGCTTGTGTTCGGTTATATTTATTAACATTAGAAATTTTCAGTACTTGCAGCCTGCTTGTTTTGATTTCATACCTTTATGATGGATTCTGCCTACATATTATTATAATTTACGTAGATAACAAAACTAATAAAACAACCCAGTTGCGTGGCATGGAGTGAAACGTTAGCGATTACGAATAAGTATGTAGTTGCTGGTTTGAATTCCCCGATTGCCAAGAAAATACCAAACAATATAATCCAACATAATTATAACAAACAAAAATTTAAAAAAAATGATTATTAAAAAGTGCTAAAAACCTAGTGGTTGATGCACATTAAATGTACATAGATAAAAGAAAATTGATAATATTTGTTGTGACACATTTGGTGAGAAGAATTTTGTGAACTAAAAACAGATTATTAATTTAAATTTTGATTTTAGTTTACGATATGCATAAGTAAATTCGACAATACACCGGTAAAATATAGTTATGTTAATCTCATCACGAAAACAACTTACGTGGTAGATTAATAAGTAGCTACGTGGTAAATTTAGTTTCAATTAATTTATAAATGTTGTGCAGCGGTTTCTCCGTAAATAAATAAGCAATAATTAAAATAATAATTTAAGTCGCTACTATTTCAAAAAAAAATAACAGTCTTTGCTCAACATTAATGGAACATGGAAAACTTTTTTTTTTGTAGAATCAACCTTCGGACGTTCATGAAGAACTGGAAGCGAATGGCATTTGAGTACCTTGGTAATAAAATATTATATTTAATATAATTATATTATAATATTTAATATCGATTGTATCGAATCCTCGATACAATCAACAACTCTTATTGTATTGGATAGTTTCTAGCTTATTGGAAATTTTAGTTTCTCAAGTAGTAATATTTAAATTATAATTGTCACATATGAAAAATATATTTACATTTGTAAATAAATATATGCATAAGCAAAATGTCGCCGGTGTGTGATAATACCTCCTATCTACATAAAAATAAATTTTACAGGAAAGATAAAAAAACTGTCAGAAATTCTTACAAAATTTATTGTAGATAATATTATTTTTCGTGGAATTTCAAAGTAGATAAATTTTTGCGACTTATAAAGCTATTGCGAGAACATGTAAATTAATTAAAACTTCAAAGTGTTATCAAAATCTTATTTTAGCTTAAAAAGAAGTGAAGATAGGAGGTGTTGCCACATCACGAAAGATATTATATTGTGTATATTTACACGGAAATAACATATGTATTAACATTTAGATAGTAGAATAAAATTGAAATTTAAAAAATTGTCAAGCTAACGAAATACAATAAACACCTAATTATCTCATAGGTTCTCAGCATTCGTTCATCAAAGCAATTAAACATTTGAAGAAATGAGGAAAGCAATAATCGATTCCTAAAAGCTTATGAGATCGCTTTTTTTTATTAAAATATTTGAAAAATTTTAATTTAATATGTTCAAAAAATAATTATTAATTTATGTATTTTATAAAATAAATAAAAATTAAAAGGTTTTTTACGGAATATAATAGTTTGGGATACATTATAAAGGCTTATTATACCTTCATAAAACTTTTCAGTAGAAGATACCAGCTATTTATTTATTAGGAAATGATTTCACTGAGCAGTCAATAACCACCAAATACTATAAACTAAAATTGTTTTTTTAAATTTTAGATAATAATGCTTGGATGCTAGCGATAGTTCAGTGAAACCGTGCCTTTCTTTTCATAACCTAATAACTTTTAATAAAAAAATTAAATGTTAGTACTTATCACATACATGAAGCTTACCCTAGCAGTAATTGAAGTTGTAGGCTTCTCTAACGTATCCCATAACCACTTTTGATATTGTGAACACTTATCTTCTCCAAACTCTTCTTCATCTCGTTGTCTTAACGATTCTGCTTCTTTACGCATTTCTTCGTGCACATGCTCTTTTCTTTGATGATATTTATGCTGACAGCATGATTCTAGATAAAGTTCGTCAACACCCCAATATTCAAGATCGTCACTAAACGCAAGAACACACATTTCATCAACTAAGTGAAGCTTTCCTGTTCTATAAAAATTAAGAATGGAACTAAATGATTTGGGGTGGCGATCAAAAAAAAATTCGTTGTCTACAAGCGAATAATCATCACAAAGCTCAATTATAGCTTCATGTGTATTACAATCTCGAAGGCGTCCTAGTCGTGTATGTGGTAAGCGATCAAGAGTTCTCCATAAAACTTCATGTTTAACACCACCTACATTAATAATCACTCGCCGATTTAGTGCTTTTGATCGCATAATCATAAAGGGCTCGGGAGGCAATGAAGACATGGAGCGCGAGTAGGGTCTTTTGTGTTGCAAAGGTAGTGGTAAAGGCAGTGCAGTTGGTAGTGGCGGCGATGCTTGCGAAAAGGTAGCATATCGCACTTCCCGTATGCTACCGGTCTCCGCAGATGAAGGATCCCATCGCGTACCCACCTCATCGCCGTCCCGGTCGCCCACCATGGACAGCAATTGATTAGGTACTGTCACACTAAAATGATCAAACTTCTTATCTGTTGTTCATCCACCTGTATCTCCGCTTTCTTTCTTCATATTCATATTGAACTATAACAAATTTACAGTATTACTTCTACATTTATAGTAGGTATACAAATAATATAAATCAGATCCTTAGCTAAACATTGACCGTAGGGTGAGGGTTATGTAGAATACGTAATAATAATAATAATTTTTTAGAATTGCTTATGCCATTGGAGGAGGGGTATACACTCTCTGATATACGGTCCTGATAAAAATAAATATAATTTTTAAAATATTATTAACAATTAGAACAACTGAAAAATATATTTTAGCTTTCGAATGCGTATGCAACCTTTGTCAAAAACATAATAACTCGATGTTATACATACTCAAATAGAAAAAGTTATAACGATCAAGAAAGTATAGAGTAATTTTTTGTGGAAGGCAAAAGTGTGGCCATTTATGTGCAGTGGACATATGTGCACATTGCGTTAACATTGCCTTCCACAACAAAATTACGTTATAAAACAGCCAATTTAAACAATCAAAATGGAAAATTTTTCGTGCATTTTATTGGTACTAATTAATCTCGTCATTGGACCTTTTTGTCGAGTTATTATTAGCATTTATGCTTTTGCACTACTTCCTTGGCGTACTATTTAAAAGCTTAATAGTTTAATTAGAAAAACTGTTTGCTTTTTTGTATTTAAACTAGAAAGTACACTCAAAAGTTTATGATCTTTTTATATTCTTTAATTTTTTTTAAGATTAAATTTTAAGTAATCCGAGTTATAACGATAGATTAAAAATCAAATTAATTAATATTTTTTATTGAGCTTTTAAGCCTAACACGTTCTTTCGTTAGAATAATAATAACTTTATTTATTATCAACGAGTTAATAATATAATATTTTTAATTTTTTTACGTACATTTTAATGTGCATCAACTACTGTAGGTAATCAGCACCTTTAAATGTTAGGTTTTAATTAATTTTTAGGTTGTTCAGTAGTTTTGTTTGTTGTAGGTTTTTTGAAGTAGGTATTTTATTTAGTTGTTTTTTTGTTTCCAAAAACTTAAGACTTAAGAAAAGTTTACTTAACTTAAGAGAAAAAGCAACCGTAAAAATTTGAAAAAATTATAATTTTTTGTTACATTTCTTGAAAGCATATATTTTCAAAAATATGCGAGTTAAATTTTAATTTAAAATTCTGAAAATTGTCGAAGTTACAGCCACTTTATTTGGAATATTTCACAAAAGATGAAAAAAGTTAAAAAAAAAGACAAAAATGACACAGGAAATGGTGACTAACAACCATAATTATTAATATTTTACTAAACACTAACTTTTAAAAAAGACGTTACGAAAACTTCCTACCCAGGTAGCACACTATGTTGGCGCAATATTGGTGCAATATTGAAATCAATATTGCCCCAATATCGAGATGTTAAACTTTTTCAATATTGGGGCAATATTGATTTCCAATATTGCCCCAACATATAGTGTGCTACCTGGAACTAAAAGTTTAGAAAAATCTAAATCTGCAAAATGTGTTTTTTGGCTTAGAACTTTTAAAATAAAGACGCTCATGAGTCGATGGTACAATATTTCACCAAGATGTAGTCAATATTCATATCATATATTGCCACAATATTGGAAAACAATATTGCACCAATATTGGCTGAATATTGACGACAATATTGGTCAGCAATATTGGTGCAATATTGCACCAAGATTTAGCCAATATTGGCTGAATATTGCAATATTGCGCCAACATTCTATATTGGCGCTATATTGGGGCAATATTGCCCCAATATTATGTGCTACCTGGGTAGTAGATTTTCTCAAAATGACTCTTTTTGACTTTATGCCAAAGATTACACGAAAATCTATAGGCCGATTTATAATTTTTTTTGTACTATTTGAAGTTATAGTTGCAAAGATCACGTACACGTAGCTGATTTTAAAAATTTTAATAATTACTATTAACTATTAATGATTTTTATTCAATTAACAACAGGCGAACCCAATTACAGTAATTGAAATGTTATACAATAAAAAAATGATATGTACAATATAATATACAATGTATCAAAAAACAAATATACAATAATTTACAAAAATACGCATGCGAAATTAACGTAGGTATATCACTCTGAAGCATTAGTATGGAACTCGAAGAGAGCATTGTGGATACTCTTTATTTAAACCATCTGCATGAATATTGCATAAATGTGACACTAAAAGTTAAAATTAGTGCACTATTACGCTTATCGGACATCGAGCAGCTGCATTGGTGCGACGAGCATCTATGTAGAAGATGGATCTGCTGCGGCTGGTGATACGAGGAACATGAAACTTCAGTTTACCTAAAAGATCACGACAATCAATGTTGCCATGTAGCAGACCAAAAAGAAATGTAACGGATGCTACAATTCTACGTATATGCAGCAAACGAAAGTTAAACCTTAAACATCCTCAGTAGTGAATCATGATCAAAGCCTATCAAAGGATAAACCTTATGTATTCTAAAATACAAATATTTTAGGAAGCGTCTCTGAATAGATTCCAAATTTCTTACGTGACACTGGTAGATAGGATACCAAATAATCGATGCATACTCAAAAGCGCTACGAACATACGCGTAGTAACTTTGCGTTAACTTTGCGTGAAGTTTAAATTTTAACTACCTCAATACCGGCGAAATCTCGACAACTGCGGATAATAAATCCCAAGGACCTGAGAGCTTTCGACTCTATCATCTCAATATGCCGAATGAAGTTTAACTTTGCGTCAAAGAAGACACCCAAATCCTTACAGCCATCACTGCGACCGATTACCCTGTTAACAATGTTATATTGATAAACAATAGGATATCTAGCCCTGGTATAAGTCATGACAAAACATTTGCCTATATTCAAGTCCAAGTTATTATTTGAACACCAGAGCGCAACAGAGTCGATTGATTTCTGAAGACGCAGGCAATCACTAACGTGCGCAATGGAAAGATAGAGCTTAACATCATCAGCGTACAGCAAGATACGACATCTGATGACTAAAACTAGATCATTTATAAATACGATGAACAGCAGAGTCGCCAGATTTGAACCCTGAGGCACTCCGGATGTGGGAACAAAAGAATTAGATATATAACCCATGTATTCAACAAAGTGCTCTCTATTAAATAAATAAGAGCGCAACAGTTTAAGTAGCGCATCGGAGAAACCGAATCTCTCCAGTTTAAACAGAAGAATGTCTAAGTCGATTTGATCGAAGGCTTTTTGGAAGTCCAAGTGGATGGCGTCAACCTGTCCGCCACCGTCGAGAATTCCAGAGACAAATTGCGTGAAACAAGCAAGAATGGTAATGGTTGACCTGTGAGCCATGAACCCGTGTTGAGATGAGGATATGATATTCCCCACCAAGGCATAAATACGAGAGTACAAAATCAACTCTATCAACTTTGAAAAGTTACATAAAATTGATATAGGACGATAGTTGGAAATGAGTGAAGGATCTCCCTTTTTTTAAACAGGGACAACGCGGGCACGTTTCCAGACGTTAGGATAAACGGAAGTATTCAGCATAAGATCAAAAATGTGTTTCAGTAGACGCACGAAAGAGGATACACAATCCTTAATTATGAACGCCGGTATCTGATCAACTCCCGCAGTTGGCTTCGCTTTAGAGCCAGTTAATGACTCAACTGCACGTTTGATTTCATCGATATTTACTTCGGAGACAGAGATATTACTACCATCAATGTTCAGATTACTAGAATCGAAATGGCGGGTTTCGGACGACGTATCATCGCGATAAACACTTTTAAAGTATTGCGCAAATGCATCTACAATGCTCTTAGAATCGTTATAAACGGTATCATTTGCCGAGACACTGGCGGGAATTCTAGATGAGCCACGTTTACTACTGACAAAAGACCAGAATTTTGTAGGGTCGGTACTAACGCTTTGCTCCATACGCTGCAAGTATTCTTTGTAACAAGTATCAGTAAGAATGCTGACTCGTCGTCTCAGGTCATTGAAGACCCCATAAAGAGCGGGATCCCTACGCTTTTTAAAGCGCTTATGAGCCCTGCTTTTCCTGCGAATCAAAGAAATTACCTCGTTTGAAAACCATGGTGGATAACATCGATGAGCCGACCTATTTTTAAATACAGGGACAGCAGCATTAAAAAAGCCGTAGATAACTTTATATAAATTTTGGCAAGCCTGGTCAACATTGGAACAGAGAAGGACTGCAGACCAGTCCGCCTCGTTTAATAATGTGTACAGCAGCTCAAGATTAGCTCCACCAAAATTATATTTGCGACAAGATGTGTCTGGTTTAAACGGTGCACTGACTCTGCAACCAGCATCGATATTGAAGGATAAGGGTGGATGATGTGTATTCTCCTCAATCCCCGTGCAAGCCCGTTCTACATTAAAACAATTCATATCGGAGATTATCAGATCCAGCATACGCTCATTAGCATTAAGAATTACGTTAAACTGACAAGGAGACACAACAGTGAGTATGTCGCCAATCAAAATCTTAATTTTTTTGGTGATTCTAGGAGCTAAAATAATGATCACTTTCTTGATTTTTAGTCCATTGGGCTTTAGTTACAGAGTTATGAATTTTTGAAAATCTACGTTTTACCATAAGATTACATTGTTAATTTAGATTTTATTTAAAATTTTAAATTAAATTTATTTTAAATAGATTTTTGTTTTTTTTAAATAGAATTAATAGATTTAAATAGAATTTAAAATGTTAAATTAGATTGTTAAAGCAATCCAAACCATGTTAAAACAATAATCCAAACCATGTAATCTTATGGTAAAATGTAGATTTTCAAAAATTCATAACTCAGTAACTAAAGCCCAATGGACTAAAAATCAATAAAATGATAATTATTTTAGCTCCTAGAATCACCAAAAAAATTGGGATTTTGATTGGCGACATACTCACTGTTCTGTCCCCTTGTGAGACATGGCAGTCTAAACTGAAAATTCTTTATCAGTATCGCTCCTCTATCACTACAGCAGGAATTATATTTAGGAATGTTAAAATCGCCCATCAGAACTAAGGCGCATCCATTATTATTTAGGTAATTTCCCAATGTTTCCAGGAAAGATTCCAGTACAAAATATGATGTATCCGGTGGTATGTATATAACAAAGACAAAAAAAGATTTGGCTGGCAGAACAATTTTGCAACTCAGAGATAAATACTGAGGTGATGAAGTCAACATCCACAACCGAAACATTTGAAAATTCTCAAAGCGCAAGAAGGACGCCTCTACCCCTTGAAAAATCCAGTGGCTGGAAGGTCTCTATCCCGTCTGTAAACACAGTATGAATCAGGAAAAAACTCGAAGCTCCCCACGTCGTCCGTCAACCATGTTTCAGCAATACCAATGATATTGAATTCATGTGCGCAAACAAAATTGTAGAAACCCGAAACCTTATTTTTCAAGCTCCTGACATTTTGATAAAAACATTCAATTTCGATTTCAGAACGGGATGGTCTATTTACTCTCGTTTGATTCACAACCTCAATAAGACGCGCACTCCCATCAGAATCAATCCCCACAGAATCAATCAAGGTAACATGTTCGCAATTGTAACAATTAGCCTCATCAGAAGACTTACGTATTACTTAGCCGTGTTCTTTAAAGGTGAATGATTCTTTAAAAAATTTTCATCTTGACTCATAGTACTTAAATTCACCCCAGTGGATCGATTATAATAAAAATCGCAAATAGCGACCTCCGCAGGCCAAACCTTACCATCCAAAAACCTGGGTACAACAAATTCAGGTATACATACCTTGAAAGAACAGTACTGTTTGTTTGAAGTCAGACTTTCACATACTACATCTGCAATACCTATAACATTTTTGACATGTGCCATCACTGAGTCAACCTCAGTATTTGGGGCAAGATTATTCAAATGAAACCACTTTTTACGCGCGTTTCCCGAAATAGCAAAATTAGCACACGAACCTAAGACGCGAGGTCGTCTACGGCCATTCCTACGGGATCAAACCTCCTGCAAATCTACAGCAGCCTGCTGATTGTCAGGATCAGAAATAGGTGGATTCGACAAAATTCCATCAGCCCCATCCGTTACAGAGCAAATTGGTATAGGTTCACCTCGAGATAGATTGAAACCTCCATCTAAAGCCGAAGCATACGACGCGGAATTCTTCTTCCCAGAAACAGGAGGACCCCTTTTAACATTTCCAACATATCCAACCACCTCTGCAGATTTCCTCTTCAACTCGACTTGAAACACAAAAGAGGTCAGACGGCTAATTGTACCTTTTAACGAATTGTTTTCTTCACTAAGTGAGTTGTTTTTATCACGAAGAAGTATTCTTATCTTTAAATTTTGAAGGTTTTTTTGAATAGTTTGTTCTTTATCGTATTGCCTCTGCAACATAATTTTATATACGTTCTATATTATATTAAACTATTAAGTTATTTTTATATTATCAAAGTCGATCGATCGCACTATTTGGACTAGTCGCACTATTTGGACTAGTCGCACTATTTAAACTATTTACAATTTTATATAGATATTATTATTAACATTTTATTATTCAGTTACTTACTTTAATTTTAAGTAATGTAGCATTCCAAATGCTATTATTTAAATTGGCTTGAAATCTACGCATCATCCTGTGTATGTCCATCACGCGCAAGCGTTATTATTTCGAAAATTTGTCAAATTGGCATTCTTCCGTTTGTCACCATCTAAAATGGAGGTTTCATTTTTGTTCTGTGTAATGTTTGAGTTTTAAAAGCCACAAACTTTATTTTAATGAAGTGATCTTTTTAATAACCTTCAGTTTTATGTTTGTGGGTAAGCATTACATTGATATTTTCCATTTTGAGCGAAGTTTGACTTTGATAAATTTTAGCTTTTTATTACCACCTGTCCATTTCTGTGTTCGTCCATTTTGGTTTTCAACTTTTGTTTATGGTTTTCTGGAAGCAAACTTAAAGTGGAGCTGATATATTTCTGTTGTTCAATCAGCGTGTTGGAGCCATTTCCATGAGGACGTTTTACTTTTTATTCCCATGGATGTTTTTAATGGAGTTTTCCGCATCTGGTTTCATTACTTATCAGTCCACTTGAGCTGACCTTGTCCGTTTGACGTCACCGCCCTATCGGCTTTGATTTTGATAATTTCGACGACGTGGGATGACCGGAAAACCATGGATTTTTATTTTGTTAAAAGCGCATTTAGGAAATTAGCTTACTTCAATAATTTACATCGACATTGAGATGTTACCGTTCGCAGGTGAATTGATTCTTGTTTAATTATTGCAGTTTTGTTATTTTTAGCTTTACATCTGAAACTCAGTTTGCACGATGAACCATTAATATTCCAGAGGTTCCAAAAGAATAGCGATGTTGAATCGGAATGATTGTAGTGGAAGGGTAAGTTGAAAAGGCAATTACTGTATTTAATTCTACTTGATGAAATCTCTTGCGAATAAGTATTTGTAGTCAATGTTACCGACGTGTTATGTCTGCGTTGGGCAGTTTCCTAGATGCGCGATATTATTTTTGATGGGTTGTCTTCAGATGGCAACTCATTTGTATTTTTTAGTTCTTTTATTTTGATTTATTGTCCCAGGGTATCCCTTCAGGATATCTTGGATTTAACTTGAATTGTTATGTGTTTGTGTTTCTCCTATATGGAGTTTTGGAATCAAGCATTGTCAACCCCACCTTTTATCTCGACTTTTGTTTTATAAATAAAACCACCCCTTTTTCTACTTTCGTGTTTTATTTAGAAGACTGGCGCCCGATTATATTTTTTCCTTAGTTAGTTGCCAAAGATCGTCTGAGTCACAACGTGAAAGAATCCACGAACCGCGCATGCGCGACCCATGCTCTGGTACTGGACGGGGGTGTAATCCCTTAGCTGGCCTGTCTGCCATTCCATCGCAGATCAGCGGGGCAAGCGACACAAATTAAAAGCAATTTGTGGTACAGTAAAAATAAGTTTCGTCAACGACTATCGTTGTCAAAATTTAAATTGCTTAACTGTTTCTTTCTCCTTTGGCGATTATTATTTTATTTTTCAGATTTACTTCTTTAAAATTATTTATCGATTATTAACATTTTTAAAATTTTCGATCGTGGAAGTGTTGGTGTTTTGGTCTCCAACCCTTCCTTATTTATAAAGTTCGTTGACGACGCTCACTTTAACCTTTCGTTGGGAATACCGCTGTAGGTTAGACTAACTCTAGTCTCCCCAGTCGAAAGTGTTTAAGATTTTTGTATTTATTTATATATCTATTTTTTTTTGTATAGGTAATTTTTACATTTATTTTTATATTTTTCTTATGTTTATAATTTTTTTTATAACACTAATATCTTGATATATTCATTAAAGTTTCGTAGTTATATTCTTTTTATTGGCGTTATTATTCTTTTACATATCTATAATATTATTGTTATCTATCTCATACGGCACGTAACAGCATAAATACGATTGCTTTTGTCCAGTCCTTTGGTAATTTGAATGACGTGCTCGATTATCTGGCTGGTGGCGCCCAACATTGATTTTGACTATTCTCGATTTGTGTCTTGTTCCCTCCTTTCCTCTTTTTAGGCAGTATTTTGGGTATTTTCTACTCACCCCAATCTCCGATTAGCTGGCTCGGCTACTGTCTAAGATTGAGAAGATCTGAGTCTGCTCAGATAAGTGTCGCGCGAGTAGGATTTCGCGTTACACTGTGTGCTCATCACTCGCGAGATGATGCCTTCGATTGCTTCAATATCTACTGGACCGTAACATGGAGACCCGGGCGCCGAGATAGTAGGCGAAAAATCGGGAATAGTCAAAGAGGCACTTTTCTCAGTGTGTGCACCACAAGAAACTAAACTCCAGTCATTATCCACACACGGAAAAAAAGGTTTTCTTAAATGAAGAATAAATATTTTCTTGAAATTATTTATTTCGTTTAAAAATATGTTTTCTTAACACGATAAAATATGCTGGTAATAAAAATGTCTGATTTCTTCAAGAAAGAATATAATTTACTAGAAATATAATTTTGATCCAAGAATGTTTAGCTTGAACAAAGAAAACTATTTTTCTAATGATATAAATGTTAACGTATTCTTAAAAGGAGTAACTTATTGTTGTAAAATCATTTTGTAGTTGTCAGCAAAGAAGAAAAACTTGGATGAACCATGCGCATGTTATTATATTCATGCAGGTTAGATGTACCCGATCCAATTATCCCATTCCAGCTTGTTGCGTATTTGCATAAGTACATATTATATGTATCGTATTGTTATTGTACAACTTTTTAATTTATTGAAAAATTGGGTAATTTTTCTGCTTGTGACTATAAGTTTAGTTATAAATGGTTTAGTGTCATACTATTATGGATAAATTTGTAAGTGATAAACTGTTAAAATGGAATTTGGAAAATTTACAGAAGGTTTTTGAAAGTAAGTAAACGTTACGTTAATTTATTTTTTGTTACTGTTTAATATTCAAAATGATTTTAATATTATTTGGGTATATTTTATTTCTATTATTTATAGACCGTGTGAACATCTTTATGAACCTCTTCTTTGTGAACCCCCCGTGCGACAAGATGACGCAGTTCGAACATAAGATCTTGCAATTGTGCATTTTTAACAGTGCATCATGTAAAGTAATAACACGATTGTAATGTTTTATAAATTAATGTTTCAATTAACGTAGTAGTCACAGAAAATTATTTATTTAATTTTATTTATTTATTATTTTGATTGAATTAATACTGGTAATTAATGTACGAATATTAACTAAGTTTGGTTTGTTTAAGAAAGTCAAATTGATGGGATTGTTTATAATCAATTGGAGGAAAAGGATATTAAGGAATTGATTCCAATTTAAGGTGTACGAAAAAAATTTTCAGCAAGATCCAAAGTTTATCTCCAACTTCAAGTAAGTAGAACTACTAAATTTTTCAAAGCAATTCTTGAATCTTTGAATGTGTGAGTAAGGTTTTGGGTTTAGGACAACTCGCCGCGGACCAATTGCCGCCGGTCAACTTGCCCTGGACTAACTCGTCGCTAACCCAACTCGCCGCCGTCAACTAAAAATAGTTTAAATTTTATGATTAACTTTTTGAACGCTTAAATTTGGTGAAGTTCTCGTATAAAAACCATGGATGCAATAATTTGCATGTTTCAGATCCGATTTTATGTTTTGTATCGAGCGTTCAAAGAATTAATAGTTGAGTAACTGGTCGGAAAATCATCGTTAAGTGGTCGTTAAATGATTAACGATTACTATAAAGATCTTGTGACCCTTGTACTATGTTAAGAAAGTTGGTAACAACCCATTGATCTTATCATCATATCATCAATGATCATAAAGATCTTGTGACCCTTGTACTATGTTAAGAAAGTTGGTAACGACCCATTGATTGGTTAAACAACCAGCATCGGTACTAACATTGGTTTGTTTTACCAACCAATGAGTTGTTACCAAATTTGTTAACAAATCAGTACAAGTGTCATGCAGCCATAAAATGCAATTTATTTATTAAATGTCTTTTTTAATAAGTGATTTTCCAACCAGTTACTCAATTATTAATTCTTTGAACTCTCGATACAAAACATAAAATCTGATCTGAAACATGCAAATTTTTGCAAAAAAAAAACATGGACTAAATCGATTTAATCGTCAAAAAGTAGAAAATATCCGGGGACTTGACCAAATTTAAGCGTTCAAAAATTTAATCATAAAATTCAAATTCTTTTCAGTTGACGGTGGCGAGTTGGACCGCGGCAAGTTGGCTGCGGCGAGTTGTCTCAGCCCCGGTTTTTGCCTACTTATTTTAAAAATAATAATTAGCATTTATAGAAATATTTGCAACGATTATAAATTAATTTATTACTTAAAAAACTTACTAACTTTCAGTTACTTGGCTGACGTTCAACTGAACTACTCCGTGTGTTGCAACTACTTTTGGACCCGGTTTCATAAAAGTTTTAAAAAAAGCGCTAAATTTAACTAACTTTAACTATAAGAAGCCAATAGAAATTCACCGTTATTTTTAACGGCCAGTTAAAGCTTTTATGAAATCGGTGGTAAGTGTATACAGAGTATAGCTAATATAAACAGACAAAAGTTAACGCCATAGGTAGCGAGAAAGCTCCCCTCTCCCATGAAAAAAGTTCATGACAGAAGTTCACTTTTTTAACGCTCGAGATGCTACCTTAAGCTTTTTCGAAGCTCTACGCTGGAGGCTCTAGCGTTAAAAAATTGAACTTCTATCATGAAATTTTTTAACTTTAGAGGACGCTATAACGTCAGCTTTTCTGCTCCCTTATGTTTACATCCTTTAATAACTATAATTATTATTTCTTTTAGGATAGCCAAGCGGATTCATTATCAACCGATCCATACTCCACCTCATCAGAATCTTTAACTGTAATTCTAGAAATTTTATAAGTATTCTGTTTTCATTAAATAATGTTATATTAGTTATAGTAGGTACTTGTAAGTCTGTTTGTATACAAACCTTGTACTATAATAGTACTAGTATAGTTACATTATATATTATAATTATAATAATAAAACATGTTAAAATATTTGTTTGATTTATTTGCAGCTATTTAAAAAAGAATTTTTTAATTCAAATGGTATCTATTTGAACCAAATAAATTTTTTGTTACTTCATTGAAGAAAACCATATTTTAATTCAGCAATAAACTTACGTGGTTTAAAAAAATTATTTTTCTTAAATCAAGAAAATATTCATTTGCGGCTATTAAAAACAGAACCTCTTGATTTAAAAATGGTAGCTATGTGAATCAAGTAAATTTTTTATTACTTCATTTAAGAAAGCCATGTTTAATTTAACTATATTCTTACATGATTTAAGAAAACTAAATTAAGAATATTTTTTTCTTAAATAAAGAAAATATTTTCGTGCGGCTATTCAAGTAAGAGATTTTCTTGATTTAAATAGTTTTTATTTCAACCAAGTAATTTTTTTTTTCCGTGCAGGGAGCATGCCCTTCACGAGCCTAGCGCAACCCCTGTGGTAAACGTTTGCACAATTACTACATTTTGCAGTGGTCAGTGCATCGACACACTTCTTCTTGCATTTCCTACAATTACCCTCCATTTAAGATATATTGGGAAAATGATGACAGGGACACACACTTCACACCAGCAGGGCTTGTTGCGGTGACTTACAAACAAGACAAACAAGAATAAGCCTCTTGGATGGGAGGAATTACTATTTTAATAAACTAATTGAATGAAAAAAAGAGCCTTAAAAAAAATTTAATAAAATAAAAAATAAAAAAAGTAAATAGTTCATAAAAAATGGCTGCGCATAACGATAGCTACATGCATTTAAATTCCAATAATTTTTTTTATTCTTGGATAACTCTTCACCGAGATATCAATGCCACAAAATGGAGGGGAAATTTCACTCATATTTTTGTTAATATTTTAAATTTTCAAATAATAGTAGTTTATATCACAAGGGCTATAAAGGGGGTATTTTCATCCGCCGAAGGATGAAATCATATGATGATGAGGGGGTATTTTCATCCACCGAAGGATGAAAACCCTTATCGCCCGAGTGATATGAACAATTTTTCGTTATTTCAGGAAAAATATCCTACAAAATTCGCGATTTTATATAATAGCTCTAAAATAACAATCGATAGATGGCGTGAAGCTTGCAAGTCGTTGATCAATGTTTGTCTCTTTGGAGCGAAAAAGGTTGATTTTCTTTTGAAATTTCCGAACGACGGACAATTTGGTCTGACGGACAGCATGTTGAAATAACGGACGGATGGGTCACGTTATGCAATTATTGCAATAAAATCTCGAATTTTGTCGGATTTTATCTAAATCTATGATTTTGTAAATAAATATAAAGTAACACTTAATTTAATTTTTTTGCAATTATTGCAAAAAAAATCTCGAATTTTGTCGGATATTATCTAAATCTATGATTTTGTAAATAAATATAAAGTAACACTTAATTTAATTATAAATTAATATTATATTTTATTATATATTATATATTATAATATTAATATTTGTGGGATAATATCCCACAAAATTCACGATTTGTTTGCTCTGATATAACTATCGGTAGATGGCGTGAAGATCGCAAGTTGTTAGTCAAGTTATTGACAACATAAGCGAAAAACAGGAGTTCACCCGAACGGATGAATCGTTCGGGCAGGTATCTCAACAAGGACTGTTTTTATAGGTCCTAGGACCTTATAAAGTTAAGTTTTATAGGTCCTAGGACCTTATAAAGTTAAGTTTTATAGGTCCTAGGACCTTATAAAACTTAGTTTTATGGTCGTGTTGGTCCCCCTTGAGGTGACCTTTTGAGAAAAGACCCCTTTTATAGGGCTCAAAACAGATACGTAACGGGGTCATTTATAACCTGAAATAACGAAAAAATTTATATAAAAAAAGTTTAATGTACAGGGTGGCTCAATTTCGATGCTTTTTATGGGGAAATCGGTAACTATGGGAGATATCAAAAAATGGATGGCGCATCCTCGATCTCTTTTTTTGAGAAAATCTCAATGGCAAAAAACCAGAATTTGCTATCTTTTTTTTGTTTTCGAGTTTTAGCCAAAAGTTTGATAATTAGACTTTTCTATAAATGTCGATATTTTGGTTGTTTTTGAAGTTACCAAAAAAGTGTTAACACTTTCTTCAGACACTTTTTTAAGGGCAATAAAATGGAATAAAGAAATTTTTAAATATCTAGGTTAGTTTCCGAGTTATAACATAAAGTTGTGCTTTTTTAAATAGAAACCATAGTTGGCTATGACATTTTTAAATTGAGTTTTTTATCCTCTTTTCAATGATGTATAACATGTGGGGTCTAATATTTTAGTTTCATCTCATTTTATTAAAAAATGTAATAAAAATAAAGAAGAATGAAAGATTTAATATAATAGTAACTGTTTTTAGTAGATAACAATAAAAAATATTCAATACTTAACAAAAATTACAGTAAGTATTCAAACTGAACTGAGTTGTTTACAATACATAAATATAACTTTGTCAAAACAAACACTACGAAATTGGCATTTAAAAAATGCATTTACCCATTAGTTTTTAGTAGGAAAATATTTGTTTAGTTAGATAATTACTAAAATATGTTGCACATGCAAGAACAGCATTATAACTAGCTTGAATGAAGCTCTCTAACATATCGTATTTTTCATAGTGTTCATAAGCCATTTTACATTTACGTGAAATAACAGGTAAATATAATAACATATTATTAGAATTGCTAATAAATATTTAATATTTTAATGACAGCAACTAAACAAATATTTTCCTACTAAAAACTAATGGTTAATAGTAATTTATGGGATGAGTGAGTAAAGATACATTTTATCCACAAACGGATAGTTTAGCATACGAGGCAACGCCGAGTATGCTATCTTCCGTAAGTGGATAAAAATATCTTTACTCAAGAGTGGCATACAACATTTTATCCAAAACCTGCAAGTAAAATAAAAATTTCAAAATCAAAAATTTGAAATGACATTATAATTTTGTGACAGTAATCAATTTGACACACTAAACTTTTTGTTGAGTTTTAATAAAATTCTGCGATTTTACATCAAAATTATCATCAGGTGCCATTAATTTTCATGGAAATGTTTGTGTTAATTATTTAGATGTTCAATCTCTTTAAATAAATTCTATAAACTTAAATTATTAGTTTAATTGGATTTTGCGGGCTAAAACATTTTTCATTAAAATAATAGTGAATAAAAATCCACTTTGGAAGCTTGGAAATGGCAATGTAAAACTTATTTTACTTGCAGGTATTAGATAAAAGAATTTTTTAAATGCCAATTTCGTAGTGTTTGTTTTGACAAAGTTATAGGTATGTATTGTAAACAACTGAGTTCAGTTTGAATACTTACTGTAATTTTTGTTAAGTATTGAATATTTTTTATTGTTATCTACTAAAAACAGTTACTATTATATTAAATCTTTCATTCTTCTTTATTTTTATTACATTTTTTAATAAAATGAGATGAAACTAAAATATTAGACCCCACATGTTATACATCATTGAAAAGAGAATAAAAAACTCAATTTAAAAATGTCAGCCAACTATGGTTTCTATTTAAAAAAACACAACTTTATGTTATAACTCGGAAACTAACCTAGATATTTAAAATCTCTTTATTCCATTTTATTGCCCTTAAAAAAGTGTCTGAAGAAAGTGTTAACACTTTTTTGGTAACTTCAAAAACAACCAAGATATCGACATTTATAGAAAAGTCTAATTATCGAACTTTTGGCTGTAACTCTAAAACAAAAAAAGATAGCAAATTCGATCAAAAGAGATCGAGGATGCGCCATCCATTTTTTGATATCTTCCATAGTTACCGATTTACCCTACCCATAAGAAGCATCGAAATTAAGCCACCCTGTACACTTAGTAAAATAACAATAATCCGATCTTTCAACTAATTAGTCACCTTTGAGAAAATAATTCTTAAAAATTGGCTATTTTTTCGACCGTCACAGTGGCTTATTTTCCCCTTAAAGTGTGGGAAATCTGATAACCTATATAGTATTTTAAACTAATCCCGATTTGTTTAGGAGTAAGTGAGTCAATGAGCAATATGAATAAAATAGAGCATGTAGTATTATACTCATAATTTAGAAATATTTTTCGGAGTTGAATGAATAAAAATTAAAAATAAGTAAGCATATTAGCAAATACTCTAAGAACACGTACTCACGCTGAGCATCTACTTATAAATTTTATTCGTATAATCTAAGGTTTTTAATTCAAAATTTCCAAGTTAAGCGTCCGGAGAGTTAATTATAAACTAATCCTTTTTCTAGGTTTTGAATTTCTAAGAGCCGAACTTATAAAGGGCAGATAGATTTTTAAATCTCGGTTAACTCTAATCAACTGATAACTTTGATTTTTAAACCGATTTCAAAAAAAGGAGGAGTTTCTCAATTCGTCTGTATTATGATGACATGAACCGTGGTAATTGCCCATTTTAAGAATTTCCACAATTGAAGGTTAATTTGTTGATTTCTTGAATTTTGAATGATTTTAATTTTTACTCGGACGAATGAAATTATTTGTTTTCATTTGTTATACCTTTTGTTTGGTATTATGAAAACGGGATTTTAGCAGGTGGAGTGTTGTTCCGGAAACCTGGAATGAGTTAGTTAATCAGATATGACTACGTTTTGTTTAGTTAATTTTTTTTTGTATTGTTAATTTGTTAACCTTTTTAATAACAAAGTGAATGCGTACGAAGAAACCTGTAATGTCGTATTTAGTGTAAATAAAACTAGATGGTTTTGGAAGCGATTCAAATTTGATTTAACAATTGGTGACATTTGATTTTTTTGGAAGATTTTCAAATTTGGCTGGTAAAGTTGACGAATCGGCGGGAGCCACGATTTCCAAAAACCTGAAAGAGGAAGGAAGTGAAAATTTTGTAAGCGATAAGGATTACTGACTTAGATGCGAACGAGTAAAGTTGTAATTTTGGAGAGGATTGAAATTTCTCGATAAGTTGTGAAATGTTGTAATTTGAGAATTATTTGGAAATTACAATTGCAATTATGATTAGTGAAGTGTCAGTATGATGAGTATGGTGATTTCTAAAAGATTGAGTTCTGGAATATGAAATTATGGATATTTTTACCCGATAAGCTGGAAGGATGGCCGTCCATTTTGTGGAGTTTCATAGCAATTTATTTTCACGCAACAACATTTTTTTTAAGTCATCGAATGGTAATTAGAATTTGAATTCTTTTATTTCACGCTTTTTCGACATTATTTTATCTGGAAAATGAAATTCATGAATTTTAAAGTTCGAAGTTATGCAATGCACATTTTTTTTCAAACCTGGAAACTTCGCTTATAACAGATTAATTTCACTATTACACCAAGTTTAAAACACCGATGCAACTATTTTAATTATTGGATGGATTAATTTGTGGTTGAAATTAACTTTATTTTAATGATTTGGATCAGCGCGTGTATTATGTGTTACATCAAACTTTATTTGCTTCCAGTGGTTGCATTCAACAGTGTATTACGCGTTCAATTGCAGGTCGGGGCGAAATTTTAAATAAGACAATTATGCGTATTATTATTTTATTTCAGCTTGTACAATAATTACAACGTTTGATTTATTTACAAGTTATAGTAATAATTTTGATATAGTAAATGTGGGAACTTGTAGATAGGTCACGTCAATATCTGATTTATTCAATTGTTGAATTTGATTTAACAACAAAATTCCGTTTTCTGATTGTGATCAAGATTTTAATAATTACCAACATTTGTCTGAGTAAATTTTTATTAATACCCTGTATAACTTTGTTTTATTCAATTGTGGAAAATTTTGAAATCTCTATTGAACTCACTCCCTGGGCGAGGCTCGTATTGCAAACTCCGACAATACCAGCACGGATCTCTTTAGCACTTGTTCAATAGAACACGACAATATATATATTTTTTTTTTATGTATGTTCGAGCATAACTTTTTACAGAGTAGTCCGATTTTGATAATTTTTTTTTATTCGATAGAGTAGATCTCCACGGTGATCCCATTTAAATTTCCCAAAAAAATTCCATCCGTAAGGGTAGAAAATAGGAGAAAATTGCACCCGTAAAGGCCTAAACAGAATGAACGCGAAACCAACGCGACGTAACGTCCGTCAAAAGTTAAATGTATGTAGTTGCAATACGTTCGAACAGAATGAACGCTCGCAACGCGATTCCAACGTCGAACGTTGGCAACTTAACGCGAAACGACCACTACCAACTACAATTTGGTGATTTAATTTTTAAATCAATATAAGTTGGTAACATTATTTGTCATTTTTATAAGATACATTAATGCCCGTTTGCACCACCTGTCCTTAAAGTGTTAAGCGTCCCATAAATCAATAAGTGTCACTTATTGCGTTGCACCACTGAATTAAGTGTCACTTAACATCGTAAGGAACACTTAAATTTAAGCGTAAGAAATTGGCCGCTTAGACTGTACCTTAGTCTAAAATTTGTCAATTAACCAATTAAAACGTCAAGTCTGAAGTTTAATTAGAGTTCGAATTTTACTTTTTTGGTACAACCGGCCAAAATATTGTCAGTTTTTGTAAAAGTGTAGTGTTTTTTCTAAAGTTTATAATAATGGAATATATTATGGAGAATGACATGGTTGATGATGATTTAGAAATTTTTGAAATTATTAATCATGGTTTTCCAAGGCAAATTTATGAAAGGGCAAACTATATGCTTAGTATGGATGATATAGCATTTTTTAAAAGATTTCGACTTCGGAAAGAAACAGTTGTTCAAGTATTAAGAGAAATCGAGCCGCAATTAGAATATCCATACGACAGGAATAATTCTGTATCACCAATAAATCAACTTTTAATTGCATTAAGGTGTTATGCAACTGGAACCCATTTGTTGGCAATAGGTGACTTTAGTGGGATTCACGTATCAACTGCTTCCCGAATTGTGGAAAAAGTTTCGAAAGCGATTGCAGGCTTATATGAAAGTGACATTAAATTTCCGTATCAAGAAATTATGCAAGCGCAGATAAGTTTTGTTTTGCATTGCAGCGTTTCCTCGTGTAGTGCGATGAAGATGAGCTTCTTTGCTCATGAATTTAATGAATTATTTCATTCTGGGCAAATTCCTCATATACCATTAGTAAATGATAGTGTTGGTATAGCTGCAAGTGTTCGAAATAATTTTATAAATCAATATTTTGCGGCTTTGTAAAATTAATTTGTAATTATGTATGTTAGTAACAATTTTATAAATAAAATAAAAAAAAACAAAATTTGACAACTTCAATCAGGTATACGAAGCATAATAAATAATTAATAGCTGTAAACAAAAAACTTACGAGAGGTTATGTTTTCATTTAGTTTGTTTAAAAATTCTGAAAAATAACTAAAAAATAACTAAAAGTACTACATAAAAGCATTGTTGCCAAACTTATGTTAAACTTAGTTAAGCGTCGACTATATTAGGTTGGTGCAATGTAATTTAAATTTAAGTTCCCCTTATGATAAGGGCGGCTTAGCTAAGGATCAGATTTACTCCGAGGTCGTGCAAACGGGCATTAGAGGGGCATATTTTCAGGGCCCTTTTAATTAAATCAACAGATGGCGCCTACTTAAATATTTTTATAAAATAAGAGAAATCTGCTATATTTAAAATATAGCAAATTCGTTGAGATAATACTATTCTATAAACAATATTCTTGATCTTAAGTTATTTTGAGTTCGTAATATTTATTTATAAAAACACAATTCATGATTAAAGTTTAATTATCTTTTTTTGTAAGTGAGTGTGTTTTGACATACTCAATACGAACTCAAAATAGCTTAAGATCAAGAATATTGTTTATAAAATAGTATTATCTCAACGAATTTGCTATATTTTAAATATAGCAAATTCCTCTTATTTTATAAAAATATTTAAGTAGGCGCCATCTGTTGATTAAATTAAAAGAGCCTTGAAAAAAATGCCCTTCTTAAATATAACATGTAAAAATTTAAAAATAGTTCGAAATCATTCATTGTCTTTAATTTTAATAAGAATAAGCTAAGAGAATAAGTTAACACGCCAACAAATAACAACACTTATTTTAGGATTATGCAGGTTAGGCTGTGAGGTTAGGTTTTCGACGTCGCGTCGGTTTCGCGCTATTCTGTGCAGTATCGTTTCGAAAGCGTAACGTCAGCGTTTGACGGACGTTACGTCGCGTTGGTTTCGCGTTCATTCTGTTTAGGCTTTTAGGGTAGAAAATAGGAGATAATTGTTTTTCATTTATTGATTTTTCGCTAGTCAACCTATTCTGTTGAAACTTGGCATGGAGGAGAACTGTATACCAAGCAAATTAATTAAGTAAGGTAGTAATTAGTAGATTTTAATCACTAAAAATTAAAAAACTTTTCAACAAAAAATTAAACCGACCTCAAAAAGGAAACTAAAAAGCATAAAATAAATATATTACTTTTTGAGTCTTAATAAGTAATGTAAGTAACTAATTTTGAGTCGGTGCAAAAAAAAATAATCAACTATTATTAAATTACTTTAAAAAAATTATCAAAATTATTAAAACAAAAGTCACCCACTCTGCACCGACTCAAACTTAGTTACTTACATTACTTATTAAGACTCAAAATGTAATATATTTATTTTATGCTTTTTAGTTTCCTTTTTGAGGTCGGTTTAATTTTTTGTTGAAAAGTTTTTTAACTTTATCGCTCTGTTAAATATTTATCGAACGGTTAAATTTATCAAATATAGATAAAGTTAATCAATCGATAAACTAATCAAAAGATTTAAAAAATGTAAAATTCTTTTACAGCTTCGAAAAAAAGCTTCTGTCACTTTTTCGAAGCTGTAAAAAAATTGTACAATTTTTAAATCCTTTGATTAGTTATCGATTGATTAACTTTATCTATTTGATAAATTTAACCGTTCGATAAATATTTAACAGAGCGATAAAGTTAAAAATCAAAGTTATCAGTTGGTTAGAGTTAACCGAGATTTAAAAATCTATCTGCCCTTTATAAGCTCGGCTCTTAAAACATACAAATAAATTTCAAGAGCCCGAGAGGAGTATTTCGTAAGTAACGATTGCAGTGATGAGATCCCGTACCGGGTAATTAAAACAATGCTTTATATACCTAATATTATAAATTCATTGATAAAACCATGTAGAACATAAAACTTGGTTTATGTTTTAAGGTAAGAGTTTTGATTTTGTTTTCGAAACACACATACCGGATATACATCTTTTGTATACGTATATGTTATAGAAAAAATTTTAATAACCAATGAGTATTTTTTAGAATTAAAATAGTATTTTAAGGTAGTACTGTCGATACTGCAAGAGTCAAATTTATACACTGTCTTATTTGACTTAAATAGTATTTAGACTAGGCAACGTCACAGTGGTGTAACAAACTTAGAGGTTCTGTATAAGTGTACCATAGATCTATTACTATAGTAGATAAAAGATTTCTATGTAAATAGCATTGGTTGCTTTGAACAGCTTTGAAGTAACCCATAGATCTATTACTATAATAGAATAACAAAATTTTATGTATTTTATTATATCATTATGATAATAATTAAAATAAAACATTATATTTATTATAAAATATTATAAAAAAACTTTGTTTGTGTTATTTTTAGAAAAAAATTTTTATAAAACCATATTCTCATATTCCATGAATTTTTAAATTTTTCGCGCGTTATAACCTCTGTTACAATGTTGCCACATCTAAAGAACTACAATACAAAAAGTACATTTTTGAAATTTATTTGCTAATTACTACTATCACAGGCTGTGAAGCAGTATTTTTAAGTGTCTAAAATGTTTTACATATTATTTTCTCTCGTTCACTCTGTTTTTATTGAAATCTCAACGGCACTTTTTGTAAAAAATGAAAAAATCTATAATTTCCCATAAGGATCAATGTTAAAAGCATGAAATTTCAAATAGCTATATTTTTTAACTGGTTCTCAGTAGCTCTTCAAAAATTTAACTGCGTTATTATCTTATCATAATCTACCAATATTCCAAATTTTGTTAAATTTTGAACGCTAATTCTAAAACCGACAGTACTACCTTAAATTGTAAATACATATTATAGTTTTAACTAATTTCTTATAATTCTACGTTATAAAATAAAACTACTATTATTTCCTATAAAAATATGATCTTCATATTACTCGAATTACAATTTATTTTTATCTTGAATTAGAAATTATTATCCTGGATACTCTTATCGAATGATAAAATTTTTTCATAATATATTATTAATACTCGCCAGCGTTTAGTATACATATATAATTAACAGGAAACAAAAAATATAATAAAATCTACAGATAAATGAAGAAGATAAAAAATGAAAGAAAATCAATTAATGAGATATTTCATTCAAAATTATAGTTTTAAACGATCCATTAAAGAATAATTAAATTATTACTCCAAATGTAAAAAATTAATAACTACAAGAGCTTTTTTTGCAATCTTACATTCGGTAACTTTTCATCACTTCTTAAAATAACGGGAAGAATTTATAAAAATATATTATTTTTTAAATAAATATTAGAAAATTCCTCCATAACTTTTTGCGTACTCTTTAACCTTACAACCAATTTTATACAATAGAAAACTAATTTTATTATGTTTTGGGTTACCCATCATGTAAGTAAAAACACGGAAGTATAGTAGTCTATTCGATGTGGATATTACACGTTTTTATATATTGTTTATAATGAAAAATTTATCAGCCTCTCTAAATATTACCCTAAACGACAATAATTTATTTCTTAAAGCTTTGAACATTTTTTATTTTGAAAAAATGAAGCAATAAAGATAATGTCTAATTATTAGTTTTAAGTTTTTTTTGCATGAAAACGAGAAATTCTGTTCTAGTTTTTTACTCCTAATGTAATGGCGTTGTAAGATTTACACTGGGTGCCAGTTATTCAACAATTTAAAATAATGTAATTAAACGTTTCCTGCGTAAACTAACAATTTCATTGTAATAATATTAAAAATAACCACAAAGTTTTACAAAAAAGCTTTGGCAGTTTGCCAAAAGCTTTGGCAATTTATCATTAATAAATTGTAACCAATCACGTTACGATGTCGTCGGTTTAGTACAATCTGGAACTTCGTTCTTAAGATAAATAGACTATAAAATTTCATCAAGATAGCAAGAAGTTACCAATGTATATGCATTAAAATAGTAAAATGTAGTTTATGCCTTTTGTTTCAAAAACTCACAAAAATACGCTAAAACTTAGAACTTATGGAGTGGCCAAATAATATTTCATAAATTATATTATTTTCAATTTAATTATGTTGTGTGTTGTGAAGGTACAATATTAATTGTTATTAAGAATAAATGCAGAACAAGTAAATGATGTAAATGGATGTGATAGAATTACAAAAAAAATTATATAGAAATGACAAGAAAATCACCAAATTCAATTTTATAATTCTGTCTAATAAAGAAAATAACAGAAACAAGAAATGGTATGGGTTTTGTGGTATACATCTTCTATATATATAAAAATCAATGCAACTTTTCTTTGTAATTTTATAACTCAAGAACGGGCTCACCTATCCAAATCAAATTTTTAGTGTTTGTTCAGACTATTTAGTAGATGGTTTCTGTGAAGTTTGCACAAAATCGGTCAAGCGGTTCTTTATTTATCACATTTTTTGTAACTCAATTCAATGAATTTTACTAATTTCATAGATGGCGTTCGCAAGCAACCTACCGTAAATCCTATATGACATGCATACCTCCATACTATGTTCGGTAGAGGGCGATACCTACATATGTTGTCAGTTATGTTATGTTCAACTGCCTGCATAAATCCATTCACCCCCACCCCACCATCTCAAGATAGCGTTTTTGCCTAACAAGTCAAAATCAAATCAACCCACACCATGAAGACACGATCGAAATTAATATCAATCATGACCGTATAATGATACGAGTATTTTGTAAATTATTTGTATTTCTGCTTATGTATTCATTACCATTGTGACTCAAGAACAAAGACGAATTTGATCCAAACCGTATAATTTTACGAGTATTTTGTAATTGAAATTTCTGTTCTGTAAACAAAGTTATTTTTTGAAATAAACGAGGGAGGGTGTAACTATTGCGAGTCGCCGTACGGTAAAACATATTGAAAATCAGGGCTCGAGGCCACCCAGGGTTTGAAAACCACGTAAAAATTCTTCTATCAGTTTTCATGCAGATGAAGGAGATAAGCGGGCTTCGCCCGCACCTGCTCCGTATTGCTAAAAAACGATACCGATACCGATAAGAAAAAATCATCGAATGAAACCTTCGATCACTTTTTGAATTGTTGGCATCGAGAATATGTCCCCGGAGTGTGTTAAGCAGGGGCAACACATGGGTCGCTTTGGCGAGAGCATACTTCGGCAAAATTTTTTTGGTGCAAATACAGTTTGACGCAGACCCAATTCGGTGCGAGTACAGTTCGACATATGCCCATTTCGGTACAATAGTAAATCGGCGCAGAAAACTTTAGCGTACATATTATTCCCCCCCCCCAAAAAGTCAAAAAAGTAATAATAATTAAAAAGCGCATTTTCATATTTTTGTTTTTCTAAAATTCTGAAAAATAAGCGAAAAATCGGGAAAAAACTGAAAACCATTAAGCGCATGCGTCGATGCGCATTGGACAATTTTATCATACAGGGTGGAAAGTAACTTAGAATTCTAAATCTCATTTATAAGGACCGCATTCAGGGTACAGTTTTTCGTCGTAATGATTTATACAGGGTGAAGTATCAAACATCTAAAACACATAAATAAAGAAATCTGATAGGATGAACCTATATTAGTTAAAATACATAAGCTGTATTAAAATTTGAAAATAAAAAATTAAATAAAAAATTAAAAATTTTTAAAAAACCCTTTTGTTTAAAATTACAAAAGTGCACTAAAAAGTAGAAAATAATTTTAATAAAAGCGTGGGGTTACGAATTTTGTACACCAATAGTTATCCTGCTTATCCACATTCTTACTGACCTATCCTACTAACCAATGAAAAACGTCTGATTGCTACTAATACGCTCCTTTTATTGGTTCCTAAAAATTTTGATCTAAATTTGGGTGTTTTTCATTCGGCTAGAAAGTTTACACATTTATCGATTCTCAGGCGAAACGAAGTTCCTATATGACATGCATACCTCTATGTATGCTCCGCACATGCCAAGTGTCAGCTACAGCTACAAGAAAAAATCATCGAATGAAACCTTCGATCAGTTTTTGAATTGTTGGCATCGAGAATATGTCCCCTCAATGTGTTAAGCAGGGGCAACACATGGGTCGCTTCGGCGAGAGCAGACTTCGGCAAAATTTTTTTGGTGACGCAGACCCAATTCGGTGCGAGTACAGTTCGGCATATGCCCATTTCGGTACAATAGTAAATCTTTGGAACTCAGTTCAATAAAACTTTGCCCCCACCACCCGAAAAGTCTTCATAAAGTTATAAATTACAATTATAAAAAACAATCCGTTCATTGGATTTTACACAAAATTTTCATGTAGTACATGGTAACTAACCAATGAAAAACCATTTATACATGTACTACCTGACCCGCATGTTGCTCGGAGCAAATAACATTCGCGCATGTTGCTCGGAGCAAATTTATGTGTACTGTGCGCAAAAATATATATACTTAATAATATATATGCACACATACGTAGTTTTCGTCGCAAATAGGTGGACAACTTTTTTTTTGTGTTTCAGTGGGGAAACCTTGCATAGGCGCCCCCCACTCAGAGGGGGGGGGGGTGCCACATTCTTACTGACCTATCCTATCCTACTAACCAATGAAAAACGTCTGATTGCTACTAATACGCTCCTTTTATTGGTTACTAAAAATTTTGATCTAAATTTGGGTGTTTTTCATTCGGCTAGAAAGTTAACACATTTATCGATTCTCAGGCGAAACGAAGTTCGCCGGGTCAGCTAGTATAGTATAAGGTAAGTTAAATCTTCACTGGGCAAAATTTTCTTTTTAGATACTGCAAATATATAGTTTTATAAATATTTTGGGTTTCTGCTAAGTTAGTAACAAAATACTGAAAAGATTATTTCTTGTAAATAAAATAATTTGTACGCCCTGTTCTATAAATGTTATTTTTTTGAACAAGCATAAAAGGATGTGCTAGTATATACCTTTCTAAACTAAATATCTTCAACAAAATCATTAAAACACTTTGAGAATAAAATAAAACACAAAGAAATACGAGGTCACAAACTACAAGTTTTAAGTCATCATCATCATATCACATCACACTGTTGAAATCTTTTTCAACTGTTAAATTGAGACACACCAAGGACCGCATATAATAATAATTATAGGAATTATTAAACATTGTAAGAAATTTAAGTAAAGTTCTACATTTTTCATTACTATCTACATTAATCATAATTTATAATGAATGATCAATAAAATGTTTGAAGCAATTTAGGTCGTTAATCGTAACAAGCAGGATAAATATATTTATCTTTGATAAACAACTCGCACTGCAAAAATTAAAAGTGCAGAAAAGAAACAATTTTATAATGAACTGAAAAAATTATATGAAACGGTTCCCAAGTGCGATACTTTTGAGAACCTTGAAGGTTATTTCAGTGTGCAAATTGGAAAAGAGCAACATTTAAAGAAAGTGGCTGGAAAGTAATACAATTGAACCCAACCCAATCGATAATGGAACAGACTCTTCAGCCTAGTAAAAGTGGTGGTCATCTATATAAGAAACTGCAGAAGATATGATGAAAAAAATGTCAGAAATTATTATATTCTTGTAATAACTGTAAGCAAAAAAAAAGCTTTCCGGAAAAACAAATTTAGATATATATTACGTGTCGGCCAAAAATTATACCCTTCCACATACTATATTTACTTTCGAGTAAATATAGAAATATATAGAAAATATTAGATCATTTTTGGTTATGCGCAACTTTCTAATAAATATTTGTCCAATATCCTTAAATGGACTTTTGAAACTCAATATTATTCACAATATGTTTAATATCATTTCAATTCAATATATCAATATGTTCAATATCAAACATAAAAAATTTGTAATATGTACGAGTATTCAATATAAGAACGCAAGAGTGCACTACATACTTTATTGTTATAGTGCTTTATATCGAGAATTTTAATATTTGCGTTTTGTTTCTTAAGCCCGTATGACACGGTGCATAATTTTACATAAAATTTGCATGTTAATGATAAGTAACCAATAGAAATAACGTATTAGTAGCCATCGGACGTTTTTCATTGGTTAGCTACCATTTACATGTAAATTTTATGCAAAATTATGCACCGTGTCATAAGGGCTTTAATGTTTAGTCCATTTCTTGTTCTCATTGCAATATCATTATCAGAATAAATTAAATTTTTCATATAATTCTCATGATCGTTCAATAAAAAATTTTATATAACATAATTAACAATTATGAGTAATAATAATTGCAATAAGAATTATAGGTACCTAATTATTAATTCATTTATTTAATATTGTACCTACTATTATTTATCTATTCCATGATATCTTGAAAAATATTGTTGTTGTTATTGGAACACTCTTGTTCCATCCAATTCTATATTTACTACATATTTCAAAATGTGATTTATTTATTGAAATAAAATTAAAATAAAAATAGATATGGATAAAACTGTAAAATATGAAAATCAGTTGCACATGACTTAGAATGGGCGTAGAAAACATTATAAGCAAAAATCAAAAAACTATTTAACAATAAATTAAACTGATCAAAAAGAAAACTGAAAAGCGAAAAATAAATATATTACCACTACCTTTTGACTCTTAATAAGTAATGTAAGTAACTAATTTGGAGTCGGCGCAGAGTGGGTGAGTTTTGAATTTGATGATTATTGCTTGTTTGTTTGGCGCCGACTAAAAATGTGTTCCTTGTACATTACTTATTAAGACTCGTAACGTAATATATTTATTTTACAATTTTCAGTTTAATTTTTCGTCGGCTTAATTTTTTGTTAAACAGTTTTTATTTTTTAAAATTTTTTGGTGGTTAAAATCTACTAATTACTACCTACTTAATCTTCTAAATCTAAAATTTTCATCCATACCAAGATTCAACGGAATAGGTTCACAGGTGAATAATCAGTAGATGAAAAATTAATCATCCCCTATTTTGTACCCTTACGGATAGAATTTTTTGAAAAATTTGAATGGGACAAACTTGAAGGTATACCCTATCTAATAAAATGATTCATCAAAATCGGACCACTCTGAAAAAAGTTATGCCCGAACATCGCGCATCGTTTTAAAGAAAAACAATATACACAGACGAATTGAGAACCTACTTTTTTTCGTCGGTTAAAAAACTTGTCTGTTAGGCATGTTAGAATTTTGTATCCTAAGGAATGTCTTCTTAGGGATAATTAGTTTAAAGAATAATTATATTATACACAGTGATATAAAATAAAAAATTATTAAATAAACAAATTTTAATAACAAACGACTTAAAATGTCGGGAAAAAAATTAAAATTTTGTTTATTAAATCTTAAACCCTAACAAAATTTATTGACAATATTCCAATTATTTCAGGGCTTTGTCCAGTTTTTCTGTTTTAAATTGGTTTTTTTGGTATTTATTTTTATTTTTAATTGGTATTTTAATTGGTATTTATTAATGATAAATGATAATAATATATGAAATTACGTGATCCTATGATTATAAATAATCTATTAATCATGATTTATGATTAGAAATATAAAAACTTTTAAATGATTTAAAGTGATGCTTCGTGTAATATCGGCATAAGTATTAACATAACCTAATCTTTGAAAGGTAAAGCCAACTATCTAAAAATCAATATTCCTAAAATGCTGTGCAAACTTGATAATACTTGGACAAGAATTATAGATTTGAAATACAAGTAACAAAACAGTTAATGCAACTAACTGTACACACCTACTTATTAAATAGTTAATATGATATTGACTTTTCAAGTCAATGGTCGTACTAAGATCATTATGAATAAATGTCAACAACTAGGGGTAGTAAGTACTTATGTATATTAAAACCGTGCGTTTCGTTATAAAATATTTTAAAAAATTATGCTATGAGTAACAAAAATATTATAAGTTATGTGAAAATTAAGAAATATGAAGGTATTACAATATCTCACCTGACTTTCGTTACAAAAACAGTTTACGCTAATCTTTATTTCTTTCTACACTTTTTTTCATTCTTATTAATCCTTAAAAATTTGGTAGATATGTTAAATCTTTTCTTTGAAGAAACGATATGTCGATTATTGCTTTCGAGGAATATCTGTACACTTGTTTATATTATGTTCATTAGGAGATATTTTGAAAAATTTTATAATAATACCCATTAAACGCTAATGTATATGGGTGGTAATAATTCATTATCGATGATTAACAATCAATTGATATTAGTTGATGTGGCTCTCTAGACAAAGACAAAATTGCTGAATGTATTCTAGATACTATCACTGTAATGCACTATAATTATAAAAGTTATAATATCACTTCAATTCTCCGCAGATCATATTACAAGTAGAAATTATAATACAAAAATACAATAATCACAACACATCATTTAGATTTTCACACAATCACTCTATGAATTTCAGTGTTTAAATCGCCTGTACATTTTTCCGATGCCGAACCCAAAGCTTTCCACGAAAGCTTCCGATGAAATACGAGTGCTGTTCGATCGGGAGCAACACATAGCAACGTTGTGGGTGTCACCCTCGCATTTCCTATGAAATAATGGAAATTCTGAATTTATTTAGATATCTGCTGCTTCAACCTTTAATGGAATTTTAAAAATCACAAAGTTCAAATATTTATGATTTTATGAATTGAACTACGCAGCTCTGAATAGTTACGCATTCGTGCATTAATAATTATTATACTTTACGTTTGGGGGATGTATCTGTCTACATTATTAGACAACACATTACTTTCTTTATCCTATACATAAAGTGATTTACAAAGAAGGTACGAGGTACAACTTTTGTGTAATCAATGTTGTCAAGTCTCATTGCATAAAAAATAAAAATTTTTTTGTAAATAAACTACTTTTTGGTTGACCGATTTTCTTCTGTAACAAACTTGATCTTTACGTTTTTTAATATATTTATATAAGTCCAGAACTTTATAGAAAAGTAGTTTTCATGTAATTTAGTATTGAAAAGTTTCACAAACAGGCCCAAAAACTAACAATTTGATAAATCCATCCAATGAACACTAAGCTCTGTTAGAAAACGGTTTTTGACCCGATTACATAATTATCTTTTCTATCTTTAACCTTATAAAGTCCACTACTGAACAAAGGTTGAGATGGAAGACTTAAGTGTAACGTCGCGTCGATGATGAACGACAAATGTTAAAGATAAAGGTTTCGGCTTATTATATTTGGCATTTTCCTTCATTTTTTTAAACATAACTACAATAAAATCAGTAAAAATGTAAACATTACAGAATAAGTTCTTCATCATCTTTTCCATGAAAACGAATAATATACAATAATCTAACATAATAATCTCATCATAATTATATGGTATATTAAAATATTTAAATAGATCATTTTTTTTTTATTTGATATTTTTTACAGTGCATCGACTACACTTTATACATTTATATTATTACATGTTATTAAATTAGTTTTATAATATATTGATTTTTTTAGGTATTTAATGGTGTCGTTTATATTGTTTCTCTCAGGATTTAATGCCTCTCCAATATTTTCAGGGATCTTGCATTCTTTTCTTTGTTGTTTATATATTGGACAATCGATTATTTTATGTTTGACTGTTATAATTATTTTACATATTGTGCATTGAGGTGCTTGTTCTCCTGACATTTTGTAACTGTGTGCCATTGCTGTATGTCCTATTCTTAGTCTTGTTAGTGCAGTCTCCGTTTCTCTATCGAATATGTTCTGATGAATCCATGCATTTGGATTGTTGATCGCTTCTTTTGCAAGTTTGTCGATAGTTTCATTTCCGGGAATACCCATATGCGATGGTACCCATATGAAAGTCACATCTTTTGAGATTTGTTTTATGTGATGATATATATTACAGATTTTTGTTATAATTGTATTGCTGTTTTCATTGTTTTTTAAAGATTGTAATACACTATATGAATCAGTTATTATTAGAAACCGATTTTCTTCATGATTCATTAGATATTTTAGGGCTTGATATATAGCTGTAGCTTCTGCTGTATATATTGTCGTATTATTTTTGGGATGAAGAAGCTTAGCTATTTAATTTCTATTATTATTTTGATAATCATTATTTATAAAAATTTTATAAAATGTAAAAATGTTTGAGACGCCCCTGGAAATAGTCGAGGTAGGGGAGTAAAAGTTTTTGATAAAGGAGAGCGGTGCGACTTTTCGAGTCGTATGGTTGTGTTTTTGATTTTGTTAGTTAGAAAATGGTTTAATTTGAGTTGATGAGGAAAAATAAAAGTTACTTGGATAATTGTGCGTTTTCTTATTTGAGAATTAATTTAACCAGAGAAGAACATTAGAAGATTTTCAATTAAAATTTTTATTGAAATAAGAAATTACTTGGTGTAAAAATTTACAAGGTCGTCGATTTCGAATGTCCGATTGAGCGAGCTGGGATATGCATAGATAAGTTCGGCACCTTTTAGGTCGGATTATTTTATGACATTTGGCGTGCCCATTACGTGGGGCCTAGTAGATAAATAAGAAATTTTATCTCAGAACTTACCTTTACCCTGAGATAATTTTAGAGTTGGAGATATTTATTTTGGAAATTTTAAGTTTGCCATCGTCTACGTTATGATGGAAGGAAATAAAAAAGTTGAATTTGAATTTAATATTATAAGATTATTTGGACAAATGTCGGAAGAAATGGATAAAATGTTTGGTAAATTTAGAAAGGAATTTTGGGCAAATAAAAGTGAATCCCCATCATGGAAAGAAGAAGAAAGTAATAATATAGGAGAAACTGAAACAACAGAAAAAATTATTCCTGATGTGATCAAAGCAAAATCAAAAGAAGAAGTCATTTTGTTGGAAAAAAATGGAGGAAATTGTAAAAAAAGTGTCAAAACGGGGGCACTAGTAAGCAATTCAGGGGATTTAAAAAGAAACAAAATAAGACGAAACAAAAGAAGAAGAATCCAGAATCCAAAAAAATTGAAAATAAAGTCAAGAATTGGCAGAGAAAATTATAAAATAAAAGTGAAAATTATCTTCCAGAAAAAGATTTCTATTATGAAAGAGGACGAAGATGAAGATGAGATGCCGTCCGACAAATTAATTTGGTTCCCTGAAATGAAAGTGCGTTTTGAAAACAAGAAAAATAACCAGAGAAAAATATTTGCTGGTCAGATTTGGAAAGAGAAGATGGTAGTGGTTCGAATCGCATGGGAGGCTGTTGTACAGAAATGGCAGTATCGGCGGGCAAGGTGGAAGTTCGCTGAAGTCACCAACTTCTGATAGTTAACAAGAGTAGCGATGAGGTATCATGATGACCGCGATGAATGTGATAACGAGAGAGGAAAAGAAGTAAATTTAACAAATAAGTACGAACATTGTAAATTTGATATAATTAAAGTTAAAAATTCAAATAATTTACGCACTTTAAAATTTAGTTTATTTGATAATTTTAAAATCGAACAACTGCAAAGTGATAAAACTAATCTTTAAAAAATAATCAAATTGGAAATTTAACATTATAAAGTAACTGAAATAAACTGAACAATTTTCTAGTAAAATAAAAATTAAAGTTGATTAATAATTAAAAAGTGAACAACAGTTACATTTTGGGATGAAAATTTTGGAAACATATTCAAGCACCTGATTGAAGAAACAAGATTGGTCAAAGTTCACAACAGAAAATTTGATATTTTGTAAAATTATGGATCATTTTGAAAAATTTAAAGAATTAAAAATTGAAAATTTGTCAAGATTTCAGAAGTGTTAGTGTGAAATGGATAAACGTTGATGACTGCATTCGTGATTTGTAGATAGTTTTTATTTGTAAATAAAGTTAGAAACATTTTGTAAATTTGAAAAGTTGGTTCTTCATTCCAAAGATACGACTTCGAGTATTTTTCTCAAAATCCCTTTTGGATTTATCGAAAACTAGGGAGGCTTGATGTCGTATTATTTTTGGGATGAAGAAGCTTAGCTATTTAATTTCTATTATTATTTTGATAATCATTATTTATAAAAATTTTATAAAATGTAAAAATGTTTGAGACGCCCCTGGAAATAGTCGAGGTAGGGGAGTAAAAGTTTTTGATAAAGGAGAGCGGTGCGACTTTTCGAGTCGTATGGTTGTGTTTTTGATTTTGTTAGTTAGAAAATGGTTTAATTTGAGTTGATGAGGAAAAATAAAAGTTACTTGGATAATTGTGCGTTTTCTTATTTGAGAATTAATTTAACCAGAGAAGAACATTAGAAGATTTTCAATTAAAATTTTTATTGAAATAAGAAATTACTTGGTGTAAAAATTTACAAGGTCGTCGATTTCGAATGTCCGATTGAGCGAGCTGGGATATGCATAGATAAGTTCGGCACCTTTTAGGTCGGATTATTTTATGACAATATAGAACTTCCATTTGGTAAATAATATTGTTCATTTATGTTTCCATGCATGTAAGCACATCCCACAAGTTCATCCTTCTTAGAGGCATCCGTGAAGATATGATCAAAATCTCTGTATTTATTAAGGATCATGTCGTATTCAGCTCGATATATTGATTTGTTGGATGTATTTTTCTTATGTTTGCTTAGTTTTGCATTGATATTTATTTCAGTTATGGTCCAGGGTTCTGTTTTTTTATTTTTGATTTTTATTATTTTTGGGATTTGGTATGAGTATTTTTCCAGTATATTATTTAATCTTATGTGGAATGGTCTGGGATACTTAGGGGATTGATTATATCTAAGTGTATTTCTATGTGATAATACATTGTTAAATGATGTATGTGAGGGGTTACTTTTTATCTTCATTGCATATTTTATTGCCAACATATCTCTTCGTATTTCTAAGGGCGGTATTGAAGCTTCACATCGTAGGCTTTCTATAGGTGATGTTCGAAAAGCTCCCAATGTTATTCGCAGAGATGCATTTTGTGTCGTTTCAAATTTGTTTAATATTTTATCGTGTGCTGATGAATAGATGATGCATAGTCTAATTGTGATCAGATGGTGGCTTTGTAGATTTTCAGTAGTGTGTCACGTTTTGTTCCCCATTTGTTATTGGATATAATTTTGAGAAGGTTCATTGATTGGGTAGTTTTTGCTTTTAGGTAGTTTATGTGTTCTTTCCAATTTAATTTATTATCAAATTTGATTCCTAGGTATTTAATAACTTTGGTATATTCTATGTTTTTTCTATCTATTAGGATTTCAGGATGTTGGTTAGAATTTTTTCTTAGTCTTGTGAATTGAACTGCCTTTGTTTTTACGGGTGAAATTTTGAATCCTGTTGCTTTGGACCATTTTTTTATTTCTTTTATGGCTTGTTGTAGTACTTTCTTTATAATAGGTATGTTGGTTTTGATTTCTATAATAAATGATAATGTCGTCTACGAATATGGAAATCTTGATAGGTGCTTTGATAAATTTCATGATGCTATTTATTGCGATTAGAAATAGTGTGCTACTTATAGGTGATCCTTGAGGAATACCATTTTCCATTTCTGTTATATCTGAGAATATGTCCTGTATTTTAACTCTAAATGTTCTCTTGCTTAGTATGTTTTTAATGAAGTTTAGTATATTGCCAGTTATCTTCCATTCTAAAATTTGTAAAGATATGAGATATCTCCAGATCCTGTCAAAAGCTTTTTCTAAGTCCAAGAAAATTGCTATTAGATATTCTTTGTTTATGAATGCTTCGTGTATCTCAGATTCTAAGTTTAAAATTTGATCAGTTATTCCCAGTATTCCTCTTTTATTTTGTTATTCTCTGAATAACTTTGTTTCTAACCTATTTATATTCTCTAAGGTCTTCGAGTGTACCTGATAATTTATGTTTAAGGTAAAACCGTTTTTTTTCTTGGCTGAGCTGATTTACTTCATTGGTGAACCATGGTGTCTTCTGGCTGTTGGTCTTGATTTTATCTTTCTTGCGCCACACGCTTCTTTTGCAGCTTCCAGTATGTTTGACTTAACTTTTTCCCATGCTTCTTCCACGTTGTCAGTTGGATTAATTTTGTTCATGGATATCTTTGTCTCAAGTCTTTGCGCGTATAAATACCGTGTGCTTTCCGTTGTAAGACTTTCTATATTAAGTTTTTCTTTTACGTTGTTAGTATTTTCTATTTCCGCTGCTTCACGCGTTGTTGTTTGTTTGAATGGCTCAGTCTCAACTTACAGAGCACTAGTTAATGGGCACTGCCAATATTTGCTGAATTTAGTGTTCTAACATCCAGTATTTTGGTTGGTAAAATGTTGCGGCTAGCTATAACATAGTCTAGTATAGACGCTTGACCACGCTAAATTTTGCCATGTTATTTTGTATTTTAGGTCGTGCTTGAAGAAGGTGTTGTTAATTCTCATAAAGTTCTGACTGCAAAAATCAACCAAAAGTTCTCCATTCTCGTTTTCAATCTCTTCATTAAACCGTAGTTTGACACCAGTTATTACTTGTGCTCCCACTCTAGCGTTTAGGTCTCCCATTATTATTATGTGTTCTGTAGGTGGTATCGAGTCAACTTTATTCTGCAGGATCTCATAAAATTCTTCTCTTTTTTTGTAAAAAAATAAAACAAAATGTAATAGAAAAAAAATTTTAAATTGTCCGTTTGATCAACTATTCCAGTACAATTTTGCGTTTACAATTCGCATAATTTTAAGAACACAACTATTGTGAGAATATACAATACAATTTTGCAGGTATAAAATTTTGTAAAACAACAACCGTTGTACCTAGCAAAAGAATAATTTAGGCTTATGCAGTGCACAATTTCAACAGCATAAAATTGTGTGAGTTTAACACGAAACATTTTTTTCTGTATTTAACGATTTCTTGTTGTCAGATAATAATTGCTCATACCAAATCAAAATAACACTGTTTTGTTCTGAAGTATAAGCAAAATTTCTCAAAACAATAATGTAATATATATCATTGGTTTTCTTCTCTGTGGGTAAATTGGACTAATTAAAATAGTTATTAAATAATTAACATTTCAAGGTTTATTTCCTCTTCGTCAGAATCTATAATACAAATGTATTTGTGAACTTAACGATAACAATTTTACACAAAACTTACTAATTATAATAAATCTATATTAAATATATTTTAAAAAATATAATAATTTTTACGTTACTTTAAAATATTATAATTAGGGTGAAGTGGGGTAAATATGAAACAAAATGTAAAACTTCCTATTTTTAAGGCATTAAAATAGATAAATTAAAATTTTTAGCATCACTATTGGTTGTAGTTTTACGCAATCTTGCTAATTATCTATGATTTAAAAAAATTAAATGTTAAATAAGTATTAAAAAAATAAAAAAACCGTGGTTCACTTTTTACCTTGATTACGGGAAAAAAATGAAACAAGCACGGGAAAATGTGAAGCAGGTCTGTAACATCCACACTACAAGTGGTATTAAAATTTTTCTTACAGAAATGAAAAGAGCGGAGAAAACTGCACAAAAAATATACGCTGCAAGCGTTTATGTTTTATATTTCTGCACAAAAGAATATAAAACACAAAGCAAGGTAATATAAATTAAAACAAAACTGAAATAAGGTTGAAAATACTTTACTTTGCATTTCTCAAAATAATCAACAAATCAAAAACTATGAAAAAAAATTAATGCCAGTCAACACAAGAATATTATTTAAAAAAAAGACCAAAAAATTGAAATAGATAAGCATTATTTAAATAAAAATTTGAATTATAACAAACAACGGGAAAATATGAATCAAAAGTTAATGGTTAGTTACTTGGGAATCAATTTTTGAAAGAAACTTTTTTCCCTTGATTTTTGATTTTTCACTTGATTTTTCGGATTCAGTAAAACTATTTTTTTCAGATTTTTATTTTTTTTTTTGTATACTTTTTTTTTAAAAACCAGTTTAATTTATTGGTATAATAAATTCTTCCCGAATTACTTTTGGAAATGATTCGATTTTTCGAAATGTTTTTGCAGAGAGAGTAGATTTGCACACTTTTTTAAGCAGCAAATCTTCAAATGATGCATTTGAGATTTTGGAACAGCCTGATGGTTGAGGTTTTACAAATATAGGAATAGCGATATTGTAAACTTCTTTATCTCAGATTTGTGGATCTTGATTGTCACCAAAATTGTTGCTACTCAGTTTATTTCTTCCATGATACTGCTTTAGCTTTTCTATATCCAGTCTATCTTGACTTTGCTGATTTCTGTTTATAGGATATATTGCAGTAAAAGCAAAACTATTTACAATAGATTCTTCCGGGAACTCTACTTACCTACTTTGTAGTATTTTGGTAAATATTGTTTTTCTAAGCAATTTCTATGAAACGTAGGCGTAGATATATCATGGTATGAATCCAATCATGCAAGTTAAGGATTATCACGCCGCCAAAATTTACACTGACTTGCAGAAACTGGTTCATAATTTCTCTACAGCTGTTTCATATTTTCGTTGATTGCGGTTTCACTTTTTCCCAAAAGTTTAATTTAATATTGTAAAAAAACAATTTATCAAAAAAATAAAACAAGCAAGGCATTATCATCTTTCATCTATTCTCTGTGTGCAAAATTAATATAAATCCAAAATTCCAATTTATATTGCAGTAATAGAAAAAGTTGTATAACAAGAAATGAAAGTAATTTTAGACATTTTTAGATCCTTTACGAAAAGGCATTGTCTGCAGTACAACTAGGTAAATCAAATATTTCATATTTTTATATAATTGAACACAAACTATACAGAATATGATGCCGTTTTTATTTTTGTAATTAATTCATTTGTGTATTAATTACATGCTTATTTCATTTTTTCCCTAATTTTTATCTGTTTCATATTTACCCCACTTCACCCTACAGTTAAAAAACAAAATCTACTAGCAAAAGCTTTCTATTTTTTATCACCTTCTATCCCATTTCATTTCAAATAGATTAGAATTGCATTTTATGCAACGGGAAATAAGAAGAATATTAAATATTTTACTGTCCAACTGATGAGGGTCGGCCACATCAAGAATCAAAGGTGATTCTTTACCCACAAAGACTTTACACACAAAAACCTAACAACCATATCAATTATGTCTTAGATTTGTAAAAACGGCTGGAAGCTGTCTGTACCAGCTTGGAATAGGGAGTGTACGATTTGCCACCATACAATGTACATAAAAACATGTAAATATTTTTTCTTAAGTCTGCTCTTAACCGGTTCAACTAATTTATGAATTAATTAATCAATTTTGTGACCGTGTATTAAATAATAGAAAGGTGAGCTAAGTGAACGGGCTAAGGACCGGACTCTAGGCTAGAAGCCCTGGGTTCGATCCCCAACCCGGCTACAAAATTTATCTAACTTCATTATGACCCTCTCCCCTCGGAAGGCAATGGCAAACCACCGAGAGTAATCTGCCAAGAGCATTATGATCATGTTGTCTAGTAATCGACGGCTCGACTACACGATTGGACACATGAAAATAATTACTACGCGTCTGTTAAGACGGATAGACTAGAGGAGGAAGGTATTAAATAATACACGCAACTTACTACCTCACTGGCTAGAAATTAGTAGTATCATATTTACTTTTTAAAAACTTTTATATTTAAAAGAATGTGATGATAGCAGTATAAGCTGAAATGCTTAATTTTTAATTGACATGAAATACAAGTTAAAACTTAATGAAAAATTATTAAAAAGCTTGATCTTTTATGTGACGTGATATTGGCGTAAGCGATTTTAGGTGTCTGTTTGACACAAGTACCTAAAAAAGCTACAAACTGATATTTTACCCTTTTTAAGCTTTCTTTAAATTTTTACTATTTCTTGTAGATTTATTTTAATAAAATAAAGTACGATTAAATAATTTTACGATTAAATAATCGCTTTCTTATTATCCTGTAATGATAAAAAGGATCACTTTTAATTTAAGATCTTGTGAATGACTTCATATTTTATAAAAGAAGTTTTAAATTTGAAATTTGCATTTCTTTAAAAACGTGTATATAGTTGACCATATTTTTAAATAATAGAGATTATTGTTGAGAATAGGTCTAGTTTAATTAATTCTCTACAAGTAGATATTAAATTTTATACTTCTTTACAAACTCATATTAGTAGAGACAGTCAGGACCGTTCTCAGGATTCGAAGTTTATTGAAATAATTAGCAAGAAAAATTATAAAATCAAAAGAACACCTTATCGGATTACATGTTTCAATCTCATTCACGATTCTACACGTGAAACTGATATCATCAGATCCGCACTGGTTTTTATGAAAAAATAATTTAACTTACCAATTTTCCAAAAAAACGTGGATCCTTCTGATCTTGACCGTACAACTACCTTTGTGATAATAAGTTCATAAGAAGTACACAAAATCACAAAGGTAGTTGTACGGTCAAGATCAGAACGATCCACGTTTTTTTTTGGAAAATTGTTAAGTTAAATTATTTTTTTATAAAAACCAGTGCGGATCTGATGATATCAGTTTCACGTGTAGAATCGTGAATGAGATTGAAACATGTAATCCGATACGGTGTTCTTTTGATTTTATAATTTTTCTTGCTAATTATTTCAATAAACTTCGAATTCTGAGGACGGTCCTGACTGTCTCTACTAATGTTATAATGAGTTTGTAAAGAAGTATAAAATTTAATATCTACTTGTAGATGATTAATTAAACTAGACCTATTCTCAACAATAATCTCTATTATTCATATTTTATGTTAAACTGTCCGTTTGCCACAGGTTTACCATAAAGTTGAGCCGGAATAAGATGACCAGAGGGAAATGTGCGAAAGCAAAAATTTGTCCTTTCCATTTACACAAAAGCACTAGCATGTTCTCCCTTCACATCTACTACGCAGAAAATTGGCTCCGTTCGGCCATCTTATTCCGACTCAACCATATCACCAAAATCCTAATCGTTTAAAAATGTAATTGATGGTGTCATTAAACAAAACATTTAAAAGCAGGGCAAGATTAAGAAAATTCAAAACTAAAGTAGAATAATTTTTATCTTCTCCTGCACAATCAGCAATAATCAGAATTTAAATTACGTTTTGTCTTTATCAATTTTAAACAGAACGCCGTTTTTCACATACTTGAAAAACTCGATATATTTTCAAGTTTTGCAATTAATTAAAAAGTAATAAAGTACGTTAGTCGTGACTTTCTTATTTAACAACAAAGTATCATTAAAACGTTATTAATTTCCATAGGAGTAATTATTGATAGTTTTAAATTTTATTCCATGGCGGTAAGAAAAATCTAAATATAACCACCACCGTTCAACACGAAACCCCAAAGATTAAACATAAGCATGCAATACATGCAACGATTTTATGTAAACTATGCTGTATTACATAATCGGTACCTATATTCAAAGTATTGACGTTTACGTCGTACTGTAGGTACCTTGATATTATCGTTATCGTTGAAGTTAAATATTAGTTCCCCTTAACTTTAATTTTCTATAACTTAGTTGAAATTTTTATTTTGTTTTGAGTTTTTATTATTATTCAAAACTTCCGTACGGGGTTCTTTGTGCTAAGTGGGTCAACTTGAAAATTTTGATTATGATAAAAGATAGATATTTGGTTAAATGGAATGCAACATTTCAAATAAAAATGTTAGTCAACTCTGACAAAGAAATGATAAAAATTTCGTCCGATTTTTCCGTTTGATTACAATTTTCGATTTAATAGGTACCTACTACCAATGATTATAAGAGCTATAAAGATGAATAACGCCATGTAAATTTATACCGGGTGCTGAATGAGTTAGGCGAACATAGGATATTAACATGTAAAAACTTATTTTTGCAAATTCCTGCTTCCCTAATTATTTTAGAGAAAAATTGAAAGATACAAATATAATGTAGAAATATAAACTACGAATGATAAGAGCATTAGATTTTATCTAGCTTTTACGTAAATGATCAAAAAATCTTTTAAAATTGTTAAAATTTCTATTTATCAAACTGACCATGTATAAGTTTCCAAGGTAATATTCCATTTTATGAAATTAAAATTTAATAAAGTGCAAAGCTGTCAACAACGTGCAATTGTTTTTTATTACTTATCAAAAATAATTACCTCGGAAACTTCCATGGCAAGTCTGATAAATAAAAGTTTTAACAATTTCAAAAGAATTTTTTGACCATTTACGTAAAAGCTAGATAAAATCTAATGCCTTTATCATTCGTAGTTTATATTTCTAGATTATATTTGTGTCTTTCAATTTTTCTCTAAAATAATTAGCGAAGCAGGAATTTGCAAAAATAAGTTTTTGCATGTTAATATCCTATGTTCGCCTAACTCATTCAGCACCCGGTATGTATCAAAAATATTTCTTATACGTAGATGGCAGCACTATTTTGTGTGATCAACTTTTGAAATGCCGGTTATTTATTAGATTATAATTATTGTGTTTTTGTCATTATGTAGCTTTCTTTGATTTATCATAGATGTCGCAAATATAATTTTAAATTCGTTTATTCGGTATTTTTAAGGTTGTTAAGAATGGCGGTGAGAACAAGTTGTTGTGGGCACTCTGTCCTATGCTAAATACATAAGATAAAGCAGGATAAAAGTAGCCATTGCCAATTTAGGTAAAATTTAGGTTTGTAACTTTGCTAGAAGTGTGAGTTATCCTTGTTAGAAAGAAAGAAACATTATACCTATTTTATACATACCTATTTATACATACAGTATGTGTAAGCAATTGGCTATTTATACATACAGTATGTATACCTAATTGCCTATTTATACATACAGTATGTATACAAAATTGGCTATTTATACATACTGACTGTAGGTATGCGTTATTTTTGAGAATTACTATTTATTTCGACCTATGAGTAATAGGTGTAAAATATTAAATTCTAATAAAACTCACAATAAAACATAATTTTTTAATTGAAATAAATCGGTTTGAATAGAATCATCGTGTTGAATTATGTTTATTGATACAGTTGATATTGCAATTCTAATCTTAAACTACAACAGATGATACATAAACCTATTGAAGCTACATGAATCGTAAAATTTCATTTCAAGTATCATACGATTAATATATTGACATGTACAGGGGTAGTTACCAAAAGTTTAAATTATCCACAATTTAAAATTTCATTTGGTCAAGGTTTTGTTTTGGAAATTTTCTTAAATTTAATTAGACGAAAATTAGTCACTTGTTATTTTTCAATTATGCGCCAATGAGTGCATGCAGAGACGAGATTTTTAGGTTTGGAGATTAGTCCAGAAAGCCTGAAAATTAAACATTTCAAATATGAAAACGTTAAAATTTTAGACTAATTTAATTTTTATTTATTTTGAAATTGTTAACTTACGTTTAAAAATTGAGTTGGTATAAAGGTAGCTACAAGCATCGATGCAGTGTTTTTAAACAAAAAGTGAAGTTCGCAATTAAAATTTAGTGACATCAAAATGTTGAATTTGGCATCAGAAAATTTGAATTTCGCTGGAAAACCAACCAACCAGAGTGCGACACGATTTTTCCTGGGAGAACTTTGTGCAGGAAACGAGATAAATGGTCAGTTGCCCTAGCGTAATGAAAGTGGGAAGTCTACGACTTGACGACTTCAAGGTGTTATCTTGGAATGTGTGAAAATTACCCATTGGTAATTAATTTAACGGGGATTATGAGCAACTGGAATTTTGTTGAAGGTGTATGCTGCTAAAGAAGAGTGTTATGAAATTCATTGTAAATTTTGAAGATTTGGAAAGTTTACGTACCAGTCATGACATGAGGCCACCATTTTGTCAAATCGTGAATGCAAAGAATTCGAGGGACAATCATCAATTATTCAAGCCATCATTTTGGTAAATACCATTTGAATTAATTATTCACACGTATTCAATGATTATCTTCGAGATTTGTCGCTATGATACGGAATTTTTGAGGTTATCTACGCTTGATGCTAAATTTGTATTTCAAGTCGCGTTTATGATCGGACTTTTACACTTGGGTTATTAAACACACTAGTGGAACGATATTACTAATTAATTCGTGTTATTAACTACGAAATTTTAAAATTTATGTGATAAACTTTTAAGCACGGTTTTTGTTATGTATTTGGTAGTGGTTACCATATCGGCAACGATTATTTTTTTTTATACCAACTTATGAACAGTTACAAAAGCGCAAATTTTTAAAAGTTAAACAATTTTTCTTATTTTTGTAAATTTTTATTACAGATGTTTTCTTTAGATTATAATATGACGTTGATTATTCTACAAATTGGAGATACTGATTTTGAAAATTTAAATGTGTAAATTTGTGGAATAATTCTTCATGATTTTGGAATTATCGATTGAATCGATAAGGTTTAATTACAAAAATTTCGTCTCAATTTATTAGTTTATTTGATTATGAATACTATTATCGTCACATTAAATTATAATTTTATCCCTGAGAATTTTGTTTTATTGATTGTGGATAGTTTGCAAATAAGTTTTGGAACCTACTACTGAGGAAGAGTCTCGTTTATGCAAAACTCCGACTTCAACAGCTACGGGATTTAAAGAGTTGTTCGTCAGAACACGACATCTTTTATTTGACGCGTCAACGTGGGGCTGGTAAAAGCAAATGTGAGGTTGGTCAAAAACGTACGTGGGGTTGCGAAAAAGTTTACGTAGAGCGGCGAAAATAGTTCGTGCGCAGACATCTTTTATTTGGCGCACGAACGTGGGGCACCGAAAAACAGGGGTGAAAATTTTAATCGATAGAGTTAGTTGTAAAATTTTTGAAATAAAAGTTTTTTTTTTGTAATAAAATGGATAGTATCACAGGGGATAATCAATCGGGAGACGTTTTTGAGACTGAGGTACCGAATGTGCACGAGGATAGAGTAGTACAAAATGAACCTGAGGATGTAGGAGTAATACATGAAATTAGTGATGAGTCAAGTAGGGAAGTAGAACAGGGGGATGTAACGGGTTCACCGGGGATGACCAGTACACCGTGTGACTCAAAACAAAAGACAGGAGAAACAGATCCTGAAGTTAAATTGATGTTTCAAACCTTAATGACACAAATGACACAAAATAATATTAAATTAGCAGAAATATCAAAAGAAAAAAAAATTCTATTATCTGAAATAAAAGCAGAGCTAAAGAATGACATTAATGAAGTTAAAAACAAATTAAAAATTTTAGATAAATATGGGAAGAATCTAGACACAATGGACAATTTAAAAATTAAAGACGAGGGGATAGTAAAAGTTTCAAACCAAAATACTGAAATAGATCAAATTATTCAGGTAGAGAAAAATTTAATTATTGTAGATTGTCCTGTTGTAGAGGAAAATTTGGAACCGGTAGTTTCAAATGAGTTTTTGACCTTTAATGATGTTTGTGAAGAACTTGAGGACGTAAAAATTTTAGATATAGTTGTTAATAAAATTAAAATTTATACTAGAAAACAAATTAGGGGTATGAAATTTAGAAAATTAAAATCCAAAAGGAAATTAAAATTCACAAAATACCCAGGTATAAGTAAAACTAAAAGAAAAGAATTTAGATTTGAGGTAAAAGTTTTAAAGATTTATTCAGATGAGGAAGCTTTAGCCGAATTGAAAATTTGTAAAGCAAATGATAAAGAACACGAACTAGATAATTTAGGTTATTTTATTAAACAAAATTTTGAAATTTTTGAAAATAATAAAAGTGACAAAAATTCAAAATTAATTAAATTGATAATTTTTAGTAAATTAATTTCTTGCAAGAGGAAAATTGCAGGAAAGGAATGGCTGTGCGTCATGTTAAAGTGGGCTTATCGCAGAGTGCGATGGAAAACAAATTTGTAAATAAAAACTTAAATTGATAAAGGCCAGGAAAATTTAATAAATAAAAATTGCAATTAACATGGATTTAGAAGTTTAAGAGATTAGAAAAATTTGAATAAAATTAAAAATTTGTAAATAATCTGATTGATTAATTGGTGAATTAAATTTAATAGTTTTGTAAGATAAATTAAAATTAGGGGATAATTGTAAATTAGATTAATTCGATTAAAATTAAAAATTGTAAATTTGATAACAGAGAAAATTAAAAATAAAATTATGAGTATGATCATCAAACATTCCTGAAAATTATTGAAATTAAGGATTTAAAATTAGAACATGGGTAGAATAAAAGTTTTTAAGAGGTACTAAGCAATTTTAATTAATTAAAGTTTTTCTAAAAATTAAGTGGGAAATTTACAACAAATTTAATAATGAAAATTAAAATCGTACTGAGCAAGATAATTGAAAATTAATAATAAGGTTGATAATTATCTAAAGAATTTGTTACTGTGAGATTTTGGAGTTTAATAATTTTAAGGGGTTTAATTAAAATGGGGAAAATTGTATGAAAAATTTATGAAATTATGAAATGATATTGAAATGAATTGATATGAAATTTATGAATAATTGATTGGGAAATAAAATAAAATGATTAAAGTAATTTGAAAATCACAGTAAAGGATTTAAGTAAATAAAAGTCAATTTGAAAATTGAGATTTAGTAAAGTTACAAGGTACGAGTGAAAATTTTAGAATTGTTAAATATCCACAAGAGAAAAATTAAAATTTTGAAAAGTTAGGAGGTATTTAGATGAAATTTGAATTCTATCAGTTTTGATAACTAGTTTAAAGTTGCATAATGTGGGGGATTGTTTTGATGAATTAGTCATGAAAATTGTAAATAGAAATTGTAAATGTGATTAGTTAAGATTAAAGTAAATAAGAATAAGGGTGAAAATTATAGTTTTGAAGCCAAATAAGTTTGTTAGTTGGGAATTTCATTTGATTTTGTAAATAGTTGTAATAAATTTAATAATGGGAAAAATGAAAATTTAACGTATAGGGAGATATTTTTTTGTTGTTATTTTACTCACAATTTTTTATAAATAAAAAAATTGAATTCGTAAAATAAGGGGATGATGACATGTACAGGGGTAGTTACCAAAAGTTTAAATTATCCACAATTTAAAATTTCATTTGGTCAAGGTTTTGTTTTGGAAATTTTCTTAAATTTAATTAGACGAAAATTAGTCACTTGTTATTTTTCAATTATGCGCCAATGAGTGCATGCAGAGACGAGATTTTTAGGTTTGGAGATTAGTCCAGAAAGCCTGAAAATTAAACATTTCAAATATGAAAACGTTAAAATTTTAGACTAATTTAATTTTTATTTATTTTGAAATTGTTAACTTACGTTTAAAAATTGAGTTGGTATAAAGGTAGCTACAAGCATCGATGCAGTGTTTTTAAACAAAAAGTGAAGTTCGCAATTAAAATTTAGTGACATCAAAATGTTGAATTTGGCATCAGAAAATTTGAATTTCGCTGGAAAACCAACCAACCAGAGTGCGACACGATTTTTCCTGGGAGAACTTTGTGCAGGAAACGAGATAAATGGTCAGTTGCCCTAGCGTAATGAAAGTGGGAAGTCTACGACTTGACGACTTCAAGGTGTTATCTTGGAATGTGTGAAAATTACCCATTGGTAATTAATTTAACGGGGATTATGAGCAACTGGAATTTTGTTGAAGGTGTATGCTGCTAAAGAAGAGTGTTATGAAATTCATTGTAAATTTTGAAGATTTGGAAAGTTTACGTACCAGTCATGACATGAGGCCACCATTTTGTCAAATCGTGAATGCAAAGAATTCGAGGGACAATCATCAATTATTCAAGCCATCATTTTGGTAAATACCATTTGAATTAATTATTCACACGTATTCAATGATTATCTTCGAGATTTGTCGCTATGATACGGAATTTTTGAGGTTATCTACGCTTGATGCTAAATTTGTATTTCAAGTCGCGTTTATGATCGGACTTTTACACTTGGGTTATTAAACACACTAGTGGAACGATATTACTAATTAATTCGTGTTATTAACTACGAAATTTTAAAATTTATGTGATAAACTTTTAAGCACGGTTTTTGTTATGTATTTGGTAGTGGTTACCATATCGGCAACGATTATTTTTTTTTATACCAACTTATGAACAGTTACAAAAGCGCAAATTTTTAAAAGTTAAACAATTTTTCTTATTTTTGTAAATTTTTATTACAGATGTTTTCTTTAGATTATAATATGACGTTGATTATTCTACAAATTGGAGATACTGATTTTGAAAATTTAAATGTGTAAATTTGTGGAATAATTCTTCATGATTTTGGAATTATCGATTGAATCGATAAGGTTTAATTACAAAAATTTCGTCTCAATTTATTAGTTTATTTGATTATGAATACTATTATCGTCACATTAAATTATAATTTTATCCCTGAGAATTTTGTTTTATTGATTGTGGATAGTTTGCAAATAAGTTTTGGAACCTACTACTGAGGAAGAGTCTCGTTTATGCAAAACTCCGACTTCAACAGCTACGGGATTTAAAGAGTTGTTCGTCAGAACACGACAATATAATGTACATATGTAATCGGTTACAATAGAAAATGTAGCGTTCAATATTCAAATGAGTGCTTATTTATTTTACTACAGGTGTTATATTATCAAATTATCATAATGTAGATTGATTTTAAAAACTTGTTTATAAAGAATTTTTTTCTTGTTTGGGTGAAACTTGGATAGGAAAAATTGGTCTAAAATGACACACCATGATCAAATGACATACTCGGATAGCTTTCTACAAAAATTTAAAAACTTAATGACATTTTTATAAAAAGAAAATTAAACTTCACAGCCACTCCCTGATATCTGTCGTCTTAACTATTAGCTTCACTGATTTTATAACAGGTAATAATAGATATTATAGTGGGTAGCTAACTAATTATTGTGGGTAAGTGTTGAAGAAAAAGTAGAAAAATTTATAACCTTTACAAAAATTAGATAGTAGATATAAATTTATTTTTAAACTCTTTGTTTTTATGCAATTTACATATTACAATACTTCAAGTATGTACAAATTATGCAAGGTATCCATTTTATAAGGTTAGATTTAAAAGCTTTTTATATTCAGTGTTAATTTTTTCCGTTTGATAGGTCACTAAATTAATATTTTTTTTGTACTATTTGTTTTTACTCGTGTGCAGAAAATACTTAAGGTGAAAATTTTTTAATCATTCACCTTCTTTAAATATATTGCTCAACTATTTCGATTACACTGGTCAACACTAGTTTTGGTGCCGAGATGCTGTATTTTTTTTTAATTTAGGACCTTCTACTGATTACATTATCAGCAAAAATTTTGAAATCCTACGTGTAGTTTTCTAGATTTTGTCTTGTACAGGGTGGTTCAATTTCAATCCTTCTTATAGGGAAATCGGTAACTATGGGAGATATCAAAAAAAGGATGGCGCATCCTCGATCTCTTTTTTTGAGAAAATCTCAATGGCAAAAACCAGAATTTGCTATCTTTTTTTGTTTTGGAGTTTAAACCCAAAGTTCGATAATTAGACTTTTCTATAAATGTCGATATTTTGGTTGTTTTTGAAGTTACCAAAAAAGTGTTAACACTTTCTTCAGACACTTTTTTAAGGGCAACAAAATGGGATAAAGAGATTTTAAATATCTAAATTAGTTTCCGAGTTATAACATAAAGTTGTGTTTTTTTAAATAGAAATCATAGTTGGCTATAACTTTTTTAAATGGCGTTTTTTATCCTCTTTTCAATGATGTATAACATGTGAGGTCTAATATTTTAGTTTCATCCCATTTTATTAAAAAATGTAATAAAGAAGAATGAAAAATTTAATATAATAGTAAATGTTATTAGTGGATAACAATAAAAAATATTCAATACTTAACAAAAATTACAGTAAGTATTCAAACTGAACTCAGTTGTTTACAGTAAATATAACTTTGTCAAACAAACACTACGAAATTGGGATCTAAAAAATTCTTTTACCCATTAGTTTTTAGTAGGAAAATATTTGTTTAGTTAGATAATAATTACTAAAATATTATGTTGCACATGCAAGAACAGCATTATAACTAGCTTGAATGAAGAACTCCAATATATCGTATTTTTCATAGTGTTCATAAGCCATTTTACATTTACGTGAAATAACAGGTAAATATAATAATTAATAACATATTATTAGAATTGCTAATAAATATTTAATATTTTAATTACAGCAACTAAACTAATTTTTTCCTGCTAAAAACTAATTGATAAAAAATTTTTTAGATGCCAATTTCGTAATGTTTGTTTTGACAAAGTTATATGTATTAAAAATAATAGACTTCAGTTTGAATACAATTACTTTAATTTTTGTTAAGTATTGAATATTTTTTATTGTTATCCACTAAAAACAGTTACTATTATATTAAATTTTTCATTCTTCTTTATTTTTATTACATTTTTTAATAAAATGAAATGAAACTAAAATATTAGACCTCACATGTTATACATCATTGAAAAGAGGATAAAAAACGCCATTTAAAAATGTCATAGCCAACTATGGTTTCTATTTAAAAAAACACAACTTTATGTTATAACTCGGAAACTAATCTAGATATTTAAAATCTCTTTATCCCATTTTGTTGCCCTAAAAAAAAAAGTGTCAACACTTTTGATAACTTCAAAAACAACCAAAATATCGACATTTATAGAAAAGTCTAATTATCGAACTTTTGGCTATAACTCGAAAACAAAATAAGATAGCAAATTCTGATTTTCGCCATTGAGATTATCTCAAAAAAATAGACCGAGGATGCGCCATCCATTTTTTGATATCTCCCATAGTTACCGATTTCCCCATAAGAAGGATCGAAATTGAGCCACCCTGTACAGAAAAACACAAATTTACATCAAAAACAACATTTATTACATTATTATGTATATAAAAACTTCCTTTCTCGACTCTCGACTTTCTCATGAATGAGGTGTAGTGGGACTATCACGTTGCATCCCCCACCAACAATCAGCCATCATAAGTTGATCCCATCGGCCTTGGTACCTTTCATCCATAATTTTTAAGTCCTGGTAAAGCCGCTCCCCTTGTTTTTCGCTGTAGGAACCAAGATTGTCTGGGAATTGGTCAAGATTTGCTTTAGAGCAACACAAATACTCCATTGGTATATACAGAGACGTGCCCATAGGTGGGGGAGAGAGGGGGGACCAGTAGACGGTATTCCTTTGAAATCACTGGCGCTACTCACTTTATTAAAGATTTCTTCAAATGGTGGTTGACGAATAGAAGAAACTGTTGGAACAAGTACTTTCTCTGTATGTGGTAAAAGTCTTCTAGCCAAATCTAAGTCTGAATAAATCATTTTTTTAACGTTAACACCGCGTAAAGTAACACAACAGAAGTAACAGTTATCGAAGTGATTTTTTATTCTTTCCATTGCATAGGCACTCCTAACCTCAGACGACTTCTTTAGCCATTGATCCACTGTCTCAAGTGTTTACAGCACATTTTACAAACAATTTGGGGTATCCACGGCTTGTATTCATCCACAATTTCCGATTTAAAGTAAGAAAAATAAGCACTTTTTATAAAATCTGTTATAGGTTTTCTGAACTTTTTAACTGTGTATTCATCATAAATGTAACAAAACACGTTTGGATCATTGAGACAACTTCTTCGCGATGAAGACATGATACATGAAAATCAATTTATTTTTAGAAATGTATCGATAAAAAAGCAAATTATGCAAACGCAAGTACTGATTACAGCCAATATTCAAAACTGAGGGTAGATCCAAAACTACACGATGGAAAAAAAATAAAAAATATTTTTAGTGTTGCCAATGCACACCTAACACAAAACAACTAACAATATTTCAACACCAAAATTTTTTTTTGATTTTGTTGACCTGTGTTATGTATTTACTCAATATTTCCGCCTCTCGAATGCAATATGAAAATTAAAATGGGAAAAAAGTTCAAAGCAGAAAAAGGTATAATCCTATGACGCTCTTCTTATTACTAGAAAATAATAAAATATTCATTTGGTGATTAAATTTAGCGACATGTTGAAGAAGTTTATATTATACAGGGTATGGACCATGTAAAATTTGGAATTTAATTTCGCTATAGAAAAAATGCTAATAGACATTTTTTTATTGTAATTTTATTGGTAAGGACCATTATTGACATTTAAGTATTAAATACAACATAATTCAAATGACTTCCATGACTTGCTTTACAGTGCCTCCTCATTCGATCTACCCAAGTTTTTGGTACATTTTCAATTGTTTGAGCCTCTATCTCGTGAATGACAGCGTCGATTTCGTGTTTTAAGGCCTCAATGAACTCTGGATTGTTTGCGTAACATTTATCTTCCACGGCGCCATAGAGATAATAGTCGAACGGAGTAAAATCGCAGATCTTTTGCGCACTGTGTTCAAAAACCGCATAACCAGCCGAAACTCGGAAGTCCATTGGCCGCCTCACAGCTGCGATTTGACCCCGTTAGACTATTATCTCTAGAGCACCGTGAAAGATAAATGTTACGCAAACAATCCCGAGTTTATTGAGGCCTTAAAACACGTTCACAAGATAGAGGACCAAACAATCAAAAATGTACTGAAAAATTGGGTAGATTGAATGAGGCACTGTAAAGCAAGTCATGGAAGCCATTTAAACAATGTTATGTTTTATTCATAAATGTCAATGATCAGCCTTACTAATAAAATCATAATTTTGAAAAAATGTCTATTAGTATTTTTTTAAAGCAACTCGAAGAAACTTACGCCACTCCGCTTCGCTTCGCTTCGCTTCGCTTCGCGTCGTGGCGTAACTCGTTTCTTCTCGTTGATAATAAAATAATACCATACATTACCGCTCATGCAATAATATACTATTTAAGGGCATTTGAAAGCTTTTGTAAGCATGTTGTAAATATTACGTTTTTATAAATACAACTACTGTAAATGGTTAAAAAAACAAATTTTTGAATAATTTTCGAATTATTGAAACACGGTTTAATGGTGTAAAATATAGTAAAACTTTACAATTGCTACTTGATATTTATAAGCGTAAATCCATAAACCATTAAATTTTATTATAAAGCAATTTGCTTGTAACTTAATTTACCTTGCAATGGAAATTATTACCTCATCTGAACATAAACACAATAATTAACATTAGAGATATTTCTTGTACTTATACATGTACGTATACACTTAATTATTATTTGATTATAATATTTTTTAACTTTTGGTATAAACTTGGGTTATTTTTATTAATTACTAAGTATGTACTTACACATATTGTGGGAACGAGCTGTCACTAACTTACGGGAAAATATGTGCACGATTATAAATGTAACCAGGCGTCCCACTTTTTGATTGTCGTCTGTCCCGCTGATGCAACTCAATCATGCGAAGAAATCTAATCTGCAAGTCGTGAAATACTTTAATGTGTGCGAATACGAATTAAGCAAGTAAACGTGGGTTTTTCGGCAATAATCAATCAAACATCTGAAAAAAAATACAATATTAAAATAACGAAATTCATCATAAAATAAATCTAAAAATCTCATTGAAACTTTATGCTGATATTCTCTGTGTCAAATATATGTGCCTCTACGTTTCTATTTAAGAAATAGCATTATTATTATTATTATTATCAGATATCCATTCCATTCGGAATATGCCTACTTCCTTGGAAGTCTTTACGATTTATTTACTTCTTCGATATATTCCGATAGAATTTCCGCTCTGTACTCAACCAGCGGTCACATCACTCCACGGCTGTGGCTAAGATATAACATACTGAATGTAATTTAAAACGTCATTTAGCTTTATTTCAAAATGTGGTGAAGAGACAAAGTTATATTAAAATAAAAAAAAAGACGCATTTTAAAAAGAACTTGTTTCGATAGTGATTTCCATCTTGAATAATTCCATTTTAGACTATTAAGCGGCGTTCACATTGACTTAGACTTCTTGCCTAGCCTGTTTTTGACTTGCTTGGCGTTGCTGGGTATTTGCTTGATGAGCAATAGCGCTCACAATGAATTTGAGGCATTGCCTTGCTTAAAGCGCAGTTGTCCATGTTAACAATTGTCACTAAATAACGTAAACAGTAGTTTGCCTGTTATGTTATGAGAAGTAGGTACTTATACAGTATTTTATTTAAAGTCGTCTCGAAATATAATCTTAAAATTAATAATTAATATACAAAATCTTTAGTTTTGCAATAAAACTCGGATTAACTTATTTAGATTTAATTTTGACTACATTTGTTGCAATATGAATGTAAAAAATTATTCAGTAATTGTGAGATCAATACACATTGTAAATATTAAAATTATTTAAAAAAATGTGTGTGAAACAAATAACGAAATTTTTCATTTATTTGAAAAAGATCGAAGAGTTTATTAACCCGGATGGTTTTTCCTTAATCCCTAAAGACCCTACTTTAAAATTTCAACATTTTATGATGGTAGGTAACGCCTACGGTGTAGGCTTTCAAAATTTTATGTACCTGGTACAATAGGTACAAATACAAATTCTTTTCAAATAAGACCCCCTGTAAATTAATTTGTTCTACCGAAATTTAAATGTTTTCCAGTATTTTTGCACAAAAAATTATATGCTTTTTTATGAAGTCAGTTTAAGAAATTATAAAATTTTAACGTACCTAGTAATATGTAAGATTATTTAAACAATTTGAATTTTTAAATTATATAAAAAAGTGATAAATATTTAAATGTAGAAAAATTTTTAAATTATCCATTTTAATTAATATAAGTAGTTCGTAAACACTTATCGAAAATAAAATATTTGCTCTAGTAATCACAATAAATTAGTTGTTCATCAACATATTTAAACTTCTACAGAAAATGCGCTCACTTTTAAAAGAAATTCTTCAATTTGATTGGTTGTTGTCATAGAATAATAGATTGTTGCTATGAAAAAGCTTGTTTCTTCCAAGCTTTTGTAATTTGTACAAGGCTCTAAAAAGTTAGCAGTAATTTTAAGCCTAAAAAAGGACAGAAGATAAGACAGAGGCATGAAAGTTTATTTTCAGGTAAAATGTTGTAAAATTTACTATCTTCAAACCTTACAAAAGTCGGCAAGCAAAGCAAGAGCTAATATTAAACATCGCAAAGAATAGAAAAAAATACATCGCTTTGATTGGCGCGTGCCTCCTTCTACCAAAGCAAGACAAGACCTCAAAGTCATTGTGAACGCGACTTTACGCATCAGCAAATTTATTTGGGATTAACTGTAAATAAATTTTAGTGAAATAAAACTTTTTACATACAAACTTCTTTAATAATGCTGGCTACTTTTTCTATGATGTATAGGTATGTACGAGAAGAGCTTTTTAAGTTCTCGGAATGAGACAAAATGAAGCGGAAAAAATTATTATTTTATATTTTAGTATTATCTCTGAGACTGCCAAAAAGAGCCATATAAGTAGGAAAAGAAACATGGGACGTCCAAGAAAGTGACAAGCTGATCAGTTACATAACTGTACAAGGATAACTCACACTTAACTTGCTTGCTAACTTGGTTTTTAAGTTAATAATGACAATTCATTATAACATAAAATAACTAAAAGGATAATATAAAGAATACTTCAAACATAGAGAAAACCGTCAAAATGCTAGTGGAGGAGTTACCATATTACTTACAAAAATACATATAATAAACAAACTAAATAAATCTATTTCTAAAATTGTAATTATAGTTAAGAATGCTAATCTTTTTCTACAATTGATTTTAATTTATAATAAACTTCCTCTCTTGGTACCAAGTGTCTCATCAATTTTATTAGATCTTATATGATATTACATAGGGGAACGACGGGCAAAATGAGGTGCCTAAGGCTTAAAATTGCTACAGATAAAAACCTGATAACTTATAATGTTGGACATGAAAAATCAGACTTATTGTATTATTAACTCTTTATTTATGCGATTTTAATTAATAAAAAACACACATGACTTACAAAATAACCTACATCTACAAATATGCCCGCCGAAGAGGGCAAAATGGGGTATAATTGAGTTTAGGCCTTAGAATTATTCTGACACTGCTTACAAAAAACGTTGCTTAGTCGTAGTCGTCTTTTACATCTACACTCTAATTGTGTGCCCATTTACAACTATTTGAACAAGAAATTCATCCCTCTGTTGATGTTGAATGAAAACCTCTACAATATAAACAATCAGTGTCATTCACATCACTGTCTGTTTCAGATTTTTTTTTTTTACTTTACCATACTACACAGTATGAGTATACGTAGTATCACAGATTACTATACAGATAGCCAACCCCATTGTTATATTGGTTAACACATTTTTTACCTGAAATGATGTTAGTACTGGAGACGGCTACCAGAGGCGCATTTCTGGGAGACATCACGACATTGAACTATGGTGGCTACTGGATACGCTTCATAGATGTCGTTTCTAAAATACCTCATGAAATCTCAAGTAGAAAATTTTATTATAGATACATACATTATGCCGTTATAAATAGTTTCATGCCTTAAAGGAAAGTAAACCCTTAAGCCGTATAGGTACTACCTGGGTAAATAATCTGGGAAACACACTTGAATGCGTTATTGTCATTTAAAAATAATATTGTAGCTTAACTAGATTTTTTACATTACAAAGTTACAAAATAAACATCAGAATCTTAATTAAAAAAGATTGTTTTATTTATATTTATGATTTTTTTTAAATGTATCAAGTTATAAATAATAATTTATAATCAAATTAATTTATATTTTTTATTAAACTTTCGAGCTCAAATGAGTCTCTTCGTCAGAATAATTAATATTATTTTATCAATAAAATTATCAGCTATAACTATAATCACAGATTACTATAATACTGCCGTGTTAATTCTAAAGGGCGTATCTGCAAAAAGCTAATTGTTGGGAAATCGTGTTTTTATAAAGTATATGTAATTTACGATATCCCACATATCTACAAATCTTTGCGAAATAATTTGTTAACTCATGATTTTTGTTTTGATAATAAGAGAACAAGATTTTCAGATATCATTGATACTTACACTGCTGATAAAAGAAGTAAGTATGCACGATCCTTAATCAAAATTACAGATGTGCATGTTAATCCTAGTCCGTTCCAAAAAATGTCATGTTCAGTAGCTTTACAAGTATTTAGCCACAACATGGCAGCAGCAATAAAAACAGCAGTAGAAACTGGAGATATTGATAGTAAAACGGCAATAAATACAGCAGAATTTATTGATCTATTGGATAAAGGGTTTGATTGTTTGAACAGCAAATTTGAATTTGATAAAAATCCTTTTCGCTGTGCTATTTCAAAGAAAAATCCAACTGTAAAAACAACTCTAATGTCTTTACAAAACATTATGAAGAAAATTTGCAAATATGAAAAGAATAACAACAACATAGTTAAAAGACCACCTTGCTTTGATGGTTTCGTTTGGAGTATCAATTCAATATTGATGATCTATGAAGCAGAATTAAAAACTGGAACAGAATTCATTTTAACATCTAGATTAAATCAAGATCCATTAGAAAACTTTTTTTCCGTAATTAGACAAAGAGGTGGTTTCAATTTTAATCCCACTGCTAGAGCTTTTCGTACAAGCTTTAGGAGCTGTACAATTAATAATTTAGTAAAACCCCCATCATCTTCAAATTGTGAATACGATTTTGACTCAGATTTGTATATAAATGAACCGTGCGTAGATAATTTATTTTTAGATGACCAATTAGATAAATCAGTGGATCAACATAAGGAAGATGATACTTCAAACAAACTGTCCGAGTGTGAAAATGATCTCGATTGCACTATTAGTAGCATCAATTCTTTTTCTGATTCTTCAACAACTTCAAATATCGAATCGGAAGCAGAGATGCCTTCTGTTAATGAAAATTCAAATATTATAGAACAGAAAAATTGTATTTTAGAAGATTGTGCTATAGCATATTATGCAGGTTACCTATGCAAAAAAACAATTGAAAAATTTAAATGTGAAAAGTGTGAGACGGGGCTATTAAACGTGAAAGGTAGTCTAAATGACCCCAAACAATTATTAATTTTAAATAAGTTGTATAGTAATATTTCAGCAGAATCAACTGGATTGAGGATTCCTAATAGTACAATTGAACACTTTACCAAAATATCTTTAACAAAATTTTACAAGCTGTTTAACAAAAATCCCGAAAAGACTGGCTTAAGTTCCAGTATTGTCAAAAAACTTTCTAAACAAAGAGAATGTTATTTTAATGACAAGTTCTGTCTTGAACATTTTCAATATTTTATACAATTAATGGTTAGAACTAAAATTTATAAAGAGTGTAAGTGGAAATATGGGAAGAAACCCATTAAAAATGGTAATACTACTAAACCTAATCAAAAACTTAATATTTTGCAAAATAAGTGAAAAGCTGTTTTTTATGCTACGTTACATTTTATGTTATCTTTGTTGTTTTGTTAAAATTATGTTACCTCATTGGATAACTTCCTTATATTAATATTATACCAATCAGAATAATGCATGCAATTATTAGCCAAAATTATTGCATGATTATCATCACCTTTGGTACATTATAGCACAGATTACTATTATAGTAATCTGTGATTATAGTTATAGCTGATAATTTTATTGATAAAATAATATTAATTATTCTGACGAAGAGACTCATTTGAGCTCGAAAGTTTAATAAAAAATATAAATTAATTTGATTATAAATTATTATTTATAACTTGATACATTTAAAAAAAATCATAAATATAAATAAAACAATCTTTTTTAATTAAGATTCTGATGTTTATTTTGTAACTTTGTAATGTAAAAAATCTAGTTAAGCTACAATATTATTTTTAAATGACAATAACGCATTCAAGTGTGTTTCCCAGATTATTTACCCAGGTAGTACCTATACGGCTTAAGGGTTTACTTTCCTTCAAGGCATGAAACTATTTATAACGGCATAATGTATGTATCTATAATAAAATTTTCTACTTGAGATTTCATGAGGTATTTTAGAAACGACATCTATGAAGCGTATCCAGTAGCCACCATAGTTCAATGTCGTGATGTCTCCCAGAAATGCGCCTCTGGTAGCCGTCTCCAGTACTAACATAATTTCAGGTAAAAAATGTGTTAACCAATATAACAATGGGGTTGGCTATCTGTATAGTAATCTGTGGTAGTATTATACCATACGTAGTATGGAAAAAGCCACAGCCGTGAAGTGATGTGACCGCTGGTTGAGTACAGAGCGGAAATTCTGGGTTCAAATCGCGGACTATACAGAATTTCTTAGCTCGGCCTTTCAGTGAACATCCACACGGTGTGGTGAAATAGATATTGATTTATCGGAAATAGGTAATATGGGGACTAATTCACCCCGCTAATCGGATTTGTAATTCCCAAAAATGGAAAAGCAAAATGTTCTACTTAGAACGTAAAAAGCTTAATAAATGAGTATGGAAAAATTATGTAATCAAAAAAAATTTTTTTTAGATTTTCACGGAATTACAATCCTTGAGGTCAAACGAGTTAAAAGAGACCAAACATCAAGAAATGTCTGTGTGTCGCTTAATTTTGTGTGCGTGTTCTAGCGCCCAAACCAATAGGAATTTTGCAACCAAATTTTATATTTAGTACTTTTATATTGAGACTTAGATTTGATTAGATTTTGGTTAAAATCGGTCCACGGAAACGCAAGAGTGAGAGGAAAGTGACGCGCGTATGTTTAGTACTGTGTTCGGTAGAGAGCTACACCTAATAATGTTGCAAGTTATGTTATGCATCTGTCTAGATAAATCCACTCACCGACACCAGACGACACCGCACTCACATCATCATCATGGAGAAAAAATAAATCAATATTCAACGACACTTGGACATTTTAATACCGTATTACCAGAAATGGAAAATACAATTAAACCCAATCAAAACTACACTCACGATCTTTTCTAAACAAAAAGATCCATATAACAATACTCTTCAAGTAAATGCGCAAATCATTCATCCCACTCCCACGGTTAAATACCTAGGAGTCACACTAGACTAGACAAAACACTCACATTCAAACAACACTGTGACAACAAGAGAACCTCGGCCAACCAAGCGTTTCACTCACTTTACCCACTGCTTAACCACAAAAGTCACTTGAACACATATATTAAAATACTACTGTATAAAACCATGATACGACCGATAATGCTATACGCTTCTCCCGTGTAAAGCAAAGCTTCTAAAACACACATCGATCAATTACAAACAATACAAAACAAATGCCTTTGGCTATAATTACTGGCTCACAATATGCCACAGAAATACATACTCTACACGAGTTCACTAACGTGCCCAGAACTCACACAACAATCACAGACCAAGCTTTTCATTTTTACAAATACACTACCACCAAACATCCACTAACCAAACCCATCACTTCAATCACCTGCCGCAGAAATGCATCATTTAAATACAAACACAAACTAATACACGACCAACTTATTAACTATTAAATCTTTAATAAAATTCACGTATGTATATGTTACTGTGAAAGACCGAAATCCGGTGAATGTCAACATTCTTTACGTTGTTTAGCGTATGTTCAGAATATCGGTTGAATATCGTTATTTCTAACTTACACCGGCGAATGTCGGCATTCGCCATGCACTCATGGTGTATGTTGAAAAGAAACATTTTTTTTAATAAATGAAAACAACAATAAAACTCTATTGGTCATATTTATTCATAAAACGTACACATACTTATTAATTTTTAAACTGGAATATAAAAGAGAACAAAAAAATGTACAACAATCTTATTTATTGCAACAACTTAAACTTTCATGGCACTTTTATTGCACAAAAGGCCCTTGCTTTTACAGCTGCATTTAGCCGTAGAACACTTTTTTTGCAGTTACAACGTGTATAGCCTTGCCCTCCACTTTTTGAATTAGCAGAAGCTGCTTCTCTTAGCGACATTTCTTGAGTTGAAACCTCATCCATGAAAAGTATCTTTTCTTTACAAATTACGAACTGATTACGGGTGAAAAAATGCTTCAAGATACTATTTTTGTTTGCTAATTTATAAAAGTCTGAATCCTCTATTGCAATAACAACCGCTAACACATTTCGGGGGTCTGTACGACCACGGTCGATATCAGGGACTTTAATTCTAACCGTATCGCCAATTTGGGCCGGAAGAAACTTTTTTTTGATGTTTGCAACATTTTTGTTGCTTGAAGTAGAAGATTCGCTTTTGCGGCTAATCTTTTTGAAGAAATTAGCTCATGTTGTTCAGTCAATGTTTGAGATGAAGACATGCTAGTTTGAAGATCAGACATTCCCCAAAGCTCAGTTGTGTTTGTCGACATATACCGGTGAAAGTTCGAATGTATAATAAAATTAACACATGTTCGGTCTTTCACCAAGACATTTGGTATTTGTCGACACTCACCGGCGAATGTTGACATTCACTAATTTCGGTCCTTCACAGTAACATATACACAAAATTCGTTCTCATGTATATTTTTCTTTTTTTGTACAACCAGAGCGCTGGGTTTTTCCACTCATTTTTTCCCAGGACAACAACATATTTGTAAATATAATATACTGTAAATAAACCATACCAATTTAGATTAATTGTTAGAAGCAATAGGCGCTAGATATAAGTTCAAATTTTTGTTATGTACCCTTAATATTTATTCAATAGAGTTCTTTTTGATTTTGAAAAACTCATAGCATCGTTCTATCAGTTTTTGAATTTTGGATTCGAGTTATCGATAAAAGGGATGATCCCTGGAAGGTGACTCGATTCACCAACAAATTATTGGCGCACTAATTATTATTATTAATTAATCTGCAAAACATACTTTACTGTAAGGTAAAGTCATGTGATGGCCACATCTGCCCATTTACAATTATTTGAACAAGAAATTCATCCTTCTGTTGATGTTGAATGAAAATCTCCACAATATAAACAATCAGTGCCGTTCACATCACTGTCTGTTTCAGATTTTCCTTTTTTATTCTTGCATTTGATATTTTTGTTTGTTTCAATTTACTTTGAACATTTATTATCTAAAAACATGATCAAATGGATACCCGTTATACCCTACCCCATTTTGCCCTATAACAACATTCTTAAGTAAGTTCTGATTTTTTTATTAAAAAGTTATTGTTTTTGCGACAAAATAAAAGACATTCATCATAATATACTACTTGCGGGAGCAAGAATAATACTGTAGAATAAAATAATTTACTAATAATTGCATTGAGGTAAATGTCGCGTTAAATCTATATTAATATTGTAAAGTCACATAAAAGCTAAAATTCATTCTTTATGACGATTTAACAAATACTGCAGGTCCAACCGATAATGTACTTGTCTGTGACACAGTAATGAATATTTTTTTACATCGGAGCATAAATGGCACTACAAAGGTGCTAAAAAACACGGGTATCCCGTTTTAAGCTCCTACCCCGTTTTGCCCGTCATTCCCCTACATGTAGTAGTGGTTATAGTCATTTCAAATGAGTGAAAATTCAGAAAAAGTAGATATACGATGACTACAAAATTCATCACCATAATATTATGTAACTTTTCTAGTAAATTAGTCAAAAAGAAATAAATTACATCAATAGTCCAGTTAATGGTTAAACATAGTATATATATTGTCCTCTACAACTGCAAATGTAAAAATATAAAAAAAAACAAAGAAAACTCAATCCGCAAATTGCAGAGCACAACCCTGATGCACCGGCTAGCTTTCTAGACTAAAAGAAAAGTTGTTTTTTTAAAGAAAACAAAACGATGAATGCCTTCATTGTTTACTTTATTTTACAAAAGAGAAAAGGAAAATCTATGCGCATATAATTAAAAAAAAAAAACTCATATAACACTTTGATTACTTGGTTTGAACCTATGAATAGCAATTCAAAGCCAACAATCCACTTAACGTGCCTGTAACCAGGTACATTTAAATTTTCAAAAATAAAACTACTGGTTAAAAACACGCTGCGGAAATAAATTTTTATAATTAAAAAAAAACGTTGGGTACCTTTTTATCTTCTTTTACTTCTTTCCAAATCTTGACCATCTGTTGGGCTTATACAAAATAGTCCAATTCTTAATCATCAAAATAATAATGCATCCATGCGGTTTGTTGACATTTAAATTTATTGTCCAAAATTAATAATTTTCCAAAAATGGTGGACGCTATTTTCTCCGCTTCAAATTATTTCTTCCAATTTAGCAGGCTCCTCACTCTTTAAGCACAATTTTGTAAAAAAACAAAAATTCTATTCATCTAACTGGATCCAAAATTAAAACTTCGTAAAATTTCTCAAAAACCGCAAGATGGACGTCCGTCTAACTTGACGTCCCTTTCAGAAGAACCTTTTTCCGGTTCCCCTGCCCAACTTCTTCAAATTAAAAATTTCCAACTTTCCATTTCCATACCAACTTAAAACAATATTTCACTCCTACTCTTTACAAATTAATATCCACTAAAACAATTTCCTCACATGGACAAGTTGGCTATTCAAACCGTAAAAAAGACACAAGCGCCTTATATAAAAAAAAAACAAAGTGTTATTGTGACTTCTTCACAACAGAAGTCAAAAAAAAACAGAAGCAAAATTGCGCAAATAAAATTTTAAAGAATTTTCCTTTTCAATTTTAAAACTATTATTTAAAAATATAACAAAAAAAAATAACATGACAATATATATACTATTATACAGACTATATTTTCCTGTCTTCATCTTTTTCTTACTCTGGTGCTGTTTACCATTTCTCCCACGTATAATATGTGGGTGAGATGATAAGTACTACAAATGTTTGAAACAAGTCCTTTGCTTAGTTTTTATAAACATGTCAGTCAGTATAACATAATGAACATTTGATTTTCTTTAGTCTGCTCAATAGAATGCTATGTTTAATTTAAACTTGTTTACAATAAAAAAATTACAGATATTTCAGATTTTATTCACCATCTAATCTTCGAATTTATCTTACTATTATGTAGGTAGGTACATTGCAATGACATGAAAGCTTTTGCGATAAACCAAAATTTTTCGCCAAGGTTTCTTTCATACCTTTACAAAAAAATAAAAAATTACCCTCTAGCTCAGTTGGTGGAGTAATATGTCCCAATGATGCATCCTTACTATGTGGTTGATAAATGAAACGCATAGAATATGATGACAAATAAAATTATAACGAAACGAATAAAATGGTCATCACACAGTTATGATAAGCAAAAATAAAATAAAATTTTCTCTGAGGCCGTATAGATGAATCTCTCTGTGTCACATAATCGTGGAAGTGACATTTAATCAACTCAAAATCGTCCTGAGACAGTCAACTGCCTTGCAAGTAACGCGATCAACTGCGAATGCAAGGTACCGGGTTCAAATCCGGAGAAGGACAACTTTCTTATGACTGGTCTCCGTGCTTCGGAAGGCACGTTAAGCCGGTGGTCCTCCTGGGTTAATGAATTGTCATCATTAACATAAAAACCAGGGTTACAGGCTCGTCTGGAGACAAGTCTAGCACACTACCTCTCAGACGTTAAGCAATTTATATGCTCAATGATGCCAAAAAAACAACGCAGTGGCTGTTTAAGGCAAACAGGGTTGACCCTAGCCAAAAGTAGAAGAAGAAGAGAAAATCGTTATAATTAATTACAATTATAAAATGAACAATTAAAATTATTTACAATGGAATAAAAATTATAGTACACCCGGTGTAAAACGTTCAAAATAAACAAATTCAAAAATAAAACAGCCGCAAACAATGTCGTGTAACTCCAACACATCTGCGGAAACAAAACCACGGCTTAGCAAGTCCGCACATGTGTAACGCAGAAAATAATCGTTGGAACTTGAAACAGTCCAGAAGCAGAAATTTCATGTAGCAGCGAATACCAGTTCGCTGAGTTGAGTAAAATTCATCAACGCGTATTATTAATAATTTAAAAATCATTTACCGTTTGTTCCAATAAATTTTTGCAATGGCGCCTCTCATAAATTCACACAATCTCCACACAATTCCATCTGCTGTAATACTGGTTCAGGGAAAATTCACGTGGAGTAAACTTTACACAAATTTTTACCACTATGGTTCACTAATAAAATTTAATTTACAGAGCGCTCAAATTTGCGTATGGCCTCTTGGCTCGTTAGTGTTCAAAAAGCCTCGTCTTTTCGTGCTGCTCAAGCACGTTCCCCGCTTTTTCAAAATTCCTTCCTTACGTCTCCTTCTCTTTACCCAAAATTTTGTATAAAGTGTCACTGCGCAATCGCCATTTGATGTTGTTTATTGCAATAACTTTTAAAATTCACGCAATTGTCTTTTTCTAACATAACAAATTTAAATTTCATACAATAAAACTTTATAAACAAAACTTAAAATTATTTCGCCGACCACAGAAAAATTGCCTCCGTGAACCAGCTAATGCGTATTCAGCTGAGAAAATTTAAAAATAAAAAAAAGGAATCCCTTCAAAGGATTTTCAAAAAAAGAAAATTAAAATGTGTACATTTGACGACCAAATCATCCTATCTTCTTAATAAAACAAATTAATGATAAAAAATTTTAAATTATAAACCAATGGTAAGGATCCACCTGTTGGGACATAATTCTCAGGGTAGAGCTAGATTTTCAGCAAATTTACACTCATCCCTCTTACGATCTCTTACGAAGAGGTTTAAAACATGACAACAATTATGTTTAATTAAAATTATGTAATATTAAATTAATTTTGAGGAAAAGTACATTATTATAAAATTATAAAAGTTTGGAGTAAAAATATGTCTGGGACTCGTAGAATTACTTTATAATAATAAGAATAACTTTATTTCCAACAGGTAAACTCAATAACAGGAAAACGTATACTAAATAAAATTGAAAAAACAAAAGTAATACTGTTTAAAATTTTGTCATTTATTTGAATAACGAAAATACAGTTTTTAACCAACAAAACCTTATTGAACATATAAGTGGATATTTGCTTTTTAGTATTTCTTGTCACTTACGAGAACAAAACGAAGAAATTATATTAATAAAAAATCGTAGAGGAGCGTTAAAATCATCGTTGGGGACGCTACTGTTAGGTACTATTTCGAAATGTCAAATTTGTTCGCTTGGTGTTTACCACAAAATACCGGTAGAACCATTATAAGAAACAACACGCAATAATATTTTTGCAAATTTTGCTGAGCATCAATAACTGGTAGAAAGTTCTTTCGTTCATTGTGATCTTGATCACGGGTCCGTTGACTTAGCCCCCCCAAGTTAAAATTTTTTCTCAAAAAGCTAGCTCCCGAATCCTTATAGCTAGCACCAGCTAGCACCCAAGTATGAAAGCTAGCACCGTTATAGTTTTTTCACAAATCGCAACTGAATCCGGGGGGGGCCAAGTCAACGCTAGCCCCCCCAAGTTAATATTTTTTCTCAAAAAGCTAGCTCCCGAATCCTTATAGCTAGCACCAGCTAGCACCCAAATATAAAAGCTAGCACCGTTATAGTTTTTCCGCAAACCGTAACTGAATCCGGGGGGGGGCCAAGTCAACGCTAGCCCCCCCAAGTTAATATTTTTGCTCAAAAAGCTAGCTCCCGAATCCTTATAGCTAGCACCAGCTAGCACCCAAGTATGAAAGCTAGCACCGTTATAGTTTTTCCACAAATCGATATTGAAACCATTGCACAGTAGGGTATGTGGCTTCAAAAAGTGGCAATAAATGAAATTCTATTTTATCGGATTTATAAGTTAGATATATATTTTGGGGCTTTTAGTAGTATCTAAAAAATACTTTGCATAATTGTTTGCACATTTATTTACTTAAAAAATGAGTTCATTTAAAAAAAATTAATTTATCGGCAAAAAAAATAGGAAGAGCTTTAAAGCTTTCAAATTTGGAAAGTATGTGTAAATACGTTTCAAGTAAAACGTGAATATAGCAAAGCTCAGCAAGAAAATGAAATTTTTAAATCCCAATTATCATTATTATCCGCAAGAAAAACTAAAGTTACTAATCATATTTAAATCTTCCATTTTTCAGGTGCATGTCAGTGACCTCCCCCTACCCCACTATCGAACTTTTGGATGAATTTGGTGTCAAACGTTAAAGCATTGTTTGAGCTTGAATGTGCTTTCATTATTTTCGATTGAGCCTCAAAGGTCTCGAAGTTATTTGAGAAAAACTAGTGGATGAGCTCTAGGAGAACTAGAAGAAACTACTTAGTGGATATGTTTTTTAATTTTTCTACTCATATTGAATTTGTATGTGCAATTGATGTCAATCGATAAAGCTTCGTTTGAACCTAAATAAACTTCAGAGAGCAACACTAAGTTAATTTTTTACACAGTTATGGATAGTTAAAATTTTCGACTAAGCTCCGAGCAACATGCGTCAAAAATCTTAAGTTTTTCAAAATCTCTTACTCTGGATATATGTAAATTCTCTATATTTTACTCAAATGAACTGAATGAGCTTCCATTATTTTTGTTTGAGCTTCAAAAATCTCGAAGTTGTCCTCGAAAAACTACTGGGTGAGGGGGGGTAAGTTGTAGACATGGTTTGAAGTTTTACTTCTCACTTTGAATTTATGTGTGCAATTGATGTCAATCGATAGAGCTTCCTTTGAGCCTAAATGAGCTTTAGTGAGCAAAAGTTTAAGTTAATTTTTTGCAAAGCTATGAATAGTTGAAATTTTTGACTAACCTCCGAGCAACATGCGTTAATTCGTAATGTTTTTAAAATTTATTATTTCGGCAAAACGGTAGTATTACCCAATTGATTTACTATTTCCGACTAACAGATATTTGATGAGCCCTAAAACATTTTAACCATTGGATCATTTTTTTTTTTTTTATTAGCAACAATAATAACGTTAAGCTGCTTTAAATCAATATTAGATTTTCTCGGCATGATTCCTATTACGGTAAATTATTCGATTTTAATAAATTTTATGTTTGTAAAAAATAAAATATTGCGTATTTAGAGAAGTTATGTATATTCAAAGTATGTAGATTATCAACTTAAGAGATTTACAAAAACTTAAAATTCAACGCATGTTGCTCGGAGTTTAGTCAAAAATTTCAACTATCTTTAACTTTGTAAAAAATTAACTTAAACTCTTGTTCATTGAAGCTCATTCAGGCTAAAGCAAAACTCTATTGATTAATATCAATTGCACTTACACATTTAAAATGAGAAGAGAAACGGAAAAACATGTCTACAACTCCCCTCCCCCCAGTAATTTTTTGCCAATAACTTCGCAACCTTAAAATTTACCGAAATAGAAATCATGCTGTGAAAATCTAATATTGATTTGAAGCAGCTTAACGTTGTTATTGTTGCTAATAAAAAAAAATTTATGATCCAATGGCTAAAATGTTTTGGGGCTCATCAAATATCTGTTAGTCGGAAATAGTGAAGCAATTGGGTAATACTACCGTTTTGCGAAATAATAAATTTTTAAAACATTACGAATAAACGCATGTTGCTCGGAGTTTAGTCGAAAAAAAACGAAGCTTTATCGATTAACATCAATTGCACATATAAATTCAAAATGAGAAGAAAAACGGAAAAACATGTCTACAATTCCCCCCCTCCCCCCAGTAGTTTTTCACCAATAACTTCAATAACTTCAAACAATAACGCCAATAAAATAAAAATAACTAAAAAAAAAGATTAAACAAAAATAATAAAAGCTCATTCAAGCTCAAACAATGCTCTAACATTTGACACCAAATTCATCCAAAAATTCGAAAGTGAGGGAGGGGAAGCACTGACATGCACCTGAAAAACGGAAGATTTGATTTTGATTACTAACTTTAGTTTTTTTTGCGGATAATAATAATAATTGAGATTTAAATATTTTATTTTCTTCCTGAGCTTTGCTATTACTTTTTTAGATGTTTTAATAGGTACATACTTTCCAAATTTGAAAGCTTTAAAGCTCTTCCTATTTTTTTTGCCGATAAATTAATTTTTTTTAAATGAACTCATTTTTTAAGTAAATAAATGTGCAAACAATTATGCAAAGTATTTTTTAGATACTACTAAAAGCCCCAAAATATATATCTAACTTATAAATCCGATAAAATAGAATTTCATTTATTGCCACTTTTTGAAGCCACATACCCTACTGTGCAATGGTTTCAATATCGATTTGTGGAAAAACTATAACGGTGCTAGCTTTCATACTTGGGTGCTAGCTGGTGCTAGCTATAAGGATTCGGGAGCTAGCTTTTTGAGCAAAAATATTAACTTGGGGGGGCTAGCGTTGACTTGGCCCCCCCCCGGATTCAGTTACGGTTTGCGGAAAAACTATAACGGTGCTAGCTTTTATATTTGGGTGCTAGCTGGTGCTAGCTATAAGGATTCGGGAGCTAGCTTTTTGAGAAAAAATATTAACTTGGGGGGGCTAGCGTTGACTTGGCCCCCCCCGGATTCAGTTGCGATTTGTGAAAAAACTATAACGGTGCTAGCTTTCATACTTGGGTGCTAGCTGGTGCTAGCTATAAGGATTCGGGAGCTAGCCTTTTGAGAAAAAATTTTAACTTGGGGGGGCTAAGTCAACGGACCCCTTGATCACCGTAGATCACTATCATTTAGATCTTCTAACCACGTGAGCAAGTCCACAATAAAATTTTTTGATCTTAAAAGAAATATACAAAACACATTTTTCTTAACATTTTAAAAATAGTGGATCATCCAATTTAATCATCAATTAAACACAAAGAAATAGGATTTCTATGAAAGAAAACTTCACGATTTACTCCATTAACCATCGGATTTGAAAGATTTTTTACAATATAAAAATTCTCACACCTTCTCGATTTTTAACTCCCGATCCAAAAGGAGGGGTGTTATGTGTTTAACGTGTGTATCTGTGTGTGTGTTTATCTGTGGGTGTGTATGGGTGTGTCTGGCTGTAGGGTCGTAGCTCCTAAACGTATGAACCGATTTTAATTTAGTTTTTTTTGTTTGAAAAGTGACTTGGTCGAGAGTGTTCTTAGCTGTGATTCCAAAAAATCTGTTTAGTCGTTCAAAGATCATTTGCTGTTTTCTAGTCTAGTTGATGAAAGCAGGGACGCACCAGTAATATTTAAAGTTTAAAAAACATTAAATAAAACTTAAATTAAAAATTTTAAAAATCCCCGACAGAGAAAATCTTTAAAAAGTAAAAAATAAAATCCAAGCGTCGCGTCGTTGCGTCAGAGGACCGCTAAGTAAATAAAATAAAAACAGAATATAACTACTAAAAATGATACAGTATAAAATTTTAATACACGTCAGCTACCTATGTCGCCCGACGCAACTACGCTTGGATTTTATTTTTTTCTTTACTTTTTTCTTCTGTAATCGACTCCGAGCACAAAAGTCACTTTACGCTTGAACCATGCATACTATTTTTCTTTCGCCCGCTTCAAAAATAATGAAAACCTAGATAAAGATTTACATTCAATCTCTGTAGTGAATTATTTTTATTTATATCATATTAGCCTTGCTACATCGTTTCTAAGAAAACTTTAACTTTCAAATTAACTTTCAGCTCGGGCGAGCGGCAATGTTTCATGCCGCTCGCCAAACGGCAAATGCCAACTTTCAACCATCAACTGACAGCTTAAAAAGCCTACTTTCACTATCGGGCGTAGGAAAAGTTTATTTTGTTTAAGGTGGCAGATCAATAAGCGCTGAGCTTGTGTCAAGTTCATCTCAAAAACTAATAATCGTAGAAAGTTGAAATTTTCAGAATATACATAAAATATGATTTTACTTAACATAAGCTATTTTTTATTTTAAAAAAATTAATACAAAATTTTTTTTTTAATTTTCACTAAAATACACTTTTTTGATAAATATAAAATAGCTTATGTTATGTAAAATCATCTTTTATGTATATTCTGAAAATTTTAACTTTTTACGATTATTCGTTTTTGAGATGAACTTGACACTAGAATTGAAAAAATGTACGTGAAATTTCAAATTGGTGCCATGGCATTAACCAATCAGAAGTAAACGTGCAGTTCAAGCATTTTCAAAAAGAGGTCGGCACTGAAATTTTAAGCAAAGATACAAACTATATTGTATCTTTATATATTGTATTATGCAGGTATTGGTAAAATATAAAGTGGTTCTTGAAAGCCCAGAGCTACCGTAAATTATGAACTGTTTTCTACCTGGTTCTAATCCTTTATTTAATTTTGTATTTATACATTGTAAATTACATCGATCGGTGATAACCTGCAAAATATTTTTATTATATGTGCATATAAATTCTAAATTTGATTTTGTAGCGAAAGTGACAATACACAGAGAAAAAATTGAATTCCAAATCAATCTCGCACCAATTTTGAAGTAAATATCCCAGGTAACACACAATACTGCCCCAATGTTGTCCCAATGTTGGGCCGTTGCTGCCGGTATTGGCCCAGTGTTGCCCCAATGATGTGTGTTACCTGGGATTATTTCAATTGATGTCAAATTTACTTCAATTGTAGTAAAATTAACTTCAAAATTGGTGCGAGATTGATTTGCATTTCAATTATAGTAAAAATTATTTTAATATTTTCTCTGTGTAATGGCCAACAAAAATTCTTCATTGCTACTTGTTTTAATATTAACGGAGTTTAAATAATCATGAACATCTATAATGTGCAAATCTTGCTATAATAAAGTTCTATAAAAAAACCTTTCAATTCACCCCGACCAGATTTCCGCAACCACGTTTCACATTGGTACAATTTGTGGTGCGAACGATATTTACCAATTTTTGGGTAAAATTTGTGTCAAACGTTTGAGCATCAATGAGCTTTCAATAGTTTCGTTTGAACCTCAACCGTAGCAAAAATATTTGCAAAAACTTGGAGGGGGAGGCAGTAGACGTGCTACCCCATCCCAAGTGAAAATTTAGAGTGCAATTTGTGTCAAAGGTTTGAGCATCAATGAGCTTTCAAAAGTTTTGTTTAAGCCTCAACCGTCGCGGAGTTATTATCAAAAGCTTTGGGGGGAGGGCAGTAGACATGCTAGCCTTTTCCAAGTGGAAGTTTGGGGGGAAATTTGTGTCAGATGTTTGAGTATCAATAAGCTTCCAAATTTTTCGTTTGATCTTCAACCGTCGCGAAATTATTAGAAAAATTCTTGACATGTTTTTCTATTTTCGTTCTTATTTTGAATCTTTTTGTGAAATCGATGTCTATCGATAGAGCTTCGTTTGAGCTTGAATGAGCTTTTATTCCCATCATTTTAATTTAATTTTTTGCAAATTTACGTGAAGGTCAAAAATTTCGAGTACTCCGAGCGAGTTCCGTATAAAATTTTAAAATTAAAATTTTCGATCCGATTAAAAACTCCTAATCCTGTTTAAATTGCTAAGTGATTACCATCAACATTCTGATGAAATAATTAATACTCTATATTCTATAATTTTAGAAAAAAATCTGTTTATTAGAATATCGTGAACTAATAAATGTTTATATACGAATTGTATAGTTAATGCCAATTTCTTGAGAATTTAAATGCATTTTAGTTAGTTTAAAAATTTCGTCACTTGAACAAATGCTTTGATTTGGTTCCCAAGCTCTGATCCGGCCTTGTCTATAATTCTACAAATTTTATATTTTTGGTTATTTATAGAAAACTTTTAAATGTTAATAAATCCTTACAATAAATTATTTTATTTTAATTTTACAAAACTCATACTGATGATATATTTTGAACGGCATCAGGGACGTGCCCAAGAGAGGTTTGGGTGGAGGGGAGAGTTTTCTCTCCCAGTATTTTAAAAATTTGGCAAAAAGTTTGTAAAATCGCTCAAAAGTTAGTCAAGTTGGCATTTTTTAGGTCTAAGTTTGCAAAAAGCTGCAAAACTTACAAAAAGTTGAAAATTTTTAATTAACTCAGTTGGCAAATTTGGGATTACTCCCTCCTGAAAAAAGTTGGTTGGGCACGTCCCTGAACGGAATCCTTTTTGAATAGATTGAATAGTTTATTCTCAAATTTCGGACTTCTTTTAAATTATGTATGTATGTATAGTCGGTTTTAAACGTCTTGCGACATTGTCCGATACCAAACTACCAACCTTGCGAATTGGCGCTTGGTTTTTTAGCATTTTACATTTTTTACCTACGACGAGGAGCCAGCCCGTCGATAGAACCCCCAACCTGGAGGACCAAACGAGATTTTAAATTATCAATTTTAAAAGTATAATAATTTATGAAAATTTGTAACCACAGGTACTTCTATAAACCAGATGGGTAAAACCAGGTATACAACCACAGATAAATAAGTAGTAATAGATGGTCGACTCCCCACCTATTTTTGTGACAAAGTAATAGTTCAATCCGAATTCACAAAAGGCGCTGCTATCGTGCGATAAAATCGGCGGGAATTTAAATGTTTGACTTTTTACTTGTGATTTTAAATTTATTGTAAATAAATAATTAGTGAAAATTTTTCAAATATAATTATTTTATATAATTATAATTAGAAAAATTTCCACTAATAATTATTTACAAATTTTCTTTCTTTGTTCATATTTATAAATAAATTAAAACTATTAAATGTTTCTATTTTGTTATTTATTAATATTTATTTAACAATGTACAACTGACTTTGTAACCATCCCTAAGTATTTTCTAAAATAAGTTTAAATTACAAATCAATCACAAAATTAAATGATAAAACATTTTTGTTGAAAACAAAAATAATGACTAATTCAAGAGTTAAAAGCAAGGACAGCTTAAAAGTTTAAAGATTTTTAAATGAATAATAAATCATAGAGGAGTAGTATATTACAACTACAGCTACATTTTACAGTTACATCGTTTACAATTGCATCCTTGTAAATTCTAGAGTCGGTGAATTTCATAGCTTTTTGAATATTTCTTGTTTGTTCTCTTCGAAAACCGCTTCAATTTTTTCTGTAGGTTAGAGGCTACAACGTACAATAATTTTTTGACTTTTGGTGATAAGCTGTCTATCCGACTAACATTTTATGTGTCCCAGAAGACCGCGTCCTAAAAAATATATAATTTTAGTATGAAAACAACTTACATAATTATTATAAAACATACTTTTTAATGGGCTGCACAAAGGTACTAAAATAGATTAGTATCTGTGGTACTACTAAAGGATCCGGATTAAGATCGACATCAGGAACACTTGGTTCAGAAGCAAATGGTTCGGTAACAATTTCTATTACCATTTCTAGAATCAGCAATGAATTTACAATCATCCCTAAATTTTTTCCTCATACTGAATTTGAATTGAAAAATTAGGCAAACTTTACTAACTTCTAAATTTTTTAGGAAAGTATGATGTCGAACATTTCCATGTGAGGAATAACCTTTAACAACACATCTCATCACAACCATATTTAAAAAACACTTTTAATTTACTACCCAAGCACAAGACACATGACAAGATAATAAATTATTTTTACAATCAAACACAATCAAATAATTTACTTATTTACTTGGTTATGGTTAACCATGTTTGGCAGATAGAAAGTGCCAATCATACAAGTTGGTAAATATTAAAACACAAATATAACTAAAATATTTAAATTTTACTTAAAATACAGCGCCACTTTAACCCTGGTGACTTCGGATTACACTATACCCCCCGCACCGATTAAGGAACAACCCCCTTCGCCCGGAGTCGACCATCTATTACTACTTATTTATCTGTGGTATACAACTACTAATACTGTAGTTGAGATCTACCTAGGTAGTCTAGGTAAATTTAAGTCTAGGTAAATTTATTTGAAATTATTTTAAACGTATTATATTACAATATTATATCTGTTTAAAAGGTGTGCATCTTGGATAAAATAAAATATCATAAACCAACTAGTGACATCTGCTGTATTTTATGATCTAGTCCGATTAATCTAGGACCTTAACATTGTCAGCTTACAATTAATTGTGCATTAAGCGGTTAAATATTATAGTAAGCAATTTTTGTCTTTTCAATTTTGATTAATAATTTTAATTTTACTTATCACGAGTAATCATTTCTATAAATAAATAAGTAAACTTAGTGTATCTTTCCAACTTTTTCTTTATTTTCTTTATAATTGTTAATATTGTCGACCCTAAATTATTATACTTTGTATTTGACTTCTTTATCAAAAACAAACTTTTGGTGTTCAATAATATCTTCAATAATTAGTTTATTGCAATTAACAAAGTATTAATTACTGCAACACATTGGTAAATGCAAAACGATTAAATAGCTACGTTTTGTTGTATGTTACACGACCTATATATAAATGTCCTTAAATTAGGTCAAACAAAACAAAATTTTTGTATCTGTTTACACATGGCATCAGATAAATTTAGTTCATAAATATAATAATACTAAATAATTATTATACTTTTGTTCCCATGCTATTATATAATTAGCTGTTTTAGAATTTTTGTAAAGCCGATTTTATCTATTAATAACAAAATTTTGTTCTTTTAATGAACAATGCGGTGCTCGTGTGAGATGTGAATAGCTTTAGAAAATTGTAATTTCTTTTGGCATTGTAACTTTTGACTACTGAAGAAAATAAATTATATTTAGAACTTTTATATATTTATTAAATTTGTTTTAAAGCCCAAAAATACTACATTTTGGTTTATATATTTTTTTATAGTTTAATTTTATAGAACTATTTGTGATTTTAAACATTTTTTAAAATAACTAAGAAGTGAAACATCCAAAATAGTTAAAACAAATGTAAAAAAATTAAAACTTAATTAGAATATTAACAGTATTTTGACTAAAAGACTTTTAAATTTTTAGATTAGAATATTAAAATAATCTTCTAAGTAACTTCATTCTTATACATGGATCTACTGTAAATCATTAAACACAATTCGAGGACCAATTTTTAAACCAACTTCAAAAAAAAGGAAGAGTTTCTCAATTCGACTGTATATGTTTTTTCTTTGTTTTTTTTTTTGTGGATGTTTGGGCATAACTTTTACAGAGTGGTCCGATTTTAATGAATCTTTTTTTATTCGATAGAGTATACCTCCAAGGTGGTCCCATTTAAATTTCACAAAAAATTCCAAATAAAGGTAGAAAATAGGGGAAAATTTCACACGAAAATAGAAAATGATTGATTTTTCATTTATTAATGGCTTACTGCCAAAACAAGATAACTCCACTTTTGACCAAAATGAATTAGAATTGTGGTTGCATTAAAATAAGACCAAAGTATATTCTGGCCAAAGCAGGTAAGTGTAAGTTCAATATTAAAAGGGGACAACACTATGAGCTTAAAAAAAATCGAGTTTTTTTATTTTGCATGTTGTCAAAGTATACATATTCAAGAGCATGTAAAAAAAATTTCAAATTAAAATATTGAAAATTGACGAAGTTACATCCTATTTCATAAGAGCAGACTACCTACGATATACGTAGAGGAATGACTTGCAGGTTGCCACCCCTTAGCTTTTTTTATCATAACTCATCTTAAAATTAATATATTGTAAATAAAAAAAATACTTTGGAAAGAGAAACTATAATGCTACAATCCTGAAGTAGAAATCATTTGAAATTTCGAAAAATAAAAGTTCTACAGGCAATTTTTCCTTTTTTTATTTTTTTAATTCCTTTATTTAGAATTCATTTATGGAATTGCTATGAAGTGGTTTTAGAAAATAATCCTCGCACCAACAATGCAGTTGAAGGATGCCATAATAGCTTGATGTCTATAGTCAACGCCGCACCGCCCATCCCAGTTTATGGAAATTTGTAAGTGCTATCAAAAAAAAAGGAAGCTTAAACAAATTAAAAATAACACAGTTTGTAGCGGGAAATGAAGTGCAGCAGAAAAAAGTGTACAGAGACACTGCCAGAATAATTAAAACTATAGTTGAAGACTATTCTAATAGATCAACTTTAGATTTTCTTCAAGAAATGGCTCATAATTTTTAGTTGCAAATATAAAATAAAAAGTTGTTCTTGCGAGATGTTCTTGTTTTTATTTAGCAGAAAATAAATAAATAAACTATATTCTGCCGTGTAAATTCTAAAGGGCGTATCTGCAAAACGCTAATTGTTGGGAAATCGTGTTTTATAAATTTCCATGTGCCAACACATGGTTTGAATGATGTATTCTAGCATCTCTATACACAGTTACACCTTCTAATCTTAACAAAATGATAGATTTACATGCAGGGAAGCGTTGGTCATCAGAAACACAAGACGACAGAAAAAGCAGATACGCCCTTTAGAATTAACACGGCAGTATTGTACTTTTGTCATCGATTGAATTATTTTAGGTTACGAATTGCGCGCTATATTTTGGTATTTTTCTTAACAATCTATGAAATCGCCTCTTCCCTGAAAAAGTTGCTATATCCGCCCCTGGTTAGTAGTACTCAAATTTTTTTTTTAAATTTTGAAGACTCAGTTTATCATTTACTTTCAAATAATAAAAAAACCAGTGAAACTCGTCCATTGTACTAAAAAAATTTCAAAAATAAATTTTAAAAAACATTTTAAAATGGTTTGCCGTCGCACGCTATAAATTGTCGCAGGCAACGAATTGTTGTAGGCGACGAATTGTCGTAGGCGACGAATTGTCGCGCGACGAATTGACCGCGACGAATTAGCCGCGACGAATTGTCGTAGATTCCTTGTGCATACGGACTGACAATGATGCGTGGAGATTTAAAAAATATAATTTGTTATGTTTAGTACTTTAACTTTTTTAAATGGAACAGTCGTGTGTTGGTGACATCAGATTTTTATAATTTGTTATTGTTTAGGTGTAAATTAATAATAAAAATTAAAAAAATGTTTAAGTATTGTTGAGTTAACTGGAACACAATTATAGACCATTTACGATATTATTTAAACTTTCAACTGTGTTTGAAACACTTTATGTATTTTAGATACTTAATTTACAATTCCCAATCGGTACAAGATATAGCAAACTTCATAATAAACAATTTGTTCCTTATTTTATACTCAATAAAAAATATCGTATATAGGTACCTACTATCATTCTCATACGTACTTTTATACGAGTTCTCTGGGGGCTAATATCGTCAATATTTGCCTATATTATTTATAGCGGTCCTCTTAGATTAATGAATTCATATAAAAACCAAAAGACACACATTTAAAGTAAACACGTGATATCGCACTACTGGTCGTTCATATAAGAACGAGATACATAGGTACCATATAGTCATAAATTTCGTTCTCGAAAATCCTACGATATGCTCCCTTATAGTTATTATTATTATAATAGGTCAGAGATTTCTAAGTACCTACCTATATACCTAATACAAATTTCTATTTTATATATCAGCAGGTATACAAAATGCACCATTAAATCTTAAATTGCGATCTTATTTGAATATAATTTACTATCAGTTTATTTCATTTTACTTAATGCGTTACGTACAGAGTATAGAGCTGTAATTTATAATTCCAATTACTGAACATTATTTAGTTCTGGGCCTCAAAAAATCTAGATTTGCCACTACCATCAAATATACTTAACAATAGGTGTGTGTCAATTACAAATAAATGTAATATATCAAGTAATATTTTGAAATCAAGTCCTGCTAGGTCGAAAACTAATTTTAGTATAATTAGCCTTGATTCGCATACGGGGAATGTTAGCAGCTGAAAAAGTATTTACAGGTAGGTAACCTTTTTGTTGTCGTTTTCATATTAATACCCACAAGAAATGTTGTTAAGAAAATTAATTAAAATAATAAATAACAAGTAGATTTATACAAAAATTAATAACAACGCAAATTTATTTATTAACTCTGATATTAAAGAATTCGTTAAACAATATTACGAGGGGTAAAAACTACTACCTTGAAGTAAAAATTATGCATTTAAAGTTAATAAAATATTTTTAACACTGGGAAAATACTACTTTATATAAAAGTTCATAAGGCAACAAGTCTTTTGGAACAATTCCAAGTCGATTATTATAGACATGAAAAAGTGACCAGGAATTACAAATATATAATTGTTTGTTAGTAGAGAATTAAATTTGAAACTTAAAAATGGCAATAACATAAAAAAATATCTGCCTATAAGTTGTACGCTATGTACCTATAAATAATATTAATATCTAATATTCTAATTTAAATATCTCCTATAATTTGAATATTTAAAATTTCACACAAAAGCATGTTCATATTATATTTTATTGTTATAAACTATCATATGGACAATTACATATTATATGTAATTCACTAACGTAAGTAACAGATTATTTAAGAAGCAACCTATAACTTACAATGAATTATTATTACATATCTTCTTTTCAATATGTTTGCATTAATTTTTGTCTCCTATTTTAACATTTCATTAAGTTTTAAAAGTTATTGAAATATTTATTAACGGGGTCAATTCAACATTGTTTCCAAATTTATTTTTCACCGCTAACACTAGAACACGCAATATTCGCGACAACTTTATATTTATCTGCTTTGATTAACAGTCATAGTTAAACTGCTAGCTACCAGCACAATCTCCAAGTAAATGCCGTCGAGACGCATAACGACGCGACGTTCACACACGTATAGTATTTATGCTCCATCTTCCGGTAAACCGTTAATATACATTAATACACATTAATACGGTTGAGAATTAATGTTATGTTACAACCAACCCTATACCGGGATAAGAATTACTATATTGTTTTTGTTTAAATTGTATTTATTTCACTGTATTTAATATATTCACATTTCAATCATTTATTATGTATTTCAATATTTATCATTTTGAAATTCTGCTCAATGTCAAACACTTTTGCAATGTACCAAATTGGCATTCAAAAAATACAATTTTGTGGTGTTTTAAGTTATTTTTAATGATGATGGCGCTTCCACCCCATCCCACATTGTTTGGATGCTTTGTATCATAAATTGTGTAATTATAGATCCTTAGGTAGCTGCGGTTTGTGAAGTGGGTTTCCGAAATTAACATTATGTCAATATTGTGTTCTCTCAGAAACGATTTCACTTCCGGTCCATGATTTGCAGGACCGTCAGCATTCCACACAGCTATTTTTATATGTGGATCTATTAATTTAGCTTATCAAGCAGTTTGGACACGATGTTCATCATTGTATACCATGCGTTGAGCCATCACCTCCATCAACTTTTTTAGTCGGGAAAGTCTATCTTCGGATGTGGTAGTTGGTGGTTCCATGATGTTGATTTTGGAATTACTTGCATTGACTTCTCTCTTTGCTGTTTGAAGCATATGGCGTATTTTCTGTAACATTTCTCGCAAAGGTTAAAGTATTTGTATCATTTCTCGAAGTGGCTGAGATAATTAAATTTTGTTGTTTTTGGGTTTTGATTCGTAGTGTTAGGTATTGTTTTTGTTAGAGTTCTTTGTAGGCTCTGCAACCTTTGTAGTTGGCAGGATGATTTTCGCCACAGAGAACACATTTCAAGTCTTTACGTTTAGAGACATTGCATATCTTATTATCATGGAAACCACCACACTTGACACATCTTGGTTGACGTGTGCAATAATTTTTTGTGTGCCCTCTAGTCGCTGGCATCTAGCACATTATGGAATTTGTCTGGTTTGACGTTCTGGCTCGGCATTTACATTACTACGTTGAAGTTTGCTTTATTATTTGCTTTACTTTATTATTTTTTTTAGATTCAAGTCAACAAAAAACATTGATAAGAGTTGCTGGTATCTTCTACTCCTAACACTACGAATACTTTTTACTTCGTGCCTATTAGTGGATATTTCAGCTTTAAGTTTTTCAATATTTGTATAGTAGTGAAGTCAATGACGACTCTAAAGTTTCTTTTGTTTTTGATTTGGTATGAATGGTATTTAACATCTTTTTTGCAAGTACTGTTATTGCAGCTTTGTATGAGATTTTATCGCTAATTAATAGCTTAATTTCACCTTTTAGTCACATTTTAAACGTACCTATCTATATTTATTTTTTATGTTGTTCACTGATTGCAGTAATTCAATAATTAATCCATTTACATCCTGAATTTATGCTAAAAATATAGGAGGTGGTTTTATTATTTTGTTAGATTTACTTGGTTCTTCTATATCTGCATTTTTCTCCTGTGTTTCCTCTAATATTTCCAACATTTAAAATTTATTAATTAGATTTACTTTCTTTGCGTATTCGGTCATTGACCTTTGCCTAACATTTCTGGGTAGATCAGACAAATTTCGTTTCTTTTTCCGTGTGTTTATAACTATTTTGATGTTGCTTAGCTCTACGGTGGTAAACAAGCAAAAACCAGTATTTTTCACAAACAAGTGGACAAGGTGGGAGATTTTTAGGTTAATAATCAAAAAAAAAGTTAATACGAGCATTAGGCTTCAAACTCTAGATGATATTGATATAGCAGTAGAAGAATTTATAAAAACAATTCAGCAAGCAGCTTGGAACGCAACTCCTGTACCAAATGCTAACATGGAGAAACAAAATCAATTCAATTTAGCCAAAGAAGCCATTAAAAATAAAATAAAGCTAAGAAAGACATAGACGACAACAAGAGCTCTTTCAGACAAAGAGAAATTTAGCAAAGCGGAGAGAAATCTTAAAAAACTGCTGAACAACGAAGAAAATAAAGTATTTCAAAAATATCTTGAAGGCTTAACACCAACTGAAGCCACTGAGTACTCGTTGTGCAAGACAACGGCAAAATTAAAATTAAAAAAGAGCCAAAAAAAACATTCCCCTATAACAAAACCGGATAGATCGTGGGCAAGAACTGACAAAGAAAAAGCCACGACGTTTCCCAATCACTTGGAAAGCGTATTTAAACCCTTCCCATATTCCTCAGGAGAAGGAGAACGCTATAACTGATGAGATCATACAAGCACCTCTTTAAATGACACTTTCTATACAAGCCATAAAACTCCGTGAAGTCAAAACTGTAATTAAAAGAATCAAGCCAAAAAAAGGCGTAAGGCGTCAATTGCTTGCGTTCCGTGTTAACGCGTAATTCAAAATATTAAAAAATTTTTTACTTTGATCCGATTCACCCATTGATCCGATTTGCCTCGGTCTACCCTGATAGGGAAACTCCGTTTTAAAGGGAGTATTTACTTTCTTTTTGTTAGTTTTCATTATTATATTAAGATGTTTTAAATTATTGTATAAGTAAACATTTAAAATGTTATATTTATATTAACTCATTGATATTAAATAATATTAAAACTTTAATTATTTCGAGTTACTATAAATTAAAAAATTCAATTAAATTATTTATTGAGCTTTTGGAAGATTATTTCATTCCATCATCAGAATAAAGTGAACAAGTTTTGAAATAAATAAAGCTCAATAAATAATTTAATTTAATTGTTTAATTTATATATATTACGGGATAAGTACGTATACCGGTAAAAGTACACATTTTCCGGTAAATGTGCACTTATACCGGCGCTTATGGTAAATGTAGATACAATGTACATTTCCCAATAGAATTAGGGAAATGTGCACATAAACCAAGCAATGATGGGAAAAGTACATATATTGAGATTTGAAAACAATTTAGTTTTTAGTGTGTTAAAACAGGAGCGGTGGGGTTTGAATTTTCTGTGGGATGTATCATGGGTATTTTATTAATAATAATACAAATTTTAAGTAAACTGAAAAGCTGCAAAAAATGTAATTACTTCCTTTTACATATTTTTTATATAACTTCAATTTGGTCAAATCTTAGTTTTTAATTTATTACTATTCTTTCGACGCTTGCTCCCGCCCCCCCCCCGCCCGCTTAAGAAAATACTATTGCACAAATTACAAAAAAGCTATTGGTTCAATAATTTTCTATTAAACAAATCGATGCTTTTGCTATTGGTTTTCAATACTAATAGCAATAGTTTTTTGTCATTAATCCAATAGTATTTATTTTTGTCTTATCACGCATAAATGCGATTATTTGCGAGGTACGACGCACCCTATAAAATTTTTCTTCAGTTCGACTGACAAAGACACCGTAGAAATGTTTAATTAGTGTAATTAGTAAATAATTATTTAAGGTTAAATTATTGAAAGGTACACAATCGAATAATGTGTAGAAATTGTCAAAATTTATTTATTTTAATAATTCAAATTATAATTCTTAATATCCAATTAATTTAATAAAATTTGATTGAAAATAAAAAACAGAATAATAATAATTAAATTAATCTTTATTGCAGCACTGATCGCGTACTAACTAATTTTCTTTCTTTTTAGTTTTAAATATTATTATATTGACATTTTAATTTTAAGGTTATGTTTACAATATAAATTGCATTCGTCTATTCACTTTTACCAAGGTACATGTTCACAAGTGTACATTTCCCGGTAATTGTAAGGATAACGCTGTCTTTTAAATTATTCAACCCACTTTTACCAACTCCCGTGGAACATGTACACATTTACCGGTAAATGTATACATTTTCCGGTTACGTACTTTTCCCGTAACATATATACTTCATGCTCACTTTTATTCATAACCCCCATTAATTAATGTTTCATGGTTAATACTCTAGTACCTAAATTATACAGTGCAAATAAACCCATGTATCATTACTTTAGATTTTGTAGGAAACCAAATCATGATCAACAAACAATAATAAAAAAATAATTGATTCAACTCTAAAAGAAAATTTCCAATCTATTTCCGTTGTACAACCAATGGTTGACTGTACCCACAACATATGTAATATATTCCAACAACTGAGAAATCTTTTACCCAAATTCAAGTAAAACGTTCCTAAACATCAACGCCTGATTATTTCAAGAAAATAAAACTTGGCAAACAAATATTTTCGTACCGTGATAAATACATGAAAGAACAAATTGTTACCTTAGTTTGCTGCTTACTGCACACGCAATAATTTATTTTGATAATTACAAATGTGTTGTCAACCACTCAATTTTTAATTCATTGACAATGAAAATTAACAAGACAATCTTGAGAAACTGTCCAAAATCTCTCTACATAAATATGATCCCGGATAATTCTTGTATTTCACAGAATTTTAAATTGATTAGGTATTCAACAAAAATTAAACACAACTGCACAAAAAATTTTAAATCTCTAGTGGTGGTCCTTCACCCACTAAGATTTCCAAAACAAAAAATTAATCAATCCCGCAAAGTCCAAAAACGGCACTCACTCAAATTGATTTTGTCAACAAATAATGCAATGTTGATTAACGATATATAGCACCGTTAACGATATTTTTTTTATTTTATATAAATTTTAATATCATTAAAAAGACTAGTTCTTACAAGTAACAAATAAAAGCTAACAACGAAAAAATAAATCATTGTTTAACTATTGTTTACATTTTTACAAAAGTTTGGTTAGTTTTCATTTATATTTTCAACTAAAAGTAAATTTTTTCATTTTCGCGACAACGGTTAATTTATAAATTGTGGTGGGGGACTAACCAAAGGTGACCAAGGGTGCGTTCCACTTAAAGCCCACGACGACCATGGTCGTTCTTCAGTCCAATCAAATAACCTCGCTCGATCTTTAGTCCAATCAAATAACTACGAGACCACGCCGCGGTCGCCCATGGGCTTAAGTGGAACGCACTCCAAAAGTAACCGAGCGGTAGTAACCTGAGTCCTCGCGAAAATACATCTTATGCTAAAAGTAAGACAAACGCCATCTACTGTTATTTGCAGCAAATAAATAATATTAAATAACGTCAACATAACAATAAGTACTATAACCTCAAATTTTGAAGTTTTAACCGGTACAGTTTTACAACAAAAGAAAAAGAATAATAAATTAATTATTGAGATTTTGAGAGCTCTTAAAATTTAGTAGCTAAATAAGTTTACTGAGATAAAAATGTATCGTTCGGATAAGCACTTTATGAAAAATCCTGCTACAGCATCATCACGAATTTATATTGGGAATATAGCCGAAGCAGTGTTGGCACCAGATTTAGAGGACAAATTTAAATCGCACGGAAAAATATTGGGCTTGGTATTACAACGTGGTTTTGCATTTATACAATTTGAGAATGAAACTCAAGCGCAATCAGCAATATCTTCTGAGCATGGCTCTTTATTTTTTGGAAGAAAATTAAATGTTAAACAAGCTGTAGATAAAACTCGTACTAATACTCCTCTACAGCCAACGTCTTCTATTCCACCACCTTCACCTCAGCATCCAACACAACCAGTTGCACTACAAACACCTTCACCTGTACCATCTTTATTACAAAAGCACTTTTCCCCTCCTAAGGATGCCCCACTATCTAAACCAGATGAAATGGATATAACAACTGAAGATGATTTTAAGGGGAACCTCAAAAACAAACAATTGCAGAATAATTTTGATCTTCCAAGTCACCCGATTGATGATTTAGCAGAAAAACGTAAACGTGGTATTGGTGGCGGTCGACGAGGTGGAGGTATTGGGATAGGATGGAATCCAAGAGAACGTCGCCATGATAATGAGAGATTATCATCTATTGAAGATTTTAAGTAAATTAAAAATTAAATTGTGTTTAATACCTAATGTACATGTAAATATTATTTTTTAGTCCCAGAGAGATACCACCACGAGATCAACCAATTCGAGATACACCTCTTTTTTATGGAAGGGAAGATGGATATCGTCCTGGATTTGTTCCACCAACTGTAATTGATCGACCTGAACGAAATGATTGTGAAATCATTGTCGTTTCTAAATTATTAACGTAAGCATAATTAAATTGTATTTTATTACAATTTTTTCTTAACAAGAAAATCGACTATTGTCAGTTTCTAAAGTTTTCATCACTGACTTTGTTAATCTTATAATTCAAAAAGTTATTGATATTTCCTACCTTAAAAACAGATTGAACATTTGAATAGTGAATAACGTACTAAAATTTCAAAATTTTATTTTATGTGATATGTTTTGTCAAATATTATGATTAGTATTTAAGCAAAACCTCACAGTAAAATTCACAGTTTGGCCTATAAGAGTATTTGTTATGAAGATTAATAAATTTTAAGAATAATTACGTCCACGGCGTTTTATATGGAAATTTCCTTTTTCTAATTTTTTTTGAAATCCCTGTTAAGTGAAACTAGTTTTAGTTTTTTGTTTTTTTACTTTTAGAACTGCAATAATTCAAAGTGCACAAAAATATTCTGAGATATCAAGACTTCAAGGTACTTTTTTTAAAAAAAATTTGTAAAAAATAAGTAATTGCCAACGAATGTTGACTTATTTACTACTACAGAATGACTTATTTAGTCTTGCAGTTATCCAAGTTCGACTTATCATGATCAATTTTAATGGACGCCGGTAAATTGCGCCAACGGTCAATATTTACTTGGCTTTTTTTGATCGGTAGCTTAAGGACAACTAGCAAATTGCGCCAGCGGTTGGTTAGGGAGCTTAAGTTGTAATACCCAAAAAGTGGTGTATTTAGTAGTAATTATAACATTATGTAATTCCCACAGTGGCGTACTTTTTAGAAGGTTTTATTTTTAGAAAAATATATAAAAAAGTAACTGTAACCTACGCACAGCTGTACCTATCAGCGCAAATTCAATTTCTTTGGCATCATTTCTAAAACAATATAGAAAACAAAATATAAACAACAATATATAATTATTGCCACAGCAGTGGAGTGATGTGATCGCTGGTTGAGTATAGAGCGGAAATTCTGGGTTCAAATCGCGGATTGCACAGAATTTCTTGGCTCGGCCTTCCGGTGGGCATCTACACTCCTGTGGTGATCCCTGATGTTTGTGTCGACGTCATTACCGTTGATACGGCTGCGTCACACACGAGAGTTTACAAGACAGGTTAAGGTAGACAGGGAATGAAGCCATGGGCCTTCTAGGTCTCTAGAGCTGTAATATATAATTATTAATGAAGATTATTATTAATTATTTTTAATAAATATCTGCAAAATGATGACATTTACGTCTTAGAAAATCAAATCTGCTTAGTTCCTTCGATTGATACAATGCTATGTTGAATTGCAATGTTTTTTACTTGAGTATAGTTTTAGTACGGATTTGCTTCTGTTGATTAATACTATCGATTTTAACGTAAACAGAAATTTGCATATCTAATACGGCGTCCAAAAATGTGTAAAAGTCTGGATAAGCTGTATGAAAATTTTTAGCAAAATAATTGTGGAAAGACTCGCATGCGTTAGTTGTTCAGAACATATTTGATGTATTCCATGCCCAAATGTTTGGGGGGGAACAAAGATTTTTTTTGTATGTATGTGTTATGTAAATATGAAGAATATTTAGAAAATCTGGCATCTACGGGTATAATTTGCATTAAATCTTCATCAAAACTTTCAGATACTTCTGTGGGGTTTAAATACTGCAGCTCAAATGTCCATTTCAACCAATTTTCAATAAGCGAATTTTTATCTTGATATTTAGTTGAAAGTCCAAATTCTTTAAGTTTTCGGTACCACGCTTGATTGACATGAAAAGGACACCCTATAATTTCTGCTAAAATTCAGAAATAGAAAATGTCTAAATTAAGAGTAATATCTAGTGCTTAAGTACAATTTTTGTGTTTTATGTAATTCATTTCCAGGACGTTACAAAAATTTAAATAATTGCTAGCATGCCGAAATCTTTTAACACTTCTTCATGTAAAGGCGCTAAAAGCAATTGATTTATTTATTGGAATACCACATTATCTGAAAACTAGAATGTGGGATTCTCCCCCCCCCACCAATTCTAGTTTTTAAATAACGTGGTATTCCAATAAATAAATCAATTGCCTTTAGCGCCTTTACATGAAGAAGTGTTAAAAGATTTCGGCATGCTAGCAATTATTTAAATTTTTGTAACGTCCTGGAAATGAATTACATAAAACACAAAAATTGTACTTAAGCACTGGATATTGCTCTTAACGTAAAAATCAGTGAAACTCCTACAGTGTGAAAATATGGGTTAAATACACCTCTGTTAAATTAAGATCCAATTTTTTTCAGTAGTACTAATCCTTTTGTCAAACAAGCAATGGATTAAAATATAACAACCTTTTTTTGACCCAATTTACAGTCAACCGCAAAAATTTTTGGCGCAATTTACGGGTAGGATTAAAAAAACCCTTGACCGCTGGCGCAATTTGTGGTCCCCGATTTTAATATGTGGGTATCCAAAATCATGCAAACAAAGTAGCAGGGTTGAAAATTTCAAAAATATGCTTAAAGCTTATACAGAATATGGGGAATCTTCAAAATTTTATATGGAGTGAGAGAGCTCTAAATTTTTGAAGATACAATATAAGATAATAGGGGAATTATGAATTAGGAGAAGATTAGTAGGTTTTCTATAGGTGTGTGAATGACCAAGGGATTAGTTTGTTGTACCAAAATTCACAGATTCAATACCTGTATTGGATCATCTTTTACATACCAATATTCCCTTTAGAGCTGGTGACACCACCACAACCAGGTACAACTACTTAACAAGAGGTGGTAAAACCGGCACTTAACATTCTAAGTAATTTCTATTTGGAGTTAGGTATGGTTATCAAAAGACGGAAAACTGTTATAAAATTAACTTACACGAGAGTTAGGTTTCTTAAAAAAAGAATTTTGATCTTAAAATGTCTTGCGTCTAGATGTACTAGACCTAAAAACGTTGTCATTTTTCAACATATTTTGTACTCTTTAATTTAAACAAATATTTCTGTTTTATTTTCCCACAATATGCACTGAATATTTAAATTTCTTCTTAAACTGGAATTATTTTTTAGAGAATATGCAGAATATATCGAAAAACGGTTAAAAGGCATAGGTCTAATTGTTGACTTATTGTATCCCAATGAAGACGTTCCTCTTGGAAGAGTATTAGCGAATATATCAAGTAGAGGATGTTTATATGCCATTTTAGTAATGCCTCAAAATGAAGAATGTCGTAGTTTGACTCTTAGCATTCTTCATGGCATTGCTCAAGGTTAGCAGTTTTTTTTTGTTTTTTATAAATTAACATTTTATTAAATTATTTTGTTTTAATAGAACACCGAAATATGCCCGTGGATGATGCAATTCTTTTAATATCTCGCAATTTTGATGCTTACATGAGAGGTGAAAAATCCGATTCCGGTGTTTCTGGTTCTGGAACTGCGTCTCTAACTGAAAGACATCCCGAGGCAGTGCAAGTAAGATAATTTCGTAATTTAGTTACTACATTATTTTAAAAATAACTAATATCGATACCATTTTCAGATGCTTTTCAATTTATTGGCAGAGAATCGGCAAATAACCACAGCTCAATATGACAGACTTGTAAAATATTTAGAAGAACGCAGAAAACTACAGAGACAATTTGAAATATCGGAAGGTAATGCAAATGCCGAATCTGAAGGTGAACCAACAAGTAAACAAGCAGAATTACAAAGTCGTATTATGAATATTCTTAATAAATCTGCCGATGATGTTCCCAAGCCTCCTGAAATTCCAACACACCAGTCTTCGAGTGGTCCTACACCTTTACTCAAGGATCCTTCAGTACAAAAGGCATTAGATAGTCTTCTTTTGGGAGACATGTTTAAAAGTATGAGTTCGAACTAATATCTTTAATAATTTTAAACGATTAATTCTATCTATAAGTATGTTGTTTATGTAATATAAACATTTTTCAAATAAGAGGCAAGATATTCGTGAACAATTATAAATGTTATCTTTTTTTGACTACAAACCTTTTATATTATGAATTATTTTAAATAAATTACAAGTTAATGTACTAAATTATAATAATAATATTAAAATTTATTAACGTGCAATTTATTTAAAACAATTCATAATGTAATTTTTAAGAAATAAAAACTCAAAATACTTAAGTATATTTTAAGTAGATACAAATCTTGTACTGTTTCAATTTTTATTTACTCTATGATTGACAAAATCCTACAAAATGTATCTATATTATTTGTTTAAGAATAACTTATTAGTTAAACTCTGTTAAATAAACAATCAAGGACAGAAATTTTTTTATTTGGCATAAATATGGTTTTTAATTATTAAAATGAAATTTAGAATAGGTTCATGTTGTCTTTTTATCATGTGTGTTATGAAAAAATATTTTACAAGGGAAGTTTTTTTATGTTATCTACCTAGCTATGAAAACAATATACTATCGCGACAATTTTCTTACGTCAAGTTTCTGTGACATATAGTGCCATCTCCAAGTTTGGTTCAAATTGCTTAACATTTGTCATTTTTACATCAGTTTAAAGAGCCAAAAAGGAGTGATTTGCAACTTGAACACAGAAGTGAACTGCCCTACTTGAATTAACGAAAGCATCAAGAAAGTTGAAGATTTGTTTGTTGAAAAAGTTTTGGTTATTGCTATATAAATAGGAATATCGGAAACGAGTGTTTTTAAAATTCGACATGAAGATTTGATAACGAGCAAAGTATCGGTACAATGGATTTCCAAGCTGATTCACTCATTTTCGCCTCTTTAAACTGATATTAAAATGACAAATGTTAAGCGATTGGAACCAAACTTAGAGATGACGCTGAAATGTTACAGAAACTTGTCGCGATAGCATATTGTTTTAATAGCTAGGTAGATAACATAGAGAACTCATAATCATACAGAAGAAAATTCCGATTTTAATGAATCTACATGTTTTGTGTCAAAAACAATAATTTCTTTTGTTTTTATTTTAATACCAAAGGTATTCACGCACGATTATGTATTGGTGTTGTATTTCTACACCGTTGTATTTATCCTAGCAACGTCTAGTAATACACAACTTTACTTGACGTTACTAGGATAAATACAAGAGCATATGCACAACAGTGTGAATACCCTTACTGTTTTTATTTATTTTTGTTGTATACCTTATAATAATTATAAAAGACCTTCAATAAATTAAGTGCAATCTATCACGAAAAAGTTGGAGTTAGCAGATATTGCTATCGGATTTTTTTTTGACTTATCGAAACTTAGAGTTATAGAAGTTAACTGTATTATAGGTACATTTCTGAAATTAAAAATTAAATTTTTTGTAAAAATTTTTGTTTTATTTGAAAGGTTTTTAACGGTTTGCTGATAAGTCACAGCAGCTTGAGGGATTATTCTTAAATCAATAATTGCTCTGAAAAAAAGTTCGTTCTCAAATAAAATAATTTTGTTTGTAGTACCTGGAAGTTGGTTATCAAATCAAATTATAATACAGTAAAACCTGTCTTATTCTGTTGAAGAAAAAGTTTTGATACATTGTATCTATCACAGTAATTTGCAGTTATTACATAAAATAAAAAACAATACGATTCTAATAATAGTTTATTATAACAAGTATTCGAATAAACCTCCATTCTGCACTAAACAGTAACCCAATCTATTATACAAGGTTCTCATACATTTGCAAGCTGTCGAGCAATAAGATCAAGTTCCTCAAAGAATCAATATTTGAGTGACGGGTTTTATAAATTTTACTCTTAATACAACCCCACAAAAAAAATCAAATGGTGCCAAATCAGAAGATCTGACTGGCCACTTTATAGCACTCGCACGACCAATCCATCAGTTTCGAAATGTTGGTGTAAAGAATTTATAACATTTAGCCTAAAATGCGGCGGACAATCATCTTGCTGAAACCAAACCTACTGGTTTTCATGATCTATTTTGTTTAACTCAGGGCCAATATTATTTATAAGCAGATCCAAAACCTGTATGACACGATGCTAAGTTTTGCATAAAATTTACTTGTAAATGGTAACTAACCGTATATAGAATGGGGCAAAGTCGATCAAGTGGGGTAATTTCGATCAAAGGCACTTTTATTGTTGAATTTGCCACAAATTGGTTTAGTCGATTCGGCAAGGCTGGCTGGATAATATTAATTATTAACATTAAGTTGGAACCCCCCTAAAAAAAATTAAAAACCAATAGTGCTATTATTTTGTACCCAATTGTACCACTTAAAAAAAATTTTGTACCTCAACAGTTTTCCGGAAAAGCGCAAATCAAATGTGGGGTTCCTACTTAATGCTGTAACTCCCATGTAAGCAAAATTAAAAACCAATAATGCTATTGTTTTGTACCTAATTGTACCATCGATAAAAACTATTGACAAAAACTATTACCACTGTAATACAATTTTACCGTGAAAACTTTTCTTCAACAAAATAAGTTGTGTTTGCATTCATTTTAATCTGTCAAAGAAACTTATTGGAAATTATTGGTTTTCAAGTAAAAACATGGCAATGAATGGGCCCCGCTTTCAAGCTAGCAAGTACGCATACCTTCTTATAACTGCATATTAGATTATTGATTCTCAAACTTTCAGCTCTACTAAAATGACTTAGGTCTGAGACCCTGGACAACTTCTTATTTATACAAGGTCGATGATCACTTCGTTAAGCCTCCGCTACGTTACTTACAAATTAAAAAAAAAACTCAAACGACCTTTAGACCACTTATAGACACGCCCTTCCCTATTCTACATTGAATACAAACTGAAGTAAACGTGTGTGACATCACACGTGGAATTTCATCTAACGAGGGGACAGCCAACACTGGCTCTCACCAATTTGCACCATTTTTAATATATCGTTTGGTCATAATTAGTTATACATCAGGTAAAAATTAAAAATCCCTTAACTCACAAGGGGACACAACAGTGAGTATGTCGCCAATCAAAATCTCAATTTTTTTGGTGATTCTAGGAGCTAAAATAATTATCACTTTCTCAATTTTTAGTCCATTGGGCTTTAGTTACAAAGTTATGAATTTTTGAAAATCTACGTTTTACCATAAGATTACATTGTTAATTTAGATTTTATTTAAAATTTTAAATTTGATTTATTTTAAATAGATTTTTGTTTTTTTTAAATAGAATTAATAGATTTAAATAGAATTTAAAATGTTAAATTAGATTGTTAAAGCAATCCAAACCATGTTAAAACAATCCAAACAATGTAATCTTATGGTAAAATGTAGATTTTCAAAAATTCATAACTCAGTAACTAAAGCCCAATGGACTAAAAATCAAGAAAGTGATAATTATTTTAGCTCCTAAAATCACCAAAAAAATTGGGATTTTGATTGGCGACATACTCACTGTTGTGTCCCCTTGTCAGCCAATTTGGAGAAAATCGATTTTGAAGAACAAAAATTCCCATTAATTTTACATTGCATATATCGCGAGTAATATTTAAAACAGAATATAATGCATTACGGTTATGCAACCAATGGTTTTCTCTTAAGAATTACATTGACAACCTTGACATGCAATTTATACAGCTACCAGACGAATTTTTTCTTAAAATCGATTTTCTCCAAATTGGCTGAGTTAAGGGATTTTTTATTTTTACATAATGTAAAACTAATTACGATCAAACGATATATTAAAAATGGTGCAAATTGGTGAGAGCCAATGTTGGCTGGCCCCTTGTAAGATAACAACTTGTCCTTATATAATTATGTATATAGAAAACCTACAATTTCTCGTGTAAGTAAAAATAAGAATATAGTTAGGATCGGAGATCGATCACCCAGGTACTAATATTATACTATCAATGTAGAGTCATTTATACTGATATCACTTTTGAATGTATAGGTAATTAATTTTATATTTATTGTCTTGATAAAGCGTTCAATAAAGATTCGCGAAACGTTGACTTTAAAAAATAGTAGTTTAATAATTGAATTCCCAAAAAACCAAAATTAGTCAATCTTACAAATCGGATACAGTAAAAAATGCATTATGAGCACCTACTTTGGCTTAACCATTCCATAACGTAATCATTTTGTGAATTTTGTAACAAATGTGGAGTTATTAAGTATTTTACTATGATACAATTTCCAAAACCTCCACAACAATGATGTGAATCAGGGAAACCAATAAAATATAACATGGTCCAAAGGTGTTCAAAACACTCAAGGTTATGCAGAACAACAAGTTTAGATACCAACATCTTACATTACGATCGGTGTAATTTATTATTTGATAAATAAGCGATTTTAATAGCTCATGCAGAGCAGGTAGATGTGGAATTTCAACAACGCATGACTAATTATTTGTAGTATCCTTCTGTGTAATATTTTAATAAATATAATAAAAAACATAATTTTTAAAATTGTATTACTTTCATAATTTAGAGAATATTAATGACTTATGTTAAATTAAGATTATTCCAAAATAAAATAATTATAAATTAAAATTACTAATGTAAATTCAATTAATCTTAAAGTAAATTTGTACTTTAAAGTACAATGTATATCATTAATATAATTTGTACATCTTACTTAAAACTTACTACTTATAATTCACGAACACATTCAAAAATGGTACAATTTTTAAAAAATAAATTAGTCAATAATAACGAATGCTTCTTAAAATAAAATGCATTTCGCCTATACATAAAAAATGTGATTTGAAATATTTTCATCGTATAACATAAGCAATAACCTGCTGTAATAACTCAAAATTAAGGTCGCACATCTCGAAAATATCTACCCTTTAGATGTTAAATTCCCAGTTAATATTTTTACAAATATTCCATATAAATTAGCATTTTGGACTTAGGAGACCCATTGCATTTCTTTTAAGATTACTGTATATATAGATTTAACATTGTACTCTCTCAGTAAGTAGTGAATTTAGAAATTGCAACAGTGTGCTAAGCTTTCATTTAACCAACTATTCAACAAGCTTTACGCTATTAAATCTTCTTGTGTATGTTATTCTAAAGAAAATTAAGATTATATTGTTTACTTGCAACAAGCAAGTTAGTGCAAAAATGAAAGAGTTCCTTTTTATGAACTGAACAAACCATACAACCTTTTACACTACCTGTGAAGGAGTAGGCAGTGCAAGTTACAACATTTAATTTGCACTAGCTTGCTTGATGTACGCAAACAAACCCATGTTATAGGCACCAAATGTAACTAAATCATTTATCTCTTTTTTTCTAAGATATTACTGTTATTGAAATTAAATTCAGAATCTTTGATTGGCTTCAAAAACACTATAAAATAGGGATTTTATTAATATTAAAATATAGGAAAATGGATATGCTATTAACTTTCTTTGACAATTTGTATTAGTTAAGTAATTATTTAAAAAAATGTTTGTCTTCTTGGGACTTATGTTGACTGGAACTTGTGAAATGAAGTTAACTTACTGAAAAAAATTTACGTTCTACACATCAATTATATTGGCATTACTCTCAATAAAATTAAAAATGATGTACATAGGTAATTAAAATGTGGCAAGTTTGGTTTTAATAACTTAAAAATAATTGAGACAATATAGTGATTTACATATTTCCATTTACATCAAGCAATAAAAGTTGTTTTAATCCTACTACCTATTTATCACCTGCAAAACAAATTTTATCACTTGAAAAGTTGTCATGTATTACATCTTTTTAGTTCATAACATTCAAACCATAATAAAAGTATGTAAGAATATTACAGTTTAATAAAAAATAACACTAAAACCAAATTTGTCCAAATTGCTTGCAACATACAATATATAAGAATCACAATTTTTGTTAACATATAGAAAAATATTGATCAAATAAACTAAAACGTCTCAATCTTCTTATTATTATTTGCTTTATATCAATAATCCCGAGAACGACAAAAAAAGAAATTAAATTAACAAAATCGAGTAATAATATCATCAGAGGCCTACCCATCTCAAAATCAATTTCAAGTAAAATTTAATTTTATGACATTAACTATGCTTTTATTCTTAGTAATTTTGTTTGCAATAAAAGGATCTCCCAGACCAAGACAGTGCAGCGAGAATGTCTTCTATATCAAATTAAAAATTTGGACAAAAGCATGTGTATTCTGTTTTATTATAGAAAAGTAAAGAGCAGATTAATTTCCTTTCAAGCTTGATGTAAATAAACAAAATATTCCCAAATTGCGTTCAGACCTGCTGTAACGCATTGGTTTGGAAAATCCTATAAACATGATTTAAAAAAAGTTGAAAAAAAATTGAAATCACTTTGGATAAATTAGTAGTAAAATTAATAAATTAAAATAGACAAAATCACCAACTAAGAAGCATAAATTTACTCAAGTAGATAAATGTAGTATTTTCAAAAAATGATTTCAAACAATCAAAAATACTTAGGTACCGTAGAATGGGCTAAATAGGATCGCTACATAAAAGATCCTCTTACACCTGTTAAGTGTCTTAATCATTTCTCCAAGCAGAAAATTGAGTGATTAAAACATTTATCCAATTCACTCCATTCTATGGTAATGAGTTTTGAGATAAGTAAAACAAAAACCTTCCTTAAAACTGAAAAAAAATTATATTCACTTTCACATCTATTTTAACTACACAATGAAAAATAATACTGCATAATGCTGTTGACTAATTAATGATCTTTTCTAAATTACTTCACAAACAAAATTTGCATTTATGGTATGATTGATTATGGGTTTTTTTTGTTAACATAAAAATTTTAAACGTACAGATAGTTCTAAATTTGAAAATAAAAATGTAACAAATAAATAAATCAAATCACATTTAACATTTTTTAATATAAAAAATATATGTATAGTATCAAACTTAATAAATACAACCAGACAATAATTATTGTGTTGCACCACATAAAAACCAGTCAATAATTATCTTAATGAATGACAAAAATTTTTTAAACAAACTTTCAATTCACGGCAATAAATTTACACAATTATATAAGATGCTGCATGTAAAGCCAAGTACCAACAATAACTATTCCGCACATTTAAATACTATCATCACTGTCTTCTTCTGGCAATTCATTAAATCTTTGTTGTTGAATACCAGCCCGTTCCGAATGATAATCTTCAGTAGTAGGAGTTTCGGCATTAATTAACTGTTCTACAGCAGGATCAAATGCTTCTCTTATTTGACTGCTTGCACCTTTGGGATCTAAATCTGTGGCCCAACTAAAATTCATAAGAGCTAAGTCGGTATTACCCAATTTTTTGTGAACTTTTCCTATTAAATAATAAACTAGTGATTCTTTAGGTACAATTTCTTTCAATTGTTCTAATTCGTTCAGAGCCTCTGCATGTCGACCAAGTGAAAAATAAACCGAACTTCTATGAAATCTGCACAATGGATTTTTTTTATTGAAACTAATTGCCATATTGAACGTTTTTAAAGCCTTCTCAGTTTTTTTCAGAGCTTGTTGCACAACACCAATGTGACACATAAGAACAGCACTGCGAGGATGTATTGTTAGCGCCTTTGCATAATTCATTTCGGCCAATTGATATCTCTCTTGTTTAGAGTAAATGCTACCAATACCAAACCAAGCATTATAATGACGAGGATTTATTCGGAGAGCATTTCGAAAACAACTCATAGCTTTATCCAATTCATCTGTGACAATGTACTCGTGCCCTAATAAACTATACGAATAGGCAAAATTGGGTTCAACTTGAACAGCTCGTTCAAAAAATTTAATAGCTGTATCGTGTTCTTTATGTAGAGAAAAACAATTACCTGCAACACACCACGTTGCTGCAGAATTCCTATTATATTGCATCAAGTCGAGAGCAAGAGATGATAAAACACTTTCCTTTTGGGTATGCCACAAAGCCGTAGAATATATGTCCATATATTTTGTTTCATATGGTTCTCTATTGTGAATCTCTTCAAAGCATTTAATACAATTGTCATAATCGGTTAATTCAAAGTAAGCCAAACCAACCATGGAATAAACCCACGTTGTAGTGTATTGATGTGCTGGCAAATGAGTCAGTTCTGCTATTGCAGCTTCACAATTGTATTGAGATAAATGTAAATAAGCTTGTCCCATATCTCTTAACAGTGACATAAGACCTTCTGCACTTTGTTTTTGAATAACGACAGTTTGACTAGTAACAGATGTAGTGCTGGTGTTTTTGGCTTCCACAGATGTGATAGTTTCGTTTTTTCCTTTTTCAATTCTATTCTTGGCATTTTCTACATATGTGGAAGTCTTTAAATTATATTTGGATATTCGCTGTTTGGTTTTACGTGACGGTGACTTGGGCGATTTGTTTCTATTAGGAGATTTATTATTTTCTTTTACGGAACAACTATTACTAAACAATCTCGAACTACGACGAACATTTGACTGAATTCCTCCCATGGGTGCAGGGGTGCTTGGTGTTAATGGAATTGTGTGACCGACATTACTAGACAGAGGTTTATTATTTGGTAAATGAGATTCTTTTCTACTTATTAATTGTCCCATATGAGCTTTAACTTTTTTAGCTAAAGAATTATGTTGATCATTGACCTCACTAAGCGTTGATTGTGCAACCAGTGGTGTCACTATAAAATTATCGGGACTATCTGTTGGTAAAATTCCGAAACTTGGCTGAGAACTTACTGGACTTTCCGTACCAAAACGATACCTCAACTGCTTAACTTTCGTATTGGGTAAAACTGCTAGACCTGACATAAGTAAAGGATTTGCTAACGGAGTATCCTCTGGAGTTGATTTCAGACTGCTATTAAATCTTACACTATTAAATTGTGCTTGCCCATAATTAGGAGTTATATATGAAAAATTTTGTTGGTTAGGTGTTGCCTGTAGCATTGCATTGTTTTCCACATTACTTATAGACACATCATGACAAGTTGACCAATTATCAAAACTTGAGCATTGAAAAATGTTATTTGGATTAGGCTTCTCACCAAGATCACACAGTATTGTAAAACTAGACCATAAAAATGGGTTTAATTTAAGAGATTTATGTAATGCTTCTATAGCTCGAGATCGCCGATCTGTTTTTAACGATATTTTAGCCAATAATGCTAAAGCAAATGCTGCTTGGTCACCAAATTCTTTTGCAAAAGCATCTAAATTATTGAAAGAATTGTCATCCAACAAAAATATTGATTCAGCTTCAGCGTATCTGTAAAAAAGATATATGTAGTAAATTTTTTATATAAAAAAAAAATTATAGTCACTTTTATAATACTGTAGAATATACTGTTAATAAATACTTTTTAATTATTAAAATAAAATTATTTAGATAAAACATTAAGGGGTTAGGTGGGTTTTGATATTTAAAAAAATAAATTTTTTTTTAATAATTTTACCTAATAGTAGGTGCAACATATAAAAAACATTTTCCCTAATAATAATATAACAATATAACATTTATTAATATTTATTATCTGTATATTATTCTGATGACGGACGAAATAATCATTTGAAAGCTCAATAAACCTTTTAATTAATTTTTAATTTATTAATAACTCGATATTTTGAAGTTTTAATATAATTTATTAATTTAGTACCTTACAATTCCCGAAAATTACATATTGTCGTGAAACGACTTTAAAAAAAATCATTTTCCTCATTTTCGATTAAGCAGAATTAAGTCGAAATTAATAATTTTGTTTTTTCGTTCATTTTTATGTTATTTTGATTTATGAAAGAGACGCTCAAATAAAAGTTTATTGTAACTCTTAACACAAACACACCAACAAACTTATTTTTATTTAAAATTTTTGAAATTTAAATTTATTTTGTATTGTGAACTATTAAAATTTTAAAAGTCGCGTGATAAAATTATTTGTACAACGCAAGTTCAAACGTTATCAAAAATTAATGAAAGGAAGAGAAAATTTGCAGAAAGTCAATCGACCTAGGGTCGTGAGAGAATCAACATTGAGTAATTTTGTTGAGTTAGTTTTGGCCGCCGAAAAAGGCGTTAACTTTAGTGATTAATAAGTGAGATCGTCTTGGTCTTGTGAGGAACCAGAATTCTTTTTGAAGCTTGGATTGGCGTTTGACCAAAGTTATTGGTCTTGCAATTTGGAATTGTCCAGAATTGGAGAGGAGAATATTTTTGGTTTGCGAAACTTGCAATATTGTCTGCGAGGATCAACGATTTTGGAAAATTTATTGTGCGTTTTTGGTCGATGGTTCGACGTTCCTGCGTGTCAAATGAGGAGTTTCTTCACAATTATAAGGTATTTGAGCTCAATAAAAATTGTTTAACTTTTAAAATACGCGTTTGTGAAATTAAAGTTTTTGTGGCGCCAAATAACATTTTATTTAAAGTTCACTTATTTGATTAAAGAAATTTATTTTTTTAATTGTATTTATAACATTTTTATAATTATTTACACGATTACACCATAGGGGCCGTCCATTAATCACGTGATGTTGTTTTTGGCATTTTTTAACCCCCCCCCTTCGTAATACATGGTGAGGTTTAAGACTACCCCCCCCCCTACCATATCACGTGTATTTTTTTATTACCTACAAAGAATTGTAAATTTTTTTAAATATTTATAAAATACAGGTATAAGTATCATCAAAAAATAAATACACGTGATATATTACTAAACCCCCCTCCCCCCTTGTGATATTTCGTAATTTTTTTTTACCCCTCCCCCCCTTTCGAGCCTCACGTGATTAATGGACAGCTCCATAGTAGATGCGAATGCGTTGTTTTGCTGTTTTTGAGTACATATTTGATTATCATTTATAGCAACGCATTAGTATTTACTAATACCAAATACACCACGCTTTCGAAAACTCAAGTTGTGAGTAACAAAGAAGTCTTTTTGATAAATTTTTTATTATTATCAATTTTCGACTTGATTAATTTTATTTTCGTCTTGAAACCACGCACACTGGGGAGAAGTTCAAGTGTTCCCAAAATCACGAGCTACCGGCGCACTTTTTGGAGGTATCTCGCCGAGATCACTTCAATATGTTATAGATATTAGGGCTGGAGCCCTCTCTTCTATATTTAATTAGGTATGTGAAAAAATTTAGTGAATGCTGAAGTTAAGTGACGTGCATTTCCCTAATTTTCAAGTCAATCAGAGTAAAACTCGAGAAAAGAGAGCATCTAGAAATTCCTCTTATAGGCTAATGGTTATCATTACTTTTATTCCTACTTAAAATTATTGTAATCGCTTTTTTTCTCAAAACTTCATTTTGGAAGTTGGTGGACATGATTTTTCAGAAACGAATGCACCGATTTTATTAAAATTTTGTACACAATCAGTATCTAGCAGATAGATGTACAGAGAGAAATTTGTCATCTTCAAAAGAAAATCAGAACAGCGTTCTGCACAGATTTGATATAAAGTTTTTGGTTATTGTGTAATACACACTTAAGAACATAGTGAGTTTTGTTCTATCAATTACAAAAATTTTAATTAAAATCAGAACATTCGATAAAGTTTATAGAGTTTGTGCAGTTTCATATGAATGAAATTAAAGAACAATTTGAGCATGTTTTTTCAAAATTAAAAAATGTAGACACTAACTGCAAAGAAATCAAATTTAATTAAACTTAAGCATCTCTCAAGTACTTTTAAGAAAACAGGTGAAAATTTAAACATGTTCCATGCCTTGAAAACTGGAATTAAAAATTAAGTACATTTGAAGGTTTCAAGGTAGGTATTATACCTCTTGGTGGTTCAGAGAGGACATGCTCCTAAAAATTATCTAATGTTTACAGAAAACTGCATCAAAATTGGTGAATTTCTGTTGAAGCAAATACTATAGATTATAATACGTACAACTTAGGCCTATAACAATAGAATTTTCCTACGCCCGATAGTGAAAGTAGGCTTTTCAAGCTGTCAGTTGATGGTTGAAAGTTGGCATTTGCCGTTTGGCGAGCGGCATGAAACATTGCCGCTCGCCCGAGCTAAAAATTAATGTGAAAGTTAAAGTTTCCTTAGAAACGATGTAGCAAGGCTAATATGATATAAATAAAAATAATTCACTGCAGAGATTGAATGTAAATCTTTATCTAGGTTTTCATCATTTTTGAAGCGGGCGAAAGAAAAATAGTATGCATAGTTCAAGCGTAAAGTGACTTTTGTGCTCGAAGACACCTTTGACTTGCGCTTTAAATTTCGCCTCCGAGCACAAAAGATTCACTTTCCGTTTTTAATATGCAATGTACTATTTCGTAGCACGAAAAAGTGCGCTATCTGTTTGCAGGAGTTAGTACTGAAGCTAAAGCCCGTATAATACGACGCATAATTTTACTTAAAATTTACATGGAATGAAAAACATTCAATGGCTACCAATAAGCTCTTTCTATTGGTTAGTTAGCATTTACATGTACTAACACCAGTTCTATAAAATTTTTTAAAATATTGAAATTATTGTTCAAATCGCATAAAGCATTTCTGCAATCTTCATGCGGCAGTCTACTGCAGACCCAACCCAATACATACATTTCGGAATTTTTCTCCGCTAATAGTTCCGGATTGATAAAAATTCACTTAAATATTTAATTCAGGATATATGCGACAAGCACTGCTTTTCTATCAAATATTAATTTATTTCAACAAAAACATTTATATTACACTTTGTACGAGGTACGACAAGCACGAAATCTACCGTCAAAATGATTTGGTTTAAACTCCTACAGATAGTTGGCGCTAGTGTGCTGGGCTACGAATTCTCGGCTGAGTTGTACGTATTATAATCTATAGTATTTAGTTGAAGTTATGAGAGAATAGATGTCTAAATAAACAAGATCATACTCTGAATACGCATTAAATGCATACATCAGTAAGAGTTTTAACAAGGGTTAAAAACAAGCTATAAAAAACAAATTTAGGATTGCAGCTGCAGAAGTTTACACACATTTTTAAATAATATGCAGCCTGCACCTTTTTACACTGAGATTATTTTTCAAACCCTAAGGTTCAAGCCGTGTCTTAAAGCATCACTAAATGAACGACTTTTAATCTCAAGTATTTGTGATCTCCAAAAAGGCTCATTTCTCATTAATATGTAACAGTAGTCCACAAATTAACAGTTCATATAGGTGCAATCTCAGTATGATAAAGCATTAATAAAACGATACAATCAATTTATATCATCGCTGTTAATTCAATGGGTCTTATGTCAAAATAAATTAATTTTGAGATATTAATGCCAAACTAACCAAATCATAGTTAGTATACATCAGCAAACCTTGTATGACACAGGCTACAGAGAATAAAGAAAAAACACATAATTGTCAAAATCTCCTACAACACAATTTCATTTTTGTGGTTATTGCAATTAGTATGTCAAGTTTTAACATTATCAGGTTATCATCAAATGATATCTCCTGTTAATCTGAGTTTTTGTCTTGTGCGTTCACCATTTTTAAAGGTAAATTTTAGTTTACAGTAGAACCCCTCTAGTCCGCCCTCGGGTAATCCGTTGCTCCGGTTAATCCAACCGTAGTTAGGGAGTGATAGAATGGTTAAAAAGACGCTATCGCAAAAAGTACATTAGCTCAATTTTAGAAAAGTCCAAAGAAGGTTGTAACATATTTGAAGCTATGAAATCTTTTAACATCAAAGATGCTATCTATACAATGGTCATGGGAGGAACTGAAATCTGGTACGCTGCAAAAATCTTGTTTAGAAAAAGTACTGTGTGTACAGTAGTACAGTATGTATTGCTTTTTTTTTATTAATAATAACAGCTTTTGTGCGTCATTCTTGAGGTGAAAGATCTGAAGCTGAAAAATGTTTTCTGATAATCCGATCTTTTTTGCATTCCAACCATACCCCCAGTCCCAAAGGTGACAGATTAGAGGGGTTCTACTGTATTTTAATTGCTAGCCTTTTTAATTGCTCATTTTCTGAAAAACTTGCTTTTTTTAATATACCACCTATTGGAAGTAGCAGAGACAATATTATTCATTCTGATTATTAATATTAAAATACTACTAATCTTACAAAATAATATTAAATAATAATTTAACTTACTTTTTTAATTCATAAGCACATATACCAAATAAGTAACGGCACTGAGAAGAAGCAAGTGGTTGTTCGTTCAAGACATGATAGGCATTATTTACTAATCCACTTCTGTAATATGCTGTGGCTAGTATGAATAAACTATCATCATTTTTAACTGAAACAAAAACAACATTAAATATTTATTCTGTATTAAATAAGTCAGCAACCCTACCTTCGGCATACAATCTTTCAGATAAAAATACAGCATCGCTGTAATGATAATGATCTAAGCAAAACCATATTGCTGCCTAAAAATATATAAAACCAGGTACTTATAAAATTACTTACTTAATTTGAGGTTACAAACTTACCTTCACAGGTTCATGAAGAATCATATTTGAAGATATTTTGCCTTCGGTAATATCACATTAAAACTATCTGTATAATCTACAATTTTATTTCTAGAATAATAAATCAAAATTGAAATAAGTTACAGTATTACTTTTAATATAATTGATTTTTATATTTTTGACATAAACTGAACAAACTAGTTGCCATTTTAATAATTAAACTTTTCGATTTCAGTAACGGCAACTTATAATTTTTAAAGTTACTAACTAGAAACTCTCTGAAATACCATAATACAGTGCAACCTCGATAATTCCAACTAATTTGAATTTTATAAGGCTTATTTTCGCGAGGACTCCGGTTAGTGCCGTTCGGTTACTTTTGGTAAATATAATAGACTTTATACGTATGTGCCCGTCCATAGTAACATGTTATTTTGTTTTACTTAAGCTCTTAGGGCCAGTTGTATAAAAGAGGATCATTCTTAACCATAGATTAAACCAGGCCCGTACCCAGAGAGGGGCACCTGGGGCACGTGCCCCCCCCCCCCCCAAATGTTCAAAAAAAAATTTTTTTCAAAGTAAATGAAAATTTGTTTAGATAATATAAAACTTCAAAATATCGAGTTATTATTAAATTAAAAATTATTAAAAGATTTATTTAGCTTTCAAATTCTGTGACTGGCAAATACAATTCAAATTGTGATGGTTACACTTGGGAAGTTCTGTTTGTTTTTTATAATTTATATATTGTTACGTATTTTAAGTTTTTTGGTTATCAGTTATTTAGGAAAAAGTTTACACAATGTCTTATTTCGCAGATACGCCTTTTTAAAAGCTTTTATTTAACTTGCTTTTAAAAAGGCGTATCTGCGAAATAAGACACTTGGCTTGGTTTACACCGTACGCTTGGTACGCGGACTAAAGGCGGACCAGGACTATATTGAGACCATATCCGAACTATATTTTTAGTCCGCCTGGTGTAAACATAAATTTTTTTTACTAAATTGGTTTGACGGGTTCGACTGCATTCGACATCACTCGAGTATTTTTAATACCGAATGCGCTCATTTTTAATTTTTATAGATTATAAAATAAAATTTATCAAGTAAATAGATTATATTTATATATTTTGGTCACATTTTGGTCCTCGGTTCTCGTGTACGGTGTAAACACTTGCGAACCAATTGCGAACTATATTTTGTCGCATCGAACTATCCCCTCCCGTTTAGTCCGATCGGACCGAACCAAGCATTTTACGGTGTAAACGTAGCCATTGTGTAAACTTTTTCCTAAATAACTGATAAGCTTTTATTTAACTTGGGAGCCACAGCTGTGGAGTGATGTGACCGCTGGTTGAGTACAGAGCGGAAATTCTGGGTTCAAATCGCGCACCATACAGAATTTCTTAGCTCGGCCTTTCAGTGGACATCTACACGGTGTGGTGAAATAGATATTGATTTATCGAAAATAGGTAATATGGGGACTAATCCACCCCACTAATCGGATTTGAAATTCCCAAAAAGGGAAAAGCCATGTTCTACTTAGAACGTAAAAAGCTTAATGAATGAATTTAACTTGGGAAGACCGTTGTCCGTCGTCCATCGTCCGTCGTCCGTGTGGGTCGACCGCTTTGTGGCCATTTTTAAGCAACTTCCCGACGTCCTAAAGATCTGAAATTTGGTACACCGCTTTCACCTGCAGAGCATTTTCATATTTTAATTTTGTTTTTCTAAAATTCTAAAAAATAAGCGAAAAATCGGGAAAAAACTGACAACCATTAAGCGCATGCGTCGATGCGCATTGGAGAATTTTATCATACAGGGTGGAAAGTAACTTAGAATTCTAAATTTCATTTTTAAGGACCGCATTCAGGGTAAAGTTTTTCGTCGTAATGATTTATACAGGGTGAAGTATCAAACATTTAAAACACATAAATAAAGAAATCTGATAGGATGAACCTATATTAGTTAAAATACATAAGCTGTATTTGAAAAGATATGACTAAAAAATTAGAAAATAAAAAATTAAATAAAAAATTAAAAAATTAAAAAAAAAAACTTTTATTTAAAATTACAAAAGTGCACTAAAAAGTAGAAAATAATTTTAATAAAAGCAAACAAAGCTTCGTGAAAACATCAATATAAAAGCGTGGGGTTATGAATTTTGTACACCAATAGTTAGCCTGCTTATCCACCTATAAACAGCCCCACGCTTTTATATTGATGTTTTCACGAAGCTTTGTTTGCTTTTATTAAAATTATTTTCTACTTTTTAGTGCACTTTTGTAATTTTAAATAAAAGGTTTTTTTTAAAAATTTTTAATTTTTTATTTAATTTTTTTCTTATGAGTTTTATTAATATGTGTTAGTCAGAAAGAGCATATGTATCAAAAGTCCCATTTATAATAAATATTTAAGAAAACGGTTTATTTCATTCGATTCTGCCACAGATATAATATGAATCTAAAACACTAGTTTTCTGTTTAATTCAAACCATGTGATGGCACACGGAAATTTATAAAAACACGATTTCCCAACAAATAGCTTTTTGCAGATACGCCCTTTAGAATTAACACGGCAGTATTGGTAAATCCAAGTATCTGCTTTTTCATACATAAAAGTATGAATTTGCACTTACTAGTGTTTTACACTATTAAGTTATTACTAACACAGTTGTTTGGCATTAAAATCTCAAAAAAAAAATTTGCACTTACTATGGTTTTACACTCATGGTGCGATATTATGTTTCTTAAAAATTATTAAGAGAGGCTTTAATTCAGGGACTTTTAATTGAATCAACCGATGGCGCTGGCGGCGCTTAATATTATACAGTTTTTATACAGAACTTAGAGAATTTTGTTTTTAAAATATAGTAAATTCGTTGATATAATAGAATTTTATAAACAATAGGTCTGTTTGGTACCACAGTTCTAGTGCTACACTAACTACACTACTACAAATTGATTAGTGGTACAATTACCAATCCACTTTTTACACCAATCAATTTGTAGTAGTGTAGTTAGTGTAGCACTAGTACTGTGGTACCAAACAGACCTAATATATTTGTGGCGTACATCTCACACCCCTTACAAGCAGCCCTGTATAAAATTTAAAAATATTTTATTTTAATTTTTGTAAGGTTAATAGAGACGCTGGACAGTTGGCTGTCCTGAATAGACCCCTCTAAAGGGTAGTTCACACTAGTGCTGGGATATCGATACAAAACATCGATGTTGAACATCGATGTCGACATCGAACCTGGACATCGATGTGAGCATAACATCGGTTGCAAAACATCGATGTTTTCGTGACATCGATGTTATTGCATATTAGTTTAAATAAATCAAGAAAAACACTATTATAACAAAAAATGTATTTATGCATTATTAATAAACACAACAAATTACAAAATTAGCAAATAAAATAAGCAATTATTTAGTGGCTACGCTACATATCTACAGGGATGTGCTCATGGGGAGGGGCCTTTCCCCCCCCCCCCCCAATGCTGCAGAAAGTTGGCAAAAAGTTGACAAAAACACCCAAAAGTTTGTTAATTTGCCATTTTTTTATGTCGAAATTTACTAAATGCTGAAAACTTACAAAAAGTTGGCAATTTTGAATTAATTCAGTTGGCAAATTTGAAATTTCTCCCCCCCGAAAAAAGTTGGTTGGGCACGTTCTTGCATATCTACCTGTAACATCGAAAGACTAACATCGAAAAGCAAACATCGATGGTTTCGATGTTTCAAAACGTCTGACGCGATGTCAAAATATCGAACATCGGTCGGGCTAACATCGATGTTTAGAAAACATTGATAAACATCGCCCAGCACTAGTTCACACTACATGATTTATCATATGACTTTTACTCATAAGAAAAGTCATGGCTAAAATCATACCGTCACAACAGCCAATCATAAGAGCCCTAACTTCTATAATATCAAAAATCATATAGTCTGAACGTAAAAAAATCCCTCATATGAGAAGTCATGTCACAAGTCATATGATAAATCATGTAGTGTGAACTACCCTTAACCACCACGTTATTTTTGTAAGAATAATTTAATTAAGAAATAAATAGGAAATAATCGACAATTTGTAGTTTCCTAAAGTGGTTACCCCGATATAAAATGTCAATCGACGGCGAAAAAAAGAAGATCGACCAAACAATGCATTTCGGAGCATTAAATGCTCGTACAATACCTGATCGTTATCCAGTGCCACATATTGAAGATTTTTCTCGCATGCTGTACAATAAGAAAATATTTTCCACGATAGATCTCGTTAAAGCTTATTATCAGATTCCGGTGCATCCAGACGATATAGAAAAAACTGCAATTGCAACTCCATTCGGATTGTTCGAGTTCTTATTTATGTGTTTTGGGTTAAGAAATGCCGCACAAACCTTTCAAAGATTCATTGATGAAGTAACGCGTGGGTTGGATTTTGTTTTTGCATATGTGGATGATATTTTAATCGCATCAGAATCGGAAGAAGAGCATACAAAGCACCTAAACATTTTATTCGAACGCTTGGATAAATTTGGTATCAAAATAAACATCGATAATTGTATTTTTGGAAAAACCGAGGTAAGTTTTTTAGGTTACACAGTAAACATACACGGTAGCAAACCGCCAGATGAACGAATTGAAGTGATAAAAAATGCCCAACGCCCGATTACAATCAAGCAATTGAGAAGGTTTCTTGGGATGATAAATTTTTACAGGAGATTTATTCCTTAGATAGCAGAAATCCAGGCGCCTTTAAACAAGTTTCTAACAGGAAGCAAGAAAGATAACCGAAAGATTGAGTGGAATTCGGAAGCTGAATGCGCGTTTGAAAAAAGTAAAGAAGCACTAGCTAATGCCACGTTACTCGCACATCCTGCACAAAACATGCCGTTGTCGATAATGGTAGATGCATCGAATCTAGCTATTGGCGCGGTCTTGCAACAAGAAATAAAGAAGAAATGGCAACCACTTGCATTTTTTGCAAAAACGTTATCTCCCGCACAGCAAAAATACAGCGTTATCATAAACCGTTCAAATCATAAACCGTTAGTATTTGCTTTTAAGCAGAAATCAGACCATAGTTCGCCACGTCAATATAGATCACAGATTACTATTACAGATAGCCAACCCCCATAGCCAAAATGGTTAACACATTTTAACAATGAAACCATGTTAGTACTGGAGACGACTACCAGAAGCGCATTTTTGGGAGACATCACGACATTGAACTATGGTGGCTACTGGATACGCTTCATAGATGTCGTTTCTAAAATATTTCATAAAATCTTAAGCAGAAAATTAATTATACATACATTATGCCGTTGTAGTATCATGCCTTGAAGGAAAGTAAACCCTTAAGCCGTAGGTAAATAAAATTTTCTACTTGAGATTTCATGAGATATTTTAGAAACAACATCTATGAAGCGTATCCAGTAGCCACCATAGTTCAATGTTGTGATGTCTCCCAGAAATGCACCTCTGGTAGTCGTCTCCAGTACTAACATGGTTTCAGGTAAGAAATGTGTTAACCATTTTAACAATGGGGTTGGCTATCTGTATACTAATCTGTGATATAGATATCTAGATTTCATTGGACAATTTTCAACAGATATTTGACATATTAACGGTATTGAGAACATTCCTGCAGATACGTTATCGAGATTACAAATTGAAGAGTTAACGCCAGACCAAATCGTGATAGATTACAAAAAATTAGCCATCGATCAAGAAAACGATAATGAATTAAATATATTTCATAAAAAGAAACATTCCTTGCAGCTTAAAAAAATATTCCTTTCAGAAGCAGAAACTGATCTAGTATGCGATACGAGCACCAATAATGTTCGACCATGGGTTCCAAAGAATTTAAGGTTTGCGATATTTAAAAAAATGCACGGTTTGGCGCATTTGGGAAGAAGAGCAACAGATAAACTAATCACAAAGCGTTTCGTTTGGCCCGCAATCAATAAAGATGTAAAAAACTGGTGTAGAGAATGCATTCCATGCCAAAAAACCAAAGTTCAGAGACATACCGTAGCGCCGCTTGGGAAATTCGTGGCTCCCACAAAACGCTTTGAACACATTCATCTTGATTTAGTTGGCCCACTTCCTTATTCAAAAGGTTTTACATATTGTATGACGATGATTGATAGATTTACTAGATGGATTGAAGTTGTCCCAATACAGAATATTTCAGCAGAAGAAGTAGCCCAGACTCTTGTAACATCGTGGATATCAAGATTTGGAGTACCAGCGCAAATAACAACCGACTATTGACGGCAATTCACGTCGAACGTATTTAAAAATTTGTCCAAACTTTTAGGGGCAGAACACATTCAATCAACTGCATACCATCCAATGGCGAATGGAATGATTGAAAGAGTGCACCGGCAGCTAAAAAGCGCAATTAATAGTGCGTTCCACTTAAAGCCCACGACGACCGCGCCGCGGTCGTGTAATTTAGCGTTCCATTTATAGACTTTCGCCCACGGGTGTTATGGTCGTTTTTTGTAGTGAAACGGCTTCGTGGGCCTTGTGAGCTAATTTAAATTTTCAAATTTAAATTTTAAAATTTTGAATTTTAAAACATAAATTAAATCACGTGTTGCTTTTGCAGTACAACGACAATAAATAATTTACAGTGAATTACAATATTTGATAAAACTTTTTGTAAAAAAATATATTTATCGATTTTAATTTGATAAATATATTATTTTTATTAGATAATTTACCGTTTTTCACGTTCTGCATCAACTTTGGATACTATCACTTCAAATACTTCTTCAGTTTCGACATTAAAATATGATAACTTTTCAGTCTCCATGTTTGAATTTTAAATATTGCGCGCTTAAATATAAACGATCACGGCAACCCACCTTTTACAACGGGCGTCGTGGTCGTGGCGGGCTAGCAATCGGTGACGTCACGGATGACATTTTGAGCTCGACCGCAACGACCGCGGCTTTAAGTGGAACGATTTAAAGTCGCCCATGGTCGACCGCGGTCGTCGTGGGCTTTAAGTGGAACGCACCCTAAATGTCATGCCTTTCATGGCAAATACGTTATCTACGTTAACGTTAGATACGTTAAAGAAGACATCAACGCAACGGCGGCAGAATTGGTTTATGGCGAAAATCTTCAATTACCAGGAGAAATATTTCAAAATAGTCCTGCCCCTAACGATCCCACAAATTTTGTTTCACAATTGCGTAAACATTTTTACAATATGCGACCAGTGCCTGGTAGTAATCATGGAGATAGGAAAATTTTCGTGAATAAAGATTTATGCCCGGTTGCACCAGCTAAAAAACAGTCCGTTGAATCGGCCGATCGACCGTAAATCGTAGCTTCCGTGTTGCACCACCCAAAAACTGTCCGTTAATCGATTGATTTTACGGACAGAATTAACCGTCCGATTTCGGGCCATAATTGCAAATACGGACTGTTTTTGATAGTAATAACCTCACTATTTTACTAATTATTAATTTAATATTATACATGACAAACAAACAAAAACTTGAGGCATGGGATAAAATTGCAAAAGATATAATTCTTGCAATATAATTTAATTATAATTTGTAATTTATTTATGTAGCCACAGCAGTGGAGTGATGTGATCGCCGGTTGAGTATAGAACGGAAATTCTGGGTTCAAATCGTGAATTGCACAAAATTTTTTGGCTCGGCCTTCCGGTGGACATCGACACTCTGTGGTGAATCCTGATATTTGTGTTACGTCAATACCGTAAATACGGCTGCGTCACACACGCAAAAGTTTATAAGACAAATTAAGCAGGAAAAAGACGATTTATCGTTATCAGTCCTTGCTTATATAATTTATTTATGTAGTATTATATGTATTATTTATTATTATTATTATTTATAAGTAAAGTGAGCTTAAAATATATTTTTTACTAATTCGAATTTCAAAAAAAGTGTTAATTAAATGTATAATATTATCCCATGCCTCAAGTTTTTGTTTGTTTGTCACGTCCATCAGTCTTCTTATTTTTGATTATGTATTTATATCGTAAAATAACGACAATGGCACAATCCTTTTCTAATGGGTGAAATGCTGATTATTAGTTCCCATTTTATATGGCATTGACAATACGTCGTATAATGTAGGGTTATAGTTTAAAACGCTCACTTCACTTTACAAAAAACGGTCGGTTCAAATACCTACTGTTATTTTTTCTGGTGCAACTGATATTTTGAAATATCGGTGAATCATCGATTAATCGGTCGATCAACGGTTATTGTATCGACTGTTTTTACGGTCGGTTGGTGAAACCGGGCATTAGCCACTTGTTCACATGTTTTTATACGGCACGATGCGGTAAGAAAACCGTTACAAGCAACGTATGATGGTCCTTTCAAGATTTTGGCAAGAACAGAGAAGGTGTTCCAAATTGAAAAAAACGGAAAAAACGTAGCGATATCGATAGACCGAATAAAACAAGCGTACATTATGAGTGACGAGTCAACCACACAAGCGTTAGTAAAAAAAGATGCGATACCAACTCCGCAGCAGGATTTTGAACCTTCACTGACGTTTAAATCGGCAGAAAAAGGGATATTAAAAAAGGGGCCAAGTATTATAACAAGATCGGGAAAGCAAGTGAGATTTCCGGACAGGTATTGCGAATTAGTTAAAACTCAACGGCTTTAATGAAGTACCTTCAAAATGGATAACATTTTTACTGGTAGGGGAGTACTTAGGCGTACATCTCACACCCCTTTCAAGGCCCTTTTAATTTAAACAACAGATGGCGCCTACTTAAGTATTTTTATAAAATAAGAGGAATTTGCTATATTTAAATTATAGCAAATTCGTTGAGATAATACTATTCTATAAACAATATTCTTGATCTTAAGCTATTTTGAGTTCGTATTGAGTATGTCAAAACACACTCACTTACAAAAAAAGATAATTAAACTTTAATTATGAATTGTGTTTTTATAAATAAATATTACGAACTCAAAATAGCTTAAGATCAAGAATATTGTTTATAGAATAGTATTATCTCAACGAATTTGCTATATTTTAAATATAGCAAATTCCTCTTATTTTATAAAAATATTTAAGTAGGCGTCATCTGTTGATTAAATTAAAAGGGCCCTGAAAAAAATGCCCCTCTTAAGAAATCTTTATTATTTAAATAATCCGACTTTATCATTTTAAATTCCCGAGTAAATTTCTTCTAAATTCCTATTGCCCTGCGCATTACAAAACCTAGCGCCGTCACTGCGGTTGGTATACCTGGTTTAGTAATTGCCAAAACTCCAATTTTTTATAACCGCGATAATCACATTTGACGGATACTGTCAAATATTGCCTTGTGTTCACTTTTGTTGTAGTGCTGCTACATGTGCAGTGGATACATTAAAAAAAAAATACATTAAATAAATCATTTCATAGAAAACCTGAATTTATCATGCCTCCGAAAGTAAAACCTGCTTCTGCAAGTAAAAAAACCGAGCAGAAGAAAAAAGAAAAAGTAATCGAAGTAAGTAGAACATAGCAGTTAGTTTTAATATTCTGGTAATAAAAACTTTTGTATAGGATAAAACATTCGGATTAAAAAATAAAAAGGGCGCTAAGCAACAAAAATTTATACAGCAAGTCGAGAAACAAGTTAAATCAGGCGGTCAACACCCGCTTGCTCAAGATGGCACTAGCAAAAAGTTGGAAAAAGAGAAGAAACTTAAGGAACAAAAGGAGCTTGCTTTGTTGTTTAAACCAGTACAAACTCAAAAGATCGAGAAAGGAGCAGATCCTAAATCTATAATATGTGCATTCTTTAAACAAGGCCAATGTACTAAAGGTGATAAGTGCAAGTTTTCGCATGATTTAACTATTGAACGTAAGGCTGAAAAGAGGTCGTTGTATGTGGATATGAGGGACGATGGCTTGGAAGATACTATGGATAATTGGGATGAAGGAAAATTGAAAGAAGTGATAGAGAAAAAGCATGGTGAGACAAACAGCGCTATGCCCAATACGGATATAGTAAGAAATCTAACATATTTATGTTTTATTTGATATTTAACTGCTTTACTTTTTAGATATGCAAACATTTTTTGGGAGCTGTCGAAAGATCCAAGTATGGTTGGTTCTGGCAATGTCCATCTGGAGAGAAGTGTATTTATAGGCATGCATTACCTGCAGGTTTTGTATTAAAGAAAGACAAAAAGAAGGACGATAAAAAGAGTGAAATATCATTGGAAGAGTTGATTGAAACGGAAAGAGCTGCATTAGGACCAAATCAAACAAAAATTACTTTAGAAACTTTCGTTTTGTGGAAGAAGCGAAAACTACTTGAAAAAGAAAAGGCAGCTAGGAAAGCAGAAGAAAAGAAACGCAATGACTTTAAAGCGGGCAGACAAGTTGGTCTTTCTGGTAGAGAAATGTTTAGCTTTAATCCAGAACTTGCTGCTGATCAAGACATGGAAGATGGTGATGAAGCTTTCGATTGTTATGGTGTGTCAGAAGATGAAGATGAATCTGTTGAATATAAAGAATTACAATTAGATTTAATAACACTTGAAGCAAGCGAGGTACGTAGCGTGTTTGTATTAAATTTTGTGCAGCTTTGTTTTAAACTACCAATATTTTAAAATGAATTTGTTCCATTTTTTAAAACAGTTATTTTGTATAATATCTGTCAAGTACTAACATAATAATATTATGTAAATACACTTCTGAATAGGCTGCTATTTACCCAGGACTACTTTTGAAGATTTTACGTTACTTGATGGTTATGTTTCTGAATTAAATTTTGGAAAGATTATTTACACAAAAATTGTCGAAAATTTGAATGCACTTGGGATATTGCATATGAAAATTTTATTTTTTTTTAAATAATACTGCTTAACAAAATTAATTTGATAACAACTTTAAACTGGATAATGTAGGTAATTTTTTGTTTACGCTTTACGCAACTTTAATTTTTTAAATAATTTACTGTTACGCAATTTGCGCAATGTTTTATTTCTTCAAAAATTTTTGGTCTTAAGTTTGTAACTATTCAAAAATATTTTATTACATTGTTTACAATGTAATCCTACATGAACGTAGGAAAATTATCAAAGACAATATTGTACATTATTATTATAATCTAGAATCACAAGAGTTGCCAACTAAGATTAAATTACATGTGTAATATTTATTACAAACTCAGATTCCCTGACTTAACCGACTCTTTCAATTAACCGATAGCAAAAATGTCCTGTTTTGTCAGTTAACAAAGGTCCTACTGTAAAAGAAAAGGGTGAAAGTTAGAAAAGCAACTTTTGAGATAATTGCAGTTTAATATATTATAAAATTACTGAAGGAAACTGCACAAACACTTGATCAAACTTTTGTTAAAATCAAGTACTTAACTGTTGTTCTTGATCTCATGATTTAACCCAATTTGCTTATTTTCAAATAACCTCTTTGTTTTAGGTTGATAATAGTGGAACGATAGCAATAGAAAGTAGGCTTAAGACAGCTGAGACTGATCCTCAAAAACTATCTAATGGGTTAACACTAAAAGAGGAAACAGCTGTCGTACCTATTAATGAAAATCTATTTGTTGATGATGATCTTGAAGATTTAGATGAAGAATTAAATAGTCTTGATCTTGATAAGTAATAATAAATTATGACTAGAGTGCACCTGTTTTTTAAACATGATCATTATGCAATTATAATTAAGATTGTTTTTATAACAAAAGCAGCAAATTTGAAGAACTTTGTAATCATGTATAAATAAAACTAATTTTAAGATTGCTGGGTTTTTTATTTATACATTTTTTTAAAATCTAAATTCATGTAAATTAATTCAAAATAGTTTTTTGATGTTACACTCTTGTTATATTTCATATTTTTTGTGATATAACTTTGGCTATATGATATGAAAAGAAAAAATTTATGATCCAATGTCTAAAAAGTTTTGGGGCCCATCAAATATCCGTTGGTCGGAAATAGAAAAGCAATTGGGTAATACTATGGTATATGGCATTACCATACTGTGGTAAGGGTCTAGGACAACTCGCCGCCGTCAACTAAAAAGAATTTGAATTTTATGATTAACTTTTTGAACGTTTAAATTTGGTGAAGTCTTCCGGATATTTTCTACTTTTTAACGATTAAATCGATTTAGTCCATGGCTTATGAGGCCATGGATGCAAAAATTTACATGTTTTAAATCCGATTTTATGTTCAAAGAATTAATTGAGTAGCTGGTCGGAAAATCATCGTTAAATGGTTAACGATTACTATAAAGATCTTGTAACCCTTGTACTATGTTAAGAAAGTTGGTAACAACCCATTGATTGGTTAAACAACCAACATCGGTACTAACATTGGTTTATTTTACCAAATACAATATGTATTTGGTTTTACCAATCAATGAGTTGTTAACAAATCAGTACAAGTGTCATGCAGCCTTAAAATGCAATTTATTTATAAAATGTTTTTGTTTATAAGTGATTTTTCGACCAGTTACTCAATTATTAATTCTTTGAATTCTCGATACAAAACATAAAATCGGATCTGAAACATGCAAATTTTTGCATCCATGGTTTTTATAAGCCATGGACTAAATCGATTTAATCGTCAAAAAGTAGAAAATATCCGGGGGACTTCATCTTTAAGCGTTCAAAAATTTAATCATAACATTCAAATTCTTTTTAGTTGACGGCGGCGAGTTGTCCCAGCCCCCTGTGGTAATGGTAATACTACCGTTTTGCCGAAATAAATATTTTAAAAACCTTACAATTTAATGTATGTTGCTCGGAGTTAGCCATGACTTTTCTTATGACTAAACCCCCTATTCTGTAACTTTTCGTTATCGTTATGAAATCGTTAAGAACCGTAAAGTTCTGTTTCTACAAACCATTACATTACTATTTAATGCAATTCTGAGTGTAAACCAAACTTTACGGCTCTTAACGATTTCATAACGATAACGAAAAGTTACAGAATAGGGGTGTAAGTCATATGATAAATCATGTAGTGTGAACTAGCTTTTAGACGCTACAATAGAACCCCTCGAGAACTCAAGGGACCATCAGCCTACTTACTCGTTATAACAGATTTTCGCTATAGAGGGGAAATTTTACATGGGTAAAAACGGGAAGGGACCAAACGATTTACTTGTTATAACCGATTTTTCGATATAACTGGACTCGTTATGGAGCGGTTCTACTGTATTTGTAAATAATATTCATATCAACATATCATAATATTAAATAAGACCAGCAGGCTGGCGTAAATCAAACACGGATAGACTTGGGAGCGGAAAACCGCGGTTTTAATTCTAATTGCGTCGGATTGCTGTAATCTAAAAAGTCCAAAATCGATCTGTGGACTATGGGGAATAGAAGGGAAAGGAAAACTACCCCATTAACTGGGAGGATCGCCAACATTCGGAATTGGATAGGCACCTGAAGAAGAAGACATAATAGGTAAATGATTAAATATATGTACCCACAAACGAAATATTCTTCTATGTATTAGGGTTAATTATGTACATATCATAAATACATACAGTAATATAGTATACAATTATATATCTATTATTCTATGGTATACAACTAAAGCTGCTTTCCCTATTTCCAAATCGCCAAGCGGCGTTCGGTTTTGTAAGCAATTTATATATTTTACCTACGACTAGGAGCCAGCCTGACGTAGAACTCCCCATCCTGGAGGATTAGCGAGACGGCCAGAATAAAGTTGTAACTGCACCTGGATTCAAACCGGGTATTGAGCGTTTGTAGTCAAATCGCTTGACTATTACTCTCCGACCGTCTCTTAAAATATTCTTACAATTCTTAACACTCGGGAGGTCGCGGTATATCTGACAGATACATGCAAAATGTTTTCTTAAATATTTTCGAAATTATTTAGGGCATAGTCACAAGACTTTGAATATCTGTGCATACATATCTTAGAAATGATAAGCCGTAATGTTTACAATATAGTTTTAATTACAACAGGTGCATTTGCGCTTTTTTATGCACGCCCTAGTAACTTTGTATCTTACATATGTACATACATACATGCAAAATGTTTTCTTAAAACCTTATTATTATTATTTTGTGCAAAATGTTGATTATTTTAAATTTTTTATTGTATTTTTCTATATACTAGAGTGTTTATAAATAAATAATCATTATAATTATATTTGCAAAGTTTATTTATATCTATTTTGCATTTTAGGGCACATTAATAAGGCATGTATCTCACAGATACCCGCGACCTCCCGTGTGATTTTTAGTACCTACCGCGACCTCCCGAGTGTTAATACTATAACAATTTATCAAAAAATATAATTGTAGATCAAGTAGTAGAGAAGCTGGTCGGCCGCTCCATGATTGGCTTCTTCCAGAGGCATTTACTCCAGTGGATTGATTCATATTAATTTTCAGGTTTATGTGAAATTGATTCGTTAATCCGACGATTATTTATCCAGAAAATGTAATATTCGACTTTTATATCTTCAATAAATGAATTAAATTATTATAATCATCATTTTTGAACGTGAGAACGTTTGAACACGACCGATTAAAATTGTCAGTATTAGGAAATTAATTTTTTTAATGAAGCCCATTAAAAGAGAGATCCACCGGTCAAGCTTAGGTAAGAGTTAAGAAACAAATTTTTTTTAAATTAATACCGCTAAAAGAGTTCTGCCGTCCGTGGACGGGCTTTCCAGCTGGTAACACATTTTATGACTATATTTTTAACAAAATCTGTAAAGAAGGAATGAACAAAAATAACGTCATTTCTAATATACAAAAACTTTATTCAATTGAAATTGTATTCACATTAGGAAATATATTCCAAAGGTATTCAAATTCATCAGAAAATCTTTTAATAAGCTTTTGATCTTTTGTAAAAACAACCATTTCCCAGTTCGATGACAAACCTTGCATAGTTAAATTTAAGGAACCATAGAATAAACTAGCCTTTATAGGATCAAATTCATCTACCAAACAAAATTTGTGATGCATTAGAGTTTTATTGAATTTCACAGGTTGTACTTTTATGTTTATGCCTACAAAAATAAATAATGTCAGTGTATTTTAATACAGTAGATTTTGCTTAATCAGGAAGACATTTTGGTTCAGTTAAGTAGTTGGTCCTTATATATGAACACACAAGTTGACTACGTTCTTTAATATAAGATTTAAGGGTACTGCTATAGTGTGCGTTCTACCATAAAATTTCAATAGTTGAAGTGAAATGTTTCCAAAATATAGGGAATAAATATCGCATAGAAAGCAAATAAAATATACAAATATAACAATAAAAAGTGCTTTTGATTTTGGAATTTCTAATACCTTGTGCGATTAGCAATTTGTATAATTAAAATTTAAAGTTTATTTAATATCAACGAGTTAATAATATATAACAATTTAAATATTTTAAAAATATGAACTACAGTGGGGCCCGCTTAATGTGTTCGCGGTTAATGTTATCACTCGGTTATTGTTATCAAAAACCCCAAGTCCCGATGTGATCATATTAAGCGGGCTCCACTTATGGAATCTCGATTAATGCTATCATTCGGTTATTGTTATCAAAAACCCCAAGTCCCGATGTGATCACATTAAGCGGGCCCCACTGTACTTTTTTAACCCTTTGAACGCTCCATTAAAAACATAAAAAATAGTGTTCTATAACATTTCTTTTATTTTGTTATTCTTACTTTAATATACTAAAAAAAGAAAGTTACCAGGTGTTATTTTAATAAATGACGAATGGATAGAGACTAACAGTGTCTGAGAGGCTTGTCGACAAAGGTTTTATTTCCGCGTGCAAAGTTAATGGTTTTTTATAAGCTATTCGACTAAAGTCGAATTAAGCGTTGAAAGGGTTAAAATAAATGTTATTAAATGGAATCATCTTAAAAGAGTTATCTGTACACACTTCCAACATCACCCAAACAACGCCAGAAAAAGATCATTACAATCTTTCTTTCACATCTTCCAACAGCAAGACTAAATGTGACTGGAAATGCTGTTGTGAAATGCCCCCCATGTTTTTCAAAATGCAAATTTTCACATCTGACCAAGATCTTTCAATTCCTTGTCTATGGGCTCCTGTCACAATGCATTCAAATTTCCGTAGGTAGGTCACTCTTTAAAATGAATTAACGAACCCAACAGAACTTTGTGTTGGATGATTGGCATCAAAGTCACTCTATTTACTTATTGGAATAAAACTAAACAGTTAGATATGCAGGTAGACTGCACCAGAAATTTTGGTAGACCGGCGCTGATCGATAGACCATAGCTACAGCAGTACCGATTTAAGTCCAAATAAGCAGCTCCAGAATTCACTGAAATCAACTGTATTTAGTTATGTCTAATACTAACCTGAACTTAATAGTAAATATTGTTTTGCTGCTTCAACTTGTATCATTTGATAGTCACTAATTAAACGAACTCTGATTCCACGTTTCCTCGCTTGAATTATTGCATCGATGAGTTCATTGAGTGTGAACAAACAGACACATAAACTAATACTTTCAGTGGCATTTTCCATAAAATTTTTAATTTTTTTTAAATATGCGTATGAGCATGTTTCACTGCATTCAATTGATTGAAATACATGATTTTTGCAGTTGCGGTTTTTGTATGTTGTAAAGAAAGTACTGCACTTGTTACCATTATCACTAGAACATTTTTTAGTATCATATATTTTTTGTAAAAAATATTTTATAATTAAAGGCAAAAACGATATTCCCAAATAAACAAAAACAAAACTTTTCATTTTAAATTGTTTGAAATAAATGAGGTTATCATTTTATATATCGTTTCGTACGTTTTATAATACAAAACAAACCAGAATACAAACATAACAAATATACAAAACAAAAAATGTCCAGTGGCGTAACCTCCAAATTTTGTCCCGGAGACAGAAAGTCTTACGAAGAATCCCATATTGGTCAATAAATAATTAAATATAGGTAGGTAGTAGGTATTGTTGTAGAGTAAACGCAAAGTTATTTGTATCTTTAAGGACAAATATCGGCGCAAAATGTGGAGAGAGAACTTGCGATTGCCGTCGTGGTTTAATTAATTAATTTACAGTTGTAATCTTGAAAGATGAAGCTTACGTCACAACCATCTGAATTAAGAACGGACAATTTTTTTTTTTCAAATTAATTGTAGTCATAAGTGCAACAAAGACACACTAATGGTGGGTTTATAGAGCGAGATAAGCGATAAGAGATAGTGGATAAGAAATAAGAGATAGTGACTAACGGATAAGCGGGTTTATACAACGAGATAAGGAATTTAAGAAATGCACATGTTACGCATGAGCAGTTCAAATTATTTTGAAACTTGGACAGGCCACGACAGCTTATGTTTATAGTTTGGTTTTGTCATCGTGAAACATATTTTTCAAATCTTTTAATTTTATGGTTTGATTACCCAGAAATTTGGCATCTTTTATACTAAATAAATTTTTGCAAACTAAATTTGAGAATATTTTAAATGAAATATTTCGAATTCATAAAATACAAATGGATAGTCAAGATTTAGCGCGAAACAAAGCCTATATAACCCAGAATAATTTAATAATTTCCCTTAACATTTTTGCAAATCTCTAACTGCGAATAAATTTTAAAATTCGATTTATTGTTTAATAAAAACCGCCTGCTACTTATATATAGACAAAATTAATAATTATTAAATATAGATAAATAAATATTTGGAATGATTGTCGTTCAAAAATTTATATTATTATTATTTAAAAAATTATATAAAATTGATATTTTATAATACATACGCAACATAACAGCGATAAAAAAAGTAAAATATTAATTCGTAATGACACAAATGAGCGGGTAAAATTTAGTTCAAATGAACGTCGACGGGATAAGAGATAAGAAGTTGAAAAATGTTCAACTTTTATCCCTTAGCTCTTAGCGCTTATCGCGTTGTATAAACGCTACTACGGTATTCCTATGGTTTAACTTTCTTATCCACTATCTATCTCGCTCTATAAACGCACCATAACATAAATAATTCTTAAGTGTCTGATTTTAGAAATCTTATACGTCGAAAATTATGTTATGATATGCAACGTATGAGATAGAAAAAGATAGATGCAATATTTCATAGCTTGCATAATAATTTTAATGAAAGTAGTTTTTCATATTGACTGATGCTATAATTTTGACAAGTTACTTTGGTTTTTAGGTTATATTTCCATTTAGTTGTAATTAATTATTTTATATTACGTTAATTGGAAGTTTTGTGTTGCTATAAACTTGTTAAAATTTGTTAGTTCTTTTTAGAACTAAGTATTGTTGTGAATATTTTAATGATTATAATAATTATTATGATTTAAATTTATTATATCAAACACTTATTTGACTTACAATTTTCGTCTTATTTCATACAAATGCCGTTTATGACGAAGCTTCATCTTTCATGACAACAACTGTACTTCTGAACTTATAAACGCTTCGAATTGACATTCCTCAAATACAAAGATGAACTCAACCGGTCGAATTTTTGTATCTGCGCATTACCACCACTGATCCAACTTTTTTTTTTGCTTTGGAAGAAGGGAAATCTTAAACAAGACACCAACAACCCGTGATGTTGGTAGTGTGAGTTAGCCAGATGAAAGTGCGACCCACTAAAACCCCTCTCCTGTTTATGGTGACTGCTCTAGCGTGGTATCCGTCGTCAGACATTGCATCGCCGCTACCGCATATTTGACGCATTTAGATGTTAATTCTTCTTGTTGTGCTTCACTCTGTTCTTAGCGTTTGTCACTTTCTTTTTGTTTAAAGATGGATGCAATGTGGCCCGTCACCTGGGACCATAACTCATAGTTTTCCAGCATTGTAGGCATTGTATTTGTGACCTTTAGAACTCTGTCAATTTGTAGGTAAAGAGCATTTCTTTGCGCAGCCCATTTCGCGCACACAAACATGGCATGCTCCACGGTATGCTCTGGGGTGTCGTCGTTCTCGCAATACCGGCACTTCGGTGAGTCTCTAATACCCATGCGGTTCAAGTAGCTGTTGAAGTAGCCGTGGCCTGATAAAAATTGCGTGGTGTGGAAGTCCACCTCTCCATGATTTTTTTCCATCATTCCTCCATATTTGTAATTAGTTTGTGGGTCCATCTTCTCTTATCGACTTCATCCCATCTATTCTACCATTCCTGCAAAAGTTGTTGGCGGTTTCTTTCTTTGTCTTGTTGAATATATGCCAAGTGTCTTCAGCTTGCATATAAATGTAGATTTTAATTAATGCGAGCAAGAGAGGATGAGCTCTATTTTTGTAGGATCTCCCTTGCCTGTAATACTGGATTTTATGTTAATGATGGCAATTCATTAACCCAGGAGGACCACTGGCTTAACGTGCTTTCCGAAGCACATTTAAAACTTATTGCTTTAAGACGTTGGTTCAATAACTGTTAAAGTGGTTGGCTAGTGTTTTAAATGACAGAATACAGAATGCTGGAATTCAGAATTTCATCTTCAGAGAAAGAGAGAGATCATCTTCAGTGCACTCCAGAGTTGCCCAAGGTTCCCATTGTAGACTTATCTTATTTTTACTGTTCATGAATGATATTGGACTTTATATAATTCACAGTTTGTTTCTATTGTTTGCAGACGATCTCAAAATCTTCAAGACCATCAAGTCGGAGGAAAACTGTTTGTTATTGCAATAAAGCCTGTATGACACGATGCATAATTTTACATAAAATTTACACGTAAATGCTAACTAATCAATAGAAAAAGCGTATTAGTAGCCATCAGACGTTTTTCATTGGTTAGTTACCTTTTACATGTAAATTTTATGTAAAATTATGCATTTGTGTCATACAAGCTTATAAGCTTAATAAGTGTTGTGTTATCTCGTTTAAAATACATACATAGTTGTAGTGTATTCAAGTACAAAATAAGTAGAGTGAAATTAAATAAAGTAATTGAAATTGATCATCTGATGAGTATTTGTTTGGACTTCAGCTTATTTTAAAAAAATTACATCAATGACACAACACGAATGAATGAAGTATGTATTTGTAATTAACGTAAGTGCTTTGTATTATACGACAGGAAATGGGTCACGTTTGTGTTAGTTAACACAAGTTGTACTGTATTTATTATTTTATTAGCAGGTGTCGTGAATTAAGTATTTAATTTAAAAGATGCATTGAAAATACAAAAAATTAAAAATCTAGTTTTTCAAAACATGTATTGCAATGATATGAAAGCTTTTGCGGGAAACTGAAAATTTTCCGCCAAGGTTTCTTTCATACCTCTACAAAAAAATGAAAAATTACTTGCTAGCTTAGTTGATGGAGTGATATGTCCCAATGATGGATCCCTATCATGCGGTGGATAAATAAAATTCAAATGAAATAATAGCAAACAAAGTGTAATTCGACGAATAAATCAGTCATCCTATAAATAATTAAAACCAAAAGATTAGACCTTCTCTGAAGCCTATTATGACTACAGTCAAAATTCCTAAAGATCAAATAATCGTGAAAGTGACATTTAATTAAACCAAAACTATCCTGCACTTTCACAATTATCGCACAGAACATAAATTATCTACAAAATCATACAAAATTCAATCAACACTCTGTACATAAAATAATCGCACATTTGTTGTTGTAAAATGAGATTGTCCACTATGCAACAAATGTATTCGTCGTATGGTCAACAAATTCAACCACAGGCAGATGCGCGCATGAAATCAAAGTTCTGTAATTCTCATGACAATCACGAATTATAAAGATGTAAATTGAGATTTCAAAACGTAGAGAAATATTCCGATGCAATTTAAGAAAATACTCGAAAATAAAGGTTAAAAATTTTACCATCTATAACGAGGCATCATGGCGTTCCAACGTTGAACCGTTGCACTTCAAGGCATGTACAAAATTTTCTAACAATTTGTTAAAATTACCGCTTGGCTTTTCTAAATTTCACATCCACGGTCTCAATTTTTATACAGGTAAAATAATCACAATTAAGAAACTTATTTTCGATAATTCAACACTTTGATTCTCATTTATAGCGCCTTCAAACAAGATACGTGTTACGCCTACGGACGCGAACACTAAAAAGTCACTTTTTAGCCGTTTTGTGCTGGCTCGACTTCCTTTTCAAAATTTCACTTCTCCCCGACGTTGTAATTCTCTTCAAATTTTCACTGTTGCGCGGTGCGCAGGTCTCCGTTCCACTTCCAAAAATTCAATTATTTACAATTTAACTTACAGATAAAATAACACGTTTTACATAAATAAAATTTTCAAAAATCAATCTGTACAAATTAACAACTAAAATTATTTCGTATGCCTATAGAAATTGCTTCCGTGAACCAAGCTGTTCAGCTGAGAAGATTTAATTCTCATCCCTATAAATGACTTTTAGGAGGGAAAATAATGACAACATTATGGAATTCCGATGACTGATTCATTGCATCTTCATCGTTAGGCAAAATAATAGCAGAAATTTAAATAAAAAAAAATAACAAAGATCCACCTGTTGGGACATAATTATCAGGGTAGAACTAGATTTTTAGCAAAATTCCATTCATCCCTCTTATGATCTCATACGAGGAGGTTCAAAACATGACAATATAAATAGCAAAAAAATTTGGTGTGTTTATTTTATTGGAGTATCACTAATAATAATAATTAATAATCTTTAATTTATAATCTTCGTGTCCGGCTCCCCATCACATTATAGAAGCTTAAGAACTGCGGCCATCCAAGTTGCAAAATGATTCTGAGGTAGTTTTCAATTACAAAATTCCATTTGGAAGCCGACACATACGAGCTGTTGTAAATCTGAAATGCACACACAATACGGAAGCTAATAAAATGCACTTGAATTTTATATTGTATAATAACAACTTTAAATTCGGAAACGAAAAAGACAATACAAAAAATATGATAAGATTTATTAAAAATTGTAGTAATTTTTCACATACAATAATTATTGTCCTAGAACAGGAAGAAGTTTAAAAACAACTTTTAAAATATAATAATAAAGGCTATTACATTTCCTTGTATATTTCGTTGTATTTATCTTAGCAACGTCTAGTAAAACACAACTTTACTAGGCGTTACTAGGATAAATACAACACCAATACACATGAAAGTGTGAGTACTCTTAATTGTGATAATTTTACGATATTTTGATATAGTTTGTATACATATAAATCATGACAAAATTCTTAAATAAAATAACATATCAATCAAAGTAAAAAGTCACATAATTGTCTAGGTCGTGAAAACATCTCTTTTTGTAATCGATAAAAATTAGACCCGGACTAAATCTCAAAATATTAAACCATTATTTAAGTATATTGTAAGTGCAATACCTTGTTTTCTACATAATACGTATATGTTACTGAGAAAGTAAGTAAGTGGAAAATTCATACATTTACCGGTAAATGTGTACAAATTCCACGGGAATTGTTAATAGTGCGTTGAATAATTTAAAAGACAGCTTTATCATTACAATTACTGACAAATGTATACATGTGAATATAATATTGAATATTTTTAATGTTAAAACAAAAAAAATAATTAATATGCTATCCGTGCAGTACATAAAGATTAATTTTGAGGCCGTAGCTAGATGTTGGTAATGGGGGTGTTGGTAATGTGAGACCACATAATAATAATAATATATTATTTTTAAAATTAATAATGATTCTTTAGAATTGCTTATGTCAAAAGGAGGTAAACTCCTTCTCTACTTAAATACACCGGTATATACCCTATATACCTGGTATACTACCGGGGACCGATCCGACTTCCGATCATAGGAAAATAACCTAAAAAATTAATTTTTTTAAATTCCAGCCTCTCATTATAACAGATAAGAATGGAAAAAGTATTGTATTATACTTAGTGGTCGATTGGCTGCGAGAACCTTTCAGAACTGCAAGTGGAAAAAGTATCAATTTAAGGAGTTTTTTTGCGTAAAGATACCAAGATTTTTGTAGTAACCGTGAATAAGTAGGTAACTCAAAAAACGTAAATGTTCAGGAGAAGCAAATTATAGCTTAGTTGATTCTGCAAAATCGTGCAAGCTATATAAAAGTTTACTTTTTCTACTAAATACAAGCTAATGGAACAAAAGAGGGTCTTTTTAAAGAGTTAAAAGTTACATTGTTGTAGTTCCAGCGGATTTTTCATCATAAATTTTTTTTTACAAAATATGAACTTACCTATTTATTTACGTTTGCTACAGATTGGTATTTGTTCTTTAAAGAAACCGACCGGCGTTAACGTCAATTATAAGTTTCCAAAGTAAGTTTAAATTTTTAAAAGCTTTCATTTTATTTGAAAAGTAAATAAGATTTCATGAAAATTACTTGTATTAAATTTAATATATTAATATAAATATAAAAAGATAATAAAATATAAATAAAAATATAAATATATTAATTTAAATTTAATATAAGTAATTTATTAATTAATTAATTTAGGAATTTGCTATTTAATAATTATTTTTATATAATAATATTTTATTTTTTTATATAATATATTTGTATACAATTTTATTATAATTTTTATGTTTTTATTTTATTTTGTAAATTTAAATTGTTACGCCTCTGGTGTATAATAGCCAAGGTGGGGGAAAATTTTAATTTTTGAAAAGACTCGCGAGCGATCCAGAGAGCTGTGCGACTTTTCGAGTCGTACGGTTGTATTTTTGATTTTTGCTAATTGAAAATCGGTTTAATTTGAATTTATGGAGAAAAATAAAAGTTATTTAAATAATTGTGCGTTTTCTTAATTTTAGAATTAATTTAACCAGAGAAGAAAATTGGAAGATTTTCAGTCAAGATTTTTATCGAAATAAGAAATTACTTGGTGTGAAAATTTACAAGGTCGTCCATTGCGAGTGTGCGATTAGTTTTACTTCGGATTATTTTATGACAATATATATATATATGTGTGTAATCTAAAAGGTGTAGTTAAGAATATTTTCTTGTTTTGATAAATAGCTGTCTTTTACAGTTCACTTAGAAAATGTAAATTTTGGGCAAAGATATCTTTGGGAAACTTTATAATTTTTAATTTAAGATTCAGAAAAACTGAGTAGCATACTAACATTTGTTAAAATTCTGCACGAAAGATATAATCTATAGTCAAAGAGGTTAATTCGTAATTGTTATTGGTCGACAAGTGTAAATATATAAGGCTACGAGTATTATTAGCATGACACCTCTGTAGACATTGAACGCTTCAGAATTTTCACAAATGCTGTTACGTCTATCTGCTTATAATATAATTTAGTTTTACTTCCACCGTAACATATCGTCTTCTGTACCGGCTAGTACCATGGAATTAAAAGTGCATTTTTACGTTAAAATTTTGAAATTGATTGAGTAATTGATTAATTTAATTTGCTTGTTAAGTTTTCAGAATCGTTTGATATTTGTACCTACAAAATGTTGACACTTTATCTGACCAAATATGACAAGTATGATACATAATGAATGATAGGTATACCTAATATCTACTTACAAAATTACAGATAATAACATTTATAAAATATTACCGTATTATATCAGAAATATGCCTAATGGTTAAACAGAGAATTTAGATTAAATCAATTTTAAAACACATCTTAACTCGTAAAATTAATTAATAATAACATAAAATTTCTAAATTTTTCAATTAATTTAACACAATAAAAATTAATTGTATTCTAAGAACGTTTAGCTAATAAAAAGAATATTATCAAAATATGTAATAATAATAAACATAATCGAAGAATATAGTTGACCTTATATAATATATAAAATAATATTATTGTTGGGAATAGGTCGTATAACAAAACAAATTTTTGCCGACGTTTCGAACTTTTTCGAACAAAGTTCAAAACACATATTTATTTTATTATATAAGTGCTAATATTTTATAATGAAAAGAGAAGTTCGATCCATTCCAACCACTACTTACTTTTCGAACAAAGTTCGAAACGTCGGCAAAAATTTGTTTTGTTATACGACCTATTCCCAACAATAATATTATTTTAAATAATAAACATCTACATGGAAACAGTTATTGAAATGTATTTTTAATTAATTTACTACACGGTAAAAAATATGTTGAAACAATATTTAGAGTGTCAATCTTGAATCTTGATTTGCGAACACAAAATAATTTTAAAGTAAAATTTAGTTTTAAATATACACTAATAGTAGTACATTTTCATTTGGAACAATTTATTATTTTTGGATTTTACCACATAGTAGTTAATTCTTCTGAATATTAATTTGGTCTATATGATTGTACAGTATAAATCTGTAAGCTGAGCTGATACGTCATCGCACCAGTGGTATAAAGTATAAACCAATTACTTAAAATTTTCGAAAAATTTTGGATTATTCATAAACGTTAAAGATATATTAATTTTTTTATAATCTTTTCAAAAATTTATTATAACTTGCAGATTTAACGAATAATAATAATCTATCATAATAATAATCAGTTTGATTTCAAACAGGGGAAAAATAAGAAATGCAAGAAATTTTACTACTTTCCATTATTAGGAAAGTATCCTACATAACATATAATATTACTTGTATCGTATAGTGAAGAAAAAGAACACATATTTATTTTATTATATAAGTGCTAATATTTTATAATGAAAAGAGAACTTCGATCCATTCCAACCACTACTTACCATTACACGAAACTATTTGTACTAAATAATAAAGAGCATTAATTGAGCACTACCTATAGGTACATTATACCATAACATAAAATAAGTTTTCACGAAAGTCTAATTATTCCTGAAAAGACTTATTACTTTGAATGGAATACCCTGTATATTTCTACATGGTTAGTTAAGCAGTTAAAAATATTTTACAGCAAATTTAGAAACACCTGAATTTAGTATACTATTACTACAATTACGAATTTTTGAAAAAAGCTTTAAAATCTTTAAAATTAGTGAATAAAGCAAATATAGAAAAATATATAGTTTGAACTTGAGATAGGGTGTTCCAATAAAAACTACCGGATGATTAGAGAATTTTAAATATTTTTAGCATAACATATTATAGTATGACCGCGATTATGATTATATGTACATACATATGTGTTATATAAAGTACAATATAGGCCAAATGGTCCCCTCGGGTCTTTTTGCACGATTCTACTCTTTTGTCTAGATTTGCGACTTAATCTCGCCAACGATGCGTCGAATTTCTTCTTTGATCTCGTTGGTGGTTTATTGAAGTATACTTTATCCTTTACGTAGCTCTAAAGATAATAAGATAATAAATAATTGGCGGCCATTTAAGTTGCCGTTTTGTGAAAGAATTCTGCTTTTGAATATCGATTGAAATAAAATTATTGTTTTGTTGGTTGTATTGCATGTTGCACCGCCTTGTTGAAACCACATCTTGTCTAAATCCATATCAATCAGTTTTGGCTACAAAAATCGTTTATTTTTACAGAACACGAATTTTCGTAATAAGTTTGAACAATATGAACAAGTTGTTCTACTGTGTATCGCTGTATGACTAAAATTGAAATGTTCTACAAAGATGTCAAATATAATCATTGAAAATATGTTGCCATTATATAGCAAACAACTTAAAACCTAAAACAATCCGGTAACTCCTATTGAGAAACCATTTATAAGCTGTATACAAGAAATGTAACTTGTCGTTATGTTTTTGTTTAATTAAAAATAACACAAATATAAATATAAAAGTTATTACAATAATATACTATTATATTACTTATGGTATATTAGTGTTAACATTAAATATAAATAGGTATAAGGTTGGTCATTTTATTAACATGTATGTTATATAAATAGGTAACATTAGGGAAGATTAGCACACAATGGCTCAATGTTATTTTTTGGCTTTATTTAATTTAAACTAATAATACAGTACATACATTTAAAACATCTTTCCTCATTACTACTAACAGAGTTAGTATCGGTATACAGCTTTAGTATTAAATAATCACTTATAGGTATGCCTTTGCTAACAAAACGCAGGAAGTATTATTTATTACTAAAGCGGGGAATTGTTATATTCTCTCTTATGTGCTTACTATTATTTAGAATGGTGATCTGATTTGTTCTGGATAAAGTCACTGTACAAAGTCATTATTAACATGAATTATAATGAAATCTACTTAAAAAGGACGAAATTCATTTAATTTTAGGCATGAATTGGTCATTAAATATAATAATTTACGTTATTACAGCCTTCAAATTTAGAATACTTGATCTTTTTCTTTTCAGTAAATACTCATACGAGTGGAAGCTCAACGAAGTTCAATCATTAATTGGAACAAAGTGAATAAATGTGAATAGGAATAGCCGTTATTGTTTCTACACATACATTCTTTTAATATTTCAGACTCAAAGTTAAGTCAATGAAAATGGAAGCTCAATTTGGGAAGAATACCGAAATTCGCTTTTTATAATATCACAATGATTATAATAATTATGATCTAATACCTTCGACATACTACCAAGTTAATAATAAAATTAGTGAGTATACCTTCAGACGGAATTGCCCGAATTGGAAACACATACGAAAATTTCCAAACTACCATTTATTCTGATATTTACTATCAACAATTTTAGTTAAGCTACTACTAACTCGTATTTAATTAGCTACTTTTTAATCATTCATCATTAAGCTTTTTACATTCTAAGTAGAATATTGCTTTCCCTTTCTGGGAATTACAAATCCGATTGGCGGGATGGATTAGTTCCCATATTTCATAGTTGAGATAAATTAATGTTGATTTCACCACAGCTTGTGGATGCCCACTAGAAAGCCAAGCTAAGAAATTTTGTATAGTCCGTAATTTGAACCCAGAATTTTTGCTCTGTACTTAACCAGCGGTTACATCACTCCACGGCTGTGGCTACTTTTAATAACTCGATATTTTGAAGTTTTATATTATCTAATATCAACGAGTTAATAATTTATATATTTAAATACTTTTTTTAATAGGTATATTAAATTATTCGCAAATTTTTCATTTGCAAAAAAGGTAATAATCATTAATTTTCTGTGTGTCAAAGGTATAAGGTTAGCTAACTAAAAATTGAAGCCATAGCGATTATGACCCATGGATTTTTTTAATATATTTAAAAAATTGGTCTTTGTAGAAGGTCGGAAATGCTGTGATAGACAAACACAAATTCAATTCCGGAAACAATATGTCTTTCCACATGCCGACGGCTAGTCACGTAAACTGACAAATTCTTCACGATAAATCAAAATCAGATTTCAATAATTTTAAACCAACCAGTAACAGCTCAGATTTATAAAAATCACGTGAAAATTACGCACTCTTGGTTGTGGACGGAGGATATAATATATTTTGACGATATAAAGATATTTCTTTTTTTTCTCAAGTACCTCGTCAAGTTTTTCTGACGTTGGAAAACTTGATCGAAGCCGAGATGATTTACTAGAAAAATGTGAGTAACGGGGTAATTTTCTATTGCTTTTCTTTAAATTTAAATCGTAGCAGTATAGTCGGTACAGCATGTTTGTATCGACCAATAAATTAATAGAACCACTTTTCGCGCTTTTAGCATAATGCCGATGTATACTTGGAAAACAAAGTTTTCTTAAAAATAGTAAAAACTTAGATTATTCTCCTATATATTCTTATATTATATAAGAGTTATTTTATTATTCTACAACTTTATAAATGATTAATTAATAATAATTAATAATAAACTTGAAGGAATACTTTGGAAAACGTAAACAATATACCTACATCATTGTTAATAAAAATTAAATATCACCAGAAAAAGTTCAAACGCAAAATTATTATTTGCTGCTCCGAGTAAAATATTAATGAAATTTTGCAATACTTGAAGATTTTATAAAACTGCCATTGTTAAATTTATTATTAGGTAATAAATTGTTTACATTATACTTCGAGCCTTTGTGTTCTACTCTTCACCGCGCTTATAAAATACTTCAAAAATTATTTTTTTTTGTTTTTTATATACTTATACATACATAAGTATTTGTTATAAACAAATATAATTTACAACAAATACAATATAAAGTAGATAATGCTTGATATTCTTTACACGATTTTCAAGAACAATTAAAGTTAAAGTCAGTCACGATAGCAAAATAGATACAAATAGTTATTCTTAGGTACTACAATTATTATGAAAATAGAAAAATTTAATTATAAAGACTATAGGATATGAAGATTTTCACAATTCTTAAATTTTGAGTCTTCTTTACCAAAAAGCCAGGTAAGCATTTGTCTAGCTTTCATACTTGCCCTGACAACTCCTCTGCTTTTGTACCATTGCGCTTGTCCATGATCACGGTCATCGTAATGAAAACCTTTTAATCTGATTTGGGTCAATACTCCTACCAAAAGTTCATCAACGTTGTGGTTAATACCCACTGATATTTCCATAAATTTTGCTCTATAAGTACAAGCTAAACATTTTCCATCTGAAAAATAGTAAAAATTAGTAGGTAACCAAAACTATTTCGTAATAATATCTAACTATTAAAAAATATTTTTTTTAAATATTTATAAAATAACCTAAGATGGTTAAATTATATATTATATAATATACCTATGTATATGCTATGTACCAAGCCCGAAATTGCACAGTTCGCGCTCTGCACAGTGATTTTTGTACCGAGCGCGAAGTGTACCAGGCTACTTTGTACGAAGTGCGATTTACCGGGCTTAGTATTACGAGATTCGTACTGTTCGGGATCTGTACAACCCATTTGTACAGAGCTGTTAGTTTTAACCTTCCTGTCAACTTGGTACAACTTCATATTGTACAAAGCTTGACAAAACAGGTTTATTATCGTCGGTATCAAAACGTATAGGCGTATCTTACTTTTGCCTGACTGACATAAGCAGTTATATAAAGCTGCATATAACATTAACAAGAAACATTTTTACTCGGAAAATGTTTGAAAATTGTTTAATAGTCACTGACAGACATTTTATAACCATTTCCAAAGAAAAAATTTTACTTGGAGAAACGTTATGCAGCTATAACTAAATGTTAGTCAAAAGTGTAGGCATATCATGTAAAGACAGGGATTTTAAATATATAATAAACTACCAAGATCACTTGATTGGCCTCCTTTGAAATCAATAACAGCAGCGGAGGTTAGTTACAATTTAATTAATATTTTTTTGCATTTTTGATGCTCGTTTGATTCTCCAGTCAGATAACGGACGAGAATTTGTTAATTTTATCATAGGAGAATTGATCGTCATGTGGCCCCAATTAAAAATTGTCCATGGTAGGTTTTACTAGGTTTTGAATTTTCTTTTTTTGTTTTTTATTCAAGGAATTAGGTTATATTACATAGAAATAAATACCCACCCACCTTGTGAGGAAACTGATCGACTTCGGGCTAAATCAATTTTATTTGCTACTAAAATGGCAGGTCTTGCTCGGAGTAAATCTGCATCTTGCAAACGCGTTAGTTCTACTTCTGCTTTTAAAAAACTAGCTTTGTCCACAACCGAATAAAGTATTACAAATGCATCAGGTGGATGTAATTTGTCAATTTCCTAAAACAAATAATAAGTTTGAATTTAATTATTAAGTAATAACAAATTTATTAGAAGTTAAAAGTAGTTTTACTTTTTAGGCCAGTCATTATAACAAAAAAGGTATAGAAAATTGAAAAAGTTTTTAAATTTTGAGACAAGGGAATAATAATAATTCTTACTCATTCTTACTTATCACTTTATCAGTTATCAATAATAATATAAGAGAACCTACGTCATTCTTGTGTTAATAAAAATAAGAATAGTTACGATCAGAGATCGGTCGCCCAGGTACTATAAATAATATGAGTGAGTAACACAAAAGGTTACTGTTATGCGTAATGCGTTTTTGCGTTACCATCTCAACCCAACCAATTTGCTATAATTCTCTCGTTAGTATATTATGTCTCCCTTTACAAGGGTAAATATAACATGTCAAAATAGTGAATAAATAAATACAGTATTAACTCAAAATTTTTAAAGAATTGTTATGGGAACTACGTAAATCCGCAAAGGTTCAAGATAATCGGACTTGTAAAATCAGGTGAAAATTGAATTACAAAATTTGTAGCAAACATAAACAAAGATGATGTAAAGTTAAGTTACTTCAAGAAAATGTAGTGTTTAGCGTCATTACATTTTTGGAATTTTATAATAATTGTGCAATACGATTTAAAATATACTGACGAAGAACAAAAAGTTCTATTTATTAATAAATAATAACCCTTATTAGAAGTTTAACTTCTTATCAATTATTCATTAGTAGTATTCAACTTCGTAGTGAAATTTTCCAACAGGAAGCTAACTAAATAGAAGATAACCAAGTTTCATACTGAATATATCGATGTGTTTTCAATGCTATTATTTAGGAAACAAAAGCATTATGTCTTCACAAATTTCAAAGTTACAAGTTTTATTTTAATGTTCTGTGTTGGTAAGTCTTTTTACGTCAACAACGCATTTCACAATACCAACAGAGTGTATAGGATAAGAAAGTATTGTGTGGGTATTTAATAAACGGCAAGAGATTTGGTGAATAGCATTGTCCGATGCAATATCGAGCAATTCATGTTTTACGTCATATTATCTTCAGAACTTAATGAATTATTCTTATCGTTCATTTTATAATAAATTGTTTTTTGATGATTATATATTATATGGGTTTACGGACTAATTAATAAAGATTATACATAAATCTTCTACGTTTCGCTATTTTATTAATTAGTCCATAAACCCATATAATATAATAATAATCAAAAAACAATATCTTCAGAACGTTACAAAAATTTCTATAATATTGCTATAGTTTTCACAAATCTTTAAATCTGTGTTTTTTGTAAACACGAAAATAAAAATTTACGTGGATTGGAATATGTAAACTAGAAATTAGAAAAATATTTGATTTGAAGCTTTCCGTCAACTTTCATTTTCTCTCACATATTGCATTGAGTAAATAAATTTATATTTTGTTTTGTGTTATCTGTACAATTTTTTTAAAGCAAACTAGGTAGGAGAAGGTTGTACAAAAAACCAGGTACCAGTGATTGTATTCCAGGAGGAACTGTTATCTAACAGATAATATAACTACATAGTCTCATATTAATAGACTACTGTTAGTAATTTTTATAAATATTGCTATTTCGTGCAGTTTAACAAGCAGAGTTATCTCTTGCTTTAATTTCAAATTAAGTTATCGTGTACAACTTTATTTAGATGATATGTAGTATTATCAAAAGTGTAACATACTACCTTAGATTTAACGTAATATTTTCATTAATGTTCATAATTGTTAAATAATTTTATTCACGAATGGATAAATTCGAGTACCACGTAGATTGCTAAAACCAAGTACCCTAAAACCAATAGAGAGGGATGACTCAACATTATCAGATGACATGAATTCTTCAAGTCTTTGCTGCAATAAATTATTTGCAAAATTTGGAGAAAAGTGAATACGTGCCTTTAATGCCAACAATGGTTCCATAAAGCTTTGTGCTGGTAGTATAGATGATGTGAATTAACTAACCCTCTTAATTAACTGAACCTTTAAAACTGACACATATGCTTTATTACACAATGTATATGATCATAAAATCTGGAACATATAATAATCTAAATTTTATCGTCGACCTTGCTGAAAAATAAAAAGTTTTTTGTGTTTTCTGTCAAATTTGCCCCATTACAGATAATGTGCTTTACTAGTGAAGCCGACAAAATAGAATATTTTTCTTTAGTTTGTAGCGACACTTTATGTTACACTTTATCGAAAACCTGGTTAATGTCGAGAAATGCAACTGAGGAATATCTCATATTTTCTAAGTCGTTGATGATTTTTTGGATTATTCTACGCACTTGTTCAATTGTGCTATGCTATCCTCTGAAACCAAATTGGTGAAATTGGTTCCAGAGTTTGTTTTCTTATAAGGGTGTTTTTTTAGCTGCATGAGAACTTTCAATAGGGATAACAATTCAATCAAGATTGCTATGGAAACAGTTTTTTGACATTTGTGTTTAGCAAGGTTTGGCATTTGATAATGCATAGATTGACCATTGAACAACGCTATCAAATTATAGAAATATATTTTAAAAATCAAAGCTCTGTTCGCCAAACATATAGAACATAAAATTTTGTTCAGTGACGAGGCACATTTCTGGTTAAATGGGCATGTGAACAAACAAAATTGCCGTATATGGAGTGAGACCAATCCGGGACATTATCTTGAGACTCCATTGCATCCATTAAAATTGACTGTTTGGTGTGGAATACACGCCAACGGCATCATTGGTCCATATTCCTTTGAAATGAGGAAGGAGCTGCCGTTACGGTGAATGGTGTGAGATATCAACACATGCTCAATACATTTTTGTTTCCAAAACTTCAAGAACTAAACATTGACAACTTATGGTTCTAACAGGATGGTGCTACGTGCCACATGGCCAACGAAACCATCAATTTATTGAAAAGACAATTTGGTGACAACATTATTTCAAAACGTGGTCCTATCAATTGGCCTCCAAGGTCGTGTGATTTGACACCTCCAGATTATTTTCTGTGGGGGTATGTTAAATCCATGGTTTATGCTAACAAACCAACAACTCTAGAAGCATTGGAGGCTAATATTCAGCAAGCCATTTATTAAATAAAGCCAGAAATATTGGAAAAAGTGGTCAAAAATTGGACTGAATGGATGCGCTTCGTAACCATTAGTCGTGGTGGTCACATGCTGGAAGTCATGTTCAAATCATAATTGCCTTTAACTGTACTTTCATAAAAAAATTATAACCAAAACATTCCGTCAGGTTTTAAATGTTTTATTTCATTTTGAAATTCTCATGCAGCTAAAAAAACACCCTATGTACCGGTTTTAGACGTTTAAGAAAAAGCTTTTCAAATACTTGTAAGAGTGTTGGTAATAAACCAATTAGACAGTACGATGCTACGTTTTTCAACTTTTTTGATGGCCTTTGACAGAAGGATTACTTGAGCAACTTTCCACTGATTTGGAAAATACTCTAATCGTAAGACTGCGTTATAGATAAATGTTAGGAGTTTTATACATTTAGGTGTGAGTTCTTTTAGGATTTTTCCTGTTATTAAATCAAACCCAACTGATTTCTTTAGATCGATGACATTGAGAATTACGCGTTTAACTTCTTTGATTTTAAATTTTTTTATAGGTAAGTTTATTTGTATAATGGAGTTTCTAAGTAAAAAAGAATTTAGGACTTTTCATTTGTGGTGAGTGTCGAAGGGGATGACTTAAATACAATTAAAAAATGTTTTGCAAAGACATTATCGCTATATTTATCGCTTCTTGCCCACTCTCTATTATCTTTTCAAATTGGTTGTTGTACAACCTTGATATTCTTCGTACCTTTCCACAATTAATAATCATTTGTTTCTGAGGTTGACAAGTTGCTAATGTATTCGTTAACTGACTGATTTTTAAAATTGAAGAGTAACGTCTTAAGCTTTCTAGATTTTTTATTAAATATATTTTTATCTTTGACCATTCTTATTGTTTTGAACTTTTTACGGGCTTTACGCTTCTCTGAAATTTTTTGCTTAATTATTATTGCCGAGGACTCTCTAATGCACGTTGTATTGGAGTCAGAAGTTTGAAAACCATCTCAGCATTTTGAATAGTTCTTGTCAGATATTCCATTGAAATTATGAAATAATATTAAAACTTAAATCATATCGAGTTATTAAAGTTAAAATTACGGCTATCCCTAACGATAAAAAAGACTTCATCAATCATCATCGAACACTTCAACAACTTTCATCATAGACTGCAATTTACTATCGAAAAAGAAATAAATAATGCCATAACTTTTTTAAATATCAAGCTGATTCATTAAGGAAATAATATTAAATACATGTGGACACAGAAACCAATATGGTCTGGTAGATAACTTAATTACAATGTGTATCACCATAAAAGTCATAAAATTAGAACAGCCATTGTATTAGACTTATTGACAAAGCACTTAAACTAACGCATGGCGATTTTAGAAAGGATACTCTGAATATTGCAAAGCGAACTCTGATATTGATAGTAATTATTTTTATCCACTTGTAATTAAATTAATCAATGTAATTAAGTTAATAAATTGTACAACAGACATATTAAAAAAAAACCATAACAACTGTTCTGTGATTCCATTTATCAGTGGCTAAGTGAAAAAATTAAAAAAAACCTTAAAGAACACAATATCAATACCACTTTTAAATCGCTTAATAACATTAATCTTTTATAAACTAAACTGAAAGACCCGATCTCTTATGAGAAAAAATCTGACCTAATCTATCAAGTAGACTGTATACCAACTGCAACTTGGTGTACATTGGACAAACAAACCAATGGTTGAAGAAAAAATAAGTGGACACATCTCAACATCAGAAGTAACAAACCAGAATCTACAGCCATCGCCAAGCATATTTTAGTACATAGATGGACAGACTGCGGACTTTGAAAACACTAAAATCATCAAGTCAGTTTCCAATTACAAAGATCGGCTGGTACATAAAATTAATGATCTGCATTAAGAAAACCAACAACACCATAAACCGACAAACCGACACAGATGGCTTAAGCAACATTTATAGCCAATTACTTATTAAAGTTCCCTTACGTATAGGGATAGGTTTCCCTTTTTTGCCAAAACACAATTTAGGTTTTTTCTAAATCACTACCTTAGATTTTTATTTAGTCACCATTCAAATAACAATACTTGTTCATGTTTCCATGACTTGCATACATGTATCAAATTTTAAAACTTTGTTTTAAGGTAGTTCCAGCGTGAAATCACGTGATAGAGACACACGAATACCATCACCTACTATCAAATATTTTTGGTTATGGTGATCTAGCAACGTTGTACTGAAGAAATGTCAAAACAATTATGATTTATGGTTATAGGACTTGTATGTTTTGACAGTTCTTCCATATCAAACTGTCATTCGTTGACACATACCTATGAGCAGCGTTGCCGAATCACCATTGAATGTAAAAAGAACGTGTTGAAATTAAACAAAAATGATATTTTAAATTCTTATATCTTGCAGACAAAAAGGCGAAGTGTTATTTTTCTTTTTTTAATTTGCTTGAAAACCATTTTTCTTTACTTTCCTAAATTTTTTTAAAATTCTATCGAGTGGTTTTCTTTATTTAATAGAAAATAGTTGGGCGCATAGAAAGTATCACATGCTTTAAATGGGAGGTGAGCCTGAAAATTGCTAACTTTGTTATTAAATATCTTTGCTTCTAAATGGTCAAAAATTCTAAAACTTAGGGATTTATTAGTAAACGTTATTCTTAGCCTATAAACAAAAATTTAAAAAAATCTACCGAAAAATGCTTTTACGCTGGAACTACCTTAATAAATAATAATTCATCTGACTTATTAACTTAAAACTTATTAAAGTTTTAATATTATTTAATATCAACGAGTTAATAATTTAACAGTCTAAAATTAGGAAAGCTTAAATGATTCAATTGATTTTTTAATTAATAGTAGGTAAATCGATATACTAATTAAAGCTTTAATATTATGCACTAAAATTAAGTCCTAAATTTGGGTTTTTACATTTCAGCAGTAAGATAATTCTTTCTTTATTATTTCTTTATTCTTTATTTTTTTTTCAATTCTTTATTATCAGCAGCTCAGATTGAAAGTGCTTTCCAAAATTCTAAATTACTATTTATAAATAATTATTTCATGAACAGAAACTCGAATTTTAACTTATTACTGCTAAAAATTTAAATAATATAATGTCCTTTTGCAATTTAGCCCCTAACAAAAAGCATTGTGGGTAATTTTTTAATTTTAAAATTTGATAAATATTTGATTTTAAAATCGGTTAAACTTTTGAAAAATTTGTGCATATATATGCACAATAGAAGACCTATAGGTCTTTTTAATTTTTCCTTCTATTGTAAATAGCAACACCCCATTTTTTATAACAGCAAACAGTGCATCATGCGCAGTTACTTTCGCTGAGTGTGTGCATGCGTAGAAATTCTCAGCAAACATTGAGAGTTTGTCATTCATCATGTTACGTGTTAACACATTGAATGCCATGGGGATCACCGGTGACCGGCGAAGCCAAGATTATTAGAAACACATAAAACACTATATATATTCAAAATAAATAAAATAACAGTGCCTTTCAGCACCGCGAAGGTCGCCGATGACCTCAGTGAATTAAATGCGTCACAAATAATTACAAAAATTAACTGTTACGTATTGTAAATAATATTTCATCAAAATATGCAACACATACTAAGAAATTCATTGTGGCCGTAAGGGCAAGCCATATAAAATTAGCGTGTCATTCAGCGTGTTAATCATAAATTAATTATAAATCTGCTAAACTTCATGTCAATACAGTATTATACTTTCCAAGAAAATAATCTAAATTCATATTTTCTATGTCTAAATTTCAATGGTCTAAATCTGAAGGGAACCATGACTTTTCTAGTGAATTCGTCTGCTGGACTTAAACATTGCAAGAGGCCTAGAGAACCCCTGGTCCCCTGTTTTTACGCGCTTGGCAATAATATTGTTTTATAATTTAAAATATTGCAAACAAATTAGTATTATTTTTTTACCTTGGAATTTACTATGTTGATAAATGTTAGTTCTGATTCTTCTCCATTGAGCATAATTGAAACTGATTGCTGGCCTGTATTATCTAAAATATAAAACAAATTATAATATAATAAAGTATTAGTTGGATGAATTATAAGCAAGTAAATAAAATTAAAAGGACATTTCTATAACTATTATATGAACTAAAGCAAAATGAAAATATTAACATTAATTAAATATAAAATAATATTAAAGCTTTATAATATTTATAATAACTCGTTATTATAAAGCTTTAATATTATTTAATATGAACGAGTTAGTAATTTAACATTTTTAATTAAATATATTTTAGTCATTTGTACAAGGGTTATGGATTTTTAAAGAATATTCTGAATTTTTCAGCATTTAGATGAATAACAAAAGATATAAATACATAATAATATAAAATTTGATGAATATATAGTTTTTAAATTTTTGTCCGGTGAAGTTTTAATTTATTATAATCCATACGTATATTGGTAATGATTCAAGTCGGCGTTGACTTGCCGTTTGACTAACTTAATAAAGTTGGTATTCTTCTTGTTAGATACCTATTTATTATAAAATATGAAAAGAGGTGAGTAAAAGAGGTGAGCTAAATGAACGGGCTAAGGACCGGACTCTGGGCTAGAGGTTTGATCCCCAACCCGGCTACAAAATTTATCCAACTTCATTATGACCCTCTTTCTTCGAAAAGCAATGGCAAACCACCGAGAGTAATTTGCCAAGAGAACCATTTAATATTAATGGTTGCCAACCACCGATAGATGACGTCACCTTAAGAAGAAGATGAAAAGTAAAACTGCTCATACAAGTTTCTTTTTTAAATTAAGTTTTTGTTTCTTGTAGGCTTAAATAATTGCGACATTATGACATTATCAATTAATATAACATAAAACATGTTTTTTATGATTAAATTATATGAAAAAAATAACATTTGAATTTACAATAAGCGTAAAAGATCTGTAATGTGGTTGTTTGGCCTTCGGTCTCGCTGGGTGAGAAATGTGGCTATTACATGACTTTCCTATACATATTAATGTTATGGTCACCATCATATAATATATTACGTTTTGCATACTAATTCATTAAAGTTTTCAAAAAAGTAGCTAATAGTTTTGGCTGCCCTTATGATTTGGCGCCGAGGTGCAGTGTATCTACCTAGTGTATGACCCATAAAATACAAGAAATAGTTTTAAAAAATAAGATTGTTTTTGGCCGCTTCTATTATTTGGCGTTCATGTCCGGTTTGCATGGTATACCTATGATCTTTACATTACAAGAAGTAAAACATTTTTTTAAGAAAACAATAGGATCTCGTTGATCCAGTCATGCGAGTCACTCTTTTACTTCCACTTTCAAGTTTCCGTAAACCAAAAAAAATTTTTTTTTACTACAATAGTATATGAGTATACGTTGTATACCATATGTAGTATGGTAAAGTAAAATTAGGTTGTCAAATTTTAGTATGCAAAAGAGACCTTTTGATACTTAGCGATAGTAGCAAATTATAGTGGAGTTAGAGAGCCAAAAGAATTTCACATCTGAAATGATAAATTTAAATTAAAATTTTTTCGAAATCTCTTTAAACTATGCCGAAATTACACACATAACATAGCGATTTGGTGATAACGGAGTGCAGTTGTTCGATACAGTAAATACAACTTGTGTTATTATAATAGCTAAAAATTTTAAGCTCAAGTTATATCATGTGCACAAAATAAATTATATAATTTATAAACATTTTTTTAACATTAAAAATGATCAAAAATATTTTGATTAAATATTTATATAAATATTCATATCAAATTTTGAAACTTTGTTCTGATGACGGATGGAAGTAATCCTCCGAAAGCTTAATAAATAATTTAATTGATTTTTTAATTTTTAATAACTCTATATAATTAAAGTTTTAATATTATTTAAAAATGATCAAATAATAAAAAAATTAATAATATACGTGATAACTTCATAAGAAAACATTAATGAAAAATTACATACTTTTATGAATTGAATTGAATTATTATCACTAAATTATCATTATTTTGAATAATACACAAAAGGAGTTAATTGAAAATTACAATTTTTTTCATAAATTAACATTTATTTTCACTCGAAATTGTTATTTTAATAAATATTGCTTATTTTATTGCTAATTAAATTACCTCCAATCATTTTAAAACATATAATTTTATGATTTCTCATTATTAATATATTACTATGAATTTTAGCAGTAAAATAACTTATATCTTACTATTTTAATATTCATTGTTTACCTTTGTTGTAATCTTTATTTAGGAGAACAATTAATAATACAAATTAATACATTTTTTATTAGTAACGTTCGGTGGATGTGTATGTACCGCTTCGGTTTTGTCCGTTACCTGGTAACGATCGAGTGCAGACGTGTTTAAAATTGCTCCTCGAAATATCACAAGTTTTACCAAAAATACCGTTAATTTTCTGTTAAGGAGGTATATGACGTACAGTCCAGTCAGAAAGTCCCGTCAAATTGTACATGACAGAAGTATGAGCCTACCCGTAGAGAATGAACTTTTCTCAAGAGTGTACTTCAAAAAATTAAAAATTTCAGCTGGCAATAACAGCCTTTTAGCATGTTAAAGTCGATATGTTATGAATCATAAGATTAAATTAGAACATAAAATTTCGATAGTTAACAGGAAATTTAAGTAAAATAAGAAAATAAAATAATTAAATATCCTTTTGAAATTAATAAGAATTTCGACAACGTCGCAGATCCAGCCTCGTTTGCGCGGAGTAACTTTGTTATGTAAATGAAATAAACGTACGTTGCATTATAATATTACATCTGTCACTTCGTTAAACTGCTTAATTTTTATTTACATTTATTTCTTTTAAATGTACTTGAAACTTTTAACCATTCCTAATCTTCAATCTATTGAACTTGACAGCAAATGAGCAAAAAAACTTGACAGTTACATTTTATAAGCACACATTTGTGAGGTTATATCTCTTAATTTAATGAACTCTAAGACGTACGTTTTGTACATTTTGATGCATATAATTTTTTCGATGAGTCATACTCGACTTTAGGTGAATTTGACTATAGCAATTTATTATTTATTAATTAATTTTGTTATGTTTCGTAAGAAATAATAAAAAAGTTTGAAAAGAATTGTACATAATACACCCGTCTTAAGCTATTTCATGAAACTTGAAATTTCCCGCGCTATCCACCATTTGCGACGTTGCTGTCAACATAACCCACATTAGCCATGGCTGATATTTATTTTAAAATTTACATTTTTAAAACTTAATTATATTTATAACTAGGTATCCTCAACGTGATTTTATGTTTTCAAAAGTTTTAGCAATGTTTTTTCTATGCACCGTGAGTTTTTCAAACATTTCTCATTATTTTTTCATTATGAAATTGATCAAAACGTGAGTAGATGTGAGACCTAGTATGCCATTACAATGTTAAATGAACGATTTTTAATCTAGTCTTAAAAAAAAACCGTGAACCCTAGGTCTCTGAAATTTTCACAGAACACGTATCAATTATATTTTTGTCTATTCTAAAAATTTCTAATTGATCTCATTATTTTGACTTAACTCCTAAACCTCCTTAATAATTTTACTTCGTTTCGTATTTGAGTTTCCTCTAGTTTCAAGTTCGTTAATAATAATAAGTTCCAGTTTAATTTTGTTCATTTTAGTTGCGTTATATAAAATTTGGTTCGACATTTGGTTGACATTTATTAATTATAAACTTCAAAAATAATATTACAAAGAGCGAACAAACAATTATGAATAATAACATGGGAGAAATCTCCACAAATGTTAATAGTTAATAGTGCAACACCAAATAGCCTGGAAAATTTATGGCAGCGGTTATCCTAACCAAAGCCAAAAATTAATAGTGAAGTAATAAACAGCAATCTTACTTTCTTTCCTTTCCGAAGACCTGGAAGCATGGCATTACAGTACCTATACACAAACCAAACAAAGACCAGAAGAAACCCCTCAGTTACAGGCCCATCACGTTATTAAACACGATGGCCAAAGTAACTGAGAAGATCATACTAACGTGACTCGACAAGGAAGAAACGACACTCAACATCACGAGCCCCTATCAATTCGGGTTCACTGCGGGTCTTAACACGACTTTGAAGGTGACCCGGATTGTTAAAGACGTGATAGACAAATTTAACAAAGACAAAGTAACAGTAATGACACTATTAGATTTCGAGAAAGCGTTCGACCGAACCTGGACCGATGGTTTAATTTAAAAACTGCTAAACTACGGGTTTAGCAAAAGCATAACGAAACTTTTACATTCTTACCTCACCGGAAGATCGATTGCGGTCAGGGTGAACGACACCATCTCCGACCTGAAAAACATCCAGGAACAACAGCAAATACACTTGGACATGATTAAACGATACTGCGACAACTGACAACTTTCAGAAACTGACCCTAGACGGACAACCGATTACTTCTCAAAGGACGGTGAAATACCTAGAAGTCACGATGGACTCCAGGTTAAATTTCGACTCGCACATTAAGACACGTAGACAATTAGCTTATGGAGCTATGCGCAAGATATACCCCCTGATGAGAGGAGGCACGATGAGTTCGGAAAATAAGCGTACGCTATACAAAGTCGCGTTAAGACCGATCTTAACGTACGCTTGTTCTGCATGGTCGAACGTGTCCAAGACACGCTTTCAACCTTTGCAGGTTTACCAGAACAAATGGCTCCGTCTCGTCACGGGAGCAGATCGATACGTACGACTGACTACACTACACGAAGATACGCAGGTAGAATTTTTTCGAGACCACGTAACGCGGTTATCGGAAAAATTCTACATCACCCAGCTACACAAAAGTACACTAACGACAACCATGACGCGCGATAATGCGCAACGCAAATATAAACTGCCATTCCAAACGCTACCTTCCTTCACAACACCCACGACGTGACAAAAACGCCAATGAAAAACTTGCAGCTACGCCAATGGTCGGGAATCCCTCTAACTTGAGATGCCGGGGTGAAAACCAATAGCATACTACAGCGCGCGTAAAGCGTAATCCGTTTTGGTGTTGCGACAGCGTCTCTTCCTTGTTTGTATGCTGTTTTGTCTCGCTGTTTGTCTGTTGTGTTTGTTTTGTGCCATTTTTGTTGTTATTTTGTTTACCGTAAGATGGGGTAACATTGGCTCATTTTTAAGCAACTTATTTGAAATATTTAGTAATAAATTATATACCGGGTGCTGAATGAGTTAGGCGAACATAGGATATTAACGTGTAAAAACTTATTTTTGCAAATTCCTGCTTCCCTAATTATTTTAGAGAAAAATTGAAAGATACAAATATAATGTAGAAATATAAACTACGAATGATAAGAGCATTAGATTTTATCTAGCTTTTAAGTAAATGGTCAAAAAATTCTTTTGAAATTGTTAAAATTTTTATTTATCAAACTGGCCATGTATAAGTTTCCAAGGTAATATTCCATTTTATGAAATTAAAATTTAATAAAGTGCAAAACTGTCAACAACGTGCGATTGTTTTTTATTACTTATCAAAAATAATCACCTCGGCGTGAATGAATGGCGTGAGCTGAAAAATCGGGAAAGAGGTTAGTCAGACCTGGCGAAATGACTGAAGGTTTCTTGGATCTCCTCGGAGGACATTCCGAACCTGACAAGCTCCAAAGTAACCCTAGCTATTTCACGCTTAGAGGCGGTGAATCTACCGTTTTCGTCGGTAGAAAGTTTGTTGAAGAGTTTATCTTTTTTGGGAGCCTCAGATGTATTCCTTGAGGAAGCTGATTGAGCGGGTTTTGATAGGGTCACCTGGACGTTCTGGGAGAGAGCCGATTGACTGGGGTTTGACCGGGCCAACTAAGCGTAAGAACGTTCATTGGTGACCGGTCTGTACAAAAGTCTCGGTTGGTTGTTAAAGGGGACTGATCGCGGGGGAGCTTGCGCTTTCCACATTTTAGGATATGACTTACAGCCCTGGTAGCTAGCTGGGTGGTCACCACCACAGTTAGTGCAGGTAGCCGTACCCTTGGGCCTGGTGCACTCGGCTGTCCAGTGCTGGCCTGGACATTTTACACACCGGGGTGTGGCCTTGCAGCAACTCCGAGCGTTGCCGAAAGATTGACAGCGGTGACACTGCCCAATCTTTCCAAAAAAAATTTTTTTTATTTCGGTGAGTTGATTTATCTGGACAGTTACCCATAACATAACTTGCGACATTATTAGGTGTCGTCCTCTACCGACCACAGTACCAAACATACTCATCGCGTCACTAATTTACTCCCAATCTTACGTTTCCGTGGACCGATTTTAACCAAAACGTAACCAAATCTAAGTTTCAATATAAAAGTACTAAATATAAAATTTGGTTGAGAAATTCCTATTAGTTAGGGCGCTAGAGCGCACACAAACTTAAGTGACATACAGACACACAGCCACACACCCACACAGACACCCACACCCAGACATACAGACACACAGACATAGACACGAAAAAATTTTTTTTTGATTACATAACTTTCCCATTCGGTATGGTAAAGTAAAAATTTTAGAAATAATAAGCTGAACTTAAAACTAAAATGCTAAATAGTTTTTTTTTAAATTTCTAAAAAAAAACTTTTAATTTAAACACAAACTCTTCTTCTGTCGTCTGGTACCACAATTAAAATATTATCGTTGCATTTACGATTTCTATACTACCAACAAACATTTTTTGTAAGGTGGGTCAATGTTACCTTGAAAATGCCAATGTTACCCCATCTTACGGTATTAATTTTTAGCTCATTTTATCAGTGTTTGTTTAGTTTGTAAATATTGTAAATATTAATTAAGATTTTATTCTATTGTAAAACTAATTATTTTAAGTTGGTTTTTATGTATTTTTCCAACAATTTTTAGCGCAAATTTTAATTTACTACGATAATTTCAAATTTTAAAGAAAAAAATTTAATTTTTTTAAAAACATTTTATTTGTTACATTTTAATTTAATTTGGAGATATGTTTTTTAACAAGGTGCTCCTGTTTTTTATTCAATTAATAATGCAGGTACACCCGGCGCTGTGCGTTCGGCTATACCTGCAACAATGTAAAAAAAATTTTAATTTAATAAAGTTCTGTTCAATGTCAAATGCTTCGGTTTTATGTTTTGTAATCCCAAGTTCAAATCTTAGCGAAGTTCTTTTTTTTACTTATGTAATATAAATTAAGCCACAGCCGTGGAGTGATGTGACCGCTGGTTGAGTACAGAGCGGAAATTCTGGGTTCAAATCGCGCACCATACAGAATTTATTAGCTCGGTCTTTCAGTGGACATCCACACGGTGTGGTGAAATAGATATTGATTTATCGAAAATAAGTAATATGGGGACTAATCCACCCCACTAATCGGATTTGTAATTCCCAAAAAAGGGAAAAGCCATGTTCTACTTAGAACGTAAAAAGCTTAATGAATGAATATAAATTAAGTCACGTTTTAGATCTTCATAATAATAATTATTATTAGAGGAGAAGGTCCAAATATCGACTAGGGTCTAAAATCCGACTAGCAGTGGTAGACGTACTTCGAAAAGCTGCAGCCTTGATCAAAAATTTGGAAACAGTGGTCCATTATGTTGTTATTTTTTTCCATCTTTGTAAGGATTTGTCCATATAAGCTTTAAACAGAGTAGGAGAAAGTTAGCACCCTTGTCTTAGTCCCTTTGTAATTTCTATGGGATCTGTAAGCTTATTTCCTATTTTTATTTGTGTGGTAATACCTTCATATAGTCGGCGGGCCGCATTAATTAGTGGCGGTTTTATACCATATTCTTGCATTTCTTTCCACAGTTTTCCTGTGGGTACACTATCGTATGCCTTCTCCAGGTCTATCAATGCCATGTGAGTCTCTATATTACGTTGTAGTCTTTTTTCTAGTAATATTTTAATAGTGAATATATTATCTATTGTAGATCTTCCACTTCGAAATCCTGATTGTTCTTCGGATTGTTTGTCTGCTATGTCCTTCTCGATCATATTCTTTATTATTTTGGAATATAATCTGCCGATAGTACAAATCACTGCAATTCCTCTATAGTTTTTGGGATCGTTCCTTTCTCCCTTCTTATAAATAGGTGTTATATATGATGTTTTCCATTCAGCAGGAATCTCTTCTCCATTTAAGCATCGCTCGTATAACTCCTTAAGCATAAGTTTCAATTTATTTGGGCCATTTTTTATTAGTTCTGGATTTATTCCCTCCGGACCTGGCGATTTCCGTAACTTCATTGTTTTTATTACTTCTTCTAATTGTGTCCAGCTCAACGGTAACGGCTCACTTTGTGGTAGATCGCATTTAAGATGTTTAAATTGAGGTCTCTTTTCTTGTAAGAGATCTTCAAAGTGTTCCTTCCATTGCTTTTCAGTTATTCTCAACAGGTTTATTTTATTAGATGTGTTAGTTCTTATTGATTTTATTGTCTTCCATGCTTCTGAGCTCTTTGTTCCTCCAATAAATTGATCCATATATTTGCATTTATTTGTCCATGTTGTATTTTTTTTCGTAATGACTTCATGCTTAATTTCTCTGCTCAATCTTCTGTATTCCTCTCTGTCCCCATAATCCTTACTCTGAATATACCTTAGATATAGCTGTTTTTTCTTCTTTATTTTTTTCTCCAATTGTTCGCACCACCAATATGGCTTTTGTTGAGGGACAAGTGTTCCTAGAGTTTCATGAGCTGCTTGCAATATGCATTCCTTTATATGCGTATACTCTTCTTCTGTAGATCTATTTTCTATTTTTAACTTATCTTCTAATCTTTTCTTGTATTCGCGTTTTACATTACCGTTGGTGGCGCCACCGTCAATAGCAACATTACGTCTTTCAGCAGTTCCAATTATTCCGTGTGGTGGCGTTTTATTAATGTAAACAAAAGAAAATGTTTGTTTATGACGTTTATGTTGGTACTTACTATACGTTACAAACGAGTTTGAAATTATTCCGCGTGGTGGCGTTTTGTTAATGTAAAATGCGAATAGGTATATTGTACTATCGTTACACAAACTTTCGAGGTTTAGTTTTTGTTTCTTGATCACATCTTCTGGTTTTGTTTTCTTCATTTCTTCTCCTGCGGCGCGTCCGTAATTATTATATGGAATATATATCTTGGCAACTAAAAGATGGTGGTCACTTCCACAATCTGCACCCTTATTTACCCTTACTCTTTTTACCCTTATATCTTGAACCTTAAGTTTTGATATTTGTCTTATTATTAAAGTCACCTCTGGTCTGGTGCTTGACTGCTTTCAGACACTGAATAATATATCTAGCTAAAATGTTCTTTCCCTTTGCTGGGTTAAGGGACATCAAGGTGATGAGAGCAACACAAGAGCTGATGAACTTGCAAGACACGGTTCCAATAGTCTTCCCTGCGGCTCGGAGCCGATGATCACGCTTTCAGTTAAAGCTCTAGATGCACTCTTAAAACAACATACCTACAACTGCACACCCGCAGATGGGTACAAAAAACAACATGTCGTCAAGCAAGGGCTGCAATAAGTGCACCCCCTTGAAAACATGCTAGATACTATCTAAAACTGTCCAGAGTCAATCTGCGGATAATTGCAGGGATTCTAACTGGACACTACAGACTAAACAAACATCTTCACATGATGGGATATGCAGAAGACCCAATATGTCGTGGATGCAATGAAGAGGAGGAAACAGCCGAACATGTACTTTGTTACTGTCCGGCGTCAACTTCAACAAGAAGATCTGTGTTGGGAGACTCCTGGCCCGACATGGCCAGAATCAGGGACACTCCACCTGCCAGGATCCTAGAGTTCATCCTTAAGCTGGACTGGCTTATTGGGGAATGACAGGACTAGGGTGTAACTGAAACCGGAGGTAGTACAATGGGCCCGATTGGTGGCCTAAGTGCGCGTGAGCTTGTCTTGCCCTCCAGAACAAATCCAGAATCCAAAGAACATCCAGTCGAGAAGTGTTTGCATACATTTTAGCTGACGATTATTGGACTCTCTAATAACATCTTGAGGTGATTAAACCAGTTTTTTTTTAAGTAAAGTTTTTAACTTTAATTCTGTTTGGGGTCTTTTTCTTTTTCATTGATGGATTTTTTTATTATGAAATTCTTTTCTTTATCTGGGATTTCATCACATTCGTTGAGAAAACGTACTTTTGTGTTATTGCATTATACTTTGGCAACAACATCGTTCCAAGTGGTCTACCATCTGCCGTTCATATTTAAATTTGTTCCATTGAAAGACTCGAGTTGTCCTACCATCTTACAACTCTCCCGCCATCAACATCAAGAACCAGAAGACATCTTGAAGCTAAGATATTTGTTTTGTTTTTGGGCTTATTTAACCGTTTATTTTGAAATATTTAATTTCATGATTTTGTTTGATAATCTGTGGATTTTAAGCAAAAGCGTGTGTAAATTTTCTACGCCAAATATACGCGGTACTTATTTTAACAGTTATTTTCATAACTATCATAACTTACTAATAATAACGTAATCTTAGAGATACTTTTACTATTCTTAATATTTTTGTAGATTTTACATAGCATTAAATCGAAAAGTGCGAAGAAGATATCACGGTTTTGGTACTAAAGGTGATTTACACAATTCTTGTTACCACTTTTCTTTCAGTGCGCTATATTTTTGTAGTTTTTCTATTGGGTATTATCTGGGGGATATTATCTTGGGGAGAAGCAAATTGTCCCTAATGAACAATTTGGCTTCCGCCCGGGCCATTCCACAGTACATGCCATATTGGGGCTAGTGGAATCAATCCTTGAAAGCTGGGAAAAGAAAGAAGCGGTGGGAGCAGTTTTCTTGGATATCGCCAAGGCTTTTGATAGAGTATGGAAGGAAGGATTACTCTACAAAATGCTCAAGGCGGAAATCCTACTAGCCTTAATAATTTTACTGGCTTCTTTCCTAACGGACCGCAAGTTCAGGGTGAGAGTGGAAGGAATCCTTTCCACCCTTAGGAATATCCTCGCGGGGGTACCCCAAGGGTCCATTCTTTCCCCGGACTTGTTCTCCTTCTTTACACATGACCTTCCGGCCATACTGACGGACCCCCGCACCCAGATCAAACTTTTCTGCGATGACGCGGGGATCGCCGCCAGCGGAAAGAGTCCGGAATTTATCACCCGAAGGTTGTTGGATGTCCTGGCGAGAGTAAGTGACTACTACCGTAAGTGGAGGATCGCTGTAAATCCTTCCAAGAGTACGGCCACTTACTTTACCAGGCGTAGCGACCAAAACCTTCGAAGGGTACATATATACAGACCGGGGAAAAAACATCGTCTTCCCCAAAACCCGCTATCGATGAACGGCACCGTCATTCCGTGGTCCAGGACCTCCAAATACTTGGGGGTTATCATGGACGAGAGACTAACTTGGGGGCCCCATATTGACTACACCAGGGACAAGGCTAGAGGGGCCAGAGCCGCTCTTCAAGCTGTCACCAAAGGGGGAAGTAGTTTAGGCCAAAAACAAAAACTCCAGCTTTATAAAACCTGCGTCCGGCCCATACTCACATACGCGTCAACGGCGTGGGGGTATGCGCACCGGGCAAAGATTAAAAAGCTGGAGATAATTCAAAGCAAAGCTTTAAGGCAGGCGATGGACGCGCAAGGCATGCGCATAACAAACGCCCAACTCAGGTCGGACTCCAACACGGAGTCCGTCGCAGAATTTATCCGTCGCCAGGCGGATAAATTCTACGAGGCTGCGGGTCATTCCGAAAACCCGTTGATCCAAGGACTGGGTAAATTCCATGAGGGTTCAACGCGGTTCACGAAGCCCAAAGCCATCCTGAACCAGGATCCTTCTTCCCCTTAATTTTAAATTAACTTTAGCGACTCCAAGGGAACACCAACCAGCCTCCAACCCCAGGGACCCCCCGACTTGCGCCGGATCTAGGACCACCCTCCACTAGACCATTCAACGGTCGGAGGGAGGCCTAAATCCCGTCCAAGGGGGGGGGAACCGGGCCCACAAAGAGGCTGGCAATTCAAAAAGCGTACCATATGCGCATTAACCGTCTTTTTCCCCTTTTCTTTCCCCCCTCTAGTTTAGGTACTACCAAGAGGCACCACGGAAAGAAAACCAAAGGAAGACTAATCATCCAAACTCAGGGGCCCCCCGACTCGAGCACGACCCGTTGGCCACCCTCAACTTCGATCATTCAACGATCAGAGGGAGCCTCGGGACGGGCAAAAGGGGGGGGGGAACCGAGTTCGACGGTCGGCAGATAGCATCGCAAACCGCACCACGTAGGGGGGGGGCATTATGCTCTCTTCCGTGCTCGTGCCTAGTTTGCCCCTACTTAGGAGACGGTGGGTTCTTCGGCGGGTTCTGGGGTTCGGTTCGACCGTTTGACAAACGGACGATCCACCCTTAACTGTGTAATCCGACCTTCAGCCGGATTACACCTGCCAACTTTCCTCGGACGGACATGGGACGGTGTATCGTACGCGGTACTCCCGAAAAACCGGTGTGTGTGAAGAGCGACTAGACGGGGCCTAAGAACTAACAAAAGAGGGCGGGGAGACTCACCGTGAGGTGGGTTCCCTCCCCCTCGCATTTTACTGAAAGGCTCAAGCCACCATTTTAAAAGTCGTTCGCGACTCTCTCGAGCCATCGTCCCCCCTTCTTTCCTCTGGAAAGTCCTTCCCCGGGACGTGCCAAAACTCCAAAGTCGTCGAGGGCGACGGCGGAGCATGCACCTCTCCACGGGACTACAGTCGGGATAAGGCAGAGGGCCGGTCGGAAGGATGAGCGGTTGGGTTCTAACGTCGGCATAACACGGCTCTGCCGGAGTTACCGTACCGAAGTTCCCAATCCGCCTCCCGAAGTCGGTACCAAAGCCACAACCACGGCTCAAGGACCCACAGAGGAGAGTGGGGGGGGTCTGGCCTCTTGAGAGGGTCAGCTTAGAGCGACAGGAGGGGTGCGTTATGCGCACTCCGAACGCCATATTTAAGCCTCTAATTCATCGAAACTAGTAGAGATCGTGAGATCGGGACTAGAGATACCCATTAGAACAAGGCCGGGTATTATTGCTGTAATATACATGGTGATTAATAAATTACGTGGCGTCCATTCTATCATCTTTTATATCTTTGCTTTGTGGAGCATAACTTTTCGGCTCCCTCTATATTTTATCCACTTATCATCGGGGTAAAAAAATTGGTACATCATTTTGCCTCTTGCTTCTACGAGCTAGCCAAAGGGGCATTTCCATCTATTGTGACTACCCAGTCCTGAGCTTGTGTCTTTTTGTTGTTAACAAATTTGCTTTAGATAGCTTAGATCGATACTCATAATTTGGTATACAAAAAGAACTCCTAATTTCCGTTTTTATTTCTAATATTGAATTCCACACTGTATAATCATGTTAATAAAAGCACTTTTTAAACGAATATTTTAAATAATGATAAGGTACCACAGAAATGGCTTGATAAGATTGTCGGTTGAATCACTGAGCGAAAATTCTAGGTTCTAATCGCGGACCTCCCAGAATTTCTTAGCTTAGCCTTCCGGTAAACATCGATTTAAGAATTGGTTCTATATTTACATATGTAAATCTGGCCAATTGACAAAACCTACTTCAAATCGTTTTTTGTTTTTTGAAGTTCGAATCCATAAAATATTAAAAAAAAAATTAGTAATTATTGAGCTCCTTGCTGAAAAAAATTGCATGAAAAAGTTTTTAAATAAAAATGTTTGTTTCTTTACCTCAAGCAAAATACAGTAAAGAAATATTGCTGTTAAATACTAATATTAAGTTAACGAAAGTCACGTCATATATTCAAACTGGAAAATTGCCAAAATAATATTTAGCGTCATTATCATAATTGGAAAATTTTAGAACTGTTTACAGAAAGTCTCTACCATAAAATTCAAATTATAGCATAAATTTAAATTTGATAGAATATTGCTTAATATTTTTTAGCAAAAAAAATAAAAAAAGTTTTTGGATCAAGTTGATTGAGATGTTTATTTTTAATAATTATTGGGAACATCCCTGCCATACAGACATGTGCTGCTGAAACCCACAAGTTTGTTAATTACAATGTGGTTAATTACTTTAGAATTATTATTAGCTTTACATTATATTCCAGAATGTTAAAACCAGTTAGAATAACTGTTATAATTCTGTAGTAATACTAAGATTTAATTCGAGTGTGAAGTGGAATTGCGAATAAATGAAAGACCAAAGATTATTTATTTCATTTTCTCATGTTCAAAGAATGAACATTCATTTGTTACGTTCGTTCCTTTAAACACTACTTTTAAAAATTTTATTTTAGCTTTGCAAGCTGTGGTCGCGCGCTGTAGTGTTTGTCCTACCCCCGATTCTAATTACTCTGTATTTTCCCAGTTGAATAGCACTTGGACGAAAAACTTTTATCTTTTTTGTTAACTTGAAAGCTTTCAGAAAGCTTACCTTACTTTCTTGAATTTCAAATTTTGCAAATTAAAAATTATATATCGAGTGTCCAATATGGCGTCTAGATTAAATATTCATAACGTAGAAAATATTCCATACTATTTATGTATCTAATTTATTGCATTTTAACCCTTGTGTTACCACCCGGGTACCCGGGTAACCATCGGCGTATGTTCTGTTGAATAATTTGTTTTCCAAAAAAGATTGGCCAAAAACGTTCTTGAATCCTCATGATTTGACAGATTCCTTATCAAAATCTGCATTCTACATATTTAAAAAAAATTTTTAACTTAAAAAATTTTGCATTTGAAAAAAAGAACACATAGGGGAATGACTTGCAGGTTGCCACCCCTTAGCTTTTTTTATCATAACTCACCTTAAAATTAATATATTGTAAATTTAAAAAATACTTTAGAAAGAGGAACTATAATGCCATAATCTTGAAGTAGAAATCATTTGAAATTTCAAAAAATAAAAGTTATATAGGCAATTTTCTAAAGTACCTAAAATCGACACCTTGAAATTTAGGTTTGCAAGTTGCCACCCCCTGTAAAATTGCTGAAAATGTAGAAAAACGGAAATAAAAACATCTGATTGTAAAAATATATTGCATTTTATTTGTTCTTAGTCATATTTAAAAACATAATTATAAAAAAATTTGTGTAATTGGCATGAAATTGCCCGACGAGCAATGCATCGTAATTCTTAATACCGCGGTCGCTTTTTCTAGGTCTACGCGCTGCCATACTACAAATATTTCAAAATTGTAAAAAATACAGTTTACTTTTGACTTACTAACAATTGTAATCATAAAAAAATCATGAAGGCTGGCATACAAGTTGAAATAAGCGAAACAGAAAGGGGTGGCAACTTACAAGTCTTAAAGCATGGCAACTTACCTCTCCCCGGAGAGGTTTGCAAGTTGCCAGTGCTTGCAGGTTGCCAGGGTCTCTGAATTTCGGCATCTAAGCGGGCCACACAAAATATTTCGACTGAAATCGTCAACAAAGGAGGTGTGGTCAATTTTAAACTACTTTTGGTCCAAAAATATCCAATATTACAGTGTCTACCAAAGAAAGTATGAAAAAGCGTAAATTTAAAAGTGAATAATTAAAATTGTGTTTTTGTTTTGTGATTATAAATTGAACATTTTTATATAAAATTCAAGATAAAAATTTTTACTGTGTTGTATTATATTCAATTTAATTCATTCTAAAAGAATTTCAAAAATAAAACAAATTGGCAACTTTTTGTACGAAATATTGTAAAATAGCTTCAAAATGTAAGTTGCCATGCTTTAAGACTTGTAAGTTGCCACCCCTTTCTGTTTCGCTTATTTCAACTTGTATGCCAGCCTCTATGATTTTTTTATGATTACAGTTGTTAGTAAGTCAAAAGTAAACTGTATTTTTTACAATTTTGAAATATTTGTAGTATGGCAGCGCGTAGACCTAGAAAAAGCGACCGCGGTATTAAGAATTACGATGCATTGCTCGTCGGGCAATTTCATGCCAATTTACACAAATTTTTTTATAATTATGTTTTTAAATATGACTAAGAACAAATAAAATGCAATATATTTTTACAATCAGATGTTTTTCTTTCTGTTTTTCTACATTTTCAGCAATTTTACAGGGGGTGGCAACCTGCAAACCTAAATTTCAAGGTGTCGATTTTAGGTACTTTAGAAAATTGCCCATATAACTTTTATTTTTTGAAATTTCAAATGATTTCTACTTCAGGATTGTGGCATTATAGTTCCTCTTTCTAAAGTATTTTTTAAATTTACAATATATTAATTTTAAGATGAGTTATGATAAAAAAAGCTAAGGGGTGGCAACCTGCAAGTCATTCCCCTACAAATGCTGTATGCAAAATTACAAAAACATAATTAGGTTTCAATCTTTTACACAGATATATTAGAAATCAATAATTACAATTCAAACATTTTGTGATTTTTGCTGTGTGCTGATTACATACGGGCTTATTACAGTCAACGCAAGACTTCCTTGTCTTTTTTCTCATTCGAATAGGCTGCTCGTTGCAAATGCAGTCTCCCACTAGCGTCTCGTTGATCGTTGTAATCAGTTACCACTTCTGTTACTGTCCTTTCATAGCAACTTTTGATTGCGATTTTTGTTGTATGATTTTGCATGATAGAAAATCGCTCTTCTATTATTGGCATGGCTAGTTTTTCTGAAAGCTGGAGTAAAAAATGTCTGCGTCTATTAGTTTATTTTTTTTGCAAGCATATGGCATGTACTGGGTAAACTTGGTTCTTCCTCTAAAAAGAAAAAAACTGTTGTCGATAATCAAATGCTTCCTTGGTCTATACATCGCCGCTACGTTTGCATTCAGTATATTCCAAATATCAGAAATAGGTGCAGCTTTCTTATTGGCTGCTCGTTCCTGGCGTGTAGTGTAATCGCCAAAACGTATAAAACGTAAAAGCGGCTGAAATCGCCTTCGTCTCATCGTTGCACGATATAACAAATATGAGTTTTTCTTCTACATTTCATCTATGTGCATGGTTTGTTTAGGACTCCCTAGGTCATTGTACATAATTTAATTGTTATATTCAGGTAGGAAAATCTTCCTAGAATATGAGTAATTAAATATTAATCAAATACATATAATTATTTTTAGTTACAATGCACTTTTACCATAGATGCTTTTTTTGTTTTTTTTGGTGGCAACACAGGGGTTAAACGATTTCTTAAGAAAAAATTAAAAAATTAATTTAGAGAATGCACTCAAAGTTTTCATATAACTACACAGGCGTAAGACTTCTGGATTCTTTTATATTATGTAAATACATAAATTTAATATCTCAAAGATGTTGCCCGCATCGTGAGGAAAACAGGTCGAAAAAGTTCCAATGTAATTCCATAGCAATTATAAATCACCAGTCTAATAAGACCGTGCTCTCAATATATTATTATAAGATAATATTGATACTTTAGTTATATTAGAAATATTTTATATAAAATATATTGTATATCGATAATAAATAAGTAGATAGTTGACCCGTATGGTACCTACTATATCTATGTAACTATATCTAACTAACTAGCGGTATTAAATATACAAAAATACATTTATTACATATTATATTCCGTAAATAAAATTATTAGGAATACTTTTCAATTAAAACACTATAATTGATTTAAATCACAATTATATGGTTTCTGTGTAACTTGAAATGAACAAGATAAGTAATAAGTACTATAGGTATAAGTACATTGATACTGACCTAATTTAAGTTCATTCAGCTGTGTAAATATGTGTGTTTAATTTTGGAATTAGCGTATTTTAAGATGTTTTAAATCTATTCTTAAACGATTATACACTGTGATTCTGTGAAAGTTGATTATACCTAAACTCATATGGTAGTCCTATTTGTAATTCAAATTTTTGTGGAAATTATGATAGGTATATAATTTTATTTAGTTATATCAGTAAGTTTGTTCAAGGAACTTTAAATCATAAAAGATTTTACTCATTTTCTGATTTTTGGCTGTATGTATGGATGGTCCAACGGTTGTCAAATTGCGGCTCTTTATAAGATCACTATTGTGGTTCAACTATAACAAATAAAAAGTATTTGATATTTTTTTAACCTGACTATTGAAAATTAATTTGAACATTACAAATTCATATACCTGCAACTAATAAAGAGTATTTAATAAAGATTTAAAAATTGTGTAAATATTGCTATAGGATTAAAATTTTGAAATTTTATTATTTTAATTGAAAAATTGTGCCCATAGAAAATTTTATTTGAGAATTATCAAGAGAGTGTGCAGATAACGCAATGTGTAAGAATGCTGAACTTCTTATTTTGAGGTACTTTTTAAAATTGAAAGTTTAATTATAAAATCTTTTCATATTAAATTTATTTAATAAAATAAAAAGTAAAAAAGATGGAATAATTGAATTTTTTTATTTAATATTGGAAAAGAAAAGTAGAATAAAAAATTGGATTAAGTTAGGGGGGGGGAAGTTAATTTAATTTGTTCACCCTCGATGACAATTTCGGGTTGTGCAAAAATTAAAAATAACTTTTGATTACGATTTAGCGCAATGTAATAAAAAAAGCTGTTATTTCTTTAAAAAGAATTTTAATTGTATAAATGTGTAGTCGTAGTCGGTCCCTTTGCCGTCTTATAGTTTTTAACTTTTCAGTGTGTTGTATCTACGAGTATTAAATATTTTGTAATCATAGAAAATAAGTGTAATTTAGAATTTTGCAAATTCAATTTATTCAGATAATTTCGTTAAACGTCTGATAATAAATCTGCGTTTGTATAACGATATTGGAGTATTTTGTATTTATTTGAAGCTGGAGATGTGCAATTTTATTCCATTCAAAATACTTCTTTAAATAAAACTTTAGTATCCTCAAAAGCGAAATCTATTTTTGACTAAATAAATGTACAAAATTAGTACATTCAATATACAGCTTTTTATTCTGATTCCGCATATTATAATAAATTAAAGTCGATGATTTCTAAGAGGGATAAAAAGATAAAAAATTTTTAAATAATATTCATCAGCTATTTGTGACGATGAATCTCATCATTGAGAGATGGAATCAACTTACATCTAATAATTAAGAATTAGATATCCAATACAGGCCAGACTAATATTATTAATATGTATCGGGACACTGGTATAAAAATTATAATTTTATTTATATTATAGTAGCATAGATATTTTCAAAACTCAAAGTATTTAGAATTAGCAGGTAAATATTTATACTGCGATTTTATAAATCCACAAAACCAAACACAAATAATATCATTAGGGTACTGGCGAAGGGTCTAGTTCATTATCGCTAACGCTAAAATATAAAATTTACCAAAGAGAACTCACCGTAATTTCATAGATAATATTAAAATGAAGCGTTTAAGGTGAGGATGATTCGCCAATATCAATTAGTTTAGCCAATAATTGATTTTAAAGTTTAGAATTTTTATGAAATTTTGACCTCTATTGACACACTGTGTTGAGGGTACGTGTTGATTTACTTACATTAAGTGTCGGAGAGTGGAGATCGCGAAAGCTATTCAAATAAATTCATTGAAAGCAATTTGGACACCGTGTGCGAGACGATAGTTGGCTTTTTAACAAACTGGCTGGCTAATCCGTTACACTCTATTTGATGGCGAGTCTTATGTGATGAAAGGGCTATAGAAATCTTGCTTCCAACCATGTCCTGTAATGCGATTGACGTTATGTTTTGTTATGCGGGAATCGCGGGAGCGCCTTTACTTGTCTAACCATCGTATAGTTAACATCAAGCAAATTTCACTTTTACGGGTATTTTTTTGAATTAAATTTTAAGACAAAAGTAGTGACAACCACCCCGTTCATAAGAGCAATCTTTGAAAACTTGAGAGGCCCCCAGGAATAAAAAAAGGTTATATCCACCCTTTCAAATTAGCATCTCTTTTTAGTAAGAAGGCTTCAAGAGATATTATTCCCTAGTAAGCGTTAGTCAAAATGGCTTGAAACTCAAAAATAAGACTTTTATATATGCTGTATTTTGTGTAAGCCGGAAGTGGCGTTTGCGAAAATTAAATCCTTGTAGATTTTAATCTTTAGTACTTTAAAGAACATTCTCACAAAGTTTGAGCAAAATCTAAAATATGCTAGCTTTACCGATTTGATGATTTGTCCAAGTAAAGCTGGATTTATAGTTTGACGGACTGTAAGCGTAGACGCACTGCAAAAAGATCAACTATAGAATTTATGTACGTTTGTATATAAATGAACGTAAGCGCATGACGTAACGTAAGTGAAACGGACTGGAACGGAAGTGTTCGCCAACTTTCATCTTTTACAGTACGTTTCTTATGTCCGGCCAATCAAAACAAAGCATTATATTTGAAAATTTAAATTGTAGTTCCTTTTATTGCTGTTTTGTTAATTTGCAACCAAGAAGCATACCTTCATGTAATTCATCATCTATTTTTCAATGAAAAACGAAATATGATTCGTATAATTTTTGTTGGTTATGTCACTTCTACCCATGCGCAAACATTTTGTTCCGTCGATTTATAAATTTAATAATATTTTACAGTCCGTTTGTTACGTATCCAGTGTGTCTACACTTACAGTCCGTCCAACTATAAATCCAGCTTTAGTTTTTTTGTGTGCGGTTAGTCGACATATGCAAAAAGCTCTATTTTGTGTCACTAAAATAACTAAAAAATGGAATACAAAAGTGTATATTTATTGGATTGATATAAAAAGATACATATTATTTAGGATCTATGCTAAGGAAAAATAGTACCTACGGCTTAAACGCTATTTTATGACCAAAATTGTAAAACTGTACGTTTACTTTTATTATTAGGTCTAATTAAGAATATTTGCCAAATAATGTAAACAGTTTTGTGTGAGTTTAAAAAATAACGCATATTTTAAATGAATATTTTACAATTAAATAAATGGAATAACAAGTGCATAACTAAAAGAATCGTTTACTATAAGGGGCATTTCACGTGAAGCGGGCCACGAAAAAAAAATAAGGTTTTGAAAGTTCATATTGAGCATATTTGTACTTCTAGAGGATATGAACGTGTACACATAATATTTTTTTTATTTGAGGTTTAGTTTTTAAGATATGGGGTTCTAAAGATTCACCTGATTGACGGAAGGGTTTATTTGGAATATTATTTTCATATTGTAATAAATTATAATAAAATAATAAATGTAGTGTTTTCTATAGAAAATTTACTGTTTTTTTTGATTTTTAATTCAGATTCTAAATTTGAACTTTTTTTCTAGTGTTAAACCGAAAGTAAATATTTCAAATATTTTTTTTAATAACTTCGACCATTTTAGTTTTAATTTTTTTTTACTTTAAAATAAAGCTTAACATTTATAAATTCTGCTAAAAATATTTCAGAATGGGATCTCAATTAGTTTAGAAGATACATCGATTACAGTACGTAGGGGAGAGTTTCATAAAACGGGGTAGGCGGATAAAACGGGGTAGTAGCTATTTTAGCAATGTGTTTGCAGGAATCTACTTGAAACCCATATTAATCGAAACTACTCCCAAACAATACCAGATGGGGCGATATTGACAGCATTCGCACGTATAGTTTTGCCTCTATAGAGGGACAGTTTGTTTTTGATAGTTAGGCTGCGTGGTAAGACCGATGTTTATTGTGTGTTACAAACTTAATCTTATAGATTATTTATCAGGTAAGTACACATTTTGAAAGACTAATATTTTAGCAACTAAATGGTGTAAATACAATTAAATTCTTTTAATTTTTTGTGTGTGATCAATAGACTTCAATAAGAAACGAGCCCGTCGGGTGAAATGGGGTACTAGACGGTCTGCTAAAATGGGGTACCCCATTTAACCCGACAGCAATAATTTCATATGGTTTGCAATAATATCAGTCAATATAATTTCATAATTTTATTCTAGGTATATAAGTAGGAACATTGTTCCGTCACTATGCCTTCGAAATACAAACGTATTTCAACTCGTCAGTCTTGGGATGAGCAGAATATGAAGAATGCAATACAAGAAGTGATAAACGTTCAAATGGGTTATAAAAAGGCAGCACAAACTTTTCATGTTCCACAAACCACTCTAGAGCGTCGAGTTCGTAAAGTGCGAGATGGAGCGATTGTTGATAATGCTGCAACCAAAGGACTTGGTAGGCTTAAGCCTGTTTTCAATGAAGATCAAGAAAATGAACTTGCTGAACACATTCTTGCAATGGAAGCGCGATTATTTGGTTTAAGCTTGAATGAATTACGCCATTTAGCATATAATTTGGCAGAAAGGAATAATTTGGCGCATAATTTCAATCGAGAGAAAGAAATGGCAGGGAAAACATGGTTGTATGGATTTTTAGGCAGACATCCGCAGTTAAAAATACGCACCCCAGAAGCAACATCCCTTGCTCGCACCATGGGATTCAATAAAGTGACTGTGGCAGCGTTTTTCAAACTTTTATCACATTTGTATGACAGATACAATTTTGCTCCAGAGTGCATATGGAACGTAGACGAGACAGGGATTACCACAGTTCCCAAGAAGATATCAAAAGTTCTAGGACTGCGTGGGAAACGGCAAGTAGGAGGATTAGTCTCTGCCGAGAGAGGAACTCTCGTAACCGTGGAAACATGCATGAGTGCAGCTGGAAATTTTATGCCCAGCATGTTTGTGTTCCCTAGAGTTAGAGCAAAAGCAGAACTTCTTGATGATACTCTACCTGGAAGCACTGCAGAATACCACCCTTCTGGCTGGATGCAGAAGGATATATTTTTCAAGTGGTTTCAAAGGTTCATAGAATTTACAAGACCCTCTAAAGATAGGCCTATTCTTTTATTGCTGGATGGTCACGCCACGCACACCAAAAACCTGGACCTTATCAACTTGGCTCGTGAAAACAATGTCATATTGCTGTGCTTTCCGCCACATTGCACACATAGGATGCAGCCATTAGATGTGTCATTTATGGCTCCTTTAAGTTACAATTATTCAGAAGAAGTACGCAAATGGTCTCGGTTACACCCTGGGCGACCGGTTTCAATTTATCAAGTTGGAAAGCTGTATAGTCAGGCATTTCAAAAGGCTGCTTGCGTTGATACAGCAGTCAATGGTTTTAGAAAAACGGGGATTTACCCACTCAATCCCGACGTCTTCGATGACTGGATGTTTAAGCCGGCTGAAACGACAGAGAGGCAACTAGTACACGTTACTGGTGACCATGATGATGACCATGACTTGGGACCCGATAATCAAGCATCTTTGATAAATGAACACTCTAACGTCTCAATTGGTGATACACCTGGAACGTCTGGCACCGCCCAAAGTATGAAAACACCACCTCCACCACAGAACGACCTTGTGCTTTCCGTGGAGTCAATGCAAGACAATAACCATTCGACAAGTTTTCTAGTGAGTCCAAGTGAAGTAATGAAACTGCCGCAAGTTGTAAAAAAGGATGGACCAAAACGGAATTGTCGAAAAGGAAAAACTGCTATTTTAACAGATAGTCCGTATAAAAATGAGTTAGCTCTACAATCCACTCCTCAGAGAAAAGTTGCAGAAAAGGTTTTTAAAAGAAAAATCCTATGCAAGAAAGCAACTGGACCTGAAAAAAGAAAAAAAGTTGTTGCTAAGCAAAGGCAGAGGACACCAAGTCCCGATTCATCAGAATCATCATATAGTGGAGACGATACTCCTTGCCTGATTTGTGGCGAAGCTTTTTCAAAATCAAAATCTGAGGAGGGATGGATAAAGTGCGACTCATGTCAGAAATGGTGTCATGAGGCCTGCGCTGATGTAGATCCAGAGGCTTGTGAAGCTTACGTTTGCGATTTTTGTTCTAAGACAATTTCTTTTTAAACATAGATAAAACTCTTTGTCCTATTTTTGTTATTACTTTAGGTTAGCGTTTTTTTTTGTGAAATACTTTATGTTTTGACTTTTACGTATAAATAATTATTAGTTTTGATAAATAAAATATATATCTGGATGATCTCCCCATTTTATCCAACTACCTAACCCATTTTACCCGACCGGTTGGCTAAAACGGGGCATATGACAAATTTGGCAATATATTTTTTTTCTTAAATATATAGTATTGCAGATGAATGGTGTTATTAGATTTCAAAACATAATGCTTCAACATTTTATTCACGTACAAAAAATTATCGTTTTTGCCAACCCTTTCGGAAATATCCACCTTTAAATACTAAGTACCCCGTTTTATGAAACTCTCCCCTACATGTCACGCTGGGCGCTTGATCAAGTTGGCTGGACTAAGTACTTTTACCTTGGAAAAGGAAAAAAAAAGTTTATATTTGGCATGATTATTCAGTTAAGTAAGTTAAATATAAAATTCCAAGTTTTCGACCTTGAGGGGGTGTCTTTCGCGCCGCCATCTTAGTTTGAAGAGTTGGAAAATCGCCTTTTTGCTACTATCTCGTTACCAGTACTAGATACATCAACTAAGGTTATTATAAAAATTATAGAGCGTGCGATTTTGCATATTTTTCTTCTTATACATTTTTTATAAAATTAATACTTTCAGAGTTATAACGAGTAGAAAATTAACATTTTTGTCAATTTAATAGCACTAATACTTTGAAATTGACGAAAAACTATTAATTTTAGAAAAAAAATACATAAGACAAAAAATATGCAGAATTGCACGCTCTACAATTTTTATAATAACCTTAGTCGACGTATCTAGTACCGGTAACAAGATTAGTAGCGAAAAAGCAATTGTCCACCCCTTCAAACCAAGAAGGCGGCGCGAGAAGCACCCCCTCAAGGTCGAAAACTTGGAATTTTATATTTTTTTTTTTTTTATTTAAGTTTGATATAGGTGCATCAACAGCTAGGTTATTAGCACCTGAGTATGTACATTTGTAATTACAGTTTATTTGATAATTCTATTTGATGGATAAATTTGATTGTTTGAGGAATGTAGTTTTTTTCTGGGTTGAGCGCTTCTTCGATTTGCTGTTGTATTCCAGAGTTGTTTCTTTGTACTGCATATGCTGGACAATCTATTAGTATGTGTTTAACTGTTAGTACCTGATCACATATAATGCACTGTGGAGGTGGCTCCCTCTCTAGTATGAATGCATGTGTCGCCGCCGTATGTCCTAGTCTCAATCTGGTCAGCATTGTGTCAGTTGATCTGTTGTGTTGATCTTGATATTGCCAGGGATTAATGGTTTTTTTAATTTGTTTTAATTTTTGATTTGAGTTAGTCCATTGTTCTTGCCATTTCTTATATATGTCCTTTTTTATTTTAGTCGCAATGTCCGAATGAATCATCTTTGATAATTTCTTTGCGTTTGGATTGTTTATTGCCATTTTTGCCAGTCTGTCTACTTCTTCATTTCCCGGAATTCCCCTGTGAGAGGGTACCCACAGAAAAGATACATCTCTTTGCTTTTCTTTTAGTTGATTGTATATATATCTTATTTTATTAGCTATGGGATTATCAGAGTGTTTCTTGTTTAGCAGATGTAATGAGCTTAACGAGTCAGTAATAACCAAAAGTGGTGTCTTGAGGTTTTCTTGAGATAGGTTATGTTTTAGAGCTTGATAGATGGATGTGATTTCTGCTGTGCATATAGAGGTTCCATTGGGTAGGGTATATTGTTTGTTGGTGTCGTCTTGTAGGAAGGCACAGCCTACCAATTCTTCTTGTTTCGAGGCATCTGTGTAGATTTTTACATGTTTGTTATAGTTTTCTAAAATTTGATTGAATTCGGATCGGAATATGCGTTGGTTAGTATCTTGTTTGTTAAATTTTGTCAGCTCCATATTTATAGATATATAGGGTAGAATCCATGGTTCCATTTTGTTTTTTTTATATATTATAAGTTTTGGCAGATTGAGTTTTATGTCCTGTAAAATGTGTTGGAGCCTTATGTGAAATGGTTTAGGACGTTTTGGATGTTGACCATACCTATGTGTGTTTCTTCGCGATAGAACGTTTTCGTATGATGTATGCAAGGGATGTTTTAATACTCTTAATGCGTATCTAGTTGTTAGAATTTCTCTGCGTATTTTTAATGATGGTACAGCTGCTTCGCAACGTAAGCTTTCTATTGGTGTTGTTCTAAATGCTCCTAGAATCATCCGCAGCGAAGAATTTTGAATTGGTTCCAGTTTGTTTAGCAGTGTTTTTTTGGCAGAGGAATAGATAATGGATCCATAGTCTAATTTTGATCGTATCATTGTCTGATAGACTTTTAGTAACGTGTCTCGATTAGCTCCCCATTTGTTATTTGATATAATTTTTAGCATGTTCATTGGTTGGATAGTTCTGGCTTTTAGATATTTAATGTGCTCTTCCCACGTTAGTTTGTTGTCTATCTTCATTCCTAAATAATTAATAACTCTGGTATACTTGATGTTGTTGTTTCCAATTTTAATTTCAGGTAGAACTTCATCAAATTTCCTTAGTCGTGTAAAGTGCATAGCTTTTGTTTTTTCTGCTGATATGATAAATCCTGTTGTTTTGGACCATTTTTTCAAGGAGTTAATCGTTTGTTGAAGGATTTCTTTGATGAGTTGAAGGTTTTTGTTTCTGCAATATATTGTAATATCGTCTGCGAATAAACCCATTTTTATAGGAAATTTAATATGATTTTTAATGATGTTTAGTGCTATTAAAAACAGCGTCACGCTTATGGGTGAACCTTGTGGTATGCCATTTTCCATTTCTTCTATTTCTGAGTAGGTGTCGTTTATTCTAACTCGAAATTTTCTGCGTTTTAGTATATTTTTTATGAATGCTAGAATGTTGCCAGTTATTTTCCAGTTTATCATTTGGAGAATTATGAGATACCTCCAGACTTTATCAAACGCTTTTTCCAAGTCGATGAATATTGCTATTAGATGTTCTTGATTTAAAAATGCTTCATGTATTTCTGATTCAATGTTTAGAATTTGGTCGATTGTTGAGTGAAATTTCCTAAATCCAGATTGATTCCTAATTATTAGGTTGTTAGTTTCCAGAAGCCAGATTAATCTTTTGTTAATTATTTTTTCGAGTAATTTTGCAAGACAAGATGATAGTGCTATTGGTCTGTAATTGGAAGGATTTGTGGGATCTTTATCTGATTTAAGTATAGGTATTATTGTTACTTCTGTCCATGCTTCTGGGTATATTTTTTCTTTCCATATATAGTTATATATATTAAGTAGCGATTGTTTTGCTGTTGATGATAAGTTTTTGATAAGTGGGTATGGGATGTTGTCCGGCCCCGGGCTGGTGTTTTTGGCTTTGCTTATGTTTTCTTCTAGTTCTTCCATGGTAATCTGTAGGTTTATTGTTGCCTCTTGTGATTCATTGTGCATATCTTTATGATTTTTTTCGATGTTTCTTTTATATTCTATAAATTGTTTGTCGTATGAATCAGTTGCGTATGTAGTTTTTAGATTTTTTGCAATGATGTTTACAATGTCTTGTTTGTTGGTCAGTATTTTATTGTTTACTTTTAGAGCACTGATTGTGAATCGTTTGTTTGTTCCTTTGATTGATTTTATTTTATTCCACATTTCTTTATTTGTGGTTTCTGTGCTGATAGATTGTACAAACTGCTGCCATGATTCTGTTTTACTAGTCTTGATTATTTTTCTTGTAATTGCTCTTTTTCTTTTAAATTCTATCAGATCATTAGTTGTTTTTGTTTTTCTATATCTGTTGAATGCATGGTGACTGTTTTTTAATGCTTCCTTACATTTGACGTTCCACCAAGGCACAGTCTTCCTTCCCTTGTAGGGTTTAGATTTTTCTATAGCTTCATTAGCTGCGTATTCCATAATTGACGTTAGTTTTGAGACTGTGCTGTTGATATTCCTTTCTATGTATGGGTCAAGTGGTGATTGTATTTGAGTTAGTTCCGTATATTTGTCCCAATTCGCGGTTTCTAATTTCCATTTGTTTGTGGATGTTGTTGAAGAAGCATTTTCCACTGTATGAGCTACATCTATTTTTATTGGAAAATGGTCGCTATCGTATAGTTGCTCTAGTGGTTGCCATGTACTGATTGTGGCTAATTGGGTTGTAGCGAGTGTGAGGTCAATATTACTAAATGTGTTATTTGAAGAGTTAAAATGTGTTGGATGATTAGTGTTCATTATTACTAATGAATTGTTTTGTAGTAGCAAATCTTCTATTGTTTTTCCCCGTTTATTATTGTGGTTTGATCCCCAGATAATGTTATGAGCGTTAAAATCCCCTGTTATCAGGTATGGTTTGGGAAGTTGATCTATTAGATTTTGGAGGTCTGTTAGTGTTACTTCATTATTTGGTGGTATATATATGTTGCAGACGTGTATCTTAAATTTTAGGTATACTGTGACAGCAACAGCCTCCATTTCTGTATTTAATTTGAGTTCTTCTGTATAAATATTATTGCCTGTGAATATTGCAACTCCTCCACTAGCATGTTGTCGATTTAGTCTATGTTTTGAATATTGTTTGTATCCTTTTAGTTCAAATTTTTGATTTTCTTTGATATGCGTTTCTTGAAGGCAAATAATGTGTGGTTTGGTGTTGTTTAATAGTAATTGTAGCTGTGTTAGCCTAGTATAAAATCCGTTTATGTTCCATTGAATTATGTTTGTTTCAGTTTCGGTTTTGTGTTTGGTATTTGTTTTTTGTGGTTGTATGTTGTTTTGCTGTGTTTTGTGAATTTTATTCGTCGTAGACATCTTGATTAGATGTTGAAAGGAGGGTGTCGCTATTTTCCCCCTCCTGTGCTTTTGTGATGTTAGTTATTATCCGAGTGAATCTGTACTTACTTTGTTGGTGTTGAAGAAGAACCCTCAGGTCTCGCATGACGGTTATTATACTTTCTACGTTTTGATTGAATTTACGTGCTACTTCTAGAGGTGTTTTGCTTCTATAAATTTCTTTGTAAAAATTTTCAAATCCTTCGTATGTAAAATCGTAGTGTGTGGGATTTTTATTAAGTTCTTCTTTAATTGGTTGTAGTAGTTCTTCTGTAGTCAGTTTTGATTCATCATCGATTGTTTTCTTAGTTTTCTTTACTTTCCTTTTTGATTTGCCATCACTTGTATCTTTGTTTTTCTGTTGTCTCTTAGGTAGTGTATTTTGAGTCAATGGTTGCTTGAATGGGTTTTCTTGTGTCGATTGCATGATTTCCGGGGAGGCATCCGTAGAGCTAGCTTGTAGTGTGCGCTTATTAGTTGACTTTTGTGCGTTTGCTGCAGCTTCTTGGATTTGATCTTGGGTTACTATGTTCTCTGTAATTTTTTCTGATTCTATAGTATTTTCCATTGGTGGGTCTTCTAGGATTTCCGTGTTACACAAAAGATGTACTGTACAGTTTTCAGTTGGATGTCCATACTGGTTACATCGCTGACATCTGTGGTCCTCATGGTAGAGGAAGATACGATAGTTTTCATTGTCATGTTTAATTATAGTAGTAGTTGGTATTGTTATGTTTTCTTCATTTTTTTCTACGTAAACGTATCTTCTAAAACTGATGACATGCATATATTCAGGGTCTGCTAAATATTTGATGAATTGTATAGGTGATGTTTGTTTCAATTTTAGTTCGTTTTTAATATAGTCTTCTAATATTTCGTTTGGAATGGTTGGTGACACGTTTGAGAATAAGAGTTTTTTTGATTGCGAGATAAGACGTCGAATTGGTATTTGTTTGTCATCAATATTAATGCTTTTTGTTGATTCTAATAGTTGTTCCACATGTTCTTTGGATTTTAAGTAGATGCAGATGCGCTCGTTTGATATTTTCGCAGCTGCTATAATGTTGGTTGGTTTTATTATTTTGCCAATCGCGTAAACGTAATCTTTAATTTTGGATCCTTGGTTAGCGTTTAATAAAATTGCTTGATCTTTTTTTGGATGTTGGAATGTGTTTTTTAGTTTTAAAATATTGGAATAGGTTGGTTGGTTGTTTGTGGTTATGTTTGTATGGATATTTGTTGTTGCCATGGTTTTGGCTATCACCCCTGTGGCTGGGGGCGATTTAGTGGTTTTTTTTTGTTATTATATGATTACTCTTTACAGAGTAATCTTTTGAAAGTTTATTTTCACTTTTATTGAATTTCACTATCTGTTTCGGGTTATAACTGGCCGCACGCATACGCTCGACCGTTCGCTTGCACTCACGTTATAAGACTAATTTTATATTTATTTACTTAACTGAATAATTATGCCAAATATAAACTTTCTTTTTCCTTTTCTAAGGTAAAAGTACTTAGTCCAGCCAACTTGATCAAGCGCCCAGCGTGACATGTACGTACTGTAATCGATGTATCTTCTAAACTAATTGAGATCCCATTCTGAAATTTTTTTAGCAAAATTTATAAATGTTAAGCTTTATTTTAAAGTAAAAAAAATTAAAACTAAAATGGTCGAAGTTATTAAAAAAAATATTTGAAATATTTACTTTCGGTTTAACACTAGAAAAAAAGTTTAAATTTGGAATTTGATTTAAAAATCAAAAAGAACAGTAGATTTTCTATAGAAAACACTACATTTATTATTTTATTATAATTTATTACAATATGAAAATAATATTCCAAATAAACCCTTCCGTCAATCAGGTGAATCTTTAGAACCCCATATCTTAAAAACTAAACCTCAAATAAAAAAAATATTATGTGTACACGTTCATATCCCCTAGAAGTACAAATATGCTCAATATGAACAAATTTCAAAACCTCACTTTTTTTTTCGTGGCTCGCTTCACGTGAAATGCACCATAAAATAAATAATAAATCTAAAATCATACGTGGCAACAGTGGCGGCCGGTGAATTTTTTCATGGGGGGGCTGAAGTTTGTAGCAAAAATTTAATCTAAATTTATTAATTCAAATTTATTCAAAAATGTTATTTAATAAAATTAGCGAGTTTCCAATTATCATCATCACCAAATAGCAAACACACAAAGCAAAAAAAAACATTTTTTTCGTCACAACCACATAACCACGCTGTTTTATCATAGACACTTTTGTCAAATTTGCGGATAGAAGATCCTCGACTTTTGTGTTCTTTTTGCACTTACACAAGAGTTAAATTTGGAGTCGGACGTCTACTATTTTTTACATCAATTTTCTCTGGCAAAGTTTTCGTACAAAAGTTTTTTTTTTAATACCTTCATGGTTATTAGATATTTGTACTTAAATCACAAATTTACTTTATCACTTCATTTTGCGTGTTAAAGATAATTCAGCTCAAACTGTAATACTTTGCAATCCTGGTTTTGTTCAACTTTCAACTTAATGCTAGAGAAAATTTATCTAATTACAAATGTTAAAAATTTAAAAGAAGTATATGTGCAAATCATAAAACTATAAACCATGGGCAGTATTGCGGCTTAAGCGTTTTTTTGCCTTTGGTTGCAAGTGACCAACATCCTATATTACTTCCTTTTTATTTGGTATACTTGCACTTTTCCAGAGATGAATTTAACCGTCGTATTATTATTTACCTTTATTTTGTTTTTAATTATCTTTATTAAATGTTATCGTTTTGTCCAAATACAATTATAACTATTGTTAGTTGTTAGGAATAACAAAAAAGATAAATTATTTACTAGTAGTATACCTACCATATTTGAAATGTATCATAAATATTTTATGATTTTATAACAGGATATATTATTTATTTCAGTAGGTACCTACTAATAACACAGTTGTACGGTTTTTGAAAAATATTAAAGACAGGTTTTTTTCAGTTTACTTTAACTACAAACGGTTTACTGAAAACAGCAACCACTGTGGGCGCAAATTCGACAGCCCCAAGTGGTTCAACGCATGTGATACTGAAAGTATTAGATATTATGCTTAGGTCAACATTTTTAACTTTTTTTGTGCTTGTTAGTTTTTCAGAATAACATTCAAAATGAAAATACAATTTTTTTTTATTGTTTTTCCCAAGATTTTGTACTCAAGTTCTTTTTTAAGTCAGATACCTTTATGGTTAATAAATATTAATTAATTAATTTTTTCGGCCACAGTATTTGTACTAAAGGTGTTTTTTAAATAAGATATGTATGTACCTTCATGGTTAATTAAAATGTAGGTATAAATAACGAATTAAATCAAAAATATCTTAAAAAAATTAAGTAGGTACAACTTCTGTGAAAGCAACCGTGTCTATTAAAAAATTAAAATCCGCACCTCGTGGGCGTAGAGCTCGACAGCCCAAACGCTCGGCTATTAGATATTATGCTTTTAGGTGCGACACGTCACGATCGCATACCCGATGATGAACGAACGCGTTAATCTGTGGGCTGAGGAATTGTAGCCCAAATCTTGGTGCAGGTACACTTGCATGCGATTTATTTGGTAGCTTTCACTACACTAAGCAGACTAAGCACGCAAATAATTAAGTACTATATAAACTTTATCTTATATAGATATATCTATGTAAACATAATAATGAAAATTTGGTTTCTAAATTATCTAATCCATTTTTATACAAAAAAAATGTTTGACTTGATATAATTCTTATTGTTTTGAAATTGCTTGGGGGGGCGACGCCCCAGAGCCCTCCCTCACCAGCCGCCACTGCGTGGCAAACCTAATCCCCGCTGTACACTCTCCCGCCGAGAGGTCACGTGCTCGTGCGACCATCTAAATTGCACACTACCGGGCACACCGAGACAGACGAGATATGGCGAGAGCACCCATTTACCCTCTCATTCTCGCCTTGTCTCGTCTTGTCTCGCTGAGAGTGTACAGCGGGCATTGAAGTTTGCGATTAACATAAGATCAATTCATATTCAATAAAAATATAAGTTTTCGTAAAACTACGATTCATTATAATAGATCCACCGTTTAGATTATTATAATAATGCTGTACCTTACCACAACGAACAATTTTTTTGCAATTTGTAATAAATATTTAATATTCAAATTAAGGAAAACAAATATAAGGAAAACATTTTGAAAAAAATATTAACAAATATAACAAAAAGTCTTCGTAGATTTCACAAAATTGAAATATATTTGAGAAAAGCTGTACAATGAACAAAATTTCATAGATTTATTAAAAAAAATTTTTATTTTACAATGATATGTAATACAAAGTATTTTGTTTAGAAAGATATAGTAGAAATTCTAATATGTGTTATTTGTAAATATAACAAAAGTCATCGTATAGATTTCACAAAATTTTAATATAACGTATTTTAGAAAAGCTCTGTACAATGTACAAGATTTTGTAGAGTATTTTTACAGAATATTATTGTTTTTTGGTTTGTGGGTGTTATTGGACAATTCAAATTATTTAATTAATTTACGTTTCGAGTTGATTTTTTTTTTCTTCAGAATCTATAATATAAACATATTTGTGAACTTAACAATAACAATATTACAGAAAACTTACTAATTATAATGAACATAATTATATTGTCGTAAAACGATTTTTAAAAATCATTATTTTTGGTATGAAATTAAGTCAAAATTAATAATTTTGTTTCTCTTTCATTTTTGTTGTTGTTTTATTTTATCAAAGAGACACCTAAAAGAGAGATTATTGTAACTTATAACACAAACAAATTTTATTTTAAATTTTGAATTTATGTTGAATTATAAACTACTTAAAATTTTAAAAGTGCGCGCGTAATAACAAAGTGATAAATGGATCCGTAAGATGCAAGTTTTTTTTTATTGTTGTTATTATTTTTTGTTTTTTATTGTTTTTGCGCTAGAAGGCTTACAATGAAGAAACATTCGGGGGGCAGGAGGGCAGTATGTACAAACATTCGGGTTATTGTGAGGTAGTATGTTGTACATATATAATAAAAAAAAAAACAAAGAAAAAAAACCGTAGTTTGAATCAATAATATAATACCTTTAAGGTAAAACAACCACCCGAATATTTGCTCGTTGTTGTAGGTTTTTTAGCGCAAAAACAATAGCTTTTTCATAAAAATTTTAAAAAACCTTTTTTTGTAGATAATTATCTTTTGTATAATTTTTATTTAAAGCTTTTTATCGTAAAATAAACAAAAAGCAAACTATTTACTAAAAGGTCGTTTTCGTGACCTTTGACCTTGAATAACCTTTGAAGCTCACATCATGATTTCGATTTCGACTTTTCACATATAATTTACAATGACGTAATAAAGGTGTATACCAAAATTCAGCTCGATGGTAATGTTTCCTAGCAGAAAATCTAATTTGACTGGGTTATGTATAATGTACAAAATTGTGTACAATATTTGTACAAAAATGCCTTTGTGTTTATTTAATTTGTATTATTTAATAAAAATTATTATTTTCTGTGTAAATGAAGTTTCAATTTTTTTTATTATAAAATTTTGGGAAATTAACTGAGTTCTGGAGTCGTGAAGAGAATGTAATAGACTGAATGTAATTGCAATGTACGATAAACAAGACAAAGAATTAAGTTAAGGAATCTTGTTAAGAAATTGTTTTTAGTTCGGTTTTTAGGGAAAATTTTACTTATAAAAAAGTTCCAATTTTGCGGTTTCTGTGGGATATGTTTATGAATTGTCCGGTTTTAGGATACTGCAATCTACGTGAAAAGTGATCACTCATAATTAGTGCGATCATCCAGGTGCTCACCGTTTTATAGACGTGCAACGTTCACAGCCCATTAGCCATTTGCTGATTAGTTATGGGTACAAGACTCAAGACGTTGTTTGTTGTTTACGATTGATTTGAAACCAAAGGGACCGTCCATTAATCACGTGATGTTGTTTTTGGCATTTTTTAACCCCCCCTCCCCCTTGGTGATACATGGTGAGGTTTAAGACTACTCCCCCTCCCCCCTGCCATATCACGTGTATTTCTTTATTACCCACAAAGAATTGTAAATTTTTTAAAAAATTTATAAAATACAGGTATAAGTATCAACAAAATAAATACACGTGATATATTACTAAACCCCCCCTCCCCCCTTGTGATATTTCGTGATTTTTTTTGGACCCCTCCCCCCCCTTTCGAGCCTCACGTGATTAATGGACAGCCCCAAAGTGAAAACTGGTTTAAATCCAAGTTTTCAAAACTTGGTTTACTTTTGATTAACGTTTGGTACGTTTTTTTATACCACTATCATTACGGTGAATGGTCGAAATTCGTCTGGTCGAGTTCATCTTTGTATTTGAAGGATGTTAATTTGAAGCATTCATAAGTTCAGAAGTAAATTGAACCACCTAGCACTGTCACGTTTGACCTTCACATCTACTACGCCGATATTTGTGGCTCCGTCAAGTGGTATCCCGCACTTTAGAATTACGAAAGTTTTTTTACGTCAATGGGAAGGGCTTGCGAAGTGCTGGCAAGTGCTGTAATTATTTTGAAAATGATGGATTTATTAATTTTTTATTAGCAAATAATCATTTTTAACCGAAGAGGGGCTAACTTGACGCCTACCCCGACTTTGGAAAATGTTATTTTTTTTTATTTATTTGAAAGTACTTGCAAAGTGCTTGCGAATGTTTTAATTTATTTTGACCAACTTGACGCCTACCCCCAACTTCGGAATTTTTTATTTTTTTAAATTTATTTGAAAGTGCTCGCGAAGTGCTAGCAAATGCTTTAATTCATTTTGAAAGTGATGGGTCTGTAAAATTTCTATTAAAAACTGAAAAATCGTTTTTTGACAAAAACGTCAAGTTGGCCTCCGTGAATTTAAATTTTATCAAATATTAAAATTTTTTGTATGTTATTTAAAAGTACTCGTAAAGTGCTGGTAAATGCTATAAACTATTTAAAGATACTTATTTTGTTACAAAATTTAAGGAAAGCTCCGAGCAAGATGCATTGAAATCAAAAAGAAATTCAAAAAGTAGTTTTGTACTTATTTAATATACATTTTTTTATGTATTTGTTTTTATCACAAATAAAACAAAATTATATCGACAAAAAATGTTTTCATGTTGCCAAAAAGAATAACAGTGTACATACAAGTAATTTGTCAGGATTACAGTATTTATTATTAAGTGCGGGATACAACTTGATGAAGCCGATATTTGTCTTTGACGGGTTCAACTTAGTTTGTGTTTACTCTAGGTATATAATTATTCAAGTAAGAATTGCTTTGCTCCCACCACTTTTTACACTTCCCAATACGTTTTTCGGTAATATTCAGTAATTCTGAATAAAAGTGATTTAGAAAACCGGTAACTACTGAAAATTACCGAAAAAATGTCAGGAGGTGTAAAAAGTGGTGGGGTAACACCGTTCTTATACTATTCCATTAGCTTAAAATGTTAAAAATACAAGTAAATACTAGTAGTGTTTTTCTTAATGATTAAAAAAAATAATTAGGTAAATCATAAATTACTTTAATACAGGCTTAAAATTTTGAAATTAAAATTAATTTTGAAGCATTTAATGTCTTCAAATACGACCATTCACAACGCTTATATTGATGGTCACATTACTGAGGCTTTGAAATCAATTTTAATTTTAAAATTTTAAGTCTGTACTAAAATAGTTTTATGTTTTACCTAAATAAATTTTTAAAGCATTTAAAAATATTTATTAGCAGTACAATCTCGACGTTGACTTGCTCAAGACCTTGCATTTTAAGCCTTAAAAAATATAAATAGCAATATTGCAAATTGTAATGTGAAAAGTAATTCAAAATTGTTTTTCCATCAACTAAAAGCGAAAAGAAAAACCTCTACCTTACTTCCAAGCATGTACGACAGAATTATGGAATATAATTTTGTTTTTCAATTTCGATCCAACCAATTTTGCTCAATCATGTCCACCGTCTGCGTCTGTTCGCTAGTGAAAAGCAACGCCATAGTGAAGTACGTTATTTTTACAAAGAATATTATTTTTCCGCATACAAATAAATCGCATTTGTGGTTTTCAAAAATTAATTTCTGAAGCTCACACTATTTTAAGGTTGCTCACAATTAATACAATCTTTAATGGAACTGTTTAGTATACCCACTATAAACCAGGTATATTAACGTTTTGTGGGTGTATTCATGGGCGCCCATATAAAATGTTTTCAGTAGGGGCCATTGTATATTTAATCGTGTATCGTTTTCCATCGAAATTTTGAAAAAGCCCGCCGCAAGCGAAATTTTTGGTTTTTTCAAGTTCAAATACCTTTAGATCGACTTTAGGAATGTTTAGATATATTTTTGTAGTACAGTAAAATTAAGCATTTTTTATGGAAAAAAAAAATGAATCTTTAAATTTAATCAATTAATTAAAAATTTTAGAAGAAGTTGGAAAAAGGCATACTATAGGCATCCATAGGTATAACGGTACACGTCGTTTCGGCGATCGCAGTTCGGAGAAAGCGATTCGGCACCTTATATTCGGCGACGGTCAATTCGGCGACCCGATGTTCGGCTATGCTAGTTTCGGCGATTCCAATTCGACACTGGCATTTCGGCGATTCCTATTCGGCGACATAAAATTTGACTACGTCGATTCGGCGACGGGAAATTTATTTAAATATTAAAATTTATTAAAAAATTTTAAATTAAATATTTATTTACATACATAGACAGGTAGGGGAGACCGAGGAGAGTTGAAACAGAGGTGAGTTGAAACAGCGTCAATTTTGTGGAACCTATTCCCGTTAGAGAACTGGCAACGCGAAAATTTATTGCTTTTTTGACGTGTTATTTAATGCAGTTTACATCGAAATTGTACTGCGGATGGTTTAGTAAATACGACGTGCACGTGAAAAAAATTGACAAATGTAAATTTTTGACCAATATTTCGATAGCCTATTATTCAATAAATATCAGGTAAATACTATTGCAACATAATTTTTAATATACATTAAATATTAAAGTTTGATGGCATAATATGGTTTTTTTGGGTTCGATACGTGTTTTGGAATTAACAGACATTATTCTAAATAAAGGAGACCGAGGAGAGTTGTAACAGCTTGTTTCAACTCTCCTAGTTCCTTATTAATACATAATGATCAAAAAAAAAAAATTAAAACCGGCAATAATTATTTTTGCTTGTGTTGCCTCGAGCTCTATTTCAACAGCAAATTTTAAAAAAAAGTGGGTTCAGTGTATGGAATGCAAAAAATGGTCATATAAAGCTTACACTGGAGAAGAGCTCTAATATATTTGTCACAATTTCCTTTAGGACTAAATTTCAAACAAAAACAAAGCAGTATAATATTTGTTGTATTCACTTTTATTATTAAAGTTTATTTTATTCACAAAAAGTAACGTTTAAATTAAATTTAAACACAAATACCCACTTGTTAAAACTCACCTCGCCGTCTGTTACAACTCACCTCGGTACTAGGAGAGTTGTAACACTGGGAGTTATTTTAGTTTTCGTCGATTTTTTCATAAACCTTAATTATTTTTACTTATTTTTATATTTGATTCATATAGTGTATAGAACTGGCTATATGGAATTTTATAATTCATAGAGGTAGAACCATTTTTGGCTAAAATATACTAGATACTGTAAAAACTGTTTCAACTCTCCTCGGTCTCCCCTACCTATCATATTATTATACATATACTTTTTAGCAATTAAACAAATTTTAATTCATGTTGTAATTATAAGCTATAGGTACCGCGAAAATATTCTATAATATTAATAGAATTATAATTGGTTACCTTAGCCAAAATTCGAGAATCAGCCGCTTCGTACCGCGGCTTTTTTTTTAAGAGATGCATGTCCGGCTAGAATACGTTCGTATTCTGTGTCAAAAGTTTTTTGAATTTGTCTTAATTTATCCAAAAAAGTCCACAACTTTGGATGAAATATACCACTACTAAAACTCAATTGTATTTTTCGATGACAAGCTTCGGCGTAATTGTTAGTTCTATCAATTCCATCCAACGTGGAAACGTTGGAACCAACCAATGAAAGATTAATACAATAAGAATTATTGAAAAGGAGCAAATAACAAAAAAGGGATCTATTTAAGATAGGTAGGGAGATAACCAACTTTTAACTATGGGTTTTTAAGTACAAGTTCGAAAAGCCGTAGACGTCGGTAATACTAAGGTTTTTGTGTACATTTAAATTTTAAATTTGGAAGAATAAATTGAATAAACTAAAAGTATATCTTCTGTCGCCGAATCGACGTAGTTGAATTTACTGTCGCCGAATCGGAATCGCCGAAATGCCGGTGCCGTGTTGGAATCGCCAAAACTAACAGAGCCGAATATCGGGTCGCCAAATTGCCTGTCGCCGAATCAGAATTGCCGAAATGACGGTGCCGAACTGGAATCGCCGAACCGACGGTGTCCGTAGGTATAAGCAGAGGCTGTGTGCTTCTGAAAATATTCTCGTAACTTTAGATGTCGTAGTTTTACTATTTTAATAATTTAATCTGTTTTTTATAGTGTTACATTTTATTAATTTATGCATTTTGTTTTGAATCTATTGCAACTAGTAAGTATGAATTAATACTTTTGGTGGATTTCTCAGTAGGGGCGACGGCCCCTACTGGCCCCCTCCCCCCCTATGGGCGCCCATGGGTGTATTCGACAATTAAATTAAATATCTGTTAATTAATTACGTTTCGAGGTATTTTATTTTTGCCCTTCTTTAGAATCAATTACAATTACATATTATAAACATATAATATGTTTCTTAAAAATACTTGAATTGTAATTAATTCTAAAGAATATGTTACAAGTATTTTTAAGAAACATATTATAGGTATGTTTATAATATGTAATTGTAATTAATTCTAAAGAAGAAGCAAAAATAAAATACCTCGAAAAGTAAATTAATTAACAGATATTTAATTGATTTTAATGAATTTAATATGGACGCAATAAATGAAAGTTTTTACTATAAACTACTATATTCAATACCGTTGTCTCTTTTAATAATATCATTAAATTTAATATTAATTTAAAATTTTTAAATTATAATGTATTAGTATGATAATTGCGAAGACGAGTTATCTATACTATCGCTTTTATTTAAAAAGACTTAAATATTTCAAAAGAATCTACGCCACTTAATTTTTAAGTGTTGGAAAAACTACATAAAATGCGTATGTGAAATTAATTAATGTTACATTGTAGTAAGTTATATTTTTTATGTACTTCCGGGAGATAAGTGCGTACTTAGCTCCACCAAATAGCGCGGATATGACGGCAATTACTTTGTTTCGTTGATTTGCGATTTAATGTTAATGTTGTTAATGTTAAAGTTAATGTTGATTGCTATAGGCAAATGAACAAAAATAATTTAAAAATTAGCAACTTGATTTTAATAATGGAAAATCAAACAAGTCACATGATTTCCCAAACAATTATAATAAAATTACTCAAAATTTAGATGTTAGTGAATAATAAGATTATGTTTAACTTTGCAATTTATTTTTTAATTTTTATAATACAATAAAAATAATGACGTTTAAACGGAACACAACAAATTAAAAATAATTTTAAAACAAGCAACCTGATTCAGATAATGACAAAGAAAACAAACCCCATGTCAATCAATTTAATTTAATATGACAGTTGTATTAATTCATTTGTTTATATCAATTTTTTATTTTTTACCTAAATTTTTTGAATTAGCTATAACTCGAGAACGACGCTAGATATCGAAAAACTGAGCAAAAAAATCTCCCCCCCAAACCTCAATTTATTACTTACTCCCAGGGAATTGTCGGTAGGAAGGTATATGCAAAAAATCAGATCGATCGCGCGCAAAAAAATTTACTCATAGTTTTCTAAAGTTTAACATATTTAGCACGGAAGTAGATAAAATAGTATATTAAACTTGGGAGATATGTTGCATTACCACACTCAAGTTTCAAAAGCCCTCGGGCCTTTGGCCCTCGGGCTTTTAAAACCTTCGTGCGGGTAATGCACCTCATATCTCCCGCGTAAATAATATACTATTACGTAGGAACTATGTGTTATAAACTGTATAAGATTAAGGGATAAGCTGGTAAAGCTACAGGTGGAGAGGATGAAACATTGACAGTGTAAACAAAAATAATAAATTCAATAGTTAATGATGGAGTAATTCTACATTATACACAGAAAAAAAAGTGTACTTAAAAGTAGAACAATTTGTGCCTAGATTGTCTACAAGTACAAATTGGGTGAAAATTAGGTACAATTGTACTTAATTTTAGTCAATTTTAGTCATCTCTAGCGCAATTGTACTATTTTATAGCACAAATTGTGCTAAATTTTTACACAATTTGTACTTGTAGACAATCTAGGCACAAATTGTTCTACTTTTAAGTACACCTTTTTTTCTGTGTATGATTAGAATCTAAACAGTGTGCAACTAAAGTTTTTAAGGTGGCAGATCAAAAAGGGCTGAACTTGTGTCAAGTTCAATTCAAAAACGAATAATCGTAGAAAGTTGAAATTTTCAGAATATACGTAAAATATTATTTTGACGAAATTAATTGCAATGGTAAGTAGAGTTCTATCACTTTTTTATGATTTTATTGCTATTTCTATCTAAAATGGTTTGACTATTATACACTACGGCGCTAATTTACAAATTTTGTGGTGGTTCGGCAAGTGGTTCGGTACGTGGCTTGATACAGTCTATTGTACCTATTTGATAACACATTACGTGATTCATCGAAAGGTATGTTGAGACAAGAAGTTATAAATAATATTATATACTTTCTTGTCGATGTTAGCAAATGCATTTTTATACAGTGCAAATGTAAGATTTTCAATATTATATTCAATATAATAATTTCGCATTTCTAGTTTTGTCTAAAAATTTTATTTGCTATTATTTTTTATTTCTACATAAATTATCTAATCAACTGCCGAATTTAGTTTTTAAAATCTCTAATGAAGTGCGTAATTAACCTTCGTATGGTACACTGGGGTCCGTGAGACCACACGACATTTTAAAAAACCTGTAAAATGTTCTAATTTTTCTTTTTACAAATAGACACCTTTGTAATTTAGCTGCATAACCCTCTCAACATTTTACACAATATGGTACTGTTAATTGTGTGTGGTATGCCCTTCAAGTTGTATATAATTTAAGTGAGTTAGGGGTCTGTAGGACCCCAGTGTGTACCATCTAAGTAATTAAAATTTTAAGTAAACTATGCAAAGGTTAAAATCAAACAGTAACGAGTATACCCGTCAAACGCACTTAAATCAATTTTTGGATTGACATGAAATGTATACGGGAAAAGCACACAGATTTTTCTGTTTTTGACCAGAATAAATATTAATTATTCATTAACTTACATTAGTGATCAATTCTCGAATTCTGCACACAGAAGAAATTGTTACATTATATAGTATTCGTTTTTACTGGATAGTTTCATAATTATGTGATAATGATTGTTATTTTCTTCGAAAATCGAATTACTTGTTAACTTTTCTTATTCGTAAAGAGTTGTCAATATTTAAATTAAACGATTGAATGGTCATGTAGTAATAACAACATTAAATTTTTAATTAATTCGCTAATCTTGAATTTGAGAATTCAAAGTATTGTATATTGCTCGGAGCTTTTCTAATATTTTGTAAATTTTAACCAAGCAGAAAAAAGGATCAATTAATATCAATTAAATACACCAAAAAAATATTATTAAGATTTCAATTCTTAATAAAAATTTAACGGACTCAGCACTTTTGAAATAATTTACAGTACTCCCCAGTACTTCGCGAACTCTTCCTAATGACGTAAAAATTATCTAAATTCCAAAGTACGGGGGTGCAGCTTGGCGGATCTAAAACAAAGGTTTTTATGGCAAATTACACTCCGGTGATTTGCCATGGCCTTCCGAGTAGAGAGATAATCAAAATGAAGTCGTTCAAATTTTGTAGCCGGGTTGGGGGTCAAACCTAGCGCATCTGGCCTAAAGTCCGGTCCTTAGCACATCTTTTTGTCTCACCTCTTTAGCTCTGTTCGTTTGTATGAACTAACCTGAACCAAGCAAGTTAGTGCAAAATAATCCGGCACAAAGTTGTGTAGTGACGTCATAGAAACGTGTTCAGTTCAAGTTACTGCTTGACAAACGAACAGAGCTTTTCTCTCCCTCGATTGTTGCAAAAGTGAAAGCACATATTACTAAGGTAGCAGATGTCGAAAGAAGCAACAGCAAAGCAAGTTTGTGATTTTTACCTTTTTTGATACTGTTGTTGCGTTTTGATCTTCAAATTATTCAACGCACTATTAGAACCTGTACACACCGGTAAATGTATAAATTTTCTAATTTCGTAATCTTTACCGTAACACAGGCCCGTAACTAAGATTTAATTTGGGGGGGGGGCACTTGTAAAAAGTAAAATTTTTGGTGGTTCCCCTTCCGAGAATTTTTATTATTATAAACAAATTTCCCTTTACTTAAAAAAAAATTTTTGTTTGAACATTTGGGGGGGGGGCACAAGCCCCCAGGTGCCCCCCTCTGGCTACGGGCCTGCCGTAACAGATAGTATGCTACCTAATCAACTCATTTAAAAAAAAACGCCAAAAAACCATGGGCGTTTATAGGATCATTTACAAGGGGAAGCAAGATTTTAAAAAATGTTATTGTAAATGAATTGAAATTATTTAAAACCGAAATTTTTAGAAAATTTTAAAAACTTACGCTGGTGAAATATTAAATGTCTAAAAAAAATTTAAGCAGCCAAGACCCATGGGGCACCTGCCCCCTTTGCCCCCCTCATTGGACGCCTATGATTCATACTCTCGTTGGTCTATCAGCAATGTACTCAGAGCTGAAAGTATTTCAAGTAAAAGACTTGCAAAAAGTAATTCAAGTACTTAAAAGTACTTGAAGTACTTTAATTGAAGTACTTTTGAAACTAACTGAAAAGTACTTGGTACTTGAAGTACTTTTTGAAAGTACTTGAGTACTTGGTAATTGGATTTAACAAAATTTGAGTAATTGAAGTACTTTTAAAGTAATTGAAGTACTTTTAAAGTAATTGAAGTACTTTAAAGTAATTGAAGTACTTTAAAAGTAATTGAAGTACTTTAAAAGTAATTGAAGTACTTTAAAAGTAATTGAAGTACTTTAAAAGTAATTCAAGTACTTTTAAAGTAATTCAAGTACTTTTAAAGTAATTCAAGTACTTTTATAGTAATTCAAGTACTTTAAAATTACCCAAGTACTGGAAAGTACTTAAAGTACTTTTAATGTAATTGAAGTATAAGGTGTCTAAAATTACACCTTCCGTACAATTCCATCAAAATGATGTTGGTAATTAAGCAGGATTAAGGTTTTTTAATCGGAACAAAAATTTTAATCCGGTAAAATAGAAAATGTTTGTACGGCACTTACCCGGAGTATTCGAAATTTGAAATGCTCGTAACTTTGCAGAAAATGAAATTAAAATGATGGGAATAGAAGCTCATTCAAGCTCAAACGAATCTCTATCGGTAGACATCAATTTCACAAAAAAATTCAAAATAAGAACGAAAATAGAAAAAGCATGTCTGCAGCCCCCCCCCCCAAGAATTTTGCTAAAATAACTTTGCGACCGTTGAGGCTCAAACGAAAAATTTGGAAGCTCATTGATGCTCAAACGTTTGACACCATTTTTACCCCAAAATTCCACTTGGGGGGGGGGCAAGCATGTCTACAACCCCCCCCTTTCCAAAGTTTTTGCGAATAACTCCGCGACGGTTGAGGCTCAAACGAAAATATTGGAAGCTCATTGATGCTCGAACGATGCTCAAACGTTTGACGCAAATTTTAATTGAAGTACTTTTAAAGTAATTCAAGTACTTTTAAAGTAATTCAAGTAGTACTTTTAAAGTAATTCAAGTACTTTTAAAGTAATTCAAGTACTTTTAAAGTAATTCAAGTACTTTTAAAGTAATTCAAGTACTTTAAAGTAATTGAAGTATTTTCGGTATTTGAAGTACTTTGGTAATTGAAATACTTTACTTTGGGTAATTAAAGTACTTTTGAGTAATTTGGTGGTACTTGAATTACTTTTTGGTTAATTTTGAAATATTTGAATTACTTTTGATAAGTACTTGGTAATTGAAATACTTTCTCTAAGCAAAGTAAATAAGTACTTGATGCTTCAAGTACTTAAAAAAAAATATAGTATTTGATACTTGAAGTACTTTTGGCATTAACAAAGTACTTGGTAATTGGTACTTGAATTACTTTTACAAAGTGCTTTAGACAGCTCTGAATGTACTATATCAGCAGCTACACAAGGGATAAATTACGCAAAAGTAGTACTAAAGTACATGCATAAAATTCAAATTTTAATTGTAATCTGATAATAAACTGATGTCTTGAACAAATAAGAACTGCACTGCTAATAATAAAAGTTTTTAAATGATTTTAAAAATAATTAAATAGATAAAACAAAACTATTTTGGCAGAAGCTTACAAATTAAAATTAATTTTGAAGCATAGTTACTATATTTGTTTAAAAATGTTTAAAAAGATGTGGTTGTCATATATTAATGAACTTAATAATGTGATCAATTTTCTAAAACTTGATTTTTAGAGATTTAATTCTAAAAATTTTCTTGTAAAATAAACTTATTGCTTGTTTTTCCACTCTACAGTAACTTGTTCATAAATACGTTACTATGCACCATCATGCACCATGTGCATAAAAAATAATTATCTTTTGTGTAGGCGGGTCGGCTAAATGTATTTATACAGTATCAAAGTCGAGTTGCATCTCTTGTCAAACCCTATAAAATAGCATGATAATTGAGGATTAATAGTTTTACCTCTCCTCACTACGTATCGCTACTTTACAAGTGAATCTTCACTACCCACGCCCGTGAGGGCACCCTTAAAAAAATTAATATACTAAATAATTTTTTTTTTTAATTTTTAATAAAATACACTTTTGTTGTAAATATAAAATAGCTTATCTTATGTAAAATCATCTTTAATGCACATTCTGAAAATTTCAACTTTTTACGGTTATTCGTTTTTGAGATGAACTTGACACTAGAATTGAAGCAATGTATATGAAATTTCAAATTTTAACCAATCAGAAGTAAAGGATCAATCAATATCAATAAAATACACCAATAAAATATCATCAAGCAACTAGAGACATCTGTTGAATTTTATTATTCTATTTCTATTGATCTAGAACAGGCATGTCAAACTCGTTTACCATCAAGGGCCACAGCAAGTATTACATACAGGCCACGGGCCGAAGCATTACCAAGAAAAAAAAAAAGGTACACAACCGCGGGGCCGGTCGCATTACCAAAAAAAAAAAGGTAGTGAGCTGGCGGGCGCGGGCCGCAGTGAACTTGTAGGCGGGTACACCATGCACTCATGGTGTATGTTAAAAAAAATTATTTATTAATAAATTAAAACAACAATGAAACTATTGGTTATATTAATTAATAAAATGTACACATAGTACATATTAATTTTTAAACTGGAATATAAAAAAGAACAAGAAAATGTATGACAATCTTCTTTATTGCAACAACTTAAACTACCATGGCACTTAGAATTGCATAAAAGGCCCTTGCTTTTACAACTGTATTTAGCCGTGAAACACTTCTGCAACGTTGTTATCTGATATTATTAACATTAATAATCAACACAGTTTATGAACGTTAATTTATTAATCAGCACAAGTACAACGAACTAAGTAAGTTTTGACAATTGACATAATATGGCAGTGGTAGATGTACCGTCATAATCTAGATGTCGTGAATTAGGTGAACGGGCTAAGAAGAGAACTCTAGTTTGGCGGGGCTAGGTTCGATCCCCAACCCGGCCACAAAATTTATCCGACTCCGTGGTTCGGATTCCACGTAAAGCTGTAGGTCCCACAGGTTAACACAGCCAGGACTTAGCTTCGCGCTAATTTTCAGAGGTACGCCTCAATAAAAATCATCCGACGTAACGTTGCGGGCAAGCCCGCAACCTTACTCTTCAAGTCTGCGAAGATATGAGGCAACAGCCCTGGTGCTTCGCACCACACCAGAATAAATGATGTTAAAAGTTCAGACAGTCTTAAAATTGCGCCACCTTCAAAAAGGTAATGAACAAAATTTGACAAATTAATTAATGTGCTTGCTTGGTTGCATACCTAGCAAGGAAAGAAGAAATCTGTTTGATATGTTGCCTTGCATAATTTTTAAGTTAATATCTTAATACTACATTTTTTAACTATAAAAATAAATTAAATAACTTATACTATTACTATAAAGTAGGAATATGTACTTCTTCTTCTTCTTCGTATGCTTCTTGACAGAAGCGTCGTGACCAATTTAATATGTTATTATTAAATGGCTTTCTTGGCATATTACTCTCGGTGGTTTGCCATTGCCTTCCGAGATGTACAGGAATATGTACAATAAATAACAAAAGATGAATAAAAATTTATATTTATTTAAGAAAAGTAAGCATATTTGCATATTAACATAATGATACCCACAAATCCTAATTAAATATAAAAAACACTAACATAAGCAACCAACTTGCTAGGTTATGTTATTGTTTACTTTTGAATTTTTATATTTGTAAACCTCACAATAGCGCCACCTTCAGAAAGGTAATGAACTAAAAGTACACTGTCCGAACTTTCCTATCTGAGTTTCTACACCGTGGTTACAACGTACTTATATAGCCTTGACCTCCACTTTTTGAATTAGCAGAAGCTGATTCAATTAGCGACATTTTTTGAATTGAAACCTTATCCATAGAAAGTAACTTTTCTTTACAAACTATCCCACTAAACATGTAACATTAAATTAACATCGGCGATGTTAATTTTTCAATGTTAATACAACGTTACAATAAAACGTTGCGTCAATGTTGCTTTAACATCTGTAACATTGTACCAACATTGCTTTAATATTGCATTTTTACATCGCTTTAATATTAATGCGATGTGATAGTAACATTGTACCAACGTTGCTTCAATATTGCATTTTCACATCGCTTCAATATTAATGCGATGTGATAGTAACATTGTACCAACTTTGCTTCAATATTGCATTTTCACATCGCTTTAATATTAATGCGATGTGAAAATTTAAACTGTCGGATACCCGATGTCTAAGCGATGCCGCGGCGGCCATTTGGCCAACATTATATACATACTGTACTATACATACTGTAATCAAATACTCTTTCAAATTAAAAAAAAAGTATATTTTATAATACACAAATTGCTTTATCTAAATTTCAAGAGCGCCCTTAATCAGAAGCTCTTTATATAATCTCGTATAAAATCTTGACATAAACTGAAAGGAACGAAAATTTAATTCAAAATAATAATAATAAGAGATTTGTAGATAATTTTCATAGTGCAGAGAAATAACTTTACATTTTAGTGGTAATTTGAATTTAGACGCCAAGACATTTTACCTTGAAGACCATAAAAAACATTTGCTTTCTTGAAAACTCAAGAAGGTTAATCGTTCATCGGAGTATAAATTATTTGTTAAACTTTGCTCTTTTTTTATTAAAATCTATTAAAGATTTCTTTAATCTTCTAGAGTAAAAAGTTTTAAAATAAAATTTACATTTTATTTGTGATAGTGAAGCAAACAGTGAAACACAATAATAAAATATTACAATTTTAAAAAGGAACCCTTTTGATATATTTTTTTGAAAAATTATTTAAGGAACATTAATAAATAATTAAGAACAATCAAGAAAATAAAAATAATTGCGATTTCAAAAAAGAGGGTTAGCGTGAAAACTTATTTTGCCTTTTAGGCAGCAATTTTTTTTAAAGAATATTAAGAACAAATTAAAAACAAAAAAAAATTACAATTTCAACAAAGAAAGACTGGGGCAAAATTCTTATTTCGTATTTTTCGACGTTATTTTATTTACAAAATTAAAAATTTATAATATTAAATTATTAACTCGTTGATATTAAATAATACTAAAGCTTTATAATATCGAGTTATTCAAAAAATTAAAATGACGGATGAAATAATCATCTGAAAGCTAAATAAATATTTAATTGATTTTAATTTTTTGAATAACTCAATATTATAAAGCTTTAATATTAATTAAAAATTTATTTTAAAAACATTAAAAATAATCGAGAACAATAGGAGCTGACGTCTAAGTGTGCTGTTTTTTTTGCAAAATCAAAAAAGTCTTTAAAAACATTAAGAACAAATAAAAAAATTACAATGTTAAAAACAGGTTATCGTCACGCACATCTATATTAATAAATAACATTTATTATTAATATCTACTTATTATATTTTTAAAAAGTTATATTTAAAATTAAACAAATAAAATATATTAAATTATATTTCAGAACTTACCTTTCTGTCTATCATATGCATTAATGCATTCGGAAGTCATAAATTGGCTAATAAGTGCAGTTTTGCCTACACCTTGTGATCCGATAAGAGCAATCACGTATTTTACAATATTATTTGCTGGAATATGTTCTGTTCCGTCTGCAATAATGCAATTTGGTGATATCACAGGTGGTGGACATAGACTGTTACTACGAGATCTCCGTCTTCGAAAAGAATCTCCACGATTAACGATTCCTGAAATAAATGAAACAGTGTAGAATGGATTGACAAAAGATTTATTAGTAAATAGGGAGCAATCAGGAATAATATTAAATAGTTATTTTTGGAGTTTGAATGGTTTCCCTGGGGAACTTAAATTTGAATTTTAAAAGAAACGTTTATAAGTTACCTATTATGTAGGCACATATGTAAGCCACAGCCGTGGAGTGATGTGACCGCTGGTTGAGTACAGAGCGGAAATTCTGGGTTCAAATCGCGGACTATACAGAATTTCTTAGCTCAGCCTTTCAGTGGACATCCACACGGTGTGGTGAAATAGATATTGATTTATCGAAAATAGATAATATGGGGACTAATCCACCCTGCTAATCGGATTTGTAATTCCCAAAAAGGGAAAAGCAATGTTCTACTTAAAACGTAAAAAGCTTAATGAATATGTAATTAAATTCAAGTTACAAAAAGTAACACGAAAAGGAAACCATCATCTTACATTACGGGGTAAAATAAACATTACTACAGTCACTAACTGTATTTAGCAAACAACTGGTTAGTTAAATTAATTAACCGCAGTAGAAAATATAACAATGATCCATATAATTTAATATATGTGATAAATGTAAAAGCCACAGCAGTGGAGTGATGTGATCGCTGGTTGAGTATAGAGCGGAAATTCTGGGTTCAAATCGCGGATTGCACAGAATTTCTTGGCTGGGCCTTCCGGTGGACATCCACACTTTGTGGTGATCCCTGATAATTGTGTCGACGTCATTACCGTAAATACATCTGCGTCACACACGTAAAGTTTGCAAGATAGGTTAGGTAAGCAGAAAAAAGCCATGGGCCTTCTAGGCCTGTAGAGCTGCAATGAATGAATGAAATGAATAAATGTAATAAAATTTTAATTTATCTAACGATAACACTGTTATTTAATACAGTCGCTAGTTAAAAAATTACCGCACTTCTATAATACATTATTTATTATCTTGTACCAGGTAAATGTCGCTGGCCCCCCCCAAATCGAATTTTTGGGTAAAATTTGCTTCAAACGTTTGAGCATCGCTTGAGCATCAATGAGCTTCCAATATTTTCGTTTGAGCCTCAACCGTCGCGGAGTTATTTGCGAAAACTTTTGGGGGGGCTGTAGACATGTTGGCCCCCCCAAGTGGAATTTTGGGGTGAAAATGGTGTCAAATGTTTGAGCATCGTTTGAGCATCAATGAGCTTCCAAATTTTTCGTTTGAGCCTCAACCGTCGCGGAGTTATTCGCGAAATTCTTGGGGGGGGGGGGCTGTAGACATGTTTTTCTATTTTCGTTCTTATTTCGAATTTTTTTTTGAAATTGATGTCTATCGATAGAGATTCGTTTGAGCTTGAATGAGCTTTCATTCCCATCATTTTAATTTCATTTTCTGCAAAGTTACGAGCATTTCAAATTTTGAGTACTCCGGGCAAGTACCGTACAAACATTTTCTATTTTAATTCTATTTTATCGGATTAAAAATTTTGATCCGATTAAAAAAACTTAATCCTGCTTAATTGCAATCATCATTTTGATGGAATAATACGGAAGGTGTAATTTTAGAAAAGAATATTATGTTTAATAGAATATCGTGAACTAATAAAATGGTGATATATTATAATTTTATTAAAAGATTTAAAAAAAAAATTTAAAAAGGATATAAACTAAAAAGGTCAAAATGACATTTTACTCTAAAAAAACGTTTAAGGCCCGGAATCAAGCGGAACTTTCAATATTCTAAAAATTTATGATGCTTAAACTATACCAAACGTTTGACATTAATTTCACCCAAAAATTTTATTTGAGTACGGGAAATATCCCCTCCCCCCATCCAAGTTTTTGTGAATTTTTCCTTGACGGTTGAAGCTTTAGCGAAAATATTAGAAACTCAATGATTCTCACACTTATGACTCAAATTATTCTAAAAAATTCGATTTCTACATATTCATTTAATAACTTTTAGAATATTGAAAATTGCGCTAGATTTGGAGTCTTAAAACTTCTTTTTGAGTAAAATGTCATTTTGACTTTTTTACTTTATGTTCCTTTTAATATATGTTTTAAATCTTGCAATAAAATTGATGTCAAAAGTATGATCGTCACGATACTCGATCGTTTAACACCAAATTCACCACCAATTTTATTAAAAGATTTTAAAAAAAATTTAAAAAGGATATAAACTAAAAAAGTCAAAATGACATTTTACTCTAAAAAAACGTTTAAGGCCCGGAATCGAGCGCAACTTTCAATATTCTGAAAGTTTATGAATGTACTAGACAATTCGAATTTTCTAGAAAAAGTTTTGTTAAACGTTTGAACTTCAATAAGTTTTCAATATTTTCATATGAGCCTCAACCTTCATGGAGTAATTTGCAAAAACTTTGGAGGGGGGGGGAGAGAGAGGTTGTTAACAAGTTTATCTTTATCCCATCTTAAAGTAGAATTAATTTTGTTAAATTGGTGTCAAACGATTGTGTATAGTTGGTGAGAGACCCAAGAGTTCCAAATTTTTTGTTGAGCCTCAACAGACTTATTTACGAAATATTTGGGGGGAGGGGAGGCATACTAACGCCTTCAAGTGGAATTTTGGGGTGAATTTGGTGTTAAACGATCGAGTATCGTGATGTTCATACTTTTGACATCAATTTTATTGCAAGATTTAAAAAAAATTTTAAAAAGGATATAAACTAAAAAGGTCAAAATGACATTTTACTCTAAAAAACGTTTAAGGCCCGGAATCAAGCGCAACTTTCAATATTCTGAAAGTTTATGAATGTACCAGACAAATCGAATTTTCTAGAAAAAGTTTTGTTAAACGTTTGAACATCAATAAGTTTCCAATAATTTCATTTGAGCCTCAACCTTCGTGGAGTAATTTACAAAAACTTTGGAAGGGGGGAGAGAGAGGTTGTTAACAAGTTTATCTTTATCCCATCTTAAAGTAAAATTAATTTTGTTAAATTAGTGTCAAACGTTAGTGTATAGTTGGTGAGAGACCCAAGAGTTCCAAATTTTTTGTTTGAGCCTCAACAGACTTATTTGCGAAATATTTGGAGGAAGGGGACATACTAACGCCTTCAAGTGGAATTTTGGGGTGAATTTGGTGTTAAACGATCGAGTATCGTGATGTTCATACTTTTGACATCAATTTTATTGCAAGATTTAAAACATATATTAAAAGGAACATAAAGTAAAAAAGTCAAAATGACATTTTACTCAAAAAGAATTTTTAAGACTCCAAATCTAGCGCAACTTTCAATATTCTAAAAGTTATTAAATGAATATGTAGAAATCGAATTTTTTAGAATAATTTGAGTCATAAGTTTGAGAATCATTGAGTTTCTAATATTTTCGCTAAAGCTTCAACCATCAAGGAAAAATTCACAAAAACTTGGATGGGGGGAAAGTTCCTCTTGATTCCGGGCCTTAAACGTTTTTTTAGAGTAAAATGTCATTTTGACCTTTTTAGTTTATATCCTTTTTAAATTTTTTTTTAAATCTTTTAATAAAATTATAATATATCACCATTTTATTAGTTTACGATATTCTATTAAACATAATATTCTTTTCTAAAATTACACCTTCCGTGTTATTCCATCAAAATGATGATGGTAATTAAGCAGGATTAAGTTTTTTTAATCGGATCAAAATTTTTAATCCGATAAAATAGAATTAAAATAGAAAATGTTTGTACGGTACTTGCCCGGAGTACTCAAAATTTGAAATGCTTGTAACTTTGCAGAAAATGAAATTAAAATGATGGGAATGGAAGCTCATTTAAGCTCAAAGGAATCTCTATCGATAGACATCAATTTAAAAAAAAAATTCCAAATAAGAACGAAAATAGAAAAACATGTTTACAGCCCCTCCCCAAGAATTTCGCGAATAACTCCGCGACGGTTGAGGCTCAAACAAAAAATTTGAAAGCTCATTGATGCTCAAACGATGCTCAAACGTTTGACACCATTTTTACCCCAAAATTTTACTTGGGGGGGGCTAGCATGTCTGCAGCCCCTGTAAAAAAATGCAGCCCCTCTAAAACAATTCTAAAAAAATTTACATGATTGTGCTTTAGATTTCCTACAAATTAAAAAAAAAAAATTTAAATTCCGCTTGCGTCTGCATCAAAAATCCTAAATTCTATTCAAAGTTGTGACGTCATATGAATAGTCAATTAGATATTATTGTGAAACACTATTTGTAAACGTGCTTTAGATGGTACTAAAGTAATCTGTGTTGATGAACCACAAAGGAAACAGTATCTATAGGTTGATACTACACGTGGAAAAAGCATTTTTATTAATTACACATCTGCTTATTTCTCTAACAAGAGGACATAACAATGAGTATGTCGCCAATCGGGATCCCAATTTTTTTGGTGATTTTATGAGCTTAAAAAATTATCACTTTCTCAGCGTTTAGTCGATTGACCCTTAGTTTTTGAGTTATGAATTTTTGAAAATATACATAATATAGGTAGCCACAGCTGTGGAGTGATGTGACCGCTGGTTGAGTACAGAGCGGAAATCCTGGGTTCAAATCGCGGACTATACAGAATTTCTTAGCTCGGCCTTTCAGTGGACATTTGTTTATCGGAAATTTATTATTTAATAAATTTATCAATTTATTATTGATTTATCGGAAATAGGTAATATGGGGACTAATCCACACCGCTAATCGGATTTGTAATTCCCAAAAAGGGAAAAGCAATGTACTACTTAGAACGTAAAAAGCTTAACGAATACATAATATAGGTACTATAGGTTAAACTGCTATTGTTTATCCATTTGTATGTGTTATTCTTTGTCTCCATTTACTATCACATAATATTGCCACTTCTGCGTGGGCTCTCTACTCTGTGGGTCACCCCGCTTTATACATTGTGTACTTTTGGAGGTCGCATCTTCCTTTGAGTGTCTTTTTAGTTCCGTTAATAAGAGCTATATGTATTTTTTCTCATGCAGTACTCTTTCCAATTCATTAATTGTATTTGATATCTCTCGCACATTCCAGCTATCATTCCAGCGTTTATTCAATATTCGTTTGCGTTTTGTCGTAATCGAAAAATTTAATCCAGTATCTAAGGCAGATTTTTAGTGATTGGAAGTCAGTTGTTTCCTTGTGTAAATGTCTTGCCTGTAGAGGTTGGTGAAAAAGCTGCCATCTCCAAGCTTTCAACCTAGCCCTTCGTCTATTACTATCCAGACATCATATGGACTTTACAGTTAAAACGTAGCATTTCTTCTGCATTTGATATATGGTTATACCGCCGATACTTGTTTAATAATTCAAAAAGTTTAATTCAATTAATTGTAGATACAGATTATTTTAATCTACTAAAAATTACTTTTTTCAATAAACTTTATGTGAATATTTTATCAATGACGACTATCCAATTAACGATAATCACATGTTGAGTTTCATCGCGTTATTATCCACTGAGCTGACTTTTATAAAACAAAATTATTTGCATTTTGCTAATTACAATCCCCTATTTAATAAGAAAATCTTTTTGGAAAATTGTTTTTTGAAATTTTTTTAAATTTTATATTTTAGAATTTTTATTTTTTTTTCATTTCATTGTAAGCTTTGTATTATATAAAAGATACTTTAACTATGCCCTAATATTATAAGATTGTAACCATCTGAAAAGTTTTATTAAGAGTGAAACGGTTTTTGGAACGGGTAGCACGGAGTGCTACGGTTTAGTATATCGATGGTAATTTATTTTATAATATAATTTTTTGTAATTTTCACACTAAAATATTTTAATTTTAGTTTTTTTGTGAACGAAAACTTTGTGTTTGTTTGTTGATCAAATGCCAATTTCAAAGAAATCTAATTTTTCCATTTTATAATATAAAATGACTATAATATAAACAAAATAGTTTAAGAAGAAATTCAATGGTGCTAATGAAAGACTGTCATTTATTGTACCTACCAATATCATTTTTATTCGGTAAGTTTGAGAAATCATCTGAGAACGATATACATACATCGCAACAAGATATGATTCTTAACTGTAGAAATTATAAAATATTTTGTGAATTTAAAAGACTACATAATCGCCCACCAGAGCGTGTTATTAGTTATGTTATGCAACTTCACGCTGCATGATAATACGCCATCAAAAAGAATGAGATCAGGGCATTCCGAAGAAAATATTGGAGCTCTGAAGCTAGTGTTGCTGAGACAAGATTAACTAAAGAAAACTGAGGAGATGCCTAATGTAATTAGCAGCAGTGGTGATCGAATGCTCAAAATTGAATTTAAATATTAACATTCGCATGACCATAACCGGGTCCATCTCTGACCCCGAAGCTTCAGTTTTATAAATGTTATTGCTAAGAATTTCTTCAATTAATGTTTCCTTTTTAGAATAATAATATCTTTTGATAACAAATGTCTTACATGTGCAGAATTAAAAAAAATGTAATGCAAATTTGAATTATTTTTAGTTCAAATTTGTAACTATATTAGCGCTCTTCATATAGTAATTGAACAAACTTGCGATACAGATTACGCCAATGCAATACGGTGTGTCGACTCCATTTGAACGCGTTACGCAAAAAATATCGTTTTCTGTTGCTTCTATATAGTAAAACACGTTTATGAATTACCGCTGAGTGATGTAGCAATGAAACTGGCTCAGCCAAATTCTGTACGGTAGTACAGATTTCAGGTCTGTAGGTACTTTAAGAGGGGTACTTTTTTCAGGGCCCTATTAATTTAATCAACAGATGGCGCTTACTTAAATATTTTTATAAAATAAAATAAATAAATATAAAAATAATTTATTTATATAATTATACATTTTTTGGAGAGGGTTTATATGTTTATTGTGTTTAATAAAGATCTATTTTTTCTAGTGCCAAAAAATAAAAAGTACCCCAAGGTACCTACGTGAGTCTTCCTTATTTATTATTAGATTTTATAATCTTATCTGCTTTTGTAACCTTTCTTCGTAACTAATTGCTATTGCTTCAGTTTTTCTTTCACATTTATGTACTTAGTAAAGTATTGTCATCAAAAAACATAGTTAAATATTTAAAAAAAAAATAACCTCAACATCGCATTAGAAACGGACAATAAACTTAACAAATATATAGTTAAATTCACAACTACCAAGTTTGAATTTTAAAAAAGTTTTTATTAAAATTAAAATACACTAATGAGACGTTACAAGCATAAAGCATAAAGAACAACTGAGGAGCTTGAGTTTTAACTCAAGCTTTTATAAAATCGGTTGTTTACAATATTCCTAGATATTATCTATTGATAAATTTAAGTAAAACATAAGGTACAATGATTGATCGTGAAACAGTAAAAGATTAATAGAAATGAATTAAACAAACAAAATAACATGCAGCTGTAAAACTATTAAATAATGCATCGACGAGAATGAATTAAGTTTAAGATGCAAGCTATTATATTTGTAAGTTAAATTATTAAATGAACATTGATAAAAGAGTAGATTAAACCTAAATGCAGTAAAAGGTTTGCAAGTTATTTAAATACATTGATAGGAACATTGAAAACAATAGGTGGTTATGAATAATTAATGCGAAGGGTGATATCTAATATAATGTTGATTGGTGTCTCCTGGACTAGTGGTGACGTAACTCCTCCCTCATTAAGAGATTCAAACGTCCTCGTTTGCCAATGGATAAAGGTTCATTTCCGCAGCGTTTTCTTTGGAAATCTTGAAAATGGTTTTCTTTCTGCATATTCTGTCATGTAATCGTTTCCTAAATTTAAATATAATACCTATAAAAATTATAATGATTAAGGTTAAGACAGATGTGGTAAAGTAATGAACGTAGTTGACGAGTGGTAGTAGCGTAGATGGGTTTTCTTCGATCTTTTGGAGGTCACTTTTTAATTGTTCCAAGTTTTTAAGATGTTCTGCTTTAAGATGGATATTATACGATTCTTTTAATTCTTCTCTGTAGATTTGCGGTAGTTGTATTGAGAAATTAGTAAATTGAATGTTAATATTTTCTTCTTGTATTATTACGTTGCACTGTGTTTGTAAGAAGTTGGCTCCTTGTAGAGTTCGTTTGTCTATTTTATAATTACAGTTTTCAATTACTTCTTGTGGTGGATTAAAACTAGTAATGATTCCAGTAGATAGCACTATGTGAACTTTATGCATGCCTTCTACTCGAGCTATTGGGCACTTATTTACTTTTTGTAATCTGCACCTGGTGACGGCTGGATTGTAGCAAATGGTTTGATTTATGCCGTGTGTACAGTGATGTAACCATTTTTCTTCTTTATTTCTTTGCAGGTGGTAAGGAGTTGGTGGTATGAGAATTTGAGAACGTGAGTTAGGTATTGGGAAGATTTTCATTAATTTGTATGAGTTTGGATTTAGGATGGGTATTTTTAATATCATTACTATTGTGTTGTTTGCAATTAATAAAGTAAATTTTGATAAATCTAATATTTCAAAAAGGTGTGTATCATCCAAGAATAATAATTGGTCTCTCGTGTAAATTTTAGTTAAAAGATTATAAATTTCTTGTAATTCTGAAAAAGTTATTAATTCAATATTTGGGATTTCCAATCTAGCTAGGTTTATTGTTCTTTCTAATATTCTTAATATTTCATGATAATTTTGTATATTATACATCTCTAAATTTAATAGTTGATTTACATCGCTTAGTTCCGTTAGAGATCTGAAGGCAGTAATTGTGTCATTTTGAAAGTTATTGAATTTTCTCAAATCTTGTTCATAACGAGTCGTGATATGTTTAGCAAAAGAAGTAATAGCTGAAATTTTGGAGATCTGAGTTCTTTGATTAGAGAATAAAATCTCTAAATTTTTATTGATATTTAGGAGGTCTTCATCGTCCAAGTTACCTGTAATGAATTTTATCGTTTTACCGAGGAAATTAACTAAACCGCGTTTTTGTCTAAAATGTAATAGTTTTTCTAAAGTGTTCTCTACTGATAACGTTTCGGTATTTAATTGATTGTAGCGTCGTTGTGTAGGAGTATCTAGTGGTAATTTATGTTTTAAAATTAAACTACTTGCTATCAATTGTCTAAGACTTATTTCTAATTGGGTAAGATTATAATAAAAATAAAATTTATGATAGTGCGAATGTATTTTCGCTGTACCAAGTTCTTCGTTAAAGTATCCGTTAGTCTGTATCGGAGTCACTTGTAGTGGATACACGGGTGGTGCTAGGTCCAGGTTCATTAGGATCCTGTAAAGAGATAGGTTTTCTTAGTCTTTTTAATTTTCTAACGTGTGAGCTAGTGACTTTTCCTTTCGCAGATTTTCCTTCTACTACATCCTTTGATTTGTTAGAAATTAACATTTTGTCGTATAAAGGGTCTGTTTTTCCTGGTTTGTTTTTGCGAATAAATACAACGTCTGTATTGAGTTGTGGGGATTCTTCCCTATTTTGATTTCGTTTTTCAAGGATCTTTTCTTCTTTGTTTTTATTTTTGTTATAAATTTGATCGATAAACGGTAGTAGTTCATTTTTTCTTTTATTATTATATTCCTCATATATTGTCATATCTAAAGATAAATCTATTTCATGTTCATAAGGTCCGTATAATATAGAAAAGGGAGAGAATCCGGTAGAAGAATGAATTGATTGATTGTATATTAAAGTAGCTGTTATCATCTGATTTTGCGGGGTTTCGTTAGGTTCTTTTAGTTTAAGTATTCGGAGTTTTTCGACTAAAGTAGAATGTAGCCTTTCAATAGGGGAGTTTGAATTAGGATTGTTTATAGTGGTAAAATGTAGTTCGATTTTATGAAGTTGGCAATATTCTTTAAATGTTTTGTTAAAGAATTCTTTGCCTTGATCGCAAACAATGCGTTTTGGGTAATTGTGATGGGTAAAGTAGTGACGAAGTTTATTTAGTACCGTAAGGCCAGTTCCATCTTTAATAAAGTAGGCTTGAGCGTATTTAGAGAAAGAATCTATGATGGTTAAGAATTTACAGTTTTGAAAAGAGAAGGTGTCAATGAAAATTGTATGAAAAGGTTTTCGAGCTAGTAAAGGACCTTGTAATTTCACATTGTACGGATTTCTTTCGTATTTAGATTGTAAACATAGTTCGCACTTGTTAATTTCGTTAGTGATCATCTGTTTCATATTGGGCCAGAAGTATGTCATTTTTAATTGGTTATACGTTTCGATTATACCTGTATGAGTTTCGTCGTGATAACTTGTTACTTTATCTTTCTGATCATTTTCATCTAATACATCGGTATGGTATTGGTTAGAAAATATAAATTTTACTGAATTATTCATGTAAGTTTTGCATAAGTTTATTAGGACGTTTCGTAAATCTTGTTCTTTGCAGTAAATTCCATAGGTGATGTTTGGTCTTATGATCTCTTTGATCATTCGGGATAAATCTTCTTGAATATTTTCTTTTCTGATAATGGCAGTGTAGTGGATTCTTTTGAATGGTCGTTTTAATCGGATATCAAAGTTTTTTCCAAGTAGTACGATTATTCGATTATTAAAATTGTTGACTGGTTGTTCCGATATTGGAATTACTTTTCCGTTGTCTTCGTTGTTAACCGAATGTACCGTATTGTCCAAATCGTTTCTAATTTCTTGATACTCGTCAGAGTTGTCGTTTGCGTGGTTTTCTAAAATTTCGTCTAATTCATCTGGATTGGGTGGTGCATCTAATTGTGGGATTATTGATAAGTTATCAGTTTCTTTGGTGTTAATTTCTATTCTAGACAACGCGTCTGCCACTACATTTTCTTTCCCTTTTTTGTATTTGATTTGAAAATTGAATTCTTCAAGTTTTAGTTTCCACCTAATAAGCCTGGAATTTGGTTCCTTAATTTTGTGCAACCAGACCAAAGGATTATGATCTGTTTCGATTAAGAAATTTTGCCCATACAAATATGGTCTGAAATGTTTAGTACCATCAACTATTGCCAAGAGTTCCTTTTCTATAGTGCTATAATTTTTTTCTGCCGAATTTAATGTTCTGGAATAATATGCAATCGGTTTGTTATTTTGGCTTAACACTGAGCCTATAGCTACATTTGAAGCGTCACTCGTAAGTTTAAATGATTTTTCAAAGTCTGGATAAGCTAATATAGGTGCGTTGGTAATCAATTCTTTGCATAATGTAAAGCATTCTTTATAATCGTGGTCGTTAATGTTGATGTTAGCTCCCTTTTTAAGACATTTAGTCATAGGTGAAATTATTTTTGCAAAATTATTTATAAATCTTCGATAATAACCTACTAGTCCTAAGAAAGATTTGATTTGTTTCGTGGTTGTTGGAATTGGGTAGTTTTGGATAGCTATAATTTTCGATGGGTTTGGTTTTATTCCTTCGGGGGTGATTATGTGCCCTAAAAATGCAACTTCTTTGCATAGGAACTCGGATTTGTCAAGCTGTACTTTAAGGTTTACTTCTTTTAGTTTTTGCAATATAATTTTAACATGATTTAAATGTTCTTGTAGAGATTTTGAGAATATTACTACATCATCCATGTAGACAAAACAAAATTTATATAAAAATTCTTTTAGAACGTTGTCCATCATTCTTTGGAAAGTCGCAGGTGCATTTTTCAAACCGAATGGCATCCTTAAATATTCATAATGACCGTTGTTTACTGTAAACGCGGTCTTTTCGATTGATTTTTGGTCCATTTCGATTTGATGAAAGCCTTGAGCTAAGTCGAAAGTTGTAAAATAGACGCATCTTCCTAAATTATCAAGAATCTCTTCGATTCTAGGTAGTGGATATTTATCTTCGATGGTATTTTCATTCAGTTTTCGATAATCTATTACCATCCGATATTTTCTCTCGTTACTAGCGTCCATTTTCTTCGGGACTATCCAGACGGGTGCGCTATATGGTGATATGGAAGGTCTTATAATTTTGTTATCTAGTAACTTCTGGACTTGGTTTTGAATTTCGATTTGCATCGCTCTTGGGTGTCTAAATGATTTCGTGAAGATGGGGTGGTCATCTGTAGTTCGGATTCCATGTTTGATGTGATTTGTGAAACTAAGATCAGTGTTTTCGTAATAAAATACTTCGCGGTATTTTATACATAAATTTATTATTTCTTTCTTTTCTTCTTCATTGAGGTGTTCTGTTCTGATTAATTCGTGAACTTTGGGAAAATGTTTTCTATGAATTTCTACGGGGTTGTTGATATTAAAATACTGCGTCGGTAATACGTTAACTCTTTCATTAAAATTAATTTCGGTGCCTTCTATTGGATTTGGTATTTTGCAAATGCCATTTTTTGCTATCGCAATGCATTCAGGTATTTCAAGGTTGGTTTTTGTCTTTATGTTGGGTATAAAAACTTCACCTTCGTCAATTGATACGGGTATTTCAAGGTAATTTCTGTTATTTGATTTAGCATTTATTTCGTGATTGTTATATTCTAAAAAGAAAGGTATTTGTATGTCACCTACTGTAAGTGTCTTCGTCTTGTAATTTAGATTTGCTCCAAATGTATGCAAATCTTTGGTGCCGATAAGAGCGTCGAAATTTTTGTGCCAATCGATGATTCTAAGTTTGAAAGGGTCGCATATTCCTAACTCCGAAAGTAGCGGAAAATATAAATTTTGGTTTGATTTTACTTGGTTATTTAAACTCGAAATTACAAATGGTTCTGAATAAAAATAATTTTTAAATCTTGATGCAACATTGCAATTAATTATTGAATCAGTTGCACCTGAATCTATTAAAATTTTTAAATTTAATTTAGGTAAATAAAAGAACGGTAGTTTGGGTTTAGAACAAATTGAATTTAAATCTACGGTTGCTGGTTTTTCAAAGTAGGTGACCGAAAATTTTCATCTTCGTATTGATTTTCGAAATCTAAAGGTGTTTGCAAGTTCTCAATTTCTTGTTGTTCTTCTTCAAAATCATAGTATAAGTCGTTTTCGTTAGGGTATTCTTCTATGTCTACTTCGTTATTAAATAATTCTTGTGAAGTAAATGTTGGTTTGTTCGTAGATTGAAATTGATTTTGTCTAGGTTTCGTGGAAAATGCTGATGTCTGTACTGACATTGGAGTTGGTTTAAATTGGTTTCTTTGTTGTTCGGGTTTAGTTCCGAAAGTTTGTTTGTTTGTAGGAAATCTTGATTGTGCATAATGTGGTCTATTAATTGATCCGGAAAATGGTTTCGGTTGAAATTGGGGTTGAAAAAATGGTTTAGGTTGAAATTGATTTTGGGTAAAAGGTTGTTGTTGCGTAAATTGCTTAGGTTGAAATTGTTGGGAAAATTGTTTTGTTTGAAACTGAGATTGAGTTGTTTGTTGTCGAGGGTTTTGCCAATTGTTTTGTGAAGTAGGCGTATTTTTCGTCATTTGTGGAGGAAGTTTATGAGATTTATAGTCTTGTAATCGTCGTACATAGTCCGTGTAATTATTCTCCTGTATTTTGTTATCATATACGCGACATTTATTTAATGCCGCTTCTAAGTTGGGTAAATCAAAATTCATTAAATAAGTTCTGTACGGTTCTAATAAACCGGAGCAAAATATTTGTAAAGATTGGTTGTGATATAAATGTTTCTTAAATAAAAATGAGTTGGGGTCGGTTTCGTGTAATTGTACAAATTGAAGTAAATCGTTTTGTGCAAGTAAAATTTTGTCATAATATTCATTAAAACTTTCGTGTTTTAATTGAATTGTATTGCGTAAGGCTGAAAGTAATAATTCTTCGTTACGCTGGTCACCGTATTTTCTAAGAAGTGCTTCGCGTATACCGGGCCATTCTGTTAAGTTGTGAAAATTTAAGTAGTCCCTAGCTTCGTTTTTTATTTTTGCCAAGACTGATACATTAAACAAATAGGTTTGCGTGGGCGACAATTTACTTTCTAAAAATTTTGCTAAGTTGTCCACGCTCGTTACAAACGTAGAGAGATTACTTCCTGGGAAATACTCTGGCAATGACTTTGTTAAAGCCGTCAGTTCTCCCGTTTGAAACATAATTGTTGGAAATGTAATTGAATTTAGATTTGTATTTACTGTTTTGTAAGGACTAAATCTGTTACTTTTACTATTATTTTTAGAAGTTACACAACTATTTGGTTGTAAATTTTCAATTTTATCTTCTAATTCTAATTCGATGTCGCTATTGGACATTACACACAATAATACGATAATAAAATAAGATAAGGATTCAAAGACTTACAAAGTGAGGAGAAGGATCGTCATTTCCAATCTCAAGTACAATGGGTTGTCCTAGATGATTCCTTTCTTGATTGATTGATTTGATGTCTTCCTTCAAGGAACACAGATTGCGGATAACTTCTGAGGTGTAGAAACACTCCAAACACGATCTTCTCTCGGATTTTCCAAATAAGATTTGCTGTCTTGAGTTCAGTTTTTCTCTTGGTTTTTCCAAATAAGAAGTGTCGCACTTGTGAAATTATCCTGTTCGCAGCGCCAGTTAAATTCACAACTACCAAGTTTGAATTTTAAAAAAGTTTTTATTAAAATTAAAATACACTAATGAGACGTTACAAGCATAAAGCATAAAGAACAACTGAGGAGCTTGAGTTTTAACTCAAGCTTTTATAAAATCGGTTGTTTACAATATTCCTAGATATTATCTATTGATAAATTTAAGTAAAACATAAGGTACAATGATTGATCGTGAAACAGTAAAAGATTAATAGAAATGAATTAAACAAACAAAATAACATGCAGCTGTAAAACTATTAAATAATGCATCGACGAGAATGAATTAAGTTTAAGATGCAAGCTATTATATTTGTAAGTTAAATTATTAAATGAACATTGATAAAAGAGTAGATTAAACCTAAATGCAGTAAAAGGTTTGCAAGTTATTTAAATACATTGATAGGAACATTGAAAACAATAGGTGGTTATGAATAATTAATGCGAAGGGTGATATCTAATATAATGTTGATTGGTGTCTCCTGGACTAGTGGTGACGTAACTATATTAATAACGCGAAATCAAAATTGGCTACCTTAACGAAATCTGGCGTACACGAACTTATGTATATGTGAATGTTCTAAAAAGTACATTGAAAATACGGACAGAGCTTTCCAAACGCGTTTAAAAAAAAACTTTAGATTCTATAGATTAAATGACGGTAAATCCGCTTTCTCAAAGCACCTTACAAATAATAATCACAAGCAGCTCAGTTAGAAAATTTTGCATATTCAGTGCTATTCACGATCAAAAATTTTCTAACAATAACCGCTAACCTTGTTAACTTAGCGTATTTAACCACATTTGCCTATTTAGTGAAATTTAGGTTAGCATGATTAATGTCAAAATTAGTCGAACTAACAATATTTTTTACCAAAATGTTTTCATTTTGTTAGATTTTAAAAATTTTAAGATCTAGCAAGTAAATCTAGTAGCAAGAACGTGCTAAATCTATCGATTCTAGCAACCATTCTGAACAAGTACTCAAAGCACTTGTTTGACTTGTTAACTTAGGGATAAAATTTAAATTTAAATTTAAATTATCAACGATTAAATTTAATTTAAATTTTAATTTAAAATTGTGAAATTTTGTAAGTATATTAATACATAACCAGTGAATACATAAAAAATTATAAAAAAATTCTAATCGTTGAGGAGTGGTTTTTGTAGGGAAAAAGAAATTAAAATTGTAAAATTTTGTAAGCTTATCTTTACATAACCAGTGAATACATAAAACATATTAAAGAAATTTTAATGCTTTGAAAATTTGGTAAATAGGTACATAACCAGTGATTACTTAAAAAATATTAAAAAAATTCTAGTCGTTAACGGATAGCATTTGAATAGGATGAAAAGATACTTTTATTTTAAAATTGTGAAAATTTGAAAGTAGAATAAGATGTCTATTGTTAAAAATTAATGCACCGCAATCGCAATTTGCTGTAAACTGCTTAATAAAAACATCATTTAAAAATTGTAAATTGTGTTTTTAATTAGTTTCAAATATTCCAATAGTCTCCCCTGCGGCCCGGAGCCGATGATCACGCTTTCAGTTAAAGCTCTAGATGCACTCTTAAAACAACATACCCTAAAACTGCACACCTACAGATGGGTACAAAAAACAATATGCCGTCAAGCAAAGGCTGCAATACGTGCACCCTCTTAGAGACATGCTAGATACTATCTGAGACTGTCCAGAGTCAATCTACGGATAATTGCAGGGATTCTAACTGGACACTACAGACTAAACAAACATCTTCACATGCTGGGATATGCAGAAGACCCAATATGTCGTGGATGCAATAAAGAGGAGGAAACAGTCGAACATGTACTTTGCTACTGTCCGGCGTTAACTTCAACAAGAAGATCCGTGTTGGGAGACTTTTGGGCCGACATGGCCAGAATCAGGGTCACTCCACCTGCCAAGATCCTAGAGTTCATCCTAAAGCTGGACTGGCTTATTGGGGAATGACAGGATTGAGGTGTAACTGAAACCGGAGGTAGTACAATGGACCCGATTGGTGGCCTAAGTGCGCGTGAGCTTGTCTTGCCCTCCAGAACGAATCCAGAATGTATAAAGTCAAAACAAAAAATCCAAAAAAGTACTGTTCTAACACTTGAGTGAACCGTGATTTTAAGACCTCATGGCATGTAGTAAATCATTAAACAAAAATGAAAAAAGTCATGCAAATATTCTCAGATTTAACAGATTACACATGAGAGAAAGCGTCTGAAGATTAAGTAGATCTTTAAGTGTTGTCCAAAATTGTGCCAAAAAGGTCTACTGGACGTCCGTAGATCATTTCTACTTAAAATCCCCAACTAATTTTAAAAATATTTTGTATTTTGATGAAAAATACCTGTTTTCTTTCAACTTGTAACTATTTATTGATTATAGATCTAGGTTAAACCTTTAAATGTAAGGACTACAGTCAGATTCGATACGTTATGTTTAGAATTTCACTATCTAATTTTTAATAATTTTAGTTTAAATTGTTCGTATTGATTGGAAAAAGTTTAATACAAAAGTCCTTTATTTTAAATTTATTTAAGTTTATGATGATTAATTCTTCCGATTATTCTGTAACCCCCATGTTCCTGTATGAAAAAACAACATATTTTATATCACCCGAATGAAGTAGTACTTATTAGCTTGAATTGTCAGGTTACGCCAAGTAAATTTAAACCGAAGTGGTTTTAACACAAATGGTTTCTTTCCAGTATGAATTCTTAAATGTCTCATAAAATTTTATACACAAATGGCTTTTTTGAGTATGAATTTTTAAATGTCTCATAAGATTTTATACAAAGTTTAAAACAGGAAATGAATCGTTATGTCCCTAAAAGTTAAATTTTTAACATTTATGCAAAAATTTAAAATCTCCTTTTCAAATTTTTGGTTAAACCCATATTATGAATTATTTATAAGTGACATATAAATGTCACATAAATGTAATTTTTTGCTTCTCAAAATGTTATTTTTAGTCAAACTTAGCAAGCTTAGCGATTCTTGTTACATTGCGTTAAGTTAGCAATTCGATCGTGAATAGCACTGATTGAGTCTTAAATTAAAAAATTAGAGCTTTTGAAAGCTATAAAAATCTATAGATTAATCAATCTACCTTGCTCAATAGTCAATTTGTTCTAATAATTCGCCATTATTAAATATCTTTAATAAATATCTCCCCCTTAACTTACGACTCCCCTCCCTACAAACACATTAAAGTTATGTATTTTTACCCCCTTTTAAAGCTAAAGCCATTTATGCTTTAGCCACCCGAATCCCCTTCTACTTTATTGAATTTTTTCTTTAAATTAAAATATTTTTTCGATGACCGTTTATTAATTTTGATATTAATGAATTATTTTGTTTTAAAAAGGATGTATTAATGGACGTCATTAATACACCCTTTTTCATTAAGTAACTTTTTTTTTAAATTAAAATTTTTGTGATTTTGACGTTTTGATCGTGGTTTTGATGATATTTTAATTTAGACTTTTATTTTTTTTAGCAAACTTGATTTTTACGTAAAATTGAAAATGTATGTAGTTGACGTTATTGTCATCTGATAGTCTTTGTGGAAAAGTTTACGGTCAACGAAAAAATGCTGTACTCAACTCGTTTGTTAATTGGTGATTAATAATCTGAACTATTAAGGGGTTACGTATAGTCATGAGGTCGAAAAATAGCAGATTTTGAGATTTTTTTTCTAAGTTATGAATAGATGTATTTATTTGAAAGTTTTATTACATAAAAAAGCAACATTTAAATAACACTTAAAAATTTTAGTTTTCAAAAAACGTGTACAATTAATCAGCTGGTAGTAGTTTTTCGTACACGCTTAAAAAAAAGATAATTTGCGGTGCGTAAGATAACTGGTCACAGGATTATCTAAAATCAAAAAAGTAAAAAGATTTGGTTAACATATTAGTTAATCTCGAGAGTAAACAAATCCATTTTGAAAAATATGAAAATTTCCACTTTTGGGAAGATGTTGAAAAAAAATTTACGATTTTTAGCCAAAAAATTTGCCTATAATTGCTTGTAAACAAAGATTAAATTGAAAAATAAAAAATATTAATAGTTTAGTCTCGAGAAATATTTATATTTAACCTGTGTATGAAATTTCATCATGATTGCGGAAGTAGTTTTTAAGTTATCTTACGCACGGACTTTTAAAATGTAGTTTTGTGTTAAACACGTCTGAAGTTTTTCGTTTGATATAAGGTTCATAATAATTGCTACTCTTATTAGTTTTTTCTTTGCGAGTTTTACTCCGATGGACTTGAAACTTTCACATAATATTTCTGAGATGTTGTACTTTCATATGAAAAAAGAAAAAAAAACGAGTTTTTTAGAATTCATGACTGTACGTAAGCCCTTAAAGAAACTCACTCGCTTCACTCGTTCGTGCTTTAAACAGTTTTGATTATTAATCGCCTTCATTAACAAACTAGTTTATTAAATAACTATTAAAAATATTTAAAAAAAAAATCCAATAAATTCTAAAAATTCTGAAAACTAACTTATACTCTTGCTTCAAAGATACTTCATTTGGTCTTATAGTCAATATGGTAACAAAAGTTATTCTTTTCCAAAAACTGGATTTGAAATTGTACAGTAACAATATTACCAAATAGATATTTTTTTTATCATTGAATCAACAATGTAGACTTGTGACAGGGAAAACTGACAGTGATGACGTAATGCGCAGAAACAAAAAGTTGTCCGCCTTATTTACATAACAGCACTCGTACGTTCTTCCTCCACTTTTTATTGGACACATCTCTGTCATTAAAAAGCGTCTAAAGTCTTCAATCAGAAAAGATCCTTATATATAGGTGGTATTTAAGTTTAATTAAATATAATATTTTTGAATACTTTAATTACTTTAATGATTTGCATAGATGTTTTATTTAAACTTTTACCTTTTCAAATAATTTTTAGACTTGAGGGTTTGTAAACGATCCAAAAATATTTTATTACATTGTTAAACAATACGGACGGCGAAAGTATTTGTGATTAACAAAGACAATAATGTACGTTGTTATTATGATCGAGAATAAAATAAGTACTTTGTATCTATCCATATAACATGTATAAAGACAATTTGTATCGTCCGACAAGAAATGGGTCCCGTGTGTGTCGAATGAGACAGGTTGTACCTACTACAAATAATAACCTAGTAGTTGATGCACGTAAAAAAGCAGCTAAAAGGAAAGTATTGTTCAAATCACAATACATTTCAAAAATTTTTAAAATTTGGTTTTGTAATTTTTTCTATTATTATAGTTTTATCGCCATAAATGTAACTGATTTTTCAGTGAAAGTACTTACATAGAGTAAAATTTTTTTTACGTGACTAGGCGGAGCTAATGTGTAGAACGAATATATGTTCAGTTCATTTACCAGCCAGCACCGGCACGTTTTCCTTCTATATGTACTTCACAATAATTAGGCTCCGCCCACTCAAGTAAGAAAACTTTCACTCTACCTACATATATCACATAATATACGAGTAAGTCATGCGCTCATAATTTTAGTTCTTATTCCGAGAAACTTAATGACATTTGAAAGACAAGCTAAATTTATGAATCAAGCATAAATGATTACTTCTGAAATGCTAAAGTTTGAATTATTATTTATATAATCTGAAATTCAAATGTAATGAACGTTTGAAAACATAATTAACTATTTTATAAAATAAATTTTTTTTAAATTAGGCTATCTGTCTTTTAATACACTTATCATATTAGTACAGCATTAGTACTGCATATGATCTCCCACATTTCTTCAGATAAACATTTATATTGTTAATGTATATTTTGGAAGCCGTCAGATTCAAAATTAATTGCAAGACAGCAACCAATTATAAATTTAAATTGACCTCAATAGATAGCCACGGTTTTTGGCTTTATTTACGTATATTGTAATATTGACCTTATTCTCAAATCGGTACACGAAAACTGGTCAAGCCCCACTAAACGACGTATAACTAGGCGACTGATAAACCGAGCGACAGACAACTGGGCGATGGGTAAACTGAGCAACGAACAACTAGGCGACGTGTAAACTAGATGATGTGTAAGTTGACGACAGCCTGAAGTATTTTTAAGAATATTCAAATATTTAGCTTAAAAATTATTGAGTTTTGAGTATAAGAAAACAGTTGCGTTTAAAATATTTGTAGGTATTTGCATTTTCTCGCTTGATACAACTATCAAGTTGTATTATGTAAGTCAAAAATTCTAACTAATAACCTAATTAAGAGATTATGAATCATTGTCAGATACAGTTGCGTTGTCAAAATTGACTCTGGGCCTTCTTCGCTCCGTTCCGAGACGGCTCTGAGCCATTTTGACTAACGCTTTATTAGCTACTGATATCCCTTAAGGCCGAGCTTGGGGTTTTCCAACTCTAAAAAGATGCTACTAGGAAGAGGGTGGATATAACTTTGTTTTCGATATTCCTTCCAACCTATCAAAAGGTGCTATTGAGGTTAGCATTGAGGTTACTATTTTTTTCATCAAATTTAAGTCAGAAATACCCCTAAAAAGTGAAATTTGTAAATTGGCAGTAATACTATTAATATACAAAAGACAAAGAATTCAAATAATTAAACCTTTTCTGGCATATGCATTACGATTACGCAATCAATGATGTTCCCATAAGAAATAGATTGATAACTATGGGCACTCTCACAGTAAAAGCAGGTTTCCGATTCCGGCTTACCTGCTTCGATATTTGCATTAAAATATCTAACCTTATACCCAGGGGCGTTTCCACACAAGTGGCTTAGGGGGGGGGGTAATTTACCTTTATCAATGTAAATTTCAACATAGATTGATCTTTATTTGTTAAAAAATAAAAAATAAAAGATTAAGTAATAATTCTTACAGCTACAGCAGTGGAGTGATGTGATCGCTGGTTGAGTATAGAGCGGAAATTCTGGGTTCAAATCGCGGATTGCACAGAATTTCTTGGCTCGGCCTTCCGGTGAACATCCACACTCTGTGGTGATCCCTGATGTTTGTGTCGACGTCATTACCGTAAATACGGCTGCGTCACACACGCAAAGCTAGCAAGATATGTTAGGTAAGCAGGGAAAAGCCATGGGCCTTCTAGGCCTGTAGAGCTGTCATATATAATAATTCTTAGGGGGGGGGGGTAATTACCCAATTACACCCCCTTGAAACCACCAGTGCTTATACTAGCTTCTTTTGTCCTTGGCTTTATTAAGTAACATTGGAGGGAGATATTAAACAGGTACGTCGGCGCCGGTAAACCGGTCTCCACTGTGTACGTAGCCCATAACATGCAATTTATACAGCAATCATACGAATTTTAAAAATTATTTTTTTTAATTAAACGACCTGGAAATGTTTTCCTGTAACAATGCAACTATTGCGGCTTGCAGTATGACAGATTACACCATCCTGCTGAAACTACATGTCTTCAAGATCCAAATCAATCAAATCTATTTAAATCAGGTGCACTGATTGAGACACTCTTTATAAAAGAAAACTCCATCGGTCAAATAATTTGAAACACCATCGGAAACACAAATAATCTTTAATAGTATGCTCCCGTAATAATGTATCTGAAATTTTGAAAGCACTCTATATATGAGACATCTGTTGTCCAGTAAATTATTTTATGCTTTATACAAAAAGTTTTATAAGCGTTTTAATTTAAAATTGTAGTGCGGCTAGCGGTCATGTTGGTACTAGGCGAGAAGTAACAACTGCAATTTAAACGAATGACATCACCATGATATTACAAACAAAAGAGCAGCAGATAAGGTATATCACATTAAAAACATAATCAATACTCAACTGAACACTTATGCCGAATAAAATTGATGGTAAACAACCATTCCAACATTTTCGTCTAGTTTTCATCTAGTCTAGTACAAAACTTGCAGCCAGATAGCGTATTGCTTTTCTTAAAACACCTATAGTTTGTTACCCTATCTTACTCAAATCTTATTCATTGGTCTCTAAAATTGTTAATAAGTTTTTAGCCCACTTCAATCAAGATTACAAAACATGAACTATTTTGACCGAGGTAAAAAATCTTGGTTCTGAGTTGACGAAAATAAAACAAATTAATCAAATTGTTATCAGTTTCAGACTATATACTAGATCCATTATCAGGACTGGAACTATATGACTTTGAAAGATTAAAATTTTTTCCTGAGGTATTATTTTGCCAAATGTTTTTATTACGTTTTACAAAAAATTACTATGACTACCACTGTTGGTTAATTTTTCATCTATTTAATTTTTATTTCAACTTCTCTAGTTGATTTTCAACTGTTTAATTTTCACTTACCTACCTAAAAGATTTTATCAGAAAATATTACCTAATAGTTTGTTACGGTTCAATTTTAACATGTTAACATTTGTTAAATTTTGAATTTTGATTATCAGCGAATTAAAGATTCCTTTATGCAAATTTCGTTAATTTCCGCTAAATGGCATTACATGCATTGTATTGCAAAAAAAATATCACCTGACTTGGTTGATAAGGTTGATTTTGGCAAAAAGTTAAAAATTTAGTAAACGATTGTCCGACATTGTAAGTTTACGTTTTACATTTCGCATTGTTTTTGGACTTTCGAGTGACCTGATTTTGTTGGACTAGTGTTTTTTTTCCAACCCAATTATTTGGGATTATTTCAGTCATCTCGAGTTTGAGATTTTTTTTGGTTACCGGCTTCTTGTGAAGTATTTGTTGGGGAAATCTTATCTTCATTTGAAAGATTTTAAAGTTCGAAATTTTTAAGATCTTTTATGGAAATCGTTGCGAATTTTATCTGGATATCATTAGACCCTCAACTAACACCTTGAGGTAATTAAATCATTATCAGAACTCCAGTTTATAACTTTGTTTCATTTAGGGTTTTTTTTCGTATGGACGTATTTTTTTTTGTATGTACGTTTTTTTTTTCTTATGGACGTTTTTTTCTATGGACGTTTTTTGTATCGTATGGACAATTTATTTGTTGGACGAGTCCATTCCAAATTTGAGAATTCTTTGATCCAGTTGGAAGAATCAACCTTTTGTCGTATTACCTATTGCATTGTAATTTTGGAGACATCAACCACCCCGTCTGAAGTTGGTCGTACACCTGCCAATTATTGGTCCTGCTGTTTGACATCTTTCCCTCCATTAACATCTACAACCAGAAGACATCTTCAAGATAAGATATCTGTTTGTGCCGTACCTAATTTTTATTTTGTCTGTGTACAATTTTTTATTACTGCGCGTGGAATTTTGGGCTTAATTATTTTGAGCGTGTATAAAAACTGTACGCCGAATATAGCTATACGCGGTGATTTTATTCAAAAAGTTATTTTCATAACTTTTTTAACTTATAATTTGGAATATAATTTTACTAGACTCAATATTTTTGATCGCTCAATATTACTGCGCAAAGTTTGTAAATTTTACTCAATATTAAACCTGAAAGTGAAACGAGATAGCGCGCTTTTGATACCAAAGGTGATTTACCCAATTTCCCTTACTGTTTTTCTTTTAGTGCACCATATTTTCGTGGTTTTTCTAGTGGGCACTATTGGGTGATACACAGGGTGGTTAATAAACTACGTGGCGTCCATTTTACTATCTTTTATCGCCTTTGCTTCGTGAAGCATAACTTTACGGCGCCCCCTGTATTATCCATCACTTATCATCCAGGTAAGGGAATAATTGGTACATCATTTTATCTCTTGCATCTACGAGCTAGCAAAAGGGGCATCTTCCATCTTTTGCGATTACACAGCCCTGAGATTTGTGTATCTATTTCGCGACTATTTCGCGACTCGACTGTATTTGTAATTAGAGTGGCTAACGTTGTACGTATCCGATTTCAAAAATTTTGATAATTACTATTTGAATAATTATGCTTGAATGAAAAAAAAAAAAATAGCTACATTCATTTAAATTCCGATAATTTTTTCGTTTCTATTTTTGAAAAACTCTTCACCGAGATATCAACACCATAATGGAGAGAGAATTTGTTTAACACATTTTTCTTAATATTCAAAATTTTTAAATAAAAATTTATATAAAACAAGTTCTATGTACACTTAATAAATAAAAATAATCCGATCCCTTAATTAATTAGTTAGTACCTCTGTGAAAATAATTCTTACAAAATAGGTTACTGTTTTGACTGTCACAGTGGATTTCCCCCTTAAACAATCTAGACATTTATTATTATAGTCGTATTGCGAGCGTGTTTGAATTTAGTGGGGGAGTGTGGGGGTAGATACCTGTGAACCAATAATGTAGTAATAAATATCAGATACATATCTAAATACACCGACTGTCTCGTATAGCGACTTGAAAGCAAAATGACCAGGACCATAAAAGGGAGATGTGGCCAACGCGCATATTCCTGTATGAGAAAGAAGTAGCGTTTGACCCACGCGATCAAGGGAATTAAATATCCGTTCATTTTCATGTAGGTAAGCTATTAGTCTATCTCTTTTGCATGGTTTTGGCGATTGAACTGTTAGCAAGTGGCTAATAAACTTTAAAATGATATGATTGCTTTTTTGCATGATTTACCCTTATCTTAAACTACAATATTTTATAAAATTTTTGACCGAAAACGAAACTGTTAATTAAAATTACATATTTTTGTGAAAATACTCATTTGTCCACAAATTCCTCATTGCAAAGTGCATGTGAACACTAGGTAGGGTGCATGTGGATTAAAAGTTAAATGAAGGAAACGAAGTTATTATCGAATATTTCATTTATTTATTATTTAAAGAGAAAGAATACATTAAAAAGCATTATACTTCAGTATTCGATTTATCATTTTCTGAAAAATGTTTTCTTAAAATTTATTTTTACAGTATGAAAATTTTCCATTATCTGAAAGTATCTAATAACCATCAAACAAATATTAATTATATTTTCCACTTTTATATTTAAAAAATCGAAATTAAAATTTTAAAGCTTATGGCTAAAAGCTTTTGCTTTCAAATACATGCAGGGTGACCTAGCTTATACATAGAAAAATAATATAGAAAATAAATTTTTTTTAAATTCATTTTTCACTTTACAACGAATAAGAATGAAAAAGGTTGTGTAGAGATAACCGACACTTGATATTTTGTTCTATAATTATTGTTGAAAACTAAATAATAAAATGACAAAATAGAGGTTTTTAAAAAAATATAAGTTGCCTTGTTTAAATTTTACTGCCATTGTTTTTGTTTGAAAACTAATGAATTGCCAACAAGTTACACTTTGACAGTTTAAAATAAATTTGGTTAACAATGAACTTGAACACAAATTTTGATAGTTAATATATCCAAAGCAGGTTTGATTTTTCTAAAATGGTTTATTTTAATTCTATATAACAATAATAATAATTAGAGAACAAAATATCAATTGCCGGGTATCTTAAGACGCAAAAAATAAAACCCTTTCAATTCATACTTTTTTCATTCTTATCCGTTAAAGTGGAAAAATCAATTTATCATGTTATTTTCCAATGATTGGGTCTAGTTGGTCACCCGACTAATAAGTCAGTATGATCCACTTATTTCCCAATATATTATTTTAGACTAGGGTATAATTTTTTTTATCTTTGATTCAATAAATTCTGATCCAATTTACTAAATATTCTTTATTATTTGGAAAGCCAACCATTGCTTTAAATTTGAGTAATAATTTCTGTAATTTTTAATTTATTTATTACTTTTTTGATATAATTTTCCCAAATATATATTTATTCCTATTATATTTAAAAAAATGTGCTTTTTAATAAATTATATTTCTAGTTACTTTTTACATTAAAAGCAAGTTCAGTGTGTATTTATAAACGTGGGTACGCTTAATCTATAGCTTTACAAAATTTGTTTTTCAAAGAACATAATTTTAATTCAATTATTTGCTTTTCATAAAATACAATTTTTGTTCGAGTACGGGATTTCATAATAATTAATTTAGAAGTTCGTAATATAAATAATTACAAAATAGCTACCTATTGTAATGTAAAAAAAAATATATAAAAAAATTGCAAAATAGATATACCTATTGTAATTTTAAGAGTAATAGTTGCTATTGATAAGTTAATAATTTTGAATGTTCGTAAAGTTAAAATTAATCAGTAAATTTACCTTTTGATGTGAAGCTAAATGAGCGTAAACGGTATGAGTCCTCATCTTCATCATTAGGTCCTTCCACTCCATGTACACCACCACGATGGTCTGGAACATCCAAAAATGCTGAAGATTTTCTTTGATAAACTGACGTTCCTCGACGAGTTGAGCCTTTCCTTCTAATATTAGGTGAAACTTCAGGTGTTATTCCAGGCTGATCTACTAATTTAGGTTCACTATTGCAATGATTTCTAACCTCCGAGTTATTGAAGTTACTATTTACAGCAATACGTCGTCTAATTGATTTACTACCCGAAATGCGAGCACTTTGTGAACGTGTAGCAGGTCTACGACGTCGCGCAACAGGGGTACCGTTATCTGGTGTATCACTGTTTGGCGATATTGCAGAATGAATTGCTTCCATACTGGAAGAACCGGTGGCACATATTGACGCAGAGCGCCCTTTTAACCGAGGTAACACGTGCGTATGATCGTCCGTCATTGTGCATACTGAAGCCGGGTGTTCTACTTAGAGCGTCGTGACGCTATAGGAAAAGCTCCCTCTGTAATATACAGTTCACATTATAATCTATTTTAAGAATAACAATAAAGTTTAATTACAATTTCTAAACTTAGTTTTACATTTTAGTTTATAGTTTGTATACAGGATAATAGTATAAATTTTAATTTTGCATAATAAAGAGAAATAACACAAATTTAAATATTTGATAAATGTTATGAAATGCATTTATTATTGTAGACATACGAGGGCTGATTGATAAGTCAGGTAAAAATGAATGAAGAAGCATCACTAGTACAAAGTTCATTATTTATTTGGATACTACCGTGGATACTACTATGGTTCAAAAGTGTTGAGTTAAAAATTCATGTCGATGAATTAATTGGTATTGGTTTCACAGTCATCGAAACCAAACGACTTCTGTTTATTTTATTAATAAGTCACGGAGACAAAAAAAACTTTTGATAAATATTACGGCAAGTCTTCTGCCTTATTTAAAATGGTACATAAGTAATTTAGTGACTTTTGTTGTGAAATAATAAACACAGATGATGCGGCCCTCTCAGGTCGACGTAATTGGGTAACCATATAAGAAATAGTAGAGAAAATCCATGACATCGCCTTGGAGGATCGTCGAGTGAAGTTACGTGAGATAGCCAACAGTATAAGCATCTCATATATTAAACAAGTTTTAAGCTTTCGACAAAATGGTTGCCGCGTTTGTTGATAAACGACCGAAAGCGCAACCGGCTAAAAGTTTCTCAAAACAATTTAAAGCTATTTCAACGCAATCCCGATAAATTTTTGCTTGGATTTCTTACTGTAGATAAAACATGGATCCACTATTACACACCAGAAGCAGAACAACAATCAAAGCTAGCGGCAGTGCCCCAAAGAAAGCGAATAAAGTTTCTTCAGCTGGGAAAGTTATTGCTATGGTTTTCTGGAATTCACGTTGAATAATTTAAAACGATTTTCTTGAACAAAAAAAAACAATAAATGGAGAGCAGTACGCATCTATGTTAGAACAAATAAACCAAGAAATTTCAACAAAACAGCAACACTTGTTAAAGAAAAAGTTCTCTTTCATCACGACAATCCTCTTGCACATAGCAACAATCAACCTAGTAGAGTTACGCTACAAAATACTTTTCCATACTCCATTTTCACCAGATCTAGATATTATTGATTTGTTTTTGTCTTGTAGCATTTCAAATCCTATTATTTTTGCTTGTCATTTTCTGTTAAAGGCTTATTCACACGGGTTAAGTTGATAAGTGATTTAGTTAAATTTAACTTAATTGTCACTTAATTTTAATTTAATTTAACGTGTGAACTGTTTATTAAGTTGGACAAACATTTAATTCTAACCTAAAATTCGCTTAAAATTTAGTTAATCACTTATCTACTTAACCCGTGTAAATTACCCATTAGTAAAAATTTAAATTGGCTTGAAATCTACGCATCATGCTATGCATATCCATTACGCGCGTAATGTTAAGCTTTAAAAGCCACAAACTTTATTTTATGAAGTGATCTTTTCAATAACTTTCAGTTTTAAGTTCGTGGGTAAGCATTACATTTATATTTTCTATTTTGAGCGGAGTTTGACGTTTTAATAAATTTTAGCTTTTTATAACCTGTCGATTTCTGTGTTTGTCCATTTTGGTTATCAACTTCTGATTATGGTTTTTCTGGAGCGAAGTTAAAGTGGAGCTGATACATTTCTATCTTCTAATCAACGTGATGGAATCCATTTCTATAAAAGCGTTTTTAACTTTATTTCCATGGATGTTTTTAATGGATTTTCTACATCTGGTTCCGTTTTTATCAGCCTGCTTGAGCTGACCTTGTCCGTTCCGACGTCACCGCCTTATCAGTTGTGACTTTGTTAATATCTACGAGGCGACGTGGGATGGCCGGAAAACCATGGATTTATTTTAACTTTTGTTAAAAGCGCATTTAGGAAATTAGCTTGCTTCAATAATTTACATCAAAGTTGAGATGTTACCGTTCGCAGGTGAAATGATTCTTGTTTAATTATTGCAGTTTTTGTTATTTTTAGCTTTACACCTAAAATTTAGTTTGAACGATGAACCATTAACATTCCAGAGGTTCTAAACAAATAACGATGTTGAATTGGAAAGATTGTGGTGGAAGAGTAAGTTAGAAAGGCAACTACTGTATTTAATTTTACTTGATGAAAAATGTTCAGGAAAGCAAAAAAACTTTTCTCTTCCGGGCCCAAAGGAATAATTGAACAGTTCAAACGTGGAGTTGTTGGGATTATGGCTGCGCATGGTATATCTAGAATAATTTTTATAAATTGTCCGAAGGTTTTCACCCAAAAGTAAAAAAACAAATAGATATAAACGGTTTTGCACGCAAATTAATAAATTCTTTTAAAAAATGAATTTATTCTTCTTTTAAACACAAATTAGTTTAATAAAAGGCTTTACAAAGTACATAAAAAAACAAGAACTTGAAAAAAAACTCAATTTTTTTTATAAATTTAGAAAAAAAATTAAAGACAATCACAAATGGACTATCATCATCAGACTCAGCTCGTCTCTCCTCTATCCGTCTTATTATCTGTTCTTCATCTTTATCAAATTTGAAATATAACCGATTTTGCCCCAAAATACCAACTTTGATAGGTTTTTTAAGCAAGATGTTATCGATTTTTCTCAAAAATAATTTCAGAATCGTGTAGAGGGCACAAAGTTTATATAGAAAACATGTTTTACTCTATTTTGGTAAAATATGGATTTAACCGGATTTGCACGCGACCTCCTCATTTGCAGTCAATTTTACCGACGTATTATGTCTGCGTTGGACGGTTTCCTAGATGAGCGATTTATAATTATTTTTTTGTGAGTTGTCTTCAGATGGAAACTCATTTGTATTTTATAATTTTTTTATTTTGAATTGATTGTCCCAGGGTATCCCTTCAGGGTATGCTAGATTTAACTTGCTTTGTTATGTGTTTGTGTGTCTCCTATATAGAGTTTTGGAATCAAGCATTGGCAACTCTACCTTTTTACTTGACTTTTGTTTTATAAATAAAGTCAAATCTTCTTTTACTATCGACTTTTATTTAGAAGATTAACGCCCGATTATATATTTTTTCTTAGGTAGTTGCCAAAGATCATCTGAATCACAACGTTAAAGAACCCACGAACCGCGTACGCCCGATCCATGCTCTGGTACTGAACGGAGGTGTAATCCCTTAGCTGGCCTGCCTGCCGTTCGTAATGGTTCCTAAATTATCTTTTTATTTCTCATTTTGTACCTCATTTTAAGGTTGGTAATTGTTCTGCATAAATAGATAACTGTTTTGCATATAATTTTTTTATTCAGCTACTATTTTTACAGCATTTGCTGGTAACTTTGCGTGTAAAATGTCTATATTTCTATAAGGGAAATTACCCTAAAGAAATTCTTTTATATGATGTCAATTATTAGCATTATGTTTATCAAATAAAATACTTATTGTCAGATAAAGACAGATTGTATATGGTTAGTGGTATCAATAAAAGAAAACTAAAAATAGTGAAGTAGTTTTTGAAAAGTTAACAAATATTTTATTTATTATAATAACATCATTCTGAAATCAGAAGTCAGATTACAGTTAAAAGAATGTATTTATTTATATCAGTGTACATAAGATTATATTATACATTTAGTATGATGCTATATTATATTAAAGTAATTTTTTATCTTACGGTATAGTACACAATTTCATAGCAGTAACTGCTATTGTACAAGATATTAAGGCAAAATACTACTCCACATTCGATCATCATCTCCATTAGGATTAATTGTAATTTCTTTTCTTACACCTTTATGAATAATTTTCAGCTTTAATCTCCAAGCATCTTTTTCTAAATAAGCATATATATCACTTATTTCATGTACTGGTTTGTTGTTTACATGAGTTATGATATCTCCTTCTACTAGCCCACTCCTATAAAATAATTATGTTAAAATTTTAACACTCAAAAGTTTTTCAATCAGGATATTATTAAAAAGTTTTCAGAAATAAATAAACATATCTACCCTATATTATAAAAAGATAAGGGCTCAATATGTAACGTTTTTATGTAACGTTTTTATGTAACGTTTTTTTGTAACATTTTTATGAAACCGAAATGCTTATACTATATCTACCCTATATTATAAAAAGATAAGGGCTCAATATGTAACGTTTTTATGTAACGTTTTTATGTAACGTTTTTTTGTAACATTTTTATGAAACCGAAATGCTTATACTATATAAGATATAAAATTATTTTTACTGTCTCAACCTTTATACCATGGTATAAACTGATAAACTGATCAACTGATCAACATCTCAGGCATTTTGATCTGTTTAGTACTTGAGACGTTGATCGGCCGCAGCCGTCGTTCCCATCAACAAATTACGAGCTTTTATCTTCTAAAACATCAGCAGAACGTGTCAAGGAACTCAGGGAAAGACAACAGCAGCAACAAGAACTATCAAAATCAAATCCGCCAGCAAAAAAATCAAAGGAACCTTTGAATGAATGCATAAAAAGAGAAAATCAGACAGTAGCTCAAATTGCCAATAATTCTCAAATAATAATAATACCTCATGATGCCGGAGATATGGCGCAAAAACGCCGATATTGCAGTGCAATATTTTGGAAAAATTAATTTTGTAAAAAGATAAGACGTTTTTATGCAACGTTTTGGAAGATTGTGATTGGTTCTTTCCCTTTAACCAATAGTAAAATTGCAGAACGTTTTCAAGAAATAAAAAAATACCTAATAGTAATCGATAACATTTATTTTAAATTTTCAAGCTGTAGTACGTTATAATCCGTTTAATCGTTAATCCGTTGAGATATATTAATCATCGGAAAAAAATGTTGTATGAAAAGAAGTTTTACAACTCAAAGTTATTTCGTTTATGTGCTATTAGGGCCGCGAAGCGGCCCGGGGGGTTTGGCCGCGACAGCGGCCAGGGGGGCAAAGCCCCCCTAGTAATTAATAAAAATACTACTGCAAGTGCAGTAGCTATATTTTTTATTCAAGTTTTAAACGTCGAGGTAGAACGTGAAAAGATAGTGTAAAAATATAAATAAAGCAATTTATAGTTTTAAAATTGTTAAAAATCTTCTGAATTAATTTAGTTTTCAACAGCAGTGGTTGATGGTTGGGTTACAGAGCAAAAATTCTGGTTTCTAATAGCGAAACTTCATAGATTTTCTTATATTAGGAAATATATTGTTGAGGTTTTAGGTCTCATTAACACAATTAAAAATTGTCCGACGTTTCGGGCCATTTAGGTCAATTTTCAAGGCTGTAAACATCAAATCAATCATAACTAAAAATACAACAACGACAGACATGTTTCGATCTTATTAGATCTCATCAGTGCCGTATAGTTGTAAATTTGGTTATACTCGATCAGATGTTCACTTTATATAGCATTTTACTGGTACCAAATGAATAATATATATATTTTTCATCTGATAATCCAGTCATTCGCGCAATGCCAATGACAGCCTTGATATTCGTAGCGTTTTCTCCTCTCTACTTAGCTTGGCCTTCTGGTGAGTATTCACTTGAGTCTGGGTGTGGTCTTAAAAGGTTAGGACCCGCGGTTTACTTGCTCAAAAACTTAAAATTTGTGAGCTCTTAAGCAAGTCATGACACTTATGGTGTCGCAGTAAAACCTTAAATTAGTTATTATTAGAGACAGAGTGAACAGAATTGGCCTAGGAACGCTGTTATCCCATAACAAGGGAAAAAAAGACAGACTTTCAAACAGCGAGGTCTACCAACTTAACTGTGACAAATGGGGAACGGTTCATTTCGCCGGGAACTATTCGCCGGTAACGATTCGCCGAGAACTATTTGCCGAGGCACGATTCGCCAAGGGCACGATTCGCCGGCAAAGTACGATTCGCCGGGAACTATTCGCAGAAGCCCGATTTGCCGTGGGCACAATTCGCCGGGGCACGGATTCGCCGAGAGCTTTTAGCACCATTTGTCAATTTTTTTTTTATTTAAATAAATATTAGGTACAATCTGTCCGTAGATATTAAGTAATTCATATGGCAAAAGAAATCGATAATAATGTAAGTAAGTAATATTTTAATATTTAGAAGAAGAATATTTACTTATATGAATTGTGAATAAAATAATTTTCTAAACAGAGGCGGATCCAGAAACTTTTTCAAGGAGGCGATTTTATAGAATGTTAAGAAAAATGCCAAAATTGATAGCTCCTTCTATACTTCTTTTTAGTAATTTTACTTTTTACGTTATATATTTTTAATTTTTCTAAGGGGGGGGGGCGATCGCCACCATTGCCCGCTTTTGGATTCGTTATTTATTTGTAAGTGATTCTTAGCCTTAGATTAAAAATGCCATAATTGACCAATGATAATTAAGAATGGCTTTACACTGTTATAATTGACCAATTATTGCTGTCGATGTGAAAACAGGGTAATTCCGATTAGTTCCTAAACATCACCTTTGTGTGATATCAGCTACCTGTTGTAAGCAAAATTAAATAAAATTGTGCTTTAAAATTTGAATTTAATAAATTCTGCTGTTTAGTCGACCTGTTTGTTGTTGTTGTACTTAACAACCCGACTTTTTGTGCTCACTTAACTTCACTACTCAATCACTTCTGGTCACTCTTCACTTCCTTCTCGTAAGCTCTACTGACCTCTAACTAACTTTCTTAACACCAGCCGACTGTCCTTATCTACGTAACAAAATCCCCCATACAAAGCACCATTACAATAATTCAAATAATTACACAGGAAAGTACAAAAACAGTTACATAGTACCTGAAAAGCAAACGGTCAGAACATTAACTGTAGTATTAATTTAAAAAAAGTAATGATTGTTTTCCTAACTTTTGAACAATTTTCGGCGAAACGTGCCTGTCGGCGAAATGTGCCTGCCGGCGAAATGTGCCCTCGGCAAATCGTGATTGTCGGCAAAACGTTCTCGGCGAATAATGGTCGGCGAATTGTCTCTCGGCGAATTGTACCCAACCCGACAAATGCAACGCAATCTACATTGGTCAAAGTGGTAGATCTATTCGCATACGTATGAAGAAACATTTGGGGAATATAGCCAATTTGAGATCTTCAACAGGTTTCTCCACTCATTATCTAGAAACGGGACACTCTCTAGATGCCGATCGCTTGAAGATATTGCATCACGAATGCAAAGGTCGTATGCTGACCCTATTGAAGGGTTTGGAAATCAAGAAAGCAATTTTGAACAAGAAGAATCTAACCAATCTACAAAAGGAGCTTAACAACATCAGCTCACCACTGTTGTTCGAAGCCTTTTAAAGATTTGGGTTTAATTCATGTTTGTTTACACTTTCGGTTTCTATCTTCCCTTTAGTGGTTTTTTTTTCGTAGCTTATCCCTTAATCTCTCGGTGGTTGGTAATCCGAGTTTCCTATATAAAGGCAAAGTTTATGTATTGTAAGGTGTAGTCTTGTGTACCTTGATAAAGAAGTGGTTTATCCCTTTGAAACAATTGTTAGATGAAATAAAGAATTTTAGCACGAACAAATATTTAGCCGATATAGAGGAAGTTTCCTCGCAATATCTTACTCCGTAATATATGTACTACCAGGATAAAAACAATAATTTTGTTCAAGTTCCCAACAGTTACAAGCAAAATAAATTTAGGTGATTATACTCAAACTTTTTACAAGACACTTTTAAACTAATTAAACAGGAAATTACAAGTTCTTTTACAAGGAGGTGAATATATTAGCCTTAAGTGATCAACTTTATATATGAAAAAGTCTGGTAAACAACAATGTAAATCATAAATTATTGTACAAACCAAGATTTTATTTAGTGATTTTTAAGTTTTAAGACTTTGTGTTGTAATCCATGGTAATAATAGCCTCAAAGTTGATTTGCTGTTGAGTAAATTCTTGTTCAAACAAATAAATATCTGCAATTTAAAACAATAATTAAATAACTTACGTATAAGCTGGTGTTCCATTTGCAATTTTCCATACAAGTACTCCATGTTCAATATTCGTAGGTATGTTACTATGTATGTTTTTTAAATCTTCCATTATTTCGGGATTAACTGATATAGTTGTAATGCCTAAGTTTTTTTTAACCAAACATATTTTAGATGGTTTATCCTTAGAAGTGAAATGACTTCGTTCGAGAAATTTCTTGGCATAATCTGAAGTTTTTATATATTATATTATTATAGATTTTTATACAAAAATTTAGATATTATTTTATCTTACCAACGGGTATTGCAAACGCAATTCCTGCTGTAACTCGTAAATTATTTATACCAATAACATCTCCATCTAAATTAACAAGAGGTCCTCCAGAATTACCAAATGTAATTGCGGCATCAGTTTGAATGTAGTGCATAGAAAAGTTTTTCAAACCCAATTCATTTGCTGCACGATTTACTGAACTAATCTTTTAAATAATTTTAATAGATAAGTTGTTTAAATCTTTCAAAATGTTTAACATTACTTTCAATGACATAATTTCAGGGCCGTAGCCAGGGAGTGGCCAGAGAAGGCTCAGTCTCCCCTGTCAAAATTTGGGAATAACCGTTGTTGGAAAAATTGATGAGAAAGTTTTATAATAAGTATTAGAAATACAAAACTGCAGTTGTATTCATGTTATTATAACACTGATTTCTTTATATTAAATTTTGAAGTTCTTAATAAGTTGTTGATTTTTGTCATCTGTGTTTTTCTGAAGCCACCCCAAAAATTTCGCACACCTCCCTTAAAATTGTATTCTGGCTATGACCCTGAATGATTTAGATGTTTGCGCATCAAAATAGTTGAAGAATAATACGATTTAACAAGGAAAAAATTATAATAAAAGCGATTTTTTCACCAATATGCTAAAAATGATGTATTAAATATTTATGAGAAAAAGTCTATCCTTAATTTCTTGGGGAAACTCCGCCATATTGGAAAATGGTAGCCAAAAATTTGACATTTTGCAAGTATTTCAAGAAACATAAAGTAGGTACAAATATATTAAAAAATGTTTTAAATAAAAATTATTCTTTATAATATTTTTCTCTGAAAGAAAGTTTATTAACAATATTTTCGTAAAACTTACTAACTCCTGAACCACAAAGAATGATGGTTCAAATGTCTTCACTACATAGATTTCTTTATAATAATATGTTGTATTACTAATCTATTTACTATATTACGAGTATTATATTTATTTAAAATGTTATAGGTATTATTAACTCGTTGAAATTAAATAAAAATGTAAAATTTTTAAGTATTAATTCGAGTTTTAAAATAGATTAAAAATCAAATTAAATATTTTATATTTATGTAATTAATAATTTCTAATATATTCATAGGGGCATTTTGTACGTATTTTTCTTCTACTAATACATTTAATATGAAGGTTAAGGAAAAGATTTGATCTAGATCGCACAACAAAGTAATATTCTAATTTAAGTTAAAATGACTATATTAAACTGTATAGTATCAACAGTGGTATTAATTATTTTTGCACTACCACCCAAAAAACTTACAATATTTAATCAATTTTTGTGTTGAAAATTTGTCGCACCTCTAGATACAATCTTATCGCTTGAATAATTCTTTTTACCTTGGCGTATAATATATAGGACAGGCCATGTAAAATTTGGAATTTAATTTCGCTTTAAAAAAATACTAATAGCCTAATTTTTTAAAAATTATGATTTTATTGGTAAGGCCCATCATTGACATTTATGAATGAAACATAACATCGTTCAAATGGCTTCAACGACTTGCTTTACAGTGCCTCATTCGATTTACCGAATTTTTTAGTACATTTTTGATTGTTTGGGCCTCTATCTCGTGAACGTGTTTTAAGGCCTCAATGGACTTGATATTGTTTGCGTAACCCTTATTTTTCACGGCGCTCCAGAGATAATCGTTTAACAGAGTCAAATCGCAGCTGCGAGGCGGCCAATAGACTTCCGAGTTTTGGCTGATTATGCGGTTTTCTAATACAGTGCGCAAAAGACTTGCGATTTGACTCCGCTCCAGAGCGCAGTGAAAGATAAGTGTTACACAAACAATCCCGAGTCTATTGAGGCCTTAAAACATGAAATCAACGCTATTGTTCACGAGATAGAAGCCCAAACAATCGAAAATGAACCAAAAAGTTGGGTAGATTAAATAAGGCACTGTAAAGCGTGTCGTGAAAGCCATTTAAACGATGTTGTGTTTTATTCATAAACGTTAATGATGGGCATTGCCAATAAAATTATAAATTAAAAAAAATGTCTATTAGTATTTTTTTTAAAGCGAAATTAAATTCCTTTTACATGATCCACATACTATTTTTTTTCTCCAGTTTCGTAAAACTTTTGATCAACGATCAAGTGTACTATAGACAAATTCTATTAGTCAATTGTACATTTAATCGACAATTACCAACTTAACAGCTGAACAAAAGTTTTATGAAACTGGTTATAAATCTAATCTAATAACAATAAAAAAGTTTTCTTACAACTCCAGCAGTAACGGAATGGCTCAATGAGAGTGGACTTCCCAATGCAATTACCCATTCGCCTGTACATACATCTGAGGATTTTCCCAAAGTCAAATAAGATAATTTTTTTTCAGAATTTATTTTTAAAAGGGCTAAATCAATGTTCATATCTGCATCTTCTACAGAAGCTATATATGATGTACCATCGTTCAACATTACTACTACCGAAGACTGAGGCTTATTAATTACAACGTGAGCATTAGTAAGAATCCATCCATCGTCTCGAACAAGAAATCCTGAACCATTAGAAATAGTTTGAGGTCGTCCCGTTTCTGGATCAATTTTCTTAGTATCTCTAATTTCAATGTATACTACGCTGGAAGCACAAGTTTTAACAACTTTATCAATAAAATTAAACTTATCTCTAAGAGATTCGTCCCTAGTTATTATATTTGTAGTTCTAACTGGCAATTGTCGTTCTATTTGATGATGACGTTTGAAACTATATAATCCAAGTAAAATTAGAGTTGAAGTACCCGTAACAATGGCACATTTTTTAACAAATTCACTACTTTCGTTAGGTTTTTTTGGTGGCGGCATTTCTGAAAAATTCTTTATGCTTGATTTAGAACATTTCGTTACATATTTAAAAAGTCGTGATAGTTTTAATGCTGAAAGTATATTCATTTTTTATCATTTGCAACTTGTCGATGTAAGGTACATCTACTTTTTATACAGTATTAACGCTTTTATATACTGCATTAAAGGAATAATTTTAATTTACACTAATAATTTTGACTTTAACGATGACATTTTAATACTTCAGGTAACAAATGTTTTAATTAAAATTACTTGATTAAAAAAAAATTATTCAATTCGTATACTCAAAATATTTTACTACATAGGAGAGATCCACTTCGAAGCGGACGGTTTATATTGATGACAATGAATCAGAATCATAAATTGTATTCAATAGGACAGAGCGCACTTTTTGGCAGTGGAAAGTTTTACCGGCTGCGGGTTGCTGAGCACTACCTATTCCTAAAAGCCGTGTGACACTTGTACAAATTTGGGTAAACAGCCAACATCAGTTGGTACCACGTACCACCTACCTTGGTTTGTTTAAAACCAAGTTTGTGCAAGCAAATACCATAGATTATAATACGTACAACTCAGCCGAGAATTCGTAGCCCAGCACACTAGCGCCAACTATCTGTAGGAGTTTCAACCAAATCATTTTGACAGTAGATTTCGTGCTTGTCGTACCTCGTACAAAGTGTAATATAAATGTTTTTGTTGAAATAAATTAATATTTGATAGAAAAACAGTGCTTGTCGCATATATCCTGAATTAAATATTTAAGTGAATTTTTATCAATAAGTCCGGAACTACCTTTAGCGGAGAAAAATTCCGAAATGTATGTATTGGGTTGGGTCTGCAGCAGACTGCCGCATGAAGATTGCAAAAATGCCTTATGCGACTTGAACAATAATTTTGATATTTTAAATACTTTTATAGAACTGGTGTTGATACATGTAAATGCTAACTAACCAATAGAAAGAGCTTATTGGTAGCCATCGAATGTTTTTCATTGGTTAGTTACCATTTACATGTAAATTTTAAGTAAAATTATGCAGCGTGTTATACGGGCTTTAGCTTTAGTACTAACTCACGCAAACAGGTAGCGCACTTTTTCGTGCTACGAAAATTCTATTGTTATAGGCCTAATGCCCGTTTGCACGACCTCGGAGTAAATCTGATCCTTAGCTAAGCCGCCCCCTAATCATAAGGGGAACTTAAATTTAAATTACATTGCACCAACCTAATATAGTCGACGCTTAACTAAGTTTAACATAAGTTTGGCAACAATGCTTTTATGTAGTACTTTTGGTTATTTTTAAGAATTTTTAGACAAACTAAATGAAAACATAACCTCTCGTAAGTTTTTTGTTTACAGCTATTAATTATTTATTGTGCTTCGTATACCTGATTGAAGTTGTCAAATTTTGTTTTTTTTTAATTTTATTTATAAAATTGTTACAAACATACATAATTATAAAGTAATTTTACAAAGCCTCAAAATATTGATTTATAAAATTATTGCAACACTTGTAGCTATACCAACACTATCATTTACTAATGGTATATGAGGAATTTGCCCAGAATTAAATAATTCATTAAATTCATGTGGATCTATGTCATCCGGGCAAGGAAGCTCATCTTCATCGCACTACACGAGGAAACGCTGCAATGCCAAAAAACTTCTCTGCGCTTGCATAATTTTTTGATCCGTAGTTGGAAATTTAATGTCACTTTCATATAACTCTGCAATCGCTTTTGAAACTTTTTCCACAATTCGGGAAGCAGTTGATACGCGAATCCCATTAAGGTCACCTATTGCCAACAAATGGGTTCCAGTTGCATAACACCTTAATGCAATTAAAAGTTGGTTTATTGATGATACAGAATTATTTCTGTCGTATGGATATTCTAATTGCGTCTCGAAATCGATTTTATTTCGACAATAAAACTTGAATAACTGTTTCTTTCGGAAGTCGAAATCTTTTAAGAAAAAGGTATGATTCTAGTTTACGGTCATAGTTCATGATCTTCTTCATATTTGGTGTGGAGAAGTCCTATGATGTCCTGAACACGAATCACTAAAAATTTTTGCGGGGAAAAAAATTTTTTTTTTTGTTTTTTTTTGTTTTTGCGTGAATCCTCCTCGTGCCATGGTGGTTTTTACAAAAATTGACCCTACGCTAGCCTACGCTTTGCTGCGCTACGCTTCGGCCGCTTCGGGCCATTTTTGTAAAAACGACACTCATTAAAAACATACCCCTAGGCCCGTGAATTAAGGAAAATGGTGGATCTTTGAGGGGTGAAACTCGTTTGCGTGGATTTTAAAAGCAAGGTGGTTGTGCAAGGAAAAATTGACTTTAAACCTTTTTTCCTGCACATTTACTATTGAAAACCATAATTTTCAAAATTTTTTTTTACGGGTTTATAAAAATTTTCCGGGCAAAAATTTTTAGTGATTCGTGTTCAGGACATCAAGGGGCTTCTTCACACCAAGTATGAAGAAGATCATGAAGTATGACCGTAATCTAGAACTTACCCAACTTCGAAATTGACGTTTTGATTTGTTAATTGACAAATATTACATATTTTAGGCTAAGTGACAGGTCTAAGCGGCCAATTTCTTACGCTTAAATTTAAGTGTTTCTTACGATGTTAAGTGACACTTAATTCAGTGGTGCAACGCAATAAGTGACACTTATTGATTTATGGGACGCCTAATACTTTAAGGATAGGTGGTGCAAACGGGCATAAGTTGTACGTATTTTAATCTATAGTATTTGGTGAATCTAGGAAAAATAGTCTAAGGAAAAATAGTCTACGGTAAATTGGTCTAGGTAAAAAGGTCTACGGAAAAAAAGTCTACGGGTAAAAAGGTCTAGGTAAAATGGTAAAAGTATAGAAGGGGCTATCAATTTTGGTATTTTTCTACAACAATCTATACTTATGAAATTGTCCCCCTCCCCCCCTTTGAAAAAGTTGCTGGATCCGCCCCTGCCGATCTATTATTTGGACATTATTGTGATCCATCAGTTGAGCTTAGGTTAGTGTTGGTATTTAAAAACATTTTTTTTTTAAATTAATACTGCTAAAATAGAGATCTACCGGCTAGCTACCCGTCCGTGGACGGGTTTTCTACCTAGTATAAATATATAATTAGTTGGTCTCAAAACTCAACCTTAAGGTTTTAAAAAATGGCTTGAAATTTGAAAGAGTTTTTAAACTGAGCGCCATGATTGACCAATAATACGTATTTAAGCATAGTTATGCGCTGTTGTTAATTTCGGGCATTTTTAGTTCTGATTGGTTCACTTCTACGGTATCTGACGTCACTTACCGGCGTTTTAAAGTTTTTCTTATGTTAAGAGCACTCAAAAAAATTTAAAAAAAATTGTGTATCGTCAGTTCGACCTCTACTTTTAATAAAAAAAATTAAAAAAGTAGTGAAACTTGTCCGATGGAATCTTCCTTAAATGTTGCCGTAGACTTTTTTGCCTGGACTTTATTACCTAGACTTTTTTACCTAGAAATTTCACCTAGACTATTTTACTTAGACTATTTTACCTAGACTTTTTTACCCGTAGACCTTTTTACCTAGACCAATTTACCGTAGACTATTTTTCCTTAGCTTATTTTACCGATTACCGTATTTGGTACAAGTGTCTTAATTAGACATTAATTAGACAGTCTAGACATTTAGTGGGTATATTTTATTCTAACAAATAAAAAAGTTTAAAAGCAGAGACTAAAAGAAATTAATAAAATAAATGAAAAATATTTTCAAAAAGAAATTATAAAACAATAAAATTTAAAAAATAAAATCCACATATCATCCACAAACATGTTTGCGGCTGCAGCGCCCCACGCTTTTATTGGTGTTTTCGATGTTTGCAACCATTTTACTCTTGAAAACGTAAAAAATTAATTTTTCTGTTTTAGTCCTTTTTTTTAAATTTAATGTTTTCAAAAGCTTGTTAATGGTCAACATACAGTCCAATTCAAATAAGGCAAATTCGTGATCTACGCAAAGTGTACAGCAAAACATTGGGCAACCAACAGAAATCTTAAGAGTGCTAAATGGCTTAATAGGAGAACGTGACAGATAATTTAAAAACGTTTGTTTGCGTACAATATTTCCTCACTGTACAAAATTGTCTTGATAAATTTAAGACCAATAAACTCTATGCTGAACAAAATGCACTACTTTATAAATTTATTGTTGTTTCCTTAGTAGTTTGTAGTACTTACTGGTGTTTTTCGGGGCTGAATGTACCTAGATTGTCAATCGGGTTTGATGCTTTTAGAATGTGGGAGGAGGGCATGGATGAATGTACCAGCTTTAGGTCTGATTTTTATAGGAGGCATATATAGGGTTTAGTGCCAGTTGTATAAAAGAGGATCATCCTCGGATCAGAGTTAAACCAAGAATCAAAGTAAATGTCTGTTGTATGAGCGAGAGTCAAGATCCTGATCCGAGAAATCGGTGGATTAACCCAGGATCAACTTTATTTACTTTTAAATTTATTGTGATTTATACTGTTTGTCTCAATCTATTTGTCATTTATTAAAATAATACCTTGCTACATTATTTTTTTGTGTATTAAAGTAAGAATAACAAAATAAAAGGAATAGACATTGATCCTGGGTCAACCTTGATCCAGGATCAGCTGATCCCCGAGTTAACCCTCCTTTTACAACTGGCTCTTAGGGGTTTATTATAAAAATAATCATTTTTTATGTATATTTTTTATATATAGGTAGTATATAACTTATTTATTTCTTGATTAGTATTAGGTGCTATGAATTTTTTTTATTTGTTTAAAAAGGCAAACAAGATTAATTAAAAATGTGACAAATATATTCTGTAAGTGAGTGTTTATACTTTATAAACAAAATAGAATTTATGTAGTAATACTCACTAAAAAGAGAGATCAAAACTAGGTAGATGATACATATAGATAAGTAACTCAAAATAGTTTAATTTTAAGTTACCCAGTTGTAGTACTATGATTAATGTTTATTCAAATGAGTGATTGTAAATAACAATTTCTAGAAAAATAAGAAAATTATTTTATTTTATCTGTAAATTGTTACATTTATTAATAAGATGCTTAGGATTGCATAATAGTAATTTATTTAATTGTAATGTATAATTCATCTTTTATTTTAGGCTGATCATAATTTTGAAAAGATTCACTATTTGTGATCTTACTTTTACGATAAATTAAAATTATCATCATCGTACAAAATGAAAGTACAAGAACAATAACTAAGTAAATTATTGTTGGAAGGACATTAAAGCTAGAGAAAGAATTTGAAAAATTCACAACACATTCGTTATATTGCTCCTTTTCACTTGTTGTTTCGTTATTTTCTTGTGGTGTATATATGATTAAAACGGCATTAGCTGTTATATCCAGTTCTTCAACGTTCGCTTTTATTTGTATGGCAATAAAATTATTATCATGTAAAACTTGACTGCTGAGCGGTTGTATAACATCAACTTTTACCTCTTTAAGTATCTCATCATAGTAAATTTTAAAGTTATTTGCATAATCTGAAATATAATAATTTTTTTTTATTTGTTATTGTTATTGTTGTTATTATTGTTTATTACAGGAAAGAGCAATTGTGCATTGAAGATTAAAACTGAAATACTTAAGAAAAGCTCACATCTGCTTCCCATAACATTTCATGTCGGTAAAGGACGCGGGGTTTATCTTAACTCCTTGATATATGAGATGAAAGTATTCACATAAAAATGTTTGGCCAATGTACAAAAAGTTATTGTAAAAGGAGAGAAGTTATTAAAAATAGTAAATTTCCAAATATTCGAAAATCACTTAAAAGCATTTCTCTTGTGAAGTTTTTGTTTCTTGCTATTTAGTACAGTTCACCAATCACTTTATGCTTCACTAGAGAATTCTAGTGGTACCTACTGTATAAATATTAAAGAGAGAACAACATTTTTTAATACGTTTTTTAGATTCGTCCACCGCTTATTTAACATTCAACGTTTTTTTTTAAGGAGAATGGTACATTTCAGGGGATGTATTTGTTAAGTCACCTATAGAGATAAATAATAGAACAAGATTAAACTCAGATCACTGTAGTTCTTCAACTTTTATACGTTTTAAAGTTATCAACTTATCATCGGAAGAACTAAATCAACTAATCAACTTCTGGGAAGACAAAATAGGAGATCTGATTTGGAGGGTTGTGATTGGTTTTGACAGACAGATATCAAGCCAGATTGTAAGGCTTTTTGCTATCTTTGTATAAAAGTTTCAAAAGCTTCGCAAACAAGGTTTTTAAAATATTTTAAAGCGAGAAGTGAAATGTTTTAAAATGAATAGGATTTCGAGATAAAAAATTTCTTGTCCAAAAAATTAGTTTTATTGAACAAAATTTTTAAAAATTCGGGTTTTGAAAACCGAATGTGCTTCCATTACTCTTTTCTGGCTACGGATTTGATTTACTACTTAATTTATACATACCGTCAGATTGTAGTATACTTATAGTGCTTGATACTATTTCTTTAAATGAGATAGTATTCATTTCAACTTGATGGTTTAACGTGTAATTTCCAAAGTACAAATTTTCAGAAAAGTATGGTATTTTCTTTTTAGTTACTTCATTAAAAATCAAGTCTATTGCAACAATTACTTTAGCTGTTTTCTTTATAGTTGGTTTACCTTCATCCTTAAATGATAAAATATTAATATTAATAATGATTTAAAGGTTTTAAGTTTTTTTATACCTCTGCTACGATAAAAAATTCTTCTATAAATGGACTAGTAAGACTAGTTTTTGTCTTTAAGGTAATGTGGTGTTGTTTTAAAATATTTTTGTTGCTACGTTCCAATACAAAATTTTTAGAAGGCTCTTTCAATGAAAATTTAATTTTATAATTAGTAAAATCCCCATCAGAAGCACTTATCGGAAATATTTCGGTCAAATCAAATTTTTCAGGGATATTCATACCAAGATTATATTCATATACTTCCTTAGTAAATGTGGGGTCATGATTGTTGATATCTATAACTTTTTGTTTTATGGTCTAAAATGAAAAAATTAATAATTTTTATATGCATTGTAAATAATGTATATTCTGCATAAAAAGTATGGTATTTTCAGATACCCATAAAACATTTTGGTTTGTATTTATTGGTGAGTATTTTAATTGAATAGTCAGTATTTTAAATAAATGGCCAGTGGTTTAAATAAATGGTCGGTATTCTCAATACATGGTCAATATTTTAAATATATTCCGGCCTAAATAGAATAAACAAGCAAATTAATTCCGATTATTATTTATTACTTCAAACTATTAGAGATAATAAGTTATTAGTCATTGGTTGGGAAAATAAAAGGCGCAAAGTTTCCAGAATACTTGAAATATAAAACCATTCAATCAAAAAAATATTCCAGTGAAAGTCGAGCATTCAAGACTGCGAGAACAATTGAATTACAGCAATGGAGAAATTATCATATAAATTGGAAAAAGCAAACAAAAAAATTTCATCAATGCCATACGAAAATTCAATTCAATATTTTTTTTTGTTTATCCAATGAAGAACGTACTGTTACAAAGAAGAAAATTTTAATCATATCAGAAATGCGCTAGAACACTTTTGATCATTCCCCAAAACAAAAAGAAAACTGTATATGCGGCCGCTGCACTTGTTCAGGTTTTTTAAAGATATAAATATGTTACTGTGAAAGACCAAAATCCCGTGAATTTCAAGATACACCGGTGAATGTCAACATTCTCTAAGTTGCTTGGCGTATGTTCGAAATATCGATCGAATATCATTATTTCTAACTTACACCGGCGAATGAACCATGCACTCATGGTGTATGTCAAAAAGAAACATTTTTTTAATAAATGAAAACAACAATAAAACTCTATTGGTTATATTTATTAATAAAACGTACACATACGTATTAACTTTTAAACTCGAATATATAAAAGAAACAAGAAGTTGTATGACAATCTTATTTATTGCAACTTAAACTACCATGGCACTTCGAATTAAGCAAGAACCTCTTGCTTATACAGCTCCATTTAGCTGTGGAACACTTCCTTTTGCAGTTACTATGTGTATAGCCTTGCCTTGCCCTCCACTTTTTGAATTAGCAGAAGCGGCTTGTCTTAGCGACATTTCTTGAGTTGAAACCACATCCATGGAAAGTAACTTTTCCTTACAAATTACGAACTGATTACGGGTGAAAAAATGCTTCTTGCTACCATTTTTGTTTGCTAATTTTTAAAATTTTGAATCCTCTATTTCAACAACAACCGCTAGCCCATTTCGGGGGTCTGTACGACCACGGCCGACATCAGGGACTTAAATTCTTACGATATTGTCAATTTTAGCCGGAGGAAACTTCTCTTTTGCGGCTACTCATTTTGAAAAAATTAGCTCGTGTTGTTCAGTCAATGCTTAAGATGAAGGCGTGCTAGATTGTGGATCTGTCTGCGGTTGAGAAGAAGACTTACTAGGTTGCGGATTTGCTCCAATGATATTTTGGTTATCCACAGTCGACATTCACCAAACTCAGTTGTGTTTGTCGACATATACCGGTTCGAATGTTCGAATGTATAATAAAATTAACACATGTTCGGTCTTTCACCAAGACATTTGGTATTTGTCGACATTCGCCGGCAAATGCTGACATTCACTAATTTCGGTCCTTCACAGTAACATATAGTGTCGTGTTCTGACGAACAACTCTTTAAGTCCCGTAGCTGTTATGGTCGGAATTTTGCAATACAAGACTCTCTCAAGTAGTGAATTCAAGGGTTGTCTTAAATTATCCACAATAAATGAAACAAAATTCTTACCGGGTATCAATAAAATTTACTTAGACGAAAGTTGGTAATTATCAAATTCTTGATTATAAACAGAAAACAGAATTTTTGCTAAATCAAATTCAACAATGAATAAATCAGATATCGACGTGATTTATCTACAAGTTCTCACATTTACTATGCCAAAACTTATTACTCTAACTTGTAAACAAATCAAGCATTATAAATTGTACAAGCTGAAATAAAATAATAATTCGCACAAATTAATTGTCTTATTTAAAATTTCGCGCCGACCTGTAATAAATCGTATGAAAAACTGTTAATTTCTATCGCTAGACACAAATAAAGTTCGACGTAACGCGTAGCACAGCAGCTGATACAAATCATCATAAAAAAATAAGTTAATCTCGACGGTGAACTAATTAATCCAAATATTGAAATTTGTACATCGATGTGATTAAAGTTGGGGTAATACTTCAATCAACCTGTTATTACCGAAGTTTCCAGGTTTGTATAAAAAAACGTGCTTTACATAACCTCCAATTGTAAAATTTATAAATTCCATTTTCCAGATAAATAATGTCGAAATAACATAAAATAAAAGAATTTAAATTCTAATTACCATTTGATGCATTGGAAAAATGTTGTTGCATGGAAATAACTTGCGATGAAAAACGACAAAAAGTGCGGCCATTCCACAGCTCATCAGGCAGAAATGTTCTTAATTTTCAATTCCAGAAATCAATCTTTTAGAAGACACCATAATCATCATACGGACACTTCACTCATCATAATTACCATTCTAATTCACAATTCATTATTAAATTGTAACATTTCACAACTTATCGAGAAAATTTGTCTTCCTCGAAAAACACAACTTAACACCTCCACCTCTCAGTCAGTAATCCCCTCTCATTCTACAAAATTTTCATTTCCTTCCTGTTCTAGGCTTTTGGAAATCGTGGCCCACGCTGATTCGTCAACTTTTCCAGCGAAATTTGAAAATTTTCCAAAAAAAAATGATATCACAAATTTTAAATTAATTTTCAACACTTTCCGCACCATCTAAAGTTATTTACAATTAACACGACGTTACAGGTTTCTACGTACGCATTCACTTATTTATTAAAAAGGTAAACAAATTAACAATAAAAAAAATTAATAAAAATAAAACGCAGTCATATCTGATTAATTTAACTTATTTTAGGTTTCCGGAACAAAATATCCACCTATAAAATCCTGTTTTCTTAATACCAAAAAGTATGACCAATGAAAGCAAAACCATTCCACTCGTCCAAGTAAAATTCAAAATCATTCAAAATTCAAATATTGAACGGATCAATATCAAATTGTGGATACTTTAAACTTTTGGTAATTAGCTCGGCACATGTCAATAGATTACTTATTGAAGTAATACTCTGCTTGCTATTGTTAGTTTGTCGAAACATAAACCTATTTTATCTTGTATATCGATTGCTGTATCCGAGGAGTTAAAATAAAAAACAAATTATTATTGCAAATTAAAAAATTTTGTTTACTAATATTTCAAAAACCTTATTTGTTTGTCAAGTATATACGTTACACCAACTTTCACTTTATACACTTTTTAAACCAGATTCTTTACACTAGTCTACCCGGAGTAGTTTAGATTAAGACAAACAAACAAACCCAAAACTACTCTGCTAAAGTAACAAAAGTAAAATTGCAGCCTTTAAACAAAGTATACAGACAAAACTTAACTACCACAACCAACATAAAATTTTAAATTTTAGATGTCATCACTATTACATAAGAGCTATGTACTTACCAAAGAATCTCCCGTAGAATTTTCTCCCGTACATTCAAATTTAAAATTTATCTTAATCAAATCATCGTAACCACCTTGGGCTTCTTCTTCAAAATTATCAAAAGCTTCAGTTGTAAATATTATTAAATTTGAATTTTCCATGCGGGCATCCAAATATTTTTTATTTTCTACTTTCATAGCTACAATTATGAATTCGTTGTATGATAGAACAATTTGAAAATAATAATAAAAAATATATACATAATAATGAGGGTTAAAACCCGATCTAATTGTAAATTCTAGTTTTAACTGAAATAAGTTTAGTTAAAACTAGAATTAACTGATTTCTAACAAATTTCTTTAGTAAATTCTAATTTTAACTAAACTTATACCAGTTAAAACAAGAATTAACTGAATTCTAACAAACTTCTTTAGTAAATTCTAAGTTTTAACTTGTATAAGTTTAGTTTAGTCTAGTACAGAGGTCCTGATCATTTTATGGTAAGAATAAAACTAAAGCAAATTATACCAATAAAGAGAAAGGCTGAGGATAAAATGTCAAATAAGGCTATACGAATCAAGTTTCAAGTAAAATCGACACAAAAAGAATTTGCAAAGACAATTAATGGACTGTTAAAAACAGAGAAGAAACCCGACAACATAGAAGAAAAAGCAAGCATCATGACAAATATTATGAGAAAAGCAATGTGCAGATAAACCACGGTAAGAAGATACAAAAATATACGACATGGAATGTCAGGAAGCTATAATAAGTAACCGGGAAATAGCTAGAATGGTAATGCTGCAAACAAAAACATTAGAAAGCAGGCACGAATATGAGTCACAAAGAAAAGCATGAAAAACATTACTTAGAGCGAAGAAAAGAAAACACATGGTAGAGTATCTGGAGACGATAGAAGAAAAGTATAAAAATAAGGAAATTAAAAACTTCTACCAAGGTGTCAAAAAAGTTAAAAGAGGTCACCATCAGCTAAAAACAATAGTATGCCAAGATAAAGAGGAGAACCTAATATAAGATCAAGATAAATTGATGGACAGAGAGGCATAGTACTTTGAGGAACTTCTCAACAGACCATCAGATGGAAGTGAAGAAACGAAAAAATTCGATGGTGATACAACAGAACCGAACGTCGAAAAACCAACAATAGAAGACATCCGAAAAATAATAAAAAACCTGAAAAATAATGGAAGTGCTGGAGAAGATTCTATACAAGCAGAAATGATAAAATACGGAGGTGAAACAGTTAAAGTTATGATATATAAACTAATCGAGGAAGTATGGGAAAAAGAAAAAATTCCAAAGATATAGAGGGATGCTGTAATATGTCACATCCACAAAAAAAGCGACAAAACTGACTGCAGTAACTATCGAGGTTAGCCTTATTAAATGTGATGTATAAAATATTGGCAACGTGTATAAAAAATAAATTAAACCAATATGCAGATGAAATACTCGGTGAGTACCAGAGCGGATTCCGTAAGGGTAGATCAGTGTCGGACCAAATATACGTACTTAGAGAATTACAGTACAGAAGTCATGAACACAAACTACCAACGCTTATATTGTTTGTAGACAAAGAAACCAATTATATACAGCACTTAAAGAGTTCGAGATACCTGATAAACTAATAAGATTGGACTCGGCTATTCTTATTTCCCTCGTCATTCGGCTCGGGTCATAAACCACGCCTTGTGATAAAAAAAGACCCTTTACGTCCTTATGATATAAACCACGAGTACTAATTCACATTTCTTAAAGTTTCAGTGCTGATTTCTACGTATGTTATAGAGAATTTAATTAAAAACTAATAATAAATACTGCCAGACACTTTCCGTCAACGGTAACTTTTACCAGACGCTTTAAAGCTCCGAAAAAAGTAATGTAACAGCATTGAAAGGATTAAAAATAATAAATAAACGTCAAGTAGCGTTAAGGGGTTACGTACAGCCATAAGGTCAAAAAATAGCAGTTTTTTTGAGATTTTTTTCTCCAAGTTATGAATAGATGTATTTATTTAAACATTTTTCTACATGAAAAAGCAACATTTTAAAATTTTACTTTCACACAACGTAGAAAATTAAACCACTAGTAGTAGATTTTCAAAAACGTTTAAAAAAAAGATGATTTGCGGTGCGTAAGATAACTCGTTACAGAATTATTGGCCTGGCAAAAAATTGGCCTATAATTACTTGTAAAAGAGATAGAAATGAAAAATGAAAAAAAGTAATGGTTCAGTCTCGAGAATTATTTATATTTAAGATGTGTGTCAAATTTTATCATGATATTGGTTAAGTAGTTTTTAAGTTATCTTACGCACGGACTTTTAAAATGTAGTTTTGAGTTAAATACGTCTGAAGTTTCCGTTTGATATAAATTTCATAGTAATTGTTACTCTCATTAGCTTATATCTTTGCGAGTTTTACTCCGATCGACTTGAAACTTTTATATAATATTTCTGAGATGTTGTACTTTCATACGAAAAAAACAAAAAAAAACGAGTGTCTGGCAGTATTTATTATTAATTATTAACTAAATTCTCTAAAACATACGTAAAAATCAGCACTGAGACTTAAGAAAAATGAAAACTATTTTTACTTATCTTTAGCATCGGGTACCTGTGAGTGAATTGGTCGTCGCCCCAAGCTAGCAAGTACGCATACACTGAAAGTACATACTTACACTACTTAATCTCATACATTTGGTTTTTGAAAAAATAAGTAATGTCTGGGGGCCCTGGGATCTCCTACTATTACAAATTTATAATCATAAACATAACGGAGAATTTAAAGGGAAAACTACCTTCCGCAAACTCACTAAAATATCAAAAATATTTAATAATCTTAAAATTTAATTAATACGAGTTAGTATAAATGATTTAAAATCAAATAAAATATTTATTAAGCTTTTGGAAAACTAAACGGTTCCTTCATCAGAATAATATTATACAAGTTATAATATTATTATTTACTATAGTTTAGTTTCCCAAAAGCTTAATAAATGTTTTATTTGATTTTAAATTATTTATACTATTATAACTCGTGTTCATTAAAGTTTTAAGATTATTTAATATCAACGAGTTAGTAAACACAACATTTCAAAAATATTTATTATTAAAATTTGATGATTATTTAAACTTGTTTGCAGAACCAAACACTACATTACAAAAATTATAAAGTGAAAGATATAATATAGACTAAATAACAGAGAAAAAGCTATGATCTATGAATTATGTCCTCACGTACTAAAAAGTCCTAGTAGTTCAGTAAAATTAGAATTTTTGATCTAAAAAAGTAATTCTTCATTTTTGTTTTTTTAATCAATTTATTATGGCGTTATAAACAAAATATCAAAAGTCGAGAACGAGATCACTGCCGCGTAAAAAGTTATTCGAGGTCAAAGTTTACAAAAAACAGTTTTTTGCAAATATCGCGCTTGCTATGACTCGGAGGCTAATTAAGGTTATAATAAATAATTATAAAAAATAATAAAATTATGCGCAAAAATGATTTTATATTTTTTTATGTATAACAAACGGTTTAGGCAAAAATGTGCTTCAAAGTTTCCTCGTAAGGCATATTATATGCCTTCATTTCATAAGAGTCCATGCATAGAATACAGCCTAGGATAATGGGATAACGGGATATGAAAACGGGATTCCGGAATTCGTGGTAATCCTTTAATCTAGTCTCGACACATGTTGCTTGGAGCAATTGTAGGCTAAAAATTTTAAAAAACAGTTATTCAAAAAAGTTTTGAAGCACATATTTTATGCATGGACCACTATGAAATGCAGCATAATATATGCCTTACGAAGAAACTTCGAAGCACATTTTTGCTTAAACCGTTCGTTGTACATAAAAAAATATAAAAGATCATTTTTGTGCGGAATTTTATTATCTTTTTGTGAGGTTTATAATAACCTCAATTGGGATCCGTCAGATGGGAGGAGCCTCAAAAATATGGCTACCTTAAGGGAAAGTTTCAAATACGAGATATAGTTTACGTGCAATCGAATGATTTTCAAAGTGATTTTTTAATATATTCAGGTTCTATTAGTTGTCTAATTTGAATTTAAAATGTAGTAAGTTGAATTTTTGCCAACTTTCTACGACATTGGGGGGGGGGGGACTCCCCCCATGGGCACGTCCCTGCATAACAGTGATAAATAATGATAAGTATAAGAGCAATATGTGATTGGGCTGGTACCAATCCTAAACAAAAGAATTTTGTTAAAGAAGAACGGATTCTGCAAGCCGGTCATATTGTAAAATGTGGTAAAAACAGAAATAAAAATGAGCGGAAAGACACGGTTAGTTTGTTAGTTAGACTTTGCTCGCGGAGAAAACGTTGCAGACTCCATTATTAATAATGCAAATATGCAATAAATTGTTTTCAATGTTCTAATTTGTAGGAACTTAGCGATACACAATCAAATCACTACTGTTGCCGTGTTTGGCTTTCCCTTAATCTAGTGACATATTTCACCACCAGATGTCATATGCTCATTTGACGGATCCCAATTAGCCTCCGAGCCGAGCAAGCGCGATATTCGCAAAAAAACAGTTTTTGGGAACTTTGACCTTGAATAACTTTTCACGCGGCAATGATATCGTTCTCGACTTTTGATATTTTCTTTGTAACACCAAAAAATATTTTTAGATTAATTTTTTAAATCAGAAGCCATATTTTTGTCTAAAGTGACTGGTATATAGCGGCCGCAGGTCGTATAAAATACTATACTTTGTTTATTCGACAGATGCAGCAAAGTCCAGCCCAAACAAAGCACGCACTATTTCAATTAGAATAGAGTGGAATGAAAAATAATAACTCTATAAGCTTAGCTGCATCTATAGAATGAACATAGTATAGTCTCTATAATATTAATTTAAAATTCATCAACTTAATCTAAATTAAAAAATTTGTTAAACCTAACTAAAAATATATAGAATTTGCTGTAAATAATTATGATTAAATTTATTTAAAAATATTTACATTTTATATTCTCGGTTGTGAAGGAAGCCACGAAACCCCGATGAGTATCATTAATAGGCAATTTTAGAGCATAGCCCATTAACCAGTTATTCTGCGTGAGATTTCCTACTTGGCAATTACCTGAAAATTAAAATAAAAGGTTTTAAATAATTTTATTGCTAAGCAGGTTTGAATAATAAAGAGTAATATGACAAACAATTATTACAAATTTTTAGACAGCTTAATTCCTGCCACCCAAAGCACTATTAGTAAAAATATAGGTAGGTACTACTACTTTACATTTTTTCACATGCAGCATTATGTACTAATAAGACGTAGGTTTCCATACTTTTGATCAGATTTTTGAATATCATACTGACAACTGGGAGATAAGGTGGATTAAAAAATGTTATTTGTTATTATTACTACTTAACCTGGTAAATGAAAAAGTTATGTGTTGTACAACTAAAATGAAAATGAAACATTTCTAACACATAATTAGATCTAATAACTAATATGGTGTTTGCTTTAAATTACACAGCCAGTCCGAGTATGTTCGTGGGTTGCTGGAAAAGTTTTCAGAATCTAGTATTTCTAATGGTGTCAATGTTTTTTTAACTATTATATTATTCGTAAAATTTAACATTTTTTACGGTTGCAGGTAGCTACTCTGGGTCCGAAAATACAAATTTTACGATTGAAATCTCGATGAATTCTGAATAAGCATATATTAAATAAGAGAATTAGCTATGACAGAATGCCTTAAATGCACCTGTTTTTTCAAAAATCGAATTTAAAAACTTTGATTTTCACATTAAATTTTAAGCAAAGTTGCCTTGGATTGGTGAATCAATTCATTCTATTGACAGTCCGTGCACTTTCAACTGGTCTTAGCTTTGCGCAGAGCGGGGATAACCGGAGCGACACTTGCATTGGGATGCAGCAACAGTGCACTCCAAACGCAAATCATGGTTCTCAATACTAAATGTGCAAGAACAATGGCTTAAAGCGCCCGAGCGCAGCGAGGAGTGCTTTAAGTCGATTTTTCCTTGCACAACTACCTTTCCAAATAGTACATGTGTATATGAATAGTACATGTACGATTTTTCTTTGCACAACTACCCTGCGTTAAAAATCCACTTTCACGAGTTTCACCCCTCAAAGATCCACCATTTCCTTAATCCACGGGCCTAGGAATATTTTTAAATTAGTTGTCGTTTTTATCAAAATGGCCCGGAGCGCCCGAAGAGTGCGTAAGGTAAATTTTGATGAAAACCACCATGGCACGAGTAGGATCCACGCGAAAAAGTAACTACCGTTCGTTAAATTTAAGCAACCCTTTTCTGAAGTAATTTGGGTCCTAAAAAAGACCTTTATGTCGTGACGTTACACAGGATACCGTTCCGCGATTTGATAAAGGAGTCCATTAAACACGGCTCCAGGTATGCGCCCAAATACCCCTATCCACAAAAGTGGTCCAGGTGACTCGCAAGTAAAGAGAAATGCATCACAACCAAGCGACGACAGAATCCCTTTAGCTGCAACCAGTAGCCCTCAACTGCATTTGTGCAAACCCCTGTAGCGGGATCTACAAAATTGCGGCTGTGGTTCACCCATCTATGCTTGTAGGCTGGTGCAACTCCCGGTATCTTATCCAAATCCCAGTAACCCCGCCAACCATCCGTCCAAATTTCGGTCCCGGCTCGTACTAAACGGACGATGAGTTTGTGCAGCGTTTTCTGCTTGCGATCCGGAACGAAGGCAACAACCCCTCGCCTAGCAGTGAGACTGTAGATACCTACAATCCACTGCTGGGGAACGATTCTGCCAACGTTATGCTTGCGCTTCGCGACTACACTCTCGTCAATCTGTACCACCTCACCCGGGCCGCCAAGTTGAACGAGTGCAGGGTTGCTAAGGAGTTTCCAGGTGCAGATACGTCGAAATTTCTAGTGTAACTTATACACCGCGTGACGTTCCATCCCGAGAACGCCAGCAGTTACAACGGCTTGAGAGTTGCACGCCCAACTCCATAAAACGCTGAACACCAGCACTGGTGGAAGCCTAAGACCCGCAAAAAAGGTCTTGTCGCTGAGGGAATACCTTCTCCTGCACTTCGGACACCGGAAGCAGTACTTCATGTTGTACGTCTAGTCTCTCACCAATGTGCAATAGCGTCTGCACGAAGATTTCGAACAGCGCTTATTAGTTGGCAACAACCGAAGACTCTGCAGGAACTCCACCACCTCTGCATCGCTCACATTGAACAATGCAGCAACGTCGAAAACCGACTTTACATTTAAATCAGGAATTGGCAAGGGATTCGCTGCCACTGCGTTGACTACTGAGTAATTTGTCAAGTGATTCACCAATCACGAGCGATTTACTTTCAAATTTGTAGTGAAAATCGAGGTTTTTTAAATTCAATTTTAAAAAAAACAGGTGCATTTAAGGCATTCCGTCATAGCTAATTCTCTTATTTAATATATACGCTTTCAGAAAAGTTCGAGGTTTCAATCGTAAAATTTGTATTTTCGAACCCAGGGTAGCTACCTTTCCCCTTTTTTACATATAATTTAGTTGAAAGTTTGTACTTAAGTAAGCAAGTTTTGTTTACACAGCATTTGAAAGAAAGTGATTATGGCAAAAATGAAACTTTTGTATGAAAACTTTTGTGCCATGATTTTGTACGATTTTAAATGTGGTCTAAAGCCGAAAAAATTCATCGATTGCCTTGTTTTGGCTTTTGGAAACAAAGTACCATCTAGGAGCACTGTTTATAGCTGGTTTTCAAAATTCTAGCGTGGTCGCACCACTCTGTGACAAATTTTGTGCATGTCGTCCAGAAACTTTGTTGTTGTCGCTAATGTTAGTGCTGTACGTGAGGTGATTGAGTGATATTGGCATGTGACATACGGAGAGATTCCAACATCTTTAGACATTGACATGAAAACAAAACACAAGATTTTGTATGATCATTTAAACGTACGGAAGCTTTTCAGTGGTTGAAACCACACAATTCGACATAAACTTAAAAACTCGAAAACAAAGTCTTGACAAATGGTGCCAAGAAATGGTCAAGAAATTTAACAAAGGTCTTTCAAATTTGGTATACAATATCTGTACTGATGATGAAATTTTGATTTATTAGTATGAATCCGAAAATAATCAAAGAGTCTATTGTTTTGGTACTGTTGAAACATTTTAAACGCCAGTTTCTGGGGTATCATTTCAGAGTGGAAAAAGTTTTCTTTAAATTGGTTTCGCCGTATGAAAAAAAGTATTAATGTCCAAGACAACTTCAAAAAGCAATAAAGCCATTTACCAAATTTTATGTGTTTTATCATATTGTTTCCGGAAACTTTTCCAGCAACCTAAGTATGATTTGATACTTGAGATAGACTTTATATGTGCTCTATTGAAAGTTTTAATTTAATTTGTAATTTTGATCAACTCGACAGCAGCTGCTCTTCCTTGTGTAATCAATTGTATATATTCAAAATAGCAAGTCTTCGACTATTGTAACTCTGACAATTAATTTGTTTCATTGAGCGTTCCGATATCCCACGATTTCCTAGAATTAATACTGTTGCTGTGGATAAGATTTTGATTCTATATTGTAACTCCGTGGAAGAATCTGGTTTACAAATAAAGTAAGAATTGTTACTGCTGTTTGTTGCTTCATTAAGTTGTATGGCAAATGATTTTTCAATTAAAGCAGATTTATCGTTAATTCTTTGGGAAATTGTATAATTTGACAAAGGAATATTGTTGACTTCCTTAGCATTGTTTTTACCTAACATTGTTTCTACCATGTTTATTATGGCAGCTGGTAAAATGAATTGCTCTCCAATCATATGTGTCTTCTTGCATTTGGCTATTTTATAAATCATTTTGCATGATTCCAATAACATTTTCTCATTTACTTTGAAAGCTTTGTGACAATTTAACTTCTGTTTCCCAAAATTTCTAAGTTTTTTGGCAAAAAAAAATCACGAGGCTTATTGACACATTCTTTGTGCAGAAATTATAAATACTTTTTTAGCTAAAAATTTGCAGCTAAAATTTTGTAGAAAATTCAAGTAACACATTGAAGATTTGTAACACATTGAAGCACTAATAGGTACTGAGCGTTTATGATGAAGTAAAAGCTTTTTATTAAAAACCAACTCATGATTGATGACTTATCCTTAACACATTTAGTACATTTTCTGAATGACATGTCTTTACAACTCATGTATTTTGATTCGTCGGTCCATTCATTTTGCTTTTTTTTTGCGTTTCCATGAAGTTCACCTGGTTCAAAGATAACCTATATTTTCCTAAAGAATAAACCATTTACAACTTCCTTCAAATCAATCAAATAAATAAATAAATGAAGCGTTTATTTAGTCTTTCAGACTATACTGCCGTCCTAAGGAAAAAAGCCTTAAGTACATAAACCATTCTTTTGAATGCCATTCAGATTTTCATTGATGGCACCTAGTAGATTTAAAGTAAAACTAACGATTTATGGTACATATACTTATATTATTACTGACGAATTTATTAGCTATTTCAAAAAATCAAAAAACCGCTTTTTTCCTAAAAAAATGGTGGTTAAGGTTTTTTAGCTTAGTATAGAAGCAAAAATATAAGACGTCATTGTAAAGAAGACTGCCCTATAATATATAAAAAAAACTTTTTCTAAAAAAAACATTAAAACAAAAGTAGATTAATACTTTAAAGACAAACTAAAATAATAAACATGATATTGGCACTTATTCAACACTTATTGTAATTAAATCTATAGCTTCAGTACTTATAGGAAATGAATTCCAAAAAGCACGCCGATTTTTTTTCAAATTTATCCTTATTAATTTGATTAACATGAATAACATTTGCTAGGTGTAAAATTCTTTGTGGTCTGTTCATTGTGAGCCTAAAATCACCATCAAATTATAAACCTACTAGCTGGACTTGGAATTAGTCATTTAATACTTACTATGTATAATTATTAATTCGAATTGCAATTTTCGGTAATTTTTCGACATTACTTTCACACAAAAAAAAACAAAATTACTGTTAATAAATCTAACTTATATAAATATTCTACCACTGATACAAGTTACAGCACGAATGCATAATTATTATAAATAATATACACCACTTACTAGGTAAAACGCAATCACAGATAAGAGATTTAATAATAAAAACGTCAGTGAATAAAAGCTAAAATACCTTATATCCATTTCATTTTGTAGTACATAAGGCATTTTAGCAAATAGTTGGAGTTAAGGTCTTTTTTCTTAGGACGGCAGTATACCAATAACGTAATACAAAAATAAAAACAATACCTACAAATACATTATAAAATTTTATACAATTATAAATTTAGTTACAACCAACAGCCCATTATGGTTGCTCCTCACTCAGTTCTCTTAAGTATCTTTCAATATGTCCCTTAAATTTCTTGATGCTTTCACACTCATAGAGAAAATTGGGTAATCCATTGTAACATACCACTCTCTTAAAAAATATAGTTTTGAGCCGCGCTCGTGTGAATTAATTGCAGTGCAAGCTTTGTACTATATATTGTACCATAATCGCGAGTCTCTCCAAACAACGCGACGTTAAACAGCTTTTGAAGTATTTCGGCATCAATCGCAACTTCTCTTTGTGAATAAAAAGCAATACCTGATACTCTGCTAGTGTATTTATGTACAGCCAATCCAAATCTATCTTTATTATTTATTTAGAATAAGCATATTCATGATGTTCGTATATCTGTCCTTGTTCAGAGGAGGAGGTTGTTGTGTTGCCTTATTTTGCAGTACTTGTAATTTCTTTTTATTGGTAGAATTACTAAGAAACATTACAGTGCCTCAGATGAAGCAACACAATTGTACTATGCATAGTAATTTTAGACTTTTTGGATATAAATTCACTACATCTTCTGAGTACACCCTATTTACTAAATATTTTCTTGCAGATATAGTAGATATGTTGAAAAAATTTAAACAATCTAATATTATTCAAAAGTATTTAAACTAATTCACCAATTCTAATTGTTGCCCTTCCATCATCAATGATAGATCATCTTCGCACACCACTTTTTCTAGAATCATTGCCTTGCTCGAGTGCATTTACTTTCAATCTATTACCATTTACAAGATGTAAAGTATTTCGTGTTTTATGGTGTCAGGAGAAATAGTATGAGGATTTACTTTATCAATTAAATGAAAATTATCTATAACTATCATTTAATTTAATTCAATTAAAAAAAATGATAATTTTTGTACGTTTTTTAATTTTTATACAAATATAACAGCAAACTTTACTAAATTTAGTTTTACCAAATAAAAAGCTTGTATGTCATTGCAAGAACATATTTAATTAAAATAATAAGTGCTGGTCTGCTAGTCACAAACCAGAATGCAAATCAATAATAATAAAAATTTACAAAAGTATGAAATCTGGGTTTCAACCACACGTCTATGTTCAAAAAATAATTCAAGTGTTCTTGTTGTTTACTTTAACAGTCAATTTCTTCTTTCACGGTTTTTCTATCAGAAAATATATCACAGAACTAAAAGTTAATTTTGCAGCAAAAAAAAACGTAATTTCATAGGCGTACCGGTAAAAGCAGACAAATAAGATGCAAAGATTATTTGACATTTTCTAAGCTTTAATTGGTAGTACAAGAAGTAGTAAAAAAAATTTAAAGGATGAAATGTTCTCTTCCTAATCAATCCTCAAATCTTCGCTCTTCTCAAATCAAGTGAGGCAGTTGGTAAAAAAGTGTTTTCTTTTTACATCCAAATATCACTAGGTCAGCTGTTGAGTTCTATAAATTTTCTGAAGTACTTAAAATTATTCTTTTCATTAGTTAAAATTGTTTCTGACTTCATCAAGTTTTATTTTTACAAAAGAGTTGCTCAGTATAACCTTTTTGTCTTAATAACCAATTTAGAGTCTATAAGCTGGCCGAAGAACTGCATAGGTTGTCATTGCTAATTTCTCGATAAACATTCTCTTATTTAAAAATTATTATTTTTGTTAGAGGACATTAGTAGAGTAGGTACAATATTTTATTCGATACACATTAGTCTTGTACTACATGTGATATTATAAGTACAGGTGGGCAATCTATGTTACTAATAACGTGTGAAAGATGACTTAATCCGTATTATAGAATTAGGAAAATCAATTTTCTACGTTTGCACCGTTCAACAAAGTATAGCTAATGATTAAAATAAAATAATTAAAAATGACTGCTTGATAATTTTAAGCGGTTGTTATTCATTCTTCATTACTCACCACGAATTTATTCAATACATACTTTCGTATACATATCAAATGCTACCCACTTCAAAAATATTAAGGTTAACATACTTAAATAATAATGGGTATAAACAGCGTTACATAATTATTGTATTGTCGTCTATTGTTATTAATTTTGATCGACTTAATACCTTTGATACATTGCCAAACTAATGATCATTAAGGTCATTAAAACGCAATAAATTGTACAAAATGAACACAGTTATAAAAAATATTGATATTACCATCATTTCTGTTATTTACTCATCTGTTAAACTACATCTGTAAAATGTGGCAAACTTCGCCGAGTAAAAGCGTTCTAAAGGGATATTTTTAGTAAACAAAATAATGGTTACTATAAGGTTACTTTAGAGTGGATCCGAGATTTTCGAGTAAACCAAGCCAACTTACATCTACAATATTAATAAATACGGAAAGAAATTAAAAAATATAACCTCCATTACAGACTAACTACAAATTTACTTCAACATTGCACACATTGCAATGTACAATGTTAACATTGTACAAGTTACGCCGTACAAAGTCAGTGAAATCAACCAAATATCGGACTTTGAACAAATTGACTGTGCAATTCTAGCTTTATACGAAAATATCTGTGCAATGTCGAGTTTGTGCAATTTCGGACTTTGCTCGTAACAGATATACAGGGTGGAGCGCTGTAACTTACTTATTTAGAATTTCCGCTGTGACGGCGCTGTTGGTTTAAGAGAAGAGAGAGTGGACGTGGTTTATAGCAAACAACCGGAAATTATTATTTATCTGTTGTTTAATTGTCATAATGCAGTGAACACCTGAGGAGCGATCATTTTGTTTGAAGTATATTTTTCGAATGCCCCCTCGATTATATCTGTGCCGCGTGCTTTTCGTTTGCGATTCTTAGTTCCCTCACGCGGACGTATTCCTAAACGGCAATCAATTGTAGAGGCCCCTGCACTCCGATCGCGTCACAGTGTGATGCGCCATATCACAAGTAGGCATCATTGGCCCTTACTTTTTCCAGGAAAATGATAGTACCGTAACTGTGAATTCCGGTCGTTACTTAACTATGCTGCAAGAGTTTTTCCAGCCGGCTCTCGAAGCAATGCAATTACAGGATCTCTGGTTTCAACAAGATGGTGCCACTGCACACACAGCAAGCGTTAAAATGAATTTTTTGAGGCAAACGTTCCCTGGAAGGTTTATCTCTTTGAGGGGGAATCTTAACTGGCCCGCACGCTCACCGGATTTGGCCCCATGCAATTTTTTTCTTTGGGGTTACCTTAGGTCGAAGGTGTATTGCAACCGGCCTAACACGCTGGAACACCTACGAAACAATATTCAGGCTGAAATTGCCAGAATACCACACGATATTCTTAAAAGAGTGCATGAAAATGTCAGAAATCGGTTGCAGCAGTGTATTCATAGTGAAAGAAGACATTTGGCAGATACCATATTCAAAACAATATAATTTGTAATTTCCATTATTACGCTATATGAGAAAAATAAAAAAAATGATTTCTAAATGTTCAATATTTTTTTATTTCATTTCCAAATCAGTAAGTTACCGCGCTCTACCCTGTACAACATTCCTCTATATCTAAAACGCTTTATTTTAATGATTTTTATCAGATTTCAGATTCCGTTGTGTTTTCTTTCATAAATATTATATCTTTAAGTCCTTCCTAAGTCACGAGTCTCAAATTTTGTTTTCTTACAAATTATTTTTTTTAATTTTTTTTATTCCAAGTTATTGGAACACTAATGCCTGTTTTACAAAGAACTGTATAGCAAACTATTACGTAACGGATCGTTTACAGTTTAAATAATGGATTTTTAGAGTGTAGAGACTGGCGAGAACCTATCAATTTTAAGTATTTTATAACCACAGAAGAGGATAGAAGAAAATTCTTTAACATCATTGACTTTTGCTAACCTTCTGTCAAAGCAAGACAAGACGCTAGTTTCTATGTTAAAGCCGCTTTAAGTCAATGCAGTAGGTACTGTGGTATTATTACCACATAGTAATAATTAATTAACTATTTAAAATTGAAATATTTATTTAACTGGAACGAAATACAATTATTATTTTTGACTTGTTAATCTAAAATTTTTATATTTTTTTGCTATCACCAAAACTATGGAGATTTGTAATCCTTAAAACTTAAGCCTACTGATAATAAATTCTTTAAAATAATGTTTGTGTGACGCCACAGTTACACAAAAGTTCTAAAAGAAATCTACAGAATGGTTCAAAATTTTAGAAAAATTTTTTATACTAGTGCAACAAAATACCACAGTTACTCAGTTCTGGGATACTTATGACGCAGCGCTTTCAGAATTTCAAGTAAATTAAAAGAATGGGGAAAGGCAGGAAACGTAGACCCCCCAATAAAAATTTTACGATTAAAACCTCGATTTATTGTGATAAAGCACACTTTAAATAAGAGAATTAGGTGAGGAAAATGGCCTTAAAACCAACAGTTTTTTCAAAAATCGAATTTAAAAAAGCTCGATTTTCTCTGCAAATTTGAAGGTAAATCGCTCGTGATTGGTGAATCAATGCATTCTGTTGTCGGTACGCGTGCAGTTATGCAAAATAGTGTTGCACTTGACAAATTTTTAGAACCAAAATTACTTAAGAAAAGGGTTGCTTAAATTTAACAAACGGTAGTTATTTTTTCGCGTGGATCCTACTCGCGCCATGGTAGTTTTCATCAAAATTGATCCTACGCACCCTTCGGGCGCTCCGGGCCATTTTGATAAAAATGACAACTAATTTAAAAATATCCCTAGGCCCGTGGATTAAGGAAATGGTGGATCTTTGAGAGGTGAAACTCGTGAGAGTGGATTTGTAACGCAGGGTTGTTGTGCAAAAAAAATCAACTTAAAGCACCCCTCGCTGCGCTCGGGAGCTTTAAGCTATTTTTCCTGCACATGTACTATTCGGAAAGGTGGTTGTGCAAGGAAAAATCGGCTTAAAGCACTCCTCGCTGCGCTCAGGCGCTTTAAGCCATTTTTCCAGCCCTTTTAGGGTTGAAAACCATGATTTTCGTTCAGAGTGCACTGTTGCTGCATCCCAATGCAAGTGTCGCTCCGGTTATCACCGCTCTGGGCAAAGCTAAGACAAGTTGAAAGTGCACGGACTGTCAATAGAATGAATTGATTCACCAATCCCGAGCGACTTTGCTTAAAATTTACTGTAAAAATCGTGCTTTTTTAAATTCGATTTTTGAAAAAACTGTTGGTTTTAAGGCCATTTTCCTCACCTAATTCTCTTATTTAATATATGCTCTTTCAGAATTCGTCGAGGTTTCAATCGTAAAATTTGCATTTAAAGGTCTACGTTTCCTACCTTTCACCAAATTAATTATAATTTAAATTTAAAAAGTATAGATTTGAACATAATGCAATCAAGTACCTACTATATTTTAAGCTTTGAACTGAAATAAAACAATTAATTTGACTATTTCACTCAGCTGTCATTAGACCAATGGAATTAAAAACAAAGAAACGTTCAACCAATAGCAATCAATTTTTTCAAGTTTATTTTAAATCAAATATATAAATATAAAACCGGCAAACTGACATAGATGGCTTAAGCAACATTTACAGCCAATTACTTCTTTAAGTTCTTTTACGTATTGGAGTTAGGTTTTCCTTCTTTGCCGGAACACAATTTAGGTTTTTCCTAACTCACGGTCCTAGATTTTATCTAGTCACCGTTCAAATGACAATACTTGTTCTCTGTTTCTATGACTTGTTTACATATTATCTTGTATATCTATTCTGATGACGGACGATATTATCGTTTGAAAGCTTAATAAATCGTTTAATTTATTTTTAATTTTAATAATAACTCGATATTTTGAAGTTTAAATATAATTTAAAGCAAATATAAGTGACAACTTTTTTTATTAACTTCAATATTTAAATAATACGTATTATCTACTCAATAAACTTAAAAAAAATTGTGTTTTTAGCAGTAACTCAAATTATAATGTAATTAATTATTTATATTAACCTCCTATTTTATTCGTGAAATAGTCTAAATAAATATCCTCTCATGCATTTCAAATTAGTATTTTTGGTTTTTCTTTTTTTGTGGGTATATTGGACTTTTTTAAAAATTTTTTTAAATAATTTACGTTTTGAGGAGATTTATTTCCTCTTCCTCAGAATCTAAAATACAAATTAATCGTGAACATAGAGATAACAATGTTACAGAAAAAACTTACTACTTAAAATTAAACTATAAATGTTATAAATATTTTAAAAAACATAATTTTTACGTTATTTTTAAATTATTATTTAAATATATAGAAAGCTTCTGCCTAGTGAATTTTGTTTTTTGTTTTTAGCTGTAACAATTATAATAATTTAAAAATAACGTAAAAATTATGTTTTTTAAAATATTTATAACATTTATAGTTTAATTTTAAGTAGTAAGTTTTTTCTGTAACATTGTTATCTCTATGTTCACGATTAATTTGTATTTTAGATTCTGAGGAAGAGGAAATAAATCTCCTCGAAGCGTAAATTATTTAAAAAATTTTTTAAAAAAGTCCAATATGCCCACAAAAAAATAAAAACCAAAAATAAATTTTAATATGGACGCTATTACCGAAATTATTTCAAATTAGTATACAATTTTTTTTCACTTATATGCGTTTGTTGCTTTGCGGTAATTTTCCCGACTCGAAGAGGAGTTTGCAAAAAGCAACAAACGCATTCGTGAGCTCAAAAAAATTGTCTACAATTTGAAATGCAATTGGGATATTGCATATGACAATTTTTAAATTTTAATTAAATATTATTAAAAATATTAGTTTGTAACTATATAATAACAGTAAAATAATAGTTAATGAAATTTTAAAATGTTGTCCAAATTACCAGTTTTATTAACACATTTCTGATGAAAGTTGCAAACACAACTGAAATAATTTTTCATTTGGTTTAATTGCGTTCTAGTTAACTTGCCAATGTTTCAAAATTTTATTTATTAAAGAGTTAAAAACAAGTGAATCACTACAATTACTATTAATTTAATTAAAATATCTTTTAATGTAAACTGCCATGATTTAATAATAATTTTAAAACATGTACTTACTGAAGAAACCTGCATTCGCAAAGTTATTGCAATATATTAGAAGAATAGCATAGAATGGCAAATTAAAACACATTATTTTTTTACACAGATACATGTTATCCTGACAATGAAGTAATACATATATGTAAAAAGTTAGAAATTAAAATTAACATTAAGTTTGAAAACTGATAACTGAAACACTACATAATTGTCTATTATTGTCACGTACAGATAATACAAATTTTAAGTTCATTGGTTTCCAGATATTAATGATTAGCGAAAATTGTAAAACACTATGAAGTTACATACCATTTATCTACATTATTAACATAAAATGTGTGCCCTCTTATAATTAAAATCAACTTGTCTAAGCGTTTTTCTTTTTTTTATTCTCAAATGTCTTGAAATATCGGATTTATTTCGCATTTTTGCAGCTTCAATTTTTTTGTTGAATAATTGATAAAACTTTAAAAAAATTATAGTACTGAATTCAGGGAAGCAAGACCTTTCAAATGAGGTGTTACTTGCCCTATCATCCCTATTAACATTTCAGGTGTTGTCATGACAGCGCAAAGGGATGAAACAATACGGGAGTGATATTTGTCGCAAAAGTTGCCTCCCTGGATTATAAAATTGACGTGTTTTTGCATTTCTTAAAAAAAATTCTGCTGGCCACAATCCCGTGTGTTTCGTTTTCAAAGGGCCACTCTGTATAATGTATGTGATAAATAAATAATTCAAATTCAAAATTTTTTTATTTACAAAAATGAAAAGATTTGTAATAAATCTAGTAGTGGAGAAAATTGTATATAACTAATAACCCACGGTTTGGAAAACTCTTATTATAACCCTGGCTCCAGATTACAGTCCGAAGTGCGAAGCTTATAATTATAATAGTGGCCTATAACATAGTATTAAAATACAGTAGCCCACAAAAGTAAGTTGTAGTAGGTATCACTCCAATCACTCCGAGTAATCACTCGAAGTAATCACTTTTTTGCATTCAACTTTTAGAACGAGCTTATTTGAATCTTTACCACTCTTTTATGTTCGAATGTTACTGATGTGATTTATGATTTTAATTTAATGCAATTTTTTTTATTAATGTATAAGCTTTTTTTAACAAAAATTAATAAATAATAATGCATATTACTTTTGAAATCTTTTTTTTTTAATAAAGGAATTAAAATTCTTACAATTTGAACCTATTATAAATATAAAATCAAATATGTTTATCCAAGTGACAAAAACATGTTTGACAAATTAAATTAAATTGTATTCGGGTTGGTATTAAATACACTTTAAAATAAATCAAAATAGCTTTTATGTGCAATCGTACTAAAATGTACATTTTCACATATTCAAAACAATACTGAAAGTAGCTGTTTTTAGTACAGAAATGTCAAATTTTACTTTTTAGTACAGAAATGTCATAACCTCAAATGTTTTATGTGCAATTCTATTAAAATGTACACTTTGACAAATATTTTTGACGTATTTTGTGAATTTTAAATATTTGATTGCTTAGCAACTGGATCATTATACATACTACGTATTTCGTTAAATTATTCCGTTTAACATAATTATTATCGTACATTTTTTGCAGAAAGTGGGCATTTTATTCCAGTTACACATAAAATAGTGTATGCACCTTATCCTTAAAGTGTCTTTTTGGCATTTGCGTGGTCATAGATTTCGGCTGCGCCTCAGTCTATAATTTTCCACGCTCGTACCAAAAAGATGCACTTTCAGAACTTGGTATATAACTATTAAGAAACGAATAAACATTAAAAAAATTATTAAAACTTTTATGAAAGGTAGAACACGAAAACTTTGAGCGGCAGCTTTATCCAACTTGTCTAGGACTACCAGTGTATGCGAGTCTTTTCATAATTATGTTAAAAAACAATTCTATAGTTCCCATCCCCATATTTTTAATTTCGTTGAAGTTTTGAAAATAATTCAAGTTACAACATACATTACAATTCAAAGCATCGACATTCCAAAAGTAAATAGGCCAGATACGACAAGAAAGCAGGAAACATTGGAATATTGGTTAGGTTTGTACTCCACCAAACAAATTCATAGATTGCATTTTGTGCAACATATTTGCAATCATTTTTGTAATATTAATAATTAACATTTTTGTAATATCAATTTCCTTATGCCGGACCATTTTAATAAAATTTTATTTCATACTGTTTATTACTTAATTTATTTCTTAATCTACTTATGTATTTAACCCCAGATTAAGGGATTAATCCCTTAAGGGAATCATTTTTAAGGGATTAAGCGGATAATTAATCCTTTAAGGGATTAATCCTTTAATCTTTTACCTGAAAAAAAGTGACCGTAGGAGGAATTTCCATACGTTCCAGATTACAAGAGATTATATTACCGAGGAGGAATTTACAAACGTCGGATTATCAAATGTCATGATTAAAAATTGCTATAAACTAGCTGTTATCGATGATTTTTATGATATTTTTGTAAATTTTTTAAAACATAAATTAAATAACTAAAAATGTAAATTCACTTTTATAAAATATATTCCTTAATTTCCTAGTTTCACACACAGATTTCTATATGGATAAATGTAGTTAACAAAGATAACTGCATATTCTTTCATTTAACGGCTATCATTTCTCTATCAAAATTAGTTATCAGAAAAACGTATCTCAAAAAACAACATTTTTTTTAACATGAAATAATAATAATAATGGAATAGAAGTAAACAAGTTATATTAAAAAAAGTTGAATCCATACCAAATAAGAAGATTTGCAGACATCAATACTTTTTTGTTTTCCTTAAAAAAAATAGTGCTGAAGTAATGTCGATTGCTTGAAGAAGCTTATGGTAAGCATACTCCATCAAAAAACAACTTGTAAATACTAGTTTAAACGTTTTAAAATTAGTGATTTTGACGTGGAAGACTAGAAGTAATCAGAACAACCAAAAAAGTTGAAAAAATCTGAATTGCACGGATTGTTGGATGACGATCAAATGCCAGCAGCATTAAATGCTGATCAAACAAAAATATTTTTAAACGTTTACATGTCATGGGAAAGATTCAAAAGTCAGGAAAATAGGAAAACGACTGAGGACACAAATAGAAAATCAAAAAACAACCAATGAAATGTTGCTTGAACGACACAAAATGAAGTTTTTTTTGCATCGAATGGCGACGGGTAATGAAAAGTAGATTTATTTTAAGAATCCTAAACGTAAAAATCATAGGCTGATTCAGACCAACTATCAACATCTACTACAAAAACAGATAGATAGAGAAAAAAAGTAATGCTCTGTATTTGGTAAGAACAAAAAGTGTGCTGTACCATAAGCTTCTAAAATCCGCTAAAACCGTAAATAGTCATCTCTAGTAACAAAAAGTAATCAATTTGAATAATGCTCTGATTAAAAAATAGGCTAGAAGGCACGGCAAGGTAATTTTTACGTAAGAATTAGTTCAAAATGCATTGAAATCACTTGGTTGGAATTTATTAGTCTTCTCTCCAGATTCACCAGACTTGCCTCCTTCTGATTACTATTTACATACATTACATATATTTATCAATGAGATAAATCTCAAATTCATCAATTTGAGAGCTAAGTGAACGGGATAAGGACCGGACTCTAGGCTAGAAGACCTAGGTTCGATCCCCAACCCGGCTACAAAAATTTATCTAACTTCATTATTTACCCTCTCCTCTCGGAAGGCAATATCAAACCACCGAGAGTAATCTGCATTGAAAAGCCTCAGTTAAAGGCTCACCACACCCTATTTGTAGGGTAAAATGACTGAAGAAAAGAGATCAATGAGACACGAACTTAAGGAGTAGCACTTCAAAACAGCCAAATTGGAAAATTGGGTATCTCAATAGTTTTCTTCAAAGGATTAACAGTTTTTTTTAGCGTGGCATCTACAAATCCTAGATACTATATTGGAAAAATGTATAGCTATCAATGGAAAATACTTTGAATTAAGCATTTTTAGTTTTCTCTACTGATTTTTTACACTATCGTATTTTAAATAAAATTGAACATTAATTAAATCCATTTTTAAAAAATTTGTATTAAAAATTCTACTATTTTTACGAACTTCAGAATACCCAAAGATTGTCATAAATTGCCAAATTTGCATATAAAGAAATATTTGCAACCTTTCAATTTACGAAAAATTTGTATTACTCGTAGTATGATTATTGAAATCTCTATATTGCACCCGATGAAAAATTTGAAATACGGTATCCCTAAGCAGATGAGAACGTCAAAAACTTTTGAAATTATCTTTACGTATAGTAGAGAAAAGATATTGCAAAATTTTACAAATCTTTACATGAGGAACAAAGAGAGCAAAATTTTCAAAAATTGGTTTATAATGAACGCTTGCTTATTTTATATCTACCTACTTATTAAAAAATTAACGAAAAATTATAGTTGAGAATAGGTCTAAATAATAATCTACAGGTAAATATTAAATTTAATAATTTAATTATAAATTAGATATTACATGTAAACAAATATAAAATTTAATATTTACCTGTAGATTATTATTTAGACCTATTCTCAACTATAAATTTTCCTTATTTATGTAGTAAGTTTAAGTAACACATACATAATGGTATATTCTATTCTATTCTATTCTATTCTATTCTATTCTATTCTATTCTATTCTATTCTATTCTATTCTATTCTATTCTATTCTATTCTATTCTATTCTATTCTATTCTATTCTATTCTATCCTATTCTATTCTATAAGCTTTTTACGTTCTAAGTAGAACATTGCTTTTCCCTTTTTGGGAATTACAAATCCGATTAGCGGGGTAGATTAATCCCCATATTACCTATTTCCGATAAATCAATATTTATTTCACCACACCGTGTGGATGTCCACTGAAAGGCCGAGCTAAGAAATTCTCTGTAGTCCACGATTTGAACCCAGAATTTCCGCTCTGTACTCAACCAGCGGTCACATCACTCCACGGCTGTGGCTAATGGTATATTAGGCGTATAAAAATCGTCTAGACCAAACGTTAATACCGACTATAAAACGTATACCATTGACGTATATTATCGGTATTTTTGGTCATGGCGTATCCCAATATATAGACGTATATTGTATACATATATTATAAATATTTCACATAAGTATATTATCTGTTATTATGCTAGGCATATAAATTGTATAATACAGACGTATATTATCGGTATATTTGGTCATGGCGTATCCCAATATATAGACTTATATTGTATACATATTTAACATACGTATATTAGTATTCTATATTATGCTACTCATATAAATTGAATAATACAGACGTATATTATCGGTAATTTTGGCCATAGCGTATCCCAATATATAGACTTACATTGTATACATATATTATATAGGTATATATTTCACATACGTATATTATTCGTTATTATGCTACGCATATAAACTGTATATGACATACGTATATTATCTGTATTTTTTGTCACGGCGAATACTAATATACCGGGTGCTGAATGAGTTAGGCGAACATAGGATATTAACATGCAAAAACTTATTTTTGCAAATTCCTGCTTCCCTAATTATTTTAGAGAAAAATTGAAGGACACAAATATAATGTAGAAATATAAACTACGAATGATAAGAGCATTAGATTTTATCTAGCTTTTACGTAAATGGTCAAAAAATTCTTTTGAAATTGTTAAAACTTTTATTTATCAGACTTGCCATGGAAGTTTCCGAGGTAATTATTTTTGATAAGTAATAAAAAACAATTGCACGTTGTTGACAGTTTTGCACTTTATTAAATTTTAATTTCATAAAATGGAATATTACCTTGGAAACTTATACATGGCCAGTTTGATAAATAAAAATTTTAACAATTTCAAAAGGATTTTTTGATTATTTACGTAAAAGCTAGATAGAATCTAATGCTCTTATCATTCGTAGTTTATATTTCTACATTATATTTGTGTCTTTCAATTTTTCTCTAAAATAATTAGGGAAGCAGGAATTTGCAAAAATAAGTTTTTGCATGTTAATATCCTATGTTCGCCTAACTCATTCAGCACCCGGTATAGACGTATTTGATCTACAAATATAATACGTATAATATACGTTATCCGTATCCGACTAACAAAGACTTATACTATCGGTAAAAAAAATGTTTCTAGCATTATATTTCTTTAATTTATTTTTATGGTGGTCTATTATCACGTTTGTATTTTTTAAGCTGCCCCGTCTTTATAGATTACCTGGAAAATTTTGATTAAGTTGTACCTATCTATACATAAACTTTAAATTTATTAAATTGTACTTACATTTCTTTCTGGCATCTAGGGGGATCGAACTCACGGTGTCAGGACATCGAGGCAAGCACTGTAACCATTTAGCTATGAAGCTTATATTGATATTTGGTGACTTTACTATTATAAACGTATTGATGATTCTAATGGGGTTTTATACAAATCGTACATAAATATTTAAATGGAATGCCTGTGCACTGGTATTCGCCATTTAAATAAAAAATTGTTGTTATTATAATAAATTTTTTTTTGGGAACACAACATTGCTGGGACTTTTTATCGATAAGCCAAAGTCCTTTGTAATTACAAAAGCTTTGTTGCATTTGAAATAATTTATATCTTTGGCAAATTTTCCTTCAACATTCATTTCAGTTCAGTCAATAATTTTCTGATGGTTAATAATTAGTAACACTAAAATCTATTTCATTTATGCGGTTGGAAATTTGTTGAAGTGACTATTTCTTTCCTCTTATTTTTATTTTTAACTGTCCTAAACAATTTTCTTACGGAAAGCAAGTATAATTTTCTAATGGGCCATATCGTTCCACATCACTGCATATATGAATTAATTAATGAACATTGTAAACTACAAAATATATCGGGACTTGAATTAACAAATTTATGCAATGCATTTTTGAGCACGCTGATATTTTTCTTTCAAAAATAATCATTTGACAAAATAAATGTTCATAAGTGTCGCTATTGACATTACTTTTCAGTAAAATTGGTCCCCTATATAAAAGCAAAAATCAAAATTCGATAGCTTTCCATCTTTTAATTTCATGAAATTAATGATAGCAACTTTCTACAAAAAACGTCGGTAAGTTTTAAATTTTTTTATTTTAATATTAATATTGTTGATGGAATGTGTAGATATTCTAAATTGTCGCTTGCTTTCTACTAAATATTTAATCAGTAATCGTTTGGTAACACCTAAGTACAATAAATTCATTGGATCTAATACGAATTGTGTTACCAACACAATATTTAATTGCAGCTATAGAGATTATTCTTTAATATGATTTCTTTAATAACGTATAGTATAAGTTTTCCAGTTTTTTAGAAAAACCGAATTTTGAACTAATTTTATTAAAGCTTTTTCTGATTTGACCAGTCATGGCATGGGAACAATGGCAACTTCCTTTCCAACAAATTCTACGGCTGCGTACATTTTTAAAAAATAGAACGTATTTCACGTACATCTCAAGCATCCTAATTATAGACGTCTAATTTACCAATATTTTACGTAGGGTATATAAAGTGTATATGATAATCGTATATTAGATATACCAAAATTAGACGTATTTCACGTACATCTCAAGTATTCCAATTACATACGTTTAATTTACCAATATTTTAAGTGTGGTATATAAAGTGTATATGATATCCGTATATTAGATATACCAATATTAGACGTATTTAACGTGCATCTCAAGTATCCAAATTATATACGTCTAATTTACCAATATTTTACGTATGGTATATAAAGTGTATATGATATCCGTATATTAAATATACCAAAATTAGACGTATTTCACGTGTATCTGAAGTATCCAAATTATATACGTCTAATTTACCAATAATTTACTTATGGTATATAAAGTGTATATGATATCCGTATATCAGATATACCAATATTAGACGTATTTAACATGCATCTCAAGTATCGAAATTATATACGTCTAATTTACCAATATTTTACGTATGGTATATAAAGTGTATATGATATCCGTATATCAGATATACCAATATTAGACGTATTTCACGTGCATCTCAAGTTTCCAAATTAAATACGTCTAACTTACCAATATTTTACGTATGGTATATAAAGTGTATATGATTTTCGTATATTAGATATACCAAAATTAGACGTATTTCACGTACATCTCAAGTATCCCAATTATATACGTTTTATTTACAGATATTTTAAGTATGGTATATAAAGTGTATATGATATCCGTATATCAGATATACCAATATTAGACGTATTTCACGTGCATCTCAAGTTTTCAAATTATATACGTCTAATTTACCAATATTTTACGTATGGTATATAAAGTGTATATGATATCCGTATATTAGATATACCAAAATTAGACGTATTTCACGTACATCTCAAGTATCCCAATTACATACGTTTAATTTACCGATATTTTAAGTAAGGTATATAAAGTGTATATATGATATCCGTATATCAGATATACCAATATTAGACGTATTTCACGTACATCTCAAGTATCCCAATTATATACGTCTAATTTACGGATATTTTAAGTATGGTATATGAAGTGTATATGATATACGTATATTATTATAACCAAAATTAGACGTATACCAAAAATATCCCAAATATCCCAAAAATTTACGTCTATTATACGATCGTGTGTTACTTGGGTAACACGTTTTAAGAAATTCAAATTTAAAACTTTTTTATTAAAAAATTTATTAAGATTCTATTTATTTTTAATTTTTATTAAAATAAATTTAATATTATAATCATTCCATAACAACAATAGTAATTAATCATGGTAAGCAGTGTTTATTATCTGAATAAGATAAATACGTGATCAACTAGCCATACTGATAACTGCTAAAGTACCTATCGATTTTGGATTTTAAATCAATTACAGTTTAAATTACTTTTTATGTACGAATTGAATTACGCTTTAACGATGAATTTGTTAAGTTCAATATTTTTTGTAGCACTTGCAGTTAATTATATCCACGCAGGATCATCAAAATATTGTTGGTTAATTTAGTTTAAGAGCATTTTAATTTATTCTAATTACAAACTTTTTTTAGCAACATGTGAAATTGAGGGATTTACCAACAAAAAGAGTGGTAGTAAAGAAAATTCTTATACTTTAAATGGAGAAATTACCGATACATTTACTGGAAATATAGTAACCTTGAAGACCAAGAATATAGAAAGTACGTATTTAGGTAGTATTTACATCAGAAAATGAATTGAACGTACTTTCAGGAATAACCTATACTAGTAGTGAATACCTTAATGTTGTATTAAAAAATTACACACTGACTTTTTCTACCAACGACAGATTTAAAGATTTTGAGAGACACTATGGTCCAGTTAAAACTCCAGTAATAGAGGTTAAATTAGAAATGGACTGCGTAAAGGACTCTTACAGTAAAATGGTATGTGTACTATTTATTTTAAGTTTCACAAAAAATATTAATAACACAAGTTAAATTACACACTTATGAACCAGCAGTGTGGTGTTAAGCATAATATACTGGCATGCTAGGAAGCGGAAAACCTCAGTTCTATTCCTAGTCGCGCCACATACACTGCTGGGAAATCAGAGGTAGTACAATGGGCTCAATTTAGAGGCCCAAGTGCGTGTAAGCTTGTCTTGCTCTGTACAATAAAATCCAGAATCCAAAAACACATTAGCTTATGTTAATTAATTAAAGATCTACTTAAGAGGGTAACCGATGATGTTATCCGTGATGTCCGTGTAAATTAAAATTTACTAAATTACTGTGAAAGTATTCATGTCCCAGTTACTATGTAAGGAAAACCGCCAAAGAAAAAAAAGTGAATTTAAAAGTTTAGTTTTTTTATATTGTACTTTATATTTTACATCGTAACAATAATTTTAACACATCAACTTGAAGGAGTCGCCTAAATTATAGATTTTGTAGAGTGACAACTTTTTTCAGAAAAAATTAAACGATTACTTGAAAATATATAATAAACAATAATTCATTTTATATTTTCTGTGAAATGAATTTCTTTTCAAACTAAAACGCTTAATAATTGATTATTATTATAGTTAAAGTCAGTCATAATTCTAGATTTTACATTAGCTAATTCACATTTTAAAATATTTTTAATTCTAATAATATTTATTACTAATTTTTTGCAGAAATTCTATCAAAATGTTAAGGATATAAATAACCATCCGCCAACTTTTAATCAAGAGAGCTATAATTACAGTTTTGGAATGCCTATACCGGAAGGTTTATTTATAACTGATCTTTTTCCTATTATTGTAACAGATAATGATTATACAAATATTGGCATGAAGTTTGAAATTGACAATACTGAAAATTTTATTCCTTTCACTGTAAAAAGTTCTAAAGATAAGGATAAATATTACAGCAAACATTACACAGTAGGTTTGAAAGCAAAAAAAGATCTTAAGGCTCCATTTGATCAAACTATTACAATTACAGCTACTGTAAGTATTTTTGTAATAAAATTTTTAGCACATGAAAAAAATATTAATTTACAGGATGAAGGCAATCCTCCAATTAGTATGTCAGTTCCCATTACAATCACAATAAAAGAAGCAAAAGATTTTGAAAATATTGCATTTGCTAAAAAGAATAATAAATCACCAATATTTTCAAAACCAACTTATTTTGCCGATTATACTTTAAAAAATGAAATTTTTATGGAAGAGGTTATTGCCTTGGAACATGCAACTAGTAGCAATGCCCGCCTTAAGCAAACTGGTAAGGATTATATTATTCTGCTTATAAAAATCACATAGTAGTTTTAGAGCAAACTTAAGTCTGAATAAGTTTTCGGAAATTTTAAAAATACATATTATAGCGACAAATAGTATCTAATAGAATTATAATTTTACATTAGATTAAATTTTAATTGATATTTGTTATACCATTAAAAATTCAAAAGTAGTTTTAACATATACTCGTAACTACTTTAAACAAAGTACCTAAGCTATATCCATAGATTCTATAGCTACTTTGTTTTAGAAAAGTAGATAAGCTACAGCTTCATTTTTTAAAACAGTTGCTAAGCTGTTTGTTTTTTTTTTCAGAAAATTAAATAAGCTAAGTACTTAGCTTTAGCAAAAGAACGTTTCCCGGCTTGTTACAGAAATGTTAAAATGTTGCAGAAATTAAAATTTAATCATTGATTAACTATATTACTATTAGCATACTTTATAGACTCCATATGGTTAATCAATGATTAATTTTTAATTATCGTTAGTGAAACCTTCTAAAACTTCTTAAGTCGATACAAATTCATAATTTTTTAAACGTATTTTTAAAATGTTAATATAATAATATTCTATTATTTTAGGTTATGAAGAATATTTCACTGTTCAATTTGAAGATTTTAATTACAAGAAGATAAATATTAAACAAATAACTAATTTGCCTGATATAATACTGAATAATTTTAATACCATTTCGATAGACATTGAAGTTTCTTTAGATTTTCAAACAACCAGTTTCACTACTTTGATAATTAGATTACCTAATTTTGGAAGAAAAATTTTAAAAGAAAATGTTCCAGCTATCTCAGAACCTACAGATACATATTATAAATGTAATGCAGATTTCCAAAACCATTACATTGTTCAGGGTTATAGTATACCATTAGTTTTGTTTGCACTGTCTGTATGCTGCATAATATTTATCAATACATATATGATAATTATTTTTTTAAATAAAAATCAAAATAAAGGACTTACTAATCTTAAATGAAAAAATTATATAACTATGCATAATATAAACTTATAATATACAATATAGCAGATATTTCATACAATGTAACCTAAAATGTGTATTATATTACATAATATATAATATTATAGTGTTTGATATAAATAGCTAAAATAAATACAATTTATTTGCGATTTTTTTTATTATAATATAATTTATTTATTTATAATATAATTTTTATCTCGACACCTACGGGTAAAAGAGATAAAACGATTATATATGGGGCATTCCACACCACATCGACCACTTTTGAACCCGACACTTTTTGATTTTTCTGAAATTTTTAGGTACACGTCGCTGCCCCCCCCCCCCCCAAATCGAATTTTTGGATAAAATTGGCGTCAAACGTTTGAGCATCGTTTGAGCATCAATGAGCTTCCAATATTTTCGTTTGAGCCTCAACCGTCGCGGAGTTATTCGCGAAAACTTTTGGGGGGGCTGTAGACATGTTTTTCTATTTTCGTTCTTATTTCGAATTTTTTTTTTGAAATTGATGTCTATCGATAGAGATTCGTTTGAGCTTGAATGAGCTTCCATTCTCATCATTTTAATTTCATTTTCTGCAAAGTTACGAGCATTTTAAATTTCGAGTACTCCGGGCAAGTACCGTACAAACATTTTCTATTTTAATTCTATTTTATCGGATTAAAAATTTTGATCCGATTATAAAAACTTAATCCTGCTTAATTACAATCATCATTTTGATGGAATAATACGAAAGGTGTAATTTTAGAAAAGAATATTATGTTTACTAGAATATCGTAAACTAATAAAATGGTGATATATTATAATTTTATTAAAAGATTTAAAAAAAATTTTCAAAAGGATATAAACTAAAAAGGTCAAAATGACATTTTACTCTAAAAAAAACGTTTAAGGCCCGGAATCAAGCAGAACCTTCAGTATTCTAAAAATTTATGATGCTTAAACTATACCAAACGTTTGACATTAATTTCACTCAAAAATTTTATTTGAGTACGGGAAATATCCCCTCCCCCCATCCAAGTTTTTGTGAATTTTTCCTTGACGGTTGAAGCTTAAGCGAAAATATTAGAAACTCAATGATTCTCAAACTTATGACTCAAATTATTCTAAAAAATTCGATTTTTACATATTCATTTAATAACTTTTAGAATATTGAAAGTTGCGCTAGATTTGGATTCTTAAAAATTCTTTTAGAGTAAAATGTCATTTTGACTTGTTTACTTTAGGTTCCTTTTAATATATGTTTTAAATCTTGTAATAAAATTGGTGTCAAAAGTATGAACATCACGATACTCGATCGTTTAACACCAAATTCACCCCAAAATTCCACTTGAAGGCGTTAGTATACCTCCCTCCCCCCAAATATTTCGTAAATAAGTCTGTTGAGGCTCAAACAAAAAATTTGGAACTCTTGGGTCTCTCACCAACTATACGCTAACGTTTGACACCAATTTAACAAAATTAATTTTTCTTTAAGATATGATAAAGATAAACTTGTTAACAACCTCTCTCCCCCCCTCCAAAGTTTTTGCAAATTACTCCATGAAATTACTCCTATTATTCTATGGTTGAGGCTCATATGAAAATATTGAAAACTTATTGATCTTCAAACGTTTAACAAAACTTTTTCTAGAAAATTCGATTTGTCTAGTACATTCATAAACTTTCAGAATATTGAAAGTTGCGCTCGATTCCGGGCCTTAAACGTTTTTTTTAGAGTAAAATATCATTTTGACCTTTTTAGTTTATATCCTTTTTAAAATTTTTTTAAAATCTTTTAATAAAATTATAATATATCACCATTTTATTAGTTCACGATATTCTATTAAACATAATATTCATTTTCTAAAATTACACCTTCCGTATTATTCCATCAAAATGATGATGGTAATTAAGCAGGATTAAGTTTTTTTAATCGGATCAAAATTTTTAATCCGATAAAATAGAATTGAAATAGAAAATGTTTGTACGGTACTTGCCCGGAGTACTCGAAATTTGAAATGCTCGTAATTTTGCAGAAAATGAAATTAAAATGATGGGAATGGAAGCTCATTCAAGCTCAAACGAATCTCTATCGATAAACATCAATTTCAAAAAAAAATCGAAATAAGAACGAAAATAGAAAAACATGTCTACAGCCCCCCCCAAGAATTTCGCGAATAACTCCGCGACGGTTGAGGCTCAAACGAAAAATTTGGAAGCTCATTGATGCTCAAACGATGCTCAAACGTTTGACACCATTTTTACCCCAAAATTTAACTTGGGGGGAGCTAGCATGTCTGCAGCTCCCCCCAAGAATTTCCGCGAATAACTTTGCGACCGTTGAGGCTCAAACGAAAAATTTGGAAGCTCATTGATGCTCAAACGATGCTCAAACGTTTGACACCATTTTCACCCCAAAATTCCACTTGGGGGGGGGGCAACATGTCTACAGCCCCCCTCAAAAGTTTTCGCGAATAACTCCACGACGGTTGAGGCTCAAACAAAAATATTGGAAGCTCATTGATGCTCAAACGATGCTCAAACGTTTGACGCAAATTTTACCCAAAAATTCGATTTGGGGGGGAGGGGGCAGTGACATTTACCTTTGTCACCACAAATATCCTCTTCCTTTATCCTTCACTCTCGAAAGAGTATGGTGACCTTAATGGTTTTCTTGGCAAATTACTTTCGGTGGTTTGCCATTGCCTTCCGAGAAGAGAGGGTTATAATGAAGTTTGATAAATTTTGTAGCCGAGTTGGGGATCAAACATATGGCTTCTAGCATAGATTCAGGAAAAACATATTATAAATAATTTTCTTTTTTTTTAAATGAAAATTGAAAATGACAATTAAAAATATGACAATAATGTTAAATTAATTAGATGAATTAAAATTAACAAAATTACTAGGTCAAAAAAATCTCCATATATTATAATGTTAAGACCCTTTATGTCATCTCTAAAGTTAGAACACTGTTCCACTGTTTTTATGTGTGATTTGTGAATGTGTGATTTAATTAAATCACTGTGCACTGATTGTGGTGCATAAGAACGCTGATGTATTCAATTTTCATTTAAAAAAAAATAAAATTCTTTATATGTTCTTCCTGACGAAGCTAAAAATGAAATTGCTAAACGTAGAAGATATACTATGTATAATCTTTATTAATTAGTTCATAAACCCATATTATATATGGCTTCTAGCATAGATTCAGGAAAAACATATTATAAATAATTTTCTTTTTTTTTAAATGAAAATTGAAAATGACAATTAAAAATATGACAATAATGTTAAATTAATTAGATGAATTAAAATTAACAAAATTACTAGGTCAAAAAAATCTCCATATATTATAATGTTAAGACCCTTTATGTCATCTCTAAAGTTAGAACACTGTTCCACTGTTTTTATGTGTGATTTGTGAATGTGTGATTTAATTAAATCACTGTCCACTGATTGTGGTGCATAAGAACGCTGATGTATTCAATTTTCATTTAAAAAAAAATAAAATTCTTTATATGTTCTTCCTGACGAAGCTAAAAATGAAATTGCTAAACGTAGAAGATATACTATGTATAATCTTTATTAATTAGTTCATAAACCCATATTATATACAATCATCAAAAACAGTTAAAAATTAAGATTTTATTGATCAAAGTGTGCAATAGTGATCATATTAATAACTACTTAAGCCTAAAATAGCCATTATTGTGTATCAACAATAACTTTTCGGTGTCAGTCATCACTCGGCGGAGAAGAAGGTTCATATATAAATTTTTATTTTAGTAATGACCCTGTACTTTATAAAAAATGTACTTTAAACCAATCCCGATTTTTTCCTGAGTGTGAGTGATCGAACGAGTGAGCACTTCAGTAGGTGCAGACTCTACACTTTATGCTATACCGGGTGCTGAATGAGTTAGGCGAACATAGGATATTAACATGTAAAAAGTTATTTTTGCAAATTCCTGCTTCCCTAATTATTTTAGAGAAAAATTGAAAGATACAAATATGATGTAGAAATATAAACTACGAATGATAAGAGCATTAGATTTTATCTAGCTTTTACGTAAATGATCAAAAAATCTTTTGAAATTGTTAAAATTTTTATTTATCAAACTGGCCATGTATAAGTTTCCAAGGTAATATTCCATTTTATGAAATTGAAATTTAATAAAGTGCAAAACTGTCAACAACGTGCAATTGTTTTTTATTACTTATCAAAAATAATTACCTCGGAAACTTCCATGGCAAGTCTGATAAATAAAAGTTTTAACAATTTCAAAAGAATTTTTTGACCATTTACGTAAAAGCTAGGTAAAATCTAATGCTCTTATCATTCGTAGTTTATATTTCTACATTATATTTGTGTCTTTCAATTTTTCTCTAAAATAATTAGGGAAGCAGGAATTTGCAAAAATAAGTTTTTACATGTTAATATCCTATGTTCGCCTAACTCATTCAGCACCCGGTATAATATTATGTATACGATTATAGATGATATATTTTTTAATTAAATTTGACAATAATAATTTTTACTAGTAGAAACAATACTAAATATTTAATCTTATCAAAATACGTGCAATTATAATAATTATTGTAAATAGGATACATATAATTATATTGCGATAGATAATTTTAAGTGTCATGTTTTCCTTGTAAGTCTTTTGTTATACAAACAAATTAAATTAATCTAATTATCAAATGAAATTGTTATCAAAAGTCATTACTTATTTTATTAAAGATTTTCAAACTTTTCCAGTTTGAGTCCAAAGTCCAGTAAAAACAACGAAATATAGTAAAAACCAATTTCTTCATTTGCAAATCATGTATGCTTTCATTATTAATTATTATAAAAGCTTTCATTAAATTGTTCGCAAAATTCCCCATATATTTTGTAAGAAATCTTTTGAACATAGTTTGCTAGGATCTCCTTCTTTTTGTTTTTTATTTACATTTTAACGTGCATCAACTACTAGGTTATTAGCACTTCTAAATGTTAATTTTTTTTTTATTTGTTCAGTATTTTTTTGTTTGTTTTATGTTTTTTTTTTGGATTAGGTATTTTGGTTGGTTGGTTTTATGGTTGGTTGGTTTTTTAGTTCACCACGGAGTGAGAATGTCCACTGGAAAGCCGAGCTAAGAAATTCTGATGCGTCCGAGATTTGAACTCAGAATTCCCGCTCGTAACGCAACCAGCAATCACATCACTCCACTGCCGTGGCTTGATCTCCTTTTTAAAATTGTTAAGATATATTTATACATTTTTGTAACAAATTAAATAAAATAATAAAAAACTGATACGTAATAAAATTTTACAAGTGGAATGAACCACTGTTTTTATTAACACTTTTAATAAATAATCGACTGACAGTTACTACTATTTTAATGTGCTATATAAAAATATAGTGTTCATTAATATTGGCTACTTTTTAATGAATAAATCAAATTTCGTGATATGTAATTATAAGTTTCAAATATACAAATTATAAGAATATACATATTAGGCATTCCACACCAAATCGACCACTTCTGAACTCAACCCCTTTTGATTTAACAGAAATTTTTTAGAATTTTTTCTATCAACCGTAAACAAGTTTTAGAATAAATTATGTTTTTTTTCTTCAAACGGTCATAACTATTTCAAAAATTGTACTCGGGACGTTCTTTTTTGTGTTTTTTGTTTTTAAACGTGCTTTTAAGAAAAAAACTACAAAAAGAATATTCAAACTCGGATTCCATAAAAAATTTTAGTTTTTCGAAAAAAGACATCGATTTTTCAAAGTTTGCCATTTCCAAAGTTAGATTTTTTTTTAACTTTAATTTATTCTTCGTATAGCACCACACACCCCGTAATGGGCTAACTTTTCTTCCTATTTTTTTAGTTTAATTGAAAAATATTTGTTTTATTTTTTCGCAATCGCAAGAGAGACCACCTAGAAATTTGAACGATGTCCGGACTTTCATACTAAAATCTTTAATTAATAATTAAAAATTAATAATGTTCTATTTTGCTGTGTATTTTTTTTTAGTTTAATTTAATTTTTTCTTGTTAAAATAAATTTTAACTTTCTTGTGCTTACAATTAGTTAAGGTAAAAGCACTAATGCTCGACACTTTAAGGACAAATCAAACTTTGTTCTTCAAAATCATAATATATTTATCAGAGAATGACAGTTACAACTATTTTTACTATTACATCAACAATTAGAAATTAACTTTTCCATATAAAATCTTTGATCACTAACATATTTTCAATAATATTATTGTACGCTTTGTCATAGGAACTAAAAGATGACAGCATCAAAAATTAAATCCCCTAATAGTAGACATCAATTGGCACCAATAGTAGACATAACTATAAAATCACTATTAAAATGTTTTGATGCACTGATCGTTCTTCTTTAGCTGCTAGGACCTTATTTTTTTGGGGGGTTTAAGAAAAAATCAGTTTAATCCATATTGAAAACTTGTTAAAACTCAAAAAATTAAAAACTCAAGTAAACTAATGGTTGACACCTAGTATACCTAATAGTTGACACTGTGTTCTTTTGGATAGGCTAATGTAAAAGGAACGAAACTTAGACGTAAAGTTTATTTACAGAACACAGAGACTTATACATTATTTGCATAAAAATGAGCTGAGGAATTCAATTTGATGCAACCCCAATAGAAAAAGACGCAAATGTCATCTTTTAGGTTTTGTTTAATTTTTAGTACTAATAGTTGACAAGAAACAAGAAGGCAATGGTCCTAGTACGTCAATAATTTTATACATTTATAATATTCAAACAAACAGTAGCAAAAATCATGATTATGTAGAACAAAATCATAGTTGCTAAAAGTCAGTCTCCTTACGTAAAAACTTAAGAATCACAGCACACGTGTCGACCTGATCACATTGTTTACTGTTTAACATTTACCATTTTGAAATTTGATAACTTGAGTATGCAAGTTTTTGACCACGTATCAGAGATGTCCTTGGGTGTCTTTTAAATTAATAGAGATGTAAACTAAATAATTATTTTTCTTATTAAAAAAAGTTTTTCCGAAAGTGTCATCCTTTAGTTCAATGTCGAGCATTAGTGCTTTTACCTTAATACAAAAATAATTAATAATTAAATATTAAAATCATTAAAAAAATTGTCAAAAAAATGGAAATTAACATTAAAAAGTTAAAAATTAGTGTTTTAACCTTATTCTGCGATAACTATGTGAATATTTACGGGATGGAACGTTTTGGCGCGACCGTTTTGGCTCACTTCCCCCCCCCCCTTAATATTTTAGAAATTTGGCAAAAAGTTAGCAAAAAACACTCAAAAGTTGGTCAAGTTGGCATTTTGTGCTAAACTATTGTGAATGATCATGTGTATCGGGATCGGGATATAATTGACTATCTGCGAGGATTGTCTTATAATTACTAGATGAATACAAAACAAAACAATCATTGCAGATACAGCTACAACTACTTCTTTCTTTTGTATATTAATAATACATTAATACATTTTTATTAACTACACTACACATCCATCTTTATAATTTTTAAATTGTGTACTGGAATCAGACGGCGCATCTAAACGTGGGTTGTCAAATAACTGAAGATATTGAAATACAGAAAGGAGTGAGACAAGGCTGTGTTTTGTCACCATTGCTATTTAACCTTAAGGCTCTGGCCACACGTGCAGTAAAATGCTGCTGGCAGCAGCAGTAAAAGCCAAGTAGGCGGATTTTCAAGGTAATGCTGATACAAGTGCATTGCTAAAGCTGCGACATTACCTTTCATTTACCTTGAGAATGGGCGTTCTTGCAGTGTTACTGCTGCTGCCAGCGTCATTCTACTGCACGTGTGGCCAGAGCCTTACTCTAAATATATTTTTAAAAAAGCACTGGAAGACGTAGATAAAGGGATTCAAATAAATGGCAAATGGCTTAATAACATACGATATGCAGACGACACTATCATCATGTCTGACAACCCGTCTGATCTTCAGTACCTTCTAGATAAAGTTAACACGGCAAGCAACAAGTTTGGTCTCCACATGAATATCAGTAAAACAAAGAAAATGGTCATCAGTAAAGCTGAAACTCAGGATACTCCAATTACTGTCAATGACAGTCAAGTCGAAAAAGTGACAAGTTTCAAATACCTAGGATATTTACTAACAGAAAACTGGGACCCTGATAAAGAAATACGAAAAAGGATTGAAATGGCACGAGACGCTTTCCAAAAAATGAAGCAGCTCCTGTGCAATCGCGATCTATTACTGAAAACGCGTTGCCGTGCGGTGAATTGTTGCATAATTACGGTTTTGTTACATGGCGTAGAGACGTGGACACTAAAAGTGTCTTCAGTTAACAAGCTCGAGGCGTTTGAAATGTGGTTATAGCGTAGGATGCTTCGAATCTCATGGATAGAAAGGGTCTCCAACGAAGAGGTACTTCGCCGCATGAACAAAAAACGTCAATTGTTCACCATGATTAAAAAGAAAAAAGCGGCATATTTTGGACACATATTCAGAAGCGAGAAGTATGCTCTTCTACAGCTTATAATGGAGGGCAAGATCAAAGGAAAACGAGGCCTTGGGCTGAAGCGATTTTCATGGTTGCGAAACTTGCGGTAGTAGTTTGGAATACATAGTGCCGCGGAGCTGATACGCATGGCACAGGACAGAGAGGAGTTTCAAATGATGATCGCCAACCTTTGATAGGGGACGGCACCTTAAGAAAATAGCTATTTTTGATACTAGTTAGGAAAACTAAGATTTTTCCATTTGAGGCTGAGTTTTGCGCACGAGGCCGAAGGCCGAGTTCGTGAACATAAAGCCGAGAATGGAAAAATAGTTTTCCGCTAGTATCGAACAATAGTTTGTCTAATGATGTTTCGAAAAAGAACCAATTCACGATTTTTCGCATATATAATGTAATAGCTCTGAAATAACTATCGACAGATGGCGTGAAGGTTGCAAGTCTTTGGTCGAGTTTGTCTCTTTGGTATTGATGAATTGAAGTTTATCATGAAGTTTATCGTAAAAAGTGTGTAAAAAGTTATCGTAAAAAGTTATATTTTATTTTTTTTAAAAATATACTTATAAAAATATACTTTTATAAATATACTTGTAATATTGGTCCAAACGGCGCTATGCGTCGAATGGACCAATAATCTGTTTTATTGAAAATCAATAAAGAATCTTTAAATCGTAAATCGTAATCGTAAAAAGTTATAGAGAGAACAGGTTAGGTTAGGTTAGGTTTTTAATTTATGTGATTCTTCAAATCATGAAGTTTATCGTAAAAAGTGTGTGTGTGTGTGTAAATACGTTAGAAACAGTTATAGAGAGAACAGGTTAGGTTAGGTTAGATTTTTAATTTATGTTTACTACTCTACTCCGTCCGAGTAATATCAACAACTTTTCGTAATTTTGGGGATAATATCCGACAAAATTCACGATCTCAGATAACTATCGATAGATGGCGTGAAGGTTGATAGTCATTTGTCATGTTATTAATAACCTAAGCGATAAACATGTGTTCACCCGAACGGATGAACCCGTTCGGGCGCACACTTGTGTTAGAGTGCGGAATAGTTTTCCGCACACTTGTGTTTGAGTGCGGAAAAGTAATTATTTTTCCACACTAGTGCGGGAAAGTAGTGCTTTTCCAAACTCAATTGGATATCACAAAGTACCACTTTTCGAAACAGAATTAGACAAAGATAATTTTTGAAATTTTTTTATATTGTTATTTTTGTTTTTATCTAATAGAATGTCAATAAAAGGCCGTATACAGTGTGTTCACGAATAGTGGTAACAGTAAATAATTCTTAAATCTTACTATATAATTTAGAAAATTTAAAAACCAAAATTAATTTAGCATGCTATGAATTTTCACCAAATCACCAAAACTTCTGCGAAGATTAGAATCGTTTCTTGAAGAAAACGATTCCCAATTTTAAAAAATTTATCAGATAAATGAAGGGTATAATATCAAAGGTGGCTATATCCATTTTTGCGATTTTTCAGTATAGATAAAAAATTTATTGTTTTAAACTAATTGTAAAGATATTAGTTGCTCATATATGAATTTTGTGTTGTATAATAACTAACAAAATAAGATTCTATAATCATTTTTTAACAAAATTCTACCGTTTCCGAAATATTTAATATCAAATATTGGAAATTTTGTCGAAATTCATAAAAGTAACCTTTATTTTGAAGAATGGATAGATAGGTATTTTTTTTAATAATAATTTGCTTTTAAAAGGCCTTTAGAAGAAATTTTATTTAGAATAAAACAAAAAAAAGATAAAAACCCAAAAAAAAATATTAGTTAAAAATTTTTGTAATAACTACAAAATAATATAATAATTACATTAAAAAACTAAATTCTTAGCAAAATGACGTATCTCTCTCAATTTCGTCAAAAATGGATATAGCCACTTTTGATATTATATCCCTTCAAATGACAGTTGTGTTTTCTGTGCCATGATGTCTTGTTTTTCATATCACTCTACATACCTGTGTATAAATAATTAGTAAATTATTATTGCTCGTTTAAATCTTACATTTTCTTGAATATTTTCTTATGTAACCTTATAAAAATGTTATTAGCACTTATAGAGAAAAAATTACAAATTGCAAAAATTATAAAAAATTACATGTTGTCATTTGAAAAAAAATTTAATGTTGACTTCCGGTTGAATTTTAAGTATAAAAAAATATACCTTAGCAGTTTCCAATAGAAAATTTAGAGTTGAATAAAAAACTGTTTAAACTTTTTTTTGTATCTAGTAAGATTTAAGAAGTATTCACTGTTACCACTATTGGTAAACACAATGTATTCGCTGTGTGCGTAGGTGTAGAGGGGATACGAAAATCGATCGAAGCGTTCGGAGTGGCCGGTAATAGAACTGAATTGGGACTAGCTTTATGTGATTACCATGGACTTAAGGACACTAGGCAATCGAAAAATCGATTTTTTTTTATTTAATTTTCTGTAAGTACTATCCTTCCTGAACAAAATACCGTTTAGTTCATATGAAAATTCACAAAATTGTTGATTTGGTAAGCGAAAAGGTGGAGCGGTGCATGAACTGGATGTCAGTCTACCGCTGGTAGCAGAGCGGAGACCGTTACTCGGACGACTGTAAAAGTTACGATATGAACTCTTTATCTACCCTATATTATAAAAAGATAAGGGCTCAATATGTAACGTTTTTATGTAACGTTTTTATGTAACGTTTTTCTGTAACATTTTTATGAAACCGAAATGTTTATACTATATAAGGGAACGTACCCATACTACGTGACCTAATTTTTACAATTTTTTACCCCCTCCCCCCCCTCGGTGACCATCCGTAGTATATGCCAAGACCCCCCCTCCCCTTATTTTGTCACGTAGTAGTTCATAAATATGGTTTTAAACCATTTTTTGCAAACACAAAGTTAAAAAAAAATTAAATTGGCTCATATTTGTCTTTATTTAAAAACAAAAGTCTTCTTTTCATTTAATTTTGAATATAGCTCAAAAAAGCGCGAGATTTCCCTAAAAGATATTGACTACGTGACAAAAACTTAAGCCCCCTCCCCCGCCTCGGTGACCAAGCGTGGTATTTTGAAGACCCCCCTCCCCCCCCTAAACGGGTCACGTAGTATGGGTACGTTCCCTAAGATATAAAATTATTTTTACTGTCTCAACCTTTATACCATGGTATAAACTGATAAACTGATCAACATCTCAGGCAATTTGATCTGTTTAGTACTTGAGACGTTGATCGGCCGCAGCCGTCGTTCCCATCAACAATTTACAAGCTTTTATCTTCTAAAACATCAGCAGAAAGTGTGGAGGAACTCAGGGAAAGACAACAGCAGCAACAAGAACTATCAAAATCAAATCCGCCAGCAAAAAAATCAAAGGAACCTTTGAATGAATGCATGAAAAGCAAAAATTAGACAGTAGCTCAAATTGCCAATAATTCTCAAATAATAATAATACCTCATGATGCCGGAGATATGACGCAAAAACGCCGATATTGCAGTGCAATATTTTGGAAAAATTAATTTTGTAAAAAGATAAGACAAAATATGCAACGTTTTTATGCAACGTTTTGGAAGATTGTGATTGGTTCTTTCCCTTTAACCAATAGTAAAATTGCAGAACGTTTTCAAGAAATAAAAAAATACCTAATAGTAATCGATAACATTTATTTTAAATTTTCAAGCTGTATGACGTTATAATCCGTTTAAACGTTAATCCGTTAATCCGTTCATCCGTTGAGATATATTAATCATCGGAAAAAAATGTTGTATGAAAAGAAGTTTTGCAACTCAAAGTTATTTCGTTTATGTGCTATTAGGGCCGCGAAGCGGCCCGGGGGGTTGGGCCGCGACAGCGGCCAGGGGGGCAAAGCCCCCCTAGTTGTAATATATTATTATAATTAAATAGGATGTATTAAAATATATAAAATTTAATAATTTATTATATGAAATTTTTTGTAAAATTCAAATACTTCGATAAATGTAGAAAGAATCGTAGATATCTGCATGATTGCCTTTCCAGAGGGTTTAAGACCTAAATATCATGTTACATAGGGTTGTCCTAGGTCGTTAGAATAATGGTTTGGTCTTTACTTTAGAACAAAAAAGAATATTAAAAGAAATCAGTTGTGAGTTGTTCACATTGAGATCAAAATCGTTGTCATATTGTAACTTTACTTCATTTTACTTGTGTTAATAATAAAAAAAAAATAACAAAAATAAATTTTACAATAACGGTCTGATGCCGAAGCACTACTGCAAACATAATTCTATGCATCTGGATAGTTTTAAAAAAGGTAAATATGAGTAAAAGCACTTTTATCAATAAAAAAAACTTTGAACGCGTTTTTCTCGACTTTTTATTTTCATTTGGTTTTTACATGATTCCAAAAAAACGGAGGTTTCTGGTGACTTGAAAAAAATTGAGGACACGTAAAACATGTGTAATTTGAGTCTGAACCTCTGAAATAATCCATAAAAATTCGAGATTTTCCAAAAAAATTTGAAAAGTCGCGATTTTTACGTGCAATTATAAAAAAATCGCATTTTTATCGTAAAAATCGCGGTTTTTCGTCTACTACTTAAATAATTCCGATTCGATCGTTCTAATTTTAGGTTCAGTCCCAAACTACGTTTTTAGGACTTTATAGTATAATTTTTATTATCATTTATATATCAATAAACATTGGTTAAAATTACATTTGTGTATCTGCTTTCGTTCTATGTTAAAATTAATAAAAACAAGATTGCCTAGTACCCTTAAAAGGATTATGACCCGCAACTCCCTACCTGAAAGCTTAAAATTTGCCAGCTTTTTATATGTCAAGAGTTCCAATTATTTTGTCTATTTGAACCACCAGAGGGCAGCAAGAGCAACGCACACAGCGAATGTAAGAGGAGAAGAATTTGGGGTTCAAACCTCTCCCATAACTTATATTTAGCTACGGTCCTGTGTCAATATGACATCCATAGTTTTCTGTAAGTTAAAATGCACATCTGATTGATTAAATAAATCATTAATTAAACCGGTCAATCAGATAAAAGTCAAATAATAAACTTCTTCTTCTTCTACTTTTTGGCTAGGGTCAACCCTGTTTGCCTTAAACAGCCACTGCGTTGTTTCCTTGGCATCCTTGAGCATATGAATTGCTTAACATCTAAGAGGTAGTTTGCTAGACTTGTCTCCAGACGAGCCTATAACCCTGATTTTTATGTTAATGATGGCAATTCGTTAACCCAGGAGGACCACCGGCTTAACGTGCCTTCCAAAGCACGGAAACGAGTGATAAGAAAGTTGCCCTTCTCCAGATTTTAACTCGGTACCTCGCATTCGCAGTTGATCGCGTTACTTGCAAGGCAAATGACCGTCTCAAATAATAAACAATTTTCTATATCCGCCCTATAATAGAGCGACCTAGCTATTTCCACAATGATTTCTGTTTATAAAAAGTATTTTTGCCTATAATATTAAATTTTCGCGCCGAAACATCGCGGAGCCGAATCGGTTTGCGCCGGATTGACCTCGCACCAAACTAGCTTGCCCCGAACTGCCCTTGCGCAGAACCGGCTCGCGCAAAACCGTCTTCGCACCAAAGCGGTTGCACCGAATCGGCTGCGCCGAAACGTCCCAGACCGGAATATATAGGGTCGAGGTATTCCATATGAATTTTGAAATATTTTTTACGGTTGTAAGATCAAAATCCACATCAGGGATTTATGGATATTAATATAATTAAAAATACAAGAACCTATCGCAGTTTTGCTCCGGTTTCCAACAGTTACGTAAGGATAAGCAAGTTTTCAGCTTCTGATAACTTTGAAACTGTGAATATTTTAAAACCAAGTGCTAAATTTGAAAAAATAAAATAACACTTAATTCCGTGATTCTTCTTTCACTCGTTTATTCACTAATCTCAATATAAAAAAAATTTTTATTGACCAGAATTAAATAATTCTTTAAATTTAAAATCATTTTTTTTATTATTATTTAAACCTAAGTACTACACCTTCAAGTAAATCTATAACAGTTGTCTTGTAAACAAAACAAATCTTGAAAGTATTTTGACAGTATAATTAATTTTTTTATTTACAATTGTTTGTGGTCCTTGATTAATACTTATTGTTACACGATTAATTTGTTTGTGTTAAATAAATATAACAAAATAAACAAAGTATTTACCACATTTTTTGCTTCTTTTTAAACACCTGTACATTCGTGAGAGGAAGAAATATCAAAGTGAGACTTAAAGTTTTTTGAAGTTTAAGGTAACACCTAAGTATCCTGTAAATATCAAAATTTTGTTTCTTGTTATCAAACACGTCTAAATTCTGACTTGAAATATGCAAACTCTTAAAATTTCAAAATATCAAGAAAAGATTATTTCATAACGAGTTGACTAAACGAGTCTATATTAATTTTTTGTTTTCTTATATAAGCACTTCGATGTTTGAGAACGATTATATTTTTATATTCAACACCGCAGACACTGGAGTCAATTTAAAATCACAAAAAATCAATAAAATGCACGTATTTTCAACATCAAGTTATTTTTCAGGTGTGCAAATTATGTAAATTTTTGTTTTAAAAACTACTATCTTTCAGCTTCAAAATGCCACCTTGGTCGAGTAGACATCTTTAGTACAAAAAATTTTCCAGCTAAATAGGCAAAGCTCAAAAATAAGTTTTTTTAACTTCTTTACTTTGTAAACCAAAAGTGGGGGGGGTGCGAAAATTAAATAATCCTTCTGGATTTTAGTCTTTAAAACCCTAAAAAATATTTCTACAAAGTTTGAGCAAAATCTAAAATATGCTGGTTTGCTGATTTTAAGATTTCATATGGAATAACTCGATCGGCAAATGAAATAAGAATCAATATTATAATTAATAAAATTTTTTGTTTATTTTTAATGTTATAAAATAAAAAATGTATTACTCAAAAGTATACTAAATCTCCTGTTGTCTTTCTATTTTTTTAAATATTGATTTTCCACTATGAAATTTTTTACCTGAATTACCAAACAATCGAATATACTAGGTATCTACTAATTGTATTATCTTGAGTACATTTAATACGTGATCTTTTAAATTAAGATTAATTATTTATTATTAATAAGTACCATTTACAGCAGGTTGATTAAACAGTTTGTATCTTAAAATCAAACATCATGAAAATAGCTTTAGTTTTTTGCGTTTTAATTACGAAATTTTACCTTTTGGTAGCTTCACCTCAATGTAAATATAAATAATTAATATCGTTTTATAATAATTTAACTTATAATCATATTCAATATTTCAGCAAATTGTAAAATAATAGGAGTCGATAATGCAGCCTATTATACAATGAAAAAGCCTATAAGTGATTCATATGACGGCATTATTGCAACATTTAATACAAGCAATGTAAAAGGTAAGAAGATATTGTTTAGAATATTATTGTAGAAATTATTTGATATTAATGAACACTAGCATATGAACATTCTTAATACTATATTTTGAATTTAGTTATTGCATTATGTAATAATTTATTCTGCAATTTAAGTATTACCAAAATATTACCTTTTGAGTTTTAGAAAAATTATTATCAGTAGTTTCATACGTCGGCTTCTCGCAAAACCGAGAAACTAAAACTTTTTCGTTAAATTCTTTTTCTCTTTTACTCAAAATGCGGTCATTTTACCTTCCTTTTTTGTTAAAAATGTGCAATAAATCAGTGTAATATATTGTACTCTCCTACTGCTCTTTATTTAAATTTTATAAAAATTAAATTAAAATTATTGGGGAAACTCAATCCGCAAATAGAAGAGCACAAACTTTTGCTCCGGCCAGCCTTTCTGTCAAAAGAAATATAAAAAAAACAAACGATATGAATATTCTAAACACAAAGTTTAATTTTATAATTAGGAAAGGAAATAATTTTTGCGCAAAAAAAATTAAAACAATTAATCATATAACACTTCGATTCTTTCGTTTGAACCGATGAATTTCAATTCAAAGCCAACTCTCCAATGAATTTGCTTGTAACCAGATACTATTAATATTAAGAAAAATGACCTGCTGGTTACAAAACACTTTCTGGATAATTATCATATTTACAGAAAAGAAAAACAAAAAAAAAACGTTGGGTACCTTTTAAATTCTCTCCCAATCTTCAGGACCAAACCAACAATGATGATATCCGATTATCCAACTTTACACATGGGACTGATAGGAATAAAATTGTTTATCAAAATTAACTTTTACACTTTCTATCGCACTTTCCATATTTTAAAATTTTTAATCTTCAATCATCCAATTTTGATCTGATTGATTTGAATCACCAACTTGGTTTTCAATAACAAAAAATTAACGACGCTTCCATACCATGCATCACGCTACAATGGAACGCCAAAAAAAAAACTAACTCCTCGATTCCAAATATTTAAACGCTTTTTCACTCAGATAACTTTCGGAAAAATCTTATATTCTTAAATTCAAACAAACTGGTCCAAAATTAAACATTTCGGGAAAAACTGACGAGGAAAACCATACAAAGACGTCCATTCGCCCTTACGACCTTCCAAAAGATAAAAATTATATCCGGCTTTCTGCCAAACTCGAAAAATCAAAATTTCCAAATTTTTCATACAATCTTATTCTGCCACACCTGCTACCAACTCTTCCTTTTGAAATCCCTAACTTTTACAAATTAATATAAAAAAAGAACTTCCTTGAATTGGAAACGTTGACTGCTCAAACTTAAAACGAAAGCACAAGCGCCTTATAAAGTAGACAGAAGTGTTACATCGACTTCTTCTCAACATAAATTTGAATAATAAAAATTGCGCCAACATACTTAAAAAAAATTTTCTTTTAAAAAAAAACCACAAATTCTACAATTAAGAAAAAAAACAAAAAGTCATTCATATCGCTTATTTACACATTTCCTTTTAAAAGGTAGTTTGTTATACGACAATAAAATATGTACATCAACAACATAGATCAACATAGATCGTTTTCGATTCTGAATACAGTTAGAAGAAAGTTATACGAGGGTAGTATGATAAGTACCTGGCCTTGACTAGAAAAAAACAATTTTATGTGTAAAATTTATGTTATTTTTCAACGTAATCACCTTTCAGCTCAATACACTTAGTCCAACTTTTTTCTTTGATTTGTATCTTTTCTAAAAAGTATGATTGCCCCAACTCTTCAAAATAAGTGTTATTTTCAGCAATAACCTCATTGTGAAAGCCAAATTTTTTAAACCGAGCCATTTTTTATATTATAAGATCTATGTTTCGTCAACAGTATGAACCGACGTCAAAAATCATTCCGATTGCGTTTTAACATATCCAAACGTTCTTTTGAAGTTGACACACACGTCTGTGATTGTTGTCAATTGTGAGCAATTGCGGCAGCCATCTCGTGGATAGCTTTTTATATCCGAATGAGTTGTTAAAATATTCTGCACCTGTTCAATTGAGAAGCCCACAGTCTCAGCTATCTCACGTATTTCTACTATCGAATCATTTATCACGATATCGTGGATTTTTTTAATCATTTCTGAATTGATAACCTAATTTGGACGATCTTCATAAAAAATGCTTGTATGACCAAATTTGAATTCAGCTATCCGATATTTTATGGTTGATAACAAAGGTGAAGAGTCCCTATAAACTTTGCTGAGCTTCGTTTCGATCTCACCATTTGTTTTCTTTTCCAAAAACAAGTATTTTATCACTGCTCGACATTCAGTTTTTCCCATTGTTATAAAATTACAAAAGTTATTCTATTCAAATGGCTGGCATTTATAAACTAAACGAGATATTGACTTGCCAGTTTGACAGTATTGTTATGAAAGATTATATTTACAAAAAATATCATTTTTTATATATTAGCAGCACCATCTCTTGCCGAGGCCAGGTACTTATCATACAGCCCTTATCAAGGACATCATAAAAAATAGAACTTTCATCTTATTAGAAGAATACAATCACTTTTGCCTGCTTTGATCCTAATTTGTCTAACAAAATTCGCTATTTTAGCTATCTTAGATGGTGGTAAAGTGGTAAATCATAGTTTCATCGACTAAAATAAACCGTTGCAAAAATTTCTTTATGCTTATGTTTCTTCATTGATGATTGGGCTTGCATTTAAAATACTTTTTTGAAAGGGTTTTTTGATTAAGCTTTTGTTCTAGAGTGAGCAATAGCGGCACTTGTTTTATGGATATAATACTTACTTCGTGTCTAAATTTTCACTTAATATGATGTACCACACTATAGACTTTCGTCCACTTTCTTGTCGATTTCTTGACCACTTCTTTGTTGCTTTTGGTCTTTAAAATATAGTTTGTCATTTCACTATTCAAATTTTAGTAGTATTTATCAATTTTAATAAAAATTCTAAACAAAATAGCCCAGTCAAAATAGACATTGACCCTTGCATAAATTCCCAGGAAGCTGAAAATTTACATGAACGTTAAGAATACTATTATAATGAAATTGTGAAAAGTCCTCATCGATCCCATGTGTGCAAAATTTTATGCAAGGTCAAAGTTTGCAAACATAGGTTTTTAAATTTTTTTGCAAAACGGTTAGTTTTATGAGAAAATTAGTTTAGTCAAAATATGTAGATCATTTAATTACACAGGTCAACAAAATCAAAAAATAAATTTTGGTGCCGAGATATTGTTAGTTGTTTTGTGTTAGGGGTGCATTGGCATCACTAAAAATATTTTTTATTTTTTTTCCTACGTGTCATTTTGGATTTACCCTCAGTTTTAAATATTGGCTGTAATCAGTACTTGCGTTTGCACAATTTGCTTCCTTATCGATACATTTCTAAAAATAAATTGATTTTTATATCATGTCTTCATCGCGAAGAAGTTGTCTCAATGATCAAAATGTGTTTTGTTACATTTGTGGTGAATACACAGTTAAAAAGTTCAGAAAATCTATAACAGACTTTATAAAAAGTACTTATTTTTCTTACTTTAAGTCGGAAATTGTGGATGAATACAAGCCGTGGATACCCCAAATTGTTTGTAAAATGCGCTGTGAACACTTGAGACAGTGGATCAATGGTTAAAAAAGTCGTATGAGGTTTGGAGTGCCCATGCAATGGAAAGAATAAAAAATCACTTCAATAACTGTTGCTTCTGCTGTGTTAATTTACGTGATGTTAACGTTAAAAAAATGATTTATTTAGACTTAAATTTGGCTAGAAGACTCTTACCACATTCAGAGGAAGTATTTGTTCCAACAGTTTCTTCTATTCGTAAACCATCATTTGAAGAAAGTGAGTAGCGCCAGTCATTTCAAAGGAATACCGTCTACGGGTCCCCCCCTGCCCCCACCTATGGACACGTCCTTGTAAACACCAATGGAGTATTTGTGTTGATCTAATCTAAAGCAAAACTTGACCAATTCCCAGACCATCTTGAATCCTACAGCAAAAAATAAGGGGAGCGGTTTCATCAGGACTTAAAAATTATGGTAAAAAGGTACCAAGGCCGATGGGATCAGCATTATGATGGCTGATTATTGCTGGGAGATGCAACGTGATAGTCCCACTACATCTCATTCAAGAAAGTCGAGAAAAAGAAAGGTTTTATATACATAATAATGTAATAAATGTTGTTTTTGATGTAAATTCTAGAAAACTACACGTAGGATCTCAAAATTTTTGCTATTAATGTAATCAGTAAAAGGTCCTAGCTTAAAAAAAATACAACATCTCGGCACCAAAACTAGTGTTGACCAGTGCTATCTACAAAAATTATTCTTACACTTTTTTTTTCTAAGATTCCCATTTTTGAGAAAAAGCGATTCTAAAATTTACTAAAGTTGTATTAATACCCACCACTGTACTATGGAGAATACAAATTTAGTAAATTTTAGAATCGCGTTTTCTCAAAAATGGTGAATCTTAGAAAAAAAGATGTAAAAATAATTTTTGTAAATAATTAAATGATCTACAATTTTTGACCAAACTAATTTTCTCATAAAACTAACCCTTTTGCAAAAAAAAAAATTAAAAACCCATATTTGCAAACTTTGACCTCGCATAAAATTTTTTGCACACGTGGGATCGATGGGGACTTTTTACAATTTTATTATAATTTCGTCCGTAACGTTCATGTAAATTTTCAGCTTCTTGGGAATTTATGCAAAGACACCCCTATTTTTATGTCTATTTTGACCGGACTAAAACTAGTTACTTTTATCTAGAAACATTGTAAAAAAGCATGTTTTGAAACATGAAATCAAATGGTGCGCTTTTGAAGAAATAAATTAATTTTTAACCAAAAAATAAGCAGTAAATTGTTTATTAAAATTAAAATTGACATTGAATTAAAAATCGCCTGTGTATTTCTATAGAAAATGCAATTGTAAAGCTATGTCAAAGGGTCTAGCTTATTAAGTATGTTAAAAGTGCCCTTTTTGAATTTCACGGTGGGAATTTTTTACAAAGTTTTTATATTTATGTAAAAAAACAGTCGTATGCAAAATTTCAGCCTTTTAATTTATTTTCTGTAGAATTTATACCTAAAAAATTGTTTTTTCACCATTTTCTCGATTTCTTCATTTTTCTTGTACTAAAAGCTGTTCGAAAAATCTAAAAAAATTCAAAAAAATCAAAAATGTACCAAAAAATATAAAAATATTATTTTGTTTTTATTTATACAGTGGGGCCCGCTTAATGTGATCACATTGGGACTTGAGGTTTTTGATAACAATAACCGATTGATAACAATAAAAGGAAAAAATTTTTATTGGTTATTTATTAGTATGTAGTACATCTACAAAAATTAATTAATAATAGTCACTCATTGTGAAGTTTTCAAGTAGGACTAAATACGTAATGTGATATCACATGTGTGACGTTGATTTTCTTGCTAACACCTGACTTTATATTATGTGGGTGGTATGCACAATATAAAAAAATGCTTGTAACTGAAAATCAACTCCTTTGCTCGTGGGAGAAAATAATCTTAAGAATAATATGATAACATTAACCGAATTATGATAACTATAAGCAATGTTTTTTGTGTGTAATAATATATGTCCGTTCCGTTCCTGACAAAAGTGATAACAATATCCGAAAGATAACATTAACCGCGATCACATTAAGCGGGCCCTACTGTATAAAAGTATTTATAAAATATAAAAATATAAATTATATATTTATAAAAATATTTAAAAAATATTTCACAATTAAATTCCACAAAAAAAATTTTTTAAAAAAAAATTACAATATATTTTAGCTACAATAATAATAAAGTTATTAAGAAATACCAGTTGTAAAAACTTGACCACTATATACCGGTGGTTTTCGTATTGTTTACCATTTTGTGAATCTTATTAAAATGTTTATAATAAATTATTTTGTTTCAGAAATAATTAACCAAAACTCCGAGTATTTAGAAGCCACTTTAAATTCAAATGTCTTAAATATTTACACAAATAAAAATTATAAAAATTTTAAATTTGAATTTAAAAATTCAAATTCCTATGGTACAGGGATTGAAATAGAAATTATGTTCAAATGTATTGCTGAGAATGGAATCGAATATGATAACACATATGTATGTAATAAAATTATTTTAGGTATTTAATAAATTAACTCGTAAAATTCAATAATTAAAATTGGCTTGTATTTAAGTACTTGGTCAGTATTTTAAAATATTTTTGGTCAGTATTTTTATAAATGATCAGTATTTTTAATAAATGGTCAGTATTTTAAATAAATGATCAGTATTACATTGGTCAGTATTAAATCTGTCAGTATTTTAAACAAATGGTCAGTATTTTACATAAATGGTCAGTATTTTAAATAAATGGTCAGTGTTTTAAATTAAATGGTCAGTATTTTAAATTAAATGGTCAGTATTTTAAATAAATGGTCAGTATTTTAAATAAGTGGTCATTATTTTAAACATATCAGTATATACAGGGTGGCGCAAAACAGTTGTTATGGTATGAATGCTTTTATTTAAAAGAAACAGTTGTACATCAATAAGCCAGCGACCATGTCCGAGCTGAAAAAACAACATTTAAATTAAAAACACATAAAAAGGAAAAGTTATGAAAAATGTATGAAATGAGCATGAATGTGCGGAACAGAAAATGGCCACTACTTGCGAAATATTATTTTTAATTTTTTATATACTTTTTCCCTTTTCCTTGACATTGGCTCCTCTTTTCTCCATCATTTGAGTTTAAAGATCAAATAAGCTTAAAAGTTCAAATATATGAATTTGGAGCTCTTTTAGCTACCACCCGGGACAGACACCCTTGCATCTCTCCCCCCCCCCCCCGATCCGGGACTCTCTTCAAGTTTAGTTCATATTTTTTAATTGCAAAATTTTAAATATTTTATGTATAACTTCTATATTAAAATTATAGAAATAAAAAAAAAGTAATTCTGTATTTCAATTTATAAATTAATGAAATAAAATTTTTATAATAATTATTTAAATTTTTTATATTATATTAAAAATGGTTACTGACAACAAAAATTAGCTAAGTATGAAAATAAAAATATACCTAATAATCAAACAAAATCTTACTGCAACTTACAGTAGAGTGTACTGACCAAAATTCAACTAACCAAAATATTATTAAATACTGACCATTTAATGATAAAAATACTGACCAAAAATTTAGTTGCCATTAAAAATATATATAATAGGGGAATGACTTGCAGGTTGCCACCCCTTAGCTTTTTTTAACATAACTCATCTTAAAATTAATATATTGCAAATAAAAAAAATACTTTGGAAAGAGGAACTATAATGCCACAATCCTGAAGTAGAAATCATTTGAAATTTCAAAAAATAAAAGTTCTACAGGCAATTTTCTAAAGTACCTAAAATCGACACCTTGAAATTTAGGTTTGCAAGTTGCCACCCCCTGTAAAATTGCTGAAAATGTAGAAAAACGGAAAGAAAAACATCTGATTGTAAAAATATATTGCATTTTCTTTGTTCTTAGTCATATTTAAAAACATAATTATAAAAAAAATTTGTGTAAATTGGCATGAAATTGCCCGACGAGCAATGCATCATAATTCTTAATACCGCGGTCGCTTTTTCTAGATCTACGCGCTACCATACTACAAATATTTCAAAATTGTAAGAAAAACAGTTTACATTTGACTTAATAACAATTGTAATCATCAAAAAATCATGAAAGCTGGCATATAAGTTGAAATAAGCGAAAAAAAAAGGGGTGGCAACTTACAAGTCTTAAAGCATGGCAACCTGCATTCTGAAGCTATTTTACAATAATTCGTACAAAAAATTTCCAATTTGTTTTATTTTTGAAATTCTTTTGGAATGAATTAAATTGAATATAATACAACACAGTAAAAATATTTACTTTGAATTTTATATAAAAATGTTCAATTTATAATCACAAAACAAAAACACAATTTTAATTATTCACTTTTAAATTTACGCTTTTTCACACTTTCTTCAGTAGACACTGTAATATTGGATATTTTTGGACCAAAAGTAGTTTAAAATTGACCACATCTCCTTTGTTGACGATTTCAGTCGAAATTTTTTGTGTGGCTCCCTTAGATGCCGAAATTCAGAGACCCTGGCAACCTGCAAGCACTGGCAACTTGCAAACCTCTCCCCTATATAATAAATTTTGTAATAAAATTAATCTAATATTAATAATTATAATAATATAGAATAAAAATAATAAAATTTATTTTGTAGATTTTTAAGCAAGAAATTATTGATAGCGATGTCGGAATTCCGAAATTTAATCAAGATATATATGAATATACGTTGGGAATGACAATTCCAAAAGACTACAAACTAAACAAATTAAGTCCGATTATGGTATCCGTTGCTCGTAATTCGTACGGTAGCAAACCGCCAAAAGACTCAGGCTTATATTTTTTATTAGAATTTAATGAATATTTTCGAGTTTCCTATAATGTTAAAGCAAATAACCAAATATATTATACGAATTTGGAGGCACTACAAGAAATCAAAGCTCCGTTCCACAAAACTTTTAAAATTGTGGCTATGGTAAATATCAACTACAACATTAATAGAGTAGTGTTTCTTTTTAAAGTTTCTACCCCTAGTATTATTTACAAAAAAAAATTGATACAAAATTGAAATAATATTACGTAATGTTCAAATTTATAAATCTTCTCTCTTCTCTCCAACTTTAAAATTTTAAACACACTTATTTGTTAATATTAAAAGCTAAACATATTAGTGTTTTCCATTGTGCAAACCTATCATGAAATGGTTGCCGGTGCCGTTTGTATTATTTGTCTGTCTAATATTTAAAGTTTAACACTTGGGCTGCATGGCAAATTTTTATAAGTGGAGATAGAAATTATAAGATACTATAGTATAATATAATACTTATAGAATAATCAGCTTTATTTTCCCGATTTCATGACCAAGAGTTAGAACTCGTGCATTCATCTAGTGACATTACTTATTCTATAAGTAGTATTATACTCTGCTCTGTCTAATAAGTACTAAAATTCTTCTAAAAAGGATTTGAAAATTTTTTAGTTAAGAGTGACTTCATACAATTTTATTTAACACAAATTAAACTAAACCAAAAAAACTCAAGGATTCATGGAAAAACGAAAAAACGTTTGAATATTTTTTATTAGAAACTGCGTTTTAACCAAATCATAAACGATTTGTGCCTCATCTTGATGAGTTAATTGTTTCCACTGAAAATTCGTCATTCATGAGAATATTCTCAAACATTCAGGGGTATTATGTATCACCAACGTTATCATAAAGGTGACAGTTATGACATAAAATAAAGTTTTTTGGTAAATCCAACCAATGAAATCGATACGATTTACCGGAATATGTTATAACGGTCACCTTTATGATAACGTTAGTGATACATAATACCCTGAATAGCTAACGTTTGTAAAAATATTTCGTGTTTTGATAAAATCCCGGCAATAGCATTAGATTCGGCACAAACCTTATGAATAGTTTTCCTAAATTACACATTATAATAAAATAACAAAAATTCTATTCGCGGTTTACGAATTATTACGATTTACAAAACGCCAACATACTGAATAGTTTTAAACTAAAAATAGGACATAATACTTAGTATGATGCAATCTCCACTGCGTTTAGGGGTATTTGGTGTGTTATTTTGTGTAAATTGTTTTGTTGCTAAACATTAAAATATTAGTATTTTAACCAAAAGTAAAGAACAACATACAAGAAATTTTATTAAGAAAACACTTTAAAGAACATTTTTATCCTTTTGTGACAAAGTACAACTAGAAAAATATTTTAAAATATGACTAAAATGAGAAAACGGGAAAGGGAAGAAGAGAAGAAAAACGTGGTATTTAATAAATTGAAAAATATACTAAAATGATTGTAAAATTCAGAACGGTAATACAATATAGCGCCATTTCAAGGTAATTGCCTATCTTCAGTCGTATGTAACCAAAAAAAAATACATAAATTAAATTAAAAAGAGTTTAAAAAAGAAAAAAATTCATAAATTGTAAAAATTAAAAATGCTTACCAATAGAAATAATTAAACTAGATTTCCTTAAGCACGTGGAGTTCAAAATGAAATAAAGGTTTAGAATAATATAAGTTTCAGTTTAATTATTTCTAATTTTTATGGGTAAGCATGTTTAGTTTTTTCAATTTTTGAATTCTTTTTTTTGGTTTTGTAACTATTTTTGATCAATATCTTCATTTTTATTTATTTTTTTCTGGTTATATACCACTGAAGATAGGCAATTACCTTGAAATGGCGTCATATCGTATTACTACTTTGAATTTTACCATTGTTTTAGTATATTTTTTAATTTATTAAGAGGGGCATTTTTTTCAAGGCCTTTTTAATTTAATCAACAGATGGCGCCTACTTAAATATTTTTATAAAATAAGAGGAATTTGCTATATTCAAAATATAGCAAATTAAACGGAAAATTTATAGTTGAGAAGAGGTCTAAGTAAAAATCTACAAGTAGATTTTAAATTTATACTTCTTTTACAGAATTTATAACACAACAGTAATAAATATAGTCAGGACCGTCATCAGGATTCAAAGTTCATTGAAATAATTAGCAAATAAATTATAAAATCAAAAGACACCTTATCGGATTACATGTTTCAATCTTATCCACGATTCTACTCGTGAAACTGATATCATCAGACCCGCACTGGTTTTTAAGAAAATATAAGTTACTTACCAATTCTTCAAAAAAACTTTGGATCCTTTTGGTCTTGACTGTACAACTACTTTTGTAATAATAAATCTGTTAGAAGTTGCAAGTACCCTTTTTTTAAATTTAGGGTTATGTAACTTGCTGTATTTTCCCACCTCGTGGAAATTAATAAAAGTAGTTTAAAATGAAATTTGAATTTCATAAAAACGTGTTTTTTTTCCAAAGTTTTTTTGAAGAATTGGTAAGTAACTTATATTTTCTTAAAAACCAGTGCGGGTCTGATGATATCAGTTTCACGAGTAGAATCGTGGATAAGATTGAAACATGTAATCCGATAAGGTGTCTTTTGATTTTATAATTTATTTGCTAATTATTTCAATGAACTTTGAATCCTGATGACGGTCCTGACTATATTTTTTACTGTTGTGTTATAAATTCTGTAAAAGAAGTATAAATTTAAAATCTACTTGTAGATTTTTACTTAGACCTCTTCTCAACTATAAATTTTCCGTTTATTTTGTATAAGGTCAACTATTACACGTTTTTATGAAATTCAAATTTCATTTTAAACTACTTTTATATAGCAAATTCGTTGAGATAATACTATTCTGTAAACAATATTCTTGATCTTAAGCTATTTTGAGTTCGCATTGAGTATCTCAAAACACACTCACTTACAAAAAAAGATAATTAAACTTTAATTATGAATTGTGTTTTTATAAATAAATATTACCAACTCAAAATAGCTTAAGATCAAGAATATTGTTTATAGAATAGTATTATCTTAACGAATTTGCTATATTTTAAATATAGCAAATTTCTCTTATTTTATAAAAATATTTAAGTAGGCGCCATCTGTTGATTAAATTAAAAGGGCCCTGAAAAAAATGCCCCTCTTAAATACGACGTTTTTTTTCTCCTCCTTCCCCCCCGGTTTTATAATTTTAGTCATATTTTTAAATATTTTTCTAGTTGTACTTTGTCACAAAAGGTTAAAAATGTTCTTTAAAGTGTATTCTTAATAAAATTTCTTGTACTATATTGTTCTTTACTTATGGTTAAAATACTAATATTTTAAGGTTTAGTTAAGTTTTTGTTAAATTTTATATTTTACAACGCATGCTATATCACACCTAATTCTTGAAATTTTCTTTTTTTAAAATTTATTTTCTATCCGTTATTAATTTAGTTTGCGTTATGTCCCTTGGATGCACTTGCCAGTAGTATATTTATATTTTATGCACGATAACTATAAAGTACATCAAAATTGATAGATAGTGGGTACTAGATACTTAGTACGTTTTTGAAAAATACCAAATACAGTCACACTTTGATAACTCGAAACTGGATAACTCGAAGTTTCAGTATCGGTGATCACGATCAGGGTAGACTTATAATATGAAACTGACCGCAAAAATTGTGTCAAGGATTCAATGGACCCAATTCTGCTCCTAAAACCACTGATTTTGACTTAATTTTTAAATATTTTTGAAGTATTTTATAGATAGTTGCACTGTATCATATATTTATTTGTACCTACTCTACCATATACCAATGGTAATGAAGAGTGATAAATGCTTTTTGTAATATGTTTATTTTAATTAATTAGGATAGTAGCAATGAAATAACTGCAAAGAATGGTTCTGCTTCGGTAAAAATAAATGTATATGAACACATTACACCATCCCATCCTGAAACGGGGCCGACGCCGGAGCCACAGCCGTCACATCCTCCAGTATTTAGCAAGTATTTGTATTATGCAAACTACACGGAAAGCAACCAGTTATATATGGATGAAGTTATCTCCTTCAAGTATGGTGTCGAAGATGGTATGACCATAACACAATCTGGTAAGATAATATAGATAAGAACTCTCTCTCTGTCGATAACCTTCTCTCGCACCTCTGATTAGTTAAATTATATAGTCACATTTTGTTACAAAAAATTGAAAACACCATTGCGTAAGACTAGTACTACGTAAAGACACAGTGTGCAAGTGCAAAAATGCTCTAAATTCATTTCGTTGCAATTGTGGTATACAGTGTGTTCACGAAAAGTGGTAACAGTGAATAATTCTTAAATATTACTAGATACAAAAAAAAAGTTTAAATAGTTTTTTATTCAACTTCAAATTTTCTATTGGAAACTGTCAAAGTATATTTTTTTATTCTTCAAATTCAACCGGAAGTAAACATAAATTTTTTTTCAAATGGCAACATGTCGTTATTCAACATTTTTGTAATCTACAATTTTTTCTCTATAAATACATATAAAATTTTCATAAGGTTACATAAGAAAAAATTCGAGAAAATATTTAAACAAACAAAAATAATTTATTAATTATACGTATGTAGAGTGCTATGAAAAACAAAACACCATTGTTATGATATGACACCATTAGACTCTTTCTATGGAGTCATTTAAAAATGGTAGTTTAGACATATCTATCTATAAATTTAAAAAATTTAAAAACCAAAATTAATTTAGCATCTATCAATTATCACCAAATCGCCAGAACTTCTGCGAAATTTAAAATCATATCTTGAACAAAACGGTGGCAATTTTGAAAAATTTATCAGATAAAGAAAAGGTTGTGTTTTCGGTGTCGTGATGTTTTGTTTTTCATGGCACTCTGCATACCTATGTTTATTATGTGTATTATGTGTATCAGTAAGTTATTATTGCTTGTTTAAATCTTACATTTTCTCAAATATTTTCTTATGTAACCTTATAAAAATTTTATTGGTATTTATAGAGAAAAAATTGCAGATTTTCAAAATGTTAAAAAAAAGACATGTTGATATTTAAAAAAAAAATTTATGCTTACTTTCGGTTAAATTTGGAGTTGAATAAAAAACTATTTAAACTTTTATTTGTATCTAGTAATATTTAAGAATTATTTACTGTTACCACTTTTCGTGAACACACTGTATAGTTATATGTCGCAGAAAAATAGATTCTGTCTCGATAAATTCTGCCTGATAAATTCACCTTTAGAAAATTTAATTATATATGGCATTTCACTGCAAACAGTGTCTGACTAAAACTAGTCAAAAATCATTATATAGTTACTAGCAATTATAAATTATTTATATGCTATTCAATTTATTAGAGGTATACCTTTATGGAAGTTAATATTTAGTTCTTGTAACTATTCAACATGCAACTCACACTTACCATACTAGACTTCATGACTTCATGCAATCTCTGCATCAATGGGACAACGGGGATAATATTAGAACTCATCGGCAAAAATCAAACGAGGTACAGGTCAAAGCCGCAGAACCAATGACAAGAAGAATCAGAACTATTTTTAGCAAAATGGGAATAAATATAAAACTTTGTAACTGTCGTTGTTCCTAAGTTTGATAGAGCCCTATTAGATAAAAATAATATAGAGGGTATTGTAATTGATAAGCAAAGTAACGTTTACTTAATTACGATAAAAACTGTTTGTTTACAAAAATAGTAGTTTATATCACCAGGGCGATAAAGGGACTATTTTCATCCCTGAGGTCGACAGGTTATGAGACGAGCCGCGCAGCGGCGAGTGAATAACCGACCGAAGGGTGAAAACCCTTATCGCCCGAGTGATATGAACAATTTTTCGTTATTTCGGGAAAAATATCCTACAAAATTCGCGATTTTATATAATAGCTCTAAAATAACAATCGATAGATGGCGTGAAGGTTGCAAGTCATTTGTCAATGTTTGTCTCTTTGGAGCGAAAAAGGATGATTTTCTTTTGAAATTTTCGAATGACGGACAATTTAGTCTGACGGACAGCATGTTGAAATGACGGACGGTCCGTCGTATTGACGGACGGATGGTCACGTTATGCAATTATTGCAAAAAAATCTCGAATTTTGTCGGATATTATCTAAATCTATGATTTTGTAAATAAATATAAAGTAACACTTAATTTAATTGCCAATTTTTTAACTAAAGGTGTCGTAATTTTGTTATTTTGGGGATAATATCCCACAAAATTCACGATTTTTTTGCTCTGAGATAACTATCGATAGATGGCGTGAAGGTCGCAAGTCATTTGTCAATTTATTAATAACATAAGCAAAAAACATGAGTTTACCCAAACGGATGAACCCGTTCGGGCAGGTACCCGAATAAAGACTGTTTTCATAAGTCCTAGGACCTAATAAAGTTAGGTTTTTATAGTCCTAGGACATAATAAAAGTTAGGTTTATTTTGTTCTAGAACAAAATAAAGTTCGGGTCGGTCCCCCTTGAAGTGACCTTTCAAGAAAAGACCTCCTTTATAGTTCTCAAAACAGGTACGTTAAGAGGTCATTTATAACCCGAAATAACGAAATAGCTATTTTCGATACTAGTTAGGAAAACTAAGATTTTTCCATGCGAGGCTGAGTTTTGCGCACGAGGCCGAAGGCCGAGTTCGTGAACATAAAGCCGAGAATGGAGAAATAGTTTTCCGCTAGTATCGAACAATAGTTTGTCTAATGATGTTTCGAAAAAGAACCAATTCCCGATTTTTCGCACATATAATGTAATAGCTCTGAAATAACTATCGACAGATGGCGTGAAGGCTGCAAGTCTTTGGTCAAGTTTGTCTCTTTGGTATCGATAAACCGAAGTTTATCGTAAAAAGTGTGTAAAAAGTGAAAGTGAAATCAGATGCCACATCTACGCCAGATTTGAGTAAGGTGAACACCTTCAACAATTGTTCGAATTTTACTGTGCACGTTCATTTTAAATAAAGTGTTTTTTCATCGTAAAAATTTTGTGTGTTTTTTTTTTAATTTATGTTTACTACTCTACTAACCTAGAGAGAACAGATTAGGTTAGGTTAGGTTAGGTTTTTAATTTATGTTTAATACTCTACTCCGTCCGAGTAATTTCAACAACTTTTCGAATTTTTGGGGGTAATATCCGACAAAATTCACGATCTTAGATAAGTATCGATAGATGGCGTGAAGGTTGCAAATCTTTTGTCATGTTATTAATAACCTAACCGATAAACATGCGTTCACCCGAACGGATGAACCCGTTCGGGCGGAATTTCAGTGCGAAATTTTACTTTTCCAAACTAGTGCGGGAAAGTAGTGCTTTTCCAAACTCAATTGGATATCACAAAGTACCACTTTTCGAAACAGAATTAGACAAAAGTTTTTTTCTTTTTGTACCCCCTCCCCTATCTTTATTAGTTTTTAAAATATTGGCGTTGTTTCAAACGTACCCTGTTTCAATTGTTCCTGGTCTACCCTACAATTAATCGACCATTTGGAATTAAAAAGAATACCGAATTATATGTATGTAGTAATAATATGTAGTGTAATTCTTTTAATAATACCTACTGTTACTTGTACTAAAATTTAAGACATAATATTTAAAATATAAAAAATCTAATAAATGATAAATTTTGTTACAGATTATGAAGATTATATAAAGGTTGAGTTAAACAAAAATGATTCTGAAATATTAAATATTGGAGTGATAAAACCTTTACCAGACAACGTAATTAAGTCTTTGGATTACATAACTATCGAAATTAGAGCAAAGAATAAAAATATTAATATTACAGGAAAAACTGCTCTCCTAATTCGTTTGCCTAGAGATAAACAAACCCCAACAAGCGTAATAAACAATGAAAACAATTTAGTTAATTTTACATATAACAATACACCTGTAATAATTTTAACAACTGGTATGATGTTCATTATATTTTTAAATATATTGGTTGTAACTTGGCACTTTTATAAGAAAAAGTCAAACTGGTAAACACATTTGACGTAGGACAAGAAGGGCCAAGATAACACATTTATAAATTACATTTATCTTAGTAATAGCTATACACATATGTACATAATATAATTATGACGTAATCTTAATATACCTAATTATAAAAATTGTATAAAAAGGTTCAAAAAAAGGAAATTTTTTTAAATATTAGTAAAAAAAATTTCAGTTTTAAATTGTTTTTTTTTGCAATCCACAAACATATCACTATTATTATTACAATAAGTACCAAAATTGTGAGGTATGACTTCTTAACCTTGGCCTAATTTTTGCAAATTCCCCAAACTCAATTTACATTTATTGTTAAGGATACGCTCCACGGTCCCGGTGTTGTTTCACCATCACAAGACGGCGCATAATTCGCTATTGCAACGATTTTAACTACCTCTACAGTTTCCTTCTTATATGTCTACCCCTCTAAGTTACGCTACTCTGTAATGGAGGCTGCTGTATTTAAAGAGGCGGTAAAATCTACTAATTGATACGATTTCATACGAATACAAAACGAGTCTCGTATTAGATAGATAAGGGACTATGCTTGCAATCTTTAAGTTTCTGAGGGGAAAAAACGTGTGGTTCGGTGTATTCCTATCATTGCTAATGGGAGGAGCCGAGACGTAACATAATTACTATATTATGAAAGGTACTTGCTTATCTTTGGTATGCGTGTATTTACTTCTGAAATAATACAATAAGTAAAATAAAAAAATATAAGAAATGTTGGTTTTAAATATAATTTAAATTTTCTAGTCCACCAAATTTAAAAGTTATTATAAAGTTATTAAAAAAATGGACAAAAACTTATCGTTTATTAGGTATTAGTTTTAAAATTCTATGATGGGTTTCAATTTAAAATAATAACTAACATAAGTAATTAATTAAGAGTAATTAAGAAGAATTTTTTATTACCAAAATTAGGGTAGAGAGCCATAGCCGTGGAGTGATGTGACCGCTGGTTGAGTACAGAGCGGAAATTCTGGGTTCAAATCGCGGACTATACAGAATTTGTTAGCTCGGCTATTCAGTGGACATCCACACCGTGTGGTGAAATAGATATTGATTTATCGGAAATAGGTAATATGGGGACTAATCCACCCCGCTAATCGGATTTGTAATTCCCAAAAAGGGAAAAGCAATGTACTACTTAGAACGTAAAAAGCTTAATGAAATGAAATTCAATGTTCCCAATAAATGTTAACTTCAAAATCCCAATAGTTCTATGCAAATTAAATATATCCAACTACAATCAAGTACGTTTTATATAACGATGGTATGAAGTATGAATGATAAAACAAACATTTGAGTGGAAATTCAGTTGCATCCATTGTAAATTTTACACTGCAAGAGTTCTACTTAGAACGTAAAAAGCTTAATGAATAATGAATTAGGGTAGAGGTAAATTGATGAGCGAAAAAAAAAAGCGTGGGCAATTCTTTAATATATACCTATATTCTCTATTTGTCAATAATAACAAACGCTTTATTCCCTATACAAAGTTAATTTTTAAAAAAATTTCAACTTTGTAACTCTTTTCTGTCGGGATTTCTTATGGGTAAATTTCTTGATACCTTTGGATCTATAATTTCTGGTAGAACATAATTAAAATAAAAAGTATTTAATTGATTCTCCATATTTGTTTTCCAAAAATTGTCGTCTCTTTTTATCTGAAATATAAAACTAAATAAAGGAAAAGGTCTATTATTATATAATAATAAGAAGAATGTACCTTCTCCACCAACATACCTAAAGGAGTCCCACAAATAAAGTAACAAATTTGTCTATTTGTTATATGCATCTGTCCTTAAATTTGATAGAAATAATTATGATTTCTTTTCAAATATAGTTCTCTATTTTTGATGGACGCAAATTTAATAATTTTGTTTTTAATTGCTTCTGAAGGATGTAAGTTGGAAGCAGAATGTGGGCATTTCACTTCTACGAGTGCGTCATCGTCCACTAACCCATCTGGGCTAGCGGGTGAATGTAAACTGGGCCAATGGTAAAGTGGGCCCAATTTTGAAAATGGTAAACTGGGCCAAAAGCAAATTTTATTAAAATTTTGAAAATAGTAAACTGGGCCAAAAGCATAAACACTAAAATTTTGAAAATGGTAAACTGGGCCAAAGTTTAATTTCCTATAGAAATAGTGAAAGATTTATGTTTATAGTTTAGTGGTGTGCCGGTGTGAATTCTTTTTTGTTATTATTTAAAAAAAAATATTAGAAACTAACTGTAACCTACCGACAGATCTACATCCTCGCGCCCGATCTACCTTTTTGCGCAGATTTGTTTGTTTTCAGCTTATTTAGTTTAATTTCCTATAGAAATAGTAGAAGATTTATGTTTATAGTTTACAATTTAGGAAAAAAATTTACGGATAGTAAAATTAATATCTTTGGGTTGACTTCCGACTTTTACGGAATACATTTCAACAAAACATAAAATTTTTAAATTACCTATTCATTAGTCGTCAAAATTATGTCTGCAGAAGCCTTAGCCCAAACCACCGGAGGAAACACAGCTGACCCTACCACATAGTAAGTGAATAAATAGTCACAGAACTTGTCGAGATTCGCATTATTCGGTTTGGTTTCCATTAAATCATTGTAACCTCCCAAAACGTCCGCTGCCAAAAACTTTAAACCAAAGAAATACCGTAACCATATGCCAACTTCAGAACCGACATTTTGGTAGTCTGAAGCCAAGCCGTATCTCTGGAGAGCTCGGTACCACGCCTGTCCAAGATGAAACCTGCAACCTTCGACATTTGCTTCCGGCCACTGGGTAGTACACGCATTTCTCATCGCAACCTCAAAATCAGTAACAATTCTGGGTATTTGAAATATTTGAAAACTTTCGAAAAGTTAATACTTTTTTGCGTGGATCCTCTCGTGCCGTGGTGGTTTTTATACAAATTTACCCTAGGTCCGTGGGTTCAGGAAAAGGTGGATCATTGAGAGGTGAAACTTGTTTTCGCGTGAATCCTCTTCGTGCCATGGTGGTTTTTATAAAAAAATTTTATTTTTAATTTCAATTCAGCGGTTACTTAAAAAATTATGTTTTTGGCTTAGTTTACCATTTTCAAAATTTTAGTAGCAATTACTTTTGGACCAGTTTACCACTTTCAGGTAGTTTTTTGGTCCAGTTTACATTACCCCGAGCTAGCACCGAAATGGAATAACTATGAGTCTATAAAAAATCCACATTTATTTACAGTTTTGTTATGTATTTTTTCAAATTCTACTATACGAGGGGAGTTCAATAAGTCCGGTAAAAATCAAATAGATGACGTCACAAATTCAAAAACAGAAAACATTTGACAGCTTCAACCTGTTGCTGGTCTACATATAAAATTTCAAACAGGTATGCCAATTATTTTGGTCGTCACAACGATTTAAATAACGCAACTTGTAATTTGTTCTAAAAAGAGGAAAAAAGTGAATTTTGCGTATTAATAACACTATGTTTTTCGTGGAAAAAGAATTACAAAAACAAAAATAAAATTAGATAAATATTACCCGGATTCCGCACCATCGATTAAAATGATACATAAGTAGTTTATGAAATTCCGTTGTGGTAGTACCAGAACAAAAGATGCTAAACGTCCAGGTAAAAAAATTAAAGTTACTACTCAAGAAATCATGGATAAAATCCGTGACATGGTTTTGGCTGATCGCAGGTGCAATGATTTCAATTTTACATAAATGTTTGGACATGAGAAAGCTATCAGCAAAATGGTTGCCGCGTTTGTTATTGATCACGATAATGCACCAGCTCATTCGTCCAAAATTGCAACAATAAAACTTGATGAATTACGTTAAGAATTTCTTCTTCATCCATCATATTTTTCAGATTTGGCATCTTGCAATTATTTCCTGTTTTCAAATCTGAAAAAATGGCTTGCTGGAAGAAGATTTCAAACAAACGATGAAGTAACCGTAAAACCTAATTCATATTTTAAAGGTTTTGTTAAATCTTACTTTACAGACGATATTCAAAAACTTAAACAGTGTTGGAATAAATTTATCCAGTTAAAAGGAGATTACATGTTAAAAAATAATAAAAAAATTTTCCCAAAAAATTTTTTTTTTCACATTTTAGATACTCCTCATTATCACATACCAATCAATATTTATTTCTTACTCCCAAATACAATAATTTTTTTTGTTTTTTCACCAATAATACATGTCTAAAAATTAATAACATTTAATTAAGGACTTATGGACTTACTTTTTAGAAAATGACTTACGACACCAGACAACGCATTGTAATTCGTTTTATAAGAACGTTTGCTGCAAGCACCATCAACGACCACAGTGATAAGGGGTGTACCATCGCTGTTGACTTTACCATCTTATATATTTTTTTAAATTTATCTATATCAGTTGATCGTCCTTTAGTTTTTTTTAACTTCGTTTTAAATATGCGGTACAATGTTAATTGCATTTTCTTCGTAAAATTGCATGTACCGACTTTAAGAACGGTAGCATTTGTTTTTGCAGGTATTTGGATAAATAATTGATGTCTACCAGCCACTTCTTATCACTTGTACGTGATTAAATATAAAATATAGGATAAGCCACCTACTCGTGTTTAAATGAAAGAAATTCATATCTGCATTAATGTAAAATATTTCATTTTTATTTATAATCTGAAACCCTTTGACAGCGAATATGTAAGTGCGAATTGAAAATATGCAAAAATTAAAACAAGAATTAAACCGACTTCTGAACCTTATTACCAGCCATGTGAATTTTACTAATGATTTGAAAAGAAAATTGTAAGAGCAGTTAGTAATCATGGAAATGTAATACATATATTTATTGTTGCTTTATTGTATGAAATTCAAAAGAAATTGTCTGCAAAAAACACATACAATTTTGAGAATCAAAAATGTTGTAAAACTAACAAAACAGTACATGGAAGTAAAATGCTACTGGCTTCTATAGTTAGTATTTGACGGAGTAAGATAGCGTTATATTATATTGTTATGAGAGAAAAAGATAAAATATTGTTGCCTGGTTAAACCTAAAACCACTGTCTAAAACAGCGCCATCCGACACTAAGAAGCTACACCTTCTTTTTTGAACTTGAATAATATCTTGGCTATTATGTATTAAAAAAGTAATTATTTTAAAATTTAAAAATTACTTATTTATATAAATTCAAAAAATTTCAAATTTGGTAGGCATATTCACTTAAGTATATTCTTCACGTATATATAAAAAATGTTAAAAAATTATCATTTTTTAATATAAACAAATTAAATTACTATATTATTTAATAAAATATAAATTTTAAAAATAGATTAGTATGTAGACCTTTGCTTCATAAATATTACCCTAAAATTTGAGATCAATCAGATAAGCCATTTTTGAGTGGGTCATTTTCCTAATTTTCAACTTTGTTATTAATAATAAAATTTAAATTTTTAAATTTTTTTTGTTTATAACAGTAATCATTATAAACTGTGAATTATTTTGATTTGAATAAAATAAATTAGAAATTATATATCTCGACAAAAAATATATTGTTTTTAAAAATTTTAAAATATAAAATAGATTAGCTTGTGCGTCAATATTTTTTATATGTATTTCCAAAATTTCAAGTTAATTCGTCAAGCCGTTTTTAAATGAGTCATTTTCTTAGTCCAGCACTTGCAAAACCCTAGCCTTAAATAAAAATAATATGCAAAAGAGTGTTTAACATTTTATGTATGTAGATAGTAGGTACCTAATATTGAGTAAGCGTAGAAACACAATAAAAGCAGGTTTTATGATCTTTGCATTGAAATATCTGTCGGGTTGCCTCTTTCGACTGTGTTTGATTATATTCATTAACATTAGAGATATATCACGCTTGTAACCTGTAATCGGCAGCTAGTGTTCACTTTGTGGTTATCTTATGTTTAGCCAGTTCTATTACCATGTTCCAAAGTATGTAACCAACATGGTGTTATAATTTTGCAAACTAACTTAGGCTTTATTCAATTCTTATATTTATTGAATACAGGGTAAAATTATATTATGTATGTACCTATATTATCCATGGTTAAATTCTAACTCTTCCCCATTGTATAGTATCTAATAAATTGGTTGTATTTTATTTATCACATTATACCTATACTAAAAATGTACAAAACAATAAAATAGTAAAACAGCAATAATAATAATGTTTCTTTCAAGTACTGTTAGTACCTACATAATATATTCAAATTCAAGATGCAGTGGATTTAATCAATAACTATTTACAGTAAAGTATTGCTAAACTTCAAAGCCCCATCACATATTAATGGACTTCTATCAAAAACGCTTCTATGAAATAAAATGAAAGACTCGATGCTTCCAAGGATAATATACTCTAAAAAATAATTTAAAAAATACAAGCAACATTGGTATACCAATGTCAAACAGGCATTTTGAAAAAGATTTATATTTTAGAATTACACCATAAGAGCAGATTACACAGTTTTGGCATTTTTTTTCTCGACCTCATCATATTTTGAATAACTTAAATCCGTTCCAGATCCAGTGAAATCTATTTTATATTAGCCTTTAACACTTATTTTTATGATCTTTCAATTCCTTGTAAAACATCTCTTCTTTTAATGTCGCAGAAGTTAATTACAATAAAGTCAACTTTCATCAATTTCATCGCTAAAACTCTTAAAGAGTTTTCACAGAGAGCACACCTTCCACAATTTCAAAAAAAAAAAATTGTTTGGATTAAGAATGTTCAAATTCAATAAACTCTTTTTTTTAAAAAGCTTTTTCGTGATTTTGGGTGTAAAGTGACTACTTTACACCCGGTTTTTCGGGAGTAAAGAAGCACTTTTCGTCACACTTTGTTTTTCTCCCGGGAGTAAAAAAATACCGGGAGTAAAAAAATTTCAAAAAAACAAAAATTTTCAAAAATCATTTATTTACATATTTTATCTTAACCACACAATTGTGAAAAACTTGCCTGTCTATAAATTCGCCCCATAAATACCGCTTTTTGCTGAACGCTATAGTACCTACCACGTGATCCATCAATATCAAATTTGCGATTTTTTTGCAACGTGTCCATGAACATCGATAGATGCGACCACAATGTCGTATTTATTGATTATTTAACGATTATTTCTTGGTTTTTAAGCATTTTTAATTGAAAACACACGACACAATACACAAACGTTCAAACTTTACGAGAGTAAAAATCAAAATGAACATGGCGCCCCAACATGGCCGCCCTCCAGGGTACCAACTGGTGCCAAGAAAAACACCATGGTTGCAAGTAGAAGTTGGTTTTACACTACCACGATGTCAATTAAAACGTGTTATAAATTTATGAAATTTATGCAATTATTGCAAAAAAATCGTGAATTTTGTCGGATATTATTCCCAAATTCACGAAAAGCTGTTCATAATACTCGGGCTCCAGGGTTTTTCATCTCTAGACTATTATTCCCCTCGCCGCCTTGCGGCTCGTGTCATAAACTACGTCTCGTGACGAAAAACAACCCCTTACGCCCTCGTGATATAAACTACTATTATTTAACTTGGGAAGACCGTCGTCCGTCGTCCGTGTGGGTCGACCGCTTTGAGGTCATTTTTAAGCAACTTCCCGACGTCCTAGAGATCTGAAATTTGGTACACAGCTTTCACCTGCAGAGCATTTTCATATTTTAATTTTGTTTTTCTAAAATTCTGAAAAATAAGCGAAAAATCGGGAAAAAACTGAAAACCATTAAGCGCATGCGTCGATGCGCATTAGACAATTTTATCATACAGGGTGGAAAGTAACTTAGAATTCTAAATCTCTTTTTTAAGGACCGCATTCAGGGTAAAGTTTTTCGTCGTAATGATTTATACAGGGTGAAGTATCAAACATCTAAAACACATAAATAAAGAAATCTGATAGGATGAACCTATATTAGTTAAAATACATAAGCTGTATTTGAAAAGATATGACTAAAAAATTAGAAAATAAAAAATTAAATAAAAAATTAAACATTTTTAAAAAAAACCTTTTATTTAAAATTACAAAAGTGCACTAAAAAGTAGAAAATAATTTTAATAAAAGCAAACAAAGCTTCGTGAAAACATCAATATAAAAGCGTGGGGTTATGAATTTTGTACACCAATAGTTAGCCTGCTTATCCACCTATAAACCGCCCCACGCTTTTATATTGATGTTTTCACGAAGCTTTGTTTGCTTTTATTAAAATTATTTTCTACTTTTTAGTGCACTTTTGTAATTTTAAATAAAAGGTTTTTTTTAAAAATTTTTAATTTTTTATTTAATTTTTTTTCTTATGAGTTTTATTAATGTGTGTTAGTCAGAAAGAGCGTATGTATCAAAAGTCCCATTTATAATAAATATTTAAGAAAACGGTTTATTTCATTCGATTCTGCCACAGATATAATATGAATCTAAAACACTAGTTTTCTGTTTAATTCAAACCATGTGATGGCACACGGAAATTTATAAAAACACGATTTCCCAACAAATAGCTTTTTGCAGATACGCCCTTTAGAATTAACACGGCAGTATTGATAAATCCAAGTATCTGCTTTTTCATACATAAAAGTATGAATTTGCACTTACTAGTGTTTTACACTATTAAGTTATTACTAACACAGTTGTTTGGCATTAAAATCTCAAAAAAAAATTTGCACTTACTATGGTTTTACACTCATGGTACGATATTATGTTTCTTAAAACTTATTAAGAAAGGCTTTAATTCAGGGACTTTTAATTCAATCAACCAATGGCGCTGGCGGCGCTTAATATTATACAGTTTTTATACAGAACTTGGAGAATTTTGTTTTTAAAATATAGTAAATTCGTTGATATAATAGAATTTTATAAACAATAGGTCTGTTTGGTACCACAGTTCTAGTGCTACACTAACTACACTACTACAAATTGATTAGTGGTACAATTACCAATCCACTTTTCCCACTGGGGGAATTGAAAACGACTCCAGCGCCCGCGGCGGACAAATTATGAAGAAAACCGCGCAACTTGTCTAGCAACAAATACATATTTACTATCAATAAAGCTTCTTTTATAGCCTGTTTACATCTATATTATGTTTTCACGATTTTAGAGGAGGCTTGCAATATTTTTGGGATGGCTCCAAGTAAATTATCATACAGAAGAAAGCTACTTCGCACATAAAAAACTACTTAGAAGACGAAAATCAAAAACATTACATTTTCATTAATTTATTTATACATTTATCCATATTAATTATTTACACATTCGGCACAATCTAACTTTTCTAAATTTATTTCGCGCTTGCTTCAGTAAGATTTCTTATCGTATGATCATGTGCACTTGCGGCATCTGCTACCATGACTTATTTTAATGCAGATTTACCAACTAATTCGGAGATATCTACTGCTTGAGGTTCACATTTTTTTACTGTCATTAAGGGAAACATTTCCTCAAAATATCTGCCCTTAAAATATTTTTCTTATACGAATTGTTGGGCACTAGGTTTCCCCCATTGCTGTTAGGTACTCGTCTTCGATGCACTTTCTTCAGTGGCGGCGCCAGGGGTGGGCGCGGTTGAGCGAGCGCCCAACCTAAATTGTTCTCGCCCAACCGTTCGCCCAACCTGTTCAATCGAGCGAAGATTTGAGCAAAATGTATTAAAAAAACTGTGATCAAGTAAACAAACCGCTTTTAATATTATAGATCTTACAATAATTATTATTATAACTAAACTTATGTTATTTTATCCTATACTTACGTAAAAAAATAAATAAAATATTCATTTTCTATTTTACTTATTTTTTTTACTTGTTTTTTGCATTTTCTGCATGCCCACGTAATATACCCTTTGTTTTAAACCGCTTTAGGTAGCAAGCAGTGGCGGATTTTCAAACAGGCCCAAAAAGCGAGCGCCTCGGAGCCTCAAATAAATCAAGGATGCCTCAAAATAAAAAACTATTTTATGTAATTATTAAAAAAGTGAGAAATAACATTAAAAATAATTAATCAATATAAAATGACAACTGCTTGGATATACTACAACATTTCAGGTGAAATATTCTAAATATAAATTAGGTAGCATTTTCAAAAAAATCGCCTGCGGCGCTTATAATTTATAAATGCCCTCCCTGTATGCCGAAAATTAAAAACCTTTGCTGTAAATTGTAAGAGTAATTGTAAGAGGGGCCTCCAAATTCAATTGCGCCTGGGGCCTCATGAGTGCTAATCCGTCGCTTGACGCAAGACCTTTGTTATGTTCGAAATAACACCCTGCTGCCTGTTATCACATTAACATTAAGTAGGCACCGTCCTAAAATAAAATTAAAAACCAACAGTATTATTGTTTTGTACCCAATTGTACCATCGTTGAAAAATTTTGTATCTCAAAAGTTTTCTGGAAAAGCGCAAATCAAACGTGGGGTTCCTATTTAATGCTGTTATCTCCATGAAAAGATATTGCCATCAAACTATACACGTCTTTTGTACCTGATTTGTACTCAATTGTACCATCGATAAAAAATTTTGTACCACAACAGTTTTCCGGAAAAGCGCTAACAATTTTTTTTCTTCTTATGGAGGTACTAAATATTTAAATATTTTCCGTATATTCTGGAAAATATCCTTAATTTTTTAATACTTAGAACAGAGATAGAAAAGCTTTTTACTATATGGAAGGCCAATTTTAATATACAAAATAATTATAATTCATGTAAAATAAACTTTGAAATAATAAAAGTTTTTGAATTCAATTTTTTAATTTGCCATAAATCCAAAATAATATTATTTTATATTTCACACATCCAAAAAATTTTGATTATCTCTAAAAATAATATATTTCTTGAAATATTGCTAATTTTTTCTGCCCACCCTTCAAGTTTTTCTGCCGGGTGTCGCCCAACCAAAAAAAAGAAGCTGGCGCCGCCACTGACTCTCTTCATCTTCATTATTTATAAAATAAATCAATCCAGCAATGTGTTTGCACTTTCCACTTTGATTGTACACACAATCACATTTAACCCCAGTCACGCATCGTACCTCATCAATCTGAAGTGAAAAAAGAGTTTTTAATTAAATTTGTAAGCATTAAAATTTCAAATTACCTTTAAGGATGTTGTGTAAGGTGTCGAATGACGCTCGATTTTATAATATTACTACTTTCATTACTTCCTTGAAGCTCTTCTACATCTCGAACATGTTTAGCAACGACTGGACTCTTAGGGGCCATCCATTAATTACGTGAGCTATTTTTTGATAAGTTTAGACTCCTCCTCCCCTTAGGTGAGATTTAGTGAGATTTGCCTGGACCCCCCACCCCTTACGTGAGATTGAAGCTAAAAATATTTTCAACAAAATTTATTTTTATTATTTGGGAAAATAATGAACCATTCAGTACTCTCGAACTGAATGATTTTAATGGCCATGACATTTTTTTAACAGGCAAAATGAACACTTAAAATATTTTTTTTTTAATATCTGTAGTATTTTATATTTTTTAAAGTTGACGTGAGATTTTTGATTATCCCCCCTCCGGTTTAAATGAGATTTAGTAAGATTTTACAGGACCCCTCCCCCCCATTCTGAGCTCACGTAATTAATGGATACCCCCTTACCCTTTATTATTGTTTGTGATTAAAAAACAATATTATGGGTAATTGTAATTGCTTAGAATCCAGTTGCTTAGAATCCAGTAATTTTAAGTTTTATTATTAAATCCATGTACACCTGAAATTATAAACAATTAACATTTAATTCACGACTTTGGTTTTCGAGGTTATATGTAATACAAACTTGCTTTTTCTATTTATGTATATTATACTTACATTTTTCACTTGATTCAAAAAAATAATGAAAATAAATCTTATCCACTCACTTTTTACGTATAACAAAATGTTTTCGTATAATATTTATAAAATTTTAATCTATAAATAACATATTACTACATTACTACTAAGGGAACGTACCCATACTACGTGACCCGTTTAGGGGGGTTATTATCATCAATATGCATTGATGTTAAGTGCAAGATTAGTTTTCATTTTTATTCTTATTGGCATGCGCCGAAGATTGCACGTTTGGCGGTGGTTTGATATGTGAATTTGACAGGCATATAGCGGTCTCTTCACATTGATAAAACGTTAGCCGGTTTTATTTTATTATTATACAGTCAAGTGTTTTAAGAGGTGTACGGTACTGATGAGAGCTAACAAGCTCGAAACACAGTGTTTTTTCGTTGTGGTTTTGGGTTGCAAACATTGGTAAGGTTGTGTCTGCCGTTCCTCCTTGATTGTATAATTTTTATTTCATCTTAAAGTTTGTGCAAAGGAAATTTTTAATAGTGTAAAGATTTGATAGCAGTATATTAGTAAAAACTACTAAATGAAATGAAAAACCATAATTTAAAAAAAAATATTTGTATTAAAAAATATAAGTGGTCAAATAATAATTTCATCGGTAGTACGCGTAAATTTAAAAAAACTGAAACGTACAGGAGAAGTTTTAATATAATATTTTGCTACAGAGAAATTTTTCAAGGCTTTGCACATTCTCTGCAACAGAGTACCTAACAGAGCCCTGCCACAGATTTTTTGCAGGGCCCTGCAAAAACCCTGCAAGATATTTTCTGACAGGGCTCTAACAGAGATTTTTTTTAAAAACCCTGCAAGAAAGTATCTGGCAAAGCTCTAACAAAGATTTTTTTTAAGGCTCTGCAAATTCTCTGCAACAGAGTACCTAACAGAGCTCTGCTACAAATTTTTTGCAGGGCCTTGCAAATAATCTTTTATAGAGACCTACCAGGTATCTGTAAGAGATCTGTCAAAATAAATTCTGTTATAAAGCTTCAAGCACACTTAGGCGACGCGACACCATACCACACCACGCGACCAATTTTTTGCCGCTTAGAGAAGTTTACATAGAATCAAATGGGAGCCCGCACACTTAGGCGACGCTACACCACACCACACCACGCGACAAGTTTTTTGCCGCTTAGAGAAGTTTACATAGAATCAAATGGGAGCCCGCACACTTAGGCGACGCGACGCGACACTACATCGACACTACGCGACGTTCGTCGCGTGCTTTTATTTTGCAACAAATGCGCTAATCACAACTAAGATTTCGGTGCATTCACAAATATACAAAAATCATCCAACGCTCGGGACTCCACCTTTCCACTCTTCGTCCATTCCCGACAACACACTTATATCACTATCCAGTACATATCAAATTCGGGGTCTCATCATTGAGAAATACGCCAAGTTCAATCCAAAATTTCCCATGACAACGCACAATCCGGGACGCCGAATCGTCTCCTAACCAATCAATCTACGCCAGGAATACAACTACTGTCTATTGACTTCTCTTCCAGGAGCTTGCAAGGCGGTAGACTCCAAGCCAATTTTGCAATCCTCAGCTACAAGTTGAATTTCTTTACTATTATAACATTTCTTTTGCTTCTTAATTTAGATTTCTTTCATTGCATGCTTCGGGTTTTCTGAATATTTACAGTCTTTCTTTGAATGACCTATTTTTTTTTACAGTTGAAACAGTTTTCTTTGATAATTTCCGTTTTTCTCATACGATTGCATAGTATCTAGCTTGAGTTGTTTAGGTGCTCTTCGATGATCATCTTTGATTTCGCTATCATATTGTCGAAGCAAAGCTTTAAGATCTTGTTGATTCTTTGGGACATTTATTCGTATTCTTTGTCGAATAATATTGTTATTTATTCCACCAATGGAACGTATGACTTTCTGCCATTCCAGCTGAGGTTGGTACTACGTATTTTCTCTATTCCGTATTCACATAAACGAACAAGGTTTAACGTCATATACAGGTCCGGGCTCAGGTTTAGTAATCCTCGCTTATTGTTACAAGAATAACAAAATAAAAGGAATGTTATAGAACACTATTTTATATGGAAAATGTGCATGTTTCAAATTTAACAACATTGCAATTGATTTTTATATGTGAAATAATTATATTTCGTTCTGAAAAGAGTATATTATATATATTATACATGTAATGTTTGAATTTAAATATGGTTCTGGCGGTTGGTACTGTTACTCACAAGTACCAACAAAATAATGTAAATAAAGTGCACCTCTAGAATAGACGATCGGATAGATTCAGATTCGTTCTGGTTGTTGTACAAACAAGTTAAATTTGTATATATATATTATTCGTTAATAAATTATTCGTTAATAAGTATTCGTTACTTTACCGATACATATCAATTGGCGACGAGAGAAATTGGAAGAAGTGATCGTAAGTACGTTTGAAAATTGTAACACGTGGTCATTGTTTTTGTGGTTTTTGTTGTGCTCGTTTTTGCGACTATTTATATAATGACAACACCGGTCGTGCAATATACGTCTTTATTGGGTAAGTTGCCAGAATTTAAACAAGAAGATAATTTGGCAATATTTAAGGCAAAACTATCACAATATTTTATTGCAAACGATGTAGCAGAATCGAAGAAAATTGCAATATTGTTAACGGCACTCGATTCGGATGTTTACGAGACATTAAGCAATTTATGTAATCCAGAGGTACCAGAAGCAAAGTCGTTAATGGAATTATGGGGAAAACTCGAGTCACATTATTGTATCAAGGAATCTGTTTTTAATGAACGTTCGAAGTGGTATGATTCTAGTTTACGGTCATGGCCTAGAAATGAAATTTTTGGAGGGGAGGGGGGGGAGGGGGTTAAAATGTCTCGGAAAACAGCAAAAATTTTCCGCGGAAACATAAAATAAAGGTAAAAATTCAATTTAAAGTTGAAAAAAATATAACCTATATTTCGAATAAAATTAAAAAGGCGGCGAGCCTGAAACGTCAAATATAAATTTGACATAAGTCAATGACATAATTAAAAACGAATATTTTTTTCCACAATCGAAATATTAGCATTATATTTTTATATTCAACTGTAAATTGAAAATTTACCTTTATTTTATGTTTCAGTAAATCACAATTGAATATTAAATAATAATAATCAACAACTATTCTAATTTGAAATTCGTCGGCATGTGGTGAAAATTTTAATTATCCAACACGGCAATACCGCAAATTTTTACACCGTAAGTAATTCACGGTTTTATCACAGCGTGTAGCCCCAAAAGATTCAAAAAAGTGTTTTTATTACAAATTCGTCGGCTGAGTATTGGTTTGTTCCAACTCAATTTTATAAAATTTTGAAAACGTTATGTAAGAAAGGTTTCTGAGAGTGACTGAGTAAGACGTACGCGATATACGCGACCACGTACGACCTCGAACCTGATTTTGGGCCTCAGTACCCTCAGTACTCAGCCAACAAATTATTTGTGGTAGGTCACCGATAATTAATTAATGTACCTATTAAATAGAAATATAGGATAATGTGCGGTAAATTTTGTAAAATTATTATATTTTTTATAATTTAAAACTTAATGACAAACTTTTTTTAAATTTAGACTACATGAAATTAATAATAATAGTAATAGGTACTTTGACAATATCTACTTGATAAATAGAATATTTTAAAATATATCAAGCTAACAAAAAATGAAATCATTAAATTAATTTAAATTAAATAAAAAGAAATAAAACTGACCAGCGGTCTGGCGTAAATCAAACACGGATAGACGGGTGACCGGGAATCCGCAGTACTAAGTTTAATAAAAATGTTCAACATTGATCTGTGGACTATGGGGAAGGCAACGGGAAACCACTCCATTAATATTTTATTAGTAAAGTCTTCTTGGCTTAGCCTGGAGGATTGCCAAAATCCGGATTCGGATAGGCACCTGAAGAAGAAGAAAAATATAAATACTTGATGCTAGAAATTCATAAAAATAATACCTCACAAATCTTGCTCATTCTTTTTTACTAATTTATAGATTTTAAACAAATTCCACATTTTAATATAATTTAATTAATACTGTAATTAAAAATTAGTCGATACTAGCAAATACAACGTGATACACAATTTATTGATATTACTATGACTACGTTTAAACAACCAAAGGTAATATTGCCTTGGCAATTAGAAAACCGCCAACTAAACTAGATTATCTCATACATTTTTAATAAATAAATTATTAATTATATTCGTACAAAAAGAATTTTAAAATCCAAAATTGAAAAATTTTGACTAACGCTTTATTAGATAATAATATCCCTAGGGCCTTCCAACTCAACAAAGGTGCTACTATGATGACTCTGGACTTTTTTTGCGTGGATTCTCCTCGTGCCATGGTGGTTTATATAAAATTTTTTATGAAAACTACACTTATTATAATATATAAAGGGAGACCTTTACCCACGTAAACCAGCAGTCTGGCCTAAATCAAACACGGATAGACTCGAGAGCGGGAAACCGTGGTTCTAATCCTGGTTGCGTCAGATTTGTGCTGTGATCTAACAAGTCTAAACTTTACTTGCGGACTACTCGCCAACCCGTCTGCCCAGCGTGGTGAGTTATGGGCAACCCCCCTCTCTCCCCACTTGGGGGGAGTCTAAAAGGGGAGGCCTAACGTTCAGGAGTGGACGTATAACGGCTGATGAAGAAGATAAAGGGAGAGGTAAAACTCGTTTTTGCGTGGATCCTCCTCGTGCCATGGTGGCTTTTACATAAATTTTTGTGAAAACTACACTTATTATAAACATACCCCCAGGTCCGTGGGTTAAGAAAAAGGTGGATCACTGAGAGATGCAACTCGTATTCAATCAATATAAAAAAAATATTATTACCCAACACTAACCTAAGCTTTACTGGTAGATCTCTCTTTTCGGCAAATTTAAGAGTAAAAATACTTATATAATAAATCGAGTCTATTTAAATCACTCTAAATAAGGGATTAATAAAGAAAGCCGTATAAGAAAAGAGTGTAATTTGGATGGCAAATTTTGTGAAAACTTCACTTATTATAAACATACCCCTAGGCCCGTGGGTAAAGGAAAAGGTAGATCATTGAGAGGTGCAACTCGTTTTCAATCAATATAAAAAAAATATCAATACCCAACACTAACCTAAGCTTGACTGGTAGATCTCTCTTTTCGGCAAATTTAAGAGTAAAAATACTTATATAATAAATCGAGTCTATTTAAATCACTCTATATAAGGGATTAATAAAAAAAGCCGTATAAGAAAAGAGTGTAATTTGGATGGCAATTTTTGTGAAAACTACACTTATTATAAACATACCCCTAGGCCCGTGGGTTAAGGAAAAGGTGGATTATTGAGAGGTGCAACTCGTTTTCAATCAATATAAAAAAAATATCAATACCCAACACTAACCTAAGCTTGACTGGTTGATCTCTCTTTTCGGCAAATTTAAGAGTAAAAATACTTATATAATAAATAACTAATAATATAATAGCTTTGTTTGGTACACAACTAGTGTAGTGTAGTGTAAAAAGTGTAGTGTAGTGCACTACACTACACTTCACTACACTGCACTACACTACACTTTTTACACTACACTAGTTACACTAGCTTACTGCGTTTGGTATCACAGTACTGGTGTACACTTTTCTATATATGGCGTTTGGTATGAATAGGTGTAAAAAGTGTAGGTAGTGCAAAGCGTTTGGTAAGAAAACTGGTGCAGTCCACGACTACACTTTCTACACCACCAAAATAGGTAGTGTAAGAAGTGTAGTGTAGTTAACAAGCAGTAAAATTTTAAAAGTTTTCAAGTTGAAAATATATTTAGTTCTATTTTAACAATGGAAAATTGTCGTGGTGTCGTTAAAACCTTTAAACTCAATCGATGAAGAATAGCGAACGAATTGAAGAAGTATAGGGTTTCAACCAGCAGTCTGGCGGAAATCAAACACGGATAGACTAGAGAGCGGGAAACCGCAGTTTTAATCCTGGTTGCGTCGGATATGTGCTGTGATCTAAAAGTCCAAAATTGATCTGCGGACTACTCGCCAACCCGTCTGCCCAGCGTGGTGAGTTATGGGCAAAAATCCCCTCTCCCCCACTTGGGGGGAGTCTAAAAGGAGAAGCCTAATGTTCAGGAGTGGACGAATAACGGCTGATTGTGAAGATTTCAAAAGAAAAGCAGAATGCAGAAGCAATAGAATTCAAAAATAAAAAATTAAACCTGTGTGACACGATGCATAATTTTGCATAAAATTTACATGTAAATGGTAACTAACCAATAGAAAGACCGTATTAGTATCCATCAGACATTTTCATTGGTTAGTTACAATTTACATGTAAATTTTATGCAAAATTATGCATTGTGTCATACAAGCTTTAACAGTAAAAAATCTTGAATTGCTAAGAAGCATGTGAGGCAACACATTTATTTTTAACCACTCAACTCTCTCAACACTAAAAAAAACTCAAATGTTTGTATCAAAAAATCTCTTATATAGAAATAACATTAACTTTTAGGATATAATTATGTACCAACATAATTCTGTTCAGAATTCTATTCTGTGTTTTTTGTACTTCAAATTTTGATGTATTTTGCACATAAGTCGTTTGTACAGGGTAGTTGCCCTAGCGTGCTCTGGTGTAGTTGTGGTTACACTACACTACACTTTTTACACTAGACTACACTACACTAGTTGTGTACCAAACAAAGCTATTTATCAAGTCCTAGTGTACACTAGTGGTGTAGTTCTGGACTGCACCAGTTTTCTTACCAAACAGTTGGCACTACCTACACTTTTTACACCGATTTATACCAAACGCCATATACAGAAAAGTGTACACTAGGGTACACTAGTGTACACTAGGACTGCTGTACCAAACAAAGCTAATAATTACCTTTCCTTACGCGTTTTTTCACTATTGTTCCACCCTGTATAACGACTTAGCCTAAAAATCTGACAGATAGATAACCTAAAATTATGTTTTTGTTACTGTTCCCAGCTTACTTTTACTTTTCAAAAATGTCATAAAAATTATGACATTTCAAATTTAGAAAATAATTTTTTACGGGCAAGTAGATGGTTTCCGCGCAAAAAGTTTTATTGTTTCGTATAGTGGACATTATGGAGCACCTCTACACCAAATATGAATAAGATTGGTGTCCTGACCGTAAACTAGATCTTACCCGTGAATTGTAAATTTGGCACCTATTTAAATGATTTTGAAAAGGATAAATTTGTTATGGGTTTGAAAGACAGTTTGGTATATGATCGAGTAAGTGAAGTGGACCCGACAGTAACAAAATTGGAAGAGATCTATAATATAGCGATTAAAAGGGAACAAGGTTTAAAAAATTCAAGAGAGGCGAAGCAAGCAGATCTACAAATTAAAGAAGAACCTTGCTATAAGTTAAATAACGGAGGGAGACAAAACCAACCGAGTGGTACAAGAAGAGAGGAACACACCCAAGTAAACCGTTTTTCGAGGTGTTCCTGTTGTGGTGAAGTCGGTCACAAATGGGATTGGTGCAGATTAAAACAAGCAAAATGTTATAATTGTGGAAGGAAAGGGCATATATCAAAAATGTGTAAACAAAAACGAACAAATTATCTGGAAGTTGCGAGGGGAGAGGAAGAAGCTAGAAGTGATTTATGTATTAATAAGGTTAATGAGTTTGTGAAAATAAATAATGAATTCTATGCAGATGTTTTTATAGATCGAATACCCATTAAAATGGAGATCGACTCGGGGGCGGCAATTTCAGCAATGTGTTGGCCAACCTACATTAAATATTTTAGGCACATACCTCTGCAAAAAAGTAATACGATATTGAAATACTATAATGGTACTTCGTTTGCAACTGCAGGACAAATACTGGTCACATTAAGTTTAGGAAAAATTCAAAAACAGGTCAAGTTATTAATAATCAAAGGAAATGATGCTGCTCCACTACTGGGCAGAGATATAATGAAAATGTTTGGCATAACAATAACGATAAATAAGATATTAGAAGATGCTAACTCGGAAGCACTTGGGGAACTGTTAAAGAAGTATAAGCAACTTTTTGAGGATAAGTTGGGACGCTACAAGTACGAAAAAGTCAGGTTAACGATAGCCAAAGATGCAATACCTAAATACTTGAAGCCAAGACCGTTACCTTTTACTTACAAGAACAAAGTCAGCGAAGAGTTAGAACGTTTGGAAAGAGAAGGAGTGATTACACCGATAAATAGTTCGGAATGGGGGACCCCGTTGGTTCCGGTTCTAAAAGCAGACGGTTCGATTCGATTATGTGCTGATTATAAAGTCACAGTAAACCCAGTCATATCAGATGATAAATTTCCTTTGCCAAATATCCAGGAATTGTTTGCATCACTCGAAGGGGGAAAAAGTTTTTCGAAGCTGGATTTGAGCCACGCCTACAACCAATTGGAGTTAGAAGAAAATTCTAAGCTGCTATTAGCATGGAGCACACATAAGGGTTTGTACAAAATGGAAAGAGTACCCTTCGGAACCAAACCTGCTTGCTCCATTTTCCAACGTATAATGGAAAAGACACTAAGGGGATGCGAGAAGACTGCGGTATTTTTAGATGATATCGTTGTGACTGGAAGAAATCAGGAAGAACATGTCAAGAATTTAGAGGAGGTTTTCAAGAAATTATCAGACGCAGGTTTTAAGTTAAAGAAAGAAAAGTGCGCATTCTTTCAAGAAGAAATAACATATTTAGGTCATAAAATAAGCAGCGAAGGTTTACGTAAAGACCCTTCAAAAATTAGGGCAATTATAGATTGTGAGATACCGAAGACGTTAACCCAGTTAAAATCTTTTTTAGGTATGATTAATTACTATTCTCGGTTTATTGAGAACATAACTCAAATGTTACAACCTCTTTACGAGTTATTAAAGAGTAGCAACGACAAACAACAACTCCGGTGGAATGGACGATGCCAAACAGCATTTGACAAGGCAAAAGAAGTGATGATTTCGGACAATGTGCTGGTACATTACAATCCAGAACTTCCTGTTAAAGTTAGTTGCGACGCAAGTGCATATGGAGTAGCAGGAGTTTTATCGCATGTTTACGAAGATGGCACAGATCGACCCATTTGCTATGTTTCACGCACCCTAAATATCAGCGAGAAAAACTATTCAATGTTAGATAAAGAGGCATTAGCAATATTTTATTCGGTCAAGAAGTTTTTCCAGTACTTGGTGGGTAAAAGGTTTATTTTAACAACGGATCATAAACCGTTAATCTATCTGTTTGGAAGTAAAAAGGGATTGCCTACAATGGCGGCGGGAAGATTGCACAGGTGGGCGATTTTTTTAAACAATTTTGATTTTGAGATTAAATACGTCCAAGGAAAAGATAATTCGAATGCAGACTGTTTGTCACGATTACCACTAAACGAATTCCCCCAAGTTAGTGCAGAATTTAATCATGTCAACTTTATACAAAGCGATTTTGGAGCACCAATATCAGCAAAAGATATTAAAGAATCTTTGAAGGAGGATGTGGTATTGGCAAAAGTGTATACGGAAATACAGAACGGTTGGAAAGATTACACGATGGAACAAGATCCAAGTTTTGGCCCGTACCTAAGCCGGCAAAAAGAGTTGACTTTGGAAGATGGAATAATAATGTGGGGGCATAAAGTGGTTATACCGTTACAGTTTCGACAGAAACTATTAGAAGAATTACATTTGGCACATAGCGGGGTGGTAAAGATGAAAAGTCGAGCTAGGTCGTATTTTTGGTGGCCAAAAATGGATACCGAAATAGAAAATATGGCAAGAACGTGTGAAATTTGCAATCGATTTAGACCAAATCCCCCAAAGTCGGAAGTTCTACGATTCCAAGAAGCAAAAGCAGTTTTTGAAAGGGTTCACATAGATTTTTTTGGTCCAGTGCAAGGAAAAATGTATTTGGTGCTTGTAGATGCATATAGCAAGTGGCCAGAAGTGGTGCAAATGAGCTCGACTACTGCGGATGCGACGTTAGATGTTTTGCGACAGATTTTTGCAAAATTTGGAATCCCGAGACAAGTAGTGTCAGATAATGGCCCACAATTTGCGTCAGGCGAATTTAAAAGTTTTTGTGGAGCAAATGGAATTATTCATAGTTTAAGCCCCCCGTATCACCCAGCTTCGAACGGTGCAGCAGAGAATGCCGTTAAGTCAATTAAGTCAGCTTTGCAAAAGGCTTTAGAAGACCCAAAAAATTCGGACATATCAGCAAGCCGTATTCTGTCACGATATCTATTAATATATCGTTCGACAGAACACTGTACTATTAAAGCAACTCCGGCTTATCAAATGTTTGGTAGGGAAATAAGAACAAGATTTGATGCGCTTAGACCAGAAAAGAATGAAAAGTTTCAAGATCAAATAGTTATGAAAGAGGGAAGAAACCAGTTATTCAAGGAAGGAGATGAGGTTTATGTAAAAGACTATAGAAACAGAAATAAGACATGTTGGATAAGGGGAAGAATTGCAAAAGTTTGTGGAGTAAGAACGTACCTATGCAAAGTACCGGGCTATGGTATATGGTGGAAAAGGCATTTAGATCAGATATTTAAAACAGCACCGAATCTGGAAGAAGAGATATCCCAAACTGGAGAATTAAAGGAAGTAGTAACGTTCCCAGAAACAAGTACAGAAATAAGCGAAAGGAGGAACGAACAAGAACAAACGGAAGAAAGAAATCCTTTGCAAGCAAGCCAGGCAGAGACTAAGGAAGGAGAAGCAAACAACGAAGAGGAAGAAGAATTTTCAATACCACAGGAAGAAGCGGTACAAGCGAGCATGGTAAATCGTCCTCGGAGAAATATAATTAGACCAGCACGATATCGAGATGCAGCGGATTAAAAGACTAAGAGGTGAAGAGTGTAATGTTTGAATTTAAATATGGTTCTGGCGGTTGGTACTGTTACTCACAAGTACCAACAAAATAATGTAAATAAAGTGCACCTCTAGAATAGACGATCGGATAGATTCAGATTCGTTCTGGTTGTTGTACAAACAAGTTAAATTTGTATATATATATTATTCGTTAATAAATTATTCGTTAATAAGTATTCGTTACTTTACCGATACATATCAATACACATACATATAATATTAAAGAGAGAATGAGATGCATATAGAAGGGTCGAGATCAGGTAGTATGTCTTCGAAAGATGCATAACAATGAATATGATTTTAAACATAAATTTAAATTATTTTTTAAACATTAGTAAATTTTATTGTAATAAACAAAAAATTTTTTTGTTATTCCGGGTTATAAATGACCTCTTAACGTACTTGTTCTGAGAACAATAAAGGAGGTCTTTTCTTGAAAGGTCACCTCAAGGGGGACCGACCCGAACTTTATTTTGTTCTAGAACAACAACAACTTTTATTATGTCCTAAGACTATAAAAACCAAACTTTATTAGGTCCTAGGACTTATAAAAACAGTCTTTGTTCGGGTACTGTAGCTGTAGCTGACACTTGGCATCTGCGGAGCAAATGCGGGCCACAGCCCGCTTATCTTCTTCATCTGGTTGTGAGACCTGACGTAGAGAATTTTTTACAGGGATTTCAAACCCGAGGAGCGGCGTTGAGCCGGTGTCATGATTATTATTGCGCTGTAAAGTAAGCACTGCGGGGCCGGGGGCTAACGTCGAATTGTCCGCGCGTGCACGCACGCGTGGGGCAATCCTCGTGCCCGCGGCGGCGCGAGTGCTTACCTTAGGCTCATCTACAAGGCTAAAGCATCATCGCACCGTTCCACGTTTCATTAAAAAAAAAAAAAAAAAAGAAAATATATACAACAATTTACAAATTTTACAATGGTCTAATAATGGGTGCTGAGAGAGAAAGCACAAGCTGAAAAAAAAAGAGTTAGTTGGACATGTTGAGACGAATAAATTGTAACCTCCCTCAGGATGGCGTGATATTCTTATTGGAACACGCCATCTTCAGAGTCGGAATCTGAATACTCAGCGTCCGGGGCCGGGTTGTTTTGTTGCGGGGATCTGAGATGGGGAAGCAGTATAACTGATTTGAGAACAATTATGTCCTTTGGTCGGGGCGTCCTTGGGTAGTCGTTTGTATCGTAACGACCTAGGGCTTGAATGAGCGGATTGGGGCAGTCAGCTTTTTAGGTATAGTTTAGATGTTAAATCTTTAAGAAGGGCATTTTTTTCAGGGCCCTTTTAATTTAATCAACAGATGGCGCCTACTTAAATATTTTTATAAAATAAGAGGAATTTGCGGGTCCGTTGACTTAGCCCCCCCAAGTTAAAATTTTTTCTCAAAAAGCTAGCTCCCGAATCCTTATAGCTAGCACCAGCTAGCACCCAAGTATGAAAGCTAGCACCGTTATAGTTTTTTCACAAATCGCAACTGAATCCGGGGGGGGCCAAGTCAACGCTAGCCCCCCCAAGTTAATATTTTTTCTCAAAAAGCTAGCTCCCGAATCCTTATAGCTAGCACCCAAATATAAAAGCTAGCACCGTTATAGTTTTTCCGCAAACCGTAACTGAATCCGGGGGGGGTCAAGTCAACGCTAACCCCCCTTCTCAAAAAGCTAGCTCCCGAATCCTTATAGCTAGCACCAGCTAGCACCCAAGTATGAAAGCTAGCACCGTTATAGTTTTTCCACAAATCGATATTGAAACCATTGCACAGTAGGGTATGTGGCTTCAAAAAGTGGCAATAAATGAAATTCTATTTTATCGGATTTATAAGTTAGATATATATTTTGGGGCTTTTAGTAGTATCTAAAAAATACTTTGCATAATTGTTTGCACATTTATTTACTTAAGAAATGAGTTTATTTAAAAAAAATTAATTTATCGGCAAAAAAAATAGGAAGAGCTTTAAAGCTTTCAAATTTGGAAAGTATGTACCTATTAAAACATCTAAAAAAGTAATAGCAAAGCTCAGGAAGAAAATAAAATATTTAAATCCCAATTATTATTATTATCCGCAAAAAAAAACTAAAGTTAGTAATCATATTCAAATCTTCCGTTTTTCAGGTGCATGTCAGTGCTCCCCCCTCCCTCACTTTTGAATTTTTGGATGAATTTGGTGTCCAATGTTAGAGCATTGTTTGAGCTTGAATGAGCTTTTATTATTTTTGTTTAATCTTTTTTTTTTTAGTTATTTTAATTTTATTGGCGTTATTGTTTGAAGTTATTGAAGTTATTGGCGAAAAACTACTGGGTGAGGAGGGGGGGAATTGTAGACATGTTTTTCCGTTTTTCTTCTCATTTTGAATTTATATGTGCAATTGATGTTAATCGATAAAGCTTCGTTTTTTTTCGACTAAACACCGAGCAACATGCGTTAATTCGTAATGTTTTAAAAATTTATTATTTCGGCAAAACGGTAGTATTACCCAATTGCTTCACTATTTCCGACTAACAGATATTTGATGAGCCCCAAAACATTTTAGCCATTGAATCATAAATTTTTTTTTATTAGCAACAATAACAACGTTAAGCTGCTTCAAATCAATATTAGATTTTCACAGCATGATTTCTATTTCGGTAAATTTTAAGGTTGCGAAGTTATTGGCAAAAAACTACTGGGGGGGGGGGGGAGTTGTAGACATGTTTTTCCGTTTCTCTTCTCATTTTGAATGCATAAGTGCAATTGATATTAATCAATAGAGTTTTGCTTTAGCCTGAATGAGCTTCAATGAACAAGAGTTTAAGTTAATTTTTTACAAAGTTAAAGATAGTTGAAATTTTTGACTAAACTCCGAGCAACATGCGTTGAATTTTAAGTTTTTGTAAATCTCTTAAGTTGATAATCTACATACTTTGAATATACATAACTTCTCTAAATACGCAATATTTTATTTTTTACAAACATAAAATTTATTAAAATCGAATAATTTACCGTAATAGAAATCATGCCGAGAAAATCTAATATTGATTTAAAGCAGCTTAACGTTATTATTGTTGCTAATAAAAAAAAATTTATGATCCAATGGTTAAAATGTTTTAGGGCTCATCAAATATCTGTTAGTCGGAAATAGTAAATCAATTGGGTAATACTACTGTTTTGCCGAAATAATAAATTTTAAAAACATTACGAATTAACGCATGTTGCTTGGATGTTAGTCAAAAATTTCAACTATTCATAGCTTTGCAAAAAATTAACTTAAACTCTTGCTCACTAAAGCTCATTTAGGCTCAAAGGAAGCTCTATCGATTGACATCAATTGCACACATAAATTCAAAGTGAGAAGTAAAACTTCAAACCATGTCTACAACTTACCCCCCTCCTCACCCAGTAGTTTTTCGAGGACAACTTCGAGATTTTTGAAGCTCAAACAAAAATAATGGAAGCTCATTCAGTTCATTTGAGTAAAATATAGAGAATTTACATATATCCAGAGTAAGAGATTTTGAAAAACTTAAGATTTAACGCATGTTGCTCGGAGCTTAGTCGAAAATTTTAACTATCCATAACTGTGTAAAAAATTAACTTAGTGTTGCTCTCTGAAGTTTATTTAGGTTCAAACGAAGCTTTATCGATTGACATCAATTGCACATACAAATTCAATATGAGTAGAAAAATTAAAAAACATATCTACTATGTAGTTTCTTCTAGTTCTCCTAGAGCTCATCCACTAGTTTTTCTCAAATAACTTCGAGACCTTTGAGGCTCAATCGAAAATAATGAGAGCACATTCAAGCTCAAATAATGCTTTAACGTTTGACACCAAATTCATCCAAAAGTTCGATAGTGGGGTAGGGGGAGGACACTGACATGCACCTGAAAAATGGAAGCTTTAAATATGATTAGTAACTTTAGTTTTTCTTGCGGACAATAATGATAATTGGGATTTAAAAATTTCATTTTCTTGCTGAGCTTTGCTATATTCACGTTTTACTTGAGACGTATTTACACATACTTTCCAAATTTGAAAGCTTTAAAGCTCTTCCTATTTTTTTTGCCAATAAATTAATTTTTTTTAAATAAACTCATTTCTTAAGTAAATAAATGTGCAAACAATTACGCAAAGTATTTTTTAGATACTACTAAAAGCCCCAAAATATATATCTAACTTATAAATCCGATAAAATAGAATTTCATTTATTGCCACTTTTTGAAGCCACATACCCTACTGTGCAATGGTTTCAATATCGATTTGTGGAAAAACTATAACGGTGCTAGCTTTCATACTTGGGTGCTAGCTGGTGCTAGCTATAAGGATTCGGGAGCTAGCTTTTTGAGAAAAAATATTAACTTGGGGGGGCTAGCGTTGACTTGCCCCCCCCCCCGGATTCAGTTACGGTTTGCGGAAAAACTATAACGGTGCTAGCTTTTATATTTGGGTGCTAGCTGGTGCTAGCTATAAGGATTCGGGAGCTAGCTTTTTGAAAAAAAATATTAACTTGGGGGGGCTAGCGTTGACTTGGCCCCCCCCCGGATTCAGTTGCGATTTGTGAAAAAACTATAACAGTGTTAGCTTTCATACTTGGGTGCTAGCTGGTGCTAGCTATAAGGATTCGGGAGCTAGCTTTTTGAGAAAAAATTTTAACTTGGGGGGGCTAAGTCAACGGACCCGGAATTTGCTATATTTAAAATAGAGCAAATTCGTTGAGATAATACTATTCTATAAACAATATTCTTGATCTTAAGCTATTTTGAGTTCGTAATATTTATTTATAAAAACACAATTCATGATTAAAGTTTAATTATCTTTTTTTGTAAGTGAGTGTGTTTTGACATACTCAATACGAACTCAAAATAGCTTAAGATCAAGAATATTGTTTATAGAATAGTATTATCTCAACGAATTTGCTATATTTTAAATATATCAAATTCCTCTTATTTTATAAAAATATTTAAGTAGACGCCATCTGTTGATTAAATTAAAAGGGCCCTAAAAAAAATGCCCCTCTTAATGAAGGAGTCCAGGGGCTTTACTCCGGAAGCCGCCTGGAGTTGTCTATTTGTGACAAACCATGGGGCATCCATGGCTTGCCTTATGCAGATGTTTTGCATAGTTTCCAATCTTTTCATTTGATTGGAAGATGCGAACCCCCATGCCGGGACTGCGTACGTAAGGACCGGGCGGATGCAATAAAAGTGCATAATTTGTCGACGCGCCAGATAAGCACAGAAACTGTCTGTGAAACAAAAGCTGTCGCGTGGTGTGGTGTGGTATCGCATCGCCTAAGTGTGCGGACACCAAGGCGAGCGATGTTGCTCAGCGTCGCGTAGTGCCGCGTCGCCTAAGTGTGCGGGCTCCCATTTGATTCTATGTATACTTCTTTAAGCGGCAAAAAACTTGTCGCGTGGTGTGGTGTGGTGTCGCGTCGCCTAAGTGTGCTTAAAGCTTAAAGCTCTGGCAGAAATTTGCCAGGACCCTGCAGAGAAATTTTAATTTTACCAGGGAAAAATGTTACTTGGGTAGTTACTATTTACATGTAAATTTTATGTAAAATTATGCATCGTGTCATACAGGGTTAACGATTTTTTACTAATGTAATATTTTAATATTCTAATCAGTATAGCTGGCCTATCAGCCCTCCAAGAGATGACGTTTACTTCTGGAACACACTATAATATACGCATTACAAATTTTGAAACCATTTGAAAAATGTATCTAGAAACCATTTTATTTTTTGACTAACATAAGTTCTATAAGTTCAAAATGGATTCAATCAAAAGTTATTATTTGTAAATAATTTAGCAATCGAATTTGTAAATGAACCTTCAAGATAAACCAACTTAAGGTGGCCGATTCACATGTTATTTGGCAATAAGAAGTAAATCCCACTGCATTTAAAAAATACTTCATCTACAGCTACAAAAACTTTACAGGTTGTTCGTCAAAGCTTCCTGTGTAACATATTGAAATATGAAGCGTAAAAGATAATTATTAACGTAACAATTAAATAAATAAAGTGATGGCGCGTATCGCATTACTATTCTCATGATTACGCAAAAACTAATACATATATATTGTTGAAATTATAATATATGATCAACAAAATAATATCAAAGATGTATCTTTTAAAATCGAATTAATTGATTTAATCATAAACAAAATCAGTGGGATATTAAATCCTGCTATCAATTTCCATATAAAATGTAGTTAAGAGTTTGTGGGCGATAGGTGTATTCCACACAAATTTCGATTGATAATTTTATTGAAACATAACGAAACGAATAACAAATAACAAAATAACAAATAACGAAAACGAACGTGCAGTTAACCAAAACAAACTTGGAGTCCTGGATCCTTTGAACTACCTCGATCGACTTGAACTAACTTGATTGTGTTGAATTAACTTGCTGTACTTGACCGTCTTGACCACAACTCTTGAACCTCTGATCACCACTGAACTACCTTCTTATCGTTCAGGTGGTTACGGACTTGAATGCCGAACGTGTTGCCAACCTGAGCAAGAAAAGGCGCCAATATTTTTGAATTTAAAATAGGATCGCCACAAGTTAAATACATAGATGGCGATAAAATATCTCATTTATGCATCTAGAGAAATTAATTTTGATTAAATAGGGGATCATTGAGTGACTTCTTTTTCCGTAGCTATGTTTTTCTTTGTCTTATCCCAATTTAGAAATACAAAAGACAGAGAAACTGTATAGGTACGAATATGACATTCTAAAATTGTTTGTTTATGATACAAAAACTCTGTGACGTTTAGGCTGTTTGAAAAATCATACATATATTTTATATGAAATTCCTTAGCTCACTATAATCTAAATTGTTATTTAAAGATTTCTGCACACATTCAAAGTATACTTATAACCGCCTATATGCAACAAAATGCATGAATGTCTGTGGAATTTTATCTTCCACTTGATAGTAAAAGGTGTGATAAAGATTACATAATATTATAATTGCTCGCGTATTATTTGCTTGCTTATTTTAACTTATTTAAAAAAATATTAATAATACATTAATATGATGTACTACCTTTCAACATAATTGAAATTAATTATAGTGTTGTAAATTTCTTTTATGATAATAATAGATACCTACTTACTATTAGGACTGGGCGATATTGGAAAATCGATATCGATAATTAAAATTTTTTTTTATTGATAATTGATAATTTCGATTAATAGATAATTCATCGATAATTATCGAAGTCGTAAGGTGACTTTAAATAGTATTATCTTGTATACACTGCTAACATTGTAAAATATCGATAAAAATCGTTATTTGATGATAAATAGGTATATATATTGATAATTATCAAAATACGATCGATTACTATCAATATTGATGGATAAATGTATTAGTATAGTAGGTAAGTATATTAAAATTTATTTTTTTGAACAATAATAATTATGAACAATTTAAAATCTTTAAATTTGACAAATTTTAAAAGCTCCTGTGAGTAATTTGGTAACCCATTATACGAGGATTACAGGAAAGATCGGTTAACTGCCTCAATGTTTGGTAAAATTATTAGAAAACGCTCGCACACATCATGTCATAGCTTTGTTAGAGCAGTTTTGTATTCTTCTGATATTGAGACTGATGATATGAAATTTGGAAAAGTACATGAGAATATTGCCAGTGTATTGTTCGCAAAAAAGCACAATGTGGTGGTTGAACGTAGTGGCTTACACATTGACGTAGACCATGGTTTTTTAGCAGCCAGTCCAGACGGTACGTATTTTTAATAATTGGGAAAAAATAATTTGTGTGAACAAAATGAATATGATAATTAGAAAAACCATTTTCAGGATTAATAGGTGGAGACTCCCTCATTGAAATAAAATGTGTACCTTCTATAGCTAGGAAAAATATAACGCTCGAAGATGCCACAAAAGAAGTTAAAAATTTCTTTTTAGAAATGAGAGATGGTAAACTTCGTTTGAAAAGAAACCATATGTATTACTATCAGGTATCAAATTTTACTACAGCTCTCCCTTTCAATACAATATGCATATAATGTAACTTAAATACTCTTATTTTAGGTGCAGGGTCAACTAAATATATGTCGAAGGGAGACTTGTTACTTTGTTGTATTTATTGATAAAGACAAGGATATTTATACAGAAGTAATAAGTAGAGATCGACAATTTTGGTTCAATGAAATGCTCCCTTCTCTTAATGCATTTTACACGGAGTGTATCTTGCCAGAAATTATTCTGAAGAGAATACCAAGAGGGAAAACTTGCAAAGAATCTACATCAATTGTATAAGCTAAGGCAGCTTACCAAAATAAACAGGCTACCAAAAAGAAAAAAAAATAAGTAATTGTTACTTTTTCTTTTCCGCTTTCTCTTACTAAAACATAATTTTTTTATAGGAGTTTAAGCAAGCCAAGCACGCTGCAACTGAATGAATGACTGAAACGGAAACTTTCATGAAAAAGGGAATAAATCTAATTTTGGAATATAAATGAGTTACACATCGTTTCTATAAATGTAATTATAATTTTTAGAGACGGTTATTTGCCTTGTAGGCAATGCGATCAACTGCGAATGCGAAGTACCGGGTTCAAATCCGAAGAAGGGAGACTTTCTTATGACTAGTCTATGGTTCGGAAGGCACGTTAAGCCGGTGGTCCTCCTGGGTTAATGAATCGCCATCATTAACATAAAAACCAGGGTTACAGACGCGTCTGGAGGCCAGTCTAGCAAACTACCCATCGGACGTTAAACAATTTATATGCTCACAGATCTAGCACTGCCAAGGAAACGACGCAGATGCTGGAAATAAACAGATCAACAGATCTAAAAAAAAGTTAAAGAAGAAGAAGAAGTAATTATAATTTCAGGTTTCCATTGCTATACCTACTTATTTGTGAGTCAAACGGATATATTTGTATTATAGCAAAATCGTTCTTAAAGTCTACATATTACAGCAACAGCGGATAAATCCGAATTTTTTTTAACAGTAAAACTTTGCAAAAGCTTATGGGTTAGTAATTTGGACAAAACTGGGAAAGTCGGTAGAATTTGTAGTGGCACAAGAGAAAATTCAAGACCAATTTAACCACTAATAAACATATTAAGCGAGACTATGAGGATCGGAACAAAGACGCAGCGCAGCATGCTTTTAACTGAAGGGAAGAAACTCTGCAGATTTAAAATTTCCATAATAATTATTAATAAATTATTAAATTAATATTGAATATTTTTATGTTTCTTATTTTTCAATAAACCTTGCATAAATATTAATTTTCTATAATACAATTGAGGAGCAGACATTCTATATGCAGTTTGTCCAATGTAGAAAATACAAAGTGCAGTTTGTTCAATACATTTTTTAGCTGTTTTGCAAAACCGCCAATCGAATATTTGCTTTATTTATGGATACTTCATAGTGTAATTTACACTGGGTTATTGCAAAAATTACTTTTTTTTATAACTTATCATTTAAACCTGTGGTAGTTTTACTGCTCTCGTGAAAATTTCAGAAAATGGACATACTGCATATAGAATGTCTGCTCCTCAATTATGGTATTTTTCGGCAAAACCAGGTACTATGTAAATCCATAACATGAATTTCCATACTCTACTAAAATACGTTGTTCTTTTCAATAATGTTTGTTATATTTTATTTTTACTAGAATAATATGATTATTTAACAACAAATTAAATTGTAGTTAGCAACTAAAATTTTACTAAAATCGGTTTTATAATATTAAAATAAATTCTGTCAAAGTTTTAAACTGATGCATACACGCTATAAATAGGTGATTTGAACGTAATGCTTCGTTGCGATTAAATTATCTTTACTTACATTAAATTAATACTCTAACGTTATGCATTTTGTGACGTCAGACAGAGATTAGACTGTTACCGGAGAGGCTCAAAACTATTTTCTAATAGTACAGTACCTGGATACCTATTATGTGAGCGGCAAAATGTGCCGCTTTCTTTCACTGTCACGCCCGACATCTATCGAGCGTGAATCACAACTTTTAAGATATTTGACACCTTAAAGGTCAAATCAAATTATAATATTAATTTTGTTTTATTAAAATTATTTATTGAAACGCCCTGGTATAAGCAATGATTAATTACGATTTTGTATGACATTGTAGTAGAAATTTTTTAAACGAAAGGCAACTAATATGAGCACATTCTTTTCTTTAAAAAATTATATTATTATATGTCCCTATTTAGCAGTGTTTTATTTCTTTACTTATGTCTACCAAACTTCTAAAAAACCTAGCGCCGCTACTGCTTACAATTTTGAGGTTAGTAGTTAGTACCAGCACCAGCAGCATAATCAAAACAATCAACTAATCAACAGAACACCACAGAATTTCTGCGTGCTAACCATACCAACCATACTGAGTTATTTGATTTTTAAGTGATTATATTGCTGAAACTCACTTAACTGATTCGCTGTTGGAATCAAATTAAAGAGTGAATTTAAAATTAAGATTCTACTGGGTCATTGGTAAAATCTACTTTTACTCCAGGCTAAAATGTTTGATTTTGGAGATACATTAGCTCTAATGTTAGGACTTGCTATTAGTGTTGTGGGCATTTTGGCATGTTTAGGTGCCTATGCGAGGAAACGAGCATTAATGGAACATCTTTAAGAGAAAAAAATCAGTAAGGTTATTAAATTTCAACAAAGCTTTCATTGTTTCACTGTAACTTGGTTTATTTTTAGGTTGTTCCAGGCGCTTACTAATTATTATTAATAACATATTTATCTAAACAATTTTATATTTTTAATATCAAGTAAAAATGTAGTATCTCGATAATTTTTTTTCTTAATCCTTTTTTTTACTCAATTCTTCTCTTTGACTTTTATTTAGATCTGCGTCGTTTCTTTCGCAGTGCTAGGTCTGTGAGCATATAAATTGTTTAACGTTCGATAGGTAGTTTGCTGTGTTAATGAATTAACACAGGAGGACCACCGGCTTAACATGCCTTCCGAAGCACGAAGACTACATAAGAAAGTTGCCATTCTCCGGATTTGAACCCGGTACCTGGCATTCTCAGTTGATCGCATTACCTACAAGGTAAATAACCGTCTACAAAATTAATATTCCATAATAAACTGGGCGACTGTGTTTGTATAATATTCAGAGCATAAAGAGAAGTAACGCACATTTTGTATAAAAATTGCCAATGTAAAAATATGGAATTGAGCGATACTCTTATTTTTCGAGTTGAGGACTCGCCATTAGTGAAGAGGCATTCAGATAAGATAAGAAACTTTGATTGATTACCAAACCTATTGGCAGTACTGGATTCTACCATCCAAATACAATCTCCTATGTGCATGCAGCTTAACTGAGTGAGCCATAGGCGATTTGAAACATATTCTCAGAAATTTTAATCCGTATTATTACGTAAACGGAAGGATAATTACAACAAGAATGATGCTGCGCATTTTTAAATATCAAAATATTCAATATGGCGAACGGCTTCTGACTTAGAAGAATAGGATCCCCCATCTTCCTACCTAAAAGCGAGCGCTTAAGCGTATATATATGTATATTAAGGTTTATCACTGAACCATCTCTAATCGCTTGCAAATTTTAAGCTTTCAGGTAGGAGGTAGGGAGATTTCTATGGACCATGGTTATGGGCGCCCATATAAAATGTTTTCAGTAGGGGCCATTGTATATTTAATCGTGTATCGTTTCCCATCGAATTCTTGAAAAAACCCGCCGTAGGCGAAATTTTTGGTTTTTTCAAGGTCAAATGCCCTTAGATCGACTTTAGGAATATTTAGATATATTTTTGTACAGTAAAATTAAGCAATTTTTATGAAAAAAAAATGAATCTTTAATTTTAATCAATTAATTAAAAATTTTAGAAGAAGTTAGAAAAAGGCATACTATAGGCATCCATAGGTATAAGCAGAGGCTGTGTGCTTCTGAAAATTTTCTCGTTGTAACTTTAGATGTAGTTTTACTATTTTAATAATTCAATCTGTACTTTATAGTGTTACATTTTATTAATTTATGTATTTTGTTTTATGTTTTGAATCTATTGTAACTAATAAGTATGAATGAATACTTTTGGTGGATTTCTCAGTAGGGGCAACGGCCCCCACTGGCCCTCCCCTATGGGCACCCATGACCATGGTCAATATCATCAGCTACTAATAAATTTAATTGTAATTAAATTTACGGAAATTTATAGTTGAGAAGAGGTCTAATAAGTAATAATCTAAAAGTAGATATTAAACTTATACTTCTATTACAGAATTTTTAACACAACAGTAATAAATATAGTCAGGACCGTCATCAGGATTCAAAGTTCATTGAAATAATTAGCAAACAAATTATAAAATCAAAAGACACCTTATCGGATTACATGTTTCAATCTCATCCACGATTCTACTCGTGAAACTGATATCATCAGACCCGCACTGGTTTTTTATGAAAATATAAGTTACTTACCAATTCTTCAAAAAAACCTTGGATCCTTTTGGTCTTGACTGTACAACTACCTTTGTGATAATAAATCTGTTAGAAATTGCAAGTACCCTTTTTAAATTTAGGGTTATGTAACTTGCTGTTTTTGCCACCTCTCAACTATAAATTTCCGTTTATTTTGTATAAGGTCAACTATTACACGTTTTTATGAAATTCAAATTTCATTTTAAACTACTTTTAGTAATTAAATTTAATGTAATCACAATGATTACGATTTAGTAATACTAAAAAGTAGTAAAACTGCAATTAATTTGTCTTTCAATGTTGGACATACTTGACATAGAATGTTTTATGGTTTATTTTGCACGACTTAAAATGCTTTTAGAACGTATTTTTGTACGTAAAATTGTAGCAGTTTTTATATTGTTTAAGGTGGCAGATCAATAGGGGCTGAACTTGTGTAAAGTTCAATTCAAAAACGAATAATCGTAGGAAGTTGAAATTTTTAGAATATACGTAAAATAGGATTTTACTTCACATAAGCTATTTTTCATTTAAAAAAAATTAATATAAAATTTTTTTTTTTTAATTTTCTATAAAATAAATTTTTGTTTTAAATACAAAATAGCTTATGTTATGTAAAACCATCTTTTATGTATATTCTAAAAATTTCAACTTTCTATGGTTATTCGTTTTCGAGATGAACTTGACACTAGAATTGAAGCAATATACATGAAATTTCAAATTTTAACCAATCAGAAGTAAAGGATCGAGTAATATCAATAAAATACACCAATAAAATATCATTAAACAACTAGTGACATCTGTTGAATATTATTATCTACTCCTATTGATTTAGGACCTTAAAATTTAAAAAAATTGCAGAGAAAATGCTGCTACTAAATTTTTTTTATTACAGAATTATTACTATTGGTGATAAAATTGCAAGTGTAAAGAATTTCTGTAAGATGGAAGAACTGTTGATATTAGAGGTGAGAACTATCTGGCTAACAAGAATTTTACACTCGCAATATCAAATAAATAAAAATAAATTTCACAATAAATTGATAAACTTCCATTACAATAATTTATTAACTGATAAAACTTGAAAATGTAACAATTAAATTCAAACAATACAAAAATACTACTCTACTAGAAAACTACATACATAATATAATCACTGAAGGAAAAAGCAACTTTTTTAAATTAAAATTATTATCTAATCTTAAAAAAAAGTATTATTAAAATATAAACAAAAAAATGAGGTGTTCAACTACAAACTATGTTGGATGATAAAATAATAGTATTATTATTAATAGGAATAATACAATAAAATAAATGAAAAATAGTTAACTACAAACTAAGCTTTAAATTGAAGACAAAGTAACAGTATTATTATTTATTGATTAATTGATGAATTCTAGAAATTAAATAGGTATTGTACTCTTTATGGTTGATAGGGTCTACTTTAACTGCAACAGTTTTTAAACGTGCTTCATCCTAAAAATTAATATTTTAAAAATAATACTTTGCAAATAGTTAATTATTATTACATTATAGCTTTCCATTTTAGCTCGGCACTTGATTACAAACTGTTTAAAATGAGCTTTGTCTGCAATTTCTGTTAAACTTTCTGGATTATTTTCCACTGCTTCTCCAACTTCTTGGGAAGTCATTCCAAGAACTTTTTCGGCTTCTGAAGCAAACATGCTGATCCATTCATTTCCACTCCAATCTCCAACATTCATCTACGAATTTAAATTAAAAGTGTTTAAAAAATACTAAATGTCATTTTAATGCATACCGATCCCAACAATCTATATTTGAAATTAGGATATTCTCGATTGCATTTTTCACAACGAAACATTCCATTTTGTAAATCAACAATTTTTTTATTGCAATCATCTGCCGGACAAGCTTTATAATAGCAATTTTCTGAACGAAATAACAAAATGGTTCCTTTGGTTTGAAAGTAATCACCTTTTTCAGAAGTGCCTAAACCTTGATTTTGGACCTCCTTAAAACTTAACCACGGTGTTGAAAAATTACCACTCGTACTTCTAAGCAAAAATTATAACCATAATTATTCAATAAAATAATAAATATCATTTTAATTTTACTTAGCACTAATATTGGTAACATTTTCATTTGATCCACCATTATCATACCATCCACGTAAAACATGAGAAGCAGGCAAATCAGGATTCATTTTCATTACACTGCTAGAAATAAGAGAAATATTCTTTCCACCTCCAAATTCGCCAACTTTTGCACCTTTAATTCCAATAATTGGTTGAGATGTTCCATCAAATTTTTCAGCATCTATTCCCCATAAAGTTAAAGAAATCTGAAACAATATAGTTAATAACAACCAACACAACCTACTTCTTTGACTTCATAAAGGGATGATTTAATAATACTTTGGTATACAAAATTAAAATTATGTGTTTTTATTATAATTTTTGCAAATACCAAAATAGTGATCAACCCCGAAAAAGTGAAGTCTTTGCTATATTTGATTCACTATTTTGCAACTTCACTGTAATTCTCATTTGAGTGTTCAACACAACTGACATGATTGTAATTGATTACCAAAATTTTAAAGATTAATTTTTATTCAATCGAATTTTTATATAGGTACTCTGGTAATTTGATCTTTAGAGACCACCTAATTTAAAAACTTAGTTTCCGCTCCTTTTTCAGTTGGAGAATTAACAGCAGTAGACAATAATAAATAATAAATTTGAATAAAATAGTTGTAACTTACAGCATTTTGTGATTGATCAACAAGAGTAACTTCACGTTTTTTCAGTTCTCTTCCAGATGATTTTGCTTGAAAAATTTGCAAATCTGAAACAGCTTTGCAAACACCCAGAACATCTAAAATAAAGTACATTACACAAAGAATAATTTAAATAGAAATTATAAAAGTACATACCTATAAAGGTACCTGTTTCAATAACAGCAATTTTATCAATTGGAACAAAATCAAACTGGGTTTGTGGAATCGAAGTAACAATATCGTGGCATTCTTGCACAATTGTATCATTAGTGAATGTCATTTCATAATCATTCTTTAAATTTGAAAATTGCTTATTTGCAACTTTAAGTACACACTTGCTTATATAATAAACCTTATCCACCTAAAAAATTATTGTTGATGTATTATTTAAAAATCTTTAAGGCTGTCTTTACAATGCTTGGTTAAGGCTTATGTTAATTAGAGAATAAATTTGTACTCTTTACTGTTTAAATTGGTTAGTTAAAAAATAACTTAATTAATGAAATATAATTCAATATTTACCTCAATCATGTTATAAAATTTTTCAACCAGATCACGAAAAACTGTAGCTCGAATTTCACCACTTTCATCAATAAGATCCATGTTAAACAATTCACCTTCGCCACGTGAGTTTGACCATTTGCGTATTTGAGATTTGTTGCTTACGCGTGCTTTGATAACCCATCTAAAAATATAACAATTTAACTTTTTGAACCATTTACTATGTACATACATAAAACAAGCACATTATAACGTGATGAGCGCCTCAAACGTGTACATTTTCAATAATTGTTAGTCACTTTCTACAGGTCCGTAACCAATGTGTCAATTCTGGTCATTTTTTAAAGCCGTAAAGGTCCTCTAGGTTGGAAGCTAACCTCTATATTACTTAGAGAACCTTTAAGACAGACAGGAATGACCAGAATCAATAAAGAGATTATCAATAATTTCTTGCAAATTATAAAATGGATAAAATTATACAAAATTCCCACTTTATGTTCTAAAATAACTTCACAATTCTTTATTCTTGGAACTAAACAATAAAAAATAGTATGTTTCAATATCAAGGATTAAATTTAATTAATTAATACCTACTGCGTTTATAAAATATTAAAATAATTCTCGTAAGCAATGTAAATGATGCATGTAAATCAAAGATGGACTAATAAGATTTCCACTGTTTTCATGATTAGTACAACCAACAGGTCTAGTAATCAGTTACGAATCTTGTTAAAGGGTTATACCTAACTGACGCACCAAAAATGGAGACTTTTTATGAATATTTTTTTTGAGAATATTACAAAAAGCAGTCAAAGTAAGGTTTGAAGGATTTACTCTACATGAACAGAAACAAAGTGGCAGCTGTTTAAGCGCTTCACAGACGGAAATAGAACTCGGTTTTAGTTCGCTAACCCAGACTCAAAGATATTATATTTCTGTGGCAAATAGTTAAAAGGGCATAAGTTGTTTTTTAATGATTTTGAGATAATAGCATTTTCTTACTTCCAATATATTAATCTTTATTTTTAAAAAGAATACAAGTGCATATATGATTTTAAAAGTAGATAAAAATTGATTTGAAGTTTAGTAAACGTAAGTAAACTTATGTTCTATTTATTAATGATACGAAGGAAATTTTTTTTGATAAAAGAGATATAACTATCATTTCTTCGGTGAAAATAAGAAAATTTAACTGTTTTGATTATTATAATTGAAAGTTTAAACTAAAATAATCTATAAAAATGATATTTTACATTAAAATAATGGTTTCTGAATGTGAATGCTATTAGAAACTTCAAGTGCGTTTTCCCACAAACTTGTAAATAATACTTATTCCCTTTTAACTATTTGCCACAGATTTGCTAACAAAAAATCAACGGTAGTTGATAAATAACATCAATAAAAACCGTGACTGTTCTGACTTCTGAGAAACCGTAAGAATCTATCTAAAAAGCTACTGTTAAAGTTTATGTAAACAGGATGGATGAAAACTGCGTTGGCAAATGTTGCCAACCAATTTCAAAATTGCAGTTTCGAAAGAATCAGAACAAAACTGTTTTTCCATATCGCACTATTAAAATTGAAATTTTCACAAATCAGAAGGTGCCTACTTTGTGACTGGCTATCATAACTAAAAATAAATTGATGATGCTTTCTAATATTAGCATATACATAAGGTCTGTTTGGTACCACAGTCCTAGTGCTACACTAACTACACTACTACAAATTGATTGGTGGTACAATTACCAACCCACTTTTTACACCAATCAATTTGTAGTAGTGTAGTTAGTGTAGCACTAGGACTGTGGTACCAAACAGACCTATACGTTACACTTCAGTGTTCAGTGAAATTTTAAGGTAATTGTTTTTGTAATATTAAAAATTAAAGTTTTGCAAGCAATAATAATACCAATGAAATTGCTTTGAATAAAGACTCACCCACAATAAGGAAATTATACGAGATTAAGGTTGACTTGTATAGTCCAAGTTTAACTGGTAACTATGGTTTAAACTTGGATTTTGGCTATTGTGATTGGTTAATCTACAGTTTAAAATTTTAAACTAGATCTATACAGGTCACCCTTAATGTTTATTCAAAGCAATTTCATTGGATAACAAAAGTCATCCGTTTAGTGCAAACGTTTTACATTTTTCTTAAATAAAACAGAGTATAGTAAGAACCTCTTTAATTTATTCATGTGCGTTATTTCCAGAATTTCATGAATCCATTGTTAACCTAGTGAAGCCAATGGAAATTTCGTTATGCTATTGACAAAATACAGATATGAAAAATATAAAAAAGCAAAATTAAATATAAAAATAATTGCGTTGATCTAAAAGTTTGTAGTAGAATATTATGTAAAAATTTCGTATCATTAGTGTTTCATGAGCAACTTTCTTGTAAGCTAGATATATGTTGTATGTATGTACATACAAAACGACAAACTTCTAATACAGTGGGGCCCGCTTAATGTGATCACATTGGGACTTGAGGTTTTTGATAACAATAACCGATTGATAACAATAAAAGGAAAATTTTTTTATTGGTTATTTATTAGTATGTAGTACATCTACAAAAATTAATAATAGTCACTCATTGTAAAGTTTTCAAGTAGGACTGAATCTTACAACACACATTAACAGCAAACTATCGTCCATTTATGTATTTAAACGACGGAATTGATAATAAACATAAATATGTAATGTGATATCACGTGTGTGACCTTGATTTTCTTGCTAACACCTGACTTTATATTATGTGGGTGGTATGCACAATATAAAAAAATGCTTGTAACTGAAAATCAACTCCTTTGCTCGTGGGAGAAAATAATCTTAAGAATAATATGATAACATTAACCGAATTATGATAACTATAAGCGATGTTTTTTGTGTGTAATAATAATAATATATGTCCGTTCCGTTCCTGGCAAGTGATAACAATATCCGAATGATAACATTAACCGCGATCACATTAAGCGGGCCCTACTGTACTTATAAATTATGTTTAACCTTAACATTATTTTTAAATACAGTTAAAATCGTTAATAGCGACATCGTTTAGATGTTTAGAATAACATACCGGTTATACTGACCAAAATCAAAGGTCCTGGCTGAATGCCATATCACCCTTATCAAAAATATTGCTTTCTACAACATTGCTTATTATAACATACCTCATAAAGCAACTATGTTTAACTAATGTCTTCAGAGAATTAATCTGTTAGAACGACCAGCTCAGCTGTATTGTAAACAATGGCAATTAAAATGGCAAAAGTAAACAAAAACGTGTCGGGTCTTTTGTAATTCTTAGAAACAAAAAACGTGCATGCAGTAGAGTCAAAGCACGCTTCTTCATATCTCTTCAGTCAGTTTGTTACTTGGATTTGGATTTTATTGTGGAGGGCAAGACAAGCTTGCGCGCACTTAGGCCTCTAAACCGGGCCCATTGTACTACCTCCGATTTCCCAGCAGTGTATGTGGCGCGACTAGGAATAGAACTGCGGTTTTCCGCTTCCTAGCCTACCAGTATATGCTTAACACCACACTGCTGGTTCAGTTTGTTACTTATTTGTACACAAGACGCACCAAAACATATTGTCAACTTATTTGTAAAACTTTTAACATGTCGCAAAGAAAAAGAAAACAAAGTAATACCAAAGAAAAATCACGTATTATATTAAAGCTAGAGAGCGGAATTCCAAACAAAGACTTGACAAAAGAATCCAATGGTGTTTCACACTCTACAATTTCAACCATTTGGAAAGAGAAAGAAAAAATTCATTCAAACAAAATGTTTCTAGTTTAATTTTATACATGAATATATTATTCCTATTAATACCTATGGATTTATATTAGAGATGAATGCGGGATTAATTTTTTTGTCCCGTCCCGCAGTGCCGCCTAGTAGTGTAAGTCCCGTCCCATCCCGCACGTCAGACGCATGCGCAGATAAAAAATTATGACTTAAATTTGAACTGCGCATGCGTCTGACAGCGTCTACTTTCCAACTACTGAAAAACTGGGCTATTACTAGGGCAATTGTTTTTTTAAAGTTAAAATAGAGATGAATGCGGGACGGGACGGGATATTCCGCGGGATATTTTTTTTGTCCAGCGGGATATTTTAAATATTTAGTCTCGCGCGGGATATTTTGTCAACTCAGTCCCGCGCGGGACAAAACCCCGTAGTCCCGCATTTGATTTATTTTATACAACGCAGCCCAAATAAATTTTTTTGTTAACGCATATTACCTTTAATAGGCTTACCATACGTCCCGGTTTGACCGGGATTGTACCGGTTTCATGTATTGGTCCCGGCCGGTTTGGTATTTTGTCCCGGTAAAATTAATACCGACAATCTATTTGAAGGTATTTGAAATCTATAATGAAGGGTGACGAACAGCAACCACCCAAATTGAGTATGTGGAAAAATAGGTACAATTATTCCAACATTTCCTGGAGCAACACATCGAAGTACTAAATTTAATTAAAATGTTACATGGAACACATTTGATCCGAGTCAGATACTGTACGAGCTCTTCTGTACTGCAAACTTACCTAACTTTAAAATTTCATGAAATGAATTTTTTGAAAAAATTAAAAAGGATAACACAATTTTGAGAAAGGTTCGCTCTAGTAAAATCAAAAATAAAAAAAAATCGTTACATTATAAAACGGTTTTCGCAAAAACTTTGTTTTTTTTTCAATGTTCAAATTCTTACTTTTGTCCCGGTTTGAGACTCCATGATTATGGTAAGTCTACCTTTAATTAAAGTAAATGTAGGGAAAGGATTCAATAAGTTAAATTATGAAATAGGAGGGGAAACAATTTTGTTCCGCGCGGGACTGCTTTAAAATCCCATCCCGCGCGGGACTGAGTTGATAAAATGTCCCGCGCGGGAATAAATATTCTAAATATCCCGCGGGACAAAAAAATATCTCGAGGGATATTCCGTCCCGTCCCGCATTCATTTCTATTTTAAAACACGATTTTATCATAAATTTTAAGACACGCATTCATCTCTAGCTGCATTGTATAAAATAAATTTATAAATAAAACGCGGGACTAAATTGGTATCCCGTCCCGCGCGGAACTAAGTTTATAAAATGTCCCGCGCTGGACTAAATATTCTAAATATGCCGCGGGACAAAAAATATCCCGTGGGATATCCCGTCCGGATATCAAACGCGGGATTGAATTGGTATCCCGTTTTACGCGGGACTGAATTGGCATCCCGTCCCGCGCGGGATTGAATCGACATCCCGCATTCTTCTCTAATTTATATGTACCTACACATTCAATAATACCACTTCATAAAAAAATACTTTGTACCTCGAAAACATCACCGGTTGTTACGACTAAATATGAGTAGTCCCTTCAATGTCGTTATAAAAGATTTTGACTGTATTTCAAAACTAAAAAAATTAAAACTCAAGTAGATTAACTAAACTTACTTGTTTTGATATGGACTTAAACTGGATATGGGATGAGTTAGATGATCTTGTATAGATATATCTCCACTGTTGTTTCTTCGAATTCCATTGGTAACGCCTACTGGTTTAGAATTTTGAAGATTTTCATTTGATGTTGAAGCAGATACGTTTTCAGTAAGACCATTTCCACTTGTTGAATCTAGTTCGATTTCATCATCACGTAATTGCTCAGGATTACCAATTTTTGAAGTTTTCTCTCCTGGCACAAGAGTTTCCATTTCTAATATTACTAATACACGCCTAAACAAAACAAAGTGATATACTAACATGGGTATCTAAATTAAGCCATCATACTTTGTACATTAGGGTCTCGATTTGAGTCCGAATTATGCACGCTTTTAGATAAATAATCACCACTGCATATGACATTTCCTGGCAATTTTTCATAAGATCCAATAGTCATATTTGATTAATATTATGTAAAAGGGTTAAAATTTAATCATCTAGGCAACATCACAATTTCGGAAAATCAAAAATTCAAAATCTAAATGACACAAATCCATGCGACTCAAATAGAGATCCAGGTGTAAATATGATAAAGTGTAAAACTTGAGCATCCCGAGAGGTGGGATCTTTAACTTTAGTAAAAAAAACAACGTCTATTTTTGTTTGGAATACTAAACTTTTACAATGTAGAATGATTGATATATGGATATGCTAAGATGTTGCTTCTTAAACTTTTTCATAAATTTGGAAAATAATTTTCAAAGTTCCTCCTCAATATGTATATAAAAATGCTTGTAGTACACTCACAATTACACTATTCAATTTGTATAGTGTATAATAACAATTAATTGTTTCGACAAGTTTAAAGTGATTCTGTACATTATGTAGTTCATTGTCTGTGCCGTTCTTCTTCAAGAACACAGAAACACAAATTCGCATACAATAAATTACATTGTGTAATATCAGCATAAAACAGCATTTATGTTTGATATTTTATTATTTATTTAAAATTTATATCAATATAATAGTAGGTATCCAATTATGGAAATATGCTGTTAAATGCTCTCACTGTTGTATTATAAGATTATAACTTGAATAATAATGAAAGCATTGGCTAGCTATTTGTTTTCCTAAAATTTCCACCCAACTATAAAAATTATAACTTACTTGTTACCAGTACCCCTGCCGGCATTATTTATGATACTCGTAATATATTTCTTAACTTTTATAATTGTATTTGTAGTTAATTCACCATTACCAACTCGATCATTAATTTGTGTAGTAAGCATGGCAAAAGATATAACATTTTGTCCATCTGAAAGAAGAATACGAAAACGTTCCTTATCTGCATTACCAGCTGAAGCTGCTATTTTTTTGCTACCCAAAACTTGCATTATAGGATCAGTCACCTCGCCACCTCTCATAATCAGCTAAAACAATTAATTGAAAGATATTTATTTGCAGTGAAACTTCAATAACTAAAAATGCAATGTGTCACATAACATATTCAAATTATCACAATTTTCAGTTATAGAATTAAGACTTTCATTGAATTTTAGGTCTAAACCTAAATCCCAATAAAATTATTTTATTAATTCATAAAAAGTCAACTAAAAAGTAAGAATAAGATCGTTGGTGTCTAGTGAAAACCTTGTAAGTTGAAATTTGTCAAAAATTTCAAAAACAAAATGAATAATGTTAAATAACAATTTACTCTCTTATTTTAAAAATCAAATGCCATTGTGTGGGTGCTAGTGAAATTAGAAAGTCTTTTCAAGTACTTTTTGTATTTCCAAGGTTTCAACTAGACACTGACGATATGAAAAAAACAAGCAATAAGCATTTTCAAAGTAGGCTTTTTATGTATCTGCTAGCAGCTTAATGCATTATATCTCGCATATCAGCTGTTTAGTATCACAGTCCTTGTGCAACCCGAACTACACTAACTACAAATTGATTGATGTAAAATCAACAAACCACATTTTACACCAATCACTTTTCAAAATTTTTTACACTAACTTACTCAGAGTAGTTCGAAGTAGCATACCAAACAGAATCAATGCCTGATTAATGTACTTTGTAATTTTTTATTAGTCATTAATTATTTAGGAGTTGAAATTCTTAGTCCTTTGAGTCATTTGTAAGCAAGTCAATTGAACCACTTATTGTATATCATCGGCTAAATAAGAAAACATTGTAACTTCAAAATGTGCAATTTTACAGGCGAGTGAAAAATCTGAGTTACAAACGACAGTGCAGTCATTTGGACTTCCGAGATGTCTTTAAAATATATTTAAGAGATCTATAATATTAGAAAGTTTTACAAATTATGGATAACATTATTGTTCAACAGATGCAACTAAAATATCATTATTAGTAAATTAGTTACGAGATTTCTTATATAGCTGACGATATGGTTTATAATATGGGCGCTATTGATAATCAAATTAGCATCGAGAATTATGATACTAAAATCTTAATTTCTACGACTATGTAATATATTATAATGTTGACAGAACTAAATCATGTAATGGTTATTATTATATTATCATTGTCATTTTTGCTAATCAGTAAATTCATTAATAAAATAATAAATAATAGTTAATATTAGCTTACCCGTAAAGAACCTTCACTTAATTTGTGTTGAAATTCCATTTTCTAGTTGTTGAGTAAAAAAGGTTGAAAATTTAATTCTTCGACAAGTACAACAAATTTCTGGCGCAAAAATAATAGTTAGGTTAGAATATTACACATGGTCACCAACCAACAGCACAATATATTGGGTGCGTTCAGTTTGTCACATTTAAATTGATAATACCTGGGCTAAAAAAGAAGTTTCTGGAAACGATAGGATAAAACAATTTAGAAAATAACTTTATTAGTTTTTGAACTATTTGCCTTTGACATTGCATTAATATACTTTTTACAAACGTTGGAACCAATTTACAAAACAGTTTTTCTACTCTCTGAAGCTTGATGCCTTAGAAACTAGCGTTTGAATTGTTTCAACAGCTGCTTCAGGCTGTAACGCTCTATATTGAACTTCCGGGTGTTATTATTATTAAAATTTGATTTTTAATTATTATAGTTACTAATTGTTTTAATACAAGACTGAAATTATTTCAATTGAAATTTTGATCATGTACTAAATTTTAAGCACAAAAAGTTGTGTGTAATTAGTGTGTTTTTGGATGGTTTAAGGCGTCGCTTTTCAATGAATAATTCTATAAAGCAGCCAATAAGCTTCGCCTTTAACTTCCAAAAGTGTTTTTGTGTAAAATTGAAAAGTTTTACAAAAAAATAACAATTTTGTAATAATACAACCCGAAAAAGTTAAATTTTATTACAACGCTACTGATTTTTATAATCAACAAATGTTAGTCATGCAATCTTTCACCAAGTGCTGATGTGGTTCTGTCCACGCGCCAGAAATCAGCTTCCGTGGCGTCTTGTTTATCTGCTTACAAAACCAAACCAAATTCTATCGTTGCTCATCGTTCCAAATCATTCAATACGGCAACAAACTTGCCAACAACAAAGTATACCAATCTTACTTTTTCTTGTCTATAGAGATATTAACCAAAATTGACATTCAGGGGTTTCAAAAATTTCCAGAATCGTAATTTTTTTCTGTGCTTGTATTTTAACCAGTGGCGGCGCCAGCTTCTTTTTTTTGGTTGGGCGACACCCGGCAGAAAAACTTGAAGGGTGGGCAGAAAAAATTATCAATATTTCGAGAAATATATTATTTTTAGAGATAATCAAAATTTTTTGGATTTGTGAAATATAAAATAATATTATTTTGGATTTATGGCAAATTAAAAAATTGAATTCAAAAACTTTTATTATTTCAAAGTTTATTTTACATGAATTATAATTATCTATATTAAAATTGGCCTTCCATATAGTAAAAAGCTTTTCTATCTCTGTTCTAAGTATTAACAAATTAAGGATATTTTCCAGAATACACGGAAAATATTTAAATATTTAGTACTTCCATAAAAAGAAAAAAAATTGTTAGCGCTTTTCCGGAAAACTGTTGTGGTACAAAATTTTTTATCGATGGTACAATTGAGTACAAATCAGGCACAAAAGACGTGTATAGTTTGATGGCAATATCTTTTCATGGAGATTACAGCATTAAATAGGAACTCCACGTTTGATTTGCGCTTTTCCAGAAAACTTTTGAGATACAAAATTTTTCATCGATGGTACAATTGGGTACAAATCAAGTACAAAACAATAATACTGTTGGTTTTTAATTTTATTTTAGGACGGTGCCTACTTAATGTTAATGTGATAACAGGCAGCAGGGTGTTATTTTGAACATAACAAAGGTCTTGCGTCAAGCGACGGATTAGCACTCATGAGGCCCCAGGCGCAATTGAATTTGGAGGCCCCTCTTACAATTACTCTTACAATTTACAGCAAAGGTTTTTAATTTTCGGCATACAGGGAGGGCATTTATAAATTATAAGCGCCACAGGCGATTTTTTTGAAAATGCTACCTAATTTATATTTAGAATATTGCACCTGAAATGTTGTAGTATATCCAAGCAGTTGTCATTTTATATTGATTAATTATTTTTAATGTTATTTCTCACTTTTTTAATAATTACATAAAATAGTTTTTTATTTTAAGGCATCCTTGATTTATTTGAGGCTCCGAGGCGCTCGCTTTTTGGGCCTGTTTGAAAATCCGCCACTGCTTGCTACCTAAAGCGGTTTAAAACAAAGGGTATATTATGTGGGCATGCAGAAAATGCAAAAAACAAGTAAAAAAAATAAGTAAAATAGAAAATGAATATTTTATTTATTTTTTTACGTAAGTGTAGGATAAAATAACATAAGTTTAGTTAAAATAATAATTATTGTAAGATCTATAATATTAAAAGCGGTTTGTTTACTTGATCACAGTTTATTTAATACATTTTGCTCAAATCTTCGCTCGATTGAACAGGTTGGGCGAACGGTTGGGCGAGAACAATTTAGGTTGGGCGCTCGCCCAACCCCGCCCACCCCTGGCGCCGCCACTGATTTTGACGCACTGTTTACTTACTATCGCGACTGTTTTATAATGTTAATTATCTACGCCAACTTGTAGAACTTTAACAAAAATAATTCAATTTTTTATTCAAGGTCAAAAGGTAAATTTTAAATTTAACAACGCAGTACCGCCTAACTGGCCCGTTCAATCGTTGGCTTTCAGAAGACTGTTGAAATAATTCATTATTTAACATTTTATTGCATGCATGTGACCAGCAGTTCACATTTTCTTTAGTGTTTAAGTTCTTTGTATAAAGTATCAGATTTCATAGCCGGTGAACTTGTGTTCCAAATATTACAAGTTCACGCTTATTTAAGTTATTTTAATTTTTAGCATAAGGGTAGTATTAGTTATTTAGTATTAGTATTGTAGCAACCTTCTTTGAATAAAGATCAGCAAACTAAACTCCGCTTTTATTATTCTGACTTTTATAATATTTTTCATATTTTCGATCCACAATAATTAAACAGTGTGCCCTGTTTAATTAATTCAACAAAGACCAATTCTTCTTGATTTTGGTTTTGAAGTTAATTCTTATTATCTCTGCGGTTTGTAAAATTTGGCTTTATATTCTGAGCCGCGTACGCACTAGTCATTTTCAAAATATTTTAAAATGTGAGTGTAAATTTTTGTGTTTTATCTGTATGACACCATGCATAATTTTACATAAAATTTACACGTAAATGCTAACTAACCAATAGAAAGAGCGTATTAGTAGCATCAGACGTTTTTCATTGGTTAGCTACCATTTACATGAAAATTTTATGCAAAATTATGCACCGTGTCATACGGGCTTTACAATAAATTTACTTTTTATTTGTATTATTCGGTTTCTACAACGTCTTCCCAAACATCGCTAGGCGGCGTTTGGTTTTGTAAGCATTTTGCATTTTTTACCTACGACGAGGAGCCAGCCCGACGCGACGTAGAACTTCCACCTGGAGGACCAGCGAGACTGCCAGAATAAAGTTGTATCTTCACCCGGATTCAAACCGGGTATTGAGCGCTCGTAGTCAATTCGCTTGGCTATTACTTTTCGACCGCCTCATGTCTTGCGACATTGTCCGATACTAAACTACCAATCTTACGAATTGGCGTTTGGTTTGTTAGCATTTTACATTTTTACCTACGACGCCGAGGAGCCAGCCTGCCGGTAGAACCCCCAACCTGCAGGACCTTTTACTTAACTTGAATTAACTCTTGATTTTGTTTCAGGCAAAAAGGTTCTCATGAAAGCAAACTTCAAAATTGTATTGGTTTTTCAACGTTCAAGTTTTTTTCAACCTTTAATTTTTTTTTTCAAAAACAAAACACCTCATTTTTTGACCTTGAAACATCACCAGTATAATTATAAATTTACATTGCTTTATTCATCTTTAAAGCTCTTACCATCTTTGCCTGTATCAAAATTGTTTCATGTTTTATCTAATTAATTTTTACTTTACCATACCGAATGGGAAAGTTATGTAATCGAAAAAATTTTTTTTCAGATTTTTACGGATTTACATTCCTTGAGGTCTAACGAGTTGAAAGAGACCCAACATCAAGAAATGTCTGGGTGTGTGGGTGGCTGTGGGTGTGTGTGTGGCTGTGTGTCTGTATGTCACTTACTTTTGTGTGCCCTCTAGCGCCCAAACTAATAGGAATTTCTCAACCAAATTTTATATTTAGTACTTTTATATTAAAACTTAGATTTGATTAGATTTTGGTTAAAATCGGTCCACGGAAACGTGAGATTGGGAGTAAATTAGTGACGCGATGAGTATGTTTGGTACTGTGGTCGGTAGAGGGCGACACCTAATAATGTCGCAAGTTATGTTATGTGTAACTGTCTAGATCAATCAACTCACCGAAATAAAAAAGCCTTCCGCCTGGAATTCGAGAGCTACTAATGCAATAGGACGCAAACTCAAACTTCTTGCGGAACAATTTCCTTTCACGATAGACGCCCCAACCGATCCTACCCATTATTCTAGTATTCACCATTCTTCAGATGTGCTCGACATAGTCATCTTTAAAAACTTCCTCTTCCAGCACGAACTGGAAGTAGGTGAACACCTACTTTCGGATCAGTACCCCGTTCTTCTCACCCTGGGTATCCCTACCCACGGTGCTCCGCTCCCCGACAAGACCCATAGCAAGACGGACTGGCCCGCTTTCTAGGACCACCTCCGCTTGAACCTGGGCAAAATCCCCATCATCAATACTGTTGCAGAACTGGAGAACTACGTTGTTAGCTTCGAGCAAGCCATCAACGATTCTATCAGTTTCGCAACAAAGACAACCTCCACTCCCTATTCCCGCCCTGCAGTCTCTAAATATTTACTGGACCTTATCCACGCTAAGCGGAGTGCCCACAAGGTGGCGAAACGCACTTGGCATCCCGACGACATCAGGCGTGCTTTCGAGCTTCGGACGCAACTCACATCCGAACTCGCGAAGTACAAAAGCGACAAATGGGCGGACAAGATCGAAAACTTGTCCTTCCAAAACCGATCAGCTTGGAGCATGGTGAAATCCCTTAAAGGCGTTCGCTCCTCTATTCCCCCCCTCAAAAAATCAGATAACTCCCTTGCTTACTTTCCCCTGGACAAGGCCGAACTGTTCGCCGATATTCTTCAGGAACAGTTTTCCCCGAACAAGATAAATACGTCCGACCGTGAAACATATCGACAAGATTAACAAGACGGTGCAAGACAGATTAATGCAAGCCGACCCCGACCCCATCCCTCCCGCCTCTTATTTTGAAATAAAGAGTGCCATAAAATTTATTTCCCCCAGGAAAGCCCCCGGCCCTGATCAAATTCCCAACTTAGCGCTAAAAAAACCTTCCTAAAAAGGCCAAATCAGCGCTAATTGCAATTATCAATGCCATACTTAGACTGAAGCATTTTCCCGGCAGGTGGAAGTTGGCAGATGTCATCCTCATACCTAAGCCGGGAAAATGCTCGTCCAATCCTCTCAACTACAGACCGATATCTCTCCTCTCCTCCATCGCCAAGATAGCGGAGAAAATCATACTCTCCCGCCTTCTTGACGAGGTGGAAAGGCTCGGCATCCTCCCCGACGAACAGTTCGGCTTTCGCCAGGGTCACTCGACCACCCATCAAATTCTTAGAATAACAGAAAAGATTACGGAAGGTTTTTCCAGAGGCCGTAGAGCTTTGGCTGTCCTGCTGGACATAGCCAAAGCCTTTGAAAAAGTTTGGCACACAGGTTTGCTGTATAAGCTTTACATGGCTAGAGTTAATCCAAGCCTAGTGAGGCTTATCGCATCTTACCTGTGTGCCAGAACCTTCCGTGTCAAAATTGCACAATTCTCCACGATTAGACCTATACACGCGGGGGTGCCCCAAGGATCTATCCTATTACCCGCCCTCTTCAACATATATACCCACGACATTCCCATTCCCCAAAACGTAACGATGGGTATTTTCGCTGACGACACTGCGATCGTTACAACTCACCCGAGACAAAAGAGAAACGTTACTATCGTTCGTGATACGCTGAAGCTTCTTCAACCCTGGGTCTACAATGAAAAGATTGGAAACCATGCAAAACGTCTGCAGATGTCTAATAGACAACTCCAGGCGGCTTCCGGAGTCAAGCCCCTGGATTCCTTTATAAAAGACCTAACATCTAAACTGTACTTGAAAAGCTCCGACTGCCCCAATCCACTCATCTAAGCCCTGGGTCGTTACGACACAAACGACTACCCAAGGACGCCTAGGCCCAAGGATATAATTATCCCTAAAACAGTTGTATTACCTCCCCACCCCAGATCACCCCAACAAAGCAACCCAACGCCAGACGTCACGTATTCAGACTCTGACTCCGAGGATGGCGTGTTCCAGTGAGGAGTGTTCACCCAGCCTCGGGGAGGTTACAAATATCCGTCATTGTCCTGTCCAATTAATCTTCTTCCTTTTCAGCTTGTGTTTTTAAATTTTTTTTTAGCACCTATTAGATTATTGTTAAATTTGTATTGTAAAATTGTTTTTTTTTATTTTAAGAGGGGCGTTTTTTTCAGGGCCCTTTTAATTTAATCAACAGATGGCGCCTACTTAAATATTTTTATAAAATAAGAGGAATTTGCTATATTTAAAATATAGCAAATTCGTTAAGATAATACTATTCTATAAACAATATTCTTGATCTTAATCTATTTTGAGTTCGTAATATCTACCCTATATTATAAAAAGATAAGGGCTCAATATGTAACGTTTTTATGTAACGTTTTTATGTAACGTTTTTATGTAACGTTTTTCTGTAACATTTTTATGAAACCGAAATGTTTATACTATATATCTACCCTATATTATCTACCCTATATTATAAAAAGATAAGGGCTCAATATGTAACGTTTTTATGTAACGTTTTTATGTAACGTTTTTCTGTAAACATTTTTTCGTTATTTCAGGTTATAAATGACCCCGTTACGTATCTGTTTTGAGCCCTATAAAAGGGGTCTTTTCTCAAAAGGTCACCTCAAGGGGGACCAACACGACCATAAAACTAAGTTTTATAAGGTCCTAGGACCTATAAAACTTTACTTTATAAGGTCCTAGGACCTATAAACACAGTCCTTGTTGAGATACCTGCCCGAACGATTCATCCGTTCGGGTGAACTCCTGTTTTTCGCTTATGTTGTCAATAAATTGACTAACAACTTGCGATCTTCACGCCATCTATCGATAGTAATTTCAGAGCAATTCACCCGTCGATAAACACGCGTTTATCTATATGTTGTTAATAACTTGACAAGCAACTTGCGATCTTCACGCCATCTATTGATAGTTATCTCAGAGCAAAAAAATCGTGAATTTTGTGGAATATTATCCCCAAAATAACGAAATTACGACACCTTAAGTTAAAAAATTGGCAATTAAATTAAGTGTTACTTTATATTTATTTACAAAATCATAGATTTAGATAAAATCCGACAAAATTCGAGATTTTTTTGCAATAATTGCATAACGTGATCATCCGTCCGTCAATACGACGGACCGATCGTTATTTCAACATGCTGTCCGTCAGACCAAATTGTCCGTCATTCGGAAATTTCAAAAGAAAATCATCCTTTTTCACTCCAAAGAGACAAACATTGATCAACGACTTGCAAGCTTCACGCCATCTATCGATTGCTATTTTAGAGCTATTATATAAAATCGCGAATTTTGTAGGATATTTTTCCTGAAATAACGAAAAATTGTTCATATCACGCGGGCGATAAGGGTTTTCATCCTTCGGTCGATTATTCACTCGCCGCTGCGCGGCTCGTTTCATAAACTTTCGCCCGGCGGATGAAAATACCCCCTTTATCGCCCTTGTGATATAAACTACTATTATGAAACCGAAATGTTTATACTATATATCTACCCTATATTATAAAAAGATAAGGGCTCAATATGTAACGTTTTTATGTAACGTTTTTCTGTAACATTTTTATGAAACCGAAATGTTTATACTATATAAGATATAAAATTATTTTTACTGTCTCAACCTTTATACCATGGTATAAACTGATAAACTGATCAACTGATCAACATCTCAGGCAATTTGATCTGTTTAGTACTTGAGACGTTGATCGGCCGCAGCCGTCGTTCCCATCAACAAATTACAAGCTTTTATCTTCTAAAACATCAGCAGAACGTGTCAAGGAACTCAGGGAAAGACAACAGCAGCAACAAGAACTATCAAAATCAAATCCGCCAGCAAAAAAATCAAAGGAACCTTTGAATGAATGCATAAAAAGCGAAAATCAGACAGTAGCTCAAATTGCCAATAATTCTCAAATAATAATAATACCTCATGATGCCGGAGATATGACGCAAAAACGCCGATATTGCAGTGCAATATTTTGGAAAAATTAATTTTGTAAAAAGATAAGACAAAATATGCAACGTTTTTATGCAACGTTTTAGAAGATTGTGATTGGTTCTTTCCCTTTAACCAATAGTAAAATTGCAGAACGTTTTCAAGAAATAAAAAAATACCTAATAGTAATCGATAACATTTATTTTAAATTTTCAAGCTGTATGACGTTATAATCCGTTTAAACGTTAATTCGTTCATCCGTTGAGATATATTAATCATCGGAAAAAAATGTTGTATGAAAAGAAGTTTTGCAACTCAAAGTTATTTCGTTTATGTGCTATTAGGGCCGCGAAGCGGCCCGGGGGGTTGGGCCGCGACAGCGGCCAGGGGGGCAAAGCCCCCCTAGTTTATTTATAAAAACTGTAATATTAGATTCACATTTTAAATTTGCCGCTATGAAAAAAAAAATATTTATGGTTAAAATAATTCGTACGCCAATGAGTTGGTTTGAGAATTATAACGGGATCTTGAAGGCAACGAAAAGGGGACACACGGTAACCTCAGCCCTTTCTGGTTGAATTTGTACTTGAGTACAGACGTGCCTTTGAGATTTTCAAGTTTTCTTGTTTTGTTCGCTTGAGTTTATTTGATTTTAAGAATCAAATAAACTATAAATAAACTGCAATTTTTATGTAAGTAATTTTAAATTGATATTTCTAATTAGTAAATTTAAAGATAGTAGGTTTTAAATAATACTTTTGCATTCGCATACACGTGCGTTATGATGACTCATGCATCGACGTTGGTTCACATATATAGGGTGTTTTAAAATTAATGTTGCTTTGTTCATAACTACTTTAAACTTAATTATCTATATTTGCATATAATTATAAATTATATTTTGTATATAAATATTGGTGATGAAATTCAAATAATCTTGGTTATATGTTGGCTTTTGGGAATGTACAGGGTGTGGAATATGTTTTATAATTGTTAATTAATTATTGGTGTTGAGGTTTTATTGAGGTATTGAAAGATGATTTTAATAGATCGAGAGGGTTGATAATTGATACGTTTTCAAGGTATGAAAATCAAGATGGCGCCGGTATAGCGTCATTTTGAGGTAGTGTAACGTCACTAGACGAGGGTTGATAATTGATACGTTTTCAAGGTATGAAAATCAAGATGGCGCCGGTATAGCGTCAACTTTTGAGGTAGGGTGACGTCACTAGATAACGAAGTTTGCCCTAGGTTAGCGTTCATATCATGAACTTCGCTGGTGTGAATGTGTAGTATGTACGAGCCTGCGGGGATGAACCTAGAACATTCCGTATTCGAGGCTAGAGTCTGCACAGGCCTCGCAGGGCGTGATAACTGGCATCCAAAATCGTACACGATAGTTAGTATGAATGTATTTAGTAAACCATTACGTAGTAGAGTGTTCCCCAATCTACCATAAATATGTCCCGAGTGTAGGTTCTGTGGTATTGCACTATCCGAGGGGTAAACTTTGTTGTGTGATGTTGATTGGTTTGAGAAAGGTGATAAATATAACAATTAGGAATTTTCGGTTCTATGTATGTATCAAAAGATAATAAATAAATAAATACGACAAAGTCAAAAGACGCATAAAATGCAATAACAAAGTCAAAAGACATAAAATTACAATACTATAAAGTCCAAAGACATAAAAATATAATACAATTATAATTAAACTATTACTAATAATAATATATTCTCAAAGAGAATCAAACAAATATCAATCGATAGAAAAGTTTTACCAAATTGCTACCAAGATTATTAAACGATTTACCAGTAAATATATATAAAATGTAATCAAAAGTCATTATCAATTCGTGTTCAAATATGTTCAGTTACTCAAGTATAATTGAAAGGTGGTGCCCATTTAAGTTGGCTTGTTGTTCCAATCCCTGCTTTTTTTTCTTTTTTTTTACATAAATAAATATAAATTAATCCCATTTTAGTGTTTTATTGTGTTTATTAAATGAGTGGAGAAATAGGTGGCGTTTAGATGCGATCCGACGATCTGAGGTTGAATCATTGTGTAATTATATAGATTTACTAGCGACATTTTAGCATTACCAAGGTATCGAAGTGTAAGTTTGGATAGAAGATTAGTACTGACCTCACGAACTGTGTCTTTCGGTTCTAAAAAGAAGTTTGGTTCTTATCACGGCTTGCGCATTTACAACGTGGAGGTTCATTGTCGATCACAGGCTTACGACGAGGTTGTTTGAATTTCTAATAGGTGGAGTTAAATGAGAGCGGGAAATTCAAATTCAAAGGTCGATATTACAAAACATAATTCATAATTAAAGTTTAATTATCTTTTTTTGTAAGTGAGGGTGTTTTGACATACTCAATACGAACTCAAAATAGCTTAAGATCAAGAATATTGTTTATAGAATAGTATTATCTCAACGAATTTGCTATATTTTAAATATAGCAATATTTTAAATATAGCAAATTTCTCTTATTTTTTAAAAATATTTAAGTAGGCGCCATCTGTTGATTAAATTAAAAGGACCCTGAAAAAAATGCCCCTCTTAATAAAAACGCTGTAGCAACGGCGCGACTGAGGGTCTGTTATTGTAGAAGGGGCCCAAGGTAAGCACATCGCGCCGCCGCGGGCGCGGGGATTGTCTCACGCGTGCGTGCACACGCGGACAATTCGACGTTAGCCTCCGGCCCCGCAGTGCTTACCTTATAGCGCAATAACAAACAAGACACCGGCTCGAAGCCGCTCCTCGGTTTTGAAATCCCTGTAAAAAATTCTCAACGTCAGGTTTCTAATCAGACGAAGGAGATAAGCGGGCTATCGCCCGCATCTGCACCGCAGATGCCAAGTGTCAGCTACAGCTACAATAAAAAAGCATAGCATCGTTCTATCAGTTTTTGAATTTTGGACTTGAGTTATCGATAAAAGGGTGATGATCCCTGTAAGTTGACTCGATTCACCATCAAATTAGTGATGCACTAATTAGGTACAAATTGTATTAAATTTGTGTGCAATTAAAGTACCATAAAATTAATGTATGGTAAAGTCTTGTGATGGCCACATCTCTCATCCAGTGAGGCCGAAGGCCGAACAACCACATCCGACTCACATCCACTCGTTTTTGAATCATTTAAAAATAGTTCATTATTAATAGCACATACAAACTGAACTTATTTAAGGCATTGCATTTCAAACACGTAGAGAGGCGCCTTTAATACCGTTAAAAACCGCTAGAAATGGAACCCACCGGCTAGCTGCCTGTCCGTGGATGCGTTTTTCAGCTAGTGAACATATTAAGTTCATGCTACAAAGGTTCCTGAGCAACTGAGGATCATATCCGTTTACATAAAAATATAAAATTAAAATATGGCGTATTTTCGCGAGGTACCAAAAGTAACCGATTACTTTTTCTGTCGTTTTCGCGAGGAACGGTTAGAGCATAGATAAAAGAGTAGTAAGTAGTAGTAGTATTACTCTTTCTTATCTATGGGTTAGAGGGGAGGTAGTTTCTGGTTAGAAAGTTACCTGACCAAAGACGACCGCTCGAAATCGGTGGTTACTTCTACGGTCATACAATTTACGCGCCACAATTTAAAGTTTTTTTGCAGTTCTTATGTTCAAAGTGGTTCGAAGTTTGAGGTTATAGAAGATTATTGTATCAAAATTGGAAAATATTTAGGATTATGTATACGATTCATGTTGTTTTTATCGTACAAATATGATAAATTGTTTGTAATAAAAATTAAAGCTGAATTAGAAATAAATTGTAGGTAGCAATTCTAGAAAAATTTATAAGGACAACTAAACTTAAAAACATTAATTTATTTATTGTTACGATTTAACATGGATCAATCTGGAAAAATGGTCAAACGTGGCTTTAATTTTGATGTAAGAAAAAATTATTAAAAATTAATTACCGTCACGATGAAGAACCATTTCAACTCTTTAATAAATTTACATAATACACAAACATGTGGGTTTTAGTACGGTACTAATAACTCTTTCCTAACATCCAATATCTATACCCAGGTAAATTAATAAAATTTAAATCTTACAGTTATTAAACTAATATAATTTTCTCATTGCAGATATTATTATAGGAACATCAATCGGAGAAGGAATATGATAACCTCGATAAAACTTCTGACAAACTAAATCGAGTGTTTGGATTTAGGTCGTTTTATTGAAAACTTTGTTTCTGTGAAAGATAGTTATTAAATGATGAAATGTTATTTTGTTTATATAGTAAACAAACATTTCATCACGGTACCAACAGAAAGAATATACAGAGTTGTCAAAAAGTTGATCGTGGATATGTATCACTACAAGTGGATGTGAGTCGGATGTGGTTGTTCGGTCTTCGGCCTCACTGGATGAGAGATGTGGCCATCACATGACTTTACCATACAATAATCTTGTGGTACGATATTATTGTGTCGCCCTCTACCGACCACAGTACCAAACATACTCATCGCGTCACTAATTTACTCCCAATCTCACGTTCCCGTGGACCGATGGAATATCGTTAATGCGCGACATCATACGATGGTGAATCGAGTCACTTTCCAAAGATCATTCCTTTTATCGATAACTCGATGGCAAGATTTTATGCTATTATTTTGTAGCTGTAGCTGACACTTGGCATCTGCGGAGCAGATGCGGGCGATAGCCCGCTTATCTCTTTCGTCTGATTAGAAACCTGACGTTGAGAATTTTATACAGGGATTTCAAACCCGAGGAGCGGCGTCGAGCCGGTGTCTTGTTTATTATTGCGCTATAAGGTAAGCACTGCGGGGCCGGAGGCTAACTTTGAATTGCCCGCGCGTGCACGCACGCGTGAGACAATCCCCGCGCCCGCGGCGGCGCGATGTGCTTACCTTGGGCCCCCTTCTACAATAACAGAGCCTCAGTCGCGCCGTTGCTACAGCGTTTTTATTAAAATATAAAAAAAAATTTTTTACAATTTACAAACTCAACAATAATCTTATAGGCGCTGAAAAAAAAAATTTAAAAACACAAGCTGAAAAGGAAGAAGATTAATTGGACAGGACAATGACGGATATGTGTAACCTCCCCGGGGCAGCGTGAACACTTCTCACTGGAACACGCCGTCCTCGGAGTCAGAGTCTGAATACGATCGAGGTCATGGTCGGCAGCAAAAATCTGCAGAAGGGAACGTTTCTCATTGGTCAGCCTATTGGCGTTCCAATAAACGGTTTTTAGGGCTGCGGGAATTGTAGTCGTCATGAAATCTTATGAGTGATGGAGTGGGATGAAGGACAGGAAAAAAGTTAAACGACTCTGACAAACTGTCCGAGGGTTTCCTGGATCACCTCGGAAGACATTCCGAACCTGATGAGTTCTAGGGTGACCCTAACTATTTCGCGTTTGGACGCGCTGAATTTACCGCTATCGTCTGTAAGAGGGATGTTAGAAGGCTTGTTAGAAGGCTTGATCGGGCCTCCTGGGCGTTTTGGGAGGGAGCTTGTTGGGTAAGGTTTGACCGGGCCACCTGAACGTAGGAACGTTCATTGGTGACCGGCCTGTACGAGTGTCTCGGTTGGCTGTTGAAGGGAGTTTGTCGAGGGAGAGCTTGCACTCTCCACATTTTGGGGTACGATTTGCAGCCCTGGTAACTAGCTGGGTGGTCGCCACCACAGTTAGTGCAGGTTGCCGTACCTTTGGGTCTGCTGCACTCGGCCGCCCAGTGCAGGCCTGGGCACTTGACGCACCTGGGGGTAGCCTTACAGCAGCTCTGGGCGTGGCCAAAAGATTGGCAGCGATGACACTGCCCAATCTTGGTTTTTGCGTGGGGAACCTCAATCTTAACGCGTATGTCGTGAACGACATCCTGGTTGAAGATTTTTGCGGAGGTCGTTGTTTTAGGCATGGTGACCATGATGAGGGGAAGGGGTCTCCTACCCCGACTGCTCCTCATCCTGCCCACCGTGCAGTCGTAACCTTTAGCAATAAGGTCCTCTTGGACCTCTTTAGCGTCTATGTTGATGGGGATGCCCCTAATGACTGCTTTTAGGGGCTTTTCCTCTCTCAACTGGTGGAAATACCATCCTCCTTCTTCGGGAGTAAGTAGTTCTTCGAAGTACTTGTAAATCGCCCTATAGTCGTTTTCGCTAGCGGGAGTGATGCTCAGTCCGCCAGCGAGTAATTTGGCTTTTGTAAAGTGAATCCCGCGCCTCGCGAATTCAGCCTTTATGCTTTTCCACTTAGCAGTATCCCTCAGCACTAACGGAGGGATTCTAGTTTTGAGTGGAACGGCCAAAGGGGATTCCTGACGTGGCGTCTGACTGGGGGGTGAATGGACTGGGAGAGTGTTACGGGGGTTGTCGGTGTTTGCAGAGGGGAGTGTTTGATCGGGTAGTTCATGGTTTGTCAATTGGATGATCTGCCCGTCTACCTCCATCGGTAGGTTGACAAGCTCACCCGCCAATTAGGAGCCAATTAAATCCTCTAGTGGGGGGAGGTTAACAAAATTATCCGTTAGATTGGTACTTACCTGTCCGTTACCAATCGGCTTCTTCTTCTTTTTGGAGTATCTGTCGCGGCTGCGTGACACACTACTTGAGGCAGGTCTTGATTTTGATTTTTTGCGCTGCTTACGCCTGGTCTCACGCTATTATTTTGTAGCTGTAGCTGTAGCTGACACTTGGCATCTGCGGAGCAGATGCGGGCGACAGCCCGCTTATCTCCTTCATCTGGTTTTGAAACCTGACGTTGAGAATTTTATACAGGGATTTCAAACCCGAGGAGCGGCGTCGAGCCGGTGTCTTGTTTATTATTGCGCTATAAGGTAAGCACTGCGGGGCCGGAGGCTAACGTCGAATTGTCCACGCGTGCACGCACGCGTGAGATAATCCCCGCGCCCGCGGCGGCGCGATGTGCTTACCTTGGGCCCCTTCTACAATAACAGAGCCTCAGTCGCGCCGTTGCTACAGCGTTTTTATTAAAATATAAAAAAAAATGTTTACAATTTACAAACTCAACAATAATCTAACACGGAACCGGACAACTGGGCGACGGACAACTGGGCGACGTATAACTGGGCGAAAGACAACTGGGCGATTAGTAAACTGGGCGATTAGTAAACTGGGCGACGGTCAACCGGGCGACGGCCCACTGAGCGATGGAAAAACTGGGCGCTGGGTAAACCGGGCGATTGTCAACCCGGCGACGGACAACTGGGCGACGGGTAAACTGGACAACGTATAAGTGGGCGACGCAACTATAAATTTTGAGCATTTAAGAAAAAATTATTATGATAACCTCTATGGGTGAGAGGTAAGTACTCGTAACCCGAAAATATCAATTTTGAAACTTCTATGAATTCTGAATGAGCATATTTTAAATAAGAGAATTAACCCCAGAGAATGGCCTTAACAGCACTAGTTTTTTCAAAAATCGATTATAAAACTTTGATTTTCACAGCAAATTTTGTGCTAAGTCGCTCGTGATTGGTGAATTCTGGCATTCTGTGATCGGTCCGTGCAAGTTAAATTACTCTTTAGTTATACGCAGAGAGGGGATAACCGGAGCGACACTAACACTTCATATGCTTCAACAGTGCACTTTGAGCGAAAATTATGTTTTTTTAATAGTAATTTTTATTTGCACAACCACCGTTCTTGTAGAATCCACGCAAAAACGAATCTCACCTTTTAATAATCCACCTTTTCCTTAACCCACGGGCCTAGGGGTATGTTTATAATAAGTGTAGTTTTGGCCACCATGGCACGAGAAGGATCCACGCGAAAAAGTATTAACCGTACGTTAACATTGCGTACGACTAAGTGAGTCATCAGCTGGACTCTTATGCATTACTGATGACGAAGAAAAAGTTATATCCACCCCCTTCCTAATAACACCTTTTTAGAGTTGGAAGGCCCTAAGGGATATTGTTAGCTAATAAAGACAATGATTCATCATCTCTTAGTTAGGTTATGAGTTACTTAAATTATTAATTATTAATAATTATTATTTACATAAATTATTTTAAACAATATAGCTAGCTTATTGCATATATATATAGTACAAAAGTAGACAGTAGAACATTACCAACACCTGGTAGGTACATTACCAACAGGCATAATCTTTTTTAATTTTTCTAGTCAGCAACAAAATTTGAAAATCTTTGTTTCTTTTTGGTTTTTGTTTTAGATTACCCTGTATGAAATGTTTCAAAAAATAAAGTTGTATCAACTGAGAAAATGGAAATACCTGCAAAATTTTCAAACGCGACAGTTTTCTTACACTCAAAACTCAATAAGTTTCATGCTAAATATTTCAATTCTTCAAAATGCTTCAGGTTGTCGCCCACTTACACGTCGCCCAGTTTATACGTCGCCCAGTTTATCCGTCGCCCAGTTTACTCATTGCCCAGTTGTCCGTCGTCCGCTTGACAATCGCCCGGTTTACCCGGCGCCCAGTTTACCTATCGCCTAGTTGTCCGTCGCCCGGTTGACCGTCGCCCAGTTTACCAGTCGCCCAGTTATACGTCGCCCAGTTATACGTCGCCCAGTGGAATTAGCCCAGTTGTCGCGTACCGACGGATATTTGTAACCTCCCCGAGGCAGCGTGAACACTCCTCACTGGAACACGTCGTTCTCGGAGTCAGTGTCTGAATACGTGACGTCTGGGGCTGTGGTCGTTTTTCATTGGTCAGCCCATTGGCGTTCCAATAAACGACTTTTAGGGCTGCGGGAAAAGTTGTCGTCATGAGATTTTAGAAGTGATGGCGTGAGCTGGAGGACAGGAAAGAAATTAGTCGGACCTGGCGAAATGGCTGAGGGTTTTCTGGATCTCCTCGGAGGACATTCCGAACCTGACGAGCTCCAAGGTAACCCTGGCTATTTCTTGCTTGGAAGCGGTGAATCTACCGTTGTCGTCGATAGAAAGATTATTAGAAGGCTTGTCTTTTTTGGGAGCCTCAGATACATTCTGGGGAGAAGCTGGTTGGGTGAGTTTTGACCGGGCCACCTGAGCGTAAGAACGTTCATTGGTGACCGGTTTGTACCGTTTTGCCTGGTTGTTGAGGGGAACTGGTCGAAGGAGAGCTTGCGCTCTCCACATTTTAGGATATGACTTACAGCCCTGGTAGCTAGCTGGGTGGTCACCACCACAGTTAGTGCAGGTAGCCGTACCCTTGGGCCTGGTGCACTCGACTGTCCAGTGCTGGCCTGGACATTTTACACACCGGGGTGTGGCCTTGCAGCAACTCTGAGCGTGGCCGAAAGATTGACAGCGGTGACACTGCCCAATCTTGGTTTTTGCGTGGGGGACTTCTATTTTGACGCAAATGTCATGGACCCTATCCTCGTTGAAAATATTGGCGGAGGTCGTGGTTTTGGGCATAGTGACCATGATGAGGGGAAGGGGTCTTCTACCCCGACTGTTCCTCATTCTGCCTACCGTGCAGTCGTATCTCTTTGAAATGAGGTCCTCTTGGACCTCTTTAACATCAATGTTGATGGGGATGCCCCTAATGACCGCTTTTAGGGGCTTCTCCTCTCTCAATTGGTGGAAGTACCATCCACCTTCTTCGGGAGTAAGAACTTCCTCGAAGTACTTGTATATGGCCCTGTAGTCGTTTTCGCTGGCGGGAGTGATGCTCAGTCCGCCAGCGAGTAGTTTAGCCTTTGTGAAACGAATCCCCCGCCTCACGAATTCGCTCTTTATGCTGCTCCACTTAGCAGTATTCCTTAGAACTAGTGGAGGGATTCTGGTCTTAAGTGGAACGGCCAAAGGGGATTCTCGACGGGACGTCTGGTTAGGGGCTGGGGAAGTATTACGTGATATGTCTGTATTGGGGGGATTTGAGGGGAGTGATTGGCCGGGTAGTTCATGCTTTTCCGATTGGCTGGTCTGCTCGTCTACCAACATTGGTTGGGTGTCGAGCACACCCGCCAATTGGGAGCTAATAAAGTCCTCTAATGGAGAGAGGTTAACAAGATTATCCGTCTGGTTAGTACTTACCTGTGCTTCGTTAGTCGGCTTCTTTTTCTTTGAAGATCTATCTCGGCTTCCTGACATACTGCTTGAGGCAGGTCTCGTCTTTCTTTGTTGCAGCTTGCGCCTACTTTCTCGGTCGTGCTTTCTCTCCACATTTTTTGGCCTATCCTGCACTTTTGATTGGCTGGACTTGGTCTTTCCTGAGTGGTTCGCCGGTAATATCGGTTCCTCCTTATCCGGCTCTTCGGTGGACATCGTGGCTTCTTCACTTTGCACGGTTACAGGGTTGCTCGAAACAACATTTTTTCCTTTAATCGCGCTCTGCCTTTTGGCCTCAAACTTTTCCAGGCTCGAGGCTCGAGGTGATCAGGTTCTTGTAACCCATCAGCTTCTTATGAGTGCTGATGGCGTCATCGTAAACCGCCTTTACCCTTTGGTAAGAGCGGCTATCCGGTCTTTCGCCTAAACTTTGATAAAACGCCTTCGTCGGGCTCGATCCATACGCGTCTAATTCTTTCTTCGTGTTGGCTGCCAAATTGGCCTGCTCCAATAAGGAAGCTTCCAAATGGGCTAGCATGCGCTGGAGTTCCACTTCGGTTAATTCGGATAACTTCTTGGAGCTTGACATATTCTTCGATGACAGTTTGAGTCTTGGCAGGGAATCTATCTATCTTCTTTGACTATTTTTTTCGATCGAAGGTTTCTGTATTAATTGCTATTATTTTTCGGTGCGTGGATTTATCTGGACAGTTGCCCATAACATAACTTGCGACATTATTAGGTGTCGCTCTCTACCGACCACAGTACCAAACATACTCATCGCGTCACTAATTTATCCCAATCTCACGTTTCCGTGGACCGATTTTAACCAAAATCTAATCAAATCTAAGTTTCAATATAAAAGTACTAAATATAAAATTTGTTTGAGAAATTCCTATTAGTTTGGGCGCTAGAGCGCACACAAAATTAAGTGACATACAGACACACACACACCCACCCAGACACACAGACATTTCTTGATGTTGGGTCTCTTTCAACTCGTTAGACCTCAAGGAATGTAAATCCGTGAAAATCTGAAAAAAAAATTTTTTTCGATTACATAACTTTCCCATTCGGTATGGTAAAGTAAAAAATGTAAATAGTAATATTGCATTTACAAGGATTGTTGGTTATTCAAAATAGCAACCGAGAAATATTGGAACAGCTTCAAAATTTCAAGAAAGTTTTCAAAAAATGAAATGTTTTTTATTTAAAATAATATAAAGAAAATATCAACAACTCAATTATTAGTATTTATACTGCATGTTTTCTGCTTCCACCATCCTCTTTTGTCTTATTATTTTCTTCCAGTTTTATGTGTAGTTCTACATAATTGCTATATGATTATCTAGATAGAACTGTTTTGGTTTTAACAAACATTTTTTATTATTACTGTTTAGGTACTTCAATTTGAAAAGAGTGAACAAAAAAATAAATTTATTTCATGAAATTATTCTAACCAAAATGTATGCTCTGAAATTTATCTTACTTCAGTTTCTATCAGTGCCATTTTTTCTCTGACTGCTAATAACAAGAAATTTCATTTTGTCAACTATTTTTTGCAAATAATGCAATGCTAATTAACGATATAACAGCACCGTTGACGATATTTTTTTAAATCTATATTATAATAAAAGAAAGTCGTGTTGGTTACACCATTTATAACTGGAGAACGGCTGAACCGATTTTTATAATTTTTGATTTGTTGGATTTCTCGCTATCTCGAATAGCAGAATAACTATTAAAACATCGCAAAAATTCACGAAAATATTATTGATTCTGAGGCGGTACGAAGTTCGCCGGGTCAGGTAGTTTTATATAAATTTTAATATCATATTAAAAAGACTTAGTCCTTAGAAGTAACAAATAAAAGCTAACAACGAAGAAATAAATCATTGCTTACATTTTTACAAAAGTTTGGTTAGTTTTCATTTATATTTTTAACCAAAAGTAACTTTTTGCATTTTCGCGACAACGGTTAATTTATAAAATTGTGGTGGGGGACTAACCAAAGATGACCAAAAGTAACCGACCGGTACTAACCGGAGTCCTCGCGAAAATACGCCTATAATATGAATATGATATGAATGTCATAGTTGAATTGAACACATCTCTGTTTCAACGTTGAACATAACCATCATTTACTTTCATAACCTCTAAATTATATGTGTAAATTTGGTAATAATTATTTTTATGAAAAATTGTTAGTTATGTAGGGTGAATAAGTTGGATGCACAAAGTTCTTGTAGAAATTTTCATAATATATCATTTCATCTTTAATGTCGACATGTCCGCTCTAATTCGACGTTCATTAAACAAAATTGTGAATGAGAGTACATTTATATTTTGTTACAACAAAAATAAACCATCCGTTAGCTATTTACGACATAATTCAAGTAATGGCAACACATTTAATTATAATGGAAGTCCCAATCGAAAGTACAAATATATAATCTTGATTGCTTCAAGTTTAATCGGCTGCGAATTGCTTAAAGACGTTCAGTTTCTTCCTGCCGTTGAAGCCGCTACAAGTCGACGTCAAAATTTTAATTTTATAGCTGATGTTGTTGAAACATCAGCTTCCGCTGTAGTGTATATTGAAATTAAGGATTCACGTAGACTGGATTTTTTTAGTGGGAAGCCGATAACGCTTTCTAATGGCTCCGGTTTTATTATACGTGAAGATGGTTTAATAGTTACAAACGCACATGTTGTGACTAATAAACCTCATGCTCAAGTTGAAGTACGTTTACAAAACGGTAATATTTATAATGGTGTAGTTGAAGATGTTGATGTACAAAGTGATTTAGCTACGGTTCGAATACCAGCCAAAAATTTAACAATTATGAAATTGGGAAACTCGTCTACATTACGTCCTGGTGAATTTGTAGTTGCTATTGGTAGCCCTTTGGCTCTAAGTAACACTGTAACTTCTGGTGTGGTAATTACTAATAGTTATAATTCTTACCTACATTTGTAATTTCACTGTTGTATATTTTATTTTTAGATCAGTTCAACACATCGGGGATCAGATGAATTAGGTTTACGTGGTAAAGACATGGTGTATATACAAACAGATGCTGCCATTACTTTTGGCAATTCAGGGGGCCCTTTGGTAAATTTAGATGGTGAAGCAATAGGTGTAAACAGCATGAAGGTTACTGCAGGAATTTCGTTTGCGATACCCATAGGTAGATATTATTGTCAAGGAAAATATATAAGTAAATAATTTTTGCATTAGATTACGTTAAACAATTTCTTGCTACTTCAACCGGAGGAAAATCTTCTCCAATTAGTAATGCTAAAAAGAGATATATGGGAATAACTATGTTAACATTAACGCCAGAAATAATTCAAGAAATGCATCAACGAGAACAACCTGTACCACCAAACGTTCAACATGGTGTATTAGTATGGAAAGTAATGTTAGGATCGCCAGCTCACAATGGAGGCATTCAGCCTGGCGATATTGTAACACAAATAAATAATACGCCAGTAAAAAGTGCAACTGATGTTTATTCAATATTAGCTGATACAAAATCAAAGAAATTAGATATGACAATAGTAAGATTAGGAAAAACTTTAGATGTATCTGTTGTTCCAGAAGATATTGCCCAATAATATTTAAATTTATACAAAACTTGGCAATAATTAGCGACTGAAATGATTAAAAGATTTATCTACTAAATTATTTTATTTTGAAAAATAAATTTTTCAACCTGTTAAAAATTTTAATAGCTTTAAAAGTAATGAAAATTTTATAAAATACTAGGAAGCATCTTTGAATTTTTATTTTATAACCATGGATTAGCAGCATCCACGGATGGACCAGCAGTCCAGACTAGAGAGCGGGAAACCGCGGTTCTAATCCTGGTTGCGTCAGATTTCTGCTGAGATCTAAAAAGTCCAAACTTGATCTGTGGACTACTTGCCAACCCGCCTGCCTAGCGTGGTGAGTTATGGGTATAACCCCCTTTCCCCCCAATGGGGGGAGTTTAAAAGGGGAGGCTTAGCGTTCAGCACTGGACGAAAAACGGTTTATAAAGAAAGAAAGAAGAAGAACCATGGATTAATATTTACATCTGACCTGCCTACAATAGGGTAGACTATTAATCAAGTTAATGTTATAAACAAAGTATAAAATATCGTGGATAGGGAATCCTTCTATAAGAAGGATTCCGATTTTTAAAATTTTTGAAGCATAATTATGATAGAAAATGGGTTAAAGAGCAATAATAAAACAAAAATTGAGTGAACCGTTGCAAATAGGCTTTATTTTTAGAAATTTGAAAAAATTGGGGCCTAATGGAGTGGTGAAGCGTCTTTATAGCCTCTCCCACTCAATTCCTACTCGCACCTCCAAGCTGGTGGTCCCTGGTAACCTGCGGAGGACTCCCAGAGATCGGGTAACCAACCCCGGTGGATGGGAAAAATCGGCAGGGCGGACGCGAGAGGGAGACACCCTTTGGGTTGGGCGTGAGGCCAGCACCCTCACACCGTAAAAAAAAAAAAAAATAAAATGCTAAAAATCTCACAACCAAGCCTCGGAATACGGACGGATCAAACGGTAAACGAAAACGCAAACGGGAACGGAAAATGAATTTTGGTACATGGAATGTTCAGGGTGTAAATAAAAAAATGGAAGAGGTACTAAAAGAAATGAAAACTTACGACATCGATATTGCCTCTCTCACTGAAACTAAAAAAAAGGGAATCGGAGCAGAGGAGATTCAAAACTATGTCCATATATTTAGCGGAGTGCCTAAAGAGGAAAGAGCTAGGTGCGGCGTGTCCATCATAATAAAAAAGAACCTAAAAAGATTTATAACTAGCTGGAATCAAATAAACGAAAGAATCGTAAAGGTGGAGATGACTGTCAGGGGACACGATTTAGCAATATTTGGAATCTATGCTCCTAACCAAGATGCTACAGAAATCATCAAGCAAACCTTCTATGATGAGCTCGGAGAACTGCTGGATAATGTAAGCAATCGGAGAGAAACTATACTATTGGGAGACTTCAATAGTAGAACGGGAAGTCAATTAAATGACCCGATTGTAGGTAGGTACGGCGAGGATAGCATAAACAGCAACGGAGAAAAGCTTATACTACTGTGTCAACAACAAAATCTGAGAATCACAAATGGGTTCTGGAAACATAAGGATATCCATAAATATACCTGGAGACAACCCACCCGTCAGCTCAAATCTATAATCGATTACGTGATTGTGCGCCAGAGAAGTAGACTTAAGATTAATGACGTGAGAGTTCAAAGAGGCGCTGAATGTGGGTCGGACCACTATTTGTTGAGGGCCTCCATATGTTTCCCATTCGTTCACTTTGACAAACCACAAATTGAGGATATAACAGCTGACGAAGTAAACAATATTAAATTTAACTTGCTGGGCCTAGAACAAGAGTCAACAAAGTTTCTTTATCAACTTACACTTGCCAGTAAACTAAAAGACGTTCAAATTCGTTCAGTCGAAAAAACGTATTGCCAAATTAAAGAGTGCTTACATGAAGCGGCAAAGGAAGCCCTGGGAGAGGCAGTAATAAGCAAAGTGAAGGAAAGAAAGCCTCCATGGTGGAACATGAATATCGAAGATCTGGTGAAGCAAAAGAAGAGAGCCTACTTATTATGGTTAACAACTAATAATATCGAAAACAGAGAAAAGTACAAAAAACTAAGACGCGCAGTTAAAGTAGCCACAACAGAAGCGGAAAATAGATGTTGGCAAGAAAGTTGTACAAAAATAAACAGCTGTAGGGGAAATACGAAAGCGAATCAAGCATGGAAACTGCTAAAGAATATGAGAACAAATGTCAAAGAAGGAGGGGGCATTTCGCCTATAAGTATGGAAGAGTGGAGGAATTATTATAGAACACTGCTTAAAGAAGACAGAAAAGAATTTGAACAGGTTGAGGATGAAATATTTACATCAGAATCAGAAGAAGACCCTGAAGACATAGGAGTACACGAAGTCAGGAAAGCACTAAAAGGCATGAAAAATGGGAAGTCAGCAGGACCTGGAAATATACCGATAGAATTAATAAAAGCAGCCCCAGATATTCTTTTAGAAATTTTGACAAACATCTTTAACAAATGTTTACAGGGAGAACCGCCTCCCAAAGAGTGGAAAACGGCATATATAACATCGATATTTAAAAAGGGAAGTAGACTGAAATGCACCAACTATCGAGGTATAAGCGTTATCCCTTCTATAGCACGTTTATATGGCAGAGTTTTAAAAATAAGATTGGAAGAGTGCATAAAGGAACCAGATGAACAATGCGGATTTAGAGCAGGCAGATCGTGCATAGACAATATATTTACTTTAAGACAACTTACTGAAAAGTACACAGCTCGAGGGAGACCGGTTCATCTTGTATTTGTAGACTTGCATAAAGCCTATGACACCGTTCCATTAAATAAGGTTTGGAACTGCTTAAGTGAAAATGGTGTCAAAAAAAAGTACATAATTGCAATAAGGAACTTGTATACAGGCTGTGTGGGTAGAATAAAGATGGGAAATAAGCTATCCGAAGAGTTTAAAATAACAAAAGGATTACGACAGGGATGCTGTTTAGCACCGACCCTTTTTAAATTATATCTATACATAGCTTTAAAAAATTGGACAAGGAAGTGCAGTAATATGGGCATACAAATAGACAACAAAACACTGTTTACTTTGTTTTTTGCTGATGACCAGGTTCTGATGGCGGCAGACGAGTATGATGTAGACTATATGCTTAGAAAACTGGCTGAAGAGTACAAAAAATGGGGACTGGTGATTAACATGCTTAAAACGGAGTACTTGGTGGTTGGCGAAGAAGGACAAAGCCTAAAGATTGGAACAGACATTGTGAAGCACACAACACGATTTAAATATTTGGGTGTTATATTTTCTAGAGCCGGCAATAGCAATGATGATATAATAAATAAAATTGGACAAGGGCGAAGAGCCATCAGGCAATTGAACTCAATCTTGTGGAATGACAAAATAACTAGAAAGACCAAAAAAACAATATATAAATCAATTATTGAAAGTATAACAACTTATGGGTCAGAGGTGTGGACAGTGAGCGCGGGGAACAGAGGGAAGCTGAAAGCCTTGGAAATGGATTTCTTAAGACGAAGTTGTGGTGTGTCCATAATGGATCATGTTAGAAATGACGATATCCGACAAAGGATGAAAGTGGAAGGCTCAATAATGGATACGGTGGAGGCTAAAAGACTGAGGTGGTTCGGACATGTTCAAAGAATGAACAACGACAGGTGGCCAAAAAGGATATGGGAATGGACGCCGCCCTTTAGAAGGAAACGTGGAAGGCCAGCTAGAACATGGGCGCAAGAGGTGGAAGAAGCAATGACAGATAGAGGACTTCAACACAATGATTGGACCGACAGACAGGCTTGGAAAGTGGGATGCGAGAAACGGATACGTCTGTAAAACACTCGCTTATATATATATATATGAAAAAATTAGGTATGATCGATGCAGTTCTCGCGGTATGTAACATACATGAGCCTCTCATTGGTCTTTCGCATTAAGTAAGCCTCGCCCTTTATCTATCTAAATAAATAAAAATGAATGTGTAATCTTTGTCACGACATCATGTGAAAGTGGCCGGACCGATTTTCTTCATCTTTTTTTTGAAGTGTTTGTAATTACTCAAGGAATGTTCTTACGAAAAGAAAAATTTAAAAAGTTGCCCAAAAAGATACAAAAATTGCAAAAACAGCTTTTTACTTTCAATAGATGGCGTTCATCACAGACCTATCGTAAATCCTATATGACACAATAGCCCAGTCAAATTAGATGAAAAATAAGTTCCAGTTCGTAAAAATTACCATTAAGAGCTGAATTTTAGTATACACAGTTGAGGTCACGAAAACGACCTTTTTGTAAATATCTTGCTTATTGTTTATCCTACAATAAAAAGTTCTACACAAAAATTATAGAGGAGATAATTATCTACAAAAAAGATTCTATATTATTTTTACGAAAAAGCTATGGTTTTTGCGCTAGAGGGCCTACAATGTACAAACATTCGGAGGGTAGTATGTACAAACATTCGGGCGATTGTGGGGTAGTATGTTGCACATATATAATAGAAAAATACTACAAAGAAAAAAAACGGTAGTTTGAATCAAGAATATATACCCTTGAGGTAAAACAACCACTCGAATATTTGTACATTGTACACCTTCTAGCGCAGAAACAATAGCTTTTTCATGAAAATGTTATAAAATTTCTTTTGTAGATAATTACTTTCTCTATAATTTTTGTTTGAAAGTTTTCATCGTAGAATAAACAAACAGCGAGCTATTTACAAAAAGGTCGTTTTCGTGACCTTTGACCTGGAATAACCTTTGAAGCTCACACGATCTCGATTTCGACTTTTCACACATTGTTTATAATGACCTAATAAAGGTGTATACCAAAATTCAGCTCGATGGTAATTTTTCCGAGCAGAAAATCTAATTTGACTGGGCTACAATGCATAATTTTACATAAAATTAACATGTAAATGGTAACTAACCATTGAAATACGAATACGCTGTTTCTATTGGTTACTAAATATTTAGATCTAATTTTGGGTGTTTTTAAGTGGGTCCAAGGACGGTTTAAAACCCTAGCAACCTTATGCATAGTCAACTTAGTGGCTACTAAAGCGCTACTAGTGTCATATTACTAACTAACTAAGCTAACTAAGCAAACTGTATGCATAGTCGAGTTAAAAGGATACTATCCTTAGGGAACGTACCCATACTACGTGACCTAATTTTTACAATTTTTTACCCCCTCCCCCCCCTTGGTGACCATCCGTAGTATATGCCAAGACCCCCCCTCCCCCTATTTTGTCACGTAGTAGTTCATAAATATGGTTTTAAACCATTTTTTGCGAACACAAAGTTAAAAAAAAATTAAATTGGCTCATATTTGTCTTTAATTAAAAACAAAAGTTTTCTTTTCATTTATTTTTGAATACAGCTCAAAAAAGCGCGAGATTTTCCTAAAAGATTTTGACTACGTGACAAAAACTTAAGCCCCCTCCCCTGTCCCGGTGACCAAGCGTGGTATTTTGAAGACCCCCCTCCCCCCCCTAAACGGGTCACGTAGTATGGGTACGTTCCCTTAGTAGGATACTAAAATTGTTAGTTGGCTACTAACAGCCTTATGCATAGTCAACTTAGTGGCTACTAAAGCGCTACTAGTAGCATAAATAGTAGCTAACTAAGCAAACCATATGCATAGTTGAGTTAAAAGGATACTAATCCTTAGTGGCTACTAAAAATTTTACAGCCTTATGCATAGTCAACTTAGTGGCTACTAAAGCGCTACTAGTGGCATAACTAGTAGCTAACTAAGCAAACCATATGCATAGTTGAGTTAAAAGGATACTAATCCTTAGTGGCTGCTAAAAATTTTACAGCCTTATGCATAGTCAACTTAGTGGCTACTAAAGCGCTACTAGTGGCATAACTAGTAGCTAACTAAGCAAACCATATGCATAGTTGAGTTAAAAGGATACTAATCCTTAGTGGCTACCATGGACTTAGAAAGATAGGACCCGCAACTCCCTACCTGAAAGCTTAACATTTGCGAGCTCTTAACCGTATGGATTCATCACTTCTACCGCTAGGATCGCTGAATTCCTGTTCCAGAAATACGATTTAAATTTAAATTGAAAATTATTAATTAAACCAATATATGAAAATAAAACATTAAAAATTGAAAATATATTATATATTAAAAACAGTAATGCATTTTTCATACATGTACGTTCACTTTTATTCAAACTACAAAGGATTAAGTTCGGTAAAGAAATTTGACAGCTGTCAACAACGCGCATGCTTGGAATAGTGATAAAAATTAAAAGAAATTTTTTTAAAATAATCGAAATTATATAATTTCTTATTAAATAGTACGTATTTTATTATTTAAAAAAAACTTTATATGTATGAAAAAGTAAGTTTTGTAATGAAAATAATTTGAAAATAAAATATTCAAATGAATATTTTGGAACAGGAATTCAGCGATCCTAGCGGTAGAAGTGATGAACCCATACGGTTAAGAGCTCGCCATTTTAATCTTAGTTGCTGGTCCTATCTTTCTAAGTCCATGGTGGCTACTAAAAATTTTAGTGGCGAACTTGGGCATGTTTAAGACCATTTTAAGCTTACATTTAATGAAAAGTAAACAATTTCTTATTTTGACAATTTTGATGAAATACTCGATTTAGTTCGATGTCTATTAATCTTTAATTAATTTAAAGAAAATAATATTAGAAAGTTGAAATTTTCAGAATACACGTGAAATATGATTTTACTTAACATAAGCTATTTTTAATTTAAAATAAATTAGGTAAAATAATTTTTTTTTTATTTTTAATAAAATTTCAACTTTTTACGATTATTCTTTTTTATTTAAACTTGACACTAGAATTGAAGCAATCTATAAGAAACTTTAAAGTTTAACCAACCAAAAGTAAAATATTAATAAAGATCTACAAAATATATTATCAATAAAATATTCTAAAATATTCTAAAAATGACATCTGTTGAATTTTGTGATTAGGTTATCACCTGATCTTTTGCAGTGTTGCCAAATAAATATTTTTAAAATCATACAATAGTATGATACTAACCATGGACTTAGAAAGATCTTTCTAAGTCCATGATACTAACTAAAACGATACTAGCGCTCTTTTTAAAAGAACTATGCATACCAACATTTTAGTAGCTACTAAGATGCTATTAACTAGTGGCTACTAGGATCATTTTAAAACCATTTTAAGACTACGACTATGCATAAGGCTGTTAGTGGCGAACTTGGGCATGTTTAAGACCATTTTAAGCTTACATTTAATGAAAAGTAAACAATTTCTTATTTTGACAATTTTGATGAAATACTCGATTTAGTTCGATGTCTATTAAAAATAAATTAATTTAAAGAAAATAATATTAGAAAGTTGAAATTTTCAGAATATACGTGAAATATAATTTTAATTAACATAAGCTATTTTTAATTTAAGCTACAGCAGTGGAGTGATGTGATCGCTGGTTGAGTATAGAGCGGAAATTCTGGGTTCAAATCGCGGATTGCACAGAATTTCTTGGCTCGGCCTTCCGGTGAACATCCACACTCTGTGGTGATCCCTGATGTTTGTGTCGACGTCATTACAGTAAATACGGCTGCGTCACACACGCAAAGCTAGCAAGATAGGTTAGGTAAGCAGGGAAAAGCCATGGGCCTTCTAGGCCTGTAGAGCTGTCATATATATATATTTTTAATTTAAAATAAATTAGGTAAAATAATTTTTTTTTTATTTTTAATAAAATTTCAACTTTTTACGATTATTCTTTTTTATTTAAACTTGACACTAGAATTGAAGCAATCTATAAAAAACTTCAAAGTTTAACCAACCAAAAGTAAAATATTAATAAAGATCTACAAAATATATTATCAATAAAATATTCTAAAACAACTAATGACATCTGTTGAATTTTGTGATTTACTTCTAACCTTAATATTTTTAGGTTATCACCTGATTTTTTTTGCAGTGTTGCCAAATAAATATTTTTAAAATCATACAATAGTATGATACTAACTAAAACTATACTATACTCTCTTTTTAAAAGAACTATGCATACCAACATTTTAGTAGCTACTAAGATGCTATTAACTAGTGGCTACTAGGATCATTTTAAAACCATTTTAAAACTACGACTATGCATAAGGCTGAAAAACCTTACAAAGAACAACATAAATCCGTACCGTTCTACCGGTGCCGAAAAAAAAATGCCAAATTCACGACTTGGATACTCTGACTACTGTCATCACATTAATATTTTAAAGTTGTCAACTGAACTTTTGCAGTGTTGCCAAATAAATATTTTTAAAATCATACAATAGTATGATACTAACTAAAACGATACTAGCGCTCTTTTTAAAAGAACTATGCATACTAACATTTTAGTGGCTACTAAGATGCTATTAACTAGTGGCTACTAGTAAAATTTTAAAACCATTTTAAGAGTACGACTATGCATAAGGCTGTAAAATTTTTAGTAGCCACTAAGGATTAGTATCCTTTTAACTCAACTATGCATATGGTTTGCTTAGTTAGCTACTAGTTATGCCACTAGTAGCGCTTTAGTAGCCACTAAGTTGACTATGCATAAGGCTGTATACGTTTTATAGCTGCAGCGGATTTAAACAATGATCAGTGCGTGATAAGCACGTGATTTTATTATGCTGGTTACTTGCGGTATTATGATTGGATGCTCGCAAGGTCAAGACAACCCCATACACAGTCCGTACTTTCAATTTTTCAGCGCAAGTTTAGTAGATGATGCATATAATTGTACAATAATAATACAGGACAACCTAGATTAGTCCCTGCTCCATATGTACACTGTGAAGCTCCTCCCCATAAACCACGTGCCAGCCTCATGTATTTGTTATTGTCCACTGCAGCTGTAAAACGGATAGACTTTAGTATCACAAGCGGTGGTTTACGATGTTTTTGTGACGGAGCGCTGTCTATGTTTGGTACAGGACGACAGTTAAACATGTCGTCAGTTACATTATGTGCAACTGTCGAGATAAGTCTATTTATCGATGAAGCAATAATCATAGCATGGAATAGTTGTTTGATCACTTTCAATTAGAAAAGTTAGATAATTTCAGAAAAACGTATTCGATAAGAATTTTTTGTTAAACTAAGGTATAGGGGGGTAATAAGGCCCACCTAACATAAACTATTTTTTATCAAAAAAACTATGCTTATTTTTTCAACTTTTATTATTTTAAAATGATAATAAACATACAAGGTTATTATAAAAAAATTAATATTAAAAAAAATTTTTAAAAAAAACCTTTTATTTAAAATTACAAAAGTGCACTAAAAAGTAGAAAATAATTTTAATAAAAGCAAACAAAGCTTCTCTGAAAACATCAATATAAAAGCGTGGGGCTGTTTATAGGTGGATAAGCAGGCTAACTATTGGTGTACAAAATTCATAACCCCACGCTTTTATATTGATGTTTTCACAAAACTTTGTTTGCTTTTATTAAAATTATTTTCTACTTTTTAGTGCACTTTTGTAATTTTAAATAAAAGGTTTTTTTAAAAATTTTTAATTTTTTATTTAATTTTTTATTTTCTAATTTTTTAGTCATATCTTTTCAAATACAGCTTATGTATTTTAACTAATATAGGTTCATCCTATCAGATTTCTTTATTTATGTGTTTTAGATGTTTGATACTTCACCCTGTATAAATCATTACGACAAAAAACTTTACCCTGAATGCGATCCTTAAAAATGAGATTTAGAATTCTAAGTTACTTTCCACTATGTATGATAAAATTGTCCAATGCGCATCGACGCATGCGCTTAATGGTTTTCAGTTTTTTCCCGATTTTTTGCTTATTTTTCAGAATTTTAGAAAAACAAAATTAAAATATGAAAATGCTCTGCAGGTGAAAGCTGTGTACCAAATCTCAGATCTCTAGGACGTCGGGAAGTTGCTTAAAAATGGCTTCAAAGCGGTCGACCCACACGGACGATGGACGACGGACAACGGTCTTCCCAAGTTAAATAAAAGCTTTTAAAAAAAACAATAATGTAACTTGGATAAAATTAAGAAAGTTAAAAGTACTACAATGGGCCTTAAAATCTGCTACTGCAGAAAATAAAGCCCATGTTATTGCTATGAGCAAAACACTGCAATAATAAAAAAATTCAAATAATACACTATTTACGGCATACAATCTGGACATAAGAAGTCATCGTCATCATCAGCTACTAATCCTACATTATTCATGGACCCAGAATCCACAATGACCACATCTTCTTATATCGGCCGCAAAGTCTATATAACAGACTGTACATTCCCATTTTTTGCCGGCTGCAGAAGACGGTTTTGGTTTTGTGGATGCTGTAGTCTTTTTGGACAATTTCTGGGAACACATTGGAGACTCGGTATTATCGTTTAAAAAGATTTCCCGTTTTACTTCTATAGCTTTATAATTTATTGCTTTACGTCTTAGTGTTGCATTCTTTTTCTTAACCAGATCTGGTGACGGTGACGGCAATACTATTGAGAATGAATTTTCAGCTTTCACTACTTTTTTACGTAATACAGATAACGGTAAATCGTCATCAGAATCATTGTCAGAAGATATGTTGTGAACTTCCTTGTTCCTAACTTCCTTACGGTATCTTTCGGTATTTCACTTGGCAAACTAGGAGAAAATGCCTGAATTGATAGAACATCTTTATTATAGTCTCAATTGTGGTATTTGTGATGTGTGGAAAATAGGGTTTATACTATTTTTTTCACTTCACAGATAATAAAGCCCGGGCTTTATTACCTGCAATGATGTATTTTTTTTTACTTTGAGCTTGTAAAAGCAACAATATGAAATTGATGAAAAAATTTATGGTTAAACTATTTACAAGGTCCATATATATCATCCCCATATACGCAAAACAAAAATTTTTTACATTAAACGGGTTTAACAACTTACCAAAATATTGCTCTTCTTAGAGCGGGACATTTGTATAAACTAAGGTTAGAATAACTAACCACCCGTCGCGCCGGTCGGAAGAAACTCATTTTGCCAGGTCGAAACCTTGGTGTAATGTATATCCGATATATGTCCTTAGATACATTAAAAATTTATTTTTTGTTAGAAATATTGCAGTGGGCCTTATTATATGCTGGGCCTTATTACCCCCTTATACCTTATTATCAGAATTTTCTAATTATGTGTTTTGGATGTTTCATACTCCCCCCCCCCCCGCGCATATATACCTTTATTGAACTTGATTCGTTTTGAGTATTCTTAATAAAAAACTGAATTTCATTCAGCTAAAAAGTTAACACATTTATCGATTCTCAGGCGAAACGAAGTTCGCCGGGTCAGCTAGTGAAATTATAAATATAAGCGCTGTACTTAGTAACATTAGTTTCAACCATAGAATAATAGATATTCAACTAATATATATATACCGGGTGCTGAATGAGTTAGGCGAACATAGGATATTAACGTGTAAAAACTTATTTTTGCAAATTCCTGCTTCCCTAATTATTTTAGAGAAAAATTGAAAGACATCAATATAACGTAGAAATATAAACTACGAGTGATAAGAGTATTAGATTTTATCTAGGTTTTACCTAAAAGGTTAAAAAATTCTTTTAAAATTGTTAAAATTTTGATTTATCACACTGGCCATGTATACTATGTTTCCAAGGCAATATTCCATTTTATGAATGTAAAATTTAATAAAGTGCAAAACATTTAAACAACGCGTTGATTTTTATTACTTATCAAAAGTAATTACCTTGGAAACTTGCATGGCCAGTGTGATAAATCAAAATTTTAACAATTTTATAAGAATTTTTTTACCTTCTAAGTAAAAGCTAGATAAAATTTAATGCTCTTATCATTCGCAGTTTATATTTCTACATTATATTTGTGTCTTTGAATTTTTCTCTAAAATAATTAGGGAAGCAGGAATTTGCATAAATAAATTTTTACACGTTAATATCCTATGTTCGCCTAACTCATTCAGCACCCGGTATAATAATAGGTTTCAACTGCAATGGTTGGCATGTACGGGCAAACACATGGTGATCGTTACCGTAACATGTTGCAACAGATCCGCCGCTCGTTACCCGGTATGAGATTGTCAAATGTACTGCATATGAAAAAAGAGTCCTTTTTAGGACCAAAAATACTTGGATACATTTGCGTTGTTAAAATTGACTATTTTGACTAACGCTTACTAACTAATAATATCCCTGAGGACCTTCCAACTCGAAAAGGTGCTAATTTGAGAAGGTGGATATAACTTTTTTTTTGATATCCTTGGGGGCTTCCCAACTTTAAGGGTCAGTTGTATAAAGGAGGGTTAACTCGGGGATCAGCTGATCCTGGATCAAGAATTGACCCAGGATCAACGTCTATTCTTTTTATTTTGTTATTCTTACTTTAATACACAAAAAAACAATTTTGCCAGGTGTTATTTTAATAAATGACAAATGGATTGAGACAAACAGTATAAATCACAATAAATTTAAAAGTAAATAAAGTTAACCCAGAATCAACGCTTGACTCTCGCTCATACAACAGACATTTTCTTTGATCCTTGGTTTAACTCTGATCCGAGGATGATCCTCTTTTATACAACTGGAACTGGCCCTAAGGTGCTCTTAAGAACGGGGTGGTTGTCACTATTTTTTCGTAAAATTTAATTCAAAAATACTCCTAAAAAGTGAAATTTGCTCCATGTTAACTGTACGACGGCTTAGGTACAACTAATGGTGCTCCGTGAAACTCCATAGCATTGCATCACTTCGTGAATAGGTGGAGGCGAAGCCTCCATCACCTCTTTCAACATCTAAGAACATCGCAGGGATGGTTTGGGTGTGTATGTATAATACTTGCGAGCGTATAGCCTCGTATCGTTTCAAAGTAGAGTGTTGATTCGCGTAAGGCGATAATCAACCTTTGATGAGTAACTTTGAGTGTTAGTTTCCGCTGTTCGAGATGGCCGAAGCAACAGTAATCCCCCAAAAACGAAGCGCTGTAGGTCCGTTGGAAGGAAAAAGGTGACACAGTCCGGTATTAATACCGGTATTAAAACAAAACAAAATTCAACTAGAACATTTAAAAACAAAATAAATTACAGAACAAAATAAACATTTTGTTATTTCATATTATTAAAATTCGATCGCAAAAAACACAAAGCTTCAATTGTTTCATTATTGCGTGCATACCTTAAAGGCTCATTCACACGGGTTAAGTTGATAAGTGATCTAGTTAAATTTAACTTAATTTTAACTTAATTTAACGTGTTAACTGTTTATTAAGTTGGACAAACACTTAATTCTAACCTAAAATTCGCTTGAAATTTAGTTAATCACTTATCCACTTAACCCGTGTAAATTACCTATTACTACAAAAATTTCTTGTCACAAAAAATGCTGTTTTCGATAAACAATCGTTTAATTAACAACAATCAAAAATAATCAAAATATCCATAAATCGCACGTAATCGAAAAATCTACCAAATTTTTTGTGAATGACTTTTTAAACAGGTGCATGTCCCCAGACCCCCCCCAATTCGAATTTTGACTCCAAAATACTGCCGTGTTAATTCTAAAGGGCGTATCTGCAAAAAGCTAATTGTTGGGAAATCGTGTTTTTATAAATTTCCGTGTGCCATCATATGGTTTGAATTAAACAGAAAACTAGTGTTTTATATTCATATTATATCTGTGGCAGAATCTAATGAAATAAACCGTTTTCTTAAATATTTATTATAAATGAGACTTTTGATACATACGCCCTTTCTGACTAACATATATTAATAAAACTCATAAGAAAAAAAGGCGTATCTGCAAAATGAGACACTGTGTCAACTTTTTCCTAAATAACTGATAACCAAGAAACTTAAAACACGTAACAATATTTAAATTATAAAAAACAAACAGAACTTCACAAGTGTAACCATCAAAATTTGAATTGTATCTGCCAGTCACAGAATAGATAACTTTTGCCAGTCAAGTAATGGAGTGTTACAAAGAAAGGGCGTATCTACACAAAATAGTAGTTGTAGATACGTCTTTTAAATCTAACATTGTTGGTTACGTCTCTTTTATCTAAAATTACACATTAAACTGCAGATACGCCGTTTCTTTAAAGATGTATTCTAGCATATCTATACATAGTTTAGCCTTCTGAACTTAACGAAATGATAGATTTACATGCAGGGAAGCGTTTGCCACCAATAACTCAAAAAGCCAAAAATTGCAGATACGCCCTTTAGAATTAACACGGCAGAATAGTCTAAATCGTTTGTGCTTCGTTTGTACCTGTTTGTGCAAACATTATTTTCGTTTGTACCCAAATAGTGGGAGTAACTATGACTCTCTTAAGGTAGCCAAATGCCTCGTCATCTAATTAGTAGCGTTCTGCTGCCGGTTGATGATATTTGGTGACTTTCGAAGGCATATTACGTGCCACGGCCGTGCCCCCTTTTATAGACCCCTTGGGGTCTCAGGGTTGCACGGCAAGCGTTAAGTAGTCAACCTCCACGAGGTGGCCCCGGAAGGGCGTTTTGCAACCGCGGCGCAAAACGTCACTAATGGCTACTAGCGTAACAGGTCAGCAGATGGGCAAGAGTCCGCAGCCATTCTGTGGGCGACCGTAGACTGCTGGGACGAATCGGCCTAAGGAAACCAGATCAGCACCCCAAAGGCATAATCCTCTAGTGAATTAGGATTAACACGCCTGGGTATGGGTGTTTGATCCATGACTTCCCGGCCGTGAACCCGAGGGATCAGTAAGTAAGAGCCTACGCGGCGATCCCGAGGAGAGAAAATCTTACTGGCCCGGTTACCAATGGTGGAACGTCACCCGGCAGACATTGGATACAGACCTTGACTGCAAAATGACCAACGGGGTTTTTTGCTGACTAACAGTCGGTAAGGCTCCTGGTATATAGTAGCTTTAAGCAATGACCGCGTGCGCGTTAGCGTAAGCAAGAGTAATAGAGTAGTGACATTATACCCGGCCTCATCAGAGAGATGTTGTTGGGGTCACTAGTACTATCCCAGGTAGCACATAATATTGGGGCAATATTGCACCAATATAGCGCCAATATAGAATGTTGGCGCAATATTGCAATATTCAGCCAATATTGGTGCAATATTGTTTTCCAATATTGGGGCAATATATGATATTAATATTGCACCAATATTGGCTAAATCTTGGTGCAATATTGCACCAATATTGATGACCAATATTATTGTCAATATTCAGCCAATATTGGTGCAATATTGTTTTCCAATATTGGGGCAATATATGATATCAATATTGTCTGTCAATATTCAGCAAATATTGGTGCAATATTGTTTTCCAATATTGGAAAAAACAACAATTTTATTATACAGGATGGAATGTGACATATATTTCCAAATTTCATTTTTAAGGATCGTATTCAGGGTGAAATTTTTCATCGTAATGATTTATATATGGTTAAGTATCAAACAGCTAAAGCACATAAATAGAGAATTCTGATAGGATGAACCTACATTATAGTTTAGTTACACAAGTCGATCAAGTCACCTTTAAAACAAAAGTAACTAAATTAAAATCGGTTCATTCGTTTGGGACTTACGACCCCACAGACAGAAATACAGATATACACGTTATACTTATAACATCTTTATTTTAGATCTGGTTTTAATAAATATTTGTAAGAAAAAAAAAATTTTTTTACCGTTATAAGCTCGAGCCATAGGAAACTTAGTTACCAACCGCAAAGAGATTAAGGGTGGATTTCATAATAAAAGTGTTAATGTCGACTTAACTAAAAAGCCGTAGTTAACCAATAGAAAACGTCCGTTAACTCGAACAAGCCAATAGAAATCCTCTTTTATATTTAATGTTTTGTTAAAAATTTTATGAAATCTACCCTAAAAGATAATCAAAAAAAAAACTTATATTATATTATTAACTTAAGTCTGTGTGAAACGATGTATAATTTTATATATATTGCCCCAATATTGGAAAACAATATTGCACCAAAATTTAGCCATATTGGTGCAATATTGATTTCATATATTGCCCCAATATTGCACCAATATTGGCTAAATATTGACAGACAATATTGGTGCAATATTGCACCAAGATTTAGCCAATATTGGTGCAATATTGATATCATATATTGCTCCAATATTGGAAATAAATATTGCACCAAAATGTTGGCTTATAAGTATAATATATTGTTTATGTTGTTTCCATATTATTTTATAAAACTTTTTATTAATCAGATTTGCTCCGAAAATAACAACTATGCCGTTAAAAGTAAACAAATTTAATAAACTAATAGGTTACCCTCCATAGGTAAGTGGTTAGAGTAGTTGGCTCTTGTAACATTTAAATTATCGGTCATGGGTTCGAATCTTGCTTTGTGGTATGAGGTAAGTAACAAAAATATTTAAATTTTAATTGTCAGGTTTACATGAGATGTTCGGTGCTACAATACATATCCAAAAAGGACACTGGCAAAACAATGTAATGTTTAAAAATTATTTCTAAATATTATAGGGTTTATTTGAAGAGTCGTCGATAGATGTCGCATTTATTCGAAAAGTCGTGGTTAGATACGTCAGAAAATGATCAAGAATGTAAATTTGTATGCTTGTATAATGTTTAAATCTTGTAATATATTTGATTACTTGTGATATTTCCGTAAATAAATATATAATTCAAATAAAGAACATAAAAGAAATAAAATATATCAAATCAATATTGATTTGAGAGTGTTTACACGTCGATCCTAGCACAATACTGAAAATCAATATAGCTTCAATATTGGAAATCAATATTCCGCCGATATTGGAAAATGTTCACTTCTCAATAATTAGCGCAATATATTGACTTCCAATATTGGAGAAATATTGGGAAATCAATATTGCCCCAATATCGAGATGTAAACTTTTTCCAATATTGGTGCAATATCGAAAATTAATATTGCGCCAATATTGGGAAATCAATATTGTCCCAATATCGAGATGTTAAACCTTTCCAATATTGGGGCAACATTGATTTTCAATATTGCCCCAATATTGAGATGTTAAACTTTTCCAATATTGGGGCAATATTGCTTTCCAATATTGGGGCAATATTGATTTCCCAATATTGCACCAATATTGCGCCAACATAGTGTGCTACCTGGGATTACAGTAGTCTTGTCGGGTCTTAGTTGTGCAAAGTTCACTGTATCTTTCTGGTAAACGGAGGGAACCAAAAGGTCCCCTCGTGAAATACGTCGTATTTTGCGATGGCGCGACCTTGGACCCAAAGGGAACCTTCTCTGGGGAACGGAGGGGATGTGGAGGTTTAACCCGTGTAGTTGGTTACTGCATGGAGGTAACCTCTCCCTCAACGAGAACCTTTACTCTGGTGAACGGAGGGAACGGAAAAGTCCCCTCGCAAGATTTTTCTATTTTGCGATGGCGCGACTTGGGATCCGAAGGAAACCATCGGTGAACGGAAGGGACGAATAAGTTGGCACCGCGAAATACTTGTATTGCGCGATGGGGTGACTTGGGACCTGAAGGGAACTTTCTCTGGTGAACGGAGGGGATGTGGAAGTTTAACCCGCGTGGTACCTGTACTGCGCGGAGGTAACCTCTCCCTCAAAGGGAACCTTTTCTGGTGAACGGAGGGGATGTGGAGGTTTAACCCGTGTAGCACTCGAACTGCACGGAGGTAACCTCTCCCTCAACGGGAACCTTTCTCTGGTGAACGGAGGGAATCCGAAAAGTCCCCTCGCGAAATATTCATATTTCTGAAATATTTAAATTTGGCGATGGCGAGACTGGGAATCCAAAGGGAACCATAGGTGAACAGAGGGGACGAAAAAGTTGGCACCGCGTGATACTCACATCGCGCGACGGGGTGACTTGGGACCCGAAGGGAACCATCGGCGAACGGAGGGGACGAAAAAGTTGGCACCGCGTGATACTCGTATCGCGCGATGGGGTGACTTGGGACCCGACGGGAACTTTTCTCTCTGGTGAACAGAGGGGATGAATCATTTCAACCCTTACAGTGGTAGCGCAGTATGGACTTGAAATCTCATCTCCCGACGGAAACCAAACGGACAACTAAAGAGTCACAATCTTAACCTGCTACAGGGAAACCTGGGCAGCGCGGTAGGTTGTTGACTTTGGTGGACTCCGAAGCCTTGGCTTGAACTTTGAGAATTGCAAGTAAATCTCTAAAGGGCGTTAACGCGACGTCCCTGAATCAGTTAAACTCCACGATTTACGGGAGGATTCGAATAAATAACCGTCTGCGGGAAGACGGGAGCCCGGGGTTAATTCTAGCGTATGCTTGCTTAACCCCCCCGTCTTTGTGAGCTTGCTCACTGAGGTGGAATCGCAGTGGCTGGTGGTTCTTGGGAAATGTAGCAACGATCAGCACTCGGCCTGTCTGTCGGGGAACCTTGACACCTACAGGTCCCTTCTTGGGTCTTGCAGCCCTCGAAGGGAATAGGGATGCTGGCTACCTCAGCGGCTTTTGGACGTAGTACCCAACGTCCCCGATAGCTCTCTAGGGGGAGGTTGCCGTGTATATATTAAGTTTACATATAGCAACTGAATCTAAAAGTTCTATCAAACTGTACCCAAATAGTTTTTGAAAAATTTCAAAATTTTGCTGGGGGGGGGCTGGAGACATGCTAGCCCCCCCCCATGTCGAATTTTAACTCCAAAATAGTCTAAATCGTTTGTGCTTTGTTTGTACCTGTTTGTGCAAACATTATTTTTGTTTGTACCCAAATAGTTTTCGAGATATCTCAAAATTTTGCTGGGGGGGGGGGGGGTGGAGCATGCTTTTTTAAATTTCGAATTTTGGATTCAAAATAGTCTATAACGTTTGTAATTTGCTTGAGATTGTTTGTGCAAGTTTTATTTTCGTTTGTACCCAAATAGTTTTGAGATTTTCAAGAAAAACAAAGAAACTGACGCGCATGAGTGGATTAACGAGATTCTTGGTAAAACTTACAGGATCACGTTCAAAATATTTTCTATCGTTTGTACTTCGTTTGTACCTATTTGTGCAAGTTTCATTTTTGTTTGTACCCAAATAGTTTTCAAGAAATTTCAAAATTTCGCTGGGGGGGGGCTGGAGACATGCTTTTTTTAATTTCGAATTTTAGATTTAAAATAGTCTAGAACGTTTGTACTTCGTTTGTGCTTGTTTGTGCAAGTTTTATTTTTTTTAATTTTTCAAGCTTTGAAGACATTTTTGGAAGTTTCCTAAAATATACCTACATTAATTGTATTGTTAATACTCGCTTGTTAACCTTGGCTGGCACCGACTCCAAAAATGTGGCAGACACATTAAAAAAATTATGATTTTGCTTTTTAGTGCATTTTTTCGTAGTAGTTATTTTGAAGTCTGTTTCATTTTTTTTTTTAAATTTTTGTTGTATAATTAATTTTTGTCGTTTTGTAGGGTTGCTGTTGTAGGTTAGACAGATTAAAAGTCGCAGTTAATTTAAAATTATAGGATTGTGTAATAAATTATTACTATGCAAAGTGTTTTTATTTAGTAGATGCAGTTATTTATAACTAAAACAATAATTTAAAAATATAAACACAAATAGTTAAGTATATTTTATTATTTGTTACATTTACTTTAAAATAATTAAAAACTTTTAAAATCTATTTGGATTTGTTAGAATTTTAAGTTTGTACAAATTATATACGCACTTTCGGTGTTTTGTTGGTTCGGCATGGATGGACATTTATTGAGTTTCAATTTATTCTTTTTTGCTAATTAACTATCGGGATATGTATCTTCGTATAGGTAAGGGTTTTTATAATTTAAAAATGTATTTTCTTAATTTTCAATAATCAAACAATTTGTGCTTGAATTTTAAAGCACACTAGTTCTTTTGGGTTATTGTTATATTCCAAACTAAATCTTAATCCAAGAGTTATCTAAAAAAAAATTATATTTAATAGTAACTATTCCTCAATTTGGTTGTTACTCCAGCAGGCGTCTCAAATTTAAATTTACAAATTAAAACAAAATTTTTAATTAAGAAAAGCACAAATAAATGAAAACTACCCCATCGAAAATAATATTACAATACATGGTACATACATACAATCTGAAAATAACATAAAGATTAAGACTCAATAATTGAAAATAAAGCTACTGCTGAAATTGATTATTAATTTAAAAACTGTTCACAGTACCTTAGGATATATAAGTAAAATTGGCATTTCTAATTTATATAGGCCAAGTTCATTTTCTTCCAGAGGACAATGAGTGTTGATTAAGCCTAAACATGCATTTGGTTGCGGCAATGGAAAAGGAACAGAAGTTCCCTCTACGTCAGCTACTACTTTAGCTTTTAAATTACTTTTTATCAGTTCAGCTAAAAACAACAATAATAGTTATTTATGCACTAAGTCCTGAAAGTGCATATTTTTGGTATGAGCGTGGAAAATTATAGACTGAGGCGCAGCCGAAGTTTATGAACACGCAAATGCCAAAAAGGCACTTTAAGGATAAGGTGCATACACTATTTTATGTGTAATTGGAACAAAATGCACATTTTCTACAAAAAATGTACGATAATAATTATGTTATACAGAATAATTTAATGAAATAAGTATGTATTGCAATGGTAAAAGAGCTTAATGAAGAATTAAAAATTTTCCACCAAGTTTTCTCTTACACCCTTACAAAAAACTTTTACCAGGCTAGTTCGATCGGTGATTCATGCACCCCATAGGTAAATCTCTGGCGTTCGACGAATAAATAAAACTCATGTAATCAATTTTTAACTCAAAATCTAGTAGGACAAATAAAATGGCTATCACACAGACAGGTACAGTTTGAAAAGACAAAATTTTCAATTTTTTTAATAAAAAATTTAAATAACTGAAAAAAAAATCGTACTACACTTTTATAACTACTAAATTAAGAAATAAAATCATTTATAAATAAAACAAAATTGGTTTACACCTTATAAATCAATTATCAAAATTGCGTATTCAAGTTTAATAAGACCCGCACTTTACCAGTAATGAAAATCATTACACGTCTCTTTTTCATTACACGTTTGGTTTTAAAGTGACTAGAGAATGTTGTGTTTTCTCCACCTGATAGGTTGCTTGGAAAGTGACGTTTTCTAGCCGTTTTTCGATAAAAGTGTTTTTTCAACCAATATTATACAAACTCATATTAATATTAATAAGGTTGTTACATCCTATTTACTTCTAAGTTGAAGGAGGACTAAAATATAAATTTTTTTTTTACACTTATTTTTATGTGATAATAATAATTTTATATGATAAAATTTAAAATTTTTAAATTTATTTTTTGAGGTGATGGTGGTAGATACTGTATAACTATTTTTTTATAATATACTGCCTGTGGCAGTTTTAGAAATCTTTATTGTATAATCTTAAAGAATTCAGTTAATTTATTGTTTTTTTTTTTGTTAAGTATTCATTTACTTAATTATCAAAATTATGCTTTTCTCCAGTTTTTAGTTACAATTCCACCTTTCATAATTTTGATTTTTGTTAGATTTTGTTTGATAACTATTTTTCTAACCAATTTTGAAAAAAAAATTTTATTTTATATTTTTATCTGATTAGATGAGGTGCATGTCGCTGGCCCCCCCCAAATTGAATTTTGAGATGAAATTGGTGTCAATCGCTAGAGCATCGTTAGAGCCTAAATGAGCTTCCATTTTTTTTGTTTGACCCTCAACCGTCGCGGAGATATTCGCGAAAATGTTTGGGGGGGGGGGGCTGTAGACACGTTGCCCTCCCCCAAGTCGAATTTTGGGTTAAAAATGGTGTCAAACGTTAGAGCTTCGTTAGAGCCTAAATGAGCTTTTATTTCTTTTTGTTTGAGCTTCAACCGTCGCGAAGATATTCGCGAAAACGTTAGGGGAGGCTGTAGACACGTTGTCCCCCCCAAGTCGAATTTTGGGATGAAAATGATGTCAAACGTTAGAGCTTCGTTAGAGCTTAAATGAGCTTTCATTTTTTTCGTTTGAGCCTCAACCGTCGCGAAGATATTCGCGAAAACGTTGGGGGGGGGGTTGCAGACATGTTTTTCTATTTTCGCTCATATAATGAATTTTGGGCTGAAATTGGTGTCAAACGTTAGAGCTTCGTTAGAGCTTAAATGAGCTTCTATTTCCATCATTTTAACTTCATTTTTTACAAAGTTACAGGCATTTTTAATTTTTGAGCCTCCGAGCAAGTTCCGTGTGATAATCCTCAAGTTTTTTCTATTACATTAGATTAAAATATTTAATTCGATTAAAAGAACTAATCCTGCTCTCTATTATAATAAATTTTGATAATAAATAAAACTGGAAAAATTAATTTTACAAAATAAATGTTATTAATCAAAAGCGAGATCGAAAGTAACCCCACTGTGTATTGAATTTACATTTCATGTAGACATGTACGGACTGCGGAAAATAAGGTAAATAAATGGCAATTTAAAAATTTTATATGAAAACATTTTGTTATACGTAAAAAGTGAGTGGATAAGATTTGTTTTCATTATTTTTTTGAATCAAGTGAAAAATGTAAGTATAATATACATAAATAAAAAAAGAAAGTTTGTATTACATATAACCTCAAAAACCAAAGTCGTGAATTAAATGTTAATAATAAAACTTAAAATTACTGGATTCTAAGCAACTGGATTCTAAGCAATTACAATTACCCATAATATTGTTTTTTAATCACAAACAATAATAAAGGGTAAGGGGGCATCCATTAATTACGTGAGCTCAGAATGGGGGGGGGGAGGGGTCCTGTAAAATTTTACTAAATCTCATTTAAACCGGAGGGGGGATAATCAAAAATCTCACGTCAACTTTAAAAAATATAAAATACTACAGATATTAAAAAAAAAAATATTTTAAATATTTTTAAAATGTTTATTTTGCCTGTTAAAAAAATGTCATGGCCATTAAAATCATTCAGTTCGAGAGTACTGAATGGGTCATTATTTTCCCAAATAATAAAAATAAATTTTGTTGAAAATATTTTTAGCTTCAATCTCACGTAAGGGGAGGGGGGTCCAGGCAAATCTCACCTAAGGGGGGGAGGAGTCTAAACTTATCAAAAATTAAATGTGATTGTGTGTACAATCAAAGTGGAAAGTGCAAACACATTGCTGGATTGATTTATTTTATAAATAATGAAGATGAAGAGAGTGCATCCAAGACGAGTACCTAACAGCAATGGGGGAAACCTAGTGCCCGACAATTCGTATAAGAAAAATATTTTAAGGGCAGATATTTTGAGGAAATGTTTCCCTTAATGACAGTAAAAAAATGTGAACCTCAAGCAGTAGATATCTCCGAATTAGTTGGTAAATCTGCATTAAAATAAGTCATGGTAGCAGATGCCGCAAGTGCACATGATCATACGATAAGAAATCTTATGAATTCATTACTGAACCAAGCGCGAAATAAATTTAGAAAAGTTAGATTGTGCCGAATGTGTAAATAATTAATATGGATAAATGTATAAATAAATTAATGAAAATGTAATGTTTTTGATTTTCGTCTTCTAAGTAGTTTTTTATGTGCGAAGTAACTTTCTTCTGTATGATAATTTACTTGGAGCCATCCCAAAAATATTGCAAGCTTCCTCTAAAATCGTGAAAACATAATATAGATGTAAACAGGCTATAAAAGAAGCTTTATTGATAGTAAATATGTATTTGTTGCTAAACAAGTTGCGCGGATTTCTTCATAATTTGTCCGCCGCGGGCGCTGGAGTCGTTTTCAATTCCCCCACTATATACTTCGCACCTAGCGAATACAAAGGACTTATGTAATGAAATAGTATGATGAATTTTTTTATTTACATTGTAGAACCATATGTTTAGTTTATATTATTGATAAATTTTTAGTTAAATTCTTTTTTGTTTTTCTACAAATAAATTATTTACTACAAGCCTGATTTTGATTGATGTAATTTACAATAAATATTTTACTAAATGTCGAGTATAATTAAAATTTTTTCTTTTTTAAGTGTATTATTTATACTTTGCAGCAAAAAATATACTAGTTTAGTATTTCCTACAAAAATCAGTCGTAAAATTTTATTTTGTCTATTGATTTATTTTTTTCTACCGCTGGGGCCAGAGGACCCCAGTGTACCATCTAAGTAACTAAAATATAAGTGTACCATGCAAAGGTTAAGTATTTATTAAATTAATATTTTAATGATGATTTGATCATAATTTATAATATGTTTATTAATTTATTTAGTTCCTTCTGTTGTTTACTTAAAATTTGCCTAAATACCATTCTACGATATGCTTTATTCTCGTCAGTAATTATTTATTTTATTGAACCTTTCAGTGTGTTTCTATTAAGAGGGGCATTTTTTTCAGGGCCCTTTTAATTTAATCAACAGATGGCGCCTACTTAAATATTTTTATAAAATGAGAGGAATTTGCTATATTTAAAATATAGCAAATTCGTTGAGATAATACTATTCTATAAACAATATTCTTGATCTTAAGCTATTTTGAGTTCGTAATATTTATTTATAAATCACAATTCGTAATTAAAGTTTAATTATCTTTTCTGGTAAGTGAGTGTGTTTTGACATACTCAATACGAACTCAAAATAGCTTAAGATCAAGAAAATTGTTTATAGAATAGTATTATCTCAACAAATTTGCTATATTTTAAATATAGTAAATTCCTCTTATTTTATAAAAATATTTAAGTCAGCGCCATCTGTTGATTAAATTAAAAGGACCCTGAAAAAGGTGCCCCTCTTAATGTTAATTTGTACTTACGTGCTTTAAATTCCATTGTCATTATAACTTTATTCCGTCTTTTAAATTGGCAAGGTTGCTTATCACAATCAATGACATGTACAGAAATTGGTTTCTCTAAACCAGATTCACCTGCAAACACAATTTCAATTTATACTTTATATAACGGATCTAATAAAAAAGTTAAAACAAAATATTGCAAACAAAAATTGTAATCGACATTAAATTTAATATAATATACAAATATTTAATAGTGAAAATTAAATAATATAATTCTCGCTTGTATAGTATGTCTGAATCACAATTAGAACTTCATTAAGTAAGAATTTAAAAATTTTTTTTTGACTTTTTAAAAGAAAAAAAATTTTAAGAATATTTTCACAAATACTATCTATTAAATTGAAGTTTAAGACTTTTTGTGACAGTTAGTAGGCGTGACATCAACGTAATAGGAAAAGAATAGATTTGTTGTTTAAGAAAGAAACTGAATTATTTATTATTTTTCTGATTATTTTTCTATGGTTAAAAACTACTTAAATCTGATAGATCCTTGCTAGCTTCTACATAAGCAAGGTAAAACAATAATCTTAAACCTTTTCTATATAAACTTTTTACAAAAGAATACCTATTAATATATAATTTTTAATTATTCTAGAATAAACTAGAATTTTTTGTGCTATTTTCATCACTTGATTATAATAGTACGAATTTAAATTTTAAAGCAAAGTTTTATATTAATTTGTACAAAACAAAATATTTGACTTAAAATTCAATTAAAAATACATAGCAATTAAATTAAATTTGTTAATAAACTTTAGGAATTATATAATTTTAATACACCTTTGATAGCCGGATTTTCAAATTCAGTAATTTATTAAAATAAACTTATTAAAATTTAAACAAAAAGTACAATATCTAGTTACATATAGTAATAATAAAATTATTCTTTCAAATCTTATCATTTTTGTCAAATATATTTTGAAATTTGTACTTTAATATCCGTAACTTACATTCATCAACATCAAGACTTCTAGTAGGAGAACACTGAAGTAATATTAAAATAAAAATACTTAAAATAATCGAATATTTTTGAAATTGCATTTTAAGCATTTTTATTTAATATTTATAAATGGTACCAACAACTCAACACCAAATATTATTTGTTATAAAAGAAAAGAAACTCCTCGATAATGCTTTGATTATACATGCAGATAAAAACTACTTAAAAAAGATTAGATAATACAATATATTAAATTAAATATATTGTAGTAATCACAACTAGTATTATAAAGTACAAAATTTATGTCTGGGTTTACATATGTATAAAATTAGTCTCCTTGAAATTTGTCAAAAATCCTGTTCAAGTTCTCAAATTTAAAAAGATATTTAAAATAAGAAAACTTTTGACAAAAATTTTTATATTATATTTTAATAATTTTTTAAAATTTAATTTTATTAATTCTTTTGTAATATTTTATTTAAAAAAATTAATTTTATCTTTTATGTTATATTTAATTTCTTCAGTTAATTATAATTTAAACAAATTAATATTTGATATACGATTCTACAATATAGATAGAAAATAGCTTAAAAAGAAAAGTAAAAGGAAAATAGTAATTAAATTATTATTATTATAACCGCTCTTTTGATTGAACTGGTCAAAGTACAAAATAAATAATTTGCAATGAGGTATTGTCGAGTACGTTGGTATGATAAAATTAAAAATAAAAATTAACTAATATAATAATAGAAAATAGATAATAGAATGAATAATGAATAAAATAAATGATAATAAAAATTAAAAAATTTTTGCTGAGGTATGGAAAGAATTTATAAATTTTACTTTAAATTAAAAGGATACGCTGGAGTACACAATCTAAAAAAAGATGAATTTTAAAAATTGCTTTTTTCAAAACAATAAAATTTATTATTGGGTACTTGTTTTATAATTTTGCTTTATTCAAAAGTAGGAGCTCAGCGATAGCAAATAGGTGAGTATCTGATGACAGGTGAAAACTCGGTTCAGTCCAGAGGTGATGTGGTGAGATCCTTTCACGCAAAAATCTATAACATCAGGGATCTTGCACCAAACTTTGGCTGTAAAATTATTGGTTACAACACCACTTAATCCTTTTATGAAAAAAAAGGTAGCTAACTTTGGGCATTTAACCCACAGTCAAAGAGATAATGAGTGGCGCAATGCGCGTTTCGTGGGTCCTAAGAAAGTATCTAGTGTATTTACACAACAAGCTCTTAGTGTTCTTAGTGACACTATCTGAGAAAGATGGAAATTGGGTGCCAAAAAATCTTATGAATCAATCGGGTCAATAATAAGTAATCCAAAAAGAAGCATACTTGAACTTTTCAACCTTACTTCCACTCGTTTGATCTCGCTTTCTCTTCTGCCTAACCTGTATTTTCGAAAATTCCTAGAAAGTTATCCAGAGTAACTATGGTTGCATACTTTCAGGCAAAAAATATTCTTAAAAATTTAATATAATAAATAATAGCACCCGAAAGCATACAGGCTGTTACAATTTTCCGAAGTTTGATTGAAAATTCGAAGTTTGATGATATTGCGATTCCGGCGAGTGTTGGCAGAACATTTTTTTTCTTTTCCGGGTCGGTCTTTCATATTACCAAGTTCCTTAAATTGTTTGATGGCGTCGGAAACGGTTTGTCTAGGAATTTTAAGAATTTAAAGTATTTCACATTGACGATTTCCAGCTTTAAATAACGATAAAATTGCGGCGCGACTTTTTAACATCTTGTCACTCACAAAGTTATTGTTTGATTTTTTTGCTCTTTTGTTTTTCTGATCTTCATAGTTCTTAGAATCGCATTACTAAATTATTTTTTAGAAAAATTTAGTGATTTTCGCGGAAAGAGAAAAACATGTTTGTCTGGGATCTTGTGGGTCACGCTGTAATTACATTGATACAATCTGTAGTTTTTGTTTATTCAAAAGTTTTTTCAACGTAATGTATACCCCTTGCCTCTCCCCTTGCTGCAGCACGATCTTAAGTTGTTTGTTGTTCAAACTGAAAAACATTTAATGGTTGTAACTGTTGTTGATCGCTAACAATAGAAACAGAAGTAATGATTTCCTTAGAAATTATGTCACTTTCTTCACATTTGTAATAATTCCACTGATCTATGTTCTAATATCTGATTATACAATAATCTGTCATTTTTTTTAATCTTTTGAGACGAATGGATTCTCGTTAATCTATTCATGCGCATTATTAAAAATTGGCAAATCGCAAATAATTAAAATTTTAGCCGAAGGCTTTCAACCAAAATCTAATCAGTTCTTTACACTGTTTGTTCAAACACAACACACGACACAAACACACATCCAGACCTTGTTCCAAAAATCGTTCACGATAAAAGTGATACCTGTAAATAGAAATTCTAATTTGTCTACGGGAAGTAGGGATTTAACTCGATTGTAATATTTCCTTTACGTAAATGGGAAAGTACAAAGATTTTGTCAAAAGATTCACAACGGCGCCAGCGTTCTGTTTTGGTTTTAATTACTTTGATAGTGTTTTCGTATAATATTCGATTATTCCAATCGTTTCACAATTTGGTTATTGAAACAATATAATAAACTTTTTTTAAGTCCACGAAGAGCATATATTTTTGATTAGTTTAGTGCAACATTTTCTTAACCACTTGCATCACGCAAAACAATTTCTATTCTAACTGAATCCAATTTATTCTTAAGCTTTATCCTTATAGTTTTCTTATGATCTACATTCTAAAACGTTTTCGTTACGGATGTTCCACAATTATTATAAACGCAACTAAAGTTTTAGATTCCTATAATTATTATTTGCCTAGAGTTAAAAAATGTTAATTACTATACTTATAATTATTAGATAAACATTATTTATAAATACAGTGGAGCCCGCTTAATGTGATCACATTGGGACTTGGGGTTTTTGATAACAATAACCGATTGATAACAATAAAGGAAAAAATTTTTATTGGTTATTTATTAGTATGTAGTACATCTACAAAAATTAATTAATAATAGTCACTCGTTGTGAAGTTTTCTAGTAAAACTGAATCTAACAACACACATTAACAGCAAACTATCGTCCATTTATGTATTTAAGCGATGGAATTGATAATAAACATAAATATGTAATGTGATATCACATGTGTGACGTTGATTTTCTTGCTAACACCTGACTTTATATTATGTGGGTCGTTTATACACAATATAAAAAAATGCTTGTAACTGAAAATCAACTCCTTTGCTCGTGGAAGAAAATAATCTTAAGAATAATATGATAACATTAACCAAATTATGATAACTATAAGCGATCTTTTTTGTGTGTAATAATTAGAGTGCGGATTTGTAGCTTTTACGCTACATATAAATATAGGTAGCAGAAGTCTAATTGTTGAAAATGTCCACGAATTAGACAAAAATAAGGCATTAGGCACTATGTTTTTTATGCCAATTTTGCTATTTTTGGGTTTTTATGCTTAATTTTTTTAATATGCTACTTTATGCTATTTTGGTACTTTTTATGCTTCTTTTGATGCTATTTTGAATAGTATTGGTTTAAACCGGTAATAAAAGATTTTAAAACCGAAATCAGTGAAGTTCCTGGTGCAATTGGGGAAGTTGTGAAAATTAAGTTTAATATGAAGTTATGGTAAAAAATAAAGGGTTTATTAAATTACAAAACATTTCAAAGGTTTTAACTAGAGAACTATTAAAGATTTGGATATGAATGTCCAGCCTTTAGATACACCAATGTTTAACACGTTGAATGCCATGGGGGTCACCGGTGACCGGCGAAGCCAAGATTATTAGAAACACATAAAAAGCTTATAAATATATATATATAATAAATAAAATAACAGTGCCTTTCAGCACCGTGAAGGTCGCCGGTGACCTCAGTGAATTAAATGCGTCATGAATGATTACAAAAATTAACTGTTACATATTGTAAATAATACTTCATCAAAATATGAAGCACATACTGAAAAATTCAGTGTGGCCAGACGGACAAACCCTATCAAATTACCGTGGCATTCAACGTGTTAAATACGCGCCCATAACCAGCGTTAACGTAGAGAGAAGTTTTTCGGCCTACAAGAACGTTTTTAGTGATAGACGAAAAAATTTTAAAACTGATAATTTAGAACAATACTTAATTATAAATTGTTACCACAATTATTACATATAAAAATCATTTTTTATTTTTCTGTTTATAATATACTTTTAAATATTTTGTGCTATTATTTTAATATTTTTATGCTATTTTTGAGTATTTTTATGCTTTTTTATGCTATTTTTATGCTTTTTTTATGTTATTTTAAGCGCTATTTTTCGAAATTTTTATGCCACAAAGTCCGCACTCTAGTAATAATATATGTCCGTTCTGTTCCTGGCAAAAGTAATAACAATATCCGAATGATAACATTAACCGCAATCACATTAAGCGGGCCCCACTGTATTTAAATTTACATTGTGAATATTGTGGAGCTGGACGTCATTTTCTAGTCATTAGGAATATCTCCATCATTCAGACAGTCTCAAATTGTGTCTTTTTAGTGCTGATATAGTGGATGTTTCACATATTTTAACAGTTCGGCTGGTATATTCTTCAGGACCAAGCAAAGTAAATATGCTTAAAGCTTTGTATGCATTTTGTTTTATCTTATTTTTATTCTTATTTATTACAATGGGATTAAATAACGTTAAAATAACTGTTTCTAGATAAAATGACACAAATTTACGTATTCCATATACGCACTTTTAGCTTATTATATTTTATAACAAATCAATTATCGTATTTTTTCTGTATTTTTCTTGGAAAAATTAAGCATTATAAATGAAACATAAAAACTAAAATTACTGGAAAAAAGTATAGAAGGGGTGATCAATTTTGGTATTTTTTTTACAATTTATGAAATCGTCCCTTTCTTGAAAAAGTTTTTGGATCTGCTCTGTATTATTATTATAAGGATAACTTTTAGTTCTCCAAATGTGTGATAACTTTTCAATTGAGAATTCGATACGTTGAGAAAATTAAAATTTTTTTATTTAGGTAAGCATAATATTTTCTCGTTTTACATACTGTTTAGTTTTTTTACATGCAAACAATACTGTTTAGTATGTAAAACATACCTATACTGTTAAAATTAATTTAATTCTAAAATTTTGATTGAAAAACAATATTGTTAAAAATTAATTTCCAAGCAAAAGCTTTTTAAGGTGAAACCCTATTATGATTTCGATGTTATTATATGAAATATTAATTATACATATATAAATTTTATTCCTAAGTAATTCGAATACAATATGTAATAACAACAAAATCCAGTTTAGGTATGACTACGATTACGTTCGAGACAAGGTAATAAATTTTGTACTCCACATGTATTCCGCTTCATTTAACTAATCGTTAAATCGATTTGAATGATAGTAGGCTAGAAAATCTCTTTTCTGTACTCAAATCACCTTGGGAGTGTGAAATCAGCTGACCGAATGCAATTGTTTGCGACAAATAATGTAGAGACTCGTTGGCTCCCCATAGAGCAATGGAAGTCATAAATCGCTAACCCACTATGAACTTGATAATTACCAGAGGTGATGTATGATATTAATACCTTGTAGGAGTAAATATTACCTGGCTTATTCATTAGGCATTCTTGAAATTGGTCGATATTGTTCTTATAAGTAAAAATAATTTAAATTATTAATATTTAAATCAAATTCTTTAAAACTATAGAAGTACATGGAATCCCAAACATTTGAGAATAAAAAACTGTTCCTGAGCCGGTTAATTGAAAAATATTACTTGGGTATTTATATCTCTTACCAAATCAAGGAAATCTCTATAAACAAAAGTAATACTAAATTACTACCTTGGTCGCACCGATTTCCAATTTTACTGTTTTCATACATACGGTGACAAAGAACATTCGTTTTCACCAAAAAGTTTATAAATATGTAACAGGAACATATTTTTTCAACCACTCGACAATATTCGTACACTGTAGGTACATTTAAAAATTAATGGAAAGTGAGAACTTTTTAATCAAATTAATTTGTTCATGTTGGTTTTTACTTGGATACGCAACTAGAAACATTTTATTTTACTTACTCAAATTATTTTACTAGTGTGAAAATACTGTTCATCCATTCCAAATCATAGTAACGCAACTTGCCATCATCCGTCAAAGTTGATTTACATTTTTTGTTATAAAAAAAATCATATTTGTGAAACTGATGAAGTGTTAGATATGATTGCAGCATTTGAACATTTTATAACTATTTTTGCATCTTACCAAATTCTTTTATTCAGTTTTAAATTAATTACCATCACGGCCGTAGCTAGACATAAGTCATAGAAGGGGATTTACCATAGATTTACCTACAGAATGTTCATTTAATTTGTTCTTGTTTATTTAATATATTTACTTATATATTAATATTGGCAGAAGGCTATACTTTCTCATTTTCTAATAAAAATATTATAATTTCTTAAGTAAACTCTTTTTTATTTACGAAACATGGTATGGGCAAGTCTCCCCAATCGGTGGTTTAACTCTCCCGACAGTTGGGGAGATATGAATCATTTGCCATGTTTTCTTTTTAATAGTGTCACTGTGAATAGATAAAGATTATTTAAAAAACCCTAATTTAAATTAATACTAAAAGGTCCAAACTTTTAAAAGCCCAAACGATGCGACTCTGGTAAGTTTACAAACCTAAGAAAAATAAATAATAAGAAAAAGTGGTTCAACTGTCCCGCACTCTCCCTACTATAATGTGTGAACTTATTAAAAATTTAAATAAAGTAGAAATTAAATTAAAGATAAGAAGAAAAGGTACACCTCTCTTACCGGTGTAGCAAAGCGGACGCAAGTTTGACCAGATTAATTTTAGATAAATTGTAGAAGAGAAAATTTGTGCGTTGATGAAGTGTCGAATTTGCCAATTTGATAATTGGTGTTTAAAACATTGTCACTGATATTTTGAAGATTGCTATCCTATAAAATTTAGAAAGTTTAAGTAAATTGGTTGGAATCGTACCTACAGCTCCACCAAGCGTAGAAAGGACGTGGCAAATATGCCAACTAATTTGATAAAAATTTGAATGAACCAATGAACGTGCAGTTATTTTTCAAGTACATTCTGTTGTAAAAGTTACAAATCATTGCGTGTGTTTACATTTGTCGTGGTTTTTTGTGTTATTCGGTTTCGTGTTATTTCTAAAAGTGCTTTATTTAATATTTGCGCTATCATTTTTTACGTATTTTGTGACTGCAAATTGACAAAATAATTTATAGATTTTAAATATTCGCGCCAAGAAACTTCTTCAACTGAGTGTACATTTTAAATTTTAACAGCGCCTGATACACCTCTAAAGTAGGTTCTAACGCTGGGGGAGCTGTACATGTGGTGATGATAAACTTTGAGGGTAGGTTCGATACATACCTAATAAATTAATTGATGAAAATTTTGATTTTGTTTTTACCGTACTCTACACGGATCACTGTACTTGTAAAGCGTTTTTTAGAAGATTAAAAAATACGAATTTGAAAATACGAAAAGAGCGTGGTTTTGATAGAGACGTTATTGACTTAAACGCTTATCAACGAAATTGGTAGGCAAGATTTTTATATTTTCTACGTATGAAAATGAAAGCCAGTACCCGACATATAAATATTAATTTACATTATTATTACAATATTAGATTAATGATTAATAATAGACCTTAGAAACTTCAATAAGTGGCATAATTAGATTAACTGCGTTATTGGTGGTGGTTTGTTGATATTTTTAAAAATGGATTTTTTCTATTTTTAGTAGCATTTAAAAGATATAAATTTGTTTTTTGGTGCAGATAGTTTGCTTTTAAATATTTTCGATATTTTCTTCAAATATTTTCTTCGTACATTTAAAAAAATGTATAAAGATCTCATTGCATTTCAACTCCGACTAGAGCTAGTAAATTGTATTGGGTCTATAATCTTTTCTATTATTTTACTTATCGAATTTTATATAAGGAGAAAATTTTATAACAATATATTATTTTATGGAAACTTTTCAGTATAGGTAGTTTTTACAAAAAGAATTTATATATAAAGTTTAAAAGTATAATGAATACATGCTGCCATAAGCTTAATTATTATTTTACTTTAATAATTTCACTTTAAGTAACTAAATAAATGGCACCAAAAAAGTATTGTAAAAACTCTAAAATTGTTCACTAACAGTAACTTCTTAAGAATGCAAACTTTACAATAGCATATCTGACAAACTCTCTTACTAAATAAAGTGTTTAAAGTTTATAAAAATAATTATATTTTGCGCTTTGAAGTATGCAACCAGAGTTGGTTTATAAAATTCATCAGGGAATTTAAGAAAGTCAAGTTGCGATTAGGGAGAGCAAATCGAACAAATGAAAGTGAGGAGTTATAAAAATTTGGGTGTTTTTTTTTATTGTAGGGTTCAATTATTATTATTGATCATGTTGATAAAGACTAAGAGCTTTTAATTAATGGTAGCTTGGTTAAGAGTCCGCTCGGGTCTACGTAAGTGATTTTGTATGTAACATTTTCAGCTGCAAAATAAAAATCTATTTTGTTGGTGATAAATTATCATTTATAGTTTCTTGTTATTAACTGGCGCCCACTCTTCATCTTTTGGCAATAGTGTCAGTGAAAGAGCTACAAAGCTTTGTCGTGGTAAATACACTAGATGCATTCAAAAACCTACGAAACATGCAGAGCGCGACTCATTATCTCCGTACTGTGGGTTAAATACTCGAAATTTGCTACCGTTTTTTGTTCTAAAAGGATTAAGATTGTGACAAACTTCATTGCCAAAGTTTGGTTAAGTATATATATGTGGCGTTGATCAAATTGGACTGCCAACATATCTTACTTGAATATTTTACCCAATTTTTATAAGAATAAAGTTAGAAAAATCAGTTGTTTATTGTGTTTTTCTGTTTATTATAATTTTGCTTACAAATATTTTTGATATTGAAAAAGTTGGGCCTTTTTTTTAGCCCTTTCTACAGTTTTCTAGACCCCAATAAAAATTACTTGCCGACCCTTGCCTTAGTTCTTCATTTTTATTTTGGCAACATTCTTAATATTAAAAAGTCATAGCAAAAACGGCATAAGAAATCAAAAGTTGTTAAATTTTTAGACAATATTGAAAGAAATAAAAAATAATAAGTTCGATTTTAAACCATTTTTCGCTCTCCAAAATATTGTTAATTTAAAAAGAAACATAAATTTGCAATACTTTTTTGAAACAAATCTTAAAATTTATGCAAGCTTTGGAGAACATTTTGATAATTATTAGATAATATCTTTTATCAGGTTTGTACCCTGCTACAATAACAGGAACACTGCAAATATTAGTTTGTTAATTTTATTTTGATATAATATTTTGTTAAAAAAAATTGCGAAAGTTATGCAAATAATTGCTTATGCAACTCAATAGGCAAAATTAATAATCACAACTATTTACAGTGTTCCGGTACTCATAGTCAAGTGTAAACTTTATAGATGTTGTCTAATATTATTAAAAGGTCCTACAAGGTTTGCATAAATTTTTGAATTTATTTTCATAAAGTTTATTTTATATAAATATAAATAAATTTTTATCATAAAGTATATTTATTACTTTTCTAAACTACAATTTGGTGATTTAATTTTTAAATCAATATAAGTTGGTAACATTATTTGTCATTTTTATAAGATACATTAAATATAACATGTAAAAATTTAAAAATAGTTCGAAATCATCCATTGTCTTTAATTTTAATAAGAATATGCTAAGAGAATAAGTTAACACGTCAACAAATAACAACACTTATTTTAAGATTATGCAGGTTAGGCTGTGAGGTTAGGTTTTCGACGTCGCGTCGGTTTCGCGCTATTCTGTGCAGTATCGTTTCGAAAGCGTAACGTCAGCGTTTGACGGACGTTACGTCGCGTTGGTTTCGCGTTCATTCTGTTTAGGCCTTTAGCTTATTAGTAGAGGGCGGATTTATATGCAATAAAAAACATCAAAACAAATTTTTTGTATGCGGTTAAAATTAGTCTAAATTAGTTTTTTATATGCTGCTATAATTTTTTTAAAATTTGGTTAAAATCACCAATTTATGTCACTAAAATCACTAATATGTGAATTTAAAAAATACATATTTATTGTATTGATATAAAAAAACATATTTATTTAGGATCTATGCTAAGAATAAATAGTATCTTAGTACCAAATTTTATAGTTTGAACTGTATTTTTATGGCTAAAATAAATTGTATTACTTTGCTGATGCACAAACATAATAAAAAGGTACAAAACAAGAGATCCGAAATTTTTATGACCTGTAAAATGATATTATAGAATATAGAATGTAAGAAATCCGGATTAAAATTTTGAGTTTTAAGTTTTAAAATTTAAATTTTCAATTATAGGTACTTAATTTTTATTAAAAAGTTAAAGAAAGTTGTCAAATATGGACCTTATGCGATTATATGCAAAATATGGATAATAATTTTATATGCAGTAAAAACCGAAAATATTAAGTTAATGCGAAAACTTGTAAACACATATAAATCCGCCTTCTACTTATCAGTTACAATTTATTTAATTATACCTACAAAATTAATTTGGATAATCCATAGATTTTTTAGTATTCCGGGATAATCCCTAGATTTTTTATTTGGCTCTAGAGTTTTTTTGGGTTGGTAATAAATAATTAAACCAACAAGCAAATGTGCCAATGAAAAGCGTTTAATTGGAAAAGTTTTGTAGTCAAAAATTGAAAGAGAGTTTGTCTTCTTCAATGTCATTTAAATATGTATCAGAAAATTTGTTATTTTTCTATTGTCACACCGCCTATCGACAACATTTTTCTCACATTTCACGCTATCATCTGTGAATGTTTCAAATTGAATTTCAAAATTTGGGTTTCATCACAACGTGACGTGGGACAGTGCTGTGTGTCGATTTTCCTAATGATCCACTTGTAATGGTAAAATTTCTTAATGATCAAATTATGATCCATAATTTTCCACAAAACATTTTTGTTAAAGTGAACACCAAGAAAGCTTCGCTACAAAATTAAAATAAAATTAAATGAATACAAATTGCTAGTAGAAAGAAGATCTTACAAAGTTATTTTAACAGTTTAAGAGTAGTGACGTGGCACAAACCAAATACCTGGTTCTCGTCAGATGACCTGCGTCAAGTAGTGTAACCCTTAGTTCAAACTCTTAAAAATACCGCTCATACGAACTTGTCGTTGATTTCTATCAACTTGAATTTAGTCACTACGGTAGGGTATGGCCTAAATCTCCCTTCGGTGAAAGATAGCGATTTCCATCGCATTTCTATTAAAAAATAGCATTACTTCAATTTGTGAGCTTTTTGAAATCAAGAAAGTTTATTGAAGATGCCATATTATGCAATAATTAAAATAGATTCGAGGGTAGATATCGAAAACTTTATAAAGCGTGCGATATATTAATTAATAAAAATATAAAGCTAATTGAAATTTGTTGAAAGGAGAAAAATTTGGCATAACTATACTTAATATGAAATTAACATTTACACCTTTGATATTAGGCCTCTTAATTATTATTCATATTATAAAGACACGTTTTATTCTAAGCACATAAACTGTACGGTAAATTCTTTTATCAAATGACCTTTCGTTGAGTACAGAGTAGTATCATAAGTCATCGCACAAATCACTGATATTTTTATGGTATAAATGGGCACATTTGTATGCTAATGACCACCTGAACTGTTGCTGGTCAGACTAGGTTCTTTTTATAACCTGTGATCTACCGAGTAATGAACTATATTTAATCTTACGTGATTTTACAATACTAGAAGAATTCTTTATATGGTTAGTGGCTAGCGCTTAAGAAAAATGTCTAATGAATAATCTACCTAATTAAAATTCTACTAGATCGTTGTTATGTATAAAAGCACATAAAACTTCTAAAACCAATAAAACTTTCATATAGTAAAAATATTTAAAGTGAATTAATTTACAATAAACATTTTTATAAATTAATTTCACTTTCTAAGGGTATGCTTATTGGTATGATGAACTTTTTCTGTATCATGCAAGTCTTTAGTTAAGACATTAAATTTTTTGAAAATATAAAAAAAAAATGATATGATGAACTTTTTCTGTATCATGCAAATCTTTAGTTAAGACATTAAATTTTTTGAAAATATTAAAAAAAATAGTTTTTATCTTGTAAGTAACATAAATTAAGCGTAAAGTAAAATGCACAAGATGCATCTCAAATGACACGTTGTTATTCAGTTTTATTTTTTTAAACGTTAAAAATTGATTTAAAGAAAAAACGAGATTAAAACTGTAGATCTACAGTGTAAATTATAGATTAGAAAAGATGAAGAAACAAATTATATTAAATCTTAAGATTTAAAATCACAAATAATGTGATACGATGATGAACAAGATGATTATTCTCTATTCTACTTAAAAAGGTATACCTACATAATTATTAAATCTGAACTTCTGTGTATTAGAAGATGTAACAAACCTAAAGTATTTACTTTTTGAAATAAAGTATTGATTGGAATTATTGTTTGCCCAACTTGTTTAAGCTTTTGCTCATTTACATAGTGAAATATCAAATTATTGCAAAAAAAGGGGATTCTATAACCTTATAATAACCAATGAAATTTTTAAAAATTTCAAAAAAATTGAAAAGTTTCTCCTCGAGAGCTAACATCAAAATGAAATTGTTTTACGATCCCAATCAAATAATTTTTATTAGAATCGAGACAATTTTTGGAAAGAGCAAATTACACTCTTTACTGAACATATTGATAAGCAAAATTATAACAAATACAATAAACAACTGATTTAATAATTTATTTTTATGAAAATCTGATAAAACGTTCAAGTAAGATTATGTTGACGGTCCAGTTTTCTGCCATCCGCGGTTCGCTTGCTGCCTGCCCCTGTATTAGGGTGTACTGTTGAAATTATTATGTTATTTAAGTACTATAAAAATAAAAATTGCACATAATATGTTTAATTATTTCTTTTAGAATCTTTAATTCTGCTTGCAAATTATTTTATACTATTTTATAATTAAGAAGAAAAAAAGTGTACCTACATACACGCATATTCACATCAATAAATTCACTACAGCGTTTGCGGTAGATAATATTATTGATTGTAGACATATTCTTATTTTTTAACTACTAATTCGCGTTGTCGATATAGGACAGTAAGAATGCTACACAACCACCAAGCACAATCAATCTTGCAGTCGAATCATAGAAATTAAATTATTTCAAATTAATTTTTTATTGTTTTTGTACGCAAAATTGAAAGCTTCTTTTGTTGCACAAAAGGTACATATTTAAATGAAAAGTGTATAATATGTAGTATTTAAAGAATGCATGACGAACATACGGCCTGTTAACAGGAAAGCTGCGACTCGCCCAACCTTTACCAAACGAACTTTTTAAACACAATACAAATATTTTTAACTTTTTTTTTCTGTTTTTGAAATTTGGAAACGATTTACTTGGATCAATAAATAGCTATCGAAGGTTGTGTTTCAATATCATAATTATGCAATATGTAAAATTAAGAATCAGTATTGAAAATTTAGTGGCTTTTTTGTCTGCAGAAAAGCTTATTGTACTTTCCCTGCTTTGTTTTCATATTTAAATTTTTTTCCTGACTTTTAAAAGTTTACCATCTGCCTGCCCTGTTTCTGACTCGGAATAAACAGTTGAATTGGTCTTGGCAGTAGTGAAAAAAATGAATGAAAATAAACCATCGAGTAACAATAATTGTACGCTAACCTAGCATTCCCAACAGCATGATAGTAGAGGCACTGCATGATACGATACTCACGTTGGGGCGGTCGGTAAACTAAAAATTATGTTGTTTATAATTTAGCAAAAACTGCCGCAGTAGTTGATTAGACAATCTTTTTCAAAAATTGTAAATCTCCATCCCCCATGCTCCTAATAGCTACTTCAATAGCAATTATGTTTTTGTTAGGAAATTTTAACATAAGTGGATCGTTTATCTCGATAACCTTCACCATTCAATTCTGGTTTCCTCCTCCAATAGAAATAGAAATTAAGTCTCCAATAGAAACTTAGAAACGTGCTGACAATTTAATTTTAATAAATTCGATTAATGGTAATACAACATTTTTCAATAATTAATTCTTATAAATAAAATAAAACTAACGATGGATAATATTGTTAAATATAACAAACAAGCAAATCTAATGTTTAACTTAGAAGATCTGATTGGATAAAATAATATTTTAAGAACACATTTTTAAAATTAAACATTTAAGCTGGTAAATAGAATTACGAGTACTAAATCTTCAAATAAAAATAGTAGAAACGGAAAAATTGCAACAAACAATAATTTCACTTTATAAAAGAAAAACTAGTAGAAGTACGAAATTTCCTAGAACTGAGCACCAAGTGAAGGTACATTTTGGCGGCCACTTTTTGGATTCAGAGTATTCGACTTTTTAGCAATCCCTTTTATATTAAGAGATCCATGAGTACAAAACAGAAACAAATATGCGGGTGCATGATTCAATGATCAAAAATAAATTGCTAATGAAGATAGACGCCAGTTTGCATATTAGATTTCTTACGGAGCAATTTCATTAGACAACTAATAAATTACGATTTTGTATATCTCACAGATGTCGGAATGATGTATCTGTATAAAGGATTATTTAAGAGATTGAATTACAATATATGTGAAAAAAGAGAAAGGAAAATTTGAAGAAAACTCAAGAATTGAGGATCAATTCGCTGCAGCGGGGGAAAAAGGGGCTAAGTCATTTTTTTTGAAACTGGGTTTTTGTCATTTTTGGAACCTATAAGCGTTCACCTTTGCATTAGTATAATAATTATTATTTATATATAATAATTGGCATAATAATTATTAATTGGCTGCAGCGCCAGCGGGTGAAAAAGAGGATAAGTCATTTTTTTCAAAACTGAGTTTTTGTCATTTTTGTTTTTGTTTTGAAAAAAATGACTTATCCTTCTTTTCACCCGCTGCAGCCAATTATGATAGCATCAACTTGCTTAACATGATGAAGAATTATAGAAAAAATAAACAAATGAGACAATTAAAATTAACTTAATTAATCGTCCACTATGAATTAGTGAATGACACTCATTCTTCAGCGGCATTGTTAAAATTAGCAACACATTTTGAAGATGACAACGACCATCGCTAGCGTGGTTGTCGGGGAGACCACGTCAGTAAACTATAGTGGCCATTGGATATGCTTTATAGATATCGCTTTTAAAATATTTCATGAAATTTCAAATTTCAAGTAGAAAATGTTATTATACATTATGCCGTTACATTATCATGCCATAGTAATCTCTGATGATACTACAACAGCTTAAAGTATAATACAATATTTTTACTTGACATTTCATGAAATATTTTAGAAGCGACATATATATGAAATACATCTAGTAGCAACTAAGGCTCTGGCCACACGTGCAGTAAAATGCTGCTGGAAGCAGCAGTAAAAGCCAAGTAGGCGCATTTTCAAGGTAATTCTGATACAAGTGCATTGCTAAAGCTGCGACATTACCTTTCATTTACCTTGAGGATGGGCGTTCCTGCAGTGTTACTGCTGCTGCCATCGTCATTCTACTGCACGTGTGGCCAGAGCCTAAAGTTCATTGTCGTGGTCTCCTCAACAAGCACGGTAGCTGTGGTCGTCTCCTCTACTACATGATCTTGTCTCCAAAATGTCTTGCCAATTTTAACAATGCTGTTGGCTATCTGTATGGTAATCTGTCTCGATTTTGTTGTGTACACATGCCAAAACTAACTGGATCTAGTAACTAAATAATTATATATATTTTACGGTGGTAGAGACGGTTGAACAATTTTTCTTATAAAATATTACAAAAAAAATTGTTTACCTAAAGCCTCCTACTCATAAAAAATGTAAATTTATAGTTTAAACACAAATTACCTTTGATTTTATTTCGACAGACTGAAAATTAACGATTATTAACTTTTTTTAAATCAGAGATTTGCGAAAAATTTCTTTCTTCTTCTTTAACTTTACTTTAGATCTGTTGATCTGTGTATTTCCAACATCTGCGTCGTTTCCTTTACAGTGCTAGATCTGTGAGTATATAAATTGTTTAACGTCTGATAGGTAGTTTGCTAGACTGGCCTCCAGACAAGCCTGTAATCCTGGTTTTTTTTATGTTAATGATGGCAATTCATTAACCCAGGAGGACTACCGGCTTAACGTGCTTTCCGAAGCACGGAGACGAGTCATAAGAAAGTTGCCCTTTTCCGGATTTGAACCCGGTACCTCGCAGTCGCAGTTGATCGCGTTACCTGCAAGGCAAATGACCGTCTCTCTCGATGCGAAAAATTTAATTTATTAAATAGCTTAATAGTCGTTAGATATGCTTTTGAATAGCTGCATATAGTCTCCCCAAGTAACATTTTTACTTGGGAAATCCTTGTAAATTGTTTGGAAGTTACTGGCAGTCACATACAGCCATTCCCCAAGCAAGAATTTTACTTGGAAAAAACCATATCTAAGTGTTGGACAAAAATGAGATACGCCTTTACGTTTTGATGTTGACCATATATGCATCCAATACATGAAATTTCGTCTGAAAAGATTCGTAATGATCATTAACTTGAAAGTCCTAAACTGCTATTACCACCAAACATTTTGAAACAGCAGTTGATTTTCTCAATTCTACACAAGATCTGATTAACTGTGTAGTTTATATCGAGTACAGCTTTTCCATTTTTATTGCGGTTTATTATGCTGTATTTATTTTCTTATCTACTTACACCATTTCCTGTTTAGAAAATTACAGTGAAATTTACAGATTAATATCTGTAACAGATTACTCAGCCGAAAGAAACCACATTCACGTATGGTCGCTATCTACTTGGGAGAGGCTAAAAGGTGAACAATTACTATGGACTCCAGTACAGATCACTGTAGTTTTACTAAATACCTACTATTTACAGTTTTACTAAATTGAGAAATAATCAATGTACAAATAATGTAATTCAGATTAATCAGTACCTACTTCCGATGTCATGGTCGCCCATCTAACCAACCCCACAAAGCCGGTTATCGAAGAGCATTATAGAGTTATCCAGAAGATTTCATACCTAACGTCAAGCGGGTTTGCAGAGTTAATCACAATGACAGCCATGGAGTCGAAAGTAATGAATAATGATCAATTTGAATTACAATTAACGCTTTCTGAATTAAAGCTGAAAATGAAAAGTTTTGATAGATCCTATTATCTGTTAATAATTATATAATTGTACCCATTACAATCTGTAATGAGTAAACACACTACATGTGTAACTGCAATTGGTTCCTTTTTTATTTATGTTATATTAAAAGCCGAAAAACTTTACTTTTCAACAAAAAGCTAACGACTGAGGGAAGCCAAATGGCCAAATAACCGTAATAAGTATGTATGCTGTAATATTTTATGAATTTAAATTATGTTTAATTAAAAATTCAATCCTATTTGATATATTTTTATTTGAGATCGTACATTTAAGCGATAGGTAGTATTATATCGACAATGGTGTTATACATATTAAATTTTCAGGTATGGTATACTCTGCCTAATATTGCGTCTAATACTTCCACATTCCTTTCTACATAGATATGCCACGGACAACGAATTAAAGCTTCCCAAATATTATATAAATATATATGAGAAATAAGTATTAGTATGAATTTTAAACTTTTTTTTTATAGATTTAGGAATGAAATGCTAAAACCTGTCCAATACAATAATAATTTAAAAATTAAACTTAGATAAACATTACTATTTATGATCTAATTAACTTCTTCCAACGACATATTTTTACCTTAAGTATTTACACTAAAGTAATGATTATTGCACAATACGAATACCAATTAAATGTAATTGATTAATCAAATAACGTTTTATTTGCCGGAATTCAAATTACATGTTGAAAGCATTTATAAAAATAAACAATTTAATGCATCTAACTGGTTTTCTACAAAATTATAAAGCGGTTGGCAATAATTGCAATTCAATTACATAATGGTCATGTCCAAAATACATAAAATACTAAACAAATGCCCATAGTTCGAATGCATAAACGAAATTATCTCTTATTCATGTGGAGTACTTTATTGTTTAAATAAGGTAATATTAAAATTGTCAAATCTGATATAACAAATGAAAAACTACCTATGTACATCATTTTCACCCGATATCAGATCAAACCCATCAGCAATAATTGAACCAATAGTGCTATAACGCCGGTTGCCGCCGGCTCACAATTTTGCAATCCATTTTTGTTCTAAATTTTCCAAATTCTTAATAATAGTTACTCAAAATTAATTTTTAGTATGTGAAAAGCCGGCTATATATTTTAAGCAGAATAAAGACATTAACTTTTTGTACTAAATTTTCTGCATGACATTTGCAGAAAAATTTAAATTAAATAATTTTTAATAAATTGTTAAACGAAGTAATAAATTATATCGTAATTAAGTAGGTACCCATCTGCTAAAAACAATTAGCAATATTATATATGTTATAATATATAACATAAGAAATTAATTTTTGTTTAATTCCTGTTTCCCATATACTATAGGCTGTTTTTTTTAGCTGCATGAGAACTTTCAATAGGGATAACAATTTAATCAAGATTGCTATGGAAACAGTTTTTTGGCATTTGTGTTTAGCAAGGTTTGGCATTTGATAATGCATAGATTGACCATTGAACAACGCTATCAAATTATAGAAATATATTTTAAAAATCAAAGCTCTGTTCGCCAAACATATAGAACATAAAGTTTTGTTCAGTGACGAGGCACATTTCTGGTTAAATAGGTATGTGAACAAACAAAATTGCCGTATATGGAGTGAGACCAATTCGGGACATTATCTTGAGACTCCATTGCATCCATTAAAATTGACTGTTTGATGTAGAATACACGCCAACGGCATCATTGGTCCATATGTCTTTCGAAATGAGGAAGGAACTAACGTTACGGTGAATGGTGTGAGATATCGACACATGCTCAATACATTTTTGTTTCCAAAACTTCAAGAGCTAAACATTGACAACTTATGGTTCCAACAGGATGGTGCTACGTGCCACATAGACAACGAAACTATCAATTTATTAAAAGGACAATTTGGTGACAACATTATTTCAAAACGTGGTCCTATCAATTGGCCTCCAAGATCGTGTGATTTGACACCTCCAGATTATTTTCTGTGGGGGTATGTTAAATCCATGGTTTATGCTAACAAACCAACAAGTTTAGAAGCATTGGAGGATAATATTCAGCAAGCCATTTATGAAATAAACCCAGAAATATTGGAAAAAGTGGTCAAAAATTGGACTGAACGGATGCGCTTTGTAACCATTAGTCGTCGTGGTCACATGCTGGAAGTCATGTTCAAATCATAATTGCCTTTAACTGTACTTTCATAAAAAAATTATAACCAAAACATTCCGTCAGGTTTTTAATGTTTTATTTCATTTTGAAGTTCTCATGCAGCTAAAAAGACACCCTATATAACAGATAAAAATAAAATATTTTTTTTAAGTTCTAATAAATTTTACTTTGTTATTTGAAAAGAAGGTCTGATTTTATAAAAATTTGTTTAGTAAATACCAAGTAGAGTAGGGCGGGGCTAGTTGAGCAATTTTTCACTTGATCGATCAGAGCTCATCAACGATAAGTCCAAATTGCTTGTTATGTATAGTGATAGGTAAGCAATTTATTCCTTTCTAAATGTCTCCATACTAATTTGCTTCTAAGAAGTTGCATTTAAGAGCTATAACCGTTTAAGTGAAGAAAGTCTGACATGCTCAACGTACCCCATAGGTGAGGTAAGTTGAGCAAGGGTATAGGGCAAATTGAGCAGTTAGAAATACTACCCAAACCATGGCCTAAATGTACTAAACAAGATATAAAATTACTAATTGACAATAAACATTTTATTTATAATTTTTTAGCGATATAATAGAGAAACAAAAAGCAATTTAATTTTAAATTTAAATTAAAATTAGACTTTAACATTTATATGATCACTTTTTCCTTCTTTGACAGCCTTTGCAGTATCATTTAACTGTTCAGTAGAGTACGAACCTCTCGAAGTTTTCCTTTTATATGTCCGCATTCTAAAATAAAATAAAAACTATATTTTACTTTTATTTTAAACCGTGGGTTTAGTTGATCAACTATTGCTCAACTAACCCCAACATGAATATTTGAAACAAAAGCAAGGTTATAAAAAAACCGTTTGAATTAGAACCAAATCCTTTCTAGATATTAAAAACACACTAAATTTATGAAAGTTTAACACTTATCTGATTTAAAATGGATAATATTTGACTGATACAGAAGAAATATTCGCATACACAATATTTTCACTTTTTAGTCGCAAAATGAACAAGGCGTGCCTGTAGGTCACTCGATTGACAGAATGTCACTGGCAATCTAGCGATGAGTTCCTCTCCCACAACCGCTTCTTTCCGTCATTTAATGTATTAGCGTGCGACGTCTAGTTTCTGAGATATTTCGATTGCCCAACTTGCACCTATGCTCAACTAGCCCCTCTCTACCCTACCACAAAATGTTAAGACGCAACATATTAACGAAGTATTATTTTAATTACGTCTCTGTCATACACACATAGCCCGTTCTTGCATTTCTACCTAAATTCAGTACATTCCAAAACTAATTTTATTTTGACGAAAATTTTAAATCTTTTTGAATGCTGATAAATGAAAAAAAGCAATTTACGTTAGGTTTTTCTTTATTTTATTATATTAATTAGTATCTATTACTATAAAGCATGATGTAAATTATATGATTTTTTAAAGAAACCAAATTAAGGCAAATAAAGAAGAATTGTATAAATATATTATTTTTATTAACACAAAAATATTTAACACTTTAAGATGAAATTATATAAATAAAAATGACGGTCGTTAGCAAAGCGATTAAGTGCACAGACTACTAATGCATCAGAGAACCCGGTTTGACTCCGAGCGAAGTAAGTATCTTTCTCCGGCCGACTCTCAGTCCTCCAGATTGAAAGTTGAGGCATCAGACCGGTTACTTAGCGCTCGGAAAAAACGTCCAAAACCAAAAGCCTAATACCAGCTTCGGATCGATGAAGTTGTTTAGTTGGGCATTAGACAACGTCTTAAGATGTTCTAAACTGCCTACTGACTGATGAAAATTGAGTAATATTTTCGTGATTCCGGCGGTAAATTGGCATTTTTCGTACCTGTTTTGCGGACGTAAAGAGGCTCTTTTTGTCACTCTTTGTTCGGGTACTTTTCCGAGCGGGTTTTCGGGTTTTTTGGTCTGTGTTCGACAGTTTTTTGTCATTCTTTTTTCCGAATTTCTTCGAAGGGGTTTTCGGGTTTTGATGAGGACAAAAAAAGAAAAGATACAACACAAATTTTCAAAAATCATTTATTAACATTTATGTGTATGACACAATTATTCAATTTTATGACTTGCTTGTCGGAACGTGATTTTCGTCGTTTTCATTTTTAATCTCCAAAATATGCGCTTTCTAGCGCATAAAAAATTCTGTAAGGAAGACTAGAACGCGTAGATCGACTATCGTGCCCCAGAATGTAATCTGAAATAAAAAATTCGCCTCATAAGTACTGCTTTTTGATGAGCGCCATAACAGATTTTACCAATTTGGCTGTCGCTTAGAATATGCGTACTTACCACGTGCAATCCATCGATGTCAATTTTGCGATTTTTTTGCGACGTGTCCTTGAACATCGATAGATGCGATCGCAATGTCGAATTTATTGATTACTTAACGATAATTTCTTGGTTTATAGTCATTTTTAATTCAAAACACGCGCACAATACACACACGTCCAAACTGTACGGCAGCCCAAATCGAAATAAACATGGCCTCCAACATGGTCAACCTACTCCAAGGTGCCAACTGGTCCCAACAAAAACACCATGGTTACAACTAGAAGTTGGTTACACATTACCAAGATGTCAATTACAGCGTGTTATTATTTATAAAATTTATGCAATTATTGCTAAAAAATTGTAAATTTTGTCGGAAATTTTTTCGGAACAACGAAAAGTCTTTCATATCACTCGGACTTCAGGGTTTTTTCACCACTTGGGCTTTTCTATTTACTTCACCATGCGGCTCGGATCATAAACCACGCCCCTCGTGGTGAAAAACGACCCTTTACAACTTTATGATATAAACTACTATTTCGTCATCTTTTGGAATATCAAATTTTCACTTTGTTTTTTCCTTGCAAAACTATATTAGTAGAATACAATATCACAATTTGGCCTAGTAAGGCATAATTAACACAGGTCAACACGATTTTTGGGTCTGGCTTCTGCATATGAAATTTTAGTTTCTCCTACGTTAAAAATAAGGGAAAAAATAATTTTTTTGATCAAAGTTTGCTTTTGTAGAAACTAGAGCAATTCTTTGAATTTTTGAGAAAAATGGCAGATTTATATTTTTTTTCCATAATTTTCTTTTAAATTACGATTAGAAACGTTTTTGCTGAACACTAGAGTCTTTTTTATGAAAGAGTTGTGATAAACAACAGCAAATAAATGTAAAAAAACAAAAATTCAATTTCAAAAATGAATATTTTTAGTGTTTTTCTTATGTTTATATGGGCTGTCTCGTATTCAACCCCAAATGTAATCTCTCATCATATTCTCATTGTACTGTCTTTGGTAACGTCGTTCAAGGTCCATCACATCTTGGTGAAAACGTTCTCCTTGTAGGCACCCATATTATCTATGCTAATTTTATGTGTAACGCTCCTCAATTGGTTCCGACTTTACATTATGTTTTCCTATCTTAAATTCGACCCAATCAGGGCATATACGCCGTTGGTAATGTACTGCATCTGCTCTGCTATCTTATAAGCAAAGGTGACAAGGGTATTTAGTATATCCGCCTTGCATTCCCATCAGCAAACCAACCATACAAGTAAATACTTACTACTGTGCCCTTTACAAATAATATGCAATTTGCGATAGGGTTAATCAAAGTGGTACCATCAGTTGCTCATAAAATCAATTAAAATCTTTAAAACTTACTTACCGGCGTTAATCAGACAAAAGCAAACTTTGAAAGCTAAAAATGAAAATTTAAGTATATTTAGATGTCTAGAATCAGAATTTAAGCATTAGAACAGAAACACAAAAAAAAATCTTTTTTTTGTTGACCTGTGTAATTCACGGAGCTAGAAATTTGATGCATCACAAGTAGTAATCTTTTGTAATGTTATGCACTTCTAAATTGACGTACTAAGGGGTTGTTATTGCAACCACCTCCACTTCTTATGGCACTGAAAAACATTTCTCAGCGGTTTTGCTTTAATCTACATAGAAATAAGTGTCTGACTTAAATGAAACACGGATATGTGCTGTGTGTGATGTAAAAAGTTGAAAATCGATTTTGACAAAGTTTCACATAAAAATAATGTCAAGAAATTTTTAGAGCTTAACAGTTTATGTTAATCAATTTTTACTTTTTTACTATTTTTCCTTAATAATGATTGATAATTAAAGAATTACACACACTTATTTACACAGGGCCGTAGTAGCCCTATAAACAACACTTCTTACTTCGGTTATTTAAATCTTATATATATAGACTTTTTTACCTAGACTTTTTTACCTAGAAATTTCACCTACACTATTTTTTACTTATATTTAAACTTTAAAATATCGAGTAATAAATCGTTTAATTAACTTTTAATTTTTATAATAACTCGATATTTTAAAGTTTAAATATAATTTAATATCAACGAGTTAATAATTTATCAATTTAAATATTTTTTACTTAGACTATTTTACCTAGACTTTTTTACCCGTAGACTTTTTTTCCGTAGATCTTTTTACCTAGACCAATTTACCGTAGACTATTTTTCGAGACGATCGTTAGCATAGCGATTCAGCGCACAGACTGCTAATACAGAAAACCCAATTCGACTCCGGGTGAAATAAGAATATTATTTTGACCGTCTCCACTCGGAAGGCAACGGCAAACCACCGAGGTGTAATTTGCCTAAAGAACATTTGAAAAAATGTCACTATGTCCTTTCGTAGGACGAAGGAATCTGAGAGAGATTTTTCCTTAGACTATTTTACCGATTAGGTATCAGATAACAAATCGATAAAGTTAAAAATCAAAGTTATCAGTTGATTAGAGTTATCCGAGATTTAAATTTTTATCTGACCTTTATAATAATCTCGGCTCTAAATCTTCAAACCCCAATATCTCAGTTTGTGTCATTTATTATTTATACGTTTTTTTGCAGTAAGCAGACGATATAGTATATGCGTAAGGCAGCGTACAGAGTAAACGCTGGTTTTTGATTCCGGCTTACCCGCTTTGATATTTGCATTAAAATATCTAACCTTAAATATCTAAAGTTCTTAAAGTGCTCAAAAAAAAGCACGGGTAAATTGTGTCCCAAAGCCTAATCGGTTTAGCGGTAATATCTTACACAAATCCGACCAACTAACCTGTGTGTATTAGAAAAAATGGGAAGTAATTTATTAGTCAAGTAGTGAGGCAATTGAAATTAAACATAAAATACTAATTGGCTGCAGCGGGTGAAAAAAGGGTTAAGTCATTTTTTTCGAAACTGGGTTTTTGTCATTTTTGGAACCTATAAGAGTTTACTTTGGCATTGGTATATTAATAATTATTATGCCAATTATTAAATATAAATAATAATTATTATACCAATGCAAAGGTGAACGCTTATAGGTTCCAAAAATGACAAAAACCCAGTTTCGAAAAAAATGACTTAACCCCTTTTTCACCCGCTGCAGCGAATTGTAAAATAATTTTTTAGGTGTATAACCTATAATGTAGAATAAATTGTAATTTATTGTCGTGGTATTATTTTGAGATGAAGAAATTTAAGTGTTCATTGCAAATTTTATATTTTTATATTTAAAAATTAAAATTTGTGAAACAGATACTTGGTTGTGATAGCGTTAGCGGGACGATAAGTTTGGACGACTGAGGAAACTGGTGGCTAGAGATAGATATAAGTCCGACAACTTTGAAATACTTATTTTAAAAAAGTTTATAATGGAAGAATTTATGGTTTAATTTAAAATTGTTGGGTTGGATTTATCTTCTATATCAGGTAAATTAATATGAGGTAAATTACAATAAAAACTAAATTAAAATCTTAATTAAGGTAGATCTCTCTTTTGACGGACCACTAATAAAAACAAAATTGTTTTCTAACACTAACCTAAGCTCGACAGGTAGATCTCCATTTTAAAGGTATACTAATAAACAAAATTGTTTCTTAACATTAACTTAAGCTTGACCGGTGGATCTTCTTTTTTACTATTTATTAATAAAATAGTAGTTTATATCATAAGGACGTATAGGGTCTTTTTTCAGCACAAGGCGTGGTTTATGATCCGAGTCAAATGGCGAGGGAAATAAGAATAACCGAGTTTACGTCCTAAAAATAAGTATGAAAAGTACTCCAAATACGACCGGAATAACGAAAAATTGTTTTCTAACACTAACCTAAGCTCAACCGATTGATCTCTCTTTTTCGTATTTAAATCCAGGTTTTTTTTGTACCTCTTCTTCAGAAAATAAAATAAGTTCAACGCCTGCCACCCAATCAGCCGGCGGTCAAACGTTTTGACCCAAAAGTCCTGCCCCGCTTTTTATTTTAGTTTAAACATTTTGGAAAACTCATTAAATGAATATCTGGGTAGAATTTGGCGCGCCATTGAATTTCCGCCAGAAGCAGGTATTCCAGTTTTTTTTTAAGTTACCACTAACATTTCTGACCGTGGTAGCATTAAGACGCAATTTACCCGTACCCTTAACCGCGGGATGCAATTTGCCGTCCCCGGTCTGTACTTACCATTGATATAATCTTTCTGTGGTACCCTAAAAAAAGATTCACAACTTGCCATTAGTGCAGTCCACATACATACATCCGTAACAGAAACGCCATTAAAGGAAAACATCATTAACAATTTTACATTGCAAACATCCTTTACCATTTGTTTATCATTTCACTATTAAATATCATTATCGACCTATTAAACACTGCATCCAGCAACAAAAGAGATCTGTGCTGATTCGTGTATCGTTTGGTTTATTAAAAACCGGACTTTAAATTGTGACGTTATTGTCTGATCTGAAATCAGCCATTATGATTTATCTGGCTTATCAAAACCATTGATAGCCATAATATTTAATGTAAAGCAAAAAAATGCGGTTGATCAGGGGTGCTATTCTCGAACTTATACGCTAAGTTTGCGTATACGAATTGACGAAACACGAAGTGACGTATACCGTATACGTTATAATGTGCCGTGCGGTTCATATCCAGTCGTTACTAGTAGACTGAAATTTTGCGTATACGACTCCGGGTCCTTGATTCAACAATGCCAACCAGTAAAACTCGTACGCAATATAGAAATAGCGTATACGCAAAGCAAACGTATAAGTTCGAGAATAGCACCCCAGATCAACCAAATACACACTGAAGTAAAAAAACAATACTGCTATTACAAACCATACAGAGTAAGCAGGACTTAAAGTTCTAAACAGAAATATTTGTGGCTGAGGGCTAACAAAGAAAAACCCACCAGGAGTGTGGATTTTTTCTTCTTTCTGCAGGATTATTTTCGTCCGATATCTCTTGGGAAAGTATCCAATCACTGTCTGGCGATGATTAAAAAAGGTAAAAGTAAAATAGTCACACCTAGAAATTAAATTCACAAAAGTTTGTTCTACCTCAAGCGATAAAATTGAAAACAAATTTAATTGAGTAAAAGAGAACCAGGAATGCCACGCCACTGACATGCTGGTAGTGGATAAAATTAACAAATAACTGTTGCAAACAATAATTAATTAATTACGATGGTGGTGGTAAATGTTTTATAGGCACAACGGCAAAGTCGATTCGCCACGTTCTGGAATAGTAGGCATCGGCGTCGTTGCAACAAGGACAATTTTGATGGGCACAATAATAAAATCGCTACGCTGGGAGGTGAGGTAAGGTATAAATAAATAAAATAATACTCTGATTTCTACTCAAATAAATGAGAGCACCAAAACTATCAATCCGCCATTGGTTGATTATTAAATTATTATCGATTGAATTCTCTTGACAAATCCCAGGCGTTAAAATTTGATAAGCCCTAATCGAAAATGTCATATGGGGTGCGTCGTAAATAAAATATAGAGCATATTTGAATATGCATTCTGTATGAGACATTAATATTATAAATGAAGGGGTAACATGTGAGCATCATATACCTATTTTTACAAAAAGGTTAGGCAATATAGTATATACAGTTCCACCTAAAAATCGATTTAAAAAAAAAATTTTTATTTTTGGTAAAATTTCCATGTAGTTTTTATTTCGTAATTCAAAAGTTTATGTTTTTACGGCATTATCGGTGCTTTGTAAATGGAATGAATAGTTTTGTATATCTTTATTTTCAGATCATCTATTTTAAATTAAATTACATCAGAACTAATTAAGTAGCTGGAATATTTAGAAATTGAGCGTATAACTAGGATAACTTCAAATTAGCTTATCTTACCTAAAATACTAAAATTTGCTATGGTTTAATTATGATTTAAAAAAATTTATATGTGGGACTTGTCTTAACCATAACAGATAATTTAATCCTTATCCAACAGAGGTCGGTTAACTTCGCTAACTTGAGGTAATTTAAAGTTTTTTTAAATTTAATTTTAAATAATTTGAAGTTGCAATACATAATATTAATAAAAACCGCAATCGATAATTATTATTATGAGACAGTATTTATCTTTATAATTTCAAAAATTAACAAAATGCTTTTATATTTAAGAAGGTTTGCAACTTGACAAAAAATATTGAAATAATTTTATGTATTAATATAAAAAAACATATTAACTTGAGCAATTGGTAAAAGGTATGTAAAACATTACTTAGCTCTCTCTCAGATTAACCCTTTAGTGGCGATTAACCCCGATTAAAGTTGCTATATTACATTAATACCTAATATACTAGTTCCCACACTCGTGGTGCGATAGCGTAGGTGTTAGCTTCCAATATTTCACCTGCTGTGTTTTGAACTATGACTTTTAACTATATTTTATTTATAAACCGTTACAATGTATCTATATAAATAGTTAAATAAACTATTGCAATATTGAAAAAGTTATTTAAAAAAGTTTTTATAAATGCTTCGCTACTAATAAATTACAGATAAACTTTAAAAATCAAAACAGTAAAATACTAATTATAATTAGGTTGAACGAATGGATAAGTTAATCAATATACTGGGTGTTCACACCATTTTGTTATTTATTAATGATTTTTGAAAAATTACGGGAAAATCTAGAACGCTACATTTTTAACCATAAATATATCTTTTTATTGCTTTTAGTTTTTTTTATTTTTTACTTGATTATTCTATAACTGAAAGTTGTATACCGACACAATTTACGCAAAAACTGCGTAACCGAATTAGAACTAAGATGAAGAATAAAATGTCGTGATTGTGGGTATACTTACGCTGGACAAACAAAACAATGATGGTTAAAAGACAGAGTATATCAACACACCAAAATCTCTAAAAAAAGCAAATGTCAGAAAGAAGAAAAATGATCAACTAAGTTTAGCGTTAGTACTACACCACCCATAAAGTATAACCACAACTTTGCTTACAACAAAGTAAAAATTTTTGGATTTTTAAAAAGATTTTTGCAAAAGATTAATCAGCGAAAATTACCACATTAAATTAGATGGTAATATCATTAATTTTAGAAGGGACACTGTAAATTTGAGTGTCATATGCACAAAATTATTGAAGAAGAATAAAAAGGTTATTTACCCAGTAGTCTTTTTGAATGATATATTGCATTCTATCTATAAAAAGAAATCTCTTTGATCAGTCTTTCCATTTCTGTTGTTATCATAGGAAAATATATTTTGGCCATTTGTTCATATTTTTTTGTTTGTGATTTACTTTTGGACCTGTTAATTGTTTTATTTAACATCACACTATCAGTGTGAGTAGAGTACCTATATCATACGCTCTTATCACATTTATTATGGATTAATTAATAACTTTCTGTCTTGAGAAAACATACAATAAAGTTGTGCAAAACGTCGATAATAAAAGTAGTTTAATTGAATGCTCGTAAATAATATAACTAATATTATATTTAATGATCATGAAAGATAACAAAAAATAGTGAATACTACTTATTACTGTTTTTATGAATAAAATTTTGTTTATTACATTTTTTGGAAGTGTTCTCACTACAAAGTTAATCACTATGTTGGAGTGAGACATAAGTTAGTGTTAAGAAATTAATTTAAAACGTTTTTACCTACCTTTCCTTTTAAACAATAAACTGCAAATTACTCATCATAGAATAAACATCATAGGGCTGAAGATTATTCAATTAAATTCTTCTTAGGTTCTTATCTCACTATTAACATCAAATAACACTAGCGGAGTTTTTCTGCGGACTGGATCCATCAAATATTCATTTTACATTTATGACTGGTTGTAAGATATTCGGTGCAATTTTCTAAAAAAGTTGTTATTGCAGTTGTTACGTAACAACTGAAAAATAGGTCTGACTCAGTGTAATTATAACAACTAACAACTAAATTCAGTTGTTATCAATAACAACTTTCCTTAGAAAATTGCACCGATTATTAATTTTTTAAGATTGCTTAGAGCTGTGTGCTGTATAATGTTTATGTAAATTAAAGCAGTATATTTCCCATTATTTCCCATAATCATAATGAAAATTTTTTTGGCGGACTGGTCTGCGAAAAAGTTTGCTAATGTATATAATCGGCTAATGTTAGTTTTTCTGACTTTTGTTATTTTGTTTAGAAGAATCACACTATGTGATTTCTTATGTGAATTGGTCATACGAAAGTCATGACTAAAATCATGCAAAACGCTCATATCACATGACCAACATTTTTTATGTTTACACTATGCAATATTGCTTATGTCTTTAGACTACCTAAGATAATGAAAGAGTACAAACTTAATAGATAAAGAGATGTGGAAGGCTGAGATAAGTGTAAACAGGACACTATAGCTAATCCGTGAACTTAATGGTGGAGTACAATAACGTAGTACCACTTTTTACTATTTTTAGTTGCGTTTTAGTCAACCAACCAACTGCTATTTTATAGAAATATATTTTGACTGTCATGATAAGGACAATAGCAAGCACCTATGTACTACTTGTCAATTTGACTCCATTATTATGACGTCACAGCGTTGTTGACTCTCAATGCTTAATGTCAGTGTTACACTCAGTCATTACTAATGAACATAAAGACTGAGTCAATGATGCTGTGATGTCATCACTATAAAGTCAATAATTACTAATTATGATTTTTTTTTCTAATATGCTCAATGCTGTTGGAAGAACGATTTGCCTGTGGCCTTCCTTCGGCATCTATTACTTACCAAACATTGTTTTCAAAAACGAGAAATTAGATCATCTCTGCTCTTGGCGTATATAGCGTTCATTAAAATAACGACGATAATTTTAGTGACTGCTGATAATAATTGAGTAATTATTACTTACTTATCAAAAAATTTGAATTATCATTGTTGATTTTTGTATTGTAAAATTAATAGCCGATTTCAGCAACGTTATAATATAGCTAATTACACATTATTTGATCCAGATCAACTATGAACTAATGGAAAACGACTATTAGCGCTGACAAACGTTTTCTATTGGTTCATAGTTGATCTAGGTTAACTAATGTCAGATCAACTATATTATAACGTTGCTGAAATCGGCCATAAGTATACCAAAATTTTTAAGTCTACTTTAAATCTAAAAAAAAGAGCATACGAAAAAGGTTGTTAGTATTATAAAAGTTGTAAGAAGATTATTATAATATTTAAATTTAATAGAAAAGTGACTTTGAGCTACCCTATTTACTAAGCTTAAGGCTATTCTCTCACCTTGAATGAAAATTCGATTTTAGATAGAAAATGGACCATTGGATGTTAGCTGATCAATGTACTATCTATAATTTTAAACATAGTTAATTAAAAAAAAAAATTGCAAATGCAACGCACATTTTAACGTTAATTTTTGATAATATTGCAAATTCCTGCTGTAATCTCAATGATAACTGCCTTTTATTTATTAAATCTTAATTAAAGTTTACTTAAAAATTATTATTCACAGGTTAAAAAAAAATATTTTTCAATACATACTTACGTAGAATAACTGCTGGATGTCATGCAAGTTTTTTGGGACTCTCACCTACCTTGTTCAATTAAAATTTAAAAACGGTTCAAGAAGCGAAAATTTAAAAGAAGTACCAATCTTTTGTAGAAATAAAACTCAAAAATTAAATAGTTGACTTTATTGTTTTAATATGTAATATTGCAGTTTATGTATAAACACACAAAACTGGCCTATATCCCTGATGGACATTAGGAAACGATTCCACCAAACACAAAAATAACAATTAACGATAATTTACAAATATTATATAAAATGCCCAGCTAATAATATCTATACAATAGGACTCATTAAATACTACTTTCTTAAATTATTATAACATTATAATGCAATACATTTATGTATTGTACTGACCTGGAAATAACAGAAAATTACAACAAATGGCATTATATTTAAGAAATTTTAATCAAACAAAATGATTTTATTTGCATAAAAAGCACTACTTAATGTTTGCAAATTTTATGAATATGTAGGTAAACGGATATTCAGATTTAAAAAAAAATTATTAAAATTATATTTTCATAGGAATAGATACACAGTATCTATTAAATTATATTTCATTATAGAAATATTTAATTTTAATTTTATCGTTCAAACTATACCTTTTTATAATAGTATCTTTTTGCTTATATTAAATTGAAAAAATTCTTAATCAAATTAAATTTTTACTCAAAATATTTTTTTAAATGCATTATTTTCAAAAAAAAAAAATCAGTTTTATTTGCTTATCTTCAGTATTTACTAACAGTAACTAGCTAGTGAGGTTAGCAGTTCAAAATTGAGGTTTAACGGTTCTCTTAAAATTTATAATTACGTAGTTCATGTTTAAAGGTTTTGCGGCTACTAAGGGTGTAAACATAATACCAAAGAAAAACTTTGCCAATCTAGCTCTATTGGCTATAGTTATAAAAATAAACCTGTATATTTAAATGTTCACGATAAAAATAGCGATAAAACTCGCAGTGAGCATCGACTGCGATATCTTCGGCATGATTGCACCCTTAATTGCTACTATACAGTATAGACGTATACATTTTAATATATAATTTTCAATATACGTAATCACTGTGTATGCAATAATATATTTTATTTACTTTGTTAATAGTGAAATTAATGAATTAAAAATAAATGCAATGTACTTTTTGAAATGAAATTAAATTTGAAGCCTGTTGAAAGTAATCTGAAGTTTATTAAAATTTGCTTGAACGATACCGTAAAAAGTAAATAAAATCATTTTCAGAAAAAAATTATTTCAAAAATTGAGAATATAAGCTAATGCTACTGTTCGAACACATTTATGATATATCTGAGTGATACTCACTCATATTTTAAAATTAAGTTTGAAACCACTGTTGTAACTTTATGTTGTAGGTACATCTGTAATACGTAGGTATATTAATTACTTTATAACATATAAACTTTATTATAATTAAAAACAAAACAACATACTGGCCATTATTGCTATTACTGAGACAATTATTAGAAACGATCAACAAAAAGCCTTAAATTCTAAAAGTTTCTGTTAAGATATTAAAAAATTTCAATTACGATATAGTAATGCACATAAATAATTTAACAATATTTTTACAATATACTATTTAATTTATTGTGATATTATAAGCAATATTATAAAATTTGTGTACAGTTATTATTTAATATTACGTGATAAATTTTATAAAGTAGAAAATGGTTTTACTAAAGTATAACCGCAAAATAATGCTGGTGATAAGATAAAAGTATTTTTAGCGGAGCCATAGAGAATGCTTTACCTAGCTTCGCTAGCTAGCCAATGTATAACATTAATTTTATTTCGTTAACTTTATGAAGCAAAGCTAGCCAAAGATAGCAAAGCGAGTTCTAAGATGTGATATTTTCAGAATAATAGTAACTAAGAGTAATCAACTTTACTCACAGATAATTCTAGATTTTACTGTTTAACAGTGTATAAATATAATAAAAAAAAATTTCTTTAATATTTTAACAATTCTGACTAGTTTCATTTTTTTAACTAGAATTTGTCAATGAAATATAGGTAGCTATAAAAATAATGCAATTAAAACACCTTATGGAATCTAATTTTGCGAATAGCTCAGTTCGGCACGAGTGATTCGGTACAGCATCTGCAGTTTGCAGCATGAAGATAGCTGCTGCGATCTATTTGCGTTTATTCGCTTTGATGAAAGTATTATTTGGCACGGAACCAATTCGGGGCAAACCGTTTTGGTGAAATATATTTAAAAGTATTGACGAAGTTTAATAGCATAATTTTTAAATCTGAAAATATGTTCAAGCCTTATTTGTACGACTGCTTATTAGTTATTACCTTATATCTCAATGTCTCTTGTAGTTAGCGACTTTTGTATATTACCTACAATACATATTTATTAGACCACAGTGTAGTACTAAATATTTGTAGCTATAAAGAATTATTTTTGTGTCTAAGTTAATTATAAAAATGTTGTAGGTATTTACAAGTATTTGAAGCTGTAAAACAAACTAAATTTTACTTACAAAGAAATGTTATATAATATTTGCTGTATGTGTTTTCACAAAAACTGAAATAATTTTGATAAGTGTCATTAACAAAATTTTAATATGCCAATTATTATAATAGAATCTGGTTTTTCATAAAAATTTGTTGATACATTGAAATTATAAATAAATATAATTATTTATGGACCGCTAAATGAGGTAATAAGTCTAATATTATAATAACAGCTTCAATTTCGCCAAATCCATATTTTAAACTATCCTTTTCATTTAAAATTTCATAATCAGATCTCACCGGTTATACCTACTTGCATTTCCATTAAACTGATTCGCTATTATGTTTCACCAAAACAAATCGCATTCGACTAAACCTCTATGTAATTAGCCATAAAACTCAGCTAACATTATTTATCTTTACATTGTTTGAATATCGCATGTGCTGTATTGATTTGATTGATAAACAAAATAAATAAGACTTTAAAGGTTATTTTCTGATTGATTAGTTTGTTGATAACTTTTTGAGATTGATAGCTTGATCACTCTATGGTATCTAAGAAAACTGTTAGATGTCATTAGTCAGTTTTAAGACAGTAAGAAATACCATAGTTTAGTAACTATTAGCATGTAGAAACATTTCATTATTAATGTACAACAAAATATTGATTTCCTCTAATTAATATTATTAACTCAAAATAGTCGATAATAAATTTTCAGAAAATAAGAAATAACATTTTCTGAATTCTAATTTTCTCTTTATAGATATAGGTATATTATACAAAATCGACGCGAATAGAATATTACAGATTCTAAAAGTTTGGCCACCCCTGATCTACAATATACCACCAGTTCAGTGTGAGTGCTAAAAATGTTTGAATTAAACTAACAGTCAGTTCCATACTATGAAAAAGTCACAATTAATCCTAAAAAATTATTAATAGTTTGTCAACAAATTTGCTGTGAATAGATAATAGAACGCCGTTCGAAGTTTTTTAATTTTTACTTACATTAGAAAGGTAAAAATAGAATTTTGCATAGTAAACAATACGTACATAGGTAGGTGTAATAGAAAAATCGGTAATTTTTATTTAGATTTGAGAAGTAAATTTTAGTTTAATATTATTTACACGATTCTAAACTGATCCGAGTGGTGTTATTGTTATTTAATATTTACGTAATAATTTTAAAACTTACCAATGGTTGTTAAAAGAAATATTCAAATTTGTTATTTCTTATGTTCTTCAAATTTCTATTGATGTAAAATGCCGCTCATTGTAATCACCAATCATGTTTGGCTCTTCAATTTTAACTGTATAAAACCGCTATTGTGACTCATTATAAAAATGTAAAAATCGACCAATAATAATAATCTAATAAGTGTGATTACAATAAACTACAGATTAAAATATATTCAAAGCCGTAATTCCATACTGATTAACTACATTTTCAAGAGCTGTTAAGAGAAATTTATATTTTGCATATATTTAATTTGGCAATACTCGAAGGTATAAGGCACTAAACTTGACGGAATTTGATAATCTGGTCTATTACATTAAATTATGAATAATTATAATAATATTATGTAAATTGTAATTCACATAAACTTGAAAACAAATTTCTAAAATTTTAATCAATATATTGTGTACATAGATAATAACACCAGGTACATTAATAGAACACAGTATTTTAGAGCATTGTAATGCCATCACAGTCTAGTTGTTAAATCTATAGGAGAATTTTTTAAATTTCTTAAATTTTCCATTCTACTTTTGGAATCACAATCACTTTCTTCGTCAGCATCACTTCCGACACCTACACCAGATCTTTCACTTAATGTAGGGGTAGAGCCCCTGTCACTTGATGATTTAACACTTAGATCAATCGGAGTTTCTTGGCAAGGATTTTTAAAATCTGTTATTGGATCTCTTTGCTCTTGCTGATGTAAGAGTTTTTGAAAAGCTTCAAAATATGCACGTTTGTAATTAACTTCAAATACGTTGTTTTGATTTAAAAACATTGGGTTAGTATTACTACCATCGATAGGTATAAAATTTGAATAAAATGAAGGAGGAAATAATAAATTTGGAGTAGAAAAAATTCCGTTGTTGAATAGAGCAGGTAAAATAGGTACCATTCGTCTTGCATCACTTATTTCAACAGAAGAATCAGAATTGTGAGATTCGGGAGAACTGACGGACGGAGATGCAGCGTGTTTATAATCTTCATAACCTAACATAATGAGTTCTTCCTTTGTTTTCCCCAAATGTGTAGGGGGTGTTGAATAATGTTGCTGTGATAGTAAATTCATGCCAAAGTTATGCGAGACGTCAAGAGGAGATTTTACGGGCATTTTCATAGTTGGAGAAGGATTAGTTATGCTTTGGTTTTGCTCTGTATTTAAATTTTGTTCTTGCAACAAACAATGAATTTTAAACCAATTCGATCGACGTCCATACCTAGATCCACTTTTAGACATTCCAACATGTAAACATTTTCGCAGTCTACAAGATTTGCAAGCTGTGCGATTCTTTTTATTTATTACACAATCGTTGTTATTTTTACATTCCGTTACACTTGTCTGATTATTATACGATCTTCCAAAAAATGACTGAAACAAAATAAACTGAATTAATACATTATATCATTAAAGGAGTAAGTAAATATAAGCTATTACTAAGCAAACTTTTTCATTTAGTGTTGAAGAAAAGTGTACCTAAATTTTATACATAAAAAAGTCTAAAAGACTTCTTGAATTCTTGAAATTTTTCTTAATTGTTGAAATTTTCTTTTTAAAATTTATTTTCTATAAAAGACTTCCTTCGTAATAATAGGACCTTTTCTGTACATATGTAGTAAAATAAATGCAAATTAGTTGATTATACGCATCAAAGTTTTTAATAAAACTCACTTTCTCGAGAATTATTTGAATTGCTTCTTGAGGAATGACTGATCATTATATAAAAATTAAAGCAATATTTACCAAAAATTGTTTTTAAACTTACTACCTACAAACATATAGGTAATACATTATTTAATCTAATGTTTTTGATATATCACAAAATACATAATGCATTAATATTGCACATATTTTTAAACTGGGAGACTTAAATTTATATTAGATGTTAGGTGGTACATATGTAGTACATATATATAGGTATGTAGTATGTACATACTTATAACTGTTCATTTAACTAAAGCCTCGCAGGTCTCACGGTATAGGTGGCCCGAAAAGTTTTGGAATACAAGTATTTATTGAATAAAAAAGTAACAATGTATGATTAATGAATGAGTAAGTGAGATCTCTCTTGTGATGATTGAAATCAGGACTTACAGTAATAGTACATCAGATTTCGTATATCGATTTGCGTCGTTTCAATTTACTTTTTTATACTGTACATGTTTTGCATCATGTATTACATTTTAAAAACTTTAATTTTACATAATTGATAAAATCAATTGCAAATTTGACTGTTAATTATATTGGTTAATAGCATTAGTTAATTTTAACATTAGTGCTAGTAGCCAGAAGCAGATAACCTGCTTTCTTTCTGGTCGTACCTAAATATAATATCAGCAAATACTAATATAAAGTGTACATCTTGTAAAGTATACAAATCAAAACTAAACGTTGTTGTCAATGCACTTGCTATTTACACCGATCATTTTTATTAACAAATAAAAGTGTATGGCAAAATTTTAAAGAAAAATAAAAAGAAGGTTTTCTTAGAGTTTTGACACTAATTGTAAATTGCTATAAAATATTTTGAGAATATGATTTGATTTTTTTTTTAAAGGATCTAACACATATCTTATATTTTATTTTAATCCAAAGGTGTTAAAAATTTATGTAGTATATTTAGGTGTTACATGTTGGTCGAAGTAAATATTTTAAAAAATTATAGTAAAAAAAATATTTACATTCAAAATTGACATTCGCCACTGGTATCAGTAATATTGGATAATGGTTATGAATACGGATTCTCGTGTTGGAATCTGCATTTTTCTATCAATTTATTTTTAATCAAATTATAGGTACCTACAAATTACTAAGACACCAAGCGTTCTCGAGAAAACCTTTTGACAAAAATTAGCTTAAAGCTCTGGCTACCATTTTTGATTTATATGTGTTTGGCTCTATTTTGAAAAATTTACTAATAATGTCTTTTTATGTAATGCTCGAAAGGATATTATGCAAATTGCCCAGGTGCGTTTTTTCGCGATATAATAAATCGCAAAAGAAAAAATGTTAATATTAATTTAAAAATTGTTTTCGCACTGGTTTAACGTTTCAAATAACGTTAAAGAATCTAGACATACTTTAATAACCTTAACACGTTCTTTTGAACGCTATCTTTTACTTTCGCGATTTTTTTATTTATACATTACTTTGTTAAAATTCATTATACATATGTTGGTCAGTTACTATTGGATCAAATGGTCCATTTTCTATCTAGAACCAAATGTTTATTCAAAGTAAGATAATTAAAAAGGTGTGAACATCAAAATTCTGCCACAAATAACAAACAGATTAATTGGAAATTCTAATAAACACGCATCTAATTTTATGCATAATTCTATTGTTTTAAGGGCATAATAATGTTAAGATATTTTAACATTAATTGATAATTAGGATACTTAAAAGTGAAAAATTGTTGAACATAAAAATTGAGGACACGTACTAAACTAGGCCGGGTTTTCGCGCAATGTTGCATCTGAAATCGAATTTGTCTGTGATGTAAGCCGTCGGCAAGACGTAATTTAACCATGGGCCTCGTTCGTGCGTGAAACGGTAGCGCCGTTGCATTGGAGCGATTACTATCATTACCTTACACTTGATATTGTTTTAAAGCAAATATATGTAAATGGAGTTTTAATAAAGTTATTAATTTATTTTATTTATTTGCTATTTGTAAATTTTTTTATTGTAACTTATTAAATTATAATTTACCGGTGTTTTTCAATGTGACATTAATTGAAGTTGAATTTGGTGTATAATTAAAAATTAATTTTTCCAACATGTACCTATTTAAAAAAGGTTTTTTCCTAAACTTTCATAATAAGTAATTCTGATTAACTATTAACGCTAATGTAATTTTTATTGAGGATGTTTTAAAAAATACAAGGGCTTTTCAAATTATTTGTCAAAATTACTGTACTTATTAGTATTTATAAATTATAGGCGGTCATGAAATGATGATGTTTAAGTTTGTTTACACAAATTCAAGTTTGTTCATATATAAAAAAAAACTAGTCATTTTAGTAAGTTTATCAATGTGCGACACTTCCAGCTATAAGTATCCAATTTTTTAGACATTAATTACATAACTACGAGGAGTATAAAAATATGAACATCAGGGTTTCCAGCATCAGCATTGCCTTGAAGTTAATTAGAAAAGCATTGTAGAGGATAATTACCTACCACCGAGCAATAGAAACTTTTAAGTTTTATTATTGTTTATTATTTAAGTATTAATAATGATAAGATGTTTTTCAATAAAAATGTAGGGCAAGGTTGCCTATATTGCACCTTTTTATGTTGAATTGTTGTCTATAATTCGAAAAAACATAATTCTTTATTATCAATAGTGAAGCTTAATATTTTCCTCTTCTAAATTAGTATTTTAAAAAATTTTAGGTAATAATTATGTCGGATCGTATAATAGTGATTGCAGTGATACTTTTTGGATACTCTCAATAGATGTGATTTCAACAACTATCAATTTTTTTTTTAATTTTAATACTTTATAATTTTTATGTTATAATGTTTATGTTTTTTTAATATATTATTTTTTAGATAAGAAATTATTTGCTACATATTTATATTATTTTTATAAATGACAGTACCAAAATTTAAACTTTCAATCTAAAGCCTTACAGCAAAAGCTCAAAAATTTACATAAAATAATCAAGACGTATTTTTGCTCAATCTGAAATATTTTTAATGTGAAATTCAGACGCATCCATTAATTAACTATTCATCGAGATACCATGTAGTACTTTATTCTCATTTCTTATATCAGATATCGAATAAATATAATGTTTTACCTACATATGTACATATATTATGTAGTACATGCTATAGAATATATTTTTACATGTCACGCCATGTTGTACTTGTATTTGTAGTATATTACATTAATAATAGGTACAAAATATATTTTAGGTAATTACATTTTGAAAATATAAAACAAATTACTTCAATATAATAAAATAAACGTAAACTTTTTTCATCACATTAAATTATATTTTCCTCACTTAGATGTCTATTAATTTTAATTGTACCTAACTATCTGAAGAGCTTAAATAAGAGCAATACAATATTGTCATAGCTACAGCTTAGTGCTTTATGAAAGTAATTTATTTTATATCAGTAATAGTATAATTGTATGCAGTTTATAAACTGTAAAATACAAAAACATAATACTCCTAGTAGGGTAAATATTCAAGTGTTCAATGGTTCAGCCTTTTAAAAAGATGTTCATTCTTCAGGAATCTACAAAATTAATAATGCCAAGTTGGGTGACTTCTGGATGTTACTGAATTTAAGTGTGTGTGTTCAACCCTATAATAAAGCAGCATAATAATGAAGAGTACATAATTACAGAGTACTCGTGTAATTGAAAAACTTACAACACGTAGTTATTGCTAACATATTAGACTACTACACCTACAAAAACATAGAGACAACTAAACTTTCTTGAAGTGGTTATTAAAACTATTATTTGTTCGAATTAAACTTTTAATAAAATTTGTTTACATTCTTTTACTTTTCTTAAATAATATATTTAAAACAAATAATTAAAAGTTTAATAGCCATTATAAAAATTTTAGCTGAGTCTATTAAAAAAAAAACATTTTATAAAAATATTACTCAGTAGAAGCTGCGGCACAGTAACTCCTGGACCATTCATTTACCTATAATATTATAATTAATAAGTGGTAATTATTGTAATAACCTTAGAGCCGTAAACTAAGCTCTACGAAAATCTTAGAAACACAACTGGAAACCAACTAAATGCAAGTTAATCTAAAGCCTTTTGAGTCAGATTAACTCTTTATGTTGAATACCAACTAAGAATGTTAAAATCTAAAGTTTGTATTGAGAAGATAAACATCAATAGTATATTTATTGACTATTTAATTTGTCGTTGTATAGGTATTTTGAGTACTTAATGCATTTTTAGGAAAATTCTAAAATTGCCTTTAATAAAAGTGTTTTAACTTACTCGTATATCAAGATCCAACCAACGAAAGAAAACAATTTAAAACCTATGTAGATCTCATCAAAGTTTGCACTGCCTGTTGTGAATGACTGCTTCCGGTGACACCAAAAAACATTGTGTAAGATCATAGTGTCATAATAAAAGTGAAATTGTGCATGGAGCTATTGTTACGCTAAAGGGCGGCATTGGATATAGCGGGTGGTTGGATATTTGGAATACTAGGTCGGAAACAATTGCGCAATTACTGCTCGGATTAAGTCGCACGCAACGCATTTAAACTATTATGACACTTTCTCCATACCACGTGCTTTCCTATCCAACTATGTAATCGTCCGCTAATTGCATGTAATTAAATTTAAATGAATTTACTGAAGTTATGCAAATTGCATTGCATTTAATACAATGGTTTTATATTTACTTAATTCTGTTTCAAGAACGAATAAATGTTGTTTCTTAACACGATTACCTACTTATAGTAATTATTATTAATAAAAACAAATATTTCTATATTATACACTAATTCAACCTAATATATCCAAGATTTGGCATAAGAACCGCATTTTGCATAATTTTTGTTCCTTATTCCTTTACAAAGAAATTTAGGCACAGCATTTATGTACAAAATCACATTTCAGTCTAATATCAAAAATATCAATATTGAAACATAAAATCACTCAAAATTTCTTAAAAATTATTCACTTCAAGAAAAGTATAATTAGATGTTTTTATTATATTTATATATTAGATTATTTAATTTTGTTTATAAAGCTAATATTGTTTTGTGTTATCTTATTTATAAAAATTAATGAATAAGAGTATAATTATTGAAAAATTTTCTTTTTCCCGATTTGTAGTTGGAAAAATATGGATGTATTTGTTGATTTGACGTGCATAAACACAACCCGTAGTATTCTTGAAAAATTCAAAAGCTGCCGTAGTTTTTTTAGTTTTAAAAGCTTCTTTTGTAATTGTATAGATGACTAATACCGTAAATATACATATTGTCACTGTACGTGGATATCTTTTTTTTTACAAGGTACAAAATTAATTGATACATTACGCGAGTAAGGTAAAATCAAAAATGACACACAAAATTGTTGTTTGCCATCCGCGTATTATCTGAATTTAAAATTTAATAAGTTTTATTAAAAACAAAAGTTTTTTTTGTGGTTCATTTATTAATTGCAGATTTATTTTCGCCATTCTTCACATTCTAAAAAAAAGAGCAAAAAGAACCTAGTGATAAACCAAGAACAGAAAAAGATTGCAAATTTTCTCTTTATCCTCTTCTTTATATATAATATGATAAGAAAAATTATAAATTTGTTTCAATTTATTTCTGAAATTATATTTAAACTTTAAAATATTGAGTTATTATAAAAATTAAAAGTTAATTAAACGATTTATTTATTTCTGAAAGGTTATAAAAAAGCTTTTTCAATTTATGCATAATATACCCACAATATTTTCATTACTCGTGGACCACAGTTTCATTTCAAGTAAAATATTAATTTTATTTACTTATTTAATAATATATGTAGGTACAATGCTGGATACTAATGGTAAAAATTGCAAATTATAAACGTCTAAATTTTGACCCCACTACTTTACATATTTAATACCAATTACTTAAAAAATAATATAGTACATAATATTTTTTTAATTAACACTCCTGGGGCGTAGAAAAACTATGAAAACTAAATATCAATTTAAATAATATGGTAGTTAAATTAAATTTCCTTAATTAGTTAGTGGAATTTACCTATTACATATTAAATATAATTATTATTAATGTAACGCGGGTTTTCATAGTTTGTATATATTTTGCATATTTATTTCAAATATACAAATGCAGGAATTTATATAATTATTTTTTTTATAAAATTAGTGTATTTTACTCGTCCTAATAATTTATCGATCAGCAAAAGACAGTTAAAGTCATTAAAAATTCAAATGTGATCGTTGGTACGCGATTTAGTTTATAAATTAATCCTGAATTAAATAGTTAGGTAGGCATTTTAAAGAATTATTTAAAATTAACGCTCAAGAAATGAATAAGAAATTATAAAATTTGATTTGCTTCAAATAGTATATTATATTTAGGATTTATTAACCATATGTTACCTGAGAATTATTTCCAAGAACAATAATAAATTTATGTTCATTAATTTTAATACATAGTAACATTATTATGTTGAAGAGCATCTTCAGTCTGAATATGGTAAAACTTGGTCAATCAATCTTATTATTATTATTATAAAGAAATAGTAAAATTAGTTTTATTTTACAGTAATTTATAGTTTTCTAGAAAGTTCATTAATCTAATTAATATGATTTGTATATTATTTGAATACTTTTTAAATACGGGTTTTTTGCCTACTATATTAAATACAAATAAATATTTTCATTACCTATACATACATACATGCTTATACTATGTATACTTAATGCACTTCATTAATTTTAAAATATTGCAAACATTAAAGACGTACAGCAACAATAAATTTTTTAAATTCCATATTGTATATTATTGCTAATGTATAAATAATATTTTTAAGTATGTTAGTTTTAAATTGTTGTTTTATTTTGCTGTATTATAAAGAGCACTACTAATAGGAGAAGTAAAAGCTTCTACAGAATTTTCCCATTATTAATCTGCACTCTATCTTACGATTAGAGAATATCTATAATGCAAGTTAAGATATGGATTTTACCGTAAGGATAACATTTACATTGTATTAAACAATTATTTTTCATCTCAATTGTTCCTTATTAACTGTTACTTAAATTGTCGTTAAAAAATCTAAAGCTTATTCAAAAAGCTTACCCTAAATACTGTGTGCATAGTAGGTAAATTAGTAATTTTTTCATCAATTATTGTGGCAACAATGCAATAGCGTGGGTCACTTACAATAAAATAAACTTATGGGTTACTAAGGGTGACTTGTATAGTCCAAGTTTAACCGGTAACTATGGTTTAAACTCGGATTTTGACTATTGTGATTGGTTAATCTAGAGTTTAAAATTTTAAACTAGATCTATACAAGTCACCCTAAATAAGCCACAAGTAGGAAAATAATTTTGCCATAGTGATAAAGCGCAAGTTAATAATAAAAATTTCTTGTAACATCCAACCAATTGTCTCGATAGCGTAGTTGGTTTAATACGCATAATATCTTTTAGTTACACCAGTGTAACAAATTATCTAATCTTTTTTAAAGCTACACAGAAAAAAATGTGTACTTAAAAGTAGAACAATTGGCGCCTAGATTGTCTACAGGTACAAATTGTGTAAAAATTTAGCACAATTTGTGCTATAAAATAGTACAACTGCGCTATAGATGACTGAATTTGACTAAAATTAAGTACAATTGTACCTAATTTTCACCCAATTTGTACTTGTAGACAATCTAGGCACAAATTGTTCTACTTTTAAGTACACCTTTTTTTTCTGTGTAATTTGCATTAATTTTTCTCGATGTGGTCTTGAATTTTCTACTGCATACGTTAACCCTAAATATTATTGTATACTCAAATTTTCTTGTCCTCGAGCGTTTAGGTGATGTGCGGGGACGTGTTTGGATCAGACGGAAAATTATAATTATATTACATTCTATTAGGAAAGCAAAAATAACAAACTCAAAATTATCTTTTTATTTTTTTTTTCAAATGGTTATAAAGCATGTCGATTCGTTACTACATACCTACACATGGTTAAGTAGATACCTATTTTTTAAGTTTTAACTTTTACACAATTTTCCAAGTTGAAAAAAGAAAAAGTAATATCTGATTTGGAACTATAATAATTTTTATAGCTCGTTAATTAATAAACTTAAGGCACAATATACAGAAATCTGAAAAAATTTAATTCTAATTGAAATATTTTCCTGGTTCACATACTGATAGATGCTAACTTAGTTGATACTTTCGTCACGGATGAATTATTATTAAATAGAGATGGAAATTATTGGAATGTCGGTTATTTATACATAAATTCGTGACGTAAGTATCAATTTATTTGTCGTCTAGTATACTAAATAATGCTATAGTATTGTGGTCAATGTAGTGCAACTTAATATCTTGTAATTTTACCAAAATTTTTTGACCGGTATTCATTTTACCGAAAGTTTTTATCCGATTTGTCGTTTAGCCTACAGAACATATTCTTCTTCTCAGATTCTTTCGTCCTAAGAAAGGACATAGTGACATTTTTCAAATGTTCTCTAGGCAAATTACACCTTGGTGGTTTGCCGTTGCCTTCCGAGTGGAGACTGTCAGAATAATATTCTTACTTTACCCGGAGTCGAACCGGGTTTTCTGTATTAGCAGTCTGTGCGCTTAATCGCTATGCTAACGACAGAACATATAGATGATAGCAAATTATATAATAATTAGGAATAGGTACTAGTTCAATGGGGAATTTCAAAATTGTCTCCAAGCAAACAAGTTGCCACTAATTTTATATGTAAACTGTCCTCCGAGCTACACCAAATTGTGTGCTTTTTCATACCACTACGTCAATTTCTGTGTTTGTCCATTTTTGGTTTTGAACTTATAATATTACGGTTTTTTGGAGTTATGTTATGATAACTTTTATGGAGTCCACCAACAGTTGGGGAGAGGTAGGTACTCTTGACGCGAAAATAATAATTTTACGATTAAAACCTCGATGAATTCTGAAAGAGCATATTTTAAATGAGAGAATTTAACTATGAAAAAAGGCCTTAAAACACTAGTTTTTTTCAAAAATCGAATTTAAAAAAGGTCGATTTTCATAGTAAATTTTAAGCTAACTTGCTCGTGATTGGTGAATCACTGACATTCTGTGGTCGGTAAGTGTGCAGGTATGCGTAACGGTGTGGCTGTTGACAATTTTTTTAGTAACTCGTACGCAATGGCAGCGAATCCGTCCCCGATACCTGATTTAAACGTAAAATCTATTTACGACCAAAATTACTTTAGAAAAGGGATACTGTTATTTAACGAACGGTTAATACTTTTTCGCGTGAATCCTCCTCGTGCCATGCGCTTTCTTCAGCCGCGTCAGACAATCTTTATAAAAATTAATTCTTTAAAATCTTTAAAAAGTTATAAAAAAACCCTAAGCCCGCGGGCGAAGAAAAAGGTGGATCATTGAGAGGTGAATCACAAGAATCGTGGTTGTGCAAATAAAAATTGACTGGATGCACTCTACGCTTCGCTTCGAGCGCCTCCAGCCACTTTTACTACACAATAACAATTAAAAAAAATTAGTGTCGCTCCTATTATCCCCTTTCTGCCTATAGCCTAGAGTAATTTAAATTAGACGAATCGACCACAGAATGCATGTGATTCACCTATCACGAGCGACTTAGGTTAAAATTTGCTGTAAAAATTTAAGTTCTTAAAATCGATTTTTGAAAAAACTGTTGATTTTAAGGCCTTCTTTCATAGTTAATTCTCATATTTAAAATATGCTCTTTCAGATTTCATATCGAGGTTTCAACTGTAAAATTGTTATTTTCGCGTCAAGACTACTTACCTCTCACCCAACAGTTTAATTATCTTCGTTCCACTTGTGAACATCTTGATATCTGCGTGAAACAAGCTGAGCCGGCCATATTTTCAAATTTTGGAAAGCTACTTTGAGTTTGCCATTACCGTATGGAATCAATAGAAAAGACAGGACTGATCAATATTTATTTATACCCGTCTTCACAGCAGGTTTGCGTTTTTATTAAGAAGTGATGTGATAAGTTTGTCACTTTGATCTTGATATTGTCACCTTGTCATCTTGTCGCTTTGACGATTTCTCTATATCTTTTTTTGAAAAGCTTTTTGGGTGGATGCATTTTTCTATCGTAGCGGTAGCGTGAACCTACAACACTGTTCCATTTCTAGTGGTTAGGACAGCACCAACAACGTGAGATGGCCAAAAAACCATAGATTAATTATTATTTTTGTAGTAACTCGTTTAGATCGCAACAGATGGAAGGGCATTGTTAAGGAGGCTAAAGCTCTAAAAGAGCTATTTGGCCATCGGAAGTAGTAAGGAAGTAAGTAAGTAACTCGTCTAGAATAGCTTGCCTGAATAATTTATAGACATTGAGATGCTGCAACTCGCAGAAAATTGATTATTATTTAATTGTGTAAATATTAATATAACTCTTAATATTCCAGAGGTTCCAAAAAAACTGAAGTATTGAATAAAACCGATTAGGGTGGAAGAGTAAAGTTGAAAGGCCATTACTGCATTTAAGTTTGCTTGATAATATCTCTTGCAAATGTATAATTTTTAGTCAATCTTTACCAACGTTTTATGTGTTGCAAATTAGTTGTTAGCGAAGTGTTTTCAGATGACAACTTATTTGAATTTTTTACATTACTTTGATTTGACTGTTTTAGGATATTTCTTCAGATTACCATGGATTTTACTTGATTTATTGCGTTTTGTGTTTTCTATACTGGAATTTCGAAATCAAACATTGTCAACTTCACCATTGATCTAAACTTTGGTTTTTTAAATAAAACAACTTTTCTATTGCTTCTGCGTTTTACATATAAAAGACTGGCAAACGAATTCCTTTTTTTCATTAGTTATTTACCAATAATAATTTACCAAGCCTGAGTCACATCGTGAAGAACCCACAAACTGCGTACACGCGACTCAAGCTCTGGTACTGGAGAGGGGTGAAATCCCTTAGTGTAATCGTGTAATCATAGGTACAAGTGGTACAAATAAGAGCAATTTGTATTAAAAATTGTTTCATTTATTTATTTCAACGGATAAACCATTTTAAATATGTATAAAATTACAATTATAATAGTAAACCGCTATTAAAATAGTAATTATTGATTGAAAAGGAAAAATTACATAATTACTGATTTGTCACTTTTATTTGTTTTTTCACAAAGAAACGTACCGGGGCTAATTTTCGGGACTATATCGTATTACAACCATCAAGTACGGCACTGCTACTACTTCTCAACTCTAACAGTAAATTATATAAATAGTGTAGGACCGATAGATTTTCTAAAAACTTACAAGCGATGCTGCACTACAGCTCAGCTAGACAGACCAACTAAGGTCCAACCCATAATATTATATTTATAACTAATAATAATTTTTAACGGACCATTAAAAATTTATGATACACCTATTTACGCATGAATGTTACAATGAAGTAACAAAAATATAAAAAATTAAAAGTTAATTCGTGTATAATTAGTAACTAATCAAGAAAACAGCGATTGCGATGAGGATTAACTGCAATTTATATTGCTTTACTGTTTATTTGTTTAGAATTATCGATGAAACTAAATAATAATTGAGACAGGTTCACTTAAAAGTAATACGCTTAGGTTTTATCGTTGCATATTGGCCTATTCTAAAGTGTATAGATTAATTATTAAGATAAGATTTTGAACACTTATATGTAAGTACGTATTGCCACTAGTCAATTTTTATGACTATATCGTCGGCTGAGTATTGGTTTGTTCCATGTCCATTTCGTAAAAATAAAAAATTCTTATTTTACCAAGGTTCCTGTATAGTTAATTGTACCATATCCGTTTATATAAATATATAAAATGAAAATATGAACATCATACTTGAATTTTATATTTTCATATAAACGGATATAGTACAATTAGTTACTCAGGAACCTTTTTAGCATAAGAACTTTTTATTTTTACGAAATGAACATGGAACAAACCAATACTCAGCCGACGATATGTATATTATGTACATACATATATAATATTTTATCGAAAAATTAATAACTTTTGAGAAAATGTCAACTATTAATTTTACTTCAATTTGAGGATCATATAGGTACCGCAAAATAAATTTCTATTTGAGAACTACAAATCTGCACTGCGCGTATATTAGTGCTGTTTTAAATAAGCGGATGACCCTGTATAACTAATATATATTAATATTTATTGGTAGGTAGGTATCTTATAATTTTAATAAAATAAGAATTACAAAATAAATTTATTATGTTTCAATGCTTCAAAAATTTCGAAATGTTTCCACACCATCTTTAAAATTAATAATCAATTAGTGGGGCGATTAAAATGTCACCGTGAAGCAAAATTTAAAATATTTTATATATATAAACTTTTGTCTTAGAATTAAGGTTTTAATATTTACCTTACAACCTTCACACGTAAATGCGCCAAAATGAAATCCTGCTGCAGGTTCACCGCAAACTTTGCACAATTGGTTCATCTAAAAAACAAAAAAAGACATTTAACCTTTACACATATGCGAGTAATAGAAACATCAATCATAAAAGAAAGTAAATTAGTTACATTTCAATTAGTGTAAAATTACTTGCCTAGTTAAATAGAAAGTTTATACAATAAGTAATATTCGAAATACATTTATATTACCTATGCTTGACATTAAAAGGAAAAAGATTTAAGTTTACACATTACTTTTAATACAACAACTCTCGTATTGGAAACGGTATTTATGAGCTCAATTTATTTGTATGATAATTGTCTTTGAAAAAAATTTTAAAATTGTTTTAAACTGCTATATACATTTATAATACTAAACTATTTAATTAATTATTTTATAATCTTAGCTAGCATTAAGTAATAAAGTATTGCAATTATTTATTTATGGTGCACTATAGTATATACTTTTATAAAAATAAAGGTATGTAAAATTTTCAAGTTGGTTTTAATTTTTTCAGTTATATATTCATTTTCTAGCTTATTCCGGTGGTTCTAAACCTTTGGGCCATGCGAATTTTCACAGTCGAGTGTCTGTTTTGCTTAAGTTTATTTACAACAATTTATGCAATCTATTGTTTTCTACAAGTTTGGTCACATTTTGAAAATGTACAATAAATCAGCGGGCATTAAATATAATATTTTAATATCAATTTTATTATAATACTATGCAGTTTAACACAGATACCTACTTAGTTTTTATAAGATTTGAAATTAATGTAAAATATAATTTCAAGAGAAAAATGAATCATAATTACATGGTATACCGTGTTATTTGACAGAAATTTTAACCTGAAGATTGAATAAATGAATGAAACGTTTTAATAAAGTAGGTACATACAGTGAAACTTGTGTAAGCCGGATACTGAAAATCCCGGAAACTTTTCGTGGTTCCCAATTTATAAAAGTAACATAAAAGTATATTTGCGTAATACCATCGACATACTACCAAGCTGATGATTATTAAGAATCGTTGCAGACTAAATTTCACAAATCAGATATACATATGAAAAATAATCAAATTACCGTTCATTTAATCTTCGATTTCAATAAAAGTAAATGATCATTTATTTTCACTGTGTCGAAGGTATCTACTAGCCGGAACTTGTTTAAAATGAAAAACTTTCGATTCCAGGCGGTTTTGGCATATACTTACATGCATTTTCATGGTAGTTCTATCAATAAATGAATCAAAACTTAAAAAAAATAAATTAAAACTGAAAGAAAATTATATGTGAATCATATTCAATTGGTATTGTTACATCTTCAAGTTAATTTTGCACTAAATCGTAGCAAAAATTATTAGATACTCATATAATTAAAAAAAAATACATTGTTTTATGACACTACGAGAATAATAAGGTGTTAATGATTTCCCTTGTAAATGTCATATGTCGTGGTTTAATGTTAAGATGTCCTAGCAAATACGCGTGTATGAATTGAAGCAATGAGGAAATTTGTTGTAAAACCGGCTTGCATTTTCAATTAAATCACCTGCGGAGTGCTTTATTGAGAATAAAATGAAATTCTGTGCAATTAATGTTTGAAATTATGATGCTTAACGATAGAAACAATTTTAAAACAAAGTCTGTCCAATCTTATTGCTAGCTACGAAACAATGTGGTTTTTTTTAAAAAAAGACATCGTTTTTTTCAAATTTTAAATTTTTATTATTTTTGTCGTTGTTAAAGAACTTCTTTATGATGGAAGCTAATAAAAGTTATTGTTAGTGTACCTGACCGTATTATAATAATGTATGTATAGGTATACGTAATAAAACAGACCACGTATCATCTAAGATTAACTAAAATCACCTCTTTACTTTACATTTTCAACACGAAATAATACGTAAATTTGAATTTTAACATCTTCACCTAGGTGACACTGCTTAGTGTTGCACAAAAAACTTGTAAAATTTTGCTTTAATTTTATTGCATATAATTATAGTTGTAATTAATTTTTTGGCTTTTGTTTGGACTTTTTTAAATGATATTTTAGAGCTAAAATACAATAAAAATAATAAGAAAATAATGAAGTTTTTATTTAAAATAATAGGACAACTAATCTCAGTAATGTCATGTCGAACGGAAATTAACAATTTACATTATTCATGTTGGTTCTAAAAGTATAATAAAATCATATTTCATTTTATTGTTAAACAAAAATAATATTTGCTTTGATATTATTGAACATCACTGTGGCAGTACTATTTAGTAAGCCAATCACATATTTTAAGCGATGTACCTTATGGAATATTGAGGTTGCTGAAAGGTCACGACCCGGATTCGCTAGTAAGATTAGCAGAGAACATTAAAAAGTGCTACATTATTGTAGATTAATTATTATTGAGCTTTAAACGTTCTTTAAGAGTGACTATATAATTAAAAAAAATTAGCTTGTATTCAATAAAGTTAATAATACAACATATAAACCTCATCTAAAATATAAATTACCAAAATAATAACATCGCAATATTGGATTTAGATTGCACCTTGCGGTCTTAACCTGGTTATACTAGTTTCAAACTAAAAGCGTTCTGATATGTCACGTGACCTTTAGGTTTTATCAAAATGTACAATTGAAAAGCATAATTGGTACTAAATTATAATAACGGAAATTAGCGCTCTTTGAAGCACTATTTTTATATTTAGCATAGTATATCGGTCGATAATCGTAAGAAATTTTTTTTTCTGTATTAAAATTTTTTTTTAAGTACATATGTATTTTTAAAATATGCACAAGCTTCAATTTGAGGATATTGCAAGTGAAATTTTGATTTAATACATATTCGAAATTTTTTTATTTTTAACATATTTACATCTTTTTTTAAAATAGCGGAGATTATAAATGTAGAAGAATAGGTTGTTATTAATTTACAAAGTAGATATATTTCTACAAATAATACAATACAACAAAAATATCTACAATCAGGAACGATATCAAATAAAACTAACGAAAAATTATTAACTTCAGAGATACCTTAACCGTCAACGGATAACATGTTTTGAATCTTATTTGCGATTTTACTCGTGAAATGGATCCGAAATGGATCAGAACCGTAGTGGCTAATTGGAAATGAAAATGATTTATTGAATTTATAAAGCAACTCATTTCCTTAATTATAATTCATTCTATATCAGTAATAAAGTCGCCTTTTTCATCAGTTCTAAAACTTTGAATTTCTAAGATTTTAAAATTTAAAGCTTTACAGTGGTTTCCCGTTTATGAATTTATTCTCAAACTAATATTTTCAATTTTTTAAATATCTGCATATTTATTATTTTTTTTTATTAACTTTAAAATGAGTAAACATTTTTTCCGCAAATTTCTGCTTTTCTGATTTTGCAAAAAGCTGTGGATTTGTAAAATGGTCAGGTCGGAATGTTTTTAGTTACCTACGTATTGAAGATTATACTAATGACACAATCACAGTATCCAAGAAGTCACAGATATAATTTAGTGCAGTGATTGTTGATATTTCCATTTACTTGTCGTTATGGGTCGATCATGGGTTTGAAATTGTTTCATTTTGAAAAATTCTTAAATGTAGTGATAACGTATGGTTTCTTATATTATAGAAAGGTTTCTCTAAATACTAATGTTTTAATATTAAATTTGCTATACGCTTAAAGAGTTTTTGCTTTATAAGTTAAAATTAAGTAATTATCCTAGATTTTTTCTTTTGTTGAAATCTTTCAAATTTTGAAAGTATAAAAATAATAGATAATATTGAAATCATAATATTATAAAACATACGGTGACAACGCTAAGCGGCCAATTTTGAACTACCGTTAGTAAATATGCGGGATATAACAATTTTAAAACAACCAATAAAATTTTAAGAAATTGCACAACAATATTTCTCTAAATTTCCACTCCGGGCGTTAACGTGGAAATGCACATTGTTACACGATCCCAATTCTGAATTTGCAGTTATTAATATAAATATTTGCCAAAAGGTACGTTTCAAGTTTAATCTTTTTAAGAAGATTCGCATTTCATCCATTACTTTCCTGATTTTTGATTTTTCATGTTCATATAGGACTATACTCTACTTCACAATAAAAGACTACGCCTAAATTCAACCAGTTGAAGTGAAGATTAAATATCAATAATTATTATTCAAAATCAAAAACTGAAAATCATAATCATAAACTCAATCATTTTGAGCATTTTCGGATGATTCGTGAAATTTTTGAAGACGATATGATAACAAATATTCATGTAATGAATTTTAGGTATCTTATTTATTATTATGATGCATTTTATATTTTTACATATTTTAAATATTTCGACTTGAACTCCAAATTGCAGTTTAGTTGAAAAATCTTTTCTTTGAGTTATAAAAAAGTTTCTTAGATCACTTTAATAATGAATAACTTATGCAGCACTTTGTATGCATATTGATTGACGCATAAGTATTGTAAAATTAAGTTGCAGGAGTACTCTGTGATCTATGCAGAATTATATAAATATGTTCAAAATATCTATTTCGTTTTTACTAGTAAGTAACAAAAATAAAATGGAAAAAATTATCGATAATTCTAGTAGCCACATTCTTTACAAGCATAGGTAAATTGTTTTTGATATTTGATTTCAGATTAGCATAAGAATCACAAAGCGTGGGACAGTAGTCGTGAAAATTTTAGACAATGTAAAACTCTTCTTAGAAAAGATTCAAACCCAATGTAAATGGCTTCTAGCGCAAATAAAAATTACTATAAAAATTAATTATACTATTAATTGTGAAAAACAGCTTTATGAAGTAGAATACTCCCTTTACATAGTTCCGAGTTTCATCAGAGTTTGATCCGAGATTCATTTGATTTTCTTTCGATTTTTTATTTCATTTGCTTTAGTATAGATGGCGCCAATAGGGACGTCAAAATCACCACTTGTCACCAACCCACTGCAAAATAAAGTAAAAAGTGACCAAAAGTTTTGTTGACTCGGCAGTACACTTATACGCCATGGTTAAATTTTAATTAAAATAATAATTTTAAATATAAAGTAGAAACTGACAGGTTGAGCGCAAATTCGAAATTAGGTTATGCCACGGTGTTATGCACAGGGTTTTTCGATTTCGATGTTGGCACTACCTAGTTTCGTCCGATCTCGGATGAAAACTCGGACGAAACGTATATTTCTATACTAGAAACTCGGACGGAACTCGGACGAAACTCGAACAAAGTTTTCTGAATTACATTATACTTTTTTCGTATATTTCATCTCGGACGTATCTAGTACTAGAATCTAGCATGGAAATATGCGAAAAAAGTATAATGTAAATCAAGCTTTACTTGGCACGGCGAATAATACGAATACGAAAATCGATCGAAGCGTTTGGAGTGGCCGGCAATAAAACTGAATTAGGACTTGCTTTATGTGATTACCATGGACTTAGAAGGATTATGACCCGCAACTCCCTACCTGAAAGCTTGAAATTTGCCAGCTTTTTATATGCCAAGAGTCCCAATTATTTTGTCTATTTGAGCCACCAGAAGACAGCAAGAGCAACGCACACAGCGAATACACCGTGGTATCTCAATTATTATTATTATATTATAATTTATAACAGAAGTAAATCCACTTGCAAGGTATAACAGTACGAAATCCTTTTATTTTCATTGCGAGGGGTTATCATTTTCTAGATCCGCCCCTGACTCTAAACTCTGATATAATTTAAATTTATGTAAAACGCCAAAATGCTTAAGATAATCACAACATAAATTGCCTAATCAAATAAACTACCTATAATCGTGGCAAAATTAGTACGGATGTAGTGTACATTGTGTACAAAGTATACTGTGTATTAAGTTTCCAAATGTAAGCATTATTAGTTATTACTTATTACAGTTATTATTTATATCTTGATTCGTAATCGCCCTTCAAGAAGTTTCATGAATTTTAGCATAAGTAATTTTTTAATTTAATGATGTAAGAAGGTTATTTTGAGTACCTATATAAAATAATGCAGCTACAACTTCCAGTAGTAGCACATTATGCTTGCGCTAATGGTCCCCTTCAAAATTTGATAAAATTTTTCTAGCACTTTTGTATTTCCTTTTTAATGGTAACCTGAAAATTATTTTTTCCATAATATTTGAGTTTATAGCCATTTAATATGTGTTAATATTCAAAGTCTCTTTACTCTTAACGCCCTTTTGCAAATGATGTTAAATTTCTTAATAGAAATCCTTTGGAAAGTTGGAAAACACCCTTTCGTAATTCGTTGATATTTTGCTTATTACTAAAAAAAAAAATAAACAAAAGCACTATATAATTTTAAAAATAGGACACTAAGACGCAGGCAGACTTGTTTTAATTGTTTTTAAATTCAAATGTTTTTCAACATGTTCAAATTACTTTTGCGCATTTTTTTCAGTAATAAGCAAAATATCAGCAAACTACGAAAGGATGTTTTCCAATTTTGAGGATTTTTCTTAAACTTTTACCTGTTTATTAGATTACAATAGAATTATTGATTACGTGAAAAATATAAAAAATTGTTTATATGTCAGTTCGTTTAAAATGGTAAAAATTGTTTGCTAAGTATGCTACAACATTTTTTTAAGCTAGTAAGTAGATAAGTAAATAAAATTTTCTCTAATGTAATCAAAAATATCTTATATTAGATTTGAAGGGTGCCTTAACACGAACTATACTACTTCTCACGCTTTACATGATAATATAAAACTCGGATATTATTAAGTAAGTACAAAATATACAATTAAAAACACGAGTGGATAAAGGAGTCATTTCACAAAATTAAAATGCCAAGTAAATCTTTAAAAAATGTACTAAATTAAAATTTTGTTTGATTTTAGATATTAGTAACTCTTAAAAGTAATCTTGTATTAATCACATAATATATGAGAACCCTGAAATCACTCTTAACAGCGGTAAATTTCAGATTAACTTTCCATTTTGTAAATTTACTTTTTGTGACATGACACCTTTATCTACCCGTGTCTTCAATTATTGTATAAAATTATATTTATTGCTTAGATTTCGTGAAACTTGACCAATCTTAGAAATTCGATATTCAGTGTACATATATTAGTACATAATTACAATATAGCTATAAATATTATTTTGCATTTTTTAACAACTTATTATAATCTCAGGAGGTTATAGTTGTTGCATGATTATAAACATGTCTAAACTTTCTATTTAAAAAAATAGTTTGTGTTGCAGTTCTGAATTGAAATAATAATATGTGAAACAAAGATTGAAATAATTGATTTAATGAAAAATATTTATTTGGACGTAAATAAATTAACAGTTGCAGATTAGTATAAAACGGTACGAATCAAGCTAGAAATCCATTGTCAAAAATGTGCATTTTAAAATGCATCTTTTTTTTAAATTTAATATTACTTTCTCTCTTCACCACAATTTGAAATAATTATCTGTCACTAAGTGATTCAAAACCTTTGTTGGTTAATAATGTAGTAGTAGTTACAACATATTAATTTTGTTGAAGTTTATTATACATTATTTAATTGATTTCTTGGCCGATAACTTGGATACATTTAAAATAATATATTGTATTAGTTTTTTATAATGTACAATATTGATGACGTATACGACTTTTATTGTCCTTTGACAGTAAGACATGCAAATAATTTTGTGCTCTTTTAAATAAAACTAAACGTTCTGAACTAAAATTCAACATGAACTATATAAATTGTTTACATTTTGTGTTCTTTAATTAAAACTCTCATAAATAATGTTTTTCTGCTATGTGCTAAACGACATTGCTCTAATAAAAATAAAGTACTCTTGAATGCATTAAACGATGAAATTTTTTGACCATGATAAACGTAACAGAAAGTCTCTGTTGTGTAAATCCTGACATAGTAGTGACTTCGAAATCAAAAGTTCTAATTTTTCTAGCGGAACGATCGTAGGTAAAATACAATTTAAACAAATAAATCTTCTGTTTCGTTTTTGGGAACAATATATTATCTTTTTGTACGTAAGTAAATATGATTTAGAGTACGTATAATATAGAAAATCTATCTATTTCATTATTGCTATTGAAACAATTTAAATTTAATTAAACGAAAAAATATTTGCAAATAATACAAAAATAAATAGTACCTACGTACTATGTAATATATGAAACTGTTTTCTTATAAGTATACTAACCTTAATTTTCAAATGTTACGACTAATTTTCTATTTATATTTTATATGTACGTGATAAATAAATAATTATAAATTACTCTAAGGATGGCCAAGTAAATCCATTAATTACGCGGCATGTGTATTACATTATCATGTTTACCTTTAATTTGTTTTCAAACAGAATTTATTATATATTACAAGTTTCTATGTAATTATTGTTATTTCATGTTTACCTACATATATTGGATATACGATGACAAAAATATATAAACCTATTAGTGCATATAATAAATATTATGTTCTATATGCTACTGTGCAAATTTAACCATAATGTTAATTTGAAATATAGTTATAAACTTTGTATCTTTGTGATACTACACATTAATTCCGGCTATTGTAAGATCGAATTCAAAAAAATCAATTTCATAGTTTACTGGTATTTGAAGATTTTAATTGTTAACATAACGACTTAATATTAAAATTTTACAGACAACCTTAAATTATACAATGAACCGACATAAACAAAATTATAGTATTTAATAAAAAAAATTTTTTTTCTTATAATGATAGTTACATAATACATTATCTTGAAAAATTTGTTTCAACTATTACACAGAGTTACCAAATTGTAAATAGATCATCATCGCTGAAACGCTTTTTGTATTATGTGTGTTCGTAGACATTCACAGTATGTTGCAAATGTGATAATTACTGATTTCAAGTAGCTAAGTTGTTTGTGCAGGCGATGCATGAAAATCAAGCACAACAACTAGCTGGGTCATGAGAACAAACAATTTAAAATAAACAATGGTTTTCACTTTCCTTGAGTTTGTTTTATATATCGTTTAGAGCTGGCCATAGGTTAACGGTTTCAAAATAAATTGTAATTTATACTATATTACACAACATGTTTATCTTAAAATGCTGATTCATTAATAAAATAATTAAAAACAAAAAAATTAAGTAGAACCATACGTATCATAATTTAACAATTAATTATAAGGCATAATTATACAAATAATAGATATGTCAAATTTATTGAAATCATAACTTATACGTAAGTATACAATTTACAATATTTAAATATATCCCTATATTGGTATAGGTACAATTTAAAATAATAATAAGATTTGTTTATGTTACGCTGTACAATTATTATAATAAATTATTAATTACATATTATCATTATTGTGTATTTTTAAATCAAATGTAAAATAATGCTACGTTCCTAATAAGGTCTACTTTTAAAATTCTTTTAGGTATGCTTATATAGGATACACCGGAAAAGTAAACTTTAAAATATTATACAAATTGCTTATCTTATTTATTGCCCTTTAGAAATGCTTGAAATTAAAATTCTATAAAAAATTTCATAACTAAATTCAACAAAAACTATATACATACCTACCTATAAAAAAATTACAAGCTCTGTGTATTCATACATTAAAGAAAATAAATGAGTCGATTAAAACGTTACACAGGTACGATTTGAATTCGCGGTTTTAATCAAAGCAGTAGGTGTTGAATTAAGGCTTTACTATTAAGAGTCATTTAATGATTGGCATGTCTGGCCTATAAATCATAATCATAAACATCCAATAGGCATTCTGATCTACATATTTCGATACATCATTTTAATTATGGGTATATAAATCTTTTAATACAAATGGAAATTTAAATTATTACTTAAATTTAATAAGTAAAAGTATTATTGGATGTCGGTTATTGTAATCACCGACTATTAGCCAAGTCGCTTATAGAATAGAAGAAATTTCTAAATCATATCTAGTGTCTCTTTCTCTCTTCTGCGTTTTTAAGTACCAAGGAAAAACTGTGAAGCTGTACATCTGCAACTTCCGCGATAATTAAATATTTTAAATGCGTGAACTGCTCATCCCATTACAAATGAGTTCTTTATAATATACACACTACCTATATGAGTTGCAACTCGACTTCCTGTAATCAAATCAAACTTTAATAAACCATCAATCTGTGTAATTCATTAGAATATCAGTATTACTTTCATAACTCTATTTCGTTTTTAACGTTAATTATATTATCAGATATGATACAGGTCAACCTACAAGTTAATAAAAATTTATTATTTGCTGCAAGAATAATGTTCATTTAAAAAGCGGAAAACTTGAAAAAGGCGGAAACAATATAAATTAGCAAATTAAATTATTTGCATTCTGCAAAAATCGTGAAAATATTAAAAGTACGATTTGATGGATAACTTGTACACCAACGACGCCAATTTGGGACAAGTTTGGAGTCGTTAAATTTTCATTTCAATAAAATCTACTGCTTTTCTGAGCGGAAACAATTCGATAAACTGGATTTGATAGCCGTAGTCTTAAATATCAATTTAGAAAACATGGTAAAGAGAATTCTAAAATCGCAAAGTAGCGCGTGCTGTTAGGTATATTGTTAATATTTTAAAGAACATCACTAAATCGATACTCCAAAAATAGTTCGTAACAGTGATTTACATCTGAACCAAAATTATTGCTGAAAATTTTTTTATTCTCGAGATATCCAAAAAATTTTGGTGTATCTTGCATTTTATTGTGAGTTTTGCAATTCTATGAAGACCAGAAATTTATTATGCTGTGATTAGAATAGGATTTAAGTAACTATATTTCATTATTCTCAATTTTACGAACTGCGATTTTTGTATGTTTGAAGATATAAATATCTCCATATATCATTAAAATGAATTTAGTGTAAGTATTATGTTGAAACACCGTCTTCTACAATTACCAATCTTTCTCTGACTTTGTTAAATAATATTGAGAGACGAACGGAAGTTATAAAAAAAACAGTTTTGAAGGTAGTTTGTAAATTGGATTCCAAGATGTTACTATCGATAATTCTAATATAAGTAGGTACATATTTTACATTACACTTTTGAATAGTAATTGAAATATTGTAGTTTCTACAATAATTCGTTGTGATTTTCTCAAAATAGCAAAATGTACGTTCAATAAAAATTTCAAATTGTATAATAACAAACTTGCACTTTTTATGTACATATAATGTACATGAATCTAACAGTGGTATTCATAAAAATGAAAAATATTTAAAACAGGTTTACAAACTCTTTTTAAGGCAAATAAGGCACTTTAAGGACATTTTAAAAACTTTGTAAACATGTTGTAAATATGAATACCACTGTAAGTCCCTAAGTACTAATTTGGGCGTGTATTGAATGATACACATTATTTGAACAGTAACATCTTTACGTTTGCAAATAATATGTAAGTCTAACCGCAATAGTACAGAGTTTTCCTTAAATTTTTGTTCATTACTCTTATTAGAAATGGGCTAGCAAAAATGCAAAGTACTATATCCTCATTATTGTGGAAAACAGGTAGTTATGTATGTCATGTAAAATTGTAAAGACATAATCGACTCCATTCAGTATTATGTAAATTACTAAAACACTTGTAGTGTAGGTAGAAAATTCCTCAGTCGCGCTTTTAATGCAAAGTATAAAATTTTAATTTGTAAAATAATGCATTATTTCCACAAAGAAAAGCTTTATAATAATACATTAGCGAAATACAGTAAAGAACAAATATATAAAATTATAATTTTCTAAAAATCCTCTCTATGATCAAAACTAGGTGAAAATAACTTTCAAAAGTAGGTACATTTTGCACTTGCTAATAGTACCTATATTTTCTGAAATATTGCTTGATTTATAATTTATAAAGGTCTCAAAATACAATATACTTATTTAAAATAATTATAAATATAATTATTATAGACAGCTGCTAGGATAGGTACCTAAGTATAAATTTTAATTTTTGTAAATAATAAATAGGTACATATAAATAATTCTGATTTGTCGTTTCTACTTACATTATAAAATATTTTTGAGAGTTTTTGGAAAACTTGAGGTCAGATGGTTTTAAAATGTTATTCGGTTACATCTATTGCTTCCCATGCTGCCATTAATAATTAAATTATTATTATTTTTATTTATTTTTTCATGTATAAAAGAATAATATTTATTTTATAAAAATACCTAAAATTACAGTTTTAAAAGTAAAAAAAAAATGTGGAAGTAAAAAGCTATGACAAGCAGATGGACTAAGTAGTAAACGTAGTTGAGTTCCTTGTTTATTAAACCTTAAATTGAAATATTTTATTTCATACCGATTAATCTAGCCTTTTCTATTTTTTGACTAGACTATAAGATTTGAATTTTTAAACTTCAATAATTTTTTAATATTTTTGATTTGTCGTTGGTTAGTGATTCCAAAATGTTGATTTTTATTCAACACCTTTCATTTCAAGTTTTACGACGTGATCGAGAATATTTTGAGTCCAATAAAGTAGTATTTAGTCAGAGATTTTAAACACTGCACGATAGATCGCTCAAAAGTGAAATCGGTATAAATGCACCGTCGCCCGCCATATTTGCAACGAGGGAATTTAAAGTGATATTGGGATTTATTTAAATTTTAATTAAATTACTTCAATAAATACATTTTCGAATAATTTATTATTTATAAAAAAAAATTTATCCAAACCGATACAAACGTCTTAAGCGCTAAGAAAAATTTGATTTAGTTAATCAATGATGAAATTTTAATTATTTTTTTTAAACCAACATTTAAGTACTAATTATAAAATAAGAGCTAACTAAATAAGTATCTTAATTAATAAAAAAAAATATCTAAAATGCTTCTAAAATATCAAATCTTGAAATTGTCAAAACATTTTTGTTGTGTCAAAACATTTGCTAAATATGTATATTATTGATGATACACATTTTTGGAATGAAATGCTAATTAATAATTTTAATTAAATAAAATGTATTCTTTACATATTTATACTTATACAGTAGAAGTCGCATAAATCGTATGCGAGATTCAATAAACTGGTCATCAATGTCTATAGCACAGGTATCTGCCACAGGTAAAAAAAGATAGGTGCCTGACTGCCCGCTAATCGGTGATTCTCTTAATTTATGTGTTCAATTCATTAGATATAAAATTTAGTTTGCTTTTGAAAAGATAAGTGGAAAGTAAAATTAAATCACAATGAATTGCTAAGTCTGTAAATAGGTACACGAAGTAATTTACTATTACAGATAATAATTTAAAAATTATCAAAGACGTTCCAATGTTGAAATATGCTACAAATTTAAATTAATAGAAAATACATCATTAATACTGTTTCCATTATTATTAATATAGAGAACATAATAAACAGAAAAGCCCTATGTGCATAATACGTATTGAAAAAAACTGGTAATTAAAAATTTAACTCTTTCTTGTAACAAAAATATTAATTTCCTTCAAGTAACTTTATATTTAATTGCCAAATTTCAAACTGAAAACAAATTGTTTAACCGCCTTAATTTAAAAAGTATGGAACAATCCAACTACCCAAAATTCAATTCATTTGACGAAATTTAATCCAAACAATACAAATAATACAACCTCTCTACAATTTCTCTATACTAAAAGCAAGACCGGGAAAGGCGGGGTGTAGTGAAACAAGTGTTTACTAATATGCCAATATTTCTTTTTTTAGTTTTTAAACATTTTTTGAAAATATACAATTAATTATGGTAGTAATAATTACGCCTTTCTCTGACACCTTAAGATTTTTATAGAGTGATCAGGATAGATAAAAAATATGTAATGGTACATATGTATCGAGTCTGACAAAATACTACAAAGCTTTTAATAATTTTTCACCTCCCCCATATAGTTGACCGGCCCTGACAAACTTTCGAACAGCTAGTTTAAAAATATTTCAAATTAGTGGCTGAATTATAAAAGAGATACAAAACTATAGTTTCTGAACTTACAAATATAATCATAATTAATTAAAATACGAAGGTATATAATATTAAATTTTTTAACAATAAGTAATATTATGTTTTCAACTTCCTATTATTCTCTAAGTACGTCTATGTTATGATCTCATCTTGTCAGATCGTAGACATGCTCACCTTTGATCCAGGATATATCGCCACATATGCATTAAATGTATTAAGTAATTTTACAGCCTGCAATTTGACTGTCATAATTCGAAAGTAATGCGTATTATAATCAATACAGAACATTTATTAATATTTTTATTAATATCAGTACACAGATGAAAAAGTCTATAGAAGTTAAATGAATATTTTATTCATATTACCTATCTACTTTATAAAAAATGTTATAATCTTCTGTAAGTATGACTTTATCAAAATGTTCATAGCAAGCTTTGATGGGAGATGAGCAATATTATAACAGGTTAAATTGCTTTAACCTAGGCACCGATTAGAAAAATAATCAATCACGATGTTTACAGTGTAGGAGGGTGACCTTCTTGCTCTGTAAAACGAATTGGTTATAATATTTTTAGGTACATTTTGAAAGTATTTTTTTTATTTAATGATTTAATAAAAATTGAATTAATTAAATTAATCAAATGAGATAAAAATAACTTTTTGTGACAATTCATTATTTAAAGTTTAATGCATATTTTGTTTTAGTGGAGATGTAGGTAACAAAATAAAAGATATAGTTAATTTTCTAATTACAGTAATAATTATGTAAAATCGAATCAAGAAGCGTGCATAACAAATTAGATGTTCCAAGGTTGTTACCTAATTACAGTCCGGAATGCTATCAATAAAGATGTGCAATGTTTTGCATGTTTATTAACAGACTATTTAATATTTTCCATAGAAGAACAAAATTTAATAACATTTCCGTATACTAATGATATTGTGAAAGTTAGCAAGTAATAAATTTTTTTTAAATAATATTAAATGAACAACAATAATTTTTTATTTCTTTAGGTATCGTCGATTAACTATTAATAAAATTGTACTACGATGAATAAGTAAAAAATTAAAGAAATTAAAAATATGTCTCAAAACAAAATCTTTTAATAACCAAATGCTCTATCAAAAGTACAATGTAATCCTGATGATACAAGAATAATATAAATTCTGTTGTAAAAATCCAAAAGGTTTCAAATCTACTTATACATTTACACTTATTTGCAATTATGATTCCAACTAAATGAAAATGTATAAGTAGAGTAACCTTTTGCGTGTTTACCATAGCATTTACTATTGACTGCAAATGTTGTCATTCTGTTAGTTAGAAAACTGTACAAATAAAAGCAGTGAGTACATTATGTTCAACCACAATAATTGACAGTCATTAAAAGAGAAGTTATCCAAAATCACTTCATATAATGCAATTTACTTAAAAAGCAAAAGCGGAAAATGTGTATGTGTTCACGCACAACAATGCACAAGTACGAAAATAATACATTTTCTCACCTGTTTAATACAAAATATTATCTCCTTCCGTACGCTTTCCAAACCGATAATTTTGATTTGATTTGACAGTTTTCTGATGTAATATTACATAGATATGCATTCCATATCTACTTATCAAATCTACTTTACAGATGTTGCAGTTTTTAAATAACACATTGCGTATTATAATTTTGTATAAATTATTATCAGTTTATGGTCAACTAAGTAATAGTAACATTTTCGACTTTCAATAAATGCAAAATTTTGCCGATTCTTTATTATTTGCTTGAGAAACGACCTTCATGGTATTCTTACAAAACTTCCGAAGAAGATATTTTACAGTTAGGGTGGCGATATTTGAGAAAAAGAAGGTATTGATTGCTATATTACGGGTATACTACTATACCAACTACCAATAACAGTAATAAACGCATACAGGGTAAAGTTCGAAAACAGAAATAAGACTAAATAAACAAAAGTAAATTAAAAAAAAATAAAAACCTCTTTTTTAATTGAAAGGTGCACTAGAAAGTAATTTTATTAAGAATAAACAAAGCTTATTCAAAGCATCAATATAAAATAAAGCGTGGGGCTATGATTTTCATAATTCATGGTGGCCTATTTAATCTATCATAATTCATAAGTGGATGTGAAACTATTTCATTTTGAATACTGACCGCCAATATTGAAATCGTGCCATCATATTAGCCACCTATGCCGTCAGATCTACAGTTTTTCTATTTTATATCGTTATCGGGCAAAATTTGACTCTATTTTTTTGACAATTTTTTTTATATTTGGGACTTCCTGAATCTAGTGTAATCATTATTATCTGAATTATGTCAGTTAGTATGTACGTTTGTGAGTACAATGTCGTCTTCTAAATTAAGCAACTTCATTATCATAAACTTAAGCTTGTATATTATGGCTGTAGCTCGAAGCTAGATAAACATTAATGAGCTTTACTGAAGAAAAAGGGTGTTTATTTGAAGTGGAGAATTACAATTCAACATAACGTTGCAAAATAAGTAATAAATTTGAGGTTTTTAAATAAATTCGTGCCGTTTACCACAAAAGGGTACATTATTCCGTCAGTAAATCGAAATACATTCCCAATTTATTAGCAATTTAAATATGTTAAAATTTGTATCTAAAATTCTAAATATTGTATTAAGTATTTTAAAACAGCTTTTATATGCGTTAAGCTCGTTCATTTTTATTAAAATGTTTATAAAAATGTGTTAATATGTATTATAAATATAATATGTAAAAAATAAACCTTATTGTTGAGGTGTTCAACCTATATATCCATCCATTTTTATTATGTTAAATAACAATCACAATAATAATAATTAGTCTAGTTGTTCTATACAGAAGATACACTTCAAAAAAATAAGTACAATTAAACTCAATTTTTTAATATGAAAACAATATGTGAATAATTTTTAAAAATAGACTGCAAGATTAATATTGCATATTGTAGAAAATATAATAAAACAATATGTATATCAAATGGTTTTATTTTAGTTAACGTAGTCTCCGTAACGTGAACATCCAAAAATGTGAATACTAGTTTGAAATTTAGGTATTGATCAAAACATGTTAGCTATTCTAAACTTTGGAGATATTAAAATAGTTATATATTTTTTATGCTATATTTTAAACTAGAGTAAACCATATAGTCGTTAGACACATTATAGTTATTGGACATTGCACTAAACTTTAAAATAAGACTATTTTTAATGCTACATAAACTAGTAATAGATAGATTAGTAAGTCTGTAATACATAGGTGTAACGCAAAAGTGCGTGAGAATTTATTTACACTCACAACATCACTGTCCAATAACTATACATATTTACATTTTTCAAATATATTTTGTTTACTTTTCAAATCGGGTTGTTACAATAAAAAAAAATTTTAATATGCAACTTTAAAAGACAATGTTGAACAAGAACTAAGAGATAAACATATTATTGTATTAATTATGCATGTTACAATTTTGATTTAGTTTAATAAGCTTTATAATGTAAATACAATATTTTCCAGCCTTTACATTAAGTAAATTCTATGAAACTTATTGAAAAACTAATAAGTGTCTAAATTTTATAATTAACTGAAGACAGAATACTTGAAAATTCCTCGTTGGAATATTTTTCAAGAATAAAACACGTACGATACGATAATGGAAATTGTCATTACTTAATTTCAGGCATATTGCTTAAAATCATTAAAAAAAATTATGGTTGTGATGCCGCACAGAAAAAAAAGTGTACTTAAAAGTAGAACAATTTGTGCCTAGATTGTCTACAAGTACAAATTGGGTGAAAATTAAGTACAATTGTACTTAATTTTAGTCAATTTTAGTCATCTCTAGCGCAATTGTTGGTACTATTTTATAACACAAATTGTGCTAAATTTTTACACAATTTTTTCTGTGTGATTTGTGAAATAAGCAGAAAACCGTTTTTATAAGTGGTTGGATTTACATGGCTGCAGTAGGGGATTAGACAATCGCTTTTTTTGAGGGGGGGGGGGGGGTCAAAGTAAAAATTTACTAATATATATCAAAAATTAATTACCACAAAAGAGTAGTAGTAGTTAGTAGGCATTTACATGACTTATCAACGTATTTTTCACGTTGTTTCACTGGTTTTTATATTACACTTTAAAATATACATATTATTTAGAACTTTGATATTAATGTATTCTTATAGGAATAATAAGAATATATGTATGTATGGGTTGTAATCAAAACTCTCCACTTGTAGTGAGTTTAATAATTTGCTTTATACATATTACTTATATTTATAGGGACAAAATATTATTTAATTTTTGCAAAAACAAAGAACATCTCAAAGATAAAAGTTTATATACCTACAGTTATTTTATTACAATAAAAATTTTAGAAATCGTTAATGAAAACTATTTAAAATTGCAATATAAATTTTATTATTAATAAATTGCATTGGATGGCTATAAAACAACAAATCAAAGGTGATATATTATGTAACTCTTAATTCCTCAAGATTGAACCCCTTGATTTTAATTTGATGCGTGGGGTATATAAGTTTTATTTAATAAACAGAAATTTGCTGATGTCGATGCGATAACCAAAAAATAAACCAAATATGACTGTTACGTTGAGAATTATTACAAAAATCTACATTTATTTTTCCTCTCAGAAAAATAATGTAATATAGTATGTTAATATTTATATTGTATTTTTTCACACTGTTTTAATCAATTATGTTTTTATTACGTATGATCCGCCGTTGTATTTATTAAGAGATATGGTAATATATTGCTAATTTAAATGTCATTTTAGATCTCAAAATTACCAAGTTTTCATTTTTTATGACATTTTAACTTAAATCAATATTCTCATATTTACCTACATATTCGTACAGCTTTTACAATTTTTTTTTATTAATAAATCATTAATAATATTTTAATATCGTACCGCACCGCGCGTTCATAATATCCACCTAGAATACATCCCCAAAGGTATTCATTAAACTTTTACATTCTAAATAGAATATTGCTTTCCCTTTCTGGGAATTACAAATCCGATTAGCGGGGTGGATTAGTCCCCATATTACATATTTCTGATAAATCAATATCAATTTCACCACAGCATGTGGATGCCCACTGAAAGGCCGAGCTAAAAATTCTGTATAATTTGCGATTTGAACCCAGAATTTCCGCTCTTTACTCAACCAGCGGTCACATCGCTCCACGACTGTGGCTAAAAGGTATAGTATTTTAAAAATAATTAATTTTATATCAGAGAAAGATTCGCAACAAATAAAAATTAAGAATCCCAAGTAAAAATCAAAAGCAATACCATCGATTATTATTAGTAAAATATATGACTATCGCAATAATGAATTACTATACCTAACAATAGGTATCTAAAAAAATTAGATCATTTGATTAAATTTAATTTATTCTGGAGTCTGCATACCAATTCTCAAATTATTATTTTCAGTGACCCTGAGTAAAAGATTGTTACTCTGCAATATAAATTTTTTTCTCTAAATATTTTTTAGCTTTATTTAACGTGCATCAAATAGGTTATTAACATTTCGAATGTTTATTTTTTTACTTTTTATTCTTTTTAGTTTTTGAACATTTTTATTTGTTGTAAACATTTTGAGTTACCAATTTTTTTTTTGTTTTTTCGTTGACCCAACATGTGACTATGTAATTCGAACGCAAAAGTTACTAATCGCAGTCACTTACGTGTTACCCCATGCCACACTGCTGGATTAGATAAATTTTGTTTATATTATGGTATAATATTGTACCTATATTAAACAGACAAATTTTTCTTATTCGTAATACAGAGTATTCCATAATCTCATGAAGCAATTATTATTATAAACATGTGTCCACAGAAAATTAAATAAAAAAAGACAAAAACTTCAAAGGAAATTATGAAATGATCTGTAAGAATTTTAAGAGGACTAAAATTCAATCAATTGGTTTAAAACACCTTTGAGATTTAATTTTTTTGGAACTTGGACAATCCCTTATTTCAATGATATAGCATTTTTGGCGTTTAATCACATCATACTTACAAGAAATTTTTTATCTTCATCAGAGTATCAGAGTAAGTTAAGGAGTATCGTCATGAAATAGCTTGATGGCATTACTCAGTAAGTACGTAAACGGTTTATCGACATGTTTTCCTCATAATACATCAAAATAATATGCATTTTTTCAAATATCGACATGTAAAGTCTAAAAACTGCATAAAATTTATGCAACGTGCAATTATACGATACACGTACCTACATACAACATAATAGGTATATTTTACGTTGTTATAACGTAACATGTTGAAAATTTATTGATTTGAGAGATATTTTGACGTTTGTTGAAAAATTTTAGTGTTTTTTTACGTACTGGGTAGGGAACACCCTGTATATTTAAATTGGATCTAAACATTTTCAAAAGTTTTTCAAAATGTTAATTTTAGCATAATAATAATATAATAGGTACCTACTTATTTAGTATAATATGTACTTAAGTATTTTTGAATTTTTAAATGACAAAACAGCAAATTTTTTAAAATAATCTGTGATCCAATTCAAAATTCAGAGATATATAGTTCTACTTAAACACAAAGTAAATTCTTAATAGTCGTTCCAAGAAAACCACAAAAATAAATGTAGGTACTAATAATTACGGTCAACTCTTGACTTATATTTATTTATGCTTATTTATTTTCAACTGTTCAAAGTTTCGATTCTGTTACAAGAGAATGGGATTACTTTTTCGACACTTAAGAAAAGATTGTAAAACTGTCCACTACTTAAGGGATTATTAAACAATTTATAGAACATTTAACACAAAATTTACATAGAAATCATTTTCTTTACAATATTATGAAATGACCTGACACTTGGTGGTAAACCAAATTTTACGGTTGTTACTTAGTCGATTGTTAGTTTCTGGGAGCACTAATAATGCAGATTAGAATTTCTGTAAAATAGATTAGTATTTTTGAAAAAGGTTTGCAGTGTGAACTATACAAACTATATTTCCTAAAATCAATTATATTTCAGTTTTCTGCATAATTTAAAACAAATACTGCAATCTCCAGATTTATTTCTTGTGCTTTATTTAAAAATTAGAAATGCAAATTCTAAGTTATGAAGTTAAAATACTGAATACTTTCTTGTGAAGTTTCAAATCTTTCCAAAATAATAAAACAACAAGGACACTTAATTTATACATGCATTTAGATATATTTACTACTGGCAACAAGACATAAAATTTGATAGAAAATAAAATGAGTAAATATTTTTTTTTTATTTTTCATTTTAATGTCACAAAAAAGTAAATTAATCCAGACGTTGGTTCGTCCATAATATCACAACTAATTTCCAAAGTAAAGAATATCAAAAACTTTAAAATCACTCATAAATATTTTACATTACAAATTTTATTCTTCCACTTCTGTAGGCAGGACTTTTGTCGATGTTTTCTCCGTATTTAATACCTATGTCCGTTGCGTAGCCTAAAAGATCAAAGATTTGTATTTTGACAATTATAATATGATATCATTGGAAATACTGCTAATAAATCGGGAACATGTATAGTTATCAATTTCCCACGAAGATTCAAATTGCTGTTTTATAGAAATCGCAACAAGTTCAACATCAGTTCAAATTTGTTTTCGCACCAAAATTTTTAAATATCTTAATAATTTACTTTTAATATCCTTCGCCTCACGATTGTGGGCACTCGTATACAGAATACAGTTCACAATTACAAGTATTGTTACTTTATACATTCCGAAAGACAAATTGAATTTTGCAAAACAACGGAAGTCTGGAAATTTCTTATTGAAGAATTTCAAACAGCACGAATAATTTTTTGGTTTGGTGAGAAGCGATGTTTAAGAAAAGGATAGAAATTTTTTATTTTATTTTCAAATGACCAGTAAAAACACCAATTTGCCGATGTTGCAATCTAGGTAGTTTTATCAAGTGCGTTGCTTTAATTATAGTTTCATTACTAAATAATAATACAAAATTCTTAGAAGTCGATAGTAATTTGACTTAAATATGTATTAAATTTTCTTGTATAAATTAGCAGTCGAAACAGTAACGTACAAAATTTTTTAAGGATAATGAATGAGTAAAGAGAACCTAGTTAAGTTAGTGACAAAATTAAAAATTTACTTAGCCAAAATTTCGGCGTTATTATAATAATATTCTGTAGGTACCTTTATACATGACTTACAGCTGATGTCGAATAAATTAGTATAAAAGTATAGTTAATGATATATGTATAGGTGTTTCTTTTATTTTTATTAAATTAGTTATGTACTGAGTAAGAATATGATAGACAATTATTAATATTGACACCGACGGTGTTGTAGCTTGTTGTAGCGTTGATGTCACCGCTGTTGGCAGCGATAGTACAATATTAATATAGGTATAAATGTAGTAAAAACAATTATTCATACCTTAAAAAGCGCTTCCGATGCTGTATAATGTTAAGTTCCAAGACAGTTTCACTAATTAGTAAAGCAATTCCCGCTTGTCACAATTACTTTAATTAAATATCACTGTTTCAATTCTTCACTCATTATCACTTGTCAATAACTGCGAACTGATAAATGTTAATTTTAAAATTGATTAACTATTTTATTAGCACACTTAACACTATCCTTTAATTAGCATCTTATCTTGGACAACCTAATTATAACTTTGCGATTATAAGATACTATTTAATATCCCGATGCTATAATAATCAAACTGCTTCGATGTTTAGGTAAAGAATGAATAAGGAACTCCTTCGTCTTGAGATACCTGATCAAGAGGGGAGCCTACCTGTCGGAAGGTCGGTAATATATTGGAGGGGGTCAAAGGAGGGATAATATATTAATGTTTAAATTATTGTCTTGCAGAAAAAACTCTTGATTTTTATGTCATATGTTTGAAATCATTGGTGTTGACTTTTAAGTGGGGTGGGAACGACATTAAATTAAAATGCTGTATAAAATCTTACACCATTTCGTTTTGCAATCTATTTGCAATTTGTGGATAGTAGTAGGTATACTTATAATCGTAAAAATTTAAAACTTTGTATTAATAATAGATATTGCTCATTCTGTCATTAAATACAAGGACGTGAAGATTTGAGTATGCAAGTGAAAACATCTTTACTATTTGTTTAACGATATAAGTATTATAAATATGTATGTAGGTATAATTCATATTATACGATACGCTTCCATACTGTATTACTACCTTCTTCATTTGAATACGAGAATCTTTAAAATACTGCCCAAGAAATTTTTTTCCAATATTTTCTCAATTCAGTAATAGATTAAGTGGAAATAATCGGATAATAACATTTATTCTTATAAACCTAATCGCTGGCTTAGAGTTACAGGGTTCTATGTTATAAAAACGAAAATGTTGTGAAATGAACTTCAAAAATTTATAACTTCTAAAATGAGGAGCACTTGTATTTTGAAATAGTTTTACTTTTAAATCGACTATTTTAATATGGACATAGAACTCTGGGATTCTATTTAGGTGGTAAATTAGCACTCTTAGGAATTTGTTAAGCAAGTAACTCAATTTTTTCAAAATTGTAACATAGAACCCTGTAACTCTAAGCCAGCGCTATTACAAAATGTTTATTTAAATTTAGTACAGTTTACTTAACATATCGTATATTATTAATCACTCAATGAGCGAATTTGGTCATCATCGTTAGAAATTTATATCTAGAACGGTTTGTGAATTTTTCTATATACTCTTATTATATTGTAGTTATTTGGATCACATCAGGAGCGTAAGAATATCTAAAATTAATAGTGAGCGCTGAGCGGCTCAATAGTAATTATTGAGAATATAGATTATATAGTAAATACGTATTTTGCCTTGTAAAAAAAAACAATTTCAAACAAGGAAAGCCACAAAAACATTTTGTTTATGAGCTCAAAGAGAGAGGGGGCAAATCGTCTGCCACTAAAAGGTTACATTTTCTATTACCAAGTGACACTGACAACGTATTTACTTGGCCATATATTATTATCAAATATGAGTATAGAAAAATTTGTAAACTGATTGACCTCAAACGATGCTCAAACGTAAGACAGCAAAATTTACCTAAAATTACACTTAAGAAAGGGGATGTCTACAGCTCCCCCAAGAATTTAGCGAATAACTCTGCGACAATTGATATTTAACCAACAAATTTGGAAGCTCATTTAGGCTTAAGCTATACTCAAATGTTTGACACACACCTGTATAGTCACAAACTCTGAGAATATGGAAAGATTTTTAGAGAAAAATGTCGTTTTGACTAGGTAAATGTCGCTGACCCCCCCCCCCCTTAAATCGAATTTTTGGGTAAAATTTGCGTCAAACGTTTGAGCATCAACCGTCACGGAGTTATTAGCAAAAACTTTGGGGGGGGGGGGTGTTTAGAAAAGAATATGTTTAATAGAATATCGTGAACTAATAAAATGGTGATACATTTTAATTTTATTGTACAAATATAAAATAATAATTGTACAAATTACAAATATAATGTAGAAATATAAACTACGAATGATAAGAGCATTAGATTTTATCTAGCTTTTACGTAAATGATCAAAAAATTCTTTTGAAATTGTTAAAATTTTTATTTATCAAACTGGCCATGTATAAGTTTCCATGGTAATATTCCATTTTATGAAATTAAAATTTAATAAAGTGCAAAACTGTCAACAACGTGCAATTGTTTTTTATTACTTATCAAAAATGATTACCTCGGAAACTTACATGGCAATCTGATAAATAAAAGTTTTAACAATTTCAAAAGAATTTTTTGACCATTTACGTAAAAGCTAGATAAAATTTAATGCTCTTATCATTCGTAGTTTATATTTCTACATTATATTTGTGTCTTTCAATTTTTTTCTAAAATAATTAGGGAAGCAGGAATTTGCAAAAATAAGTTTTTACATGTTAATATCCTATGTTCGCCTAACTCATTCAGCACCCGGTATATACAGTGTATCGTGGGATATACTAAACTAAAAAGGTCAAAATGACATTTTACTCTAAAAAATACGTTAAAGACCTGGAATCAAGCGCAACTTTCAATATTCTGAAAGTTTATGAATGTACTAGACAAATCAAATTTTTTAGAAAAAGTTTTGTTAAACGTTTGAACATCAATGAGTTTCCAATATATCAGTTTGAACCTCAACCTTCATGGAGTAATTTGCAAAAACTTTGGAGCGGGAGGGGGGAGAGGTTGTTAAAAAGTTTATCTTTATCCCATCTTAAAGAAGAATTAATTTTGTGAAATTGGTGTCAAAGCGACGCTTGAAGTTCAAACAAAAATTTGAAAGCTCAATGCGGCTTAAACTATACCATGGACTTAGAAAGATAGGACCCGCAACTCCCTACCTGAAAGCTTAAAATTTGCGAGCTCTTAACCGTATGGGTTCATCACTTCTACCGCTAGGATCGCTGAATTCCTGTTCCAAAAATACGATTTAAATTCAAATTGAAAATTATTAATTTAACCAATATATGAAAATAAAACATTAAAGATTGAAAATATATTATATATTAAAAACAGTAATGCATTTTTCATACATGTACGTGCACTTTTATTCAAACTACAAAAGATTAAGTTTGGTTAAAAAATTGGACAGCTGTCAACAACGCGCATGCTTGGAATAGTGATAAAAATTAAAAGAAATTGTTTTTTAAATAATCGAAATTATATAATTACTTACCTATTAAATAACGTATTTTATTATTTAAAAAAACTTTATATGTATGAAAAAGTAAGTTTTGTAATGAAAATAATTTGAAAATAAAATATTCAAATGAATATTTTGGAACAGGAATTCAGCGATCCTAGCGGTAGAAGTGATGAACCCATACGGTTAAGAGCTCGCCATTTTAATCTTAGTTGCTAGTCCTATCTTTCTAAGTCCATGAACTATACCAAACGTTTGACATTAATTTCACCCAAAAATTTTATTTGAGTACGGGATATAGCCCCCCCCAATCAAAGATTTTGTGAATTTTTCCGTGATGGTTGAAACTTAAGCAATAATATTAGAAACTCATTGATTCTCAAACGTATGACTCAAATTATTCTAAAAAATTCGATTTTTACATATTCATTCAATAACTTTTAGAATATTAAAAGTTGGGCTAGATTTCGAGTCTTAAAAATTCTTTTAGAATAAAATGTCATTTTGACCTTTTTAGTTTATGTTCCTTTTAATATATTTTTTAAATCTTGCAATAAAATTGGTGTCAAAAGTATGAACATCATAAAATTTGATTTTGTAAATTCGTTGAGGCACAAACAATACTCGATCGTTTTAACACCAAATTCACCCAAAAAAAAACAAGTCTGTTGAGGCTCAAACGAAAAATTTGGAACTCTTGGTTCTCTCACCAACTATACTTAAACGTTTGACACCAATTTAACAAAATTAATTCTACTTTAAGATGGGATAAAGATAAACTTGTTAACAACCTCTCCCTCCCCCCCCGCTCTAAAGTTTTTGCAAATTACTCTATGAAGGTTGAGGCTCAAATGAAAATATTGGAAACTCATTGATGTTCAAACGTTTAACAAAACTTTTTCTAGAAAATTTGATTAGCTAGTACATTAATAACTTTCAGAATATTTAAAGTTGCGCTTGATTCCGGGCCTTAAACGTTTTTTTAGAGTAAAATCTCATTTTGAGCTTTTTAGTTTATATCCATTTTAAAATTTTTTCTAAATCTTCTAATAAAATTAAAATGTATTACCATTTTATTAGATCTAATAATCTAAAATTACACCTTCTGTATTATTCCATCAAATTGATGATGGTAATTAAGCAGGATTAAGTTTTTTTAATCGAATCAAAAATTTTAATCCGATAAAATACAATTAAAATAGAAAATGTTTGTACGATACTTGCCCAGAGTACTCGAAATTTGAAATGCTCGTAACTTTGCAGAAAATAAAATTAAAATGATGGAAATGAAAGCTCATTCAAGCTCAAACGAATCGCTATCGATAAACATCAATTTCACAAAAAAATTCGAAATAAGAACGAAAATAGAAAAAAATGTCTACAGCTCAACCCCCAAGAATTTCGCGAATAACTCCGCAACGGTTGAGGCTCAAACAAAAAATTTGGATGCTCAAACGATGCTCAAACGATTGACACCATTTTTAAAAGCTTTTATTTTACTTGGGATGACCGTTGTCCGTCGTCCTTCGTCCGTCGTCCGTGTGGGTGGACCGTTTTGAGGCCATTTTTAACCAACTTCCCGACGTCCTAGAGATCTGAAATTTAGTACACAATTTTTACTTGTAGAACATTTTCATATCTTAATTTTGTTTTTTTAATATTCAGAAAAATAAGTAAAAAATCGGGAAAAAACTGACAATCATAAAGTCCATGCGTCGATGCGCATTGAACAATTTTATCATACAGGATGGAAAGTAACATAGATTTCTAAACCTCATTTTTAAGGACCGCATTCAGGGTGAAATTTTTCGTCGTAATGATTTATATAGGGTGAAGTATCAAACATCTAAAACACATAAATATAGAATTCTGATAGGATGAACCTACATTAGTTTAAATACAAAAGCTGTATTTGAAAATATATGACTAAAAAATTTTCTAATTTAATAATTTAATAACCTACATTAGTTTAAATACAGAATAAATAAGAATAATAAATTTTTTTTTTATTTTCTAATTTTTTAGTCATATATTTTCAAATACAGCTTCTGTATTTAATCTATATACTTTGCGTGGTACCCAAAATAACAATTTTACGATTGAAACAAAGTACTTATTTTTCTTACTTTAAGTCGGAAATTGTGGATGAATACAAGCCGTAGATACCCCAAATTATTTGTAAAATGTGCTGTAAACACTCGAGACAGTGGATCAATGGTTAAAGAAGTCGTATGAGGTTTGGAGTGCCCATGCAATGGAAATAATAAAAAATCACTTTAATAACTATTGCTTTTGCTGTGTTAATTTACGTGATGTTAACGTTAAAAAAATAATTTATTCAGACTTAGATTTGGCTAGAAGACTCTTACCACATTCAGAGGAAGTATTGGTTCCAACAGTTTCTTCTATTCGTGAAGCATCATTTGAAGAAAGTGAGTAGCGCCAGTGATTTCAAAGGATTACCGTTTACAGGTCTGCCCCCCCCCACCCCACCTATGAACACATCCTTGTGAACACCAATAGAGTATTTGTGTTGGTCTAAAGCAAAACTTAACCAATTCCCAGACAATCTTGGATCCTACAGCAAAGAACAAGTGGAGCGGTTTCACCAGGACTTAAAAATTATGGAAGATAGGTACCAAGGCCGATGGGATCAACATTATGATGACTGATTATTGCTGGGGGATGCAACGTAATAGTCCCACTACACCTTATTCACAAAAGTCGAGAAAAAGAAAGATTTTATATACATAATAATGTAATAAATGTTGTTTTTTATGTACAAGACAAAATCTAGAAAACTACACGTAGGATTTCAAAATTTTTGCTAATAATGTAATCAGTATAAGGTTCTAACTTAAAAAAAAATTACAACATTTCGGCACCAAAACCAGTGTTGACCAGTGTTATTTTATGCAACGTTATGCTAGTTCTATCCGGAACGTAGGCAACAATCCTCCGCTTAGCAGTGACACTGTACATACCTACAACCCACTGCTGAGGAATGACTCTGCCTAAGAGCCAAACTACACGAGCGTTGTTTCCGTCGCTTATTTATCGTCGCATATTCTCCGCCGTATTGAAAACCACACGTTTAAATGGAGCAAACTACACGAGCGTAATTTCCAACGTTGAAAACGCTCTTCCGTTGGCGTCAGCGAGTTGTACGCTATTGGGAGCGTTGTTTCCGTTCCCGTCGAAGCTCGCCGGCGTATTTCTGAGAACGCAAACACAGTGTTTGAGTCTGGAAAACTACATTGAAGCGTAAAACGCCAGCGAGTGTACAGTCTGTAAAAATGTTTAACACGGAAAAGATGAAAATATCCCGTTGACAACAATTAACAATTAACAATTGTAATAATTAAAATTAACAGCTTAACAATTGATGAACCCATACCAACGGCGACGATATCTTCTTTTCTTTAAAATCATATAAATAGCTAGTGCAGAAACACAACCAATCGTAGTGGTATTCATTTTTAAACTAAACCATTAACAAAAGCTTCTTCACGAACTGTACCCGGCAAGTTAATATGGCGCGACCGAAACAACGCTCGTGTATTTTGGCTCTAAGTTACCGTTATAACGCTTTTGTCAATTTGTACCAGCTCTCCGGGACCCCCAACTTGGACGAGTGCAAGATTGTTGCGGAGTTTCCAGGTGCAGATGGCATGGAATTTCCGATATAACTGATGTACCATGTGACGCTCGATCTCATGCACGGTGGTGCGTCAAACGTTCAAATAGTCGCAAAAAAGGTGTTGTCACTAAAGCTGCTCACACACTTAGGCGACGCGACACCACACCACGAGACAAATTTTTTGCCGCTTAGAGAAGTTTACATAGAATCAAATGGGACGCTGAGCGACGCTGAGCGACATCGCTCGCCTTGGTGTCCGCACACTTAAGCGACGCCACACCACACCACGCGACAAGTTTTTTGCCGTTTAGAGAAGTTTACATAGAATCAAATGAGAGCCCGCACACTTAGGCGACGTGACGCGACACTACATCGCTCGAATCGTCTGAGAGGCATTCGAGCGACGTTTGTCGCGTGCTTTTATTTTGCAACAAATGTCCTAGTCTACCAAACCTTTCTTTCGCTGTCCTTCGCGGGTGATACCAGCCAAGACTTAGCTTCGAATTAATTTTCAGAGGTACGCACATCAATAAAATGTAACCCATATTGGCAACAACTTTTTTACTATATTAGTAAGAATAACAAAATAAAAGGAATGTTATAAAACACTATTTTATGTGGAAAATGTGCATGTTTTAAATTTAACAACATTGCAATTGATTTTTTTTTTATTTAACCCCTGTGGCTGGGGATTGATTTTTAAGACCCCTGTGGCTGGGGGTCTCAAAGTGCATCAACTACTAGGTTATTAGCATTTCACCACAGCCTTGATGCAGATGTCCACTGGAAGGCCGAGCTAAGAAATTCTGCGAGGTCCGCGATTTGAACCCAGAATTTCCGCTTTGTAACTCAACCAGCAGTCACATCACTCCACGACTGTGGATCAATTGATTTTTATATGTGAAATAATTATATTTCGTTCTGAAAAGAGTATATATCTATATACACATACATATAATTTTAAAGAGAGAATGAGATGCTTATAGAAGGGCCGAGTTCAGGTAGTACGTCTTCGAAATATGCATAACAATGAATGAGGAGTTGAGATTGAACAAATATTATGTTTTTAAACATTAATTTAAATTATTTTTTAAACATTCATTCATTCATTTAGCTTTTTACGTTGTAAGTAGAACATTGCTTTTCCCTTTCTGGGAATTACAAATCCGATTAGCGGAGTGGATTAGTCCCCATATTACCTATTTCCGATAAATCAATATCTATTTCACCACACCGTGTGGATGTCCACTGAAAGGCCGAGCTAAGAAATTCTGTATAGTCCGCGATTTGAACCCAGAATTTCCGCTCTGTACTCCACGGCTGTGGCTTTTTAAACATTAGTAAATTTTATTGTAAGAAACAAAAAAATTTTTAATTAGAACTAAAAAGCTTAAAATAAATAAATTATATAATAGTTAAATACAATAATATTTTTAAAGAAAAGCAAAAAAAATTAAAAAAAAAGTACTAAAAAAGAAAAAATAATTTTTCGTGTTTCCATTGGTAAAGTGGTTTCAATCTTTTAAAACATGAATTTTCGAGGCTTTTCAATAAAATTGCATAATTTGTTGATGCGTCAGATAAGCACAGAAACTGTCTGTGAAACAAAAACTGTCGCGTGGTGTGGTGTCGCGTCGCCTAAATGTGCGGGCACCTTTAAGGGGGAAAGCCACTGTGACGGTTAAAAAAGTTACATAGTTTTTAAGATTTATTTTCACATAGGTAACTAATTATTTAAAGAATTGGATTATTGTTATTATTTCATTAAGTGTATATTGAACTTGTTTTATATAAAATATTTAATTATTTTACATAGCAACAAAAATATGAACCTTTATGTAAAGACTGATAAACAAATTCTCTCTCCATCGTGGCGTCAATATCTCGGTGCAGAGTTATCCGAAATTAAAAATGAAAAAATCATCAGAAATTAAATGAATGTAGCTATCGTTGTATACGTAGCCGTTTTTTATTTTTTTGATTATTTACAAAATGGCAACAGATTGAAATGTATTTTAATTTTAAAACTCTTTTTTTTTCATTCAAACAGATTATTAAAATAGTAATTATTAAAATTTTTAAAATCGGCTGCGTAGAACGATAGCTACATTCATTTGAATTCTGATAATTTTTTCATTTTTATTTTCGGATAACTCTTCACCGAGATATCGATGCCACAATAAAGAGGGAATTTATTTATCAGTATTTACATTGTAGCATTCCAAATGCTATTATTTAAATTGGTTTGAAATCTACGCATCATCCTGTGTATGTCCATCACGCGCAAGCGTTAATATTTCGAAAATTTGTCAAATTGGCATTCTTCCGTTTGTCACCATCTAAAATGGAAGTTTCATTTTTGTTCTGTGTAGTGTTTGAGTTGTAAAAGCCACAAACTTTAATTTAATGAAGTGATCTTTTTAATAACCTTCAGTTTTATGTTTGTGGGTAAGCATTACATTGATATTTTCCATTTTGAACGAAGTTTGACTTTGATAAATTTTAGCTTTTTATTACCACCTGTCTATTTCTGTGTTCGTCCATTTTGGTTTTCAACTTTTGTTTATGGTTTTCTGGAAGCAAATTTAAAGGGGAGCTGATATATTTCTATTGTTCAATCAGCGTGTTGGAGCCATTTCCATGAGGGCGTTTTACTTTTTATTTCCATGGATGTTTATAATGGAGTTTTTGCACCTGGTTTTCATTCTTATCAGTCCACTTGAGCTGACCTTGTCCGTTTGACGTCACCGCCCTATCGGCTTTGATTTTGATAATTTCGACGACGTGGGATGACCGGAAAACCATGGATTTTTATTTTGTTAAGAGCGTATTTAGGAAATTAGCTTACTTCAATAATTTACATCGACATTGAGATGTTACCGTTCGCAGGTGAATTGATTCTTGTTTAATTGTTGCAGTTTTGTTATTTTTAGCTTTACATCTGAAACTCAGTTTGCCCGATGAACCATTAATATTCCAGAGGTTCCAAAAGAATAGCGATGTTGAATCGGAATGATTGTAGTGGAAGGGTAAGTTGAAAAGGCAATTACTGTATTTAATTCTACTTGATGATATCTTTTGCGAATGAGTATTTGTAGTCAATGTTACCGACGTGTTATGTCTGCGTTGGGCAGTTTCCTAGATGCGCGATATTATTTTTGATGGGTTGTCTTCAGATAGCAACTCATTTGTATTTTTTTTAGTTCTTTTATTTTGCGTTTATTGTCCCAGGGTATCCCTTCAGGGTATCCTGGATTTAACTTGAATTGTTATGTGTTTGTGTCTCCTATATGGAGTTTTGGAATCAAGCATTGTCAACCCCACCTTTTATCTTGACTTTTGTTTTATAAATAAAACCAACCCTTCTACTTTCGTGTTTTATTTAGAAGACTGGCGCCCGTTTATATTTTTTCTTAGTTAGTTGCCAAAGATCGTCTGAGTCACAACGTGAAAGAATCCACGAATCGCGCATGCGCGACCCAAGCTCTGGTACGGGGGTGTAATCCCTTAGCTGGCCTGTCTGCCATTCCATCGCAGATCAGCGGGGCAAGCGACACAAATTAAGAGCAATTTGTGGTACAACATAACGGCTCATATTTTTGTTAATATTTAAAATAATTAGATAAAAGTTTATATAAAACCAGTTTAATGTACACTTAATAAAATAACAATAATCCGATCCGTTAATTAGTATTAGTTACCTCTGGGAAAATAATTCTTAAAAACTAGGTTACTTTTTCAAGCGTCACAGAGGCTTTCCCCCTTAAGCAGTACACTTTCTTACACTTATGCCCGTACTAATAGTCGAGGATCAATCCGAGATCAAGGATTAATTCTCGGATCGTTCAAAAATGCTACCAATAGTCGTAATAATCCTGGATTGAACACGATCCGAGATCAATGTTGAACCTCGAAAACCGATCTTGCTTTGACCAGGATTAATCCTCGGATCATTGTGGCGCATGCGTGTTTGCTATGTTGTCATAGTGCATTAACCCTCGTAAAAATTAAATAATTTTTAAAAACTTTTATTATAGGAACTGAACAGGAACGACGACATAATATTAAAAATTAAATTTTTTTTAAAAATTAATAATAAAATAAAAAATTATGGTTTTAAAATAGATACTAATAATGGTTATAAATAGAAACTAACTAAATATTACTAGATATATTACCAAATCCAAGATCAAATCTAGAATTCACCGATCTTACCCGAAGCCGGGACTATTTGTTACGCCAAGATCGTTGTTACGATCTAGGATCGCTGGATCTAGGATTGATCCGAGGATTGATCCTCGACTATTAGTACGGGCATTAGGGCAACGGAAACAATATTTAAGATTGTAGCTGTTCTTTTTAACCAAATTGCAATAGCATCTGTACGAAGATTTTGGACAGCGCTTATTCGCTGGCAACAACCGGAAACCCTTGAGTAACCACACTACCTCTTTCTCGCTTACATTGAACAATGCAGTGATGTCCTAAATACATTTTATTTCTAAATCTGGTATCGGGAACGAATTCGCTGCCATTATTTACGAGTAACTTAGAAAATTGTCAACAGCCAGCCTATTATGCATTGAAACACAAGTACCGACGACAGAATGAAAGTGATCGGCCAATTAAAGCTATTTAATATCTACTTTGTTTTGATACTTCGATAAGAAATAGATCAAACCCGTCACCTTGCCTCCGAATTAATTGTTGAGCTAGTTCATTTACCACCAGGGCCTTTGCACGTCAAATTTTACCATCAGTTCTACTGGGTGTGCGGAGAGTTCTCTTCGAAGGGAATTTTTCTTACAGTTGTTTTAAAAAAAATCCGTTAGATGGCAGGCGAAATGACTCGAATGACTGAGGTTCATGAGGCCGTTCAAGAATTCAAACGCTCTTGATAACTACAATAATTTAAACATTTGGATAGATCAAAATATATATTGTATAATTACAGAAGATATCAACCTTGATAAAAATATAATAGTCAAAATTGAGATAACTAGAACGACTTTTGAAAAAGTAAAATCTTCTTTTAATACTGACAACTTAAATCTTAAATTACGCCAATAATTTTTTGTTATCTTAATTCTTCTCTTTCCTTACATCAGAAATTAAGACTTTAGACCTGTTTTAAGTTTTTATTGCTATCGTTTTTATAATTATTAATTAGTAATTACCTATAATTAAAAACTCAAAAACGGCGTAGTAAAAAGTTCTGAAATATTGAATAAACTCTCTAACCCAAGAGGATCACCGGTTTAATGTGTCTTCCGAAGCACAGAGACTAGTAATAAAAAAGTTTTACTCTTTCCCGGATTTAAACCCAACACCTTGCGTTTGCAGTCGATCGCGTTAGTTGCAAGGCAAATATATATTATATATATATATAAGTTTTTTTATGCTTTAAAAGACACGTTAAGCCGGTGGTCCTTCTGAGTTAATGAAATTTCATCATTAACATAAAAACCAGGGTTGCAGGTTACGGGCACATCTGGAGGTCAGTCTAGCAGGCTACCTATCGGATGTTAAACAATTATAAGCTTCAAGTACCTATTATTAAGTACACCTGTGCACTTGATACATATGATAAACAGAACATGGTCCTAATTAGAGGTTTTTTCTGAAACGAGTTATACATAAATAAGTATTGTTTATTTTTTGGGTTTTTGCAATATCAATTTTTCCAAAAGCAACAACTGCCAAAAGAAAAAATGTTGTAACATTCGTGGTTCTCGCATACATTAATAAATGGTTTTCTCAATAATAAATAAATTAAATATTACAGAAAAATATTTTAAACCGCAGGTACTTATGTATCATTAAGCACATAATAGGTAATTATCAATATTGAGATTGTTTCAACTCTTCTAGTAGTAATTATTAGAAAATTTCGATTCAAAACTAAAACGGTTTAGTTCTGATTAGACGGTTGTTTTATGGTAAATTTAAAAAGTATCTTAAATGCAATTTACGAAGTAATAAAATAAAATAAACTCAAAACTATTATAAGTATTTTGTTACTTTTAATTAATGTAATGATTTCTTAAATTTGAATTGTTTATTTGTGATTTGAAAACTTCTATTTTAAATTAATGTTTTATATTCTTATTATCATAAAATGATAGATTAAAAATGTGTATTAAACTAGATTTTTATTTTATTAATTATCATTATATTTTTAACCCATCCCTTGAAACCAAGAATTGCGTTACAGTTATCTATAGGATAGCTCAATTTACAACTTATACCATAACTGTACTTACGTGATCATCAGTAAATTTATATATACTACCTGCGTATTGCGTATAAAGTAATTTGAACTTTAGGTCATGTCAAATTGTCAATTACTACAATATAAAATATTGTGTTATATTAAAGTTCCATTATTAGTTAGTCTTGTGTGTTGCAAAAGCTTAACCATTAATAATTAAAAGAAGTATCTTTTTTATATTTCAGTTTATATAAAAAACATAATTGAATAAATAATTGATTAAATATATACACCATAGGTTTAAATCAGATTGTCAATTTGATCGTGGAATAAACAAACATTATACTTTAATAACAAATGTTTGAAAAATTCTAACGTAAAATGAATAGAGCAAACATGGCGTGGGTAGATACATAAAACTAAGTTGTAATTATACATATAAGTGTTTTAATTGTGAACGAACGAAGTTATGTGTCTTCACCAATGCCCAGATAAATTAGTGCTGATACTAAAGTAATATTCAGTTTATATTATATATATTATTCTCTTGGTCCAGCATTGCTCTTGCTATGGTAATGTGAGATAGGTGAATAGGTCAGCGCGAGTCAAGAGCCGATACACGCGAGGTGAAAACTCTATATGGACAATAATACTCTTCCTCTACACTTGGTCCACCGACAATCCTACAAAGAGCATATAGTACCAGTTCATTATATTATATCTTTTGTGGGATATCAACCTAATATTTTTCTTAACATAATTTTATCTTTATCTATTACAATCAAAATAGTTTTTATATTGTTTTCAACGGATCCACTGTATTTTCAATTCTAATAATGTTAGTATCTACGATTCGTACCACACAAAAAATTGTACATTGCACTGCTGCTATTTTAACATAATATAGTACATAACAGCAATAGTCGAAGAAAATAAAAAAAACTTAATTATTTAAAATGCATAGGTATGTACTATGTTGTACATACAAAGTATTTATCAAACAAGTTAATGTTGAATAAAATTTAATAATAAAATTTAACATATTCAATTTCTTTATCATGCTTCTTAGAAAGTTTAATAAATTAATTATGTACCATTGGTTACTTAATTTTTGCACAATCAAAACACCACCATATTACCCACCAATAGTGAAAAATTTATTAATATATCATATACCGTTAATTAATAAGGGTCAACATTATATTAAAATTAGTATTTCATTTTAAACATTTGATGCGACGTATAAACATAATACTGAATTAAGTAAAAATTAGTAAAATTACTGGGAAAGTGACCAAATAATAATATAGAAGGAATTTGAAACTCACGGTTATTAGTTCATCATCAGTGGCGTACAAATTATTTATTAGGAGAGGGTATTCATTCCGCATCTGCAATGTTATAATGATCTTCAAAATACAAGATTACAAATATTTATCTATGATTTCATTAATTATTATATTATTGTAGTCGTATTTATTTTATAAATTGTTTTACATTTAAAATTGTTTGACCTTTTACATTTTAATACCCATTATACAGATAAATTTACAATTTAGCAATAGAGAAAATTGTATGCGATAGTTTTCAACACAGTATATTTTTATTTGATAAGACGATAATGGGTAGGTACAAATTGCTGCTGGAGGCATCGTCTTGACACCTGTGCAACTAAACTGATGAAGATATATTGTGTAATTAACCGTTAGGGAAGAATTGCTAATGAATTTATAGATATTACAACATTATTATAATAGCATAATATTTGTCTCAAGATAGAGAAATATTTTTAATAGAAATGTATAGCATTTTTTCTTAACACTTCATACTAGTACTTCTATATTTGTGTTTTGCTATACCTAATATATATTATAATAATTTTATAACGTTCGTGCGTTTAATTAAAGGATTATTTGTACAAATATTATTTTTGTAAAAATTTTGAAATTTGTAGTACCTAAGTGAAAAACATAATAAAATTTAAATGTAAAAGTATACTGCCGTGTTAATTCTAAAGAGCGTATCTGCAATTTTTGTCGTTTTGTGTTACTGATGAGTGATGACCAACGCTTCCCTGCATGTAAATCTATCATTTCGTTAACAATCGGGAGGTCGCGGTATATCTGTCGATACATGCAAAATGTTTTCTTAAATATTTTCGAAATTATTTAGCACATAGTCACAAGACTTTGAATAGCTGTGCATACATATCTTAGAAATGATAAGCCGTATTGTTTACGATATAGTTTTATGCACGCCCTAGTAACTTTGTATCTTAAGCTCTGATTAGACAGCGCAAGTATGCCTCGCGCGTCAGATTCGCGAGGAAGATTCGCGCATCACTCCCGCGAGGCATCCCACAAATAGATGCATGGTGAGTCATGATGCAGGGCGAGCCGCCAGTATCTGAATAACATGGAAACACCAACACGAAGTTTACACCGCGCGAGTATCAAAGTGCGAAGCATCTTTGACGCGCGGTCGAGACCGACCTACCGACCGCTCGCAGTGCATATGCCGGAAATTTATAAAAACCCGATTTCCCAACAATTAGCTTTTTGCAGATACGCCCTTTAGAATTAACACGGCAGTATAGATGATATACAATAAAATCAATTTACTCACCTTTGAGAAAGAGATAAAGAGGGCAAGCTTAAGCGGACCAATTTAACGGGTTCATAGAAGATAAACATTTTTTCACAAAATGCTTGGCCCATTACGGATTACTTTGAAAACTTATATAAAACAAAAAAACAAAAGACTCTTCGGAGCTTCTCAATGTTTTGTTGAAATATGGAATGCGTATAACAAAACCTGACACAGAAGGTTAGCATCGCGGTTTTCAAAATATTTGCAGTCAGGGCCGTAGAAAAGTGAGGTTTTTTGTATGGCATAGCGTGGGATTGCAAAAAGTGTTTAAAATTTTTTTTGCCCTCTTCCCCCATGACCAACGTCTAGCTACGAATTTGTTTGCCGTAATTTTTTTCTAAATATATTTTAATTTACAAATAGCTTAAAAAATATAAGCCCTACATGTACTTATTCTATAAAATTTCACAATAATTATTATAAGGTGTTAGATCAAAACTAAAGTTTTAATTAAAAATTTCAAAAATAATTAAAAATATTGTAGAAAGTTATTGTAGGATAGATACTATGGATTATTTGTTAGGCATTGCCCATAATTTTGAATTTTAAAATAGTTAATTTGTTTCTTCTTCTTCAGGTGCCTATCCGAATCCGAATGTTGGCTATATATTCTTCAGGCTAAGCTAAGAAATACTACTAGGGAAATATTAATGGGGTGGTTTTCCGTTGCCTTCCCCATAGTCCACAGATTGATGTTGGACATTTAGAACATAGCATTATATCCGACGCAATCAGAATTAGAACCGCGGTTTCCCGCTCACCCGTCTATCCGTGTTTGATTTACGCCAGACTGCTAGTTAAAATAATTTGTAATAGGTATTCATTAAATTTAAATATTATTTTAAAATTTTTTTACGTTCAATTTATTTAGTAGTTTCCGGTTCGAAACATTACTAGAACAAAACATCACATTACAATTTATTTTTAACGTATATATTTTAATTATCTGAAATGTTAAGTGGTAAATGTTAAAATGTTGGGTATAAATTGTTCATTATAATTTGACTGCTGTATTCGTGCATTTAGTATTTATTTTGTAAGATAGGATAATTTGTTACTACTTATTTCGTGTTGCACTTGTACAACTACTAGCAGTTGATTTTAACAAAAGTAAGGTTATGGATTGATGTATACCATCGATCTTTTATTATGGACTTTATCCATAATTTATGATATACTTTATTATGGACTTAGAAAGAAATCCTTCCAAGTCCATGATACCTATACAATAACAGAATATTAGAGTTGTGTTTACAGTTATGGTATTTGACTGTTGTAAATATACAAAAATTTTAAATATACAAATGTGTGAATATCCTCTAGGATTTCTGCAGTAATTTTTACATAAAATTATAGGTACTAAAGAAAAAATGTAAGATGGCCATAATCGTACCACTTTTTAAGGTTTTATTAATCTAATTTGTTACGTTACATGTAATATGGTGTAGTGGTTAGAAAGTTAAAGAGTTAGGCTACAGACTTTAAAGTATAATATGTAGTATGTTTAAGTTCTGAACGCCTCCAAACTTATTGGCAACTAATTTTTTGGTGGACTATTTTTATCATTAAATGGTCAGTATATTTTGAAATAAATGGTCAGTATTTAATAATATTTTAGACAGTATAAATATTTAAGTATCAGTATTAAATTGAATTTTGGTCAGTATAATTTGTTATTTTGGTCAGTATTATTTGTTATTTTGGTCAGTACACTCCACTGTATAAAGTTGCAGTAAGATTTTGTTTGATTGGTATATTTTTATTTTATTACTTAGTTAATTTTTGTTGTCAGCAAACATTTTTAATATAATATAAGAAATTTAAATAATTATTATAAAAATTTTATTTTATTCATTTATAAATTGAAATGCCTAATAACTTTTTTTTTATTTTTATAATAATTATAATATAGAAATTATATACAAATATTTAGAATACTGCAATAACAAAATATGAACTGAACTTGTAGAGAGCTTGAGAACTTGAAAAGCCGTAATAAGGAATCAAATGGTGATATTATTATTTCCGGGAAAGGTTGGCATCCCGAGTAGTTTGCTCTAGAATATCCAGAACTCCAGAACTTTAATAGCACCATAAGTCAAAAATGGTATTTTTAAAAAGATCTTTAAAAGATCTTTTGAAAAGATCTTTAAAAAATAAGCAAGATTTGTAGGAAAAATTATTTTATTACTGCCACCCCTTTTAAGTAATATTCAATTAAAATTAATCAGGGGGAACACTACTACACTGTAAACTTAAAAGAAATTAAGTTTTTCTTTTTTTACATTTTGTCAAAGTAATAATATTAAAATTAAGTAATAATAATAATATTCAAAGTGAAACAAATTTCAAGTTAAAATAATCAGTTTTCCAAAAGATGTATATTTATTTAACAATACTTATCACTTTACAAAAAAAAAAGTTAAAATACACTAAGTAGCAAGTTTAAATAAGATGTCAAACTATACAGGTTATTTTTTTACCTATTTGATTCTAGTAATAGTTTAAAACAACAGATTGTCTTGGTGGATTTGCTATAATTGAGGGGCTCCATATTAATTGCAGGTTCCATATTACCACCTTCTCCTCTATTATTGAATATTATTAATTTGTCAAAATGCAAAAAAAGAAAAGATTGATTTTTTTTAAATAATATTAAAACTTTATTATATCGAGTTATTAAAAGTTAATTAAATTATTTATTTAGCCTACAGATGATTATTTCATCTGTCATCAGAACAAGATTTCAAATAATACTTTAATTATTTAATTGATTTTTAATTTTTAATAACTCGATATAATAAAGTTTTAATATTATTGAATATCAACGAGTTAATAATTTAACATTTTAAATAATTTCTTTTAAGTTTACAGTAGTTGTGTTTTCTCTGATTAATTTCAATTGGATATTACTTGAGTCGTCCAGATGCAAACCCAGACATAGACAAAAAATCTTTTTTTTTAAGTTTTTGGTATCTAGGGACTCATAATAATTATAAGATTAATTAGATACCAAACACTTCAAAAAAATTTTTTTTGTCTATTTCTGGGTTTGCATCTGGACGACTCACTTAAAAGGGTTGGCAGTAATAAAATAATTTTTCTTACAAAACTTGCTAATTTTTTAAAGATCTTTTCAAAAATACCATTTTTGACCTATAGTGCTATTTATAATTCTGGAGTTCTGGATAATCCGGAGCAAACTACTCGGGATGTCAACCTTTCCTGGAAATAATAATATCACCATTTGATTCTTTATTACGGCTTTTATACCCCGCGTTCGGTTTGGAGCTACTTTCGCTACCGACGCTTCATGTTAGGAGCGTGAAAAATTTGCGTTCGGGTTGGAAAAATGCTCGCTTCCAGGCTTCCCAACCCGAACGGTGCTTCAGCGCTACAGTGTTTAAAATTTAAATTTGCGTGGGTTACCTAACCTAACTTATTTTTTTGTATATTAAAATTATTAAAAAGTTCTATGTTTGAACTGAAACCAAAATATTTTATATTTTAAAAATATAAATTTATTATTTTACTTTAGGAGTTATCTTGTTGCTACACTTGTTTTATTTTAATTTTAGTAATTAGCGCGTTTGATGTTGATGAAAGAAATTTTAGAATTATATTATATTTAACCAGAAAAAGTGAGCGATAGCTATGAATTTATGACGAGAAATATCTGTTTCAATATCCATTTTAGGCGATTATGAAAAAAAATTAGCAATTTTAAAATTAAACTTTGCTTTATTTCACTTTACGACACTGATATACTGATCTTCTATGATAAAATAAACTGATTTTTATTATTTGTGTCATCACGTGATTAAATTTGTAATAAAAATAAAGCAAACCAAATGTAAATTCAAATTTGAATTCAAATTTAAATTCAAATTCTTTTGCAATTTTGCCACCATGCGCATCGCTCCCGTCAACCCACCTAAATTTTAGTAGCGTTTGTAGCGTCTGAAAGGGGCGGAGCCAAAGCGTTTGAAAGCGACTGGAAGCGCCATCCCGAACGCAAGAAAAGTGTTTAGTGGCGCTTCGAAGCGAAAGTAGCTCCAAACCGAACGCGGGGATAATAAAATTTTTGAACCCAACTCTCTACGTCTAACCGTTTTTAGAAAAAATTACTGGTACTGGTGGTCTCATTCACCTTGTATACAACAGAATAACAAAATTATTTTAAAAAAGTGTATCCCTTATGCTACAAATATTCAACTATAAAATATAGGTATTATTTGCTCCATTGTGCTAAGGCATAAAGCTTTCGTTTTAATCTTTACCATTTTATTTTTTTGTTTACCCCATTATCATTTTTGATCCATTCATCATACACTTTGTACGTTAATCAAAGTACATTGGTAATATTCATAGTATTTATTAGTTACTGAAACTACCAATAAATTACGAAATATTGTTTTTCTTCAAAAGACGATAAAACATGTCGTTTCGTTACTACGTATATACACAACGTTAAAGTTTTATTTCCTTTATGTTACGATGTTACGTGGTACTTTGTCGATGAGCGGCTGCAATATATTGTGGGCTCCGCACCGGTAGCGGCAGATAAAGAAACTATTTGTTTTTGTTAAAAGATTATGCTTTTGTTTTGTAGAATGTAGCTATTTATATATCAATTAAATTAGTTATTTTTAAGTTTTAACTAAATTAAATAATGTTCGAAGTTTGAAGAAAAGCTTTTATTTTGTTTAATTTTTTTTATCAAATTTTAAAAAAAAATTGTTAAAAAATTATTTTATTTGTTATTTTCAAATTGAATTACATTAATTTTGCTATATGCAGTCCCTTGTCTTGTTATCTATTTAACTATATATTTTGTTATTTGTAACACCGATCTTGAATATTATATCATTCTAGAATGAATATTGCTACCCCGAAATCCTTGCTTTGAACCAATAGCTGGCTGCGTGAACGTGTTTTTACAAGCATCTTTTGAATGCAAAATTTAACGTCATTTACTGTATTTATTGTTTTGCACAGATTTGCATTTGAATTGTTGCAGGCCTCTTTATCTATTGATTCTTTTTTGAACAGTCCTCTCATAAAAGGTTGTCATAAGTTAATTGATAAAAAAATGATGAGCGTATTCATTTATAAATAAAAATGCTTTTTTTATTTAAGATTTGTAATAGAGTGTTTAACAGGAGAAATCGATTATAATCTTTTTCTGGTTGATGTTAACTGATAGACCGATTGCAAACATTTAAATGGAAAATTTTTTTTGATTTTTCTTATAGATATTTGTACAATCTGCTTTAACGTGTATCTGGAAGCCGCCAGTTTTCTATTTTTAGATTATGTGTATGCCTGCAAGTCAAGGCATATTCAAGCCGACGACAAATCGATTCAATTGTTTTCTCTAATTATCACCTTACCTCGTATGAACATAATCGAAAATGTAAAGGTTCTCGTACATGATTTTATGGAGATTACATAGTTTCATGCTATATTTGATTTTATATTTTAACTATGTCATATAAAATTTCAAACAATTAATTTAAAATTTTTAATTAAAATGTGTTAGATTTTAGTAACTAATAATATTATATTATTTCACTAGTTAATACGTATTCAAAATACATTTTTTAAGTAATTGTCTGATTGTACTAAATACATTTAACTAATTGTATGTTGATATGCTGAAAGTCTTAGCAAAAAGTATTCTATATGGGTATATTACCATATTATAGTAGATTTAATTGTAAAAATTTTGTTCATTTTATTTCTTAAGTTTTTTAATATATATTTTGTTAATTCTAAAATTAAAAGTTTTCGAAATACCTACTGCATAGTGTATAAAATTATATTTTTTTATAGTGTTTTATGTTTTTAGGTTCGCACATTAAATAATACCTTTTTAGTTCTTCATGGTCATATATTATAAACATACGAAATCATAACAAAAGCACGCGTTGTACAATTTTAATTCCAATGTCATTATGTTAAATGTGAGAAATTTGTAAAATATTAAAACAATAGTCTTTTAGTGTACAATATAATTTATAATATCGCAAATTTAATGCTTTATAGAGCACACACATATTCGGTCTTGCTTTATGTATGTTACACAATTAATAACAATTTATATAGTAGGTTTACCATACATAATATAATATAAGATATAACCTGCATAGCATATTTACACAATACATAATAATATTAATACTACATATTAAATTATAAAATTACTAGGATTAAACAAAATTTTACTTTTAAAATTAATGATCATTCAGGATCTAGTAATTTATTTAATAATCTGCGTAAACGTGAAAAGGTTGGAAAATTTAAGAAGAATCTAAGAGTGTACCTAGGAAATTGAAGTGAAGATGATGTGTAATTTTATATTATTTAGATAAAATCAATCGTGACACTTTTTGTGCGGAGCATTATGAACTAAGAAGAAATTGAGATGATTTGCGTGAAAATATTTGACCAATATAGGAGATTCATTCTTGTAATTATTATCTCAATTTCGTTTTAGTATAATTTTATAGTAGGTATATCAATCGCCTTATTTTAGTCTTAATTGTTATTATCATTATTTTTATTGTGTTGTTAATAATAACTATTTAGTGCATTTTATTTAATTTATTTTATAAAAAATTGGTTTAATATTAACAAAGTACATATTAAAGAAATAAAAAGGAAAAATATTATTATGTTTGTCAGTATATCATTAAAACAAAAACTGATATCAAAACTTGCACACCACTAGATATCAAGACATAATTTTGATTTTGAACCAACACAAATTTTATAAATATATGGAAGATAATTATTTTAAAAGTTGAAATGCTCCGTATTAAAGCAATAAAACAAAACATAAATTTTAGAGAGAACGCACAAAGGTTAAGCATAATCTATTGTGATCTTTTACAATAATAATCTTTATTATTTTTAAAAACATATTATTTAAAACATCTTATTTTAAAAATTTTAATTTTATTTGCAACTTGCAACTCAGGGCTGAGTTGACAATAAATCGCGATTTTCCTCTTTAACATGTCTTATTTGTCAAAGTAGTTATTTGAATTTTACAAAAATCTTTATTATGATTAATTTAAAATTTTTACATATATTAAAATATCCTATTAATTTTCATTAAGCTTTTACATTCTAAATAGAATATTGCTTTCTCTTTCTGGGAATTACAAATCCGATTAGCGGGGTGGATTAGTCCCCATATTACATATTTTTGATAAATCAATATCGATTTCACCACATCGTGTGAATGCCCACTGAAAGGCCGAGCTAAGAAATTCTGTATATTTTGCGATTTAAACCCAGAATTTCCGCTCTGTACTCAACCAGCGGTCACATCACTCCACGGCTGTGGCTTCTATTAATTATTATAAATTATTACAATAAAGAACTCAGATCGTAACTTTTACAGTCGCTCCAGTAACTGGCTCCGCTTGATTACCAGCGGCAGATGGTCCATGCACCGCCACTTTTTCACTTGCCAAATCAACAATTTCACGAATTTTGCCATGAACCATCCGGTATTCTGTTTAGGAAGAATAGTACTTTCAGAAAATGAAATAAAAATCTATTTTTCCATTCTTCTTAAATTAAGGACGAATATAAAATATTGGCACCTTTAGACGCGAAAAAAAATTCTTTAAATTTATATCTTTTCCTTTCTTATTATATTGTGAGATCTAATTTCCCAAGTGTGCGTTATGGATTTTTGTCTCAGTTTGGGCATGTTTGTTTCCTTTGTACAGATTATTGTCATGTTTCGCAGTAAGTATTTGCCTAAAATAGAAACTGGTGAACTTGGTATCGAAACAAAAATAGTTAAGTTAGACGTTAAAAGTACCGTATATATTAAGATGAGACATCTTCGGCAACCACGCCAGGGAGCAAAGTTACTAGGGTACTATATTATCTCAGCTTGTCTTAATTTAGCTTAAATATAAATCATTGGTCGATCATGTCTGCCATAAAATAAATTATACCAAAACGTAAGGTCGCAAATAAAAAAACGTCAAACCTTTTTTCATGCGAATCGAAAGATCTCTTTTATATTAGCTTGTTTCAACAAACAAAGTTTTCATCAGTAGATTACACAGGTCAACACTAGTTTTGGTGCCGAGATGCTGTATTTTTTTTAACTTAGGACCTTATACTGATTACATTATCAGCAAAAATTTTGAGATCCTACGTGTAGTTTTATAGATTTTCTCTTGTACAGAAAAACACAAATTTACATCAAAAACAACATTTATTACATTATTATGTATATAAAAACTTTCTTTTTCTCGACTTTCGTGAATGAGGTGTAGTGGGACTATCACGTTGCATCCCCCAGCAACAATCAGCCATCATAAGTTGATCCCATCGGCCTTGGTACCTTTCTTCTATAATTTTTAAGTCCTGCTGAAACTGCTCCCCTTGTTCTTCTCTGTAGGAACCAAGATTGTCTGGAAATTGGTTAAGATTTGCTTTAGATCAACACAAATACTCCATTGGTGTTTACAGGGACATGCCCATAGGTGAGCTGGGGAGGGGGACCTGTAGATGGTATTCCTTGGAAATCACTGGCGCTATTCACTTTCTTAAAGATTTCTTTAAATGATGGTTCACGAATAAAAGAAACTGTTGGAACAGGTACTTCCTCTGAATGTGGTAAGAGTCTTATAGCCAAACTTAAGTCTGAATAAATCATTTTTTTAACGTTAACACCACGTAAATTAACACAACAGAAGTAACAGTTATCAAAGTGATTTTTTATTCTTTCTATTGCATAGGCACTCCAAATCTCATACGACCTCTTTAGGCATTGATCCACTGTCTCAAGTGGTCACAGCACATTTTACAAATAATTTGGGATATCCACGGCTTGTATTCATCCACAATTTCCGACTTAAAGTAAGAAAAATTAGTACTTTTTATAAAATCTGTTATAGGTTTTCTGAAATTTTTAACTGTGCATTCACCACAAATGTAACAAAACACATTTGGATCATTGAGACAACTTCTTCGCGATGAAGACATGATATAAAAATCAATTTATTTTTAAAAATGACCGGGTGTGAAAACCGATAGCATACTACAGCGCGCTTGAAGCGTATTATCCGTGTTGGTGTTGCGACAGCGTCTCTTCCTTGTTTGTTTGCTGTTTGTTTTTTGCGTTGGTTCTGTTATATTTTTGTGCGTTTTTTGTCTCTTTTTGTCACTTTTAACATTAATTTTAAGCCATTGTAAATATTTCTAGTTATAAGTCATTTTAATTGTTTTTATCTTAGTTTGTACAATCGTTTTAAGTTGATTTTTTGTAAATTTTTCCAGCAAATTCAAAAAGATACTTACCTTACTGCAACTCAAATTCTTTAATTAATTTACAAAAGAAAAAAATTAATTTTTGAAAAATATTTTATTATTGTTAAATTTTATTTGGAGATATGTCTTTGACGAGGTGCTCCTGTTTCTTGTAAACCCAATAATGCAGGTTCACCCGGCGCTGTGCGTTCGGCTGCACCTGCAAAAAGTTGTAAATATTAATTAAATAAAGATTTGTTCAATTTCAATTTCAGTTAGTACGGTTTTACATGCAAGCATGGACTGGATGATATAGGTAAAAGAGTTGAGAAATTCTAAATGACGCAAATGAAAAATTATTGGTAGTTTATGAGTCGTCCAGATGCAAACCCGCAGACATAAACAAAAAATTTTTTTTTGAATTTTTGGTATCTAACGACTCGTAATAATATTATGAGTTCCTAGATACCAAAAACTCAAAAAAAAATTTTTTTGTTTATGTATGCGGGTTTGCATCTGGACGACTCATATGTTTACGCAAAGGAAAGCAATATTTGATTTAAAAACATAAGTGCCATTGTCGTGTTTAATTGATTTATTTGTTAATTCGATATAATTTAAAATATTTTAATAGGTGGTCCTGCGGGAAAAAGGGTATAAGTCAGAAAAACAAGTTTCGAGATAATAGCAGTTTAAGTTTAAATTGTTGCTTGTAATGTTAGAAAAACGTGCTTTTTACAATGGCTTTGTTTTTTAGGGGACATATTAATATTATAAGTTATTTATAGGTAGTTGTTTATTTACAGTTTGATTACGCCAAATTTTAAAAAACTATTAAATGACAGCTTTAGTGGTAAATTTAACTTAATTGAACTATTCGGTAAACTTAAAATCATTATAGTTTGGTTACGCCATTGCGTCTCTCATATTTATATTATTAATACAATGAAATTAGTAGCTTTTGGACTACAACGGGATTGGATTTCATAAAATAGGTTACCACATTGTTATCAGTAAACATTAGTAACTGCTTATTACTGCAGCATTTTCAATTTATAGTAGATAATAAATATAACTTTATTTTTAATGTAAATAGAGTAACTTAAATAAATTTTCATTATTATTATTTTAAATTAATCATCGAGAATATTAAAAATATAATGAAAATCTATGGGTATTTTTTTAACATAGTAATAATAAAGAAGATATGGCCTAAACCTTCATGTTAAAAACTTGAAGAGGCGTATAATTATCCAAAAATGGATGTAAACAAAAAGGTAAATAAAGAAGAAGAAGTAATAAAGAAGTACTGCCGTGTTAATTCTAAAGGGCGTATCTGCAAAAAGCTAATTGTTGGGAAATCGTGTTTTTATAAATTTTCATGTGCCATCACATGGTTTGAATTAAACAGAAAACTAGTGTTTTAGATTCATATTATATCTGTGGCAGAATCTAATGAAATAAACCGTTTTCTTAAATATTTATTATAAATAGGACTTTTGATACATACGCCCTTTCTGACTAACATATATTAATAAAACTCATAAGAAAAAAAGGCGTATCTGCAAAATGAGACACTGTGTGAACTTTTTCCTGTGTGAACTGATAACCAAAAAACTTAAAACACGTAACAATATTTAAATTATGAAAAACAAACAGAACTTCACAAGTGTAACCATCAAAATTTGAATTGTATCTGCCAGTCAGAGAATAGATAATTTTTGCCAGTCAAGTAATGGAGTGTTACAAAGAAAGGGCGTATCTACACAAAATAGTAGTTGTAGATACGTCTTTTAAATCTAACATTGTTGGTTACGTCTCTTTTATCTAAAATTACACATTAAACTGCAGATACGCCGTTTCTTTAAAGATGTATTCTAGCATATCTATACATAGTTTAGCCTTCTGAACTTAACGAAATGATAGATTTACATGCAGGGAAGCGTTTGCCAGCAATAACTCAAAAAGCCAAAAATTGCAGATACGCCCTTTAGAATTAACACGGCAGAGTAGGTACCTTAAAAATTTTCTGATACAAAAATTTAAGGATAAGTAAGTATTATTAACGACTTTTTAAATTGTAGCTAGTAAAATATCATTACCAATAATAAAATAACATTGTTTTTCTAAAAACAACTAAATATAATTAAGGTGAAGGTAATGTAATTATTTAAAATTGTGTATGATTAATTTAAGTGTTGCATCAAATTTAATGTTAACTGCTAATATCCTTTGTCAATGTACCTACTATACAAGTACGAATAGTTTTTAATGATTTGACATTTTCAACAATTAATTAAGCATTAAAAAGTTTGCAGCAATACTTTCTCTATCATCACCTAAGTAATTAATACTGGTTTATAACTTGCAAGTTTTATTTCATTATTCTACATTATAATATGCGTTCTGTAAAAGACTTATGGCGCATCCTCATGGGACAGTGCAATTTCGATGGAAGAGGCATGAAGTAATATATAGACTATTGTATTGCTTGAAAAAATATAATGCACAGCAATAACATGTGTGATTGAAGTGCTAGTACCTGACAAGAAAGCTACTTACTTGGTGAATGTTGAAGAACACTTTACTACCGCAACTGACAGCAACCTCTTCAACATACTTGGCAATACGAAGTCAATGGTTAATACTCGAGAGAAATATCTTCTTGTGGGTTCTAATTTTATCTATAGTATTAAATTATGCCCCTACACCTGAGTGAAGTGTTACTACAACAAATATTTTAATTTTTATTTTGTATTGCATTTTTAATATTAAAACTTTGATATTAGTATATCGGGGTTGGCTCAAATGCAATTAATTCAAAAAAATCAAAAAATTATAAAAAATTTTCGTGTAATAATCCAGACACAATATTTTTTTAATTTTTCAAAATTTTACAATTACGTTATTTTATAATAAGTATCATTATCATTAAGCTTTTTACGTTCTAAGTAGAACATTGCTTTTCCCTTTTTGGGAATTACAAATCCGATTAGCGGGGTGGATTAGTCCCCATATTACCTATTTTCGATAAATCAATATCTATTTCACCACACCGTGTGGATGTCCACTGAAAGGCCGAGCTAAGAAATTCTGTATAGTCCGCGATTTGAACCCAGGATTTCCGCTCTGTACTCAACCAGCGGTCACATCAATCCACGGCTGTGGCTTTTATAATAAGTATAGTTTTGTTAAATTAAAAGGAGTGAATTTCTTTACAGATGTACATATTTTTTAAGGTATAAGATTCTTTATACACGAGTTACGGAATGATAGATTTTGTGTAACGCGTGTGGGTATTTCAAGAATCACAAAAGTTACACAATAGTATATTAAACAACGAGTTTCATAATCAAAATTTTTATTACAGGAAATCTGTTTAAAAAACGAGCCGCTAAGCAGAGAGTTTTCTAAAAAATAAGTGCAATAAAAATGATTATGCAACGAGTTTTTTATACAATTTTTTCTATTTGATATTTTTTATGGTTTAAAATTAAAAAAATGTGTCTCTAATTATTGTAGTCAATTTGAAATTTTGTTTTATTTTTAAGTTGATTGGTAACACATTTGACATTTGAAACAAATTTCAAAACTTTCAAACTTTGTGTCAAAAATGTACAGGTTAAAACATCGCACATAAGTATAAATAATAGTATATTATACACCGAGGGAGTAAAGTGCCACTTTTCGTCATGAGGGTAAAGGTTTTTACACAAGGCGCAGCCGAAAGGAAAATTTACCCGAAGGACGAAAAGTCAATTTACTCCCGAGCGCGAATATACTATTTTTTGTCTTTTCGCTATAAATCGAATATTTCTATATCTAGAAGTTTAATTTCGTCAACTACTCGAATTTCTAGAACAATTTGTTAAATAAAATTTATGTTTTTAAAAATAAAAAGCAGTTTATTAAACCTTCCCCGAAAATAGCCATAAATCTTGGCTATTACGCCTGTTAAACACTTTATTGCTTACCCCAGATGTACCTAGTAGTTTGCGTAACATGATATCATTGTTAAAGTATCGTATGCATTTTTGGAATCTTAGACGTAGTAATAAATTTGAATCTTTTTACTTTTTGTCCCGCTGTTTTACTTTTCGTCCCGCTAATTTAATTTTCGTCTCGCTCCTAAGAAAATTGGCACTTTGCTCCCGCAAAGTTTCATAATAGGGTCCATTTTGATAGGCGATTGAGTATCGTAATGACTTTGTTTTAGACGCAAAATAGAAAAAAAGATTTATTTTTTATAGAAAATTTTGTTTACTTCTTAGATTTTATATTATTTGCTTTTTGAGTCAATACTTCAAACTTTAGAAATTGCTAGTACAAAGAAAGTATATAATAAATATAATAATAGGCATTTAATACCTTGATAGTGCCTTGGAGATGCGATCGGAAAAAGTTAGATGCACCTAAACAGGGATATGCAGAACCTCTAAGATTATGACGAAACAGTTCAATACTTCAACAAACGTAATTTTTCACGGCTTCCAAATTATTTATATAAAATATTTATGTTATTTTCAAGATTTTGATTAATTTTGGGTAACCTCTACAAAGGTGTAAAAGAGGTATAAATTTTAAAGACATTTTACTGCATAGAACAATGCATCCCTTCGTCAGAATAATTATAACTCAAAATACTTAAAATTTTACATTATTTTTTATTTTCAACGAGTTAATAATATAACATTTTTAAATAGTTAATCAAGTGATCATATTATTATAATATGAAGACATAGTAAATACATTTTCGGATCACCTTAGTAACGTTTTTAAACCGTTGCCAATGGAAATTCCCCCAGAGGAGGAAGAACATACTGGGAAATTTTGGATGCTCCTTATCAAATGGATCTCTCAATCAAGCCTGTAAAAATAGTTGAAGTCAGGAAATGTATAAAAAATCTAAACTCAAAGAAAGCACTTGGTTATGACCTGATAACAAGAGAAATTCTAAAAAAAGGAGAAATTCTACCGCCAGAAAGAATAAAAATGATTACCATAATTTTTAATGCCATTCTTAGACTGGGCTACTTCCCCTCACAATGGAAGGTAGCCCAAATAATTATGATTTTAAAGCCTGGCAAAAATCCAACAGGAGAGGATATTTGAAGACAGACGCAAATCAATTCTGGAAGAACAGCAATTGATTCCCAACCATCAGTTTGGATTCCGACAAAATCATGCTATAATAGACCAGGTACACAGAGTGGTCATGTCAATATAAAAAACAAGATGTTTTTTAACTTTGAAAAAAAAGGCCTACTAATGAGTTGGCTTCAACTGTGATACCTGTATAGTTTCTGTTTCTTTCGATACATCTTGATTGTTAATTAAAAAAAAAATTATTATAATAAATTTGACTTTATTGAAAAATTAAAAATATAACATTAATAAATTCTTGTTTGATTTTAATAAAATGAGAAACATTTAATCCATGAGAGTTACAAAGTTTAAAAGATTTTTACTGCTGATAATAATATGATTTACTAAATTGTCTAGTAAGACGCTCACCATCTTATTGCCTTTCTCACTAATGTCCCTATTTGATTTAAAACAAGACGCTTTTTGCAATTATAAATAAATAATTCAAGACCCCACTATATTTTGCAGCATACAAATTCTCTTCTTCTTCTTAGTATTGCTTCTTGACAGAAGCGTCATGACCAATTTAATATATTATTATTAAATGGCTTTCTTGGCAGATTACTTTCGGTGGTTTGCCATTGCCTTCTGAGAGGAGAGAGTCATAATGAAGTCAGATAAATTTTGTAGCCGGGTTGGGGATCAAACCTAGCGCTTCTAGCCTAGAGTCCGGTCTTTAGCCATTTGACTTAGATCACCTCATATACATAAATTAACATAATATAAATAATTATAAATACCGTAAGATAGGGTAACATTGGCCTTTTCAAGGTAACATTGACCCACCTCACAAAAAATGTTTGTTGGTGGTTTAGAAATCGTAAATGCAACGATAATTTTTTAATTTTGGTACCAGCCAACAGAAGACAATCGTAGAAATTCAGGGAAGCACAAGTAAGATCGGTACTTGCTGTTTACTATCACGTGGAGGCAGGGCTATATTTCCAAATAGGCTGAGTAGGCTGCAACCTAGAGCGCCAAATTTTAAGGGCGGCAAATTTTAAACGTAAAAGTAAAAAATAATAAGTATTTTATCACAAAAAATATTTTTTGCTTTTATTAAACCCTGTTTTTGGAATTTTGACCGCCCGTGTGTTTTGCACACTGTGCACACAAACAAAAACTTCGCTAACTTCTATAAAACGGATAAGAATGAAAAAAGTATTAATTGAAATAGTTTTATTTTCCGCGTCTAAAGATACCTAGACACTTTATATTTTGTTCTTAATTATTGTTAAACATGTGGAATTTCAATAAGCCATTTTTTAGAAATCAGACCTGCTTTGGATATTTGATCTGTCAAAACTTCAGTTTAAGTTCATTCATTAGTTAGCAATTAATTTTCAAAAACAAAATAATGGAAGTAAATTTAAAACAAAGCATATCTAATATCTAAGCCACAGCAGTAGAGTGATGTCATCGCTGGTTGAGTATAGAGCGGAAATTTTGGGTTCAAATCGCGGATTGCACAGAATTTCTTGACTCGGCCTTCCGGTGGACATCTATACTCTGTGATGATCCCTGATATTAGTGTTGACATCATTACCGTTGATACGGCTGCGTCACACACGAGAGTTTAAAAGACAGGTTAGGTAGGCAAGGAATGAAGCCAAGGACCTTCTAGGCCTGTAGAGTTGTAATAATAAAAAAATAATAATATCTAATATCTGTTTTACAACGCCATTTAGTAATTTAATTTTGAGTTTTTAACAATAATTAAAGAACAAAATATCAACTGTTGAGTATCTGTAAACGCAAAAAAATAATCTCTTTAAATTGATATCTTTTTCATTCCTATCCGTTCTAATGGGAAATAGGAATTTGGGGAAATCAATTTTCCATGTTATTTTCCTATGTTCAAATAGGCGCTCGGTCACCCTGTATACATACATTCGTATTGTAAGTAAGTCTTGTGCGTTCTTTGATTGCGACTGCTCAAGTTTTCCAATCACGTATGTTGAAGAAAAATGTTTATTCTTTGTTTAAATTTTAGCTGGAAAAGCTTTAAATTTTCAAAAAGTTTCTGAGAGAGTGCCCCTGAACCTCCCGCGAATAAGGGATACCCCCATCGGAATTTGACCGACTATTTCTTAACCTTCAGCCAACAACCCCTTAATATTTTTGCGCAATAAAAGGGCGGCAAATATTATTAAGCCTACAAGCGACAAATTGGTAAATCCGGCCCTGCGTGGAGGTCCTGAAATCTTCAATCGAAATATTAAACGGTAATCAACACGTGGCAACTTCTTCCTCAAACACAGTTTTTAAAATTAATAACAACACGGTAAATGTTAATAACTTATTTTAAGTTATTAATTAGATGATTTATCAAGTTTTTTAATTTTAATTATAATCCGGCGATCTGTGACAAATGAATAAGCAAAATAAAGCAACTTTGGTCCAGATGTTGGGGCAACATTGACCCGAGGTAAAGTTACTCTTACAATTTTAAAAACAAAATTTAATATGAATTTTTGTTATTACGGAAGATTTACAATGCCCTGAAATCACCAAATTAAAAGGTTTTTTTATGAATTTAAATTTAGCATTTCAGTTTTAAGTTCAGCTTACTATTTCTAAAGTTTTTTCTTAAATAAAGTTTGTTTGACTCTTTTCTCTGTGATTTTCTTACTAAATACATACATAACTCTTTTTTATATTACCAACATAGTCTAGTCTTGTTTAAAAACAACTTTTAGCATTTATTTTTGACAATTTTTAACCCAAGCTCCAAAAAGCATAGGTAGGTTAAAGTTACCCCCGAGTTACCTCATTTTAAGGTAACTTTGGCCCACTTTATAAAAAAATTTCTTTTTGCAATTGTGACATGCAAAAATTAAATTTAACTTTAAAACATATAGATATACTCTTATCACTGAATTAAAAAATATTATATTCTTTGTACAGTGAGTTGTATATAATCTATTACTAAATATTTCAAATAAGTTGTTTAAAAACGAGTCAATGTTACCCCATTTTACGGTACGTAATTGGAAAATTACTACTAAAATATCTACCATGTAGATTTAGATCTCAAGTAAAATAAATGTACATAAGCTTTAAATGTACTGGCATATTTCAATTAAAATAAAAAACTTGTGGTTTTATGTAATTAGTAATTAGTCTTATTTTAAAAATATAAGCAATTGCAAGAAGTCGAGACTTGTGGGGTCCATAGAAAAGATCACGTATTCAATACAATTATGATATATAGCTTAGCTTGCCACAACTTTTTGATAATACATGCAGTTCCATTATCATTTACAATTTGCTGATATTTTGTATAATAAACATACATAAAATAAAGAAACATAAATTTGTATGCAATATCATTTTACCATAAAAATAAGTGCATCTACTAAAAGACTGTATTTTCATAAAAGATGTAAATAAACACGTAAAAACGTGAAAAATTGTTTTGTAATTTTAGTTAAAAATCTAACATATATAATAGGTAAATAGCCAAATTGAAGAAAAGAGTAAATTTACAGTATATTACTTTCAATGGAATAGTTATAGCAGAATTTGTACTAATTTTACTACTTTGTAAAAATATTATAGTTTAGGAGGTATGACCATTTGAACGGTGATCCTATTAAACTCATTTTATTTCATAACGATTACACCCACAAAATGAGAAAAAATAAACTCTATAATTTTTATTTTTAGCACCCAGATATTTTAATTTAAACTTTTTATATTTTTTAATATTTATTTGATATCAAGGTTAATCTAACTTATAGGTAAAACTGGTAAGATATAAAAAATTAAACAAAATAATTAATTTTTTAAAATTTTTTCTTTATTGTCGATTGTTTTCAGTTTTCAGTGTAACATTTTTCTTCAGTTTAAAATTTTTCAATACCATTAAATAAATTTAATGTGCAATGTACAAATAAACTTCATACGTTTAGGTACTATTTTGGTTCTAACTTTTAAACTTTTTCACGTAGATGATCTTTCATTAAAAGCGCATCTCTATTTTAAATTTAAATAAAACAAAAACTATATTATGAAGAAGTATTAATACAACTTCTTCTTTATCTGACAGTTTATTCAATGGCATTAATAATTAAGTATAATTATTATTATTTAATTTCATTTTATTCAAACAAAATTTATATGCTTGAAAGCTCAAATGAAAAAAAAATTATATTATTTCAGTTTATTGTTAACTCGCTATATTATTTTAAAATATTTTATTATCAGGAGATAAATCTTCTATTCTGAATTTATAATAAAAAAAAATTGCAAATTAATAAATTAACTCCTTGAAATTACTTCCGAAAGCTTAATAAAATAAATATAAAAAAATTCGATTTTTATCAATTTTATAACTCGAAATTCTCAATTAATAAATTAAGGCTTGTATAACATTTGTTTTGCTGTCAATTGAACTTTTAATAAACGATATTATTCAAATTGTATTATATTTTGAATTTGATTTCATTTAATAAGTTTCAATTTAGTAGGAATATTTCAATACCAATTATTTTTTGTTTTTAATTTTTACAGATGTAAATTATTTTATTATTAAGTTTATATCAAAATAAAAGAAATCAAAATTTATGATTTTTTTTCATTTAATCATTTAACACCTAAACCTACCATCATTTGCTACTTATTATTATATTGGTGTATATCTAATAAGGTAATAAGCATTGGACTTCAATGCAGGAGATTTGATTAAAAATATAAAAAAATGTTTTCAAAAACGTCATCAATTATTATTAGGTATCCGAGTAAGTTTTCAATAATTAACTTTATATTTCTTCGTGTCTGAAGTGTTTTTACTAAATATAACAACATGTAGTTTGTTTAAAGCATCTTGCGACGTTTTCCAATGTCCAAATACCAGCCAAAATTGGTAATGTTTGGGATAAAAATTTTTAATCGCTTTAAACTCGTAAACGGCTCAATTGCGGAAGTTGAATTTTTGACAACTCTTTACTGACATCATATTAACTACAACATAATATCTAATTCACCGTATTTAACCATAGCCAGATTTCCCTAGAAATGGTGCGTAGTCCTTTGGCAAATTTAATTTACGCAATGATTAGAAAAAAAAAATCGTTGCTAAATAATGCACGTTCTTACAGGAGTCATATTATAGCCCACTACAAAATAAAGTCTATGCAGTATACTTCGTTCGTTTATGGTAAAAATGTTATTTGTTTTATAGGACAAACAAATCACAACAGTCATTCCGGGGTTAGTTGTTACATTAAAAGTTATATATTTTATATTACTTATTGGCAACCTTTTAATTCATAAATAATTGAAAAGGTTTTACATTATTGCAAATATATTTTTCTAGGAACCGATGAAATTTTTTAATGTAATTATAAAAATAAATCCAATTTGTTATTAAACATTTTATTAAATGTTTAAGCTTTTAATTGCAATAAAACCGTTAAATTAACGGTTTCTTTTAGTTATCGCACTTCTTTTTATAGTAAATTTTATAAATTTTGCTTTTACTTTTGTTGTAATAAAATAATGTTAACAATAACAATAGTTATTATTGTATTAAACCGGTAGGCGATGCTCTTAATAAAAGTTCGATGGAACCATTCGGTACGACTCAAATATTTATACAATTCAAGGTTTGTGGTCGTTTCTGCCCACGGTGCTCTATTTGAACTAAATGCTTTAAGAATAATTTACCTGATGAAAGTGTAATGAATATGTCAACAAAGGCAGATGTGTGTTTAAATATCATCGGTTATTCTTTTGACCTCGTTGGCATTTCCAAAATTATTTTCTGCATAACTTCATCTGACTAATAATATTAATTGAAAAGTTATTTATAAATAATCTATTACTTATTAGTAGGATATTAATATCTATATTACTATCAAAAATTGTATTCCATACTTTCTTTAAATAATTTTTTTAATTTGCCACTGAATTTATTAGAAAAAATAAATTCCAAATTTAATTTTAAAACAGGTATATTTTATTAGTGATATATGGTTAGGTATCGGTAGTATAAAAGAAATTATAAACTAATACTTTATTGTTAGTAATTATTTAATTATCTACTTTTCAAAATAAATACAGAAAAATCTACATTCCAATTTTAATTTTCAATTCCCAAAACTCTAAAATTCTCTAATGAAAAAAAAAGAACCTGAAACATGGTTAAAATTAAATTAATTACCAGTATAAAACACTGAAGTTTTGAAACAGTGAAGTAAAAAACTTTCTCCTTGGAAGGTAACGGCAAACCACCAAGAATAATCTGCAAAAGGAGCCCCAATTAATATAAAATTAATGGTTACGATGCGTTTGTCAAGAATCATACAAAAAAGAAGAAAAAGCAATATTTATTAATAGTATAGGAAAATAGTAGAGTAAACCATATTGTTATTTCCAACTTAAAGATTTCAAACACATTGACATAAAAAAAAGATATTTGATCTACCAACTGTTTATTACTATTTTCTTAAGATCTAATAAACTCTCCTATAGAGTGTCAACAGTTTTTAGTAAAAATTTACACAACCTAGAAAATAACTTAAGGAAATAAAAATCATTTAAAAAGTACAGCCATTGTCCATATTTTATAGTAATTACTAATTACCAATATCACGGCACAGTAATTCCCAAGTACCTTAAAATGATAAAAGTTTGAATTGATTTTAAACATTAATAAGCATTTGAAACAAAACATTAAACGTAAATATAATTGGATACTTTTCAATATATCAAAATAGATTGCGTTTAGCTTTATTTATTATTACATTTTACGGATAAACCATTTTACAACTTTATCATATATTAAATTATACAACGAAACAACTTCAAATTCGTGATCATCTCACCGGTATAAACACGACATCGTGACGTCTCTTCAAATGCTGCAGTCATAATCGCGACATCTATGGGCAAATCTTCGAATACTGCACTGGGATATACACGACATCTAACGACGACTCATTGAATATTGCAATACGGGATAAACCCGCTAAACCATAAAGACCAAACCAAGCCAGCAGTTCTACCGACTAAACGTCATAGTAGGATGATAGTTTAACGTGTAATCCTAAACACGGCACAGATAAATTTGGAAGCGATCGGGATTCGAACCTATAATCTTTGAATTTATAGCTCCATTTCCTAACCACTACACCAAACTACCTGTACCTTTATTAATTGCATCAAATATTTATTTTGCTGATGATGGTGAGTTAAAATCACCAGTCAGTGAAATAAATTTTAATCGAAGCTGTCGGGTATATGTTTTTTTTTATGTTTTAGCGGAATGCAACGCACATGAAAGATTTTTAAAAAAGCACTGCAAGTCAATTGATTTTTTATAACATTGGAATGACAAACTCCACAAAAACTATTACTAGGCTTTATTACAATGCTACTTAAAACAGTTATCTTTTTTGATTTTGGTAACTGCTCATTTTATTTTTTTTGTTAATTTTTATATCTATTTTTATTTCTTTTTTTTATTTATCTTTTACTTATCTTTAATCAACTTATTTTCTTCTTTCACTATTAACAAATTTTCTATTTCTATTTGTTTTGTATTATTATAGCTATAGTATTTATCTAATCGAATTAATGCTTATATATTATGTTATATAAAAGTACGTAAAGGAACGTACCCATACTACGTGACCCGTTTAAGGGGGGGAAAGAGGGGGGTCTTCAAAATACCACGCTTGGTCACCGGGGCGGGGGAGGGAGCTTAAGTTTTTGTCACGTAGTCAATATCTTTTAAGGAAATCTCGCACTTTTTTGAGCTATATTCAAAAATAAATGAAAAGAAAACTTTTGTTTTTAAATAAAGACAAATATGAGCCAATTTAAATTTTTTTTAACTTTGTGTTTGCAAAAAATGGTTTAAAACCATATTTATGAACTACTACGTGACAAAATAGGGGGAAGGGGGGTCTTGGCATATACTACGGATGGTCACCGAGGGGGAGGAGGAGTAAAAAATTGTAAAAAAGTAGGTCACGTAATATGGGTACGTTTCCTAACTGGAAAATGAATATATTACCGGTAAATGTGTACAAATTTCACGGGAATTGGTAAGGGTGCGTAGAATGATTTAAAAGACAGCGTTATTCTTACAATTACCGGGAAATGTACACATGTGAACATGTATGTTGGTAAAAGTGAGTAGACCAATGCAGTGTTATTGATTGTCAACATTACCTCTAAATTAAGTGTTAGTAAGCCTATCAATATATTTAAAAAGTTGAAACAAAAATTTGCAACTTCTATGTTCTCCGGTTTAGACAAGACGAAACAAATTTTGTTTTCTAAACTGATAACTTATCGATAACATAATAGAAACATAAATTGTACCTAGCTATCTGAGGATCTCAAATGAGAGCGCAACATATGTCACAGTTTATATACAAGCATTAATTTATTACATTAACATTAAAACCTGTAATTTATTAAAAAAAATTCATAATATTATTGTATAACCACAGATAACATTTAACAATAATTATTATTATTGAACAAGGTTGAATTGTGTTTTATATTTGTTTTTATGTTGTTTTATAGTAACATAATGTTTTAATAATAGTTTTTTGAAATTATATTTGAAAACCTTTGATTTTATAAAAATACAAATATTTACAAAAGCATATTATGAAGTGTGATGATTTGCAATTGTATACATTTCTCAAACATTTGACACAAATTTCACCTAAAAATTCGAAAAGGGGAAGGGGGGATAGCAACATGCACTTTATTGTTGCGTATACCTTATACTCCAAGAAATTTAATTTGGCATTTGACGTTTATTATTGTATTTAAGAACATTTTTTTTAGCTCATTTGTTCCAATTTGTATATTACATAATATACCTACTATATCTAATTGACTCTCCTTTAGGAACTTTTTACGTTCTTTTAATTTGTTCCATAAATTATACTTTGGTTTTTAACCTAAAGTTAAAAAGGTTATAAGCTTAAAGATTTAAAGTCACTTCAAGCAAGGGAAAGTTAAGTCTATTTTGCAAGGAGAATTAATGGAGATATAAAATAATAAATTTTAGGGTTGGGTACAATTCGCCGAGAACGATTCGCCGAGAGACAATTCGTCGACCATTATTCGCCGAGAACGTTTCGCCGGCAATCACGATTCGGCAAGGGCACATTTCGCCGAAAATTGTTCAAAAGTTAGAAAAACACTCATTATTTTTTTTTTAATTAATACTACCGTTTATGTTCTGACCGTTAGCTTTTCAGGTACTATGTAACTGTTTTTGCACTTTCCTGTGTAATTATTTGCATTATTGTAATGGTACTTTGTATGAAGGATTTTGTTACGTTGGTAAGAAGAGTCGGCTGGTGTCAAGAAACAAGAAAGTTAGTAAGAGGTCAGTAGAGGTTACGAGAAGGAAGTGGAGAGTGACCAGAAGTGATTGAGAAGTGAAGTTAAGTTAGCACAAAAAATCGAGTTGTTAAGCATAACAACAACAAACAGGTCGACAAAACAGCAAAATTTGTTAAATTCAAATTTTAAACCACAATTTTATTTAATTTTGCTTACAACAGGTGGCTGATATCACACAATGGTGATGTTTAGGAACTAATCGGAATTACCTTGTTCTCACATCGACAGCAAATGGTCAATTAGTAACAGTGCAAAGCCATTCTTAATTATCATTGGTCAATTATGGCATTTTTAATCTAAAGCCCGTATGACACTATGCATAATTTTCTATAAAAGTTTCATGTAAATGGTAACTAACCAATAGAAAGAGCGTATTAGTAGCCATCGGACATTTTTCATTGGCTAGTTACCATTTACATGTAAATTTTATGGAAAATTATGCATCGTGTCATACGGGCTTAAGCCCGTATGACACAGCTTAGCCTTAAGGCTAAGAATCATTTACAAATAAAAAACGGATCCAAAAGCGGGCAATGGGGGCAATCGCCTCTCCCCCCCTTGGAAAAATTATAAATATATAACGTAAAAAGGAAAATTACTAAAAAAAAGTATAGAAGGGGCTATCAAATTTGATATTTTTCTTAACAATCTATAAAATCGCCCTATTTGAAAAAGTTTCTAGATCCGCCCCTGTTACAAATTATAAATACATTAAAAAATTATTTTATCCACAATTCATATAAGTAAATATTACTTACTTAAATTATTATCGATTTCTTTTGCCATATGAATTACTCAATATCTATGAAAAAAATGTACCTAATACGTATTTATTTAAATAAAAAAAAATTATTGACAAATAGACTTAAAAGCTCCCGGCGAATTGTTCTCCGGTAAATTGTGCCCTCGGCGAAATGAACCGTTCCCAAATTTTATGTATAAAGTGCAATAAAAAAATGTAATGTACGTTATGTAATCACTCAAAACCACCCTAAAAATTAATGCAGACTTGATTCCTTCAATTTGCTTACATTTTCTGATGCGGGAAGTTTTATGATATCCTGTTAATGAGATGTGGCTATACCGAAAGATGCATATCATGGATTGAAAAGATTTACAAGGAAGAAGTATTTCGCCGCATGAACAAAGACCGTTAGCTGTTCACCATAATTAAAAAGATAAATGCGGTATATTTTGGCCGTGTTTTAAATAGATTGCGTGCGATGAAAATGTTGATTATGAAACTCGTTGTCTAATATTTCATTAAGCTTTTTACGTTCTAAGTAGAACATTGCTTTTCCCTTTTTGGGAATTACAAATCCGATTAGCGGGGTGGATTAGTCCCCATGTTACCTATTTCCGATAAATCAATATCTATTTCACCACACCGTGTGGATGTCCACTGAAAGGCCGAGCTAAGAAATTCTGTATAGCCCACGATTTGAACCCAGAATTTCCACTCTGTACTCAACCAGCGGTCACATCACTCCACGGCTGTGGCTTCGTTGTCTAATATGCTATTTTTTAATTTGGTTAAATAAGATTTAAAAAAGCAGCATTCGTGATTGGGTAGGTAAGTTATATTAGGTTATCCCGCATTTGATTTATTTTATACATTGCAGCCCAAATGAACTTCAATGATATATTAGTAGACGCATGTTACTTGGAGCAAATGTAGGTGAGGGACTTAATAATACAAACCTAATAGTTGGAACTGGAAGACCAGGCGACGTATTTTGCTTGTAGCAAATGTAGGCAAGAGATTCAACAAGTTAAATTATGAAATACGGATTAAAAATAGGGTTTTCTTTCACATCATGTATTTTGTATTACAACAACATTGTAGGATCTATAGAACTGGTTGGTATCGCGGGACGGGACGGGATAAGAAAAAGTAGTCCAGCATACTTATTTACCACGTAACACATAGCAAGCTATATATGACGATGATATAAACCTATTTGGTGATATAGGCCTCTTCAATTGAACGAATTTTTAGTTTCTTTGGCAAGAAGTTATGTCTACCATCTGACTGTCCTTTTGTACTTTCAATTAATTTTCAAGATTGTGATTAATTAGAGTGGGTACTAATTCAGACTCCGAGTACTGTGGTAAGAACGTTTTCGATCGCCCATTTGCTATCTTGGACCAGATTTAGGAAGCGGTCTTACAGTTTCATGTTGCACAATAGATATGTAATCACTATTCGCACCGCTCATGTGAGCACTGCATTCAAAAACTAATAAGGTCCTTAGAAGGTTAAAGATGAAGATCTCTCACATTTATCAGGTTATTGTTGTCTCTAATGGTTAAGACTGGCCTATCTCTCTCGACCCGTTTACCATTTTTATGTTATCTGAACTATCTATATTGTTTTAACCATTATCCGATCTTTTAAAACACGAAGCATATCCGCCGGAAGCCGCCTTTAGTTCTCAGCCTCAGTGCGTGTTTGATGTGTTTGTTCGGCCTTCGGTCTCACTCGTCAAAATTTTTCTATGGGTAGTACTTTTAATGTTAATCAAAGATGTCACGAACAAATACACAGAACTGGGCATTTTGTATGTATGATAATAAGAATTATTACTGACGTTGCTAACACGAGATTGCAATGCCGTTAAATTATAACACAAATAACAGAAAATACCAGGCGCTAAAATTAATATTTATATTATGTACGTTTCATAAAGTGCCTATAATATTCACTGCACGCTGTGTGACTTTTTTGTAATTGATTTGGTACAATCCTCTTAGTTTCATAATGACTCTATGTGCGCACCGCAATTATTTTACTGACATTAGTACTTCTTGGTAATACTATAGTATTAGTTTAGTACCCAGTATTAAACAATTAGTATTTAAATAATTTTGTTTTAACTTAGGTTAATACTACTATAAAATTTAAATATCCACTTTTAAACAATATTAATTCAGTCGACATCAATTAAATACTATTCAGTTATAGTGTCAGCTTTGAAACAGCCTTGATAGTTGATATCAGCAGATCAAACGACTGAAAAACATGAAACCAGGTACAAGAGATAGGTGAATGAGTACTGCGAGGGCGAGTCGATCTGGGTGGCCGTTTGCAAGTTACGACTTTTAAGACGTGATGATAAACAACATGGTCATATGATGATATGAAAGCTGCATATCGGTAAGCGTAACTTTTCTTATGTAAAACGTTATGTAGCACTTTGTGATTCTTCTTCAAATAACACCAGAATAGTATTCAGGCAAACTTGCGGATACTTTGTACAAGATTATAAATAATTTTTAATATACCTAGTAGGTATGTACTTGCTACAGACAGCATAAAAAGTATTAATTTTTTAGTTTACATTAGTTTAAGTCGTATTTTAGAAAATGATAATAAATGTTTTGATAAAAATTCTTAGATAAATAAACTTATAAATATTTTTTACTAAAAGTTTTATCTAACATTTTTATCAAATAAATTAATTTTACGAGCAGTTTTATTATGTATTTAGTGATCGAGTTTGCAATTAATGAAATGGTATAATTAAGTAAGTTTTATTTTGCTGCTATTATAGATACATAATATAAGTACATAATGTACATAATATACATAATCTTCTCCAGCCATTTATATTTTAAATATATTAAAATGTTTTGCACCGACACCTGTTTAATAACAAAACAAGATACTTGTCCATACAATATTGAAATATTTAAATAATTTAAATACGGATCTGCTTAAAACTTGAGTGTAATAAATTTTAAGTGTTTATTAGCAACATTGTGTAGAACAAAACCTGATCCGATATTATATGGAAGCGGGCCATCTCATAAACCAGAAGACCTTAAACTTACACTTTGACAAGTATTTCACTGTTGTCGTATAGATACGGTCTCGAATTTAGAAAAAGCTTGTGAAATATTAATAAGAACCGTAGATAAAATAAAGAAATATTTTTATTATGCTGTAGGTATAATATAAAAGTTTCCAATTATTTTACGTAAAGTATAGCTTTCTAGTAAATCCAAAAATAGTTGCAAATGCAAATAAGTAAATTTAAGGGTACCTAGCTTCATTAAATATTTAAGATCAAAATTGTAGAATTTCATATTCGAACGACAGACATAAAAAATATTATTGCCATATTTAAAATTTTGTACAGAACTCGTACAATCATATGGTAAAAAGCTAAAGTAATTCCAAAACCTATACCATTTGTATATCTAGACGATACACCTGATAATAGGAAAATATGATTGGAAATTGATTTTATTGTATTTAAATTTCTACTTCCCATTATCTTCTTCTTTTGAGTACCGTATCTGATATCGGACGTTGGTAAGATCCTACTGGCTAAAGCCAAGAAGTCTTTTACTAGGGAAATATTAATGGGGTGGTTTCCCGTTGCCTTCCCCATAGCCCACAGATCGATATTGGACTCTTTAGATCACAGCAAATTTCAGACGCAATCAGGATTTGAACCGCGGTTTTCCGCGCTGCAGTCATCCGTGTTTGATTTACGCCAGACTGCTGGTTACTTTTATAATGGATTAGATTGTAATTATAATCGATTAGAATAAAAAATACATCAATATAAGGAGTGTTTTCCGCGTCTAAAGATACCAACCCTTGTATTCGTTCTTTAATAAATTATTGTTAATCATTCGAAATTAAAATACACGATTTTTAATAAATCAAACTTGTTTTGGATAGAAACCTGCTGTCAATTTCATTTTTGTAAGTTTGATTTTTTTTTAAGTTTCCTTTTATTTAAAAATAAGGTCGTGATTTTATGAAAATTACTTATTAGTGTTATGTATCTTCATACTATGAATAAAATCAATATTATTATCATATTATAAGTTCACGTTGGATAACCTTTATATATTAAGTTCTCATAAAAACATTGAAATTGATTTATTGTACTGTGCATGGCATTACCGATATAAAATTTACGTATGGTTGTAATTTCCTAAAGTGAGCTCGAAATCTAAACAACTATGACTTACACAAAATATGGTCTTATAGCCTTTGATGAGACCTAACCACGGTACAAAATTAATAAGATAATCCGGCAAACTTCTTTTGAATGGCAGCAACACATCGCCCACAGAAATAGACAAGAACAGCCAACTAGCGATTGCAAGCCGTCGAAGATGGGAAATCCGAGAGTTGTCTATTAATGTGTCGACATTTAATCGCCGCTTTTATCGATCATAAAGAGTGCAGCGCTTATTAAGGAGTAAAGCCACTCTAACGGCTGAAAAAATAACCTATATTTAAATATTATTATCACAGAGGTAACTAATTAATAAAGAGATCAAATTATTGTTATTCTATTTTGTACATTAAACTTATTTTATCTAAATTTTTATGTAAAAATTGAAAAATAAACAGAAGTATGGAGTCTTATTAAACAACTGATAAATAAATTTCCCTTCCACTATGGCATCAATATATCAGTGAAAAGTTATCTGAAAATAAAAAATTATTAGAATATAAATGAATGTAGCTCCTATCCTTAAGCGTAGCCGTTTTCTATTTTTTTAATTATTTACAAAATGGCGACGGACTGAAGTATTTTTTATTTTTAAATCTTTTTTTTTTCATTCACGCAGTTTTTTTAAATAGTAATTATTAAAATTTTTCAAATTGGCTACGTACAACGTTAGGCACCGTGATTGATTACAAATATAAAAAAAAATTAAAAATTGATCGATATTTTAAGTTTTTAAGTTAAAAATTTAAAATTCTTAAGAAATTTTAAGTTAAAATTTAACCTGCTTATTTTTGAAAATATATGCTTAAGAAATGCTTAAATAACTGATAAAAATACATCAGTAAAAAAGGCAATTTTTAAAATATTTGAACTGCTTTGGAAATAAAATACACTTTTAAAAGAATAAATTTTACATAGGAAAACTTTGATAATAATTCAAATACGTTATCCAAAGCAAGTCTGATTTTTCAAAAATCTCTTATTGTAATTTATCAATTTTAACAACAATTAAAGAGTAAATTCACGTATTTGCTATCTCAGACACGGAAAAAGAATCTTTTTCGAATGATATCATTTACATTGCTATCATTTACAATGAAAAGCAGGAATCTTAAAAACTAGTTTACTATGTCAATCTTTTATGTTCGGGTCCAAGGTATGTATTTTACATATAAAATAAATAAAAATTTAAAAATAAATAATAATAAGGTAGTAAACAACTCGAACCAAGTTTAAAAATAATATTTAATTTTTCCAGTTAAAATTTTTAAAAGATTTTAAATCTTTTTCGATATTCTTTTTTTTTCATTAGGTATTTAAACTTTTATTGTATCTTATCGATGAAAGTTAATGCGCCAACAGAAATTAATAAAACACCGTATTAGTATTAATTTATTACATCTCAGAATATAATAGACCTAATAGTAAAAATTCTTTATGAATTAATTTGGTAATTTAGAATCTGAGCTGAATTAATCATATTCTATTAAATATTCGTCAACATCGACTGAATGTTTAATTAGTAAATATTCATTGTAGATCCTTTCTACAAAGTTGTCTATATTATATTTCTAGTACATAATAATTTAAACAACTTTTAAATTGGTTGATTATGTTTTAACAAAATTTGTAACATTTCAACCGTAACATTTATTACTATCTACAATATAATATTGAAATATTTTCTACAAAAATTTTTATTGAAAATTACTACAAATTGAAGAACCCCATACTAAAAGAATATCTACAAAATTTTATTGAATATTTAATTTATATATTAGTTGAGGAGCTTATAGATGTACCAACATGTCAATTTTTAAAATCTAATGAAATTACCCTTAATCAACGCGTGATTAATAATTGAAGCTGTTAATTTCTGATGCCATCAACAAAAACAAAAGTCATTATTGGTACCTATTCCAAATTAAAATATTAAAGTTTTTGAAAAATGGTTGTTCATAAATTTTATTTTATATGTTACAGCGTTGGTTAAAACCCGAAATCAGTTAAAACCCGATCTAACTAGAAAATTCTAGTTTCAACTAACCTCTCTAGTTAATTCTAGTTTTAACTGATATAAGTTTAGTTAAAACTAGAATTAACTAAACTTACATCAGTAAAAACTGGAATTAACAGTTTGCTATTAGTATATTACTAGTTTGGTAAATGTTAGCAAATAAATTTGTATTTTGGACTGAAAATAGAAGAAAACACTATAATTTTAATTTTTTTTTAAGTTTTTCAAAAATATTGTTTTTCTTCATACTTGTAGTACCTCATATATAACCTCATAAATTCTAGTTTTAACTAAACTTATATCAGTTAAATCTAGATTTAACTAAAGAGCTTAGTTAAAACTAGAATTTACTAGTTAGATCGGGTTTTAACTGTAACATAATATAAGATTTAATAGAACCATTTTATGTATAGTTAAGTTCAGAAATTAATAAAAGCGTATACTTATAACAAAATTATACGTAGGTTATACAATATATATGTATATTACGATGTTAATTACACCTTTTCTTAATTAAAAGGTGGATGCTTATTAACACCGTATACTTACCCCTGGGATTCTTCTAGTAAGAATCCCTTTTGCTCGCTCAACCGGTTTTCCTAAATTTCTTTATGATTGAATTTTCACTAAGTTTTACGATTGGTTGTTTTGAGATAAAAGGACAAATTTCAAATTTTACACAATTATATAATATTGATCAACGACACAAAAATAAGAAGGTACATCAGAAAAATAAAAAAAAGTAATCACTAATACGAATCGCGTCCCCAAAATTCCTATACTAAGGCACAAAGCAAAATTAAGTCAAAATATTTTGTTTTCAATTTACATTTTTCAATTGTTTTTAATTTCTGCAAAATTTAATTTTGCTTTCCTACAAAATTTATATAGACAAATAATAATGGTTTTTACAAAATTTAAATTGTTTAAATCAATAAGAAAAATGTATCACTGAACCTTATTTCCTCCGGACTGTGTTCTATCTTTCTCGATTGCTCATGGGTTCCCAAGCTTCTTCCAATTAATTATTTTCATTCATTTCCAATGTTCCCATCCAAATTTTGTAAACTGCATTCCAAATTAAATCAATCCACATAAATAATTTCTAGTTCTTCTTTAAAACTTCTTTTTCATTTACCAGCTTCAATTTATTCACTGAATACTTTTAATCGTTATTTCTCTTAGAGCCAAATTTAATTTTTACTTTGAAAATGGGTGTGATTTTATCTTTATCACCACTGTTTTTATAATTACGTCTTTACTCTTGCAAAGCTCGTGAGCAATTGATTTGTTTGAGTCCTTGCTTATCCTTATCAACCTTCTCTTAGGAAACCTTCCTTTTTAATTTTTCAGTTACTTGATCAACATTTTTATTTACCAAATTATTTTATTTGAAACCGTGGATTTTACACCGTGCTTTTGATTTTTTTTTAATTTAAAATTTGTTTTGTTTGATTAAGTTTTCTAAATTTTACTTTGTCTAGTTAAAATTCAACCTTTTTGAATTATTTTCATTTAAAATCCCTTTATACTCCTTCCCTCAAGTTATCACCGCAATATATTGTACTCTCCTACTGCTGTTTTTAAAAATTATTAGAAAAAAAAAACAAATTAAAAATCATGGGGGAAAACTCTACACGCAAATAGAAGGGCACAAACTCGATTGCTCCGGCCAGCCTTTTTAACCAAGAAATATAAAAAAAACCAAAACGATATGAATACTTTGATAACACAAATTTTTAATCTTATAATAATAAAAGGAAAAAATTTTTCGCAGATAAAAAATAAATCATATAACACTTTGGTTATTTGGTTTGAACCAAAGAAATACAATTCAAAGCCCACGATCCACTTAACGTGTCTGTAAGCAGATACTATTACATTCAAAAATAACCTACTGGTCACAAACACCTCGAGGAAATAAATTTTATAAATGTAAAAAAATAAAAACGTTGGGTACCTTTTATCTCTTCAAATAATCTTCACGACCAAACCAACTGTATTTCTGTTATCCATATCACTCGTGTAAAAAAAAAACTGATAAACCCCAAATGGAAATTATTGACAATAGCCAACGGTTTTTCATTAGCTGCAAAATTATTCAGTGATCCAAACTTGACATGACTGCGACGTAACTAAAATTCTTATAAAAAAATAATGGCATTCCAAAACTCAAACTTTTGCACATCGGCTTTTAAAATATGGAAATCTTGAATATCCAATTCAATCACAGGATATGCACCACGTTGTGATGCTCTTGAAAAATCAATGCAGTCCAAAAATACAAAATTCAGTCCAAATTTTCATCCAGGAAAACTCAAAAAAAAATTTAACCAGAGGAACACAAAAATGAACGTCCAACCTACTTGACGTCTCACCAAAAAGTCCTCGATATTTCCGGCTCTTCTGCCCAACTTTCAAAATCAAAAATTTCCACTTTCCGTTTAATTTCTTACACACTTACACTTTTAAATTCCTAACTTTTACAAATTTAACAAACTGAATGAGAATTGAATTAAATTTCCTCCAATTGGAATCGTTGGCTATTCAAACTTTAGAAAAGCACAAGCGCCTTATTAAAAAAAACCAAAGTGCTATGTTTACTTCTTTACAACAGAAGTCTAGAAAATAAAGAAAACTGCGCAACAAAAAAATAAAAAAATTTTTCTTTCAAAATTAATAAAATCTTTCAAATCAAAAAAAAAAAAATAAAAATTATCATTCATATCGCTTGTTTTCTATTTTGTGTTTTGTTATACGACAATATATATTACAGCTCTACAGGCCTAGAACGCCCATGGCTTCATTCCCTGCCTACCTAACCTGCCTTGTAAACTCTCGTGTGTGACGCAGCCGTATCAACGGTAATGACGTCGACACAAATATCAGGGATCTCCACAGGAGTGTGGATGCCCACCGGAAGACCGAGCCAAGAAATTCTGTGCAATCCGCGATTTGAACCCAGAATTTCTGCTCTAAACTCAACCAGCGATCACATCACTCCACTGCTGTGGCTTATACAAAATATTAAGATTAAATGTAGTTTTCAAGTTCAAATGAAAGAAATATTGAAATAAACGTCATTTTTTAATTCAATACTTTAAATTTTTTACATAGTTTTCAAATGTGGTGGTACGTATGTATGTATGTAGGTACGTACTTCCCAGTACTGTAAAATCAATCATGCATCGACTTTTTCTTCTCCTCATGACAAACCTTGAAATTGAAAAAAAAAACAACCATTAACAGTGAATGGCGGTTCTTAAGTATTTTTTTCGCAATTAATGGTAATCGTGTAAAAAAATTTATTTAAAACTAAAATGTTGAAACTTGTGGAATATCTGATATCGATAATAATGTATCGATAAACTACATCTATATGTCGCCGTCAAATTTCATAATGCATCGTTTCATGAAATATGTTGTCCGTTCATAATTATAACGCCGGCAAGTAGTGTAATGAGTTAAAAATGACCCCGCTACGGCCTTATAGGTTTTGGGTCCCAGTCAAATTTAACCATAATGTAGGATATTGTAGTTTATAACATGCTGATAAAAAGTGTCCATGGGCACAAAGTCAAAAAATGGACAGTTTCCGAGATATAAGGCGTTACAAAGTTTGTCCAGTCATTCTACGAAAGACACAATGATAAAGTCAAAATCGATACTACCCGAAAACAAAAAATAGGGCTGTGTAGATGAAAGAATTTTAAAAAAGATAGAATTTTTTGCATCGCTTTAGCTAGTGTATTACATAACCTAAAAAATTAAACAAAGTCGAAAATGCGGTTTCTTGCGATTTAAGAAAAAAACAAAAACGGCAAATTTTGACGGCATTTTTTGTTTTTCTCAGAAAATAAATAATGAATCAGTATTTTAACTTTCTACAACTTATTTTCTACAACTTTTTCATTTAACTTTTTTTTTTGTTAAAAAATTCATTTTTTTTTAATTTCAAGAAACCGCTTTTTCGACGTTGTTTAATTTTTTAGGTTATGTAATACACTAGCTAGAGCGATGCAAAAAACGCTATCTTCTTTAGAATTTTTTCTTCTACACAGCAGTATTTTTTTTTCTAGGTTGTATCATTTTTGACTTTATCATTGTGTGTTTCATAGAATGACTAGATTAACTCTTTAATGCCGTATTTCTCGAAAACTGTCCATTTTTTGGCTTTGTGCCCATCGACACTTTTTATCAGCATATTATGAACTACCATATCCTAAATTTTGGTTAAATTTGACTGGGACCCAAAACCCATAAGGCCGTAGCGGGGTCCTTTCAGTAATTGACTGCAATTTTCATGTAACAAGTATCTCCAACTCTGGCAAAATGCGTAACTTTCTTTATGATTCAATGTTGCTTTATTTGCTGAAAAATAAGTCAAGTAATGTAAAGCGTTTCTTAAATTTTTTTAATTTAAATTATATAAGTAAGGTATAATGGGTTTAATAAGGCTCAACATGTAATAAAGGCTCACTGCAATATGTTAGCATAGTTTTTTTGACAAAAAATAGTTTATGTTAGGTGGGCCTTATTACCCTCTTATATACCTTATATTTATTTATTATAGCAGTTGGTGTTTCACATGCAGATAAAAAAATGTGTAAAATTAAAAAACATTTAAATTAAAAAAATATTCTACTAAAACATTATTAAATTGTTAATGTTTAACTTGTGATAATAAATTAATAAATAAAATATTTAAAAATGTATCGAGTTAGCAAATGAAATAATTAAATTATTTTATCGGAGGTGACGTAACGGGCCAAAGCCTAAAACATAAAGAAGAAGAAGTTAAATTAAAGCTTAAATAAAAATATATTTAGGTCGGGTTGCACCAACGTCTATTAAAATTGGCATATTAAGCGCTATTATCATAATAGCTACTACTCTGTTAAAATTATTTTAATAACGTTATTAGGCTATTAGTTTAATATTTTTATAATTGCTAAGGCAACGCTATTGTCATTGTCAAAACTTTGCAGTTAGAACTGCCCTTATAATGGTGTATTTTCACGTTAATTTTCATTTCTAATAAAAAATGCATTCTAAGTTGTCTTTTTTCAATCACATTTTATATACACAGGGAGTAAATTTATTATTTTCAATATACCGTAGCAATTTGTTAGATTTTTGAACATCTCACGAAGTGAGTTTCTTGCTGAAATCATTGCATATTGGAATTGTATAACGGCCACAGAAGATGTAAAAAAGTAAAAAAATTTTTACATCGCCCGGTCCTATAAAAACATTTTCATAAGCGACAAAGTTTAAAATTTATGCCCACAAAATTGTAAAGCTTGAGAAAATTACCTCGTTTTTGATAAGGCTTGTCCAAAATATTAATATTTCTATCTTTCGCTTGCTTCCTTGAAAAAGTTTTGTTGTTTAAAAAATTTATTTCAAAATTCAACGATTACTTGTCAACTTCGATGTAGTTCATAACCTAAAAATCTATTATTTATGTCAAAATATATGTAAAAGTTATTACCCTGTTAAACTATTACCCTGTTAAATTTTTTTGCGTTGCACCAACATTTTTCTCAATTAAAAATCTCATATTAGTTATTATGAAATTCAACAATGGTCGCCATACTAATTTGACATTTCTCGCTTGTTTAAATATTAATTTTAGGTTAATACAGTAGCGTATCTATATAATATCTATAAAAGGGAAAATCAAGTACTATCCAAGAAGATGCAAATGTTGAAAAATTAATAAAAAAATTTTAAATATTAACTTAACTCTCAATCCTAAACTCCTGAACTATTCCTAGATCTGCCACTAGGTAAATGTGTACGTAATTATTAAAAATATATCATGGAAATTAACGAAAAAAATGTAAAGGAAAGTTCTTGAGCAAAATATATAAGCAGAAATTGCAACAATCCAAGTCATCATTTTTATAAAAGAGACAATATCCTATAATTTTTGCATCACGCTTTGATTTTCTTGGCCCAATAGTAGTTTTCAATATCCAGTGGCAAAAAGTGAAGTAACTCTTCGTTTGCTTTAGCACTCAATCAGAAAACAGTTTTCTAACTGCAATAATTTGAAGACTTTAATATTTGAAAAATATTATTAAATACGAATTCTTTTCAGTGGTAATGAATAACCTTTTCTTTTCTGTATTAACGACAACATAATATTACTGTCATAATATTCACATATTGTGAGTAAATCCATAGAGGAATATTAACTACTCAAAATGTGAGGCTTTAGTAACAAATTAACAAATTTATATCTTCATCTGTACTCGAAAAAGAAATTGTAGCTGACATTTTCTACTCATAATAATATAATTTTGAATTCAGCGATTAATTTTTCAAGTTCTATGTACTACATAACTTAAAAATCTTTTTTTTTTTATCAAATTTTTTCTAATAAAATTTCAACTTAAAATTTTAATTGACCAATTTTGGCCAATTTGCTTATTATTAAATTTATTACCCTGTTAAACTAAGTCGCAATGGTGCAACGCATTTTTTTGGTAACTAAGGAATTTTTATTAAATATTTAATAATTTTGCTAATAATTTCCTTAATAACTGTTGTTGCGAAGGAAACTGACATATGTCATTCATTTTAATTGAGATTTTAATCTAGTAATAAGTTAAGTCTCGTTGGTGCAACGCATCTTATGTCAAAATGTCAATTTTTAATCTAGTAATAGCTTATTACTCTATTAAATCCTTATTATGCGTTGGTGCAACCGGACCTAAGAGGGGCATTTTTTTCAGGGCCCTTTTAATTTAATCAACAGATGGCGCCTACTTAAATATTTTTATTAAATAAGAGAAATTTGCTGTATTTAAAATATAGCAAATTCGTTGAGATAATACTATTTTATAAACAATATTCTTGATCTTAAGCTATTTTGAGTTTGAAATATTTATTTATAAAAACACAATTCATAATTAAAGTTTAATTATCTTCTTTTTCAAGTGAGTGTGTTCTGACATACTCAATACGAACTCAAAATAGCTTAAGATCAAGAATATTGTTTATAGAATAGTATTATCTCAACGAATTTGCTATATTTTAAATATAGCAAATTCCTCTTATTTTATAAAAATATTTAAGTAGGCGCCATCTGTTGATTAAATTAAAAGGCCCCTGAAAAAAATGCCCCTCTTAAATAATTTAATTATTTTATATGTTAATTTGATACATTTTAAAATACATTATTTTTATTAGAACATGATAAACACAGTAAAAAAAAAAAACAAACATTAAAAGTCATTTTTATTGGTATTTCTTTTTAGATGGCTTGCAGAGATATTTTAAATAGGTATTTTTGGCCAAAATTTCAAGATACTGCAGCGACTGATTGCAGCGAACAGAAACTAAGTCAACTGAAAGAAATTGACCATAAAGCACTGATTGAAATACCAAATTACTAATTAAATCATGGAAAGAAAATACGTAACATGACCTTTAAGTTTGTTTCATTATTTGGCGGAAAATAATGTAACGTAGAATGATAAGGAAGTTACACATTTTACCGAATTTCCATTGTTTTGTTACACGAAACGCCATCATTTATTGAAATCTTTAACTCATTATACTACTTACCGGTGTTACATGGTCTAACGATATGTTTCATGAAACGACGCTTAAATATTTGACGCCGACATATATTATATATGTATATGCAAGTTATTTCAATAACTAATAAAAAAAACTTATAGGGAGAGATAGCAGATGCTTTCTGATTTCTGAATAAAGAAGATGAAAACATTATAATTTTTGTCCAAATCCAAACTCATTAAATAATTTTTCTTATTTTTACCTACCTTAAAATGTTGATCGCAACTACTGATTTGTTAGTGTTAACACTAAAAATCATTCGATTCGTTTTTAAAGAGTGCAAAATTATCTACATTTTTATCTTAACAGCATTTCAGTCATCGACAATATAAAGCTGCCTTATGCGAATTTTGAATGTTTTGTATTGCAGAACTTGATGTTGACTGAAAGCAATTATATAAGAGCTATAAAGATGAATAACGCAATGTAAATTTATATGTATCAAAAAATATCTTATAAGTAGATAGCAGCACTCTTTTGTGTGATCTACTTTTGAAATGCCGGTTATTTATTAGGTTATAATTATTGTGTTTTTGTCATTATGTAGCTTTCTTTGGTTTATCACAGATGTCGCAAATATAATTTTAAATTCGTTTATTCGGTATTTTTAAGGTTGTTAAGAATGGCGGTGAGAATAAGTTGTGGTGGGCACTCTGTCCTATGCTAAATACACAAGATAAAGCAGGATAAAAGTATCCATTGCCAATTTAGGTTTGTAACTTTGCTAGAAGTGTGAGTTATCCTTGTTAGAAAGAAAGAAACGGAACGATACAAATACGATTTAATAATTTAGTTGTATAGCAACGCATTATATACTGCGTGGACACTGTAACAAAATTTGTGACATATTAAAACCTATAACTTTGGACATCTTTACAGCTCTTATAATCATTGCTGAAAGCTAGTTGTAAAATTTGATTTCCATAAACTTTATATATTGATGTTATCAAGAAGCTTTGCTTGCTCTTATTAAAATTATTTTTTACTATTTAGTGCCCTTTGGCAATTTCAATAAGAGGTTTTTTTAAATTTTTAATTTTTTATTTAATTTTTTTATTTTCTAATTTTTTAGTCATAATTTTTCAAATACAGCTTCTGTTTTTAAACCAATATAGGTTCACCCTATCAGCATTCTCAAATTATGTGTTTTAGATGTCTGATACTTCACCCTGTATAAATCATTACGACGAAAAACTTTACCCTGAATGCGGTCCTTAAAAATGAAATTTAGAATTTTTTGAAAAATTTTAATTTACGTTCATTTTTTTGAAAAATAATATCATCCGAATTGTTCTACGTCAATAGAATAATAATAACTAAATTATGTTTTTTTACCAAAGAATATCGATACTCAGAATGGTAGTTGTTAAAGTTTTTATTTATACATAATTACAATTTTACACTGGTCCTTACACCAGTAATGTGCAACTAAGCTGGAAGAAATTGTTTGTGTTATTAATAATAATTATTATAGGTAGTAATTATAATGCAGGTATTAAGTTATGCTAAAAGTTCCAAAGTGTCGATACACTTTTGGTTTGTCTAAATGCACTAGCATTATGTGTAAAAGATTACTGTTTATTTTAATATTTCAACGTAAACTAAGCGAATCTTAAAATTATATAAAAAATAAATTTAATTTGTTTGTTTCAATATTTCAATAAACGTACTTTATTACTCAAAATTTGTTATACTTAATAAATTTTTTTTTAAATGTATACTCATTGTGACGATTGCATCGCAAATAAATAACACAAAATGTTTATCGTCTCATCTCAATAGTTACAATGACCATGAGGTATATTACACAATAGTACAATAATGAGCAAGATGAAAAGGACATTATCATGTTTTATTTGTACCTAGTAAGATACTGTTGATAAAAAATATATATGTGTAAACGATAAAGCAAATTTATTGTTATATTATCTGGTTATAACGATCAATTGTTGTTTGTTGCCAATAATTGCGGCTGCTTATTATTTGAAAACCTGCACATTTTCCGTTTAACTTTATTTCTTTTGAATTTTACATCTGAATTTGGATACCTAAGATATAAATAAATAAAGGTAACACCACAGCATACAAGAATTTGATTTTATCTCATTAGTAAATTTTTTTTTCAGAAAAATATGATATTAGTATTAATAGAATTATTAAACAACAAAATAAATTTTTTTTTCTTAATACAAGAGTTATTTAACCACTTCAAGCCCACGTTAATTGGGGATGGTAAATGTTAAACAAGGATGTGAACATATTAATAAATTACACCTAGAGTAAATTAAACAAAGACACGGCGAACGTGGAAGTGGACGTACACAAGTATAATAAATAATAAGAAAAGAAACTTTGTTTTTCTTGTGTTTGTGTTTTAATATTTTAATATTTAATATTTTAGTTCCAAAAGTGTCGATTCACTTTTGGTTTGTCTAAAAAATTGTGATATATTTTATTATTGTGATTTTGAAAACCTCATAACAAGCCGTGCTATTTTATCGATTTTGATTTGAAATCTTTATTTTTTTTATTATTATTACTTACTATTGTCTTAAGAACCCTTGTCTTAAGAAAAGAAGAAACAGAAAAATGTAGTTTTGGTAATCTTTCCGCCTCTTTCTCTCTGCAACTTTGAATTATCGAGTGTTGGACTCCTATGAGTTTGAATTAAAATTTTTACAGATTTTTTAAAGATTTAAAAGATTTTAAAGATTTTTACACAATTCCAAAGTTACAAAATTATGTTTTCTTTTTTATGGGCAGTTGGTGGTCGTTTGTGTTTTGGTAAAATAAAAAAGAATAAAACCGCAAATCATAAGAATAATTAAAACAATAATTATTGTCCAAATCTTAGTTTTAAAAGATGTTACGATGTTTCCAAAAGTTCTAAATATTTAAATAGAGTTCCCAATACATTTTGGAAATTGTTGAGCTCGTTTAACTCAGTCAGATTTAATTTTAAATTTTTATTAATACCTAGAATTTTTGCATCACTTTTGTTTAGTTGCATCACTATTTATCATCATTTCAAGTTTGATGATTTTGAAGTTCATGCTTGAATTTTGGTGGTTTGCTAACTGGCACTTTAAAATTACTGGTTAATAAATATTGTAGTATATTATATAAGTTCCTTTAAATGTAAATTTGTTGAAAATTTATTGATAAAATTTTGTTTTAGTCAACATTATACTAATAATAACAAATATTTAAATATATAAATTATTAAGACACTCATATGTAGTCAGGACAATCCTAAGTGAAATAAAAAACTCACAAGGAAAATTATAAAATTATAAATACCTTATCTACCGGATGACATGTTTCTATCTCATTCACGATTCTATCCGTGAAACTGATCTCCTCAGACTCATACCAGTTAAATAAAAATACAAAATTATTTACCAGTTAAAAAAACTCTAATTCCTTTAAAGTTAACTGTACGATGGATTTGTAATAATGAAATTAAGTAATGTAGATGTGCAAGTCAAAAAGTGGTGATATGTAAATGAAATTCTGGCTTTTCTACATAGTTATGATTATGATGAAGATCGCACCCAAAATCACTGATAAATTATTTTCTAAATTTTGCGTTATTAAATTTTCTAATTTGCAGACTTGTTGGATTTACAAACAATTTCACTGCCAATTCTAAAATATTATTATTAGAGTTAGTAAATCTATCTTTAGGCATTAATTGAAATTAATTTAATTATATTGCGTCAATTGATCAAGAAATGTGCTAAAACAAAAATCTCCATAAATTATCGAGCCACTTAAACAAAATACAACATTTGTCAGCGCTGATCAGCTAACTCTTCTAAATACCTTGTGTAAAATTAACAAAAGAGCTACATAATCACCCGAATGTGTTGAGTTTTCAAAGTTACCACCATATAATTTTTATAGTATTTTTTATTTTCAATTTTAATTTTTTAAGTTTTTTTTTTTAATTTTTTTTACGCCATATTTATTTTACAGTACAGCATAGTATCTTTTACAATAATTTAAAGAGTTTGCAAAGATTTGAAATATATTATTTTATTTTGTCTTATTAAATCAGGTTAAATGCCGAAAGAAATTTATTCACCAAATATGGTCCATAATATCACTTTCATCTAATTGTAAATTTTAAAAAATGAAATTTAACATTAATAATAATTGGTAAAAAACAGTTGTATTAATAGATAATCACTAACATATTTCGGTAAATCGTAACGATTTTATTCGTAAGATTTATGGTAATCTAAAATGGTAATATAAAAATATTTATTGGTAATACCCCTGAATCAAGGGTATTATGTATCACCAACGTTATCATAAAGGTGACAGTTATGACATAAAATAAAGTTTTTCGATAAATCTTACCAATGAAATCGTTACAATTTACCGAAATATGTTATAACGGTCACCTTTATGATAACGTTGGTGATACATAATACCCCTGATTAATACAGTTCATAAAATGGATGGATGTTAAAATATAGATACTCGTATTTTAAAAATTTTTATCAAGTGAAGAAATGCATTATCCATTTTAAGAACTGGACAACAAAAATGTGAAGAAAATTAGTTTGCATGATATGATTCCATTTCATGAACATGTTCATTTTGTGGAAATTTTTTAGGAAATATAATAAAGTAATTATTATAATAATAGAAGTACTATGTAAACAATGAACAGTAGCACACAATTCTAGAATTTTGAATTTTCATATATCGTCATAAAAAAAGGCGGACCTTATTTTTTGTATATTATACTGTATATTGTATATAGACAGTATATTTTATTATTATCAACTTTGCTCTATTTTTGTATTTGGTTTTATTTCTATGATTCTGAAGTAGAGATAACAATTTTCCAAGGTGAATTTGTTAAAAAAATTTCTGGAAATATCACTTATTTTAGAAAGTAGGTACTTAATTATTATCGTAGGGACCGCCGTGGAACGAGATGAATAGCAGTGATATTTAATTTTAGCGCATTGTATCCTTTTTTGTCGGAAAACTGCGAAATCGCCGACAGGCTTAAAGCAACGATCACTACCAGAGATATATAAAAAAAATTCAAATAAAATTTTTTTTAGTGACTTGAGGAATTGCCGCTATTAACAAAAAGCAAGGCTTTAGCAGAGATTTTGAACTATTATATTATAATTACCTAGATACATAACTCTGTATACTTTGTGTATCAAAAACTGAAACTTGGCCATTTGTATTTTGGTATGTTAAGAGGGGCATTTTTTTCAGGGCCCTTTTAATTTAATCAACAAATGGCGCCTACTTAAATATTTTTAATAAAATAAGAGGAATTTGCTATATTTAAAATATAGCAAATTCGTTGAGATAATACTATTCTATAAACAATATTCTTGATCTTAAGCTATTTTGAGTTCGTAATATTTATGTATAAAAACACAATTCATAATTAAAGTTTAATTATCTTTTTTTGTAAGTGAGTGTATTTTGACATACTTAATACGAACTCAAAATAGCTTAAGATCAAGATTATTGTTTATAGAATAGTATTATCTCAACAAATTTGCTATATTTTAAATATAGCAAATTCCTCTTATTTTATAAAAATATTTAAGTAGGCGCCATCTGTTGATTAAATTAAAAGGGCCCTGAAAAAAGTGCCCCTCTTAACAACACGACCAACACGACAATTTCACACAAACACGAATTACCTTCCGAATTACAAGCCGATTGCACCCGAAGTGAATTGAAATTGGTTATCTTTACCAAGCTAAAAATGGCGACCGACCACGTGACTAAGCTTCACTTTTAAATTGCGAGTTAGTCATGTAGGTAATTATAATATAATAATTTAAAATCTCTGAGTTTTAGGCATATCTGAAGGTGAATTATGGCCAAAAATCCTTGTTAATGTGGATGTGTTTATCCAGCACTAAAAACAGGCTAATAGTGATATTGATTATGCCCATGTAGATACTATACCAAACATTATCCATTCTTATATATTGACACTATAAAACAATCTTTACTATACGATACCTCGTAAAATGGAACTATACAAGCGATTTAAAATTTTTAAATTTTTTAAACTGAAAATAGAACTATAATTTTTGGAACCTTGTCAGTTTTAAGATAAAACTTATAATTTTCAATTATTGAAACCATGTTAAAGTTAGTTTAATTAGGAGTTTTATATTATACAGCAATTGTTTTCTTCGAGATACAGCTAAATTGTTCTCTATTGGTGTATGTTGAGGCATTTGTATACAATCTAACTTAAAAGTACCCAGATTCCTCTTAAATTTTTGTTTTAAAAAGATTTAAAATAAACCAGGAAATTACTAACAGTAGGTACAAATTTCTTGAATACGTATTATACATATAGGTAATGATTCTCCAAAGTTTTAAATTTTTATCTGGTTCTCTCCCAGGGATATTCATTTAACATTAAATTTTTATTCTTAAATTTTGAAAAGTTTTAGAAAAACATTAGGGTTAGTTTTGCGGTTAATACCTATTTGGTACGCAAGCACAACTTCAATTCATTAAGCTTTTTACGTTCTAAGTAGAACATGACTTTTCCCTTTTTGGGAATTACAAATCCGATTAGTGGGGTGGATTACTCCCATATTACCTATTTTCGATAAATCAATATCTACTTCACCACACCGTGTGGATGTCCACTGAAAGGCCGAGCTAAGAAATTCTGTATGGTGCGCGATTTGAACCCAGAATTTCCGCTCTGTACTCAACCAGCGGTCACATCACTCCACCACTGTGGCTTTAAGCACAACTGGTTGTGTTTAATAATAAATAAATTGGTTATTATTATTATATAGAGGTTAACGGAAGAAGAGATGATCAATAAGTTATTGATGAGTCTTAGCTGATCAATTATTGTAATGTTATTCTTCTATATAAATTTTGATTTCTGTTAATGTATGTATTAGTGATCAATAAATCAATTATTATTATTATTATTATTAAATTACCTATTCAAAAATACTGAGTGGTATGTTTTGTACATATTTATACACAAAACTATACGTTTAGCAGCAGCTCTGAAATATTCATATTCTGCAGTATTAATCAAAAAATGAAATAATCATTGATGTTATACTTATTTTCAATAATTAACTGAAAAGAATTATTAAAGAAATCTGTGATTTGATGAAGAAAATTTTTTTTTGTAATTATTAACCACAATTTATCATTTTAACATTCAAAATAAATACCACTAAATCCTTTCTTAATCTTTTACAGTGAAATAGCAACATAAATAACGGAAAGATAAGATCATAAGTAAATGCGACCTATCAAATGTGTAAGGCGACGACGCTCCTGATGTTAACTCTATCTGCGGGTAACGGCTGCAGCACCCCGTGGTGCACCCCAACTGCGATATAAACACGTGGTCTATGGGAACAGCAGCTCTTTTATAATCATTCTAATCGGTAAGGATTTTGCACAACTAATCAATCATTATTTGATTAAAAGACAAATTTTATCGGTATAAAAAATTCTAAAAATCTGTTAACGTGCTAATGTATCATTAATAACTAATTAGTTCACTTATTGCACTTAAACATAATATATCGATAACGATATTAAATATAATACCATTTACCAATTTAAGTAGTGGGGAACTTTGGACAGAAGATGTTTATAAAACAAATTTATATTGATCAACGTTTCAAAGATTTATTCTTTCTTCTTATTCAGGATCTAGAAAATTAATCGTCTACAATCCACAATTAGCGCAACACTTCCCAAACAAAATTCCCCACTACTTAAAATGGATATAATCAATGATATGGACGCGATTAACAAACGTTACGTTATATCATATATTAAAAGTCAAGAAAAGGTTTAAAAAGTGTCTTGAACTTACATAATATTTAAAAATTTACTATATTTACTAATAAAATCATTGTAATATCACAAGAAAAGAAAACAAAAATGTACAAACGTGATTTATTATTCAATCCTTCCTGCCAAAAATAAATATCATCTATTTAAATCATTTTACAGCAAAATTATATTAACAAATACATTATTATTTTATATTAAATCAACAGCCAACTATGAATTTTAATTTAAAAAAAAGCTTAATACTAAAAATTTTTCTAAGGGTTGAATTGTTAAGTGTATAATGTGTGATTGACTGAATGGGCATTTGCTGGGATAGACAATTGCTTTTTTGCTACTATCTTGTTACTGGTACTAGATACGTTGACTAAGGTTATTATAAAAATTATAGAGCTTGCAATTCTGCATATTTTTTGTCTTGTGTATTTTTTTCTAAAATTAATAGTTTTTCGTCAATTTCAAAGTATTAATGGTATTAAATTGACGAAAACGTTAATTTTCTACTCGTTATAACTCTGAAAATATTAATTTTACAAAAAAATCCATAAGAGGAAAAATATGCAGAATCGCACGCTCTACAATTTTTATAATAACCTTAGTCGACGTATATAGTACTGGTAACGAGATAGTAGCAAAAAGGCGATTTTCCACCTTTTCAAACTAAGATGGCGGCGCGAGAGACACCCCCTCAAGGTCGAAAACTTGGAATTTTATATTTAACTTACTTAACTGAACAATCATGCCAAATATAAACTTCCTTTTTCCTTTTCCAAGGTAAAAGTATAGTCCAGCCAACTTGATCAAGCGCCCAGCGTGACATGTACGTACTGTAATCGATGTATCTTCTAAACTAATTGAGATCCTACTCTGAAATTTTTTTAGCAAAATTTATAAATGTTAAGCTTTATTTAAAGTAAAAAAATTAAAATTAAAATGGTCAAAGTTATTAAAAAAAATATTTTAAATATTTACTTCCGGTTTAACACTAGAAAAAAAATTCAAATTTAAAATCTGATTTAAAAATCAAAAAGAACAGTCAATTTTCTATAAAAAACACTACATTTATTATTTTATTATAATTTACTTCAATGTGAAAATAAAATTCCAAATAAACCCTTTCGTCAATTACGTGAATTTATAACATCTCTTATCTTAACAACTAAACCTCAAATAAAAAAAATATTATGTGTACACGTTGATATCCCCTAGAAGTACAAATATGCCCAATATGAACGAAATTCACAACCTCACTTTTTTTTCATGGTCCGCTTCACGTGAAATGCCCCTGAAGTGGTAAGTAATAATAAATACTTTCACTTCAAGTACATAGGTTTAATTTTCAATTTTATGTGTGGAAATCATCTTTTGATCTGTTGATGTCTCTTGGAATTTTAAAATTTCAAGTATCTGCATATAAACAGGATATTTTAGTTTCTTTACAATTGAGTAAATTAAGTTTATGACAATAAAAACCACAGTAAAATTTTAATTTTAAGCTTTAATTTTTGTTTCTTTACAAATGTTTCACTTACTTTAGCTTCTATTCAATACCAATACAAGTTTTATTTATTACTTCAAATTTGAATTTTGCTGGTTTAAATTATTCAAAAGAATTTTGTGCCAAAATATATACAGATAGAAAAGAAGGCTTATTTGGTGCATAATCTATTACAAAAGCTAGACTGTACGTCCCTGATTGTTTTCTGTTAATTTCATAGTTAATTTCAAATAAGAAAACCGGGCAAAGCTAATATACAGAAACAAAAATCCGTCAGGTCTGTTTACACAACGGCACTAGCAGGCTCTCTCTCTACATCTACTGCGTAGCAAATTGGCTCCGCCTGGTTTTCTTATTTGAAATTAACTATACATGTTTTAAAAATAAGGTTAAAGATACATTTTTAAGAGTATCTTAAGCATTATGACTCAATATAAAATATTTTCATTTATTTTATGTTTATTATATTTATAAATTACAAATTTATTAAAAGTTAAGGATTTGAAGTGTTACAGAACGAGCGAGCAGAAATTTACAGATAATATTTAAACGATACCATACGATATACTGACACCTAGTAAGGTATGCAACTTGATGAATGAAAACGCCGTCTGCGTTAACCAAAAGTATAGCAGATCTAAAAAATTGGAGATGTGGAAATCACATGACTTTACCATACATTAATCTTATGATACGATATTATGTTTTGCTCACTACTTTAATACAGTTTACAAAAAAGTACGATTTACGATTTTGGCCGCTCTCTATTATTCGGCGCCCATGCGCAGTTTTCACAGTATATCTATGATCATTAAATTACAAACAAATAAATAAAAATTAAAAAAAAGCATCTCATTAATGCGCGTCACTAATTTACTCCCAATCTCACGTTTCCGTAGACCGATTTTAACCAAAATCTAATCAAATCCTTACCTTACCTGATAAAAATCATACTTACCGGAAAATTATTTCATCTAACAAAACTAGCCGTTATCGAACTTTTAAGTATTTTACTTGGGCCCAATGTCATCTCACGTGCAACACACCCACTTGTACAAAAATTATCACGAACTTTGTTGTACGAAGTGCGTGCGTAATTTAAAAACAATGTAAGTAATGAATAGACATAAATTCGTTACATAATACTATATTGTAATCTACACTATACCATAAATTATAAATTTACTATTTGCAATATAGACACACTGCTAACTTAATCATGGTAATTAATTTTTACACAAAGTTTCATAAAGTGCATGCACATATCAAAATTATTTAAATTACCATTAATCATTTTGTTTATCAAACTAGTTGATAAATAAAGTTATTTGCAAATATGTACATAATATTTTAAATAATATAGAGAACGATTATTAATTTTCAGTATGACAAAAGTCGACTACATCGCTTTTTAAATTTTCGTATTTCTAGAAATTAAAATTTTAATCTCTATTTAATTAATGAGATCTAAACAATTGAATTTAAAAAAAAATCTTTGAAACTTTAATTAATACGAGTTATTATGAAAATGATTCAAAATCAAATAAATTATTATCAATGAGTTATTAATATATAACATAATTTTAAAAGAAAATACAAGAAAAACTTACCAAATAATAATTTTAATTTTTTTTAGAAAACCACTACCTATTAAGGTTGTTTAGTATGTAGGTACCTACCATATTAACATATTTGTTATTTACTTGCTTTAAAATTATAATAGTTATTTTTAATATCAGATTTTGATATTTAATCCTACTACACAAACTTATTCAGTTTACTGAATTACCGTAATACCAATTTTTTGTAATTAAATATTTAGGGTGACTTTTATAGATCTAGTTTAAAATTTTAAACTGTAGTTTAACCAATCACAATAGTCAAAATTCGAATTTAAACCATAGTTACCGGTTAAACTTGCACTATACAAGTCACCCTTAGAGATATATTTAAAAACTAAGTAATAAATTTATTTTAGTAAATCAATTATTTAAATTGTTTAAATGTACTCAAAAGTTTTGTTATTTTTAAACGTAATATGCAGATGGATCTCGAGTCCGTATTGCTCCATACTACAAAGAAACGAGAGAAAAATGTAAAATATGTTGAAACATTTTTATTTTTTTGTCGTTAATCTTGAATGCGCTGTGATATATAATGTAAGGTCACAAAGAGGATGTTATAAATTGGAACAGAATGACTAACCATCGAAAAGTCACAACGGTGTTGTATAAATCTTCAAGAGCTACATTCCCGACTTTTAAAATATCACCTAAAGCAGGTTAAATTATTGAATCTAAACTGCACCTGTTTTTTTATTGTACAAACCATAGTGGTTTTAAAAAGTGTTTGACAAATATTATAGATTATGGGTAGGTATTGAATTTGTTTAACTTTTAATAGTTCGAGTGTATTATCCTATTATGTTGTATTATGATAATCACGATTTATTTTTAATCGAAATTATTTATATCTAAGAAAATCATTTTGCTATAAGCCATTTATGTAAACTAATTAATATAAACAATGAAAAACTAGTAAAAGGTGATGTAAAATATTGTGTGAATGAAGGTCGATGGTACAGAATAATTGCTTTAAATAATTAATGACTAATCATCTTTTTTTTTCTTAATGCTTACTATTTTTAAGGTTGAGTTGTTCATCAGTTCATTTTTATTAATAATGATAATAATAGTAACAAACAAATTACTTGTTTTATATCATTTACCTGTTTTCTTTTGTTAAAGATTTAAATGATTATAATTTGTTTTTCAAATTTTATAACTATTACTATTATTATTTTCAAATAATCTCGTAAAAAAAGAATTACTTATTACAAATTCAAACAACTTGTAGATATTATGTTGTACGAGTGAAATTTTATTTGAACTGTAATTAAAAACTTGAAAAGGAAAGATAAGTAGGTACTTCTTCAGAACGTAATTAAAAGTTATGAATAATTGAAATTTAGACATTATAATTGACATGTTATATTAATTAAAATAGTAAATACTTACTTCGGATAAGTACTTTAATAATGAAATTATATTAATTATTATAAAATTTATTTTAATTTTTATAGGGTGGTTCATTTAGTTGTATCGAATTCTACCAAAGTTTCTTATACTTAAAATTTACTTACACTGCAGGAAAACTTTTATAATTTAAAAAGTAATAATAAAAACATAGATTATAAATTTGAGAAAGATATGCAATCTCTTGATAAATTTTGTGCCATAATTAATTCAAAAAATGTACTAAAATTGTTAAGATGCGTTTACACGCCATTTAAATGTTCTTTAGACGCGCTTACATGGTGGTCAACTAACCGATTAGTCAAATTGGTACCGGTTTGCATAATTGTTTTAGCGTCTAAACCATACTAGATATCTAAACGTACCTTTGCAATTTTGGATCGCAAAAAGTAGTAAGTAATACCATCTTCTATTTTTAGGAATAAATTAATTATTGCACAAATTTCCGTCAAGGTTGTATATATCTATTCTAAATTTATTATCAATTAATTAAATCTACTGTGATTCTTTTTTTGTAAAGTATTTCATAAAATAGCCATAAAAGTTATATTTTAAAAATTAAATATTTTCAAAAATATATTAGCAATTATTTCACTGTAAGAAATATTTGTAAATGATTTATTCGATTTTATGGCAAACAGTGAACTTCAAGGCTTTTGACCTTTTTGAAGGATAGTATTGACAATATAAAAATGTTTATTTTCAAATAATTTTAAATGTACATGTAATGGCATGCACTTATAATTTCTCTGTGGCGATGTAAGTTGAGTAAATCATGCGTAACAATAAATTATTAAAGCAATAATCTCTAAAAATGTTAAGTACTTTATCTTTAAAAATAAAACCAAACATAGAAAAATATAGAAGCACCCCTTAAATAACATATATACGGTACTGGCAGTTAAAAGGTTAAATTCCAACAGGATGTATTTTTGAACGTAAATTTAAATAAAATATTTTTGAAACTATATCTTCATATTTTATACTTATTCAGACAACACTTAGTATGTATTGAACTTAAACTATCAAGTTTTAAAACAATTAAAACTTTTTAATTTACATTTTAATTTAAGGTACGGTAGGTTAATTTATGATAGAATTTGGATACTTATAAAATAAATTATCATTTAAATTATTAATATACTACTAACGAATGTAACTGATTGTCGAGTTCTCTATTAATTTTAGTCACTTTTTTAAGAGTATCGAAATACGAAGAAAATAAAATCTAGGATAAGATTAAGTACGGTTTTACTTCAAACAAATTATTACAACACGTTTGAACTATTGGTAAGTGTAGAAATATGTCGCAATCCTTCAACGCACTGATAGAGATAATTCTATATATATTTTAAATGTCAAACTACAAATAAAGCGAATTCATGTTCCACCATGTTCAACTGGTTCAAAGAGATGAGTGCCTCTCTATTTTTTTATGTTATACACATTATTATGTTATGCAGGTATGTGGATACTTAATACCTTAATAAACCTAAATAAAAAAGAAATAATCTAATAAACAGTAACAATAGTACATATTTTATAATTATTAGGTATTCAATAAAGAAATTATTATTTAAATTAATAGGTATTAAGTTTTGTTTACGGTCGTCCTTAGTCGTGTAGACGCTCACGGCTCTGCCTTTGGCCTCATGTTAGTAATAATAATAACAATGTTACATAAATTTTGAAATAACTTTTTCATCAAGTTGTCTATTGTTAAACAGCTCTGTATGGATAAAAAGTCTATAAAAACTTTAATTATCTCAAAGATATTTTTTAGAGTTTATCAAACTCTAAAATTTAAATCAACTGGCAACATAACGAAGTCTTGGCAGTCATAAAATGAATAACTTTTGAATTTCAAACTCGATTGTTGCCGCAAAAATAATATTTATTTTTTTTATTATTATAAAGTTTTTATAACAATCTTTTTAAGAAATAACTGGAGTTACTTCTAAATTTGATAATTTTGAACATCCCTATATGATTATTTATATATATATATACTATATTTAGCGAATATTTACAATTAATTCAATTGTAATTGACTATTTAATTGCTTAATTATTAATTTTATAAATTAATTTAATTAGACTTACTTAGACTTTTGAAAACAGCGTTCATGCTTGTCGCTATTCTGTATTAGGAACCAAATTTAGCCAGAGTAATAGAGTATGGCCTATCTTTACAATTCGTGAGAGAGATCTATTCAGAAGTTAACACGAAATATATTTCAAGGAAGAAAAATCAGTTTGTATTTAACTCTTTTTTTTTAGAGAAAATCTCTTTACTGAATTCTATTTTTAACTAGTCAAATCACACAGTATACGAGAATTATATGGTTTTGTTTCTAGTCTAGTCATTCTACGAACGACGTAATGATAAAGTCGAAAATGATACTACCCGAAAACAAAAAATGGAATCGTGTAGAAGAAAAAATTCTAAGAAAGATAGAGTTTTTTGCATCGCTCTAGCTGATGTAGAACATAACCTAAAAAATTAAAGAAAGCCGAAAAAACGGTTTTCTGCGATTTAAGGAAAAACGAAGAATCCCACATAAAAAAGTTAAATCGGGAAGTTGTAGATAATCAAAAAACCTATCTAATGCATCCAAAAAAATAAAGATTTGTTATTTATTTTCTGAGAAAATCAAAAAATAGCGTCAAATATTGCTGTTTTTGTCTTAGCTGTGTTTTTCACAATTTTGCATTAAATTATTCTTTGTTTGGTTAGTTAGTAAATCATCTATTAATATATTTTTATTACTATTTTATTTGTTCAATTTAGGTTAGAAATTTATTTTATATATTTACAGGAAGAATTTAAAAGACTATTTTTGAATAGGCTTCATACTTTGCAAGACACGATTACTTATTTAATTACATCGAAAAAGGGATTGACAATATTAACTTTAAACTGTCAAAGTCTAAAAAAACATGTTTTAGATATGCAAGATTCTGTTTCTCAAAAAAGTGACTTTCTATTATTATCAGAAACCTGGCTTTCTAATGAAGAAGATATTGAAGTACCTAACTTTGATTGCGTAGTAAAATTTAAACGAGAGGATATTAGAGCTGCAGGAGTTGCGATATATCAAAAAAAATATATATAGCCCGAGTTACTACAAATAATATACAGCTTACAATACACATGAACTTAATGTTACCCAAGCCGTTATTGGTGATCTACCGGGTGCTGAATGAGTTAGGCGAACGTAGGATATTAACGTGTAAAAACTTATTTTGGCAAATTCCTGCTTCCCTAATTATTTTAAAGAAAATTTGAAAGACACAAATATAATGTAGAAATATAAACTACGAATGATAAAAGCATTAGATTTTATCTAGCTCTTACTTAAAAAGCCAAAAAATCCTTTTAAAATTGTTAACATTTTTATTTATCAGACGATTTGAACCCAGAATTTCCTCTCTATACTCAACCAGCGATCACATCACTCCACTGCTGTGGCTTATAAATACATATATATATTCTGTAATTATTATTATTTTTTAAAATAAATAAGAAAAAAATATTGATTTTATTAACGAAACCCCTATTCTTTTTTTATTATTTTACTCCATATTTTTTTATTGGTTTTTATTAATTATAAATCCTAATATTAATTTAAATGTTTCACATCTGCCGGGCGTCCCGTGACGGCTAACATTTTTTTATTAAAAGCTTTTATTTAACTTGGTGTGAGCGTTGTCTGTCGTCCGCGTGAGCGGACTTTTTTGAGGCCATTTTAACCAACTTTCTGACGTCCGCGTCCTAGAGATCTGAAATTTGGTACACAGCTTTCACTTGAGAGCATTTTCATATTTTAATTTTGTTTTTCTAAAATTCTGCAATATAAGTAAAAAATCTGGAAAACACTGAAAATCATAAAGCGTTTGCGTCGCTGCGCGTTGAACAATTTTATCGTACAGGGTGGAAAGTGACACAAATTTCCAAATCGTATTTTTAAGGACCACATTCAAGATGAAGTTTTTCGTTGTAATGATTTATACAAGGTGAAGTATCAAGCAATTAGAGAATTCTGATAGGAAGAACCTAATATATTAGTTTAAATACAGAAGCTGCATTTGAAATAATATGACTAAACAATTAAAAAATTAAATAAAAAATTAAAAATTAAAAAAAATTTTTAAATTAAAAAAAAAACCTTTTATTTAAAATTTCAAAGGTGTACTAAAAAGTAAAAAATAAGAGCAAACAAAGCTTCTTGAAAAAATTAATATAAAACCGTAGGGCTATGAATTTCGTACACCAACAGTGAGCCTGGCATACCCACCTATAAATAAACAGCCCCACGCTTTTATATTGATGTTTTCAAAAAAGCTTTGTTAGCTCTTAATAAAATTATTTTTTACTTTTTAGTGCACCTTTGTAATTTTAAATTAAAAGTTTTTTTTTAATTATAGGTATAATTTTTTATTTAATTCTTTAATTACTAAAGATTCTTGAATAAATTAATTTTTTACATAGCTTAAATAATAATGGTTAAGTAAATAACAGAACGAATAATAATTTAAATATTTTACATCCGATAAGTGAAATTCAGTTTTAAACTATCGCTAATAATTACTATAACTTGGCAGTGTATCGAATGTATTAGTTTACTATTCAAAAATTCTTGGAATATAAAACGACGGAATTCAAAAGAAGATCTTCTTGTATAACTCGAAACGGAGAAAAGATATCGTCGGCCAAGAAAACGATGGCGCGATCTATGAAGTCGGAACAGGCAAACATTGTCTACAAGAAGAAGACTGTTCAAATTCTCTATCCTGATCTGTACAAATCAGCACCATGATACAAAAATCTGGTCTTCCTTGTCGCTGTATAATAGCTTTTAAATAATGTGGTTGGTAAATTTCACTGTAGGAAATAAAATATGATAATACATTTTTAATTGAATTTTAGCTTTCAAAAAGAAATAGTTTTAGGGCTAAGTACGTTAAGTGTGTTAAGTACACACTCAACTTAGTTTAAACGTTAAAATGAAAATATTATAGAATAATTATTGTAAAATCCGAGGTAAAAACTAAAAAAAATATAAAGCAGTTCTGGTAATTTAAATAAAATCTTGAAATTTCAAATCACGGCTTACAATAAAAATTTAACAAAAAAATCAAAAGATTATTTAAAATTATAATTATTTGAAAAAAATTCAGATAATTATGTTAGTTTCGCTCATTTATTGAATTCAGTTAGTTCTACACTAAGATAATATATTAAATCTCGCAATTAAAATTAAAATATATAGTATATCTATATTTTTGAGTTATTAACTTGTGAAATTGCATAATTTCATGGAATTACATTATTTGTAAAACTTTTTAACATGTTATTGAAAACTGAAATAAATATTAATGGTACCTATATAAACTATGACAACGTTGTTTCACAAATATTAGTTTTTGTAAAATTGAGTGGATTCTAAAAATTGAAAAATAATTATTTACATTTTGAAATTCAATTCAATTAAAATTTATTGAAGATCACAATTACGTATTGAATAAGTATTTTAATTGCTTTAAAATACCTGGCGTAATTTATCTGTATTATTTCTATAGTTTTGAGCGTCAATTTTGATCAGCTTTTGAATTTAACTGTCTTTGTATTTCTGCTTATTTTAATAAAAAATTTATTTCATTTGGTAGGTAGGTAAATATACATTTTCATTAATTATATTTAGTAATTGTTGTATAATTATCAAAAAAATAATGTCCCTAAAGTTCTATCGCAGGTGTAAATTGTGTTTGCGGAAGTATAGTACAGGAGAGAAGTCATAAAAAATAATAACCTTATTGTATTTTGTACAATATTATTTTAAAACATGATCATATTAAGGTATAATTTATAAACTTGTTGTGAAATAATTCTACATCTACGTAGATATTTCATCAAATATATTTAAAAAAGGGGTTGTTGTTTGATGCCGGAAAGGGTGACTTAACAAACTGACAAACAGGACGTGCAAATGAAGTCATCATATTTTTTGCTTTATTTATGACCACGTTGGTAATGCAGGTTTATAGTTCATTCTATAGGTTGAATTTAATTTACTTATGCTGTACTATCATGGATCAAAATCTAGGGACTTTTGTTTACATACGTATTGTATTTTTAAAATATGTCATACAAGATTTAATTGTATAACTTATGAATATGTTATGCGGGTTTTCAATTAGTAGGTATACCAATTATCCACTGCTACAGTATAGTTTTTAGAAAAATAAAAATAATTCTTAAACCTAATAACAATATTGCTTCATGTTTAAATTTATAACTGCAGGTGACATAATATTATAAATGTGCACATGGTTATTAACAATATTATTATTTGTTTTATTATCAAATTTGTTATTTTATGTTTTATAAAATTGTTTTATTATTATTATCTATTTGAATGTAATATTAGATACTTTACATCTTTGAAATTAGCAAAATGTATTGTTAATTTGTAATTTTTTTCATAATAACCATAGATTACATGACTTTAATAAACTATTTATTCAAGCGCATTATGTTGTATAGAATTCAGAATGTAAAAACTTTAAAATTCCTCGATAGTTTCATCTTGTTAAATAGAATGATATGCATCGAATGATTAATAATGGTGCGGTTAAGCAAACAGATCAGTCTCATGGAAGGACACACGTTCGCATTTCTACAAAGGGAGATCTTTTTACTTAAAAATTTCTTTAACGATTTGTTCTTTGTTACCGGAAGTATAAGATGATTTGAATGCTTGTGGTAGATATTATTAATGATCTAGATTGAATTACTGCATAAATTTTAGAATTAAATGATTCAAGTTTTTTGTGTAACATCTGTTCCTCAGTTTGAATAGAAGTTAAAGTCAAGGTAAATAACTTTAATGCTTTACCAATAAATTTAAATTTAAACCTATTATAACTCGATAATTTTAGGGTTTTGAATTTGCTATATGAGGAGTTTTTCATTATAACAAAATCAAGTTCAATATTGAAGTAAATTAATGCTAATAGTCCTAAATAGAGTCAAATTGATCTTGTTAACGCTGTAAATTTATCGAAATTGCATTAAACTTATTGAAGCACCTTAACAGAGATCAATTCTGTATAAGTTTTATTCCGTAACCGTCGCAGCGGATATATATATATATATATTTTGTTTTCCTACCACCTGCGGATTAATGTTTCGATTACCATGTTGAGAAAGTTAGGTTAATATAACTAAATTGTCTTAAAAATATGACTTTTTAAAATGGCATTAGATCCTGCCTTTGTCCATTTATTTGTATGAAACTTATATGCGATTTATTATCTATCTGTTAGATAATATTTAGATATTTAGATATAAATTCTATATGAGTACTAGTAATGTTTCATATCCAATATTTAAATAATACGAACTAGATGACAACTCATCCTCAAATATTTAAGGCGCTTGATTCGTTGATCTGATCTTTTCTTCCGATTGAAATGCAAAATCATAATATTTGTCAGAACATGGCCGCTGCCGCTTCCCACCCTTCTCTTTGTTTCTCATGCCTGTTCTTTTCTTGGAGCGTCATACGGCCAACTTAACATAACTTCGGTTTCGCCATCCGTCTATTAATACTGAATAATAGTTAATTATAACTACTACTACTAACACCTATTATAACTACTACTAAATTATAACTACTAGTGGAAATTGAAGTTATTTTAGGATACGCTCTTTTTAGATTGGTATCTACGAAGAACCAAACAGAAGCTTTAATTATCGTTACACAATAGGATTATCGAATTAAACATTTCATTTTTATATTTTATCAGTATTTTTCTAAACACATCAACATGCAAAAATCACCAACTTTGTTTTAAGTTTGTTTTGTTGATTATAATTTTCTTTTAAATTTATTGCTGTATTAATTGTGATTCTAAATACCATTGTAAAAATTAATATATAGTTATACTATTTATTTTTAGTAATGGACAATTAAAAAACTTTTTAAAAGTTGGAAAATAAATTATTACTGAGTGTGGTTGAGAAATAAAAACAAAATTGTGAATAAAGTATTTTACAACTTCGGGAAAAACTTCATTGAATGCTCCACTCCTCAGTGATTAGTAAAATCTGAAATGTAATAAAACGTTTTCCGCCTCAGTAGGTAATTTGTAATATAATATTTAATTTTTTTTTATAAAATAATTAAAAAATAAAATAAAATTTGAATAAAGAAAACTTCAAAAAAATACCTACTGATAAATTGAGGGGGACTCTTCAGACTGAAAGTATTAGATTTCCCACACTAATTCTTGATATTATGGTATTAATTTAATTATTAAATAATTAATTATAGTATTGCAAATGCAACCACCTGGAGTTTCTTCATTCCAATAAGACGTGTCAAACTTCGATTTTTACCAATGCGGCGGTAATTATATTTTGTCGTTATGGTTAAGCCAACACTTCTAAACTTTAATTTTAAAAATTAAGTAAATGAGTAAAATAGATTTCTAGCGTGACATCACTTAAATAGGGTGTCTCATTAACACCGCCTATTTTGAATTTAACGTAATTTTTTGAGTGTTGGTTGAACAGCGCTGTTAATTGACAGCTGTTGTATGTATACAAGCCACAGCCGTGAAGTGATGTGACCGCTGGTTGAGTACAGAGCGGAAATTCTGGGTTCAAATCGCGAACTATACAGAATTTGTTAGCTCGGCCTTTCAGTGAGCATCTATACACGCTGTGTAGAAATCGATATTGATTTATCGGAAATATGTAATATGAGGACTAATCTACCCCGCTAATCGGATTTGTAATTCTCAGAAAGAGTAAGCAGTATTCTATTTAGAATGTAAAAGCTTAATGAATTTATGTAAACATTAATGTTTAATCATGAAGCATTACACCGATGCACAACGCATAGAAATTGTGAAAATCTACTACCGAAATGGTGAAATTTTTGCGGAGGCTATTCGAAAATGTCGTGTATTTTTCGATATTTATAACGCACCTTCTCGCCCTACAGTGATCCGATTAATTAAGAAATTTAAGGTGACTGTGGGTCAATTCAAACCCAGAAGACACCTGTTTGTGTTTGTGCAGTTTGGTCTAATGCAATCATTACAACAGTTAGTGAAAATATTGACCAGAATCCTTCCACTTCGATTCGTCATCGTTCTTAGCAATTGAAATATTCATGAAGCTATTTACAGCAAATTTTGACTAAAGATCTTAATTAAATGGATCTCGAAGACATATGGTTTCAACAGGATGGCGCAACCCAAAACAAAGCGAACAAAACAATAGAATTCTTAAAGACGATATTTAAAGGGAGAGTTATCTCGCATCGCGTTGATGTGAATTTTCCACCAAAATCATACAATTTGAAACCCTTGGATATTTCTTTCTTTGAGGATTTTTGAAAGGAAAGATTTATGTCAATATTCCAAGAACAATTTCTGAACTGAAAGACGAGATTCGACGCGTCATTGATAAAATTGAACCAGCGCTATGCTAAAATTTCATCAAAAGGACCAACGAGTGCCATCGGTCACGAGGCGGTCATTTATCAGATATTGGGTTTGATACATAACCTTTCACGTCTACGCTCTTTATTAAAATAAAAGCATCAGAATTTTTTAAATAGTTTTTTTTCAAATTTTAAAATAGGCGGCTATAATGGGACATCTTTTACCATATCTGTCATTTGCAACTTTAATTCCTAGTTTATGAAACAAAGCCACAGTTTAGCAATAAACTACTACCATTAATAGTTATTTAATAAACTAGTTTGTTAATAAATGCGATTAATAATCGATACTGTTTAAAGCACGAACGAGTGAAACGAGTGAGTGTCTTTAATAGTTGAGATTATTAATGGCCAATTAACAAACGAGTTGATTACAAAATTTTTTCGTTGACCGTAAACTTTTCCACAAAGACTATCAGATGACATTAACGTCAACTACATACATTTTCAAATTCATGTAAAAATCAAGTTTGCTAAAAAAAATAAAAGTCTATAATATTAAAATATCATCAAAACGTCAAAATCACCAAAACAGTTACTTAATGAAAAAGACTGCATTAATGACGTCCATTAATACATCCTTTTTTAAGCAAAATAATTCATTAATATCAAAATTAATTAACGGTCAACGAAAAATTAATTTACTATGAATAATTGCTCAATAATTTTTCTATAAAAAAATACCATCAAAAGATGAAGATTCGATAGCCAAGTCAATGAAACTACACGTAAAAAATATAAATATAAAAAAAAGAGAGACTACGAAGTTCCACAAGATCGCAGTACCGGATGATAGTATTTTGGCTCTTGAAGAAAGCTTTTCGAAAAAGTGTTTTGCTTACAAAATTGAAAAGCAAATATAAAATCGTTTGACAGATTAAGGGCGCGTTTTCCTTTATTGTTGACGCCTGGAACTGTCGATCCAGGTTTTAATTAATTTTATCAGTTAACTTTCACTTAATTTCGAATTTGACGAAATTTCCAATGTACCTTTTATGCGTTTTTGTAAAATCAGTATTGTGTTGAAGGTTATGCATAAGTCGAATGCCTTAATTTTTGTAAATTTTTTTTTTAATAAAAAGCTATCCATATCTCCAATCATCTTCACTTTCTTTCTTTCTTTGCTATATGTTCTCAGACGTAGATGAATGATATTTATTGCTCTGGTGAGAGCAGTAAATTTAATATCTTTATAAGAAATAATTACTAAATTTCTTAATTTCTAAACAAGCTTAGTATTTAACTACATAATGTTAAATGTCGAACTTAAAATATAAAGAATAATATTCACATAGTAAATCAAGAAGTTCTATATTTATACAGTTTTTTCAGGTAAGCATAATGAAGTGAACTGGCATAATAAATTTTATTAAGCCTTCATAAATGTACCTGAAATTTATGATTTAAAATTTAAACAATTGGCATGCAAATAGTTAACTATATTATATGAATGGGTGCTTGACTATCATCAATTCGACTATTCTTGTGCATCGAATTGCTGTGACAGTTTACAATACTTTTTAAAATTTGGTTCATAAAAAAATGTATTATGCATACGCAGGATGCCTGATCTTGTGAATTGCCAGGTTGACACATTTGAGACACACTATTTGTCACGGCAGCTAACCGCACCAAGTGGCTTATTGTAATGATTAATTATTGTCGACCCGGATTAAAGCAGTCTATGCAACAGTTAGTCGAGCGCAGCATTTAGCAAAACAAAGAGGGTTAAGTGAGTTTTACCTTAGTAACAACCCCAATGACTTTGAATATGTCATAACATAACGCACACCCTTAGCATGGTACACATTTTCTATAAAACTTTATTTTTCATTTGTAGCGGCAGAAGAAATGGTTAAATGAAGCAACTTAAAATTCGGCTAACGTCAACGGATGTAAGTAATATACAAATACATTACAAACATACGTTCAAAATGCCACTAACCCAATGCCCACCCTGTGATAAAAATATATTATTTTTTAAATTAGCGTTTTTCAATTTTTTTCTGTAAACTGACCGAGTTTTTTTGATAGGTAAAGATAAATTTTAAAATATGCATTTTAATTGTTGGTTTTCTACTTTTTTTCTTTAGTAACATTTTAGTAACATAATTGCTTTAATCGAGAAGTAGTGAACTTAGGAGAACTACTCTGCCGTCCTAAGAAAGAAAGCCTTAACTCCAATTATTTATTATAAACGAGTTAGATGTTTCAAACGCATAATAATCTATTAAAGTTTCATATTACCAGGCTAAAATATTTTAAAAACTTACAAAAAATGTAAGTATATGTACCATAAGTCGTTAGTTTTACTTTAAATCTACTGGGTGCCATCAATAAACATCTGTATAGCTGCCTAGTTCAAAAAAATTATTGATGGAGTTAAGGCTTTCTTTCTTAGGACGGCAGTACTGGTCTAGACGACAACGTAATACTCATACTAATATTATTATTGTAACATTTGACAAGACAAAATTAAAACTTTAATATTGTTATCGCTTTTCAGTTAATATAATTTGTATAGAAATAATTAATATGTAAATGATTCATTTATAAAGTAAAAATGGTAGTATAAAAGCATATTACTAAAAGGAGTAACCATTTTGATAAAACAAAATTTATAAATTATCAAATCAATACCGAACGCAATAAAAATCGATTATATCCTCATGTGCTGTCAGTTATGTTTATAAATTTATTCATTAATTAAACATCTGACCAAAACTATACTTGTATGAATATTACGTAGCTGAAAGCTCATGGGAATAATACAATTGATTTTTATAGCGTTTAATTTTTGACTTGATAATTTTTAAATTTTATATTATCGGAATATCAAAATAGTTACTCTTTAGGGGGTAACCCCTTTTTAACACTATGTTTTTATTATTAATTTTATAAATTAAAAATTAAATTTTTTGGTAGGGATATATCGATTAATATCGATGCATATTTCCAGAGAAACTTCTTAACCCTAATGGGTCCATACCTAGTACCCGGGTACTATTTTGACTTTAAAACGTCATATCTTTTTTTCTATCCGGCCGATTTCTTTGAGCTTTGGTGACATCTCTAAAAAAATGGTTGTCTGCACAAAAAAAATTTAAAAAAATTAAAATAGTAATATGAAGTAAAAAATTTTTGAGATTCTTTGAAGCTATACTTAATCCAGCCATACGTAGTACCTGGGTACTACATTACTTTCTATGGGATATAAATGGTACAGAATAGCTCAATTCATTCAAAATTGTTTTAATATTTATTAATAACAATTTATCATAGTATAATGTGTTAAAATATAATTTGTTTTACATTTTACTTGAAATTAACTTTAGAATAGAGGCAATTTGAAATAAAAAATAAAACAAGTTAAATTTCAATGTATTATGCTCTACAAATTGTTTTAGGGACATTGATATGAGGTCACATAAGTTTTTGGTATTTCTAGAAGCTTTTCCGGGTCTTACTTTGCCTTTTTGGAACATTAAATAACCATAAAAATCAGTATCATGTTACTTCCATGCATCCAGTAACGTCTAGGTTGTGCGTTGATGTTGATTGTGCAAGTAGAATTACCGATTGTTTTATCTTAAGGCCTAGAGTATTTTCTATACTACATTTTATGAAATCGAAGCATATTACTAAAAAATCTTTACTTTTTTTTATGATGGAAGATAAAAATTTTTTTGCTTGATGCAAAAACTCCCGCTGTAGTTAATATTACAAAATAAGCTTTAAATTCGTCAATTGTTAGTTTTTTCTATCAACATATCAAAAAAATCTCTTCTTTGAGATTGACTTGGTGGAAATGTATTCCAAATTGTGAATTCACAAAACTTCATTTCATTTGACTCGTTTTGTTTTTCGTAAGACCGATGTTCGTCTTCAGTATCGCTATCGTTAATTGGTTTAATTTCAATTACATTTCTCAATTGATCCAATATCCTCGAATTAAAAGTTCTAATTTTTGATTAATTAAACTATAATTAATACGAATATATTAGATGTATCATGGTGGAATAATATTAGGAATACAGAGATACAAAAAATAGCTGTCACCGATTAATGAAATTTACCCAATTATTTATACGTCTCTATCACATTACATCAATTAATAGTTTTATTAAAAAAACCATAAAAATTCACGGGTTGCACCAGGTAACAAATAATTACTATTAAGATTTATTTCTATTTTAAATTCATTAGCAGTCATTACGTTACTGAAAAATGAACTATTGCAATCGAGAACGTAAAATCTACTCTCGCCTAATCAGCTTTACTTCAGAATATTGTTTACAGTTTAATAAAATTTTGACACAAACCATGAGTCAACATCACATTATGTATAAATGTAACTCGATATAAACATAATTGTAACTAAAAAAGCTTATATGAATATTAAAAATACTCTAAAAGATTGAGCACAACAAGAATTACATATAATTATATGGTAGTACCCGAGTACTACGTATGGCAGATATAATGTGTAAATTTGTATGGACCCATAAGGGTTAAATATTTAAGATCAATAATAAACTATAAGCAACAATATTAAACAAAGACTTACCTATTTACACAGAAAAAAATGTGTACTTAAAAGTAGAACAATTTGTGCCTAGATTGTCTACAGGTACAAATTGTGTAAAAATTTAGCACAATTTGTGCTATAAAATAGTACAATTGCGCTAGAGATGACTGAATTTGACTAAAATTAAGTACAATTGTTCCTAATTTTCACCCAATTTGTACTTGTAGACAATCTAGGCACAAATTGTTCTACTTTTAAGTACACCTTTTTTTTCTGTGTATGCAATAACATAGGTACTTGACATGTTTAGCTGAAACTATATTCCATTTTGTTAATTATTTAGTATATTATATTTTATATTATTACATTATAATACAAAAAATGCAAAAAAAACTATTGTTTCTTTAAATTAAAGTACCTTGAAAAGTATCTCATACTAGAAATTTAATTAAACCTTAAAATAACTGAATAATATTAATAATAATTATACCATTTATAAACACCTATTTAATTCTTTTTTAATCTTATTTATTAATAGGTAACTGCTATTAATAAGTATATCGTTCATAAAGCCTCAAGTTTCAATTTTCAGACATTAAATTACTGGCCAATGTAAGTATGTATAGATAAAAGAAATTTGCAATAAAATATTAATTTATTACAGTAAGAAAAACATTGCTATTTTTACTAAATTTGTTTACTATTTTGCAAATTTTAACTTACTCTTTCAAAGCATAACTATACTTGACTTTTTGTGTGATTGCTAAACAAGAATTTAATTCTCGGTTCATTATAATTATGTAATTAAGAATTCCATTTAAAATATTGAACAGTTTATAAGTACGTATAATTAAATAAAAGCTTCGACTAGGTCAACTTCTTTTACCTAACAAAACGTATCTACCTCTTAGACGATTCGACAAACCCGATTATTTCTATTAAAATTTATCATGTGTTACGCATTGTACTGTCACTTTTAAATACACGGGCATTTTTAAAGGTAGATGTGCTCTGACGCGTCTTATATCATATAAAGGTTACAGTGAATCAGAAGAGTTTACGGTCTTGAACCGTTAGATCTAGTTCAGTGGTATGGCAATAATATATTGTGATACGCTTAACAATTGCCGGTGGTCGTGTTTTGTATTTGTGCTCTTCAATTGTGTGGTGTTTGCAAGCATAGACTCAGTCCTCTATATTACAAAAGTATTGTTGTGAAAGTGTCGATTGACTTTGTATCTACTTACTCAGATTTATGTCCCGTTAATTCTATTGTAGCTTATCGACTGCCCATTGTGTTTATATTGGACACTGACAATATTAAACAGGGAATCTTATAATTTACGAGCATATTTGATAAGTGATTTCAACGGGATGTGCACTGAATTGGAAATTAACTGATATTCAAGAACCATCTGCTTGTTACAATATATTTTTCACATCTAAACTATTTCAGCCATCTAACCATTCTAAGCAATTTTTCACGGATATACTATTTTGCTTAAAAACTATTTTAAATTTTTACTTACTTCTCTTCGCTCCATGCGCCTCTATTATGCTCAGTACTTGTTCAATCAATTATATCAGTAAGTTCAATGCTACAAACAACAGAATCTCATACGAGTATTTTGAACATTCTAATCAATCATTGCAACATTACTTGATATTTGAATAATTAATTGAATATCGTGCCCCATTCTAAGTTTTATTGGATAAGTTTGATCGACTATGTAAGTTTTCCCTCCAAAGCGAATCCAATTTGTGAATATTAAGTACCTATTGCTACCGTGCCGTACAATCAAGTGGTTTTTATCTCTATTGCCGTATTTAAGTCCGTAAAGGTGATCGAAAATATTAAAAATGTTAGGCAAATTTTTAATAATAGATAAATGAACATTTTATCTAGATGACATAAAATTCTTTAGCAAAAATTAGAAGTCAAGATTTGAGTATTTTTATTAAAATTCAATTAACACGTTACCGATTATTATTTTTATTTACACAGAATACTGACACTTTTTTGGAACAAATATGTGCAAACTTTCTCTCTAGTCTTGGTTTACTGATTTCAAAATGTTTTGTTTTACAATTTATACATGTAGCTCATAATATTGAACATGTACCCTCAAAAGCAATTTGATGAAATTAATCGAATAAGATTTTATAAATTTCTGAAGTTACACAGAATTATACTTCATTTCATTAACTATAGAAATAACTTAAAACAAAAGTTTTCTCAAAATGAGATTTTGAAACCTTAGCCATAGTTTGTTTTTTTCAGAACTAATTGAATTGATTTGTGCTCTTACAGACATATTCTGTAATATATCAGTTTATCTTTCTCAATCGTTAGTACCAGAATCATTTCGATATCCTAAGAGTTATTTTTTACTAATGAATAACAAAGAAAAGAGAATTTTTTATATTATAGATAATAATAATTGACTTAGAATTTAATGTACAATGCTTAAATTTGACACACCAATACTTTTTGTTTATTAGCTGTTGAGTTTATTAGCTCAAACAGACATTTTCTATTTGTGAGTTAAATTTAAGCTTCTATTAAATTTTAAGTGACTTAAATATACGAAACTCCACCATAAGTCATTATATCATTATAACATACCTAACCTACTAAAAATTCAAATCTATATTTGTGGTATTACATAGTTAGAGTTAAAAAGTTTATTTTCTTTTAAAATTTAAATTAAAACTTGATTTTTTTCTATTTAATTTTATTTTAATAGTTAAAATTGTAAAAATTATGTTATGAATAATTAATGAATTAATTAAATAAATTGAGAGTTAATGCCATAAAGTAATGATTTAATAATATTAACTATGACATGTGTTTCGCTTTTAATTTGAGCTAGTCAGGTAGCTATAATATAAACACATGAATAACAAATTAAGAAAATTGTGTGGAAACCTAATTGATAAAAATTTTTAAATAGAAAAAATAGGAGTAAATTACGTGTCTTAGTTTATTTTATGTTAGTATGTACATAAAAGCATTAATTTATTATATTAACTTGACATTTATTTAAAATAATTTATAATAGGTACGTTGTATATACATGATGGTAAGCCATAATATTTATAAAATTGTAATTAAATTTTAATTTCGAATTTTCAAATGTGTAAAATATCATATCGGTATTTATTCGATAAATAGAATTAATATAATATACTAATAGTATAACCATAATTATAACAAAATATAGGAAATATTTTCAAGTTTAAAAAATGTAAAAACAGAAATTTTTCCAGAAAGTAGTAAGTCAAATACAGAAGTAATAGTGTTTTCAATATTTAACCTTTTATAATAGTAATAAAAAAATTTAATAATAATTTTTTTTCCTTTCATAGGTATATATAATCCTTTATCAGTATTTATTAAATCAGTATTTTTTTATAAAAAAGTTTATTACATAATGAACTATTAGTTTTAGTTTCGCCAAAATTAATAAAATTTAAAAAAATATTAATAAAATAGATCATGCATGTTTTGCATTACTTATGTTTTGCATTTGAGCATATTGGTTAAGGGGACATTAAATTTATTCGTAAGAAAAAAGGCATGTTTTTGTGAATTTTTTGTGACGATACAGTTAAAATCTCTTTATTAAAACCAACAGCACATTAAAGTAGGATAAACCATACAGTCACTGGACACATGACAGTTACCGGACACTGCACATATAAACTTTAAAAATAAGACTATTTCTAAGGCTATATAAACAAATAGTAGATAAACAGTAAGTGTATAGTGCATAGGTGTTAAGGAAAAGCGCGCGAGAATTAATTCCCAGTCTCAACATTGTTCTGATTTTTTTAAATTTTAATGAGACAGTTCGGGATGTATTTTTAATATTTTCTTAAGAAATGTAAGATGCAAAAAAATTTTTTACAACTTTTATTTTCTAACTTAATAATATAACTTATACGCCTATATTAAGCTACGAATGTCTCGGAAATGCTAATGAAAACGTTTTTTAATTAAATTTAAAATATGAACCCAAAAAGACGTGTCCAACCACTGTATTACAAATATACTTGAAATTCTATTTTTGGACGCCCGTCCGATAATAAAATTCTTTGCAAATTTCACTTAATCAGTTACTGGACAGGTGTTCAATAAATTGTAATTTTATTGTTTAACAGTGCAATAAGTTTTTAGAAAATTAAAGATGCTTAAAAACCAAATTTTATAAAACAAAATTTGCTTACCTTTACCGTAACATTTGTTATTTTAAAATATTATCATTATTAACTTTTTTTAATATTAATTTTTTATTGTAAACTATAGATACTTTTTTAATCCAAAATTGTGTTTTAAATAAATATATTTTTTTATGAAAATAAATGTTTCTGGTCATCTTTAACCCTGTCTAATCACTGGTCCAGTAACTATAAAAAGTATCCAGTAACTATACATATTTGCATACTTTTACTATTGTTCCTTTCTTTTCAAATTGGGTTGTCAGAATCAAAAATTTAATTAAGCAACGTTAACATGCAAGGTCGAACTTACTTAAAAATTAATTTGGTTAAGAAGTACCAAAAAGTAGGAAAGATATAAATTAAAAAAAAAAAATTGCTTAACTGTCCGATAACTATATGGTTTACCCTATGACATTTGAAGAATGTTGTATAAAATTTTCACAAAGAAATATTAAAAAATACGGCAATGGCAGCAATTATTCGGACGTAGAAGTAAATAATTGCGGTGCCCCCCATAACTGCAAAACTACTGCACCGACCTTTTAGAAATTTTGAACACTATTTCTGTACATAATTTACGAGGTAACGCTGGAGAGTTTTTTTTTAATTTTTGATAATTTTTATTTTACAATAACAAATTAGCCGATTTTTGTCACGAAAAATCGCGTTTTTTCCTTCAAAGTGTTCCAAAAAAGTGAAAAATTAAAATTTCCAAAAACCCTCTCAGCTCCCTTCCCTCAGGAAAACTATTATCTAACGAATGAACTTTGATTTTTTGATTTCAAATGATCCAGCACCAAGTTATGAGGGGCACCGCAATTCTACTTTTTTCCAAGACACGTCCAAGTAATTGCTGCCATTGCCGTATTTTTCAATATTTCTTTGTGAAAATTTTATACAACATTGTTCAAATATCATACTTTAATGTGCTATTGGTTTTAATCAAGAGATTTTAACTGTGTCGTCACAAAACATTCACAAAAACATGCATTCTTTCTTACGAATTGACCTTAGTCTCCCCTTAAGTGTGAAAATAGTTGAAATATTTGTGAAAATTTAAATTTGAATGATTATATTGTAAATTGTATTAATTTTTAAATGATAATTAAATTTGATTGAAGGTAAATTGTAAAACTGATAAGCAATAGATAATAATAGATAATTGACACAAATGCATTTTTAAAAAAGTATTAAGATCGATTTTACCTCCATTCAAGAATTTTAAATTTGAAATTGAGAAAACGCAAAACAAGATAATTGAAGGAGTTAGTATTATGCTAAGCGGTTTGACAATACTAATAAATTTAAGTTATTTAAGTAATGATTGTGCCTATATCCTAGTAATTCTCAAAAAGGAAATTAACAAAAATATTGATAATAAACCACAATACTACGACACTGAATATGTCAAATAAAAAATTCTATTTTTATGAAAAAAGTAAATAAAACTAACTGTGAATAAATTTTAAACAAACTTGGTTAAGAACATTACCAAAACATAAAATTAGTATCAAGTTTATGGTGATTATTGCTGCGCAAGCGTCTTAAACAGGCATAACAATTTGGTAAATCCCAAAAAGTTTTTGGAAGGCAATTTTTGAGGAAGGAAATGCAAAATCAGGATAAACCCACAGAGACTTTTCAGTCGTAATTACATTCTTGCGCATGAGCAAAATAATTTTAACCTAGGAAAAAATTTAAGAAAAAAATTTTTTTAAACATAAAAATCAAGTTATTCAAATTCAAGGTAAGCAAATAATGATTCAAATCACGCTGTGGGTGGGTATGGTCCCAAAATTACTTGTCTTCCCGTGACGAAACGATAGTAACCTAGTTTACAAAAACACAATTAGTCAATTTATTACAAGAAAAATTTATTGTTGCGAATAAGTATGAACCGCTGGCATAATAGTTCACGGTAATTATACGTACATACTATATATAAAAGTAGATGATGATGATCCTGTTGATATTTTCCGGAATGAATACAATTGTAAAAGTGCATTAACAGCCTTGGACTGGTTAAATATCTTCCACCTGAACACGGTATTCCGTATATATTAGGAACTAAGATAGAATAATCCTTGTAATAAAATAATTTAAGGTCAAGAGTTAAATAAGTGCTCATTTTACATTACATTTTATTAAATCGAATCTTGATCCGTGAAAATGAAGTAGTACTTATCTATTTTTATATGCGACTACGCAACTAGTTGCAGCATCACATATTTTTAATTAAATAAAGAAATTTGCATCTTATACAATGAATCTTCAATAATTCGAACTAAATAAATATGCCTATGTTCGAATTGTAAAATTTTTGATTAGCAAATTATAATTTCTTGAATAATTAAATTAATTTTATAATCAAATACTAAATATTGAGAAACTAAAGTAACACACATTATAATTGTGTATTATAACATTTAGTCGTATAAGTAATCTATGATTATCAAAGATAGGTGAAACCTTCACAATGTATAACTCGTAGGTTATCGCATAAATTCTTCTAACCTATAGGAGGCATTGGGTTGTTGTAATGCGCTTCAAGTTTAGCTACATGAATTAATGTTAAAAGGTCGACGAATTGGTATCTCATGCCAGTATGCATCTGATGACCCCTTCGCCATAATAGCTTAAGCCGAAATCTAATACATTCAGTAAGTCTCTTTTGGTAGAAGTTCAATTTCTATGCAGAAGCATTCCTTGTTTCTCTTTCAAGGGCGGATTGAGTTTTTCTTCTTCTTTGTTGTCTTTTCTTTCGGTACACACTTAGCTTTGTACTATAGTTTAGATGCATTATTTTAGTTTAGTAAAAAAAAGTAAACGGGCCAAGGACCGGACTCTAGGCTAGAAGCCCTAGGTTCGATCCCCAACCAGGCTAAAAAATTTATCCAACTTCATTATGACCCTCTCTTCTCGGAAGGCAATGGCAAACCACCGAGAGTAATCTGCCAAGATGTAGCATTTCAAATGCTCGCCAACCTCCGATAGGAGACTGCACTTTAAGAAGAAGTAAAAATTTGGGCCAATCCAAATTTTTCTCGACCCGCACATTGAAGTATACTAGAAAGATTTATTTATCTATCTATTAATAGTTATTTAATGAACTAGTTTGTTAATGAAGGCGATTAATAATCGAAACTGTTTAAAGCACGAACGAGTGAAGCGAGTGAGATTATTTTTAACTATTTAATAGTTGAGATTATTAATCGCCAATTAACAAACGAGTTGAATTTATTATAAAAATATATTAAAATATCATCAAAACGTCAAAATCACAAAAAGAGTGTATTAATGACGTCCATTAATACATCCTTTTTTAAATAAAATAATTCATTAATATCAAAATTAATAAACGGTCAACGAAAAAATATATTAATTATATTATTGAGTTGAATTATATGTTTTATTTCATTACAAAAAAATAAGTAAATAATTTTTTTTTAATTGGCATTAAAGTAGCAGAAAGCGGCAGTAAATTTCAATGTCCCTGTATAATTTTGGGTTATGCAGACCACCTTGCACTGATATTGTAAACAAGGGGTGTACCAACACTTGCGCTGACCGATTTGCACCACTTTTTATGTACGTTTAAGAACAAAAATTTTAGGTAATTTTACATTACATAAGTATTACAATTATGCAACCCATATTGTTCCCATAACAAATACATGGTTAACCTTGACATAATCCAAATGCAACTTATACGGTAATGATACGAGTTTGTTCTTCAAAATCGATTTTCTCTAAATTGACTGAATTAAGGAATTTTAAATTTTTACCTGCTGTAACCTACTAATAATGACCAAAGCGTATATTAAAAATGGTGAAGATTGGTAAGTGCAAGTATTGGCACTCTACTTGTTAGTCTTACAGCTTACATATTTTATTATTTAACATTTTATTAGATTATTTATGACATATTTGAAGTAAATGCACCAAAAAAATTAAAGTAAAGTAAACATACGTACAAGGTTTTATTCGAACAGTCAATTATTATTTTTGTAATTATTATTATGAACAATTATAAAGAACAATAAGTGTAGAAAATCTCGGAATACTTCAGATGGAATCTACTAAATTATTACAATGGATGTGAAGTACGTACTTTTTTAATTGAATTATCTTTTTAATACTTCATTTATGTAACCAACTATATACCTTACTTGTTACTTGTTTCTTTAATATTTTGTAAGCATAAGCGGTGGTTTATATTTCTATCCGCACCAAATAATAACAGCGTTGTTTAAAAATTCTTTCTAACATCTGAAAATAGTGGCAAATAATTATTATGGTCAACAACAGGATTATTTTATAGACTAGGATAAATATCTTTTCCCACATTAATATTATTAATAATATTATGAATAAATAAGAATAATATGAGTTACTAAATAGTAACATTTTTTTTATATATCAAGTTATTTATAATGTGAATATATAATCTATTACAATATTGTTTTGCTGTTATTTCAGCTCATCAGATAGATATAATATAAAAACATATAAAATATAAAAAAAAAAAATCTAAATCTGAAAATAAACTATTAAGTAAAAATTTTCCAAAAAATTTTAAAAAACTTACATATGAAATAAATCCCTATTTGGAGTCTATCAGAAAATAAAATACAAATAAAAACCATAAATCAATTCAAATCTAAGCCTAAAACATGGAAAAAATACATATTATTTAAAAATAACAGCTAAACAATATTGTAATAGATTATATATTCACATTATAAATAACTTGATATATAAAAGAAATGTTACTATTTAGTAACTCATATTATATATTTTAACAAGTTAATATTCATAATACTTTGAATAAATAAGATTGTACTGTCCAGAAATTGTATTAATAAAATAGGGTCACAAGCAGCAATCAAATGTAACAAGCAGACTGATCTACACTCATAGTAAAGAACGGGGCTATCTTATGTAAAGTTTGTTTTTCATTAAAAGGACACCTATTTTAAATTTAAATTAAACAAAACTATATGATGCATCAATGCAAGTTTTTAAGTTGAAAGCTTATTCAATGTCATTGATAATAGAATATAATAATTAGTATTATAATATTAATATATTAAAAAAGTTTATTTTGTTACTTTTTTTTTACTATTATAATCTGTAAAACTAAGACTAATACATAGTCACAATAATCAAAACAAATCCTCTTATCAAAACAAAACAAAGCATTCATAACAGATGTAAAATCGTATAGAGGAGCGAATGCGGATACAGACCACTATTTAGTGATAGCCAAAACAAGGAAAACGCTAATGGTAAGTACAATGAGAAAAGTTAAATCAAATAGATTGACGACAGAAAAGCAGGCAAATAAGCAAGTTAGAGAGAAGTACATGAAAGAAACAGATGAAAAAGTATGTAACACGATGAGAACAGAAGATGTTAATGAAAAATGGAAAAGTATAAAAACCACTGTTGAGAAATGCGCAAAGAAAGTTATGGGAGATAAAGAGAAGAAAAGGAACAAAATGTAGTATGATGAAGAATGTATGATATACACGGAACTAAAAAGAAAAGCAAGAGAGATGTGGTTAAAAACAGGAATGGAGGAAGACTTAAAGAAATACAAGCAAAAGAAAAAATTAGCTGAAAACCTGTTTAAGAGGGAAGTCTATTGTGACAAGGGAAAAACAGGCCAATTTTGCATGTTGTCAAAGTATACATATTCAAGAGCATGTAAAAAAAATTTCAAATTAAAATATTAAAAATTGACGAAGTTACATCCTATTTCATAAGAGCGGGCTACCTACGATATACGTTGTATACTAAAACTTTCAATCACGTTTTTTTCGAAACTACATTTCTCGACTTGGCACGCACTGCAACTCTAGCTATGATTGTGCGATTTTTAATTTTAAAATACAAAAATTTTCGTAATTACAGTAGTTATCGTTGCACGTAGCCGTTTTTTTATATCTTAAAATTTAGTGTTTGTAAGCTACTAAATATAAGTAAAAACTTTGCTAAAATTAAACTTTTATGTTTGAACATCTGCCATTTGGGGAAACATTTTTTTTTTAAAAACGGCTACGTGCAACGAGAATTACATTTATATAGATTATAAAACTTTTTTATTTTTACTTTTTAGACTAACTATTGTCAAGTTAGAGAGAGTGCCGTTGGACCACATTTTTTCTACCAAGGCACTTTTATACCTCAATAACTATGGCAATTTGTAATTTTTTTAAATAAAAATTTACTCAAAATAAGTTCAATGTATGCTTAATAACATACCTTTTTTTCAAATCTCAAATAAATAATCTAGTGTACAAAAAAAAATTGGAAAGAAAACATCATTTTTTAGTTCGTCACAGTGTTGTTCCCCCTTAACAGAAAGAAACCCACATGACTAAATGAAAGATTGGACGAAATAGAAAGCAATAACAGAAAGAACAACACAAAAAAACTTTATATGAGCATTAAAGAGTATAAAACCAAAAAGATAGTAGAGGTAAGCAGTAAAGAATGCAGAGAGAAGAGTGGTAGAAGAAGCGGAATGCGTACTGGAAGTATGGAAAAACCATTTTTAAAGATTATTGAATGGGGACACTAAAAGACAACAAAAAAGTTTATTTGTGGAAAGAGATGAAAAGGAAGAAATTATACAAGAACCATCTCATGAACAGATAAAAGCAACAATAGCGATAATCAAGAATAGAAAAGCTCCCGGACGAGATGAGCTGTGGGGTGAGCTGTAGAAAAATGGAGGAGAACAACTGGAAGATAGAGTATGCGAGTTGATTATATAAATATGGAGAAGTGAGGAACTGCCAGATGAATGGAGTATTCTCCAGGTAGAATAGTACCAATATTTAAGAAAGGAGACATAGAAGATTGCAAGAAGTACAGGGGAATAACGCTGATACCATTTGTTTATAAAATATTGCCCACATTAATACTAAAAAGACTCAAGATTTATACTGAAAACATCATAAGTAGGTGATTATCAATACGGATTTAGGCAAGGAAGATTGACAATAGATGCCATCCATATAATAAAGTAACTGAAAGAAAAATGCCATGAACATAGCATTGACCTCCACCTTCTCTCTGTAGATTTCATGCAAGCATTCGATACAGTGAACAGGTCAAAATTATATGAAATAAAAAACGATTTAAAAATACCCAAAAAACTAATAAGATTGGTGCAAGCAACATTGAAAGGAACTAGCGCCACAGTCTTAAGTAAAGAGGAGGAGACACAATGTTTCGATATAACAGCAGGAGTTAGACAGGGCGAAGCACTGTCGACGACACTGTTTAACATCATAATCAATAGAGTGGCGAAAAAGATGAATTGCGAGGGAACACTAGCTACTAAGGAGGGCTAAGTGATAGCGTACGCTGACGATATTGTGATCGTAACAAGATCAAAAAGAAAGTGGGAGAAAAGTATTCAGAAAAATGAATAAATAAATCAATAAAATTTGACTAAAGATAAACAAGAACAAGACTAAATACATGAAATGTGGAAGAAAGATGGATAAAGTAAGGAAGACGCTGAAAATTGATAACATGTGTTTTGAAAGTGTGGAAATTAGAGCAAAAATACAAAATAGAAGCAGGACGTTTTACGCAAATAAAAAGCTACTAAAAGACAAAAAAAATAGGTCTGGATACAAAGATGAAGGTGTACAGAACCCTGATAAGATCAACGGTAACCTATGCGTCTGAAGTGTTATGCATGACAAAGAGAGAATAAAATCAGCTCAGAGTATTTGAACGAAGGGTATTAAGGAAAATAATGGGACTTAAAATGATTGATGAAAACGTTTATAGAAGGAGAACAAACAATGAATTGATGGAAAAAATTCATGGAGAGGTTATTGTGAGATTTGTCAAGTCCCAGAGACTGAGATGGCTGGGACACCTGGAAAGAAGAGACAGTACAATAAAGACTGTATTCAGATGGAGATCAAGCAAGGAGAAAGAAAGAAAGGTAGACCCAGGGTGAGATGGATGGTTGGAGTGACCCAAGATCTTGAGAAAATGACAATAAGCAACTGGAGAGAAAAGTGTTGAGACAGGATGATTTGGAAGAATATAGTATTTAAAGCTAAAGATCATAATAGTTTGTAAATTTTATCACAGAAAAAAAAAAGTGGTGTGTATTTAACGAAATTCGTAGTTAATACTACTACATTTTGATCCTATGAAACTTTTCGTTAATATTACGACAAGCATTTCGTTAATATTACTATGGTAGTAGTAGTAATATTTACGAATATATTCGTAACAGTTACTACGTTTTTCGTTAATATTACCACGGTAGTAGTAGTAATATTGACGAATATATTCATAATAATTACTACGTTTTTCGTTAATATTACCACGGTAGTAGTAGTAATATTGACGAATATATTCGTAATAATTACTACGTTTTTCGTTAATATTACCACGGTAGTAGTAGTAATATTGACGAATATATTCGTAATAATTACTACGTTTTTCGTTAGTATTACTGCGGTAAGAGTAGTAATATTTACGAATATATTTGTAATATTTACTACGTTTTTCGTTGATATTACTACCGTAGTAGTAGAAATATTTACGAATATATTCGTAATATTTGCTACGTTTTTCGTTAATATTACTATGGTAGTAGTAGTAATATTTACGAATACATTGTTAGTTACTACGTTTTTTGTTAATATTGCTACTGCAGGGTCCCGTTGGGTGGTGATTATATGCACCGTTGGAATTTTAATTTTAACCGATTTATATTATTAAAAAATAAAAGTAAAAGTATGTAATAATAAAATATTTATTTCTTATTAAATAATCATTAACAATAAATTTCTGCGTGGTTGGCTGCAACAAATTTACAAGCTCTTGTAGCTTTGGGTGGCTATCGTAACTAGTATTGTAAAAATAGTGGGCAAGAAAATTCCACACCAATTGGGATGGTATAGGAAATTCTACCTGAAAAACAAAAAATATTTTAAAGCTGGTATCAACTGCTTTAAGAAATGTGTTAAAGATATATTTGTGATCGTCAAAATATACTATTATATCAGATATATTTGAGACCTGATCTCAAACACATATTATGAACGGCTGAATTGGATCGTTTAAAGTTTTAATGAGCTATATATTCTCCAACTTCTTGTGAACAGCTAACCAAAGCCATAAAAGAATTCTGCAATGCTGTATTTTGAAGTTGTTCTCTTGCCCATTTTTTTACTTCCCCTTTTGCCAGTTGGTGGCAGTAACGCATGAAGAGTCCAGAAAATTGTAGAATCTCTGCAATCTAGAAACAATTTTTGTAAGAAAATCAAATTAACTATACCTACTAATTAAATACATACTTTCTGGTAAATTAGAATTATTAAGAGATAATAATTCACTCTTCACAGCATTATCTTTCACGTTGTTATTTAATGCTTTTATCATTGATTCCAACGATAAATGCCACCCATCCAAGAGCCCATCGGAATTTTTTTCAATTTTTTGAAGTTTGTTAAAGCACTTTTCCTATTTAAATTAAACCTATGTTAATTTGCTACAATGTTTATTCTTTTTGTCCTTACACGTTTAATAACTTAAACTACACTAAAAATACTATGTGGAGTTCTCCACGAGGTTACCTTGGTTAACGGTAAACCTCCCTAAGCCCTTACGGTACTTATCCTAGTAATTAATACGGTACTACCTGATAAGGGGTTCTCAACACACCTCCCCACCTAAAGATTAATTAACAGGTAAACAAGCGGTTAATTAATTGTACAAAAGAAAAATTTTTAATTTAAGTTTTATTTGATGCTTTTTAAACTTTAAATATTACTACTACGGCCCTGCCTTCATCAACTTTTTATATTATAAGTACGGCCCTGATTTTATCAACTAGACTAGAAAACAGATTTTTTTTAATCATAGCTAAGAACACTCGCGATCAAGTCACCTTTCAAACAAAAAAAACTAAATCAAAATCGGTTCATTCGTTTGGGAGCTGCGACAGTACGACCCCACAGACAGACACACAGATACACACGTTATTAAACACATAACACCCCTTTTTTTAAAGAGGGGGTTAAAAACTGGCTCTAAGCCAATAAGTTGGATATTATATTAATCTGACATAAAAATTAGTAATATAGTTACGAAATTTTCGTTAAATTTGAATAGTAATATTTACGAATAGTTAATAAAATATTAACGAACTACAGTTTTACAATTTTACGAAAAATAATTAATAGTTACGAAATTTTTATTAAATTTGTGTAGTAATATTTACGAATAGCTTGTAGTAATATTGAAGTACTACAATTTTACGAAAAATTAGTAATAGTTACGAAATTTTCGTTAAATTTGTGTAGTAATATTTACGAATAGTTAATAAAATATTAACAAACTACAATTTCACGATTTTACGAAAAATTAATAATAGTTACGAAATTTTCGTTCAATTTGTATAGTAATATTTACGAATAGCGTGTTAACTTTAATATTGTTGTTATTGTTAATATTAACAAACTACAATTTTACGAAAAATTAATAATAAATTACGAAATTTTCGTTAAAATTGTGTAGTAATATTTATGAATAGTTAATAAAATATTAACGAACTAAAATTTTACGAATTTACGAAAAATTAGTAATAGTTACGAAATTTTCGTTAAAGGACCCCGCTACGGCCTTATGGGTTTTGGGTCCCAGTCAAATTTAACCATAATGTAGGATATTGTAGTTTATAACATGCTGATAAAAAGTGTCCCTGGGCACAAAGTCAAAAAATGGACAGTTTCCGAGATATAAGGCATTACAAAGTTTATTCAGTCATTCTACGAAAGACACAATGATAAAGTCAAAATCGATACTACCCGGAAACAAAAAATAGGGCTGTGTAGATGAAAGAATTTTAAAAAAGATAGAGTTTTTTGCATCACTTTAGCTAGTGTATTACATAACCTAAAAAATTAAACAAAGTCGAAAATACGGTTTCTTGCGATTTAAGAAAAAAAACAAAAACGGCAAATTTTGACGGCATTTTATGTTTTTCTCAGAAAATAAATAATGAATCAGTATTTTAACTTTCTACAACTTATTTTCTACAACTTTTTCATTTAACTTTTTTTTTGTTGGAAAATTCATTTTTTTTTTAATTTCAAGAAACCGCTCTTTCGATTTTGTTTAATTTTTTAAATGTAATACACTAGCTAGAGCGATGCAAAAAACGCTATCTTCTTTAGAATTTTATCTTCTACACGGCAGTATTTTTTTTTCTAGGTGGTATCGTTTTTGACTTTATCATTGTGTGTTTCATAGAGTGACTAGATTAACTCTTTAATGCCGTATATCTCGAAAACTGTCCATTTTTTGGCTTTGTGCCCATTGACACTTTTTATCAGCATATTATGAACTACAATATCCTAAATTTTGGTTAAATTTGACTGGGACCCAAAACCCATAAGGCCGTAGCGGGGTCCTTTGTGTAGTAATATTTACGAATAGCGTGTAGTAATATTAACAAACTACAATTTTACGAATTTACAAAAAATTAGTAATAGTTACGAAATTTTCGTTAATATAACGAATTTGCGTTTAACGACCGCATTTCGTAAATATAACGACGGACTTTTTTTTCTGTGATAAATCTAGAAGTAGGATGAGGAGTAATCCACCTCTTAAAACGGATTATAAATACCTCATAAGAAGTTGTCCTGTTTCGCATGAAATGAGCGCATTTGTTATTATTGGGTTGGGTACAATTCGCCGGGAAAGATTCGCCGAGAGACAATTCGCCGGCCATTATTCGCCGGGAACGTTTCGCCAGCAATCACGATTTGCCGGGGCACATTTCGCCGGGGCACATTTCGCCGGTGCACATTTCGCCGGCAGGCACATTTTGCCGGCAGGCACGTTTTGCCGAAAATTATTCAAAAGTTAGGAAAAACAATCATTATTTTTTTAAAATTAATACTACCGTTAATATTCTGACCGTTAGCTTTTCAGGTACTATGTAACTGTTTTTGTACTTTCCTGTGTAATTATTTTAATTATTGTATTGGTATACTTCTATGGGGGATTTTGTTACTTTGGAAGAAGAGTTGGTTGATGTCAAGGAAGTTAATTAGTTAGAAGTCAGTAGAAGTTACGAGAAGAAAGTAGAGAGTGATCAGAAGTAATTGAGTAGTGAAGTTGAGTGAGCACAAAAAGTCGGGTTGTTAAGTACAACAACAACAAACATGTCGACTAAACAGCAGAATTTGTTAAATTAAAATTTTAAAGCACAATTTTATTTAATTTTGCTTACAACGGGTATCTGATATCACACAAAAGTAATATTTAGGAACCAATCGGAATTACCCTGTTCTCACATCGACAGCGATTGGTCAATTAGTAACAGTGCAAATCCATCCTTAATTATCATTGGTCAATAATGGCATTTTTAATCTAAGGCTAAGAATCATTTACAAATCAAGAACAGAACCAAAAGCGGGCAATAGGGGCTATTGCCCCTCCTCCCTTGGAAAAATTATAAATATAACGTAAAAACTAAAATTACTGAAAAAGAGTATAGAAAGGGCTATCAATTTAGGTACTTTTTTTAACAATCTATAAAATCGTCCCCATTAAAAAAGTTTTTTCGTTATACCGGCCGTTAAATTAGGTGTTTAAGTCCTGATTTGAGGTACTTAAAATGCCTTTTTACGTCCTAGGCCGTTAAAAAGGGGGGCCATAATTTTAACGTCCTAGGACGTTAAAAAGGGGGGGGGTTATAAAATATAACATAATATATTTACGCAAAAAATTATTTATTTGAATGAAAATGTTTAATTTTTATAACGCAATTGGAAAATAACGCACCTCTTGATTCGTCTGTGTTCTCCCCTCTGTTGTTTGAAGAATGCGCCTGCGGCGCATTAACAATCTTCTGGGGGGAAGATGTGGATGCAGATCTCAAAATTTGATCGGAAATCTTGCCCTTGCTGTAGACAGAGTCTACAACGTAACCCGATCCGAAGACCTCACTTGACTTTATCATTGATAATCTAGACCACAATGTGGAGGAACTACACATTGTGGCCAACTGTAAAAAGTAAGCCAACAACGTGTCCTCATTGAGATTTTGTAGCTCCACATTGTGTTCATTTAAAAATTGTATGAACTTATCGTATTCTTTCTTATATACCGTCTTCGACTTCCTAGGCAGCAACACTTCTTTTGCTTCTCTGGCGGCTTCTTCAATACTTTTATTTTCCATTTTTTTAACACAACCTTTCACCACGACGTTACAAATATAAATGACTTAAGCTGCATTCACATAGGGGTATGTATTTATTTAGTTGGTAAGTATGTATATGGTTTTAAAAATGTAAGATTACCAACCTTGATTAATTACCAAACCATTCAGAAGAGCCAGATTTCCATTTTCAATACATAGCCTCTCACCACGATGTTGCGAATAAAAATGAGGTAGTCCCGTTAAAACGAAAAGCAGTTTATGCCACTCGGACGTAAACTAATTTTACACTCCTCGGAACGGTTCGTGCGTCTCGGCTTCGCTTCGCTTCGCCTCGCCTTCGAAACCCCGCTCCTCGGGTGTAAAATTTCGTTTTACGTCCTTGTGACGAAAACTACTATTGAATCCGCCCCTGTTACAAATTACGAATACTTTAGAAAATTATTTTATCCACAATTTATATAAGTTAAATATTACCTACTTACTTAAATTACACTACTCAACAAAAAAATGATTTTTTCTTGTCCTAGAGTTTATTTTATGATTTTTCTATTCATCATGCTCCAAAAGGAAGGAAAAATATCCATATCCCCTCTAAAGTTTGCTTTTGTAGTTTTAATACTAATAATACCTATGATGCAAATTTTTGAGTTTTTATAGAAACAGTAACTAATTTTGGTATATTTAAACACACCGAAAATAAAAGAAAGGGATTTTTACATTCATACGGTACCTCCAGATGGCGCTTAAGTCGCAAACAACTCTGTGAAGCCCATGAAACATACTTTGACTGCCCTATTTGAAATTTAGATAAGCCATGTGGAGCCCACATGTAAAGAATTTTCAAAATTTCTTACTAATGCAAAAAAAAAGTTGGCTTACTTTCAAAGTAGTAGTCTTTGGATTTTTAGGAAATAACAAAGCCAAAAATTACCAAGAATTAGTTAAAAATATTTTAAGAAATTTCAAGGCTATGGATTTTAGGCATGGACTTCTTAAAATAAGAGGTCAGTGGTTGAAGGATGTCTCTGAAAGTGCGTATGCTACAGGCTCATTTAGATAAATTTAAGAACAAGATGGGAGCCAGAGGGCTTGGATAGGGGGGGGGGGCCTTCAGAAAAATTAAGGATTATTATATAAAAAGCTAAAATTACTGAAAAAAAAGTATTTTTGGTATTTTCTTTTTTAATCAATAGAATTGCCCCTTCTTGAAAAAGTTGCTGAATCCGCCCCTGCATGGGAGTGTATTTAAAAGATTTAGAAGAACAAGGAGAACGTTTTCATCAAAACGTTATGAACTTCAAACGCCGTTATCAAAGCCAACATGATGAAAATATGCTGAAAGAATATATTTGAGGTTTAATAAAAGAAACTACTCATTAATATAAAAGAAAGAGTAACAGGGTCCACTTTTAAAATTTTTTTTATTATTTTGTAAGGTAATTTAATAGTTACATCTAATAAAAGTAATATACAAATAAATTTAATTTGGTTTAAAAAATAAAGAAAATTAAAATCATGCATTTTTTAAGACATCTTCCAAACGTTCTCCTGGCTACAAAAGCAAACTTTTTTTTGAAATATAAATTTTTTTTGGATGACTGTCGATAAACCTATCGTAATTCATGCTTTAATTGGAAAGGTCAAATTTCGTGTTGACCCGTGTTATTATCGTTTTCTTTTGCCATATGAATTACTCAATATCTACGGATCAGATTGTACCTAATATTTATTTAAATAAAAAAAAAAATTACTGACAAATGGAGCTAAAAGCTCTTGGCGAATTGTGCCCCGGCGAATTGTGCTCTGGCGAAATGAACCGTTCCCGTTATTATTATGTTATTATAATCATTTCTAAATGAATTTTTTGTTGCAATTCAAACAATATTGTTTAAAAATATATGTTCATTTAATGAAATTTTTGATTTATTTTATTTGATTAAATAGTGCATTATACAGTTGTTATCTTGAAAGATGAAGCTTACGTCACAACCATCTGAATTAAGAAGCGACAATCTTTTTTTTTCAAATTAGTTGTAGTAACATAAGTGCAACAAAGACACACCAACATAAATAATTCTGAAGTGTCTGATTTTATAAATCTTATACGTCGAAAATTATATGATACCCAACGTATGAGATAGAAAAAGATAGATACAAAATTTCATAGCTTGCATAATAATTTTAATGAAAGTAGTTTTTCATATTGACTGATGCTATAATTTTGACAAGTTACTTTGGTTTTTAGGTTATATTTCCACTTCGTTGTAATTAATTATTTTATATTACGTTAATTGTAAGTTTTATTTTGCTATAAACTTGTCAAAATTTGTTAGTTTTTTTTAGAACTAAGTATTGTTGTGAATATTATAATGATTATAATAATTATTATGTTTTAAATTTATTATATCGAACACTTATTTGACTTACAATTTTTGTCTTATTTCATACAAATGCCGTTTATGACGAAGCTTCATCTTTCATGATAACAACTTGTAATAAATGCAATACTATAATTTTAATTTTCTATTGTTTAAATAACAAAGTTTTATAAATTATAAATAATTTAAATGTTTGTTCAAATGTTTTGTTGAATTTAAACAGCTGTTAGAAGAAATGTTTCCATTTAATACAATTATTGTTGATTTTTTTCGTATCAAATGTAAATAATTTAAGTAAAATTAAATTGTTACAAATTTATTTGCCCACCCAAATATTATTTGTCTATGTAAAGCTGGTGTGCCTAAAGTTACTACTTATTTACAAAAACTAATGATTCTGAATAGGTTTCTTGTTCTATAGTTTGTTGGTTTGTTGTTTCTGTAGTAGGTATATGGTAAGTAGTACTTTTTGTAGTTATTCCTTTTATTATTTCCAATCAATAAAATTGTAGATTTAATATTTAAGTTGCTTTGAGCGCAGAAAAATATTTTGGTGGGAAAACAAGCTTAGCCCAAAATATTTAAAATATCCTACAAAATCAACCCTTGCAAAATAAAAGCTGCAATACCAGAAATTAAGCAGAGAACAGTTGTAAAAAAATTCATTTTATTTAAATATTTTTACTTTACCATACTATAATACATAGTATGAGTATACGTAGTATAGGTATACCATACGTAGTATGGGAAAGTTAGGTAATCAAAAAAATTTATTTTTTAGATTTTCACGGATTTACAGTCCTTGAGGTCAAACGAGTTGAAAGAGACTAAACATCAAGAAATGTGTGTCATTTTGTGTGCGCTCTAGCGCCCAAACCAATAAGAATTTCTCAACCAAATTTTATATTTAGTACTTTTATATCGAGACTCAGATTTGATTAGATTTTGGTTAAAATCGGTTAACGGAAACGTGAGAGTGGGAGTAAATGAGTGCCGCGCATTAACGAGATGCCTTTTTTTGTAAGGTAAGGATCATGGGTATACTGTGCAAACCGCACGTGGGCGCCGAATCATAGGGAGCGACCAAAATCGTAAATCGTACTTTTGTAAACTGTATTAGATTAGTGTGCAAAACATAATATCGTACCATAAGATTAATGTATGGTAAAGTCATGTGATGGGCACATCTCCAATTTTCTAGAATTAGCATATTACAATTATTATTAATTAGTTTCCTAAACACAGAGCTTCATGATGTCAAGGAATAAGAATTTTTAAAAGAAGAGTAAAGATGACATTTCCTGTACATTTAAAAAAGCATTTATTAATACTTATTTAGATTACGTTATAACAAGAGTTTTAAAATTACAATTTTATGATTAATCATGGTTATAATCCTTAAACGATCAAGGTATTTTAGTACCAACAAAGGTGGGTTGGTCGGGCCCGTATGTAAAATGCTTTATTTGTGTTTATGATGCAATTATAATATAATTTTTTAGGTATTTCTTAAATAATGTAGTTGGTCATGAAAATAGATAACTTCATTTTATAGAACTAATACTGCTCAGATAACTCATAATTAACAAAAGTGTTTTTTTTTGTGAATGAAATGAAACCGACCTAGGTGGGCTTGCCGAACCCGAACATAAAATGCTATATTTGTAGTTATAAATGGTATACAAATGCAGTTTTAAACAAATTTTATTGTATTATTATGATTAAAAACTGCAATACAATCGATATCTCAAATATATTATAATGTAAAACAAATTTTTTATGCAAATTTGAGAATACGGATACGTTTGTACCCCTCTTTTGTCATGTCTAGTAGTATTTTATATTATTTCTTAATTACCAGATAATATTATAATTAAAATATATATTTTTTTGGGTACTTTTAATATTAGAAATATTAATATTTGCAATCGTAAAAAGGCTAGCTTATTTTTTATTTGCCACCATTATAAGTGGGCTGATTTTAAAATGATTACAATTTTGCAAGAAATTTTGACGTTTAAAGTAAAATTGCACATTATTTTGTTTCTCTGTACATGAACAAACAATAGTGGGTGATAATTATATACGAGCGTATTGCATGACATGAACGCACGTAACAATAGCATAAGGCGCTAGCTAGTCGCTTGGTTAAGTTTAAAAACAGTCCAAGGTCTAGTTGATCTGATTTTGTACGGAACGAGAACACGTCGATTCCCATGTCAATTATATGAATATTCTGTCTTATTTTTACCTTCATATTTATAGAAATCACCGTCTTTCTTATACAAACTTGTATCTTATGTAATGCACAATGTAAAACTAAATAATATATCTAATCAAAATAAATAACACGCTTTACCTCACTTGCACTTCTAACGTTTGTTTGCACATTATTTTTTACGCAAACATTGCTTTTGAGGTCTCTTTAAATCATTGTTATAAAACCATGAGAATTATATATAGTATATGCCGCGAATTAAATATAATTAAGTTAAACTTTTTGGGTCTTTTCAAGTACATCGTAGGAAATAGAAATAAAAAGCATCAAGGTCTATTTCAAATTTTATTATGTACTACCTATCTTCTTTTTCTAATCATTAGTAATTTCCGTTATTATTTTATTAGCCACATAACATTGTTCTAAATGGTTTTTTAATATAAAAGGTTAACTTGCACTTTCTGCGAATAAATAATGCAGTACTTATTTCGCTTTTTAGATAACATATCGCAGTTCTATTGCAAAATTCGTTTTTTTTTGTAAAATGTGTATTCTTAATGAAATATTAATTGATTATTAAACTTTAATTATTTTATATTCTTCTAGAAGCGATAGGTATAATATTTTGTAGTCAAGTCACATGTCACGAAAAAGAGACTGGGCGGAAATAACTAAGAAAATTGATAAACCTGGTTTATTCTTGACTTCAGAATCAGAACTGATATGATATTATTATGTAAGTTAATCATTAATTATTTATCATATCAACATTATCATTTCTAAAACTGACCATTCATTTGGCATTGTGAAACATGTTCTAAGTTATGTACTATATATTAAAATTATTATTTTTAATTTAAATTTAAAATTAAGAGATTAAATTAAAAATTATTATTATTAAAAGTAAAAAAGTAAAATTATTTAACTATACACGTACAGTGATGCATTTAGAAAAAAACTAATCAGTCTCAATAACATCGAAATCTATAATTTAGAGAAAAACAAGTCGATTTTGATAGGTAAATTTAAAATCAATATTGATTGAATTTTTTAGTTTTTACCAGATACCCCAACTTTTAAATTTTAAAATCGCTGCAACGGGTGAAAAAGGGTCATTTTAGGAACCTATGAAATTCTAAAAATGACAAAAACCTATTTTCGAAAAAAATTACTTAACCCCTTTTTTGACCCCCTGATTTTGACAGTTTGACAAGTTTTTTTTAATATTTTATATTTTTTTTTGAAAGCTGAGGATTTTTTACACAAAATATGTAATTTTCACGATGTGCAAATTGTTTGTTTAAATACAAATAAATAAAATGAACGCTCTCTACGATTAAAAAACTTTTATTTTTGAATATTACTCATATTGAAAATTCTCGTTAAGATTTATTATGTCAATTATTTACTTTTTGGTCATAAAAACTTGTTGTATCACACTTTTTCCTATTTAATTTTAGAATGTATTTTGAAAAAAATTATGCTTTTAATTGAACAATGTGTTTGATTTTTATATTTTTGTTTTGGAAAAGAAAATTCTTTAAAAATTTTGTTTGCACAATTTTTTTTATTTTATGAGTTCTGTTGTCAAGAAGTTACCATAACACTTTGTTTAATTTAAAAAACGCTTATGTCTTTTTGTGAGTTTGAATAACCAACATTTCTGATTGAAGAAATTTTTTTTTTTATTTTTACCCTGTGGCTGGGAGTATATTTTTATAGTGCATCAACTACTAGGTTATTAGCACTTATTTTTTAGTTTGTTCAGTGTTTCTTGTTTTTGTTCGTTATTATGTTCTTTTTAGTATAGGCATTTTGTTTTTTAGTCGGGTTTTTTTGGTTCACCATGGCGTGAGAATGTCCACTGGAAGGCCGAACTAAGAAATTTTGATGCGTCCGAGGTTTGAATTTCCGCTCGTAACGCAACCAGCGAGCACATCACTCCACTGCCGTGGCTAACGAAAATTTTGAATGTTAACTTTAGAAAAGGTCGGAATTTTGAAAAATGCGGGTTGGCAACAGAAGTTACCTAGGAGAAATGAAACAGAAAAGTGAAAAATTTTATTTTTAAAAGTTTGGCAGAAGGACCGGAAAAGGGTTGATCTTTTGGTGGGAAGTCAAGTTAGACGGACGTCCATCTTGCGTTTTTCGAAGTATTTTTACCAAGTGTTGATTTTTGGACCGGTTTGATATTTAGTTTTGAATGGTGTTTTTCCCAAGTATTTTAAATAAGCGTGATCAAGTTTTGAAAGAACATTTAACAGATGTTAAAATTGGATGCAATAAAGTGAAAATTTTCTGAATAATTAAATTGTATGGATGGATGATTGTGATTGGTTTGAATTGTTACGTCTCCAGTTTCTTTATAAATTTGTCAAGAATCAGAAGTGAATTAGATTAATTTATTTGAAAGTCACATGTGAACGCAGTTTGCTTAGACGATAATCGGATTGGTAACTAAATTTGGACGATAATCAAGATTTGAGAAAGAAAACAAAAAGAAGATTAAAGGTATACCCCACGTTGTTTTTCTTTAGTTTGTAATTTTTTCTAAAAATATTAATAGTATCTTGTTACAGATATATTTATTGAATTGTTGACTTGGAATTATAATTCTTCGGTTCAAACCAATAAATAATCGAAGTGTTATATGATTTTTTTTAAATTTTTATGCGCAAAGCTTTTTCTTTTTTTGTTAAAGTTAAATCATGTACAGTTGTAATCTTGAAAGATGAAGCTTACGTCACAACCATCTGAATTAAGAACCGACAATCTTTTTTTTTCAAATTAATTGTAGTCATAAGTGCAACAAAGACACACTAACATAAATAATTCTTAAGTGTCTGATTTTAGAAATCTTATACGTCGAAAATTATGTTATGATATGCAACGTATGAGATAGAAAAAGATAGATGCAATATTTCATAGCTTGCATAATAATTTTAATGAAAGTAGTTTTTCATATTGACTGATGCTATAATTTTGACAAGTTACTTTGGTTTTTAGGTTATATTTCCATTTAGTTGTAATTAATTATTTTTGTCTTTCCGGGAGTAAAGCAGTCACTTTACTCCCACTTTTGCGGGAGCAAAGTGCCAGTTTACTTAGGAGCGGGACGAAAAGTAAAGTAGCGGGACGAAAAGTAAAACAGCGGGACAAAAAGTAAAAAAATCAAATTTATTACTACGTCTAAGATTCCAAAAATGCATACGGTACTTTGACAATGATATCATGTTACGCAAACTACCACATCTGGGGTAGGCATAATAAAGTTTATGGTTATTTTCAAGAAAGTCGACTACTTAACCGCTTTGTATTTTTGAAAACTTAAATTTTATTTAACAAATTCTTCTAGAAATTCAAGTAGTTGACGAAATTCAACTTCGAGATATAGAAATAATCGGTTTATAGCGGAAAGACAAAAAATAGTATATTCGCGCTCGGGAGTAAAGTGACTTCTCGTCCTTCGGGTAAATTTTCCCCTCGACTGCGTCTCGGGTAAAAACTTTTACCCTCATGACGAAAAGTGGCACTTTACTCCCTCGGTGTATAATATACTATTATATTACGTTAATTGGAAGTTTTGTGTTGCTATAAACTTGTTAAAATTTGTTAGTTCTTTTTAGAACTAAGTATTGTTGTGAATATTTTAATGATTATAATAATTATTATGATTTAAATTTATTATATCGAACACTTATTTGACTTACAATTTTCGTCTTATTTCATACAAATGCCGTTTATGACGAAGCTTCATCTTTCATGACAACAACTGTATTAGAGGCATTCATCGTTTCGTTTTATTGAATATTTTTGAATCTAGATAGTAGGCTGGAGCATTAAGATTGTGCTCTGCTATTTAAAAAGCGAGATACACTAATTTTGGTACCACTATAAACCAGTAAATATTTGAAATTTTCTAAAACTGCACCACAAATAGCGGCACCCACATAGGCGTTATTTTTTTAAATTGAAAACAATAGGTAATAGCAGTCCATTCATTTTAAGATGTCTGTGGGTACGCCAGATGTACTATAACTAGAATTTTATTTTTATTTTAAACAGAAAGAACGAAGGCACCGACAGCAACTGTCCTTACTTGGTCTTTCATAATATACTCTGCCTCTAAGTTTTAATACATTAAGATGAAATACTCATATCTGTTTAAGTTAAAAAATTTGGAATAAATATATTCTCTTATGTGTAAAATAAACGCATTTTTTAAAGTCAGTTTTGGTTTGTCAGGGAGTCATCTTTTATTTATTTAATAAATACGGATACACTAATATTTTCAATTTTGTACAGTAAACATTTATGTACACGATATCAACGATACAGTAATCGATATCAAAATTATGAAAAGCATAAAAATTAACAAAAAAAAACAACGCGCTATGAAGGTTCTGGATTCTGGATTGGATGTGGAGGGCAAACCATGGTTCACACGCACTCAGGCCACATAATCGGGCCCATTATGCTACCTCCGATGTTAGCAGCCCACCAGCCTCCTATTCCTCAAGCCACCCCAAACTCAGGGCAAACTCAAGTACTTTAGAGGGCGGTGTGCCACTAATACTGGCCATGCTAGGCCAGAAGTTCCCCAACATGGATCCTCTTTTCGATGCTAACACTGGGCAGTTGCAAAGCACATGCTCCACTGTTTCATCTTCTTCTTCACATCCGCGACATAATGGGCTTTCAACCAGTCCCATAGTGTGCAGATGTTTGTTTAGCTTACAGTGTCCTGTAAGACATCCCACGATAACTCGTAATCTGTCTCGAGACAACATCAGATAATATTTTGCATGTTTGTCAGATGGTATGTTAATTGCAGCCTTAGCCTGACGACATCCAGCTACATTCTCCCACCTTTCAACATGCAGTCTGCGGGTCTCCCCTTTTATGATGGCATCAAGGGCCTTAACAGCCAGCGAGAGAAAAGGCTCCGGACCGCACGGCACGTTACCAGAACCTTGCCTCGCCAGCTCGTCAGCCCTCTCATTGCCATCATTTCCTTCATGCCCTTTAACCCAACTAAGAGTTTGAACATTATGAGTGGATATCACGTTCAGTGTCTCAATGCATTGTAGCACAAGACCTGAGATGATCTTGCAGCGGTTCAGCGCCACAAGGACCGCCCTACTGTCCGTGATTATTTAAATAGTTTTGCCCCGGACATTTCTGTCCTGGACTTCCTCTGCGCAGCGAAGCACCCCAATGAGTTCCGTCTGGAAAACAGAGGAGTACCTCCCCAACGGTATTTTTATATCTAGCTGCAGTTCCGGGGAGAATATTCCCGCACCCGAGCCAGTATTATTTTTGGATCCGTCCGTGTACAGACGTATGTCAGCCCGGTCAGATCCTTTTGTGTCTAACAGAATTTTAAAATTCCTCTCAAACACGTATTTGGGGGAGATCCTGTCAGCATCAAGACTCAAAAGAGGCAGCCTTTTCGAGCAGTCCTCTAGTATCCGTGTATCCCCAACCGATCCCCACCTATAGGTCCAGAGACCCCAAGCCCGCATTCTCAGGGAGGCCCTCAGTGCCTGTTCCTTCACATAGAGATCCAGTGGAGGAAGGCATAAGAGAGCCTCCATGGCCGCAGTAGGTGTTGTTCGCATCACTCCCGTCACCGCCAAGCAGACCGATCTCTGCAGCCGCTCCAGAGAGGACACTACTGTAATCAATCTGGTTCTGGGCCACCAGACGAGTGCGCCATAGCAAAGCATAGGCCTGATTATGGCAGTGTACAGCCAGAGGGCAATCTTTGGGGAAAAACCCCATGACCTTCCCAATGCTCTGCGACACTGCCAGTAGGCCATACTTGCCTTCGTCACCTTAGTGCTAATGTGTTTGCCCCAGTTAAGCTTCGAGTCAAGTATTATACTCAGATACTTGACCTCTGAAGTTAGTTTAAGAGGGGTTCCTTTTAAGCAAGGCATTTTCATGCTCCTTAGCTTTCTCTTTTTGGTGAACAGAACAAGCTCAGTCTTGGTCGGGTTGACCGAAAGAGACTGCTCCGAACACCAATTCTCTAGTATTCTCAGGGCGCCCTGCATCAATTCGCACAGGACATCCTCAAAAATCCCTCTAAGCAGTATGGTAATATCATCTGCGTATCCGACAGTGTAGAAACCACTGTCATTGAGTCGCTGTAAAAGGCTGTGCACCACAAAGTTCCACAATAGTGGCGAGAGTACACCTCCCTGTGGGCAGCCCTTATTAACAGCCCCTCTTATGTACGCATCTCCCACAGCGATCTCAACAGCCCTACTATTCAGCATAGAGCTGATCCATCTAATGATGGCATTAGGCACATCGTGCTCGTGTAGAGAGATGCCAATGCAGTCAGAGGTAGCATTGTCAAATGCTCCCTCTATATCTATAAACGCTGCCAGGGTACATTTCTGAGATTGTAACGATTCCTCGATACGCTCCACCATCTTATGTAATGCAGACTCAGTAGATCTCCCTGGAGTGTATGCATGTTGATTCGGGTGTAGTGGGTTTGGTACCAGCACCACATCCCGAATCTCTCTGTCGCACAGTCTTTCCAATGCCTTCAAAAGGAAGGAGGTAAGACTAATTGGCCTAAAAGATTTAGCCAGAGTGTAGTCACTACGCCCCGGCTTAGGTATGAAAATTACCTTAACCTTACGCCATTCTTTAGGTGTATAGTCGTGCGCAATGCACGCCCTGTACACCTTCACCATGGGGCTGAGTAAGAGGTCCAGGCCCCATTGGAGTAGAGCCGGATACACCCCATCCAGCCCAGGCGATTTGAATGGACTGAAGGATCTTATTGTCCATTCCGTTTTGGTTGGGTTCACAGTGAAATTAGCACTTTCCCAGTCTGCCTCAGTCGGTGTCCAAGCGCTACGCTCAGTCCACCGATAATCCGAGACAGTTGTACTTCCAGGAAAGTGTGTTTGTAACAGTACCTCAGCAGTCTCCCTGAGGCTCTCCGTAAAGGAGCCGTCAGCTCGAAGGATCGTGCCGAGCTGTTGATTTGGGTCTTTGGAGATGACCTTCTTCAGTTTGGCCGCATCCGTGGTAGATGCAATGCCACTGCAGAAGCCTCTCCAAGACTCTCGTTGCTTTAGGCGAATCATCCTCTTGTAGTCCAGCCGGAGGTTTTTGAAAGCCTCCCAGTCAGCCTCACTTTTGGATTTCTTCGCCTTGTTACAGAGTTTCGTGACCGCCTTCTTCGGCCGCTCCAGCTCCGTGCACCACCAAGGTGTTGCCCGTGTGCCAGAGCCAACCGTTTTCAGCGGACAGGAAGACTCATATGCTTTTGTGAGTGACTTGTGTAATGCATTAACGCATATTTCAATCTCCTCAGTGTTTTCTAGTCGATTTTTATTTATGATCGCCTTTGGCATGTCGGTCTCCAGGGTGCTAGAGAGTACATCCAAAAAGATATGCCTGTCCAGCTTCCTTGGATTCCTTACTTGCTTAGGCTCGACTTTCAGGGCTTTAATTTTAAAGCATAACCATCTGTGATCTGACATAGTCAATTCGTATGACACATGCCAGTCAAAGATTTTTGTTGAAATACTTAATGACGCCAGAGTGATATCAATCACAGAATGACGTTTGGGGGACACATAGAAGGTGGGTGTGTCACCCCTATTAAGAATTTCTAAGTTCGTACCGATAAGGTACTCAAATAGGGATTTACCTCTGTTGTTGCAATCACCACTTCCCCACGAAATATGGTGGGAATTTGAGTCACATCCAACAATGAGGTGTTTTTTGTGTTGCTCGCAGTGCCTCACCAGTTCCACCAGTCTTGAAGACGGCGGCAGATCCTGGGAGTCAACTGGGAGATACACTGATGCAACGATAATGTCGCTTAGGCCATCTCCAAGATCACAGCTTAGCCGGGCAACTGTTATATCGCCGTCGCTAAACTGCGGTAAAGGATTGGCTCGAATGTTGCCAGATATGTAGATACAAGTTCTGGGTTTCATTGAAAGGCTGCCTGTTATGACATTCCCTTTCAAGGGTGAAAGGCCTGTGACTCTGCCTTTCACTACATGTGGCTCTTGTATCAGAGCTATTGTATCCATACAGCCAGCAAGGCGGCGGCAAAGAGTCGCCGTGGCCGCCCGGCCATGCTGCAGGTTAGCTTGAATAAACCTCCACTCCCCCAAGGCAGCCATTAGGCTTCCTCGGTGGTGGGGTTTGACGCTGGAGCGGCATCTTCATCCTGAGATTCCTCATGGATCCCCATGAGGTCAAGATCGGCCGTCACCTGCTCCACCGTTTGTGTCGGTACAGCGTTCTCAATTTGCTGTACCCTTACTCGGATTGTGGAGAACTTATAGCTCACCCTCTCCTTTTTTGCTTTGAGTGCCTTTGCAACTTCTTCACTGACACTTGCCAGCAAGCCTCTGAGAAAAATCAACGGAACCCTCAGCTAGCTAAACTCTTAGCATCCACTAATATTCTTCTCCCTATAAGTGACGCGAAGGAGAACCGCTAAAGTTATGATTATTATGATTATAATCATATCCTACTTCTCGATGGTAGACTAGTAACTTAAAGCTACATATCTTAAAATTCTTTTCTTTCGCCACACCTCTAAACACCTCTAATTTGTTTCTAATAATTTTGTATGGAAGAAGTGGTATAAGAAGATTTTAATTTTTGTTGTTAAAAGGTTCTTCACCGATGTGAAGAAGAAAATGAGTATACGTTTTTATAGAATCTAGGGTCACCGTTAGTATTACATCACTTCGGGATGAATTTCAGTGTTCAACGATAGTTTTAGTTCTATAGTAATTTGTTAATTTGTTTGTTTAATTCTGCTATTGAAACATGTTATTTCTTACTTGGATATACGAAACTAGAAACTTTTTGTTTTACTTACCCAAATTATTTCTATGACAACGAGTGAGCGAAAATTATTTTCGCTCACTTTCTTTTTCTCTCAGATTTCTTTGTCCTACGAAAGGACATAATGACATTTTTTGTCGTTTTTATTTGCGTTTGATTAAGGTTAGAACCGCGGTTTTCCGCTCTTAGTCTTTCCGTGTTTGATTTACGCCAGACTTCAAATGTTCTCTAGGCAATTTACACCTCGGTGGTTTGCTATTGCCTTCCGAGTGGAGACGGTCATAATAATATCTTACTTCGCCCAGAGTCGAACCGGGTTTTCTATGTTAGCAGTCTGTGCGCTTAAACAACCGTCTCACTCACTAGTGAGTGAAAAATGTTGTCAACCATTCAAAACTATAACAACGCAACCTGCCAAACTGATGTCATTCATTAGAAACTATAGCAACGCAACCTGCCGTGTATGCTGATTTACATTAAATTAAAAATTTTATTAATCCTTGTAAAATCTAAAATTTTCTATTGACATTTTAATAGCAGAATTAAACAAAACGCTATACAGCACTCGTGATGAAACAAATTTGCTCATTTACGAGCCTTTGCATACTTGGCTAGCACTTCGTAAAACTATTTCAATAATTATTTTGAACATTGTACGTGTGTGGAACTTATAAATTATAGTTGAATTTATCAGTTGTGCCTGATTCAACACCCGCATTTGGACACTATAATTCCGCCGAGTGTTCTCGGACGAATGTCTCGCCGAGAGATCACGTGCTCTTGCGACCATCTAAACTACACACTACCAGGCACACCCAGACAGACGAAACATGGCGAGAGAACCTATCTACACTCTCGCTCTGTCTTGTCCTGTTTTGCCGAGGGTGTACAGGGTGTACAACGGGCATAAGATTAAACGGTGGCGTTTGAAACTGTGAGAGAAATTTATTGCAAACGTTATACCGGGTGTTACAAAATTTTTTTATTTGTAAATTATTTTATTTTCATGCTTATACATGTCAAAAGCCACAGCAGTGGAGTGATGTGATCGCTGGTTGAGTATAGAGCGGAAATTCTGGGTTAAAATCGCGGATTGCAATGAATTTCTTGGCTCGGCCTTCCGGTGGGCATCCACACTCCTGTGGTGATCCGTGATATTTGTGTTGACGTCATTACCGTTGATACGGCTGCGTCACACACGAGAGTTTACAAAACAGGTTAGGTAGGCAGGGAATGAAGCCATGGTCCTTCTAGGCCTGTAGAGCTGTAATATAGATATGTCAATGAAAGTACATAAACGATTTTGAAAGCAATTAAATATCGCTTTGATTGATGGTAATGTGTTCCACAGAGTTGTAAATTTAATTGATAACATCTCAGATAAATCTGGAATACGTTGCAATATAAAATTTTGTTTGTTCGATATTTACTTAATTTGTCTAATTACATGTTATGTATTTGCATTTCATTTACATTTGGTTTTTCTTAATATACGCCGAACACTGAAATTGCATCTGGTGTACGATTCTACCGATTTGAGCAGCCGTGGTAAATTAGTGTGGTGGTAAATAAATTGGAAATCATAAAATTTTATTTTAATTAAAAAAAAACTTTTTATACCATTGCACTATATTAGACTAGTAATAAAGTGACAAGACCAGCAGTCTGGCGTTAATCAAACACGGATAGACTAGAGAGCGGGAAACAGCGATTCTAATCCTGGTCGCGTCAGATTTGTGCTGTGATCTAAAAAATTATCTGCCCAGTGTGGTGAGTTATGGGCAAACTTCCCTGTCCCCGCTCCCACTTAGGGGGAGTTTAAAAGGAAAGGCCTAACGTTCAAGAGTGGATACGTATAACGGCTGATAAAGAAGAAGAAGAGAATAAAGTGACAAAACTCTAGATGTGTAATCCAGATAGAATTTCACAAATGAATTATATAAGATTTTTAGTAAAGCACGATCGTAAAAATCGCCCATGTTATTTTTTTATGAAACCAAGGGCCTTATGTGCGCTACCGCAGATGATCGCAATGTGAGCACTGAAGCTCAAGTGATCCTGATATTACAATTACTATCTATTGTTGCCAAAGATACGCTGTTAATCGAATACACCAAAATAACCAGTAAAACGGATATGCTCGCACTTTGCTGTGTTGAGGGCCAGCTTGTTCCTTACACACTAAAAATCTAATCTGTTTTCAGACTGCACTAGAGCAACCAAAGCATTTTCGCAAATTTTTGCAAAAATCTTTATATCATTAACATAAAGTAGGACCTTATAATAATAAAAACACTGAATGATGTAGTTAATGAAAATAATAAACAATAGCGGTCCAATATGGGAATCTTGAGGAACACCTGAAGTGGCTATAAAAGCTCTAAATCAATTTTTTTTAACTTGATTGTAATAATTCTATCAGTGAGATAGGTGCAGAGCCAAATCCAAGAAGCTTCCCTGATTCTATACAACACCAATTTGGATTTTAATAGCTCGAGATCATCCTGCTCAAAAGCCTTCAAAGAATCCGTGTAAATTGCATCAACGGGCATGCATTCCTGGAAGGCCTGCATAATAAAATTCTCAAACAGCAAGAAATTTGTAGTAGTGGATTGCTTAGCGACAAAGCCGTACTACTCATCACCGATAACACTCTTCAGTGCTGCAGAAAGAAAATCATTTTTCATACTTTAAAAAATTTTGAGAATATGTCACAAAACTGTAAATTTTATTATAAATTAAGCTAAGTTTAGTGTCGATGAAAAGTCTTGCAAAAATGTAAAAAAGAGAATAAATAATAAGTCGCTGTTATTGTTAAGAACAAAATTTATTTTAAAATATTTACAAAACAACAGATAATAATCAAACTTATTTTATTACCAAACTGAATAAGCCATACAGCTTTAAAATTTACATATATTGGACAGATGGATCGCAGATCCAATTGAATAATTGCAAATAACAATACAGAAATATTTAAATTTCAGGATAAATACTTCGAGCTACTACAAATAATAATCGAGATGTAAAATATTGCACTGAAAACCGTACAAAATTCTGCGATTGATTTTTACTGCATTTAATTTGACTTAATTGATTTATTGATTTTATAGTTATTTTATACCGTTAACCGCTAGCAATACTCTACTGCGCGTAAAGCGTAAACCGTTTTGGACAGCATTTCTTCTATGTTGTTTTCTTTTTGTCGTTATTTGTATTTGTGTTTATTTTGTTAATCCTTTGTAAATATTGTTTTAATTTGTTCATGTTTTATCTTATTGTAAAATTAGTTAGTTCAAGTTGGTGTTTTTATATTTTTTTCAACAAATTTTATACTACATATTAATAATGACAATTCAAAAGTTAATACAAAAAAAAATTAATTTTTGAAAAACTTATTTTGAGTTATATTTTCTTAAACTTGGGGATATGTCCACACAAGGGGCCCCATACCATCGTTGTTCTCTAATTAAAATGCGGGTTTTTTCGACGCTGTGCGCCGACTGGTCCTGCAACAAAATGTATTTATGTTAATTAATAAAGATTTGTTTAATTTAATTCAATTCACTTCATGACTCAGAAGTACCAAGTTCGAATCCCACGGCGGCATATGAAAAAAAGGAGGTATATATGTATAGGTTCGTATTTCAGTCAAAATTTGTCGCAATGTAAAAACGGAAATATAATATCAAATTAATATGTGTGAATATAGATAATTACTTTATGTAAATTTATTTATAATAATTTTAGTTTTAAAATTAAAAATTTTATTTCCACACAATTATTGTGTTTAAGATAGGAAAAAAGCTGTACCACAAAATGGTATTATTTGGGTTGTATTCAGGTGTAAATAGGTGGACCCAACAGTTTTTATTCTTTAAACACAATATTGTACCTGTAACCAATCTAGTGACAAATTGTACCTAAAACATGCATCATTTTATAAATTTTTAGCATTAATTTCTTTCTGTGTATATTAAAAGGCAGACATCTTTATTTTTCTATTTTGGTTTGATGAATACGAGATTATTGCGTCGGTTGTGATGGCCTTTTTGAAAATGTTGTAATCTAATATGCCTACTTCAGTTTTTGACAAGCTTAAATCCAGAAAACTTAAACAATTATCATTTTCGACGTTTACTGTGAATTAGATTTTGGCAGTTTACAAACTCAAATACGCTAAGAATATGTGAAACTGTCAACAACAATTGGAGGACTCCTTCCATAGGCAAAAAAATCATCCACATATCTACACCACAGATCTACATTGCTCATTAAGTTACGTTTTGAATAAACAATTTTCAAAGTTCTTTATGAAAACTTCGGCAAAGATGGGGGCAGTGGGTATTTCCACTTATAACTCGATATATTTTATTTACTCATTATAACTAGGATATATTTTAAAATATCTTATTTATGTATTGAACCTGATGTTGCCTATAGACAACTCAATGACATAGTATACACGGGCATTTCTACACGTGAATTCTATTTAATTTAAGTTGAACGTTAACTATGTTACTAATATAGTTCAGACTGTATTTTTCATAAGGTATTATGTTCTTTGACTAAAGTTAGTTTTTGCTATTTTGAAGTTAGTATTGAAACTGTGTGACCGTACATGAATTACCTACTTCCACCTGACTTCAGAGTAACTTTTCGTAATTAACGTTGGTATCAAGTTTTTTTCACAATAATTATTATTGTGAATTTAATTCTTATTTTGTATCGACCCACGATCATCGGTGAGTTTTGTGCTTTGCTTGTTACCTAAGGTTTTAACTCAAACCGTGTTTTAATTTTGAAGAAGATTAGATTGCAGGTTAGTTAAGATTATAATATAAACTATAAATATACTTGGGAGCTTCAAATATTATGTAATATAAAACTTCAAAATATCGAGTTATCAACGAGTTAATAATTTATATATTCAAATATTATAACATACATTTTCAAAAATATAACTTATAAATGTAAATAAAAATGCATCATCATCCATAGCATACAAACAATTTTGTATGATGATTTTATTATCGAACTTTCGTAATATTTGCGTTTCATTGATTCTCGATATATAAATTTGGCAAATCTCCAATTTTTGGCATAATTTTTTATTAAGTTGCCTCCATTCTTGTAAAGCAAATATCAGTGGAAAAATCTCATAAAATACAATTACTCATTTATCAAGTGTTAATTTTGTTCTCTGCGTGAGCCTAAGTGAAATATGCATATTGAAACAGGTTACAACTATTGCATATGATGTATAAATAACTTTCTAATAGGATGTAAGGGTAATACGTTATAATACTACTACTACAATGGATATATCAGTTGTAGCATTTCTTTAACGACTTATGTCTAATTTTCCATTATAAAATTATAATACTAAGCATTACTTACAGGTTTATTCAATATTAGATCAGTTCAGCGCTATATAAGAGTTCCCTTATCGAAATAATCTAAATCGATGATAACTACTATAGTCTAATTATCGCCGAAGTGAATTACAATAATAACAAAACGTTTTTAGTATGTACAAAACCTTATTGATTAGAAAAATAAGCGAGAAAGAAAGAATACCTTTATAAAATTAAGAAATAATAATTTATCTTTTAAAACTTAATAGTCTGATGGAAATAAACAGATAAAGAGAATTAACGTGTTTTTATTTTTAATATTGTTAAAAACCTACAGGTAAAAATGACCAAGTCAAAAATTATTGAAATTGAGTTAATATGATGAAGCACCTACCCTAAAACTGTAAAACTCGTATCTATAGAAAAAAGTAAATGTTTCATATTATATTCTCTAAAATATTTAAACTGAATATTAATAAAAAATATTTAAAATATTAAATTGATAAAATTAACAATAATTCTTGGGTTATGGATATATTTATTATATATTCTTACTTTGCCGACGTTTCGATAATGTATATTATCATATTCATGGTTAGTAAGATGGAATTAAAAAATTAAAGGGAAGGGCAAAAACTGTAAATATATCCATAACCCAAGAATTATTGTAATTTAATACATATTTGGATGAGATGTTTTCCCCTAATTAAATTGATAGTAACTCGATATAATTAAAGCTTTAATATTATTGAATATTAATGAACCTTATAAAATTAATTTTTCACAAAATATAATATAAAATTAAAGTGGATTTATCTAGACTTCTTTTTTTGACTTGGTCACATTTTCTTGTAAGTCTGTGATATATTGTAGTAGATAAAACCTCCTTATTAAAATTTAAACTAATAGTTTTCTGAAAACTTAACGAAACCTCCAAAAAGTATCCAATTTATCTACTGACATACACCAGCTTAGCTCAATCGCCCAAATTGTCATACGCACCGCTCTTATCTTGAGGCCTTGTTCTTTTTCAACGCAAAATTCTTCGCAAATTTAATATTAATTTGTAAAAATTTTCCAAAATATTAATTTTCCAAAATTAGCTAAAAGAAAAACACACTCGCATTCTGATAATTTTTATTCTTCTTAAAACATTTACATCAAAAATCGCTAATCACAAAACCGCGACATCACAGCTCCGTGAGTCGCTCGCCAGAGTCCCCAAAAATTCAAAATTTCCCCACCTTGGTTATCACACCAGAGGCGTAACAAATTTTAATTTTTAAAATGAAAATATTAAACTAAAGTAAACAAATGAACTTCTTCATCAAAAAAATATACGACAATATAATATCTTCAACCACAATAATCCAGGCAGTAAGTTTAAAAATTTGTAAAATGTAATTGATTATTTTTTTGTTTCAACAGGTTTTGTTAGGGTCAGAAAAATCTTATCTAAAATGTGATTACGACGGAAGTTAGCAGTTACTCATAAGCTTGAAAATTAGATAAAAAATAAGATTTTTGTGTGATAAATCGATTTCTTGTAACGAATTTTTGTAAAATTCATTACTAACTTTACAAAATTTGTGCACGCCCCTCGTATTTTTCTCGCGACTGCGTATTTATTTATTTCCGATACAAGCGAATTGCTTGCAGAATACGTGAGTGTTATTGGAGCTCATTTCTGATTTTAATTTATACTTGGAACGTTCATTTGTGTGTCAAAGTTTATAATTTTTAATAACTTCCTGTTAACATCAGTTTTATCAGGTAATTATTAGTCTTGAGTTTCCAATGACATTTTACTGTAATGTAATTCGTTTTGTAGAAGCAAATTCTCTTGGAGGCAAAAATTTCCCGATGACAAATTCTCTGGGTAGCAAATTCTTTTGATAACACATTTTCAAGTGCGAGTGCGATGTTACAAACAGGTGATGCCCTATGGTCATACATTTGTTGATAAGTCGAGCATTTGATACTAATTGGTTCCTATATGGACGAAGTTTTAACTATCATGCTTTTTTTGAAGATCAGAAGAAGTTTCGTATTTTATCACATTTTGAAGATTTTTATAATACATTGTAAATTTTACCATCACAATTTCAGGGGCGTTTTCAGCCAATTGGCTTAGGGGGGGTAATTTACCTATTTCAATGTAAATTTCAACATAGATTGATCTTTATTTGTTGAAAAATGAAAAATAAAAGGCTAAATAATAATTCTTAGGGGGGGGGGGGGAATTACCCAATTACACCCCCCTAAAACCGCCAGTGCACAATTTTTTTGTAAACGCCACAGCAATGAAAGCTTTCTGAAATTGGGTGAGTAGTAACTTTTATGTATAAAAATTTCTAAGATTTGTGATAAAAATTTTATGTAATTCTATGGCATGTAGTCTGGAGTGGAATTGATTATGCTAAAGATTGCTCTTTGACTACCGTTATTATTTTGAAGTTATTTGAAACTGTACGACGACGCGAATTACTTCAAAATTACTTAAGAGTAATTTTTTATGTGGTTAAATTGTTAACGATTCTTGTGTGTTTGATTTCTAAATGTCATCAACTCGCGACCCTTCGCATACCGCTATTGCAGTAGCTGGCCGGATGATCATTAGTCCTGCGTTAAAAATAAACAAAGTTGGTGGATTTTTTTAATCTACTAATTTTAGTTTAACGCAGACCGCGTTTTCCTTTTGGGGAAGATAAGGAATACGTTATATTCTGTTCATCCAATATCCAAAAAGTGCTATATAATTGAAACAGAAATTGTTTGAAATCTTAGCTACTCTTAGATGGTGCATAAAAGTTCTAATTTTAGTTGTTACTCTTAACAAAAATAAACTGGTTTTCAATGTAAAAACAGTATTTTTACTTTGAGGCCGCCATTTGTGGTGTAGCTGTTAATGGTTGAAAATTTGGAATATACCCAATAGGCGCTTCGATTTAAGATTGTAGCGCAGCTAGCGGTCATGTTAGTACTAGACGTAAAGAGACAACTACTTAATAAATAGATAAAAGGAACCGCAGTACATTGGAACGCTTAACGAAACAAATAAATTGTCAGTCGACGTTTCAGTTTTATTTAGTAATAACCATCTACAGGACTAAAAAGGAAGATAATAAGAGTTCAATCAAACAAGTACGATAAAAATATTATGTCATTCTCACACTCACCTAACAATGAAAGATAAAAAACGTTTCAGCGTAAAAATAACTCATGGAAGAAAACATACTTAATATGGAACATCGGGCAACAACTTCAACCACGTTATATAATAAATAATTAAAAATAAGTAAAACATGTAAATTAAAAATGTGAACAGACGTAGAGTACACAATCAGAAAATAATCATCATCTGTACGTTTTGGAATTGTCTGTTACGTCACTCTTGGTTGTTTTATAAGAAAAACAAGCGTAAAGCCTATATAAAAGAAAAAGAAGAGAAGAAGAGAAGAAGAAGAATCTACTAGGTATGCGGACGTTTTGCATTCTTTGTAGATGTTGTTTTCAATTTCTTCTGTATTCTCCTATACGGTCATTATGGTTGAATATGTTGAGCTCGTTACGGATATCTACGTTTTGCTTTTTATCGCTTCTCGTATAACCTTCAAGAATCTCATTTCAAAGATGAAAATAGGCTACAAACAGAGTGTGAGGACAAACCAACAACGCTCAATAATAATTACAAAAAGGGCACTAAGAATAAAATCACCACAAGTAAAAATCAAGATAATAAAACACGACAAGGTCGCAAGTCAATAAATAAAGTGACAAGAGCATTGAAAACAATACAATAATGTCAAAAACACAGTTCGTTATTTTGTTCTTAAGAGTGTTTACAACATTCATCTTTTGTATAAGTGAATGGGCAAAATTGAAGTTTAAAAGTCCATCTGTAGATGAAAGTTTACGATAAACATTCGTACTCAAACTTCTATTCACATGTTGCTCAACCAATAGATTCAAGAAGGAAATCGAATAATTGGATTCCATTTCATACGTAGAGCTTAGGAGGTTATCATTAAAATCAATAAAGCAAGAGTGAACCACAAATTGCTCCATATTTGTGTCGCTTGCCCCGCTGATCTGCGATGGAATGGCAGACAGGCCAGCTAAGGGATTACACCCCCGTCTAGTACTAGAGCATGGGTCGCGCATGCGCGGTTTGTGGATTCTTTAACGTTGTGACTTAGACGATTTTTGGCAACTAACTAAGGAAAAAATACAATCGGGCGCCAGTCTTCTAAATAAAACACGATAGTAGAAGGGTTGGTTTTATTTATAAAACAAAAGTCGAGTAAAAGGTGGGGTTGACAATGCTTGATTCCAAAACTCTATATAGGAGACACACAAACACATAACAATTCAAGTTAAATCCAGGATAGCTTGAAGGGATACCCTGGGACAATAAAAGCAAAATAAAATAAACAAAAAAAATACAAATGAGTTGCCATCTGAAAACAATTCATAAAAAATATAATTCGCGCATCCAGGAAACTGCCCAGCGCAGACATAACACGTCGGTAACATTGACTACAAATACTCATTAAATACTCATCAAGTAGAATTAAATACAGTAATTGCCTTTCCAAATAACCCTTCCACTACAATCATTCCGATTCAACATCGCTATTCTTTTGGAACCTCTGGAATATTAATGACTCATCGTGCAAGCTGAGTTTCAGGTGTAAAGCTAAAAATAACAAAACTGCAATAATTAAACAAGAATCAATTCACCTGCGAACGGTAACATCTCAATGTCGATGTATATTATTGAGGTAATCTAATTTCCTAAATGCGCTTTTAACAAAATAAAATCCATGGTTTTCCGGTCATCCCACGTCGTCGAAATTATCAAAATCAAATCCGATATCAAGATCAAGTCAGCTCAAGCGGACTGATAAGAACAAACCAGATATGAAAAACTCCATTAAAAACATCCATGGAAATAAAAAGTAAAACGCCCTCATAGAAATGGTTCCATCACACTGATTGAACGATTTAAATATATCAGTTCCACTTTAAGTTCGCTTCCAGAAAACCATAATCAAAAGTTGATAACCAAAATGGACAGGTGGTAATAAAAAGCTAAAATTTATCAAAGTCAAACTCGGCTCAAAATGGAAAATATGAATGTAATGCTTACCCACAAACTTAAAACTGAAGGTTATAAAAAGGATCACTTCAAAAATAAAGTTTGTGGCTTTTAAAACTCAAACATTACACAAACGAAAAATCATACTTCCATTTTAGATGGTGATAAACGGAAGAATGCCAATTTGATAAATTTTTGAAATATTAACGGTTGCGCGTGATGGATATGCACAGGATGATGCGTAGATTTCAAGCCAATTTAAATTTCACCTATAGCTGATCCAATCAGTTAAGAGTAAAACTGACCCAAAAAACTGAAATAGCTGTTGTCAAGCAAAAATCATGTTTTTTAATAGTTATTGTGCAGTGAAAATGATATGATATAAAAAATAAGTTTTTAAAATTGATTTTTGAAAAAACTAGTGGTGTTAAGGCCTATTTTTGGGGTTAATTCTCTTATTTAAAATATGCTCTTTCATAATTCATTGAGATTTCTTTCGTAAAATTGTTACTTTTGAGTGATGGGTATCTTCCTCTCCCCATCCTGCGTTTTGTTGGAGTTTTCCCTAAACCACCCTTACTTTTCATAACCTACTACCTTGTCTTTTCAATTATTGTAAGCTGGTCTATAGAATCGTGGTTGAACAAACTGGAGAGGTTCTCTCCGGATTACGACAGTCTCTGGTTTTTGTTTTGGTCAACCTTTTTATTAGGAGTTAAGACTCAGAGGGTAGGTTTTGTTTCAAATGTATCTCTCTATAATTTTTGTGTTGTATTAAAAGCATTTTATTATAATTTTTGTTTTTTTTTAGTTTGCCTTATGCTGTTCTTATTTTTCAGAATCGACGGCTTGGTAACCGCACACAGCACGAGCCGGTTTATTAACATCGTGGGTGAATAATCTGGAGAGGTACTCTCCAGATTGCAACAGACTCCGGTCTCTGTTTTGGTCAGTTTTCTCATTAAAGGTTGCGGCTCAGAGAATAGTGTTTGTTTCAGTTGGACCCCAATAAATTCATCAAATAATACATAAAAATGAGTACTTGCTATCTAAATAGATAATTCAATACAAGAATGTGAAGCAATTAGTAACCAAGCAAATTGGCTAGTAAGTATGCTATAAAAGCAATAAGCTAACAATCTGATACCCGCCTCAAGTTAGCGCCGCCATTTTTGAGAAATCTAAAAGATATATACGGAGAATTGTGCCGCAATCAAGATAATTGAGCTATCCAAATATATAAATTGAATTCAGCTTCGTGTAATATTGATTATTTAATTTGCCTTTTAAACCTAAAAGTAAAGTGAAATTAATTTAATGTTTTAAAAAGACAATTAGTAAACAAATTTAGCATGGTTTTATACCTGCTTTAAAATCAAATAACAATAGGTAGTTCAGAGTTTTATCACAAGATCAAGAGAGCCAAATTCACATATTTTTCAAAATTTATCAAAAACGTTTTGAAAACGGCACTTTTAGATTTTATTCAATTTTTAGTGAAAATCTAATAGAGGTGTCTGGAACTAACTAATAAGTAATGTGGACGGGTGTCCATGCTTCCAGTTAAAATTTTCATAAAAAGTAAAAAATTTGCGGATAAGTTGAATCAAAGATGCTATGAGCAAAGATGCATAACGTTATACAAAATTATATGTATGCTTTTTCTATACCCGTTTTCAAATGGCTCTGCTGATTTGGGGTTACTATTTTTTAAATATCGTGAGTTTATTTCATAATTTAAAAAAATGGTAACTCACATCAGTAGCGCCATCTGAAAATGGGTATAGAAAAAACATATATATAAATTTGTATAGCGTTATCCATCGTTAAAGCTCATAGCATCTTTGGTTGAATGTAGCAAGTGTTAATTACATGGAAAGTATTTAAATTACCATTACGTTTAATTGTGATTAAGAATTCACAATTTTTTAAAGATATAAAATTTTACAAAGTAAAACGTGATCCAAGTTTCACGATAAAGTTTATTGGTAAATCATCCTACGAGAAACGAGCTTCATCATCTAGTTAAAGAAGTTAATTTTTATAGCAAGATTATCCAAAAATAACTGGACAATTAAAATAAAACTGGCCATACCTAAAAATCGAATGGAACCACTTGAGGTTAAATATTTATTAACAAAACATTGCACTTACTACATATTTTATAATTAAATGTTGTGTATCACACATCGGATAATAATAATCTACCACAAATAAACTAGTAACTTAATCAATGTTACAGATTTCACAAATAATTTAATTTTTAACAACTGCAAAATGCTACCGAATTCAAGAAATACGATGATTCTCTTGGTGTGGTTATTAAATATTACAATTTACAAGGTTTTTAATCTGATACCTATTTTATTATACAGTGTGCGAGGGCAAGAGTGTACCATATATAAATGTGCAACTATATTTTTAAAACAAGGATTATTACTCATTTTGGATCTGCGAATCTAGAATTTCAACAAAAATAATAAATTTGCTGAATTTGTAAAGTAAGGTTAGGGAACGTACCCATACTACGTGACCTATTTTTTACAATTTTTTACCCCCTCCCCCCCCTTGGTGACCATCCGTAGTATATGCCAAGACCCCCCCCCTCCCCCTATTTTGTCACGTAGTAGTTCATAAATATGGTTTTGAACCATTTTTTGCAATCACAAAGTTAAAAAAAAATTAAATTGGCTCATATTTGTCTTTATTTAAAAACAAAAGTCTTCTTTTCATTTATTTTTGAATATAGCTCAAAAAAGCGCAAGATTTTCCTAAAAGATAATGACTACGTGACCAAAACTTAAACCCCCTCCCCCGCCCCGGTGACCAAGCGTGGTATTTTAAAGACCCCCCTCCCCCCCCTAAACGGGTCACGTAGTATGGGTACGTTCCCTTACTAGAAATAAAATCACATGATCAATTTTTTAACATTAATAAAAATAAAATTTACCATATTAATAGTAATTTCGAGTTATAATTTATTCTAACCACAATTATTTTAAAGAGTTCTACATGTTACGAAGAAGTTACCGACGAAGAGTTGGTAAACGAGATATTAAATTTTTCACCCTCAAAAAACATATTTCTAAAATTTCTAATATTAAAAAAAAGGTATGGAAATAATTATACGTCAGTACCTATATTATTTGTAGCCACAGCCGTGGAGTAATGTGGCCGCTGGTTGAGTACAGAGCGGAAATTCTAGGTTAAAATAGCAGACTACACAGAATTTCTTAGCTCGGCCTTCTAGTGGGCATCCACACGTTGTTGTGAAATTGATCTAGAGTAACGAAGAAGAGAAGACAAAAAATGATTCACCTCGGAAAATGAATCGTTAATTTGTTAAACTAATTAATTTCTATAAATTTTCAGGCCACTTAATCAAAATAAGATATTTGCAAGCTGTCAACATAAACCGAGTTCTTGAATCAGTTCGCTTTCACACATACCTTATTTTCAATTCCAAATGTATATCTGCTCTGCCCGCGTGAGTTCGAATCCCATCCTGGTCGTCAGTTGTTGTAATAGCCGAAGATTTTAAATTTAATCTAGTAAAGCATCGAATGATAAAACTGATTTATTAATGGGCAAACAAATTCGCACAGTCACGCGGCGTACATTAACCACCATTGCAAGTTTTGGTAAAGGTAAGTTGTACATGACTTGTAAGTTGTACATGACATGCGCGGGCAATTCAAATATAAAGACAACAACAAAATTGTTATTTAAAATTGTACTTTACACAGGATAAGTAATAATCGTTAAAACTAAAATATATTGTTGTGACCCGGTTTATTTATCAATTTGAGAATTTCCACAATTAAAATTTCAATTTAAATATTTTCTTGTTTTTGAAATAATTTTGTTTTACTTGGACGAATTGAGGTTGATTTGCGTTTAATTGTTGTACCAATAGTTCTGGTAAGTTGAAAACGAAATTATTATAGGTGGAGGATTGTTCTGGAACCTGAAATTTAATTAGTCAAATTGGACGACATTTTTATTTAATTATTTTTTATATTGTTTACACTGTAGAAAAATTTAAATAAAAGTGAGTGCGTTACAGAGAACTGTAAATTCGTGATTTGTGCAAATCAGACTAGATGGAGTTGGATAAAGTGCAAAATTAAACAAAATTGGTAACATTTAATTTTTGTTGGAAAGTTTCAAATTTGGCTGTTAAAATCGACCAATTGGCAACGGACACGATTTCGAAAGCATGAAAAGGAAGAGGAAGTGAAAATTTTGAAAAGATAAAGGTGACTGGCCGACCATGATGGGAGGAAGTCGAGAGCTCAACAACGTTTTCGAATAATTTGATGTTTGATAAATTTTACTTTTTGGAATTTTACGAGTTTGTGAAAGAATGGTTTTGGTTTCGATTAAATTGTCAGGGCAATGGCAATAGTTTAGTGAAATTTTAGATAATGGAATGGAAATTTAAATTTTAACTGGAGTTTGGATATGGAAATTAGTAACCGTCCATTTTGTAGAGGAATCCAACATGAAAAGCGTCCAATTTGTATCTGATCATCATTGCTTCAATTTGGTAATTAATAATAGATTTTTATTAATTTACGCAAATCCATCATTATTGATTTGAAATTTAAACGTTAATAGAACTTATACCATGCAGTCATGTTTTACCTTACATACCATGTTCTTTTTATGCTGAAGGATATCGTCATACAAAGTTTATTCGGCTTCATAAAATAAACTTTCTACAGGCGATTGTAACCGTTGCGAGTGGTGAACAATTGACTTACCATCGATTACCGTTTTAGATTATGAGTGCAGACAATAAATGCTTGCGTAATTTTACAGTTCGGCGCGAATATTTAAACCAGACAATTTTATTTTGGTGTGTGAAGAATTTTTATTTCAGATTATTATTTTATTGAAATGTCTAATTTACTTACAAGTTACAGTAGTAGATTTGAATTAAATGTGTGAACTTGTAGAGGAATTGTGTCCAAATTTGACTTATTTCTGTGTGGAAATTAATTTAATAACAAAAATTTCGTTTTTTTGTAAAATTCAGAATTTAATCATCACCAACATTCGTCTGATTAAAAGTTTATTGATACCCTGCAAAATTTGTTTTTATTTGAATTGTGGAAATTTTAGTTTTTGATATCTGAACTCACTATCTGGGGGAATCTCATTACTCTACCGACATTTGAGCACGGACCTTAAAGTGCTGTTCATCAGAACACGACAATATATTGCAATGGCAAAAAGGGTTTAATGAAAATTTAAAAATTCACCAAGTTTTTCCTAATCGCTCTCACAATAAAATTACCTCGGCTAGCCAGTCAAATGGTTTTTACACCTCACAGGTAAATCCTTAGTGCTGAGCGTAAAAATAAAAAAAACATGTAATTAAAATGCAAAATAATAGGTATAATCGGATAAATAAAATAAATGCCAAACAGAAAAAAATTACACCATAGCTTTCTAGATTTTTTTGGGATGCAAAATCAATAAAATAACAAAACTCCGTAAGGTAGACCGGGGACAATTGTAACATATTCGACAAAATCACTGTTTATAACAACAATTCCAACTTAGCGTATTTGAAAATAGGCTTGAATTGAACCTTAGTTATCAGACTACTAAGACATATGGTTGTAATGACATTATCTGCATTACAAAAAACACCAGAAGGCGATTTAAAGAGTCAGGGAAAATGTTACAAACGACCCCGTACCCGAGGCAGTTATAACAGTGATTGGGGTCAATTGTAACACTTGGAAAAACAAGGAAATAATGGTTGTTATATACTTATTTATTAAAACATTATTACATAATGTTGTAATTTTTCATAATTTTAAATTTTAAGAACATCTATTGAGTACTCGTAGATGATTGTGGTGAATCTGTACAATTAGTTGCATTATTTTAATAGGGTTCATGATTCTATATTATCGGGGTAGTTATCGTTAAATATACAAGAAATATAAATGTGACAATCCTTAAAAATTTGATAAAGTTTAAAGAAAATTTAAAAATAGTTAAATAATTGTAAATATTCCATAAGGTTTACACGTTACATTTGACTCCGAAAAAATCGTTACAATTGTCCCCAGCACATCTTTTAGAAAATTCGTCGTCATCGCGTCCAAAATAAACAATTTAAATAAAAAGTAATTACACTTATTTGTACTCCGGTAACCAAAGGTCTTACATAAAAAAAATAATAACCGTAACTAGTATAGTTTTTTATTAATAAACAAAATAATAACAACAAAAATACTTACTTTAACACTTAAAAACACAATGGACCTTGTTGTACGCGTAGGATGGACTCGTAGCGACACAAAACCCTAAGACCAAATGTTCTTATACAAAACACACACGTCTGTTTCTTTTATTGGTTTTTGAAATATTAGCGTTGTTACAAACGTACCTTGTTACAATTGTCCCCGGTCTACCCTATGACATGAATGTGATATCTAAATAATTAAAATCATTACTGCACTTTTAAAACCATAAAGACGTATCAATTTTGAAATAAAACAAAATATATAATGTATAATATAATGTCTGCAGTAATGAAAATTAAAACCTATTTTGTGTTTATAAAATAAACCATAGGCTTTACTCGCCCGTTTGACAGATGTACCTTGTCAAGGGAATACACTTAGGGCCAGTTCTACAATGCAGGTATAAATTAAGAATACTGGCCTAAACAGAATGAACGCGAAACCAACGCGACGTAACGTAACGTAAAGTTAAATGTATGTAGTTGCAATACTTTCGAACAGAATAAACGCTCGCAACGCGATCCCAACGTCGAACGTTGGCAAACTTAAAGCGAAACGACCACTACCAACTACAATTTGGTGATTTAATTACGTTACGTTACGTCGCGTTGGTTTCGCGTTCATTCTGTTTAGGCCTTAAGCTTTACCGAGAGGATCTTGCACGGATTGCGTTCTACAATGGTGGTATAACGTTCTTCTTGGTAAAAGTTGCGGGATAACTCATCCCTCTGACATGGGCCGATAAATCTAGGATAAAGTAATTCTTGTTTCCTATTGGTCAAATTTAATGTAAACAATAATTTATTTTCAGGTTAGATTTTTGAATTTGTGGCGACTTCAAATTTAATTTCAAAATTAGTTGGTACCGTTGGTACTCTATTCGTGTACGCTAACCATATATGTATAAAGAACTTATATCAAGTGTTATATCACGTGTGAAAATTTTATTTGTCAAAGGTGAAATTCAATTTATTGTTGCTTATACGATGGATTCACTAGATATAAATATTTTTGACTCTGATCAAGAAGACGAAATTTTTAAAAATGTTTTGTTACGTCGACATCCTAAAGTATTTAAAAGGCGAATTGATTATTTTGTCGAAATGGATGATTTGGAGTTTTTTAAACGTTTTCGGTTGCAGAAGCAGACTGTTTCTATGATTCTAAATATAATTGAGCATCGAATTAAATCTGCAACAGATCGTAATAATGCGATATCTCTAGCAACAAAACTGTTTTTAACCTGGCGATTCTATGCTACAGGTAGTATACTAATTGTAGTTGGCGATTTTATAGAAGTAAGCAAAACGTCGGCATGTACTATCGTTACTGAGGTGACAGAGGCAAGCTAACCTAACCTAACAATACTTCTACTTCGTTCCTATCAAAATTGTTACATCTTTTTTTCTTATCGCTATCCATCTTTTTAAAATTATTTTTCTTTTACACACACAAACTGTTATCAACATCAAATGAATAATTCAAATGCTTCACCGTTTGCAAAATAAGAATGTCAAATGATGTGAAAAATGACCTAAAAGCGGTGCGCAGGAACTACTTTGAAGGTATAACAATACCTATTCTATACCTTAGAACATATAAACTTATAGACACGCCGCTTGCTATCTCTCCTTGAACACAAACTGAAGCAAAATTCTGTGCGCGCGTGACGTCACGTCACGGGTTGGGTATTAGTAACTATAGTGTCTAACTGGACACTACAGACTACAGACTAAACAAACATCTTCACATGATGGGATATGCAGAAGACCCAATATGTCGTGGATGCAATGAAGAGGAGGAAACAGCCGAACATGTACTCTGTTACTGTCCGGCGTTAACTTCAACGAGAGGATCTGTGTTGGGGGACTTCTGGCCTGACATGGCCAGAATCAGGGACACTCCACCTGCCAGGATCCTAGAGTTCATCCTAAAACTGGATTGGCTCAATGGGGAATGACAGGACTGGGGTGTAACTGAAACCGGAGGTAGTACAATGGGCCCGATTGGTGGCCTAAGTGCGCGCGAGCTTGTCTTGCCCTCCAGAACAAATCCAGAATCCAGAGAACTATAAGCATAGGCTTAAGTGAAGAAAATCGTTTATTTAAATTTGCAAAAAAATTAAATTTTGATATTTGAAAAATATTTTATTAAGAAAATCGCAATTTTGATACTTTAATAATATAATTATAAAAAAAATCTTAATATAAATCCATAAATTTGTTAATTATTTCACTTAAATATTATAACTATTAATTTTTTTAAAAACCACTCAACATCATTTACTTGATTATCAATAACATTTATATTTACTAAAAATAAAACTCTAATCAATTTGTAGTACTACACATTTATTATTATAAAAAAAAAAAGATTTATTTAATATTTAAAAAAATTATTTTGTAGTTTCAATTATTGGCTAGAAAACAAATAAATTGCTACATTACATTTATTTCTTAACTTATTTAGATGTTTGTTCATGTATTCACCGAGATAATATAGTTAATCTAATTTTACAATAATTAAAAGTAATAATTTTTAATTAAACTAAAAGTAAATGTTTATTTTCGACATACTGATCAAACACTTGTAATATTAGATACAATTTTAAGCCATAATATGTAATTTTTTTATTCAATTGTAATTTGTTAGTTTGTTTTCATCAATGCTTTTCTATTGAAATAAATGATATAATGGTTAAATTGCAAATAAATGTTCTAAGCAGTGTTCGTGGTACAATTTTTAACAATCACAAAGAACATATGTATGATCAGGATATTGATAATAATCATAGTTTAAATTTAATTAAAATTATTACTTTTAATTACTCTAAAATTAGATTATATCATCAAGGTGAAGTTAGGAACCAGCATGCAAATAAATTAAGAAATAAATTAAATAAAGTGATTTTGTTTTCCGGCCAATAGTAACATATTAATAACAAGAAATCATAAAATTATGTGTTTTAAAATTATTAGAGGTAATTTAATTTGCAATATACGCTCTATGTATTAAAATAAAAATTTCTAATTTACACCAATGAACTTATTTAAATACATAGGTTTGTTTTTATCGCAACATTGACATCCATATGAACATCTTTGCTATGTTTGTATCTTAACATTTATAAAAATAAAATTGCACAAATACACACAAAATTTAACTGTCGTGACTCGTGACTGATCGCAAAAGTTTGGTAACGCCGTTTCAATAGAGAATTACCCCCAAGGTGCGGCTATAGATGTTTCACATCAAAAAAATGAAAAAGAACAGAAAAGTTAATTATGTGAGACAACGAGAAAGAAAGAATTTCATAGAAGATAAAATTAAAGTTAAGCATCCGCGGGGATGTTGCCTGGCAGGAATAAGATCTTCTGTGTGATAAAATGGACGGAAGAAAATGAAAATGAAGAAGAAATATAGAATAAAAAAATAAATGAATTAATCAATTATGGGTATGGTTAGATTTTGGAGTTTCTCATCAGAAAATTTATGTGGGTTCTAATGCGCTTGCAAAAGAAAAATAAAATGACGAATAAAATTGAAGCAAAGAAGAGAAGTGGTTCAGTAGATTTACAAACGATAAATGTGCATATTGTCGTGCAAGATGGAAGCAAGGTTTAAGAAAGATATTATTAACGCATTATTAATTAAAATGAAAAATTTATAGAGAATCAAAGGACAACCGCATGAAACTAAAAAAAATTAGATAATTGAAACAAAATTTTAACAACGCTGGCACCTGGATTCAAATAAATGCATAAAATTTTATTTACGATGATTACCACGACGAGAGTTTTTAGATTGATAAGAAAACAACAAATAAATAATTTTCATCATATTTGAAAAATTAACATCATGAAGATAATAAATAATGGTCTTCCAGGTTGGAGGTTCTACCGACGGGCTGGCTCCTCGTCGTAGGTAAAAAATGTAAAATGCTAACAAATCAAACGCCAATTCGCAAGGTTGGTAGTTTAGTATCGGACAACGTCGCAAGACGTTTAAAACCGATTTCTATAGTATAGATAATAAATAACAAATTAAATTTTTCATTTTTTATAAAAGTAAAAAAGTGGATTAAAAACCACCATGGATATATGGATTACATAAAATAAATTCGTATTTAAGCAGTTATTATTGAATTACAATTTGAAAAATGATTTGACCGACTATTTTTTAAGAAAATTGATGGAAAATTTTGTGCAAATTCATTAATTGATGATTTTGAAAGTGTTAAGATAGCACTCATTTTTAGATGGTTTGAATTTTGTAAAATAAATAAGCGAAAATGTTAAAAGTTGTTCTTCATTCCAAAGGTACGAAGTAGAATATCTTTTCCTAAATCCCTTTTGAATTTAGCAAAAGAATTATATAAAATTTTAAGTTTTATTTATTGAAAGTCGCGCATTGCAAGTGTACGATTAAGATTAGAATATTATAGAACAATATATTTAACAAAAGATAGAAAAAATAACAAATAGAGCATCTGAAATGCTACATAATAAAAAAAACCTATAAAAAAGTTCCTAAACATATTTTTCTTCACACCAATACCTTCCGAGCACTAGCTGCACAAAATTTATACTTTGTATATTTTAAAATTTTGTCTATTGTTATACTTTTAATTTGAACAGCTTTGATATTAAATATTATTGGTGAAATTCACGTGGCTACGTGCTTAGAAATTATAAGCGTGAGAGAAAAAACTCGGCGCTAGCGCCTCGCTAGGAGGCTCCGTCCCCTGGACCCCCGGTTAGTCTCTGACTAACGTATTAAACATGGAACATGTTTTGCGATACCGAACTACTTCTCTTACCGAACAAGTGGATTAGCGCCCTGGCTTTTTAAATATACGCCAGTTGAAGCTTACTTGGTGTGCAATCTCATCAGATCAACAGATCAAAAGATCAACAGATGATAGGATTGAAATGTAAGGTATAAAGATTGAAGCTGTTAATAAAATTAATAAAAAAAAAAAGGATCTGCATTGAAAGCAGAAAAAAGCAAAGAAAATAGTGATAACTGAAGACTTCTAAAGAAACCAACTCAAGACAAACAACCAGAACAACGTCGCTAGACTCCAAGTAATACTCGCTCATTGAATTCTTAAGGGGGGGGGAAGTTTTTAGGTTGGTAATCGTAGCCATAGAAACTTGATTGGTGTGCGACTCGATCTAAGGGTGAGGCGATTTTTAGATTTGTAATCGTAACCCTGCACACTAGGTTGGTGTACAACTCGATTCCGGTGATATGATTTTTATAGGTTGATGATCATAAACCTGTAAGCTTGATTGGTGTCTGTTTTTAGTGTCGGTTTTTAGTGTCGTTTTTTGGTGTCGATTTTTGGCATTTAACTACCGCTAAAACATGTTCCATGTTAAAATATTTAGTTTTTGTGCTTAATATCCAAATTTATGGGTAGTTGCCTACCTCGAGAATAATCACATGATTGATATGTTTTTCCTGATCGTTGATAAAACCTATTGAAATGAAAAAAGCTTTTCCGCATCAAATTCGCACTCAAAATTATATATAGCCTGAACTGTAAGTGATGATAGCTTCAATTCACATCATCTGGCATAAGCAAACCAACTAGAAAATGAGATTCACAAATGTAATTAAATTATCAGTTTGTTTCATATTAATTACATGGTTACATCTATACGTTCTTGAATTTTCAAATAATTTGTTTTTATCATAAGCAAGTTTAATTACAATTCCTTTCATTAGTAGATACTAATTAATTTAATATACTCATTAGACAGGGGTTAATGAATTACACTACCTCCCTATTAGCAAAAACATTAAAACACTCTGAACTTTTGATAGTTTGAGTTGAAAAAAAAACACTATAGTGTTATCATGGATAAAAAAATTATCTAGAAAATATGGATAAAATGGTTATTGACACTACCAACTACAAAATTGTAATCAAGGACCCGACCAATAATCTACATATTAAAAATAAATGGATAAATAGATATAATTCAAATATATTAACAAAACCTGTCCAAGTATGCTGAAAACAACCTGTGCTATAGAACCAATAATATTAAATTTTACATTATATCATCTACATACATACAACCTGTCGAAATTTCTGTGCAAAGTAATTTCTAATACCTTAGAAAAACCGAACATAAATATTATTTTATACACGAATTTTTGAACGTAAACCATTACCAAAGGTTCATGGACATTTATAGAACATGCAAAGAAATGTAATATATTTGATTATTACATTCAAATTACACTAGATGTTAAATCTCTATTAAGGTACATATACTAATATAATATTGTCCGCTATAAACAGTGCTTTATAAATTAAATTAAATGTTGGGGTAAGACGAGCTACCGAATGTGAATTCTATAAATGCAATGCCTCGATACTATCAGCTCAGCTACAACTGTGTAATTTTGTTCTTAACCCTCATGTTACTGAATAAAAATACAACATATATCACCTGAATGAGGTACCCGGTACACTGATATAATACTTACGTTATTCAGTGTTTTTTGTGATCTTTTCTGCAATTATTAGGATTTTTAAGCTATTATTTATGTTTTTAAAGTGTATTAATATCATATTGAGTCATTTATAATCAAATTCTTGCTTACAAAGTTTGGTAATTAAATAAATTAATTATCTTAGTACTTGTAAAAATGCCACTCGTTTCTTACATAATTGAGCAAGTATATTCAAATTTAAATAAATATTTTTTGGAAAATAGTAAATAACATTTCAGAAACGTAAGGACCAGTGTGCTTTGTATTTTCAAATCAACCTTTTGAAAAATTTGTATAGAATAATATACTGCGAGTTTTCAGCAAAAATGTAAATCTGAAAAATTTCATTCAAAGAAGAAATACAAGTCCTTTTTGACAGTAAAGAAAAAAAATAATTTGGATTTAAAAGAAGTAGAAAGAAAAACGATTCTGTGCCCAAGAAAACTTAAAAAAAAATTTTCAAATGGTAGTATTTCATTGAGTATACACTCACTGTAATATTTGATTTACACAAATCATAAGAAAGTTCTTTTAAAATTATTGTTTATCTACTTCTAATATGTTGTTCTTTGACGTTAAAAATTGAGTTTTTGAAATCTGACGTGTATACTGTAGCACAAATCTTATAGAATCGCCTAAATACGGATATGGTAGACAATTGCACAAAATTGTCCGTCATTTGTGTAAAAAGGATAAATAAAACTCAAGAAAAATACGTAAAAGTTGTACACTATTATATGAACCTTTATGTAATCAGCAAATTCAAAAAATTGTTGAAAAATTTTACAGAAAAAATTTTGTAAAAATTTTATGAATTTTTTTGAAAAATGTTGAAAACATAATTTTAATAAAAAAGTATAAGCGTAAAAGAACTATACTTTGTGTAAATTAAAATAAATTACCTGTTTTTAATATAATAATACGTTTTTAGCTTAAAATTCTGTGATTTTAAATTAAAGGTACCCGGTACCACATTCAGGTGATATAGGTATAATTTTTTATTATCGCAAAAAAATGCATTTATAAAAATATAGTATCTTTCAAAATGATTTTAATACGTTAACAACTATTTTTTATACAATGTCACCAAATCCCAGGTCTCTGTGAAAAATACAAGCGGAGATATTTCACCGTAAAGTCAAAAAAGTACCCGGTACTACGATCCAGGAACATCAGGGTTAGTTAATAACGGTACGCCAAATAATAAGTTTAGGTTGTACAAGATAATAAAAGCGATGTAAAATTTAATAATGTAACAATGTCAAGTGAATTTTATGTATAAAATTTTATAATTGTATATTTGTATAATCTTTGAGGATACAGAATAATAAATTCAAAATTTAAAATGTCTATCCAAGAATAACCTTCAAATTCACGCGTGACTTGCAATAATTTATTTACTCCAATAATATAATCTAGCGTATTTCTAGCCATTTATCGATAAAAATCAGTAATTGCATTTGTACAATCTTTTATTTGGTTGTCGATATTTTTTATAGTTACTAAATTTTCAAAAATTTTCCTATTTTCTGAACCATTTTCCATTATTTTTCTTGCGTGTACCAATTTCGATACATTCGCAACTTTTTAAATAATTGTAGCCAGATGCATAGAAAAACGGAATCAAAATATTTTATCTCCAGGTAGCCAACATTGTAAAAAACTTTTCAAAAATTAAAAATTTCAATTTAACTACTTCCGCCACCATTTAGCTATTTAAATTTTGATTGCGTGTAAACACAATAAATTAATCTTGATGTGGTTATTACCTACCATTCACTTATTTTTAATTTAAAAAAACAATAATTCAAGTAGATGAAAAATCTGCCATGTACAAAATTATTGTTTGCATCTTCCTTTACATGTCTGGGAACAACCAATTATTCTAAAGTAAATTTATTTTTTATTAAATAAAAAATTTATTTAGAGCCATTGCGTAAACGGATAGGAAGGATTTTCATTGCTGCATATTATCAGCTCCGACAGTCTTCATATTTGGCACCAATTATATCTTACGGACACAAACGTCTCTGGTCAACAGACGTTTTAAAACATTTCAACATTTTGAATAAAATGAAACAAAATTACACAATGGAAATACAGTCGACTCTCATTAAATCAAACCTGCAATAATTCGAACCACTCTATAATTCAAAGTTATCACAAGTTCCCTACAAAATCTCTTTATATTTTGAACTAAATCAATACATTTTTATGCACTTGGTAATTCGAACAAAAAAATCATTGCTATATAACAAAACGACGCGTTAATTTGAACTCATAGGAGTCCAACACTGGACAATTCAAAGTTTCAGAGAGAAAGAGGCGGAAAAATTGTAACAATTTAATATAAATCACGATTGCGACAAGTTTAAACTTATCAACGTACACGAGCCTTTGTGTTTGCTATGATTAGTTTAACTATTTGATTTCAAAAAATCCGGTTTCTTAAAAGAAGATCTTCTAATACTTATGGATGATGAAGAACCAGCAATAGAAATATTAGTTGACATCAGCGGCGTGAGTTTTTCTGACTTTGTTCAAGTGGATGAAGATGTTACTGTCTCAGGTTCACTAACCAATGACAAAATTTTATCTGCGACGAATGAAAAAAGTAACGATGAAGATGAGGACGATACATCAGAACCTTTGGCAGAGATGTCGGTTAAGGAAGCAAGATCCTCATTCGATACCTTACAAAGTTTCTGTCTACAAAACGAAAGTGATGAAAAAGCATTTCAGGCACTTTTTCTCTTAAAAAAAGTTATTGAGCAGTCTGAGCAGCAGCAATGTGCTTTCAAGCAAACCAGTATGACAGAGTTCTTTCGAAAGATTAATTAATTCACATTATGAATACATGTATGTACACGAATATACCACTAAACTTTTGACATTATAGAATCTATTATAGAATAGCAGTTAATAAATAATAATTGATCAACACTTAATAATTCGAAGTTTTATTTATATTCTCTCACAAATTTCGAACCATTTGATATTTCAAACACTCGATAATTCGTAATATTTTAAGAGTCCCTCGAGTTTCGAATTAACGAGAGTCGACTGTACATACGATTTACTAAAAAAAACCATTTTAGGTCGTGGTCTAAAACACGAACACCGTAGAACAGAGAAAAAATAAGAGTCAAAATCGGAAAAATGTCTTAATTATGAGTGCGACTGGATCAAATCTTCAGCAACGATGTATCTGGTTTTAAACAAACGGACGCAGATGAACATCAATACGGTATCAACACTGTGGGTTTTGCTGTATGGACTTAAAAATAAAAATCAAAATAAACGTAGATAAACATAAACAAATAAATACATGTAAATTAGTTTCAGATTGCAGTGATATACATTAAAAAGCAAATATTATTATAATAGTCCAGTCATTCTACGAACGACGTAATGATAAAGTCGAAAATGATACTACCCGGAAACAAAAAATGGAATCGTGTAGAAGAAAAAATTCTAAGAAAGATAGCGTTTTTTGCATCGCTCTAGCTGATGTAGAACATAACCTAAAAAATTAAAGAAAGCCTAAAAAACGGTTTTTTGCGATTTAAGAAAAAACGAAGCATCCTACATAAAAAAGTTAAACCGAGGAGTTGTAGGTAATCAAAAAACCTATCTAATGCATCCAGAAAAATAAAGATTTGTTATTTATTTTCTGAGAAAATCGAAAAATAGCGTCAAATATTGCTGTTTTTGTTTTAGCTGTGTTTTTCACAATTTTGCATTAAATTATTCTTTGTTTGGTGAAAATGTTGCCTCTGTCGAGTAGAAAAAAATCGTTTTTTAAAAATGTAAAAAAATTAAAAAGTACGCGATTTATAGCACAAAAACGAAAAAAAATTCTTTTAGTAAATCGGCCATTCTTCACGATCGGTATGTCCTAGAGAATTCAGCCTAGGCTTAAATTCTTCGCAAAAGATAGTTCTATCATACAATTTAAAAAAAAAATATTTTTAGTCAATGTATAAGCTCAAAAAAAGCGGATGAATATGGTAACGTTTTTTAGGTTATGTTTTTGCGAAATATCTTTTCATAGATGTTTTTATATAAATATCTATGATTTTTTTTGAATTCTTAATCCATAATATAATCTTAATATAATATATCTTAATATAATCCATAAATACGTTCAATACGTTAACAAATTTAGAAATGTTGTCGTAATAAAAAGATATCGACGACAAGCAAATCAAAAAAATGGGGAAATTAATCTTAAAAATATAACAAAAATAACAGATACCAAAAAAAAATTTTTGGCCAACAGCAATAATAAAAAGAAGTTGATAAAGCTGCTGTCAGATTCGTTGGAGGACAATGGTTTTAAAATTATTATAGCAGAAGAAGATGCAGATGCATCGATAGTACAAACAGCAATAGAATTATCATTAACTACGAAATCTGTTGTAATAATCGGTGAAGATGTTGATCTCCTTGTTTTGTTGACGCAATTAGCTCCGACAGCAAGTCAGATATTTTTATTCAAACAAGGTCGAGGTGCTGAACGAGACCATTGGTACTTCAACGACAGCTTCATTTACTCCAAATTAAAAAAGTATATTAAGTTTTGTCACGTTGTAACCGGCTGCGACACTGTTTCGTGCTTTTAAGGGCAAGGTAAAACAAAACTTATTAAGTTATTGGACAAATAGCCAAGTCTTCTTCCATTATTCTTCTTTTTTCTTCTTCTTTGTCAGCCTTTCTCGGTCCACTCTTGGACATAGGCCTCTCCTAATCTTCTCCAAACCTCTCTCTCCTTAGCCTTCTGTAACCACTCTCGTCCTGCTATTTTTTTTATATCATCGAGCCATCTCTTCTGGGGTCTACCTCTACTCCTTTTCGTCATCCTTGGCTTCCAATCTATTATCTTTCTTGTCCATCTGTCATAGTCCTGCCCACGTGCCACGTGCCCAACCCAGCTCTATTTCAGACGCGCCACACGCTCCATCACGTCCACAACACCAGTTCTTTTTCTTATCTCGCTGTTTCTTATTCTGTCTCGCAAGCTTACGTTCAACATCGACCTCTCCATCGTCCTCTGCACTACCCTAAGCCTTTCCGCACTCTTGTTGGTAATATCCATTGTCTTCAGCCCATAAGTCATCATCGGAAGTATGCACGAATCAAACACTTTTCGTCTTAGGTTTATTGGAATTTCTGTGTTTGCAAGCACATGTCGCAGCCTTCCATAAGCTACCCATGCTAGATTTTTTCTTCTTCCAATCTCAGCATCTTGGTTGTCTTTTTCCAATCTGATTTTATGGCCTAGATATATGTACTCGTCGACTTTTTCTACTACAGTACCGTCCAATTCTATTATTATTTCCTGTCCTTCTTCTTCCTCTGATAGAATTTTTGTTTTGGTCAGGTTCATTTTTAGCCCTACGCCCTGCGATGCTTGATTAAGTTCTTGAAGCATACTTTCCAGTTCTTCGGCCGTACTGCTAATTATGACTATATCGTCCGCGAAACGTAAATGACTTAGATATTTTCCGTCTATTTTTATGCCTTTTCTCTCCCATGATAGCGTCTTAAAGCCATCTTCAAGTGCTAGAGTGAACAACTTTGAGGACAACGGGTCTCCTTGGCGTACCCCTCTGTGAATGTAAATCCTATCGGTTTTTGCATCTTCGTCCAGTTTAATCTGCAAGCTAGCTCCATTATACGTATTCTTGATAACTACTGTATATCTTGAGTCTACTCTGGCGTTATCTAGTGCCTGTTCACAAGCCCACGTTTCTATAGAGTCGAAAGCTTTGCTGTAGTCGACGAATGCCAAGTGTATGGGCACATTGTATTTCGTGCATTTTTCTATTCATCATCATCATCATCATCTTCATGCTTTAGACATTGTCTGTTGCGTCACTCTTGGTCTTCCCATCTCTTTCTGGGGAAAAATTTTTCTATTAATAAGCGTAATGTCTGTAGATGGTCAGTAGTGCTAAAACCTTTTCGAAACCCTGCTTGTTCCACTGGTTGGTAGAAATCCAGTTTTTGTGTCACGCGATTTGTAATTATTTTTGACAGGAGTTTATATAAGTGCGACAACAAGCTTATCGGTCTATAGTTTTTGATGTTAGTCTTATCTCCTTTTTTAAATAACCACTTCTGCGTTCTTCCATTTTGTCGGTATGTTTCCTTCTTCTTTGCACTTGTTTAGGAGCACTGCCAGTGTGTTCCATTATTCCATTATTAGATATCTTTTACTCTGACAACGCCAATCCTGAGGAACTATCAGAAAACATGTATAAGCTTATAGCTGGATTATATTGAAAAACTTGGCAAGAGACATTAAACTAACTTCGATACGATATGTTTAAGAAATCCACATCTAGAGCAACCTTTCAATTGGAAAGCTTACTGCTCACAGAAGGAGCTGTAAAGCAGCATGCAATGCGAGTATATTTACAGATGCAGATATGGTACAGAAATCATTGCATTGTAACTGAATGGGGCTAGAAAATAAGGAATTAATTCTCAAAGACATTATCAAAAAAATTGCATGCCGGTGGACAATGTGGTTGTAAGAAACACCGACTCAAATGCACCAGTGTTTGTTTAAAATGCGACGAAGAAATTTATCATAACTTTGAAGATAATGACACTTTACTTGGTGCTATACCAGACTTACTGGAAAGTACAATGAACACTGATAACTGTGCCACTGAGCAAGATAACGAAGACGAAGATCAAGAAATTTAATGATTAACGTGTAAAGGTAAGTTTGTAATGTACCTACATTGATGTCTTGATTAGTTCATCCTATTGATACCAGCTCTATAGAAAAATGAACAATGTCGGAGATAACAAAAAATGCGTTATTTTATAGCAAAAATATTGTAAAATGCCCATTTTTTTTAAATGTGTAAAAAAGTGTATTCTATCGATCACTATACGTGAAATTTAGAATTAATAAGAATTCAAAAAGATATTTTGCAAAAACATAACCTAAAAAACGTTATCATATTCATCCGCTTTTTTTGAGCTTATACATTGACTGAAAATATTTCTTTTTTAAATTGTATGATAGAACTATCTTTTACAAAGAATTTAAGCCTAGGCTGAATTCTCTAGGACATGCCGATCGTGAAGAATGGCCGATTTACTAAAAGGATTTTTTTTCGTTTTTGTGCTATAAATCGCGTACTTTTTAATTTTTTTACATTTTTAAAAAACGATTTTTTTCTACTCGACAGAGGCAAAATTTTCACCAAACAAAGAATAATTTAATGCAAAAATTGTGAAAAACACAGCTAAAACAAAAACAGCAATATTTGACGCTATTTTTCGATTTTCTCAGAAAATAAATAACAAATCTTTATTTTTCTGGATGCATTAGATAGGTTTTTTGATTACCTACAACTCCTCGATTTAACTTTTTTTATGTATGTATGTATGCTTTTTCTTAAATCGCAAAAAACCGTTTTTTAGGCTTTCTTTAATTTTTTAGGTTATGTTCTACATCAGCTAGAGCGATGCAAAAAATGCTATCTTTCTTAGAATTTTTTCTTCTACACGATTCCATTTTTTGTTTCCGGGTAGTATCATTTTCGTATTTTTTCGTAGAATGACTGGACTAATAAACCCATAAATTCCAAAGCTTTATTCAAAACTCCTGAATTAAAAAAATCCAAAAAAATCCAAAAAAAATTATACATTAAAATGTATTAAACAGTAGATTGATATGTGGGTTGTCTATATTATATACAACACCTCAGGCATAATTTTCTCATATATTTTATACTTATAGGTTAGTAAAAAAGCTGATTATTATTTTATAGTTAGTGCCAATTAAAAAAATGACCAGCAGTCTGGCGTAAATCAAACACGGATGACTGTAGCGCGGGAAACCGCGGTTCAAATCCTGATTGCGTCTGAAATTTGTTGTGATCTAAAAAGTCCAATATCGATCTGTGGACTATGGGGAAGGCAACGGGAAACCACCCCATTAATATTTCCCTAGTAAAAGACCTCTTGGCTTTAGCCAGTAGGATCTCACCAACGTCCGATATCGGATACGGTACTCGAAGAAGCCAAATGAAAAACCAAACTTAGTCAATTTACTGCGCAGTAGATGTGGAGGGAAAGCGAGCCAGAGCCATCACGTAAACGGATCGGAAAGATTTTCATTGCTGATTGCTGCATATCAGCTCCGACAGTCTTCATATTTGGCACCAATTGTATCTTTCTATTACTTATTATACGTATATAAGCCACAGCAGTGGGGTGATGTGATCGCTGGTTGAGTATAGAGCGGAAATTCAGGGTTCAAATCGCGGATTGCGCAGAATTTCTTGGTTTGGCCTACCGGTGGGCATCCACACTCCTGTGGTGATCTCTGATATTTGTGTCGACGTCATTACCGTTGATACGGCTGCGTGACACACGAGAGTTTACAAGACAGGTTAGGTAGGCAGGAAATAAAGCCAAGGGCCTTCTAAGCCTGTAGAGCTGTAATATATTGACATGAGCCGTGATAGATACAAAATTTGAAAATTTCCACAATTGAAAATTTAATTTGATGATTTCTTGAATTTGAATGTTTTTGACTTTTGCTCGGACGAATGGAATTATTTGCAGTCATTTGTTGCACTAATAGTTATGGTGCGCAGAAACGTAATTTTATAGGTGGATTCTTTGTTCCAAAACCTGAAAGAGTTGGATTAATCAAAGATGAAAAAGCGTTTAATTTTGGAAATGTAATTTTTTTATGTTTTGTTTTCTTACCGAATGTTAAATTAAAGTGTTGTGCGGTGGTAGCAGACTGCAATAGTTGGTACGCCTTAGAACTAGAAGATAGTGTAATAATTTATTGTGTGGTAACTTTGAAATGTTAAACTTGGCAATGGATTTTTCAAATTTAGCGGGTGAGATTGACCAATAGGCATTCGACACGAATTTCCAAATCTGAAGAGGACAGGAAGTGAAAATTAGAAAAGAGGATAAAAAGGTTGGAGGACGATGAGCGATGATGGAGTCGTAAGCTCAACCACATCGTCGTAGATTTTCTGATGTTGGATAAATTAAATAATTTGCAAGTAGTTTTATAATAATGTTGACCAACTAAAAAGAGAATTGTGAGTGCAAGAATAATTTCATGTGATAGGATGATTGAAGAAACATCGAAAAGGCGACTTACCTGTCATGCTGTATAATATGGTCGACCATTTTGTTAGGTCATGGATATGAATTTTATATGGCTCAATTTTGGCTTCTTTGGAATATCTTGTTGGTAAATAGTTTTTCAATTCTTTATTATGAACGTTTTCAACAATTGTTTTCAATAATTTCATTACAATGCAATTTAAGAATTTGAGGTTAAACAAGATACACGCTATGGAAAATTTGAATATTCGTGTGCAGCTAATAATTAATTTATCTCACTTTACTAATTAAATTTACTGAAATTTTTATAATCACTATTCCATTTTGTTCGGTTATAAAGAAGATTAATTAATTTGTTTAACTTTTCGATGTGTTACATGCGCGTTAAGTAGTTGCTACCAATTTCGTATCAGTGGTTCCAAAACTACTATAAATTTAAACTATTTGATTCGGCGACAGACTTAAATTTAAATGAGAACAATTTATAATTTTTTTTGTACAAATTTATTTTAGATTTAAAAAATTTTATTGAACGCTATAATTGTCTTACAAGTTGTAGAAATTATTTGGAAATTAAATGTGCAAATTTGTAGGACAATTATGTGAAATAGTTGATATTCCAACTGAGTTAAATGATATTAACAATAAGATTACGTTTCATTTGTGTAATTCCTTTAGATTTGAATACAACATTCGTCTAAGTAAAGATTTGTTCATTCCCTGCATTTGTGTTTTATTTTAGTTGGGAAAATTTTCAAAGTTTTAATTGAACTCACTATCTGAGAGAGTCTTTCATTGTAAACTCCGACTACCGAGCTACGGACCTCTTCAGCGCTTGTTCTTCAGAACACGACAATATATTATTATACGTCACTTCTAAGATTGTGATGCCAATCTCATATCTAAATTGTACCAGTGAACCATGATATAGAGTTAGACTTGCTAGGATGCTGTCAGCATTCCACCTGCCACCTTCCTTTCGTTTCCAGAATTTTTGTGGTGTTGTTTACTTTAAAATTTAAAGTGCAAGGTTATTAGCACTTGTACGTATATTAATTTTATTTACAATTTATTTATGTCGAAAATAATAAACTTGAAAAGAAATAATCAATTTATTAAAAAAAAATTTTTTTTAGTTGAAATTAAACAATTGATTATTTATACAAATAGCAAATTATTACACCGCGTACTTAATTCGAAATAATAATCTAGAATTAGGAATAAGAAAAGCGAAAAATTAAAAACCAGAAATGGACATAATTAAAGGGATATAATACCACATAAGATCAATTCGGCTAAAAAAAATTTTGGCACAACTATGGAAAGCTCAATTTCTGCTAAAATTTCTTAATTTTGCTCTGGAAATTTTAGCAGAAAATCGCATTTCATTTCTTCTGTTTAAACTACCATTCTATACAAACGGGACGTTGACAATATTAGTTATACAGATACATATTATGTATATTATGGTAATGGTAATAAAGAAAAAATTTAACACTTGAACAATTGAAACTTTTTGAAATGTAGCAGGACTCATCACTACTACGTTTTTACATTAATTTCGGTAATAGCGTCCATATTAAAATTTATTTTTGGTTAATCTTTTTTTTTGTGGGTATATTGGACTTATTAAAAATTTTTTTAAATAATTTACGTTTCGAGGTGATTTATTTCCTCTTCCTCAGAATCTAAAATACAAATTGATCGTGAACATAGAGATAACAATGTTACAGAAAAAACTTACTACTTAAAATTAAACTATAAATGTTATAAATATTTTAAAAAACATAATTTTTTACGTTATTTTTAAATTATTATAATTATTACAGCTAAAAACAAAATTACTAGGCAGAAGCTTTCTATATATTTGACCTACGAGGGAGCTCGATGACACCGCTATATATTTTACTTAATCCCATGGCGTCTTCTCTAAAATTAACACAATTGTGCGTTTTTATGTAATACATTTCACTAATATTTCTTTTAGTGAAATTGTTTTCAAAATCTAAAATTTTTGTTTGTTCAAACCGGAACTTATGACCAGTTTGCTGGTGGTGTAAAGTTAGTGCAGTTTTACCATCTGAACTATTGATTCCACGGGTACCTTCTAAATCGATCTTCTTACAATCATTCCTGTGTTGGGATAATCTCTTCTTAAGCCATTGTTTTGTTTGGCCAATATAACATTTATCACAATTACCACAAGGAATTTTATAAACAAGTTCAGACTTTAGGTCACTCGGTGTTGAGTCTTTTAATTTACTTAATAAGATTGTATTATTTTGGAGATTGTAAGTACCTAATAAACAGTGTTCTTTTAAAAGTAATTGTATTTTCTCAGTCAAGCCTTTTATATATGGAAACCTATAGTAGTGTTTTGTGTTTGTGTTAGAACTAATTTCAGCTCTTCTCTGTTCTTCTCTGTTAAGTTTCTGCCATTGTAGGTTAATGTACTTAGTTGGGTAGTTGTTGTTTCTTAAAATATCAAATATTTTTTGTTTTGTTTCTTCCAATTTGGTTGGGTGTGTTAAAGAAATGGCTCTTTTCATAAGTCCTAATGTTATGCCTCTTTTAACTGTGTTGTGGTGATATGAGTTAAAGTTCAAAATTATGTTAGAACTAGTAGGTTTAGAGTACCACTTAGTGGTCAAGGATCCACTCGTTTCCCTATCAATAAGTAGGTCTAAAAATGGGATGTTTCCATCTTTCTCTAATTCCATGGTGAATTGAAGGTTAGGATGAAAAGAGTTAAACTTACTTAGTACCTCATCTTCCAACCCCAAAGGGATAGCAGTAATAGAATCATCCACATATAGAAAGAAAAAAGGTATTAAAAAAGGCAAATCTGGTAAAACACACTCTAAAAGTTCTCCCATAACCAAGTTAGCTATTGCTAGACTTGCTGGATTGGTATGAATACAGGGAACCAAATATAAGTTAACTATAACCAAAGCATTTGTTTGAGGATTATCTTTACTGTAAACTTATATTTGTTAACTATTAACTTATGGGATCTTTACAGTAAAATTATATTGTGTAACTATTAACTTATAGGAACGTTAGAAAAATAAAATATTAAGTTGACGCAGAATCAACTTTTTCTTTTAGGTTTCAATTATTATTTATTAGCCCAGTCAAATTAGATTTTCTGCTCGGAAAAATTACCATCGAGCTGAATTTTGGTATACACCTTTATTACATCATTGTAAACAATATGTAAAAAGTCGAAATCGAGATCATGTGAGCTTCAAAGGTTATTCGAGGTCAAAGGTCACAAAAACGACCTTTTTGTATATAGTTCGCTTTTTGTTTATTTTCCGATAAAAAGCTTCAAACAAAAATTATAGAGGAGATAATTATCTACAAAAAATGTTTTATAAAATTTTTATGAAAAAGCTATTGTTTTTGCGCTAGAGGGCCTACAATGAGCAAATATTCTGGTGGTTGTTTTACCTTAAGGGTATATTATTCTTGATTCAAACTCCGGTTTTTTTTCTTTGTGGTGTTATTCCATTATATATGTACAACATACTACCCCACAATCACCCGAATGCTTGCACATACTATCCTCCTACCCCCCGAATGTTTGTACATTGTAAGCCTTCTAGCGCGAAAACAATAGCTTTTCGTGAAAATTCCATACAATTTTTTTTGTAGATAATTATCTCCTCTATAATTTTTATGTAAAACTTTTTATTGTAGGATAAACAATAAACGAGCTATTTACAAAAAAGCCGATTTTATGACCTTTGACCTCAAATAATCTTTAAAGCTCACATGATCTCAATATCGACTTTTTACACATTGTTTATAACAACGTACTATAGCCCATTCAAATTACACAAAAAATAAGCTCCAGCTCGAAAAAATTACCATCGAGAGCTGAATTTTGGTATACGCCTTAAAGGTCGCGAAAACGAATTTTTGTAAATAGTTCGTTTATTGTTTATCCCACAATAAAAATTTTTACACTAAAATTATAGAGAAGATGATTATCTACAAAAAATATCTTATGGCATTATCACGAAAAAGCTATCGTTTTTGCGCTAGAAGGCCTACAATGTACAAACATTCGGGGGTAGAGGGGTAGTATGTACAAACATTTGGGTGATTGTAGGGTAGTATGTTGTACATATATAATAGAAGAAAACCACAAAGAAAAAAAAACCGGAGTTTGAATCAAGAATATATACCCGTAAGGTAAAACAACCACCCGAATATTTGCTCATTGTAGGCCTTCTAGCGCACAAACAATAGCTTTTTCATAAAAATTTTATGAAGCTTTTTTGTAGATAATTATATCCTCTATAATTTTTATTTATCGTAAAATTAACAAAAAGCGAACTATTTACAAAAAGGTTGTTTTTGTGACCTTTGACCTTGAATAACTTTTGAAGCTCAAATGATTTCGATTTCGACTTTTCACATATTGTGTACAATGACATAATAAAGGTGTATACCAAAATTCAGCTCGATGGTAATTATTCCGAGGTGGAGCTTATTTTTCGTCTAATTTGACTGGGCTATATTTATTATTTATCATTTTAATTACATTTTTCTATTAATGCCCTTTGATATGATGTTATAGCAGTGAATCTGAAAATTACAAATTTCTTAGCCTGACGAAGTATCAAACCTACGACGAATCCTTCGATTGTTGCGCGAGGCAACCACTGTAACCACTTACCTATGGAAATTATAGTACAATATGTTTAGTTTTTAGGTATATTGTATAGTTTTTAAATTTATATCTAAAATAATATGACGTTTTAAAAAATTTCAAATCAATATAGAATTTTTAAATTTTTTTATTTAAACTTACAATGGTTCATTACAGTCAATATATTGGCAATCGAGATTATGTATAAATTAAATACAAAATTTAAAATGGCCGAATAATAGGGTTCCTTCAGGGTTGCCACCCGTTTAAATTCAAAAAATTATTTTTTATATAATTACACGTGGTTACCACAAACAAGATTTGTTAATAGTTAACAAATCATTTGTTCCCGCACTAATTTTCAACCAGGTATAATTTACCATAAATTATACCTGGTTGACACAAACAAGATTTGTTAATAGTTAACAAATCATTTGTTCCTTAGAATTCGTATTCGTTTTTAAAAAAATATTTGTTAATAATAACACAATATGCCCAAACATGGTCAGGGTTGTAAAAAAACATGTTTTTTTTAAATAAAACAAAACAAACGTTTTTTTTATGTTTAAAACAGTTTTTTATGTTTAAAACGGTTTTTTATTACCTTAGAAAAAAAACATGTTTTAAACAGAAAAACATGTTTAAAACAATGTTTAAAACTAAAAAAAAATTTGTTCTCTTATCTATCTTTAGCTTTATACACCTACCGAGTAAGCATGCAAAAACTGCCCCTGAAGATTTTTAAAAATCCGTTTGATTTTTAATCGAAAAAAAACATTTTTCTGAAAATTTCAGCTTTCCTACTCAAAGATTTAATAATAAGAAAAAAAGTGTTTTTTTTTGTTTTTATTTTATTGTAATTGTTTTAAAGAATATTTTTTAATGAAACTTTTTGGTAAAGAAAAGTTTCTTTTTTACGTTTTTCTTTTATTTTAAAAAAATAAAAAAGTTTTGGTCGCTTTATTTAAATACATATAGTATGTTCCTTAAATATGTTAATCACGAATTTTTTACAGAAAACTTTCCGTTTATTCTTCTGTACATGGTAAAATTTTGAACATTATCTGTTCGGTGGAACATAATCATAAAAATAAAATGTATTAGTATGAGGGTATCTATAAATTACGTGAAGCGTTTAGGGGAGGGGTCGAGCCGAATCTCATCCAATCTCACGTGGGGCGATAGATTTTTTCTCGCAAAAAACTGTAAAATTGCGAGTAACTTGTGTTAAATTAATTGCGATTGTCTTAACTAGTCAAATAATGGTTTTTAAGCAAATTATGTTTTTTTTTAATAAATTCAATGAATTTACACTAAAAATTTCCATTTAAAAAAATCTCAAATAAGATTAGGGGGACGTGGGAGGGGGTCCAGCCAAATCTCACAAAATCTTACTGCGGGGGGGGGGGGAGAAACCGCCAAACACGCTTCACATAGTTTATGGACCACCCTATGTAGTTGTATCAGTGACTACTTAGAATGGTAAAGCGTGTAGGACTTAAAGGGACGGTGGTTCGAACCTCTGTAGCTAAATTTTTTTATTTTTCATAAATTTTGAATAAATTATTATTAATAATCTTTAAAAAAAAAATTAAAAATCTAAAAAAAACATGTTTTAAACTTACACAAAATTAAACACCTGTTTTAAACGCATTTAAAACATGTTTAAAACAAATTGATGTTTTAAATGAATTTTGTTTTAAACATGTTTAAAACACCTTGTTTAAAACAAAATGTTTTAAACATTACAACCCTGAACATGGTATAATGTTGAGACAACTTTATCAATAATTTTATAATATACTTATCGCAATATATTGCGGTGATAACTTGAGGGAAGGGGTATAAAGAGATTTTAAATGAAAATAATTCAAAAAGGTTGAATTTGACTAGACAAAGTAAAATTTAGAAAACTTAATCAAACAAAACAAATTTCAAATTAAAAAAAAAAATCAAAAGCACGGTGTAAAATCCACGGTTTCAAATAAAATAATTTGGTAAATAAAAATGTTGATCAAGTAACTGAAAAATTAAAAAGGAAGGTTTCCTAAGAGAAGGTTGATAAGGATAAGCAAGGACTCAAACAAATCAATTGCTCACGAGCTTTGCAAGAGTAAAGACGTAATTATAAAAACAGTGGTGATAAAGATAAAATCACACCCATTTTCAAAATAACAATTAAATTTGGCTCTAAGAGAAATAACGATTAAAAGTATTCAGTGAATAAATTGAAGCTGGTAAGTGAAAATGAAGTTTTAAAGAAGAACTAGAAATTATTTATGTGGATTGATTTAATTTGTAATGCAGTTTACAAAATTTGCATGGGAACATTGGAAATGAATAAAAATAATTAATTGGAAGAAGCTTGGGAACCCATGAGCAATCGAGAAAGATAGAACACAGTCCGGAGGAAATAAGGTTCAGTGATACATTTTTTTTATTGATTCAAACAATTTAAATTTTGTAAAAACCATTATTGTTTGTCTATATAAATTTTGTAGGAATGCAAAATTAAATTTTGCAGAAATTAAAAACAATTGAAAAACGTAAATTCAAAACAAAATATTTTGACTTAATTTTGCTTTTTGCCTTAGTATAGGAATTTTGGGGACGCGATTCGTATTAGTGATTACTTTTTTTTATTTTTCTGATGTACCTTCTTGTTTTTGTGTCGTTGATCAATATTATATAATTGTGCAAAATTTGAAATTTGTCTTTTTATCTCAAAACAACCAATCTTAAAACTTAGTGAAAATTCAATTATAAAAAAATTTAGGAAAACCGGCTGAGCGAGCAAAAGGGATTCTTACTAGAAGAATCCCAGGGGTAAGTATACGGTGTTAATAAGCATTCACCTTTTAAATAAGAAAATGTGTAATTAATAGTAATATATTAATATACCGAGTGTTATATTAAACAAATTATCTCAAACAAATATATTTGTTTATAGATATCTCTCTCTCTTTTCTATCTCTCTTTTCTCAGTGTATTTAAAAAACTACTACGTAACTAAATCTTTCCTTTTTTTACTTACTTTGGACTTCTCTGACCTTTACTATCGAGGGCTAGTTTATCGAGCATCGTCGCAAAACAAACTGGAAAATAGCTCTTTCCGGATTGCTACATTCCACTGGTTTGTTATTTGAAGACCCCTCTCGATAAGGATTGTCAGTCTAAGGTCACTTTACGTTCTATTGGCGCCCAATTATTTAAATTGTTAAGTTTCTAGCTCTTCTTGTTTTTAATCTTTTTAATTATGTTATTTCTAACATCTGCGTCGTTTTCTTGACAGTGTTAATTTGTGAGCATATAAATATTTTAAATCCATTAGGTAGCTTGCTAGGCTAGCTATTAGATGTGATGATGAACAACAGATTCATTTTAATTCTAAATGTACTTTATATAAAATGATACAATCGCATTTTGGATTGGGTACACTAAAACTTTAAACTTACCAAACATACACAGAGAAAAAATTGAATTCCAAATCAATCTCGCATCAATTTTGAAGTAAATTTTATTTCAATTGATGTCAAATTTACTTCAATTGTAGCAAAATTAACTTCAAAATTGGTGCGAGATTGATTTGCACTTCAATTATAGTAAAAATTACTTCAATTTTTTCTCTGTGTACCGTTTGGATTTTCTTAGTTATCGTTAAAATTTTGGATATATCTACATACCTACGTTTCAAAGTAGAATTTTTTTGTGTATTACATTTTATAAAAGTTTTAATAACCTTTTTAATGTTTATTCATTTATTTTTAAAGCTATTTTGATCTTTTTCAAAGTTCATTTAATACCAAACCATTAAAAAATAAATTTTAAATCATTTAAAATTTTAAAATAAAAAAATGTTGGTCATGTTTTGCCCCGGATATTGAGATCTACCGCATCCGTTTTAATATAATTCTTGCATACAATATATAGCTACCTAGAATGGAATAATGTATCCTGTCTTGGTGATAAAGAAAAAATAATCTATATCTATAACATAGACCAACATAAACTGATGCACCTTGATTTTAAATTACTACCTCGTACGTGTACCGTAAATTTATTTTATATTTAATCCAGTAGACCATTTTATTTCTTTTAACAAAACAATAAAATAAAATGCATTTATTGATCTAATCGACTATCTCTGCTTAAGATGAAACGTACTACACGTACAGTTGAAGAGCGTGCTTTATGGCTACTGGATTCAATGACCGTTTTAAAATTAACATTTCTAATTTTATTAACCCGTAACCGTAGTAGAATATTTCAGCAGTTCAAATTAAGTTTAGTCATCTAAAACAAAATCAATTTAGAATTAAACTTTGACTTTAAAATAATCAAAGCAGCAAGAAATGCTATACAGGATGCTAATTCTTATTTCTAGGAATCAAGCTTATTCAAAGAAATGTTCAAATTCAGAAAATAGACAAAATCTAAAACAAATTTAGCAATACAGTTCTCATAACAAAATGGTATAGTCCTGTAACGGATCTACATAAGGTATGCAAACAAAACAAAAATTGTAATATTTACATACTCTAACTGTTAATTATTTATTTTCTATATTATAGTGAAAATAACAACTTTTACTATATATGTATGTATAATAATATAATAACTTTTACTATACTTACGTAGAATAAATATTATCATAAATAGCAAACATGTAAAAATTCTGGATGAGAAACCTTCAGGAAAGAATCGTAAATATAGAAATTTATTAATTTTAAAAGGGATACTATATCAATTTCAAAGATAAAGAATAATTAATAATCTGCGTTCTTAATTTAATAAATTCAACATAAAAAAGTGAATAAAGAAGATAACAAACTTTTAAAGTTAATTTTTGTGACTTTTTTTAACATGGAATAATATGGGTTTCTTTTTATTTCATAAATTTGAAATTACCCGCTACATAGAGACATTCATACCTATAATTAATATGGTAAAACAATAAAGTAACGGTTATTATTTATATTCTCTTGTTTTTCAATCCCTACATGTTTTAATAACTTAAATTATATTATAATAACTAATTAGTGTGTTGTAGCCTTAAAAATAAACGATATAAACGTTTGAAATGTCGACATCCTATCCCTACATAACTTTATTTTGTTGAAATTCCCTTTAACTAAATAATTTTTAATTTATAATTTAAGTAAAGTTCAACTATACCATAAACACTTTTATAATATGATGTTCATTTTCTCAGAATCAGTGATCTTTCCTGTGCATGCCATATAAGATTTCTATGTTAAGAAATACATTTGTTAGGATTTTTCAAAGCATTTAATACTTTTTCTATAATTTGAAATTAATTGATCGTATAAAATTGCTATGCATATAATACCATAATTTTATTCAAAACTACATAGTGCAGGTAACCTAATACCTCATTTAAAAAAAATATTAAAATAACATATTAAAATTAAAATAAATAAAAAAATAAATCGCAGACATTGAAAATTAGATGTAATATTTTAAACGTGCAAAAATAGTGGAGTAGCGTAGTAAAACAGAAAGTCCTAAAACTATCTTTAATTTTGGTAGTAATCAACATCATAAGAAAAAAGAGAACAAAAGTTTTTGTTTTTGCCGGAATTATTTATGTTCGTTATTCTGAGTCTATACTACTAACAGGATTAACGTGCTTTAATTTTGCAAATTATTTATCGTTTACTTTAATTTGTTTTCAACCAATTTTTTTTTAATTAAATATTAACAAACTCCTTTTTCTGTTTTTATTTATGTTTTTCTTTATTCAAACTTTATTTTTGTTCTACTATTACTTATTAATTTGATTATAACCTTATCTTTATTTAATTCAGTTAATTAATACATTTGCGTTAACGTGAACTTAAAAACGTGACTTTACACACCTAAATGCATGGATAAAATGTATAGATATAATACATAGTATTCAATTATGTATTGTTTTTTACCATGTATTCAGTTATGTGAACTTTTCAAAAATACGGAGAAATTCGTCGTTAATGAGTTCACGTTATTGCAACTCGACTGTATAATTTTATTTTAATTCAAGCTAAATTCAACACGTCTTATCGAACTGATGGTTAATAATGAACTGCCCCATTGCGATTCTACATATTTTAAAATAAATACAATTTTTTCTATGAGCAGTATGGCACTTGCGTAATTTTGTAAAAAAAATACAACACAAAGTGTAGAATTTTTAAAACTCTTTGTGTATGCCATATATCAAAAATGTAGTAGTTAATTATTTTGATTTTGTTTTAATTTTTCTTATTATTTCTTTAGATCAAATCATTGATCTAGTCACAGCCGTGGAGTGATGTGACCGCTGGTTGAGTACAGAGCGGAAATTCTGGGTTCAAATCGCGCACCATACAGAATTTCTTAGCTCGGCCTTTCAGTGGACATCCACACGGTGTGGTGAAATAGATATTGATTTATCGGAAATAGGTAATATGGGGACTAATCGACTAATCCACCCCACTAATCGGATTTGTAATTCCCAAAAAGGGAAAAGCCATGTTCTACTTAGAACGTAAAAAGCTTAATGAATGAAATCATTGAATTCAAGTTCAAAATTTATTTCTGGATTAAATATTACCCATTATAAAAATAATGTTGATTATATTAAATGTCGAACATCGAACCATCCTCAACTGCTAATATAGTTAATACAGCTAATATATTTGATATTAGTATGATATTCATTCAGTCAATGACAGTTAATCTTCAGCAAATGGTAGATCTTTTGCTGATGAAGCCGTATGATGAGGTCTTTTTAGCCGTATTTGAGTTCCTATGGTTTTCATTGTATGAGTGAAAAGTAATAAATAAATTATTTATATATGGGGTAATAATAACGCAATTTTCAGGTGTCTACTTAATGGACGAGTTTCACTATTATTTTTTATTCTTTTATTTGAAAGTAGAGGTCAAACTAAGTCTACAGATTTTTTTTAAATGTTTTTGAGTACTCCTAACATGAGAAAAAAATTATTGAAAGTTATTAAATTGACGGTAGTTTTACAACTACGGTTAGTGACGTCACACGAAAGTGACCCAATCAGAATTGTCCTGTTGTCGATCACCTCGACAGAAATTTAAATTGAACATCAATTTTAAATTTAAGTTTTATGGTTTAATTATGGTATTTACACAATTTCAACTAAGTATATTTTGAATTTGAAAAAACTGTCAAATCTTTATAATAGTAGACAAGTAATGTAAGATAATAATCAGATAATCATTTACCAACTGAATGATTTGGCGACAGCGTATAGTCATGCTTAATTGTCATTAGTCAAACATGACGCTCAGTTTAAATATTCTTTCAAATTTTAATAATTTTTTAAAAATCTAAGGTTAACTTTTGAGACCAACCAATTATACCTATATATAACACTTTTATCAAAGTTTCATGTTTATATATTATTTCAAAGAATTTGTGACTAGTGAAACTCTCCCATTGTTGAAGGCACTGTACATGGTAGTTTGATTTTGCTGTTTTCTATGGAGAACTCGACAACTATATCAGATATAAAAAAATAGATGGTGCCTCAATTGGTCTCCAAGTCATAACAAGCGCGATATTAACCTATGGTACTACTAGTAATTTCGTCAAAATCTTATGGTATTCTAACATAATTTTGAACATTATTCGTTCTTCAGAATTTATTTCTTTCAAATTGGCTGAATAGCGGATTTTTAAATTTTCACCTGATGAAGTTCTAATTCAAAGGTATAATGGTAGTGGTGAGAATAGGTGCCGATTTTTATTTTTTCATTTAGTCAATTTTTACATTCTTTTCTTTTTAAGCAAATAATTAATTTTTAAAATTTTGTCAAAGACTTTTTTCAAATCTTTTGATATTTTTCTACTCAAAAAAATGAAGAAATATCGGGGGGAAATGAAGATCGTATGTTTAAGTAAGCTTTTCGCGTAAGAATAATATTAAAAACAAGATAAAATACTATATTTAGGACATTGTTAACAAAACTGTCAAATAAAAATATTCAATATAATGATTTGCTAAAAAGCTCTTCCTCCTGATTGTTTGCATCATTTATAAACGCGCTTTTCATTAGTTTATTCATTTATTACTAAACAAAAAAATTTGTTAACAAAAAAAGTTTACAATATACGAAATAAGTAGACTCACGCATCTGATTTGTTGTACTTTTTCCGAGTGAGGCCGAATAACTATATCACTCAAGCACTACTGCAGCTATTGGGATATCCAGCTAAGGACTACGCTGTCTGGCGGCGGATTTTAGAACTACAGCTGGCGAGAACAACAAACATAAATTACATGCAAAGTATCGGTTATGTTACAGTTTTTTAGATTGTTTATGTTTTTACGTACAGTAATGACAATATTTAAATTAATAGAATGTAATACAGTTATAGTCGCGTATATGTAGTGAAATTTATGTACCAAAGAAGTTTTTAAATTGTGAAAATAAGAAGAATTAGATACCAGAAAGTTATAGGTTGTGTTACCTATTTTTAATTTTGTTACGTACCTAATTCAATGAAATGCTTGGAGAAAAAAAAATCCAGACTCTTTAAAAATTAGAAAAATGGTTATCCCTTTTATGACAGTTTGTTACATTTACTTCAGCTTCCATTAAATCATCAACATCGAATTGATGTTGAAAAAGAGTCGAGAAAGGAATGCTTCTAAACTAAGAACCCATACAAGATGTTAATCCAGATTATTCTACGAATGTGGATGAAATTTTTTTAGAAAGTGTTCATAGTGGAAGAAATTAAAGTTGCAAATGTTTTATTAACATTAGAATATTCACACAAAAATAATGAGTTTTTGAAATTTTGAAGTGCAAGTTACTATACCTTATAAATTGACATTGTCTACTTGTACTTTAATCATTAATAGAAAATAAAAACAAATAATGGAAAAAGTCTTTTATTTTGTAATAATCGTGTAACATTTTAAAATATTTTTCTTTTACGTTAAAGACTAATTCACGTGCAAATTTTCATACTTTGGCAAAACGATCAATAGCCTACAAAGTAACACTATGATAAATTAAGCAATGCCATTTATAATTGTATTTGGCCATGGTAATTATGTTTCTCCTGTAGCCGACATATTCCGTTCAAGATACTACCACACCGAGATACTACCAATCCTGCTGCGATAACTTTATTTATATCCGTTACTAGTTTTTCTTCAAAACTTCAAAGAGTTCTCTAGCATGTGTCTCTTGTTATAAAGTATAAACTATAATCTGGTATACGTATTCGAAAATTTGACAAAAAACATTGAACAAGAACCCTCAATATGTGTCTGCGATATTATTTCCAATTTGTAATGTAATCTAAAAATCATAACTATAGTAAGATAGTAAAAAGATTACCATAATAATACAAAAATAATACTTTTTACACTGTAGTAAACTGCTAGTGCCTGCATCACATCACTTTACATCACAAATAAAGCATTAAAAACACCACCCAAAATTACATGCCTGGTATTAAACTTCTTAAATTTTTATTTTTATTCACTTATTTAAAATAATAAACAACAGAAATATGTGTTTCTTCTTCGCAATCCATAATACAGTGAACTAAAATACGATGTTTACTTACATTCCATTAGTATGTTTACATAATCATAAATCGTACAAACTTCGTTAACAATAACCAAAACTGTAATTAATTTATTACCGACAAACAAAACTAATGGCCGATTTCAGCAACGTTATAATATAGCTAATCACACATTATTTGATCCAGATCAACTATGAACCAATGGAAAACGACTATTAGCGCTGACAGACGTTTTCTATTGGTTCATAGTTGATCTAGGTTAACTAATGTCAGATCAACTATATTATAACGTTGCTGAAATCGGCCATTAGGCATACACAATTTTAATTCGTTTAAAATGATTGTTTTATATGTTTAAAAACAAAATTTTAAACACGTAACCACCATATAAACCTTAACCTAAACACAAATCATACCGCCCGCTGTAGTTGATATTTTATCCGCACTGGCGCTGGGATCTTAACATTAAATCCCAATTGTTAAATATAAGAGGACCCGAGATAGTTTGGACACCGGGATACAATGGACAGGTTCATATTTTCATCCTTAATGTAAATTCTACTGCCGCGATCGGTTGTACATATTGGCAAAACTGGGTTAGATCAGCTGACAAAAACATATGACCCCCGCTCTAAAATTGTGACTTTTACAGAGCTTATTTACTTTTCGACACCTCTGATGTAACTTTTAAAGGTAACAACGCCAACGTCAGGTTTTTCTGTAACATAGTTAAATATTTTGTGTTTGGCGTTTCATTTGCATGTAATGGTGACTAGTAGAGGTAGGTATATTTATGTATGTTTAATAAAGATGCAATTTTTAGTTCCGATTTCACAACCAGAAATGTGTAATTAAGTACATCAGTTGGGAATACAATGGACAGGTTGTTCATTTTATCCTTGTCTGTATTGTATCCCGAATTTTATCTGTTCATCTGTTCATCTATGCAGTGACTTATTTTTTTGATATACCTACTTTTCTTCTTTTATATTTTGAAAATGCACGAATTAGAAAGATTTCTGTTACTTAATTACTGTTTGAGTGCTCATAACTGTATGTCCATACCATCCCCAGGTGCCGTCTAAAGTATCCCTATACACGGGAATAGTTTGGACAGATGCAGGTGGCTCTCATTTTCGGCCTGTTTCTAAAAAACTATTACTTTTGGAAAGTTGATAAAATGAGTAAATAAACCTAAAAGACTACTCTAAACATTAGCCTAAGAACCAAAAAGATAAAATATTTAAAAATCAAAATAAAAAATAAAACCTAAAAAGTGTCCAAACCATCCCCTGTCTCCTACATAGTTTTAATTTAAGTAGGTAGTTGATTAACTAGAATCATTGCCAACAAAATAGATAAAATTTAAATATTTATTGACTTAAAATATGTAGCAGTATACATACCTTCATTTTATAAGTAAATCAAACCATAATAAAATCCATACATAATATATTATTAATATTCAATGATTATAATGTAGGGTCAGCAATCTTATAGCTCGTTTCATTGTTTGAGTCCAAATTAACGCCAATCATGTCTCGCTCCGGACATGGGATCTGTAGTATCCGGTGCCTTATAACTCTTGCATATCAATACCGTTCTGTCTAAAACATTAAGTAAGCAATATGTATGTTTGGATACCAACACCACTACTATACATAATACCGACACTGGGTGAATGTTAATATTACCAAATTACTTTGATATGATGAAAAATGTAGTATTCGGAATTTTTGTAACAATAGTTTACTCGAACTGCAATTTGATATATTTATAGACAATTTTATTGTTGCAAGAACTTTGACGATTAAACAACACATCATAGGCGCTTTAAAAAATATTACAAAAAATACAAATTTTGGGATACACGTGAGCAATTAATACATTTAAAAAAGATACCTTTATTGTAACAACGTTAATGATTTACGTAGTGCCATTTCCTATTTTTGCATACAATTTTGTCCTAATTTCATTTATCTCGCAGCTAATTCTTCTTGCTCTATCATGTACAATAATGTAATACAGCAAGATTTGATAAAAAATACTATGGTGCAAATATTATACATACGACATTTATAAAATTTAATAAATATTATAGAATTCTAATAAAAATTATAATCATATTAAATTTTAGATTAGATAGAGTGAGAAGAAATCTATATATTACATTACATTATCTAAAAATTAATAAATAATAAGTATTGTAAAGTTATTAGTAATCGTACAATTTTACATAAAATATCTGCAATGTGAAGTTTACTGTAATGTGCTGCAATTTCTCATATAATAAGATCTTATCTGCTATAAATACTAAAGAATGTGTGCGAGCTTGTGGGTGTCAGGTGCACAGCGGAGGGTCATAGACCGGGTCTAAGTGGATTCACAGTAATGTCCATAAATTTTTCCGGTGGTTATTTCAAGATGAGTCCACTGGACCACATTATGCCGCTTAAATGTAATCACTTAAAAATAAAACGAGCTTTTAAAGTAATTTATCGTTTAGTAACATGTAGGTATTTACGACATCATTTAAGTTTAATGTTATAACATTGGATTTGTTACAACTTAAATCATAGGTAGGTACTATAATCTTAGAACAAATGCTAAAGTGAAATATCATTTTTAAGTTACAATAAATCAATAAAAATAAAGGAACATATAAAATTGTTTAAAAATAAGGTATAACCACGTAATTCGCCGAAGGTATTACATACTAAAATTATTTGTAACTCAAATTATTCAAGTAGGTAGTGCTCGTACAATAAATAACGAGAAAAATATAAAAATAAAAAATATTTTATTATTTATATTAAAATTAAAAACAATACGTAAATATAAATACATAGATACTAAAAATTAACCCATAAAATAATCCATTAAAACATAATACATACATTCATAGTAGCCCATAACCAAGAAATTATATAGAATATTGCCAGTTAAAATAATATATCACACCTGTTGGTTGGTACGAAAAGATCTTATAATAAAAAAATGGCCGTTGAACCAAAAGATATCTTATAACAAGTTCTACACTAAACTACAAATTATTATAAATGTAGGTTAACAATCAGTGGCAGAATTTTTACAGACGCACAAGACGCGCGCTTGGGGCATCGTAAATCAAAGGGCTCTCAAAATTCAGCTTTAACATAATATGTAAATAAATATTAAAAATAGTAATATTTAAGACATAATAACAAATTGAAAATACAATCTGAACACCAGCAATCTTTTAAATATAGCTATGCGATTGTAATTTTATAATGGTTAATTTTATTTCTCTATGTATCACTGTGTTTGGACCACCGATATAATGCATACCAGAGTAAAAAACATGCCCATAGAATGCACACTGTGGGGTGTAGGGGTATTGAAAATATTTAGAAGAAGACCTTAAAATTGAATTGCGCCTGGGGTCTCTCAAGTGCTAAATCCGCAACTGTTAACAATGAAAAGGAAAAGTATGATCTTCATTGATTATACAAATAGTTATAATTATATGTTGTGAAACAATAGTAAATTACTGAACATTTTGGATAGCAAAACATGACTAAAATCAGGAAAATTAAATAATTGCGGAGTATCTCAAGGTGATTATCTGACTGATCAGTGCATTATAATATTTTATTCTAATAATCCACATAATCTCTAAGTCCACTCAGTACTACATGAAAATAAAATGATAATATGGTTAATATTAAAAACAACGTGGTGGTATATAAGAATACAATGTAATTATTATTCTACATAGTTCGAGCCTGGTCGCACCCGAATTAGAGCAAACTAATTTTCGATTTCGATTGCATGAATGAATTTTCTTGCCTACGCCTACGGCTTAAGTAGATTTCCCAACAGCAAAAATGCAAGGCTAATTATTATGATTCATAAAGGGTTGCTGTGATGAATAAAATGACATTTAATAGTTATTTATGTACCAAGTCCTGAAAGTGCATCTTTTTGGTATGAGCGTGGAAAATTATAAACTGAGACGTAGCCGAATAACCACGCAAATGCCAAAAATGCACTTTAATGATAAGGTGCATACACTATTTTATGTGTAATTGGAATAAAATACACACTTTATAGAACAAATGTACGATAATAATTATGTTATACTGAATAATTTAACGAAATACGTATGTATAAAGATTAGAGGGCGGATTTATATGCGATAAAAAACATCAATATAATTTTTTTGTATGCGGTTAAAATTAGTCCAAATAAGTTTTTTATATGCGGTTATAATTTTTTAAAAATGCGGTTAAAATCACCATTTTATGTCACTAATCATTAAAATCAGTAATATATGAATTTAAAAAATACATATTAATTGCATTGATATAAAAAAATACATATTTATTTAGGATCTACTAAGAAAAAATAGTAGTACCAAATTTTATAGTTTAAGAAGAGCCTAGTAGAGATAGCATGAAATTAGATCAAACTCTGTTGACTAATAATTAGGACACTTTTGACTTTTAAAAAAAAAGATTTTTCTTTGATTTAAAATACAAATTTTCGATTCAACCAAAAAAAAACACTTATAATAATAACTACAAAATAACAACTAACTAACAGCATAACTGCCTCTACTAGAATAATTACAATAATGTCTAAAGTAACTTGACATTTCGATTATTTATAATTTAAGATAACAATAAAGACTTTCAAGTAAGACTGGTGTGATTATTAACCTCCTTACTTAAGAGTTTTCATTATCACCGGAAGATTGACTTTGTATATTTGGATCTATGTAATCTTCCTTTATTGTCTTCGTATAATGACCAATGTTATCATACTGCAAAATTGCATTTATGCAATAGTCACACATTGTTCATTATATATAATGATTTAAAGTTATCAGAGACCGTTTCCTGTTTATGAGTAAACGTAACTTGTTGCACTCGTGGCCCAAGATGGGTACCTAAACCAACCTTTGACGTCGGCGAAGTTTTTTCATAAACCATAAAAAAATTTCTAATTTTCCTTTGTTTTTTATAATCTACATGGTTACCATTTGGTGGTAAAGGAAAATCAAGTTATTTTGTTGAATACTTTAAAATATGTAGCGGTGAGAGGTGAGCTAAGTGAACGGGCTAAAGACCGAACTCTAGGCTAGAAGCTCTAGGTTCGATCCCCAACCCGGCTACAAAATTTATCCGACTTTATTATAATAACCCTCTCCTCTCGAAAGGCAATGGCAAACCACCAAGAGTAATCTGCCAAGAAAGCCATTTAATAATAACATATAAAATTGATCACGACGCTTCTGTCAAGAAGCATACGAAGAAGAATAGAAAAATTTTTATCGGTGATTTCTATTACTAATTAATACCACGGCTAGCTAAGTCGTTAGATTCTTTCTCAAAATAAAATTTCAGTATTTCGCCGGCTGAGTATAGGAATGTTCCAAGTCCTAAAAAGGTAATTATGAGAAAACTGCAATTAAAATTTCAAACGCAGTTTTTCTAAATATGAGGTAAATGTCGCTGGACCCCCCCAAATCGAATTTTTGGGTAAAATTTGTGTTAAACGTTTGAGCATCGTTTGAGCATCAATGAGCTTCCAATATTTTCGTTTGAGCCTCAACCATCGCGGAGTTATTCGCGAAAACTTTTGGGGGGGGCTGTAGACATGCTCGCCCCCCCAAGTGGAATTTTGGGGTAAAAATGGTGTCAAACGTTTGAGCATCGTTTGAGCATCAATGAGCTTCCAAATTTTTCGTTTGAGCCTCAACGGTCGCAAAGTTATTCGCGAAATTCTTGGGGGGGCTGCAGACATGCTTTTTCTATTTTCGTTATTATTTAGAATTTTCTTGGGAAATTGATGTCTATCGATAGAGATTCGTTTGAGCTTGAATGAGCTTCTATTCCCATCGTATTAATTTCATTTTCTGCAAAGTTACGAGCATTTCAAATTTCGAGTACTCCGGGCAAGTACCGTAAAACATTTTCTATTTTAATTCTATTTTACCGGATTAAAATTTTTGATCCGATTAAGAAAACTTAATCCTGCTTAATTGCCATCATCATTTTGATGGAATAATACGGAAGGTGTAATTTTAGAAAAGAATATGTTGAATAGAAATGATATATTTTAATTTTATTGAAAGATTTAAAATTTTTAAAAATAATATAAACGAAAAAGGTCAAACTGACATTTTACTCTAAAAAAACTTTTCTTTTAAGGCCCGCAATTAAGCGCTACTTTTAATATTCTGAAAGTTTATGAATGTACTAGACAAATCAAATTTTCTAGAAAAATTTTTGTTAAACGTTTGAACATCAATGAGTTTCCAATATTTTCGTCTTCAGGGAGTAATTTACAAAACTTTGAAGCAGGGGGGGAGAGAGGTTGTTAACAAGTTTATCTTTATCCCATCTTAAAATAGAATTAATTTCGTGAAATTGGTGTCAAAGCTTGAAGCTCAAACAAAAAATTTTAAAGCCCGTTGAGGCTTAAACTATACCAAACGTTTTATTACATATAAATAAAAAATTTAACGGAAAATATGCCCCCTCTCCATCAAAGTTTTTGTAAGTTACTCCGTGACGGTTAAAGCTTAAGCGACAATATTACAAACTTATTGATTCTCAAACGTATGACTCAAATTATTCTAAACAATTCGATTTTTACATATTAATTTAATAACTTTTAGAATATGGAAAGTTGCGCTAGATTTCGAGTCTTAAAAATTCTTTTAGAGTAAAATGTCATTTTGACTTTTTTAGTTTATGTTCCTTTTAATATAATTTTTAAAACTTGCAATAAAATTGATGTCAAAAGTATGAACATCATAAAATTTGTAAATTCGTTAAGGCACAAACGATACTCGATCGTTTAACACCAAATTCACCCCAAAATTTCACTTGAAAGCGTTAGTATTCCCCCCCCCCCCCAAATATTTCGGAAATAAGTCTGTTAAGACTCAAACTAAAAAATTTGGAACATTTGGGTCTCCCACCAACTATACTCAACCGTTTGACACCAATTTCACAAAATTAATTCTACTTTAAGATGAGATAAAGATAAACTTGTTAACAACCTCTCTCCCCCCCTGCTTCAAAGTTTTGTAAATTACTCCCTGAAGACGAAAATATTGGAAACTCATTGATGTTCAAACGTTTAACAAAAATTTTTCTAGAAAATTTGATTTGTCTAGTACATTCATAAACTTTCAGAATATTAAAAGTAGCGCTTAATTGCGGGCCTTAAAAGAAAAGTTTTTTTAGAGTAAAATGTCAGTTTGACCTTTTTCGTTTATATTATTTTTAAAAATTTTAAATCTTTCAATAAAATTAAAATATATCATTTCTATTCAACATATTCTTTTCTAAAATTACACCTTCCGTATTATTCCATCAAAATGATGATGGCAATTAAGCAGGATTAAGTTTTCTTAATCGGATCAAAAATTTTAATCCGGTAAAATAGAATTAAAATAGAAAATGTTTTACGGTACTTGCCCGGAGTACTCGAAATTTGAAATGCTCGTAACTTTGCAGAAAATGAAATTAATACGATGGGAATAGAAGCTCATTCAAGCTCAAACGAATCTCTATCGATAGACATCAATTTCCCAAGAAAATTCTAAATAATAACGAAAATAGAAAAAGCATGTCTGCAGCCCCCCCAAGAATTTCGCGAATAACTTTGCGACCGTTGAGGCTCAAACGAAAAATTTGGAAGCTCATTGATGCTCAAACGATGCTCAAACGTTTGACACCATTTTTACCCCAAAATTCCACTTGGGGAGGGCGAGCATGTCTACAGCCCCCCCCCAAAAGTTTTCGCGAATAACTCCGCGACGGTTGAGGCTCAAACGAAAATATTGGAAGCTCATTGATGCTCAAACGATGCTCAAACGTTTAACACAAATTTTACCCAAAAATTCGATTTGGGGGGGGGGGGCAGCGACATTTACCTTCCAAAATAATAGATATAAAATAACTTAAAAACTAATTTTAAATAAACATACTAATAATAAAATGACTATTTTAGAATAGATTTTTCGTATAAAGCTAATTATGCATAATAATATTAAAACGTTACTTGCCTGAAAATTAGTATTGGAATATGCCAAGTCCTTGCTCACGTGATTACTCTTAGTAATGCAATAGGTTGGCTGTGGACTTGGAACAAAACAATACTCATTTAAAGTAAATTTTTAAAAGTTAGTAAAAAGCTAAAGCCTTATATCTCACAAACGTTTTCCAATTTTTGGACACGTTTAATGGAGATGGTACAATTCAATATTAACAAGTAGATGCATTAATCTAAAAAAAAATTAAAATGGACATGGAACAAACCAATACTCAGCCGACGATTTGACGAATAGAAAGAAAAATCGAATGTAAATAACATGTAGTTTAATAGATGAACTTCACACAGATAAAAATATTGTACAACGCTTTCCAATTTAATCTAGAATGCTCTAAATTATTGTAACATCCCGTATATCATGTAATCATCAAAACGATATTTATCATCAAAATTATTCCTGCGTTTTGACGGCCACTGATAAGCATAAAGATAATCAAATTTACAAATAAAACAATTTTTACAAAAAAAAAAAATTCTATAATAATATAACATAAATTATTAATTTAGTACGAGGCACAAGGACACCTTACAATTCCCGAAAATTACATAATATGTTATAGATATTAGGGCTAGAGCCCTCTCTTCTATATTTAATTAGGTATGTGAAAAATTTAGTGAATGCTGAAATTAAGTAACGTGCAGGATAAAAATTTCAAAAACCTGCTAAAGATAATTCTGCCGCACTCTGTATAGCGTTTAAAACTGAGAAGTAGTTATACAGTTGCGAATATTGCCGTACTTGACACAATCGCGCAACTATAAGTTATAAGTTTAACCCCTGCAAAGTTTAAAATAAGTACCAGAATCTCGTAATTACGAAAAATGATGCAAAAGCGAATGTCCGCTTGTTGAGGTAAATTAAATAGTTCTTTGCGTATTAATTAGTGATTTGCAGTGATAGCTGACCCGGCAAACGTTGTTTTGCCCTCGTGTCAACTCCCGGTCGATAAAAAAAATTTGGGGTGGACCACATTAACATTAAACATTTAGGGGTATGAAAAATAGATGTTGGCCAATTCTCAGACCTACCCGATAAGCACATAAAATTTTATCAAAATCGGTTCAGCTGTTTCGGAGGAGTTTGGGAACAAACACCGCGACGAGAATTGTATATTGTACTCTCTTACCATTGATTTGAAAAATAATAAAAATAAAAAATTATGGGGGAAAATTTTATTTACAAATAGAAAGAGCACAAACTTTGTTGCTCCGGCCAGCCTTTTAGTAGTTCAACAAAATTTAACGTAAAAAAAAAACGATATGAATATCTTAACACAAGTTTTAATTTTATAATCAGAAAAGGAAAACATTTTTCGCAGATAAAAATTAAATCATATCACACTTTGGTTATTTGGTTTGAATTAAGCCAACGATTCACTTAACGTGCCTGTAACTAGATACTATTACATTCAAAAATAACCTACTGGTCACAAACACCTTTTGCGGAAAAATTATATTTACATAAAAGAAAAAAAAATTTTTTTTTTTTTCACGACCAAACCAATAATGATGATATTTGATTATTCAAACTTCAAACATGGCACTGATAGGATTAAAATTGTTTATCAAAAACAATTAACTTTTATAACTTTCCATCGCACTTAAAGTTTTAAAATTTTAAATCTTCAATCATCCAATCTTGATTTGATTGATTTGAATCACCAACTTGGTTTTCAATAATAAAAAACTAACGAAGCTTTAATACCATGCACCACGCTACAATAGAACGCCAACGAAATAACTAACTCCTCGATCCCAAGTATTTAAACGCTTTTTCACTCCGATAACTTTTGAAAAAATCTTATAATCTCAAATTCAATACAAACTGGTCCAAAATTAGATATTCGGAAAAAACTCACGAGGAAAACCATACAAGGACGTCCATTTAACTTTTAACTGGTATAAGTTTAGTTAAAACTAGAATAAAAGTAAAAGTAGACTTAATTAGATAAAAATTGTTTTATTAAGCAATTATTTTATACATTATTATTATTATATTCTACTTATTGCCACATGGCATGCTGTTGTAACATTTTGAATTGCAAAGAATTTTCTTTTTTAAACAAAGGCAACGCTTTGAAGTGCAATTTTTTTTACACAAACAGCAGACAAACCCTTGTTTAGATCCAACGCAGCTTTTTGCGCTGCAGTCCTCAGGAAAATTTCTTCATCTGGCATCTTAAGGCCGTGTGACACTCATATTATTTTGTCGTTAAAATTCTGTTGAAATTTCATGAGAAATTTCATGATAAATTTTAGCACGTGTAAAACCTTAAAATTTCAATACAAATTTCATGACAAATTTCATGAGAAATTTTTCTGTATGACACTCGGTTTCTTTGTAAAATTTGGCGCAAGCGCATGATGTCTGTCAATTGTCAATAGCAAAATGGCCCCAAGTCTGCAAAGTGTTATTGTAATGTAAATTGTAATTTAATCAGGATTCATCAGTTATACTGTGATTTTTGCTTATATCTTTGTTTATTAGTGCGATCATGAAATTGGCCCTAACAATTGACTGATTGTAGCACGTTTTTTGAAAAAATATTGAGAAACTAACACCACGGATCGCAAGGATTAAAAACTTATTCTTATTATCTAAAACCTACTTTTTCTTGTCACATAAATTTTTTTGAACCATAAATATTTGTTAAATTAAAATATTAATTTTTTTTATTATTTTTTAATTGCTATATAATTAATAATAAATGAGCTTCTTTTAACCAAATATTTAACAGCGACACGCAATTAACATTTCAAAATAATATTATCAATACAAACATAGTATCCCCTGTATTCACCTTTTCTGGTAATAATAGTACCTACTACCTAACCAGGTAATAATAGTATTCAGGTAAAAAAAATAGAACATGTCTCGCATAAAATTCTCATAAAATTTGTCATGAAATTTGTATTGAAATTTTAAGGTTTTACACGTGCTAAAATTTATCATGAAATTTCTCATGAAATTTCAACAGAATTTTAACTACAAAATAATATGAGTGTCACACGGCCTTTAGAGTCAAAAAACTTCAGAATTTAAAAAAAAAATTTTTGCCACTATCACTTTCAAAGTAACTGGACCAATGAGAGCGCTCCTGAACGATCGGATAAACGCACAAACAGATACATAGAAATTGAGCTTAACCCCCCATTTGGGAACTTTTCGTTATCGTTTGTAATCGTTATCGAATCGTTAAGAACCGTAAAGTTTGGTTTCCATTACTATCTAATGCAATTCTGAACAAAAGTTAAATATACCTATTTGAAAGTGATAATGACAAAAAAAATTAAAGAAAATTCTGTAGTTATTTTGACTCAAGAACAAGTGCCAGATATGGTGCCAGATGAGGAATTTTTCCTGAGAACTGCAGCGCAGAAAGCTGCCATTGGATCTGGACAAAGGTTTGTCCGCTGTTCTTGCAAAAAAAATTGCATTTTAAAGCTTTGCCTTTGTTTAAAAAGGGAAATTCTTTGCAATTCAAAATGTCACAACAGCATACCATGTGGCAATAAGTAGAATATGACAATAATATACTCGTATAAAATAATTGCTTAACATAACAATTTTTATCTAATTAAGTCTACTTTTACTTTAATTCTAGTTTTAACTAAACTTTTACCGGTTAAAACTATAATTTACTAAAGAAGTTTGTTGGAATTCGGTTAATTCTAGTTTTAACTGGTATAAGTTTAGTTAAAACCAGAATTACTAAAGAAATTTGTTAGAAATCTGTTAATTCTAGTTTTAACTAAACTTATTTCAGTTAAAACTGGAATTTACTAAAGTGGTTAGTTAAAACTAGAATTTACTAGTTAGATCGGGTTTTAACTGATTTTTGGTTTTAACTCTGTGGCAAATAGTTAATAGGCAATAAGTAGGTACTAATTACAAGTTTGTGGGAAAAAAAGCACTTGAAGTTTCTAATAAGATTCACATTCAGAAAACCATTATTTTAATGTAAAATATCATATTTATAAATTATTTTAGTGTAAACTTTGAATTATAATAATCAAAATAATCAAATTTTCTTATTTTCATCAAAAAAATAGTAGTTATATCTTTTTCAATAAAAAAAGTTGCTTCGTGTCATTAATAAATAGAACATAAGTTTACTTACGTTCCTGACGTTCCAGACTTTGGAACAATAAAAATGTCAATAAGTGTATAATATAGTTCTAAATGTTGATTTCAAAAGCGACAATAAAAAAAGGAATAGATAAAAAAAGTTGCAAGTACCCTTTTTTAAATTTAGGGTTATAAAGCTTGCGGTTTTTGTCGCCGTCTTGGAATTAATAAAAGAAGTTTTAATTTTGAAATTTAAATTTCATTAAAACGTGTTATAGTTGACCTTATACTTAAATAATAGAGATTATTGTTGAGATTAGGTCTAGTTTAATTAATAATCTACAAGTAGATATTAAATTTTATACTTCTTAACAAATTTACTATCACATTGATAGAGACAGTCAGGACCGTCTCCAGGATTCGAAGTTTATTGAAATAATTAGCAAGAAAAATTATAAAATCAAAAGAACACCTTGTCAGATTACATGTTTCAATCTAATTCACGATTCTACTCGTGAAACTGATATCATCAGATCTGCACTGGTTTTATGAAAGTATAAGTTCACTTACCAATTTTTCAAAGAAGCTTGGATCCTTTTGGTCTTGACTGTACAACTACCTTTGTGATAATAAAAAGGGAATAACTGCACTTAATCTAACTATTTTACGTCATTAGAATTGATAAAAAAAAGATATTTAAACTTATTGAAGATGTATTTACAGCTTTTAAAATTAAAAAGACGTAACACTACATACTGCTTGGTACTGTTATGTAAATTTTTTTGTTTGCTGGATAAATCCAAAATGATCACAATAACATTTAAGTAAGTTTTATTTTAATTTTAGAAAATACGTAATTAAAAAATATAAACAAAAAGAAACAAAAGATAACACAAATTTAGCCAAAGTGGATTAAAAATAAACTATTGACTTTATAATCAAATTCACCTCTAATCATCTTCATCTTCTGAAAATTTCGATCATTCAGTGCTATTCACGATCGAATTGCTAACTTAGCAATGTAACAAGATTCGCTAATGTTTGACTAAAAATAACATTTTGAGAAGCAAAAAATTGCATTTATGTGACATTTATATGTCACTTATAAATAATTCATAATATGGGTTTAACCACAAATTTGAAAAAGAGCTTCTAAATTTTTGCATAAATGTTAAAAATTTAACTTTTAGAGACTTAACGATTCATTTCCTGTTTTAAAATTTGTATAAAATCTTATAAGACATTTAAGAATTTATATTTGAAAAAAAACCATTTGTGTATAAAATTTTATGAGACATTTAAGAATTCATACTGCGGAAAGAAACCATTTGTGTTAAAACCACTTCGGTTCAAATTTACTTGGCGTAACCTGACAATTCAAGCTAATAAGTACTACCTCATTCAGGTGATATAAAATATGTTGTTTTTTCATACAGGAACATGAGGGTTAGAGAATAATCCGAAGAATTAATCATCATAAACTTAAATAAATTTAAAATAAAGGACTTTTGTATTAAACTTTTTCCAATCAATACGAACAATTTAAACTAAAATCATTAAAAATTAGGTAACATTAAAATAACGTATCTAATCCGACTGTAGTCCTTACATTTAAAGGTTGAACCTAGATCTATAAATCAATAAATAGTTACAACAAGTTGAAAGAAAACAGGTATATTTCATCAAAATACAAAATATTTTTAAAATCAGTTGGGGATTTTAAGTAGAAATGATCTACAAACGTCCAGTAGACCATTTTGGCATAATTTTGGACAACACTTAAAGATCTACTTAATATTCAGACGCTTTCTCTCATGTGTATGCATGACTTTTTCCATTTTTGTTTAATGATTTACTACATGCCATGAGGTCTTAAAATCACGTTTCACTCAAGTGTTAGAACAGTACTTTTTTTGGATTCTTTGTTTTGACCTTATACATTCTGGATTTTGAATTCGTTCTGGAGGGCAAGACAAGCTCACTCTCACTTAGGTCACCAATCGGGCCCATTCTACTACCTCTGGTTTCAGTTACACCCTAATCCTGTCATTCCCCAATAAGCCAGTCTAGCTTTAGGATGAACTCTAGGATCCTGGCAGGTGGAGTGACCCTGATTCTGGCCATGTCGGGCCAGAAGTCCTCCTACACAGATCTTCTTGTTGAAGTTAATGCCGGACAGTAGCAAAGTACATGTTCGGCTGTTTCCTCCTCTTCATTGCATCCACGACATATTGGGTCTTCTGCATATCCCATCATGTGAAGATGTTTGTTTAGTCTGTAGTGTCCAGTTAGAATCCCTGCAATTATTCGCAGATTGACTCTGGACAGTTTCAGATAGTATCTACCACGTCTCCAAGAGGGTGCACGTATTGCAGCCCTTGCTTGACGGCATGTTGTTTTTGGTACCCATCTGCAGGTGTGCAGTTGTAGGGTACGTTGTTTTAAGAGTGCATCTTTTACCTTATATATCAGAAACTAATTAAAAACACAATTTGCAATTTTTAAATGATATTTTTATTAAGCGGTTTACAGCAAATTACGATTGTGGTGCATTAATTTTTAACAATATACATCTTATTCTACTTCCAAATTTTCACAAGTTTAAAATAAAAGTATCTTTTTATCCTACTCAAATGCTATCCGTTAACGACTAGAATTTTTTTAATATTTTTTAAGTAATCACTGGTTACGTACCTATTTACCTACCAAATTTTCAAAGCATTAAAATTTTTTCAATATTTTTTATGTATTCACTGGTTATGTAATGATAAACTTACAAAATTTTACAATTTTAAAATAAAATTTTAATTTCTTTTCCTCTACAAAAACCACCTCTCAACGATTAGAATATTTTTTATGTACTCACTGGTTATGTATTATTAATATACTTACAAAATTTCACAATTTTAAATTAAAATTTAAATTAAAATTTAAGTTTTATTGCTAAGTTAACAAGTCAAACAAGTGCTTTGAGTACTTGTTCAGAATGGCTGCTAGAATCGATAGATTTAGCACGTTCTTGCTACTAGATTTACTTGCTAGATCTTAAAATTTTTAAAATCTAGCAAAATGAAAACATTTTGGTAAAAATTATTGTTAGTTTGACTAATTTTGACATTAATCATGCTAACCAAAATTTCACTAAATAGGCAAATGTTGTTAAATACGCTAAGTTAACAAGGTTAGCGGTTATTGTTAGAAAATTTTTGATTGTGAATAGCACTGAATATCTGGATTTGTGTCGTCGTCTTTTTCAGTTTTCAAGTTAATGTAAAATTCTTGAACGTTTTTATCAAGAAGATTAATTATTTTTAGCAGATTTTTCTTTTTTGATTGTATTATTGCACGGGGACGGGTAAAAAATATTAAATTTAATATTTTTTAAATTAGACAAAGTCTGGCCTTTTCTAAAAAAAATTAATTTTTTCTTAATGATTATATCTTTATTGGAAATCTTCTAAACTTAAGCTGAGTTTATACTTCACTGTATGTGATTGATCAAATAGTAACCATGCTACTTGTTTAAGTTTAAAAATTTATGATTTTTTTGTAATGGTCTTTTATTAGAAGCTAGATTTGAAAAATTTAAAAAATGATCTTGTTCCGTTACAAAAACCATAAATTTTCCCTTTTTGCTAGCATTCCTAACTAGCTGGTATCAATCCCTTGGTACGTGAATTTGCACAGCCGATTTCTTTTTTGCTCTTTCAATCACTGAATGATCTACATCGCACTCTAGATAGGTATGGCCAGGGACTAGAAATTTATGGTCTATAATTTTAATGGTAAGATGATGATGAATAGCCCACTGAAACATTGAACTGACCATCATGTTCTTATTTTGCCCACCGCATGTGTCAGAGTAAAATACTACATTTTCTACTGTATGCAAAATTTTCTTCAAAAATTTAAATAGGCAAGAGGCTATTTCATTTGCTCGTCTGCTTGCAACGCTTTCTGGCCACATAAAATGCCCAGATTTTCCATTAATACAATCCTGTATAGTTAAATTGTACGTGGAAAGTTGTCTTAAATAAAACATTTTTTTGTGCTTAAATGGAGGTGGGAGTACCTGCTGTAGATCAAATGCATATGTCTTGTGGGTAGGATCAGCAATTGATCTATTCTTGTCGGCGAATTTGGCGTTATATGCTCTTTCAGAAGAAGTATGATGTTTCTGCAATTCTTTTTTGTATTTTATCTTTTCTTCCAAATTTGTTGCATACTTTTCTTGCGCTACCAAAGTATCACATTTTGAAGAAGTGTTAATTTTTTAAACTCTCTTGAGTACAATATGATGACATACGGACATATAATTCCATATTTTGAGTGATAAAACAGGTATATAATAACAACTTAAGTCCAAATTTACAAGACTTCTATTTACTTATGCTTGTTTAATTTTTATTAGGGTGACTTGTATAGTGCAAGTTTAACCGGTAACTATGGTTTAAACTCGGATTTTGACTATTGTGATTGGCTAAAATTTTTGCACAAACTTTAAGATGAAATAAAAATTATACAATCAAGGAAGAACGGTAGGAACGGTCAAAAATTTTTAATATTTAAATATGCATTGATTTGTAGTGCAAGATTAGTTTTCATTTTTATATCTCATTTGGCATGCGCCGAAAATGCACGTTTGGCGGTGTTTTGATATGTGAATTTGACAGGCATATAGCAGTCTCTTTACATTGATAAAACGTTAGTCGGTTTTATTTTATTATTATAAGTGGTTTAAGAAGTGTACGATACTGATGATAGCAAACAAGCTTGAAACACAGTGCTTTTGACGTGATAACGTCTTATAAATTGATGAACGCCAACACACACAAAAAAACATGACTCATTAGTAACGTTCCGCCAAGCCATGCGTTCGTGAGAGAGCGCGGAACAAGCCGATGCGTCCAAGTGAAATTACAAAACACAAAACCGAAGCGGTACATGCACATCCACCGAACGTTACTAATAAAAATGTATTAATTTGTAATATTAATTATTCTCCTAAATAAAGATTACAACAAAGGTAAACAATGAATATTAAAATAGTAAGATGTAAGTTATTTTACTGCTAAAATTCATAGTAACATATTAATAATGAGGAATCATAAAATTATGTGTTTTAAAATCATTAGAGGTAATTTAATTGTCAATATAAGCTCTATTTATTAAAATAAAAATTTCGAGTGCAAATAAATGTTAATTTATAGAAAAAATTGTAATTTTTAATTAACTCTTTTTTTGTATTATTCAAAATAATGATAATATAGTAATAATAATTCAATTCAATTCATAAAAGTATGTAATTTTTCATCAATGTTTTCTTATGACGTTATCACGTAAAATTATCATCGACTTTACAGACAACCAATTTTTTCGTTGTGGTTTTGGGTTGCAGACATTGGTAAGGCTGTGTCTACCGTGCTTCCTTGATTGTATAATTTTTATTTCATCTTATAGTTTGTGCAAAAATGTTGTATTATTTTTACCTAATGTGAAATAGTAAAAAGAATATAAATACACTTAATTTGTTGGTAGTACACGATTTCAATAAAGTTAAAGCTGTAAGTCAATTTATACTTTTTTATTGAAAACAGAAATCAAAAATGAAAAAATTTAAGTATATCTATGACTTTTTAACGAAATAAGAACAAACGGTAGTAAACAAGCTAAAATTCAAATCAAGTTTTATATACTTTTAAAGTCATATATGCACTTCTATGTTTTTATAACTAAAGATTAATATATTGAAATTGAGAATATGCAATTATCTCAAAATCATTAAAAAACGACTTATGTCCTTTTAACTATTTGCCAAAAAACTGTAACAGATATATTATCCTCCTCCTGTACCTTACAGTAGTTTTAATTGTGATTGTTTTGAACGCTTCACATGGTTTTCTCCATACCATTTGACGCGCCTTTTATTTGACTTCACTTTATACTTATTTATTAATTTATATATCGTCGGCTTACTGCAAGAACCAGATAAGTAACATAATGTTAGTTTTGAGAAAACACAGGTTTAAGTCTTCTTCTTCTTCTGCCTTTCCAGGTTTAGGCACTTTTGCCTGTTCCGGCTTCACCATCGTTTCCTCGGTCTACCGACGCTTCTTCTCCCCCTAGGATTGTATTCAAGTGCTTGTTTTGGGATTCTATTGTTTTCCATACGTGTTAAGTGTTCTTTCCAGTTTTCTTTATATTTCTGGGTTTTTTCTACAATTGAATACATGTTTAGTTCTTCTCTTATGTCCTCATTTCTTATTTTATCTTCTCTGGTGCATCCTTTAACTGCTCTTAGAAATTTCATTTCTGCTGTTTGGATATTCTGGAGGTCTTTTTTTCTTACTATCCAGTTTTCACAGCCATATAGTATGGTAGGAGCAGCCATTACTTTGTAGAACTTCAGTTGCGTTTCTTTCCTTGTTTTTCTTCCTAACGTTCTTCTAATTGTGCCACATATTCTTTGATATTTACTGATTTTATTACCTATATCTTTATTTTCTTCATATGTGACATCGCAACCTAAGAACTGGAAATGATTTACCTGTTCTAGAATGTTATTGTCAATTACAATCTTTGTTCTTGAATTCGCGAGTTAGAGCTCAATGAGTACAAAAAACAACTTCATTCCTCAATGTCACCGTTGTCAACGAGTTGGTCACACCAAAAATTACTGTACTCTTGAACCAAGATGTGTCAAGTGTACAGGTAACCATCTTTACTCCGAATGTACCAAAACTAGTCAACCAGTTCAATGTGTTAATTGCGGAGATAAACACCCAGCCAACTATCGAGGATGCAAGTATATACTCAACAGAAGAAACGCAACTGACACTAGATCCTTCGCTCAAGCAACCAAAAGTCCTTACAGAAGCAACTCGAATAACTACAATCAAAACTTTCCTAACCTTAGAAATACGACAACCAATCCAAATAAAACCAATATATCAGCTGATTCCAATGCTACTGATGAACCGCAACCTACCCCTGTAATCCAACAACTTTTAAATTCACTACTGCAACTGATAAATCCTTATCTAAGTCAAATAAAACAATTTCTTTTAACTCACATAATGCCAATGTTATTCAATGGCCCGTAATTATCCTCCATTATCTCAGTTAAAAATCCTTAATTGGAACGCAAATGGCATTAACAACCATAGATCAACACTCACAGCCTTCTTATCTAGACATAACATTGACGTAGCGTGCATTACTGAAACGCATCTTATCTTAAACGAACCATTCAAGATATCCGGTTATCGTGTTTACCGCAACGATAGAAATTCAAACTACGCAGCAGGTGGGGTTTGCATACTTATCAAAACCAAAATCAGTCATTATGAAATTCTTCCGATTGAGTGCACAAACCTAGAAACAGTAGCAGTCAAGCTTAGAACAAATTCAAATAGCTACTTAAACATAATCAGCACCTACAAACAACCTAACAAACAACTGCTGGAAAGTGATTTGATAAAATTATTTAATACTAATGAAGCAACTCTTCTTATAGGCGATCTCAATTCTAAGAACCAAATTTGGGGATGCAGAGCTTCTAATCCATCAGGAGTTAAACTCAATGACATCTCATCGAGACTGGCATTACTAGTAATGGCTCCAACTGATTACACCTACTATCCTTATCGATCGGATCACCAACTTGATATTTTGGACATTATAGTGATGAAGAATTTCAATGAAGCTCTCACCCAGGAGGTTCTCATCGAGTTAGACTCCGATCACGCGCCAGTAATTATTACGTCTCAAACAATTGCTTCTCAATATCGCGACGAAACCAGATTAATTAATGGAATCGTTGATTGGGAAAAATTCAGAAACTTGTGTGATAGCAATCTTAAACTTTCAAAAATAATTAAAACAGAAGCAAATATTGATGAAGCAGTAGAATTATTTACAGAATGCATTAGCAATAATGTTAAATCTGCCATTAAACATAATTTTCCAAAGAAAAAATATAACACACAACCACCAAAATATATCTTTGACCTAATCAAGCAAAAAAATTACACTCGACGTCTGTGGATAAGAACAAGAGATCCAGTCATTAAAACTCGACTAAATAATCTAACTCATCGGGTCAAAAGAGAATTAGATCAATATAAAATCAATTCTTACAAGAAATACATTGGTGAATTAGAGCCAGGCGAATCTGGAATATGGAAAGCCACTAGAAGAATCTTACGTCAACCTCAAGAACTTCCAACCCTGCAAGAAGGTGACTCAATCTATTTGACAGATGATGAAAAATGCAAGCTCTTTTCCGACCACCTAGAAAAGACATTCCAACCTCATAGACTAAACACTCCTAGTCACCACCTGCATGTGTTAAATTATATCGAAACTCATCTTCCAACACCCGGAAAAGACTTGGAACCAACCTCGCCTGATGAACTATCGGCTATAATTAAGACGCTATCGATAAATAAATCTCCGGGTCATGATTTAATACCTAATGTTGTTCTAAAAAACCTTAGTAGAAGAACATCATCGATTTTGTCTACTTTAATTAACAACTGTTTAAGACTCGGCTACTTTCCAACTAAATGGAAGCATAGCCTTATTATCATGTTTAAAAAGCCTGGAAAACCCAAAAAGGCACTATCAAGTTACAGGCCAATAAGTCTGCTGACCACTTTTTCAAAATTACTAGAAAAGGTCCTTCACATTCGATTGATAAAAGTTTTGAATAAAAAGAACATTATACCTCCGCACCAATTTGGATTCAGGAAAAACTTTTCTACTATACATCAGCTTTTACGAATCACCGAGGCAATTGAACGTGGTTTCTAAGAGAAAAAATTTACAACAGTACTCTTTATGGATATTGCTCAAGCGTTTGATAGTGTATGGCTAGAAGGCCTTATATACAAAATTCTTCGTTTACCAATACCCGACTTTCTTAAAGCAATTCTAATATCATTTCTTATTGATCGATCATTTCAGGTCAAAATTCACTCATCAAAATCTGAAATTAAATTTATCAAAGCTGGTGTTCCACAGGGCAGTATTTTGGGGCCAATTTTGTACATTCTATTCACTTACGATATTCCTTTGCTAGCAGATGAAATTGGCACATTTGCCGATGACACATTCATTTTGACAGCCAACACAAACATCGAAACCTGCATAAAATACCTACAAGCAGTCTTAAATACCTTGCTCAAATGGCTTAATAAATGGAATATAAAAATCAACAACTCAAAATGCATGGCTAAAATATTTACATTAAGAAAAATTGAGGAACCCACAGAATTGCTTCTAAATGGTAATCTTATTCCTTGGAACCCAGTCGATGACTCTGTGAAATACCTTGGAGTGCATTTGGATTCAAAACTTAATTGGAACATTCACATCAAAAAGAAGCTTACTGAGAGCAATGTGAAACTTAAACTTTTGTATCCACTAATTAATAGGAAATCAACTTTAAGGCATGAATGTTGCATTCTACTCTACAAATCATTAATTAGATCATCGCTGATGTATGCCTGTTCAATTTGGGGTAATGCAAGCAACTCCAATTTATCTAAATTGCAAGTATTCCAAAACAAGATTCTCAGAATAGCTGTTAACGCCCCATGGTTTGTGAGAAATTCTTCGTTACACCACGAACTAAATTGCCCAACCATTCACGATTTCATTAAGAAGACCACCATCAACTTTCATGCAAATTCTCACACATGCCCGAGTGTCCAATACTACTCACTAGGAGTAAAAGGAATTCACCAAAGACTGAAAAAACGTCTTCCTCAGGATAAATATCTTTGAAACAATTATTGTATCGAGGTATAACCTCTCGGGCTATTTTTCAAATTAATTTTCTCTTGTAACAATACTATGCATAACAATAATTTTGTTGAACTAGTGTATTATACTTTAATAAAAAAAAAAATCTTTGTTCTTATTGGATCAGGTCCTAAAAAGGCCATCGTCTTGGTTTTTTGGGTTGATATTCGAAGATTGTATTTGGAACTCAATTTATGAAGGTTTAAGTTTTAAAAGCAAATTAAAAATCGGTAAATTATAAAAAAATGTTAATAATCTAAAGACTATATCGTAAATATATATAGTTTTTAATAAATTTATAAAAATAATAATATTTTTAAGAAAAATAAGTTTTATGGACAAATAAGCTGCTTTTGTTAGGTACCTACATAACTTATTTCAGCAGTCCACTTTACATCATTTTTGTACATACATTTTTTAAACATAGTTTTTAGACTATCGAAAGATAAAATACTGAAAAACATAATATGGCATTGTAAATTGTTAGAATAATAGTGAAAGAATTCCACATTTTCTATATTATTATCAACTTGCAAATTAACTTGTTTTGGCTACCTTCAATAGTGACCAAAAAGAACTTACCTTGTTTTAACCACTTGATAAATCTTAGTTACACTTGTCAAAAACATATCTCATTTTTGCAGTACAATTTTTAAGCATAATCGCCGCACTTAACTCGAAAAAGCCAAAAATGTAGGTATTTATCCGGTTTTTGCAAAGCCGACGATATATAACATATTTAATTTTTGTTAGTGTTTAAAATCTTTATTGTTATAAAAAATAAATTTTTTATATCTTTTATTATTTTATCTTTCGGTCTCTACTTTGTTTTTATTAGGTACACTTTTTATCAAAATGAGATGAAATTGAAATAATGGATCCACATAATTATATTATATGATTAAAAGCAGGGTAGAAAGCACTAATTGAAAGTGTCATATTCAATTATGTGGATTTGTAAAGAAATACAACTTTATATTATTTATACCTCGGAAACCAACACAGATATTAAAATCTATTTAGAGACCATTTTATGTTATGTTAACAATTTTTGATATTTTTTGGTAAAAAATAGAACTTTTGCCTGAAAAACAACAAAAGCTAGCAAATTCCGATTTTCACTATTTATATCTCTAAAAACAGTTCAAATTTTTACATTCCCTATAATTATTATCGTGTTCCATATAAGAAACAACAAAGGTGATATCCCACGCAATAAATTTTTGTAAGTTGCAAAATTTGTGCGACGTCCTTCTGGTGTTGAAAAGCAAAGGTGATGGGTTAAAAAGTTTTTGAAATAAATTCGCGTGCAACCTCGCGAGAGGTCGTGTTGTATTTTATTGGTGTTGATTGGCTGCGAGAGACTTTCAGAACTGTGGCCAGTTTTTATGTTTTGTTCTTAACCCTTCTAATTGGGTTTAAAAAATTGAGTTTTTGATTTTAATATAGTACATAATTTATGTTTAAATATAATGTATCCAGTTATAATATAGATTTATAAATTAAAAAATTTTTTTAATTTTATTAAGAAATTGATTAAAAGAGAGCAATTAAGGTAATCTACTTATGTATAATATATATTATATTATTATTGCGGTTAAATTTAATAACAATTGAATAGTTAAAATATAATATTAAAGTGAGCAGAATACAAATTTTATTAGAATAATTGAAGATTGATAGCATTGATTATTATTATTATTCAAATAAAAAATTAAATGTGTAGTTAATCTCGGCAGAAAAATAATTATTTATGCAATGAACCGCTGCAACAATGAAACGTCGGCAGTGCAAATCATCACAAACTTTACTTTATCATAAAATTAGCAGTATTACCTTATTTTATAATATGTACAAGTACATAATATACCTATTGTCGTATTATTATATATACTGAGAATATATTACACAGCGTAGAAATTCTTCTTTTAAATATCATTCAGTTATATGACAAGTGAAAATGCTGCAGGGTGTTTTATCACCTAGAGCGTGAGTTATGACGTTTTATTCTCAGCATGCAAACGCAATCGATCGCATTCCATATGGAACCAATCATCGTCATTATGTTTTATTTTGTATGAAACATATTTCATGTAGTATTTGAATGATGTGTGTGAATAAATTAGTGTCATAAAGCACGTTAGATTGATAGTTGATAGTAAAGATCAACTTATTTATGGTTTATCCGTTCATGTAACTTCATAAACACATTTACCACTAAATATAGCTTTTGATTATATTTTAGCACTTTTAAAAAGTATACTATTTAGGCAGTATAGTATACATTACAGGCAGCACATAAACTGTTTTTAAAGTTTTTAAAAATAAGTATATAAAGTGATGGTATTAACTGATAAACATATATCAATTTTTTAGATTTTTATTTTTAAAAGTTAAAATTATTTTATTTTTTTTTTTAATTCTTGGGAGCAGTGTTAAGCATGGTGTGTGACCACAATCTAGAAAAATAAGTTTGATATTCTACTAAAATATCCTGAACAAAGTAATCAAGACATTCTACAATGTGAAAAATGAAGGATCTCAAGTTTTATTAGAATCTCATGAAAAAGGAAAAATCAAGACATTTGTTAATAAAACTAAATTTAAAAATAAAAACATAACGATGTTGCCCAATAATTTTCCCATTTTTTAGTTTCGAATATCGATACAATTTATGTTTATTTTTCTTAATATTTAAAAAATAATTATATAAATACACTATAATAATTCCATGGATGTGAAAATAAAATAGTAGGTACCTACAAATAACTTTGATAGATTAAAATAAAAAGATTTAAATTGCAATTTGGTGGCGATTATCTTCTCGTCTAATAAACGAACAAAAATCACATAAGTAGGTTATCCATGTGCGTAAAGTTAGCCCTGTTGTTTTTCAAAAATTGAAAATATGCTGAATTAACTGTGCTCTACATATTGTGCCTATTGCACTGTAACTACTTTTTTTTTTTAATTTGATTTTAAAAACATCGATTATTTTAAAGTAAAAGTAAAAAAAAACAAGAAAATCACTTTCTATTAATACAAAATAATAATTGTACCTACTGAATTCTGCCTCACTAAGAAATAAAACTGTATAAGCACGTAAAATATTTATATTTGTCTAGCCTAGTGACAATAATTTTTAATGCTTTCTTAATCGCTTGGAACAACTAACTCATTTTAGCAAAATAAAGTGAAGTTAAACTTTTTTTCTTGGTACGGCAGAAGTGTGCTTGATGCATGCTACTTTGTGTGGTAAATAATAAATTATAAAATTTTATCAGTGTTATACGTATAGCATTACAATTATTTTTGTCATATGTATACACAATAGTTTGAGAAAATTCGATTTCTCTATGCATATAATCGTTTTACGATTACGACAATTCTAAGCATAAAATTTCTTTCGCGTCCGTGAAGCTGGCTTTATTTATTCTTGAAGAATGGGGGTTTACAGTTACAAAGTAAAATTGAAATTATTTAAAATCTGTAATATCTCTACAACGAAAATTACCAATAATTTAAATCATATTTAAGTTTTTAAATTTTCTCTATAGATCACGCTTATTTGCTCCATTATAGTTATTAATATTTAAACTATTTATTTTATTTAAGTCTTTGCTAACATGTAAGTTTCTATACAAGGTTTCTATAAGTTAACACAAGTTACTAATCATGCAATGTTTTTTACAAAAAAATAAGTAAATGCTGTAAAACTAATTAGTGTTAATAATAGTAATAGTAATTTATTTCGCAATTGCAATTAAATGCTCTTAAATTTAATTCAATTAAAAAACTCTAAAATTTAAAATTTCTAGGATTGGAAAAACTTTGGGTTTACTTGGAAATTTGTTGCAAAGAAATAAACATGTAATATCAATTGTTTTTAAATGAAGATCAGCGCAATATGATAATGCAATTTAAAATTAAATAATAATAAAATACATACATTACCTACCGGAGTAAAATAAATGTAAAATTTAAATGTAAACTAACACTTGAGTTTTAAACTGAAGTAACTTGATGAAAGATTAAATTTTCTATAAAGAACAATGTTACAAAAATGATTTTTTTAAGTCGGTCGTTTAAGTGCAAAAAATTTATAAATGCTACTGTATCATAACCATCTCGTTAACCAATTTTTTTGTTAGTTTTATTTGTTAATTTTTATGTTTTGTTTTAGCTTAGCTGCGAGGAATATTATTGTGAAAATATCTAGTCCCCCTCCGTAAGAAATAATAAATTAAACACTTAAGTTAAAAATTATAAATTTTGAAAGTCAATGTCAAAGCAGTCACAGGCTTCGACAATAAATTACATTTTTTTTTAAAATGAGCATTAAAGAGTTTTAAAGGCAAAGAAAATATTATTCTAATAAGCAATATTCAAACAATTTTAGCAAACGTTTCAAAAATGCGCAAAAATGGTAGTGAAAAAACAAAAAATATATAATTTTTGATATATTCTTATGAAACCGCATTACTGCAAGTGCTATATTATACTATGTCTAAATTGAATATTTTTGAAAAAAAAAAGAATGTAATATGCGGACCCTGGAAGTTAGCCCCTTGATTTATAAAGATAATTTATACTATAAGTTCTTAAATTACAAACAAATTCGTTGTGATTTATAGGCATAAATTTTAAATTATTAACACGATATACGAAGTGTGTCAAGTGTAAATAAAAATTGAAAATAAATTACCGTGAGCAAGCTTCATTCCTTAAGTGTAACTTACCTTATGTTTAAAGAACATTTTTATACATGTACGAGTACATTCGCGTGTAATATTTTTTAAATACTATTCAACAAGTGTGTACAACGTGTGATATCCTATGTTCTCTGGTTAACTATGATTAATATCATTTGAATAGATAAGCTTTATTTATTAATGAATTAAGTCAAGTCAATATATCGCTCTCAATTTATAAACAGAATACCCGCGCTGGTTTACTTCATTAAAATCATTTTTTCCATTTTATTAATAAATTTTTAATAATTTTTTATCAATCTCGATAGATACAGAATTTTCTACAAATCTTGTCAATTTGTAGAGTTAACGAGTGTTAGAAATTCTAAAGTCTACTTTCCTTACCCTTTAATTAAAGTTCATAATTGTTACGGGCGAGGTGTAAAATTATTATATACTTGATTATATAGAAGGACTATAGAATATACAACCTCGTATTCAAGTTTAGTACTTAAAATTTATTTTTATGGGATTCTTTTCTTTAATCTTTCATAGAAATAAATAGAAAATTAATGAAACGTCTCAAACATTTTTACTCTACCATACTACATAGTATGAGTACTATACATAGTATACCATACTTATTAGTATGGGAAAGTATTGCAATTTGTTACTATTTAATATTTAAAATATATCTTAAAGTATTATGAATAACTAACTTGTGAAATAATATAATATGAGTTACTAAAAAGTAATATTTATTTAATATTTATTTTTTATCTCGATTAATTAATTTTTAGATTTAGATTTATAATAATTTGTTATGTTTTTATATTATATCTATCTGTAGAGCTGAAATAACAACGAAACAATATTGTAATAGATTATATTATAATATATGCTAATAGATTTCTTAACTTGATATAAAATAAATGTTACTTTTTAAAATATATCTTGTATTATACTTTATTTTACGAAGTGCACCTAAAAGCCGCGTGACACGTGTGTAAATTTGTTAACAAATTTGTCAGAAAATTTGGTAACAACCTATTAGGCCAGTCATTATAGCAAAAAAGGTATGAAAAATAGCGGAAGTTTTAAAATTTTGAGACAATATTGGAGAAGGTAAAAAAATAATAAATTTGATTTTGCACCCTTTTCCGCCCCCCGGAACATTGCTAAATTAACAAAAAACGTAAATGTGCAGTAACTTTTTGAAAAAAATTCCGAGAGTTATGCAAACCTTAGAGAACATTCTAATAATTATTACACATCTTCAATAAAAATTGCACCTTGCTACGATCACCGGAACATGGCAAATAGTGGTTTATTAGTTTTATTTTGGTATATCTTGTCGAAAAAAGTGCGAATCATACAAATAATTGCTTATGCAACCCAATAGGCAGGCAGATTAATAATTACAACTATTTGCATGTTCCGGTTATCGCAGAAGGGTGCAAACTTTATAAAAGATGTGTAATAGTTATTAAAATGTTCTCCAAAATTTGCATAAATATCGGATTTTTTTTCTATAGTGTTATTGAAAATTTACGTTTATTTTTTAATTATGTAAAAATATTCTGGGGGGCAAAAAAGGGTGCAAAAATCCGAATTTATTATTTTTTTACCGTCTACAATGTTGTCTCAAAATTTAAAAACTTCCGGAATTTTTGTCTAACTTTTCACTTTTTAAGCCTACAATGACTGGCCTATATTGATTGGCTGAACCAATCAACATCGGTACCAACCATGGTATAATAACTTACTAGGATATGCCTCTCGCTATGCGCAGGTTAAAAGAGGATATCTACGTCATCGGAGAGAAGCAATCTCGTGTTTGTATACTTAGGGTCGTATTCACCAACGTATGCCTCAAATAAAAATCCTTTCTGTAAGGATTTAAAGATTAAAGATAAAGATAAATAAAGATCAAAGATTTGCTACTTAAAAAATTGACAAATCTACTCTCTCTGCAAAAAAATGTTTAAAAATCAAACGATTTGCAAAAGTAAAAATTACACGGGAAGAATTTATTTCACCAATAAATTAAACTGCTTTTTAAAGAAAAAAGTCTACCGGAAAAAAAGCGCAAAGAAAATAAATTTGCTGAATCCGAAAGATCAAGTGAAAAATAAGACCAAACCGTTAATGAAAAAGTTTCTTTAAAAGTTAGTGCCATTAATTTAGAGGTAACTAACCAATAACTTTTGTTTTATATTTTTCCGTTGTTATAATTCAATTTTTTATTTAAATAAAACTTATCTATTTGATTTTTTTTGTAACTCGGTAAACCTCGTGCAAAAACCTTCACACGCGGGATGAAAAGTGGCACCTTAGTCCCATGATGTATAATATACTATTTTTATCGTAATAAATAAGTAATACAAAAAATGCCAATTTAATAGAAATCTCAATTGGTGTTAGAAAACCTACCCAGTTGTAAAAAACCAAGAATTACCAAGCTTTCAAGTTGGTGGAAGAATTTCGTCTCCCGAATGTCAGAAGTAAGTCATTTTACTTTTATGTAGTTGGACCATGTTTTACCAACTCTTTATAACTGAAATTTTTTAATTTTAGAATCATGGACACTTTTCTTCATTATGAAACTGTACCAAAGGAACCAAATGTGATTACTGGAAACAGAATAGTAAAACTGGGGTATGTGTTAGATTGGGCAATTGGTTTGCAATATGAACATTCGAAGATATATACTAGTGGCAAGCTGTATGTACAAAAAAAAATGAGAACAAATAAGGGCTTAAGTAGTTCAATTATTTTCAAATGTACACAGTGCAATGTGATTATTCAGCATGAAACCGAGAATCACAAGTTGAAATCGGAAGTAAATTCTGGAGCCGTATGGGGTACGATGGCTACAGGAAGTACTTTTGGGCATCTTGAAGAATTGTTGAGTTGCATGAATATTCCGTGCATGTCTGCCAAAATGTTTTATGATTTGGAAAAGGAGATTGGTATTGTAAGTAAATATAATATTTATTTTATTTTAAAATGCAATGTTTGTACATTTATCATAGGAAGTTAGAAAATCATTATGGCGTTCTATGAAAGCGGCTGAAGTCAAGGAGCATAATAATGCACTGCAAAAGGCACAAGTTTGTGGATTACAGTTTACGTCGATGGTTCGTGGAGCAAACGCTCTTATGGTACAAACTATAATTCTTTATCAGGTATGGTAGGAATTATTGGTCGATTTACCAAAGAGCTATTGTTTGTGGCTGTAAAAAATAAGTTCTGTAGTATTTGTACAAAAGCTGAAAACAAGAATTGTGAACCCAACGAACATATCTGTCACAAAAATTGGAACCATTCGGCCTCAAGTATGGAAGCACATATGGTTGTAGAAGGTTTTTCTCAAAGTGAAGAAATGCACAACCTCAGGTATTTACAAGTTATTGCTGATGGAGATTCGAGCATTTTGCATAATGTCAGGCAGAAGGTACCATATGCCAACGATGTTAAAAAAATTGAGTGCACAAATCATGCCTTAAAGAACTATGGAAAACACTTGAGTAAAGTTACAAGTGACACAACAATCCAATTGGCACGTAGAAAAGTTTTATTAACCCTTAAGAAAATTGAGGCTCTAACTAAACGAGCAAAGTGTTCAATTTATGAACATTCCAAAAAAGAAAATCCAGATGCAACTCTTCTAAGAGACGACTTACGTCAAGGTTTGCACCATGTTTTTGAAGACCATGTAGGATGTCAAGAGGGTACTTGTAATGATATTGGAAATCAAACCAATAATCAAATTCCCATTTTGAAATCTACTTTTATCTACAATCACTTGCAAGGTAATATACTTAATAAATATAATTTAAATAATGTAGAGGTGTATTTTAGGAGCCTTGAATTTGTTATTAAGAAAAGCTCATCTGCTTATTTCCAATGAAAATAATAATGCCGCTGAACGGTTAATGAGCATTGCCTCTAGATTTAATATGGGAAAGAGACTAAACTTGATACAAAGAGGATCATACGAGAGGCGTGTTTATTTATCAGGATTACGATATAATAAGGCATTTCATTGGCATCAAAGCCCATGGAAAAATTATACAGGAAGTAATCCAGGACATTATTTTTCAAAATATATGGAAACCCAAACTCACAAAAAAGAAGGAAAAGCCAGAAAACGTTTATTCTCTGATAATGAAAAGGAAAACCTTCCAAAGAAAAAGGAAAAAACAACAAAAAATATCGATTACGGCAACTTTGCTGATATGTCAGAAAATCAGGAAGACTTAGACGCCATACTGAATGAATCTGATTTGTTAATTCAAAGATTACAAGTGAGTTGAATTAAAGTTTAGAGGTGAATCACTACAGTAAATGATTATGTTTTAGGTTTCAAAGGATGAAATTGAGAGGATACAAAAGCAATCTGTAGGTCAATTTGGCAATAAAGTATTTGAAACTGAAAGGAAGCTACGATTGACAGCTTCATTATTTGGAAAAATAATTAATAGGAGGCCGCATACACCTTGTAACTCTTTCGTTAAGGCATGTTTGTTGCCTTCTTTCTTTTCTACGGATGCGACTGAGTATGGTATAGCAAAAGAAAGTGTTGCGATACTGAAATTAGAACAAACGTTGAATATTACAGTTCAACATTCAGGTTTCTGGATTGATGAACAATATGGTTTCTTGGGTGCTTCGCCAGACGGTAATTTTAATAATAATTATTACATTGTAGTGTTTCTACATTTCATTATGCAGGTCTTATCGGGGAAGATGCAATTGTGGAAGTTAAATGTATTTATGCCCCTGACAAAAACGCAGACAGTATAGAAAATTTGATTCCACTCTTAAAAAATTCTTTTTTGATTAAAGACGAAAATGGGATATCATTAAAACAGCGACATAATTATTATTACCAGGTACATACTTCTTTCATTTTTTGTTGGGAGCATGTATATTTATGCTTCGTTTTCAGATTCAAGGGCAATTAAATTTAACAAAACAAAGTAAATGTTACTTTGTTGTGTATGTCAACGACAAGATCCTTATTCATATCCAGATTATCGACAGGGATGAAAATATGTGGGTTTCAAAAATGTTACCAACTTTGTGTCAATTTTATGAACAATGTATAGCCCCAGTAGTAATAAGAGGAAATTTGAATAAAAATCAAAAGTGTGTAAATCCTCCATACATTGAAAGTGCAATTGCTGATCATGAAAAAAAGAAGCAAAGTCAAGGAAAAACTAAAAACAACCCACCATTACATGAAATTGACCAGGGTTTATGATCTTGAGCTCTCGGTGGAGATGATCCCCCCCTCTGGGAAGCTAATCCGTCAGCTCCGTCAAGGAAGCTAGAGTACGGTAGGTCGGGCAATAAGTACACCCTTTCAGCTGGGATGGTTAGTAGGACTTAGCGTCCGAGAGCCAACTCTATAGCTAGGGGAGACCGAGGAAAGTTGAAACAGTTTTTACAGTATCTAGTATATCTTAGCCAAAAATGGTTCTACCTCTGTGAATTATAGAATTCCATATAGCCAGTTCTATACACTATATGAACCAAATATAAAAATAAGTAAAAATAATCAAGGTCTATAAAAAAATCGACAAAAACTAAAATAATTCCTAGTGTTACAACTCTCCTAGTACCGAGGTGAGTTGTAACAGACGGCGAGGTGAGTTGTAACAAGTGGGTATTTGTGTTTAAATTTAATTTAACGTTACTTTTTGTGAATAAAATAAACTTTAATACTAAAAGTGAATACAACAAATATTATACTGCTTTGTTTTCGTTTGAAATCTAGTCCTAAAGGAAATTGTGACAAATATATTGTAGTGACCCGTGGTAATTACCAATTTGAGAATTTCCACAATTAAAAGTTAAATTTGATATTTTTTTTAAATTTGAGTAATTTTAATATTTACTTGGACGAATTGAGGTTGATTTGTGTTCAGTTATTGTACCTATTGTTTGGTATGCTGAAAACAAGATTTTTACAGGTGGAGTATTGTTCCAGAACCTGAAAGAAATTAAATTAGCCAGATGGGACGACGTTTTATTTAATTAAATTTTTTTTTGTATTGTTATTACTTACCTTTTTAAAACGAAAGTGAGTGCGTACGAAGAGACCTGTAATTTCGTGATTTGTGCTAATTAAACTAGATGGTGTTAGAAGCAATTCAAATTTGAATTAAATTGGTAACATTTAATTTTTTTTATAAAATATTAAAAATTTGGCTGGCTGAAATGACCAATCGGCATGAGACACGATTTTCCAAAAACCTGGAAAGGACAGGAAGTAAAAGATTTTTGTGCGAGAAGGGATTGCTGACTGAGAAGCAAAGGCATAAAGTAGTGAACTCAAGGAAACAATAAAATTATCGATGATTTTTGAAAACGTAGCGATTTACAAATAAGTTGTGAATTATGATAGCAAGTAATGTTAGTGAAGTGTCAGCATGATGAAAATTATAATGTGTGGAAGATTGGATTATGGAATGTAAAATTTAGAAAATTTACCTGATAAACTGGAATAATGGCCGTTCATTTTATGAAATCTCATCATGATTTATCCACTTATAACTGAATTATCTGAAGTCATCCATACGGTAAATAAAATTTAAATTCTTTTATTTTTTGCTATTTCAACATTATTTATCTGGAATTTGAAAATTATGAGTTTGAAGAATTTGAGGTTATACATGAGACACACTTTCAAATATGGAATCTTCGTTTGTAACAAATTAACTGCACATTTGTACCAATTTTACAGCACTGTTACAACTATTTAATTATTGGATTAATCTCGTTCGTTGTTGTATATGACTATTACGATGATTTCAATCAACACGTGTAGTGCATGTTCGTCATTATAAACTACTGTTTCTACCAATAGCTGCGTTCAGCTGTGAATTACGCGTTCAATTACAGGTCGGCGCAAACATTTAAATCAAACAATTTTAATTTATTATGTGTACAATTATTTTATTTCAGATTGTTTAGTAATTACAACGTACGATTTATTTACAAGTTATAGTTATAAATTTGAAACTGTAAATGTGTGAACTTGTGAATAGATCACGTCAATATCTGGTTTATTTTATTGTTGAAATTGATTTAATTACAAAAATTTTGTTTTTATTTGTAATCAAGACATTAATTATTAGCACCAACATTCGTCTAAGTAAATTTTTGTTAATGCCCTGCATAATTTTGTTTTATTTAATTGTGGAAATTTTGAAATCTCAATTGAACTCACTACTTGGGAGAGTCTTATATTGCAAACTCCAACAAATTGAGCACGGACCTTAAAGAGTTGTTCAACAGAACACGACATCAATGCTTTATGAGTGATGCGAATTTCACAATGTTGAGCAAATAGTTTGTCTGAAATTTTGTGTTTCTAACGAAATTTTATGTGCCGAAACGTTGAAAATGTTAAAGAAAGCCTAAGAGGACTTGACAATGTTGGAAACACAGGCATACGAGTAGTACAAAAGATCAAAGCAGGCATCAGAGTGGTTCATGACTTTCTTCGTTCTGGTCGTTCATCCACTCTTCGTGGAGCATCAGGAAGGTAGCAGCTAACTGTGGGGTGTCGTTTATAACGAATTCCTTATCTTCCCCACGAGGAAAACGCGGTCTGCGTTAAACCAAAATTAATTGATTAAAAAATCCACCAACTTTGTTTATTTTTACGCAGGACTAATGATCATCCGGCCAGCTACTGCAATAGCGTTATGCGAAGGGTCGCGAGTTGATGACATTTAAAAATCAAACACACAAGAATTGTTAACAATTTAAGCACATAAAAAATTACTCTTAAGTGATGCTGAAGTAATTCGCGTCGTCGTACAATTTCAAATAGCTTCAAAATTATCGGCAGTCAAAAAGCAATCTTTAGCATAATCAATTCCACTCCAGACTACATGCCATAGAATTACATAAAATTTTTATCACAAATCTTAGAAATTTTTATACATAAAAGTTATTACTCACCCAGTTTCAAAAAGCTTTCATTGCTGTGGCGCTTACAAAAAAATAGTTATGGTAAAAATTACTATGTATTATAAAAATCTTCAAAATGTGATAATATACCAATCTTCTTCTAATCTTCCAAAAAAACATGATAGTTAAAAAATTCGTCCATATGGGAACCAATTTGCATCAGATGCTCGACTTATCAAAAAATGCATGACCATAGGGCACCACCTGTTCGTAACATCGCACTCGCACTTGAAAATGTGCTATCAAAAGAATTTGCTATCAAGAAATTTTCTCCTCTAAGAGAATTTGTCAGCAGGATATTTACATTTCCAAGAGAATTTGTAATCAGGAAATTTTCTCCTTCAAAAGAATTTGTTACTCCAAGAGAATTTGGTACTCAGAGAATTTGCCTCTACAAGACGAATTACATCACAGTAAAATATTATTGGAAACTCAAGACTAATTACCTGATAAAACTGATGTTAACAGGAAGATACTGAAAATTCCAAGGACATTTTGCAAGTAATTTAGATGGTAAAAGATAACCAACTTGTAGAATTTGTCATCAAAATAATTTGATATCGAGAAATTTTCTCCCCCAAGAGAATTTGGTACTCAGAGAATTTGCCTCTGATAAAACTGATGTTAACATGAAGTTATTGAAAATTAAAAACTTTAACCCACAATAGAACGTTCAAGGTATAAATTAAAATCAGAAATGAATTCTAATAACATTCACGTGTTCTGCAAGGTATTCGCTTCTATCGGAAATAAATAAATACGCAGTCGCGAGAAAAATACGAGGTGCGCGCAACAAATTTTGTAAATTAAGTAATGAATTTTACAATAATTCGTTACATCTTCGTTCGATCTGTGCAGAGCATTTTATACGCAATGTTTTGGGCATAAGACGAGTTGAAGTGGAATTTGTGCCAAGATTTAAGCACACAACTCATTATGTACTCGACTATTTGACCAAAAACAACGTTAATGTCGTTCGGCAAATTTTGTATTCGCCTGACATGGCCCCGTGTGACATTTTCATGTTTACACAACTTAATTTACCACTCCATGGAGAGCTTTTGAAGCGATAGAAGAGAATTCGCAGAGGGAGCTAAAGGCGATTCCAAAATCGGTCTATGAATAGTGTTTTGAAGATTGGAAAAAGCGTTGGAATGTGTGTATTGCATCCAATGGGGGATCACTTTAAAGGACACAAAATAAATATCGAAGAATAATTGAACCGTTTTCGTTTTATTGAGAAATTCCGGGTACTTTTTGATCACAATGTAAATGAGGCAATATAATATTAATATACTTTAAAAAAATAGATAATAGCTGCAAAACCCTAATAATTGCAAAACAAAAGCACAGAAAACACTGATTGACGTAAAAATTATGCCAAAGTACAGGGTACATACCTCATTCGGGTGATATTATGTTATTTTTTCATACGGAAACATAAGGGTTAAATTAATACAATGTTATCATACTACCATTGTATGTCTACAGAAGTTTTAAAATTTATTCTATTATTCATTATTTGAATAATTTGATAGGTACTTATTTCTAAATTAGCTTACCTTAACAAAATTAGTACTAAGAAAATAATACTTATTTATACTCTACTTTATAAAACTTAATTTCCCTCGATATTAAAAATATTGTAAGTTTGAGTATCGTATGAAAGATGTAAGAAAATGATTAGTATATCTATTACAACAAACTGTCCAATACTGCATTGCATTGTTTACCTACAACTGAAACATTTTTATTAAGTTGTTCAATTTTTCTATATTATTTGAAAGTTATTGCTTAAATAGGAATTGAAAATTTTAAACATTTTGTTAGATCAAGTTTGAAAAAAGTAGTTTGTTTATTAAATTTAGTGCAATCGAAATAATCATTTACAAATTCTAACACTAAAGAATTTTGTGCAGGCATATTTTGTTCAATCAGAAAACGTTAAATCATTTTATCCGTTACAAAAAGAAATACCTATACAATTGTATTAATTGTATATATGTGAATATAGTATCTCTATGACTTGCAGTTTTGTACATGAGATACTTTTTAAACAGCGAGCCTACATAGATATTTAATGGGCGTGAATATAAAATGTATGCTACTAACAGAGGTTTTGAATAATCATTCGGGACGTCATTCTTTCTTCTTTCTTTTACTGCAAAAGTGCAACTAATTTAGTATACCATAGTGAAATCTTGATATTCATAATGTTAGTTTTATTTCATAAATACTTAGGTAGGTATATAATATTTTTTATTTAGTAGGTATATTCAAGCTTATATGTATGTCAATTTTACGAAAAAATGCATATTGGATATTTTACTTTTTCTATAGCACAGAAATATGTTTTCAAATGCTGTCGTAAACATTGAAAAAACGTCGATATTTTCAACTTCTAAAAAATGGAAAAATTTAAACACACATTATGTAAGTATGTAAGAACAGACGCAGTAGACTATATAAACTGATAAAATTATAAAAGTGGAATTAATAAATTAATAGTAAAAAAATATTTTTAAAAACAAGCTTTTATTTAAATGCTCTAGAAAAAGAAAATAAACTTTAAATTTAAACAAACTCGCCAATTTATTACATTGCACAATTTATATGATATAAAAGCTTGTCGCGAGATTTACCTATTTTTTTAAAAACATTAGTTTTTCTAGAATTACTTATGTCAAAATCAAGTTACTTATTGTAGTCTTGTTTATCTATACAAGTAAATCTTGTGACAAGCTTTTATATCTTATAAATTGTGCAATGTAATAAATTGGCGAGTTTGTTTTAATTTAAAGTTTATTTTCTTTTTTTAAAGCATTTAAATAAAAGCTTGTTTTTAAAAATATTTTTTTACTATTAATTTATTTTTTATTTTTTAGTTATCCTTAGACATGTTTCTAAGTCTGTGTATTTCATTTCATATCCGTATCACGAGGATGCATAAAAAAGAACATAGTTCGTTTTCTTGAGCGGGTCGCCTTATTAAATTGAGAGTGGCGTCATTTTATTTATTGTATTTTTCTCAGCAAACTCTTTCATTTGATACCCATATCATAAAATTGCATAAAAAATAACTAGTCCGCCAACTTCAGCGGTCCGATATATTGAATTTAGAGTGATTAAATTTTATTTGTCGTATTATTTTTGGTGAGCTCTTTCATTTGATACCCATATCATGAAAGTCCATAAAAAATAACTAGTCCGCCAACTTCAGCGGTCCGCCATGTGGAATTTAAAATGACTAAATTTTATTTTCCGTATTCTTTTTGGTGAGTCCTTTCATTTGATACACATATCATAGGAGTGCATAAAAAATAACTAGTCCGCCATTTTGGGGGGGCCGCTATATTGGATTTAGAAAGACGTCACTTAGCTTACCATGCATTGTCATCGAAACTAAACGTGTATGTAAAATTTTAGCTTAATCGGTAGAGGAGAACTGCTTTAAAATTCAGTTGCAAGATTTGATCTTAACTAACAAACATTACAAGCTTAATAAAAGCTTTTAAAAAATAGGTTATTGAAATCTATAAAGTAGGATATTGTTATTGTTTCTAATATACTGGGTGACCGGTCGACCATCTGAACATAAGAAATTAATATAGGAAATTGATTTTTCTTTAATTCCTGCTTTCCATCACAACAGATAAGAATAAAAATGGTATCAATTTAAAGAGATTTTTATTCCGCTTCTAAAGATACCTAACACTTGATATTTTGTTTTTTAATTAGTGGTAAAAACTTACTAATAAAATGCAAAAAAGAGATTTTAAAAATAATTTTATTTGCCATGATTGAATTTTATTGCAATTGTTTTTGTTTGAAAACCAATAATTTCCAACAAGTTACTTTGACAGATTACAATAAAGGGGGTAGCGGGATAACAATGGTGTGGCGGCCCCCATACAATTTGATATTAGGAGTGTAAAATTCTTGTTTGGAATGACCAAAAATGAGGTTTTTATTAAAAATTAAGTTAAATTTTCCATTTGCTCCAAAACTAGGCCAAAAAATGTGTTTTTTTGAAATTATTTTAACATAAAATTTTTTTTGTTTATTTCAGGTCAGTTTCATAATTTTCATTGAGTAATTCGAAGTTGTTGGACTCTAAACTACAACATAGAATTTTTTCAGATCTTTTGCGTGTCCTAGGACCCCAGAAACTTGGTGCAAATAGCCAAAAACGTGAAAAACTTATTTTTTTTTTTTGGAATAAAAGGGTTTTTTCAAAGGGTTCTTGTAAACCCACAAAAAAGGGCTAAATAGCATAAGTTGCCCTATTATTTAGCTACATTTTGCGATTAATCGCATGTAAATATCTTAATTTATAGGCGCGACAAATCAAATTAAGTAAATTTTCTTTTTATTATTTAGTATAAAATCTACGATTATAGTAGTCCAATGAAAGTAGATCCTTCATTTTTGTTTTTTTGAATCGATTTATTTTGGTGTTACAAAAAAAATAGCAAAAGTTGAGAACGAGATCACTGCCGCGTAAAAAGTTATTCAAGGTCAAAGTTCACAAGAAACGGTTTTTTGCGAATATCGCGCTTGCTATGGTTCGGAAGCTAATTGAGGTTATTATAAAAATAAAAGATAATAAAATTCTACACAAAACTGATATTACATTTTTTTATGTACAACAAATGGTTTAGGCACAAATCTGCTTTGAAGTTTCCGCGTAAGACATATTATGCTGCACGTATTCATTCTATCCATAGCCTACTATGAAATGTAGCATAATAATGTCTTACGCGGAAACTTCAAAGCAGATTTGTGCCTAAACCGTTTGTTGTACATAAAAAAATGTAATATCATTTTTGTGCAGAATTTTATTATCTTTTATTTTTATAATAACCTCAATTAGCTTCCGAGCCATAGCAAGCGCGATATTCGCAAAAAACCGTTTCTTGTAAACTTTGACCTTGAATAACTTTTTACGCGGCAGTGATCTCGTTCTCAACTTTTGCTATTTTCTTTGTAACACCAAAATAAATCGATTCAAAAAAACAAAAATGAAGGATCTACTTTCACTGGACTACTATAATCATAGATTTTATTCTAAATAATAAAAAGAAGATTTACTTAATTTGATTTGTCGCGCCTATAAATTAAGATATTTACATGCGATTAATCGCAAAATGTAGCTAAATAATAGGGCAACTTATGCTATTTAGCCCTTTTTTGTGGGTTTACAAGAACCCTTTGAAAAAACCCTTTTATTCCAAAAAAAAAAGAAGTTTTTCACGTTTTTGGCTATTTGCACAAAGTTTCTGGGGTCCTAGGTCGCCCAAAAAATCTGAAAAAATTCTATGTTGTAGTTTAGAGTCTAACAACCTCGAATTACTTAATAAAAATCATGGAACTGACCTGAAATAAACAAAAAAGATTTTATGTTAAAATAATTTCAAAAAAACACATTTTTTGGCCTAGTTTTGGAGCAAATAGAAAATTTAAGTTAATTTTTAATACAAACCTCATTTTTGGTCATTCCAAACAAGAATTTTACACTCGCAATATCAAATTGTATGGGGGCCGCCACACCATTGTTATCCCGCTACCCCCTTTGGTTAACAATGAACGCAAACACTTCTTCTGTTGAAGAAAAAGTTTTTATGGTAAAATTGTATTATGGTGGTAATAGTTTTCGTCAAGTCCGTGACTTATTTTCTGTTAAATTTAGTGTATTACAATAGTATTACAATATCTGCATTTCGAGATAATCGATTTAAAGTGTCTGCTTTGTGTAATTGATGTCCAAATTGTATTTTCTTTTCACAATCCTTTAGAAATATAGGGAAAATGTGCCTATGATAGACCCCCGCCAATAATGGACCACTGGTTGTATTTTCAAATTTACAGCACAATCCACTACCGCCATATTGGTAAGGTTGACTGAAGTTTATAGTCAAATGTTTACAAGCGTTTACAAAAATATAAGCAGTTTTTATGAAAATAAATAAATAATTAAAAATTGGTAAGTGTTGATATAACAAAGTAGCTTCGAATGATGTTAGGTAACTTTTGTTTTAAGCTCAGCTAGAATCTGCTGTTATTACTGCAGTTTGAAGAAACTGTTGCATTATAATTGCCTGGTAAAAATTGAGGTTACGGCAATGAACAAAAAAGATTTTTATGTGATTTATGTGTGGGAATTTTATATGATTTATGCAATGTGCAAATTACCTAGTATACTCGGTGCCAAATATCTGTGCCTCTACGTCACTAATTTCTGATTAAGAAATGACTTACTGAATATAATTTAGGACGTCGTTCAGCTTTATTTAAAAGAGTACGAATACATTTGTATGTCTTGCTGATCAAAACTAATAAAAGTCGTACGTTACCAATATTGGACATTATAAAAACAAACAAAACACAAAATTAGTATGTCTGAACGTTTACTGCATTGTAATGCACTAAAAATTTTGAGTCACGTAGTGCTTTTGGTATCTAATAATCCCAGCGCCAAGTGCGGATAAATTCAAACTTAAAGTTAAAATAAACGTCAAAATGTAAAAACGTATTCAAATTTAAAATGACAAATTTTTAATTTTATATTAAATATTCAACTTTTGGTTACTTTTAAAATGTTTATACCAATAAGTGGTCGCACTATAAAATCTCACTCGCAACAGTTGATTTTGAACTTATGAAATGGGTTACTGAAAAACTAATATGCAATTTAGAAAAACCAAGTTTAATAATAATGAACAATGCATCTTAACACTCTACGCTGGTAGAAAAGCAACCTACGTCAATGTGGAAAAAAGCAGTATCGCAGTATGGTTATCTAAAAATAACATTCCTTTTAGCGACAGTTCATTTAAAGCGGATTTGTTAGAATTAAACTCGGTGCCAAATATCTGTGCCACTAATTTCAATAATTTCTAATTTCACCACTAATTTCACCACGTCACTAATTTCTGATTAAGAAATGACTTACTGAATATAATTTAGGACGTCGTTCAGCTTTATTTAAAAGAGTACGAAAATATTTGTATGTCTTGCTGATCGAAACTAATAAAAGTCGTACGTTACCAATATTAGACATTATAAAACAAACAAAAAACAAAATTAGTATGTCTGAACGTTTACTGCATTGTAGTGCACTAAAAATTTTGAGTCACGTAGTGCTTTTGGTATCTAATGATCCCAGCGCCAAGTGCGGATAAATTCAAACTTAGAGTTGAAATAATAAACTTAAAACGTCAAAACGTAAAACGTATTCAAATTTAAAACGACAAATTTTTAATTTTATATTAAATATTCAACTTTTGGTTACTTTTAAAATGTTTATACCAATAAGTGGTCGCACTGTAAAATCTCACTCGCAACAGTTGATTTTGAACTTATGAAATGGGTTACTGAAAAACTAATATGCAATTTAGAAAAACCAAGTTTAATAATAATGAACAATGCATCTTAACACTCTACGCTGGTAGAAAAGCAACCTACGTCAATGTGGAAAAAAGCAGTATCGCAGTATGGTTATCTAAAAATAACATTCCTTTTAGCGACAGTTCATTTAAAGCGGATTTGTTAGAATTAAACTCGGTGCCAAATATCTGTGCCACTAATTTCAATAATTTCTAATTTCACCACTAATTTCACCACGTCACTAATTTCTGATTAAGAAATGACTTACTGAATATAATTTAGGACGTCGTTCAGCTTTATTTAAAAGAGTACGAAAATATTTGTATGTCTTGCTGATCGAAACTAATAAAAGTCGTACGTTACCAATATTAGACATTATAAAACAAACAAAAAACAAAATTAGTATGTCTGAACGTTTACTGCATTGTAGTGCACTAAAAATTTTGAGTCACGTAGTGCTTTTGGTATCTAATGATCCCAGCGCCAAGTGCGGATAAATTCAAACTTAAAGTTGAAATAATAAACTTAAAACGTCAAAACGTAAAACGTATTCAAATTTAAAACGACAAATTTTTAATTTTATATTAAATATTCAACTTTTGGTTACTTTTAAAATGTTTATACCAATAAGTGGTCGCACTGTAAAATCTCACTCGCAACAGTTGATTTTGAACTTATGAAATGGGTTACTGAAAAACTAATATGCAATTTAGAAAAACCAAGTTTAATAATAATGAACAATGCATCTTAACACTCTACGCTGGTAGAAAAGCAACCTACGTCAATGTGGAAAAAAGCAGTATCGCAGTATGGTTATCTAAAAATAACATTCCTTTTAGCGACAGTTCATTTAAAGCGGATTTGTTAGAATTAAACTCGGTGCCAAATATCTGTGCCACTAATTTCAATAATTTCTAATTTCACCACTAATTTCACCACGTCACTAATTTCTGATTAAGAAATGACTTACTGAATATAATTTAGGACGTCGTTCAGCTTTATTTAAAAGAGTACGAAAATATTTGTATGTCTTGCTGATCGAAACTAATAAAAGTCGTACGTTACCAATATTAGACATTATAAAACAAACAAAAAACAAAATTAGTATGTCTGAACGTTTACTGCATTGTAGTGCACTAAAAATTTTGAGTCACGTAGTGCTTTTGGTATCTAATGATCCCAGCGCCAAGTGCGGATAAATTCAAACTTAAAGTTGAAATAATAAACTTAAAACGTCAAAACGTAAAACGTATTCAAATTTAAAACGACAAATTTTTAATTTTATATTAAATATTCAACTTTTGGTTACTTTTAAAATGTTTATACCAATAAGTGGTCGCACTGTAAAATCTCACTCGCAACAGTTGATTTTGAACTTATGAAATGGGTTACTGAAAAACTAATATGCAATTTAGAAAAACCAAGTTTAATAATAATGAACAATGCATCTTAACACTCTACGCTGGTAGAAAAGCAACCTACGTCAATGTGGAAAAATGCAGTATCGCAGTATGGTTATCTAAAAATAACATTCCTTTTAGCGACAGTTCATTTAAAGCGGATTTGTTAGAATTAAACTCGGTGCCAAATATCTGTGCCACTAATTTCAATAATTTCTAATTTCACCACTAATTTCACCACGTCACTAATTTCTGATTAAGAAATGACTTACTGAATATAATTTAGGACGTCGTTCAGCTTTATTTAAAAGAGTACGAAAATATTTGTATGTCTTGCTGATCGAAACTAATAAAAGTCGTACGTTACCAATATTAGACATTATAAAACAAACAAAAAACAAAATTAGTATGTCTGAACGTTTACTGCATTGTAGTGCACTAAAAATTTTGAGTCACGTAGTGCTTTTGGTATCTAATGATCCCAGCGCCAAGTGCGGATAAATTCAAACTTAAAGTTGAAATAATAAACTTAAAACGTCAAAACGTAAAACGTATTCAAATTTAAAACGACAAATTTTTAATTTTATATTAAATATTCAACTTTTGGTTACTTTTAAAATGTTTATACCAATAAGTGGTCGCACTGTAAAATCTCACTCGCAACAGTTGATTTTGAACTTATGAAATGGGTTACTGAAAAACTAATATGCAATTTAGAAAAACCAAGTTTAATAATAATGAACAATGCATCTTAACACTCTACGCTGGTAGAAAAGCAACCTACGTCAATGTGGAAAAAAGCAGTATCGCAGTATGGTTATCTAAAAATAACATTCCTTTTAGCGACAGTTCATTTAAAGCGGATTTGTTAGAATTAAACTCGGTGCCAAATATCTGTGCCACTAATTTCAATAATTTCTAATTTCACCACTAATTTCACCACGTCACTAATTTCTGATTAAGAAATGACTTACTGAATATAATTTAAGACGTCGTTCAGCTTTATTTAAAAGAGTACGAAAATATTTGTATGTCTTGCTGATCGAAACTAATAAAAGTCGTACGTTACCAATATTAGACATTATAAAACAAACAAAAAACAAAATTAGTATGTCTGAACGTTTACTGCATTGTAGTGCACTAAAAATTTTGAGTCACGTAGTGCTTTTGGTATCTAATGATCCCAGCGCCAAGTGCGGATAAATTCAAACTTAAAGTTGAAATAATAAACTTAAAACGTCAAAACGTAAAACGTATTCAAATTTAAAACGACAAATTTTTAATTTTATATTAAATATTCAACTTTTGGTTACTTTTAAAATGTTTATACCAATAAGTGGTTGCACTATAAAATCTCAATCGCAACAGTTGATTTTGAACTTATGAAATGGGTTACTGAAAAACTAATATGCAATTTAGAAGAACCAAGTTTAATAATAATGAACAATGCATCTTACCACCCTACGCTGGTAGAAAAGCAACCTACGTCAATGTGGAAAAAAGCAGTACGGTTATCTAAAAATAACATTCCTTTTAGCGACAGTTTATTTAAAGCAGATTTGTTAGAATTAGCAAAATTGAACAAGGAGGAAAAACGGTAGGAAGTAGATGAACTGTTTCGAAATCATGGACATGAGGTCTTACGATTACTCTCTTACCACTGCGAGTTTAATGCGATTGAACTTGTGTGGGAGCATTGTAAAACTTTTTATAATAAGTATATTGGAAGAGATGGTTATGAGGATGACAAAGTAATTTTGATGTGGAATGAAGCATTGCAAAATCGTACATCTGCAATTTGGCAAAACTGCATTCGGCACACCGATAAGGTCATAGCCGATTGGTATAAATGGGAAAAACTGTTAGATGTCACCGTAAAAGAACTCATTATATCAGTGTCAAATGATTCAGATTCTGATGGTGATAGTGATGGATAACGTCATTTCCAATAATTATGTTAAACTGATTTTAAGCACTAAAACCATTCGACATCGGGAGTTAGGCATTTATGAAGAGTCCCTCAGATCGTTGAATTTAAAAGTTTATGTTTTGATCATTTTGAAATGTTCTTGAAGTTATTACTTGTTTAATAAATTGTCGTGTTCTGACGAACAACTCTTTAAAAGCCGTAGCCGTTATGGTCGGTAGTTTGCACTTTTGAGACGATCTCAGGAGTAGGTTCCAAAAATTTTTCTCTTAAACTATCCACAATAAATGAAACAAAAAACTCAGGGATGAAATTATAATTTAATTCGATGAAAGTAGTAGTCATAATCAAATTAGTAAACAAAAATTGAGACGAAACCTTATAATTAAACTTTATCGACTCAATCGATAATTCCAAAAACATGAAGAATTATCCTACAAATTTACACATTTAAACTTCAATAACAGTATCTCCAATTTGTAAGATAATCAACGTCATACTATAATTTAAACAAAACATCTGCAATAAAATTTGTACAAAATAAGAAAAATTGTTTAATTTTAAAATATTAGCGCCTTTGTAACTGTTCGAAAGTTGGTACCGTTGTTGATATGGTAGCCACTACCAAATACGAAAAATATCCGTACAAAAAAAATTATCACCTAAATTTAAATTTTACAGTTAAATAACACGACTTAAATATTAAAATTGTTCCACTGATGTGTTTAATTAATTAAGTGTATAAGTTCGATGATAAATGTAACTTGAAGTACGAATTTAATGTCAAATGTAATTAACCTCAAATAATTCCGCAACATTATAACAAATATCGAAGATAATCGTTGAAATCGTGTGAATAATTAATTCAAATTGTATTTACCAAAATGATGGCTTGAATAATTGAAGATCGTTCATCAAATTCCTTGCATCTACGATTTTACAAAATGGTGACCTTATGTTATCAGTCACTAAAATTTTCCAAAAACTTCAAAATTTTCTAATGCTCTTCTTTCGTAGCACACACAATCAAACAAAAACCCAGTTGCTCAAATTAATTACCAATGGGTAATTTTCACACCTTCGAAGATAACACAATGAAGCCGTTAAGTTCTAGACTTCTCACCTCCATTACTCTATAGCAACTCTCGTGCAACTCACCATCTATCTCGTTTCCTGTACTAATTTTTCATCGGAAAATCGTGTTGCACTCTGGTTGGTTGGTTTTCCAGCGAAATTCGAATTTTCAAATGCCAAATTCAACATTTTGAAGTCACTAAATTTTAAATTGCGAACTACACTTTTATTAAAAACACTGCATCGATGATCGTAACTACCTTTGTACCAACTCAATTTAAACGTAAGTTAACAATTTTAAGAACAAACAAAAAATAAATTAATCAAAAATTTAACGTTTTTCATGTTTGAAATGTTTAATTTTCAGGCGATACGGACAAATCTCCCAGCCCAAAATCTCGTCTCTGCACGTATCCCTTTGGCACGTAATTGAAAAAATTAACAGGTTACTACTCATCTGATTAAATTAACGAAAACTTCAAAAACAAAACTTTGACCAAATGAAAATTTATTTGTGGATAATTTTAGAAACTCCAACCTATCAGAATCCACGTCAAAATATTGTTCTATTATATTCTTGGCAACAAAATTGTAATTTATTAAACTTAAATTTCTTACTAAACTTTCCTTTAATGAAAAATTATTTGCAAATTAATGAAAAATATTTAATTTTTGTTTATAACCTGCACCATTTTGACAGTGACATTTACATTATGACAAGTTGTGGTGAAGAGAGAAAGTTATATCAAAATAAAAAGAAACAATGCATTTTAAAAAGCACTCGTTTGACTAGTTTTTTCCAGCTTGATTCATACCATTTTAAACTATGACGCAGCGGCAAATTTATTTGGCACCTACTTTATTTGCTCTCGTTGAACACCAGTAATTAATCTGATAGGAAAGGCCTCCGAAGTAAAAGTTAGTGCATTGGTACATGTAAGACTGTGAGCTAAGTAATTCTAAATAGGTAATTAAAATTTTTTTTAAAACTTTTAAAAATTTTGAAAATGGCTATAAAAAAGTTTTTCGTTGGTGAAAGCAATAGAATAAAACGTATTTGGTACCCAGACTTCTAAAATAAATGGTATTTTGGATGATAACATGGTAACACAATGTTATATATCCAGACGAAAGCAAATGTAGCATTTTAGGTTGTGATGGTTAAACCATCATTAGATCTAAACTCAATAGAGTTGGAATGAAACGGAATAATGAAAAATTTCTGCTAGACAGCTTGCAAATGTACGACGATCCTTTTACAATAGATTGGGTTAATGCTTAGTGCAGGATGGAGGTTTATTCGAGTACTACCTACTTATTATAATAAAATAATAGAATCGCATTGTTTTTTATTTGTATGTAACAACTTCAAATTACCATGACAGATTTTTCTTATCGGTAAAAATTTTCTTATAGGTAACGCATCAGGTTTTAAATGTCGGCTGTTTTGCAAGCTAAAAAAGTTAAACAGCTAGGTAAATGTTTAAATACTGCATAATATTAATTTAACTTACCATTCTTTAAGTTAATTTTATCCTCACGACGACATGCAACAATCCATTTTTTAGAAATGTTTTCAATTTTCGGAAATCCAAAGTATTTGATTTCTATCCCTTTTGTCTTCTTATTATAATTACCACATTTCGCAACTGCACAACCCGGAATTTTTTAACTTTCACAAACGATTATTAATAATAAAATACAATGAATGATATTAATCAAAGTACAACAGAACAGCAACGCAAAACCGTTGAACACCAGCATGACCAAGCGTGACATAACAGAATTCTACTTCGAATGTGACGTCATGCGCAGTAGTAAACGTATTTGGAAAAAATAACAAGCATACCGTTGTAAGTGTATCGTGGGCAGAAGCAGAACTGATCTTGGCTGAGAGACAGTAGCGACATCTATACTGAGGTGACATTTAGACCCATCTAAACTGTTGACGTGCCTTTCCTTGTCCCCTCTTTGGTCCCTTCTTTTCAAAATTTTTATTTTCAAAAAGCGCATGCCACGTACATTGTTTTACATTGGCATATATTGCAGCTGTCGCCAACCAAAACATGGATACATTGTTATACCGGTAATATCATTTTATTTATAAAACAATTCAAAAAAACTCAAAATCCTAATACAATTCATCCTAATTAAATTAATTTTATCTTTTAGACCACGAGTATGCATTCACCGTAAATAATAAGATAACTTTTATCATTTATCTGACCAAAATTTGAAGTAATGCTGCCATAACAAGATTTGGAAGCCCTGCCATGAATCCAAACAAGTCGCCTATATAATTCGCGGCAAAACTGATCTTGGCTGCCAGATGGTAGCGACATATATATTGCGGTGACGTACTTAGCCGTTGACGTTTAGAATTGAGGTTAGAGTTTTAAATTTATATTATCATTTTTAATTTTAAAAAGTGACTCTTGTCAAATCAGAAGAAAAATACTATTTTAAAACATTATTTTTTAAATAAAATTTATTCAAACAATGTAAAACAAATTACAAATTATCACAAATTAAAATAAAAATAAAATTTTATTCTTTTTAGTAGAAAAGACGCAGCACCTGTTTTTCTACATTTTCATTTGCGTTAATTGTTTTGTAAGTGGTCAATTTAATGATCTTTAGTTTGAGTTTCGAATTGACAAAAAATATGTCTGAAAATATTTGAATATTAACACTGAAAATAACAGTGCCGTTGAAGATAATATCGCTGTCCTAGTTCTAAACTAAGACATCTTTAAAAACATCAATTTTAAAATATCTGCATAATGCAATAAGAATTTGGTGTATCTGACCAATTCTATATTCAGATAATATCTGAATTGTAATTTTAACATAATAACAAATCGGTAGTTGGCGGAATGGTAACGCTTGCGCGTTATTAATTACGAACAGTTGTAGTCACATATTCGTGATAAAAATTTGTTTTTCTAAGCATCGTTTAGCCGTATGGCGATACTACTTGGTAGACTTTTAGGTATATTTAGTCAAGCCCTTATATACTGTAAATTTGGACGAAATCCGTGATGACGAGTCGGCAAACTCCCCTTGTAAGTAAATTCGAAACTCTAACCTCACTTGTAAACGTCAACGGCTAAAGATGGGTTTACGTCACCGCAATATAGATGTCGCTACCATCTCGCAGCCAAGATCAGTTCTGTCGCGAGACACTCGTCTTTATATGACTAATTTTTACTTTCTTTTATAAAACAAAACAGAATCAGTTTGAAACACGACAATATATTGCGGTGTTTTCCGAACGCTTGGTTTCCTTCCGTAAACGTCACGACTGATGTGGAAATTGCATCGTTGCGATTTATGCCAAACTGGTGTAGTTTTACCACTCTATCTTCAAATATCATAAATTGACCTAAAATACAAACTGCTTTCAAAAAGTTAGGTCAATTAAAGTCAAAAACATACCGAAAGCTAGGTATTCGACGAAAACAGCAAAACTTCGGTGAAACTAAATCCTAATGTTACCATAGTTTGGGTCAAGCTCAACTATGTGTAGTTAAGTAGATTTAATTAGTTATAAGTAGATTGTTTGATTGTATAATTTTTTCGTATAGGTTGAAAACCAGTGATCCGATAACAAAATTTAGTTTAAATGTTATAAGTGTCAAAAAAACAATTTTTGATTAAAGTGACAAATGCACAAAAGACAGAAAGCACATCATGCACCAAATTAGTTACATTTCAACGATGAAATTTAAGTTTCGGTTAAAATCTGACAGCTGGAAAATTCAACTGCCTATAAGTCGGAAAGCTTTTGACAGAAAATTTTAAAAATTTGTGAGAAGCTTTAACAATTCAAAGGCAACATTTCTGTAAAGTTTCAGCTCGATCGGTGAAGAAAAATTCAGTAACAAAAACATCAGGTTAGCCAAGATTACAAAATTTTGTTGATTTTTAAAATCAAGGTAGTGGTTTTTCCAAAAACTATAAAAAAGACGACAAAAAATAAGAATTGTGCCGTTGGATCTGAACAAGGATCCCTTGTTCTTGCAAAAAAAATTGCACTTCAAATATTTACTTTTGTTTAAAAAAGGAAATTCTTTGCAATTCAAAATATCACAACAGCATGCCATGTGGCAATAAGTAGAATAAAATAATAATCAGGTCTATTATGTATCACGAACGTTATTATAAAGGTGACAGTTATGACATAAAATAAAGTTTTTCGGTAAATCCTATCAATCAAATCGATACGATTTACCGAAATATGTTATAATAACGTTCGTGATACATAATAGCCCTGAATGTATGAAATAATTGCGTAATAAAACAATTTTTATTTTCTTTTTCTTTTTTTTTAGTGTGCTTTTACTTTAATTCTAGTTTTAACTAAACTTATTTCAGTTAAAACTAGAATTTACTAGTTAGATCGGGTTTTAACTGTAACATCTTTTCTTTGTCATGGTTTTTTTTCTTGACAGAAGCATCGTGACCATTAATTTTGGTATTAAATGGTTCTCTTGGCAGATTACTCTCGGTGGTTTGCCATTGATTTCCGAGAGGACAGGGTCATAATGAAGTTGGATAAATTGTGTAGCCGGGTTGGGGATCGAACCTAGGGCTGCTAGCCTAAAGTCCGGTCTTTAGCCCGTTTACTTAGCTCAACTCTCGAACTGTAACATATAATAAGGTAATTAGTTTGAGTAACAGAAGCAGCGATAGTGAAATAGTATAATAATTATAAATACCCTTGTTATGCTATGTATTTAGCGTTAAGTGATACAGTAATAATTAATAAAGATGGTAAAAATATTCTTCAATTATTTTTTATCAATATAACTACACCACCTATCACAACAGTAATGTACTCTTATGACCTTATGAGTATATAATTAGGAGAGATGGCCCACATTGTAAACGATGGTTTAAAAAAGTAGAATATGATGATTTTGATTTTGACTCAGAAAATGAGCCTCTAATTTTATACAAAACTAAAGTAGAAGATGAAAATTTGTGCATGGGTTGCGGAGTAGATTATTTACAAACCAGAAAAGTAGAATCCGTTGGATGCACGAAGGCTGCACTAAGTACACAAATTTGTGTTATTTATGTTGAAAAAATGTTGGTTTTCTAATTGTCCATTTAGAAGAGAAAGACCAACTTATGTATTTTCTTTTTTGGAAATTTAGTTTAAGTTTTGCATTCTTTTGTACGTATATGAAAATTAAATTTGATAATAATGGTTAGTATTTGCGTTTTACATTACCGTTGGTGGCGCCACCGTCAATAACAACATTACGTCTTTCGGCAGTTTAAATTATTCCGTGTAGTGACGTTTTGTTAATGTCTTAGACTGTTTAAATTTATAAACACGCCTTGATTTTCAAGCAGTGAAACAAACATATGTGACGTCATTGGTGGGTTAAATGCTGAGATATCTCTATATATGTATGTATGTATGATTCGATTTATTAACGCTCTACGACGTCTTCCAATTTTTGTAAGTATTTTATATATTTTACCTACGACGAGGAGCCAGCCCGACTTGGAACCCCCAACCTGGAAAACCAGCGATATAGATATAGCGATACAGATATCCCTGTATATACCAACTACGTGGGTTGCTGGAAAAGTTTCCGGAATCTAGTAGTTTCAGTGGCGTCACCTTTTTTTAACTGGCATATTCGTAAAATTTGACCTTTTTAACTTATATTTCAGTTGACGATTCGTAATTAAGTAAACCAGTTTAGTTTACACAGCATTTTAAAGAAAAAAATTGTAAGAGAAAATGGAATTTTTGCGTAAAAATTTTCGTGCCATGATTTGTTACTACTGCAGTAGTGCATCTACGATGCGGTCTGAAGCCAAAACAATCCATCGAACGGCTTGTTTTGGCTTTTGGATATGAAACACCATCCAAGACTACTTTTTATACCTGGTTTTCCGAATTCCAACCTAGACGCACCACTCTCAGTGATGAATTTCGTGCAGGTCATCCAGCAACTTTTGTTGTTGCCACTAATGTTGATGCTGTACGTGAAATAATTGAGCGAGATTGGAATGTGACATATCGAGAGATTCAAGCATGCTTGAGCATTGACATGAAAACAATACACACAATTTTTCATGATCATTTACAAGTATGGAAGCTCTGCAGTCGTTGGATCCCACACAATTTGAGAGCAGCTCAAAGCAATGTCGTGTCAAATGGCGTCAAGAAATGCTCAAGAAATTTAACCGAGATCTTTCAAATTTGGTCTGCAATATTGTTACTGGTGATAAAACTTGGATTTATTTATATGAACCCTAAAATAAGCAACAGTCCAGTGTTTGGGTATTTTAAACTGAGCCTAAACTAACAAAAGTTGTCCGTTCACGTAGTCCTGCAAAGCAAATGATCGCTTGTTTCTTTATTATTACTGGACATGTGGCAACCATAGTTTTAGAAGATCGAAGAACCGTGAACGCTAATTGGTATATTACAATTTGTTTGCCGAAAAAATAAGAAAAAACAATAAAAATCGGCGAATTATTCTGTATCATAACAATGCAAGCTCTCACACAGCGCGTCAACGGTTGACTTCTTATCCAATAAAAATGTTGATTTAATGACCCTTTGCTCGAATTGACCTGATTTGTCACTTAATGATTTTTTTTTGTTCCCAAATATTAAAAATAAAATGAGTGGTGAACATTTTTTGTCATCAAAAGCAGCTGTTAAAACATTTAAAACGCTGGTTTTTGAGGTAACAGCTTAAGAGTGGAAAAAATGCTTTGCAGATTGGTTTCGACGTATGCAAAAGTGAATTAATCTCAAAGGCAAATACTTTTAAAAGCAATAAAATTATTTACCAAATTTTATATGTGTTTTATCATATAGTTTCCGGAAACCTTTCTAGCAGCCTACGTATAAGTAAAGAAAATAGTGTATTTTAGTATAGGTACCATCAATATAAATCTCTATACAATCCTACCAGTGACGTCACACATGTTTGCTTCAGTTTCAATTCAAACAAAAATAAAAAAAGAAAAATAAGAAAAGAATAAAACGGGAATTATTGTAATAAATTTTATTTGCTGTGTGCGTTCCTTCTGTTGCCCTCTGGTGGCTCTAATAGACGAAACAAAATGGGACTCTTGACATATAAAATTAACGGTTGCCAGCGTGTTAACATTAAATTATTTTTGTATATTATGTGTTTTTATGTAATTTAACCCTTATTGAAGTGGTTTTGAAAAAATTGACTGGGTTTGAAAAAATTAATCACGGTATATTATTGGAAACACATAAAACTTCCAATCACTATTTATTTTTACTTTATTATATCAATTAAAAACACAGCAAGCTAAGTGACATGTTTTAATTATACGTAGAGTAGAGGGAGGTAAAAGTCCGCACTTAGTACGTTGTATTTTTTTACGCTTATATGTTTTACTCAATCAGCTCAATATTTGGATGAGAAGTTTGTACAGTACTTAGGCTTTGTTATAAATAACATTAATGCCATGATTTGAAAACGGCGTGTATAAAAAAACCATAATACACAAGTTGCGGAAAATGGGACTTTTACCCCATAGGTGGGGCAAAAGTCCGTCATTGGACTCTGCGCTATTTTAAGTCAAATTAAAATCAACAATTTCTTCCAAATGAAAAGTAATAAGCAATAAAAAAGTTTTTAACAAAAAATTAAACCGACCTCAAAAAGGAAACTAAAAGGCATAAAATAAATATATTACATTTTGAGTCTTAATAAGTAATGTAAGTAACTAAGTTTGAGTCGGTGCAGAATGGGTGACTTTTGTTTTAATAATTTTTTTAAAGTAATTTAGTAATCGTTGATTTTTTGCACCGACTCAAAATTAGTTACTTACATTACTTATTAAGACTCAAAATGTAATATATTTATTTTATGCTTTTTAGTTTCCTTTTTGAGGTCGGTTTAATTTTTTGTTAAAAACTTTTTTATTTTTTAATTTTTAGTGATTAAAATCTACTAATTACTACCTTAATTAATTAATTTGCTCGATATAAAGTTTTTTAGGTTGACAAGTAAAAAATCAATAAATGAAAAACAATCATTCCCTATTTGCTACCCTTACGGGTGTAATTTTCCCTTATTTTTTACCCTTACGAATGGAATTTTTTTGTGAAAATTAAATGGGACCACCATGGAGGTATACTCTATCGAATAAAAAAAAATTCATCAAAATCGGATCACTCTGTAAAAAGTTATGTCCGAACATACATAAAAAAAAAAAAAAAAAAAAAAACAAACATACAAACAGACGAATTGAGAAACTCCTTTGTTTGAAGTCGGTTTAAAAACAACAAAAGTATAAGATATAAAAAAGATAAAATGTAGAAAAATTTCAACAATGGTCACAAATAAATTGGCCAATTTCGTGCACTCTTCATGACACCATTGTTTGCAGCTATCGCATTGAATCCACTCTCTCATTGATAAATTCTCATATTATTCTTTGCAGCCTAAACAAAGCACTTTGCCATCGGTTAATTCTTGCCTTTTTTAATTCTTCAAACTTTTGCTTGACATGGGTTCAGCAACATAGGACTCTTGCCCCAAGTAGCCAAAAACATTTCCGAGTCATGACCTTTCCAGACCATCAAACCTAACATCGATTATATCCTATAAGTTTATAGCAAGAAACATGTATTTTCAATAAAATACATACTAGTTATGGTTACTACTCATTTTCAACATTTCAACGCAATTTCTGCAAGAGATAATGATACATCAGGCATACGCAAAATCGTAATTACCTCATGGTTCTCCAGTAATCCAACTTTGCGTGATAAAATTTGGTATAGACACTGTAATTGATGACTACTAACTGCACCTTGCGCACAATGATAAAAATTTTTGAAATATAGTGAGATATTTGAATTTGGAACTTTTGCCCCATGCGGACTTTTACCTCCCTTTACTCTAATCATCACTAATAAAAATCATCACTAATCAGTCCCAATTTAGTTCTATTACCGGCCACTCTAAACGCTTCGATAGATTTTGGTATCCCCTCTACACCTACGCATTCCTAACTTCGCTAGGAATTTTTTAAAAATGGGGTCTATTTTTTCCTAGAATTGCCCTATAACGATTAGAAAAATGCAAATAAAATCCATTTTAAAAATCTCTAAAGTAGAATACCCCATAATCATTCTCTACCATCGTGTATGACAATAATTAACAACTAGAAACCAATCTTCTCCCAATATGTTAATTTGGAACTTTCATTTAAAACTGGATAGGTCATATCTTGCAAAGTATTTCATCTATCAGGATGAATTCGTTCTTTTGTTCCTTTCTGCATTCAATCTTGTAAAACGTTCTTTCATTACGTTTACATACGAGATTCGTAGGAAAACAATTGTTTCAGTTAAAATTAAAAAATCCTTTGTAATTTTTTAATTTTTTTGCGACAAATTTGCATCTATTGCCGTTCAAAGCTGATGTCGCATTCTTAAGACGGTTTTTCAGATGTTAAACTAAGAGACTTTCGTCAGATATTTTTATTCAAATGTACCTACTTAATAATTGGGACATATTTTACATATGCTGGTATTCCTGATTAAAACCTTTTATAATATTTTGAGAGTCAAGGAAGAAATTATTCAAACGCTATATTAAATTAGGTAGGTACTACCTAATGAATAGTAGCTTCTATTATGTTATGGGATACCTATAGATTTTCTGTGAATCTCAGGCTTAGTTTTTCTATCAAAAGCGATTAATAACCAAATACACTATAATAATTATTGTAAATCAATGAAAGTGTTTAAAATATAAATAGGTATAAAACAAACAGTTTAAATTTATCATTCATTTATTAAATTAGTTTAATTAGGTATCTTGTAACAGAATTAATTAGTTATGGTTTGTTGCGTGTATCATTAACAGCTGCCGTAGGTGTAGAGTTGTAGGCACTAACCGCTTTACACTTCACAACATAGAAAACAACTAAGAAGTGCCGTATTTGATTAATGATAAATAGAACTATGTGCACTGGAATAAATTTATAGCTACTGAATCTGAATGAGAAAGCTTAGTAGTTCTGAATGACTGTTTTTTGAAGATTGATACTACATAAAAGGTTAGGTGCGGCTAGTAAGTATTTAAATCTTTATAGGTACCTACTTAAAATAAGAATCTACAATTACTATAATTAAGAATACGTATCAATCGTAGTTAATATAAATGTATTTTTAATACTAATGCAGTAAAGTATTACAGGTGTAGTCTGTTCCACCAAAGTTGAAGTGTGACTCATTGGTTATTGCTGTGTAAATTCACGCACGCTATTAAGTTGTTTGTCATACTTACAAAAAGTACCTAATAGAAAAGGAGCAAATATAAAAAATATATTTTTTAACCTAACCTATGTAAATTGTGTAAACGTACGTCGATTACAATAAATTATGTTTTGCAGTGTCAAATTGGTTGTTATTGTTAAGCTATTTTATTTTTAATTATTATTATTAGCTTTACATTCGAGTAGAATATTGCTATCCTTTTTGGATTTACAGATCCGATAGTTTAAGGTGGATCAGTCCTCGTTATTACATGTTGATATTCACTATTTACATTTCACTTTTTGTTAATCACAGTTTTTCATGAGTCGCGACTGTCTTGACAATCTCCTTCCATTTCTGCCTGTCTTCCGCTTTGCTTTTCTATTCGTTTATTCCCATCAATGTTAGGTCGGCTATCACCTGATCTTTGGTCTTCCCCTTTTTCTGTTTTCTGCAGGTTTCCATAGTGTTATCCTTCTTAATACGTCGTTTTCACTTTTCCTCATAATATGTCCTAACCATCTAATTCTCACAGATTTTATGTATTTTATTATATTCTCGTTTTTGTTTTCTTTTGCAATCTCGTGATTCATTAGGGGCCTGGGGACATCGTTTGTATCTTTTTTTGGTCCTAATATTGTGCGTAACACCTTTCGTTCAAAAGTTTTTAGAGATTCCGCCTCACGTTGTGAAAAACACATTGTTTCTGCCGCATAAGTCACTACCGGTCTTATCAGGGACTTGTATATTTTCATTTTTGTTTCTTTTTTCAGCTCTGAGTAATATTTTGTTTACGTGGAAAGCTCTGTTACCATTTTATAGCCTTATCCTCATTTCTTCCTCTCTACTGCAGTTCCTGTCTACAATTATCCGTTATTATTGCTTTTCATGAATTTTGTTTTTTCTTTGTTGATCAGTAAACCCATCTTTTTTGCGGCCTCTCTTAATTTCTTAAATATTTCTGTTAATTTTTTCTATGATCTTGCTAAGATGACAGTGTCGTCCGCATAAGCGATTATTTGGACTTCCTTTGTGATTATTGATTCTTTCACATCCATATCGCTTAAGGCTTCTTCCAGTACTATAATGAACAGTGCTGCTGACAGGGCGTCTCCTTGTCTCACGCCACTGTTGATCTCAAAATTCTCACTTTCTCCTTCTACCATTCTGACACAAGCCTCTGTATATTCCATCTTCATCTCTATCAGCCTGATCAGTTTGTGGTGCATTTTCTTTCTTTTCATCGTCTTATATAATTTTTTTCTTATCACATTATCAAATGCCTGTTGGAAATCTATGAACAGCATGTGTAGTTCAATATTGTGTTCTTTCATTTTCTCCATGGTCTGCTTTACAATATGTATCGCATCCACTGTAGATTTGCCCTCTGTGAAACCAAACTGATAAGGATCTATTATTTTTTTCATGTGATCTTTTAATCTTTCAATGATCAGCGTAGAGAGTATCTTGTATGTTGAATTTAAAAGCATTATACCTCGATAGTTTTTACAAATGACGTCGGTGCCTTTCTTTTTTAGAGGAATTATTACGCCTTCACACCACCTTCTGGGCATTTTTTCTTCATTCCAAACCTGTGTTATCAGTTGGCTCAATCTGTTGTGTAATTCTCTTCCTCCGTATTTTACAAACTCCATACTTACGTCATCTCTGCCGGGACCCTTGCCGTTTTTTATTTTTTGTATTTCTTCACTTGAGGGTGGTTCTATATCTTGAGTATCGTAAGAAATCTCGGTGTAACTTTTCTCCTCTTGGTCTTGTCGTGTGTTTAGCAGCCTCTGAAAGTAACTCCTTCATACTTGTTTTACCTTTTCTGTGTCATGTTCTATTTCTCCCGCTTCGTTAGTTATACTCCTTGGTTTTGATTTGTATTTCTTCTTTTGTCTTTTTAACAGTTGATAGAATGTTTTCGCGTTGTTTGGTTTATTATTCTTCTCAATCTCATCCATTCTTTCTGAATACCAGTTGTTTTTTTTCTGTTTGAATAATTTGTTTGCTTCTCTTATACTTTCTCTATACACGTCTAGGTCATGTTGTTTGCCAGTTTTTAACCATTTCAGTCTGTTTTCTTGTTTTTCATTGGATGTTGTTCTGCATTCATCATCATACCACTCTCTGGTTTTTACCAGTTTTTTATATCCGACTGTTTGTGCTGCGCTTGTATGTATGCTAGTTATAATGTTGTCTAGTTTTTGATCTACATTTATGTAATAGGTCCTTTGGGTCAGTTATTACTGGGTTATTTAACTCTTCTGTAGCCAATATGTTTTTCTTTGGTTTAGCTGGGATATACTTTGTTGGTTCATTTTTTTAAAAGCTTTTTTAAAAGCTTTTATATTTAATTTGGGAAGACCGTTTTCCGTCGTCCGTGTGGGTCGACCGCTTTGATACCATTTTTAAGCAACTTTCCGACGTCCTAGAGATCTGAAATTTGGTACACAGCTTTCACCTGCAGAGCATTTTCATATTTTAATTTTGTTTTTCTAAAATTCTGAAAAATAAGCAAAAAATCGGGAAAAAACTGAAAATCATGCGTTGCCTTTTAGTGCACTTTTGTAATTTTAAATAAAAGGTTTTCTCAAATATTTTTAATTTTTACTTTACCATACCGAATGGGAAAGTTATGTAATCGAAAAAATTTTTTTTTCACATTTTTACGGATTTACATTCCTTGAGGTCAAACGAGTTGAAAAAGACCAAACATCAAGAAATGTCTGTGTGTCAGTGTGTCTGGGTGTCTGTGTGTGTGTTGATCTGTGTGTCTGTATGTCACTTAATTTTGTGTGCCCTCTAGCGCCCAAACTAATAGGAATTTCTCAACCAAATTTTATATTTAGTACTTTTATATTGAAACTTAGATTTGATTAGATTTTGGTTAAAATCGGTCTATAAAAACATAAGATTGGGAGTAAATTAGTGACGCGATGAGTATGTTAGGTACTATGGTCGGTAGAGGGTGACACCTAATAATGTCGCAAGTTATGTTATGAGCAATGTGAAAAATCCACTCACCGAAAGAAAAAATCATAACATTAATGTATGGTAAAGTCATGTGATGTCAACTTCCTGGTAGTAACAGCGTAAAATCTTTTTGTTTTATTTCTCCGTTGTCTTTCCATCTTATTTCTTGTAATGCTGCCATGTCTATGCCATATCTTATCACCTCATCTGCTACTTCTTTCATCTTTCTTGGTTTTAGTAAAGTGCGTATGTTCCATGTTCCTATTTTTAGTTGTTTCTTCTTTTTTTTAATCTTTCCTAGTATCAGGTTGCTATTTCCTATATCGTTTTTCCGTTTGAATATGCCGTGTGTCGTGCTTGTCTCATTTCCGTTCTTCGGTGTACTCGCTTAAGACGTTGCGATGTCACCGATTTCATCTATTAGTTTTTTATGTTTAGGTCTGTTTCCTCTACCGTTGCCAGCTTTGAGGTTCTCTCGTTCCATACATATAATTTCCCGTCCACATGTAGTTTACGATATCCTATTCTTACTTTTTTCCGTTTGCAGCTTCTGTTTTGGATATTTGTATTATCTTGTCTTGGGTCGCTTTTGTAAATTGTACATAAATCTATGTAAATTGTGTAAACGTACGTCGATTATAATAAATTATGTTTTGCAGTGTCAAATTGGTTGTTATTGTTAAGCTATTTTATTTTTAATAGTCCAGTGAAATTAGCTTTTTTCATCTAAAAAATTAAATCTTTCAATTTTTTCCTTTTAATCGATGTATTTTGGTGTTTTAAAGAAAATATCAAAAGTCGAGAACGAGATCGCTGCCGCCTCAATAGTTATTCAAGGTCAAAGATTACAAAAAACGGTTTTTGCGAATATCGCGCTTGTTATAACCCGGAGGCCAATTAAGGTTATGATAAAAATAAAAGATAATAAAATTTCACACAAAAATGATTTTACATTTTTTTACGTACAACAAACGGCTTAGGCAAAAATGAACTTTGATATTTCCGTGTAAGGCACATTATGCTGCATTTCATAGTAGTACATGCATAGAATACGTGCTTCCAAATTATTTTGAAAAACTGTTTTTTAAAACTTCTAGCCTACAATTTTGCTCCAAGCAACATGTGTCAAGACCGGATTAATGGATTACCACGTATTCCGGGATCTCGCTTTCATTTCCGGGTTAACGAGATTACGGGATAACAGGATATAAAAGCGGGACTCGGGATACGTGGTAATCCATTCATCCGGTCATGACACATGCTGCTTGCAAAAATTGTAGGCTAGAGGTTTTTAAAAACAGTTATTTGACATAATTTTGAACCACATTTTCTATGCATGGACTACTATGAAAATCAGGATAATATGCTTTACGCGAAAACTTCGAAGCACATTTTTACCTAAACCGTTTGTTGTACATAAAAAATTGTAAGATCATTTTTTGCAGAATTTTATTATCTTTTATTTTTATAATAACTTCAATTATTGGTCTCTGAGTCATAGCAAACGCAATATTAGCAAAAAAAACCATTTTTTGTAATTTTTGACCTTGAATAACTTTTGACGCGGCAGTGATCTCGTTCTCATTTTTTGATATTTTCTTTATAATTAACACTAAAATAAATCGATTCAAAAAAGAAAAATGAAAGATTTAATTTTTTTGATAAGAAGCCATATTTTTGTCTAAAATGACTGGACTATAATTTTGCTTATTATTTGGGACATATTAATTATAGGCCATACTCAAGTTTTCAACATCTAGCGGAGTTTCCCGAAAAGGATCTATTACTAGTAAATAGTCAGATTCACGTAAACTCGAGTATGACTCATCGAAAACATTATATGCGTCAAAATGTTGAAAACGTGCGTCTTACAGTTCTTTCAATTAAGATATATAACCTCACAAATGTTTGTTTATAAAATGTAACTGTCAAGTTTGGTAGATTTGAGATTAGGAATAGTTAAAAGTTTCAAGTTTATTTAAAAGAAATAGATGTAAATAAAAATTGAGCAGTTTAATAATATAATAATACAGGGTGGCCCTTTGAAAACGAAACAAACGGGATTGTGGCCAGCAGAATTTTTTTTTAAGAAATGCAAAAGCACGTCAATTTAATCATTGAGAGGGACAACTTTTGCAACCAATGTCATTCCCGTATTGTTTCATCCCTTCGCGCTGTCATGACAGCCCTTGAAATGTTAATAGGGATGATATGGCAAGTAACACCTCATTTGAAAGGTCTTTCTTCACTGAATTCAGTGCTATAATTTTTTATAACTTATAATGTGTATAGAAGTAAGGAGTCGTGAAGACATGTCATTAAGACAATGTACTAAATGTGTTGAGGATAAACCACCAATCAAGAGTCGTGACTTTTCCAAGGTCACTGTAATGAAGCTTAACCAACTTCCGGGAAAATGTACACATTTGAAGATGAATCAATTATAACCAAACCACAACAACGACAGACATGTTTCGATCTTATCAGATCTCATCAGTGACGTATAGTTGTAATCTGGCTATAATTGATTGGATGTTGTACCTTATTTAGCATTTTACTGATACCAATCGAAAAGACTTTAATCTGATAATTCAGTAATTCGCGCAATGCTAGAATAGCATTTTACTGAAACCAATCAAAAAATCATCCTTATCGATAAACGAGCAATTCGCGCCATGCTATAGGTAGTGACGACCCGTGTTTTAATAATTCATATGTGTACATTCTCCCGGAAGTTGGTTAAGCTTCATTACAGTGACCTTGGAAAAGTCACGATTCTTAATTGATGGTTTATCCTCAACACATTTAGTACATTGTCTTACCCCGCGTTTGGTTTGGAGCTACTTTCGCTTCGAAGCGCCACCAAACACTTTTCTTGCGTTTGGGATAGCGCTTCCACTCGCTTCTAAACGCTTTGACTCCGCCCCTTTCAGACGCTACAAACGCTACTAAAATTTAGGTGGGTTGACGGGAGCGTGGCGCATGGTGGCAAAATTTCAAAAGAATTTGAATTTAAATTTGAATTCAAATTTACGTTTGGTTCGCTTTATTTTTATTACAAATTTAATCACGTGATGACACAAATAATGAAAATCAGTTTATTTCATCATAAAGGATCAGTATTTCAGTGTCGTAAAGTGAAATAAAGCAAAGTTTAATTTTAAAATTGCCAATTTTTTTCATAATCGTCTAAAATGGATATTGAAACAGATATTTTTCGTCATAAATTCATAGCTGTCGCTCACTTTTTCTGGTTAAAATATAATATAATTCTAAAATTTCTGGCGTAAATCAAACACGGATAGACAGGTGAGCGAGAAACCGCGGTTCTAATCCTGATTGCGTCGGATATATGCTGTGATCTAAATGTCTAACATCGATTTGTGGACTATGGGGAAGGCAACGGGAAATCATCCCATTAATATTTCCCTAGTAAATTCTTCTTGGCTTATCCTGGAGGATAGCCAACATTCGGATTCGGATAGACACCTGAAGAAGAATATATTATATTATAAAATGCTAAATTGTGTTGCAAGTAGTATGCTCCAAAAATTGCAAATTAATTGGTGTAACCGCTTTTAAATAAGTCATTTTTTAAATCTAAAGCAACGACGATTTACCGAATTCAAAAAGTAATTAAGCCATAGTTTAGAGGATAATCGTTCTTCAGTAGTTTTAAGTTAATAGTAGGTATTATATCCAGTGTCACATTTGAATACATAATATTGGCCGTTCTTAAAAAAAAAAAACTAGGGATACTAATTAAGCAAATTAAGTAAATGGATAAACATTAACTCTGTCCATTTTTAATCAAATACTTATAACTTCTGTATTTTTCAACCAATTTTTCCCAGCAGCCTCCATTTTTTTAAATAAATCGAAGCTCAACATCAAATAAAGAAACTGAATTTGTTTCAATAGTTGAACAATACAATAAAAAGTTAACTAAAAGTCAGCTAAAAATTATGTAAAATCGTCGTTAAATTTATGAATACTTCCTAAGCCGATACTCATATAGGAAAATGCTGTATAGACTATATAAAGGATTGGTACGAAATTAAATTACATTTATATTGATATCAATTGTATTGCAATCGGCTAACTATATATATCTTGCCTGCTCAGTAAATTAATGCACTTAATCATCCGTTGAACAGACAAGAAATATAGAACGAAGATATCTACAATTAACTAAAAACACGCTTTTTCTGAACGCAAAATACAAAATTTTGATATGAAATGATTATCCAATGTCACGGATACTAATTTTTGTACACACTAGTGTTATTTGTTATATCTTTTAGATAAATGAATTTAGTGCACCCCTTACTTGATAATGTTATGAGGTATCGCAAAAATCTCTCATCGCACTTTTTTTTCTGTTAGTTTTCACCAATATTTATATCGCACATAACTTTTGGTCATAATTTAAGAATATATAATCGTCTTCATCTAAAATTTAAAGTTTTACGCATTGATTTTTATTCTGCACATTATTATAATATATTGTTATTTGATGATTTAATCTCTTGGGATTATGGACAAATTAATAAAGAATACAAATATATATCTCTCTTCTGCGTTTTGCTATATATTTTAAGCTTTGTCAGAAAAAACATAATATAAATATTATTTTTTAAAAACGAAATTATTATATTATATATTCACAAGTCGACCAATCGTCATTGTACTGTATAGATAGATATATTTGCGATGTGCACGAAATCGAGATAGTAAGAAACTATGCGAGTCCATAGACCGAGTCATTTGAATTTACAAAACTAACTAGCCCATTAACTTGTTGAATAGCATAAATCTTTTTGAAGTATTAATTTCACGGTTTGATATTTACTATAAAAATTAAAGCAATACAATATATTTAAGAGTAAACTTACCTGTTACAAATTTGTAATTATACCTAGTCGGAATTTCATTGACTTTTTTACGTTTTTAAAAATTTGCTAAGGGATTATCTATCAAAAAAGTGTCCCGCGGGTGGTCGCTAGTTGTGTGGTCTAGTAAAAACTGCAACTCAATTTAAACAGTAGTACGATCGCATAATTATGTGGTTAATTTTTGCATCTGATTGAAATACCGTTGCTTTTTCTTTATTTCCTAATTTATAGTTAAAAAATATTTGGTATGTAGTATTTTATTTGTCATAACTTTTTATTACAATTTAAATTTTAATTTCTAATAATGGTCATCATAATAAGTACTACATAAAGTCATAAATCTTATTTAGTTATGTACCACTAGGTAAATGTTTAAAGAAAGTAATATCCAGAATCTCCTGAATGTTATTTATGAAAGGAATATAATAGCTATTTTCTGTTTATTGTATAATATTAATTTTATAACATTTTTTAATTACCTTCAGAATAGTTTATTTTTTTATTTATTTAATTTAATATGTTTAATAAAGATATTTTAATTACTTTTCTGTAAATACTTTTATATGTGTTTACTTAATTATATTTTATCAATCAAATATTAAAATTCAAAATAATTAATAATAATGAATGCAAGTTAGTGTTCATGTGACAAATTTACAATATTAATATAGATTAATAAATTATTTTATTGTACAGCATTATTGTTGCTCCCGCAAGTAATATATTATAATGCATATTTGTTGCAGAAACAATAAGTTTTTAATAAAAAAATAATAACTTACTTAAAAATACGTTGTTATAGGTTAATGAAGTAGAGTCAAACGGGGTACCCATTTCATAATGTTTTTAGATAACAGATCGTCTGCTTAGAGCTATGAAATTCAAACTTCATTTTAAACTACTTTTATCACTAAGTAACATATTTCTGTTTAAGAGAAAATAGCGATTTACTTAAAATTATCTCTGAAAAATAGAAAATGGTTGTACATAAAACTCACTAAGTAAGTAACATATTTCTGTATCTCTGAAAAGAAGAAAATGTTTCTGTTTGGTTTGAATTTTGCTGTAAGTAGAAGTAATACTCTTTATCAATAATTTTTGTTCAAAAATAATAAAAAAATGTTAATGTGGCATTTAAAAAAACAGCTTTCTCTACTTAATGAATTTTATTTCTACAGCTATTAAGGGCTTGACGTACAGTCATGAATTCTAAAAAAACTCGTTTTTTTTGTTTTTTCATATGAAAGTACAACATCTCAGAAATATTCTGTAAAAGTTTCAAGTCTATCGGAGTACAACTTGCAAAAATATAAGCTAATAAGAGTAAGAATTATTATGAAACTTATATCAAACGGAAAACTTCAGACGTGTTTAACTCAAAACTACATTTTAAAAGTCCGTGCGTAAGATAACTCAAAAACTACTTCCGCAATCATGATGAAATTTCACACACAGGTTAAATATAAATATTTCTTGAGACTGAACGATTAATATTTTTCATTTTTCAATTTAATCTTTGTTTACAAGCAAATTATATGCAAATTTTTTGTCTAAAAATCGTAAATTTTTTTTAACACCTTCCCAAAAGTGGAAATTTTCATATTTTTCAAAATGGATTCGTTCAGTCTCGAGATTAACTAATATGTTAACCAAATCTTTTTACTTTTTTGATTTTAGATAATCCTGCGACCAGTTATCTTACGCACCGCAAATCATCTTTTTTTTAAGCGTTTGCGAAAAACTACTACCAGCTGATTAATTGTACACGTTTTCTTAAAACTAAAATTCTTAAATGTTATTTAAATGTTGCTCTTTCATGTAATAAAACTTTCAAATAAATACATCTATTCATAACTTAGAAAAAAAATCTCAAAAAACTGCTATTTTTGACTGTACGTAACCCCTTAAGGAGTTTCAACACATACTTATCAATTAAATAACTAAAACTTTATTTTAAATTTTTTTATTTATAAATTGTGTCGTTGCCTCCAGGAATTTGCTTATCACAGGTCACTCGATAACTAGCATTGTTGTGTAAAATATTCATCTAGTAAATAATACTGATAAACTGTGCAATAAGTGAAAAACTTGTACTTAGTGAGTTTTACCTCTGACAGGAAAGTTTATAATTGCACTTAATGAATTTTACCTCTGCTTAAAATGCTATAAAAACATTAAATGCACTTGATCAATTTTTCATAAGATAGAACATCAAAAACTATTCGCTTAGCTACTATACTTATCTCATTTTTCAACAAAAGTGTACTTAGTGACTCCTCTAACAAGACGAGATGTTTAAAGTAAATTGAAACAAATAAAAGATCAAATGCAAGGATAAAAAAGTAGAATCTGAAACAGACAATGGTGTGAGCAACACTGATTGTTTATATTGTAGAAATTTGTATTCAATATCAACAGAAGGATGAATCTCTTGTACACACAGTCGTAAATGGGCACACCTTTTGATTGTCATCAGAATAATTCTAAGGTCTGAACTCGACTACCTCATTTTTCTCTATGTTAAAAAGAAGCGATCAGCCAAAATCTAAAATGGATGCGTACCTCAGTATTATTAGTATCATTCCCAGCCTACATAACCTGTCTTGTAAACTCTCGTGTGTGACGCAGCCGTATCAACGGTAATGACGTCGACACAAATATCAGGGATCACCACAGAGTGTGGATGTCCGCCGGAAGGCTGAGCCAAGAAATTCTGTGCAATCTGCTATCTAATAGATCTATATATACGATATATCTAATATATCGTATAGATAGATCTAAGTATACACTAGATGAAAGATTCTTATCTAAATAGCATTGGTGGTTGTTGTGAAGCCACCCATAGATCTATCAGAAAAACAAAATTTGATGTATTTTATTCTCATATTATGATAATAACTAAAATAAAATATTATATTTATTATAAAATATTATAATAAAACCTCGTTTATGTTATTTTTAGTAAAAAATTTTTATGAATATTATATTCTCATAATCCATGCATTTTCAAAATTTTGCGCGCGTTATAACCTCTGTTACGACGTTGCCACATATAAAAAACTACGATTCAAAAAGTACATTTTTGAAATATATTTGCTGATTACTATCACAGGATCTGAAGCAGTACTTGTAAATGTCTAAAATGTTTTACATTTTTTTCCTCTTTTTACATACTTTCTTCTTACATACTTCCTTTTTTTACATACTTCCTTTTTTTACATACTTTCTGTCGTTGAGTAATTTTTTATTAAAATCTCAACGGCACTTTTTGTAAAATATAATAAAATCTGAGATTTCCCATAAGGTTCAATGTTAAAAGCATGAAATTTCAAATATGTATATTTTCTAACTGGTTCTCTGCAGCTCTTCAAAAATTTAACCGCATTACTATGTTACATAATCTACCAATATTCCAAATTTCGTTAAATTCTGAACGGCAATTATAAAACTGACAGTACTACCTTAAGAGCTCCTCACAAAAAAAATCCAACAAAGTCAAATTACAGCTCCTAGACGGCCAATTGATATCAGCATTTTAATGTTTTTTTTTTTATTGTTTTTATTTAATTTATTATTATTTTATTTAATATTTTAAGTTTTCAATATTTCCCAACTTTGTTCAAGTTTAAAGGGTCCCATTTCATAAATGCCAAACATAAAACTAAATTTTTGTCTACTCAAGAATATACCTTTGAAAATCAAAATAAATGGTAGTTTAAATTTCAAACGTTAAATGGCCCACCCTTTAATTATTTCTATTATTAAAAAGATAAGCATATTTTGGAAAACTGTCATAGTTGAGAATATAATTGATAATTTTGTTTATTTAAGTTAAAAATAGTAAAGTAGTTTTTGATTGATATGTTTAACTATTTAAAAATGTTCGTTATAAAAAAGCTTTACAATTTTATACCTACTTAATAATTCAAAAAATATTTTAAATACATCATTATAAAAATTTAGTAATAGAAAGAAAAAGTGTAGGTATCTACAGTCCAAATTTTATTAAATTTGAGAAAACAATTTATAAGAAAAAAATTTGTAAAGTTCTGTTTACTTAAATTGTTGCTTAAATTATGCCTCATTTTTAAATATCTGTATAACAAAAACACACTATAAAACCTACAACTTTGAAATTTTAATATGATATACAAAATTAAATTCTTTATCTGTATCTTCTTAGTGCATAAAATTCCATCAATTACTTTTTGAAATGCATGACTTCAAACTCAGGGGTCAGAACTTTTTATTCCGATATGGTATCTAAGTAATTTTAAAATATTTTGTGTAAAAAATAGTATGTCAATTTAGGAAGGAAGCGGCGATAATATTTCGCGTATTACAGAAAAGTTTTCAAATTAAAAGATCAAAATTACAAACCATATCTTTCATTCTTCATTTTGTATGTACCAAATCAAACAGAAATCACATGACAATTACCTAGCTCTAATCTGATACGATCGAATAAAAACACGTTTCTTTTTGGTATCGAGTAACTTTTGAACTTTAAGTGTATTTATAATTAAATTTAACTAACATAAACATTATTTTTTTAAGGCGGAGTAAATTTGTTTGGTTAAACTAATTTATTGAATTTAAATTAAAATTCGTTATTAAACTGACCATCCTCCTTGTCGTTGAAAGATTATTATCAGCATAACGTTAATATTTTGATTTTAAATTTTCATAAATCAATTCTTAAATATAGAACTTGGTACTATAATATCTGGCAATATTTATATTTCATGGGATATAAAAACATATATAATTAATTAAATTATTACTTGCTATTAATTTACAATTTTAAATAGTTTAAAATTACTAATTTAAATATTAAGTCATTGGATTTTATTGCCGCGATACACACGCAGTATAATAATAGTACCGGATATCAAAATACTGATTTCCCAAATTTTTCTAGTTGCACTTTAAAAAAAATTTCTTTTTTAAAAGAACAGAAATTGTAGTAAATACGTTTTAAAACCAATAGTTAAAATCCAGCTGACCTTATTACATGTGATCTATATTCTCAATAATACAACTTTCAACACCTCAATTATGAAGTAATTGGACAAACATCTTTAAAATGGCAGCATATCGTCGACAGCATTACGTAAGGACAGGCAATTCGACGTGTTAGAACCATAATGTTATAACTTCATTTTTATTTGAAAATGTAATGTTAGCGCCACCTTATTATTAACGACTTTATTGTCGGTTTTCCAACGAGAGCTAGAACTTATTTTTACGAACCCAAAATTGCTTAAAAGCAAGAATATTGTTTATAGAATAGTATTATCTCAACGAATTTGCTATATTTTAAATACAAAAGCCTCCTAGTATTTTATAAAATTATTTAAGTAGGCGCCATCTGTTGATTAAATTAAAAGGGCCCTGAAAAAAGTGCCCCTCTTAATTCAATAAGGGTCGATTTCATAAAACTTTTAACAAGCCATTAAATTTAAGAGGATTTCTATTGGCTTGTTAGAGTTAGCGGACGTTTTCTATTGGTTAACTACGACCTTTTAGTTAAGTCGGCATTAACCCTTATATTATGAAATCCACCCTAAACGTTTTGTAAATTTTAAGTTGGGTTCTTTTACGTTATTTTGGGCACTATAAGGGCCAGTTCTACAATGCAGGTATAAAGTCAAGAATAGATCTTCGTGGTATAGCTTATTCAAAAATGTATGCGGAGTATAAAAGTTAATGCGTTCTACAATAATGGTATAGAATTGGTACTGTTATACCTTCAAAGTAGTTCCTGCGAACCGCTTTTAGATCATTTTACACACTATTTGATATCGTTTTTGTTTGTGTTTGTGGTTAAACGAGAAAATAATTTTAAAATTTTAGTTTACCTTCGTGTTCTTCTATTGAAAGATTGTGGAGAATAGCAGTAGCAACAATAATTGTCTGTGAATGTTCAAGTGACAGGCATACCAATTGAAATAATGCTGTGGCTTGGAACTAAAAGGGCCAATGTCACTTTTTGGCTGTTTTGGGTTAGATATTGCATCAAGTCTCTTTTATTGTCAACTTGTTTATGGTAAAATTACCAATTTAAAACTTAAGTTATAGTAGGTCTAACAAATAATTTAGCAGCCTATGTCTTACAGATATATTAAAAACTATTGGTGCTAAAAAGGCCAAAGTAGATATTGGCCCTTTCAGCAAATTTTAGCAACGACATTGGCCTTCAATCGCATTTTGATAATATTTCCGTTTCGTGTGATTACAGATGCATTTTATGATATTAAATTAACAAAAGGTGTCTATGAATTTTATGCTTAACTTACACATTACATTATTTATGAGGTGATACTGAGATGTTAATATTTTATTTGCATTTTGTGTTTCAAAGTTTCAAAAAAAAAAAATATGGAAGCAGATACTATCCATGCTGCTATAGAAAAAACAAAATACATACTGCAGCTGATATTGAGTTACCACGCGATTGGGCTAATTTAATACGTTTTGTTAAAAAAAAACCCTATACAAGTGATAGAACTAGAGCAAACCGATTTTTTAGACGTCAAATCTACCCTAAAAACGCATTTTGTACATCGTAAAACAAATACATACATTACATGAGCCTCTTCAATAGTTAAAAATTAAGTAGATGCAGTATTTGACAAGTAACAACACGATATTGTACAAGCATTCATTTGAAGAAGATTTTAAACATTACGACATATCCAGAAGACGAACACGAAATATGGGTGTTACACATTTTCAGCCGCTGAATAAAGAACCACTTCCTTTAAGTTCAGAGAAACTTTCCGACTTAAAAACACTCTTGCCTTTTATTAGCAAAAGAAATCAGCAATATTACAGACTTTTTAATTAATAATATTAAATCAGATGACAGCAGACTATTTGTAAGATGAATTTGATAAAAATGAATAAGTAATGTTCTATTATTACCCTGATCTTAAATTTATTGTTCTTTGTTTTTGTGTTTATTAATTTTTATTGATTTTATTGCGGCCAATGTCATTCAAATATATACAAAATTTATGAAAGAAAGGCCAATGTCAATTTTATTTTTCAAAATATAAATTTTTTTGGAACACAAATTATCCAATAAATATCTGTACATACAGTCTAACTAGGGCCAAAAAGTTGATAAACAAAACTTTTACTTTGAAGCAATTATAAATAAAAGAATTTTTAGTAAAACCTTTAATGTCATTTTTATCTCAAGAGTGCATTTTTAGTCCAGTGAAATTAGACTTTTTGATCCAAAAAATTAGATCCTTCATTTTTTTTCTTTAATCGATTTAGTTTAAGGGTTTAAATAAAATATCAAAAATCGAGAACGAGATCACTGCGGCGTAAAAAGTTATTCAAGGTCAAAGTTTACAAAAACTAGTTTTTTGCGAATATCGCGCTTGTTATGGCTCGCATGCCAATTGAGGTTATTATAAAAATAAAAAATAATAAAATATCGCACAAAAATGATATAACATTTTTTTACGTACAACAAACGGTTTAGACAAAAATGTGCTTCAAAATTTCCGCGTAAGGCATTTCGTAATAGGCCGTGCATAGAATACGTGCTTCAAAATTATTTTGAATAACTGTTTTTAAAACCTCTAGGCTACAATTTGTAACATGCTAAATGCATGCTACAGGTTAAGCCCTCCGCTTCAAGCTTAACACGGCTTTATTTAAACGTCAAGTATGAACGCACCCTAGCATCGAAAACCCTGGCGGTGATATTAAGTACGAAGCGCGAACAGCGAGCGAGTCTGACGGCGTCATTGAGATCGAACGCATTGATCCTTGATCGACAGAAATTTTAGTTTGAAATCCCAGATAGTGGATTCTTCTATCATTTTAATTAAAACCAAGTTGATGACTCAGTGTTCTGACAGTAGTGCTACTACCGTAATTATTATTACTTTTCGTTTGCGGCGAAGCGCTGGCCAAGAATTTGCACTTTCAAGACCATATGTTACATTGGTTCGGTGGAGTGACATCTGGAACCTCCATTTTGGAATTTTTCTACTTTCACTTTTCATCCCCAAGTTTCGAGGCTAAGGGACATCCGAGGAGTTGTCGGCCGATGACTACAGTTCACCTTCTGTCGCAAGACTTCGTCTTAGTGGAGCCCTGCACAGTAATTATAGTATCTGAACTTTTACTTTCGATTTTCCCTGATAAGCCAGTAGTTTTGTTGCTAGTCAAAGATTGTTAAATCGAACTGTGGTAGCTTTGTTTTTTATCCAAAGAACCGCAGTGACATATTGTATGCTATTTGTGTAGTTGATTTTTTATTTATCTTTTAGATTTATTCAAACCGCTTTATCTACGATTGAATCGCAGTGGCCGCTTCGAACAGATCGATTGCTGTCAACCATCTTTATAGAGTGTCTAGGGGTAAGTCAATTAATCTCTATACAAATTAGTACTACGATTGTCATTTTGTGCTAGTTGTTTCACTTTTTGAACGATCGATTGATCGTACACTGCCATGGTCTTGATTTGATAGTTTTTGACGAAGCAGGCTACGCATTAGGCATTATTGTGAATTCCCTTTGTGCATGCAAATTGCTAGTGCGTGCAGAAGATACAATTACTGTTGCAGTGAGCTCAATATCGAGTTCGACGTTACGACCATCTACGGTGCAACGTGTGTTGCTTTTATCAGTGCTGTTATCAGTAAACTTTAAAACTGTTATCTCATATTTTTTTTCATGCCGTGGAATAAATCTGTTTACCTCCTTCCTATTGTTTTATTCTACGATTGGCGCCCGAATTCTTTCTTTCAGGATACTAGTCAGCAATCCAGCAAAACGACGACCAAACTAAGCTCATCCCCTGAGTGTGATCTCATTGCCTGCGACTGACTATCTGCTACGTGTAATTCCATCTACGAGCTGTTTAGGGTCGTTGTACTCCAACTGGTGCTACAAATTTCTCCAAGCAACCCGTGTCAAAACCGGATTAAAGGATTACCACGTAATCCGAAATTCTTATTTCATCTCCTGGGATAACGGGATAACGGGATACGAAAGGGGAATTCCGGGATACGTGGTAATCCTTTAATCCGATCTCAAAACATGTTGCTTGGAGAAATTGTAGGCTAGAGATTTTAAAAAACAGTTATTTACAATAATTTTGAAGCACGTATTTTATGCATGGCCTATTATGAAATGGAGCATAATATGCCTTACGCGGAAACTTTGAAGCACATTTTTGTCTAAACCATTTGTTGTACATCAAAAAATGTAAGATCATTTTTGTGCGGAATTTTATTATCTTTTATTTTTATAATAACCTCAATTAGCCTTCAAGCCATAACGCCCACTAGAGATTTACTTGCCATCTCAGTTTAAGCCGAAGCTTATCGGAGTTCACCGTTGCTTCCACCAGCCGCCCATACGAGTATCCCTGCGGGAGTTGAAGGTTTCCACTCTTTAGTTATCTAATGAGATTACTGTGCCGTACTGGTTACACCACATTGCGAAATCACCTTTGCACCTTTGTATGGAAACAATTTCATCCCCTCTGTTCACCAGAGAAGGTTCCCTTTGGGGCAAAAGTTACTGCACCGTGCAATACTAGTACTACACGGGTTAAACTTCATCATCCTTTCCGTTCACCAAAGAAGGTTTTCTTTGGGGTAAAAGTTACTGCACAGTGCAATACTAGTACTACTGCGCGGGTTAAACTTCTTTATCCCCTCCGTTTACCAAAACAAAGGTTCCCTTTGTGGCAAAAGTTACTGCACCGTGCAATACTGGTACTACACGGGTTAAACTTTTTCTTCCTCTCCGTTTACCAGAAAAGGTACAGTAAACTTTGCGCAGCGAAAAACCGGCAGAAGTTTCTGTAATAATACTAATGACCCTTAGCAGCATCTCTTTGATGAGACATGATTTTGATGTTATTACTCCATTGCTCTTGCATGTGCTAACACATACGCGGTCATTGCTTGAAGCTATTATATGCCAGGAACCTTACCGACTGTTGGCCGGCAAAGCACCTTGTGATCATCTTTGCAAGAATGGTCGTGAGGCCAATGGCTGCAAGGTGACAACTCCCATTGGTGACTGGGCCAGTAAGATTTTCTCTCTTCGGGATTGCTACATAGGCTCTTACTTACTGATCCTTTGGGTTCACGGTCAGGAAGTCATAGATCGACAACTCATACCCGGGCATGTTAATCCTCTCACAAGAAGATTGTGCCTATAGAGTGTTGATCTTGTTTCCGTTGACCGATTCGTCCTAGCAGTATCCCGTCTCGCACAGAATGGCTGAGGACTCTCGCCCATCTGCTGACCTAAACGTTAGTAGCTATTAGTGGCGTTCCTACACCACTTAAAGAGACGCTCATCCAGGGCCGCCACGTGGAGGCTGGCTATTAGTGATTGCAATACCGGTATACCGAAAGCCGGTATTTTTGGGCAATTATGCGATACCAAAATACCGGTATTACGTATTCAAAAATACCGGTATTTCGGTATTTTTAAAATTTTTTTAATTTAAAATAATTTTGATGTTGGTAATTGATTAATATTAAATAAATAGTAGTTACTTTAATGTAATAAGTAAACATTATTTCCAAATTATTAAAAAATTAAGCTGTAACAGCTCTATACTTTTTGGTTAATCGGATCAAAATTTAACTAAAGTTTTAGTATCATGAACAATACAAATATACGTAAAAGCTGAACGTAACAAAGAAATTATGCTTTTATTAGATTCAAAAACTCGTTGGAATTGGCGTTTTACATTAGTGAACCGCCATGTAGTGTCCTTAATGGTAACTAACTTAAGAAATGTTTAGCGTGTACTTATCGTTAAATATGAACAAATCAGAGGTTATGTAATTAACTAATACGAACTAAATTGATTTACAATACACGATTTTCAATCTAAACAACGTAAAATGCAATGTTTAACATATGTTTAATTTAGCAGATGTACTACTTATGTCGTCCATGTTGTTGAATTACGACGTCATCTATACGTAATGTAAAACGCCATATTGGCGCATACCATTACATACCATTACATTACTATTTAATGCAATTCTGAGTGTAAACCAAACTTTACGGCTCTTAACGATTTCATAATGATAACGAACGATAACGAAAAGTTACAGAATAGGGGTGTAAGTTTATGTTAAACCAATAATATTGCAACAAAAATCACTTGATTAGGTACGGCCGCCGTGTTAAATTAATTACGTAACCACTGACTTATTGTTTTATTCTGATGTGAATATGCTGATGAAGAATATGCTCGTTATGAAAAACATAATGATAAAGAGATCTACGTTTCAGAAAATGGTTATTCTCTGTTTTAATATGCAAGTTGTTGTCAAGTTGTTCTCATATCTCATTATCATTATCAGGGTACAAAAGTTGTTAGAAATATGCAAAATTTTATAAAAGAAAAATTGTATTGTATATTCTCACAATAGTTGTGTTCTTAACATTATGCGAATTGTAAATGCAAAATTGTTGCTCAAACGGACAATTCAAAAATTTTTCTATTAAATTTTGTCATGTTAGTAGAACATGTTACTATTATCAGTTTAAAAGCCATATCAACGCCCCAATTGAAAACTATAGTAACTCATAGTCTAAGATCCGAACTAGAAGCGACCTTCACCCATCTGTTTAGTGGATGAAAAGTATTTTATATCAAATTTAATATATTAGAAAATATATCTCGAGTGGGTTGCCTAAGAAATTTATGAAGCCTATATATACAAACGTTGGGTTGTCTATTTTTTTCCTGGCCTTACTACTGGGTTTGCAGGTATAAAGAGGTACATCAATAATAGAGGTATTTTCACCTATTTGTTTAATAAATGAATCTTATATAAAAATAAGCGCTATTTAATTGCGAATACGATGATATATAGGGTTGTCTGTAAAAAATCTGGCCTGAATGACGGTTGTCGCGTTTTGAAAGGTGAAAATTTTATGCGAGTGAAAACTTGCGATTTATTCGTACAACAGAGAAGTATAGCGATATATTAGTCATTTTTAAATTTTAAATTAATCATACTCTGGCCAGGAATTTTTCAGGAAACCCACTCGAGATAATATAATTATAATGAAAATACTTTTCATCCATTAAACAGATGGGTGAAGGTCGCTTCTAGTTCGGATCTCCTACAATCAGTAATTAGGCTAATTACAGTTTTCAGAAAATCGCAATTCAATATTTAAATAGTCACTATAAATCGCAGAATTGAATATTTGTACATTTCAGGGTCTACTATTGGTTGTCTCGAGTTTTATCTTGAATTGATCCTGTACAATAAAAAAGTTTGAAAACAATTCCTCTTGAAAACAAAATAAAAATTTTCTAAATAAGCTCTTTTACACAGAAAAAAATGTTTTACTATAATTTTCGTTGGGATCGTTGATATTACATAGGAAAAACAGTTTAAACACCACTACTACTTACCCCGTAAATACTACCTTTATGAATAGATTTAACAAAGACTTCTACAAAGTTACGATATTTTGATAGGGAAATCTTAACCTATATAACAGATTTATTTTTACTGCATTTAATTTAACTTAATTGACTTATTGATTTTATATTTATTTGATATAAGGTTATATAAAAACGCAATAAAGTACCGTTATTAATAGATTTAACACGTGGATAATATAATTTTAATAATTTGAACTAGATAATTATTATTAGTATATCGTCGGTGAAACCAGAAAACCGTGTAACTCCTTTTTAGAAATTTTACAGGAGGTATACAATTTTTTTATTTTCTGAAGTATTATAATGATTGGGTTGAAAATTTTGGTAGTGTTAAAAAATAGATAAATGCCTGCTGCTCACTTAATTTTTATTTTTATGATAGGTTCATTTTTACTCTTTTAAATTAAAGATGAAGTTACTACTTTTCAAATTTATTAAAATGAAGTTACACCATTTTCTGGTTTCACCGACGATATGTGTTTTTGGCTAAAGCTCTAAAAGAGCTATTTGGCCATTGGAAGTAAAAAGTAAGTAATTATTATTATTAATTGTTTGCTGAAAGTTACAATTTTAAAATTAAATCAATTTTAATGTTTAAAATGTTCAAAAATCAATCAGAATAGAAAATAAAATTTTTTAAGATCTCAAAACGTCTGATAAGTGTCCAAAATAATAATAATAAATAAGCTTCATGGGCTAGTGAATACAACGTTTACCTCATAACTCAGAGGGTACCAAGTTTGAATCCCACGGCGGCATATGAAAGAAAGTAAGTATAGGTTCGTATTTTAGTCAAAATTTGTCACAATTTAAAAACGAAAATGTAATAAGAAATTAATATGTGTCAATATGTCGCCGTCGTGATGGCAAGATTTTTTTCTATTTAAACTGAAAATTAAAAAAAAGTTTTCAAAATGCTAAAACAGGTCGTAAAAATTAAAAAAAGGAAAAAAAGATAAAAATAAATAGGGCTTAATTCATCAAGAATATTATTCAATTGAATATTCATTTTGAAAATAAATTCACTTTTGAAGTTTACATTCACTAATAAAAACAACACTTCAATTTCGTTAAAAGCGTCCACTGACCATCCTTTACGTAAAGAATCAACTTGGTGTATTCTGACGCTAAAAGCTAGTTCACACTACATGATTTCTCATATGACTTAGTCATAAGAAAAGTCATGGGTAAAATCATACCATCACAACAGCCAATCATAAAAGCCATAACTTCTATAATATCAAAAATCATATAGTGTGAACGTAAAAAAGCTCTTATATGAGAAGTCATGTAACAAGTCGTGAACAGGGTTTAATAACGGATCCTTTAGAGTTACAGAATGAGCAAATCCTTTACCTAAAGGCATCTCTTACCACGCTGTTTCGTAAAGATCGATCAAAGAGGACGGCCTCTTACCAAAGGATCCTGAACAGAATAAGTTTAGCCTTTACGTGAAGACCTCCTTTCCGTAAAGATCCGTTAAGAGTTAGAGAATACGACCCTAACAAATCTTATACAAAAAATAAACTTAAGTTGTTAATAGTTTTTAAAATTTTTTTAACATGCGGACACGGGACCAGAACCTAACGTTTCAAGAATAATAGATCTCATAAAAATCACTCTTCTGGAACTATACCTAACAAAAATTAAGAGAGAAATTGAAAATAATTAAATTATATGAACCAAATGAATATTAGTGATGAATTATCTCTAGCAATGAAAATGTTTTTTCTTAATTCTGGTTAATTTGTTTTTATATCATATTAATTTTCTATATTAGAATTAGAGCACTATTTTTGAAATCAGCAAAGTAAATTTTAATTTGTATAATTTTTACGATTATTAATGAATTAAATTTAATAATTTTGTTGATAATACAATTTATAGAAATATAATTTACTAAAATTAATTAAATACTACGCAAATCCTTCAAAATTAAAATTATGCATAGTTACGCTAATTATTGCAAGAGTTTGTAAACTGTATATTTAATCAATTTAAAATGTAGGATGAAATTTCCGCTATTTTGCAATGCATCGTCTAGATCTTCTCCATATTTTCAACCTATTCTTGCCTTACAATGATACTTATGATTCACAACATGCAACGTCTGCTGCTTTTATTATACAAGGTTAAGTTATTGCATACATCAAAATGTAGGAAGTTTGGAAGGTTATGGTAATAATGAAATTTTCTAAGTATCTCACAATTGAACAGATTAGGACTCATAAAAATGGTACCCAGTAATACTTGCGCAAACAAATTTAACTTTGGTAATATTAGCTGTTATGTAAACAGAAAACCAAAACCCAATCAAGTAGGTATATAATTAAACACAAATATCGTACGAGTTTTCGATTAGTGAGTTGTTAACCAAAATTTTAATTATATAATTTAGCAAGAAATGTTTTGTTTTTTATTCTATGCTTTATTTAAAATTAATTAACATGATATCAGCCAGCAAAAATTAATAAGTCGAGTCGAGAAAGAGTGAACTAAATATGACAAAAACTTTGCATTTTTTGGGGTTGTTCACTATTTGCAAAATTTACACTAAAGACACATGATAAAAAACTTTATTTAAAAACAAAATTAATTTTCTATCAAAAAACAAAAAAGATTAATTTCGGAATTAATTAAAAAAAATATTTTTTTTTTAATTACGATGTTCTAAATATTTTATGTATAGTTTCTATTTGTTATTATAATTATTTTATATAGAAAAATTTTCTGTATTTCAATTTTTATAAATTAATGAAATAATTTTTATTGTTTTTGACAACAAAAATTAATTAAACAATAAAATATACTAACCAAATAAAATGTTACTGCAACTGTAAGTATAGTAGGGGAGACCGAGGAGAGTTAAACACTTTTGACATTTTGCTTCATACAAAAAAATCCATAAACAAAAATTGTATGAAATTAGTGCCAATCGATTGTTCATTCATTCACTTTCAGATGGCTCACAAAAAGAAAGAATAAGTTTGAATTCTGTGGCGAAAAATTGACTAGAACGTAACAAGTCATTTTGTTTCAACTCTCCTCATACCGAGGTGAGTTAAAACAGGGGTCGAGGTGAGTTGAAATAGTTGATTTTTAGATAGAATTAAGATTTGCAAAGTAGAAATGATGATATAATTTAATAATATTTATTACAAATAAATCATACAAACATACAATAAAACATAAAAGCTATGCAAAAGATCTGAAAATAAATATTAATCAATTAAGCAATTATTGTAACGTGATCGTGGTTCAATTATAAACATGAAGTTAGCGCAAAGTTTAACGTTACTGTTAAGTGGCGAATTCTTTAAGAAATATACCCATATTTTGCGGTCTGTTAAAGTCAACTGATCGGCGATCAGGGTCGGCTGATCAAAAGTTTTATGACACTTACAAGGGGACACAACAGTGAGTATGTCGCCAATCAAAATCCTAATTTTTTTGGTGATTCTAGGAGCTAAAATAATTATCATTTTCTTGATTTTTAGTCCCATGGGCTTTAGTTACCGAGTTATGAATTTTTGAAAATCTACGCTTTACTATAAGATTACATGGTTTGGATTGTTTTAACCTGGTTTGGATTGCTTTAACAATCTAATTTAACATTTTAAATTTTATTTAAATATATTAATTCTATTTAAACAAAATAAAAATCTATTTAAAATAAATTTAATTTAAAATTTTAAATAAAATCTAAATTAGCAATGTAATTTTATGGTAAAACGTAGATTTTCAAAAATTCATAACTCAGTAACTAAAGCCCAGTGGACTAAAAATCGAGAAAGTGATAATTATTTTAGCTCCTAGAATCACCAAAAAAATTGGGATTTTGATTGGCGACATACTCACTGTTGTGTCCCCTTGTTAGTATAAGACTGTAAAATTATACGTTTATTTATTTACGTTTATTTTATATCATTTTAATACCTTGATATACTTTTATTAGGTTAGTTCCAACCAGCCACTTTTGTACCGCACGAAACGGTTCAGAAACTGTTGATAACGGTTTTTTGCGCATGCGTGAATTTTGCACCGTTTGTTGTACTACAAAATAATTGCCAAGGTTGGAACGGATTTGTGACTGATTTCTGCACCAATATTTGAATCTGGGGTTTTGCCTACAAAATCACTAACGTGATCCATGATACCAACCTCTGTTATTATACATACATGCATAACACAAACATAAACATGACGAAGTTTTACAAGATTTTAAATATTTTATTTGCCTTTTGGTTTTTTGTGGATATTATGAATTCCGAATTTTTTGGTAAGTATAACGTTTACATGCTTTGACTGTTTAAAACATTTTGTATTATAAATACTACTACTGTTCATTTTGTCAAACTTTGAAAATAGTAAATAAAATAATAGTATGTATGCAATTGTAATACGATGATTTTTGTGAATGTTAAGTCTTATCATTTTTAACAATATTTATTTTTAAATAGGAGTAGCAGGGACGAGTGGGGCATTGACTCGTGTGATTGAGTGTGACCCATTAGTGGTCACAACCCCTAGGAATGACTACAAATAGAGTTAAAATGATTCAAAGACATTAATCCATTTATACAGTGGCGGCTCGTGGCAAATATTTTTGGGTGTTCTGCATTATAAAATTTTTAGTAAAATTCTAATCTGAGAAAAGATATTTTACTACCAAAATTTGTTAAACATTAATTAATTTTTTACTTGAATATAATTTATAATTTTTGATAAAACATATCTGTTTTTCATTACTTCGTCAGTATGTTTTTTATATTTATCCAATATGCGGAATATTTGTCTAAATTTACAAAAAGTTGGAAATTTTGAATTTTCAGTTGGAAAATTTAGGATTGCTCCTTCCTGAAAAAAGTTGGTTGGGCACGTCCCTGCCTTAAATAAATATTCTTATTGAATTGTCTCTTATATCGTTATACCGTGACTTTTGCCTTCCACTTCAATAATTAATTCAGGTTTAGGATGCTCCTGTTCTTTTATAGCTAATTTTTCTTGATAATTAAGTTTAGAAAACTTATTTTCGCATAATTTAAATATAATATTCATTTTTGAAAAAAAAACACAAAATTGCAACTTTTGATTGCTTTTAAATTAAATTAACACTAAGTAAGTACTAGATAATTCACCAACTGCAGCTTTAAAGCACTAAAACTAGTGAAAGCAATCGTTGCATTGATAAAAACAGAATAAAATGTTGTCCTTATCTTTGAAGAGCTGCAAGAAGTGCAGCACAATTTGTCATAATTTTAGCGTAGGAAATTATACGATATTATATCCGATATTATACGAAGCGTAAAGTTTTAAAGTTACGAAGTGTGATTTTCGATCACAGATCTGCGTAGTCCGCCAACGATTTTATAAGCATACCTTGTCTTGCATTTATGCTTTCATATTTATTTGGCCGACTGACTGACTCAAAAGCTCTGTTCGTTTGTATAAACTAACCTGAACCGAGCAAGTTAGTGCAAAATAATACTGCACAAACTTGGATAGTGACGTCATAGAAACGTGTTCAGTTCAAGTTAGTGCAAGACAAACGAACAGATCTAAACACTCGCAGCAGATTTATTTTTTACGATAATATTTATTATTTGCCGATTTCTTTTGGTTGTTCTGCAGCTCTGCAGCACTTACAGAGCAGCCGCCACTGCATTTATATATAAAAAATATAAAGCAAAACTTGGAACTTTAGAGGTCAAAAGTTCCAAAATGTTGTGGGAAAAAATTGCTAGAGCATTTAAGGATTGTAACATTACAGTTACTTTGAAGAACTGTTTGAATCGGTGGAGGGTTTGGAGAGGAATTATAAAAAATTTGTAGACAACCAAAACAAAACCGATAAGTTATTAAAATAATATTATAGGTCTATAATTACTTATGGAAATAAAATTCTAGGTCGGGGACGTAAATTTTTTGAATACAAAGAAGAAATGGAGGAGATTTTTGGAAAAAAAAAATTGTAATCTGGAGATACTTCTAGATAGTACTACTGTTGACAATACCACTGGAAGATCAAGAAGTGGAAGATCAAGAAGTAGAAGATCAAGAAGTGGAAGACGACATGGAGACGGTTCAAAGGCAGCAGGTGCTTCAAGTTCAAGAACGGACAAAACCGTTACGAAGAACAAGAACAAAAAAAAGTTTGTTTATTGGAGAAGGTGAGATTAGACAGGAAGTTGTTTAACGATGAACGGTTAGTAATCGAAAGAGGAAAATTGGAAGAAATTAAAAAAAGGAATCAATTTATCGAAGACAAACACAAAGAGAAATTAGAAGAACTTAAAATTAGAAACATGTTGTTGGAAGAACGAAATCGTTCATTGGAAGAAATTAATAAGTTACTAAAAGAAAACAACGACATTTTAAGAAATAAGTAAATTTTACTTTTTATTAAATTATAAAATAAATAAAGGTGCTAAAATTTTACTTTTTTTTATTTATTTTTTAAAAAGTTTACAACGAGTTTGCTATTCTATCTCTAATAACACGTGCACCCTCTTCATCATTTTTATCATTCTCATTTCCATTTGGATTTGCATGATCTACATTTGCTTCTTCTGTATCTTCCGTATTTGAAATGAAGTTGTCATCTATAGCTATATTATGGAGCACGCATGCTGCCCTAATAAAATGAACAGTCAATCTAATGTTTCTTAGCTTTACGTGGTACATTTGTCTAAACTTTTACTTTAACACCCCAAAACAATGCTCTATAACATAGCGATTCTTGGAGAGCTTCACGTTATAGTTACTTTGAATTCTGGTTAAATTGCCACGTTCTTTGTATGGAGTCAATAAATATTTTGTAGGGGATAACCACTGTCTCCTAAAATAAAGTATGGTCCACACTTTTCTTTTAAACTCGTACCAAGGGAAGAATTTCGGAATACCCTACTGTCGTGGACAGAACCTGGATATCCAACAAAAACATCTATTATTTTCATTTCGTGATTACACACGGCTTGCATCTGAAATAAAATAATTGTGTTTCACTAATTGTAAGTGTAATTTTGTAATTTTTTACCTACCTGAATGGAATAGTACCCTTTTCGGTTTATATATTAATCGGAATCATTTTCAGGCTTGTCAATCTTTATATGACGTCTATCAATTGCCCCGATCACATTTGGAAATCCATTCCTTCTAAAATATTCTTCGCTGATTGCTTTTTCAGCGTCATTTGGCCATTTTATGAATTCAGGTGACAAGTTGCTTAACAAGGATGTTAGACCCTTTATACCTTAATTCTATTTACCGAACTAATAGTTATATTAAACCGATCACCAGCTTCTCGATAACTTGCCGTCTGATGGCCCATATACCATAAATAGATTAGTACCTGAAATTAAATTAATTATTAATTTCATATTGAAAATATCACATTTATTACTTACTTGATGTAAAGCTGGTATGTTTCCAAACTGTCCATAAACATTATGAAAATAAGGGCTTCCTTCGAACTTCTCCGTTATTTTATTAACTACTTCCCTTCAGAGTCTGAAATGTTCAAAAAACACTTCCTCGGAATACTGTGGAACGATTTCTACTGAAATTATAGTTATGTTAACAACTTTTCATGATACCTTTTAAGCAGTTAAAAACAAATGATGGCATTATACTCGAATACAAACAATAATAAATTATCCTTTTACCTAAATAATTTTGGTTTCTTATTTTCTTCTGCGGTTGAATAACTTCAAACTCCTCATCACTGCTTTCCATATCGAATAAAACATCCGTATCACTCATATTTTAAAATTTTCTTTAAATTTTTCACAATTGTTATTTATACAACATAACTTTTAACCTTGCTTTATATGAACAGAAAATTATTAAATTACACCAACCTAAAAATGACAAATATTTAATCACATGACAAAATAGTTAATGCGCATGTTAGTACAACGATTTTCATTTGGTAACTACTTCAGACCAAGTATCGAAATGATCGTTTCGAAACCGTACAATAAACAATCACAAGTTCTGTTGGAACGCGCACCTGAGCGTCCCACAAACGGTTCACAAACCGTGCACTACCGCTTGGAACGCTTATAAGCTATTGCGCATGAGCGAGACGATCCCGGGGATGGTTTCTACGCCGGTTTTAACGAACCTATTGTAAACTTGAGGGTTTTTAAGTTTGAACCAAGCAGCACGTAAAAATAATAAATATTGTGGTAAGTCTTCTCCATTACTTGAAATTATACACAAGAAGTGGTTTACTGGTTTACGTTGTAGAAAAACAAACTAGGATGATGCCCTCCGGTCAGGTCGCCCGAATGAGATAATCACACTAGAAATCGTGCAGATTATCCATGACATTGTCTTGGAGGATTGTTGAGTGAATTTACGTAATATAGCCAACAGTATGGAAGTATCTCATATGAACGAGTTTTTAATATTTTGCACGATCATTTGCATATGAAAAAATTCCCAACAGCGTGAAAGTTTCCCAAGACAATTTGCAGTTATTTCAACGCAATCCCGATGAACTCTTGCGTAGATTTATTATTGTGGATAAAAATTAAATCTACTACTACATACCAGAGACAAAACAGCAATTAAAGTTAGCGGCAGTGCCCCAAAGAAAGCAAAAACAGTTTCCTCGGCTGAAAAAGTGATGGCTATAGTTTTTTGGGATTTACGTGGAATAATTTCCATCTATTTTCTAGAAAAGAGGAAAAAAATAAATGAAAAGTACTACGCATCTTTGTTAGAACCAATAAACCAATACATTCTAACACGTTCACACTTATTAAAGAAAAAAGTTTACTTTTATTGCAACAATGCCCCTGCAAATTGCAACAGCAAAGCTAGTAGAGTTACACTACGAAGTACTTCCGTATCTCTCGTATTCACCAGATCTAGCTCCTAGTAACTTTTTTGTTTTTAAATATCAAGAAATGGCTTAGCGAAAAAATTTTTGAATCAAATTTGGAGGTCATACAAGAAACACAGTCTTATTTTAAAGGTCTCAAACAATCATATTATATCAATGGTATAAAACGGCTAGAACATTGTCTTGTCAATTTGAAAAATAAATAAGAAGAAATTCTAAAAATATATGTCCTTATTTCATTTTTACTTGACTTATCAATACGCCCTCGTAGTATTCATAAATGAACAAATAAATGTTGATACACATTTAACAGTTAGGTACTTGTGTTTTTAAAGACAAGACAAAATGTCATGGTGAACCGTTACTAATGCGCATGTGCAACTGTTTGAACTTTTATCTCTTTTATTCCGAACCAACTTGTTTACATTCTTTAAAATTGAATGGCTTCTTAAAAGAATTTTATTAATATAAAGAAATATTACACAAAGCGAAAAAAATTATGTATTTATTTTCAGGGATAATCATTTTCATATTATATTTTTAACATTTAAGCAGGCTATTTAATATTAACAGGTATAAAAATTCAAACTTAGAAACTTTTTAAATTGTTCCAGAAACAGCCTTAACAGGTAACAATTCATTTTATACATACATGTTTCTGAAACAGTTTGAAAAAGTTTCTAAGTTTGAATTTTAACCTGGTAATATTATATCGCCTACTTAAATGTTTAAAATATGATATGAAAATGATTATCGCTGAAAATAAATAGTTTTTTTCTATTTTGCGTCTAAAACAAAGTTATTTCGATACGCAATCGCGTATCGAAATGGACCCTATTATGAAACGCAATTTTTTGTTTTATGAGGTTGATGACAGAAACGTCATTGAAAATTAAAACAAATAATGTCATTTTAAATCAAATTAAAAATCTGCAAATTTGTGTTAAACATTCTAATTAACTGTAAATTAGAGGCAATAATAAAGAAAATTCTTAACTGCAAGTATAATTTCGTTTATTTAAACTTTTGTGCAATGTCTTAACCTGTAAATTTTTGACACAAAGTTTCAAAGTTTTCAAATTTGTTTCAAATGTCAAATGTGTTACCAATCAACTTAATAATAAAACAAAATTTCAAATTAACTATAATAATTATACAGACACATTTTTTTAATTTTATACCATAAAAATCCAAAATAGAAAAATTGTATAAAGAACTCGTTTCATAATCATTTTTATTGCACTTATCTTTTAGAAAACTCCCCGCTTCGCGGCTCGTTTTCTAAACAGATTTCGTGCAATAAAAACTTCAATTATGAAACTCGTTGTTTAATATACTATTTTTTCGCTTTGTGTAATATTTCTTTTTATTAATAAAATTCTTTTAAGAAGCCACTCAATTTTAAAGAATGTAAACAAGTAGTTGATTCGGAATAAAAGAGATAAAAGTTCAAACAGTTTGCACATGCGCATTAGTAACGGTTCACCATGACATCTTGTCTTGTCTGTTTTTAACGGCTATGGATGGCTCTTTATAAAGTTACGGATTTCATCGTCAATTGTGATAATATTTTCAATTCCTAATAATTAGAAAATATTAAATATATTTTTATAATCGTCACATTAAAAATACAATTATTTTTTTAAATTTCGATCTTATTTGATAATTTATTATGAACGGAAATAAAACTAATAAAAAAATAAGCCACGGCAGTGGAGTGATGTGATCGCTGATTGCGTTACGAGCGGAAATTCTGAGTTCAAATCTCGAACGCATCAGAATTTCTTAGCTCGGCCTTCTAATGGACATTCTCACGCCGTGGTGAACCAAAAAAACCCGACCAAAAAACAAAATACCCATACTAAGAAAAACATAATAACGAACAAAAAACATTGAAGAAATTAAAAAATAAGTGCTAATAATCTAGTAGTTGATGCACTATAAAATATATCCCCAGCAGCAGGGGTAAAAAGAAAGAACTAAAAAATAAAATTTAAAACTTATATTAAACTTACCTATATTAATGTATTTAATAGTATACCTACTACTAAATCGTTCAAAACAATTTTAATATAAATTGCAACATATATGACATGTTTTCTGCTATTTGATAAATATGTTTAGCTGGTATTATGTGTTGGATGTATTTTGTAATAATTGAAACTCATCTTTTTAAAGCATTTATAATTTTACTTACAAATTGCGTGGGGTAAACTAGCAAGCATAAGAGGAGTGTCTTAAAGAATTATAGAACAGAACTGTTTTGTCTATAAAGGTGTGAAATGTAATAAATATAATGTCATGATATTTATTGAGGGTTGAATGAAAAGCGGTCTAATTTAGACCTAATTGATTAATTTTATCTATTATTATACATTAATATAAACCTAAAAAACTTGATTCTCAAACCCCACATTGAGTCTATTTGATTCAAAATGGAAATTAATTTAAAATAAATAGTAGTTCAGTGGTTTTAGCATTTTTTGGGTTTTAAAATAAAATTATAGTTACTGGTTATAATGTATTGTAAGGCAATTTATTATTACTCAGACAATATTATACCATATTATACCCACCTTAGACCCGAGCATAGGAGATTAACATGATAATTGAGTATTTTTAGGATTCTAATTTCCCACTGTGAAGGATAAGAATAAAAATTGTATCAATCAAAAGAGATTGTTTTTTGTTGTATTTTATTGAAATTATAATAAGCCATTTTTAAAAAATTAGACTTTTTTAGATTTTTAGAACTAAAATATGAAACAATGAAGTACAGTGGGGCCCGCTTAATGTGATCACATCGGGACTTGAGGTTTTTGATAACAATAACCGATTGATAACAATAAACGAAAAAAATTTTTATTGCTTATTTATTAGTATGTACTACATCTACAATAATTAATTAATAATAGTCACTCATTGTGAAGCTTTTTATGTATTTAAACGACGGAATTCATAATAAACATAAAAATGTAATGTGATATCACATATTTTGTGAGTGTGATAGAAAGAATCACACGGTGGGTTTATTTACTTCCACTCTATCTTTAAAAAAAATTAACCATAGGGAAATTTTCTTGCTAACACCTGACTTTAAATTATGTAGGTGACTTTTGCACAATATAAAAAAATGCTTGTAACTGAAATTCAACTCCTTTGCTCGTGAGAGAAAATAATTTTAAGAATAGTTGGTTTTTTTTGAATTTGAAATTTTTGAATTGAATAGTTGGAAAAGTTGGTTTATCATAGATGTCGCAAATATAATTTTAAATTCGTTAATTCGGTATTTTTAAGGTTGTTAAGAATGGCGGCGAGAATAAGTTGTGGTGGGCACTCTGTCCTATGCATGGACTTAGAAAGATAGGACCCGCAACTCCCTACCTGAAAGCTTAAAATTTGCGAGCTCTTAACCGTATGGGTTCATCACTTCTACCGCTAGGATCGCTGAATTCCTGTTCCAGAAATACGATTTAAATTCAAATTGAAAATTATTAATTAAACCAATATATGAAAATAAAACATTAAAGATTGAAAATATATTATGTATTAAAAACAGTAATGCATTTTTCATACATGTACGTGCACTTTTATTCAAACTACAAAGGATTAAGTTCGGTAAAGAAATTTGACAGCTGTCAATAACGCGCATGCTTGGAATAGTGATAAAAATTCAAAGAAATTTTTTTTAAATAATTGAAATTATATAATTTCTTATTAAATAGTACGTATTTTATTATTTAAAAAAACTTTATATGTATGAAAAAGTAAGTTTTGTAATGAAAATAATTTGAAAATAAAATATTCAAATGAATATTTTGGAACAGGAATTCAGCGATCCTAGCGGTAGAAGTGATGAACCCATACGGTTAAGAGCTCGCCATTTTAATCCTAGTTGCTGGTCCTATCTTTCTAAGTCCATGGTCCTATGCTAAATACATAAGATGAAGTAGGATAAAAGTATCCATTGCCAATTTAGGTTTGTAACTTTGCTAGAAGTGTGAATTATCCTTGTTAAAAAGAAAGAAACGGAACGATACAAATACGATTTATTAATTTAGTTGTATATGCAACACGTTATACACTGCGTGTACACTGTAACAAAATTTGTGACATATTAATTATGTATTGTAATTAAATCAATTTCAACACAGAAATAAGTCAAATTTAGACGCAATCCACTTACAAGCTCACACATTTAATGAATCAAATTTATACCTGTACCTTGTAAGCAAATTGAACGTTGTAATAATAAATTAATCTGAAATAAAATTGTACAAATAACCAAGAAATAATTGTTTAATTCAAGTTTCGCGCCGAACTGTAATTAATCACGTAAGTAGCAACTGAACGCACCCATAAAGAAATACGGTAATTTATAGTGTCGAATGCACACAAAACGTGGTGATCGAAAACATTCTAATAAAGTTATTTATAAAGCCGAACAAGTTAAACTAATAATTAAAATTGTTCTCTTTGTGCTTTTAATTATTCGATGTGTGTCCAATGTGACCGAATAAAATTTGTATACAAAATTCTTCAGCATAAAAACGTGGTATGTAAAGAAATGTGATTGTGATCCATAACCTCTACTGATATTCAATTTGTAGATGAATTATGATGGAATCGCGCAAATTAATATAATTCAATCATTAATTACCATAATGAAGTCTTCCTATGGCCATGTACAAGCTGGATAATTTTACATCTTGGATTATCAACAAAATGGCGGGTTGGTGTTAGGTCATATCCAAATCAACAGATATATCTCGTTTCCAAATTTTCACTCTATGAACCAAAATTCCATCACACTATTGTCATTGCGCTGACAATTTACTTAAAAATAAACTCATTGCTTTACAAACTCGCAAATTGTTAAATTTATCTTCTTCTTTAACTGAATGAATTCAGCCTAAGCCTAGGGCTTGTTATTTCCAGCCACTGCTTCGTTTCCTCGGCAGTGCTAGATCTATGAGCATATAAATTGTTTAACGTCCGATCGGTAGTTTGCTAGACTTGCCTACAGACGAGCCTGTAACCCTGGTTTTTATGTTAATGATGGCAATTCATTATCCCAGGAGGACCACCGGCTTAACGTGCCTTCCGAAGCACGGAGACGTCATAAGAAAGTTTTCCCTTCTCCGGATTTGAACCCGGTACCTCGCTTTCGCAGTTGATCGCGTTACCTGCAAGGCAAATGACCGTCGTTAAATTTATCAAAACACCAAATTATAAAATATCGTGGTTGAGTTGACGACTTCACACACCATCATCGTCTGTCAGCAACTAACTTCCTTCTTTGGAGAAAATTTTGGAATTTTATTACTTCCTGTCCTTTTTAGGTTTTTGGAAATCGTGTCCGATGCTTATTGGTCAATTCAGCCAGCCAAATTTGAAATTTTAATCAAAAATAAAATGTTACCAATTTCCTCCAATATTTAAATTGCATGTAATACCATCTAGACTGTTCAGCACAAATCATAAATTACAGCTCGCTTTATACGCACTCACTTTTATTTAAATGGTACACAGTGTAAACAATACAAAAAAAATTAATTAAACAAACACGTTGTCTAATTTGACTAATTTAATTTTTTTTAGGTTTTCGGACAATTTTCCACCTAGAAAATTCCGTTTTTGGCATACCACACTATCGGTACAATAATTGAAAACAAATCCCCTTTCATTCGTCTAAGTAAAACAGAAAATCTCAAATTCGAGAAAAATATTATAATGGATTTTTAATTGTGGAAATTTTAAATTTATCAAAATGAAATTACACAACAATATATAATATGATGTAGTGACCCGTGGTAATTACCAATTTGAGAATTTCCACAATTAAAAGTTGAATTTAATACTTTCTTGTTTTTGAGTAATTTTTATTTTAATTTACTCGGACGAATGGTTGATTTGTATTCAGTTATTGTACCTATTGTTTGGTACGCTGAAAACGAGATTTTTATGAGTGGAGTATTGTTCCAGAACCTGAGAGAAATTAAATTAACCAGATGTGACGACGTTTTATTTAATTAAATTTTTTTTTGTATTGTTACTTTACTTACCTTTTTAAAACGAAAGTGAGTGCGTACGAAGAGACCTGTAATTTCGTGATTTGTGCTAATTGAACTAGATGGTGTTGGAAGCAATTCAAATTTGAATTAAATTGGTAACATTTAATTTTTTTGTAAAATTTTCAAATTTGGCTGGCTGAAATGACAAATCGGCATGAGACACGATTTTCCAAAAACCTGAAAAGGACAAGAAGTGAAAGATTTTGGTGCGAGAAAGGATTACTGACTGAGAAGCGAAGGCATAAAGTAGTGAACTAGAGGAGAAAATAAATGCTCGATGATTTTTTGAAAACGTAGCGATTTGAAAATAAATTGTGAATTATGATGGCATGTAATGTTAGTGAAGTGTCAGCATAATGAAAATTATAATTTGTGGAAGATTGGATTATGGAATGTAAAATTTGGGAAATTTACCTGATGAACTGGAATGATGGTCGTTCATTTTATGAAATCTCATCACGATTTATCCACTTATAATTGAATTATTTGAAGTCATCCATACGGTAAATAGAATTTGAATTCTTTTATTTTTCGTTATTTCAACATTATTTATCTAGAATTTGAAAATTATGAGTTTGAAGAATTTGAGGTTATACACGAAACACGCTTTTTCAAACATAGAATCTTCGTTTATAACAAATTAACTTCACATTTGTACCAATTTTAAAGCACTGTTACAACTATTTAATTATTGGATTAATTTCGTTCGTTGTTGTAAATTACTTTATTACGATGATTTCAATTAGCTCGTGTAGTGCATGTTCGTCATTACAAACTACTGTTGCTACCGATAGCTGCGTTCAGCTGTGAATTACGCGTTCAATTACAGGTCGGCGCGAACATTTAAATCAAACAATTTTAATTTATTATGTGCACAATTATTTTTATTTTCAGATTGTTTAGTATTTACAACATACGATTTATTTACAAGTTATAGTTATAAATTTGAAATAGTACATGTGTGAACATGTGAATAGATCACGTCAATATCTGGTTTATTTTATTGTTGAATTTGATTTAATTACAAAAATTTCGTTTTTATTTGTATTCAAGACATTAATTAGTACCAACATTCGTCTAAGTAAATTTTTGTTAATGCCCTGCATAATTTTCTTTTATTTACTTGTAGAAATTTTAAAATCTCTATTGAACTCGCTCTTTGGGAGAGTCTTATATTGCAAACTCCGACAAATTGGGCACGGACCTTAAAGTGTTGTTCGTCAGAACACGACATCTTTTATTTGGCGCCCAACGTGGGGCTGCAAAAACGTCAACGTGAGGCTCTAAAAACTAAAACGTGGATCTATTCAAACGAAAATAGTTCGTGCGCATACAACTTTTATTTGGAAACGAACGTGGGTCTCTCGAGAGTTAGTTGTAGGAAATTTCAAAAATAATAAGGGGATTAATTGAAACAAATAAAAATTTTTTTTTTTTTTTTTTTTATTGACATCCTATAAATTTACAATCTGTTTAACAACAACATTTAGTAAATGGTTTAGCTTTTATATTGACAGAAGAGGTTAAGTCCATTGACTTTACCATCATACATCATTACTTATATTACAAATATTATGCAAATCTACTTGGAAGATCCCACAGGTGATTTCTTTTTAGTCTACGCTGTGTGTTGTTTATAAGAAGGTCCGTTGCCAGCTTATTTGGGTGGTAACTTAGTTTGTCTTTATATTTTTCACTGTGCACTTTTATTACCTCTTTCACTGTTTTCATTTCTAAGTCTTTGTGTATGACATCATTTGGTACGTACCACGGTGCGTTTACGATGGTGCGAAGCACTTTCGACTGGTATCTTTGGAGGATCTCAATATTTGAATTGCTTGCTGTTCCCCACAACTGAATTCCATATGTCCATATGGGTTTTATAATACATTTATATAACAGTAACTTGTTTTCTACTGTTAACTTTGAATTTCGACCTATGAGCCAGTACATTTCTCTAAACTTAATACCAAGCTGTTTCCTTTTGGACCAGATGTGCTTCTTAAAAGTGAGACGCTTATCTAGGTGCATACCAAGATACTTCACATCGTCAGCCTGTGGTAATGTGCTACCATTTAATGTTATTGGTGGACAATTATCTCTCTTTGTTGTGAAAGTAATTTGTACAGACTTTGAGTCGTTTGGTCTTATACGCCATCTCTTTGTCCACTTCTGGTACATATCTACACTTTCTTGTAGGTGAGCAGAGGCTTGATCTTTATTTTTATGAGAAGACATTATTACTGTGTCGTCTGCAAAGGTGGCGGTTGTCGTATACTCTGTTGTTGGCATGTCTGCAGTGTACAGCAGATAAAGTACTGGCCCCAATATGCTACCTTGTGGTACCCCCGATTTTATTGGGTAGAGATTTGAGTATGATTCCCCATATCTGACTCGAAACATTCTGTCCATAATGTAAGACTCGAGGAGCAAATAGTATTCAGGCAACAATTGCTTAATTTTCATTAATAAGCCTTTATGCCAAACTTTATCAAAAGCCTGGGAGATGTCTATAAATGCGGCTGTGCAAAATGTTTTATTTTCAAGGCTTTCATTTATTTTTTCCACCACACGGTGTACTTGTTCGATAGTGGAATGGTGCTTTCTAAAACCGAACTGATGGTCTGGTATTACATTCTTATTTAACAAAATTGGCTGGATTCTCTTTAGCAACAATCTCTCAAGCAACTTCGACATTATTGGCAAGAGGCTGATCGGTCTGTATGAAGTGGGTTCTTGAAGCGGTTTACCAGGTTTTGGTAACATGATTATCTCCGCCACCTTCCATTGTGCTGGGAAAACATTTAAGCGAAGAGCAGCATTAAATATGTAAGTGAGCAATCTCATGCCGTTTTCTGGTAACTCTTTTATAACCTTACCAGTGATGAGATCATATCCTGGCGCCTTTTTAGGATTTAAGTGTGATTTAACGACCTTTATGACCTCTTTTAGCTTGAACAATTTGTTTTTCTTACAACGAGGCTCTTCTCTTTCTTCAACGTTGTTCACCTCGATTTCTTCTTGATACGGTGGAAAGGGTTGAAAGACACTTGTCAGATGTACTGCAAAAACTTCCGCTTTTTCTTGGTCGCTTCTTGCCCATTTGCCATCTGTCCCTTTAATCGGCGGTACAAAAGTTGTTGGCCTCTGCAACTTCCTGACAGCTTTCCACAGTGAGTAATCTGTCGCTTCCGTTGGTGATAAGTTTTCTAGTTAGCTTTGGATAGATTTGTTTTTAAGGTCATTTAGAAGATATTTAAGTTTTTCAGTTAGTTGATTTAGTTTAGTTTTATCATTTGGATGTCTAGTGATTTGCCATCTTTTTCTAATTTTTCGTTTTTCTGCAATAGCTTCTTTTACTTTGGGAGGACATTTTACTTCGTTTGTAGGAGTGTGTGTTAGAGTAGACAGCCAGGCAGCGTTTTGGATAGCAGTTGTTAAGCTTTCGACTGCGACAAAAAGATCAGCTTCCGATTTTAGTGGTATTGACAGGTCTATGTTTTCATTTACCAGGGTTTTATAGGAATCCCAATCGGTGTATTTGTTGCATAATGATAGTGGTTTATTTTTGTTTGCAACAGTAGATCTAAGTTCAATCAAGACTGGTGAATGATCCGACGATAGGTCAAAACAAGGGCTCGCCTCCAGGTAACTTCTTGCAATTCCTTTTGTAATGCATATGTCTAGAACGTCTGGATTTTTATTTCTATCCGTTGGCCAGTAAGTTGGGTGTCCTGTTGATAAATAATCAAGATTAGATTTTGGTAATATTTTAAAAAGTACTCTGCCTCGCGGATTTGCTATTCTGGAACCTCATTGTTGATGTTTTGCATTGTAGTCTCCTGCTGCAATAAATCTGCTACCAAGTGTTTTGAAGAATTCGGTGAAATCGTCTTCCTTAATTTTATGTTTGGGTGGGCAGTAGACCGCTGAAATCGCCATGGGACCACTCAACTCCTCGATCATGATACTTGCAGCTTGTATATGTTCTTGTTGGTATTTGGGCAGCTCATAATGTCTTATTAAACTTTTGATGATGACTGCAGCGCCACCATGTGCTGTACCATCCGGGTGGCGTGAGTGGTAGGTAGAGTAGTTTGGAATTCTTAGGTAGCTCCTATTTGTAAAGTGAGTTTCTGACACCAGCATGATGTCAATTTTTTGGTTTATAATAAAATGTAATAACTCTTGTCCATGTTGGGACAAGCCGTTGGCATTCCATATTGCTATATTTGTGGAGAACAACATTATGGCATTTTAGACACTAGTGTCATTAAAATTGTTAGCATCTGATCCATTTTATTCATAAGTGTAATCATCATTTTTTCCATGGTGTTTGTGGTTGTTGACTGTGTATGTTGTTGGCTGTTGTTTGAATCGTGGTTTTGTCTTGATCCACTTGCTATGTTTGCATACGAAATTTTTGGGTAGAAAGTTCTTATTTGTTGTGGGGGTGGAGGGGGAAAGTTTGGTGTTGGTGGATCAATTTGTAGAGAGTATTGTTGTTTGGGCCTTAATGCTGGAAACTTCCTTTCTCGAATTTCTTTATAGACCGTGCATCCCTTATAGTTGGCTGGATGTTCTTCTTCGCATAATACACATTTTGCTTTTCCCCCTTCTTTGGTGCAATCATTGGTGAGATGGTTTTTGGCACACTTAACGCATCTAGGCTGGCGGTTACAGTAAGTCTTTGTATGACCGTAACGCTGGCATCTTGTGCATTGTACTACTCCGCGCTTGTGTAGAGGTGGTTCAATTACCACCACCGTATTTAATAATCGTTCAATTTCGTAAATATTTTTATTATTAACATTTGGTAACAGTTCCACAAGATGCATAGACAAAGGACACCTTGTTGTTTTTTGCAACATGTTCGTTATACGTGCTACTTTATGACCTTTTGCTTCAAGTGCTTGACTAATATTGGTCAGCTCAGTTGAAAAATGAATACCTTTTATAACCACTCTGAAATTTCGTTTTTCCTTTAATTGAAAAGTATGATTTTCCACCTTATTATGATTTAGTGCTTTTAGTATTGTTGTATAATTTTCTCCAGTTTGTGGTTGAATTTTGGTGTTTTCCCTTCCGATCATTTTTACGCTATAACCATCCTTTGCTACTTCATTTAGAATTTTTTCTAACGGTCGAATATCTTGAACGTATGGTATGAATATTGGTGGTGGTTTTATCTGTTTTGGTTTTGGTTCGCTTTCTTCCTTTTCTTCTTCTAAAATATCAATAATTGGTTGAAATCGATTTTTTGTGTTTATTTGTAATGCTTGGTTGGACACACTACCGTATTCTGTGATACGTTTTTGTTTAACTTGTCTAATTTCTTGTTCTGGTGAACTTCTTCTGTGTTTCCTAGGGTTTACTCGTTGCCACGGAGGGCTTATATAATCATCTTCTACCGATTGTTTTTCCATGGTGTTTAAGTTACTTTGATCCTTCACGTTAGAATTTTCAATAGTTTGTGATAAGTTTGAGGTTATGTTCTCACTGCACTTAGGGCAGCTCCATCCTTCGACAATTCCGCCGTTGTTTATTTCCGTTAATGTTTCCGATTGTTTAGTATTTACAACATACGATTTATTTACAAGTTATAGTTATAAATTTGAAATAGTACATGTGTGAACATGTGAATAGATCACGTCAATATCTGGTTTATTTTATTGTTGAATTTGATTTAATTACAAAAATTTCGTTTTTATTTGTATTCAAGACATTAATTAGTACCAACATTCGTCTAAGTAAATTTTTGTTAATGCCCTGCATAATTTTCTTTTATTTACTTGTAGAAATTTTAAAATCTCTATTGAACTCGCTCTTTGGGAGAGTCTTATATTGCAAACTCCGACAAATTGGGCACGGACCTTAAAGTGTTGTTCGTCAGAACACGACATCTTTTATTTGGCGACCAACGTGGGGCTGCAAAAACGTCAACGTGGGGCTCTAAAAACTAAAACGTGGATCTATTCAAACGAAAATAGTTCGTGCGCATACAACTTTTATTTGGAAACGAACGTGGGTCTCTCGAGAGTTAGTTGTAGGAAATTTCAAAAATAATAAGGGGATTAATTGAAACAAATAAAAATTAAAATGGATAATATAACAGGGGATAATCCATCGGGAGACATTTTTTACCAAGATGAGCAAAATGTGCCAGGGGAAGAGATAGCACCTGAGACTAGGAATGAGTCAGTTAGGGAGTTAGAACAGGAGGATGTAATGGGTTCACCTGGGATGACAAGTACGCTGTGTGATTCTAAACAAAAGAAAGAAGAAACAGATCATAAGATAAAAATGATGTTAAAAAATTTAACGACTCAAATGACTGGGATGGACAATAAATTTACTGGAAACTTTACATCATTACAAGGGGAAATAAAAAATAATAATGTTCAATTAACTGAAATAGAAACAAGATTAAATAATAATATTAAAGATAGGGTAAGACGGGGTCAAACGGACACGGGGGCAAACGGACATTTACTAAGAAAAAAAGGCGTAAGTTTTTTCAAAGATGTTGCTCAGTCGCTACTGCGGTAGCACTAGTGACGTTGACATGTGAGATTAGTAATACGAAAGTAATCCGTTAAATATTTTTCAATTTAAAGCTGTTTTTGTACTTTAAAACTGAAGAGTAATAAAAAATGTAAGTGAAATTAACGTTATTGTTAAATTTTTGTAATAAATTGTTTAGAATCTAAGTATTTTAGTAAAATATTTAAAATCTGTAAATTAGGCCAATTCAAACTACGTGTCTTTGGTATTGTTGCCACTTAATTTCATTTTCGTATTATGAATTTTTACTTTGATTTCGAATTTAAAAAAAAAAATTTGCAATTTGGGGCAAACGGACATATTGATTAAGGGGCAAACGGACAGTACATTTTTTATGATTCCTTAATAATTGTTATACAATGATGGTACGGAACCGAATTAGAACTTTGAAGAGGTGCTCGTGGAGTTTAGAAAATATGATTCTTGCCTTAATTGCTGTAAAAAAGAATAAAATGGCTCTTATACAGCTGCCAAGTTATAGTGTTCCACGCAATACACGAGAAGACGTGTAAAAAATAACGAAAAATGAAGAAATTTGGTCAGCATACTATTTTACCTACAAAAACATACAACAAAGTTTTGAAATGATCGCCTCGATATCAAGTTTATTAAAAAATTCTGCAAAGAAAAAGACGAGCAAATACAAGTAAATCTAAAGTAGGTACTAACCGATTTAAATTTTATTGAAGATTTAATAAAAATAGTTATTAATAGAAGAAAAAGTATTAAAAAAGACAGAAGTATTGAAATCTTCCAAAAGAAAGAAAATGTTACTTTTGCGAAGTATGTATACAAGAGTGTATAAAAATGATGAGGAATGGGTGCAATGCATTACATGCAAAATTATGGTTTCATGTACATACACTGCACTAATAATGACGATGATCCATACTTTCTATGTGTTAACTGTGCAAGTGATTCGGACTAAAAGTGCGAATTCAGATTTTTATAACGTGTATAAATCTTATGTCCGTTTGCCCCCGAGTGTGGGCAGACGGACATTTCCACCTTATGTTTGTTTTAGTCTTACTTTTCAAAAACTGTTTTTATTTTTTTACCTTAAATGCCATCATTTGCTAACTTATTAACGGTATTATCAAACCAAATAATTATTTCTTAAATATTATGTTGCTTGTAATAAATATCACTATAAAATCCACTGGAGTGTCCGTTTGATCCCGTCTTACCCTAATCGAACACAAATAACACAAAATAATATTCAATTAACAGAAATGGAAACTAGGTTAAAAAATGATATTAATGAGGTTAAAGTCAAATTAATGGTTTTAGATGAGATTGAACAAAACCTAATCACTATAAATAAGAATAATAGCTTGGATCTGGAAAAGGTAGTTGAAATTGGGTTAAATTTAGATCAAGATGATGAAATTTCAGTACCTACGATCACAATAGACAATTTAAACATAAAAGACCAGGAGATAGAGAAAGTTTGCAATCAAATTAATGAAGTAGGTCAAGCTGTTAAGATAAGGGAAGAAAGTTTGATTATTGAAAATTGTACTATTGATAATAAAAATTTAAAACCAATAATTGCAACAGAGGGTTTTGTAATTAATAATTTTTGTGATAAAATTGATAAAAATAAAATCTTAGGTACAAGTATAAAAATGGTAAAAATTTTCACGCGTAAGGAAATTAGAAAGATGCGAGGGAGAAAGTTAAAGATAAAAAAAAAATTAAAATTTCTAAAATACTCGAAGATAAATCAAACTAAAAGAACTAAATTTAAATTTATTCTAAAGAGGAAGCTTTAGCCGAACTACAAATTTCTCAGGTGAATGATGAGCTGGATGAACAGCAACAAAATTTATTTTCATATCAAACAAATGATAAGGAAGACAAGTATGCAAATTTAGGATATTTTATTAAACAAAATTTTGAAATTTTTGATAAAAATAACAGTGACAAAAATTCAAAATTGGTCAAATTAGTGATTTTTGGAAAAGTAATTTCTTGCACGAAGAAAGATGCAGGAAAGGGATGGTTGTGTGCTGTGTTGAAGTGGGCCTATCGCAGAGTGCTATGGAAACAAATTTGTAAATAAATCTCAAATTGATAAAGATCAGGACAAATTAAAATTAAAGACAATTGCAATTAACATGGATTTTGATAAAAGTTTAAGATATTAGTAAAATTTGTAAATTAGGATTTGTAAATAATATGATTATTTGATTAATTAAATTTAGAAGTTAGCTTTTAAGATAAGTAAAATTTAGGGGATGGTTTAGATAAATTAAATTAAAATTAAGATTGTAAATTTGATGATATTGATAACATAAAAATTATAAATTATGAGTAGTACAGCATCAAAATTTTCCTGAAAATTCATTGTAATAAATAGTTAAAACTCAAAACATTGGTGGAGTAAAAGGGTTTTAACTAAGGCTGGGAATTTTTAACATTTTTGTATTCGAATATTCGTTCAACAAATTACTAGAATATTCAAATTATTCGAATATTTAGATTATTCGAATATTTTAATTATTCGAATACTCTGATTATTTGAATATTCAAATTATTCGAATATTCTGATTATTCGAATACTCTGATTATTCGAATACTTAGATTATTCGAATACTTAGATTATTCGAATACTCAGATTATTCGAATACTCAGATTATTCGAATATTCGATTATTCGAATATTCGATTATTCGAATAGTCGATTATTTGAAGAAAATATTCGAATAATTAATTTAAATAGAATAAATTCGACTATTCATTTCACCTGTCAGCTGTCAAATGAGGACCAATAAAAATGTTGGATGTCAGGTTTTATGGCCAACGAAAATGAAAGTACAATGCTTATATAATAGTAAATATTTTGTAAATTGGTAATACCAGGGCAAGTTTTTGACACCAAATGCAACTTTTTTTACGAGTCGTAAACGGTCTGAAATCAACGAAAAATTGTATTTTAATTGCATATAGTGAATAATAAGGGAGTTTTAAGCGCAACTTTTCACGTTACCGCAACTTTCCACATATTTGCAGCTTCCCTACAACTTTTACAAATTACAAGTTAAATAAATTTTTTTTTTCAATTTTTTCCTGAATTTTTAATTTACATAAATCTTAAGCCCGTTATGAGCAGCAAATGGTAACTAACCAATAAAACGCACGTGTTAGTATCCATCGGACGCTTTTTCTATTGGTTAGTTACCATTTACATGTAAATTTTATGTAAAATTATGCATCGTGTCATACGGGGTTTGAATGCAACAATAGAATTGCCCTAGTAATAACTTTAATCAGGATTAATACTTAATCCGGCTAATACTTACTCGGGATCAAAGATTATAATTTAGAGAAACCCACCAATTAGATTGATTAATTATAGGTTTATTTGGATATTTGAATAAATATCTCTCTATATCAAATTACTCGAATACTTCAATTATTTGAATATTCAAATTAATCGAATATTCACATTAATCGAATATTCAGATTAATCGAATATTCAGATTAATCGAATATTCAAATTATTTGAATATTCAGATTAATCGAATATTCAAATTATTCGAATATTCAGATTATTCGAATATTCAGATTAATCGAATATTCAAATTATTCGAATATTCAGATTAATCGAATATTTAAATTAATCGAATAATTTGAATAGTGCTGTTGAGAAAATATTCGTATTCGAATATTCGAATACTCGATTAGTTGATTATATTCGATTTTGATTCCCAGCCTTAGTTTTAACAGGGTACTGAGTAATTTTAATAAATAAAAGTTTTTCTGAAAATAAAGTGGGAAATTTACAACCAGTTTAATAATAAAAATTGATATCGTATTAAGCAATAAAATTGAAGAATTGATAATAAGACTGATGATTATCCAAAGAATTTGTTACTATGAGATTTTGAAATTTAATAATTTTAGGGGTTTATTTAAAATGGGGAAAATTTTATGAAAAATGTAATGAAATTAAAGTGAATTGATATGAAATTTATAAATGATTAATTGGGTAATAATATAAAATGATTAAAGTAATTTGAAAAACATAGTGAAGGATTTTAGTAAATGTGAGTCAGTTGAAAATTAATGATCAGTGATATTGCAAGGTACGGGAAAATTTAGAATTGTTAAATATCCACAAGGGAAAAGCCAATTTTGATAAATTAGGAGGTAATTTGTGAATTTGAATTCTGTCAGTTTTGAGGATTAATTTGAAAGTTACATAATACAAGGGATCGATGATGTAGTCATAATAAAAATACAATTTTACTTACCAATTTTCCAATTTTTTTGCTAATTATTTCAATAAACTTTGAATCCTGATGACGGTCCTGACTATATTTATTATTCTTATGATAATAATTTTGTAAAGAAGTATAAAATTTAATATCTACTTGTAGATTATTACTTAGACCTCTTCTCAACTATAAATTTTCGTTTATGAATTAAAAATAAATATGAATAAGACGAAGTATATGAAATGTTAAAGAGAAGAAATGAAAGACGAAATAGGAGAAATAGAAAGCCGAAACGAATTATATAAAGAGGCGAAAGACTTTAATTACCTTAGAGTTCGGATAAACAATAGGAACAAAAGGCAAAATGAGGTTGAAGCAAGGATACAACAAGGAAGTAGAGCGTATTACGCAAATGTACACCTACTAAGTGACAAGAATTTGACAAAAGCGACTTTCTCACCACATGTGGTGAGACCGGTGATTGCGTATGCGGCGAAAACCATGTGTTTGAGTAGTAGGGAAGAAGAAAAACTAAGAATTTATGAAAAGGGGGTTATTGAGAAGGATATTAGGACCAATAAAGAACGACAAACAAGAAAAAAGAAAAATGATGAATCACGAGATATCGAGTTTTATGGGCAATGAGGATATAGTGAGAATTGTGAAATCAATTAGGATACGATGGTTCGGACATATAATGAGAAGCGGCGAGAATTCTGTGATAAAACAAATACAAAGATAGAGATCAATGGAGTGCCGTAGGCAAGGAAGGCTTAATCTGAGATGGCTTGATCAGGTGCACAAAGACATTGCGGGTATGGGAGTAAGGGACTGGAAAGCAAAGGTGGAGACAAACGGGTATAAAGGAAGATAGTGGAGAAAGTGAAGAATTTAGAAGAAAGGGACGAATATGAAATGTAAATTTGAAAAGGTAACTCAATTTTTGGTCAGTATTTTTATCATTAATAATATAAGAAATTTAAATAATTATTGAATGAATTTTATTTCATTAATTTATAAATTGAAATACGGAATTACATTTTTTTTTATTTTTATAATTTATTATAATATACAAATTATACATAAAATATTTAGAAGATTGCAATTAAAAAATATATAGTACAAATAACTTATAATAGAAAAGGAAATGTTATATAATTAATCCACTAGAAGAGCTCGAGTAGCTAATTTTGGCTTTCCCCTTAAACGCTTTTCACCTATAGGTATTTTTTTATCTGCTGGGGGAGGTTTGACATAATTTAAACGTATAGCCAAGCCTATATATGCTTGCATATATATTTCTTAAAGAAACCTGGACAAAAGCAGCGCCCATGGATCTAGTTTTCTGCTTGTTTTGGGAGATTCACAAACCATACTTTATATGCTTTTCATTTGAACTGATAAAAAGTATTACAGCGCATTTCTGATACGGCTGAAATTTCCTAATCCGTAACAGTAAGTTCTTCATTAGATGGACAACAATATTGGATTAAATCTTCGCATGTCATTGATGAAATTTGGATCTAAAAAGGGGGGGAAACTGCAAGGGTGTCTGTCCCGAGTGGTAGCTAAAAGAGCTCCAAATTCATATATTTGAACTTTTAAACTTATTTGATCTTCAAACTCAAATGATGGAGAAAGAAGAAGCCAATAAAAGAGAAAAATATTTAAAAAATAAGAAATAATATTTCACAAGTAGTGGCCATTTTCTATTCCGCACATTCATGCTCATTTCATACATTTTCCATAACTTTTGCTTTTTATGTGTTTTTAATTTAAATGTTGTTTTTTCAGCTCGGACATGGTTGCTGGCTTATTGACGTACAACTGTTTCTTTCAAATAAAAGCATTCAAACTATAACAATCGTTTTGCGTCACCCTGCATATACTGATATGTTTAAAATAATGACAACTTATTTAAAATACTGACCATTTATTTAAAATATTTAAATAGATAAATTATTAACTCGTTGATATTAAATTATATTTAAACTTCAAAATATCGAGTTATTATTAAAATTAAAAATTAATTAAACGATTTATTGAGCTTTCAAACGATTATATCGTCCGTCATCAGAATAAGATATATATAAAATAAATTTTTAATTTTAATAATAACTCGATATTTTGAAGTTTAAATATAATTTATTTAAAATACTGACCATTTATTTAAACTACTGGCCATTTATTAAAAATACTGACAATTTATTAAAAATGTTGACCAAAATTATTATAAAATACTGACCAAGTAAATACAAGCCATTTGAAAATATGTATGAAAAAGAGACTAGTTCACCCAGAAATAGATTTGTAAAGTCTCGTAAGAGACTACCTTGATTCCAATGAATGTAATAGTAATAAATATAATAATAATATATGGTAGGAAGTAGGTATTATTTAAGTTACAAAATTTATTCCAAATGAATTGTTGATCTTGTACAATAAAAAAGTGTGAAAACATTCCTTTTTGGAAAAAAATATATATAACCAAGCGCTAACAGGCCATGCAGGCCCAGGGCTGATGACGATAAATTGCCATTTTCCTGCTTAATTTCCTCGTAAATTTTTGCGTGTGTGACGCAGCCGTATTTACGGTAATGACGTCGACACAAATATCAGGATTCATCACAGAGTGTAGATGGAAGGCCGAGCCAAGAAATTTTGTGCATTCCTCGATTTGAACCCAGAATTTCCGCTCTATACTCAACCAGCGATCACATCAATAATAAAAAATAAGTTTTTTAAATAACCTCTTTTACACAGAAAAATTGTTTCATTCACTATAGTTTTTATTGGGGGCGTCGATATGATACAATAGCTATTTTCGATACTAGTTAGGAAAACTGAGATTTTTCCATTCAAGGCTAAGTTTTGCGCACGAGGCCGAAGGCCGAGTGCGTGAACATAAAGCTGAGAATGGAGAAATAGTTTTCCGCTAGTATCGAACAATAGTTTGTCTAATGATGTTTCGAAAAAGAACCAATTCCCGATTTTTCGCACATATAATGTAATAGCTCTGAAATAACTATCGACAGATGGCGTGAAGGTTGCAAGTCTTTGGTCAAGTTTGTCTCTTTGGTATCGATAAACCGAAATTTTACCGATAAAAACCGATAAATTTTAGGTGACGACGATCCTCAACCGTCAACATCGAAATCAAATGCCACATCTATTAGGTTAGGTTTAGGATTAAGTTAGGTTAGGTTAGGTTTTTAATTTATGTTTAATACTCTACTCCGTCCGAGTAATATCAACAACTTTTCGAATTTTTGGGGGTAATATCCGACAAAATTCACGATCTCAGATAAGTATCGATAGATGGCGTGAAGGTTGCAAGTCATTTGTCATGTTATTAATAACCTAAGCGATAAACATGTGTTCACCCGAACGGATGAACCCCTTCTAACTATCTAACTATCGATAGATGGCGTGAAGGATGCAAATCTTTTGTCATGTTATTAATAACCTAACCGATAAACGCGCGTTCACCCAAACGGATGAACCCGTTCGGGCGGAATTTCAGTGCGAAATTTCAGTGCGGAAAAGTAATTTCAGTGCGGAAAAGTAATTTCAGTGCGGAAAAGTAATTACTTTTCCGCACTGAAATTTGTACTTTCCAAACTAGTGCGGGAAAGTAGTGCTTTTCCAAACTAAATTGGATATCACAAAGTACCACTTTTCGAAACAGAATTAGACAATAGCTATTTTCGATACTAGTTAGGAAAACTAACATTTTTCCATTTGAGGCTGAGTTTTGCGCACGAGGCCGAAGGCCGAGTTCGTGAACATAAAGCCGAGAATGGAAAAATAGTTATCCGCTAGTATCGAACAATAGTTTGTCTAATGATGTTTCGAAAAAGAACCAATTCCCGATTTTTGGATATCACAAAGTACCACTTTTCGAAACAGAATTAGACAAAAACAGTTTTAACACTATTACTACCACGGTGTATAATAAGATAGGTGAGCTTACGGCCTATGCCTACATCGCAAATTTGTGGGTCTCGAGCGTGGTCAGTGTGCGAGAGAGACGAAGCTACATGAGATAGACGAAGTGCCTCTTGCGAAAGCACGTAATGCATATGTGCTTATAGGATAACAGTGCATTTTGTTGCATTGAAGTCTAATTCTTCTCGATACAATCGGTTTTTTGTTAATTTTTGGCAATGCCTCAAAGGTACTGTTTTGCGCCTAACTGTAATAGTAGGTACAAAAGTAATACGGAAAAAGTATCGTTGTTTAAAGTGCCCAAAAACAAATTAAAAGAGTGGAGTGCTGTGATTCCCCGTGCGGACAAACAATTGACGATTAATAACGTTTTGTGCGGGAAACACTTTTTAAAAGAAGGTGTGATCCGTCAAGTAATCACAGAAACTTATTCGGTAAGTTGTATACAGTAGAATCCGCTTATAATAACATCGAAGGAAAGTGACAAACAAGTCATACTAAGCGGATGTCATACAAAGCATAGTCTTCGAAAATAAACAACTTCCTATTTTTATTAGATATTTAGTTTAATAGAGAAAAAACTACAAATTGTGTGTATCTATTAATAAGAAAGAAACATGAATTGACACAAAGCAAGCATATTAAAAACAGAATCACCGAGAATCAACACAAAAATGAGCCTAGCACCAAAGATCGTTGCAGGGAAAGGAATGTTGGTCACATGATTTCTTAAAAACGTTTCTGAAAATGCATGTAATTCAACCAATTTTTTTCACAAGCAAGATGAAAGAATTGTCCTGGATGTGATCTACTTTAAGTACTTCTGCTAATAACGGTAACGATTACAAAAATTACGATATGGCTATTTTTGTTATCTAAAAAATAGAGTAACTTTGCAGCAAAATTTTCAATATTTCTAATCATTTGATTGTAATAAAAATTATATCACGTCCAAGAGCTAAGTTTTATCTTTAAAATGATTACAAAATAATTCTCTAAAAGTTTGAATTTTTGCACTTGTAGTAAATACAAATGAGCGAGCTGTCCCATATGATTACATAGGTAGGACGGCAGCTTTAGAACCAACCGAGGCACTCATTCTGTCCTTGTCTAACATAGTCGACCACGTTCGAGAACCATGCGACAAGCGCTCGTAAGCCCACCTATCTTATTATACACCGTGATTACTACTTACCTCGTAAATACTACCATTATTAATAAATTTAACACGTGGATTACAATTTAATTCTAATAATTTAAACTGGATAATAGGTAACCAAGTTAAAATTTTAAAATTAAATCAATTTTAATGAAATTAGATTTAAATGTTTAAAAAACAATCATAATAAAAAATAAAATTTTTTAGTTCGAATCCCACGGCGGCATATGAAAAAAAGGAAGTATTTGTATATAAGTTCGTATTTCAGTCAAAATTTGTCGCAATTTAAAAACGAAAATACAATAACAAATTAATATGTGTGAATATAGATAATATTTTTAAATTTATTTATAATAATTTTAATTTCTAAATTAAAGATTTTATTTCTACACAATATTGTATTTAGGATAGGAACAAAGGTGTACCACAAAAAGGTATCATTTGGGTTGTGTGCAGGTATAAATAGGTGGACCCAACAGTTTTCGTTCTTTAAACACAATATTGTACCTGTAACCAATCCAGTGACAAATTGTACATGAAATATGTATAATTTTACAAATTTTTAGCATAAATTTTTTTCTGTGTACGAAGGCTATGTGTAGCTTTATCAGTATCCTAGATGAGCAGTTTGTTTGGCCATTTAGAACTTCAGTGCAACAGTCTTATTAGTGAGAAAACTTTAACAATTAATTAATATTAATAAATTTCGCAAGTGTTTGGTGTTGTTTGAAAAAATAAGTTGCTGGATGCGAGGTAGTTGCGGCAAAAAAATGAGAGTTGATTCTTTTAATTCAATGTTTTTTAATTAATAGACTTGAAGTCCTGTGTTTAGCATTATTTGCAATAAATGTGTAACTATTGCATCAATTATGAATCCTTAAGTGAATTTTCTCTATTTGTAAATTTTATTTCATGTAATAAAAGCTTTGATTGCTTTAAAAAAGTTTTGAGTCTCAATTTTTTACAATATCTTGATTTTCCTGAGTTAATCGGACAAGGAGGTTGCAAAATATATTTTTTTAATTTTAATTTTAGATTTTCCAAATACCAAACGGTAAAGGTAATACATACATAGCTAATGTTATAATACCATAAGACTAATGTATGGTAAAGCTATGAGATGACCACATTCAAACATCTCAATCCCTCATCCAGTGAGGCAGTAGCCGCATACAATATTTTTTTATCTACATTTAACATAATAATATACATCAATTACTTACTTAGATATGAATGTATTTCACAGTTTGATTATGTTAGGTTGCTATTTTGTACTTACTTTTACTTATTTGTAGTAGCTTATGTTCAACATAATTCAATTCGGCTTAGTTAATTTCCACTTTTATTATATGTATACGGATATTTACATTCAAAGTTGAAAATTGGTCATTTGAGAGTCATTTCTATGGTACATAATAATATGTAGTAGAAAGTTCAAAATGTGCATTACCAACGTATCCTGTCAACTTTTATTTTAGATTTCATGCATTTGAGTTACACACTATTTTTTTTCCATTCAATTAGTTGATAAATTTTGTTGTCGAAGTTTTTTCTTTGTTTCCTTTTTCTTTATTTATTTTTTTATAAATATATACATATTATAAATAATTATTATGAATGACTAAAGCATTTGTGAGACTGCTTTCTAGATACTGGAAATGTATGATGCAATGAAAATTTAACTTTCAATATATTTGATAAGGTAAGAAAATAAATCGAACTGAATTGTAGTGCAATTCACATTGAATTCCACAGGTAATCGTAATCTTATGCCATATCTACCATTGCAACCTACCAATTCTATTAAATAAACTACAAGTTCGTGGTTGCGTGTTGTCTCCTCGTACACCGATTATATAAAAGTTAACGATTTACAGCAAAGGAAGTTACTTTTAAATAAAAACTGAAGTACCATACTTATCTAATTGTTTCATTTTTCATGATTTAGGTAGAGTACTAAAATTATTTTATTAGCATAGATCCTTTAATAATATTCGATCATGACACTTTCAAATTACATATAAATTAATTTCTATAAAACCAACTTAATAATATAGGTACTACTTACCTACCTACTCGTGCAAAGACCTTACTATAAAAGTATAAATTAGATGATTATTTTTAATGTGTAAGATTTTTTACATGTCGAGTAATCTGCTTAAGGGCTAGTTCTATAAAGCAAGTATAAATTGAGGGGTATAGTATCAAAGGTGGCTATATCAATTTTTGCGATTTTTCAGTATAGATGAAAAACTGTTTTAAACTAATGGTAAGGATACTAGTCGCTCATATGCATATGAATTTTGTGTTGTATAATAAAATAACTAACAAAATAAGATTCGATAATCATCTTTTAAACAATTTTTCGTGATTTTGGGAGTAAAGAAGCTCTTTTTGTCACATTTTGTTTGGGTACCTTCCCGAAGAGGCTTTTCGGGTTTTTTCGAGATTTTACTCCCAGGAGTAAAGAGGCTCTTTTTATCACTCTTTGTTTGGGTACCTTCCCGAACGAGTTTTTGGCACAAAAAAACAAAAATTTTTAAAAATCAGTTATTAACATTTATGTATATGACACAATTAGTAAATGCTGTGACTTGCCTGTCGAAACGTGCTTTTTTTCGTCTTCATTTTTAATCTTCAAAATATGAGCCTGTCGACGCATAAAAAATCCTGTATTAGGGGAGACTAGAACGCGTAGATCGACTATTGTGGCCCAGAATGTAATCTGAAATAAAAAATAATGTATAAATTCACCTCATAAATACTGCTTTTTGCTGAGCGCGATAGTACCTACCACGTGCGTTTCATCGATGTCGATTTTGCAATTTTTTTGGAACGTGTCCTTGAACATCGATAGATGCGACCACAATGTTTTCAAATCAAAAACAAATCAAATTTATTGATTATTTAACGATTATTTCTTGGGTTTTAGTCATTTTTTATTGAAAACACAGACACAATACACAAACGTCTAAACCGCACGAAAGCACAAATCGAAATGAACATGGCGTCCCGACATGGCCGCCCTCCAGAGTACCAACTGGTGCCAACAAAAACACCATGGTTAAAACTAGAAGTTGGTTTTACACTACCACGATGTCAATTAAAACGTGTTATTATTTATGCAATTATTGCAAAAAAATCGTGAATTTTGTCGGATATTGTCCCCAAAATCACGAAAAGTTGTTCATATTACTCGGACGTCAAGGTGCTTTTACCTCTCAGGCTATTATTCCCCTTGCTGCTACGCGGCTCGGCTCATAAACCACGCTCTTCGTGGTGAAAAACGACCCTTTACGTCCTTGTGATATAAACTACTATTACTATTATTTAAATATTAGGTCTGTTTGGTACCAAAGTCCTAGTGCTACACTAACTACACTACTACAAATTGATTGGTGTAAAAAGTGGGTTGGTAATTGTACCACCAATCAATTTGTAGTAGTGTAGTTAGTGTAGCACTAGGACTGTGGTACCAAACAGACCTAATAATTTGCTTTTAAAAGGCTTTTGAAAGAAATTTAATTTAGTATAAAACAAAAAAAAGGTAAAAAACAAAAAAAAACTAGTTAAAAATTTAATTTTTTTAATAACTATAATAATTGCTGGAACAGTAATAAGCACAATCAACCACTAAAGTATCAAAAAAAATTGATTGGCTGTACGTAAAAGCCAACCACGTAAAAGCCGGTTTACGGAAAAGAATTTTACGTGATAACAAAAATATTGATGAAAAATTGAAAAAAATCACTAACTTATCAATATTTTGAATAATACAAAAAAGGAGTTAATTGAAAATTAAACAGTGGTATTTAAGGCTGTTCTCTCGCAACCACTTTTTTATTTACAATTTTCTGACTTTATTTTTGAAAATAACGAGTTAAAATTTTTACAGTATGTCTGAAATGTTATTTACAATACTAGTTGAAAAGCCCGTCCAAGGACGGGTAGCTAGCCGGTGGATCTCTGTTTTAGCGGTATTAATTAAAAAAAAAGGTTTTCAAACACCAACACTAACATAAGCTCCACCGATGGATTTCTTGTTTTACAATCTTCATTAAAAAAAATAAATCCCTAATACAGACAATTTTAATTGTTCACGTTCAAACGTCCTCAACGTTGGAAACTCGTTTTGTGTGTAACTCGATCCCAAGGGAGTAGATTTTAAGTTGCTAAAAACCAACGACAACAACCAATCCGAGTGCGTTGTGTGTCTTAAAAATATGACACGCTTAAGAAGTTGTATGTGCTGCCCGTTTATTATTGTAAAATACATTTATTGAAAATGTAAAAGTCGAATATTAAATTTTCTTAATGGATAATCTTTGGATTAACCAAGATAAAATTTATATACAGGGTGGCCTTTTGAAAACGAAAAAGACCTGGCCAAGCGTTTTTCCTTCTTTTATTCTTAAATGTCTTGAAATATCTGATTTATTTCGCATTTTTGCAGCTTCAATTTTTTTGTTGAATAATTGATAAAACTTTAAAAAAATTATAGAACTGAATTTAGGGAAGCAAGACCTTTCAAATGAAGTGTTACTTGCCATATCATCCCTATTATCATTTTAGGGGTTGTCATCGCAACTCAAAAGGATGAAACAATACGGAAGTAACATTAGTCGCAAAAGTTGTCCCCCTCAATGATAAAATTGACGTGTTTTTGTATTGTTCAAGAAAAAAATTCTGCTGGCCACAATCCCGTCTGTTTCGTTTTCAAAGGGCCACCCTGTATAAGTACCCTAGTTGAAACTTACTTTGTATGCAACTCGATGCCAGGAGAGGTGATTTTAAATTGGTAAAAAATTGGATCATTTAATTAATATAGCTGGTTTAACCGCGGCAGGCCCGTAGCTAGGATTTAATTTGGGGGGGGGGCACTTAAAAAATTTAAATTTTTGGTGGTTCCCCTTCCGAGAATTTTTATTATTTAAACAAATTTTCCTTTACTTAAAAAAAAATTTTTCTGAACATTTCGGGAAGGGGGGGGCGGCACGTGCCCCAAGGTGCTTTCCCCCTGGCTACGGGCCTGAACCGCCTGAAATCAAGGTTGAAAACTTGATTGGTGTGCTACTCGATTCCAGGGGAGGTGATTTTAAGTTTGTATAATTAACGACAACGACCAATTAAAGCGCGTTGTGTGTTTTTAAAAAATAACACGCTGCTACTGCTTCAACGTGTAATTTTTTTTAGAACACACAGCGCACTCTGATTGGTCGTTGTCGTCGGTCGTCGACGGACGGGCAGCTAGTCGGTGAATTTCTATTTTAGAAATATTAATTTAAAAAAAAATTGTTTTTAAACACCAACACTAACCTAAGCTCAACCGATAGATTTGTCTTTTAACATTCTTTATTAAAAAAAATAAATCCCTATTACTGACAATTTTAATTGTTCACGTTCAAACGTTCTTAAGTTCAAAAATAATGATTATATAGTTGATTCAATCGCGAACGGGCGTCTCACCAACGTTGGAAATTTGTTTGGTGTGGAACTCGATCCCAGGGGAGTTGATTTTAAGTTGCTAAAAGCCAACGACGACAACAACCAATCAGAGTGCGTTGTGTGTCTTAAAAAAATGACACGCTGAAGGAGGAAGAGGTAGAGGAGTAGCGTGTGTTGGCCGTTTAGTATTGTGAAATACATTTATTGAAAATGTAAAAGTTTGATATTAAATTTTCTGGATGGATAATCCTCGCATTTACCGAGACAAAATTTATATATAAGTATCCCAGTTGAAATTTACTTGGTGTGCAACTCGATTCCAGGGGAGGTGATTTTAAGCTGGCATGATAAACGACAACTACCAATCAGAGCGCGTTGTGTGTTTTAAAAAAATGACACGCTGCTACTGCTGCTACTCCTCAAGCGCGTCATTTTTTTTGGACACACAGCGCACTCTGATTGGTCGTTGTCGTCGGTCATACCAACTTAAAGTTACTTTACCACTCCATATACAAATATATTGCAATGATAAAAAAGCTTTTGCGGGAAACCGAAGATTTCCCGCCAAGGTTTCTTTTATACCTCTGCAAAAAAATGAAAATTTACCCGCTAGCTCAGTGATGGAGTCATACGTCCCAATGATGGACACTTATCATTTGGAGGAAAAATAAAATTCATAAAATAATAGCAAACAAAATGTAATTCGACGAATAAATCAGTCATCCCATAAACAATTAAACAAAATATTAGACCTTCTCTGAAGCCTATTATGACTACAGTCAAATTCCTACAGGTCAAATAACCGTAAAAGTGACATTTAATTAAATCAAAACTGTCCTGCACTTTCACAGTTATCGGACGAGACATAAAATTATTTACAAAATCATACAAAATTCAATTCAAAATCAAACATAAAATAATCGCACATTTGTTGTTATAAAATGAGATTGTCCACTACGCAACAAATGTTTTCGTCGTATGGTCAACAAATTCAACCATGTGCAGATGCGCGCATAAAGTAAAGGTTCTGTAATTCTTAAACCACGAATTACAAAAATGCAAATTGGTAATTCATAACGTAGAGAAATACTCGATGCAATATAAGAAATAATAGACAACAAACTTTAAAAATTTTACCCTCCATAGCAAGGCATCATGGCGTTCCAACGTTGAACTGCTTCAAGGCACGCACAAAATTTTCTAACCGCTTCGTTTAAAAAAATACTGCTTGGCTTTTCTAAATTCCACATCCACAGTCTCAATTTTCATTCAGGTACAATAATCACAATTACGAAACTTATCTTCAATCATTAAACATTTTGCTTCGCATTTATAGCGCCTTCAAATCAGATACGTGTTACGCCTACGGGCGCTAACACTCAAAAGCCACTCTTGAGCCGTTTTGTGTTTGCTCGCCTCCTTTTTCCAAATTACACTCCCCCCTGACGTTGCAATGTTCTACAAATTTTCACTGTTGCGCGGTGCGCATGTCTCTTGTCCACTTCCAAAATTTCAACTATTTACACTCAATTTACAAATAACACAAATACGCTTCACATAAATAAAACTTTCCAAAATAAAACTGTACAAATTAACAACTAAAATCAACTAAAATCATTCCGCATGCCTATAGGAATTGCCTCCGTGAACCAAGCTGTTCAGCTGAGAAGATCTAATTCTCATTCCTTCAAATGATTTTCACAAGGGAAAATAATGACAAACATTATGGAATTCCGATGACTGATTTATTGCATCTTTATCGTCCGGCAAACCAAAAGCAGAAATTCAAATTAAAAACAAATAACCAAGATCCATCTGTTGGGACATACTTCTCAGGGTAGAGTTAGATTTTAAAAAAAATTCATACATCCCTGTCGCAATCTCATACGAGGAGGTTCAAAACATGACATCTCCCTCTTTGATTTTTGACAGTTCACCAAAGTGAACTGGAGAAAAACACCCCAACTCATGTTTTGTTAATAAAAACTATTTGCTTCTTAAATCTTCCCTTATGAACTAATTATTTACATCCCTCTTATAAATTCAAATTAAAATAACTAAATTAAAATCAAACTTTCTAAAACTTTTTATTTTTATTTTTATGATTTTATCCCTCTTAATTCCTATTAATTACTACCTAACCTAAATTAAACTACAGAATTTATTTACAATTTTCAAAATTTTTCTCTTACGAATACAATTTCAAATTTTATTTAATAATTGACTTCAAAATTTTCAAACTCGGCAGATTTCATTTTATCACAAATATTTCACAAATTCTCAAAATCTTAAGCTTCTCCCTGGGGATATTCAAAAATTCCATCCTTTCTCGTACCCATGCAACGGCATTAATTTTTCCAATCTTTTGATTGACCCTTATTTAATTAAATCCTTCACTATTACTTAATTTATTTTTAAAAACTTACTTACATAATATCAATTAATTCTTCTAAATTCATCACCCTTATCATCAATAATATTCAATTTTAAATACAAAATTTCCTTACTAAACTTTCTTATAATCAATTAATTAATCTTTAAAACCTCATTACAACTTCCTCAAAATTCTTTCTTAATAAAATTCCATAATTTTTAAACCTCAAAATTTCATAGTGACAAATTCTTTCCATAATCATCAATTTTTCAATCAAATCATTCAACTTCATTGCTTAAATACGATATCCAATTTCATCATTAAATTTTGTTGTAATTTATCCACCTTAAATTTTATCAATTTTCCAGAAAAACTCTCAATTCATTAAAACTACTTAATACCATTCCAAAACTTCATTCTGCCTAATGTCTGAATTTCAAATTTACTATGGTGTACTAAATTGCTTAAATTATTAAATTTTAAATTACCTAAAACATTGTATTCGTTTCCAAAATCATTATCTAATTTACAAATTTATTATAAAATTCTGGTAGCTTCTGTTTAATTATCAAATTTAGAAATATTAATTATAATTGATTAAATCGTCATATTTACAAAATTTTAATTTTATCTCAATTTCCAAAATTATTGCGGTTATCTTTAGTTAAATCTTTAATTTCCCTGGTCTTTATTAAATTGGGGGTTTATCAATTAACCCTCTTTTTTCCACCTTGCTCGGCGATATGACCATTTTAACATGGCGGTCAACCATGTCTTACTTACTATTTTCCTCCTCCGAGGAATATCTGATTCATAAACATTTTTTTGTTTCTTCCAGTTTGAACCCTTCCTAACTTTGTTTTTATTTTTCCTAGATTTTCCTAAGTTATAAAGAAATTTTACTTTTCCTAATTTTGAAACTTTTTTATTTTTAATTTCGTTAAAATTTTCTAGATTTAATTTTATAAAATATTCAAAATTCTCTTTTTGTATTCTCACCCTATCGTCTACTTTATGAAATTCTAATTTGGCTATTGCTTCGTTGTCTGAATTATTTTTAAATACCTTAATTTTAAATTCATCCCTACTTCTTTTATTTTGGTTTATTCTAAAAAATTTTATAAATCTAAGTTTCCTTTTGGTTCTTAACTTCCTCCATCTTATCCTCCTAATTTCCCTACGTGAGAAAATTTTTATTTTAAATAAAATGTTGATAGTCTCAAAAGTTGCTACCTTTGCAATATTAACAGATTCCAAGATTTCCTCTTTAACAGGAAAACTTGAGGAAATCAACTTTTCCTCCCTAATTTGAGTGCTTTGGCAGGTTACTTCTGTAATAATTTCGACAACTTCTATTGGTTTGTCATCTACTGTTTTGTTTACAGCATCAAACTTTGCACGCACATTTTCATCGAAACCTTTTAAATTGTTACTGAGGACTTCTATTTTATTTTCAATGTTTTTATTTCCTTCTTCAATTTTTTTATTTAATCCCTCAAAATTCTGGTTAACAATGATTAATCTATCATCCAAAGTTTCAAATTTATCGTCTAATCCCTTAAAATTTTGGTTATTTTTCATAAATTTATCGTCACTATCTTTTTTTAAATCCTTACGTAATTGGTCACTATCTTTTTTTAATTCCTCAAAATTCTGTTCACTATCTGTTTTTATATCCTTTTTAAATTCTTCAAACATGTCCCTAAGTTGAGATATACCAAATTTATCAAATTTTTCAACTTGTTCCGTTCCCCTTCTCGTACTCTCTCTGTCTTGGGGTATATTGAAAATCGGACTATCTTCAAATCTTAACGCCTGTTGCAAACCTTCTGGTTCTTCCCCCCTATTCTCAACAGTTTCTCCCTCATGGTCACTCATGTTTTGCATGAGTTTAATGAAATCGGGGTGGCAACAATTTCTAAAGTTACTAATTTTAAAATTTTAAAGTCTATCTCAGGGTAAATGTGAGTTACTAAAAACGGGCTAAGTTTGTGTGTAAAATTTAGTTTTATCAAATTTGCAAAAATTAGACTCTCTCAGGGTGGTGTGGATTGCTAATCTGAAGCCCCACGTTCGTGTGCCAAATTTAGATGCAATGATAAAAAAGCTTTTGCGGGAAACCGAAGATTTCCCGCCAAGGTTTCTTTTATACCTCTGCAAAAAAATGAAAATTTACCCGCTAGCTCAGTGATGGAGTCATACGTCCCAATGATGGACACTTATCATTTGGTGGAAAAATAAAATTCATAAAATAATAGCAAACAAAATGTAATTCGACGAATAAATCAGTCATCCCATAAACAATTAAACAAAATATTAGACCTTCTCTGAAGCCTATTATGACTACAGTCAAATTCCTACAGGTCAAATAACCGTAAAAGTGACATTTAATTAAATCAAAACTGTCCTGCACTTTCACAGTTATCGGACGAGACATAAAATTATTTACAAAATCATACAAAATTCAATTCAAAATCAAACATAAAATAATCGCACATTTGTTGTTATAAAATGAGATTGTCCACTACGCAACAAATGTTTTCGTCGTATGGTCAACAAATTCAACCATGTGCAGATGCGCGCATAAAGTAAAGGTTCTGTAATTCTTAAACCACGAATTACAAAAATGCAAATTGGTAATTCATAACGTAGAGAAATACTCGATGCAATATAAGAAATAATAGACAACAAACTTTAAAAATTTTACCCTCCATAGCAAGGCATCATGGCGTTCCAACGTTGAACTGCTTCAAGGCACGCACAAAATTTTCTAACCGCTTCGTTTAAAAAAATACTGCTTGGCTTTTCTAAATTCCACATCCACAGTCTCAATTTTCATTCAGGTACAATAATCACAATTACGAAACTTATCTTCAATCATTAAACATTTTGCTTCGCATTTATAGCGCCTTCAAATCAGATACGTGTTACGCCTACGGGCGCTAACACTCAAAAGCCACTCTTGAGCCGTTTTGTGTTTGCTCGCCTCCTTTTTCCAAATTACACTCCCCCCTGACGTTGCAATGTTCTACAAATTTTCACTGTTGCGCGGTGCGCATGTCTCTTGTCCACTTCCAAAATTTCAACTATTTACTAGTGATGGGACTATCGAATAAAAACTATCGAATTATTCGATAGTTAGTCTTCATTGAAACTATCGATAGTTACTAATAAACTATTCGAATAACTTTTTAGTTACTAAAACCATTCGAATAACTTTTTAGTTACTAAAGCTATTCGAATAACTTTTAGTTACTAAAATTATTCGAATAACTTTTTATTAGTTACTAAAACTATTCGAATAACTTTTTAGTTACTAAAACTATTCGAATGATTTTTTAGTTACTAAAATTATTCAAATAAGTTATTTGAATAGCTTTTAGTGACTTTTGAGGTTAATTAAATAATTTTTGTAACTAAAAGATTATTTGAATAGTTTTAGTAACTAAAGTTATATTTATAAATTTTTATATTTTATTTATATAAAACTACAACTATGCAAATAACTATTTAGTTACTAAAACTACCGAATAAATATTTAGTTATCGAATGAATTTATTATCAATTAGCAATGACAATTAGTAACTTTTAGATTAGTATTACTATATTACCCATCGATCCCAAATAAACAAAATGGTACAATATTATGAATAATAATACCCCGTCTAATGGTAAAACCTCTCAAGTAATTGGTGAAGCAAAGTGTATTATCAACATAAAATTCTTATTAGCGCTAATAATCGTTTTCTATTGGTGATTTATATTAGTCTATAACTCTATATCTTAAGACCGGTCTGTTATTGCATATAAATCCGCCCTTTACACATAACAACCTTGCGATTGCCCTAGTACAGAAAATAAATCTTAATATAATATAAATCATAATATTTAGAACATGTTTTAAATTTGGAGGTAAATGTGCGCAGTAGACATTTTTCCGCCTAAAGTCCGCCCAGTTTGAATCAGTGCTGCCAATTGAGCGGTTTTCCGGCTAGAAATGACTTATTGAAAGTTGCTTTAGCGGTGAAAAGCTATCATTTAGCGAATAACTGAAATTCTAGCTTCACTAAAGGTTATCTGACAGAAAATGTGACAATTTGTAAAAATTGCCAAAAGTCCGGCACTGATTGTTACTAAAGGACTTCGTAAATTTAAGAGTTGGCAACACTGGTTTGAACTTTAATACGCAAGCGCGCGTGCTAAGTTTGTCATAAAAAATTGCACTCGTTGCATACAAAAAATTATTTTTAGCTGCATGAAAATATGAAAAAAATTGAGCTTTACATAAAAATTTACATGTAAATTTTATGTAAAATTCTGCATCGGTCATACCGGGGCTTAATAGAGAATTGTAAAAGATAATCCATATACCAATATAAAAATATTAGAATTTTAATTGTAAGCGAAGAAGAACCAATAAGAAAGTAGAACCAGAAATATTTGAAAAATATAAAAAAAAATGCAAAAACAGAGGGGGGGTCAAAAAACGACTAAAGTCTAACTGAGATCTATAATCTATCCCCCTTAAAGCCTGTATGACACGATGTTAAATTTTACATAAAATTTACATGTAAATGGGAACTAACCAATAGAAAGAGTGTATTAGTAGCCATCGGACGTTTTTCATTGGTTAGTTACCATTTACATGTAAATTTTATGCAAAATTATGCATCATGTCATACCGGGGCTTAAGAGATTAATAAACTGAGGGAACCTCTAATCTAAAGCCATTAATTGTAATTGGTAGTAAATTCATACAATAGTTTTAGTAACTAAAAGATTATTTGAATAATTTTAGTAACTAAATAGTTATTCGAATAATTTTAGTAACTAAAAAGTTATTCGAATAGTTTTAGTAACTAAAAAGTTATTCGAATAGTTTTAGTAACTAATAAGTTATTCGAATAGTTTATTAGTAACTAAAAATTTATTCGATAGTTTTTATTCGGTAGTTTTTATTCGATAGTTTTATTCGATAGTTTTTATTCGGTTTGGTATTTAGTAACTAAATTTTTAGTTACTAACTATCGATAGTAAAACAAAATTAGTAACTAACTATCGATAGTGAAAAAATTTCGATAGTGCCCATCACTACTATTTACACTCAATTTACAAATAACACAAATACGCTTCACATAAATAAAACTTTCCAAAATAAAACTGTACAAATTAACAACTAAAATCAACTAAAATCATTCCGCATGCCTATAGGAATTGCCTCCGTGAACCAAGCTGTTCAGCTGAGAAGATCTAATTCTCATTCCTTCAAATGATTTTCACAAGGGAAAATAATGACAAACATTATGGAATTCCGATGACTGATTTATTGCATCTTTATCGTCCGGCAAACCAAAAGCAGAAATTCAAATTAAAAACAAATAACCAAGATCCATCTGTTGGGACATACTTCTCAGGGTAGAGTTAGATTTTAAAAAAAATTCATACATCCCTGTCGCAATCTCATACGAGGAGGTTCAAAACATGACAATATATAACCTTTTCTGATTGGAGTACTAAAGTAATTTTAAGTCTGTACGACCAACGCCAACAACCAATCAGAGTGCTTTATGTGTCCTAAAAAAATGACACGCTGGAGGAGCAGCAGCAGCAGCGTGCTGGTCTTTTATATATGTGATTTAAAGCGCTCAAAGTAGGTTATTGCCTCCAAGAATTACACTGGTACAACGTTTAGTTTTTGAGCTGATTCATTTATTTACTGTACCATGTATTTACTTACCACGTGACGTCATGCGCAAAAATTACTAAAGTGGAACTCGCATCTGTCATACCTTATTTATTTTATTATATCAAAGGTTTAAAACTTAATTGGTGTACAACTCGATCCCAGGGTAGGTGATTTTAAGCTGGTACGACCAACGACCAATCAGAGTGCGTTGTGTTCTCTAAAAAATAACACGCTGGAGGAGCAACAGCAGTAGCAGCTTGTCATTTTTTTTAGAACACACAACGCACTCTGATTGGTCGTTGTCGTCGGTCATACCAACTTAAAGTTACTTTACTACTCCATATAGAAATATATATAACCTTTTCTGATTAGAGTACTAAGGTACTTAATACCTAAAGTACTTAGTACTAAGGTACTAAGGCCAACAACCAATCAGAGTGCTTTATGTGTCTTAAAAAAAACTAAGGTACTTAGTACCTAAAGTACTTAGTACTAAGGTACTAAGGCCAACAACCAATCAGAGTGCTTTATGTGTCCTAAAAATATGACACGCTGGAGGAGCAGCAGCAGCAGCAGCAGCGTGCTGGTCTTTTATGTTTATGATTTAAAGCGCTCAAAGTAGGTTATTGCCTCCAAGAATTACACTGGTACAACGTTTAGTTTTTGAGCTGATTCATTTATTTACTGTGCCATGTATTTACTTACCACGTGACGTCATGCGCAACAATTACTAAAGTGGAACTCGCATCTGTCATACCTTATTTATTTTATTATATCAAAGGTTTAAAACTTGATTGGTGTGCAACTTGATCCCAGGGTAGGTGATTTTAAGCTGGTACGACCAACGACCAATTGGAGTGCGTTGTGTCTTCTAAAAAATAACACGCTGGAGGAGCAACAGCAGTAGCAGCTTGTCATTTTTTTTTAGAACACACAACACACAACCAACTTAAAGTTACTTTACCACTCCATATAGAAATATATATAACCTTTTCTGATTAGAGTACTAAGGTACTTAATACCTAAAGTACTTAGTACTAAGGTACTAAGGCCAACAACCAATCAGAGTGCTTTATGTGTCCTAAGAAAAACTAAGGTACTTAGTACCTAAAGTACTTAGTACTAAGGTACTAAGGCCAACAACCAATCAGAGTGCTTTATGTGTCCTAAAAAAATGACACGCTGGAGGAGCAGCAGCAGCAGCAGCAGCAGCAGCAGCAGCGTGCTGGTCTTTTATGTTTATGACTAGTTGAAAAGCCCGTCCAAGGACGGGTAGCTAGCCGGTGGATCTCTGTTTTAGCGGTATTAATTAAAAAAAAAAGGTTTTCAAACACCAACACTAACATAAGCTCCACCGATGGATTTCTTGTTTTACAATCTTCATTAAAAAAAATAAATCCCTAATACTGACAATTTTAATTGTTCACGTTCAAACGTCCTCAACGTTGGAAACTCGTTTGGTGTGTAACTCGATCCCAGGGGAGTAGATTTTAAGTTGCTAAAAACCAACGACAACAACCATTCCGAATGCATTGTGTGTCTTAAAAATATGACACGCTTAAGAAGTTGTATGTGCTGCCCGTTTATTATTGTAAAATACATTTATTGAAAATGTAAAAGTCGAATATTAAATTTTCTTAATGGATAATCTTTGGATTAACCGAGATAAAATTTATATACAGGGTGGCCTTTTGAAAACGAAAAAGACCTGGCCAAGCGTTTTTCCTTCTTTTATTCTTAAATGTCTTGAAATATCTGATTTATTTCGCATTTTTGCAGCTTCAATATTTTTGTTGAATAATTGATAAAACTTTAAAAAAATTATAGAACTGAATTTAGGGAAGCAAGACCTTTCAAATGAAGTGTTACTTGCCATATCATCCCTATTATCATTTTAGGGGTTGTCATCGCAACTCAAAAGGATGAAACAATACGGAAGTAACATTAGTCGCAAAAGTTGTCCCCCTCAATGATAAAATTGACGTGTTTTTGTATTGTTCAAGAAAAAAATTCTGCTGGCCACAATCCCGTCTGTTTCGTTTTCAAAGGGCCACCCTGTATAAGTACCCTAGTTGAAACTTACTTTGTATGCAACTCGATGCCAGGAGAGGTGATTTTAAATTGGTAAAAAATTGGATCATTTAATTAATATAGCTGGTTTAACCGCGGCAGGCCCGTAGCTAGGATTTAATTTGGGGGGGGGGGGCACTTAAAAAATTTAAATTTTTGGTGGTTTCCCTTCCGAGAATTTTTATTATTTAAACAAATTTTCCTTTACTTAAAAAAAAATTTTTCTGAACATTTCGGGAAGGGGGGGGCACGTGCCCCAAGGTGCTTTTCCCCTGGCTACGGGCCTGAACCGCCTGAAATCAAGGTTGAAAACTTGATTGGTGTGCTACTCGATTTCAGGGGAGGTGATTTTAAGTTTGTATAATTAACGACAACGACCAATTAAAGCGCGTTGTGTGTTTTTAAAAAATAACACGCTGCTACTGCTTCAACGTGTAATTTTTTTTAGAACACACAGCGCACTCTGATTGGTCGTTGTCGTCGGTCGTCGACGGACGGGCAGCTAGTCGGTGAATTTCTATTTTAGAGATATTAATTTAAAAAAAAATTGTTTTCGTTATACCGACCCTTAAAGTAGGTGTTTAAGTCCTGATTTCAGGTGCTTAAAATGCCTTTTTACGTCCTAGGCCGTTAAAAAGGGGGGCCGTAATTTTAACGTCCTAGGACGTTAAAAAGGGGGGGGGTTATAAAATAAAACACAATATATTTACGCCAAAAATTATTTATTTGAGTGAAAGTGTTTAATTTTTACGACGCAATTGGAAAACAACGGACCTCTAAATTCGTTTGTGTTCTCCCCTGTGCTGTTTGAAGAATGCGCCTGCGGCGCATTAACAATCTTCTTGAGGGAAGATGTGGATGCAGATCCCAAAATTTGATCTGAAATCTTGCCTTTGCTGTAGACGGAGTCTACATCGTAACCTACACATTGTAGGAGGAACTACACATTGTGGCAAACTGTAAAAAGTAAGCCAACAACGTGTCCTCATTGAGGTTATGTAACTCCACATTGTGTTCATTTAAAAATTTTAAGAACTTATCGTATTCCTTTTTATATATCGTCTTCGACTTCGTAGGCAGCAACTCTTCCTTTGCTTCTCTGGCGGCTTCTTCGATACTTTTACTTTCCATCTTACTAACACAACCTTTCACCACAACGTTACAAATATAAATGACTTAAGCTGCATTCACATAGGGGTATGTATATGGTTTTAAAAATGTAAGATTACCAACCTTGATTAATTACCAAACCAATCAGAAGAGCCAGATTTAAATTTTCAATACATAGCCTCTCACCACGATGTTGCGAATAAAAATGAGGTAGTTCCGGTAAAACGAAAAGCAGTTTATGCCACTCGGACGTAAACTGATTTTACACTCCTCGGAACGGTTCGTGCGTCTCGGCTCCGCTTCGCTTCGCCTCGCCTTCGAAACCCCGCTCCTCGGGTGTAAAATCTCGTTTTACGTCCTTGTGACGAAAACTACTATTTTAAACACCAACACTAACCTAAGCTCAACCGATAGATTTGTCTTTTAACATTCTTTATTAAAAAAAATAAATCCCTATTACTGACAATTTTAATTGTTCACGTTCAAACGTTCTTAAGTTCAAAAATAATGATTATATAGTTGATTCAATCGCGAACGGGCGTCTCACCAACGTTGGAAATTTGTTTGGTGTGGAACTCGATCCCAGGGGAGTTGATTTTAAGTTGCTAAAAGCCAACGACGACAACAACCAATCAGAGTTCGTTGTGTGTCTTAAAAAAATGGCACGCTGAAGGAGGAGGAGGTAGAGGAGTAGCGTGTGTTGGCCGTTTAGTATTGTGAAATACATTTATTGAAAATGTAAAAGTTTGATATTAAATTTTCTGGATGGATAATCCTCGCATTTACCGAGACAAAATTTATATATAAGTATCCCAGTTGAAATTTACTTGGTGTGCAACTCGATTCCAGGGGAGGTGATTTTAAGCTGGCATGATAAACGACAACTACCAATCAGAGCGCGTTGTGTGTTTTAAAAAAATGACACGCTGCTACTGCTGCTACTCCTCAAGCGCGTCATTTTTTTTGGACACACAGCGCACTCTGATTGGTCGTTGTCGTCGGTCATACCAACTTAAAGTTACTTTACCACTCCATATACAAATATATATAACCTTTTCTGATTGGAGTACTAAGGTAATTTTAAGTCTGTACGACCAACGCCAACAACCAATCAGAGTGCTTTATGTGTCTTAAAAAAATGACACGCTGGAGGAGCAGCAGCAGCAGCGTGCTGGTCTTTTATATATGTGATTTAAAGCGCTCAAAGTAGGTTATTGCCTCCAAGAATTACACTGGTACAACGTTTAGTTTTTGAGCTGATTCATTTATTTACTGTACCATGTATTTACTTACCACGTGACGTCATGCGCAAAAATTACTAAAGTGGAACTCGCATCTGTCATACCTTATTTATTTTATTATATCAAAGGTTTAAAACTTGATTGGTGTACAACTCGATCCCAGGGTAGGTGATTTTAAGCTGGTACGACCAACGACCAATCAAAGTGCGTTGTGTTCTCTAAAAAATAACACGCTGGAGGAGCAACAGCAGTAGCAGCTTGTCATTTTTTTTAGAACACACAACGCACTCTGATTGGTCGTTGTCGTCGGTCATACCAACTTAAAGTTACTTTACTACTCCATATACAGTGCGTTCCACTTAAGCCCATGGGCGACTAAAAATCGAACGCGGTTATTTGATTGGACTGACGATCAACCGTGGTCGTCGTGGGCTTTAAGTGGAACGCACCCATAGAAATATATATAACCTTTTCTGATTAGAGTACTAAGGTACTTAATACCTAAAGTACTTAGTACTAAGGTACTAAGGCCAACAACCAATCAGAGTGCTTTATGTGTCTTAAAAAAAACTAAGGTACTTAGTACCTAAAGTACTTAGTACTAAGGTACTAAGGCCAACAACCAATCAGAGTGCTTTATGTGTCCTAAAAATATGACACGCTGGAGGAGCAGCAGCAGCAGCAGCAGCAGCAGCAGCAGCAGCGTGCTGGTCTTTTATGTTTATGATTATGTCGGAGCGCTTTTATCGCGAATAAATAAATCGCAAAAAAAATTTTTTTTAACGCAATTTTAAAAAAATTTTGGCTCCGACATAATTTTAAAAATAACGTTTTAAACATACTGTAAAAATTTGAACAAGTTATTTTCAAAAATAAAGTCAGAAAATTGTAAATAAAATTAACGCTAAAATGCGCGCATCTCTTGCATTCGCGATTTTTTTTACACATTACTTTATTTTTTATTGCCCGTTTTTGGTCAGCTACTGTTATTGTACACCACATAGTCCATTTTCTATTTAAAATCGAATTTTCATTCTAAGTGAGAACACAGCCTTAAATTAAATATTCACTTCACTTTATAAACAGTTGACAATACAGTTAACGTGTAGGTTGTATGCTGCCGTTGTCTCTCTTTCACTCGGACGCATCGGCGGATGGACTGGAAGAGAGATAGATGCGTCACAAGCCAAACGCTAAGGCCAATCGTGCCTCTCTGTCGCTTGTTCCGCACTCTCGCTTGCACGCATGGTTCAAGCGGAACGTGATTATGAGTAATGTTTTTTCGTGCGTGCAGCCAGCGTTCATCGATTTATAAGACGCTGTCACGTCAATAAATCAAACTGACTAAAATATAGTGTTATTGTGGATAATTATAGCGACTTTGAAACTAAGGCTCAACTTTAAGTATAAAATTTGACTGATTTTTTAGGAATAGATGAGTGGGTCTCATAAAAAAACCAAATTTTTAACAAAATAAAGTATCAATCTCAATATCAGCAAATATGGATATAGCCGCCTTTGATATTATAATACCCCTCAATTAAGAATAAGCTATACTGAGAGTATGTCTCGTCGTATAACGTTACATAATATTATATTTGTATAAATTGTGAGTAAACCTCTCGCTCTCATCTTGAGCAGATCATTATCCCACATTTTATACAAAAATATGTAACGTTCTACGACGATTCCGAACGCAATATGTGTAAGATATTCTCAGTATAGCTTATTCTAAATTTATACTTGCCTTGTAGACTGGTCCTAAATAGAGATTAAATTGATATACAATTTTCCAAAGAAAACCGTTAAAAATATAGATTTTTTTAATGTAAAAAATTTTTTTTACAATAATTTATAGTTTTCTTTCATTGAGTTTGCAGTCTCGATGCGTTTTACTGTTGTATTCTTCATGATCACAGTATAATAGGTATACCTACAGCATCAAAAGTTTGATACAATGTCGATACCGATCCTACTTTATTTAATAACATTCTACATAATTTGCTATATTGTGGTCTATATAAAATTATTAATTTGATTTTTAACAAATGGCTAGCTTCATAAAACATTTTTTAACAAGCTTCGGGTTTTGACTGGGTTTTTTGGGTTTACAAATCGCAGAGCATGACGTTTAAATGGGAAAAATAAATAAATGCGAAAAATTTAATTATTTTTAATTGTTACGCTAGAACTCCTTGCAGTACGCACTATTCAAATTAAACCAGGTCGCGGAAAACTATAACATGCTCATATCAACAAATAAAACAAAAATAATGGCTTTTAAAGAACAAGAGCAAGTAAGATCAAAGATAGTACTGTACCATCAACCAACAGAACAAATAAAATTTTTTAATTTTCTCGGATGCTTAATATCGATATATGATGAACCTGATATAAACAACAAAATAGAAAAATTTAATTACATAAACGGTGCAATAAAAAAAAAGTAGAAGTTTTAAAAGTAGAAGCAACAAGAACATGGCAATAAAATTTTATAAAAACCTCTATACCGATCATTACATACGGCAGCGAAACTTGCACAGTTATAATAGAAAATGAGCGACGATTGCAAAGCGCCGAAACAAGATTTATACGATTTTTACAGCAGCCGGCTATCAAAGAACTGATAGAAAAAGAAATACGGAGATAAGAAACGAGATAAACATAAAGTATTTAATTTACTACAAACGTATGTAAAAAATACAAGGACGGCCTAATACATATTGTGGGTCTAGTTTATTATCCGGCACTAGAAGCTATGAATTTATAAAAAAGAACTCAACGGAATTTTAAATAATATTAAAATGAAGCGTTTAAGGTTAGGATGGAATCACCAATATCAATTAGTTTAACTAAGAATTGATTTTAAAGTTGGCGATTTTCAATCGATATACACCTTTATTGCCTTATTTTGTCACCCGTTTGTGCACTGTGATATATTTTTACGCTCAGAGAGTGGGGATTATCGGAGCACCTTTAGTTGTACTTACACCATCGTACATTAACGTTGAGCAAATTTTACTTTTTAAGGGTATTTTTGACTTTTGACGAAAAAAAGTAAGATCCACCGCCCTTCTTAAGAGCACCTACTTAGCCGAGTTGGAAGGCCTTGAGGGATATTATCACATATATAAAAGACCAGCACGCTGCTGCTGCTCCTCCAGCGTGTCATTTTTTTAGGACACACAACGCACTCTAATTGGTTGTTGTCGTTGGTCGTACCAACTTAAAATCACCTTAGTATTCCATACAGAATGGGTTATATATTGTCGTGTTCTGATCGAACAAGCGCTTAAAAGGTCCGGTAGCTCAAATAGTTTGGAAGCATAAGACTCGCTCAGTTTGTGAATTCAATGAGAAATTTTAAAATATTTCCACAATTAAAAATAAAACCAAATTTGCAGGGAATTAATAATAATTTAATTAGACGAATGTTGTTGTCAATAATTATCTGATTTTTACAATAAAACGAAATTTTCGCATTAAACCTTATAGCAACACAGTTGTAAATCAAAATTGGACTCAATCCACTTACAAATTCACACGTTTAATGTATCAAATTTATTACTGTACCTTGTAAGTAAATTAAACGTTGTATAAACAAAATTAATCATCTGAAGTAAAACTTTACAAAAACAAAATAAATTGTTTAATTTCATGTTTCGCGCCGAACGGTAATTGTTCACATAAACAGTAGCTGAACGCAGCTATCACGTACTTCTGTAGTTTATCGTGACGAACGTGTACAAAACGTGGGTTGCACTTGCTTTGCAAACATTCCCATAAAGTTAATTTTAAAACCGATCAAATTGAACCAATAATTATAAATGTTCTATTAGTGATTTTAATTGTTCGAGGTGTGTTTAATGTTCTCGAATAAATCGTTGCAAAAGAAATTCTTCAAGATGAAAACGTGGTTTGTAAAAATCATTATTTTAGTCCATAACCTCAATTGATTATCAATTTCTAGATAAATTATGATGAAGTCGCGTAAATTAGTAAAATTCAAATATTAATTACCATCATGATGTCTTCAAACGGCAAAACTTAGGCTGGATAAATTAACATCAACCTTCTCAACAAAAATGGCGGACCATACCAAAATCAATAGGTAAAATCTTGCTTTCAAATTTTCTCATCTATGAATTCGATTCTCACACTCGAATTATCATTGCACTGATAATTAATTACTTAATACTAAATAAACTTGCAAATAATTCGTAAATTGTTAATTTGCAAAATTGCCAAATTTCAACTCTCTTGTCGTTGAGTTCCACCAAAGTCTCTCAGCAACTCACTTCTGCTCTTCAAATTGTAAAATTTCTTCCTATTTCCAGATTTTTGGAAGTGCGTGTTCGATGCTTATTGGTCCTTTAAGCCAGCCAAATTTGAATTTTCCAATTAAAAACTTAACGTTATTTACTCTCTACCTTTTCGAATTGTCAGTCACACCATATATAATGTACAGCGCGTATCACTAATTACAGTTACTTCACCCGAACTTCACTTTAATTTAAAATGGTAAGTAATTTAAACAATACAAATATAAACTAAATCAAAACGTTATCCATTTTTATTAATTTCGTTAATAGCGTCCATATTTAAATATTTTTTTGGTTTTTTTTGTGTGGGTATATTGAACTTTTTTTAAAAAAACTTTTAAATAATTTACGTTTTGAGGTTTATTTCCTCTTCCTCAGAATTACTTAAAATTAAACTATAAATAATAGAAATTATTGTTGAGAATAGGTCTAATCAGTAATCACATATATAAAAGACCAGCACGCTGCTGCTGCTGCTCCTCCAGCGTGTCATTTTTTTAGCACACATAAAGCACTCTGATTGGTTGTTGGCGTTGGTCGTACCAACTTAAAGTTACCTTAGTACTCCAATCAGAAAAGGTTATATATTGTACTCTCCTACTGCTTTTTTTTTAATTTTATAAAAATTAAATTAAAAATTATTGGGGAAACTCAATCCGCAAATAGAAGAGCACAAACTTTTGCTCCGGCCAGCCTTTCTGTCAAAAGAAATATAAAAAAAAACAAACGATATGAATTCTTCTATATCACTATTTAATTTTACATAAAAAGAAAATAATTTTTGCGCAAAAAAAAATTAAAACAAATAATCACATAACACTTCGATTCTTTCGTTTGAACCGATGAATTTCAATTCAAAGCCAACTCTCCAATGAATTTGCTTGTAACCAGATACTATTAATATTAAGAAAAATGACCTGCTGGTTACAAAAAATTTTCTGGAAAAATTATATTTACAGAAAAGAAAAACAAAAAAAACGTTAGGTAATATTTTTAATATTTTAATATTTTAAAATTTTAAATCTTCAATCATCCAATCTTGATTTGATTGATTTGAATCACCAACTTGGTTTTCAATAACAAAAAATTAACGACGCTTCCATACCATGCATCACACTACAATGGAACGTCAAACAAAGAACTAACTCCTCGATCCCAAGTATTTAAACGCTTTTTCACTCAGATAACTTTTGGAAAAATCTTATATTCTCAAATTCAAAACAAACTGGTCCAAAATTAAACATTTCGGGAAAAACTGACGAGGAAAACCATACAAGGACGTTCATTCCCCTGACGACCTTTCAAAAGATAAAAATTATATCCGGCTTTCTGCCAAACTCGAAAAATCAAAATTTCCAAATTTGACTTCTTTTGAGAATGAGAAGTCATTGACTTCTTCTCAACATAAATCTGAATAATAAAAATTGCGCCAACATACTTAAAAAAAAATTTTTTTTTTAAAAGAAAACCACAAATTCTACAATTAAAAAAAAACAAAAAGTCATTCATATCGCTTATTTACACATTCTTGTTATGCGACAATATATTTCTATATGGAGTAGTAAAGCAACTTTAAGTTGGTATGACCGACGACAACGACCAATCAGAGTGCGCTGTGTGTCCAAAAAAAATGACGCGCTTGAAGAGTAGCAGCAGTAGCAGCGTGTCATTTTTTTAAAACACACAACGCGCTCTGATTGGTAGTTGTCGTTAATCATGCCAGCTTAAAATCACCTGCCCTGGGATCGAGTTGTACACCAATCAAGTTTTCAACCTTGATGGGACGTCCGTCTTATATTACCTTATATTAATTAAATGATCTAATTTTTTTCTAATTTAAAATCACTTTCCCTGGAATCGAGTTGCACACCAAGTAAATTTCAACTGGGATACTTATATATAAATCTTATCTCGATAAATGCGAGGATTATCCATTCAGAAAATTTAATATTAAACTTTTACATTTTCAATAAATGTATTTCACAATAATAAATGGCCAGCACACGCTGCTCTTCTACCTCTCCCTTCTCCTTCAGCGTGCCATTTTTTTAAGACACACAACGCACTCTGATTGGTTGTTGTCGTTGGTTTTTAGAAACTTAAAATCAACTCCCCTGGGATTGAGTTGCACACCAAACAAGTTACTAACGTTTGTGAGACGCCCGTCCGCGATTGAATCAGCTATAAGTATAATCATTATTTTTGAACTTAAGAACGTTTGAACGTGAACAATTAAAATTGTCAGTATTAAGGATTTATTTGTTTTAATGAAGAATGTTAAAAGACAAATACATTGGTTGAGCTTAGATTAGTGTTGGTGTTTAAAAACGATTTTTTTTTAATTAATACCGCTAAAATAGAAATTCACCGGCTAGCTACCCGTCCGTGAACGGGCTTTCCAACTAGTTAGATAATAAAGCGTTAGTCGAAATAGTTCAGAGCACAGCGAAGCGAAGCGGAGGAGGCGTATAGTCAATTTTGACAACGCAACTGTATCCGACAATGATTTGTCATCGCTTAATTAGGTTATTAGTTACTATTTTTGACTTACACAATACTACTTGATAGTTGTATCTTGATTTTTCACTTGTGAGAAAATGAAAAAACCTGCAAATTTTTCAAACGCGACTATTTTCTTATACTCAAAACTCAATAAAGAACATAAATATTTCAATTTTTAAAAATGTTTTAGGTTGTCACTCATTTACACGTCGCCTAGTTTATTTATCTCTCAGTTGTACGTCGCCCAGTGGAATTCACCCACTTGTCGCTTACCGCAAATTAGATGTATGTACCTTGGTCATTATTAGTTTTAATTATAATATCACCTATCTCTTGCGTTGTTTGTGTACTACTAAAAAAGTGAAGTAAAATTTTATTGGTTGTTGATATCACTAAACACATCTCTAACCTAACATGAACAAATGATAGTAGTTTTCGTCACAAGGACGTAAAACGAGATTTTACACCCGAGGGGCGGGGTTTTGAAGGCGAGGCGTAGCGAAGCGAAGCCAAGACGCACGAACCGTTCCGAGGAGTGTAAAATCAGTTTACGTCCGAGTGGCATAAACTGCTTTTCGTTATAACGGGACTACCTCATTTTTATTCGCAACAACGTGGTGAGAGGCTATGTATTGAAAATGGAAATCTGGCTCTTCTGATTGGTTTGGTAATCATTCATTTTATTCGCGACCCTGACGTCAGTCATATTAGCAACTTTTCGTTATTTTGGAGAAAATATCCTACAAAATTCGCGATTTTATATAATAGCTCTGAGATAACTATCGATAGATGGCGTGAAGGTTGCAAGTCATTTGTCAAGTTTGTCTCTTTGGTGAGATAAGGATTCATATTCTCAATTTAAAAATTTCGAATTTAAAAATTTCGGACGTGTGTGTTGTGAAGTGTTACAATGTCAAAATCAATTAAAGAACGGGCATCTTCGGGCGCATTCTTCAAACAACAGCGAGGAGAACAAAGAAGAATCAAGAAGTGCGTTATTTTCGAATTGCGTTATAAATATTAATTTTTGTTATTTTCGAATTGCGTTATACATATTAAATATTTTCATTCAAATTAATGATGTTTTGCGTAAATATATCATGTTTTATTTTATAACCCCCCTTTTTACGTCCTAAGACGTAAAAAATTATGACCCCCTCTTTTTAACGTCCTAGGACGTAAAAAAACACTTTTCGTACCTCAAATCAGGACGTAAACACCTAATTTAACGGCCGGAATAACGAAACTAAATTTGTAATTATAAAGTCACAGCCGTGGAGTGATGTGACCGCTGGTTGAGTACAGACCGGAAATTTTGGGTTCAAATCGTAGACTATACAGAATTTCTTAGCTCGGCCTTCTAGTGGGCATCCACACGCTATGGTAAAATTAATATTGATTTATATGAACTATAAAATATGGGGACTAATCCACTCCGCCAATCAGATTTGTATTTCCCAGAAAGGGAAAGCAATATTCTACTTAAAATGTAAAAAGCTTAATGATGATAAAGATGTAATTATAAAATAATATATTAATAGATAATTTACTAACTTTGGTCTAAATCGGTAGATTGTGTTTTGTAAAGCAAACGTTGAGCACACATATTAAACTTTTTAATACAGCTGGTACTTTGATTATCATTGACTTTTTGTTTTTTTTTTTTGGTTACTTGATTGTCACTGACAGTCATATTTCGAGCACTTTAAAAAAAATTATATTTTTAAGATAAACTACAAGCGATAAACGTGTCACTTAAACTTTCTCTATAAAGATTAATAAAACCTTATAAATTACATAATATTAAACATAAATTACTTCTAATTTTGTTATTTTATAAATTTCCTCAATTGTAGTTTGCCGCAAATGATGTTTTTTGCTATTGTATTTATGAATATTTGTCTATCTAGGAGTGGAAATCACGAGTTGTGGAGACTTAATCAAGGAGGTACGTAACCAGATCGTAAAGGCGGCTGCTGTATCGGGATGTCTGAAAGAAACAATATGGTACAACGAATTTCTAAACATCGAAAATAAAGTGCGGATTTATAAGACCGATAATGACTTATGCTGCGGAGACACGTCCCGATAACTCTCAAACAAAAAGGCTACTGCGATCAGCCGAAATGAGAACACTGCGCTCAATAGCGGGAAAAAATTAGATATACCCAATGCGGGATAGGATAAGAAACGAAGTAATCCGAGATACATGCCAGGTATTGGACGTGGTACGATGGGTGAGACAACAAAGAAGAGGATGGAACGAACACGTCAATCGCATGAACAACAATAGGCTTGCCCGAATAGTCAGAGATGGGAAAGTTGTCCATGGAAAACGACTGCCTGGAAGACCACCGAAAAGATGGAACAAAAGTTGGCAGTCCATATTACAAGAAGCTGGAGATAACAGGCCTTAAGACCTAAACTAAGAAGAAGAAGAAGAAGTATTTATGAATATGACGGTGAACTACACGTTGTTAGCCACACTCTATTATTATATTGGTATCAGTGAGATACCCCTAAAAATTGCGCCAGCTATTTGTATTTCTACATTATATTTGTGTCTTTCAATTTTTCTCTAAAATAATTAGGGAAGCAGGAATTTGCATAAATAAATTTTTACACGTTAATATCTTATGTTTGCCTAACTCATTCAGCACCCGGTATAAAATAAATAATTTATTAAAAATTGACCTATGGTGAAAAGACATAAATTTTTTTTTATACTAATAAAACTATTATAGTGAGATACTATTGCAACTACACACCTGCAGGTCGTTATGAATTTTTATGCTAATTAAAATTTAGCACGATAATATTTACCTGTTAAAGATGTTTACTACAGAAATACAACGTTGCGCATCCATTTATTCGTTAGATAAGATCTTTGATACTGGTAATGCGACTTAAAGCTCCCATGCAATCTCATAAGCATTGATTAAAGCTAATCTTGTTTAAGTGGTATTTTACAATTGTCATAAAATATCAAATAAAAACTGCATCGAACAACTGATTGTGGTACTGTTTGGACTAACTAACTCACGCATACACCTTATTCATTTAGCTTTAAATTTTATTTCTAATTTTTTCTATTTTAAAGAAGTATTTGCTGAAATGGTCAAAAACTTGAGTGTTTTTTTTTTGGTTTACATGTGTATTTTGAACTAACTGTTTAGAATAAGTAGGTGCAACAAATATTCAAAATTCTCGAAAAATTTTTAAGTTATGAAGATTTATAGCCAATGTTTACTATTACCAATATGTATATTATACTCGCATCATACACGTCGTATGCGAATTTGAGTAAAATTACATTTTCCAAATAATTCCCTATAATATCTCAAAAACTGACTAAGAAATTTCATCTTACACTTGAATCGGTGAGATTAAGAACAGTACAAGTCCACATTTGAAATGTTGCAAAAATGAAAAGAAATGTTTATTTTTCTATTGCTTTGTATTTCTGGTACATTTTTTACCACCCTTTGTCACATTTGCACTGTCTGTGTCATCTGATTATGACGACATTGCTTTATTTTATTTTAACACTGTAGTTTAATAATACTTTAAATAAAAAAGTCATATTTTGGACTTGTACTGTTCTTAATCTCACCGATTCACTTATTATTTGCAAAGAAATTTTCTATCGCTTGAACTGAAATTTAGTTTCAAATATTTGTTCTTATTGATATGAAAATAATTATTGACTCATAAAGTTTAACCACTTCTAACCCACATTTAATTGGGGTAGTCAACGTTAACCGAAAATGCAATATAAATTACACGAGATGAGAAATGCGATTTATGAAACCCTACAGTTTTCAAAAAAATTGTCATATTGCGATAACTCAGAAACTAATCATCCGATTTTATTTATCCTGAGATGATTCGATTGATAGTTAAATTTTTTATCTTGTGAACTATAATTATTATAACTTATTTATACTAAAAATAATTTATATTTTTATTTAAAGTAAACAAAATACATATGTAATTAAAAATTCAGTTTTTATTTTTAATAAATTATACCTTTTTGTTGTACCTACTGTGTTATTTTTAAGCCTAGTTTACACTATAAAATTCTTGACTAGAAATATTTTTGGTACTTTGATTTCAAATAAATATAAAGGGTGTAATCGTTAAATGTTTTAGTGTTAAGCGTCATTAACTGAAGAAGTATACTAAAATTTTACTACCAATATATTAATTGATTCAATGCCCCTGATGTTTAAACTTGTAAAATTCTGTAAAAATTGACGATGATAACATTATAGAAATTAATGTATAAACTGCCTCTTGCTCCTAATATCACCACTTAACATTATTAAAGGTTAAATGGAAGAATTTGATCCACTTAGTATTTCGTACTATCACCAATCTTCTTGTTCGCGTGCCAATACCACCTATGCATTATGTAAAAGATCAATTTTATTGATTTTGAGACGACTTAATTCGGTATCGCCGTAATATCGCCTTGTCCATAGCTCACAGATTGTTCTTTGATTGTAGGAGTGCATCAGATAAGAAGGCCATGATTAGAATCGCAGATTTCCGCTTTGTAGTCTGTCGAAGAATATTTTACACTAATTTTTTTCACTAAAGCAACGAATGCTTATGCTGGTTCATGTGCATGTTACTATCTTTAGTAATATTCTTAATTATATTTAAAAAGAAATCGTAGTCCTTGATGTACTAATTAGCTTACAATATTTGTAAAATATTGGAGATCGTGACTGGAAGATTTTCGCAATATGTTTACATGAATACGGTTGTAGCATTACAGCTTTGCAGTTATATTTGCAGTATAATAAGATTTTATCAGATACAAATATCTAGCAATATACAAGCTAGTGGGTGTCAGGTGGTTCATGTAAGGGTCACAGACCTGTTCCTTTGCATTTACTAGCATAACAATTTAGATTTAAAATATGTATTAATTTTAGGAAAAATAAAAAATGTTATTTAAAATTTCATAATATCGACTTACTATATTTAGTCTATGTACCTATAAAGCTCTCCACTTTAGATTCTAATTTTAGACATAATAAACACTATTTTGTGATCAAATATTTTTTGTGTTAAGTAATAACCTGTGATTAATAATAAATCTGGAATATGGCAATATACGAGGGCAGTTCAATAAGTTGGGTAAAAATAGCACAAAAAATTTTTTTTTGAGAAAATTTTTTTATTATTTTTCAACATAGTCTTTTTTTAACTGGATAAATTTATTCCACTAAGGTTCAAGTTTTTTAGTATCCTCTGTAAAGTAAGATTTACTAAACCTTAAAAATATGAATTAGTTTTTACGGTTACTTCATCATTTATTTGAAATCTTCTTCCAGCAAGCCATTTTTTCAGATTTTAAAACAGGAAATAATCGCAAAATGCCAAATCTGAAGAATATGGTGGGCGAAGAAAAAATTTGTAGCGTAATTTTTCAAGTTTTATTGTTGCAATTTTGGACGAATGAGCTGGTGCATTATTGTGATCAATAACAAATGTGGCAACCATTTTGCTGATAGCTTTTTCATGTCTAAACGTTTGTGTAAAATTGAAATCTTTGCACCAGTTGGCAAGTTCATAAGTTTAGCCATCTCCTGCACTTTCAATCTGCGATCAGCCAAAACCATGTCACGGATTTTATCGATGTTTTCTTGAGTAAGACCTTCAATTTTTTTACCTAGACGTTTAGCATCTTTTGTTCTGGTACGACCACAACGGAATTTCATAAACTACTTATGTATCATTTTAATTGATAGTGCGGAGTCCGGGCAATATTTATCCAATTTTATTTTTGCTTTTGTAATTCTTTTTCCACGAAAAACATAGTGTTTTATTAATACGCAAAATTCACTTTCTTCCATTTTTGAGAACAAATCACAAGTTGTTTTATTTAAAACGTTGTGACGACCAAAATAATTGACATACCTATTTAAAATTTTCTATGTAGACCAGCAACAGACTGAAGCTGTCAAATGTTTTTTTGTTTTTAAATTTGCGATGTCATCTATTTGATTTTTACCGGACTTATTGAACTCCCCTCGTATTATTAACATGATATTTTAAAATTTTACTTTAAATTTTTTATGTTTTTAATAAACTTTATCCCTATCGTTTAATAGTTTGAGTTTTAACGCCGGAAAGTAAACCAGCCAACATCTTTAGGGGAGGGGACCTGTTTTTCTATTTTCCTTCTCATTCTGAAATTTTGTATTAAAATAATGTCGAACTCTAGAGATCTATTTGTGCTTCATTGAGTCCGCCATCCTAATCATTTTTATTTTAATTTTATTTTTATACATTATTGTGGCCAGGGAGAATAAATGTCAAACAGCCTAAGAAGAGATGAAAAAGAAGATTATGACCATTTGAAAGTTCTGAAGAAAAGCCAAGTTATGTGTTGTTGCAAATAGGGGTGGCAGGAAGCTTTTAATTAGAGCATTAATTATTTAGAAATGTTTGTTATTATTCAGTTATGTAAACTTTTTGAAAATGTGAACATGCCGTCCTTGTTTAGTTCACCTTATCGCGACTACACTAGATTATAATATACTGCTTGATTGTAAGCATTCTTAAATCTGCATAGAATTTTAACTTCCAGATAATTAGTTTATTTTGTCTTTCAGTTAAGTTCATTAAAAAAATATATTATAACCATAATAAATTTCTATTTCAAAGAAGTTGTTTTGGCCAAGCACTTTCTAGCAATGACTTTAACGCCTTGTATTTAAACTAATAATAATTCATAATAAACAGTCAATACTGGATTTGGAACAAAAAAAATGTAAGTACTTTTAATAAAATTATTTTTGCATTGTCATATTATGTACTCAATCTATATTGAAAAGCTCTATTTCTACGTCGGTATTTATGAAATACGTTAACCACACAACAGTTAAGTAGTATAGAAATGATGATGAATTGACTTATTTATTGCAGTTTTTCTTCATTATACCTTTAATGGCCTCTGATTACTGAAATAAATTTATCTTATAAAGTTATCCTAATTTCGTTTTTAAATAGATATTCATGTAATTACGACACTGATAAATTACTCTTAGCAAAGAAAAATCTACCGCTAAAGACACTCATTAGAAATAGCGGCTTAATTTGAAAATTACAATGAACGTAATACAATTTAGACTGCGAAAGACATGCACCTGGCACTAGTTTTTATTTCAATGATAAATATGTTAGCTAAAATTACTTGTACTGCGTTAGTATAGTCATTTGTACTAAGGTACGTTTATATGTATTATAAAAAAATGTTACTCATAATTTCAAAGGCTACTGTAAAAAGAAATCGGTTCATTAAGCAAAAACTATTACGGATGGTAGTTGATTATCCATTCACCATTCTGTCACGCAGCTGGCATAGCTGTCACTTGTCTATTATTTAAATACAGGAAGTCAAATTTTGATTAGAGGTGCAAATCTAAATAATTACCATTATTATGTACATTGTAATTTTTATTAAATGATTTATTTTAAATTTCATATTATTTTCTACTTTTAATAAATTAATAATAGGTACCTACAATTTGAAAATTTTAAAATTTTGCATGTCAGTCAAGTTAGATCTTCAACGCGTATCCTAATATCTCATTAACTTTTAGTTGTGGATAAATTAGAATTTCAAAGATGTAACCTAATCAAAATTCTATGAACTCGAGCACTTGAAAAGTTATAGTTATAATAGAAATAATAAAGTACCACGGAAGATCCTTACATTATTAATATCATATGTATGTTCATCCAAAGTAAATACGCCAGTTGAATTAACTTGTAAAATTTTATTATTAATTTAATAATTCCTTATTAATTTGAAAGAATTTTTCTATATCTTTAAGAATGTAATTCAAAGTATGACAATAACACAGGTCAACAAAATCAAAAAAAAATTTTGGTGCCGAGATATTGTTAGTTGTTTTGTGCTAGGGGTGCATTGGCAACACTAAAAATATTTTTTATTTTTTTTTTCCTACGTGTCCATTTTGGATCTACCCTCAGTTTTAAATATTAGCTGTAATCAGTACTTGCGTTTGCACAATTTGCTTTCTTATCGATACATTTCTAAAAATAAATTGATTTTTATATCATGTCTTCATCGCGAAGAAGTTGTCTCAATGATCCAAATGTGTTTTGTTACATTTGTGGTGAATACGCAGTTAAAAAGTTCAGAAAACTTATAACAGATTTTCTAAAAAGTACTTATTTTTCTTACTTTAAGTCAGAAATTGTTTGTAAAATGTGCTGTGACCACTTGAGACAGTGGATCAATGGTTAAAAAAGTCGTATGAAGTTTGGAGTGCCCATGCAATGGAAAGAATAAAAAATCACTTCGATAACTGTTGCTTCTGCTGTGTTAATTTACGTGATGTTAACGTGAAAAAAATGATTTATTTAGACTTAGATTTGGCTAGAAGACTCTTACCACATTCAGAGGAAGTATTTGTTCCAACAGTTTCTTCTATTCGTGAACCATCATTTGAAGAAAGTGAGTAGCGCCAGTGATTTCTAAAGAATACCGTTTACAGGTCCCCCCACCCCTATCTATGGACACGTCCTTGTAAACACTAATGGAGTATTTGTGTTGATCTAAAGCAAAACTTGACCAATTCCCAGACAATCTTGGACCCTACAGCAAAGAATAAGGAAAGCGGTTTCACCAGGGCTTAAAAATTATAGAAAAAAGGTACCAAGGCCGATGGGATCAACATTATGATGGCTGATTATTGCTGGGGGATGCATCGTTCATGAAAGTCGAGAAAAAGAAAGATTTTATATACATAATAACGTAATAAATGTTGTTTTTGATTTAATTTGTGTTTTTCTGTGCAAGACAAAATCTAGAAAACTACACGTAGGATTTCAAAATTTTTGCTATTAATGTAATCAGTATAAGGTCCTAACTTAAAAAAAATACAACATCTCGGCACCAAAACTAGTGTTGACCAGTGTAATTTAATTTAAAAGATCATCTATCATTTCCTGCAACAAGTATCAAGATTTTAAAAATCGAAACTTATACATTTGTTTTTTTATAAAGCAAAGTATGATTGACATTCAACGCTTTTTTTACGTTTTTTATCGTCGTTGTTTTGTAGAAAGGGCGAATAAACCATTTTACGAAAATGTGATTTATATATTTCTTTCACTTCTTACATTTTTCATTTCATTTCTTGCACAAATAATTTCAAGCATTATTTTTGTATTTTATAGTAAGTAATATCCTTAGCGTTTAATATTAACACTTAACAAATTTTAAATCGTTAATAGATAACTCACACAATAGCCATAAACGTTGGGCTTGTTCATTTGGTTTCTTCGCCCTTACTACAAAACACCGACGATAATATATAGGTTTCGAATCATTTGAGAAAAAACTGCAAGGAGGAATAAAAAGTAAAGGCTACAGCTTATTTACCGAAAGTTTTAAGGTAGATACCGCTTCAACAGGTGGCTTTCGAAAATTAAGCGATATTTTCGTCTCACGTTCGCATATTAAACGGAATGTACCCCTGTACATGTTGGTGGAGAATTTGTAAACCGACACATTAGGCATTTAAGTTTTGAATGTGAGACAAATGTAGATGCGGTATATGTCTGTACAATGTTCATAAAAGTCTATTTTCGTTTATGTTGTTTAGGTTTCCTTTAATATTGCTGATTTGTTTTGTAATATTAAAGAATGAGTTATTAAATCCAATATTGATTACATATATTTATAAAAAAATTGCACCATTCCTGAAGTTGTAGGTATTAAGCATGGACTTATTTAGACGGTTAGGATCCGCATTATAAAACTTAAAATTTGCGAGCGCTTATTCGTATGAATATTGAAGCATATGGATTCAACACTTATAATCACTAGATAGCGCTGAGTTCTTGTTCCAAAAATACGATTTAAATTAAAATTGCAAATGATGTAGTTAAACCAATATGAAAAGAAAACAATAAAATTTGAAAATTACTAAAATTACTTAAAAACAATTTTTTTGAAATTTTTGTATTCAAAGTAAAATATAAGTTGCAACCCAGTTATTTGTGTAAGGACATTGCCTATGTGAAAGATGTACACATGTACCCTGTGAGGAATAAGCAGGACTTCAGATTGAATTTATTTAGAAACAATAGGGCTCAGAACATGCTCTTGTATAATGGTTTAAAATTATTTAATAGTTTGCCTATAGATATCAAAAAAGAGGCACGGTTGTTAAGTTTCAAAAGAAAAATTAAAAAGTATTATGAGCGAAAATTTTATTTGAGAATTGAAGTTTGGTTGTTTTTTTTTTATTTCTGTTGTGTGAACTATGTAAAATTGTAATGTATATAATGGTTTTTATACCAAATAAAGTTTAAAGATGTTAAAAGCAGTATTGTAATTTTCATACATGTAGCTGAACGTTTATCCAAACTACAAAAGATTAAGTTTGATAAACAAATTTGACAGCTATCAACAATGCGCATGATTGGAATAATGATAAAAAGTAAAAGAATTTTTTTTTAACACAGGTTTGTGTATTGGTGTTGTATTTATACACAGTTGTATACAGTGTGTTCACCGGCGATAGTGGTAACAGTGAATAATTCTTAAATCTTACTAGATACAAAAAAGTTTAAATAGTTTTTTATTCAACTTAAAATTGACTACTAAATTTTATTGTTACCAATTCTTAAATCTTACTAGATACAAAAAAAAAATTTATATAGTTTTTTATTCAACTCGAAATTTACTATGGGAAACTGCCGAGGTATATTTTTTTATACTTCAAACTCAACCGGAAGTGAACATTAAATTCTTTTTTCAAATGGTAACATGTCTCTTTTTTAACATTGGGGTAAGTTTTATTACTTTTATTTTACTAGCTTCCAGTAATTTGTGTTAATTATTCATTTCATATTAACGGTTAAGGGTAAATTAGATGGGACGCGGAAATAACAATTTTAAGATTGAAACCTCGATGAATTCTGAAAGAGTATATTTTAAATAAGAGAATTAACTAACAGAAAAGGCTTTAAAAGCACTAGTTTTTTCAAAAATGGAATTAAGAAAAGGTCGATTTTCATAGCAAATTTGAAGGTAAGTCGCTCGTGATTGGTGAATCAAAGCCGAGATCAAATCATTCTATGGTCGGTACTAGAGATGAATGCGGGACTACTTTTTCTTGTCCCGTTCTGTCGCGCAGTGCTGTCTCGACCTGTAGGTCCCGTTTCATCCCGCGGATCTCCCACGTCCCGCAGACTTCCCGCGGATCCTGCACACGAGGGTTCCGCACGACCCGCACATTTGTAAACCGTTTGTTTTGTTTGAAACCGTCAGGCCGCGGCTTGTGTGTAACATTATTTTGTAAATGACTTTTTTTTAGGTATTTAGGTATTGCGGCCTAAAATCAGATAATACCTACCTAATATAGAAAATCTGATAATAAAATCAGAAATTTGGGCTGCATTTTATAAACTAAATCAAATGCGGGACTGAGTTGACAAGATGTACCGCGCGGGACTGGGTAGAGAAGAATGCGGAATAAAAAAAAAACATGGTTGCTGGCTTATTGACGTACAACTGCTTCTTTCAAATAAAAGCATTCAAGCCATAACAATCGTTTTGCGTCACCCTGTATATACTGATATGTTTAAAATAATGACCATTTATTTAAAATACTGACCATTTATTAAAAATACTGACCATTTATTTAAAATACTGACAGATTTTATACTGACCAATGTAATACTGACCATTTATTAAAAATACTGACCATTTATTAAAAATACTGACCATTTATTTAAAATACTGACCATTTAATTTAAAATACTGACCATTTATTTAAAATACTGACCATTTATTTAAAATACTGACCATTTAATTTAAAATACTGACCATTTATTTTAAAATACTGACCATTTATTAAAAATACTGACCATTTATTTAAAATACTGACAGATTTTATACTGACCAATGTAATACTGACCATTTATTAAAAATACTGACCATTTATTAAAAATACTGACCAAAAGTATTATAAAATACTGACCAAGTAAATACAAGCCATTTAAGTTTTGATAATTTTTGCATTTTTATTTTCGAATAACTCTTCACCGAGATATCAATGCCACCACGGAGAGAGAATTTCTTTATCAGTCTTTACATAACGGCCCATATTTTTGTTAATATTTAAAATAATTAGATAAAAATTTATATAAAACAAGTTCAATGTACACTTAATAAAATAATTAATCTGATTCCTTAAATAATTAGTTACCTTTGTGAAAATAAATCTTAAAAACTAGGTTACTTTTTTGACCGTAACAGTGGCTTTCCCCCTTAAGTAAAAATTTAAATTGGCTTGAAATCTACGCATCATCCTGTGCATATCCATCACGCGCAAGCGTTAATATTTCAGAAATTTATCAAATTGGCATTCTTCCGTTTATCACCATCTAAAGTGGAAGTTTCATTTTTTGTTTGTGTAATGTTTGAGTTTTAAAAGCCACAAACTTTATTTTAATGAAGTGATCTTTTTAATAACCATCAGTTTTATGTTTTTTACTTTTTATTTATTTTTAATAAATTATATATTTATTTTACTTTTTATTTCCATGGATGTTGTTAATGGAGTTTCTGCATCTGGTTTTCATTCTTATCAGTCCACTTGATCTGACCTTGTCCGTTTGACGCAACCGCCCTATTGGCTTTGATTATGATAATTTCGACGAAGTGGGGTGACCGGAAAACCATAGATTTTTTTATTTTGTTAAAAGCGTATTTAGGAAATTAGCTTACCTCAATAATTTGCATCGATATTGAGATGTTACTGTTCGCAGGTGAATTGATTCTTGTTTAATTATTGCAGTTTTTGTTATTTTTAGCTTTACACCTGAAACTCAGTTTGCACGATGAACCATTAATATTCCAGAGGTTTCAAAAGAATAGCGATGCTGAATCGGAATAATTTTAGTGAAAGTTGAAAAAGCAATTACTGTATTTAATTCTACTTGGTGATATCTCTTGCGAATGAATATTTGTAGTCAATGTTACCGACGTGTTATGTCTGCGTTGGGCAGTTTCCTAGATGCGTGATTTATTGTTTGGTAAGTTGTCTTCATATGGCAACTCATTTGTATTTTGTAGTTTATTTTATTTTGCTTTGATTGTCCCAGGGTATCCCTCCAGGGTATCTTAGATTTAACCTGAATTGTTATGTGTTTGTGTGTCTCATATATGGAGTTTTGGAAACAAGCATTGTCAGCCCCATCTTTTAACTTGACTTTTGTTTTATAAATAAAAGCACCCCTTCTTCTACTATTGTGTTTTATTTAAAATATTGGCGCCCGATTGTATTTTTTTCTTAGTTAGTTGTCAAAGATCGTCTGAGTCACAACGTTAAAGGACCCATGCTCTAGTGCTGGACGGGTGTGTAATCTCTTAGCTGGCCTGTTTGCCATTCCATCGCAGATCAGCGGGGCAAGCAGAGCTGAAAGTATTTCAAGTAAAAGACTTGCAAAAAGTAATTCAAGTACTTAAAAGTACTTGAAGTACTTTAATTGAAGTACTTTTGAAACTAACTTAAAAGTACTTGGTACTTAAAGTACTTTGTAAAAGTACTTGAGTATTTGGTAATTGGATTTAACAAAATTTGAGTAATTGAAGAATAATTAAAGTACTTTTAATGTAATTAACTTAAGGTAATTGAAGTACTTTTAAAGTATTAGAAGTACTTTTAAGCTCAGTTTATCAATCTAGTTAATGATCCAATTAATTTTATCGGTTAAATTGCTGGTAGTAACACCGCATTGTCTATAACAGGGCTGGGCAAGATACATTTTTATTTGTATTTGAAATACAAAATATAATTGAAAAATGTGCAAAAATATTTCAATACGTTACTTTCCATCATCATTCATTGTTTATTCTTATTGTGCATGTTTTCAGTCCTTTTCTCCTCATTTCAAATTTTGAATACAAAAAAATAATCTAAATTGTTTATGCCTGTTTGTGCAAAAATTATTTTTGTTTGTACCCAAATAGGTTTTGAGAAATTAAAAAATTTAACTGCCGGGGGGGGGGCAGAATATGAAGGATAACTATATATTAAAGAGCCAATAGTACCTACATTATTACTTTATTTACAGTTTGACCAATCAGTTTTCGTTTAGATAGCTTAATAATTTTGATTCATTCAACTCGGTACGACTACCTGATATAGGCGGTTTGGTTTACCCTGTTCACTAATCTTACCTAATAATCACACTGTTATAAATTACTTAACTAATGTGTTAAGTACAATCCTAATGAAGGAACCAATACGGTGTACGTATTAACGGTTTTTCGTGACGGCTTAACGTGACAATGTTCTACGCAGGTCCCTAGCCAGGGGGGGCACGTGCCCCCTTCGAAAATGTAAAAAAAAAATTTTTTTGAAAATAATAGAAAATTAGTTTATAATATTAGGAAATATATTGTTGAGGTTTTAGGTCTCATTAAGACAATTCAAAATTGTCCGACGTTTTGGACCATATAGGTCCATTAGTTTATAATAATAAAAATTCTCGAAAGAGGAACCACCAAAAATTTTACTTTTTGCAAGTGCCCCCCCTCCCCCCCCCCCCGAAATAAAATCTTAGCTACGGTACTGCTTCTACGTTTTAGGAATTACATAATTAATTAAAATTTAAAATATGCCACGACACAGTTCCAATAGCAATCTTTAAAATTCTGCATTAAAATTGTTTGAATTTCAGATATTGTAAGTGTTGTAAATGAAGTCTGGCCTCAACCAAAATTTGAATGATTTCAAAAGACGCGCCGTATGAAATCAATAAAATTGGTCTTTCATCCTTTCAAACCAATGAGAAACATAATTTATGATTAAATTACAAAGCTAAACCGTTTTGCAAAATCTACTTTAAAAAAACAAACGTGTGTTTTAAAACACACGTGCATATTTTGGCGGAAAATTTTTAAATAAATTTTTTTATAATTTAAAAATGGCAACAAAGTGAACTTGAATAATGTATTTTAAATACATGGCAATACTGCCCAGCCCCGACTTGAAAATTAGGTAATTGAAATGCTTTGAGTAATTGAAGTACTTTTAAAGTAATTGAAATACTTTAAAGTAATTGAAGTACTTTTAAGGGTAGTTCACACTACATGATTTATCATATGACTTGTCACATGACTTCTCATATGAGGGATTTTTTTACGTTTACACTATATGATTTTTGCTATTATAGAAGTTATGGCTTTTATGATAGGCTGTTGTGATGGTATGATTTTAGCCATGACTTTTCTTATGACTAAGTCATATGATAAATCATGTAGTGTGACCCTTTAAAGTAATTGAAGTACTTTGAGTAATTTGGCGGTACTTGAATTACTTTTTGGTTAATTTTGAAATATTTGAATTACTTTCGATAAGTACTTGGTAATTGAAATACTTTTTTTAAGCAAAGTCCTTAAGGACACTAGGCAATCGAAAAATCGATTTTTTTTTATTTAATTTTCTGTAAGTACTATCCTTCCTGAACAAAATACCGTTTAGTTCATATGAAAATTCACAAAATTGTTGATTTGGTAAGCGAAAAGGTGGAGCGGTGCATGAACTGGATGTCAGTCTACCGCTGGTAGCAGAGCGGAGACCGCTACTCGGACGACTGTAAAAGTTACGATATGAGCTCTTTATTGTAATATATTATTATAATTAAATAGGATGTATTAAAATATATAAAATTTAATAATTTATTATATGGAATTTTTTGTAAAATTCAAATACTTCGATAAATGTAGAAAGAATCGTAGATATCTGCATGATTGCCTTTCCAGAGGGTTTAAGACCTAAATATCATGTTACATAGGGTTGTCCTAGGTCGTTAGAATAATGGTTTGGTCTTTACTTTAGAACAAAAAAGAATATTAAAAGAAATCAGTTGTGAGTTGTTCACATTGAGATCAAAATCGTTGTCATATTGTAACTTTACTTCATTTTACTTGTGTTAATAATAAAAAAAAATAACAAAAATAAATTTTACAATAACGGTCTGATGCCGAAGCACTACTTCAAACATAATTCTATGCATCTGAATAGTTTTAAAAAAGGTAAATATGAGTAAAAGCACTTTTATCAATAAAAAAACTTTGAACGCGTTTTTCTCGACTTTTTATTTTCATTTGGTTTTTACATGATTCCAAAAAAACGGAGGTCTCTGGTGACTTGAAAAAAATTGAGGACACGTAAATCATGTGTAATTTGGGACTGAACCTCCGAAATAATCCATAAAAATTCGAGATTTTCCAAAAGAATTTGAAAAGTCGCGATTTTTACGTGCAATTATAAAAAAATCGCATTTTTATCGTAAAAATCGCGGTTTTTCGTCTACTACTTAAATAATTCCGATTCGATTGTTTTAATTTTAGGTTCAGTCCCAAACTACGTATCTTAGGAAACTAAAAACCATTTGTAGAGTCGAAAAAAATTAGTTCTACGAACGACAGCATGTAAAAATGGAAAATAAACACGTATATACGTCGCAGACTGTGCCGCCATTTTTTATGTTCCTAAGGGCTTTATAGTATAATTTTTATTATCATTTATATATCAATAAACATTGGTTAAAATTACATTTGTGTATCTGCTTTATTTCTATGTTAAAATTAATAAAAACAAGAGCGCGGATTTTGCGAGTAACGATTGCCTAGTAGTAAGAAAATATAGTATTTGATACTTGAGATACTTTTGAAATTAATAAAGTACTTGGTAATTGGTACTTGAATTACTTTTACAAAGTACTTTAGACAGCTCTGGGGGCAAGCGACACAAATTAAGAGCAATTTGTGGTTCAAACTTAGAAAATGAAAACCTAATTTTAAACAAATGTAAAATAGAATAAAAATTAATGGGTAGTACAATGGAGAAAATTATTTAAAAACCAGAAAAATGAAAGTCATAGCCATTGGTTGCGCGAAGGTTGCACTAAATACAGCAATTTGTGTCACTTGTGTGGCAAAAATGTTAGTTTTTGGAACTTTAAAAACTTTTTTTACGTCATTAATGCACTCTTTTTCATTAAGTAACTCTTTTTGTGATTTTGACGTTTTGATGGTATTTTAATATACTTTTATTTTTTTTTTACATGAAATTGAAAATGTATGGAGTTGACGTTAATGTCATCTGATAGTCTTTGTGGAAAAGTGTACGGTCAACAAAAAAATGTTATAATCAACTCGTTTGTTAATTGGCGATTAATAATCTCAACTATTAAAAACACTCACTCGCTTCACTCGTTCGTGCTTTAAACAGTATCGATTATTAATCGCTTTCATTAACAAACTAGTTTATTAAATAACTATTCATTGGTTTGCACCTTGTTTATTATTATAATTAACTCCGTGGTCCATTTCTATACCTACTAATTAGGAGAGATAAGCTGAAGCATGTATTTTCTTTTTTTAGAAATGTAGTTTAAGTTTTGAGTTCTTCTGTGAGTTCATAATAAATAATTAAATAAGATAATAATAATAAGTTATTTGTTTTGATAAATTTTATTTGCTTTAAATATCAAAAAATAAAAGTTAGGAATTTAGAAATGTGGATCATTTTTCATACTTACTCAATTTATAGATTGAATACAAAATAATCATCCGCAAATATTTTTTCTAATAAGTCAAAAATATGGATACCAATAAATTGCATATTAATTAACATTTTGCTGTCACAAAATGTTAACATATAATACAGAAATTATTACAAAACACTTTTATTTTACCAAATCCATTGGTTTAAATAGATAAATAATACGATATTATTTACTTTTTTAAACTTTTCAAAGGTAAGTTTTGAAATTATCAAAGAAATTGTCGATATGTATATCGATTTACTGGTTAGATTATCACTTAATACGACCTACTCAACTTAAATTGTAGAATAAATCATAGCTAATTTAATTTAAATACAATGATGGTATAATGAGCGGCGCCCTACACTGACAAACCCATCTGAGTCACACCTGTAGGTGATACAGTTGTTAAATGTGAGAGAATATTACTTTAAATAATAGAATTAAGTGATAAATGGTGTCAAATTGATTATGTAGATATTATTTTTTATGTGTTACTTAAATCGTCAGCGAATGATCTGAAAATTAAATCAGTGTTACTTGTACATTTTTTTATTATAATATTCATACAAATAAAATTTATAAAAAATAAAATTCAAACTACATACATATTATTAATTATAATAATTTATCTGTTACATTAACTAGATAGTCATACCATCTAAATTCTAAAACATATAAAATTTAAAATAGTGAAATAACAATTATTTAAATTTAAAAAAAATTATCTAAGTAATAAAGGTAATCAAATTATTTAATTACTGACTAAAGTGTAAAAATAGGTGAAAAGTAATAAAATTGAAGGAGAAGTGAAGCACTTCTCTACTTAAAAGGGATGAATATTTAAAAAATGAATTCGTTACAATTGCAGCCCGAAAAACATATACAGTAAACTTTCGATTATCCGTGGGCGGTTTATCCGCTTTGCGGATTATCCGCGGTGGCTGTAGGAGGCATTTTTATAAAAAAAGAAGGTTTTTTTGTAACATTTTTTCATCACAAATATACATATAGAAATAAAATCACTGTTTTCCGGATATTCGTAGTTTTTTTGCCATGCGGCTTATCCGCAAAATTCGATTATCCGCGGTATCCACGCCAGTCAATCCTGCGGATAATCAGAAGTTTACTGTACTTGTGTAATTACCACTATTAATTTTTGGCGTCAACCAATTACCAATTGCTCGTATAAAAATATGTAACATAGTTAAATGTGTACATTATAAAGTACTCAGTTGTCCATTTTTTCAGTATAAACTATAAGCTCTCTCACAAGGTTGGCTTTATTCCAAATGTGGAAATTATTAACACCTGTGTAAAATTTAACAAATATTTAGAGGTCGCTAAGGATTATTGGCTTGTAGGGGTAAAGGTTAAAATTAGATACATAATATATCGTCCCCTTAGTATTATAACTGGGTAACTTAATTTTACTGTTATTGAGAAAATTGAAAAAATTGAAAGGATCTGGGACTTATCTACATTTTGCAAGTGGATAAATATGTTCTATTATGTTTCTAAATATAAATTATCCACTTGCAAAATGTAGATAAGTCTCAGATCCTTGCAATTTTTTCAATTTTCTCAATAACAGTAAAATCAAGTTACCCAGTTATAGTACTAAGGGGACGATATATCACCTGCAACTCCAATTGCAACTACATAAAATTAATATGATGCAACGTACAGCCGAACAGCACCAGTTGGCTAGACATTACAAGTGGTCTGTCTGCTGTCCTAAGCATGATCCAACTAAACTCCTTTTGCTCAATAGTTATAGGGATTTTCACGAAGATCGTTATTTTATAGGAATTTTTGAAAATTCTAAAAAGTGTGATATTTCTATTGGTTCACTTAGCAGCAACCCATAAAAGATATCTGTGTAAATTTATAGTGTGTGCGATAAAATAAAGACCGTTAAAATTCTATCGATCTAAAATTTATATGTGTTAATAGTGACTATATTTTAAATTTCTAAGACTCTAACCATGACCAAAAAATATGGTGCCACCGCCCTTATGTAAATAATAATAATGGTAAGTAATACCTGTCAATTTTTTAAAAGTGCAATTTGAAGCTTAAAATCGATTGAGTTTTGTTTAAAAGGAGTTTAAAATCTTTTAAGTTAATTTTCTAATGAAAATTCCTAGAAACATCTGAAATCATTAAGAACAATTAATAGTCAAATCACATTCTTCGTCAATGCCAAATATGTCCTATTAGTGTTTTTAAAATAAATAGCGGTGTCTTGTTGAAACATATAATGCTACCTAAAAATAAAATTCTAGATTCCAATTCGTCTTTATAACGCCTCGGCATCCCAGCTATAAGAACTTAGTTAGCAAATAGATACCTACATTATAAAAACCTTACCAACTTGTTTAACTTTTTAAAATAAATTAAATCCGATAGTAATTTCAATTAAATTATTTAGGTAGTACTATACATCTATAAATTATTATGCTTGCTTACTAGTAGGTAACGACAATAATTAGAATACTTTTGCATGAAATTTGTTTAAAATTATCGCTTATTGTATAAAAATATCAAATTATTGAATTAAAAGTACAACGTAAACAAATTTTGATGACACTATCACTTGATAACTAATAAATACCATAAGAAAACGATCTTCAAGAGGAATCTGATTTTAAGGAAACCATCAATTAATTAATGAGGAATAATAATGATAACTTTTCTGGTTTATAATGGTTTTGGAGTTTTTTTTATAACACACACATTAAACTGTAAGAAAGTCTTTATTCGAGTGAGAAATACATATTATGTTACAAATTACTAACTATTTTAGTAAGATATTAGAAAAGTTCAATTTTCTATACGTTTCATGGGAATGTGTTCCCTTACCCTAGCTAAAATAAATTTTAATTTGTTAATAGCTCTATTATTACCATTTTTTTCATATATCTTCCATAACAAAATTTCTGATTGTACTGAAAGTACAAGTACCTACTGAAAAATTGGGTAGATTGAATGAGGCACTATAAAGCAAGTCGTGGAAGCCATTTAAACAATATTGTGTTTTATTCATAAATTTCAATGATGGGCCTTACCAATAAAATAATAATTTTGAAAAAATGTCTATTAGTATTTTTTTTAAAGCAAAATTAAATTCCAAATTTTGGATGGCCCACTCTATACTATAGATACATATGTAAATACAGTTGTTATCTTGAAAGATGAAGCTTACGTCACAACCATCTGAATAAGTGCCGACAATCTTTTTTTCCAAATTAGTTGTAGTAACATATGTAGGTGCAACAAAGACACACTAACATAAATAATTCTTAAGTATCAAATTTTAGAAATCTTATACATCGAAAATTATACAATACCCACGTTCATATGAGATAAAAAGAGATGGATACATTAGTTCATAGCTTGCATAATAATTATTATAAAAGTATTTTTTTGATGTTACAAATCATATATAGGCGCACCTTGGGGGTTTGTCCGATTAAAACGGCGTGACCACTTTGAACCTTAAGCTTTAAGCACACTTAGGCGACGCGACACCACACCACACCACGCGACAAATTTTTTGCCGCTTAGAGAAGTTTACATAAAATCAAATGGGAGCCCGCACACTTAGGCGACGCGACACTACATCGCTCGAATCGTCTGAGAGGCATTCGAGCGACGTTTGTCACGTGCTTTTATTTTGCAACAAATGTCCTAGTCTACCAAACCTTTCTCTCGCTGATCTTTTGCGGGTGATACCAGCCAGGACTTAGCTTCGAATTAATTTTCAGAGGTACGCACATCAATAAAATGTAAACCATATTGGCAACAACTTTTTTCCTATATTAGTAAGAATAACAAAATAAAAGGAATGTTATAGAACACTATTTTATATGGAAAATGTGCATGTTTCAAATTTAACAACATTGCAATTGATTTTTATATGTGAAATAATTATATTTCGTTCTGAAATATACACATACATATAATATTAAAGAGAGAATGAGATGCATATAGTAGGGTCGAGTTCAGGTAGTATGTCTTCGAAAGATGCATAACAATGAATATGTTTTTAAACATTTCGTCCCCTTAGTACTATAACTAGGTAACTTGATTTCACTGTTATTGAGAAAATTGAAAAAATTGAAAGGATCTGGGACTTATCTACATTTTGCATGTGGATAAATATGTTTTATTATGTTTCTAAATATAAATTATCCACTTGCAAAATGTAGATAAGTCCCAGATCCTTTCAATTTTTTCAATTTTCTCAATAACAGTGAAATCAAGTTACCTAGTTATAGTACTAAGGGGACGATTTATTTAAATTATTTTTTAAACATTAGTAAATTTTATTGTAATAAACAAAAAAATTTTTAATTAGAACTAAAAATCTTAAAATAAATAAATTATATAATAATTAAATATCATAATATTTTCAAAAACAAGCAAAGAAAATTAAAAAAAAAAGTACTAAAAAAGAAAAAATAATTTTTCATGTTTCTATTAGTAAAGTGGTTTCAATCTTTTAAAACATTAATTTTCGAGGCTTTTCAATAGAAGTGCATAATTTGTCGACGCGTCAGATAAGCACAGAAACTGTCTGTGAAACAAAAACTGTCGCGTGGTGTAGTGTGATGTGGTGTAGCGTCGCCTAAGTGTGCTTGAAGCTTTACGGTCAGCCACGAGTCACGACGGTTAAATTTTGTGGGTATTTGTGCAGTTTTAGTTTTATAAGTTAGTACTACAAACATAGCAAAGTTGTCCATGTTGATGTCAATGTCGCGATAAAAACAAACCTATGTATTTAAATAAGTTCATTGGGTATAATTAAGTTCTGAGAGGTTTTGTCTGCATTAATACAGCGGGCCCTGAGAATTATCGAACGGTGGTGCACCAAGGTAGGATTGTCGGTAAACCCGGAAAAAACCGCCGTGGTAGCCTTCACTAAATGCAGAAAGGAACTGCAGGAAGGAAGAGGATGCCCATACTCTGGGGGAAAAATCTGCAACTAGCAGATGAAGTCAAATATCTGGGGTAACCTTGGATAAAAGATTGACTTTTACCAAACATATTGATAACATAATGTGGCCATGTGGGCCTGTAGGAGAACGATTGGTAAAACGTGGGGACTTAAACCTAAAATGGTCCTTTGACTTTACACCAAAGTGGTGATACCCACAGTAACATATGCTTCCTTTATCTGGTGGCACAAAGCCCAGAAAAAGGAAAGTATTAGAAAACTTAACAAGTTGCAAAGACTAGTCTGTCTAGGAATAACGGGGGCAATGGCAACAACGCCCACTGCAGCAATGGAGGCACTATTGGGACTGCACCCACTACACCTGGTGGTGGAAATGGGGTGGAATCTGTAGAGAGGGCCACCATACCATGATCTTCAACTCCAACAGGAGTAACAACACGCTCTGCATGAAATCGGATAGAACCAGCACCGTAAAAGACTTCCGAAAACCTTTTAAGGTTATAATTCCTGAAAGGGGTTCGGAGGGCGGCGAACAGGAGCTGGGAAAACGATTCGAAACCATTTGGTACACAGATGGATCTAAAACTTCTGTAAGCACTGGAGCAGGAATATGTGGTAAGAGACCAGGGGATGCTTTTAGCATAAACCTGGGCCAACACGTAACTGTTTTCCAGGCCGAAATTCTGGCAATAATGACCTGTGCAGAGGAACTGATTCGGAGGGCTTATGTTAATAAGCGCATCTGCATCATGACCGATAGCCAGGCAGCATTAAAAGCTCTGAAGGGAGTAGAAATACACTCCAAAGTTGTGAAGAACTGCCTTGACACACTGGTGAGACTGGCACAAAGCAACAGGTTAACACTGATGTGGGTGCCGGGACACACTGGTATCAGTGGCAATGAAAAAGCCGACTCCCTAGCAAGGGAGGCTGTATGTAATAGATTAGTAGGTCTAGAACCAACTTGCGGGATTGCATACAAGACTGCAAAAAGACTATCAAGGAACTACTAAGAGAGAAACACCTTGTGTACTGGAGGAATCTTCCGGGACTGAGGCAATCGCGGATGTTCATTCGGGAACCCTCCGGGGACAAAGAGACCAAAGAAATACTCCGACTGAGCAGAACTCAGTTGAGGAAAACAGTAGGACTATATACAGGCCACTGCTGCTTAAATAAACACCTTAATAATATTGGGGTCGTTGAAGATCCTACATGTAGTATGTGTGGGGAAAAGGAAGAAACTCCATACCATCTGTTATGTGTATGTCCAGCTCTTGCCACCGTAAGGCATGAACACCTAGGGAGTCGCTATTCGACCACCGAGGAGATAAGAAATTCACCCATCAATAATGTACTCAACTTTGTTGAGGACTTGAACTTGATGGGGTAAAACTAGGAACGCGGGGTACAATGGGCCAGGAGCCTAAGTGCAAGTGGGAGTAACTTTTACAGACCACACCCGTTCAGTAATAATAATAATAATAATAAGGTGCCACTTTTCATCCCGCATGTGAAGGTTTTTGCACGAGGCTTGCCAAGTGTAAAAATTTACTGAAACTGAATTACTGAAATTTTAACTTTCCGTTACCAGTAGCATACAATTATTATCTTTAAAAGTGTAAATTTTAAGCACATAATTGTATTATGCGTTTCTATTCATTAACAGCCGTATTTATAAACGTTTACACGCGTAACGTAGAGCGTGTAAACAACGTGTAAAAATTACATGACAAAATCTCTAGTTATAGACAAGTTACACAAGCGTGGAAGTTACACGGCGTCTATAAAGATATTTGATAGGTCTATAAAGTTGACACAAGCATTACACGCGTGTAAGGGTAGGTTACACGGTAGATACACGCCTGACTATAAATACGGCTGTAAATGTTTAATTTAATATTGACATCTACATCGCGTCGACATGTTTCACATCTACCGGGCGTCCCGTGACGGCAAATTTTTTATATTGACTGATGGTATGATTTTGACAAGTTACTTTGGTTTTTAGGTTATATTTTTATTTTGTTGTAATTAATTGTTTTGTATTACGTCAATATTGTAAGTTTTGTTTTGTCATAAAGTTAAAATTTGTCAGGTCTTTTTATAACTAACATAGTTGTGGATATTATAATCCATTGAATGACATTCATTGAATGACATTTTATCTGCTGGTTGCAAATTAGTTAAAATATACGTAAAATATAGTTTTTAATAGGTGAAATAGTGCTTATAGGAAATCCAAAGGACTAATAAACCAGGTGTGAAAGCGATATTTACAAAAAGACGTGAGTCTGCACAGAATAATATTTGAGGTTATGATATCAGAAAATGTGATTAAAAATGATCAGAACACCGCCCCTTGAAAGGAGCAATGGGTCGACAGTGTCCCACAATGATGCATCACAATCAAATCAACCAGGAATGACACCATCACAGACATTAATTGCTTTCATAAATGATCAGAACTCGCAGGTGCAGTTACAGCACACTATGCCAGCTCAAAATAATTTTTCACATGCTGTCACGTACTACAACCAACAAGCAGCAAATATGCCAATAAATCCACAACAATATGCCCAACCTTTTCAATATGTACCCGTGGGAAGCAATAACTTTACAACACAGCCTGCAACAGGCTCGTATCCTATCATACTATCAAATAATATGCTACCCATATATCAACATCAACAGCCAGAAACCGGTACTCAATTAATGCATCAATCAAACATCAACCAATTATATCCGCCTCTACCAGCACCAACTGAAGAAAGATGCAAATTAGTCACTAATAGGAAAAGGCAAAGAAGTCCAGAAACTAATAATACATACTTAAGACAAGCAAAAATAAAGGACTACTGGCTCAGAGCTAAAACGGACAACAAATTTGATGCATTATAGATAATAAGCAAGTAAAACAAAACCACGAAGAAGTAGATATCACCGAACCTAAAAAACCCAAACCACCGCCAATATTTGTGGAAAGTGTACAAAATATAAAACCACTTCTCAAAACACTAGATAAGGTAGCTAAAGATAGTTATACTATCAAAACCTTATATGGAGATCAAGTCAAAATACAAACTGTAACTGGAGAAAAATACACTAATATTATTCAAACATTGAAGAAAAAAAAGACCAACTTTCACACTTATAAACCCAAACAGGAGCGAAGCTTTCGAATAGTACTAAAGAATTTACATTTTTCTACAGATATCGATGAAGTCAAATCTGAGCTGGAGAAATTGGGCCACACGGTACTTAATATCAGCAACATAAAAAATCGAGTTACTAAAAACGCATTATCCATGTTTTATGTCGACTTTAAACAAAAAGAGAATAATAAGGAAGTTTATAAGATTACTCGTCTTTTAAATACCATCGTGTCATTTGAAGCACCACATATTAAAAGAGAAATATCGCAGTGTGCAAATTGTCAATGGTTTGGTCATACTAAAAACTTCTGTTACAGACCATCAAGATGTGTCAAATGCACAGGTGATCACTCGACAAAGGACTGTCCAAGAAAAGTAAAAGTCAAAGATGTCAGATGTGTTAATTGTGGTGGTGAACATCCTGCAAACTACAGAGCATGCACAATACACAAACAACTGCAGCAGCGTCTATATCCACCATTGAGAGAAAAAAATCTGAAACCAAACCAAAATAATATTCTAAACAATAATAATTATTTACAACATACAATAATTTTTCCTCAAATGGTACAACCCGGGCTATCATACGCCCAAATAGTTAATCAACCTGCTAAGTACCCCCCCCCCCAATCAATCTGCTAACTACCAAAGTCAAACCATCCCAGTACAGCAATCAAACGACATTGGAGAGCTTAAAGAAATGATAAGAAAGTTAACTGAACAAATGGGAACCATGTTAAACCTACTGACCACTCTAGTCAGTAAAATGGCTTAATGGCCGAGATACTAAAATTAGCTGTATGGAGTGCCAACGGTTTGTGCCAAAGAGCACAAGAACTTAATACATTCTTAGAAATGCACAAGGTAGATATGATGTTAGTTTCGGAGACCCATTTCACAACTAAAAGTCACCTAAAATTCCCTAAATTTGATATATACAACACCAATCACCCCGATGGAGCTGCTCATTGTGGAACAGCGATAATTGTTAGAAAAACTGTCAAACACTACAAAGTAGAGAAATATCAGAATGACTACTTGCAGGCAACTAGCATAATTGTTGAGGAGCAAGTAGGAGAATTAGTAGTTTCAGCAATATACTGTCCACCCAAACATAATAATAAAAGAGAACACTATTAGAACTACAATAGAGTTCACGGCTTACTACCACAAAAGGAAGAGAACTACTTGCAACTATAAATAATAACAATATGACAAGTTTATCGACTGGGCAACCAACTTACTGGTCAGCAACTCAACGAAGCTTCCAGATATTATTGATTTTTGCGTCACAAAAGGCTTGGATGTCAAGAAGTTCAGAATCGAGTCGTCACTGGATTTATCATCGGACTATACACCCATTCATTCCATTGACATTGAATTTTCAAATTCTCTATAAGAAGAAGCAACCATAACTGTTCAGTAAGCACACTAATTGGGAAATCTTCAAAACATCACTGGACAATGAAATACGCCTAGATGTAACATTGAAATCAGAAGAAGATCTGGAAAATTCAGTACAATACCTAACAAAAACAATCCAAAATGCAGCGTGGCAAGCAACCCCCGACTCAAATGAAACATTTCTCTTCTCCTTTTTAAAAATTTTAAAGCAAAAGAAGTTAAACGAGTCATCTTCAAAGTGGTCAATCCAAAAAAGGCACCTGGGTTTGACCTAATTACTGAAAAAGTGCTACAACAACTAACACCTAAATGCATCCAATTATTAACATTCATTTACAATGCAATCATACGGTTAAAACATTTTCCAAACCAGTGGAAAGTGGCCCAAATTATTGTCATCCCAAAACCAGGAAAAAAGCTGGAAGAAGTAACATCTTACCGACCAATCAGTCTGTTACCATTACTTTCAAGTGTTTGAAAAACTTTTGCTCAAACGACTCAAGCCTGTACTAGATAGTAAAAAGCTGATACCAAATCACCAGTTTGGTTTTAGAGGTCAACATACTACGATCGAACAAATACATAGAATTTCCAAAAAAATCAGCAACGACCTGGAAAACAAAAGATACTGCTCTGCTGCTTTTCTCGACATCAGTCAAGTATTTGATAAAGTGTGGCACGAGGGGTTGTTTTACAAACTAAAGAAAAGTCTTCCATATCACTTCTATCAAATTAATACTTAAATCTTATTTAAGCAATGGACATTTTTTGGTAAAATATCAGGAAGAATATACTGATCTTCAACCAATATGCGCAGGAGTATCCCAGGGCAATGTTTTGGGGCCCATACTATATTTGTTGTACACGGCGGACTTACCAACCTCAAGACTAACAACAACGGCTATGTTTGCTGATGTCACAGCGATATTGGCATCACATGTTGATCCTGTCATGCCTCCAAAAATCTTCAAGACCATTTAAATAAAATACAAAATTGGCTCCGCAAATGGAGAATGAGAGCGAATGAGGCAAAATCTATCCATGTGACGTTTACAATGCGTAGAAAAGCTTGTCCTTCAGTAAAGCTGAACAATTGTACTTTTCCCCAGTCTGATGATGCAAAATATCTAGGTATTCATATGGACAGAAGACTGACTTGGAGAAAACATATCTTTACAAAACGAAAACAGCTAGGAATAAAACTTAGTCAAATGTATTGATTACTTGGTAAAAATTCTCGATTATCTCTCAAAAACAAAATACTACTGTACAAATCCATGATAATGCCGATATGGACATATGGTATACAACTGTGGGGAACTGCAAGTAGATCCACTATTGAAATACTGCAGAGATTCCAAAACAAAGTTTTGCGAATGATAGTCAATGCTCCGTGGTATGTACCTAACTATATTATCCAACAAGACTTCCAGGTTTCATCAGTCTATGAACAAATAAAATCTTATAAGAGTTACCAACACCGATTAGAATTACATCCCAACAAACTGGCTGATGGACACTACCGGCGAAGTAAGAAGATTAAAAAGATTCAGACCTACCGATCTGCCTAATCGAGTCAAATATATAAATTGTGTATATTTTAGGAAAACATTCATTGAAATGTTTTTCACATGACATGTATTATATCACCACATTTGCTTATTGTTATTAAACAGATTGTAAATAGTAATTGAAATAAAAAAATATTATAATAATTATTATGCTTTAAATTTATTATATCGAACACTTATTTATTGACTTACAATTTTCGTCTTATTGCACAAATGCCGATTGTGACGTGAGCTTCAACTTTCATGATAACAACTGTATGTACATTATAAAGTTGTTATTAAATAATTTTTTACAATTTTAAGAGTAAAGTGGTCATTTTATTCCCACTTTTGCGAAAGTAAAGTACCAATTGTTTTTCCGTAAATGAAAGGTGGGAGTAAAGTAAACATAAAGGAATCGTTTTACCATATAATCGAACGATATCCATAGAAACAAAAATTCAAAAAAAGCAACCTCACATTTTACTAAATAATTTTGCAAATTCAAAATCTCAAATTTAGTTATGAACCGATGTAATTTATCATTTGCAGACAAATTATGAAAAATAGTATTATAAACCTTGGGACTAAGGTGACTTTTCATCCCGCGTATGAAGGTTTTTGCACGAGGCTTGCTGAGTAAAAATATAAAATATAATATAAAAAGTAGGAAAAAAAGTGGCATTTTAGTCCCATGATATACTATTATTTTATTGAAAACAATCGTAACCTACTCTAAAGTTAAAAAAAATATTTTTTTTAATATTCAGTTCGCTGATGAAAATGTAATTATTTGGTTGATCGTATGGAGTAGCACGGAAATATACCGTCAACAAAAAATGCAATTATTTGATATAGATTTGATTAAGCAAGGATGTGTTGTCAATTAATAGTATTTAGTACACTGCTAATTTATAATTTACTGACAACTATTATAATGATGATGACGTGATAAATTTAAATAAAGCTTAACATAGTAACTTTTTGATAAACTCATTACCTATACCACCTTGTTTAAATTTATTTCCTATCCGAAATTAATGCAAAATAAAAATAAATCCGTATTTTATTTGATGTTACCAATACAATCCTTCGAGTGCACTTTCGACTTTATCGTTAGAGTCTGTTAATTCTAAAACTACTTTTTATTAAATCGGTTAATGGGAAGTACCATTATTTTTAAATTCATTGGAAACATTTTATTCGTAGAAATAAATATTTAGTAGGAGACGCTAGCTTCATTTACATATAAGCACTAAAAAACTTAAATAATTAATCATCAACAATCCAAAAATTAATAATAATTAATTAATTAAGATTGATTATTATGTTTAATATCATAAACTATATTTATACGTTTAAGAAGTTGACTATCAAGATTCAAAAGCAATATAATGATAAGATGCAAATGCCAATTGCGCATCTTCACAAGAGATTGAAATCGGTATGCACGGCAGTCGACTTTTAACTGACTTTACAATAACTAGATGCTGAAAAATTGCACAAGCCGATATCTACGGTATATGTCTAGCCAATAAATAGAAGATTCCTTTTAAGTCTTGAGAAATAGCAAATTCAAGACCATCTGATCTAGAATTTGTTGAATTACTTAGATTTGTGAATGCTATTTAATAGAGGATGCAATACCATAGTTACTTTAAATTTATCTTTGAGTATAGGCGAAGAAGCATTTTCTATTTTAATAAATTGTAGTTTAAAACCTAGATGTAGCTAGTCCACTTTTCTATCACATGTTAGTACATAATTTTATAGAATTTCATTTCATGAAAAGATAACAAAATAGAAGACCGAATTATAAATTCATGAAAGTAGATTCTTACTATACGAGGTGTATTGTTACCGATAGAAATCTAATAAAATTTTTAACATCACCACATACCAATAATTATTATGGTCGTAAGTCGAGTCGTAAGTACTCGTAAAAAAGTGTAGAATTAACTCACGCACCATGGATTTTTAATATTTATTGATTTGCTTCCCTAAAATAATTTTGAAAAAAACTGTTAATAAGTTTTTACTAGAGAGAAAAATATTGTATCAGTAGGTACTACGATGTTAATTACACCTTTTCTTATTTAAAAGGTGGATGCTTATTAACACCGTATACTTACCCCTGGAATTCTTCTAGTAAGAATCCCTTTTGCTCGCTCAGCCGGTTTTCCTAAATTTTTTTATGATTGAATTTTCACCAAGTTTTACGATTGGTTGTTTTGAGATAAAAAGACAAATTTCAAATTTTACACAATTATATAATATTGATCAACGACACAAAAATAAGAAGGTACATCAGAAAAATAAAAAAAAGTAATCACTAATACGAATCGCGTCCCCAAAATTCCTATACTAAGGCAGAAAGCAAAATTAAGTCAAGATATTTTGTTTTGAATTTACGTTTTTCAATTGTTTCTAATTTCTGCAAAATTTAATTTTGCTTTCCTACAAAATTTATATAGACAAATAATAATGGTTTTTACAAAATTTAAATTGTTTGAATAAATAAGAAAAATGTATCACTGAACCTTACTTCCTCCGGACTGTGTTTTATCTTTCTCGATTGCTCATGGGTTCCCAAGCTTCTTCCAATTAATTATTTTTATTCATTTCCAATGTTTCCATCCAAATTTTGTAAACTGCATTACAAATTAAATCAATCCACATAAATAATTTCTAGTTCTTTTTTAAAACTTTTTTTTCATTTACCAGCTTCAATTTATTCACTGAATACTTTTAATCGTTATTTCTCTTAGAACCAAATTTAATTGTTACTTTGAAAATGGGTGTGATTTTATCTTTATCACCACTGTTTTTATAATTACGTCTTTACTCTTGCAAAGCTCGTGAGCAATTCATTTGTTTGTGTCCTTGCTTATCCTTATCAACCATCTCTTAGGAAACCTTCCTTTTTAATTTTTCAGTTACTTGATCAACATTTTTATTTATCAAATTATTTTATTTGAAACCATGGATTTTACACCGTGCTTTTGATTTTTTTTAATTTGAAATTTGTTTTGTTTGATTAAGTTTTCTAAATTTTACTTTGTCTAGTTAAAATTCAACATTTTTGAATTATTTTCATTTAAAACCCCCTTTATACCCCTTCCCTCAAGTTATCACCGCAGTACATAGTCATATGTTTAAAATTTATTTCCAAATTATACCCTTATAACAAATATGTTACAGTTTAATTTTGTTTATAAAATAACCCACCCGTTCTTCTGTAACCAGTGAGTTATTTTTAAAACCCCTTGGATTTAATACAAATGATTCGCAAAATGTTATAAATTTTTTGTAACAATTAAAATCCATACATTAATTACTAATATGTTTGATATCATTAAATATTATTATAATATAATATAATATTAAATAAATATTAAAACTAACTGTAAGCCACGGCAGTGGAGTGATGTGATCGATGGTTGCGTTACGAGCGGAAATTCTGAGTTCAAATCTCGGACGCATCAGAATTTCTTAGCTCGGCCTGCCAGTGGACATTCTCACGCCGTGGTAAACCAAAAAAACCCGACCAAAAAACAAAATAAACATACTAAAAAGAACATAATAATGAACAAAAAATCACTGAACAAATTAAAAAATAAGTGCTAATAACCTAGTAGTTGATGCACTATAAAATATACCCCCAGCCACAGGAGTAAAAATAAAAAAAAATTAACTGTATTTACCTACATTATTGTAAAAATTAATTCCACCAAGCTGTCTACAACTGATGGTGACATGTAATCCATTTTTAGCAGAAGTTAATATTATGTTCATATTATAATATATTTTTTTTTATTTACATTTTAACGTGCATCAACTACTGGGTTATTAGCACTTCTAAATATGTTAATTTTAATTTGTACAGTATTTTTTTGTTAGTTTATGTTTTTTTTTTTGGATTGGGTATTTTGGTTGGTTGATTTTTTGGTTCACCACGGAGTGAGAATGTCCACTGGAAAGCCGAGCTAAGAAATTCTGATGCGTCCGAGATTTGAACTCAGAATTCCCGCTCGTAATGCAACCAGCGATCACATCACTCCACTGTCGTGGCTATATTATAATATTAAATTCTTCTAAAGTAAATCTTGTATAAATATTGTCATGTTTTGAACCTCCTCGTATGAGATTAGGACAGGGATGTATGAATTTTTTTAAATCTAGCTCTACCCTGAGAATTATGTCCCAACAGGTGGATCTTTGTTATTTGCTTTTAATTTAAATTTTTACTATTATTTTGCCTAACAATGAAGATGCAATGAATCAGTCATCGGAATTCCATAATGTTATCATTATTTTCCCTCCTAAAAGTCATTTGAAAGAATGAGAATTAGATCTTCTCAGCTGAACAGCTTGGTTCACAGAAACAATTTCTATAGGAATACGGAATAATTTAGTTGTTAATTTGTACAGTTTAATTTTCGAAAATTTTATTTATGTGAAGCGTGTTGTTTAATTTGTAAGTTGGATTGTGGATAGTTAAATTTTTGGAAGTGGAATAGAGACCTGCGCACCGCGCAACAGTGAAAATTTGAAGAGAATTACAACGTCAGGGGGGAAGTAAAATTTTGAAAAAGGAGTCGAGCAAGCACAAAACGGCTCAAAAGTGGCTTTTGAGTGTTCGCGCCTGTAGATGCAACACGTATTTTTTATGAAGGCGCTATAAATAAGAATCAAAGTGTTTAATTATTAAAGATGAGTTTCCCTGGTTGTGATTATTTTACCTGAGTAAAAGTTGGACGGTGGATGTGGAATTTAGAAAAGCCAAGCGGTATTTTTTAAGCGAAGCTGTTAGAAAATTTTGTACATGCCTTGATGCGATTAAACGTTGGAACGCCATGATGCCTTGTTGTAGATGGTAAAATTTTTAAACATTGTTTTTGATTATTTTCCTGAATTGCATCGGAATATTTCGCTACGTTTTGAAATCTAAATTTACATCTTTGTAATTCATAATGGCTATAAGAATTACAAAACTTTGAATTTATGCGCGCATCTGCATATGGTTGAATTTAATGACCATACGACGAATACATTTGTTGCATAGTGGACAATCTTATTTTATAATAACAAATGTGCGATTGTTTTATGTACAGAGTGTTGATTGAATTTTGTAAATAATTTATGTTTCGTCCTACAGCTGTGAAAGTGCAGGATAATTTTGGTTTAATTAAATGTCACTTTCACGGTTATTTGACCTATAGGAATTTTGACTGTAGTCATAATAGGCTTCAGAGAAGATCTAATTTTTTGTTTTAATTACTTATGGAATAACCGATTTATTCGTCGAATTACATTTTGTTTTGCTATTATTTCATATGAGTTTATTTTTACACCACACGATAAAGATCCATCATTGGGACATATTACTCCAACTGAGCTAGCTAGTAATTTTTCATTTTTTTGCAGAGGTACGAAAGAAACCTTGGCGGAAAATTTTCAGTTTCCCGCGAAAGCTTTTGTATCATTGCAATATATGTAATGGCTTTCTCGAAAACGGCCTAAGCGATTTTGATGAAAATCACTGACTGGGGGTATTTTAGGTCTACAAATCGATCTAACCAAGTCTCATCTTTGGAAAAATTCATTTTCAAACAAAAAAAACGACCTGAAAGAAGTCATCTTACAAAGGGAAGGCGATACAGTCGGGAAACAGATTTTTTTGATATTATATTGAGATTTGATATTTTTTGAAAATAGTAAGATGCAACGTTCAACCATTTTCGAGAAAAGATGGTATCAAATTCTCCGTGCGATGTATATCTCGCAGAAAACGTTAATTATATAATGTGGATCGAATCCGAACGTTTGAAAATATTATTATTTTCAAATACCTACGTATGTAATATTTTTTAAATACTACATACTAAAACTCAATAATATTCTTTATTACCTACTATTTTATTTAATTCAAATAGAACAAACAATTGCGTAATTTTCTACGAGATATATATATGTTACAGTTAAAACCCGATCTAACTAGTAAATTCTAGTTTTAACTAACCACCTTTGTAAATTCTAGTTTTAACTGAAATAATTTTAGTTAAAACTAGAATTAACTGATTTCTAACAAACTTCTTTAGTAAATTCTAGTTTTAACTAAACTTATACCAGTTGAAACTAGAATTAAAGTAAAAATAGACTTAATTAGATAAAAATTATTATTAAGCAATTATTTGATACATTATTATTATATTCTACTTATTGCCACATGGCATGCTGTTGTGACATTTTGAATTGCAAATAATTTCTTTTTTTAAACAAAGGCAACGTTTTGAGGTGCAATTTTTTTTTTGCAAGAACAGCGGACAAACCCTTGTCCAGATTCAACGGCAGCTTTTTGCGCTGCAGTCCTTAAGCAAATTTCTTCCTCTGGCACTTGTTTTTGAGTCAAAAAACTTTAAAATTTTTTAAAATTTTTTTGTCATTGTCACTTTTAAAGTAACTGGACCAATGAGAGCGCTTTTGTATGATCGGATAAACGGACAAACGGATACATGAAAATTGAGCTTAACCCCCCCATTTGGTAACTTTTCGAGATTGTTTGTTATCGAATCGTTAAAAACCGTAAAGTTTGGTTTCCATTACTATCTAATGCAATTCTGAACAAAAGTTAAATTTACCTATTTGAAAGTGACGATGACAAAAAAAAATTAAAGAAAATTCTAAAGTTTTTTTGACTGAGAACACGTGCCAGATGCACTTTACAATTCAAAATGTCACAACAGCATACCATGTGGCAATAAGTAGAATATAATAATAATGTATCAAATAATTGCTTAATAAAACAATTTTTATCTAATTCAGTCTACTTTTACTTAATTCTAGTTTTAACTAAACTCTTATATCAGTTAAAACTAGAATTTACTAAAAAAGTTTGTTAGAATTCAGTTAATTCTAGTTTTAACTGGTATAATTTTAGTTAAAACTGGAATTTACTGAAAAAATTTGTTAGAAATCAGTTAATTCTAGTTTTAACTAAACTTATTTCAGTTAAAACTAGAATTTACTAAGGCGGTTAGTTAAAACTAGAATTTACTAGTTAGATCGGGTTTTAACTGATTTCGGGTTTTAACTGTAACATAATTAACCAGCAGTGTGGTGTTAAGCACATACTGGGAGGCTAGAGAGCATAATTCTGCGGTTCTATTCCTAGTCGCGCCATACACACTGCTGGGAAATAAACTGATTGCGTTGTTATGTGCGAGTTAATTTATAATAATAATAATAATAATATACATCACATGGAGAATTTGACACCATCTTTTCTCCAAGATGGTTGAACGTTGCATCTTACTATTTTAAAAATCTGTTTCCCGAATGTCTTGCCTTTCCCTTGTTAGATGCCTTGTTTGAAATTCACTGCTATTATTTTTGTTTAAAAACTACTTGTCAAATTAAAAAAAACCTTTAATCAAGTTTTGAGAGCTATATAATTTATATAAAAAATTCAGTGCAATTCAGAGATTAAGGAATTATAACTTGGCGACTGTGTGCGAAGAACCTGATCATTCAAAAAAGAATCTTTCTGGTAGTGAAGAAATTACATTAAACTTTCAACCTGACCATGTTTCTCATCAAGGATCATCAATTTGCCGTACTTGCGCTGATAAAGTAAGAGATGCTCAATTAATCTCTAAAATTATAGAGTCACAAACATCTCAGATTTTAAATGATTTAGGTGAACATAACCGATTGCGAGGACCAATATGAGAATAGTAAAAAGAGAGTACAACGATTGGAAGAACTAAGAATGAGTGCAACGCGTGGCGTCGTATGGCCTTAGAAAGAAATTATTTAAAGTTTATCCATCTTAACTTGACTGGGAGTGGTCAATTTCTTAAAATTAATATTAAATTAATAAAAATAAGAATAGTTACTATCAGAAATCGGTGGCCCAAGTAAGTACTAATTATGTATTATTCACGAAATATTTAATATATTTCTCTGCGTCGTTTAATCGTCGTCAGGGCACCACCAGCATTAGCCAACAGAGTAGCAAAAAATCTTCTCTTAAAACTGTGTCTAGTATACGATATATAAATATATTTCTGCTTACGCCTGACTAACATTGGTATTATTATTCTATTATAAAATCATCAAATTGGCAAAGCCACCATATTACAGATTTAGCTCAAACTTTGTGGAAATGTTCTTTGGGGTTCAGTATTTTTTAAATAAATAATGGTCAGTCTGTAATAATATTTTGGTCAGTATAAATATTTAAGTATCAGTATTAAATAAAATTTTGGTCAGTATAATTTGTTATATTGATCAGTATAAATTGTTAATTTGGTCAGTAATTAAATTAGATTAATTTGGTCAGTATACTGTACGTTGAGAATATAGGACAAGTGCAGTAACCATGCATCCAGTTTTCTCTTTATTTTGGGAAATTCATAAACCACACTTAGAATGCTCTTCATTTGAATTGATCGAAAATGTTCCAGCGCATTTCTGATATGGTTGAAATTTTCTCCTAGATAATAATAGATCTTTTATTGGATGGACAAATATATTGAATTTAATTTTCGCATGGCATTGATGAAATTTTTACGTTGGGTTTGCCTATTGATGATCATTGATTTGTTCAAAGCTCTAATTCAACTGTTGTCACAGTCTTGAACACTCTACTTTTATTAGAATATTCTTTTGACCACTTTTCTACTGTTTTAATAGTTAATTTTAGAAATATGCGCAATACCTGTCAATTTAAATTGTCCTATCAATTTTGATAGGATCTGCACCATTGCAGCTTCATGTATTCAAAAAATTCTGTTTGCTTTTTTTGAAACCATTTCTTGATACACAAAGGTACAGCTTTATCAAATACTTCTTTATTTTTAGATAATTATTGTAATGTATCTATATCATTTATTAGGTATTTTTTTTTTTTTTTAGTAATTCTTTCTTCAAGCTTTTCTCCACCAATACTTATTTTAAATATTTTCGAAACTTTGCGATTCGTGGCCAACACATGATTAATAGCTTATTGTCGCTAAATGTTTGAAGAAATACATTTCTAATTGCATGTAAGACATCAGATATTAAGTAATCTGCATCAATTTTCTTGTTTGTTCTATTTAGGTCGGCATATATTTAAAATACTGACCATTTATTTAAAATACCGACTACACTACTGGCCATTTATTTAAAATACTAACCGTTTATTTAAAATACTGACTATCTCATTAAAATACTGACAAAAAATATTTTAAAATACTGACTAAATAAATAAGCCTTTATCTTATAACTTAATATATTTTAAAATGTTTTAGTTTCAAATCACAAGTTAAAACTTGCCAATTTAAATATTTATTTTCTTTATTGTATTAAGGAGCATGAAAACATATTTATTTACAAGTTATCTGCGCTTTCTGATCTTTTACCATAAAATATGTTTTGGCCACTTATGTATCATAGAGAAAGATAAAATATACATGGACCTAGATTTTATACTCTTTCCGTTTAGGAAAATTCCAAATATTCAAATTTTACTTCCCGAAAGCAGTTATCGGAGGTTTTCGGTAAAAAAATTATTAAAAAAAATTATTTTGGGCACTTTTACACTACTTGAAAAGTTGAAAGTTTGAACGTCGGGTTTTTACGTCAATGGCAAAAATCGGAAAATTCTAAACTTTATTGACGTTTTTCTGTTCTTTGTTTGCCGTAACCATAAAATATTCAGGCACACCTATAATATCCAAAAAAGCTGAAATTTGCATAAATTTAAATTGTGTATTCCATGCCACCAATATATATGTAAAATTTGTAAATATCTCTCTTGGAGAACAGTTATCGACGCTTCTAAGATAAAAGTAAATTATCTTAAATTTAAGGATAAATGACTTAAAACATGGTTTTGATAACAATATAGGGTGGCATCAACATAATATTATGCTGTATTAAGCATCATTTAATCTTCAGTATTTGCACTGTTTAACCAAATGATATAACTAGTTCGACAACATTGTAATATCTTCGTAGTTGTTCTTAATGATTAATTAATGTAATCACGCATATATTTCTAACTTTAAAATAAAAACTATACAGGATTTAGAGGTTCTGAGATAAACATAATTCTTCGTTTTTATCAGTATTTTATTTTTATAACTATAAAATGTTAAAATTTGTTAATAACTAAACCTCTCCATTGTAAGTCATTTATACGAACTATGACTGGAAATATATTATATACTACAAAGGACTTTTTTTACCTTTTGATATTACTTTATTGATATGGAATTTAAGTGTAATAATTACAACAACGCGACAATTGGCTACTACTGCACAGAAAAAAAGGTTTTCGTCATTTTGGGTGTAAAGTGACTACTTTACGACCTGTTTTGCGGTCGTAAAAAAGGTTTTTTTGTCACAGTTTGTTCGGGTACCTTCCTGAAGGGGTTTTCGGGTTGTTTTAGGGGGACCGTACACCGTACGGGATTTTTAGGGAGTCGATCGGGAAAAATAGAAAAAAACAAAAATTTTTAGAAACCATTTATTAACGTTTATGTGAACGACACAAAACCATGAATGCAATGACTTGCCTGTCGGATCGTGCTTTTCGTCGGATTCATTTTTGATCTTCAAAGTATGCGCCTATCGGCGCATAAAAAATCCTGTAGGGGAGGCCAGAACGCGTAGATCGACTATCGTGGTCCAAAATGTAGTCTGAAATAGAAAATAATGTAAAAATTTGCCTCAAAATTGCCTCAAAATTTTGCCGAGCGCGATGGTACCTACTACGTGCGATTCATCGAGATTTTGCGATTTTTTTTGCAATGTGTTCATGAACATCGATAAATGCGATCACAATTGTCGTATTTATTGATTATTTAACGATTATTTCTTGGTTTTTAGGCATTTTTAATTGAAAACACTGACACACAATAAACACGCGTCTACACCCCACAAAATTACAAATGAAAATGAACATGGCGTCCCAACATGGCCGCCCTTCAGGGTACCAACTGGTGCCAAGAAAAACCCTATGGTTACAACTAGAAGTTGGTCGATGCCAATTAAAACGTGTTATTATTTATGAAATTTAAGCAATTATTGCAAAAAATCGTGAATTTTGTCGGATATTTTCCCCAAAATGACGAAAAGCTGTTCTTTTTTTATTTCACCCCTCGGGCTATTTATTCGCCTTTCCGCTGTGCGGCTCGTCTCCATAAACCACGCCTGTCGCGGTGAAAAACGACCCTTTACAACTTAGTGATATAAACTACTATTTTTTAAATGAAGAAAATATTTTCTTGCCGCTATTCAAGTAAAAGATTTTTTTGATTTAAATAGTTATTTATTTCAACCAAGTAATTTTTTTTCGTGTAACAAGTAATTATTGTAAAAAACCATTTAAATCAAGAAAATCTCTTACTTGAATAGCCGCAAGGAAAAATTTTCTTTGTTTAAGAAAATCTTATTTTCCGTGTGTGAACAATTTTTAGGTTGGATGTTACAACAAAAATAAATATGAGACAAATACATTATTAAATCCACAATACCTTTTTTTACGCGGCTATCAAAAAAGAGGGTAATCACAGTAAAACTTGAATAATTTTGGCAGTTGGGTAAAAAGTAACTAATTATAAAACTTACCACTATAGTGTACTACTACTTATTTGCAAACAAAGTTAATAAAATAATATGAATTACTGCCAAAATTATAAACATTTACTTTTGTGCAATATTGAAAGTTTATCATTGAGAGATATTCAAATACAAAATTTTTTACGTGCGAGATATAAGTAGGTACGGAATATAATTCTTCAGAGCGTAAGGAAATCTGTAAAGCAATTGTAATGCTCTATGGTTGTGGATCAATGTATTTCACATTAGCTCATGTAATACGCCAGCATACCGCAATTATTACTTCTTAAGATGAAAACACGAAATAAACTGAAAAATTTGCATTTCCATATGCTGGTATGAAATATATCGCCTAGTGGTGATCATTCGGCACGTTGGAAGACTACCATCACGATACTTGGCTATTGAATCTGCACGATTTAATTTTTAGGAATTCAACATATGTCGTGATCTGTTTTACCTCACACAAGATCATGGCGTACATGAATTGCCAGTTACAACCGTCTGCCTTACGAAATTGTTTTTGTGATTAAATTATAGAAAAAAAAAGAAACGTTGAGTTGATAACTATAACAAAATTTAATATAGGTAATAATTTTATAGTTAAACACTTGAGATAAAATTTTTACCAAGAATATAATATTAAACTAAGTATAAAGAAGGTAAATTCAACAAAACAATCATTGATCTACAATATGTAGCTACGTTTTTTATAAAAAAAATAATAGGTACCAAAACTTATTTTATAACTTATTTCAATAAATTTTCTAAACTTGAAAAATTTTGAAGTTGCTGAGTATTAGCGAATTAATGTCGTATATCAAATTTACGATGAAAGAACGATAAGTACAAATCAAAGTCAACGGTGGTACCAAGAATTCCAAGGAGAGAGCCATAACAGTCAAGGTGTTGCTGTGCATTTGGATTGATAATAGATATTTTTATAGACCTAGAACTGCTTAGTCCGAACCAAACAATCACGAAAGAAGCTTATTATCGCAATAAATCATTTAAACATCAAATCGTTCTGCTTCTGAAAGAAAATTGATCATCTTTAAGAAGTTAAAAGTTTGCTTTCTACAATATATTCTTAAAACATGCATCATCAAATTACCACTAGATTTAGAAAATATAAAACTATTTAGATATGTAGCTTATGAATGGGTTAAAACTGATGTCTTCATGCACTAAACGAGTTTTTCGAATTAGCTCAAGAAATTTTAGAATATTTTTTGATTAAAGAAAAATGAGATCATGTACTTATTGTAAGTTACAACATTTTTGCTTCAAAAATTTATTATTTGTTAATAATAGATTTATTAAAAATGAAGTAAGACGTAATAAAAAATAAAAAAGTAAGTCTATATTAATATTAAATTATGAATTATTTTAAATAATATTACTTTTCGTAAGTATTATTTTAATGTATAACATTTGATTGTATTATGTGCAATTAATACACGATGTGTATAATTTATTGTATTATTAATGTAATATTTATTATTTTCGCGTAATATATTATTAATTTTATGTAATAAGAAGATGTACTACAAGAAACAAACATAAATTTTATTAAATGCTTCAACGCCTAAAACAATTAAAACAAAAATTGTCTGAAATGTGTTATGCGTGTATTATGTTTTAATTAGCAATTACACGCTAAGATCGGGAGGCCTTATTTATGTTCACGTACCGCATAAGTTTCTTTCTATACTTACCTGCAATAATAATTGTCATATTATTTAGCTTTGTATTAAGTTTTATGCGAAAGTGTAGCAATATTACATACGAAATTAAAGTTTTGTTATAAAATTATTATGAAAACTAAACCAAATCTAAAAATACAGTTTAAATTAAAATTGTATTATTTTAATTAAATTTTAGTCAAATTTTAGATATTCTTTTGAAAATTGAAACATTTCTTCAATAGGTAGTATGTACTTCTACAAAAATAATATACTTATGGACCAGGAGCGAATTAAGCGTTCCAGTTTCTCGTGACAAAAATTTTGACCTATTATAAATTTTTCATATTTTTTATAATAAAATTAATAAAAGATAAAATGATTTGATTTTCAATGAAACATTATACAATATTGTTATATCTACTGCTTCCTATTTGCAATTTGCAAAACAATTTTAGAAAAATGTTTATTATAAAATTTATTTTCGTTTTTAAATAAGTGTGCCTTAACCACCCCGCACAAACCAAGACGATTTATTAGTATTGGAAATATCTACAAGTGAATTGCATTTTCAGCGAGTCCAAAGGATGCGTTAAATGAACTGCTTTGTTTTACCGTTGATTGAGAAATATATAAAGATATGCAACCTTATGAACAAAAACGTGCCAAAGAAATGTGTCGACATGTAGATGGCGTTAGTGTATATCTTGGGTCGAGATTATTTCGAGATTGTGCCGTTGCTTTTATTCAATAGTAATCTGCTTTACCCACTAACATTTTACTTCAAATATTTACTGCGTTGCCAAATACTCAAAAACGTTTTAGTGCGTTTTTTGAAACTATTTTTACATGCGCAAAATATATAAAGTCGAAATATTTACGGTGTATATTTAAGCTTTAGTATAGGTATAATGCGATAGTATAATGTAAGGTACGCGTGTCACCAAGGGATGTTTCATTTATTAATTCAGACAATTTTTTAATAAAATATGAACATTTAATATTTTATATGAATTTAATTATAAGAAAAAAATTACTAATTACCAATTAAGTACTTCCAGAGACTTAAAAAAAATTATAGTACGAAATTATGTTTTGGATTATGATTATGACTTATGAAAACGTTCGAATGTTTTCTTTGGTGAAGTATATTTCAAATCAATAAATTTAGTATTTTGCATTTGTTTTATTCTTAAATTAATTAATTAAATAATAATATACTAAACAAAGAGTTTCATAACCAAAGTTTTTATTGCGCGAAATCTATTAATTAAAAATGATTCCCGAAATAGGGAGTTTTTAATTAAAAAATAATTCGATATTGTCAATTTAAAATTTTGTTTTATTTTTGTATTGATTGGTTGATTATTATATTGACCAACCTCTCTTGTAACAAAAAATTGCGTTTTATAATAGAGTCCATTTCGATACGAGATTGCGTAATGTACCTACTGACTTTGTTTTAGACGCAAAATTGATAAAACAAATTAATAGTTATTTAATAAACTAGTTTGTTAATGAAAGCGATTAATAATCGATACTGTTTAAAGCACGAACGAGTAAAGCGAGTGAGTGCTTTTAATAGTTGAGATGTGAAGAATGGAAAAAAAATTGCGGCAATATTCTTATTGCAGAAGCAGACAATGAAACCTTGAAACATAAATTAATTTGTGAACAGCATTTTTCAACCGATTACATAATGCATAATCGTGTCAGAAAACTTTTAAGAAAAAATGTAATTCCAAATAAGTATTTGGTTCCAATAGAAGGTATGTACATATTTTTTCATCATATTGACCGTAAAAAAAACAAGGCCGTATATGATGGCATAGCGATTGATTTAAAGGAAGGATCTAAAAACTTGTTTTCTGAACCACCCTGTGGTATAGCAAATTTTTTTCGACCCCCTCCTCCCATTACCAATCTCTAGCTACGGCCTTGTTTCTGGAGAGTTTACATAGTACTATTTTACAACAAAGTTTACAATATTTTTTTTTAGATATTTCTCAAGAAATTACCGGTGGGGAAATTTCTACTTTTCCTAGCAGTAGTGATAATACTACTTTGAATACATATGAATCAGTTAAAAGAAGACGATTTTCTACAAATTCTAATAATTCAGTTTCATCCACCATAAGCTCAAGGATTTTAGATATGCCATCGCCCAAAAACGAAGCAGTCCTAACTCCAAAGTGCATAATACGAGAAGCAAAATTAAAATTCCAGAAAATCAAAATAAAACGGACTTTAATGCAAAACAATAGGTTAAAGCTGAAAAAAATTAAAAAAATTAAAAAAATTGTCCATACGCTCCGTCGTCAAAAATCAACTTCAAAATAAGTCCAAAGCAGCTCAAAATTTAGTTAATATGCAGTTATTTCACAGAAATAATACACCGTGGTCATATAATGAAAAACAATTAGCGTTATCCCTATATTATAAATCACCAGGTTGTTACAAGTATATGAGAAATAATTTAAATATTATTTTACCATCTCAACGAACAGTGCAGTCATGGTTAAAAATTTCAAATTTGGTAACTGGTGTAAAGACGAGTTTAACTAAAAAGTTAGCAATTAAAGTTAGAAGTATGAATGATAATGAAAGAAGGTGTGTGGTCATGTTTGATGAGCTTAGTTTAAAACGAAAATTAGAATATAACAAAAGTCAAGATATAATTGAAGGCTATGAAGATTTTGGTCACTTAGGTCGAAACGACAAAATTGGAAATATGGCGATGATTTTTTACTTACGCGGACTATTATATAATTAAAAAATTCCATTTTGTTATTTTATATCTTCGGGTCCAATGATTTTTGGGACGAATTTTGCGAGGAACATATTAAATATGCTATTAACTTATTAATTATGCTAAAAATGTATAGGAACCTTAAAAATGTATCAGAAGATCTGGAATTAAAACGTTTGGATTCTAGTACCGAAAGAAAAAAAAATCGTAAACTTAGAATATTATCCTCCGCTTAAAGGTAATGTTTCACATTTTTTGTCAAATTATTATTATTTAAAATAAATCTAATTTTTATATTACGGTTTTTCTTATGATTTATATTTTTATATAAAATAAATATTTTTTTATTTGTGTCTTTGTTTTTATTATCTATAACGTGCACGCATGTATATTAAAATTAAAATGATTAAAAGATAAAAAGCAGCTAAAAGATAAAATATACTAGTAATAAAATCGTTGATTGAAAAAATATTTCTTTATTTATTCAATCAACGAAAATGACCTTTTCTACATTTCAATTGAAAATATATAAATGAGACTGAGAGCTTTACAACTTAGTACAAAGAAATGCAGATTCAGGTAAACAAATTTTGTTATGACTAAGCGTCGACCAAAGAAGGGAACACAAAGGGTATTAAAATTTGGCAACGTTGGATAATTTACGGACGATTATATACATTTGAAGTATTTAAGAAAATGAATGGTTACTATTTTTACCGCAAAATTTTTAAGGGGCGGTATGCGACAAGCCGTAATTTAGTTGTAAAATTAAGAGAGGGGTAGATAGCAGCGACCACAAATTTTAACACAGGCATTACGTATCTTTATATTTCTCAATCAACGGTTTTACAAGTAAATATGTTTGATTGTTATTTTAGTAACAAAACGTGTTATATTTAACGAAAGAGTAAGAAATGTGTAACACGGCGTATATACTGTTCTGATAGTAAATTATATAAGAGATGTGGCCATCTTAGTGCTGTCATGTAAGTGAAGCGGACAACACTATAGGTAAAAGTACATGGAGTGTTAATAAAATGCATCAATAAGGTTAAAATTTGCATAGAAATTGTAAACTTTAAAATCTATTCTTAACTAAACTAATCGATATATTAACATTCACTATTATCTAAAACGCTTTATTTTAATGTTATTTATAAGACCCTGTTAAGTATTTTTGAACAACTATCTTCTGGGCCTGTTTGATGTCCTCTGTTATAAAATACCTCTATTGTAAAACATGGAGTAGTAAACACTCTTAATTATTTATACTACATTTCGAGAATAGCCTTATCTATTCTTGATGCAATGATTGTAAAAAATTGTTATTTAAAATATGTCAGCAAAAATCTAAAGCATCAAACAATTCTTTGAGATTTTCTTGAATGATTTTGATATTTTCATTTTAAACTCTTAATACTTATTAAGTCAGGTCAATGGACACACGCAACACTCGTTCAATGAAAAGAAAAATAATTAATGTGGCATATGAATGACGCTACCAAACAGTGGCATAAATATATTTAGAGAGAAAGCATAGCCGCACAAGGCGAGAGACATCACTTGAATGCACAATGTGGTCATCTTGTTCTGATATATTAGCAAATGCAAACAATTATTGTCAAGATAAATTGTATTATGCATTTTATATTCATTTACAATATGTTATTGTTTTACTTTAGTGAAGTTGTTTGAAAGTCATTTATTTGTTTACGATATGAACTAATATAATTTAGTGAACTTACTACTGTGCCTACAAGCAGTGAGAGTGTCTCGGGTAAAGGAATCTTAAATTAGCAAAATCAATGCGTTTAAGTTAAAACTCGATACAGTTTAAATTAAACTGCCGCAATAGCAATTAATTGAATTAATAGGTACTAAACGAATTTAGTCCAAATATTGCACGACATTGCAAATAAAGAGTTTCTAACCAAGTTTAATTGGTGAATAGTTTTATACTATGAAATATTAATAGATTCTAAAATATTAACTTTGTACGTATATAGGTGAAAAAGTAATACTTACAGATTGAAAGATATTTTAATATTCAAATACAAAGCGTTGGTATTGATAAAATGATATTTTTTCTATAAATGTAATATATTATAAATTATACTTTTATATTTTTGTTACTTATATTGTACCTACTCAATTAACAAATTCGGGCATTGATTAAAATGTATACCTACAAAGCACTGTGAATATTGTAATATGCTCAGATCACATTGTGGGTTTTATTTGCTTTACTTTGGCCACTAAGCTAAACCTGATAATGTGATAATCATAACTCGACCTGAGCAACATAACTACTTCTATCACATGTAAGTAGAAAACCAAGTAGAAAACTAACTTTTTTGATTTACATAGGTACATCACTTGACTGAAAATTTTGTTACTGTTCTTATTTTTGTTCTTATTACATTATTATTTTTACAATGAATTGCTTTATTTATGTAATTCTTAGTTTGTACCAAGTTATCAGAAAATGAAATAAATGATTAATCTTCTTCTTCTTAGCGCCATATTTTTTTTAGACGTTGGCTAGTAATCTGGCCCACATAACTTTATCCACCGCTGCCTTGAAGAAGTCCGTTGATGTCATGCCAGCCCAATATCTCAAGTTCTTCAGACACGAGTTTCTTCTCCTGCTTTAGTCCTCTTTTTCCTTTGACCTTACGCAGCATTATCAACTGTAGCAAATAATATTTTAATTATTAATGATAATGAATAATCTATGACCATATTGTATTTTGCATTACTATTTTTTAATAAAAATTTAAAAAAATTTAATTATTTACTTTATAACTTGATATATTTTAGAATATTTTATTTTATAGTCTTAGAGCCGAGATTATAAAGGTCAGATAAAAATTTAAATCTCGGATAACTCTAATCAACTGATAACTTTGATTATTAACTTTATATCGCTCTATTAACTATTTATCAAACTGTTAAATTTTTCAAATAGATAAAGTTAATCAATCGATAACTAATCAAAGGATTTAAAAACTGTAAAATTCTTTTACAGCTTCGAAAAAAAGCTTCCGTCACTTTTTCGAAGCTGTAAAAGAATTTTTTGTCATTCCAGGAGTAAAGCGGTCACTTTACTCCCACTTTTATGCGAGCAAAGTGCCACTTTTCTTAGGAGAGGGACGAAAAGTAAAGTTGGTGGACAAAAAATAAAGTTGGTGGACGAAAAGTGAAACAGGGCAAAAAGTAAATTTATTACTACGTCTAAGATTCCAAAAATGCATACGGTACTTTGACAATGATATCATGTTACGCAAACTACCACAGGCAATAAAGTTTATGGTTATTTTCAAGAAAGGTCGACTACCTAAACCGCTTTGTATTTTTAAAAACTTAAATTTTATGTAACAAATTCTTCTAGAAATTCGGGTAGTTGACGAAATTAAACTTCGAGATATAGAAATAATCGATTTATAGCGGAAAGACAAAAAATAGTATATTCACGCTCGGGAGTAAAGTGACTTTTCGTCTTTCGGGTAAATTCGGGTAAAAAAAACCTTTACCCTCATGACGAAAAGTGGCACTTTACTCCCTCAGTGTATAATATACTATTACATACACAAAAAAATTTTTTTTTTTGCGATTTGTTTTTCATAGCACTCTACATACCTGTCTGTAAATAATTAATAAATTTATTATTGTTTGTTTAAATCTTGTGTTTTGTTGAATATTTTTTTATGTAATCTTATGAACATTTTATATATACATATTTATAGAGCAAAAATTGCAGTTTGCAAAAATGATAAATAAAAAATATGTTGCCATTAAAAAAAAATTTTAATGTTTATTTCCGGTTGAATTTGAAGTATAAAAAAATAACTGTTATCTAGTAAGATTTAAGAAAATTATTTACTGTTACCACTATTGGTGAACACACTATATAATAGTGTGGTCTACATAACGCAACTTGATAGTAATCATGTCATAACTTTTTAAGCAGACCAAAACTGTATTAAACATTTTTAGAACTAAAAATATAAAGTTGACACAACGTCAACAAATAGAAATTGGTTATTCGCCAGTTCCTTATTTTTAATTTTTTAAGTTATATTGACCGCGTTCGAATATTACAGGAGTAGGTAAAAGAGTAAGGAGTAAAGAAGTAATTTCATCTGCCATCTTACGAATATTTGTTGAAACTTTGCTTATATTGACAGTTTAAAAATGAAAAAATAATTCAATTTAATTTGGGACTGTCAATATAAGTAATTATTATAACCCTCTTCATAAATTCTTTTCAACAAAAATTTGTTAGATGGCATGTGAAATTACTCTTTTACTCCTTTAATATTTGAACGCGGTCATTGTAAATATGAATTTTAAAAGTTTTCAGTTGGTAAAGAAAAGTATGTTTGCTCCTCTCATTAATTGACATTAGCTTCATCAGCAACTGAGAATAAATTTAAGAATAAAGCTCCAGTTTTCTTTTATTATTCTTTACAAAAATAAAAATTTAAAATTGGCTACTGATGGTATAATTATTCAGCACGACTTTATTTAAAGTGCGGTACTAGTCCACAGATGTCATTGTTTTTTTATTTATAACGCGTTGTTTCTTTATTACATGAAGACAATTGTATTAATTTAAGTAGGTATTGTATTTTCAACTACAGATTTATGTTCTATTTGAACATCGTGTGTGGTATTTAGAGCCAGCCACATGATACACAAATCAAGTAGAACATTTTGTGGAACATGCATTTTTAAAGCAATAATCTAAAATATCATTAATGATATTGATAATGATTCTAAAGTTAACACTACATAGAGCCATACATAAAAGTTGAAGCTTGACATTACGAAGACTTTTAATAAAATGTTATATATTAAATCTAATTGAGACTTTCTTGAAGCGCGCAAAACTTTTTCATCGTACATTTTACAGACAGAAAAAAAGTATATCTTTACATACCATGTAATTCTTATCGGTGTTATAAATATATATCAAGCTTATCAATCATTGTAAAGTACATAATTATATTATATTATATTGCAGATTACAGTAGTATTTTGTATTAATAATTTAACTTACTACTTTTGTTCATTTTCGTAAACTTCCACGAAGAAAATCAAATCCAAAATTCATTCTCTGCAAAAGTGTTACGATTAATTTTATCGAATATGCTTTCACGAAGAGCTAATTTCTACTTAAAATTTCATCAAATTAACTTTTGCTTTCAGTAGACTTCAAATTTACCAAATATTGTAGAATAATTATGTTTTTTACGACTTGATGTTTTAATATTCACCCAATTATCACTTCCAAAACACCATAATTTTTATTCTCTAATACTTTCCAAAATGAAACAAACTCTTTCAGCAATTCAAATTTTATTTATTCACTTTTATTTTACAAATTTAATCTTTAGAAAATTGACAGACTGCACATGGTCTTCCATATCTACCGTCAGTGACCTTTCTGCCAACTAAAATTTTTTTACCTCCCAAAAATTATCAAAAATACAGAGGCGTAACAACAACTACTGAGAGGCAAAATAACATCATAACAAATTATTATGAGTCATGGTAACATTTTGGTATGAAGAAACTTATTTGTTTATTGTAATTTTTATTTTGGAAAATATAAACTTGTGACGCCCCTAGTTGTGATGACAGAAATGGAGAATTTTTAGTTGTAGAGATGGGAAAACGATGAGTTTTCGGAAAAATGACCGAAAACGACGACCGGATGGTCGTAAAATTTGGATGTAGAAAATTTTGAGTTTGTAAAAAGTTTTGTAATAAAAGTAAAATTTTAGTAACTAGGGGAGTTTTATTTCTTTTGTAGCCGGAGGTAAGTGGATTTTGGTTGTTAAAAATAGTTAGAAATTTTAAAATGATTTTGTGTAACAGCACCTTATTTTCAACGGATAGTTGAGAATGTTTGCCGATAAGCCATCTGTCTGAATTTCGAACCAAGTTGTTTCCGCTTTGTAAATATGTGCTTACGCCAAGTAAGCCGTCATCCCTGTCAAAGTGCATCCCAAGGTATTTTGCATCTTCCGCCTGTGGTAGTTGACAGCTATTCAGTTTTACGGGCGGACAAGTGTTTCTTCTTAGGGTAAGTGTCACATGTACCGATTGGAATGACAATAGTAAAAGATTGAAGAGTCGCTAAACATGATTGTGGATTTGGTTTCAGGATCATGACTAAAAATTTAAAAAAAAGAAAAATTTTTGTGCGCGTTTTGTGCCATCTCACTCATTCCAGAACAAAAAGACCAACGTGCTTCCATTCTCACCTGATCTACCCCCCCCCCATACTATATTTTGTTTCCAAAACTTAAATTAAAGATAAAGGGCAGCGGTACGAGTTGATCAAGTCCATAACAAAAAAGCTGAATAGTGTTGAAGTGGAGACATCCAGAAAGCCATGGCAGACCTGTCCAAGTTTTGTGAGTCGAGAAATCTGGAATAATAAAATAATAATTTCAATGTTGAAATAATTTTTATTTTATAATCACAAAATGAAACATACAAAATTGTGGTGTTTTGTTTACACCGGACTACTCAGAACTGACTTTAATAATTTTTTTTAAAAAAGAAAAACCGCAATTAAAAAACGCTGGACATTTGCATGAAATTTGATAGTTTTATTTTAGACCTTCTTAGAAAAGTAATCTATGCAGATTTCAAAGATTTGTTTCACATTTGTTAAAGTATTCAATTGAACAAAAGTTTTGCTTATAATAAATTGTTAGTCTTAATATTGTTTTAAACCATTCCATAACTTACACTCTTTCTAATCGTTGTATCGACTTGTAATTTTGTAGAAGGCTGTTATAAAATATAAGCGTTTTTCTTGTGCGGTCTGTGTGCGATCAGTCCTGGAACTTTTTGAATACACTGTGTATATTGTCTTATACTAAATTATTATTATTAGAGGAGAAGGTGGTAATATAGAACCCTTGTTTGTTTTATTGATTTTCACTTGAAAGCAAATGTTTCATTTAATTAATTTTTTGTTTCAAGTGTCCCTACACTAATCACCTAATGATATTTTATACGAAAAATAATGTAAACAATCAGTTTTACAAAATATGTAAATTTATTTAACAATAAACAATACTCATTTTACAGTTTTTTTAAGACATGATGGTAATATGGACCCTTAGGGTTCCATATACATTAACAACAAAATTAGTTACAAAATTCGCAAATAAAGTTTTCATGGTTCACATCCTGATCATTCGTTGTGGGCCCACTCATTACACATGATGCACCGAATCCATAATTCACTTTTTTGGTCTTCGGAGAACTTGCCATAGCAGAACATGCACTGCGTGTCATCGGGTGGTTGACTGTTCCTAATATCCGACATAACTGACTCCCCAAAGCTAATTGTTAATTTTTTATCAGTATCTGAGCTGATTTCATGTATGGACCCCGGTTCCATAATACCTATATGTATAGGGTTCCATATTGTACGCATTATTACAATAAGCAACTAAGGCATGAAACATATCTACTCCAAGTTATTCATAATTATTTATATACAGTGTGTTCACGAAAAGTGGTAACAGTGAATAATTCTTAAATATTACTAGATACAAAAAAAAGTTTCAATAGTTTTTCATTCAACTGTGCTGAAAACCTATTACATAAAATTTAGATATTAATAGTTTATTTCAAACAGCTGCATACATTGAGTAAAATCCAACACAATTTAAAATTTTTTAAATTATCGAAAATGGCGGGGTTAATTTACATCGATAAAATATTTTTTGGCTCAAAAAATTTTATTTGTGAAAATAAAATTTTAAAATTTACGGCACACGATGGCACACAACGGGCACAATGCAGTACAAATAAAATTGTTGGGAATCTCCAAAATGGCGGTGCTAACGACTTTCGATAAAACACGTTTTGGCCCAAGAAAATTTTATTTTTCAAAATTAAATTTTAAAATTTACGGCACACTGTAGCACACGACTAGCACAATTCAGCACAACTAAAATTTTTAGAATTATCAAAAGTGGCGGGCTAACGACCATCGATAAAACACGCTTTGGTTAAAAAAAAATTTATTTATCAAAATAAAATATTATGATTTACGGCACACTGTGGCACACAATTCAGCACAATTAAAATTTTTAAGATTATCGAAAATGGCGGTGCTAACCACCACCCTCAAAATAGGCTACCTCCATAAAATCCGGAAAAAAAATTAAAAAAAAAAAAAAATACGGCACTCACCGGGCACAATCCAGCACAATTAAAATTTTTGTGATTTTCAAAAGTGGCGGTGCTAAGTACATGCACATGAAAAACATATAAAATTTTCATAAGGTTTCATAACATACATATTTTGTCAAACGCTTGTTGAAAGTCTAAAAAAATCAAATTTTTCCATTATTTGTTTTAGGACATGTATTGCGCCTACTGTTGATTTTCCTCTCACAAAACCACATTGATATTCGCCTATTATTTTTGTTGAGCAAAGTAATTCCTCTATAATTTTTGCACTTTTCAGGATCTCCCTTTTTTTTTATTGTTACTATGATTCCTTCTTTCCAACTCTGTGGCATTCTTTCTTCTCTTCACATTTGCCTTATGATTTTGTATACCCTTTCATGTAATGGTTCTCCTCCATATTTCATTAACTCCGCATTTATACCGTCTTTGCCAGGTGCTTTTCCGTTCCTCAATCTTCTCATTATCTCTACCACCTCCTCGTATGTTGGTTTTTCTGTTTTTTGGTTATAATTTTCTATGGGTATTAATTTGCTCGCTTGATCTACGCCACTTCACTGATGTAATCCTCCTTCCCAACTCTGGTGTTGAAGTCACCCGCTAGGATTAAGATATCCTTCTTCCCTACTGTTTCACATGTGTCTTCCAGTTGTTGGTAAAATGCTTCTTTGTCCGCCAGTTCACCATCCTGTTGTTCATCCTCTGTTGGGGCGTAAGCACAGACAATTTTTTTTTTTTTTTTATTTAACTCCCATGTACAAATTCGAAATCTGCTCGTGAACAATAATCGATTGGTTTATAATACAAAATTAACAATTCAAGCATTAATAAGTATCTTACATTAACCCTTATGGGTCCATACAAATTTACACATTATATCTGCCATACGTAGTACCCGGGTACTACCATATAATTATATGTAATTCTTGTTTTGCTCAATCTTTTAGCGGATTTTTAATATTCATATAAGCGTTTTTAGTTACAATTATGTTTATATCGAGTTACATTTATACATAATGTGATGGTGATTCACGGTTTGTGTCAAAATTTTATTAAACTGTAAACAATATTCTGAAGTAAAGCTGATTAGGCGAGAGCAAATTTTACGTTCTTGATTGCAATAGTTCATTTTTCAGTAACGTAATGAATGCCAATTAATTTAAAATAGAAATAAATTTTAATAATTATTTGTTACCTGGTGCAACTCGTGAATTTTTATGGTTTTTTTAATAAATCTATCAATTGATGTAATGTGAGAGAGACGTATAATTGTGTAAACTGTGTACTCAAAGGAAATAATTGGATAAATTTCATTAATCGGTGACAGCTATTTTTTGTATCTCTGTATTCCTAATATTATTCACCATGATACATCTAATATATTCGTATTAATTATAGTTTAATTAATCAAAAATTAGAACTTTTAATATTCGAGGATATTGGATCAATTGAGAAATGTAGTTGAAATTAAACCAAGTAACCATAGCGATACTGAAGATGAACATCGGTCTTACGAAAAACAAAACGAGTCAAATGAAATGAAGTTTTGTGAATTCACAATTTAGAATACATTTCCACTAAGTCAATCTCAAAGAAGAGATTTTTTTGATATGTTGATAAAAAAAACTAACAATTGACGAATTTAAAGCTTATTTTGTAATATTAACTACAGCGGGAGTTTTTTCATCAAGCAAAAAAATTTTTTATCTTCCATCATAAAAAAAAGTAAAGATTTTTTAGTAATATGCTTCAATTTCATAAAATATAGTATAGAAAATACTCTAGGCCTTAAGATAAAACAATCGGTAATTCTACTTGCACAATCAACATCAACGCACAACCTAGACGTTACTGGACGCATGAAAGTAACATGATACTGATTTTTATGGTTATTTAATGTTCCAAAAAGGCAAAGTAAGACCCGGAAAAGCTTCCAGAAATACCAAAAACTTGTGTGACCTCATATCAATGTCCCTAAAACAATTTGTAGAGCATAATACATTGAAATTTAACTTGTTTTATTTTTTATTTCAAATTGCCTCTATTCTAAAGTTAATTTCAAGTAAAATGTAAAACAAATTATATTTTAACACATTATACTATGATAAATTGTTATTAATAAATATTAGAACAATTTTGAATGAATTGAGCTATTCTGTACCATTTATATCCCATAGAAAGTAATGTAGTACCCAGGTACTACGTATGGCTGGATTAAGTATAGCTTTAAAGAATCTCAAAAATTTTTTACTTCATATGACTATTTTAATTTTTTTAAATCTTTTTTGTGCAGACAACTATTTTTTTGGAGATTTCACCAAAGCTCAAAGAAATCGGCCGGATAGAAAAAAAGATATGACGTTTTAAAGTCAAAATAGTACCCGGGTACTAGGTATGGACCCATTAGGGTTAAAGACCTAATAATACATTGCCTATCACTGCAATCAACATTGAAACACAACACAGTTATCTACGACTTATATTGAGTGGATTTATTCGTTTCAAATGCTTCACTATGTCTTTGTTGGTTAATAGGTCTACTGCAAGAGAGTTAGGATGTAGTTCGAGCCGCGATAGATACCTCTCACTCGCGCACTTAGCCTCTTTTAAAACAAAAGGAACACCCAAGTCCTGATGTAGAGATTTATTGGTGACGAACCACGGGGCATTCGTGATGGTACGTAGCGTTTTGGATTGAAATCGCTGAAGGATTTCTATGTTTGAAGTACTCGCAGTACCCCACAGTTGCATTCCATAGGTCCACACCGGTTTAATAATCACTTTATACACCGCTAGTTTACTTTCCAGTGATAGTTTTGACTTTTTACCAATTAACCAATGAAGTTTAGATAGTTTTAATCCCAGTTGTTTTCTTTTTGTGAAAATATGGTGTTTCCAATTTAACCTGCGATCTAAATGTATGCCAAGATATTTAGCTTTGTCTACTTGTGGAAGCTGTTGCCCGTTGAGAGTAACAGTAGGGCATGTCTCCCTACGCAGTGTAAAGGTGATATGTTGGGACTTGGTCTCATTTGCTTTTATCCGCCATTTTCTAAACCATGCTTGGATTTGGTGAAGTGCCTCTTGTAGTTTCTCCGAAGCACAAGCAGGTATTTCACTTGTTGCAACGATAGCAATATCGTCCGCGAACGTAGCTATTGTTGTGTATGGGGTAGTAGGCATATCTGCAGTGTATAATATATACAGGACAGGCCCCAGTACGCTGCCTTGGGGAACACCTGATTCTATTTTGTATAGGTCGGTTATTTCTTCTTGGTATTTAACCATGTAGTATCTGTCGGTCAGATAAGACTGCAGTATCTGGCAATAAGGTGCGGGGAGGTTTAATTTAATTTTGTATTTTAGCCCTGGGTGCCACACTGTATCAAAAGCCTGGGTAACATCTAAAAAGACAGCTGCGCAATACTGCTTGTTCTCAAAAGAGGTGTTTATGATTTCTACTATTCTATGTACCTGCTCAATAGTTGCGTGTTTCTCTCGAAAACCAAATTGGTGTTTTGGTATATGTAACGTTAATATTGTAAATAAAAACTGTAATGAAATTAAGTACGTTTATTAACGTGGTTTTATACATAAGTTGTTGGTTAGTTGTTCATACGGAGGTGTCAACTGACCTGACTAAGGTATCGTCTACGTTACATCCTGTTTGTTTACATTAAATTAAATAGAATGTTACATTGAAATTTTAAATTATCACAAGTTAAGTCGGACAACTGGTTTGACTGTTCGTCCTGATCTCGTCACGATTGCCTGTGTAGGTGGAAGTTTAACTGGTGACTGTTTTTCCAATTCGGTTTGATCTCGGGCGACTTCTATTTCTTCTTCTTCAATTGTAGTAGTGGATTTTCTCAATTGACTTGAATTTCTTCGGTAGGTTTTTCCGTCATTATTGGTTATGATGATAGATCTGGGATGATCTGTTTGTTGAGTAACCTGACCTGATTTCCAATTTCGGTGATCAACTTGGTAAGTGATATTGTCACCTACTTTAAAGTTTCTTGAATCTTTAGCGTTTTTGTTTCCATATTCCCGTTGTTTCTCTCTCAGCTTTTCCAAATTTTTCTGAACATCTGTTACCACTTGTGGCTTCATTGCCTCGCGAGAAATAGGTAGTATCGTTCGCGTTCTTCTGCTCATCAAACGTTGGCTAGGTGATCCAATTGTTTCGTTTCTGGGTATATTTCTAAAATTCAACAACGCCAATTGTGGGTCGGTGTTGTCCATCTTACATTTTCTAAGTATGTTCTTGATGATCTGGACACTTCTTTCAACTAATCCATTTCCTCTAGGGTGGTGGGGTGAGGAGGTTCGGTGTTCGAAATTCCAATTCTTTCGAAATTCTTTAAATTCTCTGGAAGAGTATTGTGGCCCATTGTCTGATTCTAAGATTTCTGGAATACCATGTACTGAAAACCAATATTTTAATTTATTAATCACTTCGCTGGACGTTTGTTTTTTAAGTTTTTTGTAATCGATGAAACCGGAATAACTATCGGTTATTATTATATATTCACTATTTTTAAACGCAAATAAGTCAGTTCCAACTATTTGCCACGGTAGACTTGGGATTTGTTTAGTTTGAATAGTTTCTTTGTCATTGTTTCTTTGTGTTTTTTGGCAAATCGCGCACTTTTGAACGAACTTCGTAATATCCGCACATTGACCTCTCCAATAAAGATACTGTCTTGCTCTTCTCAGGCAGCTCTGAATTCCAAAATGACCCTGATGTATATTTGTTAGCATTTTCTCTATAAGTGACTTTGGCACAATCACCTTGTTGCTTTTAAATATGAGTCCTTCGTAATAAGTTAATTCTTCTCTAAAATTGAAGTAGTGTTTGATATTTTCGGGAAGTTCCTCAACTGTCTTGGTAAAACCGTCGCGAATAAATTTCTGTAGTGTCTGTAATTCACTGTCGTTTTTTGTCTCCCTCTCGATTTCTTCTCGTGCTTCATCTGACATAGCCAATACGACAAGTACTTCCAATTCTTCTTGTTCCTTATCGTTACTGTCTTGCTTGCAATCTCTATTTAGCGTGTCCGCTATTGGAATCTCGGTTCCTTTTTTGTAGATTACTTTTGGTGAGTATTGTAGTACATCGAAGAGTATTCGTTGTAGTCTTGCTGGTGCAGAATGTATGGGTTTTTTGAATATCACTTCTAACGGTTTGTGATCAGTTTCGATGGTTAGTTTTTTCCCATATATATATTCGTGAAATTTGGCACATGCGAACCGTATTGCTGTTGCTTCTTTCTCGATTTGAGGGTAGTTTTGTTGACTAGTTGACAACGCTTTAGTTGCGTATGCTACCGGTTGTTGATCTTGTAGCAATACTGCTCCTAAGCTTTTTGAACTCGAGTCAACTGACAAGGTTACCTCTTTGCTTACGTCAAAATATTTTAACACCGGGGGTGTCATTAATATTTCTTTAATTTTTTTAAAGCTGTTTTGCTGTTCATGTTCCCATAGCCATTCTACATCTTTCTTTAACAATTCTCTAAACGATAATGTCAATTCGGATAGGTTAGGAATGAATTTATTCAAATAAGTTAATGTTCCTAGTAACCTTTGCAATTGCTTTTTATCTGCAGGTGTTTTTAGTTTTTGAATCGCTGTCACTTTATCTGGATCTATTTTTAATCCATTTTTAGTTAATATGTGACCCAAAAATTTAACTTTTTGAACTTGAAAAATACATTTTTCCTTGTTTAATTTCAAACCCGAATTTTTTATAACTTTCATAACTTGTTGCGTTATTTGTTCAAGTTTTTCTTTGGTTTCTGCAAATATTAATATATCATCCATCGAACATTCTACGCTATTGTTGAATCTTTCCAATAATTGTGACATACTATTCTGAAACACTTCCGGGGCTGAGGCTAAACCAAATGGTAGCCTTTTGCAACTGAAGCGTCCCCAAGGAGTAGCAAAAGTTAAGTATTTGCGAGTGCGTTCGCTTACCATTATTTGCCAAAAACCTCGTTTGCAGTCTAATTTCGAAAACCACTTTGCTCCATTCAATTTGGCTGCAATTTCTTCTAGTGTCTTCAAAGGATAATGTCTTCTTAATATGTTTTTATTTACATCTGATGGGTCGATGCAAATTCTTAATTTTCCATTATTTTTCACTATGACCATTGGACTGACCGCTGGTGTCGGTTCGTTGACTGCTTCGATGACTTCCAACTTGACCATGTTCTCCAGTTCTTTTTTAACCTGATCTCTTATCGCGTAAGGGACTCTTCTTGGTGGTCGTATTTCGAATTTGGGATCTTCTATCAAGTCAATGTCATACTCATAATTTTTTAAACAGCCTAGACCTTTGTACACGTCATCCTCGTCTATAGATACTTCGTTAATTTTCTTTATTAATTTTAATTGAACACGTGAGTTTCTTCCTAGTACTGGTCTCACATTTTCTTTGACGACTTTGAATTTGATTTCGGCATTTGTATTCCTTATTTGACCTTTAACTACTGTTTCGCCTAAAACGTTAATTTTATCATTAGTAAAGCTAAGTAGTCGTTTAGTTTTTGAAGCTGTTATTTTCAATCCTAGTTTTTCCACGATTTTTTGTGTTACTACATTACATTCAGCTCCGGTATCCAGATTCACTGTAAATGATTTGTCACCAACCTGTATTTGTTCATTCCAATAATCATCGCTATTTTTGTGATTAATGGAGTTTACGTACATGTCTTCTGATCCGCTGCTTTCTTCGCTGTCGATCATGTTCACGTTTTTCCTTTCTCGATTCTTTTTGCTCTAGCACTGCTTTTCGAAATGTCCTTTTTTGTTGCAATGTTTGCAGGTTTGTTTAAAAGCAGGACAGCTCTTAGGTTTGTGAGTCGTTCCACACCTTTTACAACTAAATTCTTCGGATTTCATACTGCTTTTGTTGTGCTTCGGCTTGGGTTTGACCATATCGATTTTTTGTGTAGTATTGTAAACTTCTTCTTTTGTTTTCATCTGCGCTAACTGTTTAGTGGCCTGTTCACTTGCTCGACACACCAGCGTAGCTTTGTTTAGTGTTAAGTTTTCTTCGGAAAATAACTTTTCTCTAACTTTCTCGGATCGAATGCCTATGACAATTTTATCGAGTAACAAACTGTTGTATAAATTTTCAAATTCGCATGTTTTTGCTAGATTTTTTACTTTGGTGAAAAATTCATCAAAACTTTCTTCTGCTTCATGCATTGCTTTATTAAATTTATATCTTTCAAAGGATATGTTTGTTTTCGGTATTAAATAATTGTTAAACTTAGCTTTTATTGTCGTTGCATCTTGTTGTTGATCTTCTGTTAGATTAAAACTATTGAATATGGACACAGCTTCCGAACCAAGAACCGACATGAAAGTGGCTGCTTGTACCTGTGGCGACTTTTTTGATAATTGTGTAGCCATTGCGTACCATTCGTACTGTTGTAACCATTGTTTCCAATTTTCTTCCGAATTGTCATTAGCAAAGTTAAACGGTTTCGGTGGACGCATTCCCGCCACACCCATCTCGTTACTTTCACTTTCGTTAGGCATGTTTTTATAAAACTTCTGTTATTTACTACTTTAACTATTTTAATCGATTTGCTCACTTTCTGACACCATGTAACGTTAATATTGTAAATAAAAACTGTAATGAAATTAAGTACGTTTATTAACGTGGTTTTATACATAAGTTGTTGGTTAGTTGTTCATACGGAGGTGCCAACTGACCTGACTAAGGTATCGTCTACGTTACAGTATAATATTGAGTTTTTCAAGTTCTGGTTTTAGCCTCTTCAAGAATAATTTTTCAAAAAGCTTTGATAGAATAGGTAGCAGACTTATTGGTTTGTATGATGTTACCTCTTCGGGAGGTTTTCCTGGCTTTGGAATTAATATTATTTGAGCAACCTTCCATTGTGATGGAAAGTGGCCAGTTCTTAGAATTGAATTATAAATCTGAGTAAGTGTAATTAACAATTTATCAGGCAGTTGTTTGATGACTGTGCCAGTTATAAGATCATACCCAGGAGCTTTTCTTGGTTTTATTCTTCTAATTTTAGTTTTAACTTCACGGAGTTTTATGGCTTTTATGGGAGGTGACATTTGATATGGTGCTTGTAAAAACTCAGTTATAACGTTCTCCTCCTCCTGAGGAATCATAGATGGGAAAGGCCTAAATACGTTTTCCAGGTGTTCGGCAAACGTCGTGGCCTTTTCTTTGTCGGTTCTTGCCCACGACCTATCGGGTTTTCTTATAGGAGGAATGTTTTCTTACGGCCTTTTTAATTTCGCCGTTGCCTTCCACAATGAATACTCAGTGGCTTCAGTTGGTGTTAAACCTTTAAAATATTCTTGAAAAATTCTATTTTCTTCATCGTTCAGCAGTACTTTAAGATTTCTTTCCGCTTCGTTAAGTTTTGCTTTATCTGAAGGGGCTCTTGTCGTCATCCATGTCTTCCTTAACTTTCTTTTATTTTTAATGGCTTCTTTGGCTATGTTGGATTGATTTTGTTTCTTTATATTACCATTTGGTACAGGAGTTGCGTTCCAGGCTGCTTGTTGTATTGTTTTTATAAAGCCTTCTACTGCTGAGTCGATCTCTTCTGGAGTTTTAAGCCTAAGGTCTGAATTAGTTTGTTCTTCAATTATTGATCTAAAAGTCTCCCACTTTGTCCACTTGTTTGTGAGAAACGCTCATTTTTGCTTATTTATCACCGTGGAGCTCAGCGACACCAGAATAGGCGAGTGATCTGATGAAAGGTCAAAACTCTGTTCAGCCCAGAGGTGTTGTGGCGGGATACCCTTTGTTACGCAAAAATCGATGACATCAGGGATCTTATTTGTGTCTGTAGGCCAGTATGTTGGTTTTCCAGTGGAAAGGACTCCCAGGTTCTGCTCGTCCATACATTTCACCAATTCTCGTCCTTTTGTTGTTGCTAGACGAGAGAAATCGTTGTTGCTTGTATATGTTCAGTTTGAAAATTAGGTAATTCATGGTGCTTCAAATTGTTTTTAACTATGATGGCGCTTCCTCCCCAACCCACATTGTTTGGGTGCTTGGTATCGTAAATGGTGTAGTTTTGGATCCTTAGATAGCTGCGGTTTGTGAAGTGGGTCTCCGAAATTAACATTAGATCAATATCGTGTTCTTTCAAAAACGATTTTACTTTCGGTACATGCTTTGTAAGACCGTCTGCGTTCCACACAGCTATTTTTATATGTGGATCCATTAATTTAATTTATCAAGCAGTTTGGACACGATATTCATCATCGTATCCATACGTTGGGCCATTGCGTCTACCAATTTTTCCAATGGAGAAATTCTATCATCTGATTTGATAATTGATGGTTCTATGATGTTAGTTTTGGGATTATTTGTATTGGCTTCTTTCGTTGCTGTTTTTGAGGCGTATGACGCATTTTCAGTAACATTTCTCGCAAAGGTTGAAGTGTTTGTAACATTCCTTGGAGTGGCTGAGGTATTTGGATTTTGTTTCTGTTGGGTTTTCATTCGAAGTGTTGGGTATTGTTTTTGATGAAGTGATTTGTAGACTGTGCAACTTTTGTAGTTGGCAGGGTGATTTTCGCTACAGAGTGCACATTTCAAGTCTTTACGTTCAAAAACTTTGCATACTTATTTTGTTATCGTGAAGACCACTACCACACTTGACACATCTTATTTGGCGTGCACAGTAATTTTTTGTGTGCCCAAGTCGCTGGCATCTGGCACATTGTGGAATTTGTCTGGTTGGACGCACTGATTCAATGTTTATATTACTGATGCGCTGCAGTCTTTGTATTAAGTATACTTCTTTGTTGTTTTCATTAGATTCTAATTTAACAAAAAACATTGGTAAGGGTTGCTGATCTCTTCTACTCTTAGCATTATGAATATTTTTTACTTTATGACCATGAGTCAACAATTCAGCTTTCAGCTTTTCGATATTTGTAGAGTAGTGTAGTCCCTTAATAACGACTCGAAAATTTCTTTTGTTTTTGATTTGGTAAGAATGATATTTAACATCTTTTCCCGCAAGTATCGTTAGTGCAGCTTTGTATGAGATTTCATCCGTAGTCAATAGCTTGACTTCATTTTGTGGTAGTATTTTAAACGTATATTTATCTTTCACGTCGCTCACTGATTGCAGTAGTTCAATTAATCCATTTACATCCTTGATTTCCGCTAAAAATATAGGAGGTGGTTTTATTACTTTATTAGGTTTACCTGTTTCTTGTACACCTGTATTTATATCTTGTGTTTCACCTATGGTTTCCAATATTTGGAATTTATTAATTGGATTTATCGTCTTTGTGTATTCGGTCATCGACCTTTGCCTAACATTTCTGGGTGGATCTGGCGAATTCCGCTTCTTTTTTCTTGGGTTTGAAATTGTTGTCCACGGGTATTGAGAACCATTTTCGTTCCCATTTCCAATCTCCTCCAGTAAATCAGATACCTCCTCCGACCAATCTTCTGTAGTTATCGATGCTTCATTAGATTGATTGCCTTTAGTATCATCATCCATCTCAATGTTTGAGGTTATGTTTTCTGTGCTGCATTTGTTACATGTCCACTGATCGATTTTTTCGCTTCTTTTCAATTCGCTCCAGGTATCGAGGCTCATTCCAATACAATCTATGTGATAATTCGTTTTACATTTCATCTTGCATTGTATGCAATCTTCATATTTTGTTACCGGTTTCCTACACTCGCCACACGTCAACATCGTAACTTGTGAACTCCCGAAATGAAGCACAGACAATTGACACATTAACCTGTCTTCCTTTAATTTTAACAATATATGTTATTCTTCCACTCATCGGTTTAAACTGTAGTATATTATTGCTTTCCTCATTTCTCACTATGAAGGCAGTACCGTTTCTTCCTTGTTTGTCTTCACCCGAGTAAAGTATCGTATAACCATTGCTTGTTATCTCTCCTTGGCCGCTCCATCTAATCTCCTGCACCGCAGCCACATCTATTCTGTATCTTTTTAGTTCACTCGTTACTTCCGATAGCTTTCCGGTTTTCAATAGAGTTCTTACATTCCACGTCGCTATTTTCTTTTCTATCTTCTTTCCGCCTTTCTTTGACGCATTTCTATTTTTTAGCCTTTTGCAATTGTTTCTTCTTTTTATTTGTTTTGCCATTTCCACGCCTGTCCGTCTTAGATTAATCTTCCGTTTCATGTTTTCTCAGTTTTTTGAAAGAGGATCTTCCACATCTGTTTTCTTATCAATCAGTTTTTTTCGCTTTTCATCCCAAGCCACAATCTTTCCTTTTATAATGAGTTGCAAGTGTCCCACTTTCACTCCATAACTTTTATCTTTCTCTTTCTTTGCCCTTTCTCTGATTTTCTTCATTATCATTCTCTCTGTTGGAGTAAGGTCGCTATCCATATATATTTCACTACCTATCAGCTTTATCTTGTTCCTTAGTATTTTATGTTTATCTTCCCATTTATCCAGCTCAAAGACTCATCTCTTCTCCCCCACTTTATACGCTTTGTTTATTTCGACATCTAATCCCATTTTATCCTTAACGATATTCCTTATTGCGACCTTTATTTTTTGTGAATCTCTTTCATTGATTAATATTCCTGTCATTACAACATTATTTCGTATTTTCTCTCGTTTTATTCTTTCCAGCTTACATTCCAGTTCTGCAGTTCTCATTTTCAGTCTTCCAAACTCTTGCTTCAGCTTTTTTGAAGTTTCCTTATTTGCATCTTTTATTGATTGGATTTCTTTATCGGTCTGTTCCGCCCCCATTTTGACTTCCGCGACTTCCTTTTTTAAGTCGCTCATTTCATATTTGATCTCATTGATGCTTTTTTTATGTCAGTCATGAAGCTTGCCATCATGTTTGTAAATTGGTCTATTTTTTCCTAAATCCTGGAATTTTCTTTACGTTTGGTTTCCTTTCTAGGCGTTTTTTTGAAATCGGAACTACTATAGTCTCTTTCTTCATTTTCGCTATGATTTAATCCAGCTTCATCTGGCGTTCTAAGAATCCTTTTGCTCCTTCGGAATATGTCATAATCAGCTACTCTCTTCTTTCCACTTTCATCTGCGGTTGATCCGTCACTTTGCTTGCCACCTTTTCTCTTGCTCAATGTTTCCGCATTCAAATTCATTTTGCCTTTAAATGGTTTTTCACCAGTGTATTTTCAAAAATTATTCCGTTTAACCTTATACAAAATATTCTATGCTATGTTAACAATATCGCACAACACAATTACGTGATAGTACCAGATCAAATATTGTTTGCGTGCAACACAGGCGCTCGGGTCGACTCCTCGTAAGAGCCAAGTGTTGTAATTTTCTTTTAGATATGGTACTGTACCGTATCATGGTCAATTCATTAATTTATTTAGTAGTTGCCACTTAAATCTTAAATTGGAACGTCTATAGCAAGTAACTAATAAATGCAAGCACTTACCTTTAGTGTTAGCTTATATATTATAGAAACCTAGACTGGAATTTTCGAGAAATAATGGCTATTGGCTTTGGTTTAGGTTTCTTTTATACGTTAATCAAGATTTATAAAAACCGTTTTCAATATTGAATTACAGTGATGCATAACATAGCAGTTTTGTGAGAAGAATAAAGCGGTGGAAACATTTATATTAGTGCCCATCTTAGTACAGGAGAAATACGCAAAAAATAGGTGTTACGTGCAATTAATTCCCACAAAAACGGGATTTCAATTTTCTAGTTCATTGCTGGTATCGTTTTGACATACTAAAAGTCTAGAAAAATCTAAGTGTTTACAATGAGTTTTTTAACTTTTAAAATAAAGACGCGCATGAATGGATTATTGAGATTTTTAGAAAAATAAGTTTTATTAATAGATTTTATTATTAATATTTATTAATCAAAAGGCTTTTTATATTACAAATGCAAATTAATTTTGTAAATATTACATGTTTCATAACAGAAAAGCTTAATTTAATAGTTTTCTTCAAGTTCTTCTAAATCGCTTTCTTTTGGTGCACTATTTGTGCAATCTCTACCAGAACAGTTACAACATAGCTCAGTACATTCCACACCATAACCTCGACAGGTACATCTACCACTACCACACGGCTCACTTAAATCCGTTTTGCAGGTGCAGCGGATCATATTTAATAATAACTGTGGCGCAGGGCTCATTTCACATGTTATGGGCTGTAGTTGGTCTCCTACTTTTTTCCAACCCCACTCTTTGAAATTAGCAATATTGGTGTTTATAGTTTTCCAACAAAGACATTGTAAATGTAAGCGAAAAAGATGATAAATAGCAGCATCTTCTGTAGGTGGTAATCTTGCAATATTGAATTGACTTTAGGCAGTTATTTTTTTCAAGTACAGATTATATCGTAGTAGGTTCAGAGTCTCTGTTTTTGGATTTCAACCATACAATGATATCAATGCTTTAGTGCCAATATCTATGAGTTTCTTTCTGTTTGCATTTTCTGATTCAAATAGAGTAGTGCCAATGCTAAATTCCTTATTTTTCCAAAAATGTCGATATGCTGCCGATTTACTTTTACCAAATAAGGAGCTTGTGGTATCACATCTAGTTAAAGCATGTGAAAAGAGAATAATTTTACATCCCTTTTCGCCAAGCACATGTTGCATTGATTTAATATTACGTTTTTTATTACTGAATGTAAATGATTGCAAAACAAATATTTTGTGTGTTGTGAAAAATTAAAAGTGCAAAAATATCGGTATTGTCAGCAACAACTGTTACATGCTTTTCTTATCTGCAAAGGTCAGTGCAGTTTTTATAATAACAGTGCCATCATCATTTGTAGTATAAATTACATTGTGACCATTCGCTTCTAAGTGTTTTCCAAGCATGATTATAAAGCACTGTTTGTTTTTATTATTAGAAAGGAATAAGAAGTGAAGAACTCTCAGTAAATTTCACTGTTACTGATGATTGTTTTGTGCGTATCTGATGCTCTACATCTTTTGTACTAGAGGTGGCATAGTCATCAAATACAATTGTCACAATATATTGCTTATATAATTTATACCTCTTATAATATTCTTAAAACAATATCAAGATTTGCAAATTTAACAATCTAAAGTAAATTGATAAAATCATTCTTTCACAACATGAATCTCGTTAAGTCATTCATGCGTGTCTTTATTTTAAAAGTTAAAGAACTCATTGGAAACACTTAGATTTTTCTAAACTTTTAGAAATTTTTTTAGAGTATGTCAAAAAAGTACTAATAATAAACTTAAAAATTTAAATTCCATCTGTGTGTGAATTAGTTATACCCAAAAAACCTATTTTTCCAGGAATCTTGTTAATCTATTCATGAGCGGCATTTCTTTAAATGCTTTGTGCCGAAAAAACGCATTTTGCATACTTAGATTTTTCTAGACTTTTAGTATGTCAAAAAGATACCAGCAATGAACTAGAAAATTGAAATCCCGTTTTTGTGGGAATTAATTGCACCCTAAAACCTATTTCTTCTGTACTATGACACGGTACATAATTTTGCATAAAATTTACATGTAGAGGAGAAGGTGGGAATATGGAACCCCTGTTTGTTTTATTGATTTTCACTTGAAACTAAATGTCTCAATTAATTAATTTTTTGTTTCAGGTGTCCCTACGCTAATCACCTAATGATATTTTATACGAAAAATAAAATAAATAGTAATCAGTTTTACAAAATATGTAAATTTATTTAACAATATTTATTTTACTGTTTTTTCAAGACATGTTGGTAATATGGACCCCTAGGGTTCCATATACATCAATAACAAAATTAGTTACAAAAATCGCAAATAAAGTTTTCATGTTCACATCCTGAGCATTCGTCGTGGTCCACTAATTACACATGATACACCGAATCCATAATTCAGCTTTTTGATCTTCGGAGAACTTGCCATAGCTGAACATGCACCGAGTGTCATCGGGTGGTTGACTGTTCCTAATATCCGACATAACCGACTCCCCAAAGCTAATTGTTGATTTTTCATCAGTATCGGAGCTGCTTTCATGTATGAACCCCGGTTCCATAATACCTATATGCATGGGATTCCATATTGTGCGCATCATTACAACAAGCGACTAAGACATGAAACATATCTACTCCAAGTTATTCATAATTATTTATATATAGAGTTGAAAATAACGCTTTCTTATCTATCATATATTACTAACAAGGGGACACAACAGTGAGTATGTCGCCAATCAAAATCCCAATTTTTTTGGTGATTCTTAGGAGCTAAAATAATTATCACTTTCTCGATTTTTAGTCCAATAGGCTTTAGTTACTGAGTTATGAATTTTTGAAAATCTACGTTTTACCATAAGATTACATTGTTAATTTAGATTTTATTTAAAATTTTAAATTAGATTTATTTAAAATAAATTTTTATTTTTTTTTTAATAGAATTAATAGATATAAATAGAATTTAAAATGTTAAATGAGATTGTTAAAGCAATCCAAACCATGTTAAAACAATCCAAACCATGTAATCTTATGGTAAAGCGTAGATTTTCAAAAATTCATAACTCAGTAACTAAAGCCCATTGGACTAAAAATCAAGAAAATGATAATTATTTTGGCTCCTAGAATCACCAAAAAAATTGGGATTTTGATTCACGACATACTCACTGTTGTGTCCTCTTGTAAGTCACTTATGGAATACTTTTGTTTACACAAAAAAAAATTGTTCAATGTTACTTATAAAAACTTTTTAACTATCACTTTACGAAAAAAACATTAAAATACACTAAGTAGCAAGTTTAAATAAGATGTCAAACTATACAGGTTATTTTTTTACCTATTTGATTCTAGTAATAGTTTAAAACAACAGATTGTCTTGGTGGATTTGCTATAATTAAGGGGTTCCATATTAATTGCAGATTCCATATTCCCACCTTCTCCTCTAAATGGTAGCTAACCAATGAAAAACGTCCAATGGCTACCAATACGCTGTTTTTATTGGTTAGTTATCACTTACATCAAACTTACATGTAAATTTTATGTAAAATTATGCATCGTGTCATACAGCCTTTAGAATCTATCAGAAATACAAATTCAAATAAAAGCCAAAAATCATTTCAAATCTAAGCCTAAATAACGGAAAAACACATATTAGAAAAATTAAAGTCAAACTGACAAGCAAATATTAAATACCTACTTTGGCCACAAAAAATTATTGGCCTACTACAAGAATAAAAATTCAAATACAACGCGAATTTTTAAATGAAATTGAAAACCTTTAGTAAATGCCTAAAAAGAAAATGAAATATTGATCTACTAAAGGTATAAAATCTAAGTCCAACACAAATTGGTAATTGAAAATTGAAAACCTACAGTAATAAATAAAAAAATAAATAGAATAAGTAGTTTACTTGACCAATTTTGTGACCACGGATTGCACTCCATCAACAATGGATAAATTCAGTAAATTAATGTGTTTGTGACAAAAAAATTTAAAATGAATAAATAAAATTTGTGAAGTAATTTTAAGATGTATCTTTTCTTATTCTACTTTTTCATATTTTGTATGGAATATAATCATTGAAAATATAATAAATTATTAAATGATATACGCAAAATATATTAAAGAATCACAATAAAAGTTTAAAATATTAAAAAAAAGTTACATAAGATGAATATCGAACTCATGACCCTCGAATTACCATACCAATACTATACCTTTAGATTAGACTATCACTATTTCTTGTAATATCAGTATAGTAATAGTAATTAAACCACCTTGGCTATTTCCAAAAATTCATAACTAAAAAACTAAGGAGCATTAGACTAAACGCCAAAAAAAGATTAATATTTTTGGCTTTTAGAATCACCAAAGAAATTGAAATCTTGATTGCCGGTTTTTCCGGGATTTCAAATTTCGTATTTTTTTAGCAAGACGTTATTATATTTAATTGTTATTGGACATTTTTGAAATAACATACTATTATTTAAAACACGTACAGTAGAACCGCATTTTTGCTAATTATATTACAAGGTCCTATCGACTTTTCATTCAGGTTCTAATTACAATAATATGATAAATTTGTGAGACGGTCGGAGAGTAATAGTTAAGCGAGTTGACTATGAACGCTCAATACCCGGTTCGAATTCAGGTGAAGTTACAACTTTATACTGGCAGCTCGTACTCCAGGTTGGGGGTTCTACGTCGGGCTGGCTCCTCGTCGTAGATAAAAAATATAAATTGCTTACAAAACCAAACGCTGCTTGGCGATTTGGGAATAGGGAAAACAGCTCTAGTTGTATAATTGCTGTATGTATTTATGATATGTACACAATTAACCCTAAATACATAGATAAATATCCTGTGGTGATTCCTGATATTTGTGTCGACGTCATTACCGTTGATACGGCTGCGTCACACACGAAAGTTTACAGGACAGGTTATGTAGGCAGGGAATGAAGCCATGGGCCTTCTAGGCCTGTAGAGCTGTAATATATAATATATATGTTACTGTGAAAGACCGAAATTAGTGAATGTCAACATTTGCCGGTGAATGTCGACAAATACCAAATGTCTTGGTGAAAGACCGACCATTTATTAATTTTATTATATATTCGAACTCTCACCGGTATATGTCGACAAACACAACTGAGCTTCGGTGAATGTCTGATCCACAACCTAGCACGTCTTCATCTCAAACATTGACTGAACCACACGAGCTAATTTCTTCAAATAGAATAGCCGTAATAGAGAATCTTTTACTTCAAACAACAAAAATTAGTAAGAAATTAGTAAACAGTAAGAATTCAAGTGCCTGATGTCGACCGTGGTCGTACAGTCTCCCGAAATGTGTTAGCGGTTGTTGTTGAAATAGAGGATTAAAACTTTTATAAATTAGCAAACAAAAATGGTACCTTGAAGCATTTTTTTTGCCCGTAATCAGTTCGTAATTTGTAAAGAAAAGTTACTTTCCATGGATGAGGCTTGAACTCAAGAAATGTCGCTAAAAAAAGTAGCTTCTGCTAATTCAAAAAGTGGAGGGCAAAGCTATACACGTTGTAGCTGCAAAAGGAAGTGTTATACGGCTAAATAGAGCTGTAAAAGCAAGCGCTTTTTGTGCAATTCGAAGTACCATAGTAGTTTAAGTTGTTGCAATAAATAAGATTGTCATATATTTTCTTGTTCTTTTTTATATTCCAGTTTAAAAATTAATATGTATGTGAACGTTTTATTAATAAATATAACCAACAGAGTTTTGTTGTTGATTTCATTTATTAAGAAAATGTTTTTTTTTTAACATGCGCCATGAGTGCGTGGTGAATGCCGACATTCGCCGGTGTAAGTTAGAAATAATGATATTCGGCCGATATTTCGAACATACGCCAAGCAACTTAGAGAATGTTGACATTGACCGGTGTATCTCGACATTCACCGGATTTCGGTCTTTCACAGTAACATATACATAGATAGATAAATTTAAAATAAAATGGTAATAATTAAAGTTTTAAAATAAAAAATTAAATTTTAAATCGCAGTACTTTTGACACGATTTTAGCTGGAAACCTGCTTAGTGAGAATAAAAAAATCATTTTTGTCAATTTGCAGATACTGACAACTTGCGTCAGCCGATACTTACCTGTAACTATTGTGTTTTCTTGCATCTCTGTAAGTTGAACAATATTATGCGCTTTAGACTGTGCTGACAAGTAACCGGCTTTCACTCTGGAAACTTTATTCCAGTTAATAGTAACGCCTACATCCACACTCAGTCCTTATTTACCTGATTGCACTATTAGCCCAGTAAAATTAAACTTTTCTGATCTAACAAATTATATCCTTTACTTTTTTATAAATTGATTTATTTTGGTGTTTTAAAGAAAATATTAAAAATCGAGAACGAGATCAATATGTCATAAAAAGTTATTCAAGCTCAAAGTTCACAAAAAACTGTGTTTTGCGAATATCGCGCTTTCTATGGCTCGGAGACTAATTAAGGTTATTATAAAAATATAAGATAATTTCGCACAAAAAAGATTTTTTATGTGCAACAAGCCGTTTAGACAAAAATGTGCTTTGAAATTTCCTATTAAAATATTCGAAAAACTTCTTGATCTACATCTATACGCTGCAGTATTGTCGATAGTACTCGCTACTTTCTTTTTGGCATATATTATATGGAGCTCCTATAGGACCCTATAGACTTATAAGTCTAAACATTCACTTGAAAATTATCGATATTTAAGTTTTGCAAAATTGACTAGATTCAACACAGCAGTAAACTTACTATCTCTTCCAATAAGATCTGCAGTAGCTCAGCAACATCTATACCGTGTATATTACTAGATCCAAACTTGGTTAGGAAAAGGTATAGAATATAGAGCCTCAACAATAGAGGTAAACTTTGAATAACAATTTATTGTTTGAAGCCCGTTATAACGCTATTACCACATGAGCCAAACAATGTTCTCCAAACAATTTTTTGTAACTGTACAAAAAACTGCGGTGCAAACTGTTGGTGCAGAAAAATTGGATTATTTCCGCCTTGCTCGGAAACTTCGAAGCATATTTGTGCCTAAACCATTTGTTGTACATAAAAACTTGATGAGATCATTTTCCTGCGGAATTTTATTATTTTTTATTTTCATAATAATCTCAATTGGCCTTCAGGCTACAGAAAGCGCGATATTCGCAAAACACAGTTTTTTGTAAACTTTGACCTTGAATAACTTTTTATTCCATAGTGATCTTATTTTTGATTTTTAATTTTTTCTTTAAAACACCAAAATATGAATTTATTTATTTATAAAAAATTTTAAAATTTTTTTTTATAAAAAAAAATGAGAGATATAATTTTTTAGATCAGAAGCATATTTTTGTCTAAAGATTGTATGGAAGCCCATGCTTTGCGGTAACAACAACGCAATTAAACTTTACCAAAAAAGTTACTATCCAAACATCCGCTCTTTGTCTATTTTATCATCATGTTCCAATTCTGCAATTGCCATAATAATATTTTTTTCTAAAATGTTGCCTTTAAAACTATAAAAAATAATATAAATAAATGTAAAGATCTTACTTGTATATTTTTATTGTAAACATAAAAAATTGTAAAAATTTATTTTAAAGCATAACGTATGGCGAGTTTTACTGGCCTTTGTAGACTTATTATATTAAAAACTATTAAATAATACTTAAATACAGGGTTTCAATAAGAAGATGGTAAATAATATCTTCAGGAGTTTTTAGATACTTTCTAAATTATATGGAAAATTTAATTTTTCAGGTACTAGTTGCACGTTTTACTAAACTTAATTATTAATTTAACAAAAAATTTAATTATACTGAGCCACTTCTTGACATTTTTGACAAAATAAAGCAAAATACTTATGCCAATTTAAAGAAATTTGTAAAAGCTTGAATAGTTAAATTTTATTTACTACTGTTATGTAGGTACGATACAACAAATTTAATAAAAACAAATTTTGGATGCTTATTGAACCTTCAAAATTAACATATCGCACCCATGCGACAAAAGTGACACAAGTCAAAAATTTGAGTTTTTCAGAAATAGCGAAAAACTGTTTCCAATTTAAGGAAAACTTGCAGAGGAGTCAAAAATCAACTGTTAGGCAGTTCCATCTGTCGGTTGCACGTTGAAGTTAAGTTAATACGGTTTTGATGATTAATGGAGCACTTTATGCGGAAGCCATTAATGGTAATAACTAAAATATCATGTTTTTTGACTTGTGTCACTTTTGTCGCAAGGGTGCGATATTAATGTTTGTGATTAGTTTATGACAATAATTTGCCGTTTATGACAATTAATTACGCCGAAAAACGGCGTAAAAAAATCGCAATAGAAAAGATGAAAGTGCAGGTCAAATAGTTAAAATTTTATTGATCTAAAAGACAAAATTTAAATAATTTTTAGGTTACACACTTTCATATTACTGAAAAGTAATTGTACTTTAACAGTTTTGTTTTTTTAGTATAGATACTATAGTAATTAAATACTACCTTGATACTTTTATATTGATATTTATTAGTAGATCAAATTTTAAAATTACTAATACTATGAGTTTTCGTGGTAATAGTTTTAAAACACAACAAAGGAACGGTTTTTGTATGATATATGGAACATAATTATTATAAATTTTTAACTCGTGAAATGCAATAAATTAATACTACACTTCCGAGGAAGGTTGTATACGAATCCAAAAACAAAATTATATTTTCCAATAATTAACGTAAATGTTTTCTCGACAATATTTTTATTTAATAATATGAAAAATGTACTTCGATATACTCGAAATCTGATTTGCGGAATTCAATCACTATTTGAAATAATTGAGTATGCAATAACCTTCTTTTGCCAAAAATTTAAAGAGAAAATTATGTTTTCATTTAAATATTAATAATTCTTTAAGTAAATATAAATACTGGTTGAGAAGGATCTGTTAGTTAAAAAGTTAAAATATTTGAATTTGAACTGCAAAGAAAATGCATATCAATTTTACTCAAAAAACCACTTTAAAAATATTTTTATTTGCCGCTTTGTGATAGAGCAGAATTATAAATAGTTTTAGAGAAAATAATAAAATTTAAAAATTCAATGAATTATTTTAAATGTATTCAAGTAGTGTCGGTGAAGAAGTCAATAATAATAATTAATGAATGCTCTCATTTGAACTCCTTAGAGTTCATATGTTTTTTAATAATAATATTTTAAAATATTGAATTTTTTGAAAATATGATAAAAGATAAGTAAATAATTTGAAACGCGGTTGTGATAATGCGATATAACGTTATTTCACAGCTATTAGGTACTAATCATCAGTAGGTATATTTAATTAAAAACATAACAATAATCGAGAAATTGATCACAAAAGAGAATGTTTTATTTATGAGTGAAAATGAAAATATTTCAACAAAAATTTGGAACGCTTTAAAAGTAGTATAAATTTACGGTAATGCAAATATAATATTAAATGTAAATTATAAAATTAATTATATGCGTTCCATGTTTAAAAAAGTTTTTAAATAATAAAAATAAGTTCAAATTACTTTAGAAAAAAAAATTAACTCATAATCTTGTAAACATGTGAGTTTGAGAAACAAAAATGAATGATTTTTCATGTTTAAATTATCTGTAGTAGAGCAAACACAAAATATCGTGACAGTGACGTAATGTGCAGAAACAAAAATTGGTGTGACACGTGCCAGACAAACTGAATTTTTCAAACTGTAGTAAATATGGAAATGTTATGTAAAAACCAAACTTTACGGTTCTTAACAATTCGATAACTATAACGAACGAGTTAGTGAATAGGGGTGTAAATATACCGAGTGACCGACCTGACACCCGATCATAACAAAATAACATAGGAAATTGATTTTTTCTGTTTCAAAGATATCCAATACTTGATAGTTCTTCTTTATTAATTTATTATTAAAGCTCAACAATAAAATTAAAAACTAGCATTTTAAAAATAAGTTTTAAAAATAGCATTTAAAAAATAAGTATTATTCACCTTGTTAGTAATTGTTAACCAAATTTATTTTAAACAAAAAAAATCAGAGTAACTTATTGACAATTAGTTTTCAAACAAAAGCAAAGGCAATGAAATTCGAATAATATGGCTAATATTTTTTTAGAAGCCCTATTTTTTCATTGTAGGTACCTACTATTAAGATTTTAACAATAATTAAATAACAAAATATCAAGTTTAGTGGTGGGTATATATCCGTCATAATGGTAAACATAAATTTAAAACAAATCAATTTTTTATATTATTTATCTATAGTCGAGTGTCAGATCGAAACTCATTTTTTAAAGGTTGACATGGCAGATTATCATGGGTTTGCATTTTCCTTCAAATGGAAACAGTCAGAATACAATTTTTACTTTACTCGGAGTCAAACCAAATACGTCATTAGTAATCAATAAAATTGGCAGCCATATTATTGATCATCTCTGTAGTTTCCATATTTTTATTTATTAATAACCACCTTTATTGTTGAATGACAAGCAAACGGTTTTAAAAAAATAAAAGGCAATCTACATATATGTATAAACAACTGCTTCAAAACTTCACTACTGTAATAGTCCTAATAGTAGATTAGTTATCTAGTAATTTATTTGACTACGATAGTAAATAGTTAAACGTTTTGGAACTAATATTTTCCCGGTGCCTTATATACCGATAATGAAAATTGTACTTGCCTTGCTAAATAAATGAATAAACTGTGGGTTTTATGGCCATAACTGCAAATAATATAGATGGTTCAACTTCCCACACTAGGCACTATGTACTAATATCTGTGAACTGACTTAAAGACAAATAAATTCACTTGAAAAAGAAAAAAGTTGGATTTATCTCCAAGGTTACCTAATATTACATTATCAACATGCCACATAATAGAAGAAGTCTTGTAAATTATAGTTATGTTTATTGGTAGAATAATTACTTTTAAATAATAAATGTTAGTTGATGAAATATGATAAATAAAAAATTGTCATAACATAGAATTGCGTCTTTGAGTTGTGCATGTTTTACGTGTTCAATTAGGTGATTGCCTCTTACTACGACACATTTTGTATTATAAGCTAATACTGATTCAATTTTGTGACATATCCATTATTAATGCGTGATATTGGTTAAATTTTGCAATAGAAACAAGTTCTAAGCATATGAGATACGTACTACATATTACATAGTTTAGTTCAAAGTAACATGTTGTATGTATGTACCTATTTACGTTTTTTATGGTAGTTATACAAACTGGTATTATTTATTTTTAATCACCTTTGTGTATAATTTAAAATAATTTTTATGTTTTTTTGAGGAAGATTCAATAAGCATTTATTGTCAAATGTTTTCTTAACTTTTTTAATTTTCAATCTTTAAATATTCTGCTTGTCAGTTATTTTAGTTAACATTATAACTATTGTACCAAAATAATTAGTATGAATGGTTTTCCAAATTGTTTTTACAATTAACTATAATATTTTCTAGACACATTCATTCAATTATTAGAAAAAAAAAACAAACAAAACGAAATTGTTTTATATGATTTGTAACTCTTCCAAAACTTGTTATTGTGAAACCCTATTTTTTGTAAATTAAATAAAATCTCAAGTTAACTAATAAGAATAATATAAATGTAAATATAAAAATAGTAATAATAATAAAACTATTAAAATTTGTGTTTCAAAATTTATACCTATTTAAAAAAGTAGCAACAATACTGACGCCTCATTATCACAATCTAATTACTAATTAATATCACCTGCTTTATCTGAGTTATCTAATGTAAGATCTATAGGCACAACATGTTTCACCGGTTCTTCAACACCCACGTCAATGTTTAATTCAATTTTACTATCAGTATGAATTGACAGTGCAGAATCTTTACTACGTGTAGATAAATCAATTGGATGATCTTGTTCGGGCACAGGTTCGGCCATTGCTATAGAATTGCGTAACCACAAGTCTCTCCAAGAATTTGGGTCGACCACATTTTGTAGCGGAGGTGGCCATCTAGTAAATAATCCACCTGACGACATCGGGGTGTTAAATGCGGTTAATGACGAAAGCGTTCTAGAAAAATTTTTTTGCACATTGTCACTAAGCGACGACATCTTATTTGAAGATGCATTTGAACGATCGCTAGATGGTGAAATAGTAGGACCAAAAAAGCTAAAAGCACTAGCTGACCTTATTTCATCATCGGGATCTGCTGAAGATGCACCGCTATCTGATTCGGAACTTCTGGTATCGATAGTAGGTGGATTTGATGCCGTTAATTGTGGATAATAAGGATAAGGTCGTAATAAATTTGCAGCCGATGTCGTTATACCTGATCCTGCTTGATGTTGTTGCTGTTGTAATAAACAGTGAATCTTGAACCAATTTGATCGACGACCATATCGTGAACCACTTTTGGACATTCCTACCAGTATGCATTTTCGTAATCTGCAAGCTTTACAGGCTGTTCGATTTTTTTTGTTTATTACACATTCACCGTTGTTTTTGCATTCGGATATAGAACTAAGATTATTGTACGATCTTCCAAAAAATGACTAAAATGAAAAAAAATCTTAGTAACTCTTTTGTATTACATATTATATTATTAAAAGATATAATAATTCTGTTATTAATCATGAAACTTGTGACGTATTATGTTTTATAAACAATATCAAAATAATTTATACTCGCCAAATTAATACTGCATGCACAAAATAAATTAAACTAAAATTTATAAAATTATAATTCGAAAAATTATAGTTAATCGTTAGGTCACAATAATGTTCAAACTAGATATTATGTTAAACATTCACTTAGCGAAATACATCGGGGAGTTAAATACTTTTGCGTCACCTTATATTTCTGAGAAGCCAGAAATGTAATTTCATACATTTTGAAAAATCTTAATCATTACAAGAGTAATCTAGAGAAAGTGCACATATAGCTGCAAGCTTAAAAATCGAAAATAACTTTAAAGATGTTAACTATTATAGAGAAAATTAATCAACATTACCTTAAATGAGAAACTTTTCCAGAAGCGACAAAGCCTGTAAAATTGACATAAATGTCTAGTGATGTGACTTTAAAATACACATATAGTTTGAAAAGCCCCTCTCCAAATAGAGATCTTTGTTTATTGTTAACACAATAAATTGACGTAGATAGTAGCTTGAGCTGCATATAAAATATTATATTATGCATATTATAAACAGATGTACCTACTCTAATTTCACGAATAGTTGCAAACTATTTTATTACCATTAGGCTACCATTGGGGTCTAACTTGCACAATACAGCTTCATATTATAGCACCAGGAACCGGTAAACCGCAATGTTCGTTATAATGCAGCTTATGCATACCGTGGTTCATGGTAACTAATTTATGTTACTATAATATTATGATGCTGAATTAAATCACAAATAGCAAATAAATACGCAGAATTCCATTAAATTAATCTCCAAATAACCATTGTTTTGAATTGATTCAAATATGGTTCATTTGGTAAGTCTAAATACAAAATTTTAAAAATACTAAGTAATTTTTAAAAAAACGGCAAGCTTTTCAAAAAAAAAATTCGATTTTTAGACAAAAAAAATTGACAGAAATTTGTTAATAACTTTTACAATTTTGAATATTTTGCAAAATCCGTACCTACGTAATTCTCTTCAAAATCTTAACAAACGCTACAGTTAAAATTTGAAGTCAATTGGACAAAAATTGTTTGAGCTAAATTTTTAATTTTGATAAAATTCAAAATAAAAAAACTTGATTTCTTTAACGTTACAGTGGCAAAACCCTTTAAATAGAGTTACTGCATACGCAGTTATAATTTTTATTTTATTGAACAAAATTGAACTTTTTTTTCAATTTTTATGCTGTAGAGGCTTTGACACCTTTATAAAACCTTTAAATTTACTAATATTGAGAAAAAAACTCAGTCTTTTTTAAAAATTTTTGCAATATGACGTGTAACCAACAGAAACTTATTAGTTGCTATAAATGTAATCATGAATGACTAATAAATTTTGTAATTAAAAGAATACATTTTAATTTTAAGCTTTAATAATGGGAATAGACTATTATAATTGTATTATTAATTATTTTACAGTGTTATATTAAACTCGTTGATGTTAAATCATCTGTAAAACTTTAAGTAATACGAGTTACTAAAAAATTGATTAAAAATCAAATTATTTATAATATTTGTTAAGCTTTCAGAACTGATACGTTCCTTCCTCAGATTTTTTTTATTTTTTTTTTATAATTTTGTTTAAAGATTTAATTTTGTTTATTTTGTTGTTGAATGATTTTAGTTGATCAACAAAACTTGAACAAAATCAACAAAAGATTGATCCTGTCAGTCTTTATCGTTTAAGTTTTGAATCGTTTATTATTTTCTTTCAAGTTGAAAGCAAAGTTGATACGTGTGAACGTCAGTTGAACGTCAATGATTCGCTTTCAACTCTCGTGCATGTGTATTTTGTATTTGACGTAATTTACATCCAATTAAATTGAAAATATGTTATAAATTGAATCAGATTTTATTGAAACGTGTGACATGCTAAATGCATGCTACAGTTTACGCCCTCCGCTTACTGTTTAACACGGCTTTATTTAAACGTCAGGTATGAACGCACTCTAACATCGAGAACCCTGGCGGTGATATTAGGTACGAAGCTGAACAGCGGGGTCGAGTCTGACAGCGTCATTAAGATCAACCTGTCGATGTAGAATTTTAGTTTAAAAATCCACCAGCGGATTTGACTATCATTTTAAACCTGTTGATGACTCAGTATTTCAGCAGTAGTGTTGACTACTGTAATCAGTTTTACTTCTTGTTTGCGTCGAAGAACTGGAAAAACTGGTGAGAAGTTTCCATTTTCGAGGCCACATGTTGAGTTGGTTTTACAAATCCACATCTGGGAGAGTCATTTTGAAATTTCTCATTAATTCAACTTCAACCCCGAGTTTTGAGGCTAGTGGACGAGTTGGAGGATATCTGCCGATGTCAAATCAATACCATCTTTCGCAAGAATTCGTCTTAGTGGAGCCCTGCACAGTAATTATAGTATCAGAACTTTTACTTTTGATCTTCCCTGACATTTGCCGCTGGCAGTGTGTGCTAATTCAAAGACTATTAAGCTGGGCTGTGGTGGCTTTGTTAAATCGGAGAGCCCCGGTAACATATTGTATGCTATTTGTGTGGTTGATTTTTGATTTATCTTTTAGATTTATTCATATTACCTTGTCTACGATTGAATCGCAGCGGCCGCTTCGACCAGATCGATTATTATCCACCACTTTTGTGGAGTATTTTGGGATAAGTCAATTAATCTCTATACAAATTATTATTTCAATTGTCATTTTGTGCGAGTTATTTCACATTTTGAGCGATCGATTGATCGGACAGCACTTCAGTCTTAGTTTGGTAGTTTTTGACAAAGCAGGCCAAGCATTAGGCACTATTGTGAATTCCCTTTGTGCCTGCAAATTGCTAGTGCGTGCAGAAGATACAATTACTGTTTCAGTGAGCTCAATATCAAGTTCGAAGATTCGACTATTAAAAGTGCAACGTGTGTTGCCTATATCAGTGCTGTTATCAGTAAACTTTATAACTGTTATCTCATATTTCTTTTCATGCCATGGAATAAATCTTTTTACCTCCTTCTTATTGTTTTATTCTACGGTTGGCGCCCGAATTCTTTCTTTCAGGATACTAGTCAGCAATCCAGCGAAACGAGGACCAAACCAAGCTCACTCCCTGAGTGTAATCTCATTGCCTGCGACTGACTATCTGCTGCGTGAAATTCCATCTACGAGCTGTTTAGGGTCGTTGTACTCCAACTGGTGCTACAAACGTGTGAACAAAAACTCGTTCAAGTCGTGTTCAACTTTTGTTGATCAACTAAAATCGTTCAACAAAACTTGATACGTAAGAAGGCGCCTTTATTATAAATAATAATGGAACGTATTAGTTCTGATAGCTTATTGCATAGTATAAACAATTTTAAACTTTTAATCAATTTTTTAGTAACTTGTATTACTTAAAGTTTTATAGATTATTTAATTATTTTACATACAGCTGACACCTTCAAATTTACTTTATTAAACTATGTGATCACAGATCCTATCAAATTAGGTGTAAACAACTGTACAGAAGTTTATTTACTGCGGGATGAAATCTTTGTTATAACCCTGTATAGTTGTCAAAATATTTAATTTTATTATCATATCTATTGTAGAATATCTGTTGGATAAATTAAACCAATTCTTTTGCAGGTAAATATTTGTAAAATTAACTTAAAAAATCACGTTACTATTACTTCTTTAAGTAATAATTTAATAATCTTCGTTGATTGTTTGTTTAGCACCGACTCAAAATTAGTTGTTTACATTAGTTTAGGAGGTTAATTATTACAACTCAAAAGATATATTCTATTTATATTTTGCTCTCCTTTTTATCGGTTTAATTTTTTGTAGCTAATTACTCTCTAATTAATTAGCTAGGTAAGTACTTCTACATGCTAAGTTTCAATAAAATAGGTTCACAGGTGAAAAATCAGTGGGCAAAAAATCAATCATTTCTTATTTTTTTCCACCCTTAGGAGAAAAATTTTTTTTATTTACATGGGACCAACTTCAAGGTATATCCTATTATCGCTTCACCACTAAGTGCGTGCATCTTTGCTTAACAATTTAAAGATGCATGAAGTGGTTAATGCATGTTATTATTGTTTACGTAGTATTATACGTAATTCACGTAATATAACGTTATACAAACGTATAAGTTTCTAATTTATAAGCTTTTTGTTGATTGAATTTAGTGACTTTCTGTTTCTGAGGTATTGTAATACCTATACCTACTAATAACTGTAATTAATTAATTAAAGACAAGCTAAAATCTGCAATGGTTTTGTGCAACGTTTTAATGAAACGTTTTTATGCAATGTTTTTGAATGATGATAATATAGAGCAGCGATGCTCAACCCGTCGATCGCTAAGCTAATTTTAGTAGATTCCAAGAAAATTTCATTCAAACTGATTAAATCTACTCAATGAGGGGTATTATGTATCACCAACGTTATCATAAAGGTGACCGTTATGACATATTTCGGTAAATCGTAACGATTTCATTGGTAGGATTTACCGAAAAACTTTATTTTATGTCATAACTGTCACCTTTATGATAACGTTGGTGATACATAATACCCCTGTATACTATAAAAAGATAAGCCCAATATGTAACGTTTTTATGTAACGTTTTTTTGTAACATTTTTATGAAACCGAAATGCTTATACTATATAAGATACTAGGGGGGCTTTGCCCCTCTGGCCGCTGTCGCGGCCCAACCCCCCGGGCCGCTTCGCGGCCCTAATAGCACATAAACGAAATAACTTTGAGTTGTAAAACTTCTTTTCATAAAACATTTTTTTCCGATGATTAATATATCTCAACGGATGAACGGATTAACGTTTAAACGGATTATAACGTCATACAGCTTGAAAATTTAAAATAAATGTTATCGATTACTATTAGGTATTTTTTTATTTTTTAAAAACGTTCTGCAATTTTACTATTGGTTAAAGGGAAAGAACCAATCACAATCTTCCAAAACGTTGCATAAAAACGTTGCATATTTTGTCTTATCTTTTTACAAAATTAATTTATTCAAAATATTGCACTGCAATATCGGCGTTTTTGCGTCATATCTCCGGCATCATGAGGTATTATTATTATTTGAGAATTATTGGCAATTTGAGCTACTGTCTGATTTTCGCTTTTTATGCATTCGTTCAAAAGTTCCTTTGATTTTTTTGCTGGCGGATTTGATTTTGATAGTTCTTGTTGCTGCTGTTGTCTTTCCCTGAGTTCCTTAATTGACACGTTCTGCTGATGTTTTAGAAGATAAAAGCTCGTAATTTGTTGATGGGAACGACGGCTGCGGCCGATCAACGTCTCAAGTACTAAACAGATCAAATTGCCTGAGATGTTGATCAGTTTATCAGTTTATACCATGGTATAAAGGTTGAGACAGTAAAAATAATTTTATATCTTATGTAGTATAAGCATTTCGGTTTCATAAAATTGTTACAAAAAAACGTTACATAAAAACGTTACATAAAAACGTTACATAAAAACGTTACATATTGAGCCCTTATCTTTTTATAATATAGGGTAGATAAAATTATTTTTACTGTCTCAACCTTTATACCATGGTATAAACTGATAAACTGATCAACTAATCAACATCTCAGACAATTTGATTTGTTTAGTGTTTAGTAGACGTTGATCGGCCGCAGCCGTCGTTCCCATTAACAAATTACGAGTTTTTATCTTCTAAAACATCAGCAGAACGTGTCAAGGAACTCAGGGAAAGACAACAGCAGCAACAAGAACTATCAAAATCAAATCCGCCAGCAAAAAAATCAAAGAAACCTTTGAATGAATGCATAGAAAGCAAAAATCAGACAGTAGATCAAATTGCCAATAATTCCCAAATAATAATAATACCTCATGATGCCGGAGATATGACGAAAAAACGCCGATATTGCAGTGCAATCTTTTGGAAAAATTAATTTTGTAAAAAGATAAGACAAAATATGCAACGTTTTGGAAGTTTGTGATTGGTTCTTTCCCTTTAACCAATAGTAAAATTGCAGAACGTTTTCAAGAAATAAAAAAATACTTAATAGTAATCGATAACATTGATTTTAAATTTTCAAGCTGTATGACGTTATAATCCGTTTAAACGTTAATCCGTTCATCCGTTGAGATATATTAATCATCGGAAAAAAATGTTGTATGAAAAGAAGTTTTACAACTCAAACTTATTTCGTTTATGTGCTATTTGGGCCGCGACGGCGGCCAGGGGGCAAAGCCCCCTAGTTTATTATATTTTAATTTTATAAAATAAGCACCGTTACACCTCTTTAATTTTATGTCGTGTTTTTACTTAGTTAATTTTAATTTAATGTCGACATTCACATCGACATCCTTGCTATGTTTGTACCTTATGAATGTATATTCAAATTTCTAAGAATAAAATTGCTAAAAGAGCAAAACATTTTGTTGCGTAAGAATAAGCTTGTAATTCTTAATTGTTTAATTTGTAAGCAAAAAAAACGTTAATCCGTTCATCCGTTAAGATATATTAATCATCGGAAAAAAATGTTGTATGAAAAGAAGTTTTACAACTCAAAGTTATTTCGTTTATGCGCTATTAAGGCCGCGAAGCGGCCCGGGGGGTTGGGGCGCGACAGCGGCCAGGGGGGCAAAGCCTCCCTAGTAAATAATAAAAGAATAATAAATGTTTTGTTCATATGTAACATCTGTGTTTATACGAAAACCCGAATTACAGTCTCTTTCTCCAAAATTTTTAAATTGGTCGACCACAGTATTTTGATATAGTAGAGAAGGTAGATCTTCAAGACTTTCAGATATTGATAATTAGATCAAGTTATATGAAAGGTTGAGCACCACTGATATAGAGAAACTTCTCGTAAACTCTAAACCTCATTTTGTTACTTAAATTGCCAGAACATGTAATTAAATTGAAAGATGTTTAGTTATTATTATAATGTTTACATCGAATTGTTAATTAAGATGAAAAAATCCCAAAAATTGTGGGTTTCACTTAGTGAACTATCAACATCAATTGTTAAATATAATATTCATAAAATCTAAAAAAACGTGATGTATCTGTTGAAATCTGGTTAAAGTATTGCAGGCAATTGCTGTCGACAGCCATATTATACTTGTATGTATATGTTACAGTTAAAACCCGAAATCAGTTAAAACCCGATCTAACTAGTAAATTCTAGTTTTAACTAACCGCCTTAGTAAATTCTAGTTTTAACTGAAATAAGTTTAGTTAAAACTAGAATTAACTGATTTCTAACAAATTTCTTCAGTAAATTCTAGTTTTAACTAAAATTATACCAGTTAAAACTAGAATTAACTGAATTCTAACAAACTTCTTTAGTAAATTCTAGTTTTAACTGGTATAAGTTTAGTTAAAACTAGAATTAAGTAAAAGTAGACTTAGTTAGATAAAAATTGTTTTATTAAGCAATTATTTTATACATTATTATTATATTCTACTTATTGCTACATGGCATGCTGTTGTGACATTTTGAATTGTAAAGTGCATCTGGCACTTGTTCTTAAATCAAAAAAACTTTAGAATTTTTTTAAATTTTTTTTTAGTCATCGTCACTTTCAAATAGGTAAATTTAACTTTTGTTCATAATTGCATTAGAAGATAGTAATGGAAACCAAACTTTACGGTTTATAACGATTCGATAACGATAGTCGATAACAAACAATCTCGAAAAGTTACCAAATGGGGGGGGGGGGGGGTTAAGCTCAATTTCCATGTATCCGTTTGTACGTTTATCCGATCATACAGGAGCGCTCTCATTGGTCCAGTTACTTTAAAAGTGACAATGACAAAAAAATTTAAAAAAATTCTAGTTTTTTGACTCAAAAACAAGTGCCAGATGAAGAAATTTGCTTAAGGACTGCAGCGCAAAAAGCTGCCGTTGAATCTGGACAAGGGTTTGTCTGCTGTTCTTGCAAAAAAAATTGCACCTCAAAGCGTTGCCTTTGTTTAAAAAAAGAAATTATTTGCAATTCAATATGTCACAACAGCATGCCATGTGGCAATAAGTAGAATATAATAATGTATCAAATAATTGCTTAATAAGACAATTTTTATCTAATTAAGTCTATTTTTACTTTAATTCTAGTTTTAACTGGTATAAGTTTAGTTAAAACTAGAATTTACTAAAGAAATTTGTTAAAAATCAGTTAATTCTAGTTTTAACTAAACTTATTTCAGTTAAAACTAGAATTTACTAAGGCGGCTAGTTAAAACTAGAATTTACTAGTTAGATCGGGTTTTAACTGATTTCGGGTTTTAACTGTAACATATATATATACATACACTGTATTATGATAAACTTTCTAATAGGATTGTAAATATTTAAGAAGAAAGAAGTAAAAATAAAAGATTAAAAAGAAAATAAATAAAACTGGATTTATTGAGGATTACCTAAACTCCACACATACATAATCCTTGCAGATTATTATGCCGTAGAGTAAAATTTTTCGTTTGTGATTGAGTGAAACCTAATATTATTATAGTGCAATACCTGTAGAGTGAACGGACTAGACGAATATTTCTTTCTGTCCTTTAGCTCTGTCCAATTGCAAAGGAAAAATTTAACTCTATTTATTAGCTGCTAAAAAATTTTTACTAATTCAAATTTATTTAACTTGCCAATACTTTTCCGAAATTCCATATCGTATAAATGTTGAGTGCTAGAAGCGTTCAGTCTAGTAGGAGCAATCGCTTAATTTTATCTATCGAGCAAATGTTATTATGGTATAAGAGGGGCCGAAATGAAAACGCATAAAACTACATTGCACTTTGTTACGCTAAAAGCCTAAGTTCAGTGAACCAACTTTTGACGGTAGCAAGGAATTTTCCTATACCCAAAAAAATTTTCAGATTTTTTTTTGTTTTGTAGAATCTACATAGTTACCATTTGGCAGTAAAGAAAATTCAAGCTATTTTGCTAAATCCTTTAAAATATATAGCTATAATAGAAATCACCATTATTATCGGTGATTCCGTTAAATGCTTGCTCGCAAAATTTTATTGATCCGACTTTAGTATAAGTATTACAGCAGGAAAGCCCTCAAAAATTTTGTGAAAGGTGAAAAATCGGATTGAGAAAGGTGATGTTTTATTAATATCTATCAAGTTCGCATCTAGAGACGGTCATTTGCCTTGCAAGTAACGCGATCAACTGCGCATGCGAGGTACCGGGTTCAAATCCGGAAAAGGACAATTTTCTTATGACTGGTTTCCGTGCTTCGGAAGGCATGTTAAGCCGGTGGTCTTCCTGGGTTCATGAATTGCCATCATTAACATAAAAACCAGGGTTACAGGCTCGTCTGGAGACAAGTCTAGCAAACTACCTCTTAGACGTTAAGCAATTTATATGCTCAAGGATGTCAAGGAAACAACGCAGTGGCTGTTTAAGGCAAACAGGGTTGACCCTACACAAAAAGTAATAGAAGAAGAAGTTCGCATCTAACATACCAACAATATTAACCTAAAAACAAATATTTGGGGTTCAGTTCAGCTTGTGGTGCTGCAAAAACCCGTATTCAAGTCCTCGTTTAGGTTATCCTAAGTGATCTTACCACGGCCAAATGACAAGATAAGAGCACCAAAATATTACACTTTTGTCGTGTGATGATTAATGATTTATATCAAATTTATTTTATTTTTTAGCCTGTTTGTCGTCTGGTAATATCATTGTATGACTAAAGCAATTGCTTTTATTCTCAGTATGTTATTTAAATTGTGATAACTGTGCATTTTGGATATAAAAAGTGTTATTGTATATTTTAATGGTTCTAAAATACGGAAATAGCTATCATCAAGTCACACTACATTAACCACAAGTTAATTGATTACCAGATTACAACAACTTCTGGTTGGTTCACGAGACTACTAACGCAGCGCAACCTCGGTGATAATAATATAATAATGTAAGATAAATTGTTCGGTTATTTTAAAGCAAAAATTATTAAGTATTAATTATATTTTGCCGAGTTTTCAGGTAATGGTTAAATATAACGATTTTTATTTCCATATACAGTGGGGCCCGCTTAATGTGATCGCGGTTAATGTTATCATTCGGTTATTGTTATCAAAAACCTCAAGTCCCGATGTGATCACATTAAGCGGGCCCCACTGTATTAATTTTTTGTTTTTACGTTAGGTATTGGACATGTGCTTCCTAAACCACTTATTGGTTCTCTGAACATGTAATGGTAGATTTTACAACGATTTTATAATTTCAATTTAATCTCTGTTTAATAAAGCCTTATTAGGCACAAATAATTACACATAAAAATTAAATTTTTTTTAAGTGGTTGAGCCACCAAATCTAACCACTTTACTTGAAATTACCCCCATTTGTCGCAACAAGAAGTATGTCATATTAACTGAAATGAATTGCGACTTATCGACTTAATAGAAACAATTTTTTGCTTTATAGAAGATGAAACTAAAATTTGTCTTGCTAAGGGCGGTCCAGACTTAACTATTTGTCTTATGTTTTAGCTAACAATTCAGACAAGAACACACCAAAGACCAAACGTTTTTCCTGAAACAATCATAGCTGGCAAGTAAAAAGTATGACATTAGGGGTGACTTGTATAGATCTAGTTTAAAATTTTAAACTGTAGATTAACCAATCACAATAGTCAAAATCCGAGTTTAAACCATAGTTACCGGTTAAACTTGGACTATACAAGTCACCCTAAGTGATTTATTGTTTGGACCACGCTTTACAACTGACATTTTTTACATTAGACACCGATCTCCCCTACTAACTTGACCATGGTAAGCAATGGATCTATCTAAAAAAAAAAATTGCTAGTGTAATTGTAATGTAGAACTCCATAAAAAATTGCTATACCATAAATTCCAGAAAATTAAATTTGGGCGTTATAAGCACCCTGTTTATGCTATAAACGTCGTTAGAATTTTTAATTTTGTTTATTGACGTTTTGTTAATTGACAAGTGTAAATATAGAACCAATTCTTAAACGCACCACAGCAGCGCAGAATGTCAATGTTCATAGCAGGGCAGATCTAAAAAATTATGTGAAATCCGTGTAGTAACCCGGAATTTTCTTTATGTATTTACAACTTAATATATATTATTAGTAGACAAGAATGCCACTTAATGGTTTTTTGTTAATTTTCAAACTTGCTAATTGAAATAAGTTGTCTGTCTATAGATAATGTGAATTAAAATTTAAATGTCTTTCAGCAATATTATTGACTCTGCAACGTATTTAGAATACCAAAATTGTTTTACTTACAAAATTTAAAAACCTAAAAATTTAATATTGTGCAAACTGTTAACACCAAGGTCAATACACCTATATTATGTAAATTTGAATTCTAAATGATGTAATCTTTCAGAATACGGCAAAAGTATATGTTGTCAATTAAAAAAATAAATAATAACGTCATAAAGTTCTACAAATAATATGAGGGAAAATAATTGTTACATTCGAATAGCCGGAGAGTTTTCGGCAAACTAATATTAAAATTTTGATATTCTTAATATATCAAAAGTATCAACAGAAAATGTACGTAATGTTATATTACTATTATTTGATTTTCATTGCATCAAAAGCATCAGAAGTTATTCAAAACAAATTATATTTTTAGTATTAATTTACTGATAATAAAATCCAAAATAAATATGTTGCGATCAAAATAATAATAATTATTGAAACTGAGTGCACAAACGATAAAAAAATATATGCATAGATAATAAGAATTCGAAGAGATACTTTGAACGCAGAAGATTTGCGTTTTACATTACCGTTGGTGGCGCCATCGTCAATAACAACATTACGTCTTTTAGCAGTTCCAATTATTCCGTGTGGTGGCGTTTTGTTAATGTAAATAAAAGAAAATGTTTGTTTATGTTGGTATTTACTATACGTTGCAGACGAGTTTGAAGTTATTCCGCGTGGTAGCGTTTTGTTAATGTAAAACGCGAATATTTTTGTACTTTTCAAATAAGTTACAAGTTAGTATATTACAACTTTATCACTAAACATGTTTCTTAAATACATAAATGATATTCTAAAATAAACCAATTTCAAGATTTGAAAAGTGCTTTCTTGTCTTTATGAATTATTAATTTATTATTATTTATATTTTAATATATTATATTTATTATAATATATTAATATTATAATAATATTGTAATTATTTTCAACGATGTAAGCAATTTATTTTTATTTTATTCCTTGCAAAATTTCTTACTGCTATCACAATAAAATCCTGATTTATAATATATTTAATGTTTTCTTTACACTTCACGTGTAAAAGACCTTAATATAAAATATGAAAATGTTAGTATATAATTGAAGGATCCAATGCAATAACCGGATAAGTCCGTTGATGGTAATAATTATGTCAAGTATGTGTAATGTGTGGACGGGCAAGCGTACAACCCAGCAATTAAAAGACGACCAAAGAAGTTGTTTGCTCCGCGTAAAACATGCTATATGCAAATTTTTCATTCAAACTCAAAAAAGTTGTTGAAATCAATTTAAAACGTTTCTTTAAATCATTAAAGAATAAACAATAACATTTTGCTTTATCCGCCGTTGCTAGCGGCAGACAAAGTACCGCGTTTCATCTTAATGACTTATTATTTCTATTTGAAAATATTTTTTTTTTATTTTATTATTTTAAAAGGGTGGCATTTAAACTACATACTCGTATTTTTTGAATAAGCATAATAACTACTGTTAGTAAGTTGTGATTTGTTCCGACACATTTGGAAACAGTACCTACCTACATATTCAATCAAAATTTTTTATGATACTTTATAGTAATTTTTCATCTGATGGAAAACTATTTTGTTGTGAGGAACCTCAAATTAATTGATCCTGACAAAATCGGGATTTAAGAAAGAGGAAGTTAAACTCTAAATGATGAAAACCAATTTAACTCAAATCGTATGTAGTAGGTATATTTTTATAAAACTTTTAAAATTGTCGGAAATATTGAAATTATTAAAAACAAAGTTTAGTTTTTCACATAGTTGCCTGTGAAGAGAATTATTATCGGGACTAACTATATGAGCCTGGCTTGGGAGTCAACGCCAATGAACACCGCAATCAACGTAGAGCAATCATGCTTTGGGTGCTGGTGCCAGTCTTTTTGAAAAACGCATTGCTTGTTTTGTTTGCATACTCTTAACCGCAGATAACTATTCAACTCCAATTTTTAAAAGCATTTGAAAAAACCGATATTTTGTATTAGTTATCCCGGGCCATACCATCACATAAACTGATTTTTTTCTTGCGATAACTTCCCAATTATACTAAATTGATAAAAGAGATAATACTGAATCAGACATAATAGTTTTGTTTTGTTGACAAATTATTGAGTTGTGAAAACTTTATCGTTTGTGAAAATAGTAGGAATTTTTAAGTTCGTAACTAGCGCCCATCGCTTTCAGTTTTGAAAACTTTTAATATGCTAAAAATTTCCAAAAAAACCATTCGAAGTTTATATTAATATGATTTCGAAGGAAATAATTCACATGTTACTGTACAGCTTTCTATTATGCAATTAAAATGTTACAGTAAAATATATTAACTAAAATTGTTTGCAGTTCAATCCAGTAACTCTGTATCTATCAAAAAGTTATGAAAATTTATTGGTGTCAATTTGCTAAAGACGGATTTGCAAAATTTTAAATTTCATATAAACTAAACACAGTTGAACTGTGACAAATCCAAACACGACCTTTAATTTATCCCCAAAAAAGTATTGCCCATGTATTGTTCTTCTTCTAAATACCAGAAATGCAAACTAAAATTATTATACTTAAGAAATAAATTTTTCAGTATATTGCCAATACTTATTTGACAGATCACAATTTATTTTAATATTGATCCTACGAGAAAACACAAACTTAATCTAAATTTATACTAATTAAAGATAGAAAATTTACAGTTACGCATAAAAAAGGTAATTTTAAACTTTCAAAAAATTCTTATAGGATCAAATAATAAATAAATTTATATATTATGGTATAAGTAATAATTCAAATAAATAAAAAAAAGTAATAAATTTAAAATAAAATTTATAAGCAGAACTCCATTTTATTTTTTAAGCAAGTCCACAACCTAAGATCGTTTTAAAAATCCTTTTAATTTATTTTCCATTTTATAGGAAAAAAATTATTTCAATTAAAGTAAAGCATTCCCTATTGAAATTTTGGAGTAAAAATGTATTAATAAATACAATAAAGTGTACAATATTTTGTTCTTATAATGTGCCACAAGTTTCTGACTATATTATTAAAATAAAATCTATGGTTTTAATTTTTTGTAATGACATGATTTATATACTTAATAATAATAATGATTATAGCAGGGTGATTTTTTTAATATTTAGATATATTTTATAGAACTTTCGTTTAACTATAATTGTTTCCCTCAAAATTGTATTGATGTAGGTAATGTACATCATATTGTATTATTTAAAAATTCGTATTTAAAAATGTCATATGTATCTAAATTTTGTTCTCTATATTCTTCATTTCACGATAACATTATTAACCGGGAAGTATTGCGACGGAAAGAAGAAGGATTAACCGTATAATTACATTATTTTCTAAAAACAAATCACACTTACTTTGCATCCCTCACAAGTAAATGCTCCAAAATGGAAACCTGCCGCTGGTTCACCGCATACTCTACATAACTGGTTCATCTGAAATTTAAAGTACACCCTATTTTTCCATTTTATACTTAATTAGTTATTTTGATTATTCACACAAAGTATACGATAGGTGTGATTTTAAAGAAAAAATTTATTACCTAAACTTGTATAGCTGTTCGCTTCCAAGACTCTTTCTCTTCTTACCGTCGAAACATATTTTGTACATTCCCTCTTAATTGTTATACTGTTATAGTACAAGTCGCTAAGCAAATGGCAAATTTAATTTAATTATAAATTTTGTTTTAAATATATTTATAAGCCAGAACATTTTTCTAATTTCCGTGTCAACATCTTCTTGAGTAGGTAGATAGTATTTACTTTGCGATGCACCAATATTATGGCTAGGTCTAGAGAAACAATTTTATTCATTTGGTGCAGGTATGGGTTTGTAGCTTCTCCCGTCGTTAAAATCACTGAGCTATTTTAGGTTTTTATTTACCGATCACTCTAATTAAGCACTTATTGAACCTATGCAGTTGCGATATTCAGTTTAGAACCACATTTTGTTCACTTAAATAACAGATTTGTTATCTATCGCACACAAGAGCAGTAACTGATGATAATAAGATGCACTATTCTATAATACTCATCAATCACAAAATTAATTAACTTTTTAATAATACAACATTAACTGTTATAAATGCTATTATTCTTCATATTACTAAAATTAAAAAGAAAAGTAGGTATAGATTTATACGACACCAAGATCTAACATAGAATGAGATGCGATACTCCTCCAACTTGAAATACCTGTACGAAGAGGGGATTCCACCTGTTAGAAGATACCGGGCATCTAGTGGGGCCTCAGGGTTGGTGCTATATTGATGCCTAAGTTATTGCCACGCGTGTAACTTTTTAGATATGCATTTTTGATCAGCTTAAGTTGTCGGTGTGAAAGCCCCGAGGAGAGCCAGTTGTTTTATATTTTGTTTGCACGTGAAATATGATACGTGCGATTATTGCGAACATATAAATACTACTTACCGTTATTTCTAGATAACGTTATTTTTTCAATTAATGAAAAAGAATTTTACATTTATAATATGTAACCACATAGATACCTTTTATTAATTTGCTATTTTAAATTGTTTTTTTAAAGCAATATAGTTAAATAACTTAATGGCAATAGGTACAATTAATTACCCGACCGATTAAAGATTCAAACGAATTTAATTAAGTTTAATATAAGGCTATTTTAACGAAGGTAAATATTATAATAGTAATAAATCCACTCATAAAGTTAAAATAATGGGTTTGTGAACATGAATTTGCATACATACCTATAATATACTTATATACAAAAACTTGTGCTATTTTTTGTAACAAAATTTAAAACTTCTGCTTATGGTATACACGGGAGTACCTACATATACATAATATACATCTATATCTATAATCAGTGTTGCTAAAAGGTTAATTTGCATTACATAAATTCATATTTTATACTATATGATATAATTTGTATCCCGGGTTTGAAATCCACTAGCCCTAAAATTAACTTTTTCGTAATTCGAATGCTAAATTTACCAATTTAAGCATTTTTCTTCATTTAAGTCACCATTTAAGTCAGATTTAAGCATCCGAAAGAAAATGAAAAAACTAGATACCTACATGGAGATATTCCAGGGTGCAATAGTTGCAATGAAAACCACCATAAACATTACTCTTCGGGTTTCAAGATATGTATGTTTTCAGAAAAATAATATACAAAATTAAATTGTAATATATAGCATAGTTTTAGAGTTTTAAAGAAGAATTTTCAAAAATAAAATATAATTAATTATAAGTAGTAATCAAGTCTTGTCGCTAGGAATTAAAGTTTTGTAAACATTGCTTGGTTGCAAAATAAATGAGAAGATTTTGACAAAAAAAACAGGAACGCATAACTCTTGCGTTTTTTTGTTTCAATTTAATTGTCTTTTATCATTCAATACAAATTTTAAAAAAATTTAAATTTTACCAGAATAGATTATATTTGAGCACGATTTATGTTTGGTTTGAGAAATAAATGGAACGAATTGTGAGAGAATTAAGTTAAAGAAAAAATTAAGCGAATGTCAAGTTAATGAAGAACGTCAAGTTAATGTACGTTTTCCATATATAATTTTCATCATAGTTCCAGCAATAGGTCGAAAAAGTCTACTAAATTTATCTATTTTCAATTTAGTTTATTGTAGGTAAGATGAATTTCTTATCCGTCATACATTTTGGATAACTGGAAGTCGTGTAAATCATATGAACCAAATAAAAATATATTATAAAATTTCAATTTTTTTCATTTTATATGTTACATTACCCATATTCCAAGTTTGTAACAGTAAACTAATAATAAATTATAATCATTCTGAAAGTAACATTAGTTGTAATTAAAAATGAGATGTTGGGTTGCAAGTATAAAAACCGAAAAGCTCATCTTAGAATTAGTTTGATAAGTAGAATTAATAATAAACAAACAAAAAACACAAAAAGAAAATATATTCAAACTTCATGACAAAACATCGAATGCAAAGTGTAACACTCGTCAATTTATTCTTTCCTTTTATATTACATATGAGAAAAATTCAATAATAATGTTTTTCTTTATTTCATTTAACCCTTAGTCTACATACATCCCACTTGGTGTCCACATGCACCCCACAATGGGGCAATTGTGAACAAATGAGTATTTTTACATAAAAATGTATTATGATAATAATATAAATGATAAATGCAAAATTTTTTTTTGTTAAATTATTTTATTAAACATAAGATTTAACATAATTGGCCAGGCAAGAGAATAATTATTTTATTTTAAAATGAATTATCCACAGTCTGACCGGCTTTCAAAAAGTGTTCACGTGTACCTCACTCTCTCCTACATGAGCGTTAATTATTGATTTACAAAGTAAACAGTTTAAATTGCTGAAATTGGAATTGTCTAATTAAAAATTTTATGTTCTCAAGCAAAGCTCAGAGGCATTATTTGAGAAGTTTTGAAAAAAACAGAAATTTATAAACTAGGAATACCTAATAGGTATACCTAGCTACATAATGTATTTTCTAAATTAAAAAATTACTTTTTAATATTTTAACACTAGAGAAATATTTTTAACTTAAATAAATTTTTAATAAATCTTTATTTACGTATTAAATCATAAAAACATAGTTATTTACTTTGTTTTAATTTTGATAGAATAGAAAAGATCTTTCAATGACTCACCTAATCAAATAAATGTTGAATGTGGTCATAATATTCGTGTTCAGTTTAAAAATTCTATCTTTCAAAAAGTATTTCTTTAACGGTATGAATATTACAGTGCTTCTAATTTCATCCAATTCAAATGATTATCCACGAAAAGAAATCATCTACTAACAGAGAACCGTATATTCTACGTTGAATATAAAAAAAATTTTAACATTTTTAAAATAAAAACTGCCCAAAATCTCTACTCGCAGCTTGCATGCACGCTTTAACATCCTGTTATCAGAACGCTATTTTGACTTAGGTACATAGATTTATTAGCAAAAATTGCTTGTTTTTGGCGTTTTTATTCGTTTCTCAAAGTTTGTCAAGGTTGTTTCCATTCATCATGTTTAGAACAAAATTTGAAACAAAGACAAAATTTATCTTTATTTTATGTAGGTATTTTTGCATAAAATTTTTTTTTTTGGCCGCCTCTAGGATTACTACAACCACAGTCGGCTCACATCTTAAAATTAGCTCGAGAAAAATCTTTCTACAATTTAGTAGGTATCGGGCTGACCTTTAATGTGCAAAAACAAAAATCCGTCCGGTCCGTTTACATGCAGTACTGGTGCGTTCTCTATCCACTTCTACGGCGCAGAAAATTAGCTCCGCTTGATTTTATTATCTGAAATTAACTGTATAATGCAACAAATTAATTAATAATTTAATAAGAATATAAATTCTTAACTAGTGAAGTTAATATAGATATAAAATTTGAAAGATTAACCAGTTAATATTTAATAACATACCTCTTTTATATTTAATTAAATTTAATTTAATGAGGTTTGATATTATAAACGATATAACGCACAGTGCAGAGAATACCCCGGTAAACTTCGTAGTAGGTCTATCTATAATAATAGTATATTACCTAATATACATTAAATATTTTCTTTGTCGATTTATATAAAAATGAAAACTGCCTTTTCGCTTAGCACGCATTAAATAAAAAATAGAATTAATATCAATAAAATGTTTATGAATGCGATTAGTGATGCCGATATAATTTATTCCGTTCATCGCGTCCGTCGTGGCCATTATTCGAAGCGTGGACAGATATGGCGTTATTTTCACACGGCGGCATCTCTGTTCCATTGTTAGTACAAAATCAACTCCTATCTGCTACGTTAATTAGAGGCTAGAGTTTAATATGATACCAATCTACGCGTTTAATATCAACGATCAATACCTAGTAAGATTATGTTCACGAATATAAACTGCACGATGTCTTTGCCAATGATGCGCTTAGTTATAAAGATTGCATAGAACACATAGCTAGTGAAACAGTAACAAATGATTAAAAAAGTTTAGTTTTGGGGCACAAGCTGTTATTTTGTATTCTATTATGGGTAATTTGTAAAAGGAAAAATTAAAAATTCTGGAAGAAGTTGGATAAAAAAGTATTCAAAGAAGTAGCAGCAAACAAATATACACACGCACAACCGGTTATACCTACTAAGTTAACTAAAAGCATGTAGAACTTTTGAATAATGAAAATTCTTTTCTCAGAAAAAATTATTTTTCTTTCTTTTCTAGAATACTTTTCTATTTTTAGAAAACTTCAAAAGTTTTCTAAAACTTTTGAAATGTAACTTGCAGGGGGTACACAATCGTTGGTAAAATTATTAAAAAGTTAGTTAACTATTTATTTATAATTAAATATAAAAATTAAATTGCCAACTAGTTTAGAGAACACTAATTCTTATCGTTAAGTCAAACTAAAAAAATAAAGAAAGGATAAATGTGTAATTCAGATAATTTGACTCACTAAGATATACTTCTCAACAGTTAAAATAAAATTAACAATTAAAACAAATTAGTATAATGTTAATGACGTAATTATAGGAAAAAACAAAAACAGAAAATGAGCAATCGCGATAACAAATCTATAATATAGAACAAATTATTATTGTCCCAATAAAAAAAAGTGTGATATAGAATATCCTAAAAACTTTTAAATCGATTGTAAGAACACAGATTTAAAGGAACTTTTAACTTGAGCGTTAGGTATCTTTTGGAGAAGGTATGTTGATGATTGCATGATTTTGTTTAATGACAGCGCAGAAAAGGCTACTGATTTTAAGAATTACTTCAACAATATCTCTGAGAACATTCAGTTTAGCCTTGAAATAGAAAACAATAAGCAGCTTAACTTTTTGGACGTCGCTATCATGAGAAGCAATGGAGAGGCTTCCTATGACATCTACAAAATCTCTACTTTTACTAGCTTCCACTAATTTGTGTTAATTGTTTATTTCATATTAACGGTTCAAGGTAATTAGATGGTACGCGGAAATAACAATTTTACGATTAAAACCTCGATTAATTCTGAAAGAGCATATTTTAAATAAGAGAATTAACTATGACACAAGGCCTTAAATAAACCAGTTTTTTCAAAAACCGATTTTAAAAACTTCGATTTTCATAGCAAATTTTACACTAAGTCGCTCGTGATTGGTGAATTCTAGCATTCTGTGATCAGCCCTTGCAAGTTCAATTACTCTTTAGCTATACGCAGAGAAGGGATAACCGGAGCGACACTTGCATTGTTATGTTTCAACAGTGCATTTTGAGCAAAAATTATGTTTTTTAATAGTAAATGTGCAGTAAAAATGACTGGAAACGCCCGAGAGCAGCGAAGAGTGCTTCCAGTCAATTTTTGCTTGCAAAAGCAAAAGTTCTTGTAGAATCTACGCAAAAACGAGTTTTACCTCTCAATGATCCACCTTTTTCCTTAACCCATGGGCCAAAGAGTATTTTTATAATAAGTGTAGTTTTCATAAAAATGGCCCAAAGCGAGGGTCAATTTTTATGAAAACCACCATGGCACGAGGAGGATCCACGCAAATAATTCATTATTTTTCTAAAGTAATTTTGGTCCTAAAAAGGAGAACGGATTCGCAACATTGCGTGCAAGTTACTGAGAGAATTGTCATTTATTCTGGTCTGGTGCACACCAGGGCTATTGCCCCATATCTTCGCAGACTTGAATAGTAAGGTTGCGGGCTTGACCGCAACGTTACGTCGGATGATTTTTATTGAGGCGTACCTCTGAAAATTACCGCGAAGCTAAGTCCTGGCTGGCTTCACCCGCGAGAGATCTGCGAGAGAAAGGTTTGGTAGACTAGGATGCAGGGTTGGGTTGTGGGAGTTTAATGTTGAATACTTTTCATGTTCGTGCGTTGTGAGTTCGTGATGGTTTTTTCCTAAAGTGGCCGGATTTCTTGTGAGCGTGGATAATTTTTCGTGGGCGTGGTTTTGGTTTGCAGGAGTTCTTGTTACTTATGCGGGATCGTTAGGGGTCGGCGTTATCGATGATTTCCCTTGGCATCTTGTACTTTGGATGGTTTGCCTTGTCGTATTTTCCGAGTTTAGCGGGTTTTCGTGGTCTTCTATTTTAGCGTAAAACCTCTCCGTGTAATTTCTAATAAATTCCTTGACCGTGGTGAGTTTGGAGTCGTTGCGGAGGCGGACGTTTGTGACTTTTCTTGGCGGATTCCATGCGTAGCGGACTAGTTTGTTCTGGATTGTTTCTAACTTGTTGATATATGTTTTTGCTGCATGTCCCCAGGCTGGTGCAGCGTACGTGAGAGCCGGCCTGATGATGGTTTTGTAAATTCGGAGTTTGTTGGCCTGCGTCATTTTGCTCTTTCGACCTACGAGCGAATACAGTTGCGACATCGTTCCCCTTAATTTATTTGTAATATTTGTGATGTGTTGACCCCAGTTTAGCTTTTGATCCATGGTGACGCCTAGGTATTTCGCCGATTTTTGCCATTGGATGAGGGACCCGTTCATCCAAAGGTTTGATTTTGCTGTTGTCCGCTTCTTACATCGGGCGAAGATAACTGCGACGCTCTTGTTCGTATTGACTCCGATTCACCAGTCTCCCATCCATTGCTCGATTTGTTCCGCTACGTCTTGGACTCTTTGCGTGGCAATGTCCGGGGAAATTGATGTGGAAGCTACGGCTGTGTCGTCCGCGAATTAGAAGTTTTCGACCTGCGGGTGGATTGGTTTGGGGATGTCGCCCATGAAGATGTTGTAGAGGGATACAGAAAGTGGCGAACCTTGGGGGACCCCTGCGTTCATTGGATGAGGTTCGGATTTGGTCCCATCGGCGACGATGCAAAAGGTTCTTTCTGCAAGATAAGATTGGATTAATTTTACGATGGCGAGTTTGATACCGGCTCGAAGCATCTTGTAGAGGAGTCCGGGGTGCCATACGGAGTCGAATGCCTTGGAAATGTCTAGAAGAAGGGCGACGGTGCATTCTTTTTTCAAGAACCCCTTTGAAATTTGCTCGACGATGCGAAGGATTTGATGAGTCGTAGAGTGGCCTTCGCGAAATCCAAATTGTTTATCGGGGACGACCTTGTTGGAATCCATTTCTTTCTTGAGTCGATTTAAGATGATTTTCTCCGCGATTTTGCAAATGGTGGAGAGAAGGCTAATTGGACGATAGCTCTTCGGTTGGTTTTTCGGCTGTCCGTGCTTGTGGATGACAATGACGTTTGCGTGCTTCCATAATTTCGGGAAGTGACGGAGTCGAAGAATTGTTAACAGCCGGACTGTTAAGCATTCCCGTACACGGACGGAGCACAGAATGCATTAATTCACCAATCACGAGCGACTTGGCTTGAAATTTGCTGTGAAAATCGAGCTTTTTTAAATTCGATTTTTGAAAAAACCTGTGGATTTCAGGCTTTCTGTCATAGTTTACTTTCTTATTTAAAATATACTCTTTGAGAATTCATCGAGGTTTCAATCGTAAAATTGTTATTTCAGCGTCCCTAGTAGCTACCTTTCCCCATATTAACTATTGAGAAGCATGTCTAATGAGTTAAATTGTCCTTTTTGTTTACATTTACTTTTGCTATATTTAATTTAGTTTGATGATGAGAAATCCTATTCTCGAAACTCTGTAGTCGGCAGTAATAATTGTATACGTAAATATTAATTTAATAGGGGTATTCACACTAACGTGTATTTTGTATATATGTACCCTTGTATTACAACAGTGTATAAATACAACATCAATACACGAGCCAGTGGGTATACCTCTAATATACTAGTGCATGTCTACTTTTATTAATTTGGAAATGTGTCCTACCAAACCAATTTGAATTGAAATAATCAAATTAGGTACTAGTATTTTATTTCTAAATGAAGTTAGTTTTAATGGTGAAATATAAATAGTTTACTAAATATAATTGAGAACTTTGGCAATTTATTCAACTTCAGTAAATATGCATTGAAAAATAGTTACAAAAATTAAAAGGTCAAAGGGGGTGCATTGTAGACGTCGAAAATTTGGCGATGAGCTTAAATTGAGTTGAAAAATATTGGAAAATAGTTAAATAAATTTAAAATTAAAAAGTGTGAGTTTTAGAGAATAAATTGAAAATTACTTGCTCCAAAAATTTAAAAATTGCGGATGCCCTTTATTTGATCTCAGTTTCCCTCTAGAAAGTTATATGCTTTGATACACTTGATTTAGTTAATTATATCATTCAAGTCTTATAAAACACCTATGAAAGCGTCAAAGGCACATGTACAATGTATAGTATTGGCGAAAGCTTATATGGTTATTAACTTTAAATGCAACAAATGTATTATTTTTGTTGTTATAAATTGTACGGAATTAGAAAAAAAAAAAGTTTTTAAAAAACTCAAAATTTCACCTGCAACACCACCAAAATGAATTTTTGAAAATTAAGTTTTAGAAAAAGATTATTTTTTTAAGAAAAATAAGTGAAAAATAAGAAAAATGAGTTTTAACTTGTAAAAATAAAATTTGAACACTGTTATAAAAATGTCGCTGCTCTAATTCAATACTAACAAGGGGAAGGCGAGACCTTCAAGCTAAAGATTTTTTGATATCGATAATACTTAAACATCAGTACTCTGACTTTACTAGTTGTGAAAGCAGTAAGGTGCATATTTCAGCCATTTTCGAGAAAAGAGCAAGTTTCGAGTTCTGCGTGCGCTTTATATCTAGTAGAAAATGACGTAGTAAGCAATAACCGTCGGTGCTTAGCTAAATAGCTAGCTATTTTACTTAATATATTTATAAAAATTATTAATTTATTTATTTTTACCGGACAACTCGTTACTGGAAAAACTCGGCACCGGGATAACTCAGCGCCGGCGACTCTGCAAAAGGAAAACTCGGCACCGGAATAACTTGGCACCGGCGACTCGGCGCACTCAATTCGGCACCGGTATAACTCGGCACCAGAATAACTCGGCACTGGAATAACCGGCAAAAGTTGGAAACATTTTTTATTGATGGGTGAATCAATGCATTCTATTGTCGGTACGTGTGCGGTCATACAAAAGAGTCCGGCTGATGATAATTCTCTCTAAGTTGTACGCAATGTTAACGGACGGTTAATACTTTTTCTCGTAGATCTTCCTCGTGCCGTGGTGGTTTTTACAAGAATTAACCATACGCTAGCCTACGCTTCGCTGCGCTACGCTCCGGCCGCTCCGGGCCATTTTTGTAAAAACTACACTTATTATAAACATACTCGTTTTTGCGTGGATTCTACAAGAACGGTGGTTGTGCAAGTAAAATTTTTACTGTACATTAACTATAAAAAAACATGATTTTTGCTCGAAGTGCACTATTAAAGCATACAAATGCTAGTGAAGCTACCGCGATCCTCTCTCTACGTAAATCTTACAGTAATGTAATTTACACAAACTGACGAAAGAATGCCTGAATTCAGCAATCACGAGCGACTCAGCTTAAAATTTGCTATGCTAATTGAAGAACCGGTGCCAAGTTGTCTCGGTGCCGAGTTTTCCCGATGCCGAGTTGTACAGTGCCGAGTCGCCGGTGCCGAGTTGTCCTGGTGCCCAGTTTTCTCGGTGCCGAGATTTTCGGTGCCAAGTTTTCCTGGTGCCGAGTTATCTGGTGCCGAGTCATCCGGAACTGAGTTGTCCGGTGCCGAGTTAGAAGTGCCGAGTTGTCCGTGTCCCGGTAGTAGGTATGTATAAACTAATAAATTAATGGTTTGTATTGTCATGTTTTGAACCTCCTCGTATGAGATTAGAACAAGGCTGTATGAATTTTTTTTAATCTGGCTCTACCCTGAGAAGTATGTCCCAACAGGTGGATCTTTGTTATTTGTTTTTAATTTAAATTTTTACTATTATTTTGCCTGACAATGAAGATGCAATGAATCAGTCATCGGAATTCCATAATGTTGTCATTATTTTCCCTCCTGAAAGTCATTTGAAGGGATCAGAATTAGATCTTCTCAGCTGAACAGCTTGGTTCACGGAAGCAATTTCTATAGACATACGGAATAATTTTAGTTGATAATTTGTACAGTTTAATTTTTGAAAATTTTACTTATGTGAAGCGTGTTGTTTTATTTGTAAGTTAAATTGTGGATAGTTAATTTTTTTGGAAGTTGAATGGAGACCTGCGCACACCGCAACAGTGAAAATTTTAAGAGAATTACAACTTCGGGGGAAGTGCAATTTTGAAAAAGGAGTCGAGCAAGCACAAAACGGCTCAAAAGTGGCTTTTGAGTGTTTGCGCCTGTAGGTGCAACACGTATTTTTTATGAAGGCGCTATAAATAAGAATCAAAGTGTTTAATTATTGAAGATGAGTTTCCTGGTTGTGATTATTTTACCTGAATTAAAGTTGGACCGTGGATGTGGAATTTAGAAAAACCAAGCGGTATTTTTTAAGCGAAGCTGTTGGAAAATTTTGTACATGCCTTGATGCGATTAAACGTTGGAACGCCATGATGCCTCGTTGTAGATGGTAAAATTTTTAAACTTGATTTTCGATTATTTTCTTAAATTGCATCGGAATATTTCTCTACGTTTTGAAATCCAAATTTACACCTTTGTAATTCGTAATTGCTACAAGAATCACAGAACTTTGAATTTATGCGTGCATCTGCCTGTGATTGAATTCGTTGACTACACGACGAACACATTTGATACATAGTGGACAATTTCAGTTATAACAACAAATGTGTGATGATTTTATGTGCAAGGTGTTGATTGAATTTTATATGATTTTGTAAATAATTTATGTCTCGCCCGATAACTGTGAAAGTGCAGGACAATTTTGGTTTAATTAAATGTCACTTTCACGGTTATTTGACCTGTAGGAATTTTGACTGTAGTCATAATAGGCTTCAGAGAAGATTTAATCTTTTTGTTTTAATTGTTTATGGGATGACTGATTTATTCGTCAAATTACATTTTGTTTGTTATTAATTTTTATGAATTTTATTTATCTACCAAGTAATAAGTATTCATCATTGAGACATATGACTCCATCACTGAGCTAGCGGGTAATTTTTCATTTTTTTGCAGAGGTACAAAAGAAACCTTGGCGGAAAATTTTCAGTTTCCCGCAGAAGCTTTTGTATCATTGCAGTATATTTGTTTGTTTTACTTCAAAAAAATATATTAGTAATAAAGAATATTATTAGGTATTAGTATGTATTTAATGAATATTATAAGCAAGTATTATCAAAAAAAAAAATTGTCGACAATCGGATTCCATATCACATGAATGTGGTATTGACGTGATTTTAAGTTACCTGTGCGAAGCCAGCTAGGCCACAAAGGTTATTGTGTCATGCATCATTTTCTATGAAATATAAAGCTCGGAGAACTTGACACGCGTTTTTCTCGAAAATGGCTGAACTACTTTCACAAAGTAAAGTCGGGGTACTGATGTTGAAGTATTATTAGTATCAAAAAAGTCTGTTTTCCGAATGTCTCGCCTTCCTCTTGTGAGATAACTTCAAACATGTTTCAGTGCAATATTGGTACTTATACTAAAAACAACCTTTACCATTGCAATTATTAAGTAAGTAATATAAGTAATAACACTATAAAATTAGTAAATGTTAAAAGTATTATTTACTAAAAAATTTTGTTATACTTTTAAAACCACATTTTCAATATCTGAAGATTAACTAACTGATTTGTTCTCACCGACATTATAATATTATGTTCAAATGATCCGATTAATGAATTAAAAATATTAATTTTAGCTAGAAACCGAATTAACGAGATATAAATAATAATGTGCTAAAAAAAATTAAAAGTTGTTAACAGAATTGCCGTTACAATAAAAAGAATCCCTCTATAAATTAAAGTTAACTTTTATTTTCAGTTGTTAGATTAGTTTTGCGAATTAACAAGTAAATTTTAGGAATAAAATATATTAAACACAATAATTATTACTTTTTGATATATAAAATCACGATGTAAACTAAAACATGAATATAATGGGTGGGCAAAGGTGGTTTTCATTTCAACAATGATTTATCAATTTATCTTAAACCATCCTATTTATTTATTTAGATGTGTTCACGATGTTTATTAAATTACTGTTGTACCACCAGAGACTGCCCATTTATACAACGAAGAGCAGGTAACCAACCTACAAGTTTTATTTATTAATCAAATACCTACTCCTAATTCATATCAAGATTTTTTATTTACAAATTGATATTAAATAAATATATCATATTTTTATATCAATTATATTGCTTATGGAATTCTTATATTTTGTAATGCACCGATATGACCAATAAAAAAGAATAAAAGAAATTAACAACAAGAGATGGTGACTGATAATAACTTTAATGATCTAGAGTCTAGATTATTAGACACTATTAATATTTATATTTAGTTAAGAAAATCACGAATAGTTTTATGATTGGTCGTCATACACAGACGCGGTTTGAAACCGTTTTCAAACAGCTTGGAAATTGTTGCTGTCTGAACGCATTGCAATCGGAACTATAAAGTAACTTATTTATATGATAAAATTGCATAATACCAACTTAGAAATCAACTAAGTGGTTAACAGATTGCCAATAAAAAAATAAAACTTCTAAATTAAGAGGGGCACTTTTTTCAGGGCTCTTTTAATTTCATCAACAGATGCCGCCTACTTAAATATTTTTATAAAATAAGAGGAATTTGCTATATTTTAAATATATATTTTAAATATAGCAAATTCGTTGAGATAATACTATTCTATAAACAATATTCTTGATCTTAAGCTATTTTGAGTTCGTATTGAGTATGTCAAAACACACTCACTTACAAAAAAAGATAATTAAACTTTAATTATGAATTGTGTTTTTATAAATAAATATTACGAACTCAAAATAGCTTAAGATCAAGAATATTGTTTATAGAATAGTATTATCTCAACGAATTTGCTATATTTTAAATATAGCAAATTCTTCTTATTTTATAAAAATATTTAAGTAGGCGCCATCTGTTGATTAAATTAAAAGGGCCCTAAAAAATGCTCCTCTTAATAAAATAATTTATTAAATTAAATTAAAATAAAGTAAATTAAAGTAATAATTAAATTACATTATATATATATGGGGCATTCCACACCAAATCGACCACTTTTGAACCCGACCCCTTTTGATTTTCTTGAAATTTTTACATATTATACTATCTCACCAAAAACAGTTCTGTGAATTTTTTCAAAATTTTTTACTCTACCCAAAAAAAGTTACGGATTTTTAGAAAAACTGATGTTTTTTTTCTTCAAACGATTGTAACTATTTCAAAAATTGACTAATGGGAACGTTTTTTTTTGTTTTTGTTTGTCTTTAAACGTACTTTTCAGGAACAAAATACAAAAAAATATTCAAACTTGGATTCTACAAAATTTTTCATTTTTTCGCAGAAAATCATTGATTTTTTAAATTTCGACACTTTTGATTTTTGATTGTTTTATTTCAAAAAAACTCTGATTTATTCCGCGTATAATAACGCAAACCCCATAATGGGCCGACATTTTTTTCTATTTCTTTTGTTTAATTGAAAAATATTATTTGTGTAAAAATAAAACAAAATATTTTTTAATTAAACAAAAAAAATAGAATGAAATGTCGGCCGATTATGGGGTTTGCGTTATTATACGCGGAATAAATAAAAGTTTTTTTTGAAATAAAAAAATCAAAAATCAAAAGTGAAAAAATTTGAAAAATTAATGATTTTCTCCGAAAAAATGAAAAATTTTGTAGAATCCAAGTTTGAATATTTTTTTTGTATTTTTTCCTGAAAAGTATGTTTAAAGACAAACAAAAACAAAAAAAGAACGTTTTGATTAGTCAATTTTTGAAAAAGTTACGATTGTTTGAAGAAAAAAAACATCAGTGTTTTTAAAAATTCTTAACTTTGTAATCAATTTTGAAAAAATTTACAGAACTGTTTTTGATGGGATAGTATAATATGTAAAATCAGTTGTGTAAATTTTTACAAAGTTAAAATTTTTTTAGAAAAACTCATTACTTATTATACTCAAATAATATTTTCCAATTAAACAAAAGAAATAGAAAGAAATGTCGGCCCATTATGGGGTTTGCTTTGTTATACGCGGAATAAATCAGAGTTTATTTTGAAATAAAAATTGATTTTCTCAATGATTTTCTCCAAAAAAATGAAAAATTTTGTAGAATCCAAGTTTTAATATTTTTTTTGTATTTTTTTCTGAAAAGTACGTTTAAAGACAAACAAAAAAAACGTTCCGATTAGTCAATTTTTGAACTAGTTACGATCGTTTTAAGAAAAGCAACATCAGTTTTTCTAAAAATTCCTAACTTTTTTGGGTTGAATAAAAAATTTTGAAAAAATTTACAGAACTGTTTTTGGTGAGATAGTATATTATGTAAAAATTTCAAGAAAATCAAAAGGGGTCGGGTTCAAAAGTGGTCGATTTGGTGTGGAATGCCCCAAAAAAGGTACACGTTCAGCAAATCTGGTTTTTGATACGTACCCATGGTATTGAAGCAGAATCAATTGTTTTTCAACAAAGATTCCACTAGATTCGCTTTAAATGCGGCTTTAGTCTTCGACTTCAAGAACAGCTCCAGATGTTTGTTGAAGACGGTGTACGCCATGTATTGGAAAGCCCCTTAAAATTAAATGTTCTGTGGAATGGGACCGATAGATTCCAGTTACTTCTTAAGTCACGGTTGTGGCAAACTCTTTTTCTTGAAGTAAGGTTATTCGGGTAATTAGGGAAAGCGGTCTTTTGAATCGAGAACAGTTGCATGGCAAACTGCAATTCAGCCCGCGCTTCCATTTTCAATATTCCAAGTCTCTTGTATAGGGATGTGACGTGCTCCCTGATATCGATGTCGAAGGCAAATTGAAAACAAGCATTTTGGATCACATGTAACATATGCTTCTATGTGTAACTGTATGTGACATAAGACTAACATATTTGCAAGGTTCCACTTAACATCAGACGGCAACAGGTTTTTAAATCTGTAAAGAGATTTCAGCTTAAAAAAGCATATACTTGATATTTTGCTTAAATGATCGGAGAATGAGAGATGACTGTCTCATATCATGTTAAGATTCTTTGCTTTCGAGCAGAAGTTCACTGCGCACCCATTGAGCTTAACTTCAGCACTTTTGTTGTCTATTTCTACTTTTAATCTGTTAGGACTACCAAAGCAAATGCATTAAGTTTTACTGGGGTTCAGAACTAAACCGTTCAATAACGACCATTTAAGCACAGACTCCAAATTGTGGTTGAGGGCTTTGATGATGCTGTTAATGAGATTAAGATAGCCGGATACATATATTTGAGTATCGTCTGCATACATGGTTGAAGTTGCTGTCCTGGGTAAGAACCGATGAGAGTTCAGCTGTGAAAATCGAAAACAGTAACGGATCAAGCAGGCTTCTTTGCGGGACACCTTTGTTACAAGTAAGTTCCTCAGAGTAGATGTTATTTCATTTCACACGTTGAGTTCTCTCCCACAAGTAATTGGCAAGGAGGTTCAGAGCTGAGGCGCTACAACCGTAGAAGGATAGCTTAGCGATTAGTAATTTGTGGTTAATAACATCAAATGCCTTACTAAAGTCAAGTAGAAAAAGTACTGTGACCATTGAGCAATCAATATTAGTGCAAATATTGTTGATAATTTTTAACAGAGCAGTGGCAGTGCTATGCTTTTTCCGGAAACCCGATTGGTGCTCTGGAATTACTTTATTCTCTGTTACATGATGCAAAAGCTGTTCATACATGATGCTTTCTAATACCTTGGAAAGAGATGGTAAAATATTGATAGGACGTGGTTCGTCAAACTTGCTGGCATTGGATACTTTAGGTATGGGAAGTATTAACGACTTTTTCCACACATCCGGTATAATTGAGTTGTTTAGGTCAGTTATACTGTCGAGACAGTAAGGAAGGACCATCTTTAATATTCTGGAATTGATGTTGTCCACGCCAGAAGCAGTTTGTCCACGCCAGTAGCAGTAATCCACGCCAGTAGCAGTGTCCACGCTAGTAGCAGTGTCCACGCTAGTAGCAGTAGTTCACGCCAGTAGCAGTAATCCACGCCAGTAGCAGTGTCCACGCTAGTAGCAGTAGTCCCCGCCAGTAGCAGTAGTCCCCGCCAGTAGCAGTAGTAGTAGTTAGTATAGTTTAAATCTTACATTTTCTCGAATATTTTCTTATGTAACCTTATGAGTTGATTAAAAAACTATTTAAACTTTTTTTTGTAAAAGAATATTTTGTAGATTTAAAAATTATTTACTGTTACCACTATCGGTGAGCACACTATACTGACCAACAGACATAATATGTCTCGTAATACAGCAGATAAAACTTTTTTTTAAATTGTAGTCTTCTCTAATTTTAAAAATCATTTAGTAGCACTACATCTATTTTTCCTTAATATTTTATTTAATTTCTTAAAATGGAATATTACCTTGGAAACTAACATGGCCAGTCTGATAAATAAAAATTTTAACAATTTCAAAAGAATATTTTGACCTTTTAGGTAAACCCTAGATAAAATCTAATGTTCTTATCACTCGTAGTTTATATTTCTACGTTATATTTATGTCTTTCAATTTTTCTCTAAAATAATTAGGGAAGCAGGAATTTGCAAAAATAAGTTTTTACACGTTAATATCCTATGTTCGAAAGACAGTAAAGATGGTAAGAGTACCTACCTACGACTCGGAGAGTTCTGTAAGTAATCTAAACTTTACCAGTCTAAAGCAATCCACGTCAACCGCATATTAAGAAATTTATTTAAAAAAAAAATTAAATAAAAAATTAAAAACTAAGAAAAACCTTTTATTTAAAATGACAAAGGTGCACTAAACAGTAAAAAAATAATTTTAGTAAGAACAAACAAATATTTTTGAAAACAATATAAATGCGTGAGGCTGTCCATTTATAGGTTGGTAAGCAGGCTTACAATTGGTGTACGAAATTTATAACCCTACGCTTTTATATTGATCTTTTCAAGAAGCCTTCAAGAAGCTTGTTCTTATTAAAATTATTTTTAACTTTTTAATGTACCATTTTAAAGTTAGTATTTTTTTAAATTTGTAATATTTTATTGAATTTTTTTGTTTGTTTGTTTTTAAATTTTTTTGTCATTTATTTTCAAATACAGCTTTGTAATTAAAGTAACCAGCAGTCTAGCGTAAATCAAACACAGATAAACTAAAAAGCGGGAAACCGCGGTTTTAATCCTGGTTGCCAACCCGTTTGCCCAGCGTGGTAAGTTATGGGCAAAACCCCTTTTCTCCCCACCCGGGGGGAGTCTAAAAAGGGAAGCCTAACGTTCAGTAGTGGACGAATAACAACTGATAAAGAGAATTTAAACTAATACAGATTCATATTGTCAGATTTTACCAATTACGTATTTTAAATGTTTGATGATTCACCTTGTATATGTTACGTACCAAGCCCGAAATTGTACAGTTCGCGCTCTGTACAATGATTTTTGTACCGAGCGCAAAGTGTATAGGCTACTTTGTACGAAGTGCGATTTAACGGACTTGGTATTACGAGATTTATACAAAGCGCGATCTCTACAACCCATTAATATTAATTTTTCTTGCATACACATCTTTTATTCAAACATGTTTTAGTGCATGTGCTCCGCACAATTCCTTGCTGCCAACAATTGATGTCTTTGAATTTGCGGCTGGTAGGGATACTGATGCATTTGGCACATGATAGGTCGCTCGAAAAGTGATGTTTCCTCGGTGTTCTCCAATAAATAAATTATATGTGTGCAAGGAAATTATTTTTACTTTAAATAAAGTGAAAATGTTTATATATCTCGTCTTGTTATTTAAATTTTTGTTCTTCTCTTGTTCTGTCGAGCTTTGTACAATATTTTGTTGTGCCAAGTTGACAGAAAGGTTAAAACTAACAGCTTTGTACAAATGGGTTGTACAGATCGCGCTTTGTACAAATCTTGTAATACCAAGTCCGGTAAATCGCAGTTCGTACAAAGTAGCCTGTACACTTCGCGCTCGGTACAAAAATCATTGTACAAAGCGCGAACTGTACAATTTCGGGCTTCGTACATATATGTACATCATTAAGAAAAAAACTTCAATCCGAATAACGTTCCTAAAATTGTAATTTAGAAATTTGTTTTACTTTTCACGCTGGATGATGAAACTGTTCAATGTGCAGCGAAGCATGCGCTATATTATTTTCAGATTTTTCTCAAATTTTTGCTTATTTTTCAGAATTTTAAAATTTTATAAAATTAAAATATGAAAATGCTTTGAAAGTTAAATTTGTGTACTAAATTTCAAATCACTAAGTCATTGGAAAGCTGGTTAAAAACAGATTAAAAAAAAAACCTCAAAAAAGTCCATCCTCACGGACTACAGGCGGTGATCACACAAAGTTACATAAAAGCTTTATAAACACCAAATAATCTATGCTCTGATGTTCCAAGCTTTTCCGTATGGTTTGCAATAATCTAAGCTTTGATGTGTAAATTTTTTGAAAAAAAAAAATGCATTTGTGCTTTTCACGCTTTTATTTTACATAAAAATATATACCTAATAATTATTACAACTAATGAAATTCTTATTCTATTCTTCTATCTTTTATTCTATATATTATGATGTCTACCACATATTGTATAATTTAACCTCTTCCTTATCTTTCCCAAAAGGAAAATAGCGTCTGTGGTAAACTTAAAAAAAAATTTTAATTGGTTATTTAAAACTTAACAGTTTGAATTTAATTATAATAATTAAAAAAAAAGTTGTTAATAAAAATAATTAACAATAAATTTTTAATGTCCATATGCATATAGTGCATTGTCTTCAAGTTTATCGCCGTTTTCGCAAACGTGAATAATGCTTTCTCCTCGACAAGGTAATAATTTATTGGTTGTGCATGAATTTTGCATTTTCTTATGCTTAGCATCTTATGCACATCCCTAAAGCTGTGTTCACACCGAAGTTGTTGTCTTACCTTGCTGGCATGATGCAATTAGATTTAAGTATTTTTGTTTATCCTTTTTGATGGTTAAGAAATACTTCAAACTGATTGAAGCCAGCTTCTACCTAAACAAGGCAAGACAAAAACTTCCATGTGAACACAACACTTGTACAGGTAGTTTGTACAAGTAGGTAGTTAGTAGGTAGTAGGTTGTAAGTTGTAGGTAGTACAATAAATATTTAAATAAAAAGATTAAACTACTAACCAAAAGAAAGACATTCTATTACCTACACCCACCACAATATTCTAGGTTGCAAATAACCTTTTTCCTAAAAAATACCTATATAATGGCTATGAAGAAAAAAATAAATAGGGAGCGATGGAAAGGAGATTAAGTATTGAGCAGGCAGAAAGATAAAAGAATTCAAGATGTTTGAGTCTCCAAAAACACGTTGGGTTGACGGGTATCGGCAGCAGATAACTCGCCCAGTTAGATAGCGATAGGATATAGGTCTTAAGCATAAACGCTGAATAAGGAACCTTTTGACGCTGCAGAGCATATTGTTAAAATTCCTTTTGATACAGCACTGTAGATAAGTTTACTTGAAAGGTTAGCGCAAGTTTGTGCAAATCCGCGTGCAAATCCGCATTGTAAATTTCAGATTTTTCAAAATTTTTTTTGCAAACCATTTGAGCACCTCAACACATCAAATTTATTTTTTGTAATAAAATTGTATTTCTAACTACCTGCGTAATACTTTGAAATCTTTTTTTCCATTTAAAAAAAAAATTATATTTCTTAAATTTTTAATTTAAAACAATTTTTTTTGCAAAACCTCGAGACCCCAAAGACGAACAATAACTTTCTTGTCATGAGCTTAGAAAACTTCTTTTACAGGTTTCAGAAAAGATTCGTATAACCATAATGAGTATGAAATTGGGCCTCGAGTAGAAAATATTAAAGAAATTTATCCAAATTATAAAAAATGGCATTAAATTACCCGTGCCGGTACCGTTTGGTGGAAAAATTAGAAAAATTTAAAAACATAAAATCTTGTTAAGCTTTTTGAAGTCTTCTGCGAACAAACCATTTTGGATTCTGGATTTTATTGTAGAGGGTAAGACAAGCTCGCACGCACTTAGGCCTCTAAACCGGGCCCATTGTACTACCTCCAATTTCCCAGCAGTGTAAGTGGCGCGACTAGAAATAAAACTGCGGTTTTCCGCTTCCTAAGGTTCTGCTAGTTATTATGCCCAGACTGCTGGTTCGAACAAACTATTGTGACAGCGGGTTACATTTTAGATAGTCATATTGAAGTGAAACTTAGGCTAGTTCAAATTTGACCGTTTTTGAGCACGACCACTTTTTTTTCTGTTTTTCTCGATTTTTTCTATATTTTGTTGAAAGAACCCCGCTACGGCCTTATGGATTTTGGATCCCAGTCAAATTTAACCAAAATGTAGGATATTGTAGTTCATAATATGCTGATAAAAAGTGTCAATGGGCACAAAGCCAAAAAATGGACAGTTTTTGAGATATAAGGTATTACAGAGTTAGTCCAGTCATTCTACGAAAGACACAATGATAAAGTCAAAACCGATACTACCCGGAAACAAAAAATAGGGCTGTATAGATGAAGAAATTCTAAAAAAGATAGAGTTTTTTGCGTCACTCTAGCTAATGTATTACATAACCTAAAAAATTAAACAAAGTCAAAAAAGCGGTTTCTTGCGATTTAAAAAAAACAAAAACGAAAATTTTTGACGGCATTTTTCGTTTTTCTCAAAAAATAAATAATGAATCTTTACTTTAACTTTCTACAGCTTATTTTCTACAATTTTTTCATTTAACTTTTTTTTTGTAGAAAAATTTGTTCTTTTTAAATTGCAAGAAACCGCTTTTTCGAATTTGTTTAATTTTTTAGGTTTTGTAATACACTAGCTAGAGCAATGAAAAAAACGTTATCTTCTTTAGAATTTTTTCTTTTACACGGCAGTATTTTTTTTCCATGTAGTATTGTTTTTGACTTCATCATTGTCTGTTTCATAGAATGACTAGATTAACCCTTTAATGCCTTATATCTCGGAAACTGTCCATTTCTTGGCTTTGTGTCCATTGACCCTTTTTATCAGCATGTTATGATCTACAATATCCTACATTTTGGTTAAATTTGATTGGGACCCAAAACCCATAAGGCCGTAGCGGGTTCCTTTGTGGAAAATGAGAATTCGGTTGTTTACAGTTTATGCTAAAAAAAAAACCTTACCTCAACCATTTTCCGGAGAAATTTTGTATTTTGCCTTGATCACGAAAAGCATTTATAACTCGCAAAAGATGCCAAAAGTTTCAAATGTAGTTTACAAATGCAGAATTTAAAATTTAAAATTTTTAAAAACGTCAAAATGCGGAAGTAACAAATCAAAATTTTTGTACTTGAAAAACAAAAAAAGGAGAGTTAGAAAGAAATTTGCCAAACTTAGCCTCTAATTTTAGGGTATGAAGGCATAAATGAAAAGGTTTTAGTATCGGAAAGGTCGAACAAAACCTTTTTTTCCTCAGGTCGGCAACCTATTATGCCTTCTTTCATAGAGAGCGTTTGAGTACCTGACTGGGTTCATGAAGCCGAATGATTCAAGTCATTTCGCCTTCATCTAACGAATTTTGTAAATATGCAAATATTAGGTTTTGCAAATATTGCATTGGCTATCAGTCATTATTATAAAATAATGTAAAATTATACAAGATTTCCGCCACTTTTGTTTCATAAAACTTTAACATTTACAAAACACATCTATTTATCATAAAAGCGCGGGTAAAAGTTTAAATAAACAGGTTCTAAAGTTGAACGCAAGCGCAAACCACACTCGCCGTGTCAATGCTAATCATTGCCATCTATATTTTTACAAGCCGTGAAGTTACATTTGGCAACGTCGCATTGACAGTACTTGGTGGTCCTACTTTCAAATGTCTCTTATAAAGGAAAAAATTGTTTTGTGTTATTTTAAGTTAATAAACAGATAAAAATTATCCAATTTTATGTTTTAAAAGGTTATTATGAAAAATATGTTTAATATTGTTACAAAAACATCTTAAATTATAAAGATTAAATAAAAACAATACATAGGTTTATCATAGTGTTTGTTTGTAGTTTTCTCTTTTTTGATACAGTTTCAATACTTTTAACTGATCTTTTTTTTTCTTATAATTGTTTAATAGAATATTGCAAAGCAACTTGTATATTTCTATAAATAAAGTTTTAAAACATTGCCCACATGAATAACATTTAAAAAAATTATCTTCATAGAAGCGATTGGCGTTTAAACTTAGCATTGCAAGCTTTACTAAGAAAGCTTTTTGGTTTAAAAGCTTTAAAAATTTTGCTTCCAATTCAGAATTATTTATAATGTAGTCAAATATTGCATAAAAATTAAACATTGCAGAAATTACTTCACTTGTGGGTATGGACAATCAACTACCGATGATGTTGTGAGAGTCCAATCTTTTCGTAGAATAGCACGTAACTATGTATTTATTTCAAATTTGTTTTTGGGGAAAGAAAATGTGGTAACCACAGGTTCACCCTTTTTTAATATGCTATCATAATTCGATGTGCAGCCTGGTACACAGCATCTAAGAGGCATCTATAAACAATATAATAATGTTAATGTTATTAATGCAGTATACCAATAATTAATTATTCAAATTTCTATTCAAATTATTCTATAAAATGAAATACGAATTATAAAAAGTAAAATTTTAAGTTACAACTACCTCTAATCTAACGAAGAATTGCATCTATATTTTCGACCTTGACTTACTATGTATTTAAATCAGTACTTGTGTACTTACCTTTTGTTGTGTTTGCAATATAATTTAATCACTTAAGGGGGACCAACACTGTGACGAACTGAAAAATGATGTTTCTTTCCGATTTTTTTTTGTACACTAGATTATTTATTTGGGATTTGAAAAAAAGGTTATGCTTATTAAGCATATATTGAACTTATTTTAAGTAAATTTTTATTTAAAAAAATTACAAATTGCCATGGTTATTGAGATATAAAAGTGCCTTGATAGAAAAAATGTGGTCCAACGGCACTTTATCTAACTTGACTATGGTTAGTCTAAAAAGTAAAAATAAAACAGTTTTATAATTTATATAAATGTAATTCTCGTTGCACGTAGCCGTTTTTTGAAAAAAAAAAAAATTTTTGCCAAATGGCAGATGTTCAAACATAAAAGTATAATTTTAGCAAAAATTTTACTTATATTTAGTAGCTTAAAAGCACTAAATTTTAAGATATAAAAAAACGGCTACGTGCAACGATAGCTACTGTAATTACGGAAATTTTGGTATTTTAAAATTAAAAATGAATCAGACAATCATAGCTAGAGTTACAGTGCGTGCCAAGTCGAGAAATGTGTTATTATATTATATATATTGCAATGATAAAAAAGCTTTTGCGGGAAACCGAAGATTTCCCGCCAAGGTTTCTTTTATACCTCTGCAAAAAAATGAAAAATTCACCCGCTAGCTCAGTGATGGAGTTATACGTCCCAATGATGGACACTTATCATTTGGTGGAAAAATAAATTCATACAATAATAGCAAACAAAATGTAATTCGACGAATAAATCAGTCATCCCATAAATAATTAAACAAAAGATTAGACCTTCTCTGAAGCCTATTATGACTACAGTCAAATTCCTACAGGTCAAATAACCGTGAAAGTGACATTTAATTAAATTAAAACTGTCCTGCACTTTCACAGTTATCGGACGAGACATAAAATTATTTACAAAATCATACAAAATTCAATTCAAAATCAAACATAAAATAATCGCACATTTGTTGTTATTAAATGAGATTGTCCACTACGCAACAAATGTTTTCGTCGTATGGTCAACAAATTCAACCATGTGTAGATGCGCGCATGAATTCAAAGTTCTGTAATTCTTGTAGCAATCACGAATTACAAAAATGTAAATTTGGATTACAAAACGTAGAGTAATATTCGATGCAATTTAAGAAATAATTGAAAATAAACTTTAAAATTTTTACCATCCATAGGAAGGCATCGTGGCGTTCCAACGTTGAATCGCATCAAGGCATGTACAAATTTTCTAACAGCTTCGTTTAAACAATACTGCTTGGCTTTTCCAAATTTCCCATCTACGGTCCAATTTTCATACAGGTAGAATTATCACAATTATCAACTTATCTTCAATAATTAAACACTAACTTGGCTTTGCATTTATAGCACCTTCAAATCGGATACGTGTTACACCTACGGGCGCTAACACTCCAAAGCCACTCTTGAGCCGTTTTGTGTTTGCTCGCCTCCTTTTTCCAAAATTGCACTTCCCTCCTAACGTTGCAATTCTCTATAAATTTTCACTGTTGCGCGATGCGCATGTCTCTCGTCCACTTCCCAATTTTAACTATTTACAACACATTTTTTCAATTAAAACAAATACGCCTCACATAAATAAAATTTTCAAAAATAAAACTGTACAAATTAACAACTAAAATCAACTAAAATTATTCCGCATGCCTATAGGAATTGCCTCCGTGAACCAAGTTGTTCATCTGAGAAGATCTAATTCTCATCCCTTCAAATGACTTTCACAAGGGAAAATAATGATAAACATTATGGAATTCCGATGACTGATTTATTGCATCTTTATTGTCCGGCAAACCAAAAGCAGAAATTAAAATTAAAAACAAATAACAAAGATCCATCTGTTGGGACATACTTCTCAGGGTAGAGTTAGATTTTAAAAAAATTCATACATTCCTGTCGCAATCTCATACGAGGAGGTTCAAAACATGACAATATATATATATATTGACGTGGGACGAGCTAATTACCAAAAGTTTAAAATATCCACAATTGATGTTAATTTGTCCTTTTATTGAATTTTGTATGATTTTGAATTTTACTCGGACAAGTTGAAGGGTTTTTCTCTTAATGGCCATAATTTTGCTTGTTGCTAAGAAAACAGGATTTCATAGATGGATATTTTGTTCCAGAAATCTAAAAAGTTAAATTAATCAGATATGACTGCATTTTGTTTTAATTGAATTTTTGCATTGTTAATTTGTTTACCTTCTTTTTAATAAATAAGTGAATGCGTGTATAGAAAACTATAACGTCGTGTTATTCGTAAATAACTCTAGATGGTGCGATAATTGTTGAAAAGTAATTTTAAAATTTTGTGATATCAATTTTTTTTGGAAAAATTTCAAATTTCGCTGGAAAAATCGACGAATCAGCATGGGCCACGATTTCCAAAAACCTGGAACGGAAAGGAAAGGAAAATTTGTAGGAAGATAAGGATTACTGACCGAGAGGTGGACGTGTTAAGTTGTGTTTTCGAGGAAGACAAAATTTTCTCGATAAGTTGTGAAATGTTGGAATTTCAGCATGAATTGTGAATTATAATTGCAATTATGAATATTGAAGTGTCAGTATGATGAATATGGTGTTTTCTAGAAGATTGAGTTCTGGAATTGTAAATTAAGGATATTTCGACCTAATGAGTTGGGGAAGATGGCCGTTCAATTTGTCGTTTCCATCGTATTTTATTTCCATTTAACAACAATTTATGAAGCCATCGAATGGTAATTAGAATTTGAATTCTTTTATTTTACGCTGTTTCGACATTATTTATCTGGAAAACGAAATTTATAAATTTTACAATTCGAGGTTATATGATGCACATTTATTTTACAAACCTGGAAAATTCGCTAATAACAGGTTGATTGTAATGTTACATCAACTTTAATCACACCGATGCACAAATTTCAATATTTGGATTAATTAGTTTACCATCGAGATTAACTTTATTTTTTACGATGATCAGTATCAGCTGCAGTGCTACGCGTTACGTCGAACTTTATTTGTGTCTAGCGGTAGAAATTAACAGTTTTTCATACGAATTATTACAGGTCGGCGCGAAATTTTAAATAAGACAATTATTTATGCGTATTATTATTTTATTTCAGCTTGTACAATTTACAACGTTTGATTTGTTTACAAGTTACAGTAATAAGTTTGAAATAGTAAATGTGGGAACTTGTAGATAAATTTCGTCTATATCTGATTTATTCATTGTGGAATTTTGATTTAACAAAAATTCTGTTTTCTGTTTTTGATAAAATATTATTAATAACCAAATTTATCTGAGTAAAATTTTATTGATGCCCGATAGAGGTTTTGTTTCATTTGTTGTGGATAATTTAAGCATACCCTGGAACCTACTACTGAGAGAGCTCATTAATGCAAACTACCGACTATAACGGCTACGGCTTTTAAAGAGTTGTTCGGCAGAACACGACAATATATATTACAGCTCTAGAGGCCTAGAAGGCCCATGGCTTCATTCCCTGCCTACTTAACTTGTCTTGTAAACTCTCGTGTGTGACGCAGCCGTATCAACGGTAATGACGTCGACACAAATATCAGGGATCACCACAGGAGTGTAGATGCCCACCGGAAGCCCGAGCCAAGAAATTCTGTGCAATACGCGATTTGAACCCAGAATTTCTGCTCTATACTCAACCAGCGATCACATCACTCCACTGCTGTGGCTAGTCGAGTCGAGAAATGTAGTTTCGAAAAAAACGTGATTGAAAGTTTTTAGTATACGTATATCGTAGGTAGTCCGCTCTTATGAAATAGGATGCAACTTCGTCAATTTTCAATATTTTAATTTGAAATTTTTTTTACATGCTCTTACAGTGTCTTCCTCCCTTTTAAATTTACGTTTTATTAGTGTTACAATATAAAATATTTCCAATACAAAATCTTAGCTACAATCAACTAAAAATTCAGTTCTTTGTGTACATTACCTTTTGTATGAGTCCATTACCAATAAAATATTATTAGAGTGATTTTATACTGATACATTCAAAAAAAAAAAAAAATAAGCTACAGCAGTGGAGTGATGTGATCGCTGGTTGAGTGTAGAGCGGAAATTCTGGGTTCAAATCGCGGATTGCACAGAATTTCTTGGCTCGGCCTTCCGGTGAACATCCACACTCTGTGGTGATCCCTGATGTTTGTGTCGACTTCATTACCGTAAATACGGCTGCGTCACACACGCAAAGCTAGCAAGATAGGTTAGGTAAGCAGGGAAAAGCCATGGGCCTTCTAGGCCTGTAGAGCTGTCATATATATACATACATTCAAAAAATAACATCTTTAATAACCGTTAATTTGAGCAATTAATGAATTATTACTAACAAAGTGCTATCACTGTCATTGAAAAATAGAACCACCGGCGGCGTTGCCAAATTTGCGTCTTCAAAGCTTGTAAAAATAAAGATGGCAATGTCCTAATACATCTTGGAAACGCACCAATTTGTTTCAACAAAAATCCGTTAGAGGGCAGGTGAAATTACTAGAAATTACAGGTATCCAAATGCTCTCATTGTGTAGCTACGAAGCTTATATTTAAATTTTTCTTTTGTGTTAGAATGTTACTGAAGTGATTTATGTTTTTAAATTAAAAGCAATTTTTTTTATTGTTTACTAAAAATTAACAAATAATAATGCATACAACTTTTGAAATCTTTCTTATAAATGAAGAAATTAAAAATTCTTAGAATTTAAATTTACTTAAAATAAAATATGTTTATCCAAGTGACAAAAACATGCTTAACAAATTAAATTAAATTGTTTCTTTCTTTTTATTGTCGATATTAAGCAATTATTACAACCCTCATGTTAAATTTAAGGTTATGCGATGTTATATATTGTAATGATATCGGCGAGATACCCCCAAAAGAATGCACCGGCAGCTCGCAGCTAACGGGAATACTCAAAAATCTTTTTAAAGGTACGTGGGTTCAAGTAAAAACAAAAAAAACCGTTGCATGGGCAAAACTAAACTCAGTTGAAATTAATAAATAATCTTATAAAATTGCAATTCGTAATTTATTTAAAATTAATAAAAAAAATTATCAAAAAGACTCTTTTGCACTCACAAAGAGTTTAGAAAGTTGTGATGTACGGTGTTAGTAAATACTAATCCGTTGCTATAAATGAAATTCAAACAATCAAAAATAGCAAAACAACGCATTTGTACCCACTACGGTGTATTCATGTACTCAAAAAAATTATATGTAATTAATACAAATTTATTTTAATTAAAAAAAAAAATTTTATTCAAAAATTAATCAAATTTCAGTTTATCGGCGCCACAAATTTTTAATTGCACTACTGCGTAAATTAAATGTCACTATAGTAAATAAAATGGTCTATTACCTTATAAAACTTAGCCAACGATCGTAATTGAAAATCACTCTCCATACGCAGTAACGTCGATCATCTGACCATCGATCGCTCGTACAATTAATGCTTTTTTAAATTATGTATTTCCTAAAACAATAATTAGAATCTAGTGTTGACGAGTTCCAACAAAATCTTTAATTCTCCATAAATCCAATAATGGGCAATTAAAATCGATGTTCCAACAAAATATCCAATTCGAATATTAAATTGCTTCTCCAAACAAAATAAAAATCGCTAACTAATTAATTGCATAAACTTGCAAACTCTGCAACATCAAAATTTTGCAGCTCAAATAAATGTATAGTCCACCACGATGAAAATGACCCTAAATATTACTCAAAATTAACGCCTTCTTAGGAGGCCAAAATTGACTCAAAAATCACTCAATGTAGACTCTTCCTCGACTTCACGTCGACTGATCGACTTAACGTCGACTTCTCTACGACTCTCGGTCAATTGACTTACTGGAAAATTTACGTACCCCCTCGTTGTGCATTTTTGATATCGTACCGAACTTGCGTCTTACAAATCACTTAATCGCGCTCTTACTTTTAAAATTTTAAACAGTTTGTAATCAAAATAAATTCAAATTTCAAAAATTAAAAAATTTATGTTAAGAGTTACAATGATCTTTCTTTTGGTGTCTCTTTGATAAAATAAAATAACATCAGAAAAAATGAATGAAAAACAAAATTATTACTAATTTCGACTTAATTTTGTTAAATTGAAAATGATTTTTAAAAGTCATTTCACGACAATATAACGCTAGTTTCAACAAAAATCTGTTATATGGCAAGCAAAATCGCTCCAAGTGATCGGAGTAATGAGGTATTCGAACGCGATCAGTAAATCGTAATGCGGATTCGAAAACAGATTCTTTTTTTTCAAAAGATATCGTTTCCGTATTATTTTTAAATCTGTGTCTTGGTTCTAAAAGGGGCAATGTACATTTTTGCAGCTTTTAAAAATTTTTTAAAATTACTATATAAAATGATCATCTTCTTGAAAATCTCTATAACTACACAAAAGTTTATCAACAATACTAGTTATAGTTATAAGGATTTTCATAAAGTCATAATTTTATAGCGATTTTATAAAGATTTTCAAAAGTTACAAAAATGTACATTGGCTCTTTTAGCAGCAAACCACAGTGATGTCGTACATTTTAGGTAAATAAAATGTTGACTCGTGTTAAATTTACTTCTTTAAATGATTAAAACCTTACTAACCACATTTCTTCTAAACTACAATTTCCAACCTCCCCTACGATTGCACTTGTTAGCCAGCTAAACCCCAAGAACCAAGCTTGACGACCCAAGAAGAAGCTACCAATCAAGACATACACTTCAGATACTTTTTATTACCCTTTAGATTAAGTCCGCCAGACACTAGTGTTTTTGTGTTTTTTGGGAGAATCCTCTTGTATAAAGAGGTCACTCTCGCTTGCTTTTATTACTTTTTTTTAATTTTGAGATTATTTTTCTATTTACGACTCTTAAGTTTTGTTGAGCCAAAACACCTACGGTGCTGTTTTTTTCCTCCTCTCAAATTAAATTTTACTTCTCAAGTCAGACTCAATACCAATTACAGGTAATTTAATTCCCAATTAAATTTCCCAACGTTATGTGTTGAATGTATTTAAAGGAGTAAGCAAGAATGTGAAATAAATAAAGTAAAAAAAAAGTAAAGTGTTAAATTTTTTTAGATTTTTTTTGGCAAAACTATAATAGTAATCAAAAAGTTCTTCTGGATATTTATTAATTGTGTATTGGAGTATACAAAAATATTTTTATTTTTTATTTAAAAACCAAAATGGCGGTGTACAGCACTTCAGACCAAAGACTACCATTTTTTAAGGTAGAAGTGACAAACATCGAAAATTGAATCAAAATAAAAATTTGTTTTATAATCGACATGCGTTTTGTTACCGAAGTACACATGAATAATAAAAAATTGGAGATGTGGCCATTACATGACTTTACTATACCTTACATAATCTTCTGGTACGATATTATGTTTTGTACACTACAGTTTACAAAAAAGTACGATTTACGATTTTGGCCGCTTTCTATGATTCGGTGCCCATGTGCAGTTTGCACAGGATATCCATGATTATTACAATACAAAAAATAAAAATTAAAAAAAAATGACATGTCGTTCATGCGCGTCACTAATTTACTCTCAATCTTATGTTTCTGTGCACCGATTTTAACTAAAATTTAATCAAATCTACGTTTTAATATAAAAGTACTAAATATAAAATTTGGTTGAGAAATTCTTATTAGTTTGGGAGCTAGAGCGCACACAAAATTAAGTGACATATAGACACACAGACATTTCTTGATGTTGGGTCTCTTTCAACTCGTTTAACCTCAAGGACTGTAAATCCGTGAAAAGTTAAAAAAAATGTTTTTTTGCATACATAACTTTCCCATTAGGTTTGGTAAAAAAACTTAGAATTGGTTTGAACAAAAAATTAAATTTTTAACGAAAAATTCGACCTTGGTTTGTTTATAAAAATTGTAATTATTTATAAATCGTAGAAATCGTGTGCACTTCGATGGAAAATCTATCTGAAAAGAAGCAGTTAAAATTTTAAATCAATCCAATAAAAATTGCTTGAGTTTTTTGCTGCGTGCCAATTGTAAAAACGTGATTTCTGGAAAATCGCTTTTAAAAATTGAAAACCATAATTTTATATAAAATTTTAAAGATATCGCCTAGCTAATTTTTATCTTTAAACCGCTATCCCAACACCATGTAACTTCCTTTCCAAGTTAAGATTTCCTTCAATCTTTTTTAAGATTGAGCACTCGGCCAGTTTTATAGGCAGTACATTGGCTTTCATACAAAGTCATAAATATTTTGACCTACAGCTAATTTTAGGATATTCAGAACATAAAATAAGCCTGATAAAAAATCATTGAAAGTGATAACAACGATGTCAGTTGAGCTTGCCTGTCAATTTGCCTCGGTCATCAAGACTTTTGTTTTAGCGGCATCTAACGATTCAAAATTGCTTTTCTATATCTACTAATGACCTCTACAACTTGATTATATTATCTTAAAGAAAAGAGCTTAAAGAAAAACTTTTATTCTGTACCGATTGTAAAATCGAAAATGTTTCAAAAATTCAGTTTTCACAAGTGTATAAAAAATATTTTTATCAAAGAATGATAATGGATATTATTCTTAAAATATGTTTACGTTACTTAAGCCAATAAAATAAAATAAAATAAAAATAAAAAATTTTAAACAGATATTACCCCTTAATTGAAAATAATATAATGTATTATATTAATCTCATTGCTTAAATTAATGTACCGTATAAAGACCCATACGGCGCTCAGGATTGCTTAGGTAATTTAAAATAATAATTAAACAAAAATCAATTAACAATCACAAAGTAAGCAATTGATACGTGGTTGATGGAGTGTAACTTGATTGTAAAAATATACTATCAGTATTTTAAAAACACTAAAAATGAACCAGACATATTTAGAACTAAAAATGAACGAAGTTATCAGTTACTACTTGTAAACGTTTGAGAATAAATTATTTATACCCTCACATCCCAATTCATTAACTCTTAAAGAATTGTTAAGAACCGAAAAGTTTGGTTTCAATTCAAAATAGAATTAATTTATTGATAACCTTATGGTAGTGATATTTTGAAACCACTCTTTACGGTTCTTAACGATTCATTAAGACTTACTGAATACTTTAGTTCTAACTTTGTTTCGTTCATTTTTAGTGATTTTAGAATTAGAATACTAATAATGCTAACAATCGATAGCTTTAACGTTGATTTTCTGGTAAGCGTGTAAACCCTCGCACGTTTCCCTTTGTTTTAATAAAACTTTTACATAAATCACATTAATTTTTACTAATTACATAACACAATATAATATAAGTATTATATAAATAATATATTTACTATTCGAGTTAAAAACTTAACAATTTAATTACACAACATATGATAGAACCTACAATTACAAAAAGTGGTTTTTTAAACACAGTAAGTGGAATATTGCAAACTCTAAAATAACAATAATCGGTTCACATGAGTCCTGTAAACGAAATCTTTTGGTGTTCGTTATATCCGAGTTCTATTATAATTTTACAATTTTTAAACCGACTTCAAAAAAAGGAGGAGTTTCTCAATTCGTCTGTATATATTTTTTATTATTAAATTTAAAGTTTAAGACATTGAAAATATTCGGAATAAGTGAGCCAATGTCTGTATTGATTATATTTTACAATTCTATTCTACATTTTACACCCGGGATATAAAGTTATAATTAATATTTTATTAGTTTTTGTATAGTTACAAAAAATTTGAATTACTAGTCTGTTCATTTAAGTAATAAATTGGCGATAATAATTTTATTATCTACTATAAAATAAGAAATGGTAGTTGCCGTAATCCAATGTAACCTTATGATTAAAATTTGATAGGCACCGCATTAACCATCAAATTATTAAGTTTTTTATAATGAAAAGGCGGGAATTGTATATCAGTATCGATACAAATAGATTAATATCAAAATTTCTGATTAATGCGGCGGATCAAGACTGATTTCACGGCGATAATGAAGATCAGAAAAGCCGCTCACGCGTGACCTTTAACACGCTGGAAAGTTTTGCTGGTGTTCTATTATTCATTCACTAAATTGCTTAGTAATTACTTTTTTAATTAGTTTGATTATTATATACATTAATAATGGCCAATATTTACTATAATAATATTTTTATATATAACAATATTGTATTTGTTCAAATAAATTTGAAGAAAATACGTACTGTTAGGTATTGCAAATTTCTATAAAAAGAAACTTTTAAGTGTGATTACGGTCAACGTGTATCTAATAACTAACTCTTGACAAGCTTCACGTATTGTGAAATTTGCCATAATGCGCCAAATTGGTACTCTTTGCTCTGTTACATGTACGTGAGGATAGCAAATTGCACATAATTTTCACTACTAAGTTTGCCTTTCCTGGAGTGTTGCAAAATGATTTTGTATAGATTAATAATAAATCAAAATTTTTCATGCTATTTTCATTTTAAACAAAATCATATTGTTGTAACTTGAATTCAATTTAATAATACCTATTTTGTTTCGTTATAACAAATTTAATTTTATTATATCTATAATATTTTAGTGTCCAACGATATGTCTAGTAGGACATTGCCTATTTGCCAGTTTTTATTTTTATAGGTATAATGTAGACCACAAGTAAACTTAACTTTTCCAAAAAAACAAAAAATTCAAGAGTCGATAATAAAGATTTACAGCAAATCTATAGGTATACAGTTGCCAAAAAAAAATTCTAGATTTTTACCGGTTTTGGTTTACTTACCCATGCTCTGTATATACTATAAAAAACTTATTCTATACATGTGAACCGGAAATAATTCGGTAATAAATAAAACAAAACCGGTCGAAACATAGAATTTGTTCATTTTGCAATATTATCAGTAGAAAATGGTTTTTTCAAACAAAAAAAACAATGCTATAATCAGATAAAAAAATGTGATCAGGCATTATGAACCGACAGTAATGGTCGATACCATCGATCTTATATTACACTAGATGATGGATACACCTACTAATATTGAAGCCATTTTTTAATTGTTTACCTGCTGTTTGTTTACAAAGTCCCTGGAACTGATTGGTACTTTCAAGTTTGTTGTTGTTCACCTGGTCTGCTATTTGAATAGGAATCCACCATCTAGTGAAATAACTGATCTAAGGTCGATACCGATACTGGCGATTGCAACTTCATAATGTTGTAAAATATACAAATTTCATAAATTGTGGTATAGTTGGCTTGGGCTAAGAAGAACCGCCATGTGATAATTCACAGATACGAAAATTTGTTTAGTCCATTTACCCGTCGGCACCAGCACTTGTTCTGATCTTAGCCCGAGCCAATTTTATATTCAAACACGGCGATTACAATCCAGCACAATTAACATTTTTGGGATTATCAAAAATAGTGGTGCTTACTTTCTTTGGATAAAATACTTTCTAGACCAAAAAAAAAAATTTTACTAATTAAAATAAAATTTTATAGTTTACGGTACATTGTGGCACACGACAAAATTCTGCACATTTAAAATTTTTAGGATTATCTAAAGAGTCGGTGCTAACTGTTACTCTCAAAATAAGATATAACCATAAAATCAAAATAAAAAAATGGAAATGTGGCCATCGCATGACTTTACCATACATATTAATCTTATGGTACGATATTATGTCTTGCACACTAATTTAACAGTACAGTTTACAAAAAAGTAGTTAACGATTTTGGCCACTCCCTATGATTTGGCGCCCATGTGCAGTTTTGCACAGTATACTTATAATCCTTACATTACAAAAAATAAAAAAAAATAGCATTTCGTTAATGCGCGTCACTCATTTACTCCCACTCTCACATTTCCGTGGACCGATTTTTACCAAAATCTAATCAAATCTAAGTCTCAATATAAAAGTACTAAATATAAAATTTAGTTAAAAAATTCTTATTGGTTTGAGCGCTAGAGCGCATACAAAATTAAGTAACACACAAACATTTTTTGATGTTTGGTCTTTTCCAACTCGTTTAACCTCACGAACTGTAACTCCGTAAAAATCTAAAAAAAAAAATTTTTGATTACAGTTAAAAAAGAATTTGCACAACGCGGCACACACCGGGCGCAATCTAGCACATAGTTGGTTATAGTGTATTCCTTACTGCAGAGTATACGGGTTATACTATCTGAAGCAATTTAATTAAACATACTTAGTTCCGTCAGGCCATATTTTTAGAAGTAATTGTAAGTGTAGAAAATTTTCCAGTTGTCTTTCCAAATAATAAATGGCATTGTGTAATAATTTTTCAATGGTACAAGTACCAACCAACTTTTACATTTGTAAAGCTTTCCTCTGTTTTCGATAAGTAAACTTTAGTATTAAAGAAATTTTGAATGAAAAATGAATAAAATAGGTGAATGAAAAGCCTTGACAAAAACACATAAAAATACATAGGTATCTTTGCTGCATAATATTTGTAGAAGTCAAAAAAAGCCATTACAACAGAATTAACTGAATTAATTAAGTTTATAAATATGTTTGTGTTATAATTCTAAAGAAGAGGAAATAAATCAACCTCGAAACGTAAATTAATTAAATAATTTGAATTGTCCAATATACCCAGTAACCAAAAAACAATAATATGTTTAATTCATTAAGCTTTTTACGTTCTAAGTAGAACATTGCTTTTCCCTTTTTGGGAATTACAAATCCGATTAGCGGGGTGGATTAGTCCCCATATTACCTATTTCCGATAAATCAATATCTATTTCACCACACCGTGTGGATGTCCACTGAAAGGCCGAGCTAAGAAATTCTGTATAGTCCACGATTTGAACCCAGAATTTCCGCTCTGTACTCAACCAGCGGTCACATCAATCTACGGCTGTGGCTAATATGTTTAATAGTAAATTAATTTTACCGTTATTAATAATACGTCACAATATATCCTATAACTTGATAGAAACTAACAAGGAGAGGGCGAACTTTGGTCGTCACAGATCTACACCATTACCATTATACCTTTAGAGCTCAATCAGAACTTTATTATATGAAAATTTAGAGAACCTTAACTCGTCCGTTTGGAAAAATCCGAATTTAAAAAAAGAAATTTTTAGTCAGCTTTTAGTAGTTTAAATGTAGGTATCCTTATTTAAAAAAAAATCAGTTGACTGATGGTTGTTGTACGTATTAACCTCCATAACCTCATTTTTTTATTGAAAAAATATAATTCTTCTTTCAAATAGTAGTATAATTACACAATAAGGTAATCAAAATTTAGTTCAGGTTAAAGAGTTAATTTTTGTAGGGTGACAAATAGTTATCGTTGCATCAACCGACAAATAAAAAATTTATAAGTCGAGATGTTGTATTCTTTTAAAAGGATGTAATCGCAGCAAATTCAAAGGTAGTAACGCAAAATGGTAACGAAAGTGAAGGAAGTTTCAAGTAACGATGACCAGATCGTAGGTTTCAAAGAAACGTTAGAATTTCATCCTAACTTTGGGCTCTAAAGGTATAATGGTTAGTGGTGCAGATTTGTCACAACCAAAGTTGACCCTTTAGAATCCGATCCTAACGTTGGACTCTAAGGGTGGGTTGTACATCGATGGTTTAAACTTGAGATTAGCTTGAACCGGAGATCAACTGCAGTTCAGAAAAAAATTGGGTTGTACATTGCTGGTTTAGCACTGAACGTAAGATCAACACCGGTTTAAGTTAATCCGCCAACTTTGGCAGTTTAAACTTGAGATTAACTCCTACCCGGTGCTCGTGAAGCTGTACTTCACTTGTAAATAACGTTCCTATTAAAAATTTTCAAAAATTGAATAAATATTTATTTATCTAAGAAACGAGTGGCATTTTTACAAGTACTAAGATAATTAATTTATTTAATTACTAAACTTCGTAAGCAAGAATTTGATTATAAATGACTCAAACTTTAAAAACATAAATAATAGCTTAAAAACCCTAATAATTGCAAAAAAGATTACAGAAAACACTGAATAACGTAAGTATTTTATCAAGGTACCGGGTACCTTATATAGATGATATATGTTGTATTTTTATTCAGTATAACATGAGGGTTAATAGAAACCAATAATAAATTTAGTCAATTTAATTTTGTTTATGTTTAATCTTGTTTATGCAGCTGTACAAAAATAATTCTACTTTTTTCCCTTTTTTCAATTCAATGGAATTCTTCCCACATGACTTGTGTTATACCATATCATTTACTTATTGCTTTTAGGCAGATGATTGTAAATATTCGTCTAATAATAAAAAAAAAAACGGTACTTGATAACAATTGAAATTGATTCAAGAATTCAAACCACCCCTGGTTCTAAAAGCCGAACGGTTATGAAACTTCACAGAAAATTGATTCAAGAATTTAAACCATCCCTGGTTCTAAAAGCCGAACGGTTATGTAACTTCACAGAAATCCTAAATTACGAAGTGTGCTGGCTATTTTTTTTATGGGTGCCATAAATCTATATCAGATCCCGTAAGGATGACATCGGCTCTTTATGTTTACAATGCTAGGACATAATAATTTTACATAAATACGGTTCTCATTAGTGAAAGTTGTATACAAAAAATACTATTTATAAGCTTAAAACTCCGGATCCAAATAAAACTCTCAGCTTCACTTCGATTTATTTTACAATTACTACGTATTGATATTTATTTACAAATCAACGTCTTCATGCGACTATCTATGGTCTCGGAGTCCTCATCTCCTCAAACTACCTTTGCCCGCAGCACGATTGCACCCTAGCGACCATCCCCTTCCATCACGAGCCCCTGAGGCTACCTCATTTGTAAGTTATTTTTCATTAAGGATCAAAATAGGTAACATATTGTAGTCTTAAATCTAAACAGCTAATCATCATATACTTTATAGACTTAAAAACGTTTTATTCTTAAAAAAAAAAGTAAATTTTGCTGTGTTTTGTCTGTCAAATGTTCAAATGTCATTTGAAAATATTCTAAAGTACATGCGCATCTAATACTATCGTTGTAAAAACATCGTAGTCGCAGGTTTAGTTGAACTTGTGAAAAATATAACTTGTACAACAGAGGAGAAAGTTAATCTCAAGATCAGTTAATCTGTAGTTTAGTTGATCTTCAGCTGAACTCGCATTTGTACAACCGACCCTAAAGGTATAATGGTAGTGCTGCAGATCTGTGACAACCAAAGTTGGGCCTCCTTTTGTAAGTTTTACATATTAAAGTAATGCATTGTATATTTTCACAAGTTAATAACCAAAAAAATATTTTATAATATTAAAGATAATATGTTTTCGTCCATTTAATAATAAATAATTTATTGCTATTTTTGGGGCAGTGGACTAAATAATAATTGTGAGTAACAAAATGATTCGCATACTACATCAAGTTCCAATAAATATCCCAAAAGTAATTGTTTTAAATGAAAATTATAATTTTATTTTTTATTTGCGCATAATTTATTTATAAATAAAGTCTACAAATTTTTATATATTTTGCTTACAAATTAAACAATTAAGAATTACAAGCTTATTCTTACGCAACAAAATGTTTTGCTCTTTTAGCAATTTTATTCTTAGAAATTTGAATATACATTCATAAGGTACAAACATAGCAAGGATGTCGATGTGAATGTTGACATTAAATAGAAATTTACTAAGTAAAAACACGTCATAAAATTAAAGAGGTGTAACGTTGCTTATTTTATAAAATTAAAATATAATAAATATACTTTTGGGTTATTAATTTGTGTTATTAACAATAGTACTGATGATGTTGTTATAAGTATCGGGGTAAGGATCGTGATGAGTGTCTCTTTCTCTCACTTGCATTATACATCCGTTTGTTTTTATCGCGATATAGACATCTACATCGACATCCTTACTATGTTTGTACCTTTATTTATACACATTTAATCAAATACGATTGAACATTACTTAATTCAGTCTAGATCGTTTTCTTTTACAAACATTATTTGATGGTGTTACGCAGTAAAGATGCAACCCACTTCAAACTGAGAAAATAGCGTCTAAAAATTCTTAATTTGTAATTTGTTAACAAATTTGTACAAGTATCACATGATCTTTATAGTTATTATAGTATTATTCTTATAAATACTTTTTCAATAAGGTTCAAAGCCTCTTGGTTTCTTATCACTATTTAACAACGACCAAATGCACATAACAAGGTGATATCAGGATGCGTGGATCCTTGTTGAGTTTTAAAAATGGCAATTTAAAAATGTATTAGATTTATTTTTTAATGCTCATAAAAAAGGTAAAATTATTTAAAAGTGAAAAAATTTTAAATCTAACCGTTGAAGCTACTACCCGTAGACTGAAAACCAGGGCTAACACATCTTTTTTTAATTTTGAAAGTTAAATCCTTATTGTGTACATAACACCATCCATTTATGTGAATTTAAAATGAACCGTAAATGCAAAACCAACGTTAATATGAAACAACTCCTAATTTTTCACACAGAAAACAGTAAATCTCATAGTAAAATAAGCAATTTATTAAATTTGGCAAAAAATGTACAGTGAGAAGAGAAACAGAATCATCTGCATAATATATAAAAATGCATAATAGGTACTTTCCCATATGTATGGTATACTACCCAGGTAGCACATAATATTGGGGCAATATTGCCCCAATATAGCGCCAATATAGAATGTTGGCGCAATATTGCAATATTCAGCCAATATTGGTGCAATATTGTTTTCCAATATTGAGGCAATATATGATATCAATATTGCACCAATATTGGCTAAATCTTGGTGCAATATTGCACCAATATTGCTGACCAATATTGTCGTCAATATTCAGCCAATATTGGTGCAATATTGTTTTCCAATATTGGGGCAATTTATGATATGAATATTGACTACATCTTGGTGAAATATTGTACCATCGACTCATGAGCGTCTTTATTTTAAAAGTTCTAAGCCAAAAAACACATTTTGCAGATTTAGATTTTTCTAAACTTTTAGTTCCAGGTAGCACACTATATGTTGGGGCAATATTGGAAATCAATATTGCCCCAATATTGAAAAAGTTTAACATCTCGATATTGGGGCAATATAGATTTCAATATTGCACCAATATTACGCCAACATAGTGTGCTACCTGGGTACGTATACTCATACTATGTAGTATGGTAATGAAAGTAGAATTGAAGCAATCAATCAACAGGTCGTCTAATAGTTATTTAAGTTTCAAGGAACGTAAGGACGTTATTATTCAAGGAAGGTGAATTTAAGGCGAGGCGGAGCCGAGGCTTAAATTACCTTCCGAGAGTGATAAGCCTTACGTACCGTGTTGCTTATTAAATTTTTTTTGCTTTCGCGGAGCATCGGAAAATATTTTTCTATAATATTATAGTTTGACATCGAACGTCAAATATTTAATTAGAATTTTAATTTCATTAATTTTAATTTATAAGTTTGCTTTGCCTGTCCGTTGCTTAAAAACGATAACCGAATATAAATTAAATCTGTATGACAATTGCTTATTATTTTCCTATGAAAATAAGTGACACTATTAAGTTCCGTCACCAACGGTAACTAATAAACAAACGCAATGATCAACTTACGTCGGGTGTAGCCATGCACATAAGACACACTTATGTGATCGGGAGCAGGAAAAATAATTTAATATTCGTGAGAACATTTATAATGTTAGAAAAATTTTAAAAAATTTTTGTTTTGAAAAAGAGAGCAAGTGAAGTTCAACAAAAAATTAGAAAGCAGGTACATCCCCAAACTATATTCGTAGATTATTTAAAAAATACGGATACAACAACCGTGTCGTACAAAAATACTATTTAATGAAGTCAACAGAACAAAATGACTTTGTTTTGCTAATGAATTCAAAAACAAAGATTCTACGTGGTGGAATGATGTACTTGCTTTTAGAAAAGAACAAGTACAATTTGTATAATTCGGATAGAAGAGTTTTAATTTGGCAAAAGCTTAATACAGAGCTAGAAAATAGAAATTTATTCTGAACAGTGAAACATGCTAGCAGCAGTTGTTGTATTTGGAGGTTGTATTTCGGCTGTGGGTGTACGAAAGTTAGTTTTTATTGACGTATAATAGATAAATATAAATATTTACATATTTTACAAAACAATTTGTTGCAAAATGCTGAACAGTTGTCGCTGATCAAAAATGCTACCAATACAAAGATTCAAAACGTCAATTTTGTCTTTAAAGTGCTTCATCCCCTCCATAATCGCCAGACCTAAACCCCATTGAAAATTTATGGAACGAATTAGACAGAGAAGTATGGAAAACTCCCATATATTCTATAAAACAATTAAAGCGAAAACCTCAGGACGAATAGAATCAAATCGGCCAAGATTACCCTAGAAAAATAATTAGTAATATGCCGAATCGTTTACAGAGTGTTATGGAACAAAATGTCTTTGCCATTAAATATTAAAATAGTAAATATAAAATTTAAATTCAAAATAAACACCGCTTCTTATCAAGAGGACCAATACTTTTGTAACGTTGTAAATATCTTATTACCTTCAAAATTTTTATTATTTTAGTTCATAAGTGATATTATTTCAAATTTTTAATTGTAGTGGAGTTAAAATACTTGCTTTATTAAAATATTATAATAAAAAAAACAAAATTTTTATAATACATTGAAAGAAAATTTTTTATTACATCATATTTTAATTTGCCATACCTATTATTTATTTTACCTATTATTAATTGTGTATTTCCTGACGCACCGTAAAATAAATTAGCAAACGTTGAAGATAGCTATACATAAACTAATTATTATTTAGTGTACTACCCCAAAAATAGCAATAATTGACATGGTATGGATCAAGTTCGAAATTTCTAGTCAAACAAGTGCACTTTAAAATGCGTGTTTTTTTTTAATCTACATAATATATAATAGGTTTTTTTCAACCGATGGTTCTGTTACAGTTTACAACCTGTAATGGGACAGTTAAATGCGCGTGCGCCAACGAATATTGTAAAATTACTGCAGTTCACAAATTGCAAGTTGAAAAGGTTTTAGGACCATTCTAGAACCATTTAAAATATTAGTGGTGGTGGTAGTAGGCGTTGACGTTTGATATATGCATAGATAAGCAAAAAAGTGATTTTGTAAAGGTAAACAGTTAACAAACGCTGAATTAACAAATTGCTGTTTAACAATTGTTCGTTTAAAATCATTTTGATTTGATTATTATATTTTAATTTCTTCAACTTCAGACAGGTAATTGAGTTAATTTTTGTTACATCTTCAAAGTAATATCAGAAATCAAGTCAAAAACTCAAGAACACACTACAATATCAAGGCACAACCCAACAAGATATAAATAAAAGATTGAAAAATTTTGTTATTGTTAACGTTTTTCAGAAGGGCAGGGTCGACTAAGAAGTAATAAAAATTTCTTTTCAGAAGAAGTAGAAGAGTTAAATCAATATAAATTTTAATATAACTCACCATTGTATTAAATATGGACTTTCCAATGTCATGAAAAGGTTTATTTTTTAAACTGACTCGGAAATGCTGCAAAAAAGCATTAAGAAAAGTTAAAATTACCCTTTCAATTTATCAATGGTACAGCTACAAAGTGGAACTCTGGCGAGTAAAAAAAATTGTAGTTTTTTGTTTACTTAACTCAATTGTAAAACGTTACAAAAATAAATTAACAAATCACAAAAAAAAGTAAAAATTAGTACGTAAAAATTTTCTATTTTATATACCTACATATTTTTTAGAACCATTGTATTCGAAACTATTCTAGGGTTTATGCCACCCTTCATCTTCATCGATGTACGAGCTACTAGATCGTAAAACAGTAATAAAATAATAAAAACAGCTTTAAACGATTTTGAATTTTTAAATTCAAATTTTGTTAACTTTATTTCATTATGCATTCTTTTCTCGAACTTATAATAATTAATAATTTATGATTTTTTTAAATATCGGGAAAAAAATGTAATATATTTGGAGCTTAATCGGAATTGTCGTTACAATTGCTAACTATCAAATTTAAATTTAGAAACACAGCGACAATGCGTCTGCGTCTGACTACTTGTAACTGCTTAGAACCAAGGACTGTTAGAACTGTTCTATGACTGTTCTATTACAGTCCCGAATGTGGTTGGAAAACGTTTCAGTTGTAATTTCAGAACTTGGAACTAGTAATTTTTGTGGTTGGAAAGGACATTTATTAACGCGCATGCTCAACAGTCCAAGTACCGTTCTAGAACCTTCGGTTGAAAAGAACCTAATATAACTTACTCTCTTTGGTTTATGAAATTTTCTTTAATTTAATTAGATGAATAGTAGTAACCTGTTATTTTTCAATAACGTGCCAATAGTAGCATGACAGACACAGACGTTGATTCCTGTGTAGAAATTGCCGGTTCGATCCCGGAAAAGGTTGAAAATTTATTTAGATGATTTATGAATAATTATGTAGTTGGCGATGCGTTTAATTGTTCATCGTCAATATTTGAAAAGTAAACAATTTTTCATTTTCGTACATTTTTTTTTATTTACAGATGTTTTATTCAAATTATAGTAAAACGTTGATTATCTTACAAATTGGAGATACTGTTTTTGAGATTTAAATGTGTAAATTTGTAGGATAATTCTTCATGATTTTGGAATAATCGATTGTGTCGATAAGTTTAATTACAAAAATTTCGTCTCAATTTATTTATTAATTAGTTTATGAATACTATTATCATCCAATTAAATTATAATTCACCCCTGACAATTTTTGTTTCATTTATTGTGGATAGTTTAAGAGAATAAATTTATGGAACCTACTCCTGAGATAGTCTCGAAAGTGTAAACTCCGACTAACGAGCTACGGCACTTAAAGAGTTGTTCGTCAGAACACGACAATATATGATCTAAGGTCGGAACGTTTACTGCATTGTAATGCTCTAAAAATTTTGAGTCACGTAGTGCTTTTTGGTATCTAATGATCCCAGCGCCAAGTGCGGATAAATTCAAACTTAAAGTAAAAATAACAAACTTAAAACGTCAAAACGTATTCAAATTTAAAACGACAAATTTTTAATTTTATATTAAATATTCAACTTTTGGTTACTTTTAAAATGTTTATACCAATAAGTGGTCGCACTATAAAATCTCAATCGCAACAGTTGATTTTGAACTTATTATGAAATGGGTTACTGAAAAACTAATATGCAATTTAGAAGAATCAAGTTTAATAACAATGAATAATGCATCTTAACACTCTACGCTGGTAGAAAAGCAACCTATGTACGTCAATGTAGAAAAAAGCATTAGCTAAAAAAAGAATTAGCAAAATTGAACAAGGAGGAAAAACGGTATGAAGTAGATGAACTGTTGCGAAATCGTGGACATGAGGTCTTACGATTACCCTCTTACCACTGCGAGTTTAATGCGATTGAACTTGTATGGGCGCATTGTAAAACTTATTATAATATATATTGGAAAAGATGATTATGGGGATGACAAAGTAATTGTGATGTGGAATGAAGCATTGCAAAATTGTACATCTGCAATTTGGCAAAAGTGCATTCGGCACACTGATAAGGTCATAGCCGATTGGTATAAACGGGAAAAACTGTTAGATGTCACCGTAAAAGATCTCATTATATCAGTGTCAAATGATTCAGATTCTGATGGTGATAGTAGTGATGGATAACGTCATTTCCAATAATTATCTAAACTAATTTTAAGCACTAAAACTATTCGGCATAGGGAGTTAGGCATTTATGAAGAGTCCCTCAGAATCGTTGAATTTAAATGTTTATGTTTTGTTCATTTTGAAATGTTCTTGAAGTTATTACTTGTTTAATAAATATTGTTTTATTCTATTCTTGGCAACAAAATTGTAATTTATTAAACTTAAATTTCTTACTAAACTTTCTTTTAATGAAAAGTTATTTGCAAATTAATGAAAAATATTGAATTTTTGTTTATAACCTGCACCATTTTGACATTGACATTTACATTATGACAAGTTGTGGTGAAGAGAGAAAGTTATATCAAATACGTTATATCAAAATAAAAAGAAACAATGCATTTTAAAAAGCACTCGTTTGACTTGTTTTTTCCAGCTTGATCCATACCATTTTAAACTATGACGCAGCGGCAAATTTATTTGGCACCTACTATATCATAATCTAGTCTCTAGTGGATAGGAAAAAAATCCAAATTATGTCGAATTTTGCGATATTTATATTTACACTTCGTCCATTGATGGAGTATAAAAATCTCTTTTTTAAATAAAGAAAATTAATAAAAATTATTAAATTAAATATTTTAAATTAATCATTTTTATTGTGACATTAGATTGATCCATGGCATCTAATTTATTTGATGGCGCGACATGCACACTTAATATTTTTGATCAAATTTAGTCAAATTGACCAGCAATAACGAAGTTCTGAGGTAACAAACATTAAAAAAAAAAAATATACAACCGAATTGTATAACCTCCTCCTTTTTTTTGAAGTCGGTTAAAAATGAATATTAACGTCAAGATTCTATTTACATCTTTGACATAACATATTACAGGTGATGAAATACAAAAAAATTAGTTACTTTTTGTAATAAGTTCTCATGAAAATATACCTACTATTTATGAATTTTATTTTACAAATCCTAGTAAAGCTTTCTTGCGGGTTACATAAATGGAGCTACGATTCAAAATACAAATTTTTGTTCATATATAGACTTTTATATTATGCAGTATTGAAATATGTAATCAACTTTATTAATAATTAATTAAAAGGCTTTTATACGGAGCTAAGTTAAATATAGGAGGAGTTAAGATAATTAGATAAGCTTTAAAAATTGTATAGAGGTCTACCCACCCAACAGTGCGTTTTCAAGATTAGTAAAACGTAATTTATAGATATAGCAATATAACAGTAATTATAAGACTCCTCCTTCGTATTCTTATTTATAGAAAACGTGCAATGCGTTGAGCAGTCTTAACATAATGTTATGAGAATTTGCAGATCCCATATAGGTTCGCTACGGCGAGATGCATGATAAAATGTTATACAATTAGATAATTTAGATAATAACGGGAATAACAACAATGTTTTATCCATTAAAATCCATTAAAAATTATTTTGAAATGCAATATGATTCATAATGCAATTGTCATAATATTTGTAATATCTCAACCAATTGCAATGTTTCGATAATTTTGACCAACTGACCCGCATATCTTTCGAGACGACTATCTTCCGAGATAGTAGCATGGGGCAATATTCTAAATGCAGAATGCGCATATCACTGTAATATATTATGATCGAATGGATATTTTTATTTTCCTTTGTAACATACTTATGAAGCAAAACTAGAAATTAGTTACATACAAATACAAGTAACTGGCTTGATTAGTTTTATTACTTGTACAAGTAAAATTTAATTTTAGGTGAGTAAATAATAATTTCATACCGTCTACCCTATGACATGCAAACTAAATAATCATTATTTAGTACATAATTTTTAATTAAATAATGTATTTAAATTGAACTCTAAACAATTGCAATGACACACTCATAATAAAAGTTTAGTTTTACGTATATTTTAAAAATAATTTTTGCCTAAAAATTAATAAATAATAATGTTGTTCTTATTTCTTGGTACTAGTTCTTTAAATTATTTTTAAAACCTCTCAACATCTCGGCAGAGATTCCATGAAATAATTGTACCGTTGACGAATGAATCAAGTCAAGTGGATGGTTGAGTTTTAAACTTCGTATGTGGCGATTTTCCCTTGTTTAAATGCGGGTTCTTAATAATGAAACCATGTCTCATTACCCGTTATAATGTTATTTAAAATTTTTCTTGGATCAGCCCCGCACATTTCCTAAAATTATTTAGATACTTCTGTTCAGTAGACAAATATTTATTTATTTATTTTTTTTTTTTACATTTTAACGTGCATCAACTACTGGGTTATTAGCACTTTTAAATGTTAATTTTTAATTTGTTCTTTGGATTGGGTATTTTGTTTGGTTGGTTTTTTGGTTCACCACGGCGTGAGAATGTCCACTGGAAGACCGAGTTAAGAAATTCTGAAGCGTCCGTGATTCGAACTCAGAATTCCCGCTCCGTAGTGCAACCAGTGACATCACATCATCATCAAACAAAATTTTATTACAATTTCAGTACTTAGCATCACTAGAAGAGTGCCCAGCAAATGACAATCTACAACTATAAATAGTAAAGATGTTTAGAAAGAGTTACCTAGTTAAAAGAAATTATAAGATGGAAAATAAAGTGTGTGCACGAAATAACTTGGTCGAACAAATATTACATCAGTTAGTTTATTTTATTTAAGATTTAATTCAAATATATCACAAAAAAACTTCATTTAATATACTTTTAATATTAAAAAAAAAATTTTCAATTAATTTTTTCAAACGCGAATTTTCGGACTTTGCACTTGACTTTTTGCATCAAGTGTTGCAGACCCGCTTCCGTGACCGTATCAGCTGCTTTTCGCCACTTTTTCTTAAAGTCTTGTGTATTTTCTACGCCTCCCTTAGTCTTCAGCAACTTCCTTTTTACTATTGCCCAATAGGTTTCAATGGGCCTAAGTTGTGGACAATTTGGTGGGTTAACTTCCTTGTTAACAACTGTGATATTTTTCTGCTCATTCCATTCCATGGCTAATTTACCCAAATGAGAAGAGGCGAAGTCTGGCCAAAAAAAGCATTGAACCTTTATGTGACTTGATAAAAGGCAGTAATAATTTTTGTAGGCATTCTTCGACATAAATTTTTTGATTAATAGTCCCTGTTGATACAAAAATTCCGTTCTTTAGACCACATGAGCATATTGCCTGCCAAATCAAAAATTTCTTGGGAAATTTATCAAGTTGTTTTTTGAATTTCTCAAGTACCAATCCACGTTTCTCTGCTGAGTAAAATTGCTGTCCCGGAATTTGTTTAAAGTCTGCTTTTACGTATGTCTCGTCGTCCATGACAATGCAATCAAAATTGTGAATTACACATTGTCATAAAGCTTTCGAGCTCGGGTTTTAGCAGTTTTGGCTTGTTTGTCATTGCAATTTGGGACAGCATTTACTGTGCAAGACTTCAAACCAGCTTGTTTTCAAACTTTTTGCACATAAGATGACAACATTTTAACTTTATTTGCTATATCTCTCACAGAGAGCCCAGGATTGCGTTTCAAAGCAGCAATTACGGACCTTGCTTTTTTCGGTGACACAAATCTTTTTTTTTCCGCTTCCTTATTTCTTATTGATTGATAAAGTTACATTGTACTTTTTTTAAGAGCACTTGTAACAGTGGATTTTATGGCATTTTGCGATGTCATTATGTGACAAGTTGGGATTTTCTCAATTTTTGTGCACAATTAATCCCCGGACGTCACGTTGAGTCCAATTCATTTTCGTTTGGTTTTCCTTTGATTACTACTGTATACTACCAAAATGTTGACAATAATATGACGTTTATTTATGACTATTTAGATTTTTTTATTAATACTATTACAAAAGTTACACGGTTGTTTTTGCGACCAAGTTATTTCGTGCACATACTTTAATACTTCAATATATGGTTGGTGTAGCCTGTAGTGGTTTGATACATGACATACCAACAACAATACGTATTTTTCCAAGTCGTTCAGCTAACAATATTGCTGCTGTAAGTAGTAAAAGTGTAGGAAAAGATCAAAATTTATTTATTCCACAGTGTTCTCAGCAAATAGGCGTATCCACGACCACTACGTAGCCTATTATTAATGATATGGATGTGAGTGATATGCGGTTTTGGCAGGACCGCGCTACGTGGCACATAGCCACTGAAACAATTAATTTATTACAAACAAAATTTTCTGATGTAATAAATTTGCCTAATTTGCAGTCCATTGGCCGTCTACATCATGTGATCTAACGCCGTTAAACTATTTTTTGTCAGGCTATGCAAAAGATCAAGTCTGTGCAGATAATTCACAATTTATTGAAGCCTTGAAAACCAACATCCGACCCATAATTGGTGATATAGAACAGCAATTATGCAAAAATGTAAAACATTTTTACGAAAGGATTCAAATCGGTATGCGTGGTCTTGGTGGACATTTGTCCGATGTTATTTTCATTCATAAATGGTAAACTTTGTGCACAATTTCTTTTTTGCCCATAACTCGTCGCGCTGGCCAAACGGGTTAGCAAGTGTAGTCCGCAGATCAATTATTTTGGACTTCAGTTGTTTTACATTTAGAAGGTAGTTTGCTAGACTGGCCTTCGAATATACATGTAGCTCCGTTTTTTGTTAATGTTGGCAATTCATAAACTCAGGGAAGCCGCCGGTTTAACGTACCCTCCGAAGCACAGCGACTTTGTCGTAAGACAGTATGACTTTTCCTAGATTTAAACTCGGCCTCTCGCATTCACAGTTGATCGCGTTAGCTGCAAGGCAATGACTGTTTCTTAGCATTTACCGACTCATTAACAAGCAGTTATTGATGTCCCGATATTTATTTTTGGTTTAATGGCCATATTTTCAGTTCTTGTCAAACTACGACCGTCGTCGTAGTTAATAAAGTTAGCTAGGTACACATTAGTTTTTGGAGTTAGATCACGTCCGTACAATTACGGGCGTAGAACTGTCATTATTAATGGCTGGCGGTTCGTGACTTCTTTGGGTAAAAAGGCAAAAATAAATAAGAAAAACCAGAATATACTATACAATGAAACTATTAAATGAATATTTTATTATAATATCATGTCATAATAAGTCGGAAAAAATATTGGATATGATTGGATAATGTTTGTTTTAGGTTTAAGATTGGAATGCACGTGCTCTTGTGATCTTTAAGGCAAACTTCCACTGGTTCTTAAAACAGTTCTTGGTATGACTATTCCAGACTAGGCGAGACTAGAGTGTGTATATGTTACCGGCAATCTGCAAAATCGGTCAATTTGCACAAAGCCTAGATAATGTGCAAACCGACTAAGTCGTAAGGTATTGTGCAAATTCACTAGTACTTTAGGCAATCTGCAAAATGGCTACGGTGTTTCAGGCAATGTGCACATTGTCTATGTTGTTAGTTAATGTGAGTTTTGAATATGCGCGTACTTCACATAGCCTAGACATTGTGCGAGATGGCGATAGTCAAAGTTGAGATATTTCTTGAAAATGTGAATAAATTATGAATAAATTGAACATTGTGAATAAAAAAGTGCAACCCTTTAATCTTTTTACAGAATTTCCAAGCATTTTATTTGCTTGAAGGTCTTGACAAATTTTTGTCTTATTCCTCTTAACATTTATACATACCGCTTTTTTAACCTATAGTAGGTATTTGTGCTTGTCATCAGGGTGACATCAGCGGTGAAGTGATGTGACCGTTGGTTGAGTACAGAGCGGAAATTCTGGGTTTAAATCGCAGACTAGACAGAATTTCTTAGCTCGGTCTTCTAGTGGGCATCCACACGCTACGGTGAAATCGATCTAGAGTATCAAAAAAGAGGAAACGAGAAGTGATTCACGTCGGTAAATGAGTCGTCAAGACTTCCAAGAAAGTTGGCATATTCCAAATGGAATGGATACCTGATATATTATTAAGTATTTGTGCTTGTCATCAAGAATATCTACACTCTTATCTTCATGTGCAGGAGATGGCGGTTAGGAAGGCACTTAGGCTACGTAGTTGGAAGATATGGGACAATAGGCATGGAACTACGGCACATATGCGGATTTTGGAGGAATATTCCAAAGGAAAAGCTCTACTGCACTTGGAGCCAGATAGAAACCAACCTTAATACATATTTGACAGGAAGTATAACGTTCTGTTAAATACTGACAGAACACCTGACTATGATATACGTCTATACTCGGATGGCTTCAAAAGTAATGCTAGATTAGGTGCAGAAATATATTTTACAAATTAAACAAACATCTTCACATGATGGGATATGCAGAAAACCCAATATGTCGTGGATGCAATAAAGAAGAAGAAACAGCCGAACATGTACTTTGTTACTGTCCGGCGTTAACTTCAACAAGAGGATCTGTGCTGAGGGACTTCTGGCCCAACATGGCCAGAATCAGAAACACTCCGCCTGTCAGGATCCTAAAGTTTTTCCTACAGCTGGATTGGCTTATTGGAGAATGACAGGATCGGGGTGTAACTGAAACCGGAGGTAGTACAATGGGCCCGATTTGGTGGCCTAAGTGCGAGTGAGCTTGTCTTACCCTCCAGAACGAATCCAGAATTCTATCTACACTCTTTAACATATTAATTATATTTTCTCTTTCTTCAAAAGACAAAAATACATTATTATAATTCTTTCCACTGCATAATTTATTCACATTTTCAATAAATAATATCTCGTCTTTGACGATCGCCATCTCGCACAATGTCTAGGCTATGTGAAGTACGCGCATATTCAAAACTCACATTAACTAACAACATAGACCATGTGCACATTGCCTGAAACACCGTAGCCATTTTGCAGATTGCCTAAAGTACTAGTGAATTTGCACAATACCTTACGACTTAGTCGGTTTGCACATTATCTAGGCATTGTGCAAATTGACAGATTTTGCGGATTGCTGGTAACATATATACCGGGTGCTAAATGAGTTAGGCGTACATGGGATATTAGCGTGTAAAAACTTATTTTTGCAAATTCCTGCTTTCCTAATTATTTTAGAGAAAAATTGAAAGATACAAATATAATGTAGAATTAAAAACTACGAATGATAAGAGCATTAGATTTTATCTAGCTTTTACGTAAATGATCAAAAAAATCTTTTGAAATTGTTAAAATTTTTATTTATCAAACTGGCCATGTATAAGTTTCCAAGGTATTCCATTTTATGAAATTAAAATTTAATAAAGTGCAAAACTCTCAACAACGTGCAATTGTTTTTTTATTACTTATCAAAAATAATTACCTCGGAAACTTACATGGCAAGTCTGATAAATAAAAGTTTTAACAATTTTAAAAGAATTTTTTGACCATTTACGTAAAAGCTAGATAAAATCTAAAGCTCTCATCATTCGTAGTTTATATTTCTACATTATATTTGTGTCTTTCAATTTTTCTCTAAAATAATTAGGAAAGCAGGAATTTGCAAAAATAAGTTTTTACATGTTAAGAGGGGCATTTTTTTCAGGGCCCTTTTAATTTAATCAACAGATGGCGCCTACTTAAATATTTTTATGAAAGGTCTGTTTGGTACCACAGTCCTAGTGCTACACTAACTACACTACTACAAATTGATTGGTGTAAAAAGTGGGTTGGTAATTGTACCACCAATCAATTTGTAGTAGTGTAGTTAGTGTAGCACTAGGACTGTGGTACCAAACAGACCTAAAATAAGAGGAATTTGCTATATTTAAAATATAGCAAATTCGTTGAGATAATACTATTCTATAAACAATATTCTTGATCTTAAGCTATTTTGAGTTCGTAATATTTATTTATAAAAACACAATTCATAATTAAAGTTTAATTATCTTTTCTTGTAAGTGAGTGTGTTTTGACATACTTAATACGAACTCAAAATAGCTTAGGATTAAGAATATTGTTTATAGAATAGTATTATCTCAACGAATTTGCTATATTTTAAATATAGTTATTTTAAATATTTTGCTATATTGCTATATTTTCCTATATTTATATATAAAATGCTATATTTTAAATATAGCAAATTCCTCTTATTTTATAAAAATATTTAAGTAGGCGCCATCTGTTGATTAAATTAAAAGGGCTCTGAAAAAAATGGCCCTCTTAATATCCTATGTTCGGTCTAGGACGTTTCGGCGCAGCCGATTCGGCGCGACCGTTTCGGCGCAGCCGGTTCGGCGCGAAGACGGTTCGGCGCGAGCAGGTTCGGCGCGAGGACAGTTTGGCGCGAGGCGGTTCGACGCGAAGACGGTTCGGCGCAAGAACGGTTCGGCGCAAAGACGGTTTGGCGCGAGCCGGTTCGGCGCGAGAACGGTTCGGCGCAAGGCGCGAGGCCGATTCGGCGCAAACCAAATGCAAGGGGTTTGAACCTCCAAACTCCCCCCCCCCTCTTATATAATGCTCTGTATTAACATTCTATTAGATAAAAACAAAAATAACAATAAAAAAAAGTTTACGATTATACAAAAACCCCAATTCTAGATTAAAAACTTCCGGATTTCTAGTATTTCCTCAACCCCCCCCCCTTGAGCACGTCTTTGTTGCAATTTGTTTTTGTACTAAAAATAAACTTCAATCAATTTATTATATATTTTCCATTTTGTCTGATGACCTTTTGCCATCTTTCTGGTAATGATTCCACGCTCATAGAACTTCTAGTCTTTATCAGAAAAAAACTTAACCAAGTGCGATTAAAGTCAAACTCAAATGATTATTTTGTAACTATTAGATGAATAGTTGTATCATTTTGTATCTAATGTCTGCCTGACTAAAATTCAGAGAAAAAAATTAAATGTTTGTAATTATTTGCACCAAAAAGTCTTCGCGCCGAACTGGTTTGCGCCAAAATGGGCTTGCGCCGAAAAACCCTTGCGCCCAGCCGGCTCGCGCCGAAAAGTCTTCGCGCCGAAACGGTCGCGCCGAACCGGCTGCGCCGAAACGTCCCATCCCGTCCTATGTTCGCCTAACTCATTCAACACCCGGTATGTTAAAAACAATAAAAATCATAGAAAAGCCGACCCTGATCAGTATCTGAAAACACTGATCCAGGAAGATAAAAACCATGCGTAAGCCGGACCTGTATGTGACATTTAATGAAGTGGTCATTAATACTATTTAATAATACTATTAAATTTAAATAAAGTTTTTTAAGGATGGTAATCGACTGGGAATGCTATACCCAGAGGACAATCAGTCACAATAGAACAGAATAGAAGAAGTGGATGAATAGTAGTAAAGAAAGTAATAAAGAATAATCCGGACACCGTCATTTCGGCGATTCCAGTTCGGCACCGTCATTTCGGCGATTCTGATTCGGCGACAGGCAATTCGGCAACCCGATATTCGGCACCGCCATTTCGGCGATTCCAATTCGGCACCGCCATTTCGGCGATTCCAATTCGGCACCGGCATTTCGGCGATTTTGATTCGGCGACAGTAAATTCGACTACGTCGATTCGGCGACGAAAGATATACTTTTAATTTATTCTTCCAAATTTAAAATTTAAATGTACACAAAAACCTTAGTACCGACGCCTACGGCTTTTCGAACTTTTATTTAAAAACTCATAGTTAATAAAAATTGGTTTTCTCCCTACCTCTCTTAAATAGATCCCTTTTTTGTTATTTGCTCCTTTTCAATAATACTTATTGTATTAATCTTTCTTTGGTTTTCCCCATTTCAATATAATTCTTATGTATATCCTCCTGTTCAATAATGCTTATTGTGTTAATCTTTTCTTGGTTTTCCCCATTTCAATACAATTCAGCCTTTTCAATTAAATATTACCGTTTTCCTTAAGTATCTTTTCCAAAATTTCAATTAGCTCTCCACTTTTAGTAACGGTTTTCGAGGAGTCATAGATGGCATTTTGAGTTGAGTTCTTTAGTCAGTTGAGTTGGGTTTTGGTATCAAAACATTTCAGTTTAGACAAAGAAGAAGTAAGTGGAAGCGTTTCAGCGTAACATGTTATTAAGGTAAGTAACTTAAGTAAGTTTATAAGATTGCAATAATTGACATTTTATCTCCAGTTTATAGATTTCGCTGTATAGATTTTAATAAAAGTACTCCAGTGTAGTGTTAGAAATCAATATATTAATTTTTAATTCATAATACAATGGAAGAAACTCAAATAATTTTAACCAAACGAAGCAATGAAAAATATGCTCGTGATGGGTACCTCTATGTTAAAGATAAAATTAACACAAATAGTACTATTCAATTCTGGCGATGTGAAAGTAAGCATAAGGGTTGCAATGGCAGAATATGGACCAATATTAGAGACGGTTCGTTCAATTCACAGCGAAGGGAGCATTCCTGCAGGACCGTAGGAAATGCAGAAAACGTCGAACTTCAAAAACTTAATACTGTTATAAAACTTTTAGCCGAAAATACAATGGACAATCCATCGCAAATAAGAGCACGGGCTATTGCAAATGTTCCTGATGCCATAAAAGGTAACATTCCAAGCAATTCTGTCATGAGCAGAACGATACAACGGAAACGTCACCAAAATTCTGAAGCACCAGCAAATCCGGAATCTAGGGAACTAATAATCATACCGGAAGGTTATTCCACTTATGAGTTTAGCCCTGGTAATTTTGAGAGATATCTTCTTGCCGATTCAGGGAGTGAGAATTTGGACTCTGAACGTATTATGATATTTGGAAGAGAATATAATTCTAGTTGGTGTGAAAATATGTTAGAATTGTTTATGGACGGCACTTTTCTAATTTGCCCGTCTCTTTTTTCACAAGTATTCGTTATACTTGCTAGAAAAGATGGAAGAGCAGTGTTTCCTGTTTTGTTTTGCTTACTACCTAATAAGAGGAGGGAAACTTATGTAAAATTATTTAGTATGAACCGTGAATTGTGGCCTCAACTAAATCCGTTGAGTATAAGTGTTGATTTTGAGCTTGCCATTCATCAAGCGATTCGTGAAGTGTTTCCTGACGTTAATATACATGGCTGCTTATTTCACTTAGTGAAGAACTTAAAAAAACATTTATCGTCAAGTAATTTGTTAAAAAGGTACAGTGCCGATGTAGATTTTGCATTGCGCTCAAGAATGGTTACTTCAATTGCGTTTGTTCCTGAGAATGATATTTTTCATGCAATTACAAGTTTAGAAAATTATTTACCACCAGAATTTGATCCAATTTTAGAATGGTTTACAAATACATATATTGGACGTCTTAGAAATAATGGTACCAGAAATATTCCAATGTTTTCTTCAAATATTTGGTCTGTGTATCAACGCACGTTGGATGGAATTGATAGAACTAACAATTACGCCGAAGCTTGTCATCGAAAAATACAATTAGGTTTTGGTGGTGGTATATTTCATCCAACGTTGTGGACTTTTTTGGATAAATTAAGACGAATTCAAAAAACTTTCGACACAGAATACCAACGTATTCTAGCCGGACATGCACCTTCTAAAAAAAGGCCGCGGTACGAAGCGGCTGATTCTCGAATTTTGGCGAAGGTAACCAATTATAATTCTATTAATATTATAGAATATATTCGCGGTATATCTTATAATTATAGCATGGATTAAAATTTGTATGTGTTATGTATGTAAATAAATATTTAATTTAAAAGTAAAAAATAATTTTTTTTAATATTTTTAATTTAAAAATTTTTAATAAATTTTAACACTTAAATAAATTTCCCGTCGCCGAATCGACGTAGTCGAATTTTCTGTCGCCGAATGGGAATTGCCGAAATGCCGGTGCCGAATTGGAATCGCCGAAACTAACATAGCCGAACATCGGGTCGCCGAATTGACCGTCGCCGAATATACGGTGCCGAATCGCTTTCGCCGAACTGCGGTCGCCGAAACGACGTGTACCGAGAATAATCGTAGAAATATCAGTTGTTTAATTAAAATATTTGAAATATTTAGGTTTTTCTAACATATATAAAAGAGTGGACAAAATGTTGGTCATCTTTTTGATTGGTCGCGCCATATCGTCGGCTGAGTATTGGTTTGTTCCATATCCATTTCGTAAAAATGAAAAATTCTTATTTTACCAAGGTTCCTGTATAGTTAATTGTACCATATCCGTTTATATGAAAATATAAAATTCAAGTATGATGTTCATATTTTCATTTTATATATTTATATAAACGGATATGGTACAATTAACTATACAGGAACCTTGGTAAAATAAGAATTTTTCATTTTTACGAAATGGACATGGAACAAACCAATACTCAGCCGACGATATATTTACGAAAATCCTCAACATAGACGTCAAAATGATATTTATACGTATGTATTCATTAAGCTTTTTACATTCTAAGTTGAATATTGCTTTCTCTTTTTGGAAATTACAAATCCGATTGGCAGGGTGGATTAGTCCTTATATTACATATTTCAGATAAATCAATATCGATTTCACTACAGCGCCAGCGTATCCACTGAAAGGCCGAGCTAGGAAATTCTGTATAGTCCGCGATTTAAACCCAGAATTTTCGCTCTGTACTCTACCCGTGATCACATCACTCTACGGCTTATACGTTACAAATTACACGAGTAGAATAAATTTTTTCATAAAAATGCTTGATGGTTGTTGTGTAATTGGTTTTAAAACTTATGTTTCTTGGATAAAAGTATTTCCGAAAAACACAGAACGGAAAACTTTTTGGGCTACTAAAGTAACCATGGAAACTGTAAAAACCGTGGCGACGAACTACACATCGGCCACACTCTTTTATATAATATAATATGTACCTACTCTAGTCGAGACTGTCTAAATTTCAGTTGCCGTTTACAATGAGTCGTAGATTGGTCATAATGATTCACTTTGTGATAATTTTATAGTTACCTCAATATATCATATTATGTTAAGCGTTAACTAGCTATTTTCCTAACTTTGATATGTAAAGTTTTAATTTTCATAATTAATTCGAATTACAAGCGGTCTTACTTTTTATCACTAATAATGACTGAATCGTCACTGAAGATAAAAATTTCATCACTATAGGGATAATAAGTAAAATATTTCGTTACGGATGATGAAAATTAAAGTTTTTCGTCACTAGAATATTTATTAGGGTCATACATTTTTATTAATTCTTTATTTCTTATTTAAGAGTATTAGTTTGTTTATTACACTACTAGCTTAATAAAGTAATAAACGCTAACCTTAGATACAAAATTTAAAATTTTCAGGAAGTGGGACTACCATTCTTACTGAAATATTTTCAGATATACATAATATATTATTTATTAAAATGTTGTTACATTATAAGTTTAGTATTACATACGATACATATGAAACTAATTGGACATAACATAATATTGACGTGTTTCTAATTGCGAAAATTAATTCTTTTCTATATTATTACCCAATTCAGAACGGTCACGATCTTGCAGTTATAGCCAGAAAATAGCTCAAACAATACTAAAATTGAATACTAATCTACTTTGCAAGATTCAAAATTAGAAGCATGAAAAATTAGTGAAGACAGATCTCACGCTTGTTTATTTATAAGTTCTGCTAACTTGACAGGTATAAATCAGCTCATCTGGACGCTGGGTCATGTGTTATTCACAACTGTATGACCTGCTTTAGTGTGGGAATCCTCCAATTGAATTTGCTCATTAGAATTTAGATAGAACTAATTTTAACTAAAATAATTTATAGATTAAAAACGTGCCGATTAAATCCACAAATTAGTTTTTTTATATGAACTGATTTAAGTACGGTTTTGTTTTACTTTACAAATTATTGTTTAGATACGTTTAGATACGTATTACACATAGTATAAATTCTATAACTATGCGTGCACTGTTATAAAAATAATCCAAATAAGTTACTAACTGCGCTGCGTGCAGATTAAAATAACTTCTAGTAATAATTATTATTAATAGCGTTACTTTCGAATTTATGTCGATTTTTCTGCTGACTTATACCTCAACACTATATTAAAAATTCCTATTACTAAAAAATTAGCCCAGTCAATAGAGCGAAAAAAATAGCTCCACTTTGCAAAAGGTATAGGAAAGTTCATATTTGGCATGGTTGTTCAGTTAGATAAGTTATATAAAATTCCAAGTTTTCGACCTTAAGGGGGTGCCGCTCGCGCCGCCATCTTGGTTTGAAGGGGTGGAAAATCGCTTTTTTGCTATTATCTTGTTACTGGTCTTAGATACGTCAATTAAGGTTATTATAAAAATTGTAGATCGTGCGATTACAGAGTTATAATGCGTAGAAAATGAGCATTTTCTTCAATTTCAAGGTATTGATGGTCATTTTGAAAAACAAGCGGGGTTCATTAAAAAAATGGTTAATTAAATGTACCGCTTCATCTCATTTACTCATATCAGTTGTAAGACCTTGTTCATTAATCTCTTCTTTGCAACTAACAAGGGGACACAACAGTGAGTATGTCGCCAATCAAAATCCCAATTTTTTTGGTGATTCTAGGAGCTAAAATAATTATCACTTTCTTGATTGTTAGTCCATTGGGCTTTAGTTACTGAGTTATGAATTTTTGAAAATCTACATTTTACCATAAGATTACATGGTTTGGATTGTTTTAACATGGTTTGGATTGCTTTAACATGGTTTGGATTGCTTTAACAATCTAATTTAACATTTTAAATTCTATTTAAATCTATTAATTCTATTTAAAAAAAACAAAAATCTATTTAAAATAAATTTAATTTAAAATTTTAAATAAAATCTAAATTAACAATGTAATTTTATGGTAAAACGTAGATTTTCAAAAATTCATAACTCTGTAACTAAAGCCCAATGGACTAAAAATCGAGAAAGTGATAATTATTTTAGCTCCTAGAATCATCAAAAAAATTGAGATTTTGATTGGCGACATACTTACTGTTGTGTCCCCTTGCAAGTGTTGTAGTTTTTCTATGTAAAAACTTTGCATCGTGAGATCTATTAGAAATCTTATCATCCCTTATACAGTGTGTCGCAAAACTCAACGTTGTCCTTTGGAGGACTGATAGACCAGCTTATGGCCGAGTAGAAAATCAAAATATGACCTTAGTAAAAAACCGTTAGTTTTTGAGATATTCGTACTTTCATTATTGTGAAAAGCGACACATTAAAGAGTTATCGTGTGCCACAGGTACGAAATTTTTATTATAAGGTTTTAATTTTGGTTACGTAACCCTGAGTAGCCCTGCTATTGATCACAAATAAAAATAAAACTAATGGTGCCATAGTTTAAAAAAAAAAATGTGTTTGCCCTACTCCTGAATTAATTTTTTTATTGCTAACTTCGACTCTTCATTTTGTAAAAAAAATGTATCACACTAACCTAGTAAGTTATTTTAAAAAATTGCTCGTTTAGTACAGTTTTCGAAATTTTATAACCATTTGCTATATTTTATTTTAGAAAAAAGATATAGCTATTTTACTATAAAATGAGCTCATTGTGAAATTATTACAATAATCAAGAATTCAAATAAAAAGACTATTGTTAAATTAAAGTGACAAGTATTTATTTAAAACTAAAATAAACACTATCAAAACTTAATAAGACAAAAAGAAAATTTTAAATGACCATTAATACTTAGAAATTTACGGAAACGCTCATTTTCAAAGCGTTATAACTCTAAAACTATTAATTTTAGAAAAAAAATTTTAAGGCATAAAATATGCAGAATCGCACGTTCTACAATTTTTATAATAACCTTAATCAACGTATCTAGTAGCGGTAACGAGATAGTGGCAAAAAAGCGATTTTCTACCCCTTCAAACCAAGATGGCGGTGCGAGCGGCACCCCCTTAAGGTCGAAAACTTGTAATTTTATATAATTTACCTAACTAAATAATCATGCCAAATATAAACTTTCCTATATCTGTTGCAAGGTAAAAGTACCTATTGACTGGGCTAAATTACTAAAGAAAACAAAATCAAAATTTTTTGTTTTCACTTTATTTAATAAATAGTTAAAAAATAAAAAAATAGTAAAATTAATAGTTACAATAGTAACTGAATTTCTGGATTTGTTGTGGTAGGTAAGATAAACTCACACGCAATTAGGCTTCTAAATCGGGCTTATTGTTACTATCTCCGGGTTTTAGTTTCACCGCGACGCTGTCACTCCTTTTTTCATTCAATATAAAGTTGTACTGTCTACTCTTTCGAGAAAGATTGAACAAAATTAGTAATAATTATTTTATTAAATCAATTATAATTTTTTTAAATCACTACAAGTTTGAATATGATATAAAATTTATAATAAACCCTTTAGTTTAACTTGGGTAAGTAAGAATCTGTGTTACACTTAAATTAAAAATTTGTATTCAAATTTTTATGCACAGATAATTATTTATTTAGTCCAACTTTTAATTTAACTGTTTTATGATTAATTTCAATTTTAAGAAATTAATTCTCACTTCCTACAGCCTTCTTCTAAGGTGGAGGCTTATCTGTTCGTCACTCTCCAATATTAATGATTACTACGTACGAGGTCGTAATCCACTGATAGTAGATTTTCGTAAAAGCTTAATAAAAAAGATGATTTGGTACTTAAGATAACTCGTTACAAGATTATCTGACATCAATAAAGTAAAAAGATTCGGTTAATATACATATTAGTTTATCTCCAGAGTGGACAAATTCATGTTAAAAATATAAAAATTTCTATTTTTGGAATGGTGTTGAACCAAAAGTTACGAGTTTTACTAAAAAAAAATGACTTATAATTGTTAATTACGTGTAAAAAAAAGATAGAAATGAAACATAAAAGAAAATGATTGTTCAGTCTTGAGTATCATGAGTGAAATTTCATCATGAATGATTAAGTAGTTTTTGAGTTATCCTACGCACGGACTTTAAAAATATAGTTTTGAGATAGTCGCGTCTGAAGTTTTCGGTGTTGATAAAAGTTTCATAATAATTTTTTTTACTTATATTGAGTGATCGATCCCAAGACAATATTAGGTACCCTCCGCAGCAGTTTGAGCATCCAAAGATTTTTTTCTGTTGTCTAAGACAAATTTTTTCTTCCTTAGTACTTTGTAACGCCATACGGTTGGCATTCAGTACATGAACCTGGTCTTCTTTTCGGGCATATTCGTGTGCAGAATGGCCGAGATTGACTCTCATAGAATATAAAATAACTAAGTGAGCACTGGTACTTTCATTGATTGGCAAATTAGACTATACTATAGTGATGTGAATTACTTCTACTTTCGTGTAACAGTGACAAATTGTTACTCTCATTAGCTTGTATCTTTGAGAGTTTTACTCCGATCGACTTTAAACTTTCACATAATATTTCTGAGATGTTGTGTTTTCATATAAAAAAAAGTAAAAAAGATCAAGTTTTTTTAAACCTTTTTTCTAACCAAGGATAAATGAAGCTGGTAGCGGGACAGATATTTTAATGCAAAGATCAAAGCTGGTAAACATGAAAAAAAACCCTTTTTGTAAATCGGCCATTTTTCACGATGGGCATGTCCTAGAGAATCTAGCTTAGGCTAAAATGCTTCCTAATAGATAGTACTATCATACAATTTAAAAAGGAAATATTTTCAGTTACTTTGTAATCTTGAAAACAGCGGATGAATATCGTATAGTTTTTTAGGTTAGATTTTTGCAAAATATTTTGCATCAACGTATGTCATCAACGTCTCAAGTATCCCAAATATATTCGTCTAATACACGAATATTTTATGTATGGTATGTAAAGGGTATATGATATACGTTTATTAGATATACCAAAATTAGACGTAGACCAACAATATCCCAAATATCCCATAAATATACGTCTATTATACGATGGGGTGTTGCTTGGGATATCTCTTTGAATTCTTAGTAATTCTAAATTCCGAAAATAATTCCATTATTTTCAGATATTTGAAGGTTATGTGTTTGGATAGAATAATTTGGTGTTAAACTAGTAGTGCAAGTACCTTCGAGGGGTTGACCCGGGTATTTAGTACTGACGCTAAATACAACGAAAAACGTTAAATATTTTAAATCGTTGAAAATCAAAAAAGTTTTTGAACAGCGTACGCTGTAACTTTGGTTGCCTATCTGAAAGTGAATTAAAACAAATGAATACAAGCCAAACCAAAAGAAAAGGTGCAAACACGTACCCATCTGTTAGAGATTTCATCAAACGGAAAAAAGACGAACAAAGCAGTAGTGGAGAAGCGGGTGAATTTGAAGAGGAATCGAGAGTGTTTCAACGAAGTGAAAAAACAAACAAATCACCACCTAGAAGATTTGAAGCAGATGTTCGGGGTGGTAACATGGAGGAGCTCGGTGAAATGATGAGAAATTTGACAGCAGCGGTTAACAATGGTTTTCAAAAGAATAGCCAGGAAACTAAGGAATTGAGAGATGAAATAAGAGCAATGGATTCACGTTTGAATGAGGAGATACAAGAGATAAATCAGGTAAATAGAGGTATGGCGGAGAAAATAAATGACCAAGAGCGAAGGATCGAAATGTTAAACCAAGTGAAAAGATACGAAAAGGATAAAAGGTCAGCAAATGTAGTCATTAAAAATATGCCAATTACGGGAAAAGTAACACAAGAAAAAGTGGAAGAATTTTTGAATGGAGAAATGAAAGTACAAGTAAGAGTCATGAAAGCATTTAATATATATAGGAAAATCTAATGAAAAATCGATCATTGTGGCAAAATTAAGTGACCGCAGACAGAAAATGTTGGTGATAGAGAATAAGAGCAAGCTAAAAGGTACTAAGACATACATAGAGGAAGATCTAACCAAACAAGAGATGGAAATACAAAAAAAGATCTGGGCAATTGCTAAAAACGAAATGAAGGACGGCGGAAAGGTAAAAGTTGGGTACCAGAGAATGTATAAGGGAAATAAAGTATGCGTATGGGATAAGGTTGCTGAAGAACTGCAGCTAAAAGTCGACCCAGAGCAACCTTTAAAAAACTAAAGAAGGATAATGTTGAGGCATCTGGACTTCCCAGTCCACTGGTCTCAGATGAAAATGCTGGGGAAACGAAAACGACTCTGCTAGAAACTGGAATAAACGAGATGATACGTACACGGCAAAATGGGAAAAGTAGAAAAAAGGCAATTGGTGGTAATAGGACAATTAAAATTGGTACCTGGAATGTAAGAACGTTGCTGAAGCCCGGAAAGATGAGAGAGGTCGCTAAAGAACTGGATAGGAATAAAATAGAAGTTGTTGCTTTGCAAGAAATAAGATGGAAGAGAGAGGGAGAAATTAACGATGAGAAATTTGTGTTTATGTACTTGGGAGAGAGCAAGCAGGGAAGGAATAGAACTCGCTTTATGATTACAAAAAAAATGGAGCAAAAGAATAATGCATTTTAAACCTTTTAATGGTAGATTGTCATATCTTAGAATCAGGATGAAGCCAAACAATCTCTCTATAATTAACGCATACGCACCGACGGAAGATAGCAATGAAGAACAGAAGGAACAGTTCTACAACGATACAAAGCCAAGACATGACACAATAATAATTCTAGGTGATTTCAATGCACAAATTGGGGTCGAAAGTTACTTGGAAGGCGTGGCCGGAAAGGAAACAATCCATGAATATACAAATGATAATGGAAACAGACTGTGTTGCCTGGCGGCATGACTTAATATGGTAATAAGTAGCACTAAATTCAAGCATAAAAAACTGCATAAGATAACCTGGAATTGGCCTGTCGGGAGAAGCACCGATGGAAGTCAAATCGACCATGTATTGATAGCAAAACGAAGAGCATCATCAATAAAAAATGTAAGATCGCATAGGGGCGCTAGTGCAGACACCGACCACTTCCTAGTAGTTGCAACAATTAAACAAAAAACAATAATTAATGACACAAAATACGAGACAAGGAAATTGGTGGATGTAGAAAAATTAAATAACGAGAGGTACGCCAAACAATTTGAAGACTTACTAAAAAATGAAATTGAAGAGATGGAATTGGATAGCAACATAAATGAAAAATGGAACAGTCTTGCAGATATTATTAGAAAAAATGCAACACAAGTCCTAGGTTTTAGAAAGAAAAAAAGGTGGAAGGCATGGTTTGATGAAGAATGCGAGAAAACTAATATGAAAAAAAGAGAGTATAACAAATTTTTCATTTGTTACGTTCTACTTTTCATTTTATTTCAAGATATTCCTAAGTCCGATCCTGCATTTTTATTTTCATTTATAATGCAAGCGTTATAAATTGAATGCAGGGATTTTGTTGCAAAGGTTGGTGGGTTGAACTTTGAGTTCCCCGAGAGCGACTCTGAAGCAAGGAGCTTGTTATTTTGTGGTCAACAATTTTGAGTGCCGATATTATTGAATTGGACGAATATAAAGTATTCAGAGGTTATAATTATCGTGCCAAGTTCGTGTGTGACTACTTGTCCATCTGTCGCTCGGCTACTGTGTGTTTTGACGACACATGATCAAAACATCTGGGGACTGTTTTTTTTTCTTGTTGCGCAAATTACTACGCAATTCTTGATTTGAGGCGCATACTGGCGATCCTTTTTGATCGCACACGAAGAACTACGTTTCGGCGTTGTGTTGACCAACCGAAAAACACAGCCATCACCAACTTCATCTTTTGTTGGAAAATAGATTTTTTGGAAATCTTCTTATCTTTTGGATGGTCCCGTCTATCAGCCCACATCAACGTCTCTCACTGGTCCAGCAGCGTTCGATATCTACGAGAGGCAAGACAAAATGTCACGGTGAACCGTCTCTAATGCGCACGTGAAAACTGTTATGAAAAGTTGTTTACATTCGAAGATTTTGACAGTTCAATATTAGTAGTCAAATTTTAATCTAAATTTTGATCTTTTTTAAACTTCTTTATTCTTACAGGCGCAATGTAAATAAAGGAAGTTTAAAATAGTGGCTTTTTAAAAAGACAAGACAAAGATGCCACGGTGAACCGTCTCCTACTAATATTGACTACTAATATTGAACTGTCAAAATCTTCGAATGTAAACAACTTTGAATTCAAGTTTAAGACTTGCGCATTAGTGACCGCTCGTAAGAATGTAAAAGTGATAAAAGTTCAAACAGTTTTCACATGCGCATTAGAGACGGTTCACCGTGACATTTTGTCTTGTCTATCTACGAGCAGTGTTGTTAGTGTTTACTGGTCAGGTGCTACTTGTTTATTTGAAGCAAGGTCTCCAACTATCATCTTTAGAGCCACACGTTAGGAAGCGATTTGAAAGAAGCTTATGTCACCTTGCAGTTTGTAAACTTACCAAGCGCTGAAGTAAGTAATTTTTTATCTTTCTTATTTGTCTTTACTGACGTGTATTGTGAGCTATATTTTTTATATTGGTGTAACCATTAGCGGTTACTATTGAGGTGAGACTTGTTCATAGTATTTCATGAACACCTTTTGACAGCTTACGCTTGTATTTTTCACATTTATGCTGTGTGTATTGTTTTACGCAGCAATACGCTGCAATTCTTGGAATAGTGATCACACCCTTAATTATTTTGTCATTAAAAGCACTTTATATTATTCCTGCGTTTTATTGGAGCTTCCCCCAAACTACCTTTATTTTTCAGGATTCACGATCTGGCCTACGCACTCGTTGTGAGCTAGTCTATAACATCGTGGCAAACAAACTGGAGAGGTTCTCTCCGGATTGCAGCAGACTCTGGTCTTTTTTTTGTCAACCCTCTCATTAGGGGTTGAGATTCAGAAGGCAGTTTTTGTTTCAAGAGGCAAAACTCAAATGGTTGGCAACAAACAATCAAGTAGACCTGGATGAGTACAAAAAGGAACGAGCAGAAGCATGCAAATTATATAATGAAAAGAAAAATTTATGGATGGAACAGAGAATGAGAAAAATAGAAGAAAGCAATGCACATAACAACGCACGTAAATTTTATAAACAAATTAAAAATATGAACAAGACATATGGTGTGAGGGTACGAGGAATGAAGAATAAAGAAAGCAGCCTGGTGATGGGAGAAGAAGAAATAAAAAAAGTTTGGCAGAACTACTTCCAGAAACTTCTAAACACACAAGATTAAATGGAAATGGATAACTCTGCAAACCCAGGAAATAATGAAGAAGTACCTGAACCGACACTTGAAGAAATATCTGTAGCAGTAAAGAAATTAAAAAATTGTAAAGCACCTGGAAGAGACGAAATAACAACGGAATTTATAAAGAAAAGTGGAGAAAAACTGTTTTCTGAAATACACGAATTAATAAAAAACATATGGGCACAGGAACAAAAGCCGAAGAAATGGAGTGAAGGAGTTATAGTAACACTGAAAAAGAAAGGTGATATCGAGAACTGCCATAACTATCGTGGCATAACTCTACTGAACACAGCATACAAAGTATTATCGTCAGTGATACACAGTCGCCTTGAGGAGTATGCAAACAACATTATAGGAAGCTACCAGTATGGCTTCAAAAAGGGCAAATCAACGGTAGACGCACTACACATACTAAAACAGGTCATGGAGAAAAGTTACGAATATGACATAGATTTGTATATACGAGTACTTTTTATAGATTACAAACAAGCCTTCGATAAAGTCAGTAGAAAACAACTAATTAACATCTTAAAAGAATTTGGAGTACCACATAAGATTATAAGGCTAATAAAGATGACACTCACAGGGACTTCGGCTACTGTAAGGACGACTGAAGGGGAAACCAATAGTTTCGAAGTGAATTGCGGAGTAAAGCAGGGTGATGCGTTGTCGGAGATCTTGTTCAACTTTGTTATAGAAAAAATAATCAGAAGCACCTAATGTGAAAGTACGATCATAAGTAGAGAAGCACAGTTGCTAGCATATGCCGACGATGTGGTAATTATGTCAAAAACAGAGAGTGCGATAAAGAACTTATTTAGAATAATAAAAACGAAATCGAGCAAGGTGGGACTGATCATAAATGAGAAAAAGTCGAAATATATGATATGTACGAGAAGACACGATGACAATGTGAATAAGTTAAATATAGATGACGTCACTATCAAAAGGGTCGAAAACTTCAAATATTTGGGTATACAGATAAATAGTAAGAATGAGAGAAGCGCGAAAATAAAGTCATAACTGTTGGCTGGAAATAATAAGACCAGTCCTCACCTACGCAGCAGAAACAATGTGTTTCAATCAAAAGGAGGAAGAACAATTGCGAATATTTGAAAGAAAAGTATTAAGAACTATACTTGGTCTCAAACAAATAAACGGGGAAATCAGAGCGCGTATGAACTTTGAACTTCTTAACGAGATGGGAGGAGAGGATATCGAAAATTATATCAAAGCGCAACAAATTAAATGGCTTGGTCATATAATGAGAAGAGATGATGAGGAAGAGATAAAGCTGTTAACAATGTGGAAGCCTTCTGAGACACAAGCAAGAGGAAGACCTAGGATGCGTTGGTGGGACGGAGTCACGGCTGACCTCGAAACGATGGGAATACGCGGATGGAGAAGGATGATTGCAGACAGAAAGATGTGGAAAGAAATTGTCAATGCCAGCAAGACACACAGAAGCCTATAATATAATAGATTGTGTACATGATTAGTTTAAGAAAGTAATGTTATAACACGAGGCCTAATCCACCTCAAATTCTGGATTTTGAAAGTTCTTGTAACAGCTATATTCTATTAGAATGTAAAGCTATTAAATAAAAATAAAATAAATAAATAAATACCTACCACATAATCACAATGCAAATGCTTGTAAATAGAAGTCTATGATATATTATATTTAGGGTAAACTGGTAAAATATCGGTTATTGGTAATTTCGGATGTCAAGTTTCTCCCAACCTTAGATTATTTAAACTTTATAGATACCCCTTGACGTTCAGCAGTAAAACAAACATAACTCCAGCGTTGAAACTTATGATGATAAATGAAACTATAAGCATGAGCTTAAGTGAAGAAAATCGTTTATTTTAATTAAAAAACACTTAAATCTTGATATTTGACTGAAAAACTCACAATAATTTTATCCACCACTGGAGATAGTGATAGAGATATGAAGATATCCGCTCAATTTTTTTTATTTAAAAGAACAAAACTTTGTTTAAATGTCCGCCGCGGCTTTAGTTGGTGGGACGTATTCGGAAAGTCCAATTTTCTATGACTAGTTACACTATCACTAAACATTCGTGATAATGAGCAATTCATAATTATTGTTAGTTGAAAAGCATTAGAGATTAACGAAAGCTGACAATTAATATTGAACTGTCAAAATCTCCAAATGTAAACAAATTTGAATTAAAGTTTAAAACTTGCGCATTAGAGACTAACGGGAGCACAAAAGAGAACCGTCCGACGGGACTCTAAACACGGCGTAAAAAGTAATATCGGACTTGCAAAGAACTTTTAAAAAAAATAAAGAGCGCAAAAGTTAACAGCTGCTAAGAAAAAGCTGAAAAAATATCAACAAATTGGTCAGAAACCTTCTAAAAATGCGCCTGAAAACGAAGAAAATTTAATTGCATTTGAAAACTTGAGCAATTCTACTCAGTGTGCCTTCGGAGAATGTCGACAAACCTTCACCGTTTCACTACTTTAATGAAAATCCCACAAGTGTTACGCATCCAGAAACAAACAATTTCTTCGATAGTTTACAATAAAACACAAATAACCTAATAGGACTTTTAAATTCTGATGTAAATAAGGTGGAGAAAGTCAAGGAAAACAGTAATTTAACTGTGATAAACGACGTTTCGAGAGAACCTAACGAAAATAAATAAAATGAACTTTCAAATAACAAAAAGGATTAAAGTGAGGTGAATGTTATTGCCCAGAAATGTGCCTAAATGAAATTAAAACACTTCCATTAAAATGTGAAAACTTAGTGCAATCCTCGCAACCCTCAACGGCAAACAGTGAGTTAGATTCGAAAAAGAAAAAAAGCTTAAAAATTCATAACCAACAGTTAACTGCCTTTTTGGATCTGGAGCATTTAAAGTAAAAAAATTTACAAGTGCAATTGGAGGAATATGTAAATAAGGTTGTTAGTTTGGAAAATGAACTGCGTCAAAATAAGCTTGAGTCGGAAAACCGACGGAATCGTGAGTTAGGTCATTTGCAGGAGCACCTACAGTATCATACTCAAACGTTTGGAATTCTAGTCGCAGAAAAAACTGAACTGATGGCTTCATTGTCTCAAAGTCAGTTAACAGTGAAGCAAAAAATTATTGATTGTGAAGAACTGCAAGGCCATTTGAAAACTTCTCGTTCACGTGTAGTTGATTTAGAGAAGTAGCTGCAAATTATTAATTCAGGGATAGATAATTTTCAAAAATATTATAACTGCAAGGAAGAAAATGGCAAAATTGTCAAAGAATTGCAGGATCTCTTAGAAAAGAAAGATGAAATATCACAAGAATTATTAGACAAGAGAAAAACTGAATATTATTTGCTAATTTTATTGTTGGTTACCATAAAATAATAATGATATTAAGGGTGACTTGTATAGTCCAAGTTTAAAATTTTAAACTGCAGATTAACCAATCACAATAGTCAAAATCCGAGTTTAAACCATAGTTACCGGTTAAACTTGGACTATACAAGTCACCCTACAGCTTTAAGGAGGTTGGGTCGCGGAAGCAAAGTATTAAGAAATCTTTCAAACTTTGAATATAAGTCATTAAATGTATAATACACACGCTGTTAAAATTTTTAGACGATTTACCACGTCCAATAAAAGATAATTGCATTTAAAAATGACATTTTTTGTACATGTAGCATGGGAGAAGAGTGGGAAAATGACAGGTTTTTTAATTTTTTTCTTTGAAGGAGTACCTATTACCATTCTGACAAAAAACTAGTATATTGAAAAAATATATATTTTGAACAATTTAGAAAACAAATGAAAATTATTTACCATGTAATTTTAATAAAATATTAAAAATAATTCTGTATTTAGAGGAATATTTTTAGTGGAAGGGGTATAAAATAGAGCCAAGCGGTGTGAATACAATAGAGTGGTACAGTACAGTAGGGTGAGGGGTAGACTACCTTTAAAACACTTTATTAACTATCTTTGTTCCGCAGGTACGTATAATATGGGTAGTAAGCAGGTAGTAAGCCATAACTTTTTAACTGGACTGTAGGGAAAGAACTACCTTAATTATATCGCGTTACTATCAATTACATACATCCGTCATCAAAACAAATTTTCAACGAGTAAATAATTTAACATTTTAAAATAATAATGCAGTACCGAGGTGTACTCATTTCACAAGTTCAACTTAGCGACGAGTGGTGGCGTTTAGTTAATGTAAATTGTCTTATAGACAATATACTTTAAGACTATCAGTTGTTTGCGGTTTATTTGCATAGACCTGCAATTTAAGATAGCCCCAAATAAAGGGACAGAGTCTAAAGGCATTAAAGTTTAAAAGAAAAATCTTTTAGGTTTTTCCTAACACATGGTTTTGGATTTTAAGACCTATATTGTTTATTTAATTACCGTTCAAATGACAATACTTTGTAACTGATGAATACTATATTGTTTTTATTATTCTGATGAAGGTATTAGTTCCAAAAGCACAATAAAAAATTGGAGATGTGGCCTTCACATGACTACCATACATTAATGTTATGATTTTAGCATAGCATAGCATCACATTGTGAACAGAGTTTGTTTGGAGGCAAAGCCTCCATTACCTCTTTCAACATCTGAGAACATCGCGTGGATGGTTAGAGTATGATATACTAAGCGAGCATAGAGCCTTGTCGCACTTCAAAGTATAGTGTTGACCCGCGCGAGGCGATAATCAACCTTTGATGAATGAGTAAATTTCAAGTTTGACGGCAGACTCAACAGAAGCCGCATTGGGATTGTACAGTTGAAAAAGGTTTTCTACCATACATGCCCGCGTGTAGTTCACTTAAGCATTGATCTAGGTCGGTGCCGAGACATTGAGTAAACGCCCCGGCTGTGACCCTGTTATGATTTTTTCTTTCAGTGAGTGGGTTTATCACATTGCACATAACATAACTTGCGACATTATTAGGTGTCGCCCTCTACCGACCATAGTACCAAACATACTCATCGCGTCACTAATTTACTCCCAATCTTATGTTTCCGTAGACCGATTTTAACCAAAATCTAATCAAATCTAAGTTTTAATATAAAAGTACTAAATATAAAATTTGGTTGAGAAATTCCTATTGGTTTGAGCGCTAAAGCGCACACAAAATTAAGTGACATACAGACACACAGACATTTCTTGATGTTTGGTCTTTTTCAACTCGTTTGACCTCAAGGAATGTAAATCCGTGAAAATCTGAAAAAAAAAAATTTTTTGATTACATAATTTTCCCATTCGGTATGGTAAAGTAAAAATATTAATTAATTTGATTTGTACTCAATCTTCATATTACTTAAAATTTAATCTTTATTTAATATCAACGAGTTAATATTATAATATTTTTAAATATTTTAGTGAGTCTTGCGGTGGATACGAAGCGTGTTAGACGTGTTTCAAAGTGCTCCGTTATCGTGAAGACTGATAATTGACTATATTCAATTCGTAGAAATATTTACTATAAAATATTTAATATTTTAACAATTAACAACCTAATTAAAAGTTCTTTCATCTTAAATATTAAGTTTTGCTAGTCATTTTAGCCGTACCTCGGACGGCTATAGCAAGACATGACACCAAACATCAAACATAACCTAGCCACTGCTACAAATCAATCAAATTCAGCTCAAAATCAGTTGCAAACAAATAACTTGCAAATTAATTTAGACAATATGGAAGTAAAAGTGACCAATGACCATCCATGGCAAGTAGTAGCCAATAACAAAAGAAAGCGAGTTAGCAGACCAGACACAGAATTACCTCCATTAGAACTATCAAAAAGGTATTTACCTCTTGCAAATCTAAGTGATAATAATTTAAATAATAATTCAGATATAATTAATAAAGAACAAATACAACAACCAAAAATTGATAAGCCACCGCCTATATTTGTGCACGGAGTAATTATCTACCGGGAAATGGTTAAAAATTTTACTGCCGTATTGGAGGAGGAGCAAATCATAACAAAAGCATTAACAAATAATGTCATTAAAGTTAATGTAAGAACTACAGACAACTTTAGAAAATTAATAAAGCACATGAAAGATGCAAATATTATTCATCACACTTACCAGCTTAAAGAAGAACGAGCATATAGAGTAGTAATAAGACATCTACATCAATCAACGCCCATTGAAGAAATCCAAGATGAATTGGAAAGTAAAGGCTTTAAAATAAGGAACATTGTAAATGTCAAACATCGTTCAACGAAGGAGTCGTTAACATTATTTTTTGTAGATCTCGAACCAGCAGAGAATAATAAAAGTATTTACGACTTAAAATACCTGCAAAATAGAGCAATTAGGGTTGAACCACCTTGCAGAAACACTGACATAGCCCAGTGTACAAGATGCCAGATGTTCAACCACACTAAAACTTATTGCAATCGTCCCTATGCATGTGTAAAATGTGGTGGAGCACATGACACAAAAACTTGTAAAAAGCCAAACAATACAAAAGCTACTTGCTACCTTTGTAACAGAGATCACCCCGCAAGCTATAAGGGCTGTCAGGTATATAGAGAATTGCAAAACAAATTTAACAAAAACCAACATCAACAGAAGAATGATCAAACCTCATCTTCCTTCCACAATGCCAGTCCAAGTGAACCAATTAGAACAAATAAACCCACGACTTCGCAAACCTACTACAACTCAAATAACCAACGAACTTATTCAGAAGCACTAAGAAACAAATCAAGTGATACAATAAGCCACCCTGAAGATATCTCGTTATTAAAATTTCTTAACGAATTTAGAGAAATGTTTTAACAACTCATGCAACAAAACAACATGATGATAAATTTACTAAACACAGTCATACTAAAACTGATACGTTAATGGCAAACTGTTTACGAATCTAACGATTCCAATCATACAACGATTCCAATCAAAGGCCCTCCGTATGATGGTAGATGCACCATGGTACATTTCTAACGAAACCCTCCACACTGACCTACGCATTAATTACATTCAAGAAGAAATTAAAAAACGGGCAGAAAAACATGACCTAAAACTTCACGATCATCCTAATCCTAGTACGGCTCGACTCCTAGAGGATAACATATTCAGACGTCTTAGAAGAAAATGGCCTTGTAATCTACTGCCATAAATTATTTTTGTATACGGGTACTGCCGATGGGCCGACAACAGCCAACAAATTAACTTATAGAATATTTTGTATTTATTCTGATTGTTAATTAGCATTAGTTACAATAAAAAAAAAAATATTTTAGTACAGATTATGTACTTTTATAATGCACTCTGGACAATTAACTGATACAATAAATATGCAATTTTAACTTATGGACTTATGGTACATTGAAATAAGGTAGGTGTTTAAACCTTGCAATATCTTTAGTGTTCCATATTTTCTTTATAACGTTTTTCTACACTTTTTTATATCAAATTGTAAAGACTGCAGTAAGAAAAATTATTTGCACAATATCATTATAATTTATCAATGGACGAATACGTAAAAATATTTTAAATATCATTTTTTATTAACTTACTTTTGGAAGATCTGCCAAACCATTTAAATAGACACAAGAAGCCAATACGGCTAGTGAAGAAATTCTGATTTCACCGCAAGTTTTGATGCCATATGATCCAATGCTATCTATCACTTATAATATATTGTCGTTTTATTAATTGATTTATTTTAATGAATCGATCTAATATTAAATTTTTGCTCATTTTGTTTATAAAATTTTTGTATTTACTTACAATCGAAACAGATAATTTTATATTTGTGTACGGATTTTCGCCTATACAAGGTTTCTTTACTCTGGAAACTACATTAACATCGTAGTACTTAAGGGGAGAGTAAGGTTAATTAGTAAGAAAAAAAGCATGTTTTTGTAAATTTTTTGTGACGACACAGTTAAAATCTCTTTATTAAAACCAATAGCACATTAAAGTATGATATTTGAACAATGTTGTATAAAATTTTCACAAAGAAATATTAAAAAATACGGAAGCCACGGCAGTGGAGTGATGTGATCGCTGGTTACGTTACGAGCGGAAATTCTGAGTTCAAATCTCGGACGCATCAGAATTTCTTAGCTCAGCTTTCCAGTGGACATTCTCACTCCGTGGTGAACTAAAAAACCAACCAACCAAAAAACCGACCAACCAAAATACCCAATCCAAATGAAAAAACATAAACAAACAAAAATACTGAACAAATTAAAAATTAACATTTAAAAGTGCTAATAACCCAGTAGTTGATGCACGTTAAACTGCAAATAAAAAAATAAAAAAATACGGCAATGGCAGCAATTATTCGGACGTGTCTCGGAAAAAAGTAGAATTGCGGTGCCCCTCATAACTTGGTGCTGGATCATTTGAAATCAAAAAATCAAAGTTCATTTGTTAGATAATAGTTTTCCCTAGGTAACGCTTGGAGGGTTTTTCAAAATTTTAATTTTTCACTTTTTTGGAACACTGAAGAGAAAAACGTGATTTTTCGTAAAAAAAATCGGCTAATTTGTTATTGTAAATTAAAAATTATTAACAAATTAAAAAAAGAACTCTCCAGCGTTACCTCATAAATTATGTACAGAAATAGTGTTCAATATTTCAAAAGGATCGGTGCAGTAGTTTTGAAGTTATGAGGGGCACGCAATTATCTACTTTTACGTCCGAATAATTGCTGCCATTGCCGTATTTTTTAATATTTCTTTGTGAAAATTTTATACAACATTCTTCAAATGTGATAATTTAATATGCTGTTGGTTTTAATAAAGAGATTTTAACTGTGTCGTCACAAAAAATTCACAAAAGCATGCCTTTTTTTCTTACGAATTAATCTTAGCCTCCCCTTAATGAAAGTTCTGCAAATAAAATTTGGATTACCAATTGGCTGCAGCGGGTGAAAAAGGGGTTAAGTTATTTTTTTAGAAACTGGTTATTAATAATTATTATACCAATTATTATATATAAATAATAATTATTATACCAATGCAAAGGTAAACGCTTACAGGTTCCAAAAATGACAAAATCCCATTTTCGAATAAAATAACTTAACCCCTTTTTCACCCGCTGCAGCGAATTTAGGAACATATGCTAAAACAAACTTGCTAAAACAAACATTTGCTTTAGCAAGGCACATTTTAAAAATTTTATTATCTTGTAAGTGTAGGGAATTATTTGTATGATAGGTACACACCTAAAAAGATAATGAAATTTAAAGTTCTTTTACTAGAAATGTGATGGATGAACGTTAGGGAGTTTTTAAATTTTGAAGTTAGAAAATGAGATAAAAGAACTCCCGGCGATAGACATATTGAAAGCGGAAGGAAAAATGCCGGTTTTGCATAATTATTAAATCTTATTGCGAATTTACTGAGAAAATTATTATATTGGATATTTCCACGCGTGTATTAAACTGTCCATAAGAGCCGTCGAATTATCAAAGTTTGCTAGCGGATAAATTACGATAGGCGGCGCATTTGCGGATAAACCACGAACTAAGGAAGGCATCAAAATGCAACTGGCTATTTTTTGCGGATATTTTTTTGTTTACCTTTTTCAATTGTTTATTCTCGTTGACAGTTCAATAAATTTTCAAAGTTTTAAATACTTTTTGTATTATTAACAATTTCGTCGTTCACTATTGGAATTATCTTATCAAATACAACTCGAGCTTTGATTTTAATCCTGATAATTTTTAATTTCTAATCACTCAGACGTGCTTTTAAAATTTAGCTCGAGAAAATTTAATCTGGCTCATAATCACTCAAGCGACCTCGCTGCGCTCGATCGCTTTCGTGATTATGGATGATCAAATTTTTTCTCGATAAATTGTTAATCACGTCTTCGTTGAAATTAAAAATTATCCGGATAAAATCAAAGCTCTTGTTGTATTGCTTATGATGATAATTCTACGATAATTGGAAAAGTGCATAGAATATTATCACTAGAGTATTATTTGAATTTGATTTTTGAATCAAATTAATAATTATTAATCAAATTAAAAAACAAAATAACAACAACAAAAATACTTACTTTTACACTAAAAAATACAATGTACTCTGTTGTACACGCATAATAAACTCGGAGCGACACAGAACACTAAGACCAAAAATGTTCCTATCAAAAAGATACGTATTTTTCTCCATGTACGTCCTCCGCTATCTTTATTAGTTTTTGAAATATTTATTAGCGTTGTTTCAAGCGTATCCTGTTTCAATTGTCTCCGGTCTACCTATAGAGAAAGATAACAAGCTTTGTTTGTCTGCTAATTATACTTTTACAAATTTGATTAAATCTTCTGAATTAAAAAGCAAAAATGACAAAAACGTAAAATTTGAAGAATATAATTTTCTTGAAGTAGAGTTGAGCAGAACATAGCGATAATGAAATGTTTTCCCAAACCAACTTGATCACTTTTAATGTCACTTCTTTTGAAAAATATCTATTAACTTTGGAATCAAATAAACTTATTTAGTAACACTATTAGTAAAGAAAGTTTAAAATGCGTAGTAAAGGTTATAATTATACAGGTTTTAACATAAATATTCAATTTTAAATCTAGGAATATCTATATAAAAACATTAGATGTTTCTGGTTATCCAGATTGCAAATAAGAATTTCAAAGAGCAATTTTATGTATACGCACCCAAAAAATCCGTGCTTACCATGTTACGGGCTAATCCCGCCAAGCTGCATCTACCCTCGCCCGCAACAAACGTCAATGCCTTTCAGCTCAAGTCGGCGATGGGAGTGGTCAAGATGATACGGTAATAAGATAGACACGTACGTGTATTTGTTTGGGAGTTTGTAATCAACATCTTGAAGAGAGAAGAGCAACTATAATGAGTATTTTATGTAATACAGTGGGGCCCGCTTAATGTGATCGCGGTTAATGTTATCATTCGGATATTGTTATCACTTTTGCCAGGAACGGAACGGACATATATTATTACACACAAAAAACATCGCCTATAGTTATCATATTTCGGTTAATCTTATCATATTAGTCTTAAGATTATTTTCTCCCACGAGCAAAAGAGTTGATTTTCAGTTACAAGCATTTTTTTTATATTGTGCATACCACCCACATAATATAAAGTCAGGTGTTAACAAGAAAATCAACGTCACACATGTGATATCACATTACATATTTATGTTTATTATCAATTCCGTCTTTTAAATACATAAATGGACGATAGTTTGTTATTAATGTGTGTTGTAAGATTCAGTCCTACTTGAAAACTTCACAATGAGTGACTATAGTTAAAAAAAAATTAGTTTGAATTTATTATAAAATATATATTATTAATTAATTTTTGTAGATGTACTACATACTAATAAATAACCAATAAAAATTTTTTCCTTTTATTGTTATCAATCGGTTATTGTTATCAAAAACCTCAAGTCCCAATGTGATCACATTAAGCGGGCCCCACTGTATTATCTTTTGTAATCACGTTTAAGATCTTTTAGGTGAGTGATTTTGCTTATTGTAGTTGTTTTTGATTTAGCTTTTGACACCACGATACTTGGTGTGTGTTGTTCTAGACACCTGTGGTGCCAGCCACATTTTTATTTAACCCAAGTGTTCTCTTGTGCTTTTTTATAATGTTTATTTTGTTTTACTACTTCGAGAAGCAATTAATACAACCCATCACCCAGCCGCCGAATTATCATTGAGCTAGTTTTTAACATCAGGGTCTTCGCTCATCAAATTTTACCAGTTTACTGGGTGTGCGGAGAATTCTCTTTTTGAAGGGAATTTTTCTTACAATACCTTACTGAGAGAACTCAGCAAGTGGCTCATTCAAAGAATGATAAATACTTAAATTTACTCTAAGTGAAACGAATTCGTGAAAAAGACTACCTTAGTCTAAATACAAAAGTACTACAACGTAATACGGAAGTAATGTAAAATTACTCGAGCCTACTGGCTTATTTAAAATGGTTTTGTCCTAAAATAGACATAAAAACGTGACTTACTAAACAAACTAAGATTACGTCACGATAGCTCCACGACGCCATAAGTTTAGGATGACAATCAACGCACGATTGTATACTTCAAAACGTGATAAGCGTAACACTATCAACAGTAGTAAACGATAAACTTAATTCTACTTACAAGTGGTGTCTTCATAATTCAGTAGCTGATGACTCATCTCTGACTAAACGGAATCTTCAATATACGGTAGTGACGTAATGTGGCAGGAGGACAGGTGAGTGACTCCAATACAAATTCCCACATTAAGGTATCTGGTAATATCCGACTTCTTGTCGTAAGGGATGTATGGTACACTTTAGAGGAACCCGTAATTGACTTCCCACAAAATCTTCCAAGGCAATAATAATAATGTACGATACGGGACGATAGATAAAAGATTGGAATATCCTTGCATAAGCGTGACGAAATGGTTGAAGAAGTTCCCAAACGATAACTTCAAAATAATTAACACCAGATGACTAACTGTAATTGACACAAGACGATATACAAAATTTTACGAAAGTTTATAAGCTTAACGGAACTAGAACTGTAACTGCAACACGTCCTCTGGGGAATCCGAGTCCCCAGCGATGATTCACAATGATCACATTTTTAACAACGGTACTTAAAATGGTGGTATTCTAACTGAAACGTACTAACGAGACTCTCAAGTTGAAGCGATGCTTGTAGCATCGAGTCCTTTCCATAACCGAAGAATTGGAGTGGGACATACGTCCTGACTCTATTGACACCGTCGTAATAATTCCCTATGCAAACTGAGCTCAAGGAACGGTATAAAAATATAATTTTACTTTAAAAAGTCGGATGAAGTTGAACTAACAGAAAAGCGAAAACGAAACAGTCGCATGATGTTTTGGCCTTTTACCAAACGCTCTAAACATGTGGTCGAGTCGAGCGCGATTGAACTTTGATATTTGAAAGAATGCAGAATAACATCAACAACTCTTGACATGAATATGCAAGTTAGAACTCGAGACAGAATAAAGTTTGGTGCGAGGATGGAAGCAAGTTTTGACCGAGATCGAATAAATGAACGGAATAAATATCGAAATAATTAACAAAAGTCACTACCCTGTAATCTAATATTACAACCAGCTAGAAAAATAAACTTTAAATCAAGAATAAATGTAATGAAAATTGGCCCAATCATTAGACGTTCTTAAAATAAAGAAGACCTAAGAATGTCGTACTTAATTTTTATATAAGAATGTGAAAAATGAATGAAAAAAAGCTTCTGTCACTTTTTCGAATCTGTAAAAGAATTTTATATTTTTTAAATCCTTTGATTAGTTATCGATTGATTAACTTTATCTATTTGATAAATTTAACCGTTCGATAAATATTTAACAGAGCGATAAAGTTAAAAATCAAAGTTATCAGTTGGTTAGAGTTAACCGAGATTTAAAAATCTATCTGCCCTTTATAAGCTCGGCTCCTAGATTTAAAAAGTTCTTAATTATTAATAAGTAAAAAATTAAAAGAAATTTAATTGCTATAATTATTTATTTTTATTTTAGATAATAATTACGTGCAGATACATATTTTTATAATTAATCATAATTTACATAATGCCCATTATCCATTTGTTTGCCATCTATGCCTTATCTGAAACAACAGAATGAAGAAGTTAACCTATTCCTACCTAATCAACGCTGAAAGTTGTAATATATTATATTACATTATATTCTATTTATGATAAGGTATAAGGGGGTAATAAGGCACATCATATATAATAAGGCCCACTGCAATATTTATAACAAAAAATAAATTTTAAATGTATCTAGTGACATACATATTGTCGTGTTCTGACGAACAACTCTTTAAGTCCCGTAGCTGTTTTAGTCGGAGTTTTGCACTTATAGACTCTCCCAGATAGTAAGTTCCAAAATTATTCTCAAACAATCCACAATTAAATGAAACAAATTTATCAGGGATGAATTATAATTTAATTTGACGAAAGTTGAATTCATTATTAAAATTATAATCAAATGAGACGAAATCTTTGTTTAAACTTATTGACACATTCAAAATTTCAAAAATCATGAAAAATTATTCTACAAAATTTACACATTTAAACTTCAAATTATTATCTCCAATTTGTAAAATAATTAAACGTTTTAACATAATCAAAACGAACATCTGTAATAAATTTGTGTACAAAAATAAAAAATTGTTTTATTTTCAAATGTTGGCGCCACATATGATAGTTCAAATGGTTGGTAGCCTTAAAATACCCGGTTGTCATATGATAGTGACTACTGAATGCGTAAAAACTATGCGGAAAAGTTAAGCACATAAATTTAAACTTCGCAATCAAATAACACGAATTAATTATTATAATTGTTCCACTAGTGTGTTTAATTAATTAAGTTGTGAAAATCTGATCATAAGTGCGACTTGAAATGCAAATTTAACAACGTCAAATGTGGTTAACCTCAAAAAAATTCTGATGCATTGTGACAAAATAACGAAAAAGTATGAATAAACACTTCAAATAGTATTTACCAAGACGATGACTTGAATAATAGAAGGTTGACTCTCGAATTTCTTGCATCTACGAATTGACAGAATGTAAAACCTCGTGTCATGACTGGTAAGTAAATTTTCCAAATCTTCAAAATTTCACAATAGACTCCATAACACTCTTCTTTCATGGCACTCACAATCAAACAAAATTCTAGTTGCTCACAATCATAGCAAATTAATTACCAATTTGTAATTTTTCCAGACACTATAAAAATTTCAATGCGAGGTCGTTGAGTCTACGACTTCCCACTTACACTTCTCTCCAGCAACTCTCTTCTCCAATCTCATTTCTTGTTCATTCTGCTTTAGAAAAATCGTGTCGAATGCCCATTGGTCGATTCTCCAGTCAAATTTGAATTTCTTCATGCCAAATTCAACATTTCAAAGTCACCAAGTTTTAATTTATTGCGAACAACACTTTTAGTTTAAAACACCGCATCAATGATCGTATGCTACCTTCGCACCACTCCACTTTAAAAGTAAGTAAAACAATTTATGAACAAAAAAAAACAAATTAACCAAATTGTAACGTTTTTCCATTTTTGAAATGTTTAACTTTCAGGTATTTGGACAAAATTCCAACCATAAAATTCCGTCTCTGCATGTACTCATTGGCACACAATTGAAAACAACAGGTTACTACTCATTCGTCTAATTAAATTAAAAGAAAACTTCATAAAATGAAAACTTTAACCAAATGAAAATTTAATTGTGGATAATTTAATATTTGTACTTAATACAATCCATGTCAATATATCTACACCATATATATTACACCAAGGTCCCGACCTGGTAAAATGAGCTTCTTCCGACCGGCAGCGGGTGGCTAGTTATTCTAACTTTGTGAATCTTAGTTTATACAAATGTCCCGCTCTAAGAAAAGCAATACTTTGGTAAGTTGTTAAACCCGTTTAATGTAAACATTTTTTGTTTTGCGTATATGGGGATGATATATTATGACGGCAACAGTATTGCCGTCACCAGATCTGGTTAAGAAAAAAAATGCAACACCAAGACGGAAAGCAATAAATTATAAAGCAATAGAAGCATAACAGGAAATTATTTTAAATGATAATATCGAGTTTCCAATGTGTTCTCAGAAATTGTCCAAAGAGACTACAGCATCCCCAAAACCAATATCTTCTTATGCAGCCGGTAAAAAATGGGAATGTACAGTCTGTTATATGGACTTTGTGGTCAATATGAAAAGATGTGGTTTCTGTGGATTCTGGGTCTATGAAGAATGTGTAGGATTGGTAGCTGATGATGACGATGACTCCTTATGTTCAGATTGTGTGCCGTAAATAGTGTATTATTTAAATTTTTTTATTATTGCAGTGTTTTGTTCATAGAAATAGCATGGGCTTAATTTTCTGCAGTAACAGATTTTAAGGCTCATTGTGGTACTTTTAACTTTCTTAATTTTATCCAAGTTACATTTTTGTTTTTTTAATATTAATTTTTTTATAATAACCTTGTATGTTTATTACCATTTTAAACTAATAATAATTGAACAAATAAGTATAGTTTTTTCGACAAAAAATAGTTTATGTTAAGTGGGCCTTATTACCCCATTGTACCTTATTATTTAGTCATAAGTTACCTATCCTATCCACTTGTTTATCATATACCGTGGTAAAAAATTTTGAAAAAATTCACAAAACTGTTTTTAGTGAGATAGTAAAATATATAAAAATTTCAGACAAATCAAAAGGGGTCGGGTTTAAAAGAGGTCGATTTGATGTGGAATGCCCCATATCTATACTCCCTTCAAAACGAAAAATAATTATATCGCATATAAAAATCAATTGAAATGTTGTTGGTATCACTTGTATTAAGTTACTGTAATACCCATGGGCGTCCATAAGATCATTTTAATACTTTTATATTCTACTTCTTTATTAGCGGTTTTGTTTATATTCATTTTGGATATACGCGTTTAGGCCATATTTTATATTGCAATGATAAAAAAGCTTTTGCGGGAAACCGAAGATTTCCCGCCAAGGTTTCTTTCATATCTCTGCAAAAAATAAAAATTTACCCGCTAGCTCAGTGATGGAGTCATACGTACCAATGATGGATACTTATCAATTGGTGGAAAAATAAAATTCATAAAAATTAATAACAAACAAAATGTAATTCGACGAATAAATCAGTCATCTCATAAACAATTAAACAAAAGATTAGATCTTCTCTGAAGCCTATTATGACTACAGTCAAATTCCTACAGGTCAAATAACCGTGAAAGTGACATTTAATTAAATCAAAACTGTCCTGCACTTTCACAGTTATCGGACGAGACATAAAATTATTTACAAAATCATACAAAATTCAATTCAAAATCCAACATAAAATAATCGCACATTTGTCGTTATAAATGAGATTGTCCACTACGCAACAAATGTATTCGTCGTATGGTCAACAAATTCAACCATGGGCAGATGCGCGGATAAAATAAAAGTTCTGTAATTCTTATAAATCACGAATTTAAAAGATGTAAATTTGTATTTCATAACGTAGGGAAATATTCCAATGCAATTCAATAAAAATAATTGAAAACAAATTTTAAAAATTTTACCATCCATAGGAAGGCATCGTGGCGTTCCAACGTTGAATCGCTTCAAGGCACGCACAAAATCTTTCAACTTCCTTGTTAAAAATACCGCTTGGCTTTTCCAAATTCCACATTCACGGTGGCTATTTTCTCAAAGGTAAAGTTATCACAATTTATTATCAAACCAATCTTCAGTAATTAATCACTTTGCTTCGCATTTATAGCGCCTTCAAATCAGATACGTGTTACGCCTACGGGCGCTAACGCTCAAAAGCCACTCTTGAGCCGTTTTGTGCTTGCTCGACTCGTTTTTCCAAAATTGCACTTCCCCCCTGATGTTGCAATTCTCTACAAATTTTCACTGTTGCGCGGTGCGCATGTCTCTCGTCCACTTCCAAAATTCAACTATTTACAACTCAATTTACAAAAAAAGCAAATACGCTTCACATAAATAAAATTTTCAAAAATAAATCTGTACAAATTAACAATTAAAATCAACTAAAATCATTCCGCATACTTATAGGATTGCCTTCGTGAACCAAGCTGTTCAGCTGAGAAGATCTAATTCTCATCCCTTCAAATGATTTTTTACAAGGGAAAATAATGACACACATTTTGGAATTCCGATGACTGATTTTTGGATTTTTGGATTTGGATTTTATTGTGGAGGGCAAGACAAGCTCGCACGCACTTAGGCCTCTAAAACCGGGCCCATTGTACTACCTCCGATTTCCCAGCAGTGTATGTGGCGCGACTAGGAATAGAACTGCGGTTTTCCGCTTCCTAGCCTGCCAGTATATGCTTAACACCACACTGCTGGTTTCCGATGACTGATTTATTGCATCTTTATCGTCCGGCAAACCAAAAGCAGAAATTAAAATTAAAAACAAATAACCAAGATCCATCTGTTGGGACATACTTCTCAGGGTAGAGTTAGATTTTAAAAAATTCATACATCCTTGTCCTAATCTCATACGAGGAGGTTCAAAACATGACAATATATCATATTACATTACTTTATAGTAAAAAAATTGTTGCCAATACGGTTAAATTTTATTGAGGTGCGTACCTCCCCAGGTAGCACACTATGTTGGCGCAATATTGGTGCAATATTGAAATCAATATTGTCCCAATATCGAGATGTTAAACTTTTTCAATATTGGGGCAATATTGATTTCCAATATTGCCCTAACATATAGTGTGCTACCTAGAACTAAAAGTTTAGAAAAATCTAAATCTGCAAACTGTGTTTTTTGGCTTAGGACTTTTAAATTAAAGACGCTCATGAGTCGATGGTACAATATTTCACCAAGATGTAGTCAATATTGTTATCATATATTGCCCCAATATTGGAAAACAATATTGCACCAATATTGGCTGAATATTGACAGACAATATTGGTCAGCAATATTGGTGCAATATTGCACCAAGATTTAGCCAATATTGGTGCAATATTGATATCATATCTTGCCCCAATATTGGAAAACAATATTGCACCAATATTGGCTAAATATTGCAATATTGCGCCAACATTCTATATTGGCGCTATATTGGGGCAATATTGCCCCAATATTATGTGCTACCTGGGTTTGAAAATTAATTCGAAGCTAAGTCCTGGCTGGTATCACACGCGAAAGATCAGCGAGAGAAAAGTTTGGTAGACTAGGATATTTGTTGCAAAATAAAAGCACGCGACAAACGTCGCTCGAATAACTTTCAAACGATTAGAGCTATGTAGTGTCGCGTCGCGTCGCCTCAATGTGCGGGCTCCCATTTTATTCTATGTGAACTTCTCTAAGCGTCAAAAAACTTGTTGCCTCGTGTGGTGTGGTGTCGCGTCGCCTAAGTGTGCAAGCACCTTTAAAAGCTATATTGCTTAATCACAGGGCGTTGGTCAATTTAAAATTTTTGAAATTATAATTATAACCAATTTATAAATAAATTTATGCACCCAAGAAAATATTAGCGAACAAACCAATCAATCTTACCTACCGTTCTCAAATTACTAAAACTGTTAAAAATGTATTGTTTGAAATAAGAATGCAATGGCATTCTTGTGAGTAACAAGTTCTTAAATTAACCATGTTATGTTTATAATAAGAATAGCACACTATATTTAATAAAATGCACAATGCATTTACATATTAGCTACTTTATAGTAGGTGCCAAACAAATTTGCCGCTGCGTCATAGTTTAAAATGGTATGAATCAAGCTGGAAAAAACTAGTCAAACGAGTGATTTTTAAAATGCATTGTTTCTTTTTATTTTGATATAACTTTCTCTCTTCACCACAACTTGTCATAATGTAAATGTCACTGTCAAAATGGTGCAAGTTAAAAACAAAAATTCAATATTTTTCATTAATTTGCAAATAATTTTTCATTAAAGGAAAGTTTAGTATGAAATTTAAGTTTAATAAACTACAATTTTGTTGCCAAGTATATAATAGAATAATATTTATTAAACAAGTAATAACTTCGGGTAACATTTCAAAATGAACAAAACATAAATATTTAAATTCAACGATTCTGAGGGACTCTTCATAAATGCCTAACTTTCGATGTCGAATGGTTTTAGTGCTTAAAATCAGTTTAAGATAATTATTGGAAATGACGTTATCCATCACTATCACTACTATCACCATCAGAATCTGAATCATTTGATACTGATATAATGAGTTTTTTTACGGTGACATCTAACAGTTTCTACATTTTATACCAATCGGCTATGACCTTATCAGTGTGCTGAATGCAGTTTTACCAAATTGCGGATGTACAATTTTGCAATGCTTCATTGCACATCAAAATTACTTTGTCATCCCCATAACCATCTCTTCCAATATACTTATTATAATAAGTTTTACAATGCGTCCATACAAGTTTAATCGCATTAAACTCTCAGTGGTAAGAGGGTAATCGTAAGACCTCATGTCCATGATTTCGCAACAGTTCATCTACTTCATACCGTTTTTCCTTCTTGTTCAATTTTGCTAATTTTAACAAATCCGCTTTAAATGAACTGTCGCTAAAAGGTATGTTATTTTTAGATAACTATACTGCGATACTACTGCTTTTTTTTTATATTGACGTAGGTTGCTTTTCTACCAGCGTAGAGTGGTAAGATGCATTGTTCATTATTATTAAACTTGGTTCTTCTAAATTGCACATTAGTTTTTCAGTAACCCATTTCATAAGTTCAAAATCAACTGTTGCGATTGAGATTTTGTAGTGCGACCACTTATTGGTATAAACATTTTAAAAGTAACCAAAAGTTGAATATTTAAAATAAAATTAAAAATTTGTCGTTTTAAATTTGAATACGTTTTGACGTTTTAAGTTTATTATTTTAACTTTAAGTTTGAATTTATCCGCACTTGGCGCTGAGATCATTAGATACCAAAAGCATTACGTGACTCAAAATTTTTAGTGCATTACAATGCAGTAACACATTACATTACATTGCGTTTTTGAAAAAGTTGAAAACTTTAGCTACCTTGGTGTCCAAATAAACAACAAAAACGATAGAAAACCAGAAGTAAAAGCGAAAATACAAGCTGGAAATAGAGCATATTACGCAAATAAGGACCTACTGAGGGACAAAGGAATAGCTATAAAAACGAAAATTAAGATTTATAAATCATTGATAAGACCGGTACTGACGTACGCTGCAGAAGTTCTTTGTATGACAGTTAAAGAGGAAGAAGAAATTAGAGTTTTTGAGAGAAAAGTGCTAAGAACGATTCTGGGAAAAAAAATAGAAGAAGGAGAAATACGATCTAGAATGAATTTTGAGCTGCGTGAAGCAATGGGATGAGAAGACATTGTCAAATTCATAAAGGCTCAAAGAATAAAATGGTTAGGTCATGTGATGAGAGGTAGTAGCCAGGAAGTGACAAAGATAGTGACCTTATGGAACCCGATGGTAAATAGACATTTAGGAAACCAAAAAAGAGATGGTGGGATTGTGTGATGGATTACTTGAAAAGTATGGGCATCATTGACTGGATACAACAGATAGATGACAGAAGAAAATGGAGAGCAATCATAAATGAAGCCAAAACCCATCGTAAACTATAACCATACCTAATTTATATATAGTGAGTCAATCTTGTAAAAGGGCTGATCCCCCAAAAAAGATCTTGGAAGTCCAATATGGACAGCTCTATTCTGTAAGGAATGTTATGCTATTAAAATAAAATAAAATAAACAATGCAGTAAACGTTCAGACATACTAATTTTGTTTTTTGTTTGTTTTTATAATGTCCAATATTGGTAACGTATGACTTTTATTAGTTTCGATCAGCAAGACATGCAAATGTTTTCGTACACTTTTAAATAAAGCTGAACGACGTCCTAAATTATATTCAGTAAGTCATTTCTTAATCAGAAATTAGTGACGTAGAGGCACAGATATTTGGCACCGAGCTTATAAGAAATTTGTTCATGAATTAAAAAATTTTATCTGTTTTTTAATTTAAATAACGGATTTTTGATTTACTTCTCAAGCAAATTTCTTTGAGTGCGTTAATAAAACCATTGTTATTTTCTTAATTTTAAGTTAATAACTCTAACGCTTGCCACTTTTTGTTTTGTTTAGGAAGACTGGTGCCCAAATATTTACTTTTTTTCGTAGTTATAGTTACCAAACAATCACCAATCACCTGAATCAGAATTTGAAGAACTGCGTACGCGTGACCAACTCTAGTACTGGACTACGGTGTAATTCCTTAACTTTTCAATGTACTCTTAACATCTTAGATCATAAAATAAAGCAATTTATGTTATAAAATTCATAATTATACACAATTTTAATAAACATATTAAATAAATAAAATTTTCATAAATGAATCAGATTTATAGTACTAACATGCTTCACTAGGATTGTAAAAAGTGCTATAATTAATAATCGTATTATGAATTAAATTTAGTATTTTCGTAGTAAATTAATTTTTGTTCATTATAGTTTGTTTTTCCAAAAATCAAAAATATATTAATTCAGAATCAATATCTTATTTTACAAACCCAGGATCCATTTCTTTTAACCTATAGTATGTTTTTATTTGTAAAATTAAAAAATTATATTGATAAACATAGCAAAGGTCGGCGTCTGTAATTACATGTTGTATTTGCCGGTCATTTAATAATATTTTTCTTTTCTAAACAAAATTTTGGAGCCTTAGTTTGACCTCTACTGTCAAATAAGAAATAGTGAAACTTTATTGAATATTCATCCCCTACGAAATCCCAGAATGACATATGATCATCCAATTATTTACAAATTGCATTTATAGTATTATTTTTACAGTGATTTAAAAATTATTACAAGAACTACTTTGAAATTTTCAACAAGAAATTAATAAATTTTTCGTATTATCGACATAATTAAACTAGTTTATTACCGTCCTTTACAGATACATTTAATGTTTAATAAATAATTAAATATTATAAATAAATGTATCTAATAAAAGTATGAAAGCCGCAAGTTTCAGTTTTTCTGGATACAATAAATAAGAAATTTCAGTACTAAAGGAATTATATAATATACTTTATTTTTAATAATGTACTAAACTTTATATTTTTTAATAAATTGCCGGTAGGTGCACGATTAATTTTGAATTTCAGTTTTAATAGTGTTCACGATAGGAATTAATTTATTTTATAGGAATACTTAATTCGAGAATACTTACGCTTAAAAGCGGTTTTATAAATAATCCTAATACACAGAATCCAGTCGATATTTTATCAATTAGTGTAAGGTGTGCCAGGGTTAAAGGTTGCACGGCCCATAAATACAAGATTTCTCTAACCGGTTCGACCACCTTGTTGTCCCCAATCAATAAAATAAGTATACATATAAGAACATTTTTACAATCATATACTGAAATAAATATTAAAAATTTAGACTTTATATTCCATTGGTATTTTTACTGTATTATGTTTCAAGTTTTTTCTTTTTTTAAATATATACGGTGGTATTCTATCCATGTTTTTATTATCTATTAATGCCAGTAAATTAAAAACTTTGTAAATAAAAATTATGAAGAGTTGATTATTTTATTTTTGTTGTTTTTAAGTGTACCGACAGCATGTAATAAATAATTATGTTAATAAAAGTGCTCGCATAATAATGAAAAACATTTTACAAAAAGCTCACCCACAACCAATTATTCTGTATTAATTTAATCAAAATATTAACAAATCAAAACTTTCAAGAACGCATTCACAAATTGCAAGTTTTTCTATTTTTCTAAAATATTGGATTTTAGCGATTAGGTATAAAAGTTTATTTAAATAAGCCACAATTATACCCTATAAGTTAATTTAAGAATTAAAATTAAATTTCAAATAAAATTATCTAAGTAAAAACATCAAATCATAATTATATCGTCGGTTTAAAATGCAAATTGCCTATAACTCCCAAAAGAAAAATTTTACAAAAAAGCTAGGAAACTTATTTACTTTTCTTGGCTCTCTTGTAAGATTTTTCTTTTGTGAGTTAAGCCATTTGCATCTAGACTGTTGATATGTAATTGTGTATAAGATAATAATATATTCAATTATGCTATATTATTTTATCCGTTAGTTACTATAGTCCCTAGTGTGTCATTACAGCCTTGCAAAATTATAAGTTCCAAAGATTCAAATATTTTTCAGTTTGAACAAAATAAATCATCAGTGTAGCAAAAATAATCTTCGCAAAAAATAAAAATAGTAGAAAATAATTAGGTACACCGTCAAATATTATGTACTCGGAATATACTCTCCGGTAATCGTTCATTAAATTTAATGTATGATGTTACGATACTAATCAATTATGTTTTTGTCGATAATTTAGATATGTTACATTTAAAATATCAGAAATTTAGAAACAAACCTTACCATAAGATGAATCCTTCCGACAAATTCAAATCACATTTAAATTTGTCGCGGCGACATGTCGCTGATGCTGCTAGAAAACTCTACAGGCTCTCTACCCATCTAACTTGGTCTTCCAGATATCCGGCGATCAGTGATCGGTGTTACCTACACATTTTTTAACTTGGTCCTCAAACAAAATAATGAATTGTAGTGAAATTAAAGCATCGTAACTATTTAGGAAACTGTATAAATTTCAGAGTTTTTTTACATTTTCTGAATTAGACTAGACATAACTTATCGTTTTTTTCTAATTTTATTTAAACATTGCTTTAGTTTTCAAAAATGTGAATTATGAAGAAAATACGATATCGGCACCCTTTTTAACATTTTTTAAATTTTTTACATTTGATTGATTTTTTTCTTTAAATATCACTTTATTCCAATCAATTATTTAAAAGAAATTAAAAAGCGAAACAAACTTAATAAACATAGATAGTTACATTGAAAGTAATAATTTCTTTGTATGGGGTATTCAATATACCATATACCTAGGTATATGTACTTACGATTATTTGAAAGTTACCCACACCAGAACTGGCATCGAAATAGACGAAACATCAAAATATGTAGCAGCAGAAATATCTCTGTGAAATGTCTTCGTTGCATGGCAGCATTGTCATGATGATCATGTTGGTTTAATAAAATAATATTATGTTCTTAATATTGAACCGAGTGCGAAGGCCAAGAAGCAGCAAGAAGTACATTGCTCATACTACATACATAACTAATACTAATAGAACAAATAACTAAATGCTATTAAAGGAACAAAAGCTATAGTATAATAATTATTGGTATATGGCCAGTTCATTGTATGAATTAGAGTCACGTTTAAGTGTAGGTCTATTGCTGGTCTACTAAATGACTTTTGTGATATACAATCCTTAGATGCGAGACGTTAACATAAAACTAAAATATTATATGACTTGCCCAGCGGGATATCGGTGAGCTCAAATGCTTAGTTGACCCTGCGTTATATCGCACTAGCTATAAAAATTAAAATTCCATATGTGCTATAAGACACACATAAGATACCTGTTGTGTTTTAGTAGACGAAAGCATCTTGATTAGTTATTTTTGTAAGTTTAGTTACATATTACTGTCATGGTTTTCTATACATCGTAAACAATTGTTTTTACCGTTACTTTGCACGCATAATAAGTAAGAACTTATTAACTACAATAAATTAAAATATATTATTAAATTTTAAAGATATTAAAGATATTTAAAGAAGAAAAATAATAAACATCACTTTAAGGAAAAACATATTAGAATTAAGAATTTCATTTACCATAACTACCTTGTACAATTTTGCAAAATGAGGTCCTTGATGGTTATTCATTTCGCTAAATTTTCAGGTAATTCTTCAATTCGGAATTGCATTTTCTAAATTCATGATTTATTTTATTTATTAACACAAAAGTTGATTTTGATTTGCAGTGAAATCTGAAAGTAATTTTGCATTAAAAAAAATTCAATTTGTTATTAATCTGTCTAATTACGGGATATACGTAAATATATATTTACCAGATCGTTTAGAATAATAATTTTTATCTGCGTTAAAGAAACAGAAAAAACTAAAAGGAAATACTTCACGTAGTAATTCTTCCAATTGTGACAAGTAAGTGTCACTTCATAATCAATCCGGGCTAAGAAATACCTCATATTGAGCGTTATAAAAAGAAAAATCTTTCGTGGCTATAAGTGTGTGTAGCAATACGCTCTTGTTATTTTTGAATTTTATTTTAGTATTTTTAAAGTCCTAACCTGATTTTCTTAATTCAAAAAACTTCAAAAAAATAAATAAATCGATTATTATTATTGAAAGGAGAAAAATCACTTTATGTCCGACTGTATTATAATAGCATGATTACAATATCACTTAGTGGCCATAAGATACCTTTTTATGAGACTAGTCCCTTTTACTTTATTGATAAAGTAAACCGGCCGCCCGCCAATGTCATTGAAATAAACCATAACAGTAACCATAGAAAAAGCAAAAAAAGCACTCTTGAAAATTATACAATTTTTAAATGTCAAAGTGGATTTTTATTATTACGTCAAAATATAAAAGAAAATCTTCTATGGTGCAGTCGAACATAAAGCTATGTATGTCTTTCGCACATAATACGGCTTTTTGGACTCGGCCTAGTTATGGCCTCGCTCGCAAGCTCGCTCAGCCATAAACCTAGGCTTTGTTCGAGAAAGACCTTAATTATGTACTCATGACAAATAGCTATTTTGGTGTTTTGAGACAATCGTTAAAAACCGTTGTTTGAAAAAATAAAAATTTTGTTTTACATTTTTAAGAATGCTGGTTTCTTTTATAGATCCCCCTAGTATTTTGGATATTTTTTAAAAACATTTGAAAATGTTATAATATATTATGTTACAGTTAAAACCCGAAAGAGAAATCAGTTAAAACCCGATCTAAGTAGTAAATTCTAGTTTTAACTAACCTCTTTAGTTAATTCTAATTTTAACTGGTTTAGTTAAAGCTAGAAAAAATTAACTGATAAGAATTAACTGATAGCTGTTAGTAAATTCGCGTTGTAACTAAAATCTATCACAGTTAAAACTAGATTTAAACTTAAATTTTACGTAATTACATAAAAGTTGTTTTACTAAGCAAATATTTTATACGTTATTATTATATATTATTAACTATAGGTATATTTAAATTGATAATTATTAACTCGTTGATATTAAATTATATTTAAACTTTATCGAGTTATTATTAAAATTAAAAGTTAATTAAACGATTTATTAAGCTTTCAGATGATTATATCATCCGTCATCAGAATAAGATATACGTTTAATTTTTATAATAACTCGATATTTTAAAGTTTAAATATAATAATTTAACTATAGGTTAAATTTATTATATTGTTGTGTGGCCAACCATTGTCATTTAAAGTTTCCACAATTGAAATTTCAACTTTGTATTTTTCTCAAATTTGAGTATTTTTAATATTTACTTGGACGAATTAAGGTTGATTTGTATTCATTTATTGTACCTATTGTTTGGTATGCAGAAAACGGAATTTGTAGGTGGAGTATTGTTCCAGAACCTAAAAGAAATTAAATTAGCCAGATTGGACAACGTTTATTTAATTAGATTTTTTTTGTATTGTTTACATTACTTACCTTTTTAAAACGAAAGTGAGTGCGTATGAAGAGACCTGTAATTTCGTGATTTGTGCTAATTAAACTAGATGGTGTTGGAAGCAATTCAAATTTGAATTAAATTGGTAACATTTAATTTTTTTTATAAAATTTTTTAAATTTGGCTGGTTGAAATGACCAATCGGCAGGAGACACGATTTCCAAAAACCTGGAAAGGACAGGAAGTAAAAGATTTTTGTGCGAGAAGGGATTGCTGACTGAGAAGCGAAGGCATAAAGTAGTGAACTCGAGGAGACAATAAAATTCTCGGTGATTTTAAAAAACGTAGCAATTTGCAAATAAGTTGTGAATTATGATAGCAAGTAATGTTAGTGAATTATCAGCATGATGAAAATTATAGGGTACGTTCCACTTAAAGCCCACGACGACCGCAGCGTGGTCCCGTGGTTCTTTGATTGAACTACAGATCGAGAGCGGTTATTTGATTGGACTGACAAACGACCGTGGTCGTCGTGGGCTTTAAGTGGAACGCACCCATAATGTGTTGAAGATTGGATTATGGAATGTAAAATTTGGAAAATTTACCTGTTAAACTGGAAGAATGGCCGTTCATTTTGTGTAATCTCATCATGATTTATCCACTTGTAATAGAATTATCTAAAGTCATCCAAACGGTAAATAAAATCTAAATTCTTTTATTTTTCGCTATTTCAACGCTATTTATCTGGAATTTGAAAATTATGAGTTTTAAGAATTTGAGGTTATCCACGAGACACACTTTTTCAAATATGGAATCTTCGTTTATAACACATTAACTTCACATTTGCTCCAATTTAAAGCACTGTTACAACTATTTAATTATTGGATTAATTTCGTTCGTTGTTGTAAATGACTTTATTACGATGTGTCCAACCAACACGTGTAGTAGTGCATTTTAATTATTATAAACTACTGTTTCTACCGATAGCTGCGTTCAGCTGTGACTTACGCGGTCAATTACAGTTCGGCGCGAACATTTAAATCAAACAATTTTACTTTATTATGTGCACAATTTTTTTTATTTCAGATTGTTTAGTAATTACGAGGTTCAATTTATTTACAAGTTACAGTTATAAATTTAAAACAGTAAATGTGTGAACTTGTAAATAGATTACGTCAATATCTGGTTTATTTTATTGTTGAAATTGATTTAATTGCAAAAATTTCGTTTTTATTTGTAATCAAGACATTAATTAGCACCAACATTCGTCTAAGTAAAAATTTGTTAATGCCCTGCATAATTTTGTTTTATTTAGTTGTGGAAATTTTGAAATCTCAATTGAACTCACTACTTGGGGGAGTTTTCATTACTCTACCGACATTTGAGCACGGACCTTAAAAAGTTGTTCATCAGAACACAACAATATATTATATTAAATTATATATTACTATATATTAAACAGATAAAATTTACACTACAATGTTTTCTAGATTTCTCTGGTAGACTAATAATAATTTTTATAAACTTTGAATGACATAATATGACGATCAAAGCAATATTTACATAATTCAAAATTAGTTACTGTACTTTGACAACCATAGACACGTACCAAATAAAACAAATAACAAATGAAACAAAAATTTAACACACCCTGTGTATAAAGTTTGAAATAATAAAATTTAAGACCCGTTTTGTTCTTTGGTGAAAAAAAAGCTCTCTCTCACCCCCACCCCATGGGGACGTCCTTGCTAGCAATCACATCACTCCACTGCGTGGCTACTAAGATCAGGAGAAAAAGGAGCAGGTCCGGACATGGGGTACATTTTTCAGTAGTTGTCCAAATCGTCGAAGTGTTGAAGTCGTTTTTTAATTATTATATAGTTTAAGTTTACCATTACTTTTCTACAAATAAAACTTACAAGAAATGATCATCAACAGAATTTACTTAAATCCTTCTTTCTAGCATTTTTAAATTTTTTAGATTAAAACTTTAATTTAAATACAACAAATTAATAGTTAACAGTTTACTATATGTACCTACAAGGTATTATTTTTGTACTATTGTGGTAATTTTTTTTACTATCTTACTATAGTTATGATTTTTAGAACTTCGATTACAAATTGGAAATAATATCGCAGACACACATTGAGGGTTTGTGGTAATGTTTTTGGTCAAATTTTCAAATACATATACTACCAGATTATAGTTTATAACAAGAAACATTGTTCAATATTGCATCCTTTTTATATAAATTTATATTTGTTCAATATTTGTATCCTTATAATCTTTGTATTTTAATATTTGTATTTCATATAACATTTCAAATTTGCCACAGTTTTCTATACTGTGCGCAGGGTTTTCGCGTTGCTCTTTGTTAGAGGCACGCGTATTATTAGGCTTTATAGCCAGTACACTACGAACGTTTGACAAGTACACGTCGAGTGATCAAATACTCCTTTCTTGCATAGGAAAGTTAAACAAGTTATGTATTTCAACTAATAAAATCATTATGCAACAGTGACTAAATGGTTTTTATTCATTTACAACAACAATTAATTGACCTAGTTCGTCGTTCAAAATATAAGTTTTAAAATTTATACACACCGGAAAGCACCGAGGCATCTTTTCGATATCCAAAAATCAAAAGAGAACCTCGTGCCTACCAGACATATGCTAAAGAACATTTTGAAGTTTTGAAGAAAAACTAGTATCGGATATAAATAAAGTTATCGGAACCAGATTGGTAGTACCTCGGTGTGGTAGTATCTTGAACGGAATATATCGGCTACAGGAGAAACATAATTACTATGGCCAAATACAATTTCAAATAGCATTTCTTAATTTATCATTATGTTACTTTGTAGTTTATTGATCGTTTGAAAAAGTATGAAAATTGGCACGTGAATTAGTCTTTGACGTAAAAGAAAAATATTTTAAAATGTTACACGATTACTACACAATAAAAAACTTTTTTCATTATTTGTTTTTATTATTTATAAATGATTAAAGTGTAAGTCCTCTTCCTCCTTCTCGGTTCTTTTACCCTAATGAGGGTTTGGTGACGTATGATTCAGTCATGTGCTGATGCCATTTAAGGTTTCTCTCCACGCATCTCGGTCCGAAGCCAAGCGAGTTGCCTCTCGTAGTCCACAGTTTATTAATTCCTTTGTCTGGTCGACCCATCTTTTTGGCGATCTTCCTCTAGGTCTTTTGCCTTCAACTTTTCCTTGGACTATCAGTTTCTCCATTGTTCCATCCCTCCTGGATATATGACCTAGGTACCGAAGATACATTCGGTTAACATCCCGAAGTAGGTGTCGTTTTGCGCTAAGTTGCTCTAAAACGGAGTCACTAGTACGGTGCTCTGTCCAAGATATTCTGAGGACCCTTCGGTAGACCCACATTTCAAAAGCCTCAACTCTCTTTTGATCTGCCCTCTTCAATGTCCAGGTCTCCGCGGCGTATGTAGCCACCGGGAAAACAAGAGCGTTCACCAGTCTCAGTTTCGTGGCTTTGGTGATTGAGTTATCCCTCCAGATATTCACCAGTTTAGCTGTAGCTGTTCTAGCCAAGATCAGTCTTCGTCTTATCTCAGGTTCGCTGTCCCCACTGTTTGTGATGAGTGATCCCAAGTACACAATTCTCTCCACAACATCAAAACCAGCCACTTTGTGCAGATGCGGAGAATTGTTGTCAGCTCTGTTCATTATCATTATTTTGGTCTTCTGCTGGTTAAGTTTAAGCCCTTATATTTTGCTGACTTCTGACAGTTTACTCATTATAACAGCCATCTGCTAGGTGTCTTCTGCAATTATTAGGGTGTCATCCGCATATCTTAAGTTGCTGATTTTCTGTCCTCCTATAGATATTCCGCCTTTCCACGCGTCGAGAACTTTGCGTATAATGTATTTGCTGTATATATTAAATAGCACTGGGGACAGCGTGCATCCCTGTCGGACTCCGGCCTGTGTTTGAAATTTACCGGAGTAAGAATTGCCGATCTTGACCCTTGCAGTATTGCTTCTATATAAAGATTCTATCAGTGACACAAGATGACTAGGTATACCCATTTCGTGAAGTATTTCCCAAAGCTGGTTCCACCTCACCTTGTCAAAAGCTTTGTAGTAGTCCACAAAGCAAAGGATCATGGGGACATTGAACTCTCTAGCTTTTTCAATCAGCTGCTTCACGTTTAAAATTTGTTCTCTGGTGCCTTTCCCGGGGACAAAACCAGCCTGTTCCTCGGCTATTTGTGGCATTAAAAAGGGCTTCAGTCTTGTATGGATTATATTCAGTAGCACCTTGCTTGCGTGTGAAATTAAGCTCAATGTTCTACAATTAGTGCATTCTGCTGGTGAGCCTTTTTTTAATATTGGTGTGAATATAGATTCTTTCCAGTCATCTGACCAAATGCCTGAGCTCCATACTTTTGTACATAGCAGATACATTATGTCTACTCCCACTGTTCCCATAGCTTTAAAAACCTCTCCCGTGATTTCGTCAGTTCCTGGTGCCTTTCCATCTTTAAGTGATTTAATAGCTTGTTCTACTTCTGATCTAAGGATATCAGGTTTCTTTTCTGCCGCGGGATGCAATTAGTCGTGCAAGTCTGAACATCTTTATATAAATTTTCGCAGTAATCTTTCCATACGTCAGCTATACCTTGGATGTTGTTTATTAGCTTCCCCTCTTTATTTTTTATTATCTGTGTTCTGTGTTCAAGGTTTAAATTCTCGTGTCAAGTATCTAACTTTCTTGAAAAGTTCTCGAGATTCATTGCGAATCGCATGTTGTTCTAATTCTTGACATATTTCGATTATCTGTTTGTTTTTGTCAGCTCGGCACGCCTTCTTGATCTCCTTGTCAAGTTTTTTAAGTTTTGTTTTTCTGTGGTTATGTAGTTCTTGTTTGACTTTTCTTCGTAGTTCCACCAAGGTCAAGGATTCTTCGCTAATCCAGTGGTTTCTTTTTGGGACTTTAGTGATCTGACATCTTCTTATACTGTTTAACATCCATTTTTTAGTGTCTTTCCAAACCTCATTTACCTCTACGTTCAGGTCTGGATATTGTTCTTCATCCAACGCTTCCCGAAATTTGTCAATGTTAGTTATTTCCATCTTTCTTTTTATAAGTGGTTTTTTGGGGTAGCACAGTTTCATTTTATAGTTGGTCCATAGCAGCTTATGATCAGATCCACATATTGCGCCAGGTTTTACTTTGACATTAGTTAGTGATGACTTCCATCTGTTCTTTATTAAAATATAATCGATTTGATTCTTGTATTTCCCTCTAGGGCTTATCCATGTTGACAGTCGTCGTGGGTGGTGTTTGAACAGTGTATTGGCTATTGTGAGATCGTTGTCAATTGCAAACTGTAGTAGCCGCTGTCTTCGGTTGTTACGTTCTTCTAACCCATAATGGCCTACGTTTTTAATAGTTTCGGAGGATGTGTCGCCTATTTTGGCGTTGAAATCACCCAAGATAATTATTGGTTCTTTTAAAGATATTTCACTTATTTTCTTTTCTATTTTACCGTAAACCTCTTCAACTTCCTCATCCGAGACTTCTGATGTCGGCATGTATATCTGGGCGATGTGTAGTTTGTTCGGTTTTGCGTTAAGTGTAATTACAATAATCTGGTCGCTTATTCGCTCGTATTCCTGTACGTACTTCGAAAGCTCATTTGTAACCATAATCGCTACACCATTTCTGCCGGTCTTTTCTGCACCAGAAATATATATTGTATGGTCAGAGGTCTTGAAGTGCCCTGCACCCTTCCAGTGAGTCTCCGATAGTCCGCATATATTGACTCCGAATCTCAACGTTTCTCTTTCGGTTAAATGGAGTTTTCCAGTCTGTAATAATCCGCGTACATTCCAAGTCGCCAGCTTCAATTTCTCCCTAAGGGGGTAGTCTCGTCTTCCAGTTACACATTTTGCACGCGTCGCCTGGTCGCCTACATCCGCGTGCCCAGTAACCAATTTGACACTCGCCAGCCTGGACCCGGACGAGCGCCGGTTGCTAGCCGGATCGCCCGGCACAATTCCATATTGATTTGTACCTGTCATCATACGTTCCCTTGGGAAAATAATCAGGTGGTTTCCCCTTGCCTGCCTGATTCCATGCCGTTGACCGACGTTTGGTCGATTCATCCGCCTTAGGGGAAAGTGAGTGCCCCATATCGCCATATCTGGCTACCCTCATTTAGTTTTGCCTGCAGACCAATGCAGTTTTCCGGGGTGTGGAACGAGGAGCCATAAATGAGAGTTGAGTGTCCTGCGAGGACCAGGTGTAGGAAGCTATCTCCTGTCTACATTTGATGTGGTCGCCTCCCACAAAAGGTGCTACCTCTGCAGTACATCTCCATACACCCCAAAGTGTAAGTAGACAATGTCAATTTATAAGGTGTATTAACTTGCACTTCAAAATTTCGAAAACTCATTATTTTTGTGTAAATATTACAATGATAATAAAACATTTGCAACTTTAATTTCTTCGTCTATGAACACTTTCTAAGAAATTTTCATCTACATTCGTGGAATAATCCCTGAACCACTTGGCCCTGCGACAACTTGCCTCGGACAACTGGCCTTATCGAAAACTGGCCCTGGCGACAAGTGGCCCTGGTGACAACTGACCCCGATGACAACTGACCTTGGCCAGTAGTATACTGTTTTACCAGCGGAGAAATATTTTGTCAAATATTGACCAGCGAAGAAATATTTTGTCAAATATTGATTTTGTCTAAGTAGTTCGACAAAAATAGTACACATATCGGTGCCAATAACAATATATAAAATTATTTATTAAGAATACGAATTGTAACAATACAATAATAATAAAATGCAATTAAAAACTTCCAAAGTAAAATTCATATTCTTCATAATAAAATTCATAATAGTAATAAAATGGAATTAAAAACTTACAAAGTCAGATTCATATTCTTCAGTTAATAAAGAGCTGTGATGCATACATTACAAGTGAGCTTTAATCGTCGCGTCATTTGTAGATCACTTATCTGCCAATATCAGGGACGTGCTCATGGGGGGAAACTCCCCCCCCCCCAATTTTTCAGAAAGTTGGCAAAAAGTTGACAAAACCACTCAAAAGTTGGTCAATTTGGCATTTTTTATATCTAAATTTACTAAAACCTGCAAAACTTACAAAAAGTTGGCAATTTTGAATTAATTCAGTTGGCAAATTTAAAATTTCTCCCCCCCAAAAAAAGTTGGTTGGGCACGTCCCTGGTCGATATACTAACAGAAACAAAGATACATCTTCTTAGGTGATGTAAACTGCCCTAATCCATAGATCAGGTAAAAATTGAAAGTTGTAAACTGCCCTCCGACCAAAAATAGCAACACTAATCCGGAATGTAAACTGCCCTAATATAGGTACGGTTTAGTAATTAATTTAGTGGGGATTTATTACCGGACCGGACTTGACCGGTGGATCTTTTTTTTAAAGATTTACTAATAAAAAATTAATTTTTTCCTAACAGTAACCTAAACCCGTGGATATTTCTTTAATGATTAGTTCTAAAAAAAATCGTTTTGTAACCTAACCTAACCTTGCCCGGTAGATCTCTCTTTTAAAGATTCACAAATAAATAATAAATTTTTATCACCGTCATATTGAAATTATTAATTTTTTAGTCATATCCTATCAGAATTCTCTAATTATGTGTTTTAGATGTTTGATTCTTTACTCTGTATAAATTATTACAATGACAAAATTCACCCTGAATGCGGTCTTCAAAAATATGATTTGGAAATCTATGTTACTTTCCACCCTATATGATAAAATTGTTAGTACTTAAGGAATTAATAAATTAAGCCGAATAACAAAAGAGAATAGTTTGGAGGGCACTTTACATCCCAGATTAGTGGCAACCTTTTTGCTTGGAGGGCAGTTTACAGTTTATGGTCAAATTTGGAGAGCAGTTTACAAAACCCCGGTAGTATACTGTTTTACCAACGAAGGAATATTTTGTCAAATATTGATTTTGCCCAAGTAGTTTGACAAAAATAGTAAACATATCGGTGCCAATAACAATAAATAAAATTATTTATTAAAAATTCGACAAATGCGAAATATAGCTTTAATCTTGAGCTTTAATCGTCGCGTCATCTGTCGATGACCAGTTATACTAACAGAAACAAAGATACATCTTTTTAGGTGAATGTAAACTGCCCTAATCCATAGATCAGGTAAAAATTGCAAGTTATAAACTGCCCTCCGACCAAAAATAGCAATACTAATCCGGAATGTAAACTGCCCATTTACATTTATATTTATTTTAAAAAAATATCGGTTTTTAAGAGTAACCTACCAACGGATCTCTGTTTTTAATAAAATGTAACTTATTACTACGCAGATTTTAATTGTACAAAATAAATAAATGGGTAATAAAAAATTAAATAAAAAATTAAAAATTTTTAAAAGAAACCTTTTATTTAAAATTACAAAAGTGTACTAAAAAGTAGAAAATAATTTTAATAAAAGCAAACAAAGCTTCGTGAAAACATCAATATAAAAGCGTGGGGCTGTTTATAGGTGGATAAGCAGGCTAACTATTGGTGTACAAAATTCATAACCCCACGCTTTTATATTGATGTTTTCACGAAGTTTTGTTTGCTTTTATTAAAATTATTTTCTACTTTTTAGTGCACTTTTGTAATTTTAAATAAAAGGTTTTTTTTAAAAATTTTTAATTTTTTATTTAATTTTTTATTTTCTAATTTTTTAGTCATATCTTTTCAAATACAGCTTATGTATTTTAACTAATATAGGTTCATCCTATCAGATTTCTTTATTTATGTGTTTTAGATGTTTGATACTTCACCCTGTATAAATCATTACGACGAAAAACTTTACCCTGAATGCGGTCCTTAAAAATGAGATTTAGAATTCTAAGTTACTTTCCACCCTGTATGATAAAATTGTTCAATGCGCATCGACGCATGCGCTTAATGGCTTTCAGTTTTTTCCAGATTTTTCGCTTATTTTTCAGAATTTCAGAAAAACAAAATTAAAATATGAAAATTCTGTGCAGGTGAAAGCTGTGTATCAAATTTCAGATCTCTAGGACGTCGGGAAGTTGCTTAAAAATGGCCTCAAAGCGGTCGTCCCACACGGACGACGGACAACGGTTTTCCCAAGTTAAATAAAAGCTTTTAATAAAAATTGGTAAAAAAGCCACTTGTCACCAGGGCCACTTGTCACCAGGGCCACTTGTCACCAGGGCCATTTGTCGGCAGGGCTAGTTATGCCAAAGTCAGTTGTCACCAGGGCGACTTGTCGCCAGGGCCAGTTTTCGCCAAGGCCAGTTGTCCGAGGCGAGTTGTCGCAGGGCCAAGTGGCTCAGGGCCACCTGTCGGAACACCATGGGTTATAAGTTTCGAAGCATTCCTTTCTCGACTTTTGGCATCATTTTGAAGTTGACGATTTAATGGACCAGCACCTCTGGTCATAGAACCTAAAGTGATTGATAATTGCAGTATGGGAATTGTCAATAGTTTTAAAAAGTTTTTTGACCAACTGTAAACCCTAAATAAAAAAAGAAATAGTAAGCATTTTTGATATGTCAGTAATTAAAATGTGCTTACCTTTATGAAAAACTCTTTTGTCAAAATGAAACAAACTCTCATAAAAAGAATAACCATTTTCCTAATTTTTAAAGCGTCTGGATTCTTTTTTCTCCAACCATTGCATTGCATTGAGTTAGGTACGTAACACAATTAAAAATGAGTAAGACAACCTATAACTTTCTGGAATCGAACTTTTCTTATTTTCACAATTTAAAAACTTGTTCGTACATAAATTTCACTAAATATACGCAACAATAACTGTATTACATTCTATTAATTTAAAATTTAAATATTGTCATTACTGTACGTAAAAAAATTAACAATTTAAAAAAAACTGTAACATACAGGCTTAAGCCTTTCTTCTGTCAATTCTCTCTTCTACTCCAAAATTTACTAGAGAAACTTTACGTTTATTTTATAGTTTAGTTTAGTTCTACACGTTTTTACTTAATTTCACATCGTGTTTTTTAAATTTAAACTATATTTACTCAAAATAAAAGACAGAATACCCGTAAACACGCTAGCAATTTCATCTTACTATACGTTTTTCAGTGGTTTGAAATAATTCCTTGTGGTGGAGTTTTGTTGATGAAAAACAAGAATTTCAAGAACGTGCTTAAGAAGGTGCTTTTTAAAAAGTATGCTATTAAATAGCATGCTTTTTTAATAGCATGTGTATATCCGGCTTTATGGATATCCACAAGATGATGCATAGACAAGGTATTCTATGTACCTTTATGCATAGATTTCAGACTAATTATTATCTTTATTTACCTTATAATGGAAAAAATGGAAATTAAATTTCTAAAGGTTGTTAATAAAAATAAAAATTTATTAAGCAAACATTCCAAGCAAAAATAATAGCATTTGAATTTGAAATGCTACAAAACGTAAGTATATTTATTTATTTATTAAAAAGAAGGTACTAAAACAAATAAAAAATAATAAAAGAAAGATTTATTAATAGTTATTTAATAAACTAGTTTGTTAATGAAGGCGATTAATAATCGATACTGTTTAAAGCACGAACGAGTGAAGCGAGTGAGTCTTTAATAGTAGAGATTATTAATCGCCAATTAACAAACGAGTTGATTACAACATTTTTTCGTTGACCGTAAACTTTTCCACAAAGACTATCAGATGACAATAACGTCATCCATACATTTTCAATTTTACGTAAAAATCACGTTTGCTAAAAAAAATAAAAGTATATTTAAATGTCATCAAAACGTCAAAATCACAGAGGGTTTGTTCGTTTGTCTTGCAGTAACTTGAACTGAACGCGTTTCTATGACGTCAATATACAAATTTGTGCAGTATTATTTTGCACTAACTTGCTCGGTTCAGGTTAGTTCATACAAACGAACAGGGCTAAAAAGAGTATATTAATGAAAAAGAGTGTATTAATGATGTCCATTAATACATCCTTTTTAAACAAAATAATTCATTAATATCAAAATTAATAAACGGTCAACGAAAAAGGTTTTTAATAATTTAGAATGATCTTTTTTGAACCGCTTTTGTTTAGATGCGAGCTTATGTGACGGGTATATTGTCATAACCTAATTGTATTGTAATAATGAATGGTAAAGACAATATCTTCGTTTTATGTATCTGTCACGGAAATGAAACTTCATATTTTTTAACAAATCAGTAACGACTGAGTTACTTCCTTTACTCTTGAGATTTACAATAGAAGATTTTGCATTAATGGTTTCAAAGTTGGGATTACAAAAAGCCGTTAAGTAAGTTTGACGTTTAGTGTGCTTCCTTAATTGCTTGTACAAATATCTAGTAATATAAATAATACACTATCTGCTGCATCGACAAGTAAATGCGAATTATATAATTGGATCACATATTTACACTTCCATACCCATTATTGTTCAATTAAATTATCCAATTACACCAAATTAAATTATTCTTAATGTTTCGAATTTATTGCATTTTTATCTTTGTAGATTTCTGTAATTTCTGCTAATTTAATTTGGAACAGTTTGTTTATTATATTTATTACATAATACTATCAACAAGGCAATTACCATATTTTGGTGGTTTTATTATAGGATATTATAGTGATAAAATAGTGTATAATTGAAGAAAAGTAAAAGTGCAGAGGTGATCATTTGCACCACTAGCTTGGTGAATAGTTCCCATTACTTAATTTTTATTTATACGGTAGGTACAATCCAAATGCATTATAGTGGTCTTTTTTTTGATTTTGATTTTATATACATTACATTATATAAATATATACATATATATGCACATGGTACTAATACGCCTCCGAGAAGTAAGTCAGCGTATCTTGTTAGACTCCGATTTTACTACTTCGACTCCGAAACCGGAGTCGAAAACGTTTCCCCATTAAAAATTAAAATTATGGCTCACCACGTCGCCTGGATTACCGTGACCAATTTTACTCTGGAGTCCAAATGGTCATATACACATATACTTTTATACAACGTAGTGTACGAAAAATCCGCTAGGTTCGCTACCGTTTCAAACGATTATAAGAGAATATGTTTGCCGGTTGCCTGTGCCTCCATGCGCCTGTAGATCTTTTAGGCCTCCGATTTTTTCAATACTTTGGCAACAGCGCTTTATACTATTCTTACAAGTTAGTAGACTAGTAGGCGACTTGCATTTATGCATTTTATACTGTTGGCACATTTTTTATGTCTTATCGCTTTCATAATTTTCAAGAGCAAAAGTCTAATATTATTACAATTACTTAACTTATTATTAAAATTAAAAAATTGTAAGAAATGTTAAAATTAACCATATAATGTATTTTGAAAATTATGATATAAATAATTGATAAAATACATTATCTGCATAGTATACTATGTAATGTAAAAAAAAACATTGACGAATTTTTATCAAATTTATTAGAATTAAAATTAAATTAGAAATTAGATTTACAAATAAATACTCAAATGAGTTTAGCACCGAGCAACATGCAAACCATACAAACTAATTATTTTAACTATAGGTACACTACTCTAAAGGAACTTAATTTTTATTGCGGCCACCTGTAAAAACTATTTCCATACAGAAATTTTGAATTTGTTTAGACTGGAAATTAATACTACGCAGTGATTTAAATAAAATAATGATTGTCGATTTTAGTTTTGTGTAATTAGTAACTGATCAGCACCTTGAAATCTGCACTATTATAATAAACCCAAAGTTTGTACTGTTGTCCATGATGTATGATAAAATTTTAATTGATAAATTCTTAAGATTTTAGGCATAACATAGGCTAATAATTAAATAAAACTCGTAGTTTTTTCGTCATTTAGCTAACGTCGTCAACTATTTTTTAACCACCAACATAATATAAAAAAAAAACATTGAAAGCAATAATTTCATTACTATGTAGTTTTTAATATTGAATTATTTGGAGGCATTTCATTTTTTATGAAATTAATTATAATTTGGGTTAGTATAACAGATCAACTTAAAATAACTTTTAATGTTTAATACCTTGTTATTTTATAAAACTAAAGTAAATTTCATACATGTTTTCACGTAAATAAAATTGATAGTAGGTAGATGCACATTCAAGTCATAAGCAGCCGCGCATATTACTCGGACGAAAAATACGCCTTGGTTTTGCGGGATCTTTTACTATTGGGTTCCAAAACTTAATTTTTTGTAATCTAACATCAATATTTTTAATTTTGTAATAATTTAGCAAACAATAATAGCAACAATTAATAATTTGAGGATTAGAATATCAAGAAATATTTTTAACTTGAAATTAAAATGTCGTTGATGAGCACTTCAACTATATCGTGTCCATGATAAACAATTAATTGATTGTTCCTTAAGATTTTAGGCTTAATATGGGCTAATAATTAAACGCATAAGTTTTTTCGTCATTTAACCAACGTCGTCAATTATTTCTTAGCTATGTATGATACATGATATTATTCTTTTTATCGCACCGTATTAACTACCCACATAATATAAAATGAAGACATTGAAAGTAATAATTACAAGCATTATCGTTAGTATTTGTTTTATACTTAATATTTTGAAAGCATTTCATCCTTTATAATATAAATTCGGGTTAGTATCAGATCAATTTAAAATAATTTTTTGCTTTAATATCAGTCGCCTAAAAGCAAAACCCGACAAGTCACATTTCACTTTAGATACAAAAATCGAGAAGTCTTTGCTTATCTTACAAATTACAATTAGTTTTAAGCGAATTTTTGTAGTGAACCTTTTTTGGAAGTACTAGGTACGTTATTGCTGGTATTCAGAAAGAATCATATAAGTCAAATAAGTTATGCCACCCGGACTGCAATGCATTTAAAAGAAATCTATTTTTGAAAATTAAGTTCATAGTTATCTGAGTACCTAAGTGTGAATATCCTTAGGTGCTCTTTAGTCACTGAGCGAATTACAATAATCAAAAATAAATTTTTATGGGTATCTCAGACACCACGGTGACGTTTACGTATAATTTTTGATGTTGATCTACTTGGGAAACTTACAACGAGACATAACAGTGAGTATGTCGCCAATCGAGATCCCAGTTTTTTTTGTGATTCTAGGAGCTAAAAAAATTATCACTTTCTCAGCGTCTAGTCGATTACCGAGTCGATTGCCCTTTAGTTTTTGAGTTATGAATTTTGCTAACCGCCATTGGAATGGCAAAGCGTAGGTCCGAAGTTCGATCCTCACATGAGGCAAATTTTTTTTCAGAAAATTATGTAATTTATTATTAGAATTAATAATATGCTTTTGCAGATTTATTTAGTTTTTAATCTACGAATTACGATTCCAATACTCTACCTCTAAACTACCACGGTTTCGTGTAATAACAGCCAATATAGTATAGTAACAGTTAATGTTTATTTTCAAAAATTCACAACTCGAAAACTAAAAGGCAATCGACTAAACGGTAAACGCCGAAAAAGTGATAATTTCTTTAGATCCTGGAATCACCAAAACAATTGGGATTTCGATTGGCGACATACTCACCTCACTATAGTGTGCCCTTATTAGATGTAATTTCTGCTGTATATATGATAATTTAATTTATATGATAATTTAATGATAATTTAAAATTGCAAATTTTGCAAGAACTTTATTAATAATTTCTGCTGTTTGAGGAATAGATAGAAAAACTAGTTGCTTTAAGTTGGTTACTTACTAAAATATCTCAAAAAGAATGGTGGGGTTTCTGAGACCTCACGGTGACAGACGCGTTAGAAAAATTAGCAGTGAAGGTCCGGGGTTAAAAACGCAATTTGTAATTTTATACATTATAATTCATTTAATAGCATATCAATTGATGCAAACCAAACATTATGTTTTGGCAAGTAAAATAAGTATTGTTTAATAAAGCAACTTATAAAACAAATAGTCCGGTCAAAATAGACATTCACTCTTGCATAAATTCCCAAGAAGCTGAAAATTTGCATGAAAGTTGGGGATACCATTATAATAAAATTGTAAAAAGTCCCCATCGGTCCCATGTGTGCAGAAAATTTTATGCGAGGTCAAAGTTTGCAAAATGAGTTTTTTAGATTTTTTAGCAAAACGGTTAGTTTTATAAGAAAAATAGTTTAGACAAAAATTGTAGATGATTTAATTATCTACAAAAATTGTCCTTACACTTTTTTCTCTAACATTTACCATTTCTGAGAAAAAGCAGTTCTAAAATTTACTAAAGTTGTATTAATTGTCCTTACTATGCACACGTTTCCAGGCTACCTATGAGGTAGCGTACTTGGCTATGAAGAATACAACTTTAGTAAATTTTAGAATCATTTTTTCTCAGAAATGGTAAATCTTAGAAAAAAAGTGTAAGAACAATTTTTGTAGATAATTAAATGATCTACAATTTTAGCCTGAACTATTTTTCTTATACAACTAACCGTTTCGCTAAAAAATCCAAAAAACCTATTTTTGCAAACTTTGACTTTGAATAAAATTTTTTGCATACCATGGGATCGATGGGGACTTTTTACAATTTAATTATAATGGTATCCCTAACGTTTATGTAAATTTTCAGGTTTTTTAGAATTTATGCAAGGATACCCCTATTTTTATATCTATTTTGACCGGACTAAAACTGACAATATTATTGTTCGCCACTGTAAAACTTTACTTACAAAGGGAACCCGCGTACCTGTAATCACCGATTTCGTCGGGATTCACGGTATACGTAGGGCCTGACTAGAAGTAAAAGGGGGAAAGGTAGCTACTGTGGTCCCGAAAATACAAATTTTACGATTGAAACCTCGAACTTTTCTGAAAGAGTACATTTTAAATAAGAGATTTAAGGGAGATGCAATGCCCTAAATGCACCTGTTTTTTCAAAAATCGAATTTAAAAAAGCTTGATTTTCGACGGTTAAACGCTCGTGATTGGCTAATCAAGTTCGTTTGTGGGAGGTACGTGTGCTGCCATATATAACAGGGTTACACTTGAACAATCAGTCAGTAACTCTTGCACTATGGTAGGAATGCGTTCTCCTTTTTGTATTTAATTTAAAAATTTAAAATAATTAAAAAATTACTTCAGAAAAGGGTTACTTAAATTTAACGAACGGTAGTTACTTTTTCGTGTGAATCCGACTCTTGCCATGGTGATTTTCATCAAAATTGACTCTCAGCACCCTTCGGGCGCTTCGAGCCATTTTGATGAAAATGACAACTAATTTAAAAATATCCCTAGGCCGACAGATCAATGAAAAGGTGAATCTTTGAGATGTGAAACTCGTGACAGTGGATTTTTTACGCACGGTACTTGTGCGAAGAAAAATCGACTTAAAGCACCTCTCGCTACGCTCACTACGCTCGGGCGCTTTAAGCCATTTTTCTAGCACATGTACTATTCGGAAAGGTGGTTGTGCAAGGAAAAATCGACTTAAAGCACCTCTCGCTACGCTCGGGCGCTTTAAGCCATTTTACCAGCACATTTAGGGTTGAAAATCATGATTTTCGTTCGAAGTGCACTGTTACTGCATCGCAGTGCAAGTGTCGCTCCCACTCTGCGCAAAGCTAAGACTATATCTGGGTGCACGTACCGACAGAATTAACCAATCCCGAGCGACTTTGCTTTAAAATTTACTGCAAAAATCGAAGTTTTTAAATTCGATTTTTGAAAAAACAGGGGCACTTAGGGCATTGAATCTCCCTTTATTCTCTTATTTAAAACATACTCTTTCAGAATTCATCGAGATTTCAATCGTAAAATTTGTATTTTCGGGACCACAGTAGCTACCTGCAACCCAAATGCATTATAACAACAAATGTACAATAATAATAGTATAATTCGATATCAGGAAGTTGTTATAAGTACCCTATACTTGTAATGCATTTGATATTATTGTGAAAATGTTATACCGGTTTATTGTGGCGTAAGTATCGTAAAAATTGAAAAAAAGTCAAAGAAAAAAAAGTTTTATGATAAAGACTTGAACTGCTAAATATAGAGCTACAAAAAATCCGACAAAAAAAATTGCTTGAGAAAGCCTTGAACCACTGATCCTAGTATCCACAGTCCTCTACCACTCGACTAACTACTACTTGCAAATTATGTTGAATCCAAACATTTATGTAGTTAATTTGTAAAAAATTTGATTTTTTAAAACGCTTGGCCGTATGGAAGTCCCACTTATGTTACTTTGACTTCTAGTCAGGCCCTACGTATACCGTGAATACCGACGAAATCGGTGATTACAGGTACGCGGGTTCCCCTTGTTAATCGGATCTTTTTTGTTTGTTCGCTATTTACCCTAACATTTTAACAATAATTTCAAAATATTTTCATCCTACAGTGAATAGGTAAAATCACACCATCGCACAGGTGGGCTGTAACAGTCCCGTAGCTCTAAATCTACAAACGCATAGATATTTTGTGAAAATAATATAGGTTGTTTTTGATTTTGATTATGATTTGATTAATATTTATAAAAGCAAAAAAGTAAAAAACAAAAAGACAAATTGTTGTAAAAAAATGTGAACAAATTATTTAAGAAATACTCCTGCATTATAAAACTTTATATTTTTACTTTGATAAATATTGCATGAAATAATTACAGTGGATGTACGAGTGTTCTACCTACACAATGTAATTTGAGACTATCTAAGCGCGTGTGTTTGATCTTCCATCTCTATCGTGTCATGAGTGCGTCTTGTTTTATCGGCAGTTACGTCCGGCAACACTGTTGGAGTCTTTCTCGGCCTTTTCATATATACAATTTATACAAATTGTGTCCATAACGTCGTATCGATATACGGAGACCAAAGCGTAATGCCACTATACCAATTATCTGTATCATAAAACACAAAAATTCCTTTCCCCTCTACGGTTGCTGCAGGAGTTCTAATCGTCTAATAGATTTATATACATTTACTTCATACCTACGGTTGATTTTAAAGGCGGATAAACTGTCGTCCTATCAATGTACGGAGTCCAAAACGATACATTTGCACGTATATATATACATTATAGTGGTCTTAGATCGATATCTCTGACCCGAAAGTATAATATTTATTAAAGAAAATACAAAAGAATCTGATGCAAAGCATTAAAATAAAGCGTTTCAGATATGAAGGAATGTTGTATAATTTAGCTAATAATTAAATTTAAAGTTTACGAGTTTTGTTCAATTTTAACTTCTATTGACGCATTGTGTTGCTGGTACGTGCAGAGCAAACTACATTGTTCTTAATAATTCTTATTAATAGTTTTTCTTAATAAAAAAAAGTTCTTAATAAAAATAATAGTAATTAACGGTCGGAAAGTGAAGATACGTGGAGCATTTTTACTTTACTTTACTGTACCATTGTATAGGTAACATCGAGCAAATTTCACTTTTTAAGGGTATTTTTGACTTAAATTTGAAGAAAAAAATAGTAACAACCACCCCCTTTTTAAGAGCACCTTTTTCGAGTTGGAAGCCCTTGAAAGATATTATTACCAAGTAAGCGTTGGTCAAAATGGCCCGGTTGCGTCCTGAGCAAAGCGGGAGAGTAATAAGGTCAATTTTGACAACGCAACTGTATTCAACAATAAACCATTATCGATAAATTAATTTAAAACTTTAAATACTTTACGCGGAGAAGACGTAGAGTCGATTTTGACAACGGTACTGTGTCTGGTTATGATTCATCATCAGAAAATTAATTTAAAAACTTCAATTTAATTGTTTGTTCGCTGGCGTGAGCGATAGTTGATGCGGCCTTCCAGCTGATCGATAACTGATAAGAAGACGCTTCTTGAATGATCTTTGCTGCTGGTAACGCGCACAATTTAGTCACAAACCGTTTTATCACTCCACCGTTTTTTATTCGCACGGATGCAGAACGTATAACATTGCCATTTCCGGCATGTACCGTTACGACGCGTCCAAGCACCCAAGATAGTGGTGGTAAATTGTCTTCTTTCACTAGCACTAACTTATTTACTTGAATAAGATTTGGCAAGTGGGCAAACCATTTTGTTCTTCTTTGCAGGTTGGTAACAACCTCACAGCTCCAACGTTTCTAAAAATGTTGAGTAAGCCTTTGAATTTGCCGATATTTTGAGAGCCGATTCGTTACCACATTGGTAAGATCCTTTTCGGCAAAGGTATTTAAAGACCTTTCAATAAGGAAGTGGCCAGGAGTTAGTGGGTCAAAATCATTAGGATCACAGGATATTGGTAACAAGAAGCAAGAGTTTAAAACTGGTTCAATTTGTGTTAGAGCCGTGGAAAATTATTCATAAGTCAAACATGTATTTCCTAAAACCCTTTTTAAATGGGCCTTGGTAGATTTTATATTAATTTCCCACATACCACCTTCGTGGGGATTACATGGAACTATGAATTCCCACTTTATGCCTCTGACGGCTAAGTAATCGTGTATAGAATCATAATTATTACGTATAAAATCATACAACTCTCTCAAATAATCGTTAGCTTCAACAAAATTTTTGGCATTGTCACTAGAAAGAAAATAAGGCATGCTTCTTCTACTAATAAATCGCTTTAAGGCTGATAGAAAAGTTTCGGTAGTTAAATCGGTGACTAATTCTAAGTGAACGGTCTTTGTGGTCGGTACAGTACAACTCGGCACCGACCACTCGGCACTGGACAACTAGGTACCGGGAAAACTCGGCACCGGGATAACTCGGCACCAGTTGGAAAATTTTTTTATTATTTCTGAGTATACTAATTTGTACATATTAGTTTGTTTGGTACCACAGTCCTAGCACTAGGACTGTGCACTAGGAAAGCCGGGCTATTAGATCATTACATAATTAATTATGAGACAAACCGCGCAAACACTCTTACATATTCAGTTACTCGTAAAATAATTAATTAAATAGTCAATTAAAAATATTATTATTTGATTTTTCATTTCATTTTTATTATTATTAAAAATAGTCAATCAAAATAAAAGAATTTTATTATTATATTTGTACATAATATCGTATTATTAGTTCATTACATAATTATGCGATAAACCGCGCAAATACTCTAACATATTTTCTTGCTCGTAATTCGTTACTTTATTAAGAATACGCTGATCTGCTTCCTCGTAGCGTATGTGTTTTCGTGGTGGTTCATATTCATAAATTGGTACAGGATATGATCTGTAACATTTACCAAGCTAACCTAACCTAACACAGCCTTAAGATGAAAATCTTTTAGTGCCGAGTCGCCGCACAGTGGGGTATTTGACCTCAAAAGTTGGCAGAAAATACAAAAATCAAATGCTACATGCATTATCGCTAATATGAATTTTGAAAACTACACTTTTTTGGGCACCACTATGCAAATTTGTAGAAACATTACTCGTTCCAACATCGTACCAAGAAGTTTCTGATCAGTGGTTAACACATTTTTTAAAAGATTAATTTTACGTTACTAATTTTAATTCACGTTTTACTTTGAGAAATAAAAAATTTCTTAGTCGCCCTAGATATAGCTTTTTTTAAATTTTTTACCAATCACAATGCGCCATTATTATTATTACCAATGATAATGTACAAGATTACAAAGACATTTTCGGATAACTTTCCAAAACTAACTTACTTTTCAAAAACTCTTCCTGTGTTTTTTGCTGATGAATTTAATTTTTCCAAATTTTTTTAAATAACTTATTTTTTGAGTAAATAAATTAACTAGAATTATGCAAAAAGTATTTTTTAGATACTACTAAAGGCCCTGAAAATAAATATCCAACTTAGAAATCCGTGGGAATAGTATTTGATTTAATGCCACTTTTTGAAACCAAATACCCCACTGTGCGCCGATGCCGAGTTGTCCCGGTGCCGAGTCGCCGGTGCCGAGTTTTTCCGATGCCGAGTTGTATAGTGTTGAGTCGCCGATGCCGAGTTGTACTGGTGTCGAGTTTTCTCGGTGCCGAGTCACCGGTGCCGAGTCACACGGAACCGAGTTGTTCGGTGCCGAGCTGGAAGTGCCGAGTAGTCCGTGTCCCCTTTGTGGTTAGGCAGATGAATAACCAAATATAATTTTTGATAGTTCGCGGATTTCAAGTACTCCAATCACGTATTAAAATAGGTCCGGCATAGTCCAGACCTGTATTATAGAAAGCTGGCGCCTCGGACATAAGACGTTTAGCAGGCAAATTTCCCATAACTAGATTATAGGAAGACGGATTGGCTTTGAAACATTTTAAGCACTGTCGAATAATTTTTTTGGCAGTGTTTTTTCTAGAAATTGGCCAGTAATTTTCCCGAATACAAGATAGGAGCTGTAGCGCACCGCAATGCTGCAACTTTAAATGAAGATTACGAAAGATTAAGCTAGTCAAGTGATGTTGCTTTGGTAGTAATATTGGAAATTTTTTATCATACGAAAAGTCGGAGTTTTTTAATTTACCCCCCACCCTCAGAATGTCGTTTTTGTCTAGGAACGGATTTAACGCTAGTATGTTAGATTTCCCTTGTATGCAGTGATGACGTTGCAACGTTTGAATTTCTCTTTTAAAGAATTGATTTTGACAGAATTTAATTAGGGATTGCAGAGTATTCCAATTCTTCCACAGTGAGCGGACTCGCGTTTTTATTTGATTCGAAACATTTACAATTTGTGCTTGAATTCCATGCAGTTACTCGTTGTAGCCTCATTACTGTAGAAAATCTTAATGTAATGTCGACTTCTGAAGAGTTTATATCGGATGCTTTCGAATTAAACAAACATATCGCGGGACAGGTGCATGACGATAGTAAACAGCTTGATTTTATTTCGGTAGTTTCTAAATTTGAATTCAAAATTGTTTTGAACCATTCTCATTGAGTGAGATTTAAAAAGCTTGGACCATTCCACCAAAGTTTATTGGTGATAACATTTTGAGTGCTGACACCGCGAGACACCAAATCGGCAGGATTGTTCTGCGATCGAACATGATACCAATCGCTTGTCCTTAAAATTTCTTGAATTGTAACAATTCGGTTGGCTACAAAAACCTTATATTTATTTGGAGCGGAATTTATTTATCTAATTCAGTACTATTGTCGAGTCTGTCCATAAAAACGTTTTTGAATAAGATCCGTCAAACACGATTTGGACCCTTTGCATAAGTTCAGCTAAGAGGACGGCTGCTGATAACTCTAGTCTAGGTATGGTGGCTCCCTTCAGAGGTGCTACGCGAGATTTGGCACATAACAATCGCGTAATAATTTGATCGGAAGAAGATTGTAATCTGACATAGACACAAGCTCCGTAAGCAATTAATTTTATTTCGATTTTATTTCAAATTGCAATGTGTCTGAAATGGCATTCCAAGAGACTCCAAGAGTTTTTACACTTTCTCGTTCACCTAACGGAATTGTGTGATAGGAATCATCACAATTGTCGTTCTTTACCATGTCAGGGCAATTGGATAAGAATTTTCTAATTGGAAAACCAGCTGAAGATAAAATGTTTGAAATTTCACCATTAATCTGCAGTACTTCGTCGGAGGTCGGCAATTTTAAAATTTTGGATGCCTTTGGAAATTGTTTGGCAATTAAATCGGCCAAGTGCTTCAAGCACCTTGTCACCAAATAGCTAGCGGAGGCAGTACCATACGTGACGATATTTAACTCGTATGTATCTATAGGATCGGCCGTAGAATCTCTTCATAGAATACATTGAAGCTGTCTCTGTTTAGGATTGATTTCAATTTGCCGGTACATTTTCGCGATGTCACCAGTTAAGGCAACATAATACTGACGAAAGCCTAATAGGATGTAAAATAAATCATTTTGGACTACTGAACCTACTAGCTGAGCATCATTTATTGACGTTCCGGAGCTTGATTTGGCACTGCCATCAAACACCACGCCAAGTTAGTTGTTAATGAACTTGTTTTGAGTACTGCATGGTTTAGTAAATAAAAAAGAGGTAAGTTTGCAGACATTATTTCTGAATTTTTAGTCTTAATCACGTAGTTGTTGGCTTGAGACTGATTGTTTGAAATGTTGACTTTGGACATGTGTCCTAAAGAAATGTATTCGTGAATGAACAATGAGTAATTTCACCTTAAATCGGGATTTTTTAATAAGCGTTTTTCCAGTCTTAAAAATCGGTCAACCGCGTGAGCTCTCGAATCTCCCAGATCAGCCAGCCGCGAGTTAAAGGGAATGCAAACTAAAAATCGTCCAGAAGCATTACGAATAACATTTTTTTTAAAATGCGACTTGCAAAAACGCTCCTCTTTAGATAGGAGCGATAGCTTACTTTTAGGCTTTACTTCTTCAAATTGCCAGAGTTTTATTAAGTCTCTGTTTAGCTGTTCATTAGAGATCACCAAATTTGAAACAGAAACATTTGGAATGATGGTTCTAGGATTAGTGATCATGTTGCCCGATATTACCTAGCCCAATAAAGTTTTTTGTAAGGTGAGTTTATTCTTCCCCAATGAGATTTGACCAATGCAAATCAGGTCATAAAAAATAGACACCCCTAAAAGTAGATCGGTGGGGGCGGATCTATTGTAGCCATTGTCGGCTAATTCCAAATTTTTTGGAATATTTAGGCAGTTATGGTCGAATGACATAGATGGAAGATTAGCAGTTATTTTTGGAACCACCAAGCAAAAAATTTGATTTTTATAACTATTTGTCATTGATGAAATGTTAACCCTGACTGCAGAGTTAACTCGTTGATTTGCAGCATCATAAATGCCACTTATTACGGTATTCACGCGTTCGTGTTTAAGATTAAGAGTTTTTAATAGCGATTCAGTAATGAAGTACCAGTATCTAAAATGGCCCGCCGAAATCCATTTTCATTTAGAGTCTTTGACTTTCACACAATCTGTGGAAAGAAGAACTTGGCTAGAGTTACCATAGCATGTTAACGCGACTTGTGTTTGCTCAGTAGAAAGAGGACCGGAAACGGTTTCAATTGAGTTTGATTGCGGTGTTTCGAGTTTTGAAGTTTGTTCGAAATTCAGTAAAGAATGATGCCTTTTATGACAGCGTTTACACGTATATCGCTAGTTACATTTTGAGTTAAGGCTCATTCACACGAGTTGAGTTGATAAGTGATTTAGTTAAATTTAACTTAATTGACACTTAATTTTAACTTAATTGAACGTGTGAACTGTCTATTAAGTTGGACAAACACTTAATTCTAACCTAAAATTTGCTTAAAAGTTTCACTTATCACTTATCTACTTAACCCGTGTAAATTACCCATAACTGGGGTGATTTAAGCAGTTTTTACATTTATTTAAACGCGTGATTGCATCAAATCTCTCTTGAATAGAATATGATAAAAATTTAGAACAATGAGCAATCGCATGACTTCCGCTGCGTATTGCGCATGACAACGGTTGACTAGCATTTACTAGTGCTACATTTGAAACATGACTACTGCGCTGATCTCTGAATTTTTTTTCATGACATTGATTTAACTTCTCGACCAATTGCGATTTTTCTTTCAGAAATGCCTCAATGTCAGAAAGAGAGGGAATTTCTCGAGGCTTTAATTTACTGAATTCCGTTCTAGATTAGATATCAAGTTTGGACATTAAGATGTGTGCAATGAACGCGCTGCAGTGATTCATTGGCACTTTTAAGTTGTCTAAGGCCTTGATATGCTTTGCGAGCTCGTCATATAGCTTATGAATTTGTGTTGCCGATTCTTTGGGGAGAGGTTTTAAATAAAAAATTGCCTTAATGTGGCTTTGTATGATGAGTTTAGGATTATCATTCCTTTCGCGTAGTATTTCGAGTGCCATGTCGTAATTTTTATAAGACATTTGTATATCGCTCACTAAACGTTGAGCGGAATGATCCAAGCTAGATTTTAAATAAATAAATTTTTCAATTGAGGAAAAATTGTTATTATTGTGAACTAACGCAACGAAAGAATCAAAATACCCTTTGAAATCCGCGTAGTTACCCGAAAAGGTTAAAAATTTTATTTGCGGTAATTTTACATTAGAACCTAGATCTCGGCTATTGTTTAAAACTTTGATATTGTTACCACCCTTTTGACTTTCCAGTATTAAAGACGCGATAGTTTTAAATTCAATGTATTTTACATCGAAATCTTCAACAGTCATCAATGCATCATCGTGGACAGATTGCGCGCATAGTTGCATTGTGACATCCGAGTAAGCTTTGTTTATAGGCGAAAATTGTTCTAACCTTAATTCCAACTTTTTTATTGTCACATTTGTTATCATGTTCATGTTCATCATCATGTTCTACCGATTTTAAAAAGGTTTCAAATCAACCCAATTGATTTATTAGCGAATTAGCTTCTGACAAAAGTATCTTAATTTGAACCTTAGCTATTATGTAATGTTACCGAGAGAGATGCTAGACAATAACGTATGAAATAATTTTAAAATTTTTGTAAGATCACAAAGATAAATATTGAAGTAACGTTGTGAATTGAAATTTGATAAATAAACTGCTATTCACGTAGTAGATTAGTCATTGATTTACACAAAACGGTAAATTTGCGTGTCACGTGATGAAAAGATTTTAAATTTTGCAAAACAAAAATTACGTGTCACGTGGTAAAGTAAAAGGTACAAAAAATATAAAAATATAAAAATGGTAGCTAGCGTAGAAAGACAAGTTTACGTGTCACGTGTGAAAAAATTTTAAAATACACAAAAATAATACACAAAAATGTCTCACGTGGTAATTAACGCTAAAATAATAACGTAAAAACTCATCAGCAAAAACAATTGCACCAAATCAAATTGAATCAGTCTTAAATAAAAAAGAATTGGAAAGATAACATAGGATAAATACCTTGTAAAACGTGGTAGAAATCTTCGAAAATCCAGCGACTCGAAGGACCAAAATGTTTGTTCGCTGGCGTGAGCGATAGTTGATGCGGTCTTCCAGCTGATCGATAACTGTTAAGAAGACGCTTCTTGAACGATTTTTCAAGAAGAAAGTGTTGATATTCCTTTTTAAATAAAATTGACTTCTAATTGTTTAGAAAACGTTTATTGTGGTAATAACGTGGTAGAAGACCAGAAGTGACCTGCTTTGTGGTCAGGTAGCGACTTACAGGTTAGGTCGTCCTGCGAGGGCTGGTAACGTTTTTTTTACGGCGGATGTGCCAACTTGGTGATATGACCCTTGGCGTAATGGCGTCAAAATACAAAACTTACAGATAGGTTTTACCATTAATTTACGTATTACCGAGTAGGGGTTAGTAATACCACAGATTAGTATACAGATAGCCAACTCTATTGTTAAAATGGTTAACAATGGTTAACGAAACCATGTTAGTACTGGAGACGACCACCAGTTTTGTGGCAGGATTGCTGTTAGCCATACGTATGTTAGCAACCGCGCCAGTGTGGTAAAAATTGTAACTAAATTCACAGACAAGGTTTGCTTTGTTTACATTGCTTTAAAGCGGATAAATGGATGTTTTAATTAAAGTTTTGTGATTTAGTGGAAGTAATAGTTGTTCAGTGTTTATGTTAATATCATCGTATAATCTTAAACTAATTGAACACCTATTTCTATTTCTAGGTTATCACAAGTTTCTCAAGTTTTCTTCTGTATAATAAGGTTTTCAAGTAAATAATGAAAGTGTCAAGTATAAAGCAGGGCGTTTTAGACCTCATGTGCTTTTTTGGAAGTCAACGCCAATTCACAATGTGCTTATGAAGGTGATGCAGTGCTAGTCGCTGGGCGCATTATTTTGTGCAAGAAAGTTAAGTGTTTGGAGAAATACATTATTAAGTTATACGGACTTTGTTTGCAAACCAGTGCTTTATATACAAATCTTCACGAAATACAAGGTGTATTGGATGTCGATCATCGCTCGAGGGATATGCTCGTGGTTGGCGCATTCGACAAAAGTTTTATTACTATTGAAGTGGATTATAACTATGAATTTGCAAAGAAAAATGTTATTTGTAATTAAGAAAAATTTTATGAAAAAGATGTTTCATAATTTGTGTGATAAAAACATATCAAATTAAATAACAAAATATCCGTCATATCTAAATTATTTTCTACAGTTAAAAATCTAGAATCTGGTAATATAGGATAGCACAAGTTAGCAATTCCACAAATAATTATCATAATTCTTTAATTTTAGAAACTAAGTTTCATTGCAACTTAAAGCTTTGAAAATTAAAATTTTAACTTTACTCAAAATCGACAACATTTCCATCATATAATTTGAACCGAGTTCTGCAAATATACCAAATAACACCAATAACGTTGAAAATGTTCAATACGTTTTCAACTTACACAAAACTAAAATCACTTTTGCTCTTTTATTCCCAACCGATGTTTTCTCTTATCCTGATGCTTCTGTTTGACACCTTGCCTTAACATTTAAAAAAATGTTAAAACTATTCAGGCCAGTAAAACTTTCAAGTTTGATTTGTTGCTATTCATATTAACCTGCACAATAAAGCCTCAGCTGCTTTTATGTCTTCTGGATTTTCATTGTTATTAAGAAGTTCTCTTTCTTCATTTCACATTTAGATGTCTCTTCAGACGCATTGTTTTCTTGCAGTTTATTTCTTATATTTAATTTCTGACTACGTTTGATAGAGCCTAGTGTGGCATTCTCTTCAACATATGAGTGCAAATTCATGGCAAAATTATGTGTATTAAAGAAGAAACAACAAAAAAACTAACCTTGCACTTGCCTTACACTAAATAAACAATAACAAACATTGTCTGTAAAATTAGTTCAACCGGCGACTATTGGTGGCGTATCGCTTATCTGGAATCGCCTATACAAAGCGCTCATATTTTGAAAACCTTTCCAAACAAAACGAATACACATGTAAATTGCCATAAGAGAATTTGATATTGCTTTTTTATATCAGTGTTAGTAAAATAAGGGTTTTAATGTAAATAGTCATAAGCAATTGACATCAAAAGACGAGTTTTTCAGGTTTACAGTAATTGTTAGTGCATCAAGACGTTTCCAAGTGTGTTTAAAATAAATTGAAGTTATTTAGTTATATTTCGTTAATAATTTTATCACTAATTTTAGCTATTAATTGAATAAAAAAATTTTAACTTTTTTTAAATTTTTTTATTAATTTACCTACTATCTGTACATGTACATTTGGTAAATATTTTGACTTATTGTGACTTGAATAGCCTACCGTCCAACAACAGTGGCATTTCATTTCAATAATAGAAATTATTGTTGAGAATAGGTCTAGTTTAATTAATCATCTACAAGTAGATGTTAAATTTTATACTTCTTTACAAACTCATTATTATATTATATTCCATTATATTCCATTTATTATATTCCATGAGGGCGGCAAAAACCACAAGCTTATAACCCTAAATTTAAAAGGGTACTTGCAACTTCTTATGAACTTATTATCACAAAGGTAGTTGTACGGTCAAGATCAGAAGGATCCACGTTTTTTTGGAAAATTGGTAAGTTAAATTATTTTTTCATAAAAACCAGTGCGGATCTGATGATATCAGTTTCACGTGTAGAATCGTGAATTAGATTGAAACATGTAATCCGATAAGGTGTTCTTTTGATTTTATAATTTTTTTTGCTAATTATTTCAATAAACTTCGAATCCTGAGGACGGTCCTGACTGTCTCTACTAATGTTATAATGAGTTTGTAAAGAAGTATAAAATTTAACATCTACTTGTAGATGATTAATTAAACTAGACCTATTCTCAACAATAATTTCTATTATTTAAAAATAAGGTCAACTATATACACGTTTTAAAGAAATGCAAATTTCAAATTTAAAACTTCTTTTATTTCATTTCAAAATGTTCTTTTTGGAAGATTCAGAAAATCGGCTCTTTTGAGTCTTCTAAGTTGGTTTGGGTTAGCTGGTAGATTAAGGGCAAGAATGTTTGGGTAGTTGAGCAGCCTTTAATAATACCTGGTGCTGCTAGCTCGTATCATTTCTTTAACAGTGTTCACTCTCAGATCTTGGTGGATAGCTTCATTGGTAATGTACCATAGAGCGTTGCTTATTTTACGCAGCGTTTTAGATTAAAATTTTTGTATAATTTCAATATTTGAGTTACTAGCCGAACCCCAGAGTTGAATACCGTATGACCAGATCGGCTTGATGATGGTTTTATATAGAAGTATCTTATTTTCCATTGTTAATTCGGATTACTGACCAATTAACCAATTTAGTTTGTACAGTTTAATGCCGAGTTGTTTGCATTTAGACCATATATGTTTTTTCTATGTCGACCTACAATCTAGATGTATCCCGAGATACTTTGTGTCTTCTGCCTGGGGTAGAACTTTGCCATTTAAGGTGACTGGTGAACACGTTTCTCTGCGCAATGTAAATGTGATATGCACAGATTTTTTCTTGTTAGCTTTTATTTGCAGTATATTGTAGTGACCCGTGGTAATTACCAATTTGAGAATTTCCACAATTAGGGGTTGAATTTGATATTTTCTTAAATTTGAATAATTTTAATATTTACTTGGACGAATTGAAGTTAATTTGTGTTCAGTTATTGTACCTATTGTTTGGTATGCTGAAAACGAGATTTTTATAGGTGGAGTATTGTTCCAGAACCCGAAAGAAATTAAATTAGCCAGATGGGACGACGTTTTATTTAATTAGATTTTTTTTGTATTTTTGCATTACTTACCTTTTTAAAACAAAAGTGAGTGCGTACGAAGAAACCTGTAATTTCGTGATTTGTGCTAATTGAACTAGATAGTGTTGGAAGCAATTCAAATTTGAATTAAATTGGTAACATTTATTTTTTTATAAAAATTTTTCAAATTGGACTGGCTGAAATGACCAATCGGCATGATACACGATTTTCCAAAAATCTGGAAAGGACAGGAAGTGAAAGATTTTTGTACGAGAAAGGATTGCTGACTGAGAAGCGAAGGCATAAAGTAGTGAACTCGAGGAGACAATAAAATTCTCGATGATTTTTTGAAAACGTACCGATTTTCAAATAAGTTGTGAATTATGATAGCAAGTAATGTAAGTGAAGTGTCAGCATGATGAAAATTATAATGTGTGGAAGATTGGATTATGGAATGTAAAATTTGGAAAATTTACCTGATAAACTGGAATGATGGCCGTTCATTTTATGAAATCTCATCATGATTTATCCACTTATAACTGAATTATTTGAAGTTATCCATACGGTAAATAAAATTTGAATTCTTTTATTTTTCGCTATTTCAACATTATTTATCTGGAATTTGAAAATTATGAGTTTGAAGAATTTGAGGTTATACACGAGACACACTTTCAAATATAGAATCTTCGTTTATAAATAAATTAACTTCACGTTTGTACCAATTTTAAAGCACTGTTACAACTATTTAATTATTGGATTAATCTCGTTCGTTGTTGTAAATGACTTTTTTACGATGATTTCAATCAACACGTGTAGTGCATGTTCGTCATTGCAAACTACTGTTTCGACCGATAGCTGCGTTCAGCTGTGAATTACGCGTTCATTTAAATCAAACAATTTTAATTTATTATGTGAACAATTATTTTATTTCAGATTGTTTAGTAATTACAACGTACGATTTATTTACAAGTTATAGTTATAAATTTGAAACAGTAAATGTGTGAACTTGTGAATAGATCACGTCAATATCTGGTTTATTTTATTGTTGAAATTGATTTAATTACAAAAATTTCGTTTTTATATGTAATTAAGACATTAATTAGCACCAACATTCGTCTAAGTAAATTTTTGGTAATGCCCTGCATAATTTTGTTTTATTTACTTGTGGAAATTTTGAAATCTCAATTGAACTCACTACTTGGGAGAGTCTTATATTGCAAACTCCGACAAATTGGGCACGGACCATAAAGAGTTGTTCAACAGAACACTACAATATATTGTAGTTTGTTGTTTGCCAAAGTTTACTATTCTAGTTTCTTTCTTTAATTAACAATTAAATATTTGCAGGTAATGAATCTTTGTGGTTATTTAGCGTTATTGCTTTAAAATTTTCAACTTTAATTAATAACTGGTTAGTGTTTTTAATTTCATCATCAAGTTCTTCTGTGGTTTTAATGTCTAATATAATATAATAATGTTTAATAAAGAGCAGATAGATTTTTAAATCTCTGTTAACTCTAACCAACTGATAACTTTGATTTTTAACTTTATCGCTCTGTTAAATATTTATCAAACGGTTAAATTTATCAAATAGATAAAGTTAATCAATCGATAACTAATCAAAAGATTTAAAAAATGTAAAATTCTTTGATTAGTTATCGATTTATTAACTTTATCTATTTGATAAATTTAACAGTTCGATAAATATTTAACAGAGCGATAAAGTTAAAAATCAAAGTTATCAGTTGGTTAGAGTTAACCGAGATTTAAAAATCTATTTGCTCTTTATAAGCTCGGCTTTAAGTTGCTTAGCGCATGTTCGAAATATCGGTCGAATACCATTATTTATAACTTACTCCGGCAAATGTCGGCATTCACTATGCACTCATGGTGTATTTTAAAATTTTTTTAATAAAAATGAAATCAACAATAAAACTTTATTGGTTTTGGATTTTAGATTTTTTTGTGGAGAGCAAGACAAGCTTGCACGCACTTAGGCCTCTAAACCGGGCCCATTGTACTACCTCCGATTTCCCAGCAGTGTATGTGGCGCGACTAGAAATAGAACTGCGGTTTTCCGCTTCCTAGCCTGCCAGTATATGCTTAATACCACACTGCTGGTTCTTTATTGGTTTTATTTATTAATAAAACGTACGAATATAAAAAAAAACAAGAAAATGTTTGAAAATCTTATTTATTGCAACAACTTAAACTATCCTGGCACTTCGAATTGCACAAAAAGCCCTTGCTTTTACAGCTGCATTTAGCTGTGGAACACTTTCTTTTGCAGTTACAACGTGTAGATCCTTGCTCTCCACTTTTTGAATTAGCAGAAGCTGCTTCTCTTAGCAACATTTTTTTTGAGTTGAAACTTTATCCATGGAAAGTAACTTTTATTTACAAATTACAAACTGATTGCGGATGAAAAGATGCTTCAAGGTATCATTTTTGTTTGCTAATTTATAAAAGTCTGAATGCTCTATTTCAACAACAACCGCTAACATATTTCAGGGGTCTTTACAACCACAGTCGACATCAGAGACTTGAATTATTACGGTATCGCCAATTTGAGCTTCAGGAAATTTCTTTTTTGAGGTTTGCAACATTTTTGTTGCTTGAAGTAAAAGATTCCATTTTGGGGCTACTTTTTTTGAAGAAATTAGCTCGTGCTGTTTAGTCAATGCTTGAGATGAAGACGTGTGAAGACGAATCTTAGTTGTGTTTGTCGACATATACCGGTGAAAGTTCGAATGTATAATAAAATTAACACATGTTTGGTTTTTGACATTTGGTACCAAGACACCAAGACATTTGGTATTTGTCGACATTCACCGGCGAATGTTGACATTCACTAATTTCGGTCCTTCACGGTAACATATAAAAGAGTTAAGTCTTTGTCGACATTTGTTCCAGTCTGTATCTTTATAACATTATTTTTTTATTTACATTTTTGATAATATCTTTTAGATGGAATTAGACAATATTGTGGTCCGAGCAACGCCTCACTTTATTTTTTGGTTTTGTTACGTTGTCTGATTTTTGTTTAGAATCAAATCTATAGTTGATGGCGTCAGGTTATGTAATGGATGATGTGTCGGTTCCATTGAATACAGAATTTCCATGTATTTGTCGTTATTGTAGTCTTAAAAAAGTGTTTTTATTTGCTTTAGTTTTGTTGATAGATTCTGTTTCAGTTCTATGAAATGCTTTTGGCATTCAAATCACCAGCAAATCACCAGCACCAGCCTTGTCAATTTTTAAAATTTTGTGTAGGTCTTGTCTAGTAAGGTTATATTGTGGTCGGTTATACGTTATAATACATAATTAAATTCATAATTTCATCGCTGTAAATGCCCGTTGATAGTGAATTGAATTATTTTAAATTATATTTCCATCTTTTTCATTTTACAACGGTATGTAAAATTAACAAGTTATATGAATAAATTATAGCAATAACCTTATCGAAATCGTATTCTGGAATGTAGTTGATTTATTTAACTATCATAAATTATTATGGCACTATCATTCTTCGGGAAACAAATGTATGCGTGAAACTTTTTAAGTATTAAACAAAATTACTTATGTAATTACTTTATTACATGAAACTATTGTACTTAAGCATAATATTGAAACTGTCCGCGTCTGTGTCTTAATGAAACATATTTTTAACACTTTTTCCTCAATTAGGTAGTAGTGTTATGAAGTGAGAGGAATAACTAATGTTTAAAAATTACGTTTATTTAAATTATTACGTTAAGCTCGTTTTAGAATACACTAAATATTAAATGAAATCTTGAACAAGTTTTAAAACAATATAAATTGTGTAGTATCAAAACAGCAAATTGCTTCAAAAATTGTTTTGCTTTGGTATTGTGTGGTAAATTGTGTGAAAAATAGAACATGTTCTATTTTGAAACAATTTCTTGAACAATCTGTCAAACTCAACTCCGGCATGCGCGCGTAGATTGTGTCGGGGTTGATTCATCATTTCTACGATTAGGACAAAAATTGTTTTTTTAGTAATCACTAGCGAGAGTACTACACTCGTCGCCAACATTAGTTCTTGTATTTTCATGATTTATTGTATTACTGTATCACATCAAACTAATAATAATAACATAACCTCCACGAAATATATTAATTTCTAGCGAACTGCGCAGAATCGTAAAGGAAATATTGTTTCAAAAATTGTACAGTGTCATACAGGTTGATATCGAAAACAAGCAACTTCTTGTTCAAGATATTGCACAATTTATTGTTTCAAATCTTATTCAATATTTAGTGTAGTCTAAAACGAGCTTTAGATCATAGTAAAGGAGTTATTAAAATATTAACTGTCTTCTTGTAATTTTTGATATCGTTTCATATTTTTTGGAATGTTTTGAAGGTTTTTTTAGTATTTATTAGTAGGTAATAATAGTATAAAGTCACAGCCGTAGAGTGATGTGACCGCTGGCATTGTAAAGAATTTGAATATAAATATACCTAACATTCGGTGAGCTTTAATTTGAAATCTTTTAAGTATTTATTGTTATAAGTAGGTATTAATTAATTAATTACACTAGTCAACATTAAATTTTAATCAGAAATGATTTAAAGTGAATTTAATAGATTTTTTACGCTATCAGAAATCTTTTAAAATACCAAAATTTTGATTTCAATTAGCAAGAAGCATGGAAAGCTTTCACATGGCATGTGGAAACTTTTTGGATAAATCACAAGGTTCCGTATACATTCAAAGATGTAATAAAAACTCTTCAATGCATACCAAAAACTTCGGTGTTGGAATCACTAAAAATTTACCATAATACCGAGATTTTTTAATATCTATATCTAGGCGTTTTGATGTCCACTAATAAAGTTGATTAATAATTAATACTTTTTAACTGGTTTATATACATAAGTGACTGACATATTATAATCCGCCCTCTTTAATATAGCTGATTATTATGTTCTAAATGAGCACTGTATGAAAAATTATCCTGTAAATATTAAAACGGTTTAATATTACACATGACATAATATAGAGTAACGTTTTCTAACGCGTTTAAATATTTCCATCTCCACCCCGGGTGCAGCGACTGACTCTTTTTGATGAATATTACAAAGTAATCTACAACTAAAAGTAAGAATTAGTTGATATAAAAACACTACCAAAAATGCTACGTTTTCATTTCCACTATTTAGTCCAAAGTAAATGTAAAATAAATTTTATTTTTGATTTTATTCACTCTTATTCTGCGTTCTGAGACAGAAGCGTTCAGAGAAACTTTAGAAACTTGCTAAGCATGGTCATTTTATTTTACTAGAATAGCAATGCAGTCAACAAATGTAAGCGTTTCTGCGTCTTGACTAACTGACTAATATCACCGATGAATATATTGTATTTTTTTGGGGTGAAAAAATCTATTTTGCTTATTTTAATTTTATATTTAATTTTTGTAAATTTAAATTTGTGACGCCTCGGTGTCATAGAAAAGGTGGGAAAATAAGGAATTTTATCCTAGAACTTACCTTTACCCTGGGATTGAGTCTATAAAAAATGAGTGAGCAAATGATTAAAAATTTTATGCTGAGGTTGTAACAGATGTTCTAATCGATTAATCAAAATATAAACCAAAGTTTTGAGCAAATCAGGAAAGAATTTCGAGTAGAAAAATTAAGTAAACCGATGTTGAAAAATGAAGAATTAGAAAAAAATGTGTTTCAAACTGAGGAGATTAAGGTGAAAGAAAACATTAAAGAAGTTGTCGAAGAAGAAAGAAGTGTAATCGAACTTTTTATCAAAAAACAAAAGTGGCACAATGGCAACACTAAGAAAAAACTATTACTATATACAAGAAAGCAAATAAGAAGAATAAAGTGGAGAAAACTGCGAATTACTAGTTCGGGAGGATGTTCAGACAGGAAGGATGTAACCAGGTCAAGAAGATGGGAAGACAAAAAGCAGAGAGAGATGGTAACAAGAGAATTAGTATGGTTGTTTGAAATAAAAAATGAAAATTTTGAAAAGAGGAAAATGAAAAATCAGAAGTTTTATGAAAATAGTTGGACGAAGAGAATAGAAGTCGTACAAGTATGGGAATCGATTTTGTTAAAATGGGCTTATCGTATTAGGGTACGCTGGAAAGACGTTAGAGCCAACAAATCCAAATTTTAGAGGGAAATATTGTAGAGGGAGAAATTTCGATGACAATATATAGATATAGATATAATATTTTATTGTCATGGTTTAAAATTATTGACCCCGTCTTATTTTGTAAAAGAGAGAAACCATAAAAAGAGAAATTTTTAGTTTTTTAGTAAATGGCTTTTGCCGATGCAATCACGTATGTGAGCTGGGGATGATTTTATTTACTTTTGTTTAAAGGAGATTTCAGTATTCGACGCATAGATAAAAGAGTATAGTATAGATTGTCGACTCAGGGTGAAGGGGGTCGTTTCATCAGCCGTGCGGGGGGTATAGTTTGAACCAGGGTCACCAGGTGGTGATGTATTATAAGTTGGGCTTATAGTTTAAACCAAGGTCTCCAGGTGGTGCTGTATTATAATACAAATGTATTATAATATAATATAGTTGGCACTAAATTAAAATTTTTAATACGTCAGTTAAAAATGTTAGTGCAAAAACTTCAATTTTGCTTAATTTCGTTTTCGCGATTTTCTTTAGTTTTTTTGCTATCAACGCAGAAATATGGTTTGCAGATGTGTACTTAAAGATCGTAACTATCACTCGGGTGGAAGTAATCATCGGGAAGTATCACTCGGGTGGAATATAAGTTGTGTTTTTGTAAATTTTCAATAATTTTTATTAATAACTTATAAAATTTTAAATGATAACTATAGTTGTTTTTCTATTGCATTACTCAGAAATTTTGTAAAGATTAGTGGAAACTTTCGTAACTATAATTTTTTTTTAAAAATTATGTACGGAAAATTTTCACTAATATTTACAATAAATTAATTTAAAATTACCAGTAAAAAATCAAACATTTGAATCCCCGCCGATTTTATTGCACGATAGCAGCGCTGTTTGTGCGCTTGGTGACCCTGGTTTGAACTAGTACTTTGGAACAAAAATAGGTGGGGAGTCGAGCATCTATTACTACTCTTTTATCTATGATTCGACGATAGTTTCAGTTCACTAACATTTTGTTATATTTTGTAAAAAGGATACTTGATAAACGAAAATCTACTAACGTTTTATTTCATTTTTGTACTTGGTACTTGAATAGTCAAAAATGAATCAAATATTTTCGAAAAAAATATTATGACGTGGTTTTGTTTGTATTCTTCTCTATTGTTTTTTGGTAAACAAATTAATTTTTCGTGATTTTGGGTGTAAAGTGACTACTTTACACCCGGTTTTTCGGGAGTAAAGAAGCTCTTTTCGTCACACTTTGTTTTTCTCCCGGGAGTAAAAAAATTTCAAAAAAACAAAAATTTTCAAAAATCATTTATTTACATATTTTATCTTAACCACACAATTGTGAAAAACTTGCCTGTCTTGCATATCGACAACGTTTTGCGGTTGTCTTCGGCGAACGTGCTTTTCGTCGTTTTCATTTTTGATCTTCAAAATATGCGCCTGTCGGCGCATAAAAAATCCCTAGAACACGTATATCGATTATCGTGGCTATGTAGCCTGAAATAGTAAATAATGTATAAATTCGCCCCATAAATACCGCTTTTTGCTGAACGCGATAGTACCTACCACGTGATCCATCAATATCGAATTTGCGATTTTTTTGCAACGTGTCCATGAACATCGATAGATGCGACCACAATGTCGTATTTATTGATTATTTAACGATTATTTTTTGGTTTTTAAGCATTTTTAATTGAAAACACACGACACAATACACAAACGTTCAACCTTTTCGAGATCAAAAATCAAAATGAACATGGCCGCCCTCCAGGGTACCAACTGGTGCCAAGAAAAACACCATGGTTACAAGTAGAAGTTGGTTTTACACTACCACGATGTCAATTAAAACGTGTTATAAATTTATGAAATTTATGCAATTATTGCAAAAAAATCGTGAATTTTGTCGGATATTATTCCCAAATTCACGAAAAGCTGTTCATAATACTCGGGCTGCAGGGTTTTTTCATCTCTCGACTATTATTCCTCTCGCCGCCTTGCGGCTCGTGTCATAAACTACGTCTCGAGACGAAAAACAACCCCTTACGCCCTCGTGATATAAACTACTATTTTGATTAAAAATTGATAAAACCGAACACAATTATTCAAAAGAAATTCTGGACAAATTTGAAGTCGTGTAGAGTAAATTGATTCCAATAAAATCAAAGAATGTGTATGAGAAGGAGTACGAAAAGTTTTGTGAGTGGTGTGCCAAAAATGTAACGCATTGCGATGGAAAGCTCGTTATGGTGTACTTATTTGAAACAGAAAAGAAATGTTTTACCACTTAATAATTATATTTATTAACAATAAATTATTTTTTACTATATTTATTATTTTATTATATATTTATTAAAAATACATACATTTTTTTTTCAAAACAATTTTTGTTTTAACACAAAATAAATTTTTGTTATTTATGTAGGTCAACTAACACGTTATAAGAAATATTAAAAATTTCAAATTTAAAACTTCTTTTATCAATTTTTGATTTGTTTATTCAAAGTTGTATAAAACGTCATCTGTTTGGTGTATGTATTCCAAGCTCAAGTAGATGATGAAAGTTAAAGAAAGCATTGATATTTCAAATTTCCATTTACTTACGGAGTTTATGAAAAATAATTGGTGAATTCTGTTGGCGATAAAGCTAGAAAATTACTAGTACTACAACGGGATAACATTCAGCAATTCATATTAAAGGCGCCAAATATTATCTATTTATTTATTGATTAAAGTATGACAGTTCTGTCTAATTGTATAGTGTCATTGCTTAGCACCTTTATAGGCCCTAGGGCTAAAAAGGCCATATTACGCCCGCATTTGCGTGCTAATAAACAGAATTATGATGCCAAAATAAAATAAACAATCAGGGCTATTATGTATTATTAATTGAAATCTCACAATTACAGTAGTATAAATATAGAATGGGGGATTTAGTTCCAACCATTTTACATTATGGGTCATTCCATGTGAAATCAACACACTTTTTTAAGTGACCATCTCAGATTTTATTAAAATTTAGTCTATAGATAGATAGTATAGAGACTAACAAAAATACAAAATTTTATTGAAATATCTCAAACGGTTTCCAAAATATCGCTACGTAAAATTTTCAAAAAATTGCCTCAAGCGTATTTTTAAATTATCATAGCAACTCTCCTAATTGAGCTAGAGAGGTGGGAGTGGTGCCATTTTACTCAGTTTTTTATGCCCTTTCCAATGATATACAACACAATATGCTCTATTATAAAATTACTTTTCAAAACTCAAAATTAAAATTTTGATTTTGATTTTCTGAAAAAGTACATCATCAAAATTTTTCAAAAAAATTTTCTGAATAGTCTGTACTTATGTTAAGTGATTGCCAAAATTTAAAAATGGGACGGTAATGGCTTCATAGTTAAATTAATTTTTAATTTTTAAATATGTAGTGTTTACTACATAATTAGTGAAATATTTAAAAACCATCTTAGATAAAAATTATTTTAACTATGAAGCCATTACTGTCCCACTTTTAAATTTTGGCAATCATTTAACGTAAGTACAGACTATTCAGAGAATTTTTTTGAAAAATTTTGATGGTGTACTTTTTCAGAAAATCAAAATCAAAATTTTAATTTTGAGTTTTGAAAAGTAATTTTATAATAAAGCATATTGTGTTGTATATCATTGGAAAGGGCATAAAAAACTGACTAAAATGACACTACTCTCACCTCTCTAGCTCAATTAGGAAAGTTGCTATAATAATTTGAAAATACGCTTGCGGCTATTTTTTGGAAATTTTACACGGCGATATTTTGGAAACCATTTGAGATATTTCAATAAAAATTTGTATTTTTGTTAGTCTCCATACTATCTATGCATATACTAAATTTTAATAAAATCTGAGATGGTCACTTAAAAAAGTGACTATGGTATAACCCTAGAGCTATTGTTCTTTAAAAATCACCTTGTATTTAAAAATATTTTTAACTATGAAGCCATTACCGTCCCATTTTTAAATTTTGGCAATCACTTAACATAAGTACAGACTATTCAGAAAATTTTTTTGAAAAATTTTGATGATGTACTTTTTCAGAAAATCAAAATCAAAATTTTAATTTTGAGTTTTGAAAAGTAATTTTATAATAGAGCATATTGTGTTGTATATCATTGGAAAGGGCATAAAAAACTGAGTAAAATGGCACCACTCCCACCTCTCTAGCTCAATTAGGAGAGTTGCTATGATAATTTAAAAATACGCTTGCGGTAATTTTTTGAAAATTTTACGTAGCGATATTTTGGAAACCGTTTGAGATATTTCAATAAAAATTTGTATTTTTGTTAGTTTCCATACCATCTATGTATATACTAAATTTTAATAAAATCTGAAATGGTCACTTGAAAAAGTGTGTTGATTTCACATGGAATGACCCTTATGTGTTAAATATTTTTATTATGTTACAGCATTTAAAAATTTTCTAAAAAGGTAGCATGTTTCTAAAATTATTGCTTTTTGCATCTCGGGGATAATTTTGAAGAAAGGTCTAAACGGGAAAGATGGGTTTTAAATTTAGAAGATACCACACCAGTAGCCGATATTACTATTGGTATTATAGAGATTTTTGTTAGACCCCATATACTCATCATTTCCATCGCTAGTGCCTCGTACTTACGGATTTTCTCTTTTTCTGTATTCAACACATTTTTGGACAAAGGCACAGCAACATCTATGATGGTTGCATTTTTGTCTTGCTGGTTTATTAAAACAATGTCAGGTCTATTATGACTAATTTCCTTATCCGTTAAGATTAACCTGTCCCAGTATAAAAGGGAAGATTCATCTTCAAGAACAGGTTCTGGAATATAGTCATAATATGGCTTAAAATTGTCTAACAAGCCAACTTTCTTTGCAATTTGCTGATGTAATATCTTACAAACTTGACTATATCTTCGGAGGTAGTCAGTGGGAGCCAGATACGAGCAACCGGCTATTATGTGCTCTATCGTTTCGTTGAAGACGTTACATTTACGACAATGATCTGCAACCTCCAAATTCATGATATAGCAATCCTCTTGTAAGCCATTCTACTGACATCTCTTTATCAATTCTATTGGAGTCTAAAATTGTCGGATGTTTGCCATGCAGAACTTTATTTTTCCAATTTACATCTAAATCACTTTTTAGTTCACAATTAAAATTTCTGTTCTTTAAATTTAGACCGCTAAAATGTTTATCACAGCTAATGATTTGCTGAATTAAAGGAGTGTTCAAAGAGTAAAAATAGTCACGTAATAATTTAGTTAAAGATTTGGACAAATTAAATAAATTTATAAGACCTCGTCCTCCTGTCTTTCTTTTAATGTACAGCCTTTCGACTGCTGATTTTGAATGTAAATAGCTATATTTGTATAACATTTTTCTAGTTATAGTGTCCAAGGCATTAAGGTCTGTATTCGACCACTTTAAAACTTCAAAAGAATACGATATGACTGGAACCGCCCACGAGTTTATAGCTGATATCATATTTCGAGAGTTTAATTTTGACTTGAGTAAAATTTTTAGTTTTTTAATATATTTTTGTTTAAGGAAATTTGTTTTTAAGGAGTGCATGATTTAAAACAAAATTTTGCTGCATTCCTAAATATTTATAAAATTTATTTGGTAGCAGTTGAGGAATTTTATTTAAAATGTCTGTATTTGCGATTGGGGTACCCGATGTTATGTTGATTTTTGCACATTTGTCGAAACCAAATTCCATGCAAATATCACGACTGAATAATTTTGTACTTTCGATTAAATTTTGAAGCTGATATTCTGTTCTGGAGTATAATTTTTAGTCGTCCATGTAAAGCAAATGCGTCATGGTACAATTATTGCAAAAATTGAGCTTAAATCCTGATGCCGAATCATTCAGTAATGTCGAAAGTGGATTCATAGCCAAACAAAACCAAAGTGCACTCAATGAATCCCCTTGAAAAATTTCACGATTGATTTTAATCGATTCCAGTCTGGTTTCATTATTCAAGATAAGTGTGTTCCATTTTGACATCATTGAAGATAGTAAACTCATGATTAGCCAATCGTGAGGAACCGAATCATAAGCTTTTTTATAATCGATATAGCACATATGCAAATTTCTTTTGTTATCTTTTGCAAGTTTTGTAATTACTGTGTCCACGATAAGCAATTCCCGACATCCTTGAGAACCTTTAACACAACCTTTTTGTTCCATACACATAACGTTATTTGTCTTACAATGGTTTTCGATTTTCGAGGCCAAAATAGATGTAAAGATTTTGTAAATAGTCGGTAAGCAAGTAATGGGTCTATAATTTTGTGAAGCATATATGTAACGCCTGTGCACAAGAATTCTGGAATAACTGAAGGATCATTCAAGGCTTTGTTGTACCAAAAAAGTAAAGGTAAATAGACCGATTTAAATCTTTTTAACCAAAAATTTTGAATGCCATCTAATCCCGGCGATTTCCACTTAGAAGAATATTTTATGGTATTTAGTGATTTCTTCTAATGTTATAAGGTGATTTTTACGCCATTCTAACGCGCTTGAATCATCCTTCAGTTTTTCGAGCCAAGATGATTTGTTATTATATTTACTATTTTGACTCCAAAGGTTTGACCAAAAGTTTAGCATAGTATCTTGCTGCGGAAAATTTTGAATTTTAGGAGTGGGTTTTAAATATCTAAAAAATTTATTTAAATTTTCTAAGTATAGTTTGTTTTCAAATTTCCTTTGGGTACAATTGAATCGTTGATTGTTGAAAGGGTACTAAGTCCACTTTTTGAATAAAATTTTTTTATGATCTTTTATTATTTAAAATTGGGTTTTGTCGTTTGGTGTTGAAATAAATTTAATCAGATAGGGTAAACCATACAGTTACTGGACACATGACAGTTATGGGAAACTGCACATATAAACTTTAAAAATAAGACTATTTCTAAGGCTATATAAACAAATAGTAGATAAATAGTAAGTGTATAGTGCATAGGTGTTAAGAAAAAGCGCGCGAGAATTAATTCCTAGTCTCAACATTGTTCTGATTTTTTTAAATTTTAATGAGACAGTTCGGGATGTATTCTTAACATTTTCTTAATATTTTCTTAAGAAATGTAAAATGCAAAAAAAATTTTTACAGCTTTTATTGTCTAACTTAATAATATAATTTATACGTCTATATTAAGCTACGAATGTCTCGGAAATGCTAATGAAAACGTTTATTAATTAAATTTAAAATATGAACCCAAAAAGACGTGTCCAACCACTCCCAGGTAGCACATAATATTGGGGCAATATTGCCCCAATATAGCGCCAATATAGAATGTTGGCGCAATATTGCAATATTCAGCCAATATTGGTGCAATATTGTTTTCCAATATTGAGGCAATATATGATCAATATTGCACCAATATTGCTGACCAATATTGTCGTCAATATTCAGCCAATATTGGTGCAATATTGTTTTCCAATATTGGGGCAATATATGATATGAATATTGACTACATCTTGGAGAAATATTGTACCATCGACTCATGAGCGTCTTTATTTTAAAAGTTCTAAGCCAAAAAACACATTTTGCAGATTTAGATTTTTCTAAACTTTTAGTTCCAGGTAGCACACTATATGTTGGGGCAATATTGGAAATCAATATTGCCCCAATATTGAAAAAGTTTAACATCTCGATATTGGGGCAATATTGATTTCAATATTGCACCAATATTGCGCCAACATAGTGTGCTACCTGGGCTGTATTACAAATATACTTGAAATTCTATTTTTGGACGTCCGTCCGATAATAGAATTCTTTGCAAACTTCACTTAATCAGTTACTGGACAGGTGTTCAATAAATTGTAATTTTATTGTTTAACAGTGCAATAGGTTTTTAGAAAATTAAAGATGCTTAAAAACCAAATTTTAAAAAACAAAATTTGCTTAACTTTGCCGTAAAATTTTTTATTTTAAAATATTATCATTATTAACTTTTTTTAATATTAATTTTTTATTGTAAACTATATTTAATATAATATAACAATATAAATTGTGTTTTAAATAAATATATTTTTTTATGAAAATAAATGTTTCTGGCCATCTTTAACCCTGTCCAACCAACCTGTCCAGTAACTATAAAAAGTGTCCAGTAACTATACATATTTGCATACTTTTACTATTGTTTCTTTCTTTTCAAATTGGGTTGTCAGAATCAAAAATTTAATTAAGCAACGTTAACATGCAAGATCGAACTTACTTAAAAATTAATTTGGTTAAGAAGTACCAAAAAGTAGGAAAGATATTATAAATTTAAAAAAAAAAATTCTTAACTGTCCGATAACTATATGGTTGACCTACATAGAAATACTAAAACTCATGTCTGGGTCATTCCATGTGAAATCAATACAATTTTTCAAGTAACCATCTCAGATTTTATTAAAATTTAGTATATAAATAGATAGTATAGAGACTAACAAAAATACAACATTTTATTAAAATATCTCAAACGGTTTCCAAAATATCGCTACGTAAAATTTTCAAAAAATTGCCGCAAGCGTATTTTCAATTTATCACAGCAACTTCCTAATTGAGCTAGAGAGGTGAGAGTGGTGTCATTCTACTCAGTTTTTTAAGCTCTTTCCAATGATATACATCACAATATGCTTTATTATAAAATTACTTTTCAAAACTCAAAAAGTACATCATCAATATTTTTCAAAAAAATTCTCTGAATAGTCTGTACTTATATTAAGTGATTGCCAAAAGTTAAAATATTATTAGTTGTGTTTATTATATTTTCAGAATTACTATATATTTGTTTGTAGCAATCTTTCAATAAAATATACTATATATTTTTTCTTTTATATTTACATAATATACTTACTATATTACTGATTATTTGATAAAATCGATCTCATATATCGCCTATATAGAAGAGATGTCTTTGCAATATCACGAAATTTTTATTTTTAATATCATTGATTGTTGAAAGGAACTAAGTCACAATTTTAAAAATTAAATAAAATGCAAATTAGCGATAATAAAAATTATTTCTATATGGAAATCGATACCCAACTAACTTTCCTACAAAACACTGATTGCATTTTTCAATAACTCAAATACATCAGAAATAAATCAGTTTTATTTGATTATCTCAGAACTTACTTTTATGGACTTAGTACCCTTTCAACAATCAACGATTCAATTAGTATAACGTTTTAGCCTATGTGCACCTACTTTTAATTATATTCTAAATTGTCATTTAATTTACACAGAAAAAAAAGTTTGTCGTTATATTTACGAAATGCGGTTTTTAAACGGAAATTCGTTATATTAACGAAAATTTCGTTACTATTACTAATTTTTCGTAAAATCGTAATCTTGTAGTTCGTTAATATTACTACACGCTATTGTGTAGTAATATTAACGAAAAATGTCGTAACTATTATGATATATTCGTAAATATTACTATTACTACCATAATTAACGAAATGCTTGTCGCAATATTAACAAAAAGTTTCATAAGATCAAAAGTGGTATTAACGACGAATTTCGTTAAATACACACCACTTTTTTTTTCTGTGTAGTTTCGAAACTTATACCATCGACACACTGAAATCGTAGATGATCATTTATCCTAAATTACGTAATTATCTTCAGTATGTCAGGTCTTTATTTAGAAAATGATAATTTATAACGTCGTATAAACATAATTTAGTAAATTATGTGCCGCTGTCGGTGTACACGAAGTTCGATTTCGGCAAGTCTCGTATGTTAACGTGACACTTGCTCGGATCAGCTGTTTTAAATTTGAAATTTTATAAGCCGTTTAAATAAATTAATATTTTTTAACAAATTATTTAAGCACAAAATTAAATAAAAATGTTTATTTGTTATATAAAATCTTTCTAAAATAAAATTCCAAAACTTTATGAGGTTATGTTAAAATAAATAGCAATTTATTTCCGAAAACCTAATTAATTAATTAAATAAAAAATCTTAACTCTTTAGGGTGACTTGTATAGATCTAGTTTAAAATTTTAAACTGTAGATTAACCAATCACAATAGTCAAAATCCGAGTTTAAACCATAGTTACCGGTTAAACTTGGACTATACAAGTCACCCTTAGAAGCGAAGAAAAGGTAATACAGCAGATATGGGCGTTCGAAATAGACGGACTAAAGAGGAGAGAAAAACCGTTTGAAAATCTACTTTTGCGACTGGAAGGAGAAGGCAAAAGATGGAAGGAATGGACCAAAACCATGGAAAACCATGGTATAATAAAATAAACATTTATTTATATTCTTGCAACAAAACGAGGCCATAACTACAACTCAATTAAGATTTGTAGCTACCTTGGTAGTCCTCATAAAAACTTTAAAAAAATTAAAATTAATATGATACAGACTTTCAAAATAAAAATTATATTTCCAAAATATCTTGCAATTCGTATATTTCACATCTGTAAAGTTGCTACTGTGTCATCAGTCATTTTTGAGGTCATTACATCTGTCATAAGTTTCAGTGGTGTTAAATCTTTTTGTAGTTAGCACCATACACAACTTAATTAAAAATTTTAAATTTTCTTTAATTTTCTTTTCATAAAACTAAAGTATAAAAATCATACAAAATTTGAAAAAAAGTATTGTAAAAAGAATTAGAAAGTACCAGTTCACTTAATTTAACTGTTTACTCAATTCATATGCGGACCGTGGGTTGTGTAGCACTGTTTTAAACACACGATAATTTAAATATTCGCAGTCTGTCACCCATATTTTGTAATGATCATTCATTTTAAATGATAATCTAAGTAGATGATCGTTAGTGGCAGTCTGTCGAAGGTATTATGTCTTGTCTGTCTAATTTATATTTTACGAAAATTTGGTTGATTTTTCTAGGTCCAACATTATTAGAATTATTTTTAAATGCTGTAATAATTCCAATATCTTTTCTTAAATTGTTAATTTTGTTCTTAAGGACACTAGGCAATCGAAAAGTCGATTTTTTTTTTATTTAATTTTCTGTAAGTACTATCCTTCCTGAACAAAATACCGTTTAGTTCATATGAAAATTCACAATATTGTTGATTTTGTAAGCGAAAAGGTGGAGCGGTGCATGAACTGGATGTCAGTCTACCGCTGGTAGCAGAGCGGAGACCGTTACTCGGACGACTGTAAAGTTACGATATGAGCTCTTTATTGTAATATATTATTATAATTAAATAGGATGTATTAAAATATATAAAATTTAATAATTTATTATATGAAATTTTTTGTAAAATTCAAATACTTCGATAAATGTAGAAAGAATCGTAGATATCTGCATGATTCCTTTCCAAAGGGTTTAAGACCTAAATATCATGTTACATAGGGTTGTCCTAGGTCGTTAGAATAATGGTTTGGTCTTTACTTTAGAACAAAAAAGAATATTAAAAGAAATCAGTTGTGAGTTGTTCACATTGAGATCAAAATCGTTGTCATATTGTAACTTTACTTCATTTTACTTGTGTTAATAATAAAAAAAAAATAACAAAAATAAATTTTACAATAACGGTCTGATGCCGAAGCACTACTGCAAACATAATTCTATGCATCTGGATAGTTTTAAAAAAGGTAAATATGAGTAAAAGCACTTTTATCAATAAAAAAACTTTGAACGCGTTTTTCTCGACTTTTTATTTTCATTTGGTTTTTACATGATTCCAGAAAAACGGAGGTTTCTGGTGACTTGAAAAAAATTGAGGACACGTAAAACATGTGTAATTTGGGACTGAACCTCCGAAATAATCCATAAAAATTCGAGATTTTCCATAAAAATTTGAAAAGTCGCGATTTTTACGTGCAATTATAAAAAAATCGCATTTTTATCGTAAAAATCGCTGTTTTTCGTCTACTACTTAAATAATTCCGATTCGATCGTTTTAATTTTAGGTTCAGTCCCAAACTACGTATCTTAGGAAACTAAAAACCATTTGTAGAGTCGAAAAAAATTAGTTCCACGAACGACAGCATGTAAAAATGGAAAATAAACATGTATATACGTCGCAGACTGTGCCGCCATTTTTTATGTTCCTAAAGGCTTTATAGTATAATTTTTATTATCATTTATATATCAATAAACATTGGTTAAAATTACATTTGTGTATCTGCTTTCTTTCTATGTTAAAATTAATAAAAACAAGAGCGCGGATTTTGCGAATAACGATTGCCTAGTACCCTTAAGGCGAATTTTCCAGACAGGTTCTTTTGCTTCCTTTTTAGTAGGAATGCCATCAGTTATTAATGCTTGACCATTTTTCTCTATAATTATAACTGCAGCACAATATAATGACAAGTGTATATAATAAATTGGCGTATGATTTTCTAAAAACAAACCAACTATTTTGTCCAAAATATCGAAAATACCTTTAATTTCATAATTACTGGAAAAATTTAAATTAGGAATTTTTGGCTTGGTTAGAGGATTTGTGTCATCGAATAGTTTAATTTTTGATAAAAAATCTGCCTTTATGTTTGGAATATTTTTTTTTGTTTGGAATAACTACCTCACTTTCACTTACAATTTGGACTTCTAATTCTTCTTCCTCGAAATGCTCTTCCTGATAGATATCGTTTCCAACTTGTCTACAAATGTCGCTTATCTCTGTCTTGCTTAAATACTGTTTTTTTAATATTACATTTTTCCTATCTACAACATTTTGCTAAGACACATTTAAATGGGAAAATTTTTCTGTCATTTTTCTGTGGAATTTTTTTCTCCATCCTGGTAACGGAGTTTTGTTGCAGATATTTACTTGAAAGAACGTTCAAAAGAACGGTCCTCTCATTGTGGACCAATGATCCCGAGGACAAGCTGGTTGTATTGGTTTGATTGTAATTCGTGGTTCTTTGCAGTGAAGGTTCTAGTGATAATGGCAAAGAGGAACCTTCTAACACTTGCTCACTATCCCGATTTCTAACGCGCGTTGGAATACTTGCGCCAACATTTCTACTTGCGCTTCTTCTCATTATTGTTTTATTAAAACGTCCATTTAACCAAAAATATTATTATTGTGGTTAAAAAAAGAAATTTTATTGTAATGCTTATTTAGCGTCAAGATTGACTTTGACAAAGTATTATTAGGATTTACCGAAAAACTTTATTTTATGTCATAACTGTCACCTTTATAATAACGTTGGTATTATGTGTCCCTGAGTATTTCAGTCCAAAAATTTCTACCAATAAAATCACTGTAAATTTCAACAAATGACAGGCAAATATCAGCGAGTATTCATGCACTATACTCTGTTTTATTTAAGAAAAATGTAAAACGTTTGCACTAAACGGATGACCTATAAATGTTAACCAATAAAATTGCTTTGAATAAAGACTCACTCACGATAAGGAAATTATACGAGATTTAGTGTTTATTCAAAGCAATTTCATTGGTTAACATTTAAAGGTCATCCGTTTAGTACAAACGTTTTACATTTTTCTTAAATAAAACAGAGAAATACTCGGGTATTATAATTTTCGTCAAAAATCAAGTTTTACTTTGTTTTATTTTACATTGCCAAATTGAAACTGTCAAACTGACACATTTGAAAAACTTTAAATTTTACTTTTTTCCACAATTTGGAAAAGATATAGAAATTTTCGGAAAAAAATGCTAGTTTTGAATGCCATATCTGAGCATTTTCGCTCGTGTTGCGCACAAAATATAGAAAACCGCTACTTGATAAAGTTGAACAATCAGACTCATATTAAGATGGATGAAGTATCAAGATTCTCTTACCTGGATACCGTGCTGACGAGAAAACCAAAGAGCAGCACTGAGATACGGAACCGGACAACTGGGCGACGTATAACTGGGCAAAAGACAACTGGGCGAAAGACAACTGGGCGATTAGTAAACTGGGCGACGGTCAACCAGGCGACGGACAACTGAGCGATGGAAAAACTGGGCGCTGGGTAAACCGGGCGATTGTCAACCGGACGATGGACAACTGGGCCACGGGTAAACTGGACAACGTATAAGTGGGCGACGCAACTGTAAATTTTGAGCATTTAAAAAAAATTATTATCATAACCTCTATGGGTGAGAGGTAAGTACTCGTGACCCGAAAATATCAATTTTGAAACCTCGATGAATTCTGAATGAGCATATTTTAAATAAGAGAATTAACCCTAAGGAATGGCCTTAACAACACTAGTTTTTTCAAAAATCGATTTTAAAAACTTCGATTTTCACAGCAAATTTTATGCTAAGTCGCTCGTGATTGGTGAATTCTGGCATTCTGTGATCGGTCCGTGCAAGTTAAATTACTTTTTAGTTATACGCAGAGAGGGGATAACCGGAGCGACACTAGCATTTCATATGCTTCAACAGTGCACTTTGAGCGAAAATTATGTTTTTTAATAGTAATTTTTATTTGCACAACCACCGCTCTTGTAGAATCCACGTAAAAACGAGTTTCACTTTTTAATGATCCACCTTTTCTTTAAACCACCGGCCTAGGGGTATGTTTATAATAAGTGTAGTTTTGGCCACCATGGCACGAGAAGGATCCACGCAAACAAGTATTAACCGTACGTTAACATTGCTTACGACTAAGTGAGTCATCAGCTGGACTCTTATGCATTACTGATGACGAAAAAAAAGTTATATCCACCCCCTTCCTAATAGCATCTTTTTAGAGTTGGAAGGCCCTAAGGGATATTGTTAGCTAATAAAGGCAATGATTCATCATCTCTTAGTTAAGCTTGAATTACATTATACTTTTTTCGCATATTTCCATACTAGATTCTAGTACTAGATACGTCCGAGATGAAATATGCGAAAAAAGTATAATGTAATTCAGAAAACTTCGTTCGAGTTTCGTCCGAGTTTCTAGTATAGAAATATACGTTTCGTCCGAGTTTTTATCCGAGATCGGACAAAATTAGGTAGTGCCAACATCGAATGCGAAAAACCCTGTGCATAACCCCACACTGGTTGGTCACTGGTTGGTGACAAGTGGTGATTTTGTCGTCCCTATTGGCGACATCTATACTAAAGCAAATGAAATAAAAAATCGAAATAAAATCGAATGAAACTCGGATGAATCTCGGATGAAACTCGGAACTAGTTTCTAGTATGGAAATATACGAAAAAAGTATTATGTAGTTCAAGCTTTAGGTTATGAGTTATTATTTTTAACTTAAATTTGACGAAAAAAATAGTAAGTCTTGCTTGATGTCGACTCCGAACAACTGATGTGTTTTTTATACAGTATAATAATTTATAATTATTTATTTATTTATTATAAAAAAGTAAATTTATCAAATAAATTAATTCATATTATAATGATATGATATGCCACAAAGGTATTCAATTATGTTATTATGATCATAATTCGTAACCTTATTCAGGATTCTTTCGTCAGCTTAAAGGTAACGTCTCCTTTTCGTTGCAGCTTGGTAACCAGCAACTTATCGTTCATATTCTACGTCGTACCTTTTTTGAATAGATTTTAATTAGATTAATTTTTTTTCGGTTTTGGGTTTAGATCACCCTGTATGAAATGTTTCAAAAAATAAAGTTGTATCAAGTGAGAAAATGCAAATACCTGCAAAATTTTCAAACGCGACAGTTTTCTTACACTTCAAACTCAATAAGTTTCATGCTAAATATTTCAATTCTTCAAAATGCTTCAGGTTGTCGCCCACTTACACGTCGCCCAGTTTATACCTCGCCCAGTTTATCCGTCGCCCAGTTTACTCATCGCCCAGTTGTCCGGCGCCTGCTTGACAATCGCCCGGTTTACCCGGCGCCCAGTTTACCAGTCGCCCAGTTATACGTCGCCCAGTTATACGTCGCCCAGTGGGATTCGCCCAGTTGTCGCGTACCGTTTTGTAACTACAAAACGAGTTCAACTTTTAGGGTGACTTGTATAGATCTAGTTTAAAATTTTAAACTGCAGATTAACCAAGTTTAACCGGTAACTATGGTTTAAACTCGGATTTTGACTATTGTGATTGGCTAATCTGCAGTTTAAAATTTTAAACTAGATCTATACAAGTCACCCTTAGAGTGATACACAGGACGTGTCAGAAATATTTTTTATTTGTATTATAATTTTATGCTTATCAATAGCAATCAAAGTGTAGAAACAATTTTATTGGTAAATGTCGCTTTGATATAGTTATGTAGTATTTGGGATTTTACATTGTTGTTAGCATTTCAGAAAAAAAAAAGATTATTATAATTTATTTGTTCGACGTTTGTCTATGAAACTACATGATAATTAAATTTAATTTTCTTTCTTTTCATCGAATACTGAAAACCCACTTGATTAAGAATTCTGCGGATTTTAGCTAGAATTAGTTCGATTAGTGATAATTAGTTTGATTAGAAAGGTGAAGCTTTGATTTAAGTAATTCAAAATAAAGAATTTTGAAATTCAAAATTTTGCTCTTGCAATATTGCTATGATTTACTTGTAAAACTCCGTTGAAATTTACCCTGGCTAGTTTGCAACTACGCTAAACCCTAAGAAAATCGTTTCAGGGGTCATGGTAAAACTCTTCAAGAAAAACCAGTAAAATTGTTTATAAAACAATTATTTCAATTGCTCTAATACAATTTAATAAAAAAGAAGATAATCCAATTAAAATTCTACTCGTTAACAAATTCCTCCTCCAAGGGCCAGCTTCTCGGCACCCGGAAAAAAACAATAAATTACTAAACTTACCAGTACAAGCTTAGGAATAGATAAGAATTTTAACAAAGGATGGCATAAGCAGCGGAAACAGACTATAAATTTTGGAATTTGGAATATCCAAGGATTAAGAAATAAACAACAAGAAATCCAGATAGAACTAAAGGAAAGAAATATTGACATTGCCATACTATCGGAAACAAAAAAGAAGGGAAAGGGTAGTGAAATGTGAAAAGACCACATCTATCTCTATAGTGGTGTACCTAAAAGTGACCAAGCTAAACAAAGGTCCATTTCACCAGCCCCCCCCCATTTTGATTTTTGGATTACTTTTTATGCCATTTGTTTGTGTACGTTTGTGCAATTATTTTTTTCGTTTGTGCATTCACCGTTCGCGAATTATTTAACAAATAAGTTTGGGGGGCTGGAGAAATGCCAGCCCCCCATTGCGAATTTGTTACGACTTACGTCGAACCATTTCAAATTACCTAATAATTTGAAGTTCTTTCAAAAAGAGTTGAATATTCCTCGTATATTACGACAGAATTCCGGCACCAACAATTTATTTTTAGAATTTATATCTTGTTTTTTCTGAAAGCAAAGCAGGAAATTTCTGATAAATCTCTAGAATAAATGCTAGCTCTCAAATTCCAGCCTTACGTCATTCTACTTAAGTGAAAAAAATACTTTTTTATGATGGTTTAGCCCCTGTAGTTATACAACCTTAAAAGCTACCATGAAGAGATGATCGAAAAAAATGCAATTCTTGACACGTCACGTCACAAAAAAAATATGTTTTAAGATACACTTTTACTTCAACCTCGGTAGATGGAACATGTGAATTCTTCCTTGTACCGTCGAAGTAACGAGGTCGTAACTTTTCTTTGTAAGTTTTGTGACTCGATTTGAAAAATGTTTTTGTGAAGTGAATTTTATCGATTATCGAAATTTATCTCAAAATATTTCCGACGACAATTAAATCAAACGGATTAACAACTAAATATCTCGTAACTAAAATGTTAATTTTGGTGAAGTTTAAAAAAATAAATCAACATTAAATTATCTTAAATAATCGAACGTACAGCATCGAATGTTAAAAGTTTATATTAACAAACAAGTTAATGCGAAAATAAATGCGAATTTCTAATTTACTATTATTATCTTGATGCAAATTACTGATTTGACGACAAAATTCTACAAATTGTGAATGGATTATTTATCTGGTCAACAACTTAAATGGACAAAATTTTACAAATTGTGAATGGATTATTTATCTGGTCAACAACTTAATTGGAAGTTGAAGCAGGGAAGAATTGCTTGCAAGTCGACTGTGATAACATGGACGAACGAATACGTCGTGGGAATTTGAGAAATCCAACGAACTCGTGTAATTCATTCCAACAGACCCTTGCTTGGCCTATTTTGGAAAAATCAAAGGTTAGTGTTATTGCAATGTTAATTTTAGGATGTTCCAATAATTTCTAATAAACGGCGATTGACTTTTAAAATGTTTACTTATTTTTTATGACCAAGTTAGGTTTAAATTTCACTACTTAAAATTACATTAAATAGTCAATTGTTCAAGTTTATACTTGTTAATTGTAACGTACAAATTATTATTGAATCTAGTGTGGATTAAAATATCTTCATTTGTTCATTAAATGATTAATTTAAAATGGGTAACTACCAAAGTTACAAGTTAAGTTTGATTTTTCGAAACGTTTCTTTAAAGTAGAGTTTATTCTTTTAAGAAATAATTATGTGTTTTTGTGTAATCGCAATTTATCTTAATTATTTTTTGTTTGGTCACATTATACGTATGAAAATCATACCTTCTTTTATTTTGCGTAGACAATATTTTTACTTTCAGAGATTTTTCTTTTGTGTAAAAAAGAGGTAAAGTGAGTGATTGTTCCAATACTACTAATTACTCTGAGATGAGAGTACCTGCTAATTCTTGGATTTCTCAAATTCTAAGAATCCCATCAGGGCTACCGACTTAATGAGCTAGATCGGAGGGCGCTTTCTTTGTGAGTAGGAAAAGCGTATCAAATTTTGGGTCAATCGTTTGTACATCATTTGTGTACGTTTGTGCATTCAATATTTTCGATTGTGCAACACCGTTCGCAAAATATTTACAGTTTAAGTGGGGGGGCTAGAGAAATGCTAGCACCCCCCATCGCGAATTTTAGGTCAAAATTGGTGTCAATCGTTTGTGCATCGTTTGTGTACGTTTGTGCATTTATTATTTTTGTTTGAGCAAGCACGGTTAGCGAAATATTGTCAATTGAATAACCGGCGAACATTTCTCCAGCCCCGCCTCCATTTCGACTTTTGGATCAATTTTAGTATCACTCGTCCGTAAATATAAAGGCGGCTGCACACGAAGATAGTGACTTGTACAAGTTACTAAAATCCAGTACTAAAAGCAAGTGATTTAGAAGATAGTTATGTTTACACGGTGATAGCAGCTTGCTCAAGTTAGTAGTGCTTTTTAACAATGCATTCAAAGTACCTCTTAATATTACCTACTAAAACCAACACTGGAATTTAGTACTAAAATACATGTTTACACGAAGATAGTACTAAAATCCAGTACTGCTGTTTTGACACATTATTTTATAACTATGTAGTCAACATTTTAAAAATGTTATTCAATTAGTGTTTTAAAATTTTGATTTTATCGAAATTGACAGTAAAACTATATTTTTAATACTTAGCGGAAAATAAACTGCGTCAGGCGAATTTTCTCTTCAAAATAAGTAAGAATCCGTGGAGAAAGCTATAGTTTTTTTGGGGTAAAAAATTCTATCTACCGCTTTTGTAAAATCCGGCTAAAATTTTCAAGCACAGTTTTAATGATTGTAGGCGACGTATTTTAATGCATAGGCGTCGCCTACAATCACAAAAACCAATTGAAAATGTTAGTCAAATTTTACAAAAACGGCAGATTAACCCGTTTGAATTTTTTTTGCCCCAAAAAATAAATATTGGAAAACTACAAGTGCATGTCAGCGGCTCCCCACTTTCGACTTTTTAGATAAATTTGATGCCAAACGTTAAAGCATCGTTTGAGTTTGAATGAGCTTCCATTATTTTTGTTTAAACCTCAAAAGTCGCAAAGTTATTCGCAAAAAACTGGTGGAGGGGGGGGGCGTTGTAAACATGTTTTGTAATTTTCCTAATAATTTTAAATTTGTATGTGCAATTGATGTCAATCGATAGAGCTTCGTTTGAGCCTGAATGAGCTTCAAAGAGCAAGACTTTATGTTAATTTTTTACAAAGTTATGGATAGTTGAAATTTTCGACTAAACTCCGAGCAACATGCGTTAAATCGTAAGGTTCTTAAAAAATTGTATTTCGGCTAAACGGTAGTATTACCCAATGCTTTTCCAACAAACACATAATTGAAGGGCCCCAAAACGTTTTAGCCATTGGATCATAAATTTTTTCTTTATTAGAAACAACAACTTTAAGCTACTTCAAATCAATATTAGATTTTATCGGCATGATTTCTACTTCGATAAATTACTTCTATTTAAAAAATTTATATATCCAAAGTATGTACCAGCATAAAAGATTTTTAAAAAACTTAAGATTTAACGCATGTTGCTCGGAGTTTAGTCGAAAATTACAGTTATCTATAACTTTGTAAAAAATTAACTTAAACTGTTGCTCTCTGAAACTCATTCAGGCTCAAACGGAGCTTTACCGATTGACATCCATTGCACACTTAAATTCAAAATGAGAAGGAAAATTGCAAAACATGTTTACGGCCCCCCACTAGTTTTTTGCAAATAGCTTCGCGACCTTAGAGGCTCAAACGAAAATAATGCAAGTTTATTCAGCCTCAATCGATGCTCTAACGTTTGACACTCAATTTGAAAAATTAAAAAAAAAAAATTCAAAAGTGGGAAGGGGGCACTGACATGCACCTAAAACTATAACTTTTTGACAAATTCTTACGTATTTTAAAGAAAAAATTTGCTTGACGCAGTTTATTTTTTGCTAAGTATTAAAAATATAGTTTTACTGCCGATTTCGATAAAATCGAAATTTTAAAACACTAATTGAATAACATTTTTAAAATGAGAAAAAATCAATTTATCAATTTTTTGACTACATAGTTATAATATAATGTGTCAAAACAGCAAAAATCAATTACTGATATTGCCGGACTAGTCAGTATAATTCAATTTTCCTGCGCGTAGATACGCAGGGAAGTGTTGTTTCGATGACGATTTCCGGAAAATTAAAATATTTTCAGCATATTCTTCAGAATAAATTGCAATCTAGACACTATGGCAGTTGTTGCTCGGAGATTTATAAATATTTATTTGTTAAATAATTCACGAACTGTGAATTCACAAACGAGCATAGTGAATGCACAAACGTATATTTACGGACGAGTGACACTAAAATTAATTCAAAATTCGCAATGGGGAGGGCTGGAGAAATGATGGCCGGTTATTCAATTGAAGATAATTCGCTAACCGTGCTTGCACAAACAAAAATATTGAATGCACAAACGTGCACAAACGATGCACAAACGATTGACGCCAATTTTAACCCAAAATTCGCGATGGGGAAGCTGGCATTTCTCCAGCCCCCCCCCCCCTTAAATTGTAAATATTTCGCAAACGGTGTTTGCACAAACAAAAATATTGAATGCACAAACGTACACAAACGATGCACAAACGATTGACAACAATTTTGACCCAAAATTCGCAATAGGAGGGCTGGCATTTCTCCAGTCCCCCAAACCTATTTGTTAAATAATTTGCGAACGGTGAATGCACAAACAAAAAAATAATTTCACAGACGTACACAAACGATGCACAAACAAATGGCATAAAAAGTGATCCAAAAATCAAAATGGGGGAGGGGCTGGGGAAATAGACCTGCTAAACAAGGAGTATCAATAGTGATAAGTAAAAGCTTAAGAAGGCATATGAAATCATGGGTATTTACTAATTAATGAAAGACTCATTAAAGTGACTCTCCATATTCGAGGAAGAATATTTTATGTAAAAGGTAGAGAACAGAAGGATCCTGTGGTCGGACAACATGGTGAAAACACATTGTATGATAATAGACAACGTTTAAGAAATATATGGGAACAATATGAGTTAAAGACATGGGCGCCCATATAAAATGTTTTCAGTAGGGGCCATTGTTTATTTAATTGTGTATCGTATCTCATTAAATTTTCGAGAAAACGCGAAATTTTTGTTTTTTTCAAGGTCAAATGTCCTTGGATCGACTTTAGGAATATTTAGATATACAGTGTGTTCACGGAAAGTGGTAACAGTGAATAATTCTTAAATATTACTAGATACAAAAAAAAGTTTAAATAGTTTTTTATTCAACTCCAAATTTTCTATTGGAAACTGTCAAAGTATATTTTTTTATTCTTCAAATTCAACCGGAAGTAAGCATAACATTTTTTTTTCAAATAGCAACATGTCTTTTTTTTAACATTTTGGCAATCTACAATTTTTTATCTATAAATACCTATAAAATTTTCATAACGTTACATAAGAAAATATTTGAGAAAATGTAAGATTTAAACAAGCAATAATAATTTACTGATTATTTACACATAGGTATGTAGAGTGCCATGAAAAACAAAACATCACGACACCGAAAGCACAACATTTCATTTATCTGATAAATTTTTCAAAATTGCCACCGTTTTGTTCAAGATATGATTCAAATTTTTGCAGAAGTTCTGGCGATTTGGTGATAATTTTGAAAGATGCTAAGTTAATTTTGATTTTTAAAATTTTAAATTTAAAGAGAGATTTGTCTAATATACCATTTTTAAATGACTCCATAGAAAGAGTCTAATGGTATCATATCATAATAATGGTGTTTTGTTTTTCATAGCACTCTACATACGTAATTAATAAATTATTATTGTTTGTTTAAATCTTGTGTTTCCTCGAATTTTTTCTTATGTAACCTTATGAAAATTTTATATGTATTTATAGAGAAAAAATTGCAGATTACAAAAATGTTAAAAAAAAGACATGTTGCTATTTAAAAAAAATAATTTATGTTTACTTCCGGTTAAATTTAAAGTATAAAAAAATATACTTTAACAGTTTCCAATAGAAAATTTGAAGTTGAATAAAAAACTATTTAAACTTTTTTTTGTATCTAGTAATATTTAAGAATTATTCACTGTTACCACTTTCCGTGAACACACTGTATTTTTGTAGTACAGTAAAATTAAGTATTTTTTATGGAAAAAAAGTGAATCTTTAATTTTAAGCAATTAATTAATTAATCCGTGGGCCGCCCCAGAATGAGATGGCGGGATCAATTTGAGTGACGTAACGGGCCGCTGGTCTTGAACGTGCGGATGATGATGATGATAATTAAAGATTTTAGAAGAAGTTGGAAAAAGGCATACTATAGGCATCCATAGGTATAAGCAGAGGCTGTAGTGTTATTCTGAAAATATTCTCGTTGTAACTTTAGATGTCATAGTTTTACTATTTTAATAATTCAATCTGCTTTTTATAGTGTTACATTTTATTAATTTATGTATTTTGTTTTATGTTTTGAATCTATTGTAACTAGTAAGTATGAATGAATACTTCTGGTGGATTTCTCAGTAGGGGCGACGGCCCCTACTGGCCCCCCCCTATGGGCGCCCATGGTTAAAGATAACGAACACGTTCTTCCAACATAAAAACATCTATAAATTTACATGGCATCGTGAAAGCGGAGACCTAAAAACATTAATAGATTATATTGTGGTAAGACAGAAACATAGATTTATTATAAACGATGTAAGAGTAAAAAGAGGAGCTGCATGTGGGTCTGACCACTATCTTGTTACAGCAAAAATATACCTTCCCTATGATAAAATAGAAAACAAAAACAACTCTATACTAGAAATAAAGAATTAAAACAAGGAAATCAGATACAGCCTGCGATCACTAGAAGATGAAAGCACAAGATATCTAAATCAAAGACGACTACAACAGAAATTAAATATAGCTGAAAAAACAGTAAAAGAAGAGACATATTTGTGCAGCAATAAGGGCAGCGGCGAGAGAAGCGATTGGAGAATATAACCCAGAGAAAAAACCATATTGGTGGGACAAAACATTGGAAGAAAAGATAAAAGAAAAGAAACAAGCGTATTTAGTGTGGCTAGCAAATAAAGATATAAGAAGCAAAAGAAAATATAAACAACTTAATAGCCCGACTAGAAATTTGTTAGGGTTGGAATAAGGCCCTGATGTGGTTTGCCCTTAGGCAGATCTGGTACTGATCAGGCATCCCGGTCTGGTCCGGATGTGGACTGTAACGCAAAAACACGATCCGATCCAAATCGGGAAAACCTAGTAGGGGCCGGGAGAGGCTTCCACGTTAAAGCCGGGTTTGCATAGCATAAGCGGGATGGGACGTTTCGGCGCGGGAGAGGCGGGACATTAGGGCCTGGTTTGGAATGTAATAAAATGATAGCTTCGCTATATGTGCACATTGTAAATTTTGGGCGCACTTGCCTCGCGAGTGAGAACTCAGTCCCGACACTCAAAAATAGTACGCTCGAATTATCCACATTAGGGATATTTGCGAGGGTCAGCCCAACCTAAGTGCAATGAGAAGGCCTCACCTCGGAAGAATCTCCGTTTTGATTCCTGTAAGTAAGTATGACTATTTTTTGAATGTTTCCCTTAATCTATGCTGTCAATTAAAAGATTCAAAGCAATTCACAATCAGCACACCATCTGTCGAATTAATGAAATAATAGATTAAATCCGGACCGGGGCCGGGGATTAATATGGTGTTCAGGATCAGGGCCACATCAGGTACGCCAAATCGGGCAGCAATCAGGTATAGCCATGGCTGGCCGGCAAGGCTTGCCAGATTAAATCCGGACCGGGGATTAATATGGTGTTCAGGACTAGGTCCACATCAGGTACGCCAAATCGGGCAGCAATCAGGTATAGCCATGGCTGCCCGATAAGGCTTGCCATATTAAAATCGGACCGGGGATCAATATGGTGTTTTAGATCAGGGCCATATCAGGCTTGCCAGATTTGGCAGCAATTAGGTTCAGTCATGGACCGCCCTAATAGGGCTCCCCCGATCTAAGCCGGATCAGGGCCTCAAATAAATGGCCTAATACGTCATGCCATGCTGAAACCTGATCAGGCCCACATAATGTTAGGGAATGCCCTAACAAATTTCTAGTCGGGAGAGAAGTAAAAAAAAAGTTAAAGAAAAATAAATCGTGGATTTGGAAATGCCAGTACATAGACCAACAGGTGGGTCGACCAAGAAGCTCGGAGGCTTGGAAGCTAATTAAGACTATGCAAACAATAGAAAACGATCGTCTATCGGGAACGAGTATTTCCTTGAGCGACTGGAATAGCTATTTTCGATACTAGTTAGGAAAACTAAGATTTTTCCATACGAGGCTGAGTTTTGCGCACGAGGCCGAAGGCCGAGTTCGTGAACATAAAGCTGAGTATGGAGAAATAGTTTTCCGCTAGTATCGAACAATAGTTTGTCTAATGATGTTTCGAAAAAGAACCAATTCCCGATTTTTCGCACATAATAACTATCGACAGATGGCGTGAAGGTTGCAAGTCTTTGGTCAAGTTTGTCTCTGTGGTATCGATAAACCGAAGTTTATCGTAAATTCTTTAGTTTATATTTTTGTAATTCGTGCTTTTAGAATTATTGTAAAATGTTGGATTCATCCGTTTTTATTTTTAATTTATGTTTACTACTCTACTAACCTAGAGAGAACAGATTAGGTTAGGTTAGGTTAGGTTTTTAATTTATGTTTAATACTCTACTCCGTCCGAGTAATATCAACAACTTTTCGATTTTTTGGGGGTAATATCCGACAAAATTCACGATCTCAGATAAGTATCGATAGATGGCGTGAAGGTTGCAAATCATTTGTCATGTTATTAATAACCTAAGCGATAAACATGTGTTCACCCGAACGGATGAACCCCTTCTAACTATCTAACTATCGATAGATGGCGTGAAGGTTGCAAATCTTTTGTCATGTTATTAATAACCTAACCGATAAACATGCGTTCACCCGAACGGATGAACCCGTTCGGGCGGAATTTCAGTGTGGGAAAGTAATTACTTTTCCACACTAGTGCGGGAAAGTAATTTCAGTGCGGAAAAGTAATTACTTTTCCGCACTAAAATTTGTACTTTTCCAAACCGTGCGGGAAAGTAGTGCCTTTCCAAACTCAATTGGATATCACAAAGTACCACTTTTCGAAACAGAATTAGACAAAAACTATTTTAGTAATCTGCTAACGGAAACCAGGCTAAATAATGTTGGTAACGAACAAATATTTACCCAGCAAACGTAAAGCTATGAAAAACCGTAAATCGCCTGGACCAGGGGGTATTCCGGCGGAGTTACTGAAATATGGACCTCGGAAACTGCATATGATGCTAAAGCATCTTTTTCAGCATTTCATAAATGGGTAAATGCCACCAAAGCAATAGAGAACATCCATTATAACACCAATATTTAAAAAAAGATGTAGACAAGACCCATCAAATTATAGAGGTATTTCAGTGATATGCAGCGTTGGTAGGTTATACTCAAAAATATTAAAAACATATATTGAAAAAAAGATAGAAGGAAAAGAGGCTGAAGAACAAGCCGGCTTTACGGCAGGAAGATCCACAGTAGATAATATTTTTACTTTAAAAATGATCGTGGAAAAAAAGACACAACGTGGTAGAGTTTTAAAGTGTTTTAGTAATCTGCTAACGCTAAACTGCTATATGCTATATATAGCTATATGCTAAACTTTAGAGTTTTAGGCTTTCATAGATGTAGAAATAGCATACGACAACATCCCAATTGACCAGCTGTGAATTGTAATGGAGCAATGCCAGATAAACAAAAAGTTGATATGTGCTACCAAAAATTTATAATAAGAATAATAATAATAATCTTTGTACGCAGAAAATACAGCAAGAATTAAATATCACAATATGGTATCCGAAGAATTTAAAATTCACAAAGGCCTGAGACAAGGCTGTTTCCTTTCCTCAACCCTATTTAAAATATATTTAAAGAAATCACTCGAAAAGTGGGAAAAACAATGTAAGAACATGGGGATACAAATAAACAACGATACGCTGTTTACCCCTTTATTTTGCGGATGATCAAGTAGTAACCGCAGAAGACAAAATGGATCTCAGTTACAGGGTTTTGTATAAATACACCAAATAAACCTTCAAATCTCTATTTCTTTGTGCTTTATAATGGCTGTCAGATTTTTTACAAAAATCCACTACAAGCGAATTTTCAAAATAACGCTGTTTTCCTTATAGCATGTTTAATTAATTTACCAGTTTCTAGTAGTTAAACTTTCACTTAATTATTTCAGATGTAAAATTTCAAACATTTAAAGAAAGACAGCTTCATTTTGAAAAAATACCTAAAACTGATTTCTAAAAAATATTAGCAATGTCAAAAAAACTTTTGTTCTAGGAATAATGGCTTTTAGCATGTAATTTGTAGATAATTCCACGTTTTTAAAAAAGTACTTGACCATTATTGATACTAGAATTTAATAGTTTTTACTTTTACATGTTATAACCATTTGAAAGTTGAAATTAAATAAATTGCTTTAGAGGATCCAACGTGTGAATTTGGAAAAAAGGTTTAATCAAATATTTTTTACAAAATTGCTTTCTATCACCACCTGAGAGGTGAACCTTGGTTACAAGATCACCTTTGCTTATCCAGTCAGTATGATAATCCCAGGATGGTAGTAAAATGTTTACCAAAAGGCTGTGCTTAATCTATCATTTTCACTAATAAGCAATTATTGACAAGCATCTCACGGGTAAAATTGTTGCTATTAGGTTATTTGTTGTTTTAACAACATAATAATATATTCTGTAAAAAAACCGCAAAATACAAAAATAATTTTATTTCAAAATCAAATAACACGCAAGCAATGTAGCCTTGGTATCCGCATTATGTATTATCAGTACAAGGATCCTTTAAATTTCTTTCCGTTGTTTATCTTTACCTTTATTTATCATAACTTATATACAAGAGGTAGTAATAGTTATTGTAATTATTACAAAACAACTCGTATAAGATTCCTTTATTAAACGACTCACAGAAGCAAGCAAACGTACAATTAGTGCTATTATAACAAACGTTATAATAATAAGAATAATATATATAAATATAAAAATCAATACGTATATGAACACCTGCAAGAACTAATTCTTTGCGTACTATATAACAATGTTCATTATTGTAAAAGTAATATGATTCTAATAGCGGAATTTACTATCGCAAATAAGCACTCTTAGTATAATTATACTTGTAAATGCCGAAGACGATTCTAAAGTGCCGTAATAAAATAACACATAAAAGTAAAATGAATAGACGCATGCAAAATTTATAATCGTGGATAGGCAGGTAAGGCAATCGGTTGGTGCTTCTCGACCTTTGTAAATTTACTATATCATAAATACTTCTTATTATAATATTTAATTAATTGCTTTGAAGTATCACTTCTCAAAGATTTGTACATTACAACCTTTCCAACTTGCCTTAGTGCTATTCTAAAATCAAATTCTCAAAAAACAAAAGATTATTATTATTTTAAGCTTGGTAGATGTGAGAACTTTTAAAATATAAATAGATACTATCAATAGTTGAAGAAAGATGAGAAGTAAAAATTTTAAAAGACGAAGAAAAGATATCATGTACCAAAATAATAGTATATTATTTACGCGGGAGATATGAGGTGCATTACCCGCACGAAGGTTTTAAAAGCCCGAGGGCCGAAGGCCCGAGGGCTTTTGAAACATGAGTGCTGTAATGCAACGTATCTCCCAAGTTTAATATACTATTTTATCTACTTCCGTGCTAAATATGTTAAACTTGAGAAAACTATGAGTAAATTTTATTGCGCGCGATCGATCTGATTTTTTGCATATGCCTTCCTACCGAAAATTCTCTGGGAATTAGTCGTGTAGGGTTGGAAGGGGGGGGGGCAGAATTTTTGCTCAATTTTTTGATATCTAGCGTCGTTCTCGAATTACAGCTAATTCAAAAAATTTACATAAAAAATAAAGAGTTACATTGATAATAAACAAATGAATTAATACAAATGTCATATTAAATTAAATTGATTGACATGATGTGTGATTTGTTTTCTTTTTCATTATCTGAATCAGGTTGCTTGGTTTTAAATTATTTTTATTTGATTATCTGACAACCATATATAAACAATTTTATAATTTTTTGAAATGGGTGACTTTTTCGATGTTGACCAAGCTGCTGCAAAGATTACAGAAAAACTATTATCGACAAAATCTAAATCTAAATATGAACTACAGTACACGAAATTTATTAAATGGTGTAACGACAAAAAAATAGTGAATTACACAGAAAATGTGCTACTGGTTTATTTTAGTGATGAATTAAAATCGGTTTGTAGTGCTTCGCTTTGGGCATATTATTCGATGCTAAAATCAATCCTTATCATAAAACATGATGTTGATATTAGCAAATATCCCAAGTTAATAACCTTTCTGAAAAGAAAAAATGTAGGCTATAAACCTAAAAAGGCCAAAGTGCTAACCACGGAGCAGTTGGATAAGTTTCTTACCGAGGCGCCGGACAATCAATATCTGATGATGAAAGTAAGTAAATGCGGAAAACATTTTAATGTAGCATATTTTGTAGGTTGCACTTATTATATTGGGAGTGGCTGGAGCATGCAGGGGAATTGAGTTAACTGAATTGTTCTTGAACGATGTTGCAGATTTGGGATCTACATTATTATTTACCATACGAAATACTAAGAATAATATAGAAAGAAATTTCGTGGTGAAAAATTCTAAAACAAATTCTGTTAGGTTTGTAGAATTGTGCAAGAGGTATATGGCTTTGCGAAAACCTGAGACAAGTCATTCGCGTTTTTTTTGTTAAATTTAAGGACAGAAAATGCACAACCCAACCAGTGGGTAAAAATACGCTCGTGAAAGTTCCTCAAAACATTGCAGCATACCTGAATCTACCAAATGCATCCGAATATACAGGACATTGTTTTAGGCGGACCTCTGCTTCTATGTTGACGGATTCGGGGGCCTCGGTCGACATTTTGAAGCGGCATGGAGGTTGGAGGTCTGCAACAGTTGCCGAAGGATATGTGGAAAATTCAGTAAATAACAAGAAAAATATAGCGGAGCAAATATTTGGTCATCAATCCGATGTAGGAACTGCTGATGCAGTGCCAATAATGCCATGTATTCCAAGCGCCGACGAAAATCCATTACCCACCTCATTAATTTCCGAATCTCACACAATCATACGAGATGAAAATCAGCGAATGTTTAATATTGTGAACTGTACCGATGTAAACATAACGGTGCACGTTCACCAGAGTTCTAAGGTTTAATTTATTTTTTATGTTATTTTTAATTTGTTCTGTTCCGTTTAAACGTACCTATATATTGTCATGTTATTTTTTTTTGTTATATTTTTAAACAATAGTTTTTTAAATTGAAAAGGAAAATTCTTTAAAATTTTATTTGCGCAATTTTGCTTCTGTTTTTTTTTTGAATTCTGTTGTGAAGAAGTCACAATAACACTTTGTTTTTTTTATAAGGCGCTTGTGACTCTTTTAAGGTTTGAATAGCCAACTTGTCCAAGTGAGGAAATTGTTTTAGTTGATATTAATTTGTAAAGAGTAGGAGTGAAAAATTGTTTAAGTTGGTATGAAAATGGAAAGTTGGAGATTTTGAATTTTTAAGAAGTTGGGCAGGGGAGCCGGAAAAGAGGTTCTTCTGGAAGGGACGTCAAGTTAGACGGACGTCCATCTTGCGTTTTTTGAAAAATTTTACGAAGTTTTAATTTTGGATCCAGTTAGAGGAATAGAATTTTTGTTTTTTACAAAGTTGTGCCTAAAGAGTGAGGAGCCTGCTAAATTTGAAGAGATAGTTTGAAGCGGAGAAAATAGCGTCCACCATTTTTGGAAAATTATTAAATTTGGACAATAAATTTAAATGTCGACAAACCGCATGGATGCATATTATTTTGATGGTTAAGAATTGGACTATTTTGTATAAGCCCAACAGATGGTCAAGATTTGGAAAGGAATAAAAGAAGATAAAATGGTACCCAACGTTTTTTTTTGATTATAAAATTTATTTCCGCAGCGTGTTTTTAACTAGTAGTTTTTTTTTTTTGAAAAATTAAATGTACCTGGTTACAGGCACGTTAAATGGATCATTGGCTTTGAATTGCTATTCATAGGTTCAAACCAGGTAATCAAAGTGTTATATGAGAGTTTTTTTTTAATTATATGCGCATAGATTTTCCTTTTCTCTTTTGTAAAATAAAGTAAACAATGAAAGCATTCATCGTTTTGTTTTCTTTAAAAAAAACAACTTTTCTTTTAGTCTAGAAAGCTAGCCGGTGCATCAGGGTTGTGCTCTACAATTTTGCGGATTGAGTTTTCTTTGTTTTTTTTTAAGATTTTTACTTTCGCAATTGTAGAGGACAATATATTGTATTATAAAAATTAAAAAATAAATTGCAAAATTAAACAATCTTATTATTCACCAACACCTAATGGTATATTATCTTCTTCCGTGCTAAATATGTTAGTAAGTAGTAAGTTGGGGTTTGGGGGGGAGATTTTTTTGCTCAGTTTTTTGATATCTAGCGTCGTTCTCGAGTTATTATAGCTAATTCAAAAAATTTAGGAAAAAATAAAAAATTGATATAAACAAATGAATTAATACAATTGTCATATCAAAATAAATTGATTGACATGAGGTTTGTTGTTTTTGTCATTATATCTGAATCAGGTTGCTTGTTTTAAAATTATTTTTAATTTGTTGTGTTCCGTTTAATCGTCATTATTTTTATTGTATTATAAAAATTAAAAAATAAATTGCAAAGTTAAACATAATCTTATTATTCACGAACATCTAAATTTTGAGTAATTTTATTATAATTATTTGGGAAAACATGTGACTTGTTTGATTTTCCATTATTAAAATCAAGTTGCTAATTTTTAAATTATTTTTGTTCATTTGCCTATAGCAATCAAAATTAACTGCCTGCGGGAGTTAATAGAACATTAACTCCCGCAAATCAACGAAACAAAGTAATTGCCGTCATATCCGCGCTATTTGGTTGAGCTAAGTACGCACTTATCTCCCGGAAGTAGATAAAATAGAAAAACCTAAATTAACAATCGATGTATTAAATTAAATCTATTGCACTACCCACTAATGCAAATCCCTACTACCTATCAGCAACCCGGTGATAACCAAAGCACGAGGAAAAGTTAAAAACAGCAAAAGATTATAGAATTGGGCAAGAAATTGTTTACTGAATCACATTAATTTCTAAGACGTTGCAATTTTACATCGTGTATACATTGTAAATACCGGGTGCTGAATGAGTTAGGCGAACATAGGATATTAACATGTAAAAACTTATTTTTGCAAATTCCTGCTTCCCTAATTATTTTAGAGAAAAATTGAAAGATACAAATATAATGTAGAAATATAAACTACGAATGATAAGAGCATTAGATTTTATCTAGCTTTTACGTAAATGATCAAAAAATCTTTTGAAATTGTTAAAATTTTTATTTATCAAACTGGCCATGTATAAGTTTCCAAGGTAATATTCCATTTTATGAAATTAAAATTTAATAAAGTGCAAAGCTGTCAACAACGTGCAATTTTTTTTTATTACTTATCAAAAATAATTACCTCGGAAACTTCCATGGCAAGTCTGATAAATAAAAGTTTTAACAATTTCAAAAGAATTTTTTGACCATTTACGTAAAAGCTAGATAAAATCTAATGCTTTTATCATTCGTAGTTTATATTTCTACATTATATTTGTGTCTTTCAATTTTTCTCTAAAATAATTAGGGAAGCAGGAATTTGCAAAAATAAGTTTTTGCATGTTAATATCCTATGTTCGCCTAACTCATTCAGCACCCGGTATGTAATTATGTAAGTTTTATCATGAATTATAAATCCAAAACAAAAATTTTTCTAATCAAGTGGTTTACATATTGTTTTGTGCAACTTCCAAAATTACTCACTTTTCAAAAGCCCTCGGGCCTTCGGCCCTCGGACTTTTAAAACCTTTGTGCGGGTAATGCACCTCATATCTCCCGCGTAAATAATATACTATTGTGTACAAAATATTCTAACTTTAAACGATGACATGTTAACCTAAAACTAACTTGTTTAATTTTATTTTAACTAATTAGATGACACTTGAACTAATACAAATTTTGTAGCTCATTTGTACAAACACGGTTGTAGTTCTGATTAATATGCGTTCGCACAGTAAAAAATCTCAAACCGTTTGGAAACGGTTTCAAACCGCGTCTGCGCATAACGATCAATCACAAAACTATCCGTGATTTTCTGAAAGAACAAACCTATTAGTAACTTGTTCTAATAAGACAAAATGTAAAAGAAAAATTTTTGAATTGTTTTTTTCAGCAACTATATATATGTCGCATACAGAATGCAATTTATGTATTCTCTGTTATTTTCCTTACGACGTACCGTGTATATTATTTTTGATTAGGGCTTATCAAATTTGAACGCCCGGGATTGGTCAATTAAACTCAAGGCTTTTTGATTGATAATCAGAAATGGCAGTTTAATATTTTTGGTGCTTGGATGTAAAATAGTTATTTTCGAGTAAATTTCCACATTTTTTTGAGTTTAATTGGTCGTTCCAACTACCGCCCTAATACACTTTCGTCAGAGTGTGATTTACAAGCAGCACGGTAGGACAGATAAGAACGGGGAGTCACATCTGGTGATAAGGAAAATTTTGTTATTTTGGAATTGTTTGGCTACGATCATCACCAAGACGGTTTGTGTATCGATTTTATATTCCAATTTTCCACCTCCAGCGTGTCAACCATTTGTTGCTTCTGTGATTATCTTGTGTGACCGGCGTTGTGTTATCATCATAATATGCATCCTAATTATTCAACTTTGTTTGCGAAATCAATTGTTTAATAATTAGTAATTCATTATTTACCGCACTCCAGTGGCGTAACACTGTGCTTACTTAAACTCAACCAACTTTTGTTCATACAGAAACGCTTGAGGTGACAGACAGGGTATATTTATAATTTTCTAAGTGAGTTTGCTTTATTTTTAGCTTTTAAAATCAAATTCAACACTGGTAGAAGGAACTTTTGGATGAGATCTCGGAAGGAAGTGATTCTGCTGAAAGATAGTGTTTTGGTGTCAAATAAATACCCAAGAATTACCAGGGCAAGCAAACTTAAGGTAGGCCACTTGGTGGATATTATTTATATTCAGTTTGTTAGCCGATTTTAGCGATTTTTTCAATCTTACCTGTTAAGGTTACATTTTTGTTGGTTGAGCGAAGTGACATTTTGTCATCGTTCACTGGTAGTGCTTTTCACTTATTTTACTCAAGTAAGCCTACTGCTGGGGCAACCAACCAGTCTCCTGGTGGTTTTTTCTTTAGTAGCCTTCAGCTGCAAACATTTCTGTTTGGGACTTCGAGTCCGGCTTACTGTATTGTTTGTAATAGCAGTACCATTTTACATCTGTGTGTATTCGGTTGATCTGATCAACCATCATTTTTGTAATACAATAAAAATTTGTTATTAACTTTAAGCTCGTTGTGTTGAGTGAGGTAAGTTATATAAAGAATCCGCGAAACGCGTGCGCGCGACCCAGCTCTGGTACTGGACGGGGGTGTGTTCCCTTAGCTAGTCACCCGCAAACATCAACGGGGCATCGAGGCATTGGCGGTGTTTGTTCGCAAACTACGTTACATATATAAGCAAGCGCTAACAGGCCATGCAGGCCCAGGGCTGATGACGATAAATCGCCATTTTCCTGCTTAATTTCTCTCGTAAACTTTTGCGTGTGTGACGCAGCCATATTTACGGTAATGACGTCGACACAAATATCAGGATTCACCACAGAGTGTGGATGTCCACCGGAAGGCCAAGCCAAGAAATGTTGTGCAATCTGCGATTTGAATCTAGAATTTCCGATCTATACTCAACCAGCGATCACATCACTCCACTGCTGTGGCTTCTTTCAGCAACTATTCAAATACAATTTTGCGTTTACAATTCGCATAATCTTAAGAACACAACTATGGTGAGGATATACAATACAATTTTGCAGGTATAAAATTTTGCATATTTCTAACAACCGCTGGCGCTGTATCCTTTCTGTTGTTGATTATTTTTAATAAGTGAATAGAAATGAAAATTAAAGGAGTTTAATACCAGGCATGTAATTTTGGATTGTGTTTTTAATGCTTTATTTGTGATGTAAAGTTGCTGCAGGCACTAACAGTTTACTACAGTGTAAAAGGTATTATTTTTGTATTATTATGGTAATCTTTTTACTATCTTACTATGGTTATGATTTTTAGATTACATTACAAATTGGAAATAATATCGCAGACACATATTGAGGGTTCGTGGTCAAATTTTTGAATACGTATACCAGATTATAGTTTATAACAAGAAACACATGCTAGAGAACTCTTTGGAGTTTTAAAGAAAAACTAGTAACTGATATAAATAAAGTTATCGCAGCAGAATCTCGGTGTGGTAGTACATCTTGAACGGAATATATCGGCTACAGAAGAAACATAATTACCATGGCCAAATACAATTATAAATGGCATTGCTTAATTTATCATTGTGTTACTTGTAGGTTATTGATCGTTTTGCCAAAGTATGAAAATTTGCACGTGAATTAGTCTTTGACGTAAAAGAAAAATATTTTGAAATGTTACACGATTATTACAAAATAAAAGACTTTTTCCATTATTTGTTTTTATTTTCTATAAATGATTAAAGTACAAGTAGACAATGTCAATTTATAAGGTGTATTAACTTCTCACACACTCCAAAATTTCCAAAACTCACTATTTTTGGGTGAATATTCTAATGATAATAAAACATTTGCAACTTTAATTTTTTCCACTATGAACACTTTCTAAACAATTTTCATCCACATTCGTAGAATAATCTGGATTAACATCTTGTATGGGTTCTAAGTTTAGAAGCATTCCTTTCTCGACTTTTTCAACATCAATTCGATGTTGATGATTTAATGAACCAGCACCTGGTCATAGAAGCTGAAGTGATTGATAAATGCCAAGGTATATAGATTATGTAATCTATATACCTTGGATAAATGCAGTATCATAAATGTCAATGGTATTAAAAGTTTTTATGACCAACTGTAAACCCTAAATAATAAAAGAAATTAAGCATTTTTGATATGCCAGTAATCAAAATGAGCTTACCTTTATGAAAAACTCTTATGTCAAAATGTAACAAACTCTCATAAAAAAGATAACCATTTTCCTAATTTTTAAAGAGTCTGGATTCTTTTTTATCCAAGCATATCATTGAGTTAGGTACGTAACAAAATTAAAAATAGGTAACACAACCTATAATTTTCTGGTATCTAATTCTTCTTATTTTCACAATTTAAAAACTTCTTTGGTACATAAAGGACCCCGCTACGGCCTTATGGGTTTTGGGTCCCAGTCAAATTTAACCAAAATGTAGAATATTGTAGTTCATAACATGCTGATAAAAAGTGTCAATGGGCACAAAGCCAAAAAATGGACAGTTTCCGAGATATAAGGCATTACAGAGTTAGTCCAGTCATTCTACGAAAGACACAATGATAAAGTTAAAATCGATACTACCCGGAAACAAAAAATAGGGCTGTATAGATGAAGAAATTCTAAAGAAGATAGCATTTTTTGCATCACAACAAAATAGATTTTTTAATTTGCAGCCAAGAGATGTTATTTGGAAAAATGTGTAAAATTACTTCCATAATTATTCCAAAAGAAACTTCACACACAAGCCACCACAAAAAATACCAATCACTCAACTGGATCAAGAATTGATCCAGGAAAAATCACAAAAAAGAAGTCACTTCCAGAAAATTCGACCACACTCCTTACTTGTTTGATTTCCATCCTCTTGCCAACCTTACTTTTCAAAATCCCTAAGCAAAATGATTTGTTGGTTGCATACCTTCAGGTGTAACAAGTTATTAAAAATTAATTTTAATTTTTGATAAATCTGAAAGAACACATAGGGTGTTACATAATATTTTGTTACTGCTCAGTTTTGACAGTAAGGAATGTCTGAAATTTTTTTTATATCTTATATTTGTTATTGTTTTATCGTTAATAAATAAAAATACAAAAGTAAGTACTATAAAATATTAATTATATTATCTAATATTATATAAAATTCTCGTCGCGGTGTTTGTTCCCAAACTCCTTCGAAACGGCTGAACCGATTTTGATAAAATTCTGTGTGCTGATCGGGTAGGTCTGAGAATCGGCCAACATATTGTTGTGACCCGGTTCATTTGTCAATTTGAGAATTTCCACAATTGAGATTTCAATTTAATATTTTCTTGTTTTTGAAATAATTTTGTTTTACTTGGACGAATTGAGGTTGATTTGCGATTAATTGTTGTACCAATAGTTCTGGTATGTTGAAAACGAGATTTTTATAGGTGGAGGATTGTTCTGGAACCTGAAATTAAATTAGTCAAGTTGGACGACATTTTTATTTAATTATTTTTTATTTTGTTAACACGACAGAGGTTTAATTAAATAAAAGTGAGTGCGTGTACAGCGAGCTGTAATTCTTGATTTGTGTTAAATTGACTAGATGGTGTTAGAAGCAATTTAAATTTGAATAAAATTAGGAACATTTAATTTTTGTTGGAAAATTTCAAATTTGGCTGTTAAAATCGACCAATTGGCAACAGACACGATTTCGAAAGCATGAAAAGAAAGAGGAAGTGAAAATTTTGGGAAGATAAGGTGACTGGCCGACCATGATGGTAGGAAGTCGAGAGCTGAACAACGTTTTTCGAATAATTTAATGTTTGATAAATTTAACTTTTTGGAATTTTACGAGTTTGTGAAAGAATGGTTTTAGTTTCGATTAAATTGTCTGAGCAATGGCAATAGTTTAGTGAAATTTTAGATAATGGAATCGAAATTTAAATTTTAACTAGAGTTTGGATATGGAAATTAGTAACCGTCCATTTTGTAGAGGAATCCAACATGAAAAGCGTCCAATTTGTATCTGATCAGTATTGCTTCAATTTGGTAATTAATAACAGATTTTTATTAATTTACATATATAAATTATTAACTCGTTGATATTAGATAATATAAAACTTCAAAATATCGAGTTATTATTAAATTAAAAATTGATTAAAAGATTTATTTAGCTTTCAAACGATTATTTCGTTCGTCATCAGAATAATATACAAATATTATGTAAACAAGTCATGGAAACAGAGAAGAAGTATTGTCATTTGAACGGTAACTAGATAAAATCTAGGACCGTGAGTTAGGAAAAACCTAAATTGTGTTCCGGCAAAGAAGGAAAACCTAACTCCAATACGTAAAAAACTTAAAGGAGTAATTGGCTGTAAATGTTGCTTAAGCCATCAATATCAGTTTGCCGGTTCATTGTGTTGTTGGTCTTCTTTATACAAATCATTTCATGTACCAGCCGATCTTTATAATTTGGAACAGACTTGATGATTATAAAATTCCAAATTATAAAGATCGGCTGGTACATGAAATGATTTGTATAAAGAAGACCAACAACACAATGAACCGGCAAACTGATATTGATGGCTTAAGCAACATTTACAGCCAATTACTCCTTTAAGTTTTTTACGTATTGGAGTTAGGTTTTCCTTCTTTGCCGGAACACAATTTAGGTTTTTCCTAACTCACGGTCCTAGATTTTATCTAGTTACCGTTCAAATGACAATACTTGTTCTCTGTTTCCATGACTTGTTTACATAATATTTGTATATTATTCTGATGACGAACGAAATAATCGTTTGAAAGCTAAATAAATCTTTTAATCAATTTTTAATTTAATAATAACTCGATATTTTGAAGTTTTATATTATTTATTAATTTACGCGAATCCATTATTGATTTGAAATTTAAACGTTAATGGAACTTATATACCATGCAGTCATGTTTTACCTTACATACCATGTTCTTTTTATACTGAAGGATATCGTCATACAAAGTTTATTCGGCTTCATAAAATAAGCTTTCTACAAGCGATTGTAACTGTTGCGCGTGGTGAACAGTTGACTTACCATCGACTACCGTTTTAGATTATGAGTGCATACAATAACTGCTTGCGTAATTTTACAGTTCGGCGCGAATATTTAAACCAGACAATTTTATTTTGCTGTGTGAAGAATTTTTATTTCAGATTATTATTTTATTGAAATGTCCAATTTACTTACAAGTTACAGTAGTAGGTTTGAATTAAATGTGTGAGCTTGTAGGGGAATTGTGTCCAAATTTGACTTATTTCTGTGTGGAAATTAATTTAATAACAAAAATTTCGTTTTCTTGTGAAATTCAAAAATTAGTTGTCACCGATATTCGTCTAAGTAAATTGTTAATGCCCTGCATAATTTTGTTTTATTTAATTGTGGAAATTTTGAAATCTCAATTGAACTCACTACTTGGGAGAGTTTTCATTACTCTACCGACATTTGAGCACGGACCTTAAAAAGTTGTTCATCAGAACACGACAATATATTTTTCATACCCCTAAATGTTAAGGGTGGTCCACCCCAAAAAGTTTTTTTAACGGCTTGGCTGAACCAATTTTGATAAAATTTTATGTGCTTATCGGGTAGGTCTGAGAATCGGCCAACATCTATTTTTTATACCCTTAAATGCCTTTAAAAAAAAAAGGTTTTAGAAAAGAGTTACGATTTGCGAAAAATTAGAACAAAACTCCCTAAAGAATTACGATTGGTCACCTTAGTTAAGCGTTTCATGACTTATTTCATTGTAATATTTATTATTATTATTACTTACTTTAATGATAAATGTTGCAATCAAGAGTGTTGAATATTAAACGTATTAATTTCATTTTGTAAATGTACAAATTTTATTGAATATTTGCATTTTATACTGCAATCTTACATTTATTTTGAGATATTACAATTTTTTTGCATTCCTCATTTTTACAAACAGTATGGAAAATTTATCCTAATTTTACAATGATACTTTAAACAAATGATTACAATGAGAGTAAATTTTCAGTTAAGAGAAATTTTGAAGCTTAGCGGTTAATTGTAGAACTGACCTTATTCAGAATAACATTTTAAAATATCTTTAGTAGTCACATAAAAGAATAACTTTCAATTTTTGAAATTAATAATACTAAACTAATAATAAATAATGTAAAACACAAACATTAAAATTACAATTTCCTTGAAACTTAAAAGTGCACTGTAAGTAATTTTAAAACACTTGTAGAATTCTTAACAAGGCTAATTTTATTGCAAGAATGTTAATTTCGATTTGTTCTTTTTTGAAAAAACTTGTTCTTTATTGAGTAAATGATAAGTCAAGTTAAGTATTTTATAGACATGTATAAACTTTAAAAATCAGTCCACGCCAAGGAACTGGCCATATTATAACAAATAAAGGTCTTAAAGGTCCTCGAATAATATTTTTTGGTAAAGGTTTTTTTTATTTCTTAAAAATCCTTTATGAATCTTTAAAATCGTCAGTTACGATCAATTTAGAGATAAACTTATACCGTTAACCAATCCCGGTATAAATTATACCCACTTCTTCTCTCACTCACTCTTCAGTTAATAGTTAAACCTATTGTTAACAAACCAAGGCGCCTTGATATCTTTTATTTACCATCTTTGCAAAGATGGTAAATATGAACCTTAGATAAATTAATTCTTGTTAATCTTTAAATTAGCAAAAAATACTTCTTTGAATAAATTGACGAAATCCATTGCAAAGGTGCAGTATTCTGCACAGTAGATGTGCATAAATGCAGTATTCACTTGATTAAAGTTTGATTTTCAATCAATCATCTAAATGACCAAGTTATCTACAGGATATAAATTATTAACTATCGCACTAAAAGCACTAAATTAAAAGAAAAGTTTTGTATGAAAACAAAAATTTTATTACAAATTATTTATACATTTGTAAAGTAATCTGCAAAATTTCATTTAATTTTTTTCTCTTATTGTTTTGGAATTTCCTTCAGAATATGTTAAAATGATTGCATACGGTACGCATCACTGCCTTTAGTATTTCAGCCATACTTTGATTAAAACTTTTTTAAACTTCTGCAAATTCGACAAATTTGGATTGCCCAATTTGCCGATAGTATAACCTCAAATACAAAAATCCAAAAAGTTTAAGGTCTGGAGATGCAACAGGCCATTTTTACCTTATGGAGGTTACCGAATCTTGTTGGAAGAAAAATTTGGTAACACTAAATAAGGTTTTTGGCGTAGGGTAGTAGATAGTCAATTACAATATTGTTCAAGTAATTAAAACCATTACCTTTTACATCTTTTTGCTTGCCAATTTAGAAAACCTGCCCCCAAACCATTAACTACTTATTCTAAAACTTCTCGACACTTATTTTGCTTCTATGGATATTAGCCATACTAGCAGTATACAAACTGTTGGGGGTTGTCTGGTTCTTGAAGTATAAGAAGTTTTTCATCTGAAAAGATAATTTCATAATCAATGCTTCGCATTTTTTATGTCTATTTTGTTTTTGTGAAAGACCATAAATTTTTCTTTTTTTGTATGCCTTTCGACCCTGATCATTTCTTAAAATTAAATAAGCTAATTGGTCACTCATATTAAGACTCTGGCCAAATTTCCTTGTCAAAACTGCACAGTTCTGTAAATACATTCCTGTACAATTTTTATTTTGGTTCTAATAGTACGATCTCATCCGAGTTTTTCTTTAAGTTTTAACTATTTGTGTATTCCGAAATCGAGCAACAGATCGCAAAATGATTTTCTATTCAATTTTTGGTTTTTTAATAACTTCACTATTTTACAAAGCTTTCCATTCAAGTGTAAATTTGGAACAAGCTTGCGTTTTACGGTCATCGTTACAAAAAGTTTAATAAATATATTTAAATGCCGATTACAGTGTTAAGACATAATTAAAAAAAATGATGAAATTCTAAATTGCAGAATTTGTCTAAGTATGTTATCACTGCAGATTATTTACTTTCAAGTGCGACAGTTAATATTTTACAACATGTCCAGAGTGGCTAAATTTCAATGTTTCTTATGGGGAAATCGGTAACTATATGAGATATCAAAAAATGGATGGCGTATCCTCGATCTCTTTTTTTGAGAAAAGAAAAGTTATAATATTAAGGTTTTTTTCAAAAAAAGAAATGGAGGATGTGCCATCCACTTTTCGATATCTTCCATAGTTACTGAATTCCCCATAAGAAACATCGAAATTAAGCCACTCTGTACAATAACCTCCTATCGTGACTGTAATTGGGTCACCAACCATTCATTACAGATAGGCAAGACCTTGCAACAACTGATATTTTTGAGGACCGCTTTGCCATTCAAAATTAAGAATATAGAGAATGTTAGTTTTTGTTCATAAATATTATTATTTATATCTTTTTTATTTGCATATTTTCATCACCAAATAAGAAATTAAAAAATCAGGCTCCTAAACTTGTGAAAGATAGTTGCCCCTCCTGTTTAACCCCTTTGAGATACTCTGTAGGTAAAAGACCTACGATCAGGTGATAGGTGCAAACCAATTTGCTTTACCAATTACTCTTAACGATTTTTACTTAGGTACAATATTCTACAATTAACAATTAACTCGGATATAACAATAATTATTCTCGAGAAGCTTTTTTTTCATTTAAATTTAGTCAATAAAAAATGAAAAATCACTATAAAAAAAAATCTTGAATAATCTAATCTTCACAATAATTTTTTTTGTGTTTTATATTTTATTATTAGTTTAATATTTTTGTAAATTTTTTTTTTTAAATTATCTAAATTGATTATTTTGTAGAACCAGTAATAGAACTTTGTCAATTCTTTGATTGAAAAACATTTCATTAACGTGTGCAATGTGCATTGTCGAAGTTTGGGTTACAGCGTTTCTCTTCTTGATTTTGAAAACATTCGAATTAATTAGTCCCGTATTTTATTTGATTTTTATTGTCAAAACAATAATCTATCTCAGTGGCTGCCTACCAGATGAAACAAGTAGAACAATGGTTCTCCTATTTAAGACAAAAAAAAGAGATTTATTACTTATTTAAATTAGTACATCATAACCTCACTTTTGCAAAGATACACAAACGAAACCACTACTCTTTCGTTATTGGTTCCAAATTTTAAAATGGGATTACTCCTAATTTAAGAAAATGTAATGTGCTTGTTTATAATAATAGTTATCAGGAAACTTTTAGACCCTCGTCATAATTTGAAATCATACGAATTAAAATGAAAATCGGTAATCAAATAAATGTTTGCAAACATAAATTTAAACCGCTGTCATAGTCTTCAATTAATTCAAATTACTTCAAATTAATTGAGAGGTTAAAGTTGTTGAAAATGATAATATATGAGAAAAACTAGATTTTTCCGTGATTTTATCAAGTTTTTTCAAAATAGCAAAACGCGCACATACGTACCAAAGTCTAAAACTTCAATTTAACATTAAAAAATTACTTGTTAAATTTAACTTGTCTTGATACCTTAAATAACAGGGCTGCTTGCAAACTTTCACATTTCATTAACACAAAGCCATTGTACAGTTAAGCTCAGAAGGTTTGGGAGTTTCTTGGGAAACTGATCAGTATATTATATGTTCATTTAGCCAGTACGGGTCTGAGCATATTAGTTTCACAAGTAGAATCGTGAATGAAACTGCAGCTTATAATCCGACAAGGTATCTGTAATTTTATAATTTTTTGCTAGGTTTTCATTTCACGTCGAGTTTTAAGACGATCCTGACTGTGGGTGTCTTTTGCGATAATAATGATTTGTAAAAATATATTTACTCGAGATTCTTTATGACCTATTCTTCAACTAGGTATAATGTTTGTAATTACTATTTTATTTTCAATGTTTTTCATAAAATAACATCAGTAATTCCAATTAACATGAGATAATTCCGCTAAGCTATACTAAGGAAGCATTTCTGGATATTGATTGATCATTTTTGTTTATGTATATCTTCAAGTTTGTTGAATGAATTTTGAAAAAACCAGTACAAAATCTTGTTTATGTTATAAGTATTATAATGTATTTATGTACTATGTAAGTATGTATGTATATAATTATACATAACTATTGCGTCATACATCGAACGGTGCAAAAAAGACATTTTTGTAGACTTGCCTAATAAATATAGTCATTAAAATGTGTAGAAAAAATAGAAGACAAATATTTATGTATAAATATTAATATTTTGTAAGTAAAGACACATTCATGTTTGCAGTCAATTTGTGCTTATTTAATTGCAAAACGTTGCTTTTGTTTTTTTATAAATTCTACGGCCGCTCGATCTCCTGTTCGAAATTCTAAGGTTTGTAGAATGGAATGATCTGTAAGCAAAAGAAAAAAGAATAATTAAAATCTTCAAATAAAGATATGAATCGAAGATGCTCACACATTTCTTTACCCTAATTTTAATAAACATTATTTAAATTTAAGTAAAATACAGATTCGTAACCGTAACAACCTAGATATTAGATATTAAAAAAATATATCCTTTTTCCTAAAATTTTGAATTTTTTCCTCAAGTTTCGTTTCGGCAGTTTATTAAGCATAATTTCGCAACTATTACGGGGAACTAGTCGGTGAATAATAAATGAATGCCTCGTTATACTTTTGACACACTGTCAAGTTAATGATCATTAAGGATTCTTTCAAACTGAATTTTACGAATTAGTTACGCATAGGTATATGTAAAATATTTAAATTATCATGTATTCTATTATTTACTCAACTATATTTAAGTTATATAAAATTTTAACTAATTGCAAATCTCCGATTTAAAAGGAGTTAATGTCTATTAATTTTTAGTGCGTCAAAAGTAACGCTCGTGTTGTAACAAATTCAGTGTGTGGAAGGTATTAGATTTAACTTATAATGATCTAATGTACGAGCAAGTATAATTATTATATTATATTGCTGTAAAAAGCACATACTTAAAAATATCTGACTGGAGGAAAATGAGGAAAAGATAACATATAGGAAACCTAATGTTAAAAATGAGCTTCAAAACACGTAAGGCATAAACGTTTATTGTATAGAGCAGCGGTGGCAAACCTTTTTATGTACGAGTGCCAAAAATTTACAAACAGTATTAATCGAGTTGCTCCCGTGCCGAACACTTTTTAATGGGGGAAAAATTAAAAAAAAATTTTTATTTCAGAATTGTATTTTTGAAACATTTTCAAAAAAAAAACTGAAAACTACGAATTTAAAAAATCTACTTTGATCGTTTAAAAATGTACAATACGTACGATTTTCAAAAAAAACTGTATTTACTCTTTCCTCCAGGGCCATAACAAGTGCTTATGGTAAGCGGTGTAATTTGAATAACATTACTCCCCCTCTCCGTTCAAAACAAAATTTTTTAATACTATTTATTTATACAAATATTAAAAGTAGAGCCCCCGGTTTCACGCCAGTCTTTTTAAATTATAGGAAGTTTTTGCTAGATTTTCTAGAATGTAAAGAAACGGGGGTGAAACCAGGGGGTCTAGGGGAGTATTCTCCCCATGGAATTAATGAGATGAATTTTCTAAATTGTCGAAGACGATAAAAATGATGATAATTCTTAAGAAAACATTTTTTTACTTGCGGCTGGGGTGTATTCCATTTTTTTAATTGCTTTTTGTACCGTTTTGTATCATTCTGGCCAGTAAAGATTTTTAAAATTAGAGTACTGGATATCGCCTTACTTTCCAACAAAGGAAGCAAGAAAGCTGACATTAGCGTCTTTAGAATTAAAAAATTTAATAAAAGAAGTTTATTTTTTTAACGTTCAAGCCGCTAACGTCAAACTTTCTCGCTCCCTTATTGGAGAATTAGCGAGAAATCTTGACGGTAGGGCCTTTTAGCATTAAAAAAGTGAACTTTTTTTAAGTGATCATTTGTCATGAACTTTTATCGTGGAGAGAGGAGAACTTTCACGCTCCCTATTATTTTTCGGTCGGGTTCAAAAGTGGTCGATTTGGTGTGGAATGCCCCATATGCATTATTAGGTATTTTATAATTTTTAGTAAACAAAAGCTTACATTAATAAAAAAACTTGCTTTAAATGTAAAAACATAAATCACATCAGTAATATTCTAACATAAAAGAGCGGGTAAAAATTCAAATAAGCACGGTCTAAAGTTGAATGCAGCAAAAATCCGTTAGATGGCAGGTGAAATCACTCCGATCACTCGAAGTAGTGGGGTATTCAAACGTGGTCATCAATAAATTTAAAAATAATATTGATTTATACTCACTTTTATTTTGTTGTTGCATCAAAATTAATTCAACAGGTTTCAATCCATGAAAATTATCAACTCCTGTTCCTGTATCCGCAACACCTGGTATATTGCCTAGAGCTAAGAATGCTTCTCCTGCAAAATCGTTTGCCGTGAGTACATCATGATCCATTACGGTAAATGCAATCATAGCTCCAGGATAGCGACATTGCTCCAAAGATACACTAAATTCAAAACATTCGTCAAAAATAGGATGTAATGTTTTTTTATGAACGTTCGTCTGTTGATCATTACAATGTGAAAATACCCTGTGTGGTAATAACTCGATTATTACAAAAGGATCACTAAATCCATTTGGATCTAGCGGAATAATATCTCTAGCATGTAGCACCTAGACCAAGGAATAAGTATATTAATTAATTTATTATTTTCTGTTATCGTTATACTACCTCTACGCAGAGAGAATCGTGATTGAAATACGCTCTTATAGCTAGAATTCCGTAACAAGTACTACTAGTTGCAAGTTGTTCCTGTAGCCGTTGATTATAGAACATCTCAATTAAGGATTCGGTACTTGTTCTATGATATTGTAGACGTTGTTCGACACAATAATACATTTCTGAATGTAACGTTTCCAAGGGCAGCCCTAATCCATCTGAATAAAAAAATTCAATCATTAATTCAAGTGCTGAATGAAGGCGGTCATGGTATGTGGCGGGCATTTCTTCAGGAATTGCATTTCCATCCATTTGTAGATTTAATTCTTTTAAAACACATTCCCATACCTAAAATGTAATTTTAAAAAATGTGATGCGGTCTCTAAAATATAACATAAGTCACTAAGCAAAATTATTACAAACATAAATGAACGTAACCGTGAATTTAAATATCTACCTATCATAGTTGTCTACTGTATTGTACAAAAATCATTTTGAAGACAAATATACTGAAATTTCATTAAGTGCCCTTATATAACCTATATTTTTATGCAATATATTGCATAATGTTTTAGTACATAAAGGGTATTCACACTGGATGATGTATTGGTGTTGTATTTATACACCGTTGTAATATCCTAGCAACGTCTAGTAATACACAACTTTATTTGGCGTTACTAGGATATATACAACGATGTAATAGTATATTACAGTACAAGTGAAGAAAATAAGAATTTCGCTCATGCATGTACCAGTGGCATGTGCCAGAGATGAGCTAAGTGAACGGGCTAAGGACCGGACTCCAGGCTAGAAGCCCTAGGTTTGATCCCCAGCCCGGCTACAAAATTTATCCAACTTAATTATAACCTTCTCCCCTCGGAAGGCAATGGCAAACCACCGAGAGTAATCTGCCAAGAGCATTATGATCATGTTGTCTAGTAATCGGCGACTCGATTGGACACATGAAAATAATCACTACGCGTCTGTTAAGACGGATAGACTGGAGGAGGAGGATGTGCCAGTTTATAAGTAAGCGAATTCGTTTCTTCACGAGTGCTGTATAGCGTTTTGTTTAATTCTGCTATTAAAATGTCAATAAAAAATTTTAAATTTTATAAATTTGATTAATAAAATTTTTAATTTAATAGAAATCAACATAGACGGCAGGTTGTGTTGCTATAGTTTTGAATGGTTGACAACATTTTTCACTCACTAGTGAGCGAAACTTACTTTCGCTCACTCGTTGTCATAGAAATAATTTGGGTGAGTAAAACAAAAGGTTTCTAGTTTCGTATCCAAGTAAGAAATAACATGTTTCAATAGCAGGATTAAACAAAAATACAAGGGTATATACACGTCAGTGTGAATACCCTTATAGTATAAAAAAATTAGGCAAAAAATAGTATTTTCCGGAAAAATAGTATCTGATTGAACCGATAGGAAAATAGTTTTTATCTAAATGTTTTAAGTAAATTAAAATTTTATAAAATTAATAAAAGTAGGTGAATTGTTCTGGTAAAGATAACTAGAATGATATCTACTGTTGCACAAATGTTTAGCTTTTCAAATTATAAAAAAACAATTCAGTTTTATTAGTCATTGCAAGCAAATTATGTTATAAACCAAAGATGCTATGAGCTTTAAAGATTGATAACTCTATACAAATTTATATTTATGGTAAACTTACTGATTTGGGTTGCTATTTTTTAAAATTAACAAATCAGTAGCGCCATCTGAAAATAGGTTTAAAAACCCATTTTCTTTGCTGGACAGGCAAGGTGAGACTTGCGTCTAGCCGGAACCCTGCAAAAAAAATCCTAATGCGCGCGCATCAGTAAAAGTTGTGATCAAGATCTTCAAAGTGTCACATTTTCAACATAACCCTATTTAATTTTTATTAACTGATTTTATTTTATGGTAGAAATAGAAAGTCCCCATAGTATTTAAAGCAAACTTTTTTTTTATTTTATTTGGTTGCTGCTGGACAATTACTTACGTTTACTAAATTCTTTTTTAAATAAAATATTATTTAATAAAATAACACCGCAGCGGTGAAAACCGCAGAATCTTTGCTCAAATTTAAATCTATACGTTAAGGTTTTAAAAGAAGTGCCAGCAAGCAATTAAATTTAAAATTATTCCGACGAAGAAACGACTTAGTACCGAAAGCTCAATAAAAAATATAAAATTATTTGATTTTTATTAATCATTCTTATAACTCGAATTACTTAAAAATTTTAATTTTTATTTCATCTCAAATAGTAGACAATTAACAAAATTTGAATTAATATTAGTTACCTAATAAAAATTAAATAGGGTTATGTTGAAAATGTTGACACTTTGAAGATCTTAATCATAACTTTTATTGATGCGCGCGCATTAGGATTTTTGTTACAGGGTTTCGGCTAGACGCAAGTAAGGTGAGCGATGTTACTCTTTACTCGAGTTGCGTGCATTTTTTTAATGCGCGAATTTTTGATAGTAGGTACGGTAAAGAAATTAATTTGTCAATTGTATTTTTAATGCGAGAATTCTTATTATTGAGGTTTGGGAAAATATTTTATCTAAAATTGAGAAATTAGAGATAAATGTGATCGGAAAAGTTTGGAGATTGCATCGAACACTACATTGATTTGAATGATTCACAACAATCACTCTCCTCCGCTTTATTTCTTTATTTAGTTGAATGAAAAAAGAATATTTGGTTTCGTGGTTTTGAATACCGAATTTTTAATTTTTACATTACACTACTTTTTATATTGCACAATAATATATATTATGAAGTTAGGTATATTATGAAGGGCCGATTGTGTTTACAATTTATTGTTATAAATAATTTTAATAAAAAAAATTTTTTTTAATATCAGCAAATCATTTGTACAAAATTAATTAATCAAAATAACTGATAAAAACCCATAACTAATTATTGTTTGTTACAAAGTCACTATGTAACAAATATAAATAAATAAAAAACCTTATGAAAGCGACTACTATTTTTGGTTATTCTAAATACTACAATATTACTTCCTATGTAGTATGTCTAAAATCAAACTTCACTACTTGAACTATACTAATCTATAGAATATTTTCAAACTAATCAAATAATTATGTTTATAACTTCTAGGTATTATATAATATACAATGTGTAACTGAATAACTCCACCCCAAATGAAAAGAGTGCTCTGTTTATCACATTAATAATAAAAGTTTTTATAAACGTTGTCCAAGAATTTTTTTAGCACTTGATTAATTGCTAAAATTTAATGTTTATTTAAATAATATTATATTTCATATAAATAATAAACTATCGCAACAAGTGATTGAAGTGACTGCACACCCTCTTATTTTCATTGATTTCCCAATACTTTGAAATGTGCTAGTGCACACCATGCGATTTTGGAGAACTTATGTGTTTTGAATTAGAAGTTTGTAGCCAATATTTTTTAGAAAGTTTTTATCTAGAAGAAAAGCCATATGAATTGCTATTGAGAGAAGGTAAAAGCCATTTAAGTGGCGAAATCTTAAGCTTGCCGCAGACACTCAAGGGTGAGGTGAGACTTACCGCTATGGTCTAAATATTAGGCCACCTAGTATTGACTAAAGTATTTAAAGCATCCTTGGAACAAAAAGCCCATCTAAGGACGGGTAGCTACCTGATGGATCTGTATTTTAGCGGTATTAATTAAAAAAATATATTTAAATATATAAATTATTAACTCGTTGATAATAAATTATATTAAAACTTTAAAATATCGAGTTATTAATAAATTAAAATTATAATTTAAAAAAATAGTTTCCTAACACTAACCTAAGCTCAACCGGTGGATCTCTCTTTTAACGGTTTTCGTTAATAAGCATCGCTTCTTAATACTAACCATTTTAATTGTTCACGTTCAAACGTCCTCACGGTCAAAATTGATGAAGATGATGAAAATAATAATAAATAAAAAATACATAACTCATTAAAAAAAATTTTAATTTGAAATTTGAATTTCTTAAAACGTGTTAGTTGACCTTCTATATAAATAAACGAAAATTTATAGTTGGGTTCAAGTTTTTTTTTGAAAAATTAGTAAATAAAATTGTATTTTCATAAAACCAGTACGGATCTGATGATATAAGTTTCACGAGTAGAATCGTGAATTAGATTGAAACATGTAATCCAATAAGGTGTTCTTTTGATTTTATAATTTTTCTTGCTAATTATTTCAATAAACTTCGAATCCTGTCCTGACTGTCGCTATTGTGATAATAATTTTGTAAAAAAGTATATAAAATTTAATATCTACTTGTAGATATTATTTAGACCTGTTCTCAACTGTAAATTTTCGTTTATACATAACTCAATTTATGGTAAACAAAATCTGTACCACTACTTTGCGCGTTAGTACTTCCCTGTACACGTTTTTTGTGTACCTACTTACTAATATTGCATTTTTTTCTTTTTAGGAACTCGTATTACTTAAAGTTTTATAGATTATTTTATATTCCAGCTAAAATTTAATGTAAAACCTACTATACTTTTGGCCAAAAAAATGGGGTGACCTAATATTTCTCATCACGACTGTAAATATTAATTTTACTCTACTTGTCTCAATAATTATAGAACGGCTTTAGCGTCTCTGGCAAGCTTTAAACTTGAACACCAATATGAATTTATTATATCTTTTTTCTTTGGTTTTTCTTTGTTGTTAGCATCAAAAAGGCGATAGCCTCTACAGCAATTGTCTGAATCCGTCTAAGTTTACTGTTCAAGTTTATGTTTAGATCAAGCTTCTAAAGTTTGATCAACTCGTTCAGTTATACACTGAATATTAAAGTAAAGCAAAAATGTATGCCTAAACTAATTTAAAAATTGTATACAAAACCTGTGTATAACTTATGATAATAGTTATATAAGTTTGGAGCGCCCCACCCTGAACTTTTGTAAAAAAAAAATTAAAAAATAAAATCACACAAAACTTGCATAAATAGATAATATGTTAGCTACTTACTTCAAATAAAACTTTTTGAAAATTTTGAGGTAGTAGGGCCATATTTAGAGCAAGAAAATGGTTATGGAGGTAGTCAAAAAGTGGTTCAACTGCTTGAACTGTTGGTAAGGTGTCTGGAGACCACGCTAAATGAAAAATTGCCCTTTTAACTGCTTCCTGCATTTGAGGGCCAATGCGTTTCAAAATATCCAATACTTTTGTTTGTAATTCATTTAATGTAGAATTCAACTGAATTGTTACGCATTGCATTTCTGGCGCCATTGCTTCCAAAGTTACGAAGTCGAAATAGTTTTCTAAAATTTAAGAACTTGTAAAATTGGATTTTGTTGCTAATTGTACAGAATAACTTAAGGTCAATATCAGCTTTATAATTAGCGAAACAGTCAAAAAAGTCTACATTAATACAATAAATTGGTCATCTATACTAGTTCAAACAATGGCTAAATATTGTTAATTTAATAATAAACAGAATTAAACCCGATATTAACCTAAAATAAAATTCGTTCCAAAATTTGAAGCTACTGTTTACAACACAACTTAAAATATAACATTTTACCTAGTAATGAAGTGAATTTATACACATATTCTAAATTATTAGCAGCCATACACATATCTTCTGATATACGAAATTCGCCTAATTTTTCAAAATAACCTGTTTCCATTAGTGATTGATATGTTATATCAGCATAAAGTAAAGCTGCTGAACATATACAGTCTATTAGTTGAGATAAGAGAGGTACGGAAGCAGCCTTAGGCCATTGTAAAAGTCTCCAAAAATCACGTAATTGACAAAAAATTACAACCACGTCGACAGCAGATGAGCTATGCTTAACTAATTTTTCACCATCACAAGTTTTTTGCAATTCCTTGGTTGTTCTTACCTAAAATAGTTTACGTACATATTAATTTTACATTAGTAGTAGATATTGTAACTAGTACCCTTTGAAGTGCTTTTGATTTACATATATGTAACCAACAACTCACTGACGGTTCAAACCATTCATGACAACGTGCTAACATTAACTTGTGATCCCCTCCAGAAGGCAAATTTTGTCCAAGTTGAGCTAAATCTTTAACTTCTAAATAAACAGAAAATATAAGCTGACTATATGCTACATCTTGATGTTCATTTTGATTTAAAAATGCGATAATTTCTTCGGCCAATAGTTTATCTAATTGTTTATAAACAACGCTAAAATAAGGAATTCCATTTGTTCTGAAACATAAAAAAAAATTTTATTTTGCATGTACTAATTTATAGTGTTCAATAATTACCCTTCAAATAAGGGATGATAATACGAAAGACTATGTTGCAAACTTATGTATATGTCGGAACAAAACTTGGCAAACAAACCATCGTATTCATCTGTACTAAAAACTTCTGATTTTAAACCACAAAACCAATCGGGGGTTCCTTTTCGAAGTGATGCTACTATTTCACCTCTAATTTCTTTGTTAAATGGACAACATTTCCAAAACGCTTTCTAAAAGTACAATTAAAAGAAAAACATAATACTGTTACTTGGTGCAAAAATTTAATAGATATTTTAGGTAGCTTAATTACTCCATCATAATTTATGTGAAGAAAGAACTCAAAGGATCTACAGACCAAAGCATCAAAGGACCACGTTAATCAGAAAGGAACCAAACGACAAAATCGCAAATTGAAGAAAAGTGCGTCTAAAGTTCCAAGTTTGCATAAGTTTAAAGCTTTAGCTGTTGGTTCTTTTGTAATTTATTCAAATAGCGTTTGGATCTTTTTTGAGTATCCTACTATATAATAGATTTAGTATTATAATAAACTGTTTTCAAAAAATGACGCTTGATTTATTTCTGATTAACATAGTCTTATTAGAGTCTATAAGCTTCAAGCACTAGAGATTACTTTTACTTTACTTTTATTAAACTTATTTTTTATTTAACACTGATAAAGGTAGCCTATAAAATAATGTATATACCAAAGGACTAAAGTGTATTAATCTTTCGCGTGATAATTTACCCTCGACTAACGCCTCGTGCAAATTAAATTCATGCTCAGGATTAATATTGCACTTTAGTGCTTTGTTATATAATATACTATTAATTATCTTTACATTAAATCTATTACTTACCATGTTTGATAGATAAGCTAAACAACGAAGTAGATATTCTAATCGTGATAATGATGGTGGATGTAAAACCGGAAACAATTGTCTGTGATTTCTTATTTGCATTAACCACCTATCTATAAATAATTAATCAATTAGAAGTAGTATTAGTATATTATTCTGATTTTTAATATTGTACTCGTATGATTTGGATGTAAGTATTTATTATTGAGATTTATTGTTATTTACTATAGATAATATTATGATGTGATAGTGTAATGATAATTTATAAAATCAATTGTAACACTTTTAACGGATCCGAGAGGTCAGTCACTGGAGTATTATTTGTAGTCTTCAGTATTACATTGAGTATTACGTGTATTACGTTCAGTATTACCTGTATTACTTGGTATTCCGTATTATTTTGTTTCATACGTGTATTAGGTATACAATTGTATTATTTTGTATTACGTGTATTATTTAGTATTATACAGGTATTATTTTGTATTATACGTGTATTATTTTGTATTATACGTGTATTATTTTGTATTACTACTTGTATTATTTGTAATATGTGTTTACGCTCAGAATTTCCTGTAATATTTGGTATTACATTGTATTATTTGGAAATTCTTATTATTTTGTATTACGTCTATTATTTTGTATTACTTGTATTATTCTGTATTATAGTATTATTGTACAAATTTTCTCCAGTGACTGACCCCTCGAACGGATCCCACAAGCTAAGGCCTTAATCAAAATTAAACTGAATTTTTTACAAAATTCGAAATTTCTACATGTTACGTTGAGGTTTCGAACAAGTCAATAGTTGGGTTAACAAAACTATTTGTGAAAGAAAGATAGTAGAATTTTAAAGATCTTATTAACTTAACAATGGAGAGTCACAATTGGGGTTATCTCCACATGATCCTTGTTCATGAGTCAAAAATGCAGAACCGGAAACATCAGCAAAAATTAAAATTTGATTAAATTAAACCTGAAAAAACTCCAAAAAAAAAAAGAATTTGATGAATTCGGCAATCCTAAAGGATAAAGGATGTTTATCTAAATGCACTGGATCTAGTTAAAAGTCAATTTTAGTTTAAAGAATCAATCAGAACTAAATTAATTAATAATAATAGAACATAATTGAATGGATTAATACTATCGATAATAAAAAAATAATAGATACTATCGATTAATATTACTTTTTCTTAAATAATTTCGGTAAAAACAACATCATAAAATTTGTTGCATTTGATTTTTTGCCAACTACAAAATATTTTAAAATTCTTTTTTATGAACATTAATTAACCTTATTATTTATAGTTACCTATCATTGAAGTAAAATATTCCGACAGCCATATTTCTTCTTCTCTTGATAACGAATTTGCTGACCATGAGTGCTCCAAATCAGTTAATAATTGCAACATCCACCTAGGATTTAATGGATGCAGCAAATATACCTTAGCAGAAGCCACAAATCGTGCTAAAGCCTTTTGTAATTCAGTTAAATCACCTGAAATAATTTTGATAATAATTAATTTATAGTCTACATACATATAATTAGTATTGAAAATAATATCTTTTAAAAAATTGAAATACTCTGGGAGCTCAGATTAAATTCACAATCGCAGATAACTCTGTATTTGACGTTTTTAAAAATCGATTACAATATCACTTTGTTGTTCCTGTATAGAAGAATACAGGAGAAATTGGAAACAACATCTACAAAGAATGCAAAACGTCCGCATACCTAGACAAGTATATATATATAAACCCAGAGGTAAGAGGAATGTGGGCCGACCCAGAAAAAGATGGGACGACCAAGAGTGACGTAACGGACAATAAGTTCAAAACGTGCAGATGATGATGATGATGATGATGATGTTCCTTCGATTACAACCAAACGATTAAACATAAACGCATGCAAATTTTGGTGTATACCTGAACATGAGTAAGGATAAGGGAAAAATTCTATTGCTGTTTTTCCATTCCGTGAACTTAAAAATCTCCCTTTGTATATGTTACAGTTAAAACCCGAAATCAGTTAAAGCCCGATCTAACTAGTAAATTTTAGTTTTAACTAACTGCTTTAGTAACTTTAGTAACTAACTAACTTTACTTTTTTTACTAACTTTAGTTACTAACTTTAGTAACTAACTGAAATAAGTTTAGTTAAAACTAGAATTAACTGATGTCTAACAAATTTCTTTAGTAAATTCTAGTTTTAACTAAACTTATACCTACCAGTTAAAACTAGAATTAGCTAAATTTTCCTTTTTTTTGATTTGCCTTTGTTTAAAAAAGGAAATTCTTTGGAATTCAGAATATCACAACAGCATGCCATGTGGCAATAAGTAGAATATAATAATAATGTATAAAATAATTGCTTAATAAAACAATTTTTATCTAATTAAATCTACTTTTACTTTAATTCTAGTTTTAACTAAACTTATACTAGTTAAAACTAGAATTTACTAAAGAAGTTTATTAGAATTTAGTTAATTCTAATTTTAACTAGTATATAAGTTTAGTTAAAACTAGAATTTACTAAAGCAGTTAGTTAAAACTAGAATTTACTAGTTAGATCGGGTTTTAACTGTAACATATATAAATAAATTGTAGCATGGCCAAAACCGAGGTATTATGAATAAAACTTACATTTGATGTTCTTGTAGAACTATTAAAACTAACATTTTTATATATAGGTACATCATTCTACAAAAAGTTATTCAGAAATTCTCTCTTAATGGTAAACACAGAAATAGTTGCTTTTGATTAAATTACTGATATCGTTAAGATTTAATTTTTGCCTAACTGGCAAAACTAGCATACTTGAGATAAAGCAAAGTACATACCGCGGCGTGGTTCCGTGGTTCTTTGATTAGGCTAAAGACCAAGCGCGGTTATTTGATTGGACTAACGATCGACCGTGGTCGTCGTGGGTTTAGTGGAACGCACTCAAAATGTTGTAGAGATACGGTGATAAATTGTAGCAGCGGTGACGTTAATGTGGCAGAAACAAAATTAGCCCGATTTGTTTACACAACAGCACTGGCACGTTCTCTCCCACGCCCACTGTGCAAATTTGGCAATACCTCCCGGCCAGAATTTATCACAGTATCTCTACCGTGAACTACTTTTCAAACTTTTTAATTAATAAATAATGTTAATACAAAAATTATTATAACTAATTGTAACTTTACATGCCATCAGAAATTTAAATTTTTCTTGGTGGTAGTTTCAAGAGATTCAAAATGTGGTTTTTGGTCTAAACTTAGGCTTCCCGATCAATAATGCTTTACTTTGATTTGAAACTTTAAATTTAAATATAAGCATAAGTTTGAATAATGTTGCGATTATTTTAACAAAAGAAATATTATCTAAATTCTGTAAATGTGTTAATTAAATGTTTACCTTGTACTGCATGCTGATGCAAAATTGTAAGTGCCGTTCCTGGAAGATCACCAGACCATGTCCAACTCTCTTCATGCCAGCTTTTCAGTTCATAGTCGATAAAAATTGCATTTAAATTTTCTTGTTGCATTACTTCTGTCCAATTATCTTCTTCAGATATGCCTCTATCTTCTCTTGTAGATAACCACATTTTTAAACGAATTCTTCCTTGAACAGAACTTCTTTGAGACCTAGCTTCTAATTTGAACCATGCTTCTAAACCAGTAGATGGAATATCTGATAATGGAATTGTAACACAACCAAGGAAGTCGTCTTGGGAACTTTGTCTTGCTGATTGACACACTTGCTTAAAAAATCGGCCTAATCCACGAACTCCTCGTACTTCATTTAATTTACTAACAGCTTCCAATACCGAACTTTCGTCATCGTGGTCCCAAATATCCAAATGAAGTAGATCACTGTTGATATCGTCTATATCACTGTAAAATAAAAAAAAATTAATTATTTTCTAAAATAATAAACGTGATCTAGTAGATATTTCAAATCTAATCCTAAAAATTCAGGGAATTGAAAAAATTCAATACACGCAAAAATTAAATCCCTACTTTGGCAACAAAAAATTATTAACCGACTAAAGGAAATAAAATTCAAGTTAACGCAAATTGTTAAATGAAAATTGAAAACCTATAGTAAAAGCCTAAATGCTCTTTCATATGATGTTATTATCGCTAATAATGTTATTAAAATAATTATAATCTAGTAATAACTATTAAGGTAATAGCACTTAATAAGGCAATTTTAATGGACAATGGTGCAACTGGGCCTAAGTATGATAATTTCCGTGATAAATAGCCCTCGGCTAACGCCTCGTGAAAATTAACTTCACCCTCAGGATTTTGCATGCACTTTAGTCCCTTGATATATAATATACTATTATATAAATATGTGTAACTATTGTAATGCCCCATTCATATCATAGAATTCCATTCTATAGAATCCCATAGAGGTCCATTATAAAAAGACCATTTAAAAAAATTTTTGTTTTTAAATTTTTTAAAGAAGTTTTAATAACTAAATACTTACAATCTAAATTTTTCACTCCAACGTGGGTTTAAAGTATGAGGTTTAACAGAAGTAGCTCGTATGAACTTAGCAGGAAGCGCACCAGCAATACTATCCCGCTGTTCTCTGATGCGACCTTCCTTCCGCTTGAAGCTAAGTTTAAAGCTGTGATGTTTCCTCAACTTATCATGATTATATTGTCCGTCGTTGCAAGATTCTGATAAAGTACGGATAGATGCTTGTGGTTGAGGCGAAGAAGGGGCCGTACCAGGTTGAATTCCCAACATGCAGTAAGGATCACTGAAACCTAAATAAATACTTAATTTATTCTAAATCATTTCAGTTTAAATATTTTTCTTGAACCAAAAAGATAATTATATATACTATTTATTTACAAAAATATTTTTTTTAGAACTAATCAAAAAAATTATGAGAAAATCACGGGTAATTATATGATTAGTTGTTTTCCAATTTTCAAACTGAATCAATCGGTTTTGAAACAGTTTTCAATATTCAGTACACTACATGCATGTTTTGTTTATTTATTATTTGAAAAATATTATTAAATGAAAAGCATAAGTAAACAGCAAACTGTGAATATTTGGTGATTGTTTACAAATCTGACATGTGAGTAAGCTTAAATTTTTTTAAATTATTTTCAGAACAAACTTACCATTAGCATCTTTGGCTTCTAAACCTTCAGCTTCTATAACAATTACGCTTAAAACAACAATAGGCGGCTTTTCTTCTCCTGCCATGTGAAGCATTCTGTAGTGTCGATCGGGAGGAACACCAAAGGCTCTTTGACCATAAAGATAAAGATCTTCTTTATAATGTGCATACTGTCCACCAGGTGCTGGTGCCCCAACCTATTAAATAAATTTACTGTTAAGTACAAAAGCAAGTACCTATGTACATACATATGAATTAAGAATAAGCTATACTGAGAATACGTTTCATAGTATAACTATATAAATTGTTTGATAACTTATCGCTTTGAATTTGGGCAGATCATTATCCCATCATTTATACAAAGAATAGCGTTATAAGTCAATTTTAGAAAGCATTCTCAGTATAGCTTATTCTTAATTTATACTTGCTTTGTAGAACTGGTCCCAAGTGTTAAATAATTTTCAATAAATAATTAATTTCTTAAAATCCATTATTGATTTTAACTTCCTTTACATTCACAACAGTATAAATAATTTCTAACTATTAAAATTCTTACCGCGTTAGCTATGGTATAAAGCATTTCTACGTAAAGTTTGTCTTTTTCAATTTGGGAGGTACTGTAATCTATAGGAGTGATACCTAAATCCATTTCTTGTGGTGGTAGTTCGGCTGCTGTAGCTTCAGCTTTCTTTAAGGAATTTTGACGTTGATTCTCTTGCTTCCAAGCCAATGCCGTAAAGCTTTCAAAATATTGTCCATCAATTTTTTGAACACTATCAAAAAATAAAAAAGTATTTATTAATGACGCAAAAAAAAGGTATATAAATACTACGTTTAAAACTTTTTCTCTATAATATTATGATTAATTATTTTATTTTGTAAATCTTTTATTGATTTTACAAGCGCTAAAGAATAGGTAATACTTTAGGGATCCGAAAAATGGATTATTGTTTTTTGTCTTAAACAATACTTTAGAGGGTCATAAATAAAAACAATATCCAGTTAGTCCTATAGCACTTCGTAACGATTAGTCGTGGTGGTCATATGCCAGATATTATTTTTAAATCGTAAATGGTGGTAACACTGTACTTCCATAAAAATATATTAAAAAAAATTCCTTCAATTTTTTATAGTTTTATTTCAATTTGAAGTTCTCAAGTAGCTAAAAAAACACCTTTTACGTTGAAAATTATAGCAGAAAAATTTCCGGCCGCAAAACACGTTCCTTTAGAAGAGGTTACTGACACGCACCTATACAACTGTCATTTCTTTTTTAAATTTACTTTAAAAAATATTTTTTTACTCTTTAAAGTATAGTTAATAAAAACCCATAATAGCTATTTTCGATACTAGTTAGGAAAACTAACATTTTTCCATTTGAGGCTGAGTTTTGCGCACGAGGCCGAAGGCCGAGTTCGTGAACATAAAGCCGAGAATGGAAAAATAGTTTTCCGCTAGTATCGAACAATAGTTTGTCTAATGATGTTTCGAAAAAGAACCAATTCCCGATTTTTGGATATCACAAAGTACCACTTTTCGAAACAGAATTATATTTGTCATATTTGTCATATTATATTTGAACATATTTGTCTAATTCTGTTTCGAAAAGTGGTACTTTGTGATATCCAATTGAGTTTGGAAAAGCACTACTTTCCCGCACTAGTTTGGAAAAGTAATAATTTCAGTGCGGAAAAGTAATTACTTTTCCGCACTGAAATTACTTTTCCAGGGGTCAAGGCTAGTAACAGGTCTCGAGGGCTGCACACTATGTCAAAATAGGGTGTAGTAATAAAACCTTGGGAAATGCCTACTGATTCACAGCTCTGCTAGCAAGTCCTACTTCCACCTCCACGTGGTAACTCCTGGGTAATGCTAACGGAAGAGGGCAAAAAGCGAGTTCCCGGCGCTTTAAAACTGGGACAATTTTGACTAAGGGTAAGAGGCCCTAACAGAAATCTCCCTGGTCCTCCAAGTATGGGGGTTATGCAGTGGGCCAGCTCCCCACTCATGTTAAAAATTAAAATATGCTAACAAACCCAGTAACAATTTGCCTCGGAATTTGGATAGTTTTAATGGAAGACGTAACAAGCGAGAAAAATGGACTATGAATATTGGAATATGGAACATCCAAGGGCTTAGAAACAAACAGCAAGAGGTTTTAACTGAATTAAAGGAACGAAATATTGATATAGCTATATTGTCGGAAACAAAAAAGAAAGGCAATGGCTGCGAAAACCTAAACCACTTCATCCACTGTTACAGTGGGATTGACAAAAGTGAGAGGGCAAGAGCAGGCGTTTCAATTATTATAAGTAAAAAACTAAAACAATATGTAACGTCTTGGGAGGCCATAAATGAACGTATAATAAGATTAGATATATGTGTAAGAAATCAGACTATAACTATAATTGGCGTATATGCACCGAATGATGACGCCACAAAAGCTGTAAAAGACAAATTTGAAGAGGTTGCTAGAGAAGTGATAGAAAATATTCCCAATAAACACGAGATTATTATGGCCGGAGATTTTAACAGCAGAGTAGGAAGACGAAGAAATGACTATAGAGTGGGCAGCCATGGAGAAGATGTTATGAATAATAATGGCGAAAGACTTTTAGACATATGTGACCAATATAAACTCAAAATTACAAACACATTCTACGCTCACAAGGAAATCCATAAATATACATGGCACCAAGACACAAGAAAGTTAAAATCGATAATTGATTATTTAATAATAAGACAAATATCAAAACTTAAGGTTCAAGATATAAGGGTAAAAAGAGGTGCAGATTGTGAAAGTGACCACCATCTTTTAGTTGCCAAGATATATATTCCATATAATAATTACGGACGTGCCGCAGGAGAAGAAATGAAGAAAACAAAACCAGAAGATGTGATCAAGAAACAAAACCTAAACCTCGAAAGTTTGTGTAACGATAGTACAATATACACCTATACATGAAAAGATTAGAAGATAAGTTAAAAATAGAAAATAGATCTACAGAAGAAGAGTATACGCATATAAAGGAATGCATATTGCAAGCAGCTCATGAAACTCTAGGAACACTTGTCCCTCAACAAAAGCCATATTGGTGGTGCAAACAATTGGAGAGAAAAATAAAGAAGAAAAAACAGCTATATCTAAGGTATATTCAGAGTAAGAATGATGGGGACAGAGAGGAATACAGAAGATTGAGCAGAGAAATTAAGCATGAAGTCATTACGGAAAAAATACAACATGGACAAATAAGTGCAAATATGTGGATCAATTTATTGGAGGAACAAAGAGCTCAGAAGCATGGAAGACAATAAAATCAATAAGAACTAGCACATCTAATAAAATTAACCTGTTGAGAATAACTGAAAAGCAATGGAAGGAACATTTTGAAGATCTCTTACAAGAAAAGAGACCTCAATTTAAACATCTTAAATGCGATCTACCGCAAAGTGAGCCGTTACCGTTGAGCTGGACACAATTAGAAGAAGTAATAAAAACAATGAAGTTACGGAAATCGCCAGGTCCGGGGGGAATAAATCCAGAACTAATAAAAAATGGCCCAAATAAATTGAAACTTATGCTTAAGGAGTTATACGAGCGATGCTTAAATGGAGAAGAGATTCCTGCTGAATGGAAAACATCATATATAACACCTATTTATAAGAAGGGAGATAGGAACGATCCCAAAAACTATAGAGGAATTGCAGTGATTTGTACTATCGGCAGATTATATTCAAAAATAATAAAGAATATGATCGAGAAGGACATAGCAGACAAACAATCCGAAGAACAATCAGGATTTCGAAGTGGAAGATCTACAATAGATAATATATTCACTATTAAAATATTACTAGAAAAAAGACTACAACGTAATATAGAGACTCACATGGCATTGATAGACCTGGAGAAGGCATACGATAGTGTACCCACAGGAAAACTGTGGAAAGAAATGCAAGAATATGGTATAAAACCGCCACTAATTAATGCGGCCCGCCGACTATATGAAGGTATTACCACACAAATAAAAATAGGAAATAAGCTTACAGATCCCATAGAAATTACAAAGGGACTAAGACAAGGGTGCTGCCTTTCTCCTACTCTGTTTAAAGCTTATATGGACAAATCCTTACAAGGATGGAAAAAAAAATGCAAAAATATGGGACTACGAGTAGGGAAAGATATCTTATACACTCTGTATTTCGCGGACGATCAGATAGTGATGTCAGAAGATGAGGATGACCTGAGTTATATGGTGAGAAAACTTCAGGAATCATATGACTTGGCGGGTCTGAGAATGAACGAAGTGAAATGTGAGTACCTATTGGTTGGAAAAAACGACATCGATAACCTTTCTTTAGAATACCACCATATACAAGGAGTAGAAAGAAGTAAATACCTAGGTGTAATATTTAACAAAAAGGGTAATAGTGAAGAAGAAATCGCGGGTAGAATAAATAAAGCTAGAGGTTTAATAAGATCCATCAATTCTATTTTGTGGGACAAAGCGCTAAGAAAGACGACAAAGAAAGGAATATATAAATCTTTGGTACAAAGTGTTCTAATATATGGAGCGGAAGCGTGGGATATAAATAGAAGAAACAGAAACATGTTGCTGTCTACTGAAATGGATTTTCTGAAAAGAAGCTGCCGAAAAACAAGACTCGACAGGGTGCGTAACGAAACCATCAAGGATATGATGGAGATGGACGGGGATATTTTGGACGAGGTGCAGAAACGACAGTTAGTATGGTTTGGTCATGTAAACAGAACGGCAGAGGAAAGGTGGCCAAAAAAGATTTTAAAATGGATACCAGAAGAAAAAAGAAAAAGAGGCCGACCAAGACGAAGCTGGAGAGATGAAATTAATGAAGCGATGCAGACCAGAAATTTAGAAGAAGAAACTTGCCAAGACAGAGCTGCATGGAGACTGGGAGCGGAAAAACGGCGACAGCTGTAAATAATATTTTTTTTTGTAAATAGTATATTCCGCAAATATATATAAATTACTTTTCCGCACTGAAATTACTTTTCCGCACTGAAATTACTTTTCCGCACGGAAATTACTCCGCACTCTAACACAAGTGTGCGCCCGAACGGGTTCATCCGTTCGGGTGAACACATGTTTATCGCTTAGGTTATTAATAACATGACAAATGACTTGCAACCTTCACGCCATCTATCGATAGTTATCTGAGATCGTGAATTTTGTCGGATATTATCCCCAAAATTACGAAAAGTTGTTGATATTACTCGGACGGAGTAGAGTAGTAAACATAAATTAAAAACCTAACCTAACCTGTTCTCTCTATAACTGTTTCTAATGTATTCACACACACACACTTTTTACGATAAACTTCATGATTTGAAGAATCACATAAACTAAAAACCTAACCTAACCTGTTCTCTCTATAACTTTTCACGATAACTTTTTACACACTTTTTACGATAAACTTCATGATAAACTTCAATTCATCGATACCAAAGAGACAAACTCGACCAAAGACTTGCAACCTTCACGCCATCTGTCGATAGTTATTTCCGAGCTATTACATTATATATGCGAAAAATCGGGAATTGGTTCTTTTCGAAACATCATTAGACAAACTATTGTTCGATACTAGCGGAAAACTATTTCTCCATTCTCGGCTTTATGTTCACAAACTCGGCCTTCGGCTTCGTGCGCAAAACTCAGCCTCGAATAGAAAAGTCTTAGTTTTCCTAACTAGTATCGAAAATAGCTATTTTCATTTCTGTCATGCTTTTCCCGGAAAAGATTCTTAAAATGTAACATAAGAAACGACTCAAATTAGGGAACACTTAACGTTAAGAAATTGTTACTGAAAACGGGCATTTAATCACCCTTAATTCCTGTATCTTCAAAGTCTATCCACCTTAACTTTCCTAACTGTTGGTTAAGAAACTCTTATGTTGGTAAAATGCAAATTTTCCTAAGTACTATTTTATGGTATACCAAGCGTAAAGAATTCTTGACTAGGATATTCTTAATAAATGTTGGTGAAAATGAGCATTCATTTTAGATTAAACTCTACATCTATTATTATTTTACATCTTCTATATGTTCAACAACTAACCAATTTATTGTGACATACAAATATTTAACTTCCCCATGTGCAACCATCTAAGTCTAACTAATTCATTATTAACAAATCCGAAACCATAAATTACGATACAATTGTAGTGACGTACAACTATAATTCACATAATAAACAATAAAATATCATAATCAAATAAAATCTTCTTCTTCGTATTGCTTCTTGACAGAAGCGTCGTTACCAATTTAATATGTTATTATTAAATGACTTGTTGGCAGATTACTCTCGGTGGTTTGCCATTGCCCTCCGTTGATAGGGTCATAATAAAGTCGGATAAATTTTGCAGCCGGGTTGGGGATTGAACCTAGGGTTCTAGCTTAGAGTCGGGTCCTTAGCCCGTTCACTCAGCTCCACGTCTAATCAAATAAATAGTAGATTGTTTTACAAGTACCTAACGAAAAGTGACAGTTTTTTATTAAGTGTGAATATCTTGATTGTGGCGAGTGAATCAAATTTTCATGTGATAGAAAACTCACTGTTCATACGCATTGAACACGCTGCTTTTTGGTAATGTAAAAACATTAATTTTTAAAATAATATTCATCATATAGATTATTATAGTCGCCCCTCACATACTACATCCGTTCGATATAGGCATATGTCAGATAAATAAATCAAACAGTATAATCAAGTATGTAAGTGCATGGCATTAAAACAATAAAACGTCATAACAACATGTAAACAAATAATTTTCTTCATTTTGCAAAATGCATCAGGTAGAAGACGATTATGATATTATAAAGGTAGTTTTTACATCAATTCTACTACCATCCAAGTTTAAAGAAAAATACGAACAAGTTACAATTATTTGGTCAGTGGAGAACAAATAATATAAAACTTCATGACTTGATGAAATAGTAGTTTATATCACAAAAACGTTAATGAGTTACTTTTCACCACGAGGGACGTAGTTTACAACCCGAGCCGAATGGCAAAGTGAATAATAAAGCCCGAAGGGTGAATAGTAGTTTATATCACGAGGGCGTAAAGGGTCGTTTTTCATCACGAGGCGTGGTTTATGACCCGAGTCGTAAGGCGGTGAGGGGAATAATAGTAGCCGAGTGATGGAAAAACCCTAGAGCTCGAGTAATATAAACAACTTTTTGTTATAATGACACCAAGTTTCGAATCCCATCTTAATTATTAAGCCTTTTGTGCAATTAGTTATTACCATTGCTGAATGGGTTGTGGTTCTGTACTCACTTGCTCAATGAGTTACAAGTAGAAGTACTTGCTCTTTATATCCCATGCTACTTAGATCTTTATTAGAATAGCTACTTGGTAGTATCACACTTTAGGTTAATTCAAGGGATTTTTTTCTTTTTTAGTATGGAGTCACTCGGCACACACTCACACACTGTTTAGAATGCAAAGAAAGTCTATTAGGATCATTTCTGGTCTAGGTTTTAAAGATGGATTGCAGGGATAAATTCGCGGAGTTGGAGATACTGACGCGGTCGCGGAAGATCCAAAAAAATTGAAAAAAGTTCAACCTTACCCAAATTTTCCAATTTACATTATCAAAGCAATATTACATACCACAACATATCCACATCTATTGGATGTCGATGTGGATGTCGATATTGAATTAGAAATTTACTCATTAGTAAAAACTAGTCATAAAATTATTAAAAATGTGTTTTTTAAAATTTTTTTAAAATAGGTACTATATATTAAAATATACCGGGTGCTGAATGAGTTAGGCAAACATAGGATATTAACGTGTATATACTTTTTTTTTAGAGACGGTCGTAGAGCAATGATCAAGCGAGTTGACTACGAACGCTTAATACCCGGTTCGAATCCGGGTGAAGTTACAACTGTATACCGGCCGTCTCGCTGGTCTTCCAGGTTGGGGGTTTTACCGACGAGCCAGCTCCTCGTCGTAGGTAAAAAAAGTAAAAAGCTTTAAACCAGACCCAATCGCAAGATTGGTAGTTTGGGAACGGATAAAACGGTTTCTAGCTGTAGCGTGGTGCATTGTGATGTGTTTAGCATGTATTTGTTACTTACCTTGCAATGTATTAAGCAATCCAAATTATATTATATATATTAAACTTATATTATATTGTCGTGTTCTGACGAACAACTCTTTAAGGTCCGTGCCGAATTTGTCGGAGTTTGCAATAGGAGGCTCTCCCAGGGAGCGAGTTCAATAGAGATTTCAAATTTTCCACAATTAAATAAAACAAATTTATGCAGGGTATTAACAAAAATTTGCTTAGACGAATGCTGGTAATAATTAAAGTCTTGATTACAAGCAAAAACGAAATTTTTTGTCATTAAATCAAATTCAACAATAGAATAAACCAGATATTGACGTGATCTATTCACAAGTTCACACATTTACTATGTCAAATTTATTACTATAACTTGTAAATAAATTATACGTTGCAATTATTGTACAAGCTGAAAATAAAATAATTGTGCACATAATAAATAAAAATTGTTTGATTTAAATATTCGCGCCGACCTGTAATTGAACGCGTAATTTACATCTGAATGCAGCCATCGGTAGCAACAGAAGTTCGCAATGACACACACTACACGCGTTGATCATATTCATTGAAATAAAGTTATTTACAACCACAAACGAATAAATCCAATAATTAAATAGTTGTAACAGTGCTTTAAAATTGGTGCAATAGTGAACTTAATTTGTTATAAACGAAGTTTCCAGGTTTGAAAAAGTTTGTCTCGTGCATAACCTCAAATTTTTCAAATTCATAATTTTCATATTCCAGATAAAAATAATGTCGAAATAACGCAAAATAAAAGAATTCAAATTCTAATTACCTTCTGATGACTCCAGAAAATGCCATTACGAGAAAATAAATCGTGATGAGATTTCACACAATGAACGGCTATCACTCCAGTTTATCAGGTAAATTATCCAAAATTTCATATTCCAAAACTCAATCTTCCAGAAATTATAATACTCATTACGCTGACACTTCACTAATCATAATTGTAATAATTATAATTCACAACTTATTTTTCAAATTGCAACATTTCATAACTTATCGAGAAATTTTATTATCCTCTCGAAATCACAACTTAACTCGTTCGCCTCTCAGTCAGCAATCCCCTTCTTGCACACAAAATTTTCACTTCCTGTTCTTTCCAGGTTTTTGGAAATCGTGTCTCATGCCGATTGGTCATTACAGCCAGCCAAATTTGAAAAATTTTCAAAAAAAATTAAATGTTACCAATGTAATTCAAATTTGAATCGCTTCCAACATCATCTAGTTCTATTAGCCCAAAACACGAAATTACAGGTCTCTTCGTATGCACTCACTTTCGTTTTAAAAAGGTAAACAAATTAACAATACAAAAAAAACTTAATTAAATAAAACGCAGTCATATCTGATTAATTTAAATTCTTTCAGGTTTCGAAACAATACTCCACCTGTAAAAATCTCGTTTTCATCATACCAAACTATCGGTACAACAACTGATCGCAAATCAACCGCAATTCGTCCAAGTAAAATTTAAAATCACTCAAATTCAAGAAAATATCAAATTACGTTTTAATTGTGGAAATTCTTAAATGGATAATTACCACGGTTCACGTCAATATATATATTATATATACTAAAAACTAGTTTATATTATTTTTGCAAATTCCTGCTTCCCTAATTATTTTAGAGAAAAATTAAAAGATACAAATATAATCTAGAAATATAAACTACGAATGATAAGAGCATTAGATTTTATCTAGCATTTACGTAAATGATCAAAAAATCTTTTAAAATTGTTAAAATTTTGATTTATCAAACTGGCCATGTATAAGTTTCCAAGGTAATTTTCCATTTTATGACATTAAAATTTTATAAAGTGCAAAACTGTCAACAACGTGCAATTGTTTTTTATTACTTATCAGAAATAATTACCTCGGAAACATACATGGCAAGTCTGATAAATAAAAGTTTTAACAATTTCAAAAGAATTTTTTGACCATTTACGTAAAAGCTAGATAAAATCTAACGCTCTAATCATTCGTAGTTTATATTTCTACATTATATTTGTGTCTTTCAATTTTTCTCTAAAATAATTAGGGAAGCAGGAATTTGCAAAAATAAGTTTTTACATGTTAATATCCTGTTCGCCTAACTCATTCAGCACCCGGTATAAACATATTTTTGGGTTATTAAGGGGGTTCTCTGGTTTGACGGTCGGATTTTTAAGCATTTTTGGGATTTTTTGTGAGAACCAATAAAGAGATAGAACTTTGAAAATTTTATCATTTATTTATAAATGCTTCAAGAGTATTCATATAAATTTTTAGCTAAAAATATTTATTAGAACCAAAGTTATAGCGCTCTGAAGACACCTCTCTCGAAAAAATGGACGCTCACTTCCTCCACGAAATCAGCTGATTGGTTTATCTAAAATTAAAAAATTTGGCGGTGGTTTAATCTGTAAGCTTATATCCACGGAATAAACTATTATTAAAAGAAAATTTTAGAAATTGGATTTTTGACAGACTTCGGAACAAAAAATTTCAAATTTCATGTATTTTTTGTCAACTTTTTGTTAAAAAAAAGCAAAAGTATTTTAAATTTTGGAGTGATAATAGATCATTCCGTGCGTCTATATATGCTGAGTCGACCTTATAAATTTGAAGTAAATCGCCCAAACCGTTTTTGAGATATGATGAAGGAAAGTTTGAAAAACGTAGTATTGAGAAAAATACGTTTGAAGTTTCAAGTACAGTTACAACTATAAAAATTCTAACTCATCATTAATCTGCGATACCTGGTTTATAATAGTTTTCTAAACTTGTTTAAAGTTGCCTGTACTTGTATAAGCATATATTTGTATACAAGGGTCTTAATTATTAAGTCGACAGAAAACAATAGGGTCGGCCTCTCAGCTCAGCGCTCCTAATAACCTACCTCTTCTAACTGCTGTAACTCTATAATGACTTCGAATTTTAAAAATTCACTTTACCACAATATTCTAAATATATTAAGGAAACAATATATGCAAAAAAACTGAAATCGATTTTTTAAATCCATCAAACCAGACAACCCCCTTAACTTGTGTTATTAACATATTAATGATGAAATCTCGATAAGTGTCGCGATAAGTATCTTTTCTCTCACTCTCATTAAATACATACGTTTGTTCTTATCACCAGCGTAAGTTTTTTAAATTTTCTAAAAATTTCGGTTTTAAATACTTGCAATTCATAAAGAATTGAAAGTATGTTGTTTTCGTTTTCTTTTTAAATTTTTTTTTTTTTTAATCTAGTGACTAGTTACAATCTGTTATATCACACACACAATAAGTAACGTTTATATGATAACAATAAAGACATGTAAGAGTTTGCCTAGGCTCACTCTAATGAAGTTCACTATCTGACATCAGATTACATGGTAACTCAACTCACTAGGTCTATAGGATCGTTTCTTTTCAGTCGCCTCATTGCAGGGGGGTATAACAAGTTTACTGCATATGGGTTAGGGTGGTCTTGAAGCCGTTGTTGGTATCCTCTGCTTAGCCTCCTTATCTCTTCCTGAACTGTTGGCATATTCAGTTGTTCGTGCAAGATGTTGCTAGGATAGTATATGGGAACACCTGCAATGACTCTCAATACTTTGTTCTGAAACAGTTGTATTTTGGGTATGTTCGTAGTATTTGCAGCACCCCATAGCTGCAGTCCATATGTCCAGATAGGTTTCAAAGTTGCTTTGTACACCAAAGTTTTATTTTGTATGGACAGTGGAGAACTTCTACCGATCAACCAGTATAGTTTTTCTAACTTCAAGTCGAGTTGTTTTTTCTTGGTATTTATGTGCGGTGCCCAAGTAAGTCTTTGGTCTAAGTGGATGCCCAGGTATTTTACCTCGTCAGTCTGTGGAATTAGCTGGTCACCAAACTTGACCGGAGAACAACTCTCCCTTCGTAGTGTAAATGTTGTAACAAATTTTTGCTTTTGTTACGTAGTCTTACTTTTCATTTCATTTCACGATATTCCTCGATCCGATCCTGCATTTTTATTTTCATTTATAATGCTTGCGTTATAAATTGAATGCAGGGATTTTTGTTGCAAAGGTTGGTAGGTTGAACTTTTAGTTCCCCGAGAGCGACTTTGAAGCAAGCAGCTTGTGATATTTGTAGTCAACATTTTGAGTGCCGATATTATTGAATTGGACGAATATTAAGTATTCAGAGGTCATAGTTATCGTGCCAAGTTTTTGTGTGACCTGTTGTCCATCTGTCGCTCGGCTACTGTTTGTTTTTAACGACATATGTTAAAACATCTGGGGAAACTCTATACTGCGCAAATCATTACCAGTTTTTTTGATGCGAGGCGCATACTAGCGATCATTCCCGATTTTCCACGAAGAGCCACGTTTCGGTGTTGTGTTTTGGAAATCAAAACAATTATCCATTTTGTTCTTCGTTGGAAGATAGATCTTTGTGGAAATCCTTTTATCAGCTTTAAGATCGTCTCTCACTGGTCCAGCTACATCAACATCAGCGAGCAGAGTTTTTTTCATTCGCGAGTGTCTGGTCAGTTGTTGCCTGCTGATTATTGACAAGAGTTCCAGCATTTCAACCTGCAAAGCCATACACGTCCCACTCATTTGGAAAGAAGATTTGTCATCTTAAATTTTGTACACTTACCAAGCGCTTACGTAAGTAATTTTTATTTTTCTATTTTGGGTGACCGACGTGTATTATTTCGGCTTTTTGTATTACATTTTGGTAATCCTTAGTGATTATTTCTTTGGAACTTGTCTATTTGAAGTGGGTTCACTTGTGATTGTGGACCGTAGATTTTCAAATTTGATGCTGTGTGTATTGTTGAACACAGCCATACATTGCAATTGCTGGAATAGTAATTACACCCTCAATTTTATTGTTATTAAACGCATTTTATTACCTCCTGGGTTTTATTGGAGTTTCCCCCAAACTACCCTTATTTTTCAGGATTCACGACCTGGCCTACGCAATCATAAAGAGCTGGTCTATAACATCGTGGCAAACAAACTGGAGAGGTTCTCTCCGGATTGCAGCAGACTCTGTTCTCTTTTTGGTCAACCCTCTCATTAGGGGTTGTGATTAAGAAGGCAGTTTTTGTTTCAATGTTATATGAGTCGACTTGCTTTCATTGACTTTCAATCTCCACAATACACACCATTTGTAGATTTTATCAATTTGATTTTGTAAACACTGCGAAGCCGTATTAGGATTCGAATTTGATGCCAAAACCGCCGTATCGTCTGCAAACGTTGTTAGCGTTGTGTTGTTCTCTGTTGGCATATCAGCCAAAAAAATAAAATACGAGATCGGTCCCAGGACACTTCCCTGTGGTATTCCGGACTTGATACTGTGTAACTCAGATGTAAATTCTGCTGTTTTACAAAGAAGTGCCTGTCTATTAGATATGATTTGAGTATCTTAAAGTAAGTATGTGGAAAACTTTTCTTAATCTTATAAATAGTCCGTCATGCCATACCCGGTCAAACGCTTGCGAAATATCCAAGAACACAGCAGAGCAATAATTTTTAGATTCCAAGTCCGATCTTATCTGCTTAAAAAAAATGTAAAATTCTATGGACTTGTTCGATGGTTGAGTGTCTTTGTCTGGTGATTTGGTAGAATTCCTCTTATGTTTAATTTGGGAAGAAGCTTTTTTAGCAGGAGCCTTTCGTAGACCTTAGACATCAGCGGGAGTAGACTTATAGGTCTGTATGATAAAACAATATTACCATCCTTCCCAGGTTTTAGTATCATAATTATTTGTGAGATCTTCCACTGAAGAGGGAAGTAACCCAGTCTCGATATAGGGTTAAATATCATAGTTAGCATCCAGATTCTGCAGAATCTGGTAGTTCCTGTAATACTTTTCCCGTAATCAGATCAAAACCGGGTGCTTTTGCTGATGGAATTTCTCGACGAATTAGTTTGCGAATTTTTTTTTTAACTTTTCAACTGGTGGATCTCTTCGACAAGGTGAATTGAGAAGTTGATATATTGGTATTTCGTCATTGATATTGCATTGCCTTGGTAGCGATGTGAATACTTTTTCAAGGTACTCAGCAAAGGTATTTGCCTTCTCTTCATTGTTTCTAGCCCATTGTCCGCTATCTGTCTTGATGGGTGGATTATGTTTTTTGGTTTTGTAATTTTCTTAGTGGCCTTCCTAAATTATTTATTTATTTAGCTAAATATTTATTTCTTTAAAAATATAAATTATTTATTTAGCTTTCAGAGTTTTTAAACCTTATTCCGATGACAGATGGAAATAATCCTCTGAAAGCTAAATAAATAATTTAATTGATTTTTTAATTTGTAATAACTCGATTTAATAAAGTTTTAATATTTTTTAATATTAATGAGTTAATAATTTAACATTTTAAATAATTTATTATAGGTAGGTAATAATTAAAAAAAATTTTAATTTTACCTCCCCTTGTAAATGATCTTATGGACCCTCATGGTATTAATTATCACCAGAGAAAAACTTCAGTTAACCTATCTGCCAAAGGTTTGTACTACATGTCGTTTTTTTTAAAGGGATTGATTAGGTAGTATGTTAACCAGTTAACTACTTTGCATATGTTACGGTAAAGGTACGTAACTGGAAAATTTATACATTTACCGGTAGCATATTAACATTCCTTACCCTCTCTCGCAACCGGGGTTAAAAACATCACGTGATTGGCTGAAAAGTAACCTGCGTCGTAGGTAGGGTTGCCAACTATTTTTGAGGAAAATAAAGTAACTTGTCTTTGAAAGACGAAAAAAAAAGTATTTGTAAGAAAAATAAAGAATTTTTTAATCAGGGAGGTGCTCAAGGGGGGGGCGATTTCTCCCCCCCCCCAATATTTTAAAAATTTGGCAAACAGTTGACAAAAACACTCAAAAGTTAGTCAAGTTGGCCTTTTTTATGTCTAAATTTACAAAAAGTTGCAAGACCTACAAAAAGTTAACAATTTTTAATTAATTCAGTTGACAAATTTGGGATTACTCTCCCCTGAAAAAGTTGGTTGCGGACGTTCCTGTTATTAAATTCAAGTTTTTATTGCCTTAAATACCTTTTTTTTTGTAGTTTCACCACAAGCTAACAATTTTTGGTTTTCTTTGAAAGTTTGATAACTAGTATTACAGTCGAAATTTAAATTTAGAAAAATAAATAATTCATTTTTTATTAAATCTATGGAAGCTTTTTTTTCGTCTCGCCACTTTACATTCATCACTGAGAAAATTCTTTCCATAAAAGCTGAAGTAAAAGTTGAATTATCAAATGAATTATGAAGAGGTTATTAAAGATCTATCATTTGAACGCTAACTTTTTTTAATAGGTGGCGCAGTTACTAAGGTTTAATTAGCCGTCTTTCATTGGTTGGTTTTGGTGCATCGTACGTACACACTACACATTACCAACATAACGTCAAAAAATAAATTTGATTTTTTTTCCAAGTTAAAAATATTTTTGGAATAAGAAGAGTAAAAATAAAGTATTTTAGCAAAGTATTTTAGCATACTTTATTTTAATTGTATATTATAAAGTATAACTGCCCAAAATAAAGTAGGATACTATATTATAAAGTATGCTTGGCAACCCTAGTCGTAGGTACTTGTTAGCACTTGACATTTTTATTTGAAATTTTTGTTTGACATTTCATTTGCCACATAACCTCATTTTTTACAAAAACTTTTTTATAATTTTATTAGTGCATTTTATAGGAAATATATATAATATCTTATTTACTTTGTGATCCTTTTTGTAATAACACAAATTTTGCCAATACATGTAATTCTGATTACGCAATAAACTCGATAATTGCAGAGTTGAAAATCACTTATTTCACGATCGTCTTATTTCAGCTTTTGAATTATATTTTTTTCTATGGTTTTTATCCATTGCTTTACATTATCACAGAGATATATTTAAAAATAAATTTAATAGTGTTGTAGAAAGAATCTATTTTGAAAATATTACTTAACACACTTGTTAAGTTTTTAACTCGTGATAATTACTTAATTACCTAAATATTTTTTAGTTAATAATCTTAACAATAAAATGCAATAATAAAATTATAAAAGAGTTTTTGTAAAAAATGAGGTTATGTGGCAAATGAAATGTCAAACAAAAATTTCAAATAAAAATGTCAAGTGCTAACAAGTACCTACGGCGCAGGTTACTTTTCAGCCAATCACGTGATGTTTTTAACCCCGGTTGCGAGAGAGGGTAAGGAATGTTAATATGCTTACCGGTGTATACAGGTTTCAATAGTGCGTTGAAGATAAAAACGTAACAACTGTATTAGAAAAGCACAAACTTTGCTTTGCTGGTGCTTCATCGAGAGGTGATCGAGACAATCAAAGGAAAGAAAGAGGTGAGCCAGAAAAACGGGTTAAGGACCGGGCTTTAGGTCAGATGCGCTAGGTTCGACCCCCAACCCGGCTACAAAACGATTTTATTATGATTCGTCAAGAAAACCTTTGTTAAAAAGATGACACTACTGTCAAGAAGCATACAGCTGAAAAAAAGAAGACAATCGAGGGCTTCGTTACTAACAAAGAAATAATTTCTTTACAGATAAATCACAAAATTTTTATAAAAATTTTCAGCTGAAATTAAGGACTAGAGCCGCAGCCGTGGAGTGATGTGACCAATCGCGGACTAGACAGAATTTCTTAGCTCGACCTTCAAGTGGGCATCCACACGATATAGTGAAATAGATCTTGGGTAACGAAGAAAAGAAGACGAGATGTGATTCACCTCGGAAAATGAATCGTAAGGACTTCCAAGGAAGTAGGCATATTATATATTCCTAATGGAATGGATACCTGGTTATACCAGTTATATCAGCCTTAATAATAATTACGAACTAACATCACCCTAGGATTTTAGATATATAGAATCTTTTGGATCGGCCAAGTTTCATCTCGTACTTTGCAACTAAAAATTTTTTACGGCATTAGAAAGGGTTCGCGAAGTACTGGCGAGTACTGCAAATTACTTTAAAAGTGCTGAATCCGTGAAATTTTTATTAAAAATTGAAATATCGACTTTTGACAAAAACGTTAAGTTTTTAACCCCCTCCCCCGTCCAAATACATGTCAATTCAAAAATGTATTTTAGTGAGTTTGACGGGTATACTCGTTACTGTTTGATTTTAACGTTTAACCTTCATATTTTACTACTTAAATTTTAGTTATTTAGATGGTACACACTGGGGTCCTACGTACCCCAAACTACTTGAAGGACATATCACAATTAACATTCATTCATTAAGCTTTTTACGTTCTAAGTAGAACATTGCTTTTCCCTTTTTGGGAATTACAAATCCGATTAGCGGGGTGGATTAGTCCCCATGTTACCTATTTCCGATAAATCAATATCTATTTCACCACACCGTGTGGATGTCCACTGAAAGGCCGAGCTAAGAAATTCTGTATAGTCCACGATTTGAACCCAGAATTTCCGCTCTGTACTCAACCAGCGGTCACATCACTCCACGGCTGTGGCTTTCACAATTAACATTACCATGTGCTAATTAACAGTACCAGAGAGTTATGCAGCTAAATTTCAAAAATGTCTATTTGCAAAAAAAACATTAGAACATTTTGCAGGCTTTTTAAAATGTGTGGGGTTTTATGAACCCCAGTGTACCATGCAAAGGTTAATTACGCACCTCGTTAAAGATTTTTAAAACTAAATTTGGCAGTTAATTAGATAATTATTTATACATAATTATGTCTGCCTCATAATTATAATTAACTTAGGTAGGACGGTAGCCTTAAGGATATAGACAATCTTAGAAAATTTTATTTCCACCGATATACCATTAACTTTAAACAGCAATAACTAAGCTGTGGCGTCACGAATGTCGCATTAATAGATGAATTTTTTAGTATTTATAATCAACCAAATTATACTATCATGCTAATTAGATTTACTACATTTTCAACATTCATCTTGCTGATGAACATTGACATTTTTAATTTGAAACATTCTAATATTTAATGCTTTGATTAATTTTTTTAATTTAATATTTTGATTGGCCAATATTAGCATTTTCTTGATATTAATTAACAAAATTTAAACTAATTAAGCTTGTTGGTGCTCAACGACAAACATAGTTAGAATTATCTAGACAAATATGAAATTTAATTAATTTACCCAGAGTCAACTTGATGATCTATTTCAGGCCATGAAACACGTCTACAACAAAAGTTACCCAATTGCTGTTCTGTAGAAGCTTTTACAGATTTAGCTTGTCTGAACGAACCAGATCGACGAGCTATTGGAGGTGGATTTAGGCATTCTAATGTCCTTCGTCTATTTTGAACTAATGCACTTGTTCCTGGTGATGGAACAACTTTTGGAAATCCAGGAGTGTTACTATCAGTAGATGCACTACGATGACTTGAAACTGCGGTAGATGTTTCGCTATCTTGTCTTGTTAGAGAAAACCTAAAATGACAGTATAACTATTTAGACAAAAAAATTAATTTTTATAATTTTTTACATGTTCATAATATTTATTAAACAACATTGTAATAAATAACAACTTTAATAAATAATTGAGTACCTAGTTATTATCAAAATATTAATTGTAAAATAGCGCATACAGTCACTATGTATAAATAGCCAATTGCGTATACATACCGTATGTATAAATAGCCACATTCTAAAATATTTTGTTTTATTGTAAATTATTTTTTTTAAAATAACGTATAAATAATATGGTTTTTAAAAATTCTTTTAACATATTATTATGTTAATTGGTTTTTTTTAAATTATTATCATTATGTTCACTAATATATTTGTATATTTTGTTAGTTGGTATTTTGCTATTTTTAATTAATTAAATAAAATTAAAAAATTAATATTTGTATGTTACAGTTAAAACCCGATTTAACTAGTAAAATCTAACTTTCACTAACCTCTTTAGTTAATTCTAGTTTTAATTTATATAACTTTAGTTAAAACTAGAATTAACTAATTTCTAACAAATATCTTTAGTTAATTCTAGTTTTAACTAGTAATAAGTTTAGTTAAAATTAGAAATAATTGTTTCCTGTTGGTAAATTCTTGTTGTAAGTAAAATCTTCGTCGTAAAATTACCGTCAAAACTAGATTTATAGTAATGGTATATGTAATTAACTAATTACATCAAAATTGCTTTATTAAGCAAATATTTTATACATTATTATTAAAATATACTTATATAGAATATACCAATAAGTCATTTGTTAGAATTTTTGTACCAGTCATCTGGATTTCTTCCGAGCACAACTCCAATGATGTTTCGTAAGTTTGCCTTAGATCTATCTAGATCAAGAATAGGAATAATTACATTATCTCCGGTTTCAAGTGCAGGATGGATTGCATCGAAAACATTTTTTATACTTTCCGCCTTTATCCTGTGCTTCCTTACTAGCTGACAAAATGTTTGATGCTGTATTAACTATTTTTATGGATATTTGTAAAAATATCAGATGTAGTTGACCGATTAGAGTTGATCAACAAAAGTTGAATATGACTTGAATGAGTTTTTATTCACACATTTCTATAAATACGCTTCAATTTATTACAGTTTTAATTTAATTTAGTTCTAAATGACATGCGCGAAAGTTGAAAACGAATTGAAGTTGACGTTCAAATGATGTTCCCACGTGCCAAGATAGCTTTCAACTTGAAAGCAATTGGCAGACGAATCATTACTTGAACGATAAAGTCAAACTTTTCTTGATACACTAAAAAGTTGTTCAACCATATTAAAGCAATGGTTTTCACTACGGATATTATTCAACTTTTGTTGATCAACTATAATCGGTTAACTAACTTGATTTGTGAGAACGCGTTTTTACTTTTGGTTTAATTGTACACATGCCTTTGGAGGAAGATTGTTGAATTCCTAAATGAAATGTTCTATTTTTAATAAATGGCACGAAACTAACACCGTTTCCATGTTCTGGTTGGCTCTTGTAACAGAACCTCTAGCTATGGCGCGGTTTTCTATAAACAATTTTTAATTCTGGTCAATATCAAAAGGCCAATATCGAAAAATAGTTCCTCCATTATTCGATTAACAAACTCTTTTACATTATCAGAGTCAAAAAAATATCTAATTGTTGGAAGGTAACCTTGCTCTTGAGCGCTCGCAATAACACAAATTTTCTGAGATGATCCTGGTACACCTTAATAAACTTAAATTCTTGATCGTCGTATATACTGTGCGTATCGTACAGTTATACTTTACAGACGTTGTATCCCATATTTTTAATTTAAAATAAAAGATTCCGAAGATAACTCTCATTTTGTACTTTAAATATCTGAAATTTTGCATATATTTTGTATTTAAAATGTATATTGAAAGACGCGTTTTGGGTATTTAAAGTACAAAATGCAATTGGGATCCGTCAAATGAGCATATGACATCTGGTGGTGAAATATGTACTAGATTAAGGGAAAGCTAAACACAGCAACAGTAGTGAGTTGATTGTGTATCGTTAAATTCCTACAAATTAGAACATTAAAAACAATTTATTGTATATTTGCATTATTAATAACGGAGTCTGCAACGTTTTCTTCGCGAGCAATGTTTAAAAAAAAGTTAGTTTGTGTATTACAAGGTTGTGATAGCGCTTCTAATAAAGACGTGAATATACATTTTCACTACTTTCCAATGAAAACAAATCGTTTTGTGAACGTCAAAAATTTATTTGGACAAACAGAGCGAAAAGATCAATTAGAAATTTGGATGAAGATGTTGAAAATTAAAGAAGTCAATTCTGGAATGAAAGGGGAGCTTCCCCCCCCCAATGTTGTAGAAAATTGGCAAAAAGTCAACTTACTACATTTTAAATTCAAATTAGACAACTAATAGAACCTGAATATATTACATAATCACTTTGAAAATCATTCGATTGCACGTAAACTATATCTCGTATTTGAAACTTTCCCTTAAGGTAGCCATAATTTTTAGGCTCCTCCCATCTGACGGATCCCAATAGATTTTGGAATTTTTATTTTAAATTCAAAATATGAGATACATGAATGAAGGCCGTGCACTCTACTTTAAATCTCAGAAAGAAAATCAAAATTATCAAGCACTTTCTACTATTTTTAAAATACAAATGCATTTAATAAGATTTACTAAACTAGTAATTTACTAACAGCACACCACAGTTAATTCTAGTTTTAACTAAAGTTATAATATTTAAAATTTGAATTAACTACAGCTCCACCAACGATAGAACCGACTTTAGAGGTGTGTCAGGCACTGCTAAAATTTAAAATGTACACTCAGGGTGCGTTCCACTTAAAGCCCACGACGACCACGGTCGTTTGTCAGTCCAATCAAATAACCGCACTCGATCTTTAGCCCAATCAAAGAACCACGGGACCACGCTGCGGTCGTCAGTCCAATCAAATAACCGCTCTCGATCTTTAGTCCAATCAAAGAACCACGGGACTACGCTGCGGTCGTCGTGGCTTTAAGTGGAACGCACCCTCAGTTGAAGAAGTTTTTCTGCGTGAATATTTAAAATCTATTAATTATTTTGTGAATTTGCAGTCACGAAATGCGTAAAAAATGATAGTGCAAATATTAAATAAAGCACCTTTAGAAATAGCACAAAACCGAATAACTCAAAAAAAACACAACAAATGTAAACGCACGCAATGATTTGTAACTTTTACAACAGAATGTACTTGAGAAATAACTCCACGTTCATTGGTTCATTCAAATTTTTATCAAATTAGTTGGCATATTTGCCACGTCCTTTCTACACTTGGTGGAGCAAGAGGTTAGCTAAAACTAGAATTTACTAGCACAGATTAGTATACAGATAGCCAACCCCATTGATAAAATAGTTAACACATTTCTTACCTGAAACCATGTTAGTACTGGAGACGGCTACCAGAGGCGAATTTCTGGGAGACATCACGACATTGAACTATGGTGGCTACTGGATACGCTTCATAGATGTTGTTTCTAAAATATCTCATGAAATCTCAAGTAGAAAATTTTATTTACCTACGGCTTAAAGGTTTACTTTCCTTCAAGGCATGATACTACAACGGCATAATGTATGTATAACTTAGATCATATATATTACATAGATACCAAGTGCCCTATCCCAATGCATTGAAGCTAGTGAAATTAGATAGTTACGATATAATAAGTATGTCTATCTTTGTTATACTTTTAGTCAACAGAGGCAATCTTGTATATCTCTCAGAGTTCAAACCCGAACGGCGCATGTGCAAATTTTTACATTTGACAGTTTCTCAAATATTGCTTTTGTTATATTACAATAAAATTGCACATGCGCCGTTTGATTTTGGACTCTGAGAGAGATACAAGATGGCGAACTGTAGTGTTTAACAAAGATAGCTACAAATTATTATTTCGTAACGATCTGGATTCACTAACTTAGGAGGTACTTGGTATCTATGTAATATATATGATCTAGGATGTATAATTAATTTTCTGCTTAAGATTTTATGAAATATTTTAGAAACGACATCTATGAAGCGTATCCAGTAGCCACCATAGTTCAATGTCGTGATGTCTTCCAAAAATGCGCCTCTGGTAGTCGTCTCCAGTACTAACATGGTTTGGCTATCTGTATACTAATCTGTGTTACTAGTTAGCTCGAGTTTTGACTGATTTCAGGTTTCAGCTGTAACATATGTATATTATACAAATTCTGAAAAAAAAGGAAAAAAATTAAATACCTCGAAACAAAATTAATCTACAGATATTTAATTGTCCAATAAACCCACAAAATGATAATATATTTCAAATATGGATGCAATAAAAGAAAGCTATAAACTATATTTATAAGTTTTAAGTTATAGCTTTAAAGCCTTGGGAATTAGATAATATATATTTTTTTACCGATTTGTATTAATTAAAAAAATTTAAAAAGATACAAGCTTAAAAAAAAGATTAAAAAATTAGCTTATTTGTAGCATAATGATTTTTAACAAAATTGTAGATACAAAAGAGTAGTTTGGTGCCCAACCAGGCGAATAGTTACCTAGGTTGTTCTTTGCATTCAATTTTGAATTGTTACCCGCATACAATGGACTTTTAAATAGATATATTGACAAAAATTAAAATCGGTAGATATATAATGCGGTATGAAATACGTTTATTAATTTGAGCTACTCGGTGATTTTTATAGACTGTATTGTTATTCTTTTTTCATTTTTATTGTCTGCTTGTAAGTGCTCACTTTTGCGATTAGCGGAAAGCAATAATAAAGGTAAGGAACACATATTACCTTTTAGGACTCAATGACAATCCTGCAACGCTGTTACTAACATATTCTTGGATAGAACTAAAGAAGCTCATCGTGATTCTTCTAAGTTACTGTAAAGATAATTATAATAAAATATAAAACCAAAGATTGTAAAATTAAACATAGAATAAACTTTTAGCCAATAGCATCACAAAATGACTAAAAATTACTGATAGCGTCAAAAAATATTTTATTTGATTATACTCAACAAAAAGCAAAAACGGTGAAAAAAGACGATAACCGCTTGTATAGCAAAATATTTTGTTCTCTTTAAAGCTAAAAAATAAGCGTTTATACGCATTACTAAAAATTCGTAAATTCGCAGAGTAAAAAAAATCGATACAAAATTTTAATTTTCTTGGTTTACACAAAATAATTTTTAAATTTAATTTGATTAACCGTGGATTTGGTTTTAAATCTTGAAATTAAAGTTATAAATTGTACTATAAGTAAAATTGTTATACTAGTGATCTGCTAAGAGTATAATAGATAAATTTGGCAACATAATGTAATGCTTACCTAAATATTCATTGTAGTTAAATAAGTACTTTTTTAAACAAGTAATAAACATACATAATAAATCGCTTGCGAATTTATGATTAGGCGTCAGGTACCGTATATGCGAGATGAAATCGAACTTATGGGGAACGCCAGGTGCGCCGCGCAAGCGTAAATATCGTTTCATCATTGACGTTATTCTTTTTGAGATTATTCTAAACACATAATAAAGGGCTCATAATCTTTATCGTAAATACATATGTCGTATTTATAACATAAAATTTAATACAAACAATACAACATTCACTGAGAAGCTGAAACAGAATATTTTTATGTTTTCATGAAACAGTTTCAATTTCCGCAGTTAAAATTTAATGTTGCTAGGTGTTAATGGTTCTTCCTTTTAAATAATAACAAAAATTAGAATAAATATATTTACTTTACTCGCTCAAGATAATTATTAAATAATATTTTAAAACTGCAACAAAAATATTTTGATCTATTAACTTGTGAATTTATACAATTTATTACTTTAAAATGTACAACTTATTATGTACCAATAAGTTATAGGAAAATGAAATCCATAAGTGAGAAAATGTAATCTATGACAATATTGTTTCGCTTTTTTTTTAAATAATTTAAATATCTTGGTTATTAGTGGGCATATGAGTATAGGGTATGGGGTCGGTTGAAACACTTTCTATGACTTTAAATTTCACCGTGCTGTATTTTGTAATGCAGATGATGCCACTATAATCTTACCTATTAGTAGTCTGATAGCTAAGATTCAATTTAGGCATATTATTTTCTAATACGCTCAGTTGAAATTGTTGTTATAGACAGTGATTTTGTCGAAAATGTTTCAATTGTCCCCCATTTTCCCTACAAATAATTTTATATTTGTTACGTACCAAGCCGGAAATTGTACAGTACGCGCTCTGTACCGATTTTTGTACCGAGCGCAAGTGTACAGGTTACTTTGTACGAACTGCGATTTACCGGACTTGATATTACACTGTTCGGGATCTGTACAACCCATTTGTACTCAGCTGTTAGTTTCAACCTTTCTGTCAACTTGGTACAAATAATATTGTACAAAGCTCGACAGAACAGGTTTATATGTTGGTAATAAGATTAGTGTATTTAAGAATTAAATATAGTGTAGGCATATCACATAAAGACCGGGAATTTAAATTTATCATGTACTGTCAAGATCAACTAAGCAGTTTTTTAATTTTGCCTCCTTTAAAATCAAAAACAGCAGCGAAGATTAGTTATAATTTAATAAATTTTTTTTGCATTTTTGATGCTCCTTTGATTCTCCAGTCAGATAACGGACGAGAATTTGTTAATTGTACCATAAAAAAATTGACCGTCATGTGGCCACAATTAAAAATTGTCATGGCAAACCGCGCCATTCTCAGAGTCAGGGAAGTGTAGAAAGAGCCAACTGGGATGTATAGAAAATAATAAGAGCTTGTACAATATTAAGTTGTACCAAGTTGACAGGAAGGTTGAAACTAACAGATCTGTACAAATGGGTTATACAGATCCCGAACAGTACAAATCTCGAAATACCAAGTCCGGTAAATCGCAGTTCGTACAAAGTAGCCACTTTGTACCAAAGTACAAAGTAGTGTACCAAAGTACACTTCGCGCTTGGTATAAAAATCGGTACAGAACGCGAACTGTACAATTTCCGGCTTGGTACGTAACATATATAAAATTATTTGTAATAATGTCTTTAAATTTGGAAAAAATTAATTTGTTGAATTGATTACAAAAAGCTAATTGTTTTAAATTATATCATTTAAAAATTCATTGAGTAATTTCAGTTACTATAGTAGTCAAAGTTTTACTTATACCATTTCATTATTATTAAATTTTTATTTCTATGTCTTGCAGTCTTGATGATGGTACTAGTATGTCTTAAAATAATAATAATAATAACAAAAATAATTGAACAAGTTTTATTTTCTGCAGCACTAACAAGTCATATCAAAGTAGTACAATAATTATGCTGGTTACATCAAAAGAAGAAGCCAGTGCGCAGTATTAATTTTCTTTCTTTTTTTGCTGCGAATCTTTTCTGTGAAAGTTGAGTTGTATTCGGAAAATTTAGAATCGATAGATACCGATATAGGTAGTACATATCCATGCGAATTGCAGTTCGATAACGTCATATAATATAGTAAACCTCATCATCGACTTAAATATAGGGAAGAACTAAAGTGAGATACATCCCCCGCATTTTATTTCTTCCTGATTGAAAAGATTTTCCTGATTAATTAAATTAATTTATGTCAATTGCAAAATCACCACAAATTATTTATACCTATAGATAAGAATAAGAGCAAAAGAATAAGTAAGTTGCTATGTAACAGAATGCGTGAATAGCACAAAATTTAAAAATGACAATTGAATTTGCTAACTGCCTAAGAATACTAAAAATTTAAAATATGTTTACTACTCAATCTACAGTAAACGTAATAAATAAAATAAATATAATTAAAATTTTTGGCAATCTCGGTGGTAACTCGGTTATTATAAACTTGGAATGAATCACATTATTGTATGTAATTAGTTAGACTGCGCATAGAGATTTCGATTTTTAGACTATCATTTCTTAAAATCAAGTTGCGTGCAATTCATATTTTACATTAAATTATTCAAATTAAATTTATTTCCAAAATCAATGTTCTGTAACACCCAATCACTTTGTGATTTTTATGGTATATGTAATTGCCCTTATTCGTCTTATTTTTATTTACTTTCGGAAAATTATTTCTTTCTATCATCATTTATAGTAACTCGAAATAATGAAAGTTTTAAGATTATTTAATATCAACGAGTTAATCAAAAGAGCATTTGATTGGTGTTTGATTTTCAATATTCAATTTGTTTTATGTGTTAATATTTTTAATATGTTGATATTTTTCATTAGGTATTATTTGTTTTTATTCAAACATAATATTTAATTTTTTATTTAGTAATATTGATAATCAACCATACATATTAAATAATATTGTCTTAATAAATAAGTTATTTTATTTATTCTGCAAGTGTTACAACTTGTTACAGTCCGAATTCAATATGGTAGAATTTATTGAATTTTGGTCCATAATAAATAAACGATTTCTTTAAATGGGTTTTGTTATTTTCCGCTAAATGGCAATCAATACAAGTATTGTATTGCATATATTTAAAAATCACCTGGCTGGTTTTTGATAAAGTTTATTATTAAAAAAGTTAAAATTTAGTTAAATTCGATTTCATATTTTACGTTTCGTATTTTGCATTTTTTTGGACGTTTGCTTTTTTATTGGACTATTGATTTTTTCCAATCTACTTATTTAGGAATTAATTCAGTCACTACTATTTTGGGATTACTCTTGGTTACCGGCTTCTTGTGGAGTATCTGCTATAAAGATCTTAACTGTACTTGAGGATATAATAGTTCAAAACTGTCAAGATCTTTCTTTTCTTCGTCATATTAAAGGCTTACGTACAGTCATGAATTCAAAAAAACTCATGTTTAATTATTAAAAATTGTCATTTTCAATATTAAACATGGAAATCTTTATATAATTTATTTGCAAGGTAGGATTGATAACAAAAATGCAGAATAATAAAATGTATTTATATTCAGTAGGGCAGACAATGAACTTGCAATATAATTAATTACAACTTATATTTTTAACTTAAAAAAGAAATGTAATCCATAATCAATAATTGATAATTTTATAAATTTATACAAATGAATTATACTAGTTACATTGTAACAAATGAATTATCCTGGAAGCACGGCAATAACTATAAAGAAAATGCTGAGTTTACAAATTTTTTATGATCATACTTTGTTCTTTGTTTAACTTATTATTCTTATGTACATAATTTTGTATAAAAGAGACGATTTTAAATATATTATTAGTGAGTCTTGAACACTCGTTTGTTTAAGTCCTCACCCGAAGATCTCCACGTCCAGGTGCCACCGCTTCAACTTGAGATAATTTTCCTACACAGGGAAACTATTCAACTCGTTTTTTTTTTTAATTTTTTCATATAAAATTACAACATCTCATAAATAGTATGTGAAAGTTTCAAGTTGATCTGAGTAAAACTCGCAAAGATATAAGCTAATGAGAGTAACAATTATTATGAAACTTATATCAAACGGAAAACTTCAAAAAAACTTTTAAAAACGTAAGATAACTACTTAACCAATCATGATGAAAGTTCACACACGTCTTAAATATAAATAATTCTCGAGAATGAACGATTACTTTTTTTTATTTTAAATTTCTATCTCTCTTTACAAGTAATTATAGGCAAATTTTTTGGATGAAAATCGTCACTTTTATTTTAACACCATCCCAAAATTGGAAATTTTCATATTTTTTAAAATGGATTTGTTCAGTCTGAAGATAAACTAATATATAAACCGAATCTTGGTACTTTTTTCATTTTAGGTAATCCTGTGACGAGTTATCTTACGCACCGCAAATCATCTTTTTTTAAGCGTCTTTGAAAATCTACTACCAGTGGTTTCATTGTCCACGTTTTGTGGAAGTAAAATTGTAAAATGTTCTTTAAATGTTGCCCTTTCATATAGAAAAACTTTCAAATAAATACATCTATTCATTACTTAGAAAAAAAATCTCAAAAAACTGCTATTTTTCGACCTCATCACTAGATTCCGGACTTTGTGGCATAAAAATTTCGAAAAATAGCGCTTAAAATGGCATAAAAATAGTAAAATATATAAATTATTAACTCGTTGATATTAAATTATATTAAAACTTCTAAATATCGAGTTATTAATAAATTAAAAATTAATTAAAAGATTTAATGAGCCTTCAAACGATTATTTCCGTCCGTCATCAGAATAATATTTTTTAAATCTTTTAATTAATTTTTAATTTATTAATAACTCGATATTTTGAAGTTTTAATATAATTTAAAAATAGTAAAAAATAGCATAAAAATATTAAAAAATAGCACAAAATATTTAAAAGTATATGATAAACAGAAACGTAAAAATTGATTTTTATATGTAACTAGCTGAACCCAGCCACGCGTTGCTGTGGCTCAGTCTAATATTAATTATTATTAGGGAAATAAATAAAGGTATTGTAGCAAACATAGATTTACCAAGAGATAAAATACATTTAAATTAATACTCTCTTTTGAGTTGCTGTGGTATGAAAGAAAATAATTTTACACCACTTGGTGCGGTTTGTGCGCCGCGGCTTCGCTACGCTCGCCTCGTCTTCCAAAACTTCGCCCTCGGGTGTAAAATCTCGTTTTACGTCCTTGTGACAAAAACTACGTAGGTATATGTGCGTATATATTATTAAATATATATATATTTTCGCACAGTACACATAAATTTGCTCCGAGCAACATGCGCGAGCGTTATTTGCTCCGAGCAACATGCGGGTCAGGTAGTACATGTATAAATGGTTTTTCATTGGTTAGTTACCATGTACTACATGAAAATTTTATGTCAAATCCAATGAATGGATTGTTTTTAATAATTATAACTTTATTAAGACTTTTCGGGTGGTGGGGGGGGGCAAAGTTTAATTGAACTGAGTTCCAATAATATCGTCTAGGCTAAAGTGTTTTGCGGTTTTTTTTGTAAATTTGTAGGAATAAAATAAAAAGTATATAAAAACACTCTGCGCATATATTGTCAGTTTTTAATTATTATTACTTTATTAAGACTTTTTTTTGGGGGGGAAGGACTTTTTTTTATTGAACCGAGTTCCAAAGAGTACCATAGTAATATGTACGCTAAAGTTTTCTGCGCCGATTTACATTGCACCGAAATGGGCTTATGCCGAACTCTACTCGCTTCGAATTGCGAAATATAGATAGATTAAAACTTTTTTGGGGGGGGGGACTTTTTTCTTATTGAACCGAGTTCCAAAGAGTACCATAGTAATATGTACGCTAAAGTTTTCTGCGTCGATTTACTATTGCACCGAAATGGGTCTATGCCGAACTGTACTCGCTTTGAATTGTATGCTCTCGCCGAACCGACCCATGTGTTGCCCCTGCTAAACACATTCCGGGGACACATTCTCGATGCCAACAATTCAAAAACTGATCGAAGGTTTCATTCGATGATTTTTTCTTTTCATTTATTCTGGTCTGGTGCGAAGCACCAGGGCTGTTGCCCCATATCTTCGCAGACTTGAAGAGTAAGGTTGCGGGCTTGCCCGCAACGTTACGTCGGATAATTTTTATTGAGGCGTACCTCTGAAAATTAGCGCGAAGCTAAGTCCTGGCTGGCTTCACCCGCGAGGGATCCGCGAGAGAAAGGTTTGGTAGACTAGGATGCAGGGATGGGTTGTCTTCGATGATTTCCCTTGGCATCTTGTACTTTGGGTGATTTGCCTTGTCGTATTTTCCGAGTTGATTAATTATCGGGTTTTCGCGTTTTCGTGATCTTCTGCTTTGGCGTAAAACTTCTCCGTGTGGTTTCTGATATATTCTTTGATCGTGGTGAGTTTGGAGTCATTGCGGAGGCGGACGTTTGATACTCTTCTTGGCGGATTCCATGCGTAGCGGACGAGCTTGTTTTGAATTGTTTTTGACCTGCGGGTGGATTGGTTTGGGGATGTCGCTCATGAAGATGTTGTAGAGGGGTGCAGAAAGTGGCGAACCTTGGGGGACCCCTGCGTTCATTGGATGAGGTTCGGATTTGGTCCCATCGGCGACGATGCAAAAGGTTCTTTCTGCAAGATAAGATCGGATTAATTTTACGATGGCGAGTTTGATACCGGCTCGAAGCATCTTGTAGAGGAGTCCGGGGTGCCATACGGAGTCGAATGCCTTGGAGATGTCTAGAAGAAGGGCGACGGTGCATTCTTTTTTCGAGAACCCCTTTGAAATTTGCTCGACGATGCGAAGGATTTGATGAGTCGTAGAGTGACCTTCGCGAAAACCAAATTGTTCATCGGGGACGACCTTGTGGGATTCCATTTCTTTCTTCAGTCGATTTAGGATTATCTTTTCCGCGATTTTGCCGATGGTGGAGAGAAGGCTAATTGGACGATAGCTTTTCGGTTGGTTTTTCGGCTGTCCGTGCTTGTGGATGACGATGATGTTTGCGTGCTTCCATAATTTCGGGAAGTGATGGAACCGAAGCGCTGCATTCACAATGGTTGTGATTGCAGTGATCGCTTTTCGTGGTAACTCCTTCAGTGCCCTGTGGGTGATGCCGTCTGGACCGGGTGCGCTTTTGGAAGATGTGCTTCATTCTTCTGTGTCGTCCGCAAAGTAGAAATTGTTGACCTGCGGGTGGATTGGTTTGAGAATTTTGCTCATGTAAATGTTGTAGAGGGGTGCAGAAAGTGGCGAACCTTGGGGGACCCCTGCGTCCATTCGATGAGGTTCGGATTTGGTCCCGTCGGCGACGATGCGAAAGGTTCTTTCTACAAGATAAGATCGGATTAATTGAAGATGTGCTCCTTGTCCTAATGGGTTTCTCTAGTCCCGATCTATGCGATCTCTACTAGTCTTGATGAATTAAGTGGCATGAGTATGACGTTCAGAGTGCGCCTAACGCACCCCTCCTGTCGCTCTAAGCAGGCCCTCTCAAGAGGCCAGACCCCCCCCCACTCACCTCTGTGGGTCCTTGAGTCGTGGTTGTGGTTTTTGGAGCCGACTTTAAGACGCGGATTGGGAACCTCGGTTCGGTAACTCCGGCAGAGCCGTGTTTTGCCGACGTTAGAACCCAACCGCTCATCCTTTCGACCGGTCCTTGACCTTATCTCGACAATTATATCGTGGAGAGGTGCATGCTCCGTTGTCGCCCTCGACGACTTTGGAGTTCAGGCACGTCCCGGGGAAGGACTTTCCAGAGAAGAGAAGGGAGGGATGATGGCTCGAGAGAGCCGCGAACGACTTTTAAATCAATGGCTTGAGCCTTTCAGTGAAATGGGAGGGGGAGGAAACCCACCTCACGGTGAGTCTTCCCGCCCTCTTTGTAAGTTTTTCGGTCCCGTCTAAGTCGCTCATCACACGCACCGGTTTTTCGGGAGTACCGCGTACGATACACCGCCCCATGTCTGTCCGAGAAAAGTTAGCAGGTGTAATCCGGCTGAAGGTCGGAAGAAGCGGTTGCTGTCGGCTAGCTTGAGAAGTTGTTGGCCTGCTTGGTTTGTCTTTCGACTGTTCCAGGCCTATGTAACTATGGGAGTAACTATGACTCTCTTAAGCTGCGAAATATTAGCTAGCGGTCCATCAAAGTGGTTGCGTTCTGTTTCCAGGTTTAGGTGGTATCTGGTTCTTTTGAGGACATATTACGTGCCACGGCCGTGCCCCCTTTTAAAGGCCCTTTTGGGTCTCAGGGTTGCACGGCAAGCGTTAAGTAGTCAACCTCCACGAAGTGGCCCCGAAAGGACGTTTCGCGACCGCGGCGCGGAACGTCACTAATGGCTACTAGCGAAACAAGTCAGCAGATGAGCAAGAGTCTGCAGCCATTCTGTGGGCGACCGGAAACTGCTGGGACGAATCGGGCAACGGAAACCAGATCTGCACTAGTGCAGGTCCTGGCTGAATTTTCCCTGGCAGGTAATTCTCAGAAAATTCCCAGGCTAAAATGTTGCTTGGGCTCCAAAGGCAAAATCCTCTAGTGAATTAGGATTAACACGCCCGGGTATGAGTGTTTGGTCCATGACTTCCCGACCGTGAACCCGAGGGATCAGTAAGTAAAAGCCTACGCGGTGGTCCCGAGGAGAGAAAATCTTACTGGCCCGGTTACCAATGGGGGACGTCACCCGGCAGACATTGAATTCAGACCTTTCTTGCAAAATGGCCATGGGGGCCCTGCCGGCGAAGGCCGGTAAGGTTCCCTTTTCTGGTGAACTGAGGGGACGAAAAAGTTGGCACCGCGTGATACTTGTATTGCGCGATGGGGTGACTTGGGACCCGAAGGGAAACTTTCTTTCTGGTGAACAGAGAGGATGAAAATTTCAACCCTTACAGTGGTAGCGCAGTATGGATCTGAAATCTCATCTCCCGACGGGAACCAAACGGATATCTACAGAGTTACAATCTTAACCTGCTACAAGGAGACCTGGGCAGCGCGGTAGGTTGTTGACTTCGGTGGAGTCCGAAGCCTCGGCTTGAACTTTGAGATGGCAAGTAAATCTCTAAAGGGCGTTAACGCGACGTCTCTGAATCAGTTAAACTCCACAATTCACGGGAGGATTCGAATAAATAACCGTCTGCGGGAAGACGGGAGCTCGGGGCTAATTCTCGCGTATGCGTGCTTAGCCTCCCCGTCTTTGTGAGCTTGCTCACTGAGGTGGATTCGCAGTGCCGGGTGGTTTTTGGGAAATGTAGCAACGATCAGCACTCGGCCTGTCTGTCGGGGAACCTTGCTACCTACAGGTCTATACTCGGGTCTTTCAGCCTTTGAAGGGAATAGAAATGCTGGCTACCTCAGCGGCTTTCGGACGTAGTGCCCAAAGTCCCCGATAGCTCTCTAGGAGGAGGTTGCCGTACATATATTAAGTTTACATATAGCAACTGAATCTAAAAGTTCTATCAAACTGTTCCAGGCAGGGTGCTTAGCGTTGAGATCACCGGCGATGATGACTCGTTCGCCGGGCCCTCCCAGGAGGGAGGTAATATCCGAATCGATAAGCTTCGTATGGGTCGGGAATCTGTACACCGATGTAAGGCGAAGCCAACCGTTATTGCCCGTGAGAACCATAACGGAGGTCGCCTCAACATGGGTGAGAGATTCCGGGGTCGTTACTACGTGATGCTCTATTGAGGATTTTACGTAGACTGCATTGCCGCCCATGCGGCCAGTGAGTCTATCGTTCCTGTAGAAAGAGTAACTGGGAAGTTTGGCTTGATCGCCAGGCTTGAGGTGGGTTTCGCATACTAGAATGACATCGAGATCATGTCTTCTCGCAAATTCGAGGAGTTCAAATCTGTGTTGTTTGAATCCGTTGGCATTCCAGTATGCGATTTGCAGTGAGGTCGGGTTGCATATTTTGAATTTTAGGGGCATGCTCGCATCGGGGGCTTGTCATGAGAGATCTCCTTGAAGCCTGCCTTAGCCAAAGTGGCCAGGCTTAGAAGAGAGAAGTCCTTGAAGAGGGAATAAACCGACTTCAGGAGATCAGAGTTTTCTGTTGATAGTTCTGACGTTTGCGAGGGGTACGGGAAACGACCATTGGCCCTACGGGCGGTACGTTTCCTCCCGCTCACCAACGTGAAACCGTCGTCTTGGGAAGATTGTGGCCCCGCTTGACTCCTCTGTAAAGGGGGGGGGCTTTAGATTTTATTTTTGCTTGACGCACCTGCGGGCGATTAGGACACCCAGACCAGTTGGCAGCATGTTCACCGCCCCAGGTAGCGCAGTTAAGCTTTGATTTTGATTTATCTACATTTCTATTTTTACAATCTGCCGCGCGGTGGGGACCGGCACACATCACACATCTGAGACTAGATCAGCAGATGTGCTGCGTGTGTCCGAACCTCTGGCATTTGAAGCATTGAGCCAGGTGGCTCTTAGGATTCGGATGCTCCACCGTGACCGGAATGTTTAATATCTCGGAGAGATTGAAAATTTGTTTGCCACGGTGGTCCTTCGTCAGAGTCACCTGGAATAATGGAAGGGACCTTCTGTCAGGACCCTTTCTGAACTGATGGACCGCGGTGACTGGGTAGCCCTGTTCCACCAGGTCGTTCTGGATATCCGCGGGTGGGATATCACCCAGGGGCAAAAACCACGTAATTGCATCTGGTATCGTTTAGTAGAGCCACCAGAGCCTTGCGTACTCTGATGGAGTCTGTTGTGATATGAATACCCTCACTTGTATTTTTAACCCTCCCGAAGTCAGAGAAACAGGCTTTCAGGTTGGCCTGTAGGGCAGGTCATTTCGATTTATCAATTATTAGAATTGGGGGGGTCTTAAGATTAAAGTTTGTGACTAGAATCGGATTCGCTTTGCCAGATGCAATCCCTCCGTCTGTCGAGGGTGCCGCGTCGGGGTTTTGGAGGGGGGACCTCAAGGATTTCCTGCTGGGCAGTAGACCTCTGGGACCCCTCCACCTCCCCCATCACGGTTGCGGTATGCTGTTGACTAGCAGAGCCGGCCCTGGTCTCATTTCGCGTAATAGTAGTCCCCCTGATTGTAACGTTCGAGAGAATTTTTGCTTTTGTGGAAGACCCTGCAGCTGGTCGCTCCTCGGATGCGAGAGTTGTGGGCGGGTGGGGGTCCACCTCCATGTCCTCGCACTCGTTGAGTTGCAGCTGCACGGTTTTCCTTTGATTCTCGTTGGATTTTTTAATACTCTTTTTCTTATGCTTTTTGTTTTTGCCAAGATTACTGACGCGACTGGTTTTGACGGTCAGCTTAGGAGCTTGGTGGGTGGATCTTGGGCTCAACTTCTCGCCAGAGTGCGGTACTTGGGGTACTGCGGCATCTGTGGCGGGAAGTTCGGGCGCGGAAGTGGATTCGTTGATGGGCGGCTCTGTCATTACATGGGGTTGTAAGGTTTCCTCTGGGGTTCCCTTCAAAATTACCTCTAAAATACCTTCTAGGGTACCCTCTCACCCTTGACTGTTTGTTGGCCCCTGGGTTTCTAAGATTTCCCCTCCCCCCGTAGTTCCGTTTTGACTCAAACGGCTTGAGTTTTTACAACTGGAGATTTGGAGAATAGAAGGGGATTCGACTTGGTTATCGTCCGAGTTTGTGCCGGTTAGGTCGATGATCTTGTCAGTTTCGACGACCCCCTCCTCTTAAGTGGCGGGAGCTGAAGGCTCTTTGCTCATTTCGGAGGGAAGGGTGATCATTGGTTCAACGGTTTTGTTTACCTCTTTTAAGGTTATAGCCGGCGAAGAGTTTTGCATAATCCTGCGGGCTTTCGCTCCTCTAGGAGCCGCGCGGATTTTTAAGGCAGGCGATACGTTTAGCGATGAGTCTATAGAGGAGGTAGAATTTCTTCTACGCTTTGGTTTTAGGGTGGAGATGCTAAGCGGCGCGTCACCTGCAGGTAGGACCTTCGGAGTTGACTCTGAGTCAGAATTAGAATCGGAATCGGTAACAGAATTTTGGGAATGTTCTATATCGCCGCAGTTCAAGGTCTCGCTTTCCGAATCCTTCTCCGAGGTGGCCCCGGTGGGAGATTCGAGAAGATCGAGTCTCTCGATGTAAATATAAAAATTCTCACTATACTGGAGATTGATATTGAGCATCCGTTGGTCGAGATCACGAAGAGCATTCTCAGCTTGGGGCAGAGTGGCTCTAGCTTGAGCGAGAGCGTCCTCCGCTATGACCCACTCGGCCTGCATCTCCTTTCCGTTAATTCTTAAGTCGCGCATTACGCCGTTCTCGCTGTGGCCAACCAAACTTTCGTCTGATGGCAACGCGAAAACGTCGATAATGGCTGGTAATTCAAATGCGGTCTGGTACGTCGTGGCACTCCCTGCAGTTGCAATGGACGAGCCCGGGAGAAGAGCCTCCTCGGATCGTTGCACCGCTGGATTGTTCATGACGTGTTAGACCAAGTGAAATTAAACTAATAATCTTCATAAAAGACCGGTTGCTTACGCAACGCTACGTGGTGAGGCACTTAAGGAAAGAAAATAGAAAAACGTAAAGTTAAACTAAGTTAACCTAAAAATTACCCACGTGCGTGGCTGTCGTTACAGTAACCGGCTTAAATAAAGGTAAAAAGTACAAAAACCACTTACCTTAAACTGGTTGGCGTAGTATTTCTTCCACGGTGGCTAAACTTGCTTAAAAGTCCAGCGGGGAAGAACGATGAAAGGGTTGAGAGAACGATGAATACACTACATTTAACACTTACGTTAATCTTTCACGATGAACACTCACGTTAAATCACAATGTACACTCTCGGCTGTTAAACTCTGGATAATCAATGTCAATGAAGAAGATGTGCTATGTAGCATCACATAGCAAAAGCGCTTTTGATTTTCGCCTGCCTAATGAGACTTCTGACTTCCTTGAACGATGCGGGTTCGATTGTTGATTCGTCCGGGGCGTTCAGGGCTTCCTTCACAAAGTCTTCTACCATCTGGATGTGATCGGGGTCGTCGTAGGTGGTGTTAGGCGCGCATTGAAGTTGGAGACTGGCAGCTAGAGCGTCGGATTTGTCCTTGTCCATTTTTGCTTGGGTCCCGTCCGGTCTTAGGAGAGCTGGCATCGGAGTCCTTTTACTGCGGAAATGTTTGACAAATTTCCACGATAACAGCATTTGTGGCGTATTGGATCGAGGCTTGGATGTTGAGATGAAGGGCTTCCACGTAGTCGTCCAGTTGGCTTGTGGTGTCGATGATTGGGATGTCTCCCATGCTAAAAAGAAAACGATCATGGAAGACGGGCCATACAACTTTGGGTCTTGTTGTATTTGGACGGTCGTGCGGAATGTTTCCAATGTACATCAGGACTGAAAGGTGGTCTGAAGTGAGCTCACATGCCGTTGTGAGCCGGTGCTGCCAATGAACGTCCTTTAAGAGGGCGATGTCGATGAAGGTTGGAGTTCCGGCGTAGGAGTAATGAGTGGGGTCCGTTCAGGGCTTCCTTCACGAAGTCTTCTACCACCTGGATGTGATCGGGGTCGTCGTAGGTGGTGTTAGGCGCGCATTGAAGTTGGAGACTGGCAGCTAGAGCGTCGGCTTTGTCTTTGTCCGTTTTGGCTTGGGTCCCGTCCGGTCTTTGCAGGGCTGGCATCGGAGTCTTTCTGGTGCGGAAATTTTTGACGAATTTCCATGAGCTTGAATCCTCGAACGAAAGGGCTTCAAGCTTGTTGGTCCATTCGGCGTCCTTGTGCTCCTTGACTTCTTTAGTGACCTGGGTTTTGAGGCGTTGATACGCGGATTTGTCGTCGGGGTGATGAGTCCTTTAAGCAAGTTTTCGCGCTCGATTCTTGTCCTTAATTAGCTGCTTAAGATGCGGGGGAAGTTGGTCTCGAAGAACTCCGACCGGAACAGCATTTGTGGCGTATTGAATCGAGGCTTGGATGTTGAGGTGAAGGGCTTCCACGTAGTCGTCTAGTTGGCTTGTGGTGTCGATGATTGGGATGTCTCCCATGCTCGAAAGAAGATGATCATGGTAGACTGGCCATACAACTTTGGGCCTTGTTGTATTTGGATGGTCGTGCGGGATGTTTCCGATGTACATCAGGACTGGAAGGTGGTCTGAAGTGAGCGAATTCTCGGCTGAGTTGTACCAAGGTATATATTGAAGTGATCTCGGCGAGACACCTCCAAAAAGTGTGCCGGCATCTCGTAAATGGGAACGCTCGAAAAAATCCCTCCCAGGGTAGGTGGTTTCAGATGAAAAATGAAATTATCGAGTCGAAATCAATAAATTTAAAATTTTAATTTATTCAAAATTAATAAAAAAATTTACCAAAAAGACTCCTTTTGAACTCACAGATTTGAGTTTTGAAAGTGTATGGTGTAACTGATGTTAGCAAATACGAATGCGCTATTACAATTGAAAACCAAACAATCAAGAATAGCAAAATAACGCATTCGCACCCACTACGGTGTATTCGTGTTCGCAAAAAGTTTATAATATAACAAGTTTATTGTAAATCAACATCAAATAAACTTTACCAAAAAATTAGTCAAAAAATTAATTGTTTATCAAACATGTGAACCTCAAAGAATTTGTTATTCGGCGCCACGAAACTTTAAATTACACTTAACGCGAAAAATTTTATCATTATGTTAAATAATTTTTTATTTGAGTTTTAAATACATTGTAAAAATCCATACAACTGAAGCTCCTCGTTCTATATGCAGGAATGTCAAACCATTGACCAAAATTCTCAATCTATTCCTCCTCCAATGTACTCTTGGAACCAGAATTCTCTCATGTACAATCCAAAAATTACAAATAAAAATAATCGCCGCTCAAACTCGGGACAGACTATTCAAAATTCCAAATCGTTGACCAAAGAACTCTTGATCATTAAAAATAAACGCCAATCCAATCTTCATAAATTCTGGTCCTCATAAGACCAAAGACAATCATCTCACCGGTCAAAACACTCAAATTCAACGCCTTTTTCGGCGGCCAAAACTAACTCAAATAAATGACCAAAAATCAACTCTCTCCTTCACGACCGTTGGTCGATTAACTTTCTAGCCATTATTTTCGCTCTTGTCTATTTTCTGATAACGCCCGACCTTGCGTTCTACGAACAACTTCATCGCGCGCTCACATTTTAAAACTTTTAAAATAATTCGCAATCCAAAAACCAATTCAAATGTTTTCAAATAAAAATAAAATTTTTTTTTGTTTGTGTTAAGAGTTACAGTAAACCTTCGTACGAGCGTCTCTTTGATAATTCGTAAAAATAACATAAAAATTTGAAAAGAAAACAAAATTATTAATTTCGACTCAATTTTATTAAAAACCATGATTTTTTAAAATCGTTTCACGACAATATAGTAATCTATATATGTACCTTGGAGTTGTACGTATTATAATCTATAGTATTTGGTTAATGAACCTGTCACTGAACTAATTCTAGTTAAAACTAGAATTTCCTAGTTAGATCATGATTTAGCTGTAGTTTGTATACAGTATGTTCACGAATAGTGGTAACAGTAAATAATTATTAAATAATATGAGTTACTAAAAAGTAACATTTATTTTATATCAAGTTATTTTTTAAAGTATTATGAATATTAACTTGTTAAATTATATAATATGAGTTACTAATTAGTAACATTTCTTTTATATATCAAGTTATTTATAATGTGATTATATAATCTATTACAATATTGTTTCGCTATTATTTCAGCTCATCAGATAGATATAATATAAAAACATATAAAATATAAAAAAAAATTTTTAATGTGAATATATTGTCCTATTAGAGGTAAAACTCACTACTACTTACTTACTACTAGTAAGTGCATACGATTCTTTAAGGGGGAAAGCCACTGTGACGGTCGAAAAAGTAACCTAGTTTTTAAGATTTATTTTCACAGAGGTAACTAATTATTTAAGGAATCGAATTAATGTTATTTTATTAAGTGTACATTGAACTTGTTTTATATAAAAAATATGAGCCGTTATGTAAAGACTGATAAAGAAATTCCCTCTCCATTATGGCAGCAATATCTCGGTGAAGAGTTATCCGAAAATAAAAATTATTAGAATTTAAATGAATATTTTCATTTTTACATTTTGCAAGTGGATAATTTATATTTAGAAACATAATAGAACATATTTAGTTGTAGCTAAATGTAGATAAGTCCCAGATCCTTTCAATTTTTTCAATAACAGTAATTTCAAGTTACCCAGTTGAGGTATTAAGGGGACGATATCGTCGCTGTTTTGTATTAAGGGCGAATAAGCCATTTTACGAAAATGCGAATTACATATTTCTTTCACTTCTTTCTCTTTGCACAAATAATTTCAAGCATTATTTTTGTATTTTATAGTAAGTAATATCCTTAGAGTTTAATATAAACACTTAACAAATTTTAAATCATTAATAGATAACTCGCACAATAGTCATAAACGTTGCGCTTGTAAAGTTTTTCATTTGGTTTATTCGCCCTTAATACAAAACACCGACGATATAAGGTCTGTTCGTTTGTCTACACTAAGTTACACTGAACTACACCGGGTAAGTTGGTGTAGAAAAAAGCGTTCGTTTGTCCCGCTGTAAGAAAACTACACGTGTTCGTTTGTCCAGTGTAAATTACCCAGAACTACACCAAACTGTTCAGAGCTACACTAACTTACACCGGCCGAAAGGCAAGTGTAGAAAAGTGTAAAGTGGTGTAGAAAATATTTAGCCTAGAAAATAGCTGAAAAAAATTGCAGAAATTGCAAATTTTATTAACGATGATTTACTTCTCAATTTATTTGAATGTTTGTTCATAATTTCATCTTGATAATATAATCTAATTTTACAACAATTAAAAGTAATAATTTTAATTAAAATTAAAATATGATTGTTGTTGATGTCCTGGTCATAGGTATATTATATGGGTTCTTTAACCATTATAATTTTTTCTTTAATTTGTCGCACTGAATTACTCTTTAGCATAATGTCGCAATTTTACAATTTTTACTTAATTTGGAGAATACAGTAGACTTGCGTTAGTGTGAACAACAAAAATTAATCTGAATAATATTAAAAAAAATCGTTGAATAATACAACTTTGAGTGTTTTTTGTTCTTTATTATGATTATGCAATCTTTATTATAAAGAACAAAAAACACTTAAAGTTGTATTATTTAGCGATTTTTTTTATATTATTTAGGTTAATTTTTGTTGTTCACACTAACGCGAGTCTACTGTATAATTATTTATTTGAAGTCACACTAAGGCGCTTTTTATCGATTTGCAGATTACTAATAATTTTTAAATAGATAAATTATTAACTTGATATTAAATTATATTTAAACTTCAAAATATCGAGTTATTATTAAAATTAAAAATAATAATAATAAATAATAAATTTATATATATATATCTTAATAAATCGTTTAAGAGGGGCATTTTTTTCAGAGCCCTTTTAATTTAATCAACAGATGGCGCCTACTTAAATATTTTTATAAAATAAGAGGAATTTGCTATATTTAAAATATAGCAAATTCGTTGAGATAATACTATTCTATAAACAATATTCTTGATCTTAAGCTATTTTGAGTTCGTATTGAGTATGCCAAAACACACTCACTTACAAAAAAAGATAATCAAACTTTAATTATGAATTGTGTTTTTATAAATAAATATTACAAACTCAAAATAGCTTAAGATCAAGAATATTGTTTATAGAATAGTATTATCTCAACGAATTTGCTATATTTTAAGTATAGCAAATTCCTCTTATTTTATAAAAATATTTAAGTAGGCGCCATCTGTTGATTAAATTAAAAGGTCCCTGAAAAAAATGCCCCTCTTAATTAATTTTAATAATAACTCGATATTTTGAAGTTTAAATATAATCTAATAATTTTTATGAGCATCCTTTTTAGAACAATTTCAGCAAATGTGTTTTCAACCTGGACAATAATAAAAAATACGCCAAGCATTGTCAGAGCCGGGGCCAGTGTAGAATAGTGTCAAAAACGCGTTCGTTTGTAACCGCTGGTGTACACTACACTTTCTTACACTACCTGCTCTATTTTACACTGGCTGTTTTACACCAGACTACACCAGTCTATCCAGTGTAGTTTAGTGTAGGACAAACGAACAAACCTATAGTAATAGATTTTCAAAAAGATGATTTCGCAATGATGTACATTGGCCCTTTTAGCATCGAACCACAAAATTTTAAAATATTTGATAAATATATTTCGCAATGTTGACATTTTGATTGTTTAGTTTTTTTCCTGGATCACTAGTGTCTTGAGTAAATCTGTACTCTTCTAAATGTAGGTCCTCTTTAAGAACTTTAATAAACTGACAATGAGTGGTAGAATTAGTCAAAAACCCAATAAATTAAAATTTTGTACTATTTTCTTAGATAAATTTTTATGCACTCGAGTCATTAATAAATTGTTTGAATTATCGAATACATTAATTTTTTAATTACTATTTAATTTATAAATTTCACAACTCAACCAAAATATAACCATAGGTATAATAAGCACTAAAAGCAGTTGTGCAATAGGAATTTATCATAACAATATTTGTTAGAAAACCATGCCCCTATGGTATGTCAATGCCGAATACTCCCAAATAACCATATTGTTACAAAATAACCAAATTGTTATATAAAATCAGATTCGTACGATATCACACTTTTTCCAATTTGAGATTCTGATCAAGTTTACAGGAAACATAATGTAAACCTATTGAAAATGATAACTACGTATCAAAATTAACAACTCAACTTATGAGCTACAGAAAAAGAGCTGTATTAGCTATTTAGAGCTGTATTTGAGTGTGCTTATAATAAAAGGTAAATATGGCGTAATAAGCCAAGAATAATAAACAAAAACATATTATAGAATAACAAATTTAATTTTCTTATCGTAATAATTAGTATCACAAAAATATCAAAATCAATGCACTTTTCACGTTCAACCTGCAGTAGGTATAGCATATCTACATCATAATATTATTATTAACAAAAATTATTGCAATATTTAAATTTAAGCAAATTGGAAAAATATACATACTTGCAGGGTTGAAGCTTTATTCACTCACATTCTTTTTAAAAGTAGATGCCTATATTATAATAGTCGACATTAGGAAAATAATTTTAACAATATATAAAGTATAGCCTGATGATAGGTAATCGAATGATACGAATATTATATTGTGTTATTCACTCACATTACTGTTTGTAATCAAACACGACACATCATTTCAAATAAATACCCATATTTGTAATAAATTACATATTTAATGCAGATTTATTAACTAAATTTCTCATTAAATATTATAATAACAATATAATATAATATTTATATATAGTACATTGTTTTTATTATCATCGAGTGTAACAAATGCACCCACAAAACTGTTTGTGTTAATTAATTAAACTGACTGAGCAAATAATAATACCAACCTAAGTACAACTGTTAAACATAAATATTCAACAAAATATAACATTTTAATAATTTAGAAAATAAAGATGATTTACTCGAAAACAATCTAGTTTACTATGTACATATTTATGATGTGTTCCCTGGCCAAAAAAGCCGCCGTGGTCCCACGCCTAAAGACAATCTTGGCGACTGTACATGGAATGTCAATTTCTTACCGAGTGGAATTTCACATCACTGGAATATAAGTCGCGCTCACGTTTCTACGCAGCAAAATCTACTTTGTCCCAAGAAAGAGCTGCAGTAAGATCTGAAGGAGAGCGAAATTCCTCCAAACAAAATGGATCAAAAGGATCTTCCACGGTACTTAATAATGGATCACAAGCAGTTAAATCTGGTTCTTGAATATTCAATGAAACAATTGAATTTCCATTACGATTATCATTGGCAATAGGTAATAAATTTTCTAACCAATCATCAGTATCCATTGGAACTTGCGAATTACTAATACAATTGTCGTTTTGTTGTCCACTACTAAATTCCATCGCCAATTGATTAAAATCCATATTTTCAAGAGTATCCAAAGTATCTAAAAGGTCCGCGGTATCCAATTCTAGGGTTCCATCTCCATTCATTTCTGTAATTGTTGTATTATTTTGAGTTCTATTAGGAAACATTGGTTCTGCAGCTTTTGTTCCTGCAGAACCAGGAGTAGATGGATCTTGAGCGGCACTTGGGGGAAGTTCACCATTTTTTATTAATATTTCTAAAACATCATCTACTGTTTGACTTTTAATGTTACTCTTTTGCTTTTTTATTTGCTTTGTAGCTTCTTCATATATAGGAGGAGGTTTAATATCATCCTTAATGCACTCCATTTTAATTTTAGGTGAATTTAGTACTTCCAATGAAGTACCATTTATTGTATTAATAAAAGTTGGTAAATGATCCGACTTATTTTGTATGAAATTAGTAAGAATATTTGTCGAATCAAGACTAATGTTCCGAGACAAATTTTTTTGATTTTGGAATGCTATATGTTGCTGTTGTTGAATTCTTTGTTGCTCTTGTGCTTGTTGAGCTTGCAATTGCTGCATATGAACTGCTAGCTGTTGATTTTGCTGACGAGCTTGTAAATGTTTTTGTAGAGCCAACAATTGTGCTTTTGGTTCGGCACGAGTAGCTGCTTGTAATTTTAATTGAGATATTGTAAGTTCTCGCTGTAGTTCTTCTATTTGTCTTTGTTGTTCTCGAACAAGGTCATCTCTTGATGGAGGTGATTTTGTAAGTGATTGCGATAATGGACTCAGGGGACTGTTGGGTTCTACAATTTCCATTTTGTCTTGAGTATCATCCATGTTTAATGAAACTGGAGAACCACTTTCTTCTTGCTTAAAAGTACTGTGAAAATCGTTGCTATTAACATTAAGTACACTATCTGAACTTGTATTCACTTGATTAATAATTTCAATATTTCCCATAAACGGTTTAAGTCTCTCAATTAACTGCGGCTTTGAACCAGACACAGGTAAATTACGTCGTTTCAATTCTGCTTTTAAATCACTCACTTTCATATCTTCCAAACGTCCCAATAATTTGGGTGTTTCTATCAAACTAGGAGTTGTTGCCTGAACATTGTTTGTTGATGAAACAATTTCGTTACTATTTTTTTGAGATGCTGGAAGTATTATTTGGGGATATTTATGTTGTAATTGAAGTTGGAATTGCAAAAGTAAAGTTTGTTGTTGTAATAATAAATCGTACGATGATTCAGCATTGGAGCCCATATTGGATAACAAATTTTTTTGAGCACTGGGTGGGCCTTTATATTCGTGAAATTTTATAGTGCGGGTTTTAGGTATCGACTTAGATTTAGACTTTTTTCTATTTTTATCTTTACCAGGAGCATCACATTTAGCAGGAGAAGGAATAGGTCTAGGAGTAAGAGATACAGGCATAGGAGGTGGAATAGGAGTGCAAGACTGTAAAGGAGGACTAGAAATAGATGACAGGGGACTAAGCGTTGAAGTAGAAGATACTAATGAAGGACTAGATACGGAACCAAGAGATAGAACAGGAGTACCAACTGAACGCCTTAATTCAGTAAACACAATGTCGCTGTTGTCTCTATTAATTGTCGGTGTAGCCGTCGTAACTACCATCGCACCTTCTATGGCAGGAATAAGAGAAACCATTATACCTGCAGATTTTGCAGCTGTTTCGATGACGTCACATGGCCCTGGACTAACTAATGCATCTCCTTCAGAACTTTGTGAGTCGTCTTCGACACACATATAACTGTTTGGATGTTGTGGTCTGTGAACCTGACCTTCACAAGTAGCTTTATATGGAATGCGACCAGATTTGACTGCATTTTCAATTGTTTCCTCTGTATGTAGAATGTTTTTTCGAATTAATTCTAAAGGACCTGGTCTATGAGATAACTGATCGTTAAGTTGATCTGCTAATCTAGCTTTTTTGAGCATTCGTTGACGCTCTGCTAAACTTGGATCAACGTGACCAGGATCTTCATCTAGAATATGCCTCCTTTCCAGTTCCTGTCTGGAAGGTCTTTGCTGAATTTTAGCTTTTAAAATATCTCCTGTTTTTGCTCTTTCTAATTGACGTCGCTGCCCATGATAAGCAGCTGGTGTTTTATGAGCTAAAAAAAAATAAAAGAAAATTAATTAAGCTTCATTTGAACAATTAACAATTGCAATCACTTACGAGGCATGATTCCTTGAGCTATTAACTGATCAAATGGTCTCCTCAGCATCAGCTTTACTTTCAGAGCTATAACAAAATAAAACTTTTGATAAAAGATATTTAATAATAAAGTCAATTCTCACAATTTACTTTCACTACGTTAAACCAATCTCGATTCGTTTATAAGTAAGTCAGTCAGGGAGGACTTTTTTTCATGAATTGACAACACTTCTCTGCCTTAGAAGTCAATAATTTTACGGTAATGAAAAAATGGGTTGATTAGAATGATGACAGTTATTTAACTTAAATTCGTACAAATTTACAAATTCCAAAATTTTGATATTGTAAAGATTACTCTTTTATATTGGCCAAATATTAATTTGCTCGTGCACGAAAGGTTATAAAGGTTCAAAGTTCAGCTTTAATTCTTTTGGCCTGCTAGTATTAAAATTAGCAGAGCTATCTAGATGAGAGGCCGTGAGTATTCGCTAATTTTAACTGTAATTAACACTTTCTGAATTAAAGCTAGGAATGGTGTCTTCTTCTCTTCTTCGAGTGCCTATCCAAATCCGGATGACAAACTTTACTAGGAAAGTGTTAATGGGGTGGTTTCCATTTGCCTTCCGCATAGTCCACACAGATCGATTTTGGACCTTTTTAAAACACAGCACATATCCGACGCAACCAGGATTAGAACCGCGGTTTCCCGCTATTTAGTTTATCCGTGTTTGATTTACGCCAGACTGCTGCTGGTCTGAGAATTGTGTAGTTTTAGCTTATTTTTTTGTTGATTTGTAAACAAAATTAGGATCAACAAAATTATTTGTTTCAATATGAATAAAACTTCGAATTGCATATCATCAACAATTATTGTCATCAATAGGAACAAAACAACTGCAATCTATTTCCTTGCACTTTTAAAGGAATATTGGGCCAAATAAACTTTAGTTTTAAAAGAGTAGAATATACTTACACTCCTTATTTTGCTCTAAAGAATTAAGAATTGGGGTGGTGTCTACTATAGCTTTAGGAGGTGATTCCCTAGAGGTAATTGATGGATCATTGTCAGCCATGGTATGATTATTTTTAAACCACTCTGGGTAGATAGCAGCGATTGTATCCACTAAATCACGATCCAACTGAAGCTGCCAAAACCCGGAGCTAGAATCACTTCGATGATTGGACTCTAAAATATAAAAAAAAACACATTAACACTTGCATTAATAATAATTATTATTATAATAAATATTCAGGAAAATCCATTTTTTATTCACTGCCATGTTAGTGGTTCAGTTAATTTTATGTGGCATCTGCCTGAAAGATAAGTGAAATGATTCGCCTTTGAAGCTTAATTTATGCATGATTTTTTAAATAGATTTGGTTTACTATGGCTGTGAACCCCCTATTTCATTTGTCACCTAACTTAATATTTTTATAGACGTTTTTTTCTGATGTAATTTTATTTTTCGAGTGTGAAAAAAACATAAATTGTCACCGTGCTATTATTCTACATTGCTAAAGAAGAGAGTCCTATCTGTAAAATACCGACTTTGAGATATATCCACTTTTGCATAATTTTTAATAGCATCCTTAGTTTTTGCTGCAGAAGGTTGAAATTTAAAATATAATTTTGAAATATGTTGCTCCATCATCCTGTCATTGCTCTGTATTAGATAAGACAGTTTTATCTAGTGTTGTCGTATAAGAGACAAAGTATATAGTGAGAAATCATGAATTTATGTTGTGGTTAAGACTTTCTTGCTTTGTAGATACTTAGTTAAAATACTTTGCATAGTATACATATCGCGAAAAATTCCAAAATCGCAGATTGCATATAGGACTCTTCCTTAACACGGCAGTATTCTACCTGTATTAATTCGATTATCATTAATAATAAATTATGGTGTATTTTAAATGTTGTTAATTTATTAAGTTTGTAATGTATAAAATTATGATAAACAGAAACAAATTAAAAATTAAAAAGAAAACTTTTCTGCAATAAATTTATGTTTACAAAAAATATATTATGTATTCTATTTTTTCGTAAAGGAATAATATTTTTATTTCAATTTTCAAATAACTTGATAACAACTTAATCATAACTGCCGTAGATGCAATGTAAGCAACAATTTAATTGTTAATAATAATTATTATTATGACTTGATCCTCTTTTTTTGCACATTCCACTTCCTGATGATTATCACTATCTTTAACTGATATGTAACCGACTTGAGAGAATTTTTTACAGGAATTTCAAACCCGTCAATTTTCATGCATCCGTTTGTCTAATCATCCGGGAGCGCTCTCATTGATCCAGCTCCTTAGTCATTATCAAAGTCATAAGATCAATGAAAACGCTCCCAGATGATCTAAAAACCGTACAAACGGATATACTTACTTAGCTTTAGACCCAACGGCAGTACCGTAGCTAGGATTTCATTTCGGGGGCGGCACTTGTAAAAAGTAAATTTCGGATATATTTATATTGTAGTATTGTTTTTTTTTTAAATACAAAAAAGTAAAATTTTATTTGTTGTTCAATTTTGTAAATTGGTGTTGCTAACGGACTGGCGTGCGACGATTCAGGTCACAAGGTAGTTTTTGATGATCAAAAAGTGTTCAATTGTTAATAATTTTTGAGAGTTGCAAATAAATAGTGATAAAAGAGTAGGTAATATATAACAGTGTGGTCTATATAGTGCAGCCTGATAAACATATCACAATTTTTTAGACAAACTAAAAATGTATTAGACACTTTTGGAACTAAAAATATTATAAGTTGACACAATGTAAATTATACTAAATGTATAATTTTATTCACAAACGTTTTCACTATACTATAGCATCGTCAGGTGACCTGAAGTTCCAAAAGTGTCTAAATACATATATGAAGAGTACACGGGAATAACGATCATAGTCACAAATGTCAAGTTTTGAGTAAATTGAAATTTAAGTTTTACAGACTCACAACTCATCACTAAATTACTTAAAAAATATTATTTTAATTTTAATGGGTAAGGTAGTGTACTATAAATACTGCAAAAATAATTTGAGTCGAAATGCTTGCATAGTTATTCTTAAATTTAAGAATAATGCAAACTTCATCCAAACGTTGCATATAAAAGTGATCAGGGTCCGCGGGACTCGGATCATTTTTACACTCAATATTACTGGTAACGCTTAAATAACAAAAAAATGATATATTTTGTTAACACAGTAACACAAAATTAATTTAATGATACCTCTGCACTTATTAGTTACAAAATTTGCACTGAAAAAATGCATTATATCATTGACGGACATGCAATGCTATAAATAGATCACACCACAAACTGGACTCTGATCATTCTTGTCTAGTTCTGCGTGGACTATGATCGTTTTTCTGTAATCCTCAAGATTTTGAAAACGCGTTTACGTTGGACCCAAATAACTTTTCTCAATTTTTTTTACCAAAAGATAGCTTTAGTTTTAAGCTAACAGATGGCTATAACAGAATATTTTCGAGAAAAATGGACCCTGATCTTTATTCCCGTGTGCTCTTCATATTTGATTTGTCTAAAAAATTGTGATATGAGAGTTAAAATTTTTATTAAGAAAAAAATTGGAAATTTTAATAAAATAAATAGAACTGCGGCACAAAGTCGTGCGATAACAGCCGTGGAAGAGATAAAAGTTTTCCGACTGAGCGAAGTGGTGCATATGGAGAAAGATAATTTAGCGTTTGATTTTATATTTGGAAAACTTTTTTTTATTTATTTTTTTTTGAAAGCTTTAGACAACGTTTATTTTGTGAAAACATTACAGCTAAATTATTACTTCATCTGGCGCCCAACGTGGGGCAAATTGAATAAAATTGGGGCAATTTATACAAAGAATCGACTGTTCCATGAGATTGAAGAAAAAATTAGACAAACACAAAAATAAGATAGAAGATCCCAAAAAACTGACTAATAGATATCTATAATTTTTTTTTTAATTGGTCAGAAGAACGCAGTATACAAAAACTTAAATCTGATGAAGAAACAACCGAAACGACATTTGTAAATAATTAAAAAAAAAAAACAAATCATTAGGAAATTATTTGGAAAAAGAAAATAAATCCATAAAAAGTAAATTTAAAGATGCGAATAAAAAATGTTAAGAAATAAAAACAGAATACATGACCATAGATTTAACTGAAAATGTTAATTTTACAGAAGTAATTATAAAATAAAATGAAGGAAGTAGTGGACAGACATTTTAGATACAACAATTAATAAGAATAATACTATCAAGAAGATAATACTATCAAGAAAAATAGAAAACTCAAAAGAAGAAAAAGATTTGTATGCAGCCGATGGAATATAATAAGATACCAAAACATTCTTAACCCATGAATAAGTAAGTGGAAATAATGTATTTAAAATTTAAGACAACCGGATATAAATTTTGGAAAAAGATAAGAGAACGATATGAAGACGCTATCACCTACACTATAATAAATCACAAAATACACGCATAAAGTTTTTAAAATAAAATAATGTGAAATTATTAGACTTCAATATATATCCCCTTATTAATTTCTTGTGAATCTGGATTTTCAAACTAAACCTGATGAGAATCGAAGAGATTGCACTGCACAATCAGATGGATATCATAAGATAATTTGGTCGTTTATGAGTATTTTTAGGAGCTCGGTTCTCTCGAAACGCATTTTATCTATTTTTTTTAAGTGTTCACCATTTCATAAAAGAATTATTAACTTGCTGTAGGTGTTCTCTTGATATTTGATGGTATCGTCTAGGAACATCGGCATGTTCGAACAAGAGAAAGCCCAAATCGGACCAAGACTTTATTATTTTTCGCTTTATTACGTTTTATCTTTAATTTAAAATGTTCTAGCGCTTAAAACGAGAAAAGAATAGCTTGGAGATTCTTCTTACCCGCACACCATCAAGTGCTCGGAAACTTTCAAGAGGTATTTCTGCAAAGACTGAAACATTGCTCAGTCACTAGAATACAATGTTGTAACATTAAGAGTTCTGTAATGTTGTTTATTATTTGATATATATTTTTTACTTCATTAATTAAGGTAATTTTTGACTTTTATTTCTATAATATCGATGCAAAAAAAGATTAACCATAAATATTTGTAAGGGTATCTCCAATATGTTTGCTGGAAAGGTAGGGTAGATATTATAAGCATCATCAAAAATGCAAAACAAACCCATTAAAATTTTACAAATAAACAGCTCGAACACCGACTGATGTCAAACGTGTAAACACAAAAAAAAGAACCACAATTTTAAAAAAATCGATGTAGTTCTCCAAACGTTTTGGCAATGTTTTCAAGTTACCATATACTATATTATACTCTATAAGTGGTTTCCACGCTGAGTGGTAATCATAGAAAGAAATGTTTTTCATAGAAAGAAAATTTAAAAATAATAAAATTAGGAATTAAAATTCTATCGTTAATATTATTTCCGGCATAACAATGAATGTGAATCTATGTGCAAATAATTATGTACTTTCATAATACTTTATCTCATTCGAGGTGCAGTTGTTAAAAAATAAGAACAAATCGTTTAGTTTTGTCGATGTGCGGTAATCTATTGGTTAAATTATTATTATATTGTACGATTTGATTATTTTGCTTAAATAGAATTAAGTGTTCTAAATTTATTGTTATTCTTAAAGCAGTTATATTTAAATTAATTGTTTCTATTATGAAATACTTTTTGGTTGTAGGTAATTAAGTCTAGGAGATTCTAAGCGAAAGCGTCAATATACAGTTGGCAGAACCATGCACTCCCTCGCTTCGTTTGTAGTAAAAATAGTATCAGCGGCCCCTGGAATTAGATTTATCTATAATTTATCTGCATTTCATAGAGTAATTATTGTCAAATATTCTTTGCACCTTATCATTTTATTATAGGGGTATTCAAAAGTTTTACTATAATTGTAAATAATATTTATTAACTATTTACAAATACATTAAAGCTACAATTCAAAACATGTTGGCTCAAACACGAATCTCAAAAATCAAGTGCTGTTGAAATTATAAGAAAATGTTTAAAAAAATATGAAAGATTTTTTTACTTTACTTATCGATTTGACCGATTAATTGATATAATTTCCCACTGCAAAAAATAACCCTAGTTAAAAATGTCACCAAATAGAAACAATACATAGGTAATTCTTTCTGCCAATATGTCCAATATGACACCCGTAAAAAAAATTTATTCTACCAGTGTAATTTGTAAACGTATAAAGGTCATTTTGACTTCTATCTCAAAGATTTCCGTAAAATTTTTCAAATTTTCGCTCGTAATAAGAAAAAAATTTGCGCTCTAGCGCCCAAACCAATAAAAATTTCTCAATCAAATTTCATATTTAGCACTTTTATACTGATGAGACTTAGATCTGATTAGATTTTGATTGATATCGGTCCACAGAAACTTGAGAGATGGAGTGAAAAAGTAGCGAGCATGAGTGGATTAACGAACGAACGAACAATACACTGTGCAAATCGCACATGAGCGCCGAATTATAGGAACAGCCAAAACCATCAACTACTTTTTTGTAAACTGTATTGAATTAGTATGGAAGACATCAGATTATATGATGTTATAGTACCATAAGATTAATGCATGGCAAGGCCCAACAATAACCACATCCAATATTTTATTTATTAAAATAAATGAATTAAAAAAATTGCATTAAAATTTAACCTGATTTAAAGCAAATTGTCGAGAGTTCCTGCTTTCGTGTGTCTATTTATCGGTAATATACATAATTATATTGTCAAGTTCACGTCGCATCGGCTCAAAATATTTATTAAAAATTGTTGCAGAAAAAAGAAAGAAATATTCTCAAGCTTTTTTTATTTAATTAACAACTTCCTTGCTAATAAATGATTATTACCTAACATACCTTAATAATAGAGTACCTCTATTGCACAATGTAATGTTACAAGGGGGTTGGAAGTGCAGAAATAGAAAGCGGAGAACAAAAAAATTCTCTGGAAAATTTGTCAGGACAAAGACAGGCGAAGAAATTCATAGAGTATTCGAGTGAAGAGGCTAAAAAAACTTCTTTTATCACAAAACGAAATTAGATTCATTACGGGGGGTTTCTCACTGAACATTGTCCAGTGAAACATCACCTCAAAAAAATTGAGACTCGAACGCAATGGAGAGTGCAGACTATGTGAATCGAAGATTGGACCGGCCGAACACATTCTCTGCAGCTGATGCCATAGTTCCATTTGAGCTAAATTTAAATTTGTGTTGTGTATAATTTCATATTTGTTGGTTCAGTTTCATTATTCTTGTGTATCTATGTCTGAGGAGTCCGTTATCAGTTGAAAACATTTTTTTTTAATTTTTCAGACACAATGCTAGTTTTAGAGACGATGCACCATGCCGCCGATGCCGAAAGCGTATATTGGACCTTTTGAAGTAGTAGTTTGGTTTGGCTTGTCATCGCGTGTCTCTCCATTATATTGTAAATTTTTATTAGTTGTCTTTAACTAAAATATATGGAATGGTTTTATTTTCGGTATATTTTCTAAGGGAAGTTACGATAGAATCTTTAAAATTAACGTCTTGTTTGAATTGCAATCTAAATAAAAATTATATATAATTATCTAATTAAAACTCAATAAATTTTGCTTACCGTGTAAAACATTATATTATTTCAAAGATTAAATGCATTTATTATATTTTTAAATAGAAATATTCACGTCAAATTGGTCATTTTTTGTGAGGTTATTGTATAATGAAGCTGTCAACTATTCTTTTATGTAGGGAGTTAAGAATTTCGATATATTTGAACTACCAATCTTTTTGTTTTAATTCATTTTTAAAAATCTATTATTTCAAATTGACTCACTTTAGGGACGCCAAATTTTCACATAATGAAGTTGAAACTAGTATAGAAAGGTATAATGGTAGTAGTGCAGATCTGTGACGACCAAAGTTGGCCTTCCCCCTGTTAGTTGCAAAATAGAGATTAATGAACAAGGTCTTACAACTGATATGAGTAAATAAGATGAAGCGGTACATTTAATTAACCATTTATTTTTAATGAACCCCGCTTGTTTTTCAATATGACCATCAATACTTTGAAATTGACGAAAATGCTCATTTTGTATGAGCTATGTATGCTATGTATGAGCTATGAGTTAACTATGTAACTATTAATTTTAGAAAAAAATGTATAGGACAAAAAATATGCAAAATCGCACGCTCTACAATTTTTATAATAACCTTAGTTGACGTATCTAGAATTAGTAACGAGATAATAGCAAAAAAACGACTTTCCACCCCTTTAAACGAAGATGGCGGCGCGAGCGGCACCCACTCAAGGTTGAAAACTTGGAATTTTATATAACTTACCTAACTGAACAATCATGCCAAATATAAACTTTCCTATACCTTTTGCAAGGTGGAGCTATTTTTTTCGCTTTATTGACTGACTGGGCTACATACTTAAAACGCTTTATTTTGATGTTTTCTATCAAATTCCGTCGAGTTTTCTTTAATAAATTCAATATCTTCGAGTCCTGGTTATAAAACTTGACCCTTTTGACATACACGCTTATTACGTCCTTATAAACAATGTTTGAAAAGTCGACCTTGAGATCATGTGTACTTCAAAGTTTATTCAAGGTCAAAGGTCACGAAATGACATTCTAGTAAAAATCACACTTTTTCTTTATCCTACGGTAAAAACTTTAAAATAAAAATTATAGCAGAGATAATTGTCTACAAAAAAAGCCTTATGACAATTTCACGATAAAGTTATTGTTTTGTGCTATAAGGTTTACAATGTACAAAGATTCTGGTGGTTATGAGATAGTATGTGGCAGGCCCGTACCCAGGATTTAATTTCGGGGGGGGCACTTAGTAAAAAGTAAAATTTTTAATGGTTTTTCTTTCGAGAATTTTTATTATTATAAACAAATTTTCATTTACTTTGAAAAAAAAAAATTTTTTTTGAACATTTCGGGGGGGGGGGCACGTGCCCCCAGGTGCCCCCCCTGGGTACGGGCCTGGTATGTGGTATATAAAAATAAAAGACCTTTTCTTTCCGTTTACAACATACTACCCCATCACAACCACCAAAATCTGTGTACATTGTAAACCTTATAGCGCAGAAACAATAGCTTTTTCATGAAAATGTCATAAGCCCTTTTTTTTTAGATAATTATCTGCTCTATAATTTTTGTTTGAAACTTTTTACCGTACACAGAAAAAAATGTTCCGTGTTAAACTTTCACAATTTTATGCTGTTGAAATTGTGCACTGCACAAGCCTAAATTATTCTTTTACTGGGTACAACAGTTGTTAGAAATATGCAAAATTTTATACCTGGAAAATTGTATTTATATTCTCACAATAATTATGTTCTTAACATTATGCGAATTGTAAACGCAAAATTGTACTTTAAAGGCCATATCGACGCCCCCAATGAAAACTATAGAAACACAGTAATTACAGTTTTAAGAAAATCGCAATTCAATATTTAAATAGTCACTATAAATTGCATAATTTATACGTTTCAGGGTCTACTATTGGTAGTTTTGTCTCGAGTGTACAAAGCTAATATTTTGCTAGGGAAATCTTAACCTTTATAACAGATTGATTTTTACTGCATTTTAATTGACTTATTGATTTTATATTTATTTTATATTAAGGTAGGAAGTACAATTTAAGTTACAAAAATTATTCCAGAGGAATTGATCTTGTACATTAAAAAAATGTGAAAACAATTCCTCTTGGGAAAAAATAAAAATTTTCTAAATAACATAATTTGTCCAATTTACTCACAAACAAAGATAACCATTTAACATATGGACGCTATAAACAAAATTAAAAAAATTTATTTCTAAATAACCTCTTTTACACAAAAAAAATGTTTCACTATAGTTTTCGTTGGGAGCGTTGTATGCAGGTATAAATAGGTGAACCCCACAGTTTTCATGCTTTAAACACAATAATGTACTTGTAACCAATCTAGAGTCAAATATGCATACTGAACTGAAATATGCATAATTTTACAAATTTTTAACATACATTTTTTTCTGTGTAGGATAAACGAAAGGTGAGATATTTACAAAAAGGTACCTTTGACCTCAAATAACCTTTGAAACAAACATGGTCGACTTTTCACACATTGCTTATAACGAGTCGTTAGTAACAACGTAATAAAGGCGTATCAAAATTCAGCTCAATGGTAATTTTTTCGAACAGAAAATCTAATTTGACTGTGCTAACGATAAAAAAAATACAACTTAAAGAAACAATTGTTATTGTAACAATTCATAAAACTTGTCAAATATAAAATTTAAAATGTTTAATTTGCAACCACAATAATTTCTTATTCCAATATTCCAAATGTTAAAAAAAAATTAACAATTATCAAATTTATGTAATAATTATATTATAGGTATTTAATGTTTTTTCATGCAATATTAAGAAATATAACAGTTGGTTCGATAAGTGGATATTTCAAGTTTCAACCATATGAATAATGCACCCATACATTCACCAATGTTTACTCCAGCATGGTTTCGTAAGGTTGAAACGTAATTATTATTTATTTATTAATTTTTATGAAATTGAGTCGCTATAAGGGGACACTACAGTTACATTTACAGTTAGTAAATTAAAAATATTTAAAGTATTATCAATATTAACTTGATAAAATTATATAATATAATTGCGAATGCGAGATACCGTGTTCAAATCTGAGAAAGGGTACAATTTTCTTAAAACTAGTTTGCTTCGAATCTATTGCTTGAAGGCACGTTACAGTCAGTGGTTAATAAATTGCAATCATTAGCATAAAAACTAGGATACGAAAACATATGAAGACCAACCCAGCAAGCTACCAAATAGATGTAAAAAATTTATATGCTTATAGAACTAAAGCGTAGTCCAGACCTAACTTGTCGTACGTCTTACCTGACAGTTCTAATATCTTCAGGTAAAACGTTCAGCTCTGGAGCGTCCAGATACAATGTTTTGTCGTACGTCTTACCATAGTATAATACTACACTAGAATAAGTAGTGTCACTCTGAGTCGGTACCTTTGATGTCGGTGACCACGAGTTGGAACTCGCGTATTTTACGACGCGCAAGTATTTATGGCGCACACAATACAGAATAGGGTTATCTCTGACGGAATACAGAACTTGTCAGCAACAGCTGATATAACGTTAACCTTCTTCTTCTGCAAGTGAATGACTGCGCTCTGTAGAATGCGCGAGTGCAACCCGTGGTAACCAAATTGGTCAAGTGAAACTACTTATTCTAGTATAGTATTATACTATGGTCTTACTATCACAGCTTTAATACGTTGAGTGCTGATGTTATATTTCAAGCTCGTTCTCCTACGCTGAAACTTTTTATTTGTATTATATACAATGTTTATATATGGGAAAATTAGTAAATATCTCAAAATATTCAGATTTTAGCGCCAGTTCTATTCGGTTTGTAATTCGTGTATGTTCGAAATAGCCAAATCGACTCATTACTCTTGTGTTTCTATCTACGAACTTTGTGAAATACAAATCTGATGATTTCGAGCATAGTTTTTTTAATTTATGATGCGTAACTCAACATATTTTAACAAAGAATAATTATAAAAATACATTTATAGACACCTAACAACAACATTTCTGGGATCCGTCAAATGAGCATATGACATCTGGTGGTGAAATATTTCACTAGGTTAAGGGAAAGCTAAACACGGCAACAGTAGTGAGTTGATTGTTTTTCGTTAAGTTCCTACAAATTAGAACATTAAAAACAATTTATTGCATATTTGCATTATTAATAATGGAGTCTGCAACGTTTTCTCTGCGATCAAAGTCTAAAAAAAAGTTAGTTTGTGTAGTACAAGGTTGTGATAGCGCTTCTAATAAAGACGTGAATATACGTTTTCACTACTTTCCAATGAAAACAAATCGTTTTGTTCACGTCAAAAATTTATTTGGACAAACAGAGCGAAAAGATCAATTAGAAGTTTGGATGAAAATGTTGAAAATTAAAGAAGTCAATTCTGGAATAAAAGTGGGGGGATCCCCCCCCCCCCAATGTTGTAGAAAGTTGGCAAAAAGTCAACTTACTACATTTTAAATTCAAATTAGACAACTAATAGAACCTGAATATATTACATAATCACTTTGAAAATCATTCAATTGCACGTAAACTATATCTCGTATTTGAAACTTTCCCTTAAGGTAGCCATATTTTTTAGGCTCCTCCTATCTGACGGATCCCATATTGGGATCCTGCTTTTTATTAAGATCATAATAAAAAATAATATTTTCTTTTCAAATTTAAAAATAAAGTAAAAGATTTGTAATCATCTAATGATTATCTGAAACATAAATACGTTCTTAAACATAATAACTATGTACTCTTTTTGCCTGCATATTTGCGCAAAAAACTTTGAGAAATGAGAAGATGACTTCAGTTTTACGATATCGTTACAGTTCTAGATCTCAGATCGTTTGCCCGTCCACACCTAAGTCTTGACTGAAGACATGAGAACTGTCATCTACAACGTTCGCAAATCGTTGTCTGGACGGTCTTCAGTTTTAACATCATATATATCAGTTATCGTTTCAGGTCTCAGTTATCCTGTCCACACCTAACGTTTTACCTGAAGATATTAGAACTGTCAGGTAAGACGTACGACAAGACGTTATGTCTGGACCACGCTTAACATCGCCAAGGAAACGACGCAGATGTTAGAAATAGCAGGACTTAAGACTTGAACAAAATAAGTTAAAAAAGTACAGGATCAGCAGTTAAATGAGTTCTATAGTACCTATATTAATTTTTGAATAATTCTTGCGTCTATTACGCTGTCAATTTTTTTAATTTTCCACTCCCTCCCACTCACATGTAAGGGTTCACAAAATTTTATAGCCCTCCTCAGACAAAAATAAACCAAATGTTCTCAAAGAACTTACGTCTATATTGCTCTAAAATTGTTTTTCTTATCTAACGACTTTCGTACTAACGTAGTTGAAAGTTTTTAAAAAGCATTCAGTTTCGTTTCGTATTGAGAGATGCATACCTAGTGATGCATACCCAGATGCATACCTAGCCTATCTTTGACTGGAGTCGAAAGTCCCCACAGACAAAGGTGTCAAAGCGAGAGTGAAGAATTTGAAGAAAAACATTATATTTATGAGCACGCGTGTTCACTTATGTTGGTCACAAAAATAGTAAAAAAAAAAGAAGTTACTGCAGTTCAGAGAAGTGAAAATTTTGTTTTACTTCACAGAAAAAAAGTTGTACTTAAAATTAGAACAATATGTGCCTAGATTGTCTACAAGTACAAATTGTGTAAAAATTTAGCACAATTTGTGCTATAAAATAGTACAATTGCGATAGAGATGACTAAAATTAAGTACAATTGTACTAAATTTTCACCCAATTTGTACTTGTAGACAATTTAGGCACAAATTGTTCTACTTTTAAGTACACCTTTTTTTCTGTGTTCCACTTCTGGTTTAAACTTTAAATGAACAAAATGTATGGTTGACGCATTGCGAGTGTTGTACAATTTGCCAATACAATGCACAATTATCACAATGTAGGTACTAAACAAAGACATCTTATTTCATCTCATCCATTATTTCTGTACAATTTGCAGTACAGTGTCACTATAACATTTGTGTGGGTACTGTATGACACTTGTTCTGTACTGCAGTGGAACAGCACCCAGATACTAGTGACTATCTTACTTAGATTTTAAACATGAGTGTTCTTTATCTATATTTAAAAGAATAAATCAGTTCGTATAACTACTTTCAGTATTCTCGCACTTAACTTCCAAAGATCAGGAAGAAATATAGACCATTTATAATGTTACCTGTTCAGCAGGTAAACATTTAGTAAGTAAGGGATGGTGCGCCACAAGAGTTGAACCTGTGAATCTTAGCACGAGAGGTTAACACTCTAATTATTCGACTATTCACTCACCTACGTTATAGGTATACGTACTCTATACATTTTTGAATTGGATTACAAAAAAAAAATAAATTGAGTGGCCGGATAATCTAAATTAATTTTACAATATATTTTAAATAATATTTATTGTTGTTGTGCATGTAGTTCCAGAAAAAACAATTTTGTGAACAATTTTGTTCTAACGTGCGATTTTTCGAGTACACCGCACCTGTCAAAATACCACAAGCCGCGCCACTGGTAATATAATAGAATTATAAAAACAACATCGAACTTGTAATAATTAATGTTTTAGAAACAACAAATTAACGATATACGTTTTGATTATAAGAAAATTTTATATTTGCTAAGCATTTTATTAAGAGTTGCCAATGGTGACAGCGTTAATGCTATCTTAGGAAAGCTATTAATACACGGCACACATTCTCAAACGCTAACGTACAAAATTACAACAAAAATTTAGTATTACTCAAAAGGCGTTGTCGTATGTTAGCTTAGTATGTTACTAGGAATATCACACAACGTAAAACTTAAATATGTTAACTTTGTTTGATGTGGAGTTTCGTTGTAACATTTTTACCGTCGCAATGTTTGCATCGCTTGGCGCGAGGTTCTCCTGGTGACCCCGTGCTCACGGGCATGTTCCAGCTTCAGATTATACGCCACTTTCCTGCATGTTTATAAGCTCTTTTCCGTGTCTGTTAAGACATTCTTGGCGTCGCGAATAGACGCTCGGCGTCGACGTTCACCAGCTAACTGCTGTGGAATATATAACTTTCCGTGTTAGCGAATGCCACCGAGCTACAGTTTCGTCATTACTGCCGTTAATGCGTTAACCAAGGTTATTTAAAAAAATAAATAAAATGTTGAAAATTTTAGATATATTCGAGGATTTCATCAACTTAAATACATAATTTTCACATTATGTGTTAATAACGAGGAACAAAATTAATATTTTTTAAATAGGTAATACTTAATAATATAAAAAAAATATAAAAAAATTCCTTACAATATTTCAAATTATTCATGCATTGAATCAAAAATTTGTTTGGAATATTATATATTGAGATGTTATAATTAATGTTATTAAGGTCAGTCGATTTATGAATCAATTTTATACCGTGTGGCCAACCTACAACCGAACATAAGGAAATACATTGAAACAGGTCAAGATGTACAAATAAATTGTCTATAACGTACATTCTTTTATAAAGTACCATTTGGTGACATTTGTGACGCTTAAAACGTACTTGTTTATCTCGAGATTAGCAGAAAAAACTAGGAAAAGTCTCGAAAAAAAGAGAATGCGTAGCTAAAACCATATAATCCCCCTTATGCCATAATCACGAATGTGCAAATTACAAATTTTGAGAAGAGCGCAATTAAAGCTTTAAATATACATTCATATTTTAAAATTAATCAAATTAACTTGTTGAAACCTTTTCTTTACACTGTGTTTCGTATTATCTACTCATTAATTTGATTAATTTTAAATTACATACGTATGTTTAAAGCTTTAATTGCGCTCTTCTAAAAAATTATTAATATTCACATTCGTGGTTATGGCATAAGGGGGACGATATGAAAGCACTCCTCCATTTTACTATTTGTACATTGTGTACATCGTTAAAACTTAAAAAAAAATTATAATATTTAAAATTAATTTATATCTAATAAAATTCAATCCAGAACTATTTAAAACTTCATAAATAAACAAGCATTAATACTGTCTGTGGCTTGGTACTAAAAGAGCTAATATCATATAATTAAACTACAGTAGGATCGCGATACCGTGAACAAAGGCGCCTCTCTCGTAGTTTACTGCGAGGTTGGAACAAGTGAAGATTTCAAACGTGAAAAAGAATTAGGCCCCCAGCATAATAATTAATAAAGTAAAACATTACTATTTCAGTACATGAAGCGGGGCCTAAAAACTTTTCAGTACGAGAAGAGCTTTAAAAAATTGGGAGAATTAAAAAAATTTAACTTAATTACAAAATAGTATACGAATTTCATAATCGACGTTTTTATGGCACGCAATCTGTTTATATAGAAAACAGAATTCCGTCCCGCGCGGAACTGTACTGACGTCCCGTCCCGCGCGCGGACGAGACGGTATTTTTATTTTTTATTATTATTGATTTCCACCGCAATTTATCAGATTTATATTATATTTAAACATTTTGGTAAGAAAAATTTGGGGAGAGGTAAGTATCCGGTTCCCGAAAATAACAACTTTACGATTGAAACTTAAGATTAATTCTGAAAGAGCATATTTTAAATAAGAGAATTAACTATGAGAGAAGACCTTAAAAGCACCAGTTTTTTCAAAAATCGAATTTAAAAATGGTCGATTTTCATAGCAAATTTTAAGCAGTCGGTCGTGGTTGGTCGATCACTGGCATTCTGTGCGCGGTACGTGTGCAGTAATGCATAAGAGTGTGGCACTTGAAAATTTTCTCATTAGTCGACGCAATGGCAGCGAATCCGTTCCCGATACCTGATTTATACGTGAAGTCTATTTACGGCGTGACTGCATTGTTCAATGTGAGCGATGCAGAGGTAGTGGAGTTACTGCAGGGTCTTCGGTTGTTGCCAGCCAATAGGCTCTGTTCGAAACCTTTGTGCAGACGCCATTGCACTCTGGTTAAAAAACCAAAGGTTTTTTATTTTTTGTTGCTGGTGTTTGGCGTATTATGGAGTTGCGCGTGCAACTCACGGTCCGGTGTAACCGCTAAACATCTAACCGCACTAACGCTATCTGCACCTGGAAACTCCGCAGCAATCTTGCACTCGTTCAACTCGGCGGCCCAAGAGAGGTGGTACAAAAAGACGAGAGTGTAGTCACCAAGCGGAAACATAACTCACTGCTAGGCGAGGGGTTGTTGCCTTTGTTCCGAATAGAAAGCAAGATACGCTTCATAGACTCGTCGTCCGTTTGGTACGACCCGGAACCGAAATTTGGATGGATGGCTGGCAGGGTTAGTTGGGGTTGGATACGGTGCGTTGCATCGCTACATCCATCGTACAGTGAACCACAGTCGCAATTTTGTAGACCCCGTTACAGGGGTATGCACAAATGCAATGGAGGGCTAATGGTCGCAGCTAAAGAGGTTCTATCGTCGCTTAGGTGTAATGCAATCTGCTTTATGAAATGGCATGTTTGGGCATACACCCCGAGCCAGGTTTAATCAACTCCTCCATCAGATCACGGAACGGTATCCTGTGTAACGTAACAACAAAAAGGTCCTTTTTAGGACCAAAATTACTTCAGAAAAAAGATTCTTTGATTTAACGATGGATTATTTCCCCATAAGGGTCAGCACCCTTCGGGCCATTTTTATGAAAACTACACTTATTATAAAAATACCCCTAGGCCCGTGGATTAAGAAAAAGGTGGGTCATTGAGAGGTGAAACTCGCTTTTTCGTGGATTCTACAAGAACGGTGGTTGTGCAAGTAAAAATTGACTGTTAAAAAACATGTTTTTCGCTCGAAGTGCATTGTTGAAGCATACGAATGCTAGTGTCGCTCCGGTTATCCCCCCTCATAGCATAGCTCCGCATGGCATAGCTTCTTATAGCATAGCATCACTTTGTGAACAGAGTTTGTTTGGAGGCAAAGCCTCCATTACCTCTTTCAACATCTGACAACATCGCGAGGATGGTTAAAAGTATGAAATACTTTAGCGAGCGTAGAGCCTTGTAGCACTTCAAAGTAGAGTGTTGACCCGCGCGAGGCGATAATCAACCTTTGAAGAATAATTTTGAGGGTTTTCCGAGTTCGAGATGGCCGAAGCAACAGTAGTCCCCCAAAAACGCAGCGTCGCATATCCTCTCTCTGCGTATAGCTAAAAAGTAATTTAACTTGCACGGACCGATCACAGAATGCCAGAATTCACCAATCACGATCGACTTAGTGTAAAATTTGCTATGAAAATCAAAGTTTTTAAAATCGATTTTTGAAAAAAATTTGGTGGATTTAAGGCCTTCTCTCATAGTGAATTCTCTTATTTAAAATATGCTCTTTCAGAATTAATCGAGGTTTACGGACCGGATACTTACCTCTCATCAAATATTTTAATCGGATCCAGCGTGAGGTGTTACTTTTTCGATAGTAACTAAAATAAATTTTTAAATGGTATTATCAATCAGTTATGGGCAGTAAGGCAGCACTAGTATACGATTTTCATAATATTATGCACCGTATTTTTCCTTAAATATCAAATTGTAAATCGATTACGGTATTTATAATAAATTAGTTGAAATTGGAAAGAAAAAATACGTAGTAGGTACACAACTTCACATTTAGTTCACCCTTTACATCTATAACAACTATTGTAGTTTTATTATGCTTGATTGTTTATACCTATATTACTAACAATTTTAATTTTAACCAATACTAAGCTACCTTGTTTGCTACCTACACACTTGAATTAGTAATGTTTGAATGTTTGCACAAACATAATATTGAAATTAATTTTATCTGATATAATAAATAGATAATAAAAATATAACCTACTATTGGAATCTAATTACTAAAATGAATTATAACTTAGAATTTGATGAATTACATAGTACCTCGATAACATACATAGGTTCGTATAAAGAAAAATTACAAGTTGTGTATTAGAAACTCCTGCACAACTGGCGACAATACAATGGTCCAAATGCCACAAAAAATGTTTATTCTTATACGTAAACATGTTTTTTTTTCTCCTAATTTCATTATTAGAATCGGTTTAGATATAAATACAATATTAATTTAAAATGAATAATCAGGAATATCATCTGTTCGTTTATTTGTTAGGAGTGGGTGGTAAAACCAAAAAGAAGGTTAATTAAAAAAATCAATTTTGCTCACCTGATTATCGGCGTAGTATCATTTTACAAAGATACTAAATAAACAAACCAAGTACATAAATTAATTTAAAATTTAAGATACGCCACAACAAAACAATCGGCTAATAAAATAACTTGAAAACTCAGATGTTATAAAACTATTTTCATTCCGCCATGTTAAAATTCACAGTAGTACTAAACACGCCAACCTTTTAAAAGCACAAATCACTAAAACATGTTATTATTAACTTATAAAGCAAAAAATTATTTATATAATCATAATATATAATTATGTAAGTTTAATGATCGATCGAATTCACATAAGAAAATTCAATGTTATTTACTAACTAAAATGTTTTAACTGAATTAAAATATAAATATAAAATATTTTGAGCTTTCAACAAGTGAAAATTATGATATGAATTAGGTTTAGGTATTAAATAAAATGAAAGTTCAAAATTTATTATTTAAGCAAGTGGTATCGACTGTAATGTACATTATTATACAGACATTGTTTCTGTCTCCCTGTGTATAGCTTTATATCTCGTTTGAAAAATACGTTTTGTTTATTATTATTATTATTTATTACATATACGGATAAACCATTTTACAACTTTATCATACGACAACGAAACAACTTCAAATCCGTGAACATCTCACCGGTAACACGACATCGTAACGTCTCTTCAAATGCTGCAGTCATAAACGCGACATCTATGGACGAATCTTCGAATACTGCACTGGGATATACACGACATCTAACGACAACTCATTGAATACTGCAATACGGGATAAACCCGCTAAACCATAAAGGCCAAACCGAATTACAAGTCAGCAGTTCTACCGACTAAACGTCATAGTAGGATGATAGTTTAACGTGTAATCCTAAACACGGCACAGATAAATTTGGGAGCGATCGGGATTTGAACCTAAGATCTTTGGATTTATAGCTCCACTCCCTAACCACTACACCAAACTACCTGTACTTTTACTTTTACTTATGGGACAATAAAATGTCCCAATTTTTACTGCGGCCGTTATCTGACCAAGGAGCAAAGACCAACGGTAATTTTTCGACCACCAAAATTCGGACAAAAAAATAATGTATATCAATCTAAAATATTCCCCGTTTTCAATCACCTAACTGCAGCCCCGGAGGACATCCCTGCCCCCCCCCAAATATCAAAACAAATTGAATATAAAAAATTTGAATTTCGAAAATAATAGTATATTATACACCGAGGGAGTAAAGTGCCACTTTTCGTCATAAGGGTAAAGGTTTTTACCCGAGACGCAGTCGAGGGGAAAATTTACCCGAAGGACGAGAAGTCACTTTACTCCCGAGCGCGAATATACTATTTTTTGTCTTTCCGCTATAAATCGATTATTTCTATATCTCGAAGTTTAATTTCGTCAACTACTCGAATTTCTAGAAGAATTTGTTAAATAAAATTTAAGTTTTCAAAAATACAAAGCGGTTTAGGTAGTCGACTTTTCTTGAAAATAACCATAAACTTTATTATGCCTACCCCAGATGTGGTAGTTTGCGTAACATGATATCATTGTCAAAGTACCGTATGCATTTTTGGAATCTTAGACGTAGTAATAAATTTGATTTTTTTACTTTTCGTCCCGCTGTTTTACTTTTCGTCCCGCTACTTTACTTTTCGTCCCGCTCCTAAGTAAACTGGCACTTTGCTCCCGCAAAAGTGGGAGTAAAGTGATCGCTTTACTCCCGGAAAGACAAAAAATAATATATTGATTTAGATATTATAATAAATAATTTTGCAAAGAAAGAAAGGCGCTTAGATTATAAAGTAAAGTAACAAGCAAAAATTTTTTTATGTAATGTTTGTTTTAAATAAAAATAAATTAAATAATAAATAAGTAAGAGACGGTCGGAGAGCAATGGTCAAGCGAGTTGACTACGAACGCTCAATACCCGATTTGAATCTGGGTAAATAACAACTTATTCTGGCCGTCTTGTTGGTCCTCCAGGTTGGGGGTTCTATCGTCGGGCTGGCTTCTCGTCATAGGTAAAAAATATAAAATGCTCAACAACCAAACGCCAATTCGTTGGCGATATGGGAATAGAGAAAGCAGCCTGGTAGCTGTATAATTGTGAACATATGTTACAGTTTACAGTTCAAGCCCGAAATCAGTTAAACCCCGATCTAACTAGTAAATTCTAATTTTAACTAACCTCTTTAGTTATAATTCTAGTTTTAACTAGTATAAGTTTAGTTAAAACTATAATTAACTGATTTCTAACAAACCTCTTTAGTTAAAACTAGAATTAACTGATTTTTATCCAACCGCTTTAGTTAATTCTAGTTTTAACTGGTATAAGTTTAGTTAAAACAAGAATTTACTAGTTAGATCGGGTTTTAACTGTAACATATACCTACATAAATACTGTATGTGTTTGTGATATGTAGTACATAATTAACCCTAAATACAGTAGAGCCCGCTTATTAATTGTAATCGCGGTTAATGTTATTACTTTTGCAAGGAACAGAACGGACATATACCTATATTATTACACACAAAAAACATCGCTTATAGTTATCATAAATTCGGTTTATGTTATCATATTATTCTTAAGATTATTTTCTCCCACGACCAAAAGAGTTGATTTTCAGTTACAAGCATTTTTTTATTTTGTGCATAAGCCACCCACATAATATAAAGTCAGGTGTTAGCAAGAAAATCACCGTCACACATGTGATATCACATTACATATTTATGTTTATTATGAATTCCATCGTTTATTTAAATACATAAGTTACAGTAGTATAAAACTATAAAAATGAAAACTAATCTTGCACTATGTATCAATGCATATTGAATAGTAAAAAATTTTTGCACAAACTTTAAGATGAAATAAAAATTACACAATCAAGGAAGAACGGTAGACACAGCCTTACCAATGTTTGCAACCCAAAACCACAACGTTAGCCGGTTTTATTTTATTATTATACAGTCAAGTGTTTTAAGAGGTGTACGGTACTGATGAGAGCAAACAAGCTCGAAACACAGTGTTTTTTCGTTGTGGTTTTGGGTTGCAAACATTGGTAAGGCTGTGTCTACCGTTCTTTCTTGATTGTGTAATTTTTATTTCATCTTAAAGTTTGTGCAAAAATTTTTTAATAAAACTATAAGTTCGCTCATTTGCTGTTAACGTGTGTTGTAAGATTCAGTCCTACTTGAAAACTTCATAATGAGTGACTATTATTAATTAATTTTTGTAGATACTAATAAATAACCAATAAAATTTTTTTCCTTCTATTCTTATCAATCGGTTATTGTTATCAAAAACCCCAAGTCCCGATGTGATCACACGAAGCGGGCTCCACTATATATCTATATAAATAAATAAATAATGAATTTATTTTACAAAACATTTTTTAATAAATTAAGAAAAATAAAATGTTGAAAAAATTTGTTTGCATTAATAAAAATTCTCGGAAGGGAAACCACCAAAAATTTTACTTTTGACAAACGACATTTTACAAGACTCTCCCTTAAATAAAATCCTGGCTACGAGCCTGCCCAATCAATACTTTTATAGACCATGGCCCTTAATTTGATAAAAATCATATTTTTAGAGGGGAAATCAAGATTATTGAAGACCCACCATTAATCTGAGCCAGTACGCCTCTGAAAGTGACAATAAATTTTATTAGATTTTAAACTAGTTTAAATAAAAATAAACTATAGATTAAAATCTTTGACACATGTATGTACTACACGGACGTTTTAAAATTAAGAGCTCTTTGTATATACTGATCTTGTCAAAGCTTTGTTCTTATTAAAATTACTTTTTTATTTTTAGTGCACTTTTTTACGGGGGAAGTCTACTGTGACAAGAGAAGAAACAGGCCGATTTTCCGGATTTTTTTTCTAACAATATTATGACTCGTACATTAAATTAAATTAAACCATCATCTTTATTATATATTCAAGTATTTGTAAAAAAAATTTCAAGTCGAAATATTCAAAATTGCCGTTGTGGCACTCCTTCACGCAGGTCCGTCTTTTTTTAACGGTGTACATGAAATCTCACGTCTGGGTAATCTAAAATAAACAAAAAAAATATGGTTATCATCTACATAGTATTGACTCTCGTTTGTCGAGAGATTTTTTTGATATCATTTTTTGTTTAATTGTTATAAACAATAATAACATCAAATTTGGGCAAACAAAGTAGAAAAAAAGTTCAAGAATTTTTTTCTCAGCGCCAAAATTTTTTATCGAAAACATCCCTCGACAAACGAGAGTCAATACTGTGTAGATGATAACCATATTTTTTTTGTTTGTTTTAGATTACCCAAACGTGAGTTTTCATGTACACTGTTTGGGCACCAAAAAAAAAAACGGACCTGCGTCGAAGGAGTGCCACAATGGCAATTTTAAATATCTTAACTTGAAAATTTTTTTTGTACTTCAATATATAATAAAGATGACGGTTTAAATTAATTTAATGTACAAGTTATATTTTGTTAGAAAAAAAATCCGGAAAATCGGCCTGTTTTTTCTCTTGTCGCAGTAGACTTCTCCCTTAATTTTAAATAAAAGTTTTTCTTTTTATTTCTATTAATCATATCTTTTCAAATACAGCTTAAAAGAACGAAATGAAAAAAACACTGACGCCGGCTCCAAATAAGCGCCTCTGGCACACCAGCGCCAGTAAAATTGTTACGCCAGTGGTTTGACGGTATGTATAAATCAGTTAAAATCATGTTCTCTTGCTATTTATTTAAAGCTTCAATAATCTGTTCTGCATTTTTCTTTAAATACAAAACTACATGTTATTTGATCTCATAGTTATGTGACTCAGTCAGTATTAGTATAGTAACAAATCCTAAAAATTTAAAGTTTTATTTATAGATGTAATACATCTCGACTGTATAATAAATATTAATATTAGATACTTATAAAATATACATATTATTCAGATAACTTTTGACAAGATAGTTGGATTTGCATATTTACAAATTTAATTGTATTAAAATATTAACACTGTAAAAACATGAAAAATTATTGAACAAAATTATAAAAATTTAATATTAAAAAATAGTTCAAATATAATAGATATATTTAACGATAATGAAATGACATTATAAATATAACGACAAATAATTTAATATAAATAAATACAATAACAAAATTGTCAAAATGGCATTTTAGTATGTAACAGATTTGCTAAGAATGTTTTGATAAAGGATAATAAAACGCTTTAACTTCTTCAATATCTCGACACCAGTCTGTTGCAAAACCATTTGGATCTTCTAAGTAATATGTACGATTCGGCTAAAAATAATTCAAATTATTATAATATATTCAAAAATATATTTTGAATGTATAATATCGTCCCCTTAATTCTAAGAGTAGATAACTTGAAATTAGCAATATTTCAGAAACAAAAGGAAATATGATAAAAATATTCTGCAAGTGTGTTTATGCTTTATAAACAAAATAGAATTTATGTAGTCGTAGTCACTAAAAGGACGAATCAAAACTAGGTGGATACATGTAGATAACTAAAAAATAGTGTAATTTCGAGTTATCTAAGTAGTTGTAAGTAATTGTTTAATTGATTTTTAATTTTTAAATAACTCGATATTTTAAAGTTTAAATATTATTTAGTAAGTAAGGAGATGATATAGTATAAAAACTTAGAAATCTTCTTCTTGGGAAATAAATTTCTAAGAATCTGGGTCAAAGCACATACTAAATTATTCCTATTACTTCACCATGGTTTCTTAAAATTAGAAGACACTAAATTAAAAATCCAGAGGTATTTAATGTTAAAAAATAATTTTTTTTCTTGTGACACTATTTAGAATTTGTCTCATTTCAAATGTCCTTTTTCTTGATTTTACAAAAGGTGGTAACCACCGACAACTAGAAGGTTTTAGAAAATGCTCTTACTTAATTTAAATTTAATAAATTTTCTGTCTGCCCCTAAAAACCGATCAATCGATACCAATGAAAATAATAAAAATAGAAGTACGCAATGTTAAAAAACAAAATAAAACTACTTTCTTTCAAGTGCGAATCCACAGGGGTATAAAACACTAATTACCCCCCAATAGAATGGCGTAACGTAATTTTTTGACGAGAAAACAATTTAATTTAGATATTCCTGAAATTTGAAATGATATTGATGTGAAGGAAAGAAAATAATTTCGGAAGTGGTTGTTCAGATTTTGGCCTCACTGGGAGAGATTGGGATGTTTGGATGAGAACGTCACATGACTTTATCATACATTCTTTTACCATAGTATGGTATTATAACATCAGTCCCAGATCTACGGTTTCCTCCACCATTTCGTGGTATAACGTTAATTTTTTGTATAAATTGTGGGATAACTTATGGCGCTGATCTTGGGAAGATCATTATCCCACAATTTATACAAATATATAATGTTATACAACGATTGTGAACAATATCTTTGAGATATTCTCAGTACAGCTTATTCTTAATTAATTTATAATTACATTGTAGAACTGGCCCTAAATAAGTTTAAGTGTTCAAATATATGTAGGTCAAAAGCCAGCGACTTTAATATACCGAAATACTGGTCCTTTATAGAAAGTGAGAAAGCTGACGTTAGCGTCGATAAAAAAATTTCATGAAAAAATTTCACTTTTATAAGGCTAGAGGCGCTAACGTCAAGATTTCGCGCTCCCTTATTAGAGAATAGACGAGTTTCACTGTTTTTTTTTGTTTTTTTATTTGAAAGTAGAGGTCAAACTGAGTCTTCAGAATTTTTTTTTAATTTTTTTTGACCACTCCTAACATGAGAAAAACGTTACCGAAGCTGACGTCACACAAAAGAACCAATCAGAATTGTCATGTTGTCATATGACAATTTTCATTGGTTAATCATGGCGCTCAGCTTAAATACTCTTTCAAACTTTAAATTGTTTTTAAAAATCTAAGAGTGAGTTTTAAGACTAACCAATTATAGTACATCCATATAGCATTTTTATCAAAGTTTTATGTTCATATATTATTTCAAAAAATGATGACTAGTGAAACTCCCCCATTAGCGAGAATGCTCGACGGTAGCGCCTCTAACGTTAAAAAAGTGAACTTCTATCATGAACTTTTTTCATAATTATATTAACCACTGCGCTGTATACAAGCAAAAAGTAGAAGGTTTTATGGATAATTAATTTGATCTTTACGAAAAGTGGTTAAAACACCAATCAATGCTCTTATAAAGAGTATATTATTCAGAGCTTTAGTAGATCATTTACACTTATAGACGCGCCTGGACTTTCAAGCAGTGAAGAAAACATAAATGACATCACGGGTTAAATGCGATACACCTTCATATACAACTACGGTGCCCTTATATGGTGGCCCAGAACCAAACAAGTAACAACAGGATCCTCCTTACACCAAATACAGAGAATAGTCTGTCTGGCTGTAAATGGGGCAATGCAAACAACACCGACTGCGGCTCTTGAGACTCTCCTCTTCCTTCCACCACTTGATCTTCATGTGCAGGAGATGGCGGTTAGGGGGGGACGCTTAGGCTACGTAGTTGGAAGATATGGGACAATAGGTATGGAACTACGGCACATATGCGGATTTTGGAGGAATATTCCAAGGGAATACCTCTACTGCACTTGAAGCCAGATAAAATCCAACCTAAATACATATTTGACAAGAAGTATAACGTTCTGTTAAATACTGACAGAGCACCTAACTATGACATAAGTCTATACTCGGATGGCTCCAAGAGTAATGCTGGATCAGGTGCAGGAATATATTCTGCAGAACTTGACCTAAGCATAAGTATAGCGCTGGGCACATATGCATCCATATTTCAAACGGAATTTATGGGCATACTACGATGCGTAAAAATAGTTCAGGATAGATGTATCCAGAACCAACATTCATTCATTAAGCTTTTTACGTTCTAAGTAGAACATTGCTTTTCCCTTTTTAGGAATTACAAATCCGATTAGCGGGGTGGATTAGTCCCCATATTACCTATTTCCGATAAATCAATATCTATTTCACCACACCGTGTGGATGTCCACTGAAAGGCCGAGCTAAGAAATTCTGTATAGTCCGCGATTTGAACCCAGAATTTCCGCTCTGTACTCAACCAGCGGTCACATCACTCCACGGCTGTGGCTTCAGAACCAACATATTCAGATTATTTCAGACAGCAGGGCGGCACTCGTGGCACTTCAGAGCCACAATGTCACCTCTGGTCTGATGCTTGACTGCATTCAGACACTGAATAATATATCTAACCAAAATGTTCTTCCCCCTATTGGGTTAAGGGACATCAAGGTGATGAGAACAACACAAGAGCTGATGAACTCGCAAGACGCGGTTCCAATAGTCTTCTTTGCGGCCCGGAGCCGATGATCACGCCTTCAATTAAGGCTCTAGATGCACTCCTAAAGCAACATACCCTACAACTGCACACCTGCAGATAGGTACAAAAAACAACATATCATCAAGCAAGGGCTGCAATACGTGCACCCTCTTGGAGACATGCTAGATACTATCTGAAACTGTCCAGAGTCAATCTGCGGATAATTGCAGGGATTCTAACTGGACACTACAGATTAAACAAACATCTTCACATGATGGGATATGCAGAAGACCCAATATGTCGTGGATGCAATGAAGAAGAGGAAACAGCCGAACATGTACTTTGTTACTGTCCGGCGTTAACTTCAATAAGAGAATCTGTGTTGGGGGATTTCTGGCCCGACATGGCCAAAATCAGGGACACTCCGCCTGCCAGGATCCTAGAGTTCATCTTTCAGCTGGATTGGCTTACTGGAGAATGACAGGACGAGGATGTAACTAAAACCGGAGGTAGTACAATAGGCCCGATTTGGTGGCCTAAGTGCGCGTGAGCTTGTCTTGTCCACCAGAACGAATCCAGAGAATCCTTCATATACAAACTATACATGAAGAAAATAGTTTATTTTAGTTCACCACTAACATAAATCTCGATACAATCCCACCAGTGACGTCACACATGTTTGCTTCAGTTTTTATTTAAAAAGAGATAGGCAGAGGCGTGTCTATAAGTTTAAATGGTCCAAGTTCAGAGCCACAAAGTCAATAATTTTGGAGCAGGAAAGCATTTACAATCTGAGGCAGCAAATAAATATAATTTAGTAAGTGTAAAAAATCTTAGTGTAGTATAAATGTAACACCACAGGAGTGAAACTTATGAATTTTGGCAAAAGAAGCTAAGAAAATAAAACAATGGATCTAAAATATATACGTTAGGTTGACCTAACGACTAATGTATATGTGTTTTGATTGCAATAAACTGCTGCACAAACAAACGTATTTTGTAACTGTTCAGCCACTTAACGAGTTCTTTTTTAAATATTGTGATGAAGTAAAAATGATCTGTATGTACCCCAATCAACCATCAAAGTTTATATGTGTGTGTGATTAGAATAAAAATAAAATAATACTTACTGTATGAATAAAAAATGTCCTAAAAGATTTAAGTTCAGCACGCAAAACATTACTCCATGGTATTTCACCTTTAAGAACCATAGAAGCAGGATCAACATAATACAGATGTGGTCCGCAAGTTAAAAAGAAAATTCTTCGTCTCGAAAATAATCCTTTTTTCTTATCCACAATACCCTGTCTTAAAATTAGATTTCCTCCTACTAAATTGTGCCATTTAGCTAATTTTTGTTTTTCTAGCATTTCTTTCATTTCAATTTCATCTAAATTCATTAATCTTTTAACGTTCTCTGCATTTTTTCTATCTGGAGGAACGTTATTAGGTTGATAAAACATTTCTAATTGTAAACGAGACGCCTTCTCATGATCAAATCCTGGTTCTAGATTATATACAATTTCATTAATAGATTTAGAAGATTCTGAACAATCCGTGGTATGTGGTGCAATCTTAGGAGGTTGGCCAATATTATTCCAATCGATGCCACAAAAAAAGTCATGCTCTCGAATACTTTTATATGGTTCACTATCTAATGCACCTAATCGTTTTTCGGGGACTAATATTAATAATTTTTCTATTAAATTTCTAACATTTGGATCAAAACATTCTGGAAAATCGTAATCAAGTTTCAAAATTTTCTGAAATATTAAATATTCACTGCCTGCACGAAATGGTGGCACTCCAGAAACCATTTGATATATTATACATCCTAAAGCCCATAAATCGGAAGCAAAAACTGCTTCAGATCCACTTAAAAGTTCTGGACTTACATATTGAGCTGTACCAACAAAACTATTTTTACGTTGTTTACTTATACTTTCTTCATTTTTATTTTCACTTCTAGATAAAATTTTAGCACTACCAAAATCAGTAATAAGAATATGCCAATTTTCATCAAACAATATGTTTTCTGGCTTCAGATCTCGATGAACAATTCCCTTAGAATTTAACACTTCTAAAGCTAATACAAGTTCTGCCGTATAATATCTGGTGCAAACCAAACTGAAAGAACCATTTTTAGCAATATGTGGCAAAAGTTCGCCGTTTCTTGCATAAGTCAACACAAAATATAATCGTTCAGCATCTTGAAATGTGCAATACAAACGCACAAAATGACTTGTGCATCCTGATAAAATTTGAAGTACATCTCTCTCTAAGACAACATAATTCATCTTCTTCTCACGTATTATGTGTCGCTTTTCCAGTACTTTGACTAAAAAATGAAGTAAGTTAGTGTCAAGTGACTGCCGGTATGTTAAAATTTATTAGATAATATTTCTTACTTGCAAATTCTTTATCGGTGTGAATATCTTTGGCTAAATAAACTGTACTAAAACTACCTTCTCCAATGACTTTTCCAAATTTGAAATCAATTGCTGAGCGTTTCTTTGGAATTACATTTTCTTCGATAGGAGGTGTCATCGTAACAAGCCAATGTAACTAATAAACTGTAAAAAAAATACTGTTGAAACAACAACAAATACCAGTGGCGAGTGTTTTTTACGTTCATACAAATTACTTAATTAATAGCTTACCTCCAACTGAAATATTTGGTAGGTACGTACAGTAAATAATAAAATTCGTCACTGTTGGTACGTCACTGTATGCGTCATTGGTATTGTTTATTCAAAATTTATTATAACAATCACAATAACACATAATGTACGAAATATTATATTATGCACCTAGATATTTTAGGTGATGTACCTACATAAGGTATAATTTAAAATTACGGGTAACACTAAACTTGTTTACTATAATAAAATTTTTATAATTGAGTATCTGTTTAGTACAATGTAGTATGTACCTATCGGAGTTTTTCTTTTTAATCAAAATTTATGAAGAAACAAAAATTAATATCACATTGACATCGTTGAAATAAATTCGTATACCTTCTAGATTTTTTAATTATTATAATAGACAATTTTATAATCGACTTTGAACAATTCATCGATTTGGGTTAATACTGTTTTTATAAGTGGGAGTTATGCAACGTTGTCGCGTTTCGGTAATATACTTATACTTGACGTTGAATTCTAATTCAACACAACAGGTAGGTAGACAAACATCTCATCGATACCCGCCAATTCGAATTTGTATGCGCAGTCAATTTGCAGTGAATTTTACTTGACGGGAAATTAAAGTATAATTTAAAAGCATTTAACATTTTAAATTAAATGTTAAAATTATGTCATTCCCCCAAATAATTTTTTTTTTAAATTGTGATATTTTTCAAATTTTTTGTAGAATATTTATATCAGTCTATATTGTCGTATTATTTTTGGGATGAAGAAGCTTAGCTATTTAATTTCTAATATTAATTTGATAATTATGATTTATAAAATGTAAAAATGTTTGTTACGCTTATGGTGTAATAGGCAAGGTGGGAAAAATTTTTAATTAAGTGGGGGACTTGCGAGCGACCCACGGTGCTGCAAGGTCGCAGTTTTATGAAAATTTGAGATTAAATGCAAATTTTGAGTTATAATAAATTTTGAGTGCAGCACATAAGTTTTGTGTAGTTTTTATTTATTTTAGAAAAGAAGAATATAATTTTTAAAATTTCAAGTTTTATTTATTGAAAATTATTTATCGCAAATGTGCGATCGATATTCTGGTGGTTTTATCTACTACATTTGTCGCTAATCAACGTGGGGCATATGGTGAAGATTTTTGAGAAGTAGATTTTTGTAAAAAGTAGATATTCACCACAGAACTAATCTTTGACCCTGAGGTTTTTAAAAGATTTTTCAAAATGAGTGCTTCGGAAATTATAAACTTTTTGAGAAGGATAGAGGAAGAAAGAGAAATAGAAAAAAAGATCGAGGATGAAAAAAGAAAAAAGGATATGAAGGAGATGGTAGAACGTATCAAGAAATTATTTGAAAGTAAGATTGAACAAATAAAAATTATGATAGAAGAACCAAAAGAAGAAATAGTAGTGAAAAAAGAAATTCCAGCAGAAATGATTGAATCATCGCAGGAGAGTATGGAGGGATTAAGTAAAACTGTAAAGTGTCAAAACGAGGGCACTAGTAAGCAAGTCAGGGTATTTAAAAGAAACAAAGTAAGACGAAACAAAAGCAAAAAAAATTCAGAATCCAAGAAAACTGAAAATAAAGTCAAGAATTGGCAAAGAAAATTATAAAATAAAAGTGAAAATTATCTTCCAGAAAAAAATTTCTATCAAGAAAGAGGACGAAGATGAAGATGAGATGCCGTCTGACAAATTAATTTGGTTCCCTGAAATGAAAGTGCGTTTTGAAAAAAAGAAAAATAACCAGAGAAAAATATTTGTTGGTCTGATTTGGAAAGAGAAGATGGTAGTGGTCCGAATCGCATGGGAGGCTGTTGTACAGAAATGGCAGTATCGGCGGGCAAGGTGGAAGTTCGCTGAAGTCACCAACTTCTGAGAGTCAACAAGTAGCGATGAGGTGTTATGATGACCGCGATGAATGTGATAACGAGAGAGGAAAAGAGGAAAATTTAACAAATAAGTACGAACATTGTAAATTTGATATAATTAAAGTTAAAATTTCAAATAATTTACGCACTTTAAAATTTAGTTTATTTGATAATTTTAAAATCGAACAAATGCAAAGTGATAAAATTAATCTTCAAAAAATAATCAAATTGGAAATTTAACATTATAAAGTAACTTAAATAAACTGAACAATTTTCTAGTAAAATAAAAATTAAAGTTGATTAATAATTAAAAAGTGGACAACAGTTACATTTTGAGATGAAAATTTTGGAAACATATTCAAGCACCTGATTGAAGAAACAAGATTGGCCAAAGTTCACAACAGAAAATTTGATATTTTGGAAAATTATGAATCATTTTGAAAAATTTAAAGTTTTGCAAATATTTGAAAGACTAAAAATTAAAAATTTGTTAAGATTTCAGAAGTGTTAGTGTGAAATGGATTAACTGCATTCCTTGATGACTGCATTCGTGATTTGTAGATAGTTTTTAATTGTAAATTAAGTTAGAAACATTTTATAAATTTGAAAAGTTAGTTCTTCATTCCAAAGATACGACTTCGAGTATTTTTCTCAAAATCCCTTTTGGATTTATCGAAAACTAGGGAGGCTTGATGTCGTATTATTTTTGGGATGAAGAAGCTTAGCTATTTAATTTCTAATATTAATTTGATAATTATGATTTATAAAATTTTATAAAAGTAAAAATGTTTGTTACGCTTATGGTGTAATAGGCAAGGTGGGAAAAATTTTTAATTAAGTGGGGGACTTGCGAGCGACCCACGGTGCTGCAAGGTCGCAGTTTTATGAAATTGGGAGATTAAATGTAAATTTTGAAAAATAATAAAAGTTGAGTGAAACAGAAAGTTTTCTTGTGTTTATTTTTATTTATTTTAGAAAAGAAGAATTAATATTTTGAAAAGAAAATTTTTGATTTATTTGCAAGGTCGCGAACTGCAAATGTGCGATTGGTATTCAGGAAAGAAAAAATCTACTACAATATAAATGAGTCGGATGTGGTTGTTCGGCGTTCGGCCTCACTGGATGAGAGATGTGGCCATCATATGACTTTACCATACATTAATTTTATGGTATTATATTATTATGTCTTGCACACAAATTCAATACAATTTGTACCTAATTAGTGTATCACTAATGTGATGGTGAATCGAGTCAACTTACAGGGATCATCGCCCATTTATCGATAACTCGAGTCCAAAATTCAAAAACTGATAGAACCATGCTATGATTTTTTCTTTTTTTTTTTACAAATTTAGCCGTTGTGCCACCTTCCATCACTATAGCTGTAGCTGACACTTGGCATCTGCTGAGCAGATGCGGGCGATAGCCCGCTTATCTCCTTCGTCTGATATGGAAACCTGACGTTGAGAATTCTTTACAGGGATTTCAAACCCGAGGAGCGGCATCGAGCCGGTGTCTTACTTATTACAGCAGCAGAGCATCAGTCGCACCGTCACCACGGCGTTTTTATTAAAATAAGAAAAATATTACAGTTTACAAATTTTAACAATAGGTCTGTTTGGTACCACAGTCCTAGTGCTACACTAACTACACTACTACAAATTGATTGGTAGTACAATTACCAACCCACTTTTTACACCAATTAATTTGTAGTAGTGTAGTTAGTGTAGCACTAGGACTGTGGTACCAAACAGACCTAATAATTTAGTGATAAGTGCTGAAAAAAAAACAAAAACATTTTTTTTTATTGAATTCTATTTATTTACAATCTGTCAATGATAACAATAAGTAAAAGATGTGATTGATGAAGTTAGACATAGAAGGTGCTCACCCAATAGTGAACACCTTAGGTAATTAGGTATAATAATTTATCTGTTATCACTTATCACTAAAGCGGTGCGGAAGGTCTAGCGGGTCGTGGCGTTTTAGCCTTTTGGTACAATGAGTGGTAAGATATCCGCAGCAAGTGGGTTGGGGTGATCCTGGTAACTGGTACTAAGTGTTTGGACAGGACACATTCCTCAACGGTAGGTATTTGGAGATCACGATGGATTACGTGGTTTGGTACATACCATCAGGGGGCATCAGTAATAATCCTGAGGATTTTTGATCGAAACTGTTGGATCTTGGCGATGTTAGAATTGCTGGCTGCTCCCCAGAGCTGGATGCCGTATGTCCAAATTGGCTTTATTAATAAAGCCATATATGGCTTTGTAAATTAGTACCTTGTTCTCCAGTGACAGTTGTGAATTACGGCCCAGTAGCCACATGTGTTTCCTTAAGGAGTGTCCTAGTTGTAATCTTTTGCTCTATATGTGTTTACCCCAGGTCAGACGTTGATCAAGATGCACACCCAGATATTTGACATCTTCTTTTGGAGGGATAATTCTTCCATTTAGCCTAACGGGTGGACAGGTGTCTCTCCTGTTTGTAAATGTTACATGTACCGACTTTTGTGTGTTAGCTTTAATTCGCCATTTCTTCAACCAGATTTCTATTTCATTGAGGTGCGCCTGTAGGTTGGCTGATGCAGTTTTCGCATCCCGACCGGAGGCCAGAATGGCTGTGTCGTCGGCAAAGGTTGCGATAAATGTATTGACGTTCGTTGGTAGGTCAGATGTGTAGATCAGAAAAAGTATTGGGCCCAAAACGCTACCCTGCGGAACTCCAGAGCTGATTTCAAAAAGCCCCAATATCTCGTCTCCACACTTTACAAAGAAGAATCTTTTATAAAGGTATGATTTAAGTAATGTATAGAAGTTATGTGGAATAAGTTTTTTGATTTTATATGGCAGGCCGGGATGCCACACCTTGTGGAAAGCCTGAGTTATGTCAAGAAAAGCGGCTGAACAAAATCTTTTTGTCTCTAGGTCTTGTCTGATTTTGTTTGCAATTCTGTGTACTTGCTCAATTGTTGCATGTTGGTGGCAAAATCCAAACTGGTACTTAGGAATTTCTTTCATTTTTTCTATTAATGGCATCAGTCTTTTTAGGAGAATTTTTTCAAAAATTTTTGATAGAATTGGAAGCAGGCTGATGGGCCTGTGCGAGCTAGTTTCTGTTGGTGGTTTTCCTGGTTTAAGTATTAAGATTATTTGGGCCAGCTTCCATTGTGCGGGAAAGTAACCCAGTCTCAGAATGGAGTTGTAGATTGTGGTAATAAATCCAATTGCAATGTCGGGTAGTTCTTTAAGTACTTTAGCGGTTATGAGGTCAAAACCTGGTGATTTGTTCAGTATCAGATGTTTCTTGATATGGGTTTTAATCTCACTTTTTTTTATCTTCTTTATTGGTAATTCCATCTGGAGAGGAGCATCGAGAAACAATTCGATGTTATCGTCGTCATTAGGCTCTTCCGCTGGGAAGGGGGTAAATACTTCAGCTAGGTGATTTGCGAAGGTATTTGCTTTTTCTTGATTTGTTCTTGCCCAATCTTGGGTTGGGGTTTTTATACTCGGAGACCACATAACGCATCTATCCGAGAAATTCTACAAATCGCAAATACAAAAAAATACACTCACAAAACACGAGATACAAGATAACACCAGACGCAAATACTGGCTTCCATTTCAAAACCTTCCTTCCTTTAAGACGCATACGACTACTTCTGTCTTCTGTTGTTTCTTTTTTTTTTGTTATTTATTTATTTATTTGTTGTTATTTAGTTTTTAATTGTTATTTAGTCTTTTAATTGTTATTGTTATCTTATTCTGTTTTGTCTCCCAAATTGCTGTAAGTTGGTTTTTTGTTCTTACTTTTCCAACCACGAAAATTGGAACCCTTACATGACCATAATTAAAAAAAAACATTCCTTGGGTAATTAGAAACATTTTAAAAAAACAATTTTTTATTTATATAAAAAGTTTTTAGTTAAGGCTGCCGTCCTACCTATGTTAATTATATGAGGCGTTTACTACCAGAGTGGCCTAAGTACACTTTTAGAATTTTTCATGCTTTTCGACCTATCGTAGCCTACACATCTTATACTAATTTTCAATGGTGGCCTATTATTAAATTGGTAACAACTTCAGTAGATGGCAGATCTCAAGCCACTCTTGCGGTACTTTACCTTTTATATTTACGAATGCAGTAATGGCCTATAGTGAGGCACAGTGCAATTTGTGTAATAAATGGTAATCAAAAGTACAAAAATACAATGACCTTAAAGATGCTGCAGTAACTTTTACAGAGCAACTACTAAAAAGGAAACGGGGGCGTCCCTCAAAAAATTCCTCAGTAAAAGTTTAAGTAAAACAACATCAAGTAACAATTTTTAGTATTAACGTGTTTTCATTCTTTTTTTTTAATGTATTTTTGATCTAAATAATAAAAGTTATGCTGCCATTATTTTCTTCTTTTTAGTGCAAATGTGTAAATTCTAGGATCATGCCATAGTGACCTAACATTTTTTTTTGTTTATAATAGCAACAATAGCTCTATAGTATTTTCGGCATAAAATAAGTCAACAATTGTCACAACAGAGAAAAAAAGAGCAACGTCCAGGCAATAGATATAATATTTTATTTACAAAGTAAAAATTGAAAATTTTTCATTATTTATTATCTCCCTTGTACATTATTGTCACTTAGGCCACTCTGGTAGTAAACGCCTCAAATGGGACAGATCGCTCATTTGTATTTACTAGAAGTGAAAAAATTCTAACTTTTATGGAATTTTTTGTAATCACTTTAAAGATAAAAGTTGGCTCTTGGACGTGATCTATTTTTTATTACAATCAGATAATTACAAATATTGAAAATTTTGCTGCAAAGTTACTCAATTTTTCAGATAGCAAAAGTACCCATGTTATAATTTTTATAATCGTTACCGTTATTAATAAAGATCCTTAAAATAGATCACATCCAGGACAATTATTTCATCTTCCTTGTGAAAAAAATTGGTTGAATTACATCAATTTTAGAAAAGTTCTAGTAAATACAAAGTGATGGTACAATTTTTCTTATTTTGACGAAATTAATTGCAATGGTAAGTAGAGTTCTATCACTTTCTTTTGATTTTGTTGCCACTTCCATAAAAAATAGTTTGACTATTATACACTTTGGCGCTAATTTGCAAATTTTGTAGTGGTCAGTGGCGGATTTAGCACTTATGAGGCCCCAAGCGCAATTCAATTTTGAGGCCCCCTTTTTTAATATTTGCACTACTCATTTACACTACATTTTACAGAAATAGTTTTCAGCTTCCGGCACACAGAGAAGGGACCGTTAGCGCCGCAGGCGATTCTTTTTGAAAATAGTACCTAATTTATATGAGAATATTTCACCTGATGAGATCTTGTTTTAATATACCCAAACTACATTATGGAACTTTTCATAAAATTAGGTTCATCAAATTTTCACTTATTTAACTAGAAATTTCTGATGCACATTGAAAGTTGTTTTTTTTTAAGTATTTTATCAAATTAACATTGATAATTTTTGTACCAATAAGTTTCAATTTTTATAATTAATACTAATAATAATCTTCAATAGCCACAGCAGTGGAGTGATGTGATCGCTGGTTGAGTATAAAGCGGAAATTTTGGGTTCAAATCGCGGATTGCACAGAATTTCTTGGCTTGGCCTTCCGGTGAGCATCCACACTCTGTGGTGATCCTTGATATTTGTGTCGACGTCATTACCGTTGATACGGCTGCGTTACACACGAGAGTTTACAAGACAAGTTAGGTAGGCAGGGAATGAAGCCATGGGCCTTCTAGGCCTGTAGAGCTGTAATATATATATAATAATCTTCAATTAGTAAAAATTTCTTATCACAAACTTTAAGATGAAATAAAAATTACACAATCAAGGAAGAACGGTAGACACAGCCTTACCAATGTTTGCAACCCAAACCACAACGAAAAAACACTGTGTTTCGAAAACCTTGATTGTGTAATTTTTATTTCATCTTAAAGTTTGTGCAAAGAAATTTTTACTATTCAATATGCATTGATGATAAGTGCAAGATTAGTTTTCATTTTTAATTTTGTAAGAAAAATGCCCTTCGAAAAGAGAATTCTCCGCACACCCAGTAAAACTGGTAATATTCGACGTGCGAAGACCCTGATGTAAAAAACTAGCTCAATGATAATTCGGCGGCTGGGTGATGGGTTTATTAATTGCTTCTCGAAGTAGCAAAACAAAATAAACATTAAATAAACTTTAATATGACTAACAGTAAGCACAAGAGAACACTTGGGTTAATAAAAGTAACTACATCCAAAATTCCTGTCTGCTGGCACCACAGGTGTTTAGAACAACACGCACCAAGTATCGTGGTGTCAAAAGCTAAATTAAAAACAACTACAATAAGCAAAATCACTCACCTAAAAGATCTTAAACGTGATTACAAAAGATAATATTACATAAAATACTCATTATAGTTGTTCTTCTCTCTTCAAGATGTTGATACAAACATTCCAAACAAATGTGTTGACCATAGACAGAACAGGAACCCAAAAACTCATCTCCAGATATAGTAGTGCTATCAACAGGTGGTGCAGGTGTTACCAGGAATAATAAAAATGGTCGTCTAGATAAAACATTATCTTCCCACTCAAAAACCAAGAGGTAAAATAATAAAGCCGGGACGTTGATAAGCCATAAATTCATAAAGTTATAAAACCAAATAAAGTTTTAAAGCATAAGGTTTTAAAGTTAATAAAGTTTTAAATTTTAAAGCCGCTGTATGCTCAACCATGACAAAATAATCTAAAAGATCGAAAACGGTAATCAGAAAAAAGTATCTCAACAAGTGGCAACTTACATGGAAAATAATTCCGCAAAAGCGATTTCCAAACTAAAGGCATTCAAGTATCGAACAAAACGTCTTACGAAAATATCCTCAATCGAACCACAAACACTGGAAATTTTGGAAAACATAAAATCCGCAAAAGCGATTTTCCAGAATAACTGAAGCATCCATAATCACGAATAAAAACATAAACGAAAACGATCTGCATCGATCCATGCAAAGATCTAAAATATCATGCTGAGCTAAAATTGCATCCAACTTGACAGATAACTTCTTCTGACAGGAAAATTTTAGCGGAAGTGATGTCAAGGCCAATCATACGCGCTGCGCATGAACCTTAGGTGACCAGCGGCGTGCGGACTCACAACGAAAAATGAAAAATTTTCGTTACAATTTTCAATTAATTGATAGTTGTTTTTTTTAAGTATTTTATCAAATTAACATTGATAATTCTTGTACCAATAAGTTTCAATTTTTATAATTAATACAACCTAAACATCAGCAAACCTTAAAATATATCCAAGCAGTTGTTATATTTTATATTGATTAATTTTCAATGTTATTTCCTGATGTTAATAATAATTTAATAATTAATTTTTTAATAATTTTTAATAATTAAGTAAAATAATTTTTTTGATTGATTTATAAGGCCTAGGGGCGGATGGGCTATCAAAAATCTACCAAGAAATTAGCTGCCAGCGGCCCAAAAATGTAATTGTTACGGCCCAAAACAGCGACGCAGGCGAAATTTTTATTTTATTAACGGCCCACGGTCCCAATGACCGACGGCCCACCGGGAAATTTCACGGTCGCCCGGTACGTCCATCCGCCCCTGATAAGGCCTGAGGTGCCTATTTGGAAATCCGCCACTGACAGGAAATTCAAAAATTTTGAATTTCTTCAAAATGGCCAGGGCTGTTGCCCCATATCTTCGCAGACTTGAAGAGTAAGGTTGCGGGCTTGCCCGCAACGTTACGTCGGATGATTTTTATTGAGGCGTACCTCTGAAAATTAGCGCGAAGCTAAGTCCTGGCTGTGTTAACCTGTGGGACCTACAGCTTTACGTGGAATCCGAACCACGGAGTCGGATAAATTTTGTGGCCGGGTTGGGGATCGAACCCAGCCCCGCCAAACTAGAGTCCTCTCCTTAGCCCGTTCACCTAATTCACCTCCTCACAAGATGTGCTTTTTTTTTGTTTTAAACATGCGAAGCACCAGGTCTGTTGCCCCATATCTTCGCAGACTTGAAGAGTAAGGTTGCGGGCTTGCCCCCAACCGTAAGGAGGCGTAAGGAAAACAATTAATTGTTTTCCTTATGTACACCACCGTTATTAACTTCACCAGGTAGTTTCTAATGGGAACGACATCTATTGAGAATAGTATTTACATTTATTAAACGTATATCGTAGTTCAGAAATATACTTTAAGAGGGGCATTTTTTTCAGGGCCCTTTTAATTTAATCAACAGATGGCGCCTACTTAAATATTTTTATAAAGTAAGAGGAATTTGCTATATTTAAAATATAGCAAATTCGTTGAGATAATACAATTCTATAAACAATATTCTTGATCTTAAGCTATTTTGAGTTCGTACTGAGTATGTAAAATCACACTCACTTACAAAAAAAAATAATTAAACTTTAATTATGAATTGTGTTTTTATAAATAAATATTATGAACTCAAAATAGCTTAAGATCTAGAATATTGTTTATAGAATGGTACTATCTCAACGAATTTGCTATATTTTAAATATAGCAAATTCCTCTTATTTTATAAAAATATTTAAGTAGGCGCCATCTGTTGATTAAATTAAAAGGGCCCTGAAAAAAATGCCCCTCTTAATATGAATAGTAAATTTATACGTCTAATATACTAATATTTTCGGTTGGTATATAAAGGGTATATGATATACGTATATTATATATGTTACAGTTAAAACCCGAAATCAGTTAAAACCCGATCTAACTAGTAAATTCTAGTTTTAACTAACCGCCTTAGTAAATTCTAGTTTTAACTGAAATAAGTTTAGTTAAAACTAGAATTAACTGATTTCTAACAAATTTCTTTAGTAAATTCTAGTTTTAACTAAAATTATACCAGTTAAAACTAGAATTAACTGATTTCTAACAAACTTCTTTAGTAAATTCTAGTTTTAACTAAACTTATACCAGTTAAAACTAGAATTAAAGTAAAAATTTTCTTATTAAGCAATTATTTTATACATTATTATTATATTCTACTTATTGCCACATGGCATGCTGTTGTGACATTTTGAATTGCAAATAATTTCTCTTTTTAAACAAAGGCAACGTTTTGGGGTTCAATTTTTTTTACAAGAACAGCGGACAAACCCTTGTCCAGATTCAACGGCAGCTTTTTGCGCTGCAGTCTTTATGCAAATTTCTTCATCTGGCACTTGTTTTTGAGTCAAAAAACTTTAGAATTTTTTAAAATTTTTTTTGTCATTGTCACTTTTAAAGTAACTGAACCAATGAGAGCGCTCCTGTATGATCGGATAAATGTACTAACGGATTCATGGAAATTGAGCTTAACCCCCCCTCGCCCCTCCCATTTGGTAACTTTTCGAGATTGTTTGTTATCGACTATCGTTATCGAACCGTTAAAAACCGTAAAGTTTGGTTTCCATTACTATCTAATGCAATTCTGAACAAAAGTTGTAATATTAGATTCACATTTTAAATTTGCCGCTATGAAAATAATAATAATTTTATGGTTAAAATATTTTCGCACGCCTATGGATTGGAATGCGAAAAACTAACGGGATTTTCAAAAAGGCAAGGACAGAGGGACGCATGGTAACCTCAGCCCTTTCTGGTTGAATTAGTACTTGAGTACAGACGTGCTTTTAAGATTTTCAAGTGCTAGTTTTGTTAGCTTGAGTTTTTGATTTTAATAATCAAATAAATTATAAATCAACTGCAATTTTTATGTAAGTAATTTTAAATTGATATTTCTAATTAGTAAATTTAAAGATAGTAGGTTTTTAAATAATTACAATCGTATACACGTGCATTGCGATGACTCATGCATCGACGTTGGTTCACATATATAGGGTGTTTTAAAATTAATGTTGCTTTGTTCATAACTACTTTAAACTTAATTATCTATATTTGCATATAATTATAAATTATATTTTGTATATAAATATTGGTGATGAAATTCAAATAATCTTGGTTATATGTTGGCTTTTGGGAATGTACAGGGTGTGGGATATGTTTTATAATTATTAATTAATTATTGGTGTTGAGATTTTATTGAGGTATTGAAAGATGATTTTAATGGATCGAGAGGGTTGGTGGTTTGTAAATTCAAGGTATGAAAAACAAGATGGCGCCGGTATAGCGTCATTTTGGGGTAGTGTAACGTCACTAGACGAGGGTTGATAATTTATACGTTTTCGAGGTATGAAAAACAAGATGGCGCCGGTATAGCGTCAACTTTTGAGGTAGGGTGACGTCACTAGATAACGAAGTTTGCCCTAGGTTAGCGTTGGTATCACGAACTTCGTTGGTGTGAATGAGTAGTATGTGCGAGCCTGCGGGGATGAACCTAGAAAAATCCGTATTCGAGGCTTGGTCTGCACATGCCTCGCAGGGCGTGATAACTGGCATCCAAAATCGTACACGATAGTTAGTATGAATGTATTTAGTAAACCATTACGTAGTAGAGTGTTCCCCAATCTACCATAAATATGTCCCGAGTGTAGGTTCTGTGGTATTGCACTATCCGAGGGGTAAACTTTGTTGTGTGATGTTGATTGGTTTGAGAAAGGTGATAAATATAACAAATACGAATTTTCGGTTCTATGTATGTATCAAAAGATAATAAATAAATAAATACGACAAAGTCAAAAGACGCATAAAAATGCAATAACAAAGTCAAAAGACATAAAATTACAATACTATAAAGTCAAAAGACAAGAAAATATAATACAATTATAATTAAACTATTACTAATAATAAAATATTCTCAAAGAGAATCAAATAAATATCAATCGATAGAAAGGTTTTACCAAGATTATTAAACGATTTACCAGTAAATATATATAAAATGTAATCAAAAGTCATTATCAATTCGTGTTCAAATATGTTCAGTTACTCAAGTATAATTGAGAGGTGGTGCCCATTTAAGTTGGCTTGTTGTTCCAATCCCTGTTTTTTTTTTCTTTTTTTTTTCTCATAAATAAATATAAATTAATCCCATCTTAGTGTTTTATTGTGTTTATTAAATGAGTGGAGAAATAGGTGGCGTTTAGATGCGATCCGACGATCTGAGGTTGAATCATTGTGTAATTATGTAGATTTACTAACGACATTTTAGCATTACCAAGGTATCGAAGTATAAGTTTGGATAGAAGATTAGTACTGACCTCACGAACTGTGTCTTTCGGTTCTAAAAGGAAGTTTGGTTCTTATCACGGCTTGCGCATTTACAACGTGGAGGTTCATTGACGATCACAGGCTTACGACGAGGTTGTTTGAATTTCTAATAGGTGGAGTTAAATGAGAGCGGGAAATTCAAATTCAAAGGTCGATATTACATTTTGGTGCCGTGACCAGGATAGAACGTTGCAGAGGGACGGTAGTTGAGGAATGTTACTAATCTTGGTTTACATTTTAGTTACTTGGTTAGAAAATAATAATAGAGATGGCAAACCGACATGGTGCAGTTGGAAGTAACGGAGGAGTGGAACAGGGTCCTATCGCTAATGGTGAGGTTAGAGTGGATAACCAGGTCAGCATGCTGGATTTGATGGAATTGATAAGGAGCCAGAAGAAGGAGCTGGAAGACTCAAAAAGGAGAGAGCAGGAATTGAAGAACCTGGTGATGGAGTTGAGGGGAGCTATCGGAGGTACTATCATGGTAGCTCAGTCGCCGAAACCAAGTGGTTCAGGCAGCACGAAGTCAACTGGTATTTGTAGCGACAATGTTAGTAGGAGTAGCATGCATGCGAGTGATTCTGTTGACGTCGGAGACACAGATAGCTTGTTGACTACGGTTTCACCACCACCATCAGCTTTGAACCCTTCAGGTACTGATTGGAAGGAGCTCGCTGTGACTCTGATGACGACAAAATCGGCAGTAAATAGTTTGTCTGAGAAACCCACCTTCAGTGGTAATGATAGCCGCGTTAACCCGGTCCACTTCTTGGACAAATTTGAGGAGTATTGGTCAGAACGGAGGGTAGTTTGTAAAGACAAGTTGAAGACGGTGTTAAGATGTTTGAAGGAGAATGCGGAAGAGTGGGCTACTCTTAACAAGGTAGGATGGTCTTCATACGACCAATTTAGGGCAGATTTTTTGGGTTATTACTGGTCGGAGTCAACACAGATGGGTGTACTGACCAGAAGGTTGGGATATAGTTATCAAAACGAGGGTAAACTAAAGATGTCAGATTTTTTTGTTAGGCAATTCAATGAATTGAAAACCATCAACGTGATTCAGAATGAGTCGATGATGCTAAATAACATCATGCGACAGTTCCCCAGTAATATTAGGTCGTTATGGGGGGTAACTAGCATCAAGACGACGGCATCAGCGCTGCAGTTGTTGAGGAGGGAAGAGGCAAATGCAGAAGAAAGCCGGACAGAGAAGAGATTTAGGTATCAACCGTATAGTCAGGGTCCATCGGGGAGGCAGCCAAATATGGTGGCTCGATACCAGCGGCCTACAGTGAACGTGTTAGCTAGGGATAGGGGACCATTAGCTTTGACAGGGGATAATAGGAATGTAGGAGTAGAAGAGAGTTGGTCGGGAAATGGGCCCAGGGCGAATTAAGAAAGGGAATCTCGTCCTCACCGTCGTCAAAGTCCTTTCGAAAGCTTCCTTTTCAGTTAATTAAATTTGTTTGGGCAGGTACACTCAATTTGTCAGGGGGTGATCAGTTAAATTTTAATAAATTTTTACAGATAGGGTTTTTAGAACCAATGTCAGAGAAGGAGTTAGATATTATTTATGGGAAAGGGTTGAAAATATTGAAATCAAAAGGGTGGAGGTATGGTACAAGTTTAGGTATAGGTAGCAAAGGGGTAGTAACGGCCCTTTCTTTTAAGAAGTATTCTGGAGATGTTACGGTGTCAACTTTAGGGAAGGTTGTTGGTTCAGAGGTATCTCGAGGTTTACCCCATATTTTTATTAATTGTCAGTCACATAGGTTATTAGCGTTACTTGATAGTGGAAGTGAAGTCACTTGTATTGATGAATCTTATTTTGAAGATATTAGGTCTAAGGGGATGTTACCCGTATTACCAGTCACTTGCACCCAATTAAAAACAGCTACAGGTCAGCATAGTAGTCGAATTAGGGTACAAACTTTATTAGATTTTGAAATTGAGGGTATCGAAGGTAAATGTTTACAAGTCACGTTAGTTGTAAAAGGTTTGATACGACCTGTTATATTAGGAGTAGATTGGATCGAGAGTGTCAAAGGTGTGATAGATTTCGATAAGAATATGTTTCAGTTAGAGGTTGATAATAAACTACAGGGTATAACTTTTGCTTTGGGGGCGGGAGAGGTAACCAGTTGTAACTTTCAATTAGTCAATGATTTATCAGTTAGGAATCCAACATTACCAGTAATTAATAATTTAAATAAGTCAGGAAGTATGCCAACTAAGTTGGAGGCACTACGAACCAAGATAGCTGAGACGAATTTACTTGAAGGAGAAGCGAGACAGTTGTCAGAGTTGTTATTTAGGTTTCAGAATATTTTTAGTGATGTTCCTGGCAGGACTTCAAAGTATACCCATGTCATAAATTTACATAATGAGACCCCATTTGTTCGTAGACCTTATCCGATTCCACATAGTTTGAGACCCGAGGTTAGGGAAGTCATACAGCAGATGTTAGATTTAGGTATAATAAAACGCGAGTCGTCACCGTTTGCTAGTCCTATGACAGTTGTTAGAAAGAAAGATGGGGGGGTGAGAATCTGTTTAGATGCTAGGTGGTTGAATCAACAGATGGTCGCCGATACTGAATCACCACGAACTGCAGAGGATATTTTTCAGTCATTCCGTCATATAAAGTACATGACAACTATAGATTTACGTTCGTCATTTTGGCAGGTTCCATTAGATAGTAATAGTACTAAATATACAGCTTTTTTATTTGAGGGGAAGTCATACACGTATCAAGTCTTACCATTTGGGTTAAAAACTGCGATAGGTTCATTTACACGAGCGATGGATGTTGTATTAGGTCCCGAGGTGCGCGAATTTACAGTTAATTATGTAGACGATTTACTGATTGTGTCTAGTTCAATCAAAGAACATTTAGAGCATCTTAGGATTGTATTTAGTAAGATAGCAGACGCGAAAATGACAGTTAATTTAGAAAAGACATTTTTCTTTCGTGAGGAGGTTAAATTTTTAGGACATATATTGTCAACAAAAGGTATTTCTACAGATCCTGAGAAAGTCAGTGTAATTAGGGATTTTCCACAACCACGTACAATTAAACAGTTAAGAGGTTTTCTGGGTTTATGTAATTATTATAGGAGATTCACTGAGCGTTACAGTCATGCGATTACACCATTAACACGGTTGTTACGAAAGGGAACTAAATGGGAGTGGGGAGAAGGTGAACAACGAGCATTTGAAGAAGTTAAGAGGTTGTTTTTAGACACAGTTATGTTACGGTTCCCAGATATGTCTAAGATTTTCTATCTTCAGACGGACGCTTCTGATGTTGCTCTAGGTATAGTGGTTTATCAGATGTTAGAGGGAGGAGAGCATGGAGTTGTGGGGTTTGCTAGTCGAGTTTTACATGGGCCAGAATTAGTATATACGGTTACAGAGAAGGAGTTGTTAGCAATCATTTTTGGGTTACAGAAATTTAGGAGTATTTTACTAGGTAATAAAGTAATTATTAGAACAGACCATTATGCACTTAAGTTCCTAAAACAATGCAGGTTATTAAATGATAGATTGACAAGGTGGACAATGATATTGAATGAGTATGATTATGAGGTAGAGCATGTCAGGGGGCGTGATAATGTTGTTGCAGATGTACTCTCACGACACCCAACACCAGTTGAAACACATATCGTAGGGGTTCGTAACCAACCTATTGTTGCTCCGCAGTGTACCGAAGCGTTAATGGCAATATTTGAAGTTGTGGGATGGGATGAGTTAGAGGTATCATTTGAACAGTTAAGGGAAGCACAAAGGAGAGATGCATATTTAGGGCCAATTTTTGATAGTATTCTCAGAGGGGAACGTATGGCTGCAGGAAGAGCTTCGAGGTTTGAGATATTTGGGGATATATTGATATATCGAGATGAGGGAGTGGGGGCGTGTAAATTACCACTACCAGCGGACATGATAAGTCAGGTTATTAACGGGGTACATCAGATGTACGGTCATTTTGGTATAACTAAGATTTTACAGGTTATTAAAGCTAATTTTTATTTTCGTAAGATATTTGATCGTGTAAAGAGAATTATTAGAGCATGTGATATTTGTCAGAAGGTTAAACATCCAAATAGGCAGTTGATAGGTCCCATGCATGCAATTGTTGTTGAGAATCCTGGTGACTTAGTGACAGTAGATTATTATGGTTCATTACCACAGGGACGCGGGCGATTTTCTTATATTTTTGTAGTAATTGACTCGTTTTCTAAGTTTGTTAAATTATACCCATTACGTCGAGCACAAGCTAAGGTGTCAGCACAGAAAATCATCAATGATTTTGCAACGGTTGTTAAACCGAAGGTAGTTTTGAGTGATCATGGGACACAATTCATATCGAGGAAGTGGAGATCATTATTGGAAAGAGAGGGGATCAGGGTAACTTATTCGTCAATACGACATCCAGGGTCAAATCCTACTGAGAGAGTTATGCGTGAGTTGGGTCGTTTGTTTAGGACATATTGTGGGCAATCACATTCAGGATGGGCACATCAACTATCAAATATAGAATGCTTATTTAATAGCACACCACATCTTTCTACGGGTTATTCACCATTTGAGATAATACAGGGCTACAATCCTCCAAACCCACTATCAAATATAGTTTCAACATTAGTTCCCTCACCTCGATTAAAAGATTTAGCACAGATTAGGTTAGAAGTCAGAGATAAGCTCATACAAGCAAGTGAATATCGAAAGAAATATTATAAAACGTATAATGACCAATTAAATGTCAATGATTTAGTATTGTTACGCGAGCACCATATTTCAGATGCAGCTCATAATATTGTCGCGAAATTCTGTCCTCTATATTCAGGTCCTTATAAGATAATAGGTAATCCACACCCTAATGTTTATACCCTAGCAGATTTTGATACAGATGAGAGGAAGGGCAATTATAACATAAGTAATCTTAAGCTGTATTATAAAGTAGAGATAGATTAGTAGTATTAGTTGACGGAATAAGGTTTCTGGCTTTGTTTATTTGTTGACAGCAGTGGATGACACGGACCTCTACAACCATAGGCGTGCGAGATTTCATTTGTACCATGGGCTAAGGGGTCGAGGCTTGTACATCTGGATGACAGTGCAGAGTTACGGAGAATCCTACCGAATTAAAGATCGGGTGATGGTGTGTGTTATTATATATTGTTTTAATAGTTTCAAACACTTTAAATGAGTAATAATTGGTTCACGATAGTTATCAATAATGTGTAAAGTCTATTAATAGTTTAATGTTTGTTACAAGATCTAATGTTATCTACAATGTACATAGTTATCATGTTTGTTTGCCACAAGTCACTAAGTAGTTAGAGAGAACAACGCTCCTAGAGGTGCCTGTGTTAACTGTGGGTTTGAGTCACCTAGGTCAATATTTATATTGATCTGCATTAGCCGAAGGAGATCCCACATAATACAACTGATATGGGACCAATTTCTTGGATTATCTGAGTAAATATGAACATTAATTAGATCATAAAAGGTCTACAAATAAGCATTACATTCTTTTTGCATACCTTTTAGGGGGCGTTCTGTAATATTAGATTCACATTTTAAATTTGCCGCTATGAAAATAATAATAATTTTATGGTTAAAATATTTTCGCACGCCTATGGATTGGAATGCGAAAAACTAACGGGATTTTCAAAAAGGCAAGGACAGAGGGACGCATGGTAACCTCAGCCCTTTCTGGTTGAATTAGTACTTGAGTACAGACGTGCTTTTAAGATTTTCAAGTGCTAGTTTTGTTAGCTTGAGTTTTTGATTTTAATAATCAAATAAATTATAAATCAACTGCAATTTTTATGTAAGTAATTTTAAATTGATATTTCTAATTAGTAAATTTAAAGATAGTAGGTTTTTAAATAATTACAATCGTATACACGTGCATTGCGATGACTCATGCATCGACGTTGGTTCACATATATAGGGTGTTTTAAAATTAATGTTGCTTTGTTCATAACTACTTTAAACTTAATTATCTATATTTGCATATAATTATAAATTATATTTTGTATATAAATATTGGTGATGAAATTCAAATAATCTTGGTTATATGTTGGCTTTTGGGAATGTACAGGGTGTGGGATATGTTTTATAATTATTAATTAATTATTGGTGTTGAGATTTTATTGAGGTATTGAAAGATGATTTTAATGGATCGAGAGGGTTGGTGGTTTGTAAATTCAAGGTATGAAAAACAAGATGGCGCCGGTATAGCGTCATTTTGGGGTAGTGTAACGTCACTAGACGAGGGTTGATAATTTATACGTTTTCGAGGTATGAAAAACAAGATGGCGCCGGTATAGCGTCAACTTTTGAGGTAGGGTGACGTCACTAGATAACGAAGTTTGCCCTAGGTTAGCGTTGGTATCACGAACTTCGTTGGTGTGAATGAGTAGTATGTGCGAGCCTGCGGGGATGAACCTAGAAAAATCCGTATTCGAGGCTTGGTCTGCACATGCCTCGCAGGGCGTGATAACTGGCATCCAAAATCGTACACGATAGTTAGTATGAATGTATTTAGTAAACCATTACGTAGTAGAGTGTTCCCCAATCTACCATAAATATGTCCCGAGTGTAGGTTCTGTGGTATTGCACTATCCGAGGGGTAAACTTTGTTGTGTGATGTTGATTGGTTTGAGAAAGGTGATAAATATAACAAATACGAATTTTCGGTTCTATGTATGTATCAAAAGATAATAAATAAATAAATACGACAAAGTCAAAAGACGCATAAAAATGCAATAACAAAGTCAAAAGACATAAAATTACAATACTATAAAGTCAAAAGACATGAAAATATAATACAATTATAATTAAACTATTACTAATAATAAAATATTCTCAAAGAGAATCAAATAAATATCAATCGATAGAAAGGTTTTACCAAGATTATTAAACGATTTACCAGTAAATATATATAAAATGTAATCAAAAGTCATTATCAATTCGTGTTCAAATATGTTCAGTTACTCAAGTATAATTGAGAGGTGGTGCCCATTTAAGTTGGCTTGTTGTTCCAATCCCTGTTTTTTTTTTCTTTTTTTTTTTCTCATAAATAAATATAAATTAATCCCATCTTAGTGTTTTATTGTGTTTATTAAATGAGTGGAGAAATAGGTGGCGTTTAGATGCGATCCGACGATCTGAGGTTGAATCATTGTGTAATTATGTAGATTTACTAACGACATTTTAGCATTACCAAGGTATCGAAGTATAAGTTTGGATAGAAGATTAGTACTGACCTCACGAACTGTGTCTTTCGGTTCTAAAAAGAAGTTTGGTTCTTATCACGGCTTGCGCATTTACAACGTGGAGGTTCATTGACGATCACAGGCTTACGACGAGGTTGTTTGAATTTCTAATAGGTGGAGTTAAATGAGAGCGGGAAATTCAAATTCAAAGGTCGATATTACAAAGTTAAATTTACCTATTTGAAAGTGACGATGACAAAAAAAAATTAAAGAAAATTTTAAAGTTTTTTTGACTCAAGAACAAGTTCCAGATGCACTTTACAATTCAAAATGTCACAACAGCATGCCATGTGGCAATAAGTAGAATATAATAATAATAATGTATAAAATAATTGCTTAATAAAACAATTTTTATCTATAATATTAAGTATACTTTTACTTAATTCTAGTTTTAACTAAACGTATACCAGTTAAAACTAGAATTCACTAAAGAAGTTTGTTAGAATTCAGTTAATTCTAGTTTTAACTGGTATAATTTTAGTTAAAACTAGAATTTACTGAAGGAATTTGTTAGAAATCAGTTAATTCTAGTTTTAACTAAACTTATTTCAGTTAAAACTAGAATTTACTAAGGCGGTTAGTAAAAACTAGAATTTACTAGTTAGATCGGGTTTTAACTGATTTCGGGTTTTAACTGTAACATATATACCAAAATTAGACGTATATCATTAACGTCTCAAGTATCCCAATTGTATACGTCTAATATTCAAATATTTTACGTGTAGTATATAGAGATTATATGATAGACGTATATTAGATATACCAAATTTAGACGTATGTCATCAACGTCTCAAGTATCCCAAATATATTCGTCTAGTACACGAATATTTTACGTATGGTATATAAAGGGTTTATGATAGACGTATATTAGGTATACCAAAATTAGACGTATATCACAAACGTTTCAAGTATCCCAAATATATTCGTCTAATACACAAATATTTTACGTATGGTATATAAAGGGTATATGATAGACGTATATTAGGTATACCAAAATGAGACGTAATACGTCCCATTTTGGTATATCACAAACGTCTCAAGTATCCCAATTATATACGTATAATATTCAAATATTTTACGTGTAGTATATAGAGAGTATATGATATACGTATATTAGGTGTACCAAAATTAGACGTATATCACAAACGTCTCAAGTATCCCAATTGTATACGTCTAATATTCAAATATTTTACGTGTAGTATATAGAGAGTATATGATAGACGTATATTAGATATACCAAATTTAGACGTATGTCATCAACGTCTCAAGTATCCCAAATATATTCGTCTAGTACACGAATATTTTACGTATGATATATAAAGGGTATATGATAGACGTATATTAGGTATACCAAAATTAGACGTACATCACAAACGTCTCAAGTATCCCAAATATATTCGTCTAGTATACGAATATTTTACGTATAGTATATAAAGGGTATATGATATACGTATATAAGATATACCAAAATTATTTAAATATATAAATTATTAACTCGTTGATATTAGATAATATAAAACTTCAAAATATCGAGTTATTATTAAATTAAAAATTGTTAAAAGATTTATTTAGCTTTCAAACGTAATATCGTTCGTCATCAGAATAATATACAAATGTAATGTAATTTAATAATAACTCGATATTTTGAAGTTTTATATTATCTTATACCAAAATTAGACGTAGACCAAAAATATCCCAAATATCCCAAAAATATACGTCTATTATACGAAGGGGTGTTACTTGGGCTATGATAGAATAAAGAGGAGAGCATTGTACCAAGCTATGAGGGAGATCGATATACCCGAAAAACTTATAGGTTTGACAAAGAAGACTTTAGAGGAAGCCAAAAGCAAAGTATATGTAAATAATGACACTTCAACAGAATTCCAAGTCACAAATGGTTTGAGACAGGGCGACCCACTTTCTGCCTTGTTGTTTAATATAGCCTTGGAAGTGGCAATAAGAAGAACTAAAGTATCGCAAACTGAAACAATTTACAACAACAAATAATAGCATACGCAGACGATATTGCCGTGTTGGCCAAAACAAAAGCGAGTCTGATAAAAGTAGTGTAGGCCATAGCTAGAGAAGCACGCAAGCTCGGACTAATAATTAATCAAGGCAAAACAAAATATATGAGACTAGAGAACAACACAGAGGGGCAAGAGGAAGACCACCTGGAGATGATAACCAAAGAAGAAGAACATCTTAAGTTCGAGAAAGTGTCAACCATAACATATCTTGGTGTGCAATTGACAGAGAAATGCGCAGAAAGCTCAGAGATAAAAGCAAGAATAGCTAGGCATCGAAAAGTACAGCGGCGATGAGACATATTTTATCATCGAGAAATGTATCCAGAAAGACCAAGATAGCATGTACAAAACAATTATCAGACCAACAATTTTATATGGCTCCGAGATATGGACACTTAACAACACCGATCAGAAGAGATTACAGGCATGGGAGCGAAAGGTTCTAAGAAAGATATTTGGGGGAATCAACACTGGTAAGGGGTGGAGAAGAAGAAAAAACGAAGAACTGAGAGAACTTTATGGAGAACCCGACATAGTCGCAGTGGTGAGAGCAAATAGATTGAGATGGATGGAGCATATTGAAAGAATGGACAAGGACAGAATGCCAAAAATGATCCTCAAAAGGCAGCCGATTGGCACAAGAAGAGTCGGAAGGCCAAAGGCTAGATGAAGGGCGGCAGTAGAAAACGACCTGAGAGAGTTGGAAGTGGGAGAAGAAGGCAAAGAACAGGAAAGAATGGAAAAAGATCGTCAACTCAGCCCTGGGTCTTCAAGGCCCGTAGCGCTTGTTTATATAAGTAGAGTTCTATCACTTTCTTTTGATTTTGTTGCTACTTCCATAAAAAATGGTTTGACTATTATACACTTCGGCGCTAATTTGCAAATTTTGTGGTGGTTCGGTACGTGGCTTGATACAGTCTATCGTATTTGATAACACATTACGTGATTCATCGAAAGGTATGTTGAGACAAGATGTTATAAATAATATTATATACTTTTTTGTCGATGTTAGCAAATGCATTTTTATACAGTGCACATGTAAGATTTAAATTTAAAATAATTTCGCATTTTTAGTTTTGTTTAAAAATTTTCTTTGCTAATTTTTTTATTCATACATAAATTATCTAATTAACTGCCGAATTTAGTTTTCAAAATCTCTAATAAAGTGCATAATTAACCTTCGCATGGTACACTGGGGTCCGTGAGACGCCACGACATTTTAAAAAGCCTATAAAATGTTCTAATTTTTCTTTTTGCAAATAGACACCTTTGTAATTTAGCTGCATAACCCTCTCAACATTTTACACAATATAGTACTGTTAATTGTGGTATTGGGGTCTGTAGGACCCTATCCTAATTTTATCCAAAATTTGCAATGTATGTACGTCTAATGTAGTAAACTGGTTAACATTTATACTACCTAATCAACTCCTTTGAAAAAAAAACGCCAAAAAACCATGGGCGTCCATAGGATCATTTACAAGGGGAAGCAAGATTAAAAAAAAATTATTATAAATTAATTGCAATTATTTAAAATCAAAGTTTTTAGAACATTTTAAGAACTTGCGCTGGTGAAATATTAAATGTCTAACAAAAATTTAAGCAGGCAAGACCCAGAGGAAACCTGTTCCCTTTGCCTCCCGTCAATAGATGCCCATGATTCATACCCTCGTTGGTCTATGCCAGCGGTGGCGAACCTATGGCACGCGTGCCAGAGGTGGCACGTACGAAAATTTTAATGGTACGTTAACAATTTACACATGATATCATTTTAAACGTGCTACAAATTAAGTAACGTGAAATAATATCAATAGTCGAATACATTCAGCTGTGTAAAAACGGCTAAGCAAAAGCAATAGAGAGCGAGAAAGTTCCTTTCCTCCCACGATAAAAGTTTATGACAAATGATCACTTAAAAAAAGTTTACTTCTTTAACGCTAAAAGGCGCTACCGTCAAGATTTCTTGCTAATTCTCAAATAAAGGAGCGAGAAAGTTTGACGTTAGCGGCTGGAACGTTAAAAAAGTAAACTTCTTTTATTAAATTTATTAATTATAAAAGACGCTAATGTCAGCTTTCTTGCTCCCTTTGTTGAAAAGTAAGGCGATATCTGATTTTAAAAATCTTTACTGGCCACAATGATAAAAAACTGTACAAAAAGCAATTAGAAAAATGAAATACCCCCCAACTGCAAGTAAAAAAATGTTTTCTCAAGAATGATCGTCATTTTTATCATCTTTGACAATTTAGAAAATTCATCTCATTAATTCCATGAGGGAATACCCTCCTAGACTCCCCGGTTTCAAGCTCATTTTTTCACATTCTAGAAGATCTAGCAAAGACCTCCTATAATTTAAAATGACTGGAGTGAAACCGGGGGGTCTGGGGGGTATCGAATACCCTCCAGCTATAAATAAGGAAGAGATATTCACTAAAGAATTAAATTGGCTTCTTTATCAATTTTGAAAAGTTACCTTGTTAGTTCCTTGTGCTGGGGGGTATTCCATACTCCCCAGACCCCCCGGTTCTACACCAATTTATTCACATTTTAGAATAGATTTGTTTTGGTTTAATTATACTTTTAATATTGTATAAATAAATAGTATTTAAAAAAAATTTTTTTAACGGTGATGTGGAGTAATGTTATTCAAAGTACACTGCTTACCATAAACGCTTGTTACGGCCCTGAAAGGAAGAGTAAGTACAGTTTTTTTTGAAAATCGTATTGTACATTTTTAAACGATTCAAGTAGATTTTTTAAATTCGTAGTTTTCAGTTTTTTTTTAAATTTTTCAAAAATACAATTCTGAAATAAAATTTTTTTAAATTCTTCTTCTATTAAAAAGTGTCCGGCACGGGAGCAACTTGTACTGTTTGTAAATTTTTGGCACTCGTACATAAAAAGGTTCGCCACCGTTGGTCTATGCTATGTCTAGTATGGGTACTATATCAGCAGCTACAAAAGGGATAAATTACGTCAAAGTAGTACATGAATAAAGTTAATATAAAATTCAAATTTTTTCTTGTAATCTGATAATGATAATGCACTGATGTCTTGAACAAATAAGAACTGTACTGATAACAAAAGTTTTTAAATGATTTTAAAAATAATTAAATAGATAGTATAGATAAAACAAAATTATTTTGGCAGAAGCTTACAATTTTGCAATTAAAATTAATTTTGAAGCAAAAATGTTTCTAAATGGCGAAGAATAGTTACTATATTTGTTTAAAAATGTTTGAAAAGAGAAATAAGATGAACTTAATTAAAGTGATCAATTTTCTAAATAGGTGAATAAGCAGGCTAACTATTGGTGTACAAAATTCATAACCCCGCGCTTTTATATTGATGTTTTCACGAAGCTTTGTTTGCTTTTATTAAAATTATTTTCTACTTTTTAGTGCACTTTTGTAATTTTAAATAAAAGGTTTTTTTTAAAAATTTTTAATTTTTTATTTTCTAATTTTTTAGTCATATCTTTTCAAATACAGTTTATGTATTTTAACTAATATAGGTTCATCCTAGCAGATTTCTTTATTTATGTGTTTTAGATGTTTGATACTTCACCCTGTATAAATCATTACGACGAAAAACTTTATCCTGAATGCGGTCCTTAAAAATGAGATTTAAAATTCTAAGTTACTTTCCACCCTGTATGATAAAATTGTCCAATGCGCATCGACGCATGCGCTTAATGGTTTTCAGTTTTTTCCCGATTTTTCGCTTATTTTTCAGAATTTTAAAAAACAAAATTAAAATATGAAAATGCTCTGCAGGTGAAAGCTGTGGACCAAATTTCAGATCTCTAGGACGTCGGGAAGTTGCTTAAAAATGGCCTCAAAGCGGTCGACCCACACGGACGACGGACGATGGACGACGGACGACGGACAACGGTCTTCCCAAGTTAAAAAAAAAAAGCTTTTAAAAAATAATTATCTTTTGCGTAAATGTATTTATACAGTATCAAAGTCGAGTTGCATCTCTTGTCAAACCCTATAAAATAGCATGATAATTGATGATTAATAGTTTTACCTCTCCTCACTACGTATCGCTACTTTACAAATGAATCTTCACAACCCACGCCCGTGAGGGCAGTGGCGGATTAAGCACTTGAGAGGCCCCAAGCGCAATTCAATTTTGAGGCCCCCTTCAAATATTTTCATTCTACGTGCCCGTTTTTTACTTTAGTATGCAGTGGCGGATTTAGCTATTGGTGACGTACAAGTCGAAGTTCCCCCCCCTTAAATTTTTTTGTTTGTTTCAAAATATTTATTTCTAATCACACATAATACAGCAAAAAATAAAACAAATAATAATATTTCTTTAAATCAAATAAAAGGTCTGTTTGATACCACAGTTTTAGTGCTACATTAACTACACTACTACAAATTGATTGGTGTAAAAAGTGGGTTGGTAATTGTACCACCAATCAATTTGTAGTAGTGTTGTTAGTGTAGCACTAGAACTGTGGTACCAAACAGACCTAAATGTTTAAATCATAAATCCGTCTCAAAAGCGAGAGACTGGTTATTTATAGGTGGGTAAGCAGGTTCACTTTTGGTGTACGAAATTCATAGTCCCACGCTTTTATATTGATGTTTTCAAGAAGCTTTGTTTTTTTTTACTTTTTAATGCATCTTTATAATTTTAAATAAAAGGTTTTTTTAAAAAATTTTAATTATCATTAAATTTTTTAGTTCTTTATTTAAACTAGCATAGCTTAATTCTACCAGAATTTTCTAATTATGTGTTTGGAATACGATTGGAAATCTATGTTACTTTTTACCCTGTATGATAAAACTGTTCAATGCGCAGCGACGCATGCACTTTATGATTTTTAGTTTTTTTCGATTTTTTGATTATTTTTTGGAATTTTAGGTAAACAAAATTAAAATATGAAAATGTTTTGCAAGTAAAAGCTGTGTACCAAATCTCAGATCTTTAGGACGTCGAAAACTTTGTTAAAAATGCCCTAAAAAAAGTCCATCTCACACGGACGACGGACAATGCTCACATCAAGTTAAATAAAAGCTTTAAAAAATAAAATCACATATATTTTGGCATTAAAATTATATATCATTTGTGCGCGTCAGTGGCATTAATGTTTTTCACGAAAATCTTAAAAACTCTGTGTACATACGAAAATAAAACTTGCGCAAACCAAACACAAACGTTCAAGACTATTTTGAATCAGGAATTCGAAATTTTAAAGAAATTTTGTATTACCAGGTGTTACTCAAAAACTATTTGGATACAAAAAAAAATAATGTTTGCACAAACAGGTACAAACGATTTACATCCCTATTCGGTAACTTTTCGTTATCGTTATGAAATCGTTAAAAGCCGTAAAGTTTAGTTTACACTCAGAATTGCATTAAATAGTATGTAGAAACCAAACTTTACGGTTCTTAACGATTTCATAACGATGACGAACGATAACGAAAAGTTACAGAATAGGGGGGTTAGACTACTTTGGATATAAAATTAGAAATGGTGGGGGGGGGGGGGAAGGACATAAACCTACATTTTTCTCTCCTTTTGGAATTTTACGTGTCTCACATCCACTCTAAAACTAACAATAATAATATTATTTTTTCTCTCTATTTTTTTCTTCTAATTTTTGCTACCAGTAGCGTACTTACATACTTTATAGCAGGGCCGTATATAAGAGGTGGTTTTAGGGGTTTAACCCCTCATGGCATAGCAAAGAAGTAAAAAAAAGATCTAAAAACGGTTTTTTCGGTAAAACCCTTCCCATAACATAAAAAAAAATTTTTAAGTGAAACCCTTCCCATGGCTTATGTCTAGCTGCGGCCCTGCTTTATAGTAAATAACGCATCTAACGCAATAACGCAAAAAGGTGGAATTACCAATATAAAAAAATTACAAACTGACAGAATTAAAATTAAAATATTTAGCAGAGCCGCCACAACATCGTAAAATAATTTACTGTAAATAATATTATAAAAAAAGTTTTAAATTTGAAATTTTAATAAATTTCTAAAATTAGTAAGCAAAGTGGTATTTTCATAAAACCAGTTATATCTGACGATATCAGTTGCACAAGTAGAATCGTGAATGAGATTGAAACATGTAATCCGGTAAAGTATTTTTTTAATTTCACAATATTTTTTGTTAATTATTCTAATGAACGTTGAATCCTGAAGACGGTCCTGAATGTGGCTATTGTTGTGATAACATTTTTGTAAAGAAGTATACAATTTAATATCTACCTGTAGATTATTATTTAAGACCTATTCTCCATTATAAATTTTTGATAGATCAATTATATTGTTACTTTTATTTCTCCTTGTCTAACCACTTTGGTTTTCCAATACACCCTGGCAATTACACGAGGTTTTATCACTTATAACCGTTAGATGACTTGGGTAACAATAGACCCTTACTTACAGTACCTTTCCAAGAATAGGTACTTAACAAAGGAATAATCTTTAATAACTTAATAAGCAGAACAACAAAAGATTGAACTATGCAATTATATGTCAATTTAAAAATGTTTTGTATTTCATTAAGTACTTAAAATTTTTGAAAAAAATGATACAAAAAAATATGTTTTGTTTTAAATAAACAAATTTTGAGGCCCCTCTAAATTTGGAGGCCCCAAGCGCGCGCTTCATGCGCCTGTGCGTTAATCCGCCACTGCGTGAGGGCACCCTTAATTCTTAATTTAAGCGATGCTGTTTTGATCTAAACAGTTGCACCTAATATATATAGATTGGTAATATATTTAAGTGTCGCCCACTGCCAAACACAGCACCTAATTAGTGCGTCACTAATTTGATGGTGCATCGAGTGATCTTCCAGGGATCATAATTTTTATTGATAACTCGATGCCAAAATTCAAAAACTGATTATGAACGATCAGATTCCATGATTTTTTCAAAATAAAATCAAATCAAAAAGAACTCTATTGAATGAATATTAAGGGTACATAACAAAAATTTGACTGCAATTTTCTAACTTTTTGCTCAGCTTTTTTAATTCTTTCTTTCATAAGAACCTTCTCCTGACAATAATAAACACAACAAAAAAAGAATTAGCAAAATCGGTCCAGCCGTTCACGCGTGATGCGATGACCAAGGGAAATAGGGATTCATTTATATATATGTTACAATTAAAACCCGATCTAACTAGTAAATTCTAGTTTTAACTAACCGCCTTAGTAAATTCTAGTTTTAACTGAAATAAGTTTAGTTTTAACTGAAATAAGTTTAGTTAAAACTAGAATTAACTAATTTCTAACAAATTTCTTTAGTAAATTCTAGTTAAACTTATACCAGTTAAAACTAGAATTAAAGTAAAAATTGTCTTATTAAGCAATTATTTTATACATTACTAGCTGACCCGGCGAACTTCGTTTCGCCTGAGAATCGATAAATGTGTTAACTTTCTAGCCGAATGAAAAACACCCAAATTTAGATCAAAATTTTTAGTAACCAATAAAAGGAGCGTATTAGTAGCAATCAGACGTTTTTCATTGGTTAGTAGGATAGGATAGGTCAGTAAGAATGTGGCACTCCCCCCCTCTCTTAGTGGGGGGCGCCTATGCAAGGTTTCCCCACTCAAACACAAAAAAAAAGTTGTCCACCCATTTGTGACGAAAACTACGTATGTGTGCATATATATTATTAAGTATATATATTTTTGCGCACAGTACACATAAATTTGCTCCGAGCAACATGGGCGAATGTTATTTGCTCCGAGCAACATGCGGGTCAGGTAGTACATGTATAAATGGTTTTTCATTGGTTAGTTACCATGTACTACATGAAAATTTTGTGTAAAATCCAATGAATGGATTGTTTTTAATAATTATAACTTATAACATTATTAAGACTTTTCGGGTAGGGGGAGGGGGGGGGGCAAAGTTTTATTGAACTGAGTTCCAAAGACTACCATAATATCTACGCTAACGTGTTCTGCGGTTTTTTTTGTAAATTTGTAGGAATAAAATAAAAAGTATATAAAAACACTCTGCGCATATATTGTCAGTTTTTAATTATTATTACATTATTAAGACTTTTTTTTTGGGGGGGGGGAGTCTTTGATTGAACCGAGTTCCAAAGAGTACCATAGTAAAATTTTTGTAAATTTTTAGGAATAAAAAGTATATAGAAACATCCTGCGGATATATTGCCAATGAATGGATAGTTTTTAATTATTATTACTTTTTTGACTTTTTAGGGGGGGGGGGGGCTTTTATTGAACTGAGTTCCAAAGATTTACCATTGCACCGAAATTTTATTCTGCAAATTACTTAACTTCAGCATTCACTTAATTTTTCACATACCCAATTAAATATAGAATAATTAAATGTCGAAGAGTATCATAATATCGCAAAAGTGTTCTGTGTTTTTTTTTGTAAATTTGTAGGAATAAAATAAAAAGTATATAAAAACATTCTGCGGATATATTGTCAATGAATGGATAGTTTTTAATTATTATTACTTTTTTGACTTTTTTGGGGGGGGGGGACTTTTATTGAACTGAGTTCCAAAGAGTACCATAGTAATATGTACGCTAAAGTTTTCTGCGCCGATTTACTATTGTACCGAAATGGGCATATGCCGAACTGTACTCGCACCGAATTGGGTCTGCGTCAAACTGTATTTGCACCAAAAAAATTTTGCCGAAGTATGCTCTCGCCGAAGCGACCCATGTGTTGCCCCTGCTTAACACATTCCGGGGACATATTCTCGATGCCAACAATTCAAAAACTGATCGAAGGTTTGTCTCGCGCCGCGGCGCGATGTGCTTACCTTGGGCCCCTTCTACAATAACAGAGCCTCAGTCGCGCCGTTGCTACAGCGTTTTTATTAATATAAAAAAAAAAATTTTTTTTACAATTTACAAACAACAATCTAATAGGCGCTGAAAAAAAAATTTAAAAGCACATGCTGAAAAAGAAGAAGATTAATTGGACAGGACAATGACGAATATTTGTAACTTCCCCGGGGCAGCGTGAACACTCCTCACTGGAACACGCCGTCCTCGGAGTCAGAGTCTGAATACGTGACGTCTGGTATTGGGTTGCTTTGTTGGGGTGATCTAGGGTGGGGAGGCAATACAACTGTTTTAGGGATAATTATATCCTTGGGCCTAGGCGTCCTAGGGTAGTCGTTAGTGTCGTAACGACCCAGGGCTTGGATGAGTGGATTGTGGCAGTCGGAGCTTTTCAAGTACAGTTTAGATGTTAGGGCTTTTATGAAAAAATCCAGTTGTCTATTAGTGACAAACCATGGGGCGTCTATGGCTTGTCTTACGCAGACGTTTTGCATGGTTTCCAATCTTTTCATTTGATTAAAAGATGCGAACCCCCATGCCGGGACCGCGTACGTAAGGACCGGGCGGATGACCGCCTTGTAGATCCTGATCCGATCTTTGTGGCGCAGGCAGCTATTTCTACCTATCAGTGAAGCAAGGGAGCCCTTAAGGGCTTTAGCTTGGGATACACAGTTCGCAATGTGTTTGGACCAGCTTAGTCTTGGGTCGAGGGTGACCCCGAGATATTTGACGGAGTCTTTCCAAGGAATTACTTCGCCAAACATCTCGATTTTGTCGGGGGGGTGTCGTTTTCTATCGAACATGATAGCTTCGCTCTTCCCCGGGTTTACTACAAGTCTCCACTTGTAGAACCAGGGTTGAAGAAGCTTCAGCGTATCACGAACGATAGTAACGTTCCTCTTACGTCTCGGGTGAGTTGTAACGATTGCAGTGTCGTCAGCGAAAATACCCATCGTTACGTTTTGGGGAATGGGAATGTCGTGGGTATATATGTTGAAGAGCGCGGAGGATAAGATAGATCCTTGGGGCACCCCCGCGTGTATAGGTCTAATCGTGGAGAATTGGGCATTAATTTTGACACGGAAGGTTCTGGCACACAGGTAGGATGTGATAAGCCTCACTAGGCTTGGATTAACTCTAGCCATGTAAAGCCAAACTTTGTCAAAAGGTTTGGTTATGTCCAGCAGGACAGCCAAAGCTTTATGGCCTCTGGAAAAACCTTCCGTAATCTTTTCTGTTATTCTAAGAATTTGATGGGTGGTCGAGTGACCCTGGCGAAAGCCAAACTGTTCGTCGGGGAAGATGCCGAGCCTTTCCATCTCGTCAAGAAGGCGGAAGAGTATGATTTTCTCCGCTATCTTGGCGATGGAGGAGAGGAGGGATATCGGTCTGTAGTTGAGGGGATTGGACGAGCATTTTCCCGGCTTAGGAATGAGGATGACATCTGCCAACTTCCACCTGCCGGGAAAATGCTTCAGTCTAAGTATGGCATTGATAATTGCAGTTAGCGCTGATATGGCCTTTTTAGGAAGGTTTTTCAGCGCTAAGTTGGGAATTTGATCAGGGCCGGGGGCTTTCGTGGGGGAAATAAATTTTATGGCACTCTTTATTTCAAAATAAGAGGCGGGAGGGATGGGGTCGGGGTCGGCTTGCATTAATCTGTCTCGAACCGTTTTGTTAATCTTATCGATATGTTTTAGAAGTTCACGGTCGGACGTATCTACCTTGTTCGGGGAAAACTGTTCCTGAAGAATATCGGCGAACAGTTCGGCCTTGTCCAGGGGAAAGTAAGCGAGGGAGTTATCTGATTTTTTGAGGGGGGGAATAGAGGAGCGAACGCCCTTAAGGGATTTCACCATGCTCCAAGCTGATCGGTTTTGGAAGGACAAGTTTTCGATCTTGTCCGCCCATTTGTCGCTTTTGTACTTCGCGAGTTCGGATGTTAGTTGCGTCCAAAGCTCGGAAGCACGCCTGATGTCGTCGGAATGCCAAGTGCGTTTCGCCACCTTGTGGGCGCGCCGCTTAGCGTGGATAAGGTCCAGTAAATATTTAGGGACTGCAGGGCGGGAATAGGGAGTGGAGGTTGTCTTTGTTGCGAAACTGATAGAATTGTTGATGGCTTGCTCAAAGCTAACAACGTAGTTTTCCAGTTCCGCAACAGTATTGATGATGGGGATTTTGCCCAGGTTCAAGCGGAGGTGGTCCTGGAAAGCGGGCCAGTCCGTCTTGCTATGGGTCTTGTCGGAGAGCGGAGCACCGTGGGTGGGGACACCCAGGGTGAGAAGAACGGGGTAATGATCCGAAAGTAGGTGTTCACCTACTTCCAGTTGGTGCTGGAGGAGGAAGTTTTTAAAGATGACTATGTCGAGCACATCTGAAGAATGGTGACTGCTAGAATAATGGGTAGGGTCCGGTGGGGCGTCTATCGTGAAAGGGAATTGTTCTGCAAGAAGTTTGAGTTTGCGTCCTATTGCATTAGTGGCTCTCGAATTCCAGGCGGAGTGTTTGCAGTTTAGGTCACCGGCAATGACGTGCGGGGTGTCTCCGCTGCTTTGAAGAAGCTCGGAGACGTCTTTGGTGCAATCAACGTCGGGCCTGTTGTATGCTGCTGAAATGTGTATCAGACCGTGATTGGCTAGAGGAACGCCAATCGTAGTTGATTCCATATCTGCAGCAATGGTCGGAATACGATGGTGGGGTATTGTCTTTTTGACATAAATGGCTGTACCGCCTTTTCTGGCATTGGTACGATCGTCGCGGTAAAGATCGTAGTTGGGGATATTAGCTCGGGTAGCCTTTTTGAAAAACGTCTCCGTCACCAGTAGAAGATCGAGGTCATGGTCGGCAGCAAAAATCTGCAGAAGGGAACGTTTCTCATTGGTCAGTCTATTGGCGTTCCAATAAACGGTTTTTAGGGCTGCGGGAATTTTAGTCGTCATGAAATCTTATGAGCGATAGCGTGGGCTGAAGGACAGGAAAAATGTTAAACGACTCTGACGAACTGTTCGAGGGTTTCCTGGATCACCTCGGAAGACATTCCGAACCTGATGAGTTCTAGGGTGACCCTAACTATTTCGCGTTTGGACGCGGTGAATTTACCGCTATCGTCTGCAGGAGGGATGTTGGAGGGCTTGTCTTTTTTGGAAGCCTCGGATGGTTTCTGAGAGGAAACTGATTGGGTGGGCCTTGATCGAGCCTCCAGGACGTTTTGGGAGGGAGCTGGTTGTGTAAGGTTTGGCCGGGCCACCTGAACGTAAGAACGTTCATTGGTCACCGGCCTGTACGAGTGTCTCGGTTGGCTGTTGAAGGGAGTTTGTCGAGGGGGAGCTTGCTTGAAAAAGATCTCTTTTGCGGCTACTTTTTTTGAAGAAATTAGCTCATGTTGTTCAGTCGATGCTTGAGATGAAGACGTTGTGGATCAGTCTGCGGTTGAGAAGAAGACTTACTAGGTTACAGATCAAATATTACATTAAATAAACAGTAATCTAGACATCACCAATCTTACTGTCCGACCGGAACGGCTTTTTACGCTTCGGCATATACATAATGTTTTATGCAACATTGCTGTGTTAAGGGTAGTTCACACTACATGATTTATCATATGACTTAGTCATAAGAAAAGTCATGGCTAAAATCATACCATCACAACAGCCAATCATAAAAGCCATAACTTCTATAATATCAAAAATCATATAGTGTGAACGTAAAAAAATTCCTCATATGAGAAGTCATGTGACAAGTCATATGATAAATCATGTAGTGTGAACCACCCTTTATTATATACATCAAAATCCGACAATAATAGCCACAATTTTGGTTTAGAAAGAATTTTCCTCGAAATTCGGATTTCTTTTAAAACAAATTTTACCCAAAATATAAGTACTATTCCATTCTATTATACTTTTAGAAATTCATCATATTGCAATTTTTCTGTCTAAATTCCGAACCTCAGTAAAACAAATTAAAAATATTTCTTTCGACAAACATAATTGGATGGTGACATAGCATTTTAATTTGCGTATCTTTTGGTATAATGCATAATTTAAAAGAGCTCAACTTGTATATAAAATTAATTTATTATCATTAAAATATTTTATAGAAAATTTGTTAGTATATTGTTTCAGTTTTTTCCATAATGGTTGTCTGTTCTATACCTACCTATCAAATTGTTCTTTTAAATTAATTCACAAATTATTACAATGCAATAAATTATGAAGGTACAAATAAATGAATCTTGTAAATTATTGCATAATAGATTAACAAAATGAAAATGTATTTTTATTTGATTGTGAGTTACATACACATGAGAGCAGGTGATAACATCAACAATAACAGCAACAACAATTTAGCAACAACAACATTAACTATAGATAATTACATAATCTTGCATTTTAAATAACTTTATGAACATTTACATGTTCGGTCTTCAATAATTAATGTTGTCGACAAAGTTTAGTTACCCATACTTAAGTATATCGGTATAGTCCAGGCGGTAGTGAATTTTGAGCGTCAAATGGAAACAAATAATTTTTTTTTATGGGCCCGGAAAAACATAAAAAATGTGTCTACGCCCGAATTCGACAACTAACTATAATTTTAGAAATTAGGTACAAAAATAGTTAAATGGGTGTATACAATATTGTAAAAAAATGACATTATCTATTACAAAAGTTCTTATATAATATTGTCCTCACACCAATACTTTCTGAGCAATATCGAGATTGATCAAACTAACCAAAAACTAACAATTTTCTAATTTTTTTGACATTCTGAAAAAATCAAGCTTCAAGAACTCAATGACAAATCAATCAAGAATTATGCCTTGGAAAGGCATACGTCAGAAGCAGGTGATGAATACACCATAACATCCTTGGTTTAGTTTACCGGATTATAGAAATTTTTGGTGAAACGTAGACAACAAGAAAATTATTTCTTTTTTTTCTTCTGTTTTTGCCTGGCCTTCAAATTATTCAGTAGAAGAAAATTATTTGATTTGCATAATTTATTGTCCAAAATACTGCAATATAATTAATTTAATTTAAATGTAAACAAAATGGAAGTTATTGGCGCGATATATCAATGTGAAGAAAATACACAATAAAGTAGTAAAAAATCAATTCATGTAGGTATGATTTATCTGTAGTGAAATCAGTAAATACAGATAAAAATTAAACAAAAACTTAACTAATCGTTAAAATATTAAAATTTATTTGATTAAAATTGTAATATTTTAGCGTTTAGTTAAGTTTTTATTTAATTTATATTTTACAATACATAATACTAATATCACACCTTACCCTTGAAATTTATTTTTTAAGATTTTATTCAACCTACATATAAAGCTTTATGTCTCGGAAATTTTTAGTACCTAGTAAATTTTTTTTATATATTTTATTATTTAAATACCTTGGAAAATTTTTGTATTCTATACTATATATTTAAAAATTATTCACCAAGGTTTCTGAAGATTATAAAATTGAAATTTGCTTTATCTTTTTATTGATTGTATTACGAACATGACGAAATGTATGACTTTTACAAGTTTTTTCACAAAATCACATTAATATAAAATTCGGTTTATTTATTTAATGCTATGATTTAATATTTTACAGAGAATTAGGGAATTCTCCTTATCCTAAAAGTTATTTATCATTCATATGTAAGGGCCAATTTCATAATAAAAGTTAACATGGCATTAAAATTTAAAAGGAGACTTAAGATAAAAATGAATTTCATAAACAATTTTAACTACCTGTTAATCTTTAACAGACTTTTAACTTAAGTTAAGTGATTTACACGATTTTCATGTGTTTGGAGTTTAACTGCAACAAAATATTATATGGATTGTAACAATATCGAAATGACTGGATTTAACGAGTTTCCGAATTCCGTGTAAAAAATTGCGAAAATTGATTAGTGCAAAATAACCAACCCACTTTTAAAAAATACATCATTTTTTAAAATAAAAATTTATCAAAAATTAACTAAATAAAAGATTGCTATTTATTATCATGTTTTTATATTTATGATAATTTATATCATAACTTGAAAACGTGAAGATTAATTTACAACTTCTTATTTGTAATCATGGGTAAGCATTCCAAAATCTTGATTAATATAGAAATACCAATGCTTTCAGACAGTACATTTAATTTTTGGAGATTTTCATACGTTATTATTATTATTATTTCTGAACGGGTGTGGTTTGTAGTAATTACTCCCACTTACAATGGGCTCCTGGCCCATTGTACCCCGCTTTCTTGGTTTTACTCTAACAAGTTCAAGTCCTCAACAAAGTTGAGTACACTATTGATGGGTGAATTTCTTATCTCTTCGTTAGTCGGATAGCGAGTCCCTAGGTGTTCATGCCTCACGGTGGCGAGAGCTGGACATACACATGGCAGATGGTATGGAGTTTCTTCCTCCTCCCCACACATTCTACATGTAGGATCTTCGACGACCCCGATATTGTTGAGGTGTTTATTTAAGCAGCAGTGTCCTGTGTACAGTATTAATGTTTTCCTCAGCCGAGTTCTACTCAGTTGGATAATTTCTTTAATCATTTTGTCCCCGAAGAGTTCCCGAATGAACATCCGCGATTGCCTCAGTCCCGGAAGGTTCCTCCAGTACACAAGATGATTCTCTCTTAGTAGTTCTTTGATAGTCCTTTTTGCGGTTTTATATGCAATCCCGCAAGTTGGTTCTGGACCTACTAATTTATTACATGCAGCCTCCCTTACTAGGGAGTCAGCTTTTTTGTTACTACTGATACCAATGTGTCCCGGAACCCACATCAGTGTTAGCCTGTTGCTTTGTGCCAGTCCCACCAATGTGTCAAAGCAGTTTTCATACGTTAATAGAATCGGTATTATTATGCTCGTTCTTTTTTGAAGCCCAAATTTTTGCAACTTTGACCTGGGCACTAATTATTACTACTCATGTACAAAGATATCTACCAATTTTCATACTTTTCAGAGTTTGATAGCTTTTCTCTTTTGATGTAATTCTATTTAAATTAAATTAATCTTCGATTAACATTATTTATACCATTTCTTAAAAGTATCAATTTTTTAAGCTGTATTTTTATTGGTGAGACGAACGAGCATAGCGATTAAGCGCACAGACTGCTAATATGTACAACGAACCTGATCCGACTCCGAGCAAAGTAATAATCTTATTCTGACCGTCTCCACTCGAACAGCAACGGCAAACCACCGAGGTGTAATTTGCCAAGAGAACATTTAAAATATGTCACTAGGACGAATGAATCTGTGAGAGAGATTTCTATTAGGGGTCTTTTTCAATATTCTCAATTATTTTATACTCTTGAGCTCCAAAGTTCTTTTATTTCAAACATTTTTTTTTCTGTCGGATCGGATTTAGTCACAACCCGCTCAATCTTTCTTAGTATTTTCAATTTTTCAGTTACTCGATTTTAGTATTTTGTTTTTTAAGATTGTTGAATAAACCTAATGTGAAATCAAACAATAGTCGAAACAATTCAAACTATTTTTGATAAAATTAATTCATTAGCGGTACACTAAATCCTAAAAAATCCTTGGTCAAAATGACCAAGATTTTTTTTACACCGTCAGAATCTGACTTGTTTGGCTCTTTTGTATGGACATCAACGACTGATAATGTAACATTTTATAAATGGTAAGTTACAAAAGTATCTTTCCATCATAACATCATTCGTTAATTCTTATGTTATTCTTTCTTTCTCTATTACATTTTTTAAAATAAAAATTATAATAATCTAACTTTTACGTACCCCCAGAAGTGCAAACAATAATTATTTAAAGAAAAATAAACTATAGGATGAATTTAATTTATAAGTCAAATAAAATTCGCAGCGTTAAAAATAAATTAATTAGTAATAATTATTAAAAATTTTAATATTTATTACTTATATTTATTAAAAACATTCTTTACTTTTCTTCAATATTTAAATGTTCTCAAATATTTAATTCATATATTAATTGATAAATAATGTTGTTACATTAATATTGTTCTTTGTAGCAAAGATGATATTTGAGGAAGACTTAAATATTGTTCAAATATCGCTTAAAAATTTGTTTCGCTTCAAGACACAATGCACATGTAATGGTGCGGCGACGCCGATGTAAAATATTTCAACAGCAAGTTTATGTAATTTTCTAATTGTAATAAAAATATTTATTATAAGGCCATTTTATTTGCCACAACTTTCAGCTTTACCTTTTTTTGATTTTCTGTTCCAAGTGATTTACACTCAGGTAAGCAAAGTAATAATTGCGGCAAATATAAATTGGCTAAAATAAAAAGCAAACAGACTGCAAACTATTCCATAAACAAGTCTGCTGCCATTTATTTAATAAAAAATTTACCTGCTTCTATTTTAGCAGTCATAATAATTATTAGTACTTATATTAATATATTGACACTAGATAACAAATTGCACCACAATCATAAGAGTTCGTATATTCTGTAAACTACGAGTTGGTAGTATTAGGTTTGCACAAGTTTTTGGTGTTGATTCCTATGGGGTTGAAAATGCATCACAGAACAGTTTCCATTTCTGCTATTTCAGTTGGAGAACTATAAAAGAACAAAATTATCTATTAGTAAAAATACGGAAAAAAGTAAATAATTATGATTATGATTAAGATTAACAAAATCATAGTTTGCTAAATTTCACTAAAATAAAATTAAACCATGTTAGAACACAGGTGAACATTTTCAATATTGACAACGTTTGGCAAAATTGACAATGGCTAGCTATTCGACTAGATAACGCAGAATTTCAGTTCTAAATTATTCATTTGAATATTTGTAAGAAATATTATCTTATTGTTTTCGTCCATTCTATAAATTAATAAAATATTTTATTTTTTGTCTTTTTTTTTAGACAATTAAATTAACTACATATTCGGTGCAATTTTCTAAAAAAGTTGTTATCGCAGTTGTTACTGAACAACTGAAAAATAGGTCTGACACAGTGTAATTATAACAACTAACCGTCACTTAACAACTAAATTCAGTTGTTATCAATAACAACTTTTCTTAGAAAATTGCACCGAATATTCTTTTAAATTCAAGTCAACGTTTAGCAAAACTTTATTGTATACGCTTTATCAAGAGTAATGGTGCTATTCTGATACATATAGTAGCTAATGTTTAAAAGTGATGGAACGAAATATTACAATTTTACAATGATATCCAAATAATAAAAACATAATTACAAAGTTTTTTCATGAGATCCGTATTCGCGTTTTACATTACCGTTAGTGGCGCCACCGTCAATAACAACATTACGTCTTTCAGCAGTTCCAATTATTTCGTGTGGTGGCGTTTAGTTAATGTAAACAAAAGAAAATGTTTGTTTATGGTGTTTATGTTGGTATTTACTATACGTTACAAACGAGTTTGAAATTATTCCGCGTGGAGGCGTTTTGTTAATGTAAAACGCGAATACATCACACTTAAGCCCTTAGCGTCTTTCCCAAAATTAATCCATGTGCATTTATTTCTGTTTTGCACTTGTAAAATATTAAGAATTAAAAATTTTTAAAAAACCTTTAATTTAAAATTACAAAAGTGCGCTAAAAAGTAAAAAATAATTTTAATAAAAGAAAACAAAGCTTGTTGAAAATATCAATATAAAAGCGTGGGGCTGTTTATTTACAGGTGGGTTAGCAGGTTCACTGTTGGTGTACGAAATTCAAAGCTCCACGCTTTTATATTAATGTTTTCAAGAAGCTTTCTTTGCTTTTATTAAAATTATTTTTTACTTTTTAGTGCACTTTTGTAATTTTAATAAAAGGTTTTTTTTTTAAATTTTCAATTTTTTAAGTTTGACTTGATACTTATCAACTTATCGATCGACAATATATAGTTGACCTATACCTTTATATTTTAATTTTTTATTTAATTTTTTTATTTTCTAATTTTTTAATCATATGTTTTCAAATACAGCTTCTGTATTTAAACTGGAAGTTCATCTTATTAGAATTCTCCATTTATGCGTTTTATATATTTGATACTTCTCCCTATATATCGATACCTCCTACGTAAACTATCGTATCCCACAAAAAAGAAATTAATTGTATTACACCTAATATTAATGTTACCAAAGAAAATAGTCGCAAATATTATACCAAACTACGTTTTTCAGAGTAAGGATTTTATGGTATCTAGAAATTTCTATGTTATTTATCGTATAGATTGTGGTAAGGTCTTTTAAAATAAATATAAAATGCTCTCCTGTAAAATTAAGATTTTGCACATACGATAGTTTACGTAGAAGGTGTCGATATGTAAATCATTACGACAAAAAATTTCACCCTGAATGCGGTCTTTAAAAATGAGATTTGGAAATCTATGTTACTTTCCACCCTGTATGATAAAATTGTTCAATGCGTAGCAACGCATGCGCTTTATGATTTTCAGATTTTTTCGATTTTGTGCTTATTTTTTAGAATATTGAAAAAACAAAATTAAAATATGAAAATGCTCTGCAAGTGAAAGCTGTGTACCAAATTTCAGATCTCTAGGACGTCGGGAAGTTGCTTGAAAATGGCCTCAAAGCGGTCCACCCACACGGACGACGAACAACGATCACTCCAAGTTAAAAAAAATAAATAAATAAAAAAAATAAATAAAAAAAAAAAAAAATACCAAATGTAATTTTGACAGATGTCAAATTTCTTTAACAAATTTAATCTTTTGTATTATTATGTTGAGACACAATATGTATGAAAATTACATTACTGTTCTAATTAAGTCCTCTATATTCGAATCAACTTTTGGATCAATGTCTAGCTTTGTTTTTTTGGTAAAACCCCTCCCATGGCATAGACAAAAATAGTATATTAGGTAATATAAATTTTGATTTCCAACAAGCAAACCCAATTACGGGAATCATTATTAGGCACTTCTCATTATTGGAAATAGGCTTTTCCATATATATCGTATGTTGAAAATAATTCCAATATTTATAATGAAGAACAGGATCTATAAATTTACGTGAAATCCGAACCGCGGTGCAGATCACTTTTTGTAACTAATAGAAATTGAACCTAGAACTTTTTAATAATAAAAAGTTGTTTAAAATAAGAATAAATGCTGATGTAATTTATACCTTAAACGTAAATGTTAGCGGCAAAGTTTTTGTTTTTATGTGAACATTTTATTATTTTTTAACATACCTGTATACGTTTGTCACGTTATCCACTTCATTTATATTCAAACTTTTTAGCCTTGCTCTGGCTCGCTCTGCGGTTATGATGACTCTGAAAATAAATTTAATTATTAAATGTATTAGAACAACTATATTTTTATCCATTATTTTTAAATTATAACTATATTTCACTAGATTAGTGAAATTATAAGCTTCATGAGTCAATTTCATGAGTGAATTTCATTGAAACTCTTACTAAATATATCAGTATTTTAAAATAATCACAGAGCATTTTTGCATCTAGAAACACGTAGAAACAATGTAACTACTTCAAAGTATTTTCGTCATTTTATGACTTCGGCATTCTGTGTGTTTTAAAAGCTTTTAAAAATTATCATTGAGTCGTGACTATGTAACAATAATAGCTTTGCATTTCTTAATCCGTGTTGTAGAAAGCAGATTTATAGGCGTTAAAAAACATCAATTTCAAAAACACCAAGCCACAGCAGTGAAGTGATGTGATCGCTGGTCAACCAGTATACTCAAGTATAGAGTATGAAATTTTGGGTTCAAATCGCAGATTGCACAGAATTTCTTGTTTCGGCCTTCTGGTGGACAATATTTGTGTCGACTTCATTACCGTAAATACGGCTGCGTCACACGCAAAATTTACAAGGCAGGTTAAGTAAGCAGGGAAAAGCCATGGGCCTTCTTTATAGGCCTGTAGAGCTGTCATACTCATATATATGTTACAGTTAAAACCCGAAATCAGTTAAAACCCGATCTAACTAGTAAATTCTAGTTTTAACTAACCGCCTTAGTAAATTCTAGTTTTAACTGGTATAAGTTCAGTTAAAACTAGAATTAAGTAAAAGTAAACTTAATATTAGATAAAAATTGTTTTATTAAGCAATTATTTTATACATTATTTTTATTATATTCTACTTATTGCCACATGGCATGCTGTTGTGACATTTTGAATTGTAAAGTGCATCCGGCACTTATTCTTGAGTCAAAAAAACTTTAGAATTTTCTTTAATTTTTTTTTGTCATCGTCACTTTCAAATAGGTAAATTTAACTTTTGTTCAGAATTGCATTAGATAGTAATGGAAACCAAACTGTACGGTTTTTAACGATTCGATAACGAACAATCTCGAAAAGTTACCAAATAGAGGGGGGGAGGGTTAAGCTCAGTTTCCATATATCCGTTTGTACGTTTATCCGATCGTACAGGAGCGCTCTCATTGGTCCAGTTACTTTAAAAGTGACAATGACAAAAAAAATTCTAAAGTTTTTTGACTCAAAAACAAGTGCCAGATGAAGAAATTTTCCTAAAGACTGCAGCGTAAAAAGCTGCCGTTGAATCTGGACAAGGGTTTGTCCGCTGTTCTTGTAAAAAAAATTGCACCTCAAAATGTTGCCTTTGTTTAAAAAGAGAAATTATTTGCAATTCAAAATGTCACAACAGCATGCCATGTGGCAATAAGTAGAATATAATAATAATGTGTAAAATAATTGCTTAATAAGACAATTTTTACTTTAATTCTAGTTTTAACTGGTATAAGTTTAGTTAAAACTAGAATTTACTAAAGAAGTTTGTTAGAAATCAGTTAATTCTAGTTTTAACTGGTATAATTTCAGTTAAAACTAGAATTTACTAAAGCGGTTAGTTAAAACTAGAATTTACTAGTTAGATCGGGTTTTAACTGATTTCGGGTTTTAACTGTAACATATATAAAAAACATCAATATAAATTTTTTGTATGAGGTTAAAATTAGTCCAAATAAGTTTTTTATTATGCGGTTATATTTTAATTAAAAATGCGGTTAAAATCACCATTTTATGTCACTAAAATCACTAATATATGAATGATAACCAATCTTGCATATAACAATTGATGCATTTTAAAATTAGTAAAAAATTGTTACTAAACTAAACAGTAGTAGAGTAAGAAGTTCCGTTGTAGGCATGAACATAGAAGTACTTCTATGTTCATGGTTGTGGGCACCCATGCGTATCTTTTGACAGAAAGCAGATTATGTGTTTTTGACAATTGTCATTTGTGTATTAGGCATCACGTTATTTATGTGCCGAATATCAAAGCAAACAGACGCGTTTGCTTTGTGCTGTGAACAAATTTATTTTTCTGTGCTTGAAAAAATTACACAACATTTTTTACACTTTTCAATAGTGTTATAAATCGAAGTAAATCAATCGAAAAGTTGAGTACAATGCATATTTATTCAGTAAATTTATTATACTTCGTTAATCAATATCAATTGCAACCAATATGTTGACACCAAAATTTTTTTTCACCACTTTTCAAGTGGCTATCAAATTCGGTTGTGGTAAGTCGTTTTTTTCAGAGCCATCAACTTCAGAGCCATTCTTTTCAGTTTCTCACGTCACGCCAGTGTGCAGACTTGCAATTTTAGCTGTGTAACGCCGAAGTAGCCATCGAATCGCTGCAGCAAACCAATGGAGAGCTTAGTGTTGATTTCTGCAAATGTTCTTTCTGGTTTAAACAAGAAAGCAGCTGAGCAGGATGCTAAGAAAGCCGCCAAGGTAGCCAAAAAAGCAACACCAATCCAACTCCAGCCAAGCGTGCCAAGGCAAAAAAGTCTCCGCTATCTGACGATGATGCGGATTTCTGCCTGATTTGTTTAGAATATTTGCCAAGCAAATTAAGACGGTCATTTGCCTTGCAGGTAACGCGATCAACTGCGAATGCGAGGTACCGGGTTCAAATCCGGAGAGGAGCAACTTTCTTATGACTAAGTCTCCGTGCTTCGGAAGGCGTGTTAAGCCGGTGGTCTTCCTGGGTTAATAAATGGCCATCATTAACATAAAAACCAGGGTTACAGGCTCGTCTGGAGGCAGGTCTATCAAACTACCTATCGGACGTTAAACAATTTATATGCTCACAGATCTAGCACTGCTAACGAAACGACGCAGTGACTGGAAATATTAAGCTCTAGGCTTAGGCTGAATTTATTCAGTTGAAGAAGAAGAAGACCACGCAAATTAACCGCCGCCAACTCCATCAATTACAACAAATACGATTGGCCCGTATATCTAAAGTGTGCTGGCATATCTAAAGTATCTGTGCGCCAGCTACTTCGCATGCAAACATTGGGCTTCAGACGATGAAAAATGCCAATGAAGCCTTCCAACATAAATAAACTTTTAATTTTTTATTATTTTTTGTTGTTTTTCTTCATATTTTCTCATTTCCAGCAGATTTTATAAGGGTGCCCACAACCGAACCAAAAAAAAACTTTGACCAAAAATCTTCACATTTGTTCATCGCGTCCATATTGTTAATTACATTCATTCCAAGTTTGTGGGGAACTTTGGACCAGGAAATAAATAAAAAACTTTTTATTTTGATCAACGTTTCGAAGATATATTTTTCTTTTTTAGAAATTCTGTTATTTTGGAACTGATTTTTTGGTAAATTTTATACTAGATGTTGCCTAAATGTGAGTGTAAATGATTGTTTTTAGATCCTGAAGAAGAAGAAAAATATATCTTCAAAACGTTGATCAAAATAAAAAGTTTTTTATTTATTTCCTGGTCCAAAGTTTCCCACAAACTTGGAATGAATGTAATTTGACCAAAAATTATCACTTCACAAAGTTCTTTAAAACATTTTTATATTTGACGAAATTGGTTTTGCTCCTTCATTAGTAGTTAGCTAAGGGTGCCCACAACCGAATCCTTTCCCCTACCAAATTTTATAGTTTTTTAAAGGTATTTTTTTATGGTCAAAATTGTATTACTTGCTGATGTACAAACACAATAAAGAGGCACAAAACAAAAGATCCGAAATTTTTATGGCCGTTTGTAAAGGTAAAAATACAGATTAAAATCTTGAGTTTAATATTTTCAATTATAATTAATTTTTAATTGAAAAGTTTAAGAAACTTATCAAATATAGACCATACATATATGCGATTATATGCAAAATATAGATAATAATTTTATATGCGGTAAAAATACCGAAAATATTAAGTTATATGCGGAAACATGTAAATACAGATAAATCTGCTTTCTAAAGGTTATAACTTGTAAATTTAAAATGCAAATTATAAATTCTGATGATACACATATACACAGAGAAAGAATTGAATTCCAAATCAATCTCGCACCAATTTTGAAGTAAATTTTATTTCAATTGATGTCAAATTTACTTCAATTGTAGTAAAATTAACTTCAAAATTGGTGCGAGATTGATTTGCACTTCAATTATAGTAAAAATTACTTCAATTTTTTCTCTGTGTAAGATATGGTTGAAATGATTTTCTAAATTTTTACTGTTCTCAGGTGCAACTTGTTTTCCGATGTGTTCCTGAAATGAATATCGTTTAAGTTTTGATGAGTTACTGAACAAATAGTCAATTTGGTTTAAGATAAGTCCAGTCATATTTTTAAATAAATAAGGTTAGGGTAATTTTTAATTTTTCAAAAATTAGGCCAATTAGGTAAGAGTATGACAATGTTGAATTGAGGTAACCTTCATAAAAGTAGAAAACTATTGGTAGTCCAATCAAAATCGGAGTATCCAAAATTGATGACATTAATGTTTGTCCAGATATTTAAAAATTGTAATTTATAAAACTGAAAATTATGCTTAAGCACAATAAACCACTTTAAATATAATATAACACCGAACAAAGGCGACATAAATTTGTTTCGCGTAGGAATGTAACCAATAAATTATAATAGTGTTTTTGCAAATTTAAAATAAATTAAAGTTATATTTCTATATAATAATAATCCAAATATAAATATTTTGTATTACGTAAAAGCTTTTAAAATAAAAAGAATCCTTTGCATATGAATCTCCGTTATGCAGAAAACACAGTATTAAACAATTTGCAAGTAATTTTAATTTTCGATAACCTTGCCGTCGTCGATAAAGTTGCCGTCCCCCAGTTGTCCGTAGCACAGTTGACCGTCACCCAGTTGACCGTCACCCAAGTGACCTGTACCCCAAAATCGAGCAGTGGATGATTGAAAATTAAATTATGCCTATATATTTTTAAGCTACTCTATTAAAACATATAACATACATTCCGACTGTTTCATGCAGTATTCTTACTAACTTACTCTGGAAAATCAGTTGGAGAGCGTATACAGGACGTAAGACAATTGGTGCTACGTTGTTGTTGTCTACCATTCATACATAACAAGATTAACAGAATAAGTAAAAAATTACAGTGCATTTATATTTGGAACATTAAAAATTAATATTAATAGAGGCTGTAAAGTGAAACATGTTTATGCTTTAATAATATAATATCGTGTTTTATAAATAATACAAAATAAAATATTCAAGCCTACTATGGCATGCATTAAAATAATTTGAAAAAAACAGCCACCTACAATTAACTTACTTATCATATGGTGGAGGTTTTATTCCGTTTGCTTCTAATTCTTTCTCAAGTTGTTTGCATCTCATTTGGGACACATCTAATTCGCTTTTTACTTTCCACAGATGAGTATCACAAATTGGATCACGGCAACGGTGATTTTTTATTATATCTTGAGCTTCATAAACAGCCCCACGAAAAGTTAAACTTTTACCCATAGATAAACTTATCAAAGCACAACAACCTCCCCTGTCAGTTTTTGCTAAATGCTTGCGTACATATTTAAAGTATAGATGTTCCAAAAATAAAAGTAACGCAGCCAAAAGTATTCCAGCCATAAGAAGTAAAAATGCCGATAAAAATTGTTCCAAAGCTAGTGGATCGGAGCTTTTATGTTCTTGTTTGCCAGGTCTGCAAGTTCCAGTCATCCAATAACGTCTCAATCTCTCTAGATCACCGTTTTCTCTAAAATCCAGTAATCTTTTATTAAACATTTTTATATATTTCGAGTTTCGTGGAAAGGCTAAACCGTAGCCTGTCATGGCATACCACGAACCAACAGTTAATAGTCTACAGTCTTCATCTTGTACGGTCAAGTAATCTAATACGGTTCCGTCGTAAATAAAAGCATCTAAATCAGAATTTAATACGGCATCAACTCCTTCTACTATTGTCGACTTATTGTAAGTTCGCATGTACGCATGCATATCTTTGAAGTATTTTGCAATTGTGGAATCAGTATGTGACCAAGGAATGGTTCCAAATTTAATTGTTGGTTTATTAGAAAATGGTCTTGATAATCGATGATCGTCAAGACCTGTTAGTAAGAAAAGTTAGTTAGTTATAAATTTTATTTTTAGTTAATTTTTGAACAATTTTATTAACACAATAAACTTTATTTAGAATTATAGTTAGGTAATATATTTTATTATTATAAGGCTGATCCAAATTAGGTACGAAATACTGTTAATTCCGTAATCATTCCATGTAGTATTTCAGTTGGCTTGAATTAGTAAACTAGTAAAAAATTTTCAAGCTGATCAAAGTGGAAAGTAGAAAAGAAGTAATAGATACAACAGTGCATAAAGTTTATTATTATTTAAAAATTTTGATTTAAATTTTTTCAAATTATACTACAAATAAAAATCAAAACTAGATGCTCACGTGGGTTATCTAATCAGCTACCTACCTATTTTTGATTTTTATTTAAGCAACTTGAAGTACTAATTCAAAATTTTAAAATAGTATATTACAGGGTGACCACTGAAAGGCTGAATGATATAAAAAAGAAAATTTTTAACTTTTTTTTTTTAAATTTTTTTATTTGAAAAATAATTTATTTTTCTTTTCTTTCTTTTAATTAAAAGATTTATTGAGCTTATAATATCTGTATATTATTCTGATGACGGGCGATATAATCGTTTGAAAGCTCAATAAATCTTTTAATTAATTTTCAATTTATTTAATAACTCGATATTTTGAAGTTGTAATATAATTTAATATCAACGAGTTAATAATTTATATATGGAAATACAATTAATAAATATTTTTCAGTTTTATAGGTAGAGGAGTGTCGTATAGGTTGGGTCGCCCGCCGTAAAGGATGGGCCAGCGAAATATCTCAGATATCAGTACTGATAACACATATGTTATGATTGTCGAAGTAAAGTTTACTTATAAGGGGTCGTCAAAACGTGATGTTTTTTTGACATTTTTTAACCCCCCCTCCCCCTTGGTGATACATGGTGATGTTTAGGGCTAACCCCCTCCCCCACCTCATATCACGTGTATTTTTTAGTATCTACAAAGAATCTTAATTTTTTTAAAATATTTATAAAATACAGGTATAAGTATCATCTAATTTTATTATAGAAAATTCAAGATTACAATAATAACGTTTAAAGGTAGACAGAAAGGTTGCAGGTTGTTTTTGACTGACATAAAAATAATGAAAGAAATGCAAAAAAATAAATACACATGATATATTACTAGATCCCCCCTTCACCCTTGTGATATTTAGTAATTTTTTTAGACCCCTTACCCCCCTTTCGAGCCTCACGTGATTAATGGACAGCCCCTAACCTAACGTTTCATAGTAATTATAACAAAGACGTCGTGTTCATTATGTCCATGCCAGCCAAGGTGTAAATTATAGTTTAAAAAAGATCTTGAAGCTAATTTCTATGGGTTAATAATTTTCCAAATTTAAATTTATTATTTCAGGTAATATGTTTAATATGTCTTATATTTAGTGTATTTTCATTGTGTGAAAGAGCAATTTAAATGAGATGTTGCGGAAAGTAATTTTTTGACTTTTTATAAAATAGCTATTTTGTATAGGTTGGGCCACTCATGTCGTATAGGTTGGACCTTTTTTGTTTTTCCAAAACACTGCAATGACATTTAATGATATATTTATAATATTTGATTAATGCAATTGTAAATATATGTAATAATTAAAAATCATTTATTTATTTAGTTAGATTGTGCAAACGTGTTGTACATTTGAAGTGCGCTAATATGCGCTACAGTTTCTTTACTTATACAAACTGCGAATCAGATTAGGTGAAATGATATTTTTTTACTTAAATTGTTTTTTTGAAATATAAAGTTTTCAATAAATATTCTAATCATAATTATACCATGCAGTTTTTACTTCATTTTTTGCCTTATTTTTCAGATTTTTGCCTATACGGCAAATTTTTTTTCGATTAAAAAAGTTGCCTTCATTAAAATAACTATAACTTTTGACTCCTTTGCGATATCAAATAACTTTCTACAGCAAAGTTGTAGCCAAAGATCATACCTTTTTATTAGTTTATAGAAGTTAACATTATTCCCATCCGTTTCAAAATTACACACCAAAAACGAAACCCGGCCCAACCTTTACGACATTCCCTTACATACATGTTATAATATTATTACTATTAGGTATAACAAGTATGTGAAGAGAATATCTCTCAAATTTTTATTTTCTTGATTTATAGTTTTCAAACCTTTCAGTCTTCAGTGGCCACCATGATATGCTCTGTTCATTTCGCTTATTGGCTAAAATACTATTTTTTAAATTTAAATAGAAAACCCTGCACATTTAAATATTGCCGAACATAATAATGATATTATGAACGTAAAAATTCGTTTTCCTTCTTCAAGTTAAAAAGTAAAAGGAGAGGAGGAAAAGCATATTATTTCTCTAACTACCGATCAAGTAAATATTAGTCACCGTTTATATAAGTATGTAAGTTGTTTTCACATAATGACGTACTTGTCAGGGTACTAGGAACGTAAGTTTTTTTACTTACTTCTTAAGAGAAATAATAATGTCAAAAACAAATTGAGTTCTTTAGCAACGTTTGATTTCTGGATTTGAAAATAAATAATTATAATTAGTATCTATATTTAAATAGATATATTATTAACTCGTTGATATTAAATTATATTTAAACTTCAAAATATTGAGTTATTATAAAATTAAAAATTAATTAAAAGATTTATTGAGCTTTCAAACGATTATATCGTCCGTCACCAGAGTAATAACTCGATATTTTGAAGTTTAAATATAATATAATTATCTATAATATATTTATTAAAAATTACAGTTTACTTGATCAGTATTTAAAAAAGTAATGTACATTACATGGGAGTAAAGATTTACACTACCTCGCTTATTTGCAGCCCTCGTTACAATCAGGCTGAAAACCATGCTCGCTAGAGTAAATTTGACTTACCTCCCTTATAACGTAATACACTAATGAATATTACTACGGATTGTGATACTTCAAGAATCTTTTCTCCAGATACCCTAAATAGACTTAAATAGAATTATACTTATTATACTTCTTTAAGTAGTATAAACAAGTAATATATGCTGACAAAAAGTTTGGTACGTTATAAATAAATACTATCTTTTAATGTGAAATAACTAAAATCTGTTAATTAATTTAAAATATTCTAGAATGACCAGATCAATTCTAATAATTATTTTTTACTGTGGAACTTTTCTATGGTTTTTGTTTTAAGAAGGAATAAGAATAGAATTTTAGAATAAAATAGCTAAATATTTATGTCATGAGTACTTAATATAGGTCTTTATCGGACGAAGTCTAGGTTTATGGCTGAGCGGGCTTGCGAGCAAGGCCATAACTAGGCTGAGTCCAAAAAGCCAAATTATGTGCGAAAGACATACATAGCTTTATGTTCGACTGCACCGTAGAAGATTTTCTTTTATATTTTGACGTAATAATAAAAATTCACTTTGACATTTAAAAATTGTATAATTTTCAAGAGTGCTTTTTTCGCTTTTTCTATGGTTACTGTTATAGTTTATTTCATGACATTGACAGGCGGCCGTTTTATTTTATCAATAAAGTAAAAGGGACTAGTCCCATAAAAAGGTATCTTATGGCCACTAATGTAAGTGATATTGTAATCATGCTATTATCATACAGTCGGACATAAAATTATTTTAATTTAAGAAATAGCTTTAGAATGGTATTAGCAGATGGAGGGGAGGGGGTTACGATTGGGGGAGTGAAGATTACCAATGTGAGATATTCCGACGATATACTGATTATTTCCAGCAGTGAACAGAAACTCCTGGATCTCCTACAAAGATTGAAAACTATGAGCATAGAACACGGTCTTCAATCAAAAAAAATAAGACAAAAGTAATAATTGTCGACAGAGGAAATCATAACCATCAACAAATGCATCAAATAAGTAACTACGAGGTTGTCGACAAGTTTGTCTATCTCGGTGCCGTCATTAGTAACTATGGTGGATGCAAAGACGAAATCCGTTAAAGATTCCAGTTTGGAAGCTTGGCTGTCAAAAATATGGTAAAACAACATATCACTAGAAGCCCGAAAGAAAGAAAAATCTGGTCCAAACACTGGTATTCTCAGTGTTCAGGATATGTGAGACTGGACTGTTCGTGCTGCGGACCGGCAGCGCATTGATGCATTTGAGATGTAGTGCTGGCGAAAAATGCTTGTGGTATCCTGGGGTGAGCACATAACCAATGTATTTACACTGGCAGAAGTCAAACCTAAGCAGCGATTATTCACGATCGTGTATGGTACACAGTATGGTAGCATGGTTTTATCCTGTACGTTTTTCATATAAAAGATCGAACTAAACGCAATTTTCTACTTCCTAATGATGTTTTAGCAAAATTTCTTAAATGTAAGTGTGAAACCATACAATTCTATGTATAACATTTATAGATTTATTTTAATTAGTAAGATTTCTGTAACATTGTAATCTTTATGTTTAGAATCAAATTTGTATTTTAGATTCTGACGAAGAATACACCTCGAAACGTTAATTTATTTAACCTTATAAAAAAGTCTAATTTACCCGCAAAAAAGAAAACCCAAATTTATACATACAATTGTGTATCTAAATCATATAAACAAGGTTTATGTTAGTTAAAATTTATTGCAATGCAATTATTATTATTTTATTTAAAACGAATTTATAAATTATAAATATTTATAAAGGACCCTGCTACGGCCTTATGGGTTTTGGGTCCCAGTCAAATTTAACCATAATGTAGGATATTGTAGTTTATAACATGCTGATAAAAAGTGTCCATGGGCACAAAGTCAAAAAATGGACAGTTTTCGAGATATAAGGCATTACAAAGTTTGTCCAGTCATTCTACGAAAGACACAATGATAAAGTCAAAATCGATACTACCCGGAAACAAAAAATAGGGCTGTGTAGATGAAAGAATTTAAAAAAAGATAGAGTTTTTTGCATCACTCTAGCTAGTGTATTACATAACCTAAAAAATTAAACAAAGTCGAAAATGCGGTTTCTTGCGATTTAAGAAAAAAAACAAAAACGGCAAATTTTGACGGCATTTTTTGTTTTTCTCAGAAAATAAATAATGAATCAGTATTTTAACTTTCTACAACTTATTTTCTACAACTTTTTCATTTAACTTTTTTTTTGTTGGAAAATTCATTTTTTTTTAATTTCAAGAAACCGCTCTTTCGACTTTGTTTAATTTTTTAGGTTATGTAATACACTAGCTAGAGCGATGCAAAAAACGCTATATTCTTTAGAATTTTATCTTCTACACGGCAGTATTTTTTTTTCTAGGTGGTATCGTTTTTGACTTTATCATTGTGTGTTTCATAGAATGACTAGATTAACTCTTTAATGCCGTATATCTCAAAAACTGTCCATTTTTTGACTTTGTGCCCATTGACACTTTTTATCAGCATATTATGAACTAAATTTTGGTTAAATTTGACTGGGACCCAAAACCCATAAGGCCGTAGCGGGGTTCTTTATAAATATTGTAGTCTTTTTCGTCTTTCCCGCTGCTACGCCAAATTGTAATCGTCGTTTACAATAAACTTGCAGCTACTTTAGCAACTTTATTTTTGATAAACAACTCGAAACATACATGAAATAAATCAACAATAACTAGATTGCCCGTCGTACAATTTAATTACCTATCGTCGTCTTTTTATATGTCTCACGCTCGTCGTCTTTCACGAATGAATCTGTCTTACATCTGTCACATCTGTCACATCGTCTTTTGTCAGTCGCGTCTGTCTAAATCCCACATTCGGCCATCCTAATCCGAATCCGTCTCGGATTCGCCGCTAATTCATGTCTTCAGATATTTACATGGATTCTTCTTCTTACATGGGTTCTTCTTCTTCTTTTTACACTTCTTCTTCTTACATGGGTTTTTCTTCTTCGTTTTACACTTCTTCTTCTTCTTCTTTTTACATGGAGATTTTACTTTGCATGGATTTTTTGAAGGTATTATAAAATCATCAATATAAACTAACACTATATTTTGCTTAACTAATTCTTGGAATACCACGTTAATAAATCTTTGAAAAACTGATGGTGAATTACACATACCGAATGGTACTCTTAAAAACTGATATTGCCCATTGTGCGTCACAAAACTGGTATATTTCTTGCTTTTTTCACATAGTTTCACGTGAAAAAATCCATTTCTTAAGTCTATTGTAGTAAAAATCTTAGCGTCTTGCAGTCTGTCTAACTGATCTTCGATCAACGGAAGTGGAAATCTATCTTTAACCATCACTCTATTTATCAACCTGTAGTTTATGCAGATCCTAGGTGTGCCATCTTTTTTCTTTACCACCACGACTGGACTTGCATATTCCGAGGAACATGGTTCTACTATTCCATTCTCGATCCATTGTAAGACCTGTTCATCCACTGTTTGTCTTTCTGGGTAAGGTAATCGTCTTGGTCTTTGGTAGATTGGCTGCTCTTCTTTTAACGTTATTACCATTTCGACGTTGGTTTCTTTAATTTTCTCTGGCTTGTAGTCAGCAATGAGTTGTTTGATTTCTTCTTTGATTGGCTTGCTAACTTCTTCGTTGATGTCCAACGTATCGTTATCGTCGTTTACTGTTCGAATTCTATAAACATGAAGAGGCATTCTCTGAATCGTAATTTCTCCTTCTCTGATTTTTACTTCAGCTTGATTCAATAAATCCTGTCCCACAATTGCATCAGTAGCAATCGCACCATTTGACACAACATGAATCGTGGTAGGAAACTCTTGTTCGTCTATTTCAATTACGTCTCCAAAAAATCCAATTGTCTCTAATTGACATTTTCCAAGTCCAGTGAGTGTAATTTTAGTTTTATTCAGAGCTGGTGAATTCATTTTTTCGTAAATACTTTCTTTGATTAAGTTTACTTTACTGCCCGTATCAACAAGCGCATTAATCTTGATATTTCTCAGCAAAATCTTCTTAATCATTTTCTCATCGTCAAATTTTTCTTCTACATGCACTCGATTAGTCATGACAGGTGCTGTATTTCCTACACTTTTTGCTGCCGTAGTGCATCTTGCTGCCTTATGCCCAAATTCGTTGCATTTGAAGCACTTTGTCCCCAAGGCTTTGGACTGACATTCTGACGATTTGTGGCCCCTTGCTCCACAATTAAAACAACGCATTCCCGTCTCTTTCGGTACCTCTGATGCATTCGGGTTTTTTGTTGTTTTGTAATTCGTATTTGGCTTAGCAGGCTGCCCACATTTCGCTTTCATTACTTCGTACGTTTCCATTTTTGCCTTAAATTCTTTTATGTTTTTTGCACCATAAAGTATGCTTTTGTTACATACTTCAACTTGTATTCCATCGATAACATACTGCATTAATGAATCATCATCGATTGTGCCTCTGCTTGCTACTTCCTTCATTTCAAGAAAATATCGTTGTAAGCTTTCCTCTTTTTTCTTTTTTCTCCCGGTTAGCATTTCGTGTATTTTTGCACTCGTAACTTTGGGCGCAAATTCTTCTTTTAGTGCTTTTTTCAATTTGCTCCACGAGTTGATGCCTTTTTCTCCTTGGATAAATAATCGTGCAAGCCCCTTCATAGATTTTTTTGCAAAAATGTACTTTTGTAAATCGTTCCATCGATACAAACTTGAAATTTCCTCGAAGTCGGTAATCCATTTTTCAAGAGGATAAAGGTCTTCACCAGTGAAATTCCTGACCCCTCAACGTCTTTATAGGTTAAATAGAATTTTGGTACGTTTTGCGTACTTAACTTGCTATTGGTTGACACATCGTCGTCTGCATCAACGTCTACATCGTCTGGTTCCAGTTCTTCATCCGATTCGTCATTGGTGTTCCCTTCATTATTTAGTAGGTTGATGTCCATTAAATGTTTGCTGATACGTAATGTTAATTCTTCTTTGTTTCCGTCATATTCTAAATTCATAACGTTGCAAATTGCAGTTAAATCGCGCTCACTTAAATTGTTTGTGACGTAACTTAGTTTATCGATATGCTCTTTACTATTAGTTGCAAATGTAAAACCTGAAAAATCACGTAGTCTTTGTCGATTTTTTCGATCACCGTCCAATTCAAAAATAAATTTATGAAAAGCTTTAATAGTACACACACTTGCTTTTTTAATATTGTCATTGATACGCGGCAACTGTCCCAAACATTCCATTTTGATAAGGTAATCAAGTTTTTCTTCCTAAAAAGTAACTGTTCTTATCACAATTCTGTCTAAATTTTTACGGCAAAGTTTTTGTGTAAATTAATGTTCACTGAATGATTAATTAATAACACTTTGCACATAATTTTAACTCGATTTTTATCCCGGACGAGCCCCCAAATGTAGTCTTTTTCGTCTTTCCCGCTGCTACGCCAAATTGTAATCGTCGTTTACAATAAACTTGCAGCTACTTTAGCAACTTTATTTTTGATAAACAACTCGAAACATACATGAAATAAATCAACAATAACTAGATTGCCCGTCGTACAATTTAATTACCTATCGTCGTCTTTTTATATGTCTCACGCTCGTCGTCTTTCACGAATGAATCTGTCTTACATCTGTCACATCGTCTTTTGTCAGTCGCGTCTGTCTAAATCCCACAATATAATTTATAAATATAAACGAAATAGTTAAATGCCGACCACTTTTTTTCTGTGTAAATGAAGTTTTTTGGTTGGGCGATTTAAAAATCATTCAAAGTATGGTCGAAATGAAACGTCGTTTGCCAGCACTTACAATACCTGAAACTTAAGCAACTTTAATGCAGATGTTAAAATATTGCTATTTTATCTGTATAATAATTTATAATAATTTTAAATTTTAATTAACTGTATAGTTTTTATAAAAAATAAAATTAAAGGTAACTTCATATTTTTGTAATTTTCTGCTTCTCTAACTATTTTTTAACAAAATCTTTTAAATGTAACTTTGACACCTAACAATTTTGTATATAAATCGTATAATCATGGTTGAAATTGGTTAAAAATACATCTAAAAGAAGTCCACGCAGTTGGAGTTACAAGGTACAGAAAATGTTTTTGGCACTAAAATTTAGTGTTGTGGTATTTAATTATTTGAGCCAATTAACAACCATGATTAATTAGCTAGGTAAGAATGACGTAACACTAAACTTCTACGATAGAAGTCATACTAATACTGTAAAATATTAACTTTTTAATTTGTAAAAATATGTTTTGCTTCTTAGCAATTTTATGTTGTTATTCGGCTTTATTAACGCTCTAAGACGTCTTCTGATTTCCAAACATCGCCAGGCGGAGTTTGGTTTTGTAAACATTTTACATTTTCTACCTACGACAAGGACCAGAAAATTTCAAATGTATGAATCGGTCATCAATCGATAGTAAATATAAGCAAAAGTTGATTATAGACTGGATGTATTAGGTATGTATATTCACCTAAAACTGTATTGAAATAATTTTTCTACTAACCTGAAAACTCAAAATATTCTTCTCTCGTTATCATGAATGCAGCAAGATTAGCAGTGTAAATAGCTAAAAAAACCACAGCAAACATTGCCCAAACATTAGTCATAAATCGAGCAGTAAAACCACGAGGTGAATCTACATGAACAGCAGCTTGAAATAGTACAGCCCAAACCAACCAGTATGTTCTAAATAATGAAAATCGGTGCGCTGTAGATGGATTCTGTAAAAATGATTACAAATATTTATATATTATTTAGCATTTTACGTTTTGAATTAGCAACCAAATAATTGTATTAAATATGGCTGAGAAGTATAGGTAGTTACGAGATCATAATATTACGTTATTTTATTTACGTTAAAAAATTACGTTATTAATATTTTGAGATCCAAATTACTCAATAGAACTTGTTCGGGCTAAGAAAAACTCGAGAGACAGTATATGTGGAGAGAGAACGTCCGGTGCCGACGGGTATTTACTTAGCTGAGAGATTGAGCGATTTTTCGTGTATAAGTATTATCACGTGCCGGTTCTTCTTATCCCGAACCAACTCTACCTACATAATAGTGGTTCCTGTCGTTTCATATGGAGAGCACAATTCGAAGAATGTAACAAATCTGATTTGATTTGTGCTTATAATGAGATTATAATGGTCTCCTTGGGTACCATTGGGTTTCATTAGGTACAAGCAGCACCTACCTATACAAGTAAAGTACGAACTGAATAGAGCAGCTTTTTAACATGTTACAATAATATAGGATTTTAGCCAAATCTGACCATGATCTATTCGACCAATCTTTGCACTTGCGTGTCATCGGCATTGTCACTCTACGATTGTATTTATTTATAGTGATTGTGAGATATTTTAGGCGCTTGTACGCCTGTGTGTGTACCTGCTTTAATAATTCTGTTCGTACCTAACCATGTTCAAATTATCTAGTTTTTATCCAGATCCTATACAAAATTTTTGATAATGATTTTATTGTGTTCAATTAACAACAATTGCAAAATAAAGGGTATTTCAATAGGGATGTTCAATCTTGAGATGTATAAATAAAAAAGTTGTGTATAAAATATAACTCTTTTTTTTTATTTAAAAGATTATTTTATGAAAATAAGTATGGAATATAACGCCGTTTAAATGTCTCCGTTGACTTTGCTTGATTAGACATATTCGGAAAGTCCAATTTTCTATGACTTTGTGGAATAAATCTGACTGAATTTGCTGGATAGCGTTTGTTATGTTGACTTTGAGAGCATTAATTATTTACGGTTTATTTGCATAATACTGCAGTTTAAGATAAAAACATTAAATAGCATGATCTTGTGGCCAGTTCACGTTTAGTTTAGTTTGCTTTGATCAGAATCTTCATCATGCATGCGTTTACGTTAAGTTCCTGAGTCAGTTATATTTTATACGGGTACAGACCCAAGTTCCAACTCAAAATTCGCAAATTTATAGTTTCAGGAACGCCAAGTTTATGTGAAGGGCAAGAAATTAACTGCTTTGAGTTTTTCCTCACTTTCATGCACAGTAGAAATGTTTTCAACAGATCTTGCGTTTTGATGACGCACGGATATTGGATGGTTATTATCGAACCGCTTGACTCAAATTTGGCTACTAAACGTCAAATAGTCGACTCCGCAAAATGTTTGTAGCAAAGATAATCAGATCATGCGCGAAACGTTTCTCAAACGTACTAAGCAAAGACGTGGTGAACATTTGGACCAAGTCATATTCCATACTCTCATTGCCATAAAATAAAAAAAAATTTCACACACAAAATATTTTATTTATACTTTGTGATAATTTGAGAAGTCACTGATTGTTTTTAGATTGATTTTCAGTTTTAATTTCAACATAAATAGATATAATAATAAAAAAACTTTATTTCCCGTAACAGTAATATTTGCAGACATTTTATAAATATTTTACTAAGAAACAAAAGCTGATGATTTGCTTATGAATAAAATATAGGCTCATGCAAAAAAGGCGAAGATCAGAACGACACCCATAAAGGTCGCTTCTGCTTTCTTCTTAATTATTCTATTGTTAACCATATTATTTGAAATTGATATAAGTAGTATATGTAAAAAGAGCTTGAAAGTTTTATTAACAGTATTCAATAATTGAATAATGGACAAGTACATGCAATGTGGAGCCTAGCGTAGCCGTGCGAGCGCAAACTTGCTTAACAAAAAAGCTACTTTACATGCGTATGGCATACCTATGTAATTTTTCCTATAACGACAAAATATTCAAAAAATAATTACTAATTTTAAACTAATGCAAAAACATTTTATAAAAATCAAGTTATGTTGATAATTTATGGTATTGCTTACATATTACGTTGTTTAAAAAAAAATAGCTGATTAATGTTAGGTGGCCGAAAATTTTTTTTTTGTTTAACACTAATCTTGACAACTAATAAATTTAAAAAAGTTCTAAAAACAATATCAAAAAGTCCTAGTTTGAAATTACGAGTGGGTGATTTTCAATGAGAATTTTTTGCCAATATTTTTTTCATCTTAAACTTTGAAAACCCAAAGTTAGATCTTAATTGTAGCGTAAACCTTGAAGAATATTATTTCAATATATAGTTGTTGAGATAAATTTTTTTTTACTTTTTGAGTTTTCCGTCTTTTGAAATCTTTCTACATAGTAACACAAGTATGTATGTTTTTTAAAAATAAATTAATGGATTAATGATTAATTAATAATTACCTCTTAAGAGAGGTAATTTTATGCTATTGGTAATGCATGGGTAATGGGTAAATTTAACCATTAAGCTACAAATGCAAATTCACTGTAAAGTAGCGACGCCTACCGGATTTAGTTTTTCACGTGAAGTTCTCGGCCACTTTAACTCCTTCTGAAATGATGTAACCATAGCTTATGTCATTTACGTCGGTAACAACAGCCCTTTAAAATTTTAAATCAGTATAGTAAATATAGTACCTATATATTTTTATATCTTTATCATTTCATTTCAAGCAAAAAAAACTGCAATTCAAAACTCAAAAAACAAACAAAAATTCAAAAAGACGAAACATAATAGGTAGAAAACTTAATCTCAACATTGTAAATAGATCTGCTTAAAACCATAGGCGATCGACCATAGATCGAGATCGACTTGTTGGCCACCCCTGTTCTAGGTACAAAAACATGTAGTGTATGCTGATAATAATGTTTTACGACCTAATTAGGTTATTCCAGTGAGACATTTTTTGTCAATAATTTAAATATCCGTGCTGCACCTTCATTAAATATTATTTTTAAGTAAAACCACAGTATCACTAATTACAGAGAGATAATGGCAGGTTCGTATTATAGCGGACTTGATGAAATTTCTTAGCTCGTTCCTCCGTTGAACATTGAACAACTCCGTTGAACATAGATTTAAGAATTAGTTTTGTATTTATATAAATTTTGCCAATTAACAAGTCATTAATATTAACAAAATATTATAGTAGAGTATTGTTTCAAATCAGAAATGTCTGTGTGTATTTGACATGGAGATTTGCAAAAATTATAATAGGTGTAGTATGTTTACTTAATGTTTTAATGTTAAAAACTAAATAAAAATAGCAAATCATTTTTCATAAAAAATTTATTTAGCAAAATTATGCCGGGGCAGTTTCAGACAAGTTTAATGTTGTCGTCACCGTTTTATTGCATCATCACCTTTATTTCCTGAATCACTGGTATTGTCGTTCAGACTCTTTTTAGCTTTGACGACACTATCGATTTTGCTATATTAAATGTAATAGCAGCAGCTCCCAAAAACATAGTTCTTCTAATAACATTTCGTACTGCATTTTTCAAGACTTTACTCGGAATTTGTGGTCAGATGTTCGCGCTATCATTCAAACAGAAGAATTTCAAAAAAAAAGCATTTTTCATTTTTAAAGAAGTATTTCGACAGTCCGAACCTGCCCCACATCAATTGTCCGGACCTGCCCCAGTTGTACATAATTGCATTTACCTACAGGTAATGTCACCGAAGTACCAATACCACGGACTGTTAATGTTTATGATAACAATGAGTATATTCAGCATCGTTCTTTTTTCTTCGTGCTTTCTTAGTTAACATAAACAGCTTAAAAAAGAATTTTTTAAATTATATAGACGCGAAAATCAAAACTTGAATCAAATTTAAAATCCTGCAGTGACTTCTGGAATCATGTATTTAAGGCTGCTTGATAAATTAATTATATACCACAAAATTATAAATTAAATTTAAAGCAACCTTCAGGAATGGAGATTTGAAAAAAGGTTTTTAGCAACAAAAGCACCGTTTAATTCATGAAAACTTTTAAAACTTTATTGTACAATATGTGTTTCAAGAGGAATGTTCTCATTTTCAAATACAATAATTTATTACTGAATAAAATGTCGTAAATTACACTTTGTAATTTAAATTTTCCAGTATTAAATGGTGTTTTCATTACTATACCGTTTTCTATAATTTATTATTTAATAAAATTTATATGCGTAGTAAGATAAAAATTATTTCGTCTATTATAAAATTCATTATTATATCTGTTCTCGATGGTGAAAGTTAAATAAATTATCTCTTAGAAATTATCTTACAGCCTTAAAAACAATTAATTCTTAGAAACTAATGACACAAAATAAATAATTATAACTAATTTTGTAAAAACCTTATTAAAAATTGTCAGTACCTGGTTCAGAGATAATTTCATATTAAATCCGCTAGGTGATAACCACTCGAATAAAAATATGGTAAATGTTGCTGCTTGAATAGCTACCACACCAACAAGCATCCAAGAAGCTGTATCAAATGGTTCTAGAAATGCTGTAGGAGAAATTATACCAGTCCGCTTTGCTACAACAATTGCTATGCCAGTTTCCATATATGGAACACTGAAATCAACCTAAAATCAAAGAATAAAAATTATTTAAAATTTTCAACTGCTGTTTTCTATTATTAGATTAGATAATATTATTAGATATTATATACACAATATTTCCGATGAGTTAAAAAAATAAAATTTTCCCAACTAGTGCGGTTTCCGGGCAAATTTAAAATTCATATGATCAAAACAACTGCTGCTTGTTTTTGTAGGAGTTCGTGCCAATCTAAATATTTCGCATGAAAGATGCAAACTGATCTATCTATTTAATCGATAGCCAACTTTGGCATTACCGATTTGCACTATTGTTATTAAAAGTGTAAATTTATATATTAATTATAATTAGGACTTCATCAGGTAAAAATTTAATATGATACAAAGACAGAAATTTAACCAATTTGACCAAAGTGGACAGTTATTTGAAGTTGACCTGCGCCCTAACATTGTTATACAGGTTTATAGTAGGTACAGTGAGACATTACAATTATTAATAAATTCGCAATGAAATTTTATAGATGCCATTAAAATGAAGCGTTTAAATTGTAGATGAAAGTCGAATATCGATTAGTTTAGCTAAAAATAGATTTTAAAGTTTACCATTTTCACACAAAATTAGTTCTTACTGGCATCATTCTGTTGTCGGTATGTGTAATTTAAACTAGTTTTAAAGAGTCTTTTTGTTATAACGATAACATCGAATAAAAATGTTGTATTTAATTGATTAAGCACAACATTTAAGGATCCATATTTATAAGTTAAGTTATAGACAAGAGTTTGAAGGTACGTACAACCAACGTATAATAAATTTGAATAAAGTAATGTGTGAAAAAATTGCTAATGCGATTTTTAGCGTTAATTTTATATACGATTTTGTAATTTTGGTTTTCAAAATAAAGTGTTATAATTTTTACAGTATAAACCGTTATTTATATAACAGGAATTATTATTGAGAATAGGTCTAGTTTAAATAATAATCTACAAGTAGATATTAAATTTTTATACTCCTTTACAAAATTATTATCACATTTTTATTTAAGTAATAAGGTCAACTATAACACGTTTTAAAGAAATTCAAATATCAAAATTAAAACTTATTTACCGTTATTTATTTCAAAGAAAAAATTTTTTTTTTAACTATTAAAAAATTTTTTTGCGAAGAAAAAAACGCTCTGACAGTAATAGAAGTAACGTTTTAAGCATACTGTAAAAATTTTAACACGAGAGAACAGCCTTAAAGGCTTTATTTTAATTATTTCTATTTCTTGTACCAGTTTAGCGTGCAGTCTCTTGAAAATGTTCAAGATATTCAAATCAATACTTTTGTCAATCATTAAATGATTTTTTAGGATGGTAAGCACAAGATGAGTTTCAGAAATGCATAATATAATTACAACAATGTGTAAATTTTGCAAAAAGTCTTTAACGGTGGGAAACATAATAATTGTCTCTCTGAACACAACCCCTAATAAGAGGGTTGCCAAAACAAAGTTCCAGAATGAGTTGTAATCTGAAGAGGGTGGCTCTCCAGTTTATATTGCCATGATGTTGGCATTGACTACTCCTTGGTGATAGTTTTTGGGAGCTGGGATGTAGATTTCTGAAATAAAATGTAGTCTTGGGACAGACTCTCAAATAAAACACTAGTATGTAATAAACAGGTTTATGATAGAGAGTCTTGAAACAATTCAAATAATTACAATGTATTGGCCTATCTATATGCAAAATATTAAACACAGTAAGTGAAAGAAACATACCGTAGTTTCTAACAATATAAAACAAGCCTCCAATAAAATTATTATCACTAAGGTTATCAATTATTGTACGAAAAACCAGATTAAATAAGTCAATTTACACTAATTAAAAAATAAAATAGTACTTACTTAGAGCTCTAGTAAGTGTACACAATAAAAGGTGAGAGTATTTTCTTTGGTATGGTTTTTGAATAATAAATACAGAACCTATAAACGTAATCGGCCGAATCTAGTTGGATGACGACGTTAAAACTTGCGCACCAAAACCACAAAACGTGCGACAAGAATAAATCTTGCCAGATGGTTAAAAAACTTATCACATGCAAACAGATGTTAATATTAAGTATCGATAACTGCATGTAATGGGATTACGGGTTAATTGAAAAATTGCCTAGTTACTTATGTAAGTTTCGTTAAATTTCAAATTTATTAGATTCGCTTAAAATTTGATTTCCTTTTTCGTACAAACTTTATTTCGAAGTTAAATTTGCGCTAGCATTTTATTTTATCGTTCACCTAAACTTGTTTCGAGTTCCAACTTGCATTTTTATGCCCAGACTGTTTATCGTCTTTACTGCATTCTTTTCAAATACCAAATTTCAAACGCGCTCGAGAATTGCAGCTGTTTGTTATGAAATTAAGTCCAGATGTGATTTGGCGCGCATTTGGTTGGAAGGTCAAACTATCATGCAGCCGCTTCATAGTTGCTTTTATGTGTATTCTACTTCATCCTACTTTTTAAAGCAGAGTTAGATTTTATACCGTGCCGTGGATTTAGTTTGCTAGGGAAATTATTACGACGTGGTTTATCGAGTCACAACTAATGTCCCACTCCAATTCTCGTGATGGAAGGGGCTCTGATGCTAGAAGTATCGCCGCAACGCTTGAGTGTGCTTTAGGCACTCGAGTATGCGATAGGCACTCGAGTACGCTAAAGGCGCTCGCTTAAACCAGACCTGCGTTGGTTTGCATTACCACCATCTTCAAAAACTTCATTATATTTAAAACTCAAAAATACGAATGGAATATAATCAAGATCTGAATTCTTTAAAAACTTCACAAGTTGAATATTGACTAATTGATGGCTAATTATGACAACAGAATATTTACTTACCGCAGCTTCTCTTTCAGCATTAATCATAAGAGATGTTAAAACCATATCTGTTTTTCTATTCACAAGTTCAGCTATTAATCCATTCCACTTGCCATTTTGATTAGTTCCCCATCTACCATCTTCAACTCTTACTAATTCATAAGTAAAACCAAGTTCTTCAGAAAATTTTTCTAATAAATCTATACAAAATCCAGAACAACATTGATAAAAACTCCCGTTTTTGTGAGCTTGACTCATATCTACCCTAAAAAACAAAATTTTTAATTGATATTCCAAAAATATCATAATTGATCTGTGGTTAAATTAAAGTAACTACGATACTTATTATAAATTTTAACAAAAATACAACAGAACCTAAAACATTTGTGTTTTTTAAATTTTTAGCAGGTTGTTAAAATTTATAATACATACTAAATGGAAAGCCCACGCCACGGACTGGGAGCTAACCAAGACAATTTTGTAAATTCGATTTCAGGGGAGATGATTTTTAGATTTCTAGAATAAGGTATTTAAAAAAATGACACGTGGAAAAGGTTCCTGACTTTTTATCTTGATGACGATTTATATGATATGAGTACTTTTATTATTACACACTTAATCTTAAACGCCAAAACCCTAATGCTCATTTTCTAGCCTGATGATACGTCTGCTCTCACGGATGCTGTGTTTTTGTTTAACCCGTAACCACTAACAAACGGTCTCTCAGACCGCAGCAAAAATGAATTTCGTTATAAAACGAGTTTTAGTAAAAATTTCAAAAAATCCATTTGTGCACCTTTAAGTGGCATCGAAATGTACACATTATGACTTGATAAAAATTTTAGTAAGCGTTTACCTTATAAATCGATAACAGCAAAGTTTACTTGCGGTCTGAGAGACCGCATGTCAGTGTCTACGTTCCAAAACATGTTTGTCAGTGCTTACAGGTTAATGTATTGTAGTATGTAGGTGTAATTAACCTGTGTAAATCAGAACCTTCTGTAATGTAGACCACCCACAATATTAATGTGAGCTTAGTTGTTGTAATGCTTCTTTCCTTTCACCGTCGATATGACATATCGGGTTTTGCCTAAGTACCACACCGATTTATATAATATAAATAAAAATAATTATGCTTTTATTCATTAATATGAAATAAAATTTCTATTAAAAAATTTGCACGAATGGGACAAATTTTACAATTTATTTTCTATAAAAATTGCTATTAACTTTTTTATATAATGAAATCCGATAATATAAGTAGCACTTCCGACAGATCAACTTTATCACGTGTTAAAATATTAAATCCATAATGTAATACATAAATACATAGTTAAAGTTATTAATAAACTTTTACAACTTTTACCACCAGTATCCTGAATAATTGAACCATTAAAACTTGAAAGAATATACAGTTAATACATTTGCAGCCATAAGTATTGATAGTGAATTTAAAGTCTGAATTTAACCCTAATGGGTCCTTACCTAGTACACGGGTACTATTTTGACTTTAAAACGTCATATCTTTTTTTCTATCCGGCCGATTTCTTTGAGCTTTAGTGACATCTCTAAAAAAATGGTTGTCTGCACAAAAAAAATTTTAAAAAATTAAAATAGTCATATAAAGTAAAAATTTTTTGAGATTCTTTAAAGCTATACTTAATCCAGCCATACGTAGTACCTGGGTACTACATTACTTTCTATGGGATCTAAATGGTACAGAATAGCTCAATTCATTCAAAATTGTTCTAATATTTATTAATAACAATTTATCATAGTATAATGTGTTAAAATATAATTTGTTTTACAATTTACTTGAAATTAACTTTAGAATAGAGGCAATTTGAAATAAAAAATAAAACAAGTTAAATTTCAATGTATTATGCTCTACAAATTGTTTTAGGGACATTGATATGAGGTCACACAAGTTTTTGGTATTTCTGGAAGCTTCTCCGGGTCTTACTTTGCCTTTTTGGAACATTAAATAACCATAAAAATCAGTATCATGTTACTTTCATGCGTCCAGTAACGTCTAGGTTGGGCGTTGATGTTGATTGTGCAAGTAGAATTACCGACTGTTTTATCTTAAGGCCTAGAGTATTTTCTATACTACATTTTATGAAATTGAAGCATATTACTAAAAAATCTTTACTTTTTTTATGATGGAAAATAAAAAAATTTTTTGCTTGATGAAAAAACTCCCGCTGTAGTTAATATTACAAAATAAGCTTTAAATTCGTAAATTGTTAGTTTTTTTCATCAACATATCAAAAAAATCTCTTCGTTGAGATTGACTTGGTGGAAATGTATTCCAAATTGTAAATTCACAAAACTTTATTTCATTTGAATCGCTTTGTTTTTCGTATGACCGATGTTTGTCTTCAGTATCGCTATCGTTACTTGGTTTAATTTCAACTATATTTCTCAATTGATCCAATATCCTCGAATATTAAAAGTTTTAATTTTTGATTAATTAAACTATAATTATTACAAATATATTAGATATATCATGGTGCGAATAATATTAGGAATACAGAGATACAAAAAATTGCTGTCACCGATATGTCCTGGAAGACAGCAACGGATTCACTTTTCAGAAACGAATTTAAATAGTTGACCAAACAATTTCTGCCCACATTTTGTGATAACTATTTATATTAAGAATTATTAATTTTTTACACTTTAAAGACAAAAATATGAACATTTAATTATATTATTATCAATCAACAATGTAAAATTAATTCATAATATGCAATTTCAATCATAGACCACCTACATTACTAACATCTTTATAAATAATTAAAATTTTTTTTTTCAAAACCTTAGGGGCATGATCCTGTGTTTATATTTTGCACAGGGGAACTTTACATGGTTACACATAATATATCTTTTGGACACACAAAAATTCAGGCGACATCGGGGTTCCCCGGCGGCTTAAAGTAGAATTCTTCAATTATTACTCCAAAATTAGCGCTAGAGCTTAGGAGCATGATCCTGTGTTTATATTTTGCACAGGGGAAGTTTACATGGTTATACACAATATATCTTTTGGACACACAAAAATTCAGGGGACATCGAGGTTCCCCGGCGGCTTAAAGTTGAATTCTTCCATTATTACTTCAAAATTAGCGCTAGAGACGGTCTTAGGAGCATGATCCTGTGTTTATATTTTGCACAGGGGAAGCTTACATGGTTATACACAGCATATTTTTTGGACACACAAAAATTCAGGGGACATCGGGGTTCCCCGGCGGCTTAAAGTAGAATTCTTCAATTATTACTCCAAAATTAGCGCTAGAGACGGTCTTAGGGGCATGATCCTGTGTTTATATTTTGCACAGGGGAACCTTAAATGGTTATACACAACATATCTTTTGGACACACAAAAATTCAGGGGACATCGGGGTTCCCCGGCGGCTTAAAGTAGAATTATTCCATTATTACTACAAAATTAGCGCTAGAGACGGTCTTAGGAGCATGATCCTGTGTTTATATTTTGCACAGGCGAAGCTAACATGGTTACACATAATATATCTTTTGGACTCACAAAAATTCAGGGGACATCGGGGTTCCCCGGCGGCTTAAAGTAGAATTCTTCAATTATTACTCCAAAATTAGCGCTAGAAACGGTCTTAGGGGCATGATCCTGTGTTTATATTTTGCACAAGGGAAGCTTACATGGTTATACACAACATATCTTTTGGACACACAAAAATTCAGGGGACATCAGGGTTCCCCGGCGGCTTAAAGTAGAATTATTTCATTATTACTTCAAAATTAGCGCTAGAAACGGTCTTAGGGGCATGATCCTGTGTTTATATTTTGCACAGGAGAAGCTTACATGGTTATTCGCTGGGTGCGTGACACCAGCGCCAAATAATTTGCGGCACTAACCGCAACTTTTACGCGCAATTTTTACATTAGTAGTAATGTAGTAATATGTTATTTACACATGCTCCTAAGACCGTCTCTAGCGCTAATTTTGAAGTAATAATGAAAGAATTCAACTTTAAGCCGCCGGGGAACCCCGATGTCCCCTGAATTTTTGTGTGTCCAAAAGATATATTGTGTATAACCATGTAAACTTCCCCTGTGCAAAATATAAACACAGGATCATGCCCCTAAGACCGTCTCTAGCGCTAAGTTTGGAGTAATAATTGAAGAATTCTACCTTAAGCCGCCGGGGAACCCCGATGTCGCCTGAATTTTTGTGTGTCCAAAAGATATATTATGTGTAACCATGTAAGCTTCCGCTGTGCAAAATATAAACAGAGGATCATGCCCCTAAGGTTTTGAAAAAAAAATTTTAATTATTTATAAAGATGTTAGTAATGTAGGTGGTCTATGATTGAAATTGCATATTATGAATTAATTTTACATTGTTGATTGATAATAATATAATTAAATGTTCATATTTTTGTCTTTAAAGTGTAAAAAATTAATAATTCTTAATATAAATAGTTATCACAAAATGTGGGCAGAAATTGTTTGGTTAACTATTTAAATTCGTTTCTGAAAAGTGAATCCGTTGCTGTCTTCCAGGACATGTCACCGATTAATGAAATTTACCCAATTATTTCCTTTAAGTACACAGTTTACACAATTATACGTCTCTATCACATTACATCAATTAATAGATTTATTAAAAAAACTATAAAAATTCACGAGTTTCACCAGGTAACAAATAATTATTAAGATTTATTTCTATTTTAAATTAATTAGCATTCATTACGTTACTGAAAAATGAACTATTGCAATCGAGAACGTAAAATCTACTCTCGCCTAATCAGCTTTACTTCAGAATATTGTTTATAGGGCCCACAAACGATCAACCTGGTATGAGACTTATACTCATACTAGGTTGATCGTCTGTAGGCCTTATTACAGTTTAATAAAATTTTGACACAAACCGTGAGTCACCATCACATTATGTATAAATGTAACTCGATATAAACATAATTGTAACTAAAAACGCTTATATGAATATTAAAAATCCGCTAAAAGATTGAGCACAACAAGAATTACATATAATAATTATATGGTAGTACCCGGGTACTACGTATGGCAGATATAATGTGTAAATTTGTATGGACCCATAAGGGTTAAAAACGGTCATATCTTTTGTAGACTTGTAATTAGCACAAATTGTAGTTATTTTAAATCCGCAGAAAATCAAGCTCTTAGTATAACAGATTCGTGCTTCGGAGAGCACTCTAAGCCGTCGCGCGTCGGTCGATTTATGAATTTCATATCTTATAATCATCTCATATAAGCATATCTTAAAGCCAGCCTAGCAAGCCGCCTACAAATGTTAAACAATTTTAAGCTCATAAAAGCAAATAGTGTCAACTGTACCTAAATTTGATACATCTCGTAACACAGGGCATAGTTTTAATTAAAAGAAGAAGAGAAGAGACAGAAATACAACTTCAAATTTTGAATAATAAACCTCACTAACATAAGTACGTAACGTTTGTACTTATTGAGTAATTACAACCTTATTAAATGCAACAATTAACAATATTTAACTACTTACTCAGTTATTTCAGTATCTGAAGCTACTCGACACAATACTCCGCGATCCATAGCGCACTTTCCTGTTATGGGGTCTGGTGGGGCTAAATTAATATATGGGGGTTCTTCAAGAAACGTTATTTTTAAATGAAATTTTTCTGGAACACCCTGCGGCGGTGTATGGCTATTGCCCGGCCACACAATATCTTTTATATCTAAGCCTTCTTTCTGCCAAGACTTCCATACTCCGATCTAAAAAAAACCAAATATTATAATTTTAATTTGATTTTGTTTATAAAATATTTTTTAATCTAGAAGGACATGAAGACGTACCCAGCATGATTAAATACTTAGAGCAAACAAAAAATTCTACAAACTGTAAATAAAAAAATAAAAAATGTCATTCAAAAAAATATTATTTTTTATAAAATTTATTTATTTAATTTTTTGTTTTAACTGCATTTATTAAACCTAGCACGGCATAAAGTAAAGCTTTTAATGTTTTTCGTAAGGAGTAAAATAGATAACAAGTTACATGTGTAAACAAGCAATTCCCTACCCGAATGATTACAATGTACCTGGATTGATCAACACCGGTAGCCGGTACGAGGCCTACAAGTTTTGTATACAAGTAAACGCATTTTCTAACGTGCCTAAAAAGTGCGCCGTTTGACTCAAAAGTTAAAACAATTCCGACTTTTGTTGGCAACTTAGAAATCTGATTAATAATAGTAGATTTTCCTACATATCTAAGGTTTTTTTATTTGAACTTCCCAAAATACAAGCAATCTACACAAGAAATAAGCTCATAGTTTTCATTCAGTGCACCACTTTAAGACATCTCTGTAATTCACTAAAACCAAAAGATAGCGCTGATGAAGCTCACTTAACTATTTTTTTTCAGAACTTAGAGGCTTTTATATTTAAAATATATCAAATTTGTTGAGATCATACCATTCTATGAACAATATTCTTGGTCAGTCTATAATTTTTCACGCTCATACCAAAAAGATGCACTTTCAGGACTTGGTAGATAAATAACTATTATAATGACCAGTAGTTTTCAATCAAAAACAATTCCAATGATTTAATTTATACATAAACTGGTTGAAACTAACAGCTCAAATGGGTTGTACAGATCCCAAACAGTACAAATCTCGTAATACCAAGTCCGGTAAATCGCAGTTCGTACAAAGTAGCCTGTACACTTCGCGCTCGGTACAAAAATCATTGTACAGAGCGCAAACTGTACAATTTCCGGCTTGGTACGTAACATATACAAGAATTGCTCGTTTAATTAATTTTATTAATCTTTAATTTTTTAATTAAGATAAGATTTGACTATTTACTCTCCTGGAAAATGGTATTTTACATACACTGGTGTTTTTAAATCTCCCTTAAGTTAATTTAATCAAGATTTATTAATCAAAAATAATTCTTCAAAGAAAATAATTGATATATTAATTTTGATAATTAATTAATATCATAATTAATGATACGGTCAGGTAAAATTTTACCTTCAACCACCTATTAAAATACTGCAAACAATTCGACACGATGATGACTTGAATGGACAAACAAAATTTAAAAGTTATCAACTGTACAACCCTCTTAAAATACCAATTTAAGTTTGACAGTAGAACTACTTTACTATTTGCAAAGACATTGCTATGTTGCCAGTTAATTTAAAAACTGATTTGACGTCACTCTCGCTAAAAAGCCGTTTTCAAAAAAATATATAAAATTTAAAAAAATGTTTTTAGGAAAGTTCTTATAGACTTTTGTTCTATAAAAAATACTTCAAAATTCATGCAATAACCCTATTGTAATTTATAAAAAAAAATCTAATTAAAGTTAGATTAATTTTTTGATATTGAGATAAGGTTATTTCGTAAAATTTTTGACACACTAACTTGTCGTCAAGTCACAATATACTTTTCCCAACATCGCTTGGTACATGTGTACAAACTAATTCTATTGGGAAAAGTACAAGTGCCGGTATAAGTGTAGGTACATTTATTAGAAAATGTGCACTTTTACCTGTACTATATGCACTTTTTCCGTAACATATAGGTACTACATGCATTTCAAACACATAAAAAATTTTCATTTTTAATTTTCCAGTAAAAACTTGTAGAGATACCATGATAATCGTGGTCGGAGAGTTTGACCAAATTTGCACAGTTTAGCAAATTTTTGTTTTTGCACATTAAGCGTCACCGCGGCCACAGTTTATCACGATATCTCTGCAGATTTATTTTAAAATTTTAAACTACTGTTTAAGTAATCGTCATAGTTAAATTCAGAATTTAAATAACTAAGTTACTAAACTAAATTATAATAATTATCTAATTGGGTATGGGTTATTAAAAATTAAAAAAGCAATTTAAAATTTCCTTAATAAACTTATACCCAACTAGATAATTATTATAATTAAATAAAATGGTCAACAATCCTTTATATTAGTCAAAACTAAATCTAATGGTATAACTCTTACTTTGGTTCTAAATAATAGATAATTGAAATTTGTTTAAAAGTAGAATCATCTCAAAATGTTTTTATTTTTATGGGACTCACTTTTTTAGTAAATCAAACAGAGAAGCACTGCTACAGTGTGTTACAAATATTTAAGATAAATAAAAGACAAAAAATATATTTGCAAACTTGAAAAATAGTAGTTAAGACACATTTTTACAGAAAATGGAAAGATGGATGCAGAAATGTCATTAAAGCTTATTTTCTTTAAAACACATAAGAAATTTAGAAAAAAATTCAATAATAGTTTTCTTTTGCTTTATATAACCTGGCGACAATGGTGGCAGTTTTAGACAAACAGATATTTTCATAAATAAATTTATAAGATATAAATTTAGAAGGTTTTGTTTTTGTCAATTTATTTATTAAATGAAAAAAATAATAAGATGAATCATGCAAGGAAGTAATTATTTTATTTTAATGTTAAAAATGAATACCTCTTCCCAAACCAATTGCTTGCTGATTCCAGGTCTTAAGTTCATAATTTTTAGTTCTGCAGCTCTTAATACTCCATCTTGAGTAAATTCTATATTTGGTTTTCCTGCTTCGGTTTCCACACTAACATTTCGAAGATAACGGAAAAAACGATCTCCAGTATCCCATCGTGCTGCACCAACACCTTCACATGAAAGTTGCGTATTTAGAGAGCGATTTCTATTACGAGGATCATTAATAAAATCTTCCACTCCATATGCATATACTTTAATAGCTGTTGTAATTTCATTTACCAGACTTGCACTAGATGTATCAAAGTGCACACCTGCAATAAATAATTAGTATATTTATTTTAGTGAGTAGATTTATGTCAATAGTTATAGTCGAATTACCGTATATTTCAAAAACGACATAGATCGGCATAAGAAGGGTATTTTTTTGAATAAATATTTTTTAGTATAATATAAAAGAACTTTAGCTCGCTAAGGATAGGAGGTAGATGGAGAGAAATTTAATATGTTATTATTAAATGGCTTTCTTGGCAGATTACTCTCGGTGGTTTGCCATTGCCTACTGTGAGGAGATGGTCATACTGAAGTCGGATAAATTTTGTAGCCGGGTTGGGGGTCGAACCCAGGCTTTTAGCATAGAATCCGGTCCTTAGCTCGTTTCACTTAGCTCACATCTTTTACACATTAATACAAATTAATGTATGTTATAATAGTTAGTGTTTTGTTCATATTTGAGTTTTATTATTTATCAAACTAAAGTGATGAAGTATTTAATAAAAAAAACTGAAAAATAAATAATTAGTAATGGTTTGCAAGAATTTGTCAATAAATATTGGATAATACAACTTTTAAACTATAAAAGGTGATAAAAATATAACAGCTAAATATAAAAAATAAATATCAAACTAGCAAAGTGGCATGAGGTGAAACATTAGACTTCAATAAAAAAATATTATTTAAGGTGGTTCGAGCGCTACTCGGCTAGTTTTTAAGTTCATAGTGACTGAAAAATATTAATTTAAAAATCATACTTTAAAAATCATGAAAGAGCTATCAATACAAATATAATATTAAAAACGAATGAATGACAAAAGTATAAATAATTTGAAAGAAAGAATTTATTTATTAAAGTTTTCAGAGTACCTTATTTGATTCACAAAGAATTTGGTCTGGCAACAACAAAAATTTGTTCTGTTTTTTTTTACGCAAATCCAATCCTTACAATGTCCTTTTGCCATGTAACTTTGTTACATTTTCTAATTTTCGATGCAATTAAATAATAAAATTTACATAATTATAAATTTTCAAATCGTAACGTCACTTAATTTGTGGTTATTGTTTTTTGTTGGTATCCCAACGTTGCCAAGCCGCTTGTAGTTTTAAAAAAGTTAAATATCGTCAAGTTCAATAATTATTTACAACCAAACTAGATGGTCAATATCTTTAAATTTTTTCTAGGCTTTTTGTAAAACGTTAATCTATAGTTGAACATATTTTTTATTTACTTGACATGGATTTAACTATATTATTTTATGGGAATTGTGTCAAGTAACCGCGTTCACGCAATTACTCCCCATGTTAAATTCGGAGATTTCAAATTCGATTTTTTTGTAAACTAGTCGGTCAATCCGCTTAAAATTTTTTTTACGTACGTGGTAAATCATAAATTATATGCTCTGTAAATTTTATAATTTTTCCATGGACTTGGAGAAACGCTCCAACCACCTTAAAACGTAAATTTTTTACTTTTCATCATTTTAGTTTCCAAATAATTTTATAATTTTCATATTTAAGGCTTTATATTACTATAACTATCTGAAGGCTCAAATAAAAGTAAAACATATTTCATAGCTTGTATTATTATTTAAATTCATGTCAGATAACTTGTAATTTATTTAAGTAATATACAGCGTGACCCACAAGATCCCGGATAAACATGTTTTTCTCTTTTGGCGAAAATCACTGAATTTTTCTGAAAAATAATCTAGTAATCTGATTCTAAGAACTATGAAGTTTTTCACAAAAGAGCAAAAAAATCAAACTTTGTGAGTGAAAAGATGTCAAAAAGTCGAGTTTCGTTATTTGAAGCTGGAAATCGTCAATGTGAAATAGTTTTAATTCTTAAAATTCCTCGACAAACCGTTTCCGATGCCTTCAAACGATTCAAAGAACTTGGTAATATGGAAGACCGACCCGGAAAAGAAAAAAATGTTCTACCAACACACTCCGGAATTGCAATATCATCAAACTTCGGATTCAAAAAAATCCGAGACTGTTGATGCCATAAGTGGCTCGTGAAACTGAAATCACGCAAGAGTCGGCTCAACAAATGGCTAAAAATAAACTTAAGATGAAGCCTTATAAGCTGCGAAAAGTCCAAATGCTATAGACGAAAACAAGCGAGTACGACTTTCACGATGCCGTGCTTTTCTACATCGCACCGCTGCTCAACAATGGGAAAATTTTGTTTTTACTGATGAAAAAATTTCACAATCGTCAAAATGATAGGTATTGGTCAGAAAAAGTACCTGGATCTTTGGCCATCGTTGGTCTACGCCAATTCCCCAAGTTTATCATGGTTTGGAGTGGAATTTGTTTAGTTTCTGTGGAAGAGGAAGTAAAAATTAACAATAAAATCTACCACCGGGATATTTTAGAGACTCTAGTTCTTCCGTGAGTCCAACAGCACTTTGATAACCAACATTGAACCTTTCAACAAGACTCTGTACCTGCCCATAAGGCGAAAACTACGCAAGAGTGGTGCCGAATTAATTTTCCTGGTTTTATCAGTTCCGCTGAATGGCCTCCATACTCACTAGATCTCAACTCCATGGATTACGCCATATGGTCAATTCTAGAGGCCAAGACCTGTGCAAAACCACACAAAACTTTAGAATCACTAAAAGAATTTTTGTGGCAAGAATGAGACAAAATCTAGAAAAGATACAAAAAACTGGCAAAAATTTCATTCAACTTATAAAGCTCTATATCCACGCAGAAGGAAGCCACTTTAAAATTTTATAATTTATGATGTACATAAGGTTGTTAATTATTATTATTCATTTTTAAATTTTTTAATTGTTGCGTTGAAATAAGTTTTTTTTATTTAAACGTTTGTCCAAGTTCTTGTGGGTCACGCTGTAAAAACATACAAACAGGAAACAAAAGTACTGAATATCTTAAATATCTTAAAATGTTTCATATATTTCAATTTGTTATTAAATGTTAAGTGAGTTTATTAAATTGTAAAACTCACCAGAAATGAATAATTTTTCAATTAGTCTAATTTTACTCGAATGTTTTGATGTAAATACGTTTGTAAATGTCTGTAGGTATAGCAAAATATGAGCATTGATTACGATTTAGGTTAAACTTGTAAATATTATAAACTGGGTAATATTAAAACTATAATTATTTCCAGTTACTAAAATAAAAAATTCAAATTCAGCTTTATTCTGATGAGAAAGAAATAATCTTTCAAAAGCTCAATATACAATTTAGTTGAATTTTTTATTTTGGTAATTCGAAATAATTGTAGTTTTAATATTATTTAATATCAACCAGTTAATAATATAACATTTTTAAATATACTGAGTGCTATGAAGTGCATATCTTTTATTCTAAATGAGAACATTCCCCCAATTATTTAAGATAAAAAGTGTTAACCCCTAAACATTCCCATAAGATAGTAGGGGTTATGTTATAGTTCTACACCGAATTATTTAATTTTTTTTTTTTAATTTTTGATTATAAATTATAACAAATTACATAAATTACCTATATAAAATGATAACGATCAGCAAAAATATAACGGCTACTCATTTTATGTGATTTTAGTATTAAATTTAATATTAAATCAATAGTAATAGACTAATGTATAGTAAATATGTAATGATCACATCCGAAGATCCTGATCTCTCATATAGTAAAACCGAAGACCAAACAACCACAACCGATATTTTTAATTTTGAAAAGGTGGGAGCCAGGATTATGTATGTATGTGATTATTTCTTCTGCAGTTCAAGCAAAAAAAGTGATTTTAAAAGTCTATTTTTTTTATATTGGATCAGTGACGTAAGCAAGTGCAAGATCCACAGCGGGCCCCCTTTTCTCAAAATTTATTTATTATTACAAAAAAAACCTGAGTTAATAATAGAAATTAATTTTATGTGTATCGGGAGACAGTCCCCTGCGGTGCCCGGGGTCCTGATGTAGCACTTTTTAAACCACCTATTGCTAACGTCACTGAAAAGCTTAACTGAAGTTTTTGACCAAAATGCTTTTATACTTGCTCCACGATCTAGAAAATAAGGTATATTTCATTTTTTTGTAGTTACTCGTGGTAGTGATTCGAAAATTACCGCAAGATAATTTTTTGTTGCTTTTTTACGCTCAACAATTGAGGCCTTTTTCGGGTACTAAAGTTTGTTGCCGAATTATCAAACAAAAAATAAAAAACAATTCTTTTCCGTACCACCTTGAAAGTAGAGATTTACCTATTTCTGGAAATAACTAAGAAGATTAACAGAATTGTACAGTAAGTAAGCAACCAATGTAATAAATAATTCAACTGCTTTTATTAAAAATACATAATTGAGTATTTGAGACTTGGCAACGTTTTCTTTCTCGTTCAATATCTCGACAACGATCGATAGTAGATACGCAAAAAAGATAAGATATAAGATAAATGGTAGAGCGTAAAAAAAGCAACAAAACTTATATGATCGCAAATTTTCATATCACGTCTGAAAGCCGAGTTATTGCTAAAAACAAAGTTTACCCATTTTTTTCAAGAAGGCGGAGCGAACATAAAGGAAGCCTTAGAGCCTAGACGATCGATCTGCTTTATCAAACGATTGAGTCAATCGATTGACGCGCGCTTCAATCAACCTCAATCAGCCTATCACTCTTTTGATCAAAACCCCCTAATCAGTGAATTCGTGTTAAAACCAGGAACATCTTGACCACTTAAAATAGTAGAAATTTTTTTTAATACTTGCTGTATTTGCTATATTTATGCTATATTTTATATACGTATGCTATATTTTTTGTAAAATTGCTCTAGACAATCAAGCGCCCTCTTCAACCGTTTGAGTCATTCAAACTTTCTATCAATCACCGTCAATCTTGCTTCAAGCTTCAAGCGGGTTTCTGAACGATCAATCACGCTTGATATAATCGTTTGACTCAATCTTTTGATCAAAAGATTGATCGTCTAAAGCGTCCTTAAGAGCCTCCTGCTACAGTCTACACAATAGGAAAAAAATCAATTTTTAAATTTACTTTTTTTTTTTTTTCAAAATGTACATAGCGACTAGACTATTGCAACTATGCGAAACTATCAAATTTCAGACATTGTAACGTTAAATATTTTTACTGTTTTAAAGAAAAAAATCTATATCTAATTTTGTCACTTAACTTATACTTACTTACCCAACATGCCTACTGGAAATTGATAAGGAGCCTGTAAAGGATTTTCAATTACACTTTGAGTGACAACCCACACGTAATTTTCTCCTGTAAGATGGAAATCCCTAGCAGCTGTGAGAATGTCGATAGCCTCCTCACGGGTACAATACAGCAGCATTACACGTGCTTCTGAATCAACAAGCGCTGCTAGATCACCACTTTTTGCCACAAGAACTGCGTTTAGTATAGTAAATTTAAAGCGATCCTGCAAAAATTACATACTATGTCAGATTTTTGAATTTGTTAGATTAATTGAAATTAATGTGTAAATATAATGACTCTTAAGATAATTGCCTTTAAAATTCGTATTTTGTTTTGCAGCCAAATGTTTTATCTAATATAGAGTAAATCTATAAAGGATTTGGATGATCGAGAACTGCTTAAGCAACTCAATAATACGGATATAACAATGCAACGCAATTTTAAATTGAAATTTGAAATAAAGTGGGTTTACCCATATTTTCCTTTATTTATATATTATATTACAGCTCTACAGGCCTAGAAGGCCCATGGCTTCATTTCCCTGTCTACCTTAACTTATCTTGTAAACTCTTGTGTGTGACGCAGCCGTATCAACGGTAATGACGTCGACACAAACATCAGGGATCACCACAGGAGTGTAGATGCCCACCGGAAGGCCGAGCCAAGAAATTCTGTGCAATCCGCGATTTGAACCCAGAATTTCCGCTCTATACTCAACCAGCGATCACATCACTCCACTGCTGTGGCTCTCCTTTATTTATATTATATTATTCATTACGACTAGGAAGTCGTATTTTACAAATTATTTCAAGAGAGAAATGAACAATGCTAAAATCAAAAATAAACAAAATCCAATATCTGATTATTAAAAGGTTACAATTTTTAGGACATGGAAATTAATATTTTTGCAATTCTAGAAATACGAATCTCTTGCTGAAATATATATGTAGTTCTGAGTTTTTATTTGTACTCCAAAGTCAATTAGTTTTAGCTCCAATAAGCCACTATAATTTTTACAATTTTTTTAATAATTTCTTCAGTGTAAAGGTTTTTTGACGATCCCAAGTTCATCATCTTTTTTCAAGCTTATTCTTAACTTTACATTGTCTTTGTTTATGCTTGCACAAATCTTGTAATCCAATTTTCATCTGATTTTATTTGTCCGATTGTCTTGAAATTTTGCAGATTTGCATAGTTATAATGGACAATGCGTATTTAAAAAAAATTTGAATTAATGTTGTAAATTTATGTATTTATTTATCGTCGTGAAGGAAGACATACTAAATAGAGGATGAGAATAAGATACACAAAAATAGAAATTTTATAAAACATAAAAGCGTGGGGTTAATAATATCGACATACAGCGCCTCACGCTTTTATTGATGTTATCAATGATTGAAAATTTTGAAAACACTGCACCTTGTACATAGTAGGTAACTTAATACACATCTTGATTACCTTACATTCAATCATATGAAAATATAACGGGCAGATGATTTTTTTACATTTTTTTATTTAAGTTTATTTTTAAGAGCTCAATATAAAATGAAAAAGCGCATTAAAAAATTATTTGTATAAATGTCGTCAACATTATGCAAAACTAGCAAAATTATTGATTATAATATTATGAATCAATTTTTTCATGTTTAAAAATTAAAAATTAAAATTTTAAGAATAACAAACCTGCATTGCTGATACCCTCTCTCGTACAGCTTGGATGAAATCATCGTGACCAGCAATCGGACTTGTAACAACTGAAAATTGATGCCACTTATATCTTTCTAGAATGCTTAACATAGCAGCTGTTTGATGTTCTAGAGAAGGAGCTAACTGCAACTGTAACGAAGATTGGGATGCTCGACGTTCAAGTCCAGAATTATCTGCATTCCAGGCGATTACAGGTATTCCCAAATACCCAGCTAATTGTAAAAAGTATTGAGCTGATGCAGTACTTCTTCCATACTGTTCATAGTTCATTAAATAAAGAATTGCAGACACGTTGACCGATAGAAATTCTTTACAGAGTGATTTAAGTATAGCTGAAAAAAATTAAGAATTACAAATAAAAATTAATCAATTAACTTAGTTAATTTTAAGTTTAATTAAGTTTCAGTATAATTCAAAAGATTATTTAGATTTGCGATACAAATCGCATTATGTTAAAATTTGATTTTATAATCTATTTTTTTTCTTAGTTTCGTAATTTAACCAAAAAATACAAAAAAAATTCAATAAGCATGAAGATGCACTTTAAGCAAAATATTGAGATAAAAGCAAAAAAAAAGTTTTATCAACGTAAGGTCAAATCACCGCAATTATAAAAAATTCATACAATTGGAATACCTATCTTCTGCTAATTATTTAAAGCAATAAAGAAAATGCTTAGAATCCGGGCTCTAACTTATTATTATGTGGTTTAGTATTGAGATAGTACTACAACTGAATTTCGACATAGTCTAGCCAGAGGTGGCGAATTTAAGAATTTAAGCTTATTTTTGTCAAACCCTTCCCAGAACGTATTTCTGGCTACATCACCAATTACACTGTAACATGGTCATTGGTAACATTCATTGGTAACATTGGTAACATTCATGGTCATTGGTAACATGGTAACATTCTTATGGTCGAATAATTCTCTCTCTATAGACGGTTTTAAACGTCATGCGACGTTGTCCGATACCAAACTAGCAACCTTGCAGATTGGCGTTTGGTTTATCAGCATTTTACATTTTTTATCTACGACGAAGAGCCAGCCCGCCGGTAGAACCCTCAACCTGGAGGACCAACGATGTGGCCAGAATAAGTTATTATTTACCCGGATTCGAACCGGGTATTGAGCATTTGTAGTGAACTCGCTTGACCATTGCTCTCCGACCGTGTTCATCGAATAATTACAAATTATAATATGAAATGTAATAGTAGTTTTCGTCACAAGGACGTAAAACGAGATTTTACACTCGAGAGCGGAGTTTTGAAGAGGAGGCGAGCGTAGCAAAGCCGAGGCGCACGAACCGCAGCGAGTGGTGTAAAATCTCTTTACGTCCGAGTGGCGTAAACTGCTTTTCGTTGTGACGGGACTACCTCATTTTTATTTGTGACTGTATGGAAGCCGTCCCTGCGCAGGCCGGAAACCACTCATTTTACGGCCGGATCAACGAAAAAGTTTTTTCTTTATACCGTGGTTTTACACAAGATATTATGTCGTATTCATACATTAGGTGGATTTTATTTATTTCTAATTAAAATAACTTGAAAATTTTGTCCGTTACAATTTGTTACGCTCGACGGGGTTTAGTGAATATCTGATGCGTGAAGTTAACTGATATTACATAATATAGTGTTATTAACGTTATTAATAATTTTTTTTAGAATAGGTATCAAAATAGATTTGTACAGGTAGCAAAGAAAAATAACTCTATTGATCGAAAATTTACAGATACATTTGATTTGAACTTAAAACTAGTGCTTGTATTGCATATTAATCTAGTGTATTATACTTTACGTACAGATTTGATTTATTTTATGCTATAAATTGAAAAAATGAGCAAAAAAACACTGCGCTGATTGTACAAAAAGAAGAAAAGAAAACCTAAAATCAAAATTTAAATTTTATGTAGGTAAAAATTATTAAATTAATAATAACAATTAATAAGTTGATCGTTTGTATTTAGTATCGGTATTAGTTTGTGTTTAAGTTCAAGCGGTGCATTTCTGCGGTATGTGATTGAAGTGATGGGGTTAGTTAGTGAATGTTTGAGGGAAATGTGCTTATAAAAAACATATAATGAACATATTATGAATTATGAAAAGCTTGGTCACTGAATTGTTGTATGAATTCTGGTATTTGTAAAATATGGTATTTTTAAGCCCTAATATTGCAGTGTTATTTAATATGAAATTGATTTATAAACTGAGTATACACTCAGTTTATGCAGTGTTATTATTTGCTGTTGTTAATTATTTGACTATAATTTGTATTTTTAATTCTTTTAATTCCATTTAAATCTTTCAAAAAAACTTTCGATGGCATCGACATCACATTTCCAAAATGACCAATATAACAATTCATTAATTTGTCACAATATATAGATAAGGGTGCGCAAAATATTTTTCAAATACAGACTTCCAAATACATTCAAAATTTTAGTTATTTGAAGTACAAAATGCACGATATTTTGGAAGTGTAAGATATTTTGTATTTAAAATTAAAAATTCAAATCTGTAATGCTTTTTCTACTTTAAATTCAAAATATAAGCATATTTTGCCTTCACAAATAAAAAATATCAATAATGCTATAAAATATACTAAAACATGATTTCTTTCAATACAGATTTCTTAAAATTTATAGGTACTTAAGAAGTATTTAGATTTTATATCATTGTGTAATTTTCAATACAGTCAGGACTGGATAAAATTGAGGATTGAGAAGAGAAGAGTATTTTTATACACACACAATACTAAAATACTAAAAATTTGAATAAAAACTTATCTAAAAGTTCTAATTTTATTCCTTTACACTTGACAATGTTGACGATTAAGTGTCATCTGTGACGTCATTACAATAGCAACTTGAATTAAGCTGCGTTTAACCGTTTACGCAGTAAATATCAAATTTTAAATTTCAATATAAAATTACTCATATATGAGACGTAATAATTTTTTTTCTGTTACTTTGTTTACATGGTCACTTAACTACCTCCCTGCATACCTTTAAAAAAATGTAAAAACACCCTATTGTGAGGTCGTACGCAGTAAGAGTATTCACACTCTTTTGTGTGTTGTATTTATACACATACCGTTGTATTTATCCTAGTAACGCCAAGAAGAATTGTGTATTACTAGACGTTGCTAGGATTCCTACAACGGTGTACAACACCAATACACGAGCGAGTGTGAATACCGTTAATGTCTAACCAAAAAAATTTGAAATTTAAAATTTTTTAAGAAGAAGAAAAATATAATTATTTTGAGCTTTTAAAATCATACAGCATATTCTGCAATTTAATTTTTTTTGTGGTAGTTTTTGCACAGATTAGGCACTTTTTTGTTATTAAGTCAGTTTTAAAAAATATATTTTCGTTATTTCAGGTTATAAATGACCTCTTTATGTATCTGTTTTGAGACCTATAAAAGGGGTCTTTTCTCAAAAGGTCACCTCAAGGGGGACCAACCCGACCATAAAACTAACTTTTATAAGGTCCTAGGACCTATAAAACTTAACTTTATAAGTTCCTAGAACTTATAAAAACAGTCCTTGTTGGGGTACCCCTGTTGAACTCCTGTTTTTCGCTTATGTTGTTAATAACTGGACAAACAACTTGCGATCTTCACGACATCTACCGATAGTTATATCAGAGCAAACAAATCGTGAATTTTGTGGGATATTATCTCCAAAATAACGAAATTACGACACCTTTAGTTAAAAAATTGGCAATTAAATTAAGTGTTACTTTATATTTATTTACAAAATCATAGATATAGATAATATCCCACAAAATTCGAGATTTTTTTTGCAATAATTGCAAAAAAATTAAATTAAGTGTTACTTTATATTTATTTACAAAATCATAGATTTAGATAAAATCCGACAAAATTCGAGATTTTATTGCAATAATTGCATAACGTGACCCATCCATCCGTCAATACGACGGACCGTCCGTTATTTCACGGTACACGTCGTTTCGGCGACCGCAGTTCGGCGAAAGCGATTCGGCACCGTATATTCGGCGACGGTCAATTCGGCGACCCGATGTTCGGCTATGTTAGTTTCGGCGATTCCAATTCGGCACCGGCATTTCGGCAATTCCCATTCGGCGACAGAAAATTCGACTACGTCGATTCGGCGACGGGAAATTTATTTAAGTGTTAAAATTTATTAAAAATTTTTAAATTAAAAATATTAAAAGAAATTATTTTTTACTTTTAAATTAAATATTTATTTACATACATAACACATACAAATTTTAATCCATGCTATAATTATAAGATATACCGCGAAGATATTCTATAATATTAATAGAATTATAATTGGTTACCTTCGCCAAAATTCGAGAATCAGCCGCTTCGTACCGCGGCCTTTTTTTAGAAGGTGCATGTCCGGCTAGAATACGTTCGTATTTCGTGTCGAAAGTTTTTTGAATTCGTCTTAATTTATCCAAAAAAAGTCCACAACGTTGGATGAAATATACCACCACCAAAACCTAATTGTATTTTTCGATGACAAGCTTCGGCGTAATTGTTAGTTCTATCAATTCCATCCAACGTGCGTTGATACACAGACCAAATATTTGAAGAAAACATTGGAATATTTCTGGTACCATTATTTCTAAGACGTCCAATATATGTATTTGTAAACCATTCTAAAATTGGATCAAATTCTGGTGGTAAATAATTTTCTAAACTTGTAATTGCATGAAAAATATCATTCTCAGGAACAAACGCAATTGAAGTAACCATTCTTGAGCGCAATGCAAAATCTACATCGGCACTGTACCTTTTTAACAAATTACTTGACGATAAATGTTTTTTTAAGTTCTTCACTAACTAAGTGAAATAAGCAGCCATGTATATTAACGTCAGGAAACACTTCACGAATCGTTTGATGAATGGCAAGCTCAAAATCAACACTTATACTCAACGGATTTAGTTGAGGCCACAATTCACGGATCATACTAAATAATTTTACATAAGTTTCCCTCCTCTTATTAGGTAGTAAGCAAAACAAAACAGGAAACACTGCTCTTCCATCTTTTCTAGCAAGTATAACGAATACTTGTGAAAAAAGAGACGGGCAAATTAGAAAAGTGCCGTCCATAAACAATTCTAACATATTTTCACACCAACTAGAATTATATTCTCTTCCAAATATCATAATACGTTCAGAGTCCAAATTCTCACCCCCTGAATCGGCAAGAAGATATCTCTCAAAATTACCAGGGCTAAACTCATAAGTGGAATAACCTTCCGGTATGATTATTAGTTCCCTAGATTCCGGATTTGCTGGTGCTTCAGAATTTTGGTGACGTTTCCGTTGTATCGTTCTGCTCATGACAGAATTGCTTGGAATGTTACCTTTTATGGCATCAGGAACATTTGCAATAGCCCGTGCTCTTATTTGCGATGGATTGTCCATTGTATTTTCGGCTAAAAGTTTTATAACAGTATTAAGTTTTTGAAGTTCGACGTTTTCTGCATTTCCTACGGTCCTGCAGGAATGCTCCCTTCGCTGTGAATTGAACGAACCGTCTCTAATATTGGTCCATATTCTGCCATTGCAACCCTTATGCTTACTTTCACATCGCCAGAATTGAATAGTACTATTTGTGTTAATTTTATCTTTAACATAGAGGTACCCATCACGAGCATATTTTTCATTGCTTCGTTTGGTTAAAATTATTTGAGTTTCTTCCATTGTATTATGAATTAAAAATTAATATATTGATTTCTAACACTACACTGGAGTACTTTTATTAAAATCTATACAGCGAAATCTATAAACTGGAGATAAAATGTCAATTATTGCAATCTTATAAACTTACTTAAGTTACTTACCTTAATAACATGTTACGCTGAAACGCTTCCACTTACTTCTTCTTTGTCTAAACTGAAATGTTTTGATACCAAAACCCAACTCAACTGACTATTTTAGGGTAAAAACTCAACTGACTAAAGAACTCAACTCAAAATGCCATCTATGACTCCTCGAAAACCGTTACTAAAAGTGGAGAGCTAATTGAAATTTTGGAAAAGATACTTAAGGAAAACGGTAATATTTAATTGAAAAGGCTGAATTGTATTGAAATGGGGAAAACCAAGAAAAGATTAACACAAAAAGCATTATTGAAAAGGAGGATATACATAAGAATTATATTGAAATGAGGAAAACCAAAGAAAGATTAATACAATAAGTATTATTGAAAAGGAGCAAATAACAAAAAAGGGATCTATTTAGAGAGGTAGGGAGAAAACCAATTTTTATTAACTATGAGTTTTTAAATAAAAGTTCGAAAAGCCGTAGGCGTCGGTACTAAGGTTTTTGTGTACATTTAAATTTTAAATTTGGAAGAATAAATTAAAAGTATATCTTTCGTCGCCGAATCGACGTAGTCGAATTTACTGTCGCCGAATCAAAATCGCCGAAATGCCGGTGCCGAATTGGAATCGCCGAAATGGCGGTGCCGAATATCGGGTTGCCGAATTGCCTGTCGCCGAATCAGAATCGCCGAAATGACGGTGCCGAACTGGAATCGCCGAAATGACGATGTCCGGTTATTTCAACATGCTGTCCGTCAGACCAAATTGTCCGTCGTTCGGAAATTTCAAAAGAAAATCATCCTTTTTCGCTCCAAAGAGACAAAAATTGATCAACGACTTGCAAGCTTCACGCCATCTATCGATTGTTATTTTAGAGCTATTATATAAAATCGCGAATTTTGTAGGATATTTTTCCTGAAATAACGAAAAATTGTTCATATCACTCGGGCAATAAAAGTTTTCATCCTTCCGTCGATTATTCACTCGCCGCTGCGCGGCTCGTCTCATAAACTTTCGCCCGGCGGATGAAAAGACCCCCTTTATCGCCCTTGTGATATAAACTACTATTTTGGTTTTTCTTTTTTTGTGGGTATATTGAACTTTTTTAAAAAAATTTTTAAATAATTTACGTTTCGAGGAGATTTATTTCCTCTTCCTCAGAATCTAAAATACAAATTGATCGTGAACATAGAGATAACAATGTTACAGAAAAAACTTACTACTTAAAATTAAACTATAAATGTTATAAATATTTTAAAAAACATAATTTTTACGTTATTTTTAAATTATTATAATTATTACAGCTAAAAACAAAATTCACTAGGCAGAAGCTTTCTATATATGTGACCTACAAGGGAGCTCGATGACACCGCTATATATTTTACTTAATCCCATGGTGTCTTCTCTAAAATTAACACAATCGTGCGTTTTTATGTAATACATTTCACTAATATTTCTTTTAGTGAAATTAAGAATTATGAAAAGAGCCATTTCTTTAACACACCCAACCAAATTGGAAGAAATAAAACAAAAAATATTTGATATTTTAAGAAACAACAACTACCCAACAAAGTACATTAACCTACAATGGCAGAAACTTAACAGAGAAGAACAGAGAAGAGCTGAAATTAGTTCTAACACAAATCCCAACAACACAAAACACTACTATAGGTTTCCATATATAAAAGGTTTGACTGAGAAAATACAATTACTTTTAAAAGAACACTGTTTATTAGGTACTTACAATCTCCAAAATAATACAATCTCATTAAGTAAATTAAAAGACTCAACACCTAGTGACCTAAAGTCTGAACTTGTTTATAAAATTCCTTGTGGTAATTGTGATAAATGTTACATTGGCCAAACAAAACAATGGCTTAAGAAGAGATTATCCCAACACAAGAATGATTGTAAGAAGATCGATTTAGAAGGTACCCGTGGAATCAGTAATTCAAATGGTAAAACTGCACTAACTTTACACCACCAGCAAACTGGTTATAAGTTCCGGTTTGAACAAACAAAAATTTTGGATTTCGAAAACAATTTCACTAAAAAAAATATTAGTGAAATTTATTACATAAAAACGCACGATTGTGTTAATTTTAGAGAAGACACCATGGGTCATTCTAAAAATTTTCATACTTTAGCAGTCCCCACGTACTTGGTCATGCAATAATAATTTTAAGAAAATATTAATATTGCTAAAACAAAGAATACTAATTATTTAAACTGTATCTTGGCATTTAGTTGCACAAATAGATATTTTTGCTTTATTTATTCGGTTAACAGTATGTGATATCTCACCTCCGTTAACTGTCTCCGTAGCTGAACGAACCAGCTCTAAATCGTATTAAGGTCTAAAAGAAATTGTATACATATGTGTTCTTAATACTGACACACAAATTTTGCAGGTATTCGCGTTATTGATATTCATTTTATAAAAATTACTAGATAAAATAAAACAAAATTTACAAAACAAATTGTCTCTCCATTGACACATCACCTCCGTTAATGTTTCTACATTCGCCTATAAAATTTGTTAATTTTCCGATTCGCCGTTGGTAGGGCATCTGTAAGACAGTGCATATCAGTAGTGTTTGGAATAGCAAGAGTTTAGGTGATTGTGTTGTTCAGTGATTGAAAACAAACGTGTAAAAGATAAGAAAACGCATTTTGTCGAGATGATGGTTCACCTCCGTTTCATTGTTTTTCACCGACAAAAAATAATATAAAAAATGTTTGTCTATACATCCAAATATCTGCTTAGATAAGCGTATTACTGGTATAAAATCCAAACCCAACCTAGCTTTTAACAAGTTCTGGGCGGGAATAAGGTAATCTGTTTTCACCTCCGTGAACTTCACCTCCGTTATGTTACACGCTAACGGAGGAGATATAAATGTAACGGAAGTGAAATTTAACCACTTAACGATCTTTAGAATTGAAACAAAATACTATATTACATTAATATTGGATATACTTATGCAGAAACACATCTTGAAGCACATTTTGTAATATTTATTAATTAATATAATATCATTATTTTCGACTGAAAATTTTCAGGATTTTCATTGCTTAATTTTGGTTTTTGATGGCAATTTTTGTTATCGCTTCAGTTCTATTTACTTCTAGGTAATGGTGACTAAAATAAAGAAAATACCAAACAAAAGTCACCGTAAGTCAAGTAATGCAAGAACCGTTACCATTTACTCACCTCCGTTAGATCAGATTTTTTTAAAACCTCTAAAATTACCTGAAAACTCGTAATTGATCTCGGAAACAGTCAAAAACCATGTTCATAATGTTTTATAAAGCACCTGGAGCAATATTTTTTTTTTTAGGGAATATTTTTTTACAAAAATTTATCTAATGAATAGTTTGAATTTATTTAGAATGACCCCCATGGGATTAAGTAAAATATATAGCGGTGTCATCGAGCTCCCTCGTAGGTCAAATATATAGAAAGCCTCTGCCTAGTGAATTTTGTTTTTAGCTGTAATAATTATAATAATTTAAAAATAACGTAAAAATTATGTTTTTTAAAATATTTATAACATTTATAGTTTAATTTTAAGTAGTAGTACGTTTTTTCTGTAACATTGTTATCTCTATGTTCACGATCAATTTGTATTTTAGATTCTGAGGAAGAGGAAATAAATCTCCTCGAAACGTAAATTATTTAAAAATTTTTTAAAAAAGTCCAATTTACCCATACAAAAAAAGAAAAACCAAAAATAAATTTTAATATGGACGCTATTACCGAAATTAATTTAAAAAATATAATTTTAACACGTGTAAACTTCTAAAATTTTGAATTTTCAATGTTGTGTTTACATACTAAATGTGCAAAAAGATAGAAGAAAATACATCGCTTTGATTGGCTTTTGTCAGCTTCTATCTAAGCAAGGCGAAACGCTAATCTCTATGTAAACGGCACTTTACTCTAGCCGCTGATAATAATTGGTGATCCGACGGGTAATAGGGTATAAATCCGAAATACAAGTTGGAGATCATTGCAATTTAAGTTTAAATTGTTGCATGAGAAAGCGTGGCAATGTCGTAAAAGTAAAATTATAGGTTATGCAGTTCACATTTTTATTTAGATCCGATTTCAAGGTATTACAAGTTCATAATAATATGTTAAACGTAGACATATAATAATTGGAATATGTTTGGTAATACGTAATTTACGTTTAGTCTATAGACCATTATTATATGTCTAAAGGTGTGCTACTAAGGCAGTCCTTCGTTGAAAAAATGGATACGACCTAACATATTTTCGCTTCTGCACATTAGCTCCGCCAGATCATCTTCTTTGGCATAAACTCAACGTGTATAATGCTTAGAAAAAACTCCTTTTTACTTTGGATTTGTTGAAAGCAATTCTTATATATCTTTTCCCATTCCAACATTAACATTCAGTTAATTTCATTTCAAAACTATATTATACTTACTCATTTTACCTAATTTGTGACTTATACCCTTTTCCCCGCCAGATCGCCAATTACTATTCTCTATTTTTCTTAGAGAATTATTTCTTTAGAGTTTAGGCTGCAGTCCCTGCATTTGTGGCCATTGCCGTTGTATCGCTAGAAGCACATATTGTCAGCCATCTGCGGCCAGAAATATAATTTAGTATTTAAAAGTGCACAACAAAGATAGCGCCAGACCCTAGACTAAAATAAAGATGAAGCGCGCGCTTATCTTTGGAATATCTTTTTCTTATTTATTTATTTGGCTTAAGAACTTGTATGCGTAAAAACTTGTAATTATTGAAAAGTTATAAAATACTATTTTGTAATTTGCTTTATTTGATTATTTAATTTAATTATGTTCATTAAAATGGTGCGTATCCAACTTAATCCGTATTAACGGATAAAACCCATACAGCATTTTCCGACACTAAACATAAAATAAACTTATAATACCGATAATTTATATGATGTAACATGACACATCTTGGGAATCAGTATTATGTTTATTTTATTATTGCCGATAACACTTAGTCTATTCGCGTAGTATGGTTGGCCTATATTCTAGGCGTTTTGACGTCACACTAATGGAGTCGGTTAACTATAGAGTATGCTTAAATTAAAAATAATACCTTCCAATTTTCTAAATTATTAAGTTTTTAACTCTTGATATTCAATAAATAAAAAAATATTAAAATAATATTTAACAAATAAAGCAATTGAAAATAATGATATTATATTTGAGCTTTCAAGTGTAGTTACGATCTTTGTCAGAAATGTATTAATGATTAATGTATCATAATATCAATTCACTTATTTGTTAACACAGTATATTTTTAAATATTTTTATTATTTTATTATATTTTCCAAATTAATCAAATTAGTCGCTCTTCCTGTTTTCGTGTTTTTTGATAATTTTGGTCTTTAAATACTGAACTTTTCAATAACTGAACTAATAAGTATTTTTGATACACTCTCCACTAACTTTTAACTTTAAATTAAATATTTATTATTTATTTATTTATTAATAGCATTACATTCCATATAGAATTTAGCTGTCCTTTCGGACTTACAAGATCCGTTTATTGAGATGGATTAATCCTCATATTTACAATTCATTTATTATAGGTCCTGATGTGTTCTAGCATCCCGCACAATCTTTCTCCAGGCTGCTCGTTATTCTAATATATTTATTATATTTTATTTATTTCTTTATTTTAGTTAAATTTATTAGAAATTTATTCTAAGAAATTTAACAATTTGAATTAATCTATTAAGAAGACTGCTCATACGTAATTTAAGGTGGATATCATACTTTAGAAATCGACCTTCTTTCCTGACCGGACTTTTCTTAAGGGTAGCCCTAGACGATCAATCACGCTTGATACAATCGATTGACTCAAGCTTTTGATCAAAAGATTGATCGTCTAGAGCGTCTTTTAGAACTTCATATTTACATAATAAATACAACAGTTGTAATAATTTCAAAAAACGTAACATTACGACCGTCTGAATTTAGTACTGACAACTGTTTAGTTATATTATAGATATCAAATTAATGTGACACAAGCAAACACAATTTTACTTATCTTTATCACCGTTTGTACTGCCGATTTGCATAAAAAATTATCGGAATTACTAATAAATATAAGATAAAAAAATCACACATTGATTTTCGAAATAATAATTTTTAGAAACAAACTATAGGTACATATTTGATATTTGGCAAGCCAAATATATCTAATTAAAGTGTATCATGTTCAACATTAAATCTTTACCCAGAGCATATGTATAACAAGTATAGGATGAATAAAAACAGCACTTGCCTAAGTGGCCAATAACTATGTACACCGTCTACCCTACTCTTTTGATAGTGGTTATTGACCTTAAAAGGTAATACATGTTATTAATTTAACGTTCGCTTCATAAGGGTGAAAAAATGTATAAAAATTTTATGCAATTAGATACAGTTTCTTTGTTGTTTTTTTTACATTAATTTATTTCATGTCCGATAAAATATTCCATAATTTTGTTTATTTGTTTTTTATAATAAAATTGCTTTTTAAAGAACTCAACTGCTATAAAATATCTAATGTAGCGTAGATCTAAGGAACAAAATATACCACAACGTAGCACCGCCGCATAACATCGTTGAGACGGTTTGAACGATATATTACCAAAGAATATTTACAATAAAAAGCGACACTCTTTAACGATTTTTAGTGCGCATGTTATACCAACAAAATGACTACCGTTTACAGTATTTTCATTAAGTCAACTATTTAGGCTCGCCAATGAAAACTAAGCAGGCGGCGGCTATTTTGTTGGTAAACACGCGCAATGAAAATCGTTGAAAAGTGTTACTTCTTATATTGTAAATATTTTTTGACATTACATCAATGAATAATGAAAAAGTTTAGACAATATAACCTGTCAATGATGACAATGTGCAGAAACAAAAATTTATCCTCTTTGTTACACGACAGACTTGTACTTTCTATCTCCACTACACACAAGATGCCCACATTTTGGCATGATTTAGTGCCAGAACTCTACAATTGTGCAACGATAAGTTGGCTGATGTAGTTTGTTAGCGACTCGTTGAAGAAATATTATGCAGGGATTTTACTTCTAATTTCTCTCCCTTTACGGAGTTTCAAGTCGATTGCGTCAAAATGTAACGCATGATATATCACATTAAAACTAACAATTCCACTTATAGCTCCATTTTTCAAATTTTGAAGAAAGTTACTAAATTTTAATGATTTGAAAAATTGAATAAAATTTATTTAAAAAATTCATTGATAGGTTTTGGAAATATTTCAATTCTTCTTCAAATATTTTTATTGTTCGCTATTTTGATGTGGTTAATTGGTTACTTTAGAAATAAATAATTCTCGTCCGCAGCATATAATAAAAAAACCTCTTGATTATATTGTTATGTTAGTTTTGGCTTCTAATTAAATAATGGGTTTAATTTTTATTTTAAGTTTTGGAAAAGAAAATTCTTTGAAATTTTGTTTGCGCATTTTTTTTATGACTTCTGTTAAGTAGTTACCATAACTCTTTGGTTTATTTTACAAGGCGCTTGTGCCTGCTTTTGAAGTTTGAACAGCCAATTTTTTCAATTAGAGGAAATTGTTCATTTTATTAATTATGTAAATACAGTCGACTCTCGTTAATTCAAATCTGCGATAATTCGAACCTCTCTATAATTCAAAGTTATCACGAGGTCCCTACAAAATCTCTTTATATTTCGAACTAAATCAATACATTTGGTATCAATCAAATCATACACTTGGTAATTCGAACGAAAAAATCATTGCTATATAACAAAACGACGCGTTAATTCGAACTCATAGGAGTCCAACACTCGACAATTCAAATTTGCAGAGAGAAAGAGGCGGAAAGATTGTAACAATTTAATATAAATAACGAATGCGACAAGTTTAAACTTATCAACGTACACGAGCCTTTGTGTTTTCTATGATTAGTTTGACTATTTGACACACACTTCTCACAAATGGGTCTTAGTTATGAGTCCTAGAAAGTATAAATGTTTGACGATTGCTGAAAAGAAAAAGTTTGAACCATTTGATATTTCAAACACTCGATAATTCGTAATAATTTAAGAGTCTCTCGAGTTTCGAATTAACGAGAGTCTAAGCGAGAGTCTCTAAAGAGAGAGTTTAAGCAACTAGAGATTTGATTATTGAGAGTGCCATGAAGATTTTGTGTGATGGAATCAATCGTGAATTATGAAGATTTTAAGAAAAATTTACCTATTCGTTGTAACATGAGGTCGTCCATTTTGTCAATTCGTGGATGGGTGATATTCGACAAAGTCAATCCTTTATTTTTGAAGCCATCAGTTTGGTAATTACCATTTGAATTATTTATTCACACTATTTCAACGATTGCCATTGATATTTCGACGAAATGCAAGCAACCATCTTTGAGGTTAATTACGTTCAATTTAAAAAAGTTGAATCTCAGCATGCGTGTGATAAACGGATTGTTGCACTTAATTAATTAAATTCACTAGTGGAACTATTATAATCACTAATTCGGTTTATTTGATTGAGAAGATTAATTTTTTTTCACGCGTTTGAAATCGTAATGTATTGGGTGCGCGCGATACAATTACTACTGACTGTTTTATAACCGGGTTTTAAAAGCTACCAACAATTTGAACTACCATATGCGGCGCCAGATTTAAAAATTAAAACAATTTTTTTATTTTGTGTACAATTTATTTCAGATATTTGTATAAATTTATTGAAACGTTTAATTATCTTATAAATTGTAGATCGTATTTTACAATTAAATGTGTAAATTTGTAGGGTAATTATCTATGATTTTTGATTATCAACTGTGTTGATAGATTTTAACAAAGATTTCGTTTCATTTGGTGTCTCAAGTTAATTTTGAATACAATGTTTGTCAAATTAAATTATTGTTCATTCCCTGCATTTTTGTTTTATTTTTAATTGTGGAAAATTTAAAAATCTCTCTTGAACTCACTCCTTGGGAGAGCCTTATATTGCAAACTCCAATCAAGACAGCACGGACCTTAAAGAGTTGTTCGTCAGAACACGACAATATACAGGGTGAATGAGACCACCCATACCAGTAATTTTTTTCAAAAACGGTTAGTCGTAGAAAGTTGGGTTAAAAAATTTTATTATAAAATCAGTAAGAAAGAAACAAATGGTGATATTATTATTTCCAGGAAAGGTTGGCATCCCGAGTAGTTTGCTCCAGAATATCCAGAACTCCAGAATTTTAAATAGCACCATAGGTCGAAAATAGTATTTTTGAAAATATTTTTAAAAAATAAGCAAGTTTTGTAGAAAAAACTATTTTATTACTGCCACCCCTTTTAAAAAATCAAAACAATGTTGAGAGTGGGAATAAATTCTCGCGCGCTTTTCCTTACAACCTATGCACTATACACTTGATATTTATCTACTACTTGTTTATATAGCCTTAGAAATAGTCTTATTTTTAAGGTTTATATGTGCAGTGTCCGATAACTGTCATGTATCCGATGACTATTATGGTTTACCCCATAATCAGAATAATAAAAAAAAAACAGTTTAAAAAACTATTACTCGACTACTAAAAAAACTAAAAATAAAACTAAAAAGTAAGAAATAAGCTTCCTTAGATATCTCTCCTTATTATTTAGTTCTATTGACATTAATAAAATTTAATTCAAAAGCCGTGGTCGTGCGTTTATTATTTTTTGTCTTTAAAATTAGAACGTTTGCTTTTTTATATTGTAGTCGAAAACGCACGACCACGGCTTTTGAATTAAATTTTATTAACGTAAATAGAACTAAATAATAAGAAGGGATATCTGAGGAAGCTTATTTCTTACTTTTTAGTTTTATTTTTAGTTTTTTTAGTAGTCAGGTAATAGTTTTTTAAACTGTATTTTTTTATTTTAAACTTTTCCGTTAAGGGTTCATTTTGTGAAGAATTAATAATAAAGAGGTGATAGTATATGCAGCCATGCATACGTGCATGTATTTAAGGTTTCATTGTAAACCTAATGTTTGTTATTAAAAAATTTACATAACCTTATTTATTTTTTTATTATTTTTATTTAAAATGTATCCTATTTTACCCGGATTATTATAACGAATCGATTGCGACCTAATTCATTAAAATCTGCTGAGTAGATTTTGTAACAGAGTGGAACATACATACATAGACTGCTAAAATCATAACCCTTCCTACTCGGCTTTGCCGTAGTCGGGTAATAAATAGTACTATAGCTAGCACAATACTAAATTCTAGTGTATGTCGACGATAGCTGTTCCGCTTCATTCGGAGAATTACCACCATACACAATTTTTTTTTTTTGAAATTTTTTTTTAATGAAAAATAGCTTATGTAAAGTAAAATCAAGTAAAATATTACGTGTATTCTAAAAATTTCAACTTTCTACGATTATTTGTTTTCAAATTGAACTTGACACAAGCTCAGCGCTTATTGATCTGCCACCATAAGGTCCGATTGCCATTTATCCCAATTATGCGCTGTTAGATTTCCAGTTTCTTAACAATAGAGTTATTGGTGGCTAATTATAGATATCAATCCCTATAATATAAGGTAAACAGATTCGTATTAAAAAAAAACGCGAAAATAAATAGTTGCTTTCAATATTAATGTCAATTTGAATCATATATCTAATATATTATGTTGAATATTAGAAAAGTTATTAATTAGATATCTGTTTTTCATTAATGGCTTAAAGTGCGTAATTAGACATATAATACCTATGTTGTTATTATAATGTAAATAGATACTGAGTACCTACGATTATTATTAATTAAATAGTTTAATAATACATATAACTTTTAGTTTTACTAAAACCAAATCTATTTAGTACACAAATATCTATTAAGCAAAATATATAATTTTGTTATGTGTTGCTTGTTTCAAAATAGAAGATATTGTTTTAATTTTTAACCACAGTACGCCGGTTTCCCCTGATAATATTATCATCAGTTTTTTCTGATGAGTTTCTGTATAGTGTAAAATCAGCCAATAGTGAATTGGACCAAGTCTCGGACCAAGTCGTTAAAAAGCTATTTATGTAACCTATTAGGATATGCAAGATTTTGTGCAATATGTGGGTATTTATGGAAAGTAAGCAAATAATTCTTGAAAAATACACAAGTTACACAAAAAAACACTTTATAACATATTTCATTAAAGATTTCATCTAATTTTGATAAACAGAACGAAATAAAATAAAAAAAAAAGATAAACCTCATAACAATTACGCTTTTGAAACCACACCCAATATAGTATATTAAACAACGAGTTTCATAATTGAAGTTTTTATTGCACGAAATCTGTTTAGAAAACGAGCCGCGAAGCGGAGAGTTTTCTAAAAGATAAGTGCAATAAAAATGATTATGAAACGAGTTCTTTATACAATTTTTTCTATTTTGCATTTTTATGGTATAAAATTAAAAAAATGTGTCTGTATAATTATTATAGTTAATTTGAAATTTTGTTTTATTATTAAGTTGATTGGTAACACATTTGACATTTGAAACAAATTTGAAAACTTTGAAACTTTGTGTCAAAAATTTACAGGTTAAGACATTGCACAAAAGTTTAAATAAACGAAATTATACTTGCAGTTAAGAATTTTCTTTATTATTGCCTCTAATTTACAGTTAATTAAAATGTTTACCCAAATTTGAAGATTTTTAATTTCATTTAAAATGACATGTTGTTTTAATTTTCAATGACGTTTCTGTCGCAAACCTCATAAAACAAAAAATTGCGTTTCATAATAGGGTCCATTTCGATACGCGATTGCGTATCGAAATGACTTTGTTTTAGACGCAAAATAGAAAAAATATTTTACTTTTCATTACTAGTAATGAAAATTAACGACATTAACACGAATTTATTACGAAAAGTGACATTTTTGTATATATCAGAATTAAAAGAAATAATTTTAAAAATCCGCGGCTTTAGAACGATTTTCCACGTTTAAACTATGTAATTCCTTATAAAATTGTCTTACGTTCATAGCTTATATAAAATATTAGCCAGTTTCGACTTTCCTATAAATTTTGTTTTTATTTGAAACTTGTTTTTCCTATCGAAAGGTTTAGATTTGAATGAATATAAAATTAGTTCCATTTTAAAACCCTAATTCGATTCATCTGAAATCGCTTTTACAATTTGGTAAATACGAAAATCAAATATCTTTAATACTAATTAGTAGATAGTTAGTACAATTGAATAATTTAAAAAATATATAAACCTGTTGGACTTGGAGTAAGTTTCATAGGAACATTATGAACATTTTGAGGTGTAAAGCTGTATTTTCTGAGCCACTCAAGTCTTGGTCCTCTAGATCTCTGTAAACTAGATACAACACTATTGATAGCTCTTGTATATTCTCTTGCACCAAAACTCGTATACGGAACAATGAGTCCTATATTAAGTTGTTCCACAGGTACTGCTTTATGATTTAGGGTAAAAGAACGATGTGAGGAGGTATAAGTCAAAAATACTAATAATAATAGCAACATGGCGCGGTATGATATACTATAAAAATACATCTAAAAATGTGTATGTACACTTCACATTAAATAAGATTAAGTGATTGATTTTTATGATACCGTAATAAATTGATTATTTATACATAATTAAATTTATCTTATTCACACTTATGAACAAATAAAATAAAACACAGGAGCTACCACGGTACACACGGGGATGCATACAGCCACCGCCCAGCTGACTGATAAGCGAAAAAGAGTAAAAGCCATAGAGAATTAGCAAGTGCAAACGGGATGGTTGTCTTACAAAGATCGCCGACTACAGGAAGCGCAAGCGTTGTTACTATGACAACGCGTCTCGAAATCCCCAATTCACTATTTCATTAAACCGACGGCCACCAAAATTATAAGACGAAGTTCTATGGAACAATTCCCAGAAGCAAATGATACAGGTGGTCGATTGTCTAAGGCCATTCTCACTATTTTTTTTTCAACTTTCGCTTATTCCCACTTTCGGAATTTCCACTTTTAGGAAGTACCAATAAATCATGTAATATCAAATTTTATCCTTTGTATATAATTGAATATTACTAATAATACCTATTATAAAAAATGGAAAGTTGTATTATACCTATACTGCTGTTGTAATTCATTAAGCCAAAACTGTTATATTGATCAAAATTATTTCTTTCAAATCTAAAATAACCCTGTCTAACTTGATGTGACGCGCTCAATAGTTATTTTAATTCAATTTAAGATCTTTTTCTCGTTTGTAGTAATTTCCAATGTTAAAACATCCGAATAAAAGTAAAAACACCTTCAAGTAATGGATCTTTTGTAACTTTTAAGCTTTTTGCATAATACGCAATCAAACAATTTATAATTTTAAATTGAGATGGTCATTTGCCTTGCAGGTAACGCGATCAACTGCGAATACGAGGTACCGGGTTCAAATCCGGAGAAAGGTAACTTTCTTATGACTAGTCTCCGTGCTTTGGAAGGCACGTTAAGCCGGTGGTCCTCCTGGGTTAATGAATTGCCTTCATTAACATAAAAACCAGGGTTACAGGCTCGTCTGGAGACAAGTATAGCAAACTACCTATCGGACGTTAAATAATTTATATGCTCACAGATCTAGCACTGGCAAGGAAATGATGCAGATGCTAGAAATAACAAGCCTTAGGCTTAAATAAAGAAGAAAAGAAGATTGATTTTGATAATCGACATGTGCAATCCTTGTAAAAATCACGCAAAACAGTTATTTGTATGCCATGGATCAAAAGTTCAATTTTTTATTACGAATATAGAATTATTTAGCGTGATGTTAAGAGAGTCAAATAACCACGTACACCACCAAAAAAATTGAGTGTCGAGTTTACAGAAATCAAGAAATTAAGTTTTATAATTATTATTTCCGAAGAGATGACAATATTTAACATGCATATCAGATCTTATTGATATTTCCATTTATCACTCATTCTCTTCTTCTTTCAATGCTTCCCTAAAAATAGTGACTAAGTAACTCCCATTAATTTAATTGCTATCAGATTGTAAGTTTGAGTACAACATCAAAGATCGTACGTAAATGGGCACTATTAAGAGAAGTTGTAGGGTTGGGTGAGGCGAAAAACACCACTTGCGCATTTTACCGAATATTTTCCTCAAAAAAATGTTTTTTGCCATTATATTGTTTTACTATTTCTTATTGTCATGTTTTGAACTTCCTCGTATGAGATTATAAGAGGAATGAATTGAATTTTGCTAAAAATCTGGTTCTACCCTGAGAATTATGTCCCAACAGGTGAATCCTTATTATTGGTTTTTGATTTAGATTTTTATTATTGATTTTGTTTTAGTAAGGAGATAGGATGATTTGGTCGTCAAAGTACAATGTTTTAATTTGTCTTTGAAAATCCTTTGAAGGAATTCATTTTTTTTTTTTTGAGTTATTTCTCAACTGGACAAGATTAGCTGGATTCACGGAGGCAATTTTTCTGTGGTCACTTGAGATCATTTTAAGTTTTGTTTGTAAAATTTTATTGTTTGAATTTAGTGGAAAAGAGAAATTTTGAAAAAGGGGGAACGTGCTTGAACGGCACGGAAATCGAATGCTTTTTGAACGACAACGAGCATAGAGGCCAGTCGTATTTGATTGCGCTCAAAAAGAAAAGTGAAAATAAGTTAGGTAATTATGGATATCCACCTGTGCAAGTGATTACTATTGATGTCTTGTTTTGGAAAGCCAAGCAAAATTTAACAAGGCTGTTAATTTATGGTGAAGAGTGAATTTGGACGAGATCCAAAGAATTGCCGGCCATGCTGAGTTGATCCGACTGGTAAATTTTTAAAATTTCTATTCGTTACTTTCTGCAATTATTTTGGTGATAATTTTCTGCGTCATCAAACTATTTTCGAATATCGTAATTGTGAGAATTAATAAATTCTTTGGTTTTTGGATTGGTTGAAATATGCAAGTTTCACTTATGGAGTGTTTCACGCATCTGCATAACACAAAGTATAGGTCTGTCTGAGCTAGTCTGGTTTTTCATTTTTTTTGTAGAGGTATGAAAGAAACCTTGACGGAAAATTTTCTATTTTCTTGCAAAAGCTTTCATATCATTGCAGTATATTAGACACATACACCAAAATATGGCGTTAAGCGGCCAGATTCCTTTCCAACTCATAACGTTGTGATGTTATGTAGGCGATAGTTTCGTTGCATTGGTATATAGCACACAACATTACCATCGTCTTCTCCTAGGTAGAAAAGCAGGTCTATTGTCACTGCCACTCAATTCCACAAAGACAATGGACCAAACACAAGTGGCAATTCTCGACGATTCTCCCCACAAAGCATTGTTCTTGTGCGACAAAAATTTTTTTATGACACTAAATTTCTTAAGTTATATTTAAACTTTAAAATATCGAGTTATTATAAAAATTAATAAATCGTTTATTAATTAATTAACTTTTAATTTTTATAATAACTCGATATTTTAAAGTTTAAATATAATTTAATATCAACGAGTTAATAATTTATCAATTTAAATTTCTTAAAAACACCGACTCTTCTCCGAACTCAAAAGCCTAAAAGCAAACAAACTGGATCTACAACAAAAAAAAACAAATGAATTTGTACAGAAGGAGGATTCGTACAGTAGTCATACACAGAAAAAAATGTTTCGTGTCAAACTCACATAATTTTATGCTGTTGAAATTGGACGCTGCATAAGCCTAAATTGTGCTTTTGCTGGGTACAGCGGTTGTTAGAAATATGCAAAATTGTACTGGAATAGTTGCTGAAACGGACAATTCAAAAATCTTTCTTTTACATTTTGTTTTATTAGAACATGTTACTATTCTCAGTTTAACGGTCAAAACTAAAACCCCCAAAAACTAAAAACCCCTAACTAAAAACCTTAGATCATATATATTACATAGATACCAAGTGCCCTATCCCAATGCATTGAAGCTAGTGAAATTAGATAGTTACGACATAATAAGTACCTATGTCTATCTTTGTTATACTTATAGTCAACAGAGGCAATCTTGTATCTCTCTCAGAGTTCAAACCCGAACGGCGCATGTGCAAATTTTTACATTTGACAGTTTCTCAAATATTGCTTTTGTTATATTACAATAAAATTGCACATGCGCCGTTTGATTTTGGACTCTGAGAGAGATACAAGATAGCAAACTGTAGTGTTCAACAAAGACAGCTACAAATTATTATTTCGTAACGATCTGGATTCACTAACTTAGGAGGTACTTGGTATCTATGTAATATATATGATCTAAGCTAAAAACAGTTTTAAGAAAATCGTAATTCAATATTTAAATAGTCACTATAAATCGCAGAATTGCATAATTTATACATTTCTGGGTCTACTATTGGTTGTCTCGAGTTTCTACAGAGTTACGATATTTTCCTAAAGAAATCTTAACCTTCATAACAGATGATTTTTACTGCATTTAATTTGACTTAAATGATGTGTTGATTTTATATTTATTTTATATAAGGGAGGAAGTTTTTTTAAGTTACAAAAATTATTCCAAATGAATTGATCTTGTACAATAAAAAAGTGTGAAAACAATTCCATTTTACTAAAAAATAAAAATTTTCTAAATAACCTCTTTTAAACAGAAAAAGAATGTTTCACTATAGTTTTCGTTGGGAGCTTCGATATGACATAGGAAAAACAGTTGTAACACCACTTCTACCTACCCCGTAAATACTACCGTTATAAATATATTTAACACGTAGATTATAATTTTATTTTAATAATTTAAACTGGATAATTATTTTTTAATTTAAACAATTTTAATGAAATTAAATTTAAATGATCAAGAAACAATCAAAATAGAAACTAGAATTTTTTAAGATCTCACCATATCTGATAATATAGCACAATTTGTGTTAGAAAATAATACAATTGCACTAGAGATGACTAAAATTGTGCCAAAAACAAGTACTAAATTTTCACACAATATGTACTTGGTAGACAATCTAGCCACAAATTGTTCTATTTTTAAGTGGAATTGAATATTTTCCATTAAATCTTATAAAATATCCTTCTATACATTTGGCTTATTAGTATTAAATAAATATAATTATTAGTGATTCTATTTTTCGAATTATTGAAAATAAAGTTTTAGAATAAGTTAGTCGTTCTTGACTCTTCCAGTTCACCAGATTGAAAAAAAATGTGTTCATGATTTGGGTTACAAAAAAACATATAATATGAGTTACTAAATAGTAATAATTTTTTTATACATCAAGTTATTTTTTAATAGATTATATATTCATATTCAAAATCAACTTAATATATAAAAGAATTGTTACTATTTAGTAACTCATATTACAAAAAACTTATATGCGATTCTGACATTTTGTAAGTTTTTTTGATTGGAGACATAAGTAAACGTTACATAATAATATACACATTCAGCAGCTTCTTCTAAATGATAACGATAATCATGTTGCAATTGAATAACGTCTTTTTGCAGGTCAAGAATCCTTCTTCAAGTGAACCATTCAGTTTTACTGTCAAATTTTGCCTAAATTATTTTTATTTTTATAAATTTTCTTAATTTCTGCCCAAGTGATTTGTATTGGTTGATCTGTAACATACTGCCTACTTATCGATACATATAGCGTAATTTTTCGTGAAATGCAGTGATTATGTGCACATAATTATGTCAACTGCACATAAATGGCCACACCTCTGCCTTTCACAAAAAATTACGCGTTACTTCTCACACACTCTTTGAGTGCTTTTGAGTTTTATATCTCTCGGTATATTCGTATGTATATTTTCCCATTACCACAGTTTTTCATCACGTTGTTTTGATGTAGGTACGAAATAAAACTTACGACTGTGTTTTTTTGTTTTCTTCACTTTTATGACCAGAGTTATAATATAACTATAAGGACTATATGTACATACGTAACCTATTTTTATTCTATAGCAAGAAAATTTAATTAAAACACTTTTTTTAAAGTTTCAACAAATAAATTACTTACCTCTTCTTTACACTCTTTACGATATTATAAATCACTAGTATTATCTAGTCTAGTTTGAACGCAATATAAATTAAACTTCTCTCTTTTATAACATCAGTTTTTATTTCATCAAATTCATTTTTAACTTGTTATAATAATAATATATATTATTATATTATAACATAATATGATCTAGCTCAGGCGTCGGCAACCTATGGCACGCGTGCCAGGCTTGGCACGCGATGGGGTTCTGAATGGCACTCTACAAATAATCAGGGTATAAAATTCAAATAATTTGGTATAAAATTCTTCTTATATTATATAATTTAAAATTAAGGCGGCACCCTGAATCATATTCGTAGAGTGGCTTGGCACACCACAGCTAAAAGGTTGCCGACCCCTGATCTAGCTCAAACAGAATAACACTTTTTTATCGCAACGCCGCCTAGTGAGTCATCTTAAGAGTTTATGGTTAAATGCACGCCTTTTTTGCTGTTTTAAAAATGGAGATACCAAAAATGACCTATCTTAGATCGATCTAAAGTTGGTCGTGCCTAACTGGCTCGTTAGGCACGTGTTTTAAGGCTTTAATAGACTCGGGATTGTTTGCGTAACCCTTATCTTTCATGGCGCCCCGAAGATAATAGTCAAACGGGTCAAATCGCATTTTTACGCACTGGGTTCAAAAACCGTATAATCAGCCGAAACTCGGAAGTCCATTGGCCGCCTCGTAGCTGCAATTTGACCCCGTTAAACTATTATCTCTGGGGCGCCGTGACAATAAGTGTTACGTATACAATTCCGAATCCAATAACACCTTAAAACACGTTCACGAGATAGAAGCCCAAACAATCGAAAATGTATTGAAAAATTGGGTAGATCTAATGAGGCACTGTAAAGTAAATCGTGGAAGCATTTGAATAATGTTGTGTATTATTCATAAATTTCAATGATGGGCCTCACTAATAAAATCATAATTTTGAAAAAATCTCTATTAGTATTTTTTTTAAGCGAAATTAAATTTTAAATGTTACATGGCCCACCCTGTATTCTATATAATACCATAAAAAGATGGAGGGACCAATATATTCGGATGATGTAACGGACCAGTGGTCTTAGACTTGCAGATGATGATGATGATAATAGGCCAGTCATTATAGCAAAAAAGGTATGAAAAATAGCGGTTTTAAAATTTTGAGACAATATTGGAGAAGGTAAAAAAATAATAAATTTGATTTTGCACCCTTTTCCGCCCCCCCGAACATTGCTAAATTAACAAAAAACGTAAATGTGCAGTAACTTTTTGAAAAAAATTCCGAGAGTTATGCAAACCTTGGAGAACATTCTAATACACATCTTCAATAAAAATTGCACTTTGCTACGATCACCGGAACATGGCAAATAGTGGTTTATTAATTTTTTTTGGTATATCTTGTCGAAAAAGTGCGAGTCATACAAATAATTGCTTATGCAACCCAATAGGCAGGCAGATTAATAATTACAACTATTTGCATGTTCCGGTTATCGCAGAAGGGTGCAAACTTTATAAAAGATGTGTAATAGTTATTAAAATGTTCTCAAAAATTTGCATAAATATCGGATATTTTTTCTATAGTGTTATTGAAAATTTACGTTTATTTTTTAATTATGTAAAAATATTCCGGGGGCAAAAAAGGGTGCAAAATTCGGATTTATTATTTTTTTACCGTCTACAATGTTGCCCCAAAATTTAAAAACTTCCGGAATTTTTGTCTAACTTTTCACTTTTTAAGCCTACAATTGACTGGCCTATAATACAATATAGTACTTACGTACTAAGTGCGCGCGTTGTATGTAGGTACATTTGAAATACTTCAATTTTATTGGTTTTTAGCTTGGCTGTCTTGTGTTGTCTTGTAGAATAGTTTGAACCTTGCAAGAATTTTTAAGGCCTTAGCAGCGCAGTCTCTATGCATGTGTACGGCAAGAGTGATACTATGCAACCTCAACTATGAGGTTCTTATAATTATGGATCAATTTGGTAGGTAAGTAATTCACATTTATGCAAAAGGAATAAAAAACTTTAATGAAGATTAATATTATGCGATAGGTAGATACTTGATTAATTTTTTATTATACTTAGTAGCCCCCAACTCTAAAGAGGAAAACCTACCGATAATATTTTTATAATAAAAATATATTAAAACTTCAAAATATCGAGTTATTAATAAATTAAAAATTAATTAAAAGATTTATTGAGCTTTCAAACGATTATTTCGTCCGTCATGACGTCAAGTTTTAATATATTTTAATATCAACGAGTTAATAATTTATATATATAATAAAAATAATATGAAAATACTCAAAAATCGTTTACAGGTGTGGATCAATAAAAACAAAGTGAGCCCGAAATAACATTGGGGGGGGGGGGAGAGAAATAAAAAGTTTGATTTGTCTTTAATTTTGTAGTGTTTAATTTGTCTAATTGACTCATTTTCAAGTCTTTAAATGAGAAAGTCATATGTTTGTCACATCACTTTTTTAATTGATAGGATAGGTTGCCTTTTGATTGCTTTATCAAAATAATAAAAGCTATTTAACAACAATTTATTTCTTGTTGAGCTTTGATTTTGTTCGAAACATCTATCGAAAGATAGTATTTTCAGCATTTATTTTATTGTTGGTTTATTTATTACTTTATATAATATGTAATGTACCACTTTCAAAAACATAAATCTACATGTTGGAGAAAAAATACCTATTGCCGAAGTGACCGAAAGAAAGACCGAAGCAAGATTAATGAGGCGGTTCGAGTAACAGGAATGAGTAATTTTCAGTGACGAATCGAAAGTGCACGTTCAAGAAATTATTTTTAAACAGTAAATTTTACCTAAATAGCATTGAACTATTAAATAGCTTTTTTTTTTTATTTTTTATTATATATTATTTTTAAAAAATTACTTAGTTATATGGTAACGTTCTAGCAGTGTTACATTTTTACACCAATCCAAATAATTCCAAAAATTGATCCTAGATTTTGAAATAACTCCGTTAACAAAAAATGAAAAATTAATTTTAAAAATTGTTAAAAATATTTATGTCAGAACCATGTAAACAAATGAAAGGGGCGTGCCACTTAACAGTGGAAACTCAATCTTATCACTAGAAGAGTAATCTTTTCAGAATAAGTTATATAACAATAATATATAATATACAATATATAATAATAATTAATAAGTATATAGGTATACTATTTTACTAATTAACTAATATAGAGAAAATATCTAGTGGGTAGGGCCGAATAAAAATCATAATTATTTACTTAAAATTTAAACAAGGATCGAATGTTTAAAATTAAAATATACGTAAAGGTTTTGGTATATATATTATAGGTATTAAATATAATTATTGAGCCATATTATAACACATATAGTAACTTAGCAAGTTAATCTGGTTTTAGTATAAAGTAGTGGGTGTGCCCAACAGAAGGTTTACCGACAATGAGAAACGTCAAATAATTTTAATTTTTGAAATCTAGATTGAAAATTTTTCTATAAAGCCTTTATCAGTTATTTAAAACTTGAAAACAATGAAATTAAAAGATGAACCGTTACGGCAGCTATCTTTGTAGTTTTTACCTAACATTTTGGTCGTTTCTGCAGCATACTCCTACTCTATTTTAGTTATATTTAGAAAATATTTGTTTACTTTTGTGCATACTTAGATTTACATAGTCAGAACCTTTTTGTGTTGTTTTCTTTATAAAAGGGTGATTTTATGTAATGATTCGTTTTAATCATTTTTATTAACAACGCCCAACTTATTGTGTATAGATATGTACCTACGAAATAGATTATTAACTTTTTGAAAAAATGCAGATTCAGAAAATGTAAATGAATTGTGTAACTGTGTATAATGCCGCAGAAGAAATCTACTTACCAGTAGGACTAGGTGTTAATTCTTTCATTTCTGTCTGAACGTGTAAATCATACTTTTTAAATAGATCCAATTTTCTAGACAAAGAAGATTCGGCATTACTAACTGCTTTTCGATATTCTCTTGTGCCGAAAGCTTTATAAGGAACTACCATTCCTACATTTAACATCAATTTAGATGACGTCGTTGGAGGACTTAAAGGTGATTGTATGTGATCTTCGGGAGCAGTTGTAGTGCTCACTTTAATAGTACGGCCACTGGATGTGCCAATTTTTATACCATTTCCTCTAGAACTAGAACCATTTTTTCCACTATTCCCACCGACTTTTAAACCACCACCTCTTTGTATATTGCGATCTTTCCAGGCAGGGCCACCACTTACAACCAATAATGCGAGGGCTACTGTTAGGAATAGAACTGTGATATGCATTATCATTTGGTAAAAAAATTACATTGCAAATATTTCATACTATCATCACTTTTCTTGTGTATAAGTGTAGTTATTGCAATCAGAAATATTAAAATTAAGAATTTCAAAATATGATTAACTACGACTTTTACATTAATAATCAATTGAAATTTAATAAATTGCAATAATTGATTATTGCAACACAAAGAATTTCAACTTTTTATTAAGTGGGAGTAACATTTTAAAAACAACCGAATCATCATCAGCTATTTTCATCAAGCGCGTAGCGAAACTGCCGAACAGTTCGGTGCTTGCATAACGGAAACTCAACGCCCATTTGCCTAGACCTGCGCAGTTATTTCATCAAATAAATACGAATTAAAATATAATAAGGTTGCAGGCATAGGTATCTATAATTTGTTTATGTAGTGATAAGCAGGAGATTTTGTCATGTATCCAAGATATTAAAAATATTAATTTAATGTATTTTGAAAAATAAATGTGGATTACATATAACATACATAGGTATAGTAATATATTAAATTATCTACCCAATGAATGATATACGATGTAGGTAAAACATAAGTATAATATGTACGAAGTATAGGTACATAATGTAAATGTAAAATTCCACATTTAGCAAATTACATGATTACATTATAATAGTATTGGTTCAAAAATTTTACATGCAAATTTAGCAAAGTCTTCGATAGTTATTTATTTATTGTCATATTTAGCAAGTCTTAGATACTTATTTATTTATTGTCACCTTGTTCGAAAGTTAATGCTCAGCACTCAACAGGTTAACTATAATTAAATTACATCAGCAAAATCAAATCTGAAATTTGGGGTAGGTACTAGCTTTATCCGTTGCAGGAATTTCAAATTGGCTGTGCTGTGCAGACAGTTTCTTTTAAGATTATGGGAGACTATTATTGAAACTTGAGACAAAAATAGATTGTCCTTTAGGAAAATAATACATATTTTTGATTTCATCAATAAATTATACTTTGTTCGTTAAAATTATCTTCACATCGTAAGATACAGTGGGCCCCGCTTAATGTGATCGCGGTTACTGTTATCATTCGGATATTGTTATCACTTTTGCCAGGAACGGAACGGACATATATTATTATTATTACACACAAAAAACATCGCTTAAAGTTATCATAATTCGGTTAATGTCATCATATTATTCTTAAGATTATTTTCTCCCACGAGCAAAGGAGTTGAATTTCAGTTACAAGCATTTTTTTTTTTATATTGTGCAAAGTCACCCACATAATTTAAAGTCAGGTGTTAGCAAGAAAATCTGCCTATGGTTCATTTTTTTCAAAGACGGAGTAGATGTAAATAAACCCACGGTGTGATTCTTTGTATCACCGTCACATAATTATGTGATATCACATTACATTTTTATATTTTTATGAATTCCGTCGTTTAAATACATAAAAAACTTCACAATGAGTGACTATTATTAATTAATTATTGTAGATGTAGTACATACTAATAAATAAGCAATATAAATTTTTTTCCTTTATTGTTATCAATCGGTTATTGTTATCAAAAACCCAAGTCCCCGATGTGATCACATTAAGCGGTGCCGACTGTATATAGTCTTATCCCACCACAGGTAAGGGAGAGTTGGAAAGTTTCCTGAGGAGAAAAAAAGATAATAAATTAATACAGTCGAGTCGCGAAATAGTGAATACCGTATATAGTGAACTACCGGAAATAGTGAACACAAAAATTTTAACATTGAGTGTATATGGGACTCCTATATAACGAACAGCGGTAACCCCGATACAGCGAACTGCGTGCTATAAATCGTGCAGTTTGAATGACATCATTTATAGGGACTTCCCCCAACATTGAGATTTTACGTTACGTATTATCACAGATTACTATACAGATAGCCAAACCGTGTTAGTACTGGAGACCACTACCAGTAGCGCATTTCTGGGAGACATCACGACATTGAACTATGGTGGTTACTGGATACCCTTCATAGATGTCGTTTCTAAAATATTTCATAAAATCTCAAGCAGAAAATTAATTATACATACATTATGCCGTTATAGTATCATGCCTAGAAGGAAAGTAAACCCTTAAGCCGTAGGTAAATAAAATTTTCTACTTGAGATTTCATGAGATATTTTAGAAACGACATCTAAGAAGCGTATCCAATAGCCACCATAGTTCAATGTAGTGATGTCTCCCAGAAATGCGCCTCTGGTAGTCGTCTCCAGTACTAACATAATTTCAGGTAAGAAATGTGTTAACCATTTTAACAATGGGGTTGGCTATCTGTATAGTAATCTGTGGTATTATATTTACACTTCATTTCACGCGTAACGTTAACATAGAATAGAATTTTTATATGTTGGTGTATCAATTTAAGAGAAAAAGTATTAACTATTAAATTATTTAAAAAACAAATACAATCAAAAATAACATCATTTTTCCTAATTAATAATTATATTTGTATCAATTTTCTTTAAAATAAAGCTTTAATTTTCAAAACGTGGCTTTATTGTAAATTTTGTAAGCACCAAAATAGTGAACAACCCCAAAAAATTGAAAGGTCTTTGCCATATTTAATTCATTATTTTGCGACTCGACTGTATATTGAAACAAATATAATTTTTTTATTTTCTATTTCCCATCGTTTTTAGTGGTCCAAGGAGGGACTACTGTCTACTATTTAGGTACTATTTATAAGTAAATTTCTAACTCTATCAACTAATCACCCGTTTGCTGAAACACCTTTAGAACATCCTTTGGTATCTCTTTTTGGTACATAGGGAATGTAATAGGTCAAAGAAGATTTTTTTGAAAAAGATTAGTCATTTTATTGCGCAGCAATATAATTATTGATAATAATATAACTGTTACAGTTAAAACCCGAAATCAGTTAAAACCCGATCTAACTAGTAAATTCTAGTTTTAACTAACCGCTTTAGTTAATTCTAGTTTTAACTGAAATAAGTTTAGTTAAAACTAGAATTAACTGATTTACAACAAACTTCTTTAGTAAATTCTAGTTTTAACTGGTATAAGCTTAGTTAAAACTAGAATTAAAGCAAAAGTAGACTTAATTAGATAAAAATTGTTTTATTAAGCAATAATACATTATTATATTATTAGTATATTCTACTTATTGCCACATGGTCTGTTATGACATTTTGAATTGCAAAGAATTTCCCTTTTTAAATAAAGGCAACGCTTTGAAGTGCAATTTTTTGCACTCTACAAAGCCATGTTTGGAATTGAGCCAAGAGTAGGACTGACAACAACAACATTGCCATCCGATATTCTTACAAATATCTATGAAGAAGATGACCGTTATAAAATTATTAAACAAAATAATTATTCAGAGCAAGCCGAAGTTGAAGCAGAAGAGGAAGATCAGACACCGCTTGACTATTTGGGAATAGGGAAAGCAGCTGTAGCTGAATAATTGCTATATGTATTTATGATATGTAAAAAATTAACCCTAAATACAAAGCAACTAATTTTTCTTTCAGATCCGAATTCGATTTACCTTCTGAAGTTTTTTTTGACTCAAAAACAAGTGCCAGTTGAGGAAATTTGCCTGAGCAGTGCAGCGCAAAAAGCTGCCGTTGAAACTGGATAAGCTTTTGTCCTCTGTTCTTGCAAAAAAATTACACTTCAAAGCGTTGCTTTTGTTTAAAAAGGGAAATTCTTTGCAATTCAAAATGTTACAACAGCATGCCATGTGACAATAAGTAGAATATAATAATAATAATAAAATTTTTATTTAATTAAGTCAACTTTTACTTTAATTCTAGTTTTAACTAAACTTATACCAGTTAAAACTAGAATTTACTAAAAAAGTTTGTTAGAATTTAGTTAATTCTAGTTTTAACTGGTATAAATTTAGTTAAAACTAGAATTTACTGAAGAAGTTTGTTAAAAATCAGTTAATTCTAGTTTTAACTAAACTTATTTCAGTTAAAACTAGAATTAACTAAAGCGGTTAGTTAAAACTAGAATTTACTAGTTAGATCGGGTTTCAACTGATTTCGGGTTTTAACTGTAACACTTTTCCCCAGTTCAGAATTTTCCAATAACTGTTTCAAGTCCAAGTTGGGAAATTCACCCAAAGCACAGAAAAATTTTTTGTACCACAAAATGCTACATAACCAGAGTAATTTGGAAATGCGATCAAAGATTCAGTTGAATCAAATTTATAAGAATGTTGACTTGTTCTACTATATGGCGGATTCTGTATAAGAAAACGTTTTATTCTAAAAACTCAAATAATAGTACTGACAGCGTTTGAATTTCTAACAGATTTTTGTTGCATTCAACTGTAGAACATGCTTATTTAAATTTTTACCCGCTTTTTCATGTTAGAATGTTACTGATATGATTTATGTTTTTAAAAATGTAATTTTTTTTTATTAATGTAGTATAAGCTTTTGTTTCCTAAAAGTTAATAAATAATGCATAAATACCTACATATTACTTTTAGTGCGAGATCCGGTATAAGAAATATCTACCCTCATCTGTTATTTATTAGTGATAAGAAATAAATAATAGATAATATACACATTGACACATTGGACATAGGTTGCCTATTTAAATTGCGTACGGACGATATTAATAGTCCAGTCAAATTAAACGAAAAATAAGCTCCAGCTCGGAAAAATTACCATCGAGCTGAATTTTGGTATACGCCTTTATTACATCATTGTAAACAATATGTGAAAAGTCGAAATCGAGATCATGTGAGCTTCAAAGGTTATTCGAGGTCAATACAAAACACTTTATTTTACAAAAAAGTAAAATTTTATAAAGCTTTTTTGTAGATAATTATCTCCTCTATAATTTTTATTTGAAACTTTTTATCGTAAAAATAACAAAAAGTGAACTATTTACAAAAAGGTCGTTTTTGTGACCTTTGACCTCGAATAACTTTTGAAGCTCACATGATTTCGATTTCAATGTTTCACATATTATTTACAATGATATAATAAAGGTGTATACCAAAATTCAGCTCGATGGTAATTTTTCTGAGCTGGAGCTTATTTTTCGTCTAACTTGACTGGGCTATTAATATTGTCCATACGCAATTTAACTAGGCAACCTATGTCCAATGTGTCAATGCGTATATTATCTATCATTTATTTCTTATCACTAATAATAACAGATGAGGGTAGATATTTCTTATACCGGATCTTAGACTATTTTGAAATTTTTTTTTTAATGAAGGAATTTTAAAATACTTATGATTTAAATTTATTATAATAAATAATGTTTATCTAAGTGAACAGTAACAAGAACATACTTAACAAATTAAATTAATTTTTTTTTGTTTATTTTTAATCTTTTAAAGCAATTATTATAACCCTCTTGTTAAATTTAAAGTTATGCAATGTTATGTACCTACCAATCTAGTTGCAACAAAAATCCGTTAGATGACAGGCAAAATTACTCTAATCTAGATTACTCTAATCTCTGAGTGATCGGAGCAATTGAATATTCGAACGCGGTCACTAAAACATGAAATTATAAATTGCAGTATAAATTACAGTAGATAAAAATACATGTGAAGGTTTTTAAAAAACTATTTTCTTAATTCTAAGATCGGAATAAGCTCTTTTATAACTAGGGTCCGGATTTGTAGGCATTTGCATGTTTTTTTTGCGTACAGGCTCGTGAAAAATTTTAAAAGGGGAGCATGTTTTACACCTTTCTGGATCGTTTTATGTAGTTTTTATTTTGCTTATAAAAACATATTTTGAGTTTAAGTGCATATTTGGTGGTTTGTTGCCTATAAATACATATTTGCTTAAATGTTAGCATATATTTTGCATATTCAGCAAATCAAATAGTATAATTTTTTGTTTTTGCAATGGTTGGAAAATATTTAAAAATTGTCCTGTTAATCGTTGCTTTTGTTAGAATTCTTTGGTTTAATCCTTTTAAGTGTTATTGCAATAATAGTTATCAAAAAATCCCGGATATGATTTATTGCATGGAATCTTACACCACACTACACACAGAAGTACACAGCACACACAAAAATGTGCGGACTTTACCAAACTGTCGCGTCGCCTGGTGTGTGGTGTGTTGTGGGCTTCTGTCTGTGGTGTGGTGTCTCGTCGCCTAAGTATGCGGCCACCTTCATTCCATTGGAAGTATGTGGTACTGATATTTCAATATTTAAATATGCTCCAATGACATCTTGTGATGTTGAACATTCTTTTCCAGTATACAGGCAAAAAATTCTTGTTTGTAACATTGGTGGGAATTGTAAATAATAAAAAATAAAGCAATATTTTATTATTATCAATATATTATTTCGTTAATTGAATTTATCTAACAAAAGTAGTTCATTAATTATTTGGACCAATTGCAATCCAGCATTTTGCAGCACAATAAAATTTTTTAGTGCACATTTGAGTGCTTATTTTGAAGTTTTTAGAGCATATTTGCCTGCATATTTTCAAGTTTTTTAGTTCCTACAAATCCGGACCCTAGAAATTTTTCTTGCAGATCCTTAAACGTTTCTTTATTTATTTGTTTTTCTAAAATAAAAATTTATTGTATTTGAAACATCGTACTAACGGCGAGTTTCAGGCAAGAAGTTCTGATAGTGTCCGTCCGTCCGCCAGCATGTTTCAAATTTAACAACTATTATCAGCTTAACTATTAGTTTATTCTTTATACAAAATTTTTTATTTACTAACCACAAAAAAATTCGTACCTATTAACTGGAGATCATCCGAGTTCCACCTTGATTTGAAAAACAAGGCGTAAAGAACTTTGTTCCTGACGGGAGTCTTCCTACCGCACACATTTTTTTTAATAATAATGGGATGGTCGATAAATTTTGTCTGATAATAAGGTCTTCTTTGGCGTTTCTGCTTTCCTTGCTCCTGTTGATAAAGAGAACAACGGCCAAAACCGTTTTACCAAAGTTTTTGATTGAAGCTTCAAATACATCTTCAAGTCGGCGATACAAGGTTTAGTCACTTCTCCGAGTTTATTTATTTTATTTCTTCATATTTAGAAATATTAGACAATTAAGCCTCATAACAAGAAATTCACCTAAAACTGCTAAAAATCACAGTGCTAAAAATATTGATAATATAAATATGTATACTAAAAATTTCCTTTGCACAAACTTTAAGATGAAATAAAAATTATACAATCAAGGAGGAACGGCAGACACAACCTTACCAATGTTTGCAACCCAAAACCACAACGAAAAAACACTGTGTTTCGAGCTTGTTAGCTCTCATCAGTATGCGTCTGCATACAGTATGTGTCTGCCGTTCCTCCTTGATTGTATAATTTTTATTTCATCTTAAAGTTTGTGCAAAGGAAATTTTTACTATTCAATATGCATTGATGTTAAGTGCAAGATTAGTTTTCATAAATATGTATACTATTTTTACCTACATAATATCGAATTGTTTACTTTATTAAAATCTTTTTTTTACTTCAAGCTGGGAGGTGAGAATCTTGAAAAAGATATCAGGTCAATCTGCCTGGTAGTGTGAGGTTTCACTGACTAAACTCGACCCCCAATCTACATGGCCCGGTATCGTCTTTCGGCATTTCTTCAAGACCATGTTTTGGCTCTTCTGTTTTTCCCCGGTTTATCATTTCTCTCTGTTCTTGTTTCTCTAGATTCTTATTTCGCTTGATTGTTGATTCTCGTTAGTTTCCTCTCTTAGAGAAACACAGTTTTCTCTACTCTACCTCCTTCCTCGTTGTCGTCTCTGCACCTCTTCCTGCAATGTCTTGATCTGTGCTCGGTGGGACGACTTGAGGGAAGGAGGAGGTGTTGTGTCTCTCTCGTCGACTCTCCACTCTTCGCCTTAGCTCAAAAAGCCCCTCTCTGTTTGGCGTTTCCACAGATGCTCCTGCAATGTTTCAATCTATGATTGTAAGGCGCTGTAAGGGTGGGGGAGAAAAAAATTATTAAAATCTTACGAAAACCCTATGTGTATCTAGTATACTAGCTTAGGTAGTATACAAAAGTTTCAAACGCAACCAACGTTTTGGAGAATTTCAAAGACCACTAACCACGAATATACTCTTTTCTAAAATTAATGGGAGTTATGAATAAAAGTTAGCATGAAGTATGTACTCAAAATTTTGAATTAAATACCTCAAATTATACAAAAAAATTTAAAAGTAGATGCTTAGCGTAAGTACGCTTATTAGGGGAAGGTTGCTTAAATATTATGCGTATTTTGGCTGTTTGTAATTGAGCAACTTTAGTAAACATTGCGCACCGGAGCTATTCGTACATGTACAGCAGAGATCACGTTTCGCTAACGATTGTCGCCAAAATATTGTTGTTAGATAAGTTTACCTTTGTTTGTTATAATTTTTTGAAGAGTATCTACTCATATATACTTAATTATTTTTGATTTTTATTCATATAATTCCGAGAAATATTTCAAAATTACGAGTATATACTACATGCTCCATTTTATCCATGTTGCCAAATATTTCAAATGCATGCAAATTCATTAAAAAATTAAGAATTTTTAAGCGCTCTGTGTTTTATTCGAAAACATAATAAGAACAGCACCTGTCAAATCAAAAAGTAATTTTAAATGGTTGTTTAGTGCAATAAATATGAATTCAATATCTTCTAAATTATCACAAGACATTGTTGCTCTCGAAAGAGATTATAAGTATAACTTAAATCTTCTTAGCATAAAGCATACTGATATTGATAGGTAAATTTATATATTACATAATTAAACCGGTCATTTCAACTTTAATTTAAGTACCTAATAGAAATTCATTTTAAAAAATAGCTTGCACAAATTTTCAACATTTCCTGTTATTCCTATACACAGAAAAATGTGCTATATATTTTAATTTTTCGGAGATAATAAACCGATACCTATAGGCAATTTACATTAACTAAACGCCACCATTCGTCGCTAAGTTGAACTTGAAAAATTAGTACCTATACCTACCTGCCTATACCTTGGTTTTTCAGTCCGGGTGTTTATATTATTTCTATGAGTATTACGATTAGTGTACCTATTATTATTTAACACATAATAAACAACTCGCATACCCTAATGACTGACAACGTAAAAGTTTTAAATTCAGAAAGTAATTATCAAAAAAGAACTTTCTTAGAAGCAGCCTATATATCCACAACACCGACGAACATGAACAAACAGACTGACTATGGATATATAAATGCAGGTTATAAAAATTTATTACTTAATTATCTTGATAAGACAAGAAACGACCTCAATTAGTTTTTCTAATTTTTTCCTTAATCCTGAACGCGTAACGTTGAGGTGTTGGTTAAAATATTTTCGACACCATTTTTCTGAATTGTTACCTCAAGTGTTTTCCGTATTTTTAATTTTTATAACCTTAACTACTGTAATATTTTTGTTTCATAGGTATTCACTTTAAGACTTTTGTCACTTTTGTCATTTTACTATTGACATCCAGTTATTGTTAATTTTTAATTTGTATTTATAATTGCATATTTTGGAAGATTTTTACAGTTTTAGCCTTCCCTTTAATTTTTTAATTCCATCTTACTGTGAGTACCTATGGAAAATTTATATTTAATTGTTCCTTTTTTCCTAATTTGTACCATTCATAGAACCATGAATATGATAATATACATTATCGAAACGTCGGCAAAGTAAGAATATATAAATAAATATATCCATAACCCAAGAATTATTGTAATTTAATACTTATTTGGTTGAGATGTTTTCCCCTTATTATTTTATGGCAACCAATAATAAAATTAGCAAATGAGCAATTTCTAATCACAATAAAAAATATCAATTACACCCAATATAACGGCTATGTTGTGGTAGTAATGTAAATTGCCTACAACATGCATAATTATTTTAGCTACAAGAAATGTTGGTACAGTTCTGACACTAAATGATGGAGCGATGACGCTAATGTGCAGAAACAAAAATAAGTCGACTCCGTTTACACGGCAGCACTCGCACGTTCTGCTATGATTTGGTGTCAGAAGTCTATAACTATTTTCAAGTGAAAACTTACATTGTGAAAGATTTAAGAAAAAATAAATAGCGTGATTTATGCGAATATTTTTACTTATAGCGTATTTTTACGTATGTATTTTTAAGTAAAAAATAATTCGTGGCGACAACAGGAGTTTCAAGAATAAAAGAGTATAAGCGAATATTAATTTAATTATAATTGGGCATCAAATAATAATGAATATAATGTGTGAAAGCGTGGAATATAATCAACAAACGTTAAAACAATTAAAATATAATAATTTAAATATTTGTGAATAAATTATTATATTTTCAGTATATTTTATAATGTGATAACTATATTTTTAGTTCTAAAAGTGTTTTAGTGCATATTTAGTTACATAAACTGTTTACAATTGATTATAAAAAAGTTAACAACAATAACAAAAGAAAACTGTAGAAATGACCGGTAAGTATTCAGATTTTAAGATATTATAATGAGATATTAAGATGTTTAGATTTTAAAATGTCTTAAGGGGGAAGTCTACTGTGACAAAAGAAAAAACAGGCCGATTTTCCGGATTTTTATTCTAACAAAATTATGACTCGTACATTAAATTAAATTAAACCCTTATCTTTATTATATATTCAAGTATTTTTTTTATATTTGTCTGGTATTCCTTTGACCACGCAGAAATCGATACAATCGGGTATTTTTTTTGATCCGTGGGCCAGTATGTGGGTTGCCCTGTTGAGAGATGTCGTAGATTGTTTTTTTGCATTGCTTTCATCAACTCTCGGCCCTTGGGGGTAGCTAGCCTTGAACCCCATTGAGGGTGCTTTGCAATATAATCTCCTCCAGCGATGAAGCGATGGCCAAGAGTGTTGTAAAAATGCATAAAACGGTCTTCTTTAATTGCATGCTTAGGCGGACAATAAACAGCTGAAATTGTTAAGGGGCCAATCCAGTCCTCTATTGAAATGCTGGTTGCCTGTATGTATTCTTCTTGATAGTTGTCTAGTACATGATGTTTGATTGAGTTTTTAATTATTTTAGCCGTTCCTCCATCCGGATGCTGGGTAGTGTAGTCCGTAAATTTAGGAATTTTCATATAGCTTTTGTTTGTGAAGTGAGTTTCGGATATTAACATTATGTCTATTTCATTGATTGTGATAAATTGTATTATTTCTTGTCTGTGTTGTGGCTAAACCATTGGCATTCCACAAGGCTAATTTAAGTTGTTTATCCATTTATGCCATTTTAGTCACTAGGGTTGTTAGTATGTTTAGCATGGTACTCATTTGTTCCATGAGCCCTTTCATCATTTGCTTCAGTTCTTGTATGTCATTGGTGGGTTGTTGCAATATTGGTTGTTGAAATTGCTTAGCAGCTTGTCCAGGTCGGTTTAATATTGGGATTTGTTGAGATTCTTTCCTAAGTACCTAGGCATACGAGTTTCCTGATGAACTTGCCTGTTGAAGAATGTTATTGTTGGCGTTTGTTTTTTTTTCCTCTTAAGGGTGGATAACTTTTTTGCTGTAATTCTTTAAATATTGTACATCCCTTGTAGTTGGCCGGATGGTTACCTTCACAAAGTACACATTTAACATCCTTTGTTCTCTCTTTTCGTAGGCATGTATTTGTTAGGTGATCCCCAGCGCATTTGACACAGCGTGGGCTTCGAAAGCAGAAAGCTTTGGTGCTTTTTTGTCCATAACGTTGACATTTTTGACACTGAGGTATGTCTCTCTTAGGTATAGGCGGTTTAAAGTTGACTATGGTGTTGAGCAATGTTCTTACCATTGTTGTTTACATTTGGCCTCAGATCCACATAGAACAAGGACAATGGCATTTTTGTGCGATTATGTTTAATATTAAATACACTAGCGATCGAGTATCCCAGTTCTTCGACTGCGTTTTTTATGTCGTCTATGTCAGTTGAGTAATGTATACCCTTTAATACAACCTTGAAGTTTCTTTCCTGTTTGCATTGGTAAGTGTGGAATTCCGTTTTCTTTTCTTTGAGAGCACTTATAATGGAGGTATATTTCTCTGACGTTAGCGGTTGAATCTTTACTTGATCTCCTGCTAGTACCTTGAAATGAAATTCACCTTCTGCTACTTTGTGCATCAATTGTTGTAGCGGTTTGATATTTTGCACTCCTGCTACAAATATAGGGGGGACTTTGGGTGTTTTTTCTTTAACTTCGGATTCATTTTCCACCGGCAATCCTTCAAATCGGTTCCTGGTTATAACTACTGGATTTCCGAGCCAGTAATCACTAATTTTGGTTTGCTTGTTTGGTATTTTGTTATGATTTGCACGACCACTTCTTGTTCTTTTTCTATACTGCACCTCATTCCATGAATCCTGCTGTGACAGAGTGCGATTGTTTGAATCATCGCTAATCATAATTGTATTGTTTTTTTTATTGTTGTTGGGGGTTATAATTTCCACGCTTGAATCTATGTTTGCTGTTTCACACTTATCGCAAGTCCACTGATCGATTCTTCCACTGTTGATTAATTCGTGTAGTGTTTCTATGTTGACTTTGGTGAACTCCAAATGATAACCTTTTTTACATCTAATTTTACACTGGATACGGTCCTCATATCTAGTTATAACCTTCTCGCAATCGCCACACGTCGACATAGCGCTTTTTGTTTATCTCTTAACCTCACTTATTAAATTATAGTTCTTATTATTAATAATTATTCGAGTACGCCACTGACATTGAATACATTGCATTTTGTGTCGGAAGCTAATTTACGCGAAAAGTGTTATTAAACAAAGTCCCTAGTGATTGATACAGTGACAAAAAACTGTGAAAAACTCGTACTTTGCTGTACGGTGCAATTTATTTAAAATTCGCGAGACAACACGCAAATAAACTGCTCAAACATAAAGTTAGGTTAGAATGCGCAATCCTTTGCGATGCAAAGAACACCACCTCCTAAAATAAATAACCCAACTCCCTCGCAATACGTGGAATTACATAAGAACTTGAATGATATCAACCAGTACAATGTAAATACAACTTTGGTGCAGGAACCACCACCGAAAGTGTACCAAGCACAATCGCAGCAAATGATCCCACAGGTATTTTATAATCAAAATTATCAGCCAATTACGAGTTACTATGATCCTGCTTTGCAAATGCCAAACCAATTTGCAAACAATACAAGTCTGCAAACTCAGACAGGGCCGTACTTCCCCCAACCGCTGGCATTTAATTACCAGTACCCAGTACCACCAATCCAGCGGCAACACCAGCCTGGACCATCTGGTATAAACTACTCCACCAATGAATGGGTCAATGTCAAATACAAGAAAAGACCACGAAATGGAAGTCAATGGAATCAACCTTAAAGGACTACTGGCTTAGCAAACCAGTGCCCACTGCCAACAGATTCACCAATTTGCCTACCGAAAATGAAGACAAAGAAAAAGAAGATCAAGAAGAACCGCCAACGAATACACCCAAGGAAATTAAGCCACCACCAATATTTGTGGACGGGGTAGAAAATACCAAACCATTAGAGGAACTTCTCGACAGCTCCGCACCAAACTCATATACGATAAAAAGCTTGTATAATAACCAAGTGAAAATTCAACCTCACACCTCTGAGTATTACACAAAAATAGTGAAAGCACTAATTGAAAAGGATACCAAATTCTACACTTACCAACTCAAAAATGAACGTAGTTTTCGCGTAGTCGTTCGAAATATTCACCAATCAACAGAGCATAATCACCTAAAGAATGCCATAGAAGAACTGGGCCATAAAGTAAAAAACATCTCAAACATCCGCCAAAGAACAACAAACAAAAATCTTCCTCTCTTTAATATAGAGCTGGCTGTAAACCCAAACAACAAACACATCTACAAAGTAACAAAACTCCTAAATACTATCGTGAAAGTTGAGCCTCCTCTTCCGAAACGTGAAGTGCCTCAATGTATTAAATGCCAGAACTTTGGACATACCAAGAAGTACTGTCATAGAAACCCAAGGTGCGTTAAGTGCACGGGTGACCATGCCACAGAGAATTGCCCAAGGAAGTTACGCGACAAAGAGGTCAGATGCGTTAACTGCGGGGAAGACCACCCAGCAAATTATAGAGGATGCTCAGTTTATAAAACTTTGCAAATGAAAATGTATCCTTCATTACGAGAAAGATCACATCTAACTGAAAACAAACACACTACCCACTCAGGCATTTCTTACGCCCAAATGGCAGGAGGAAACACACAAAAGGTTCAAGCCGACAGTAGTCAGCAGCAACAGTACATCAACACAACCCCTGTCCAACAACCACAACAACTACAACCAAGTAACCACCTGGAAATTATGCTGACAAGAATGATGGAAAAAATGGATAAAATGATGGACCTACTCACTGCCCTAGTCACAAAAATGTTGTGATGGCAGTACCAAAACTCAAAATATCTGTATGGAACGCCAACGGCTTGGTCAATCATGGCCAAGAGGTTAAAACCTTTCTCACTATGCACGATCTGGACATTATGCTCATTTCTGAATCTCATATGACCGAAAAAAGTTACATCAAAATTCCACAATACTCCTTACATCATACTCAGCACCCCGAAGGAAAAGCCAGAGGAGGTACAACGATTATAATTAAAACCAATATAAAACATCAAGTAAAATCCAAAATTAGTGAAAAAAACATGCAAGCGACAACAGTGGAAATAGAAGATTCACACGGCAAAATGATACTGTCCGCAGTATACTGCCCGCCTAATCTAACAATTAAGAAAACCCAGTTTGAAAATTATTTCAACACACTTGGCCACCGCTTCATATCCGGAGGCGACTTTAACGCCAAGCATACCCATTGGGGGTCTAGACTTATCACACCGCGTGGAAGACAACTATACTACGCCATGCAGAGTATAAACTTGCAGCATCTATCAACGGGTCAACCAACATACTGGCCCACCGACAGAAACAAGATTCCCGATGTACTTGATATCTGCATTACAAAAGGTATCTCACCCAACTACATAAAAGTAGATACGAGCCTTGATCTTTCGTCAGATCACACCCCAATCATGGTCTCAATGGAGTCGAAGGTCCAAATTCAAACAAAGCCACCCAGACTAACAAACAAAAATACTAATTGGAACGAGTTTAGAACTATTCTCATCAACCTGCTAAATATAGACATACCTCTAAAAACGGCACAAGACATTGATGAAGCGGTTGAACACCTAACTAAATCGATACAACAGGCTGCATGGCGTGCTACTAACGAAATGCAAGAAGAAATAAAACCTGGATTCGTACTAAAAAATATAAAAGCAAAACTTATAGAGAAAAGGAAACTCAGAAAACGGTGGCAAATCACTCGCGACCCAATCGATAGAACAAACTTAAATAGAGCCATCAAGAATCTAAAAGAAACACTGGCGGACCACAAAAATCAGGGTGTAAGAACTTTTCTTGAAAACCTGTCTGCATCAAAATCTACCGACTACTCATTATGGAAAGTAGCACGAAAAATTAAGCAGTCGCAGAAAACAGACCCCCCCAGTTAGAAGAAGAGATGGAGATTGGACCCGGAGCGAACAAGAGAAGGCAGACGCATTTGCTGAACACCTTGGCAGTGTTTTCAAGCCGTTCCCATAGGAGGTTCCAAATGCTGCAGAACAACAAATCCACCAGCTACTAAATGCTCCATACCAGATGGAACTGCCCATAAAACAACTAAAAATTCGTCAAATCACACGATCTTGGATGTCAATTGACAGGACCATTTCTGGAAATAATGTTATTATAATTGGCGTTTTACATTACGTATAGATGGCGTTGTAATTCAACAATATGGACGACATAAGTAGTACATCTGCTAAATTAAACCTATGATAAACATTGCATTTTACGTTGTTTACATTAGAAATCGTGTATTTAAATCAATTTAGTTCGTATTAGTTAATTATATAACCTCCAATTTGTTCATATTTAACGATAAGTACACGCTAAATATTACTTAAGTTAGTTACCATTAAGGACACAACGTGGCGTTTCACTAATGTAAAACGCCAATACCTATAATTATAATAATTATAATTACGTACCTATATAATAAATTTTCACAATCTAGCAGCGTTGCTCAGGTGTAAATTTTTTCATGATTCTTTTTTTCTGAACACAAATGTCAAAAAACTGTTCCTTGACAATCTTTATTCAATTGTTATCTCAATTCAAAGATTTCATGTAGCTAAAAAACACCCTAAATAATTCATTTCTGGAATACCTACTAAAAAACGAATAATTGTTATACCTATAGAAGATAATTTTTAAAATTTTGTGCAACCTAAAAATTTAATTGTTCAAGCACATGTAAGTTATAAAGTTCGATTATTTATTTACATGGGAGTAAATATTAATTCATGAACTTATCTAATTATTTTTGAAATAAAGTATGATAGTCGAGATGCACCAAAGTGTATTTTTGGGACAAATCAATCATTTTTAGAGCTGGAAAGAAACGTGGCGTTTTAGAAGAACAGATGTACGTGCTACAATTAATGGATTAAAATAATAGTTTTTTTTAGTGACGATCTAATGATAAATTGAGAGGTGAGCTAAGTAGACGGGCTAAGGACCGGACTCTAGGCTAGAAACCCTAGGTTTAATCTCCAACTCGGCTACACTTATTCGACTTCATTATGACCCTTTCCTCTGGGAAGGCAGTGGCAAACCACCGAGAGTAATCTGCCAGAACGCCATTTAATAATAACATATTAAATTGATCACGACGTTCGAATACTAACAACGACTACGAAGAAGATGAGAATGACAACGGCCCACCGCCAGAAAATTTCTTTGGGTATATAAAAACAATTTATTTCTTTATAAAACTTTTGTTATTTTTCTTTTATACAATTTCATTTATTTTGTTTCGCTTCATTGTAAATGCAAAAATGGAGGTTTAAATTTTATTTTAAATGTTTTAAAATAAACAGTTTCAATTATATTATGATGAAGTATCGGTTGGTTTATTAGTCCAGTGAAATTAGACTTTCTTAATCTAAAAAATTGTATCCTTAATTTTTTCTTTAATGGATTTATTTTGGTATTATAAAGAAAATATCAAAAATCGAGAACAAAATCACTGCCGCGTAAAAGTTATTCAAGGTCAAAGCTTACATAAAACGTTTTTTTGATAATAACGCTCCTGCTATGGCTTGGATGCCAATTAAGGTTATTATGAAAATAAAAGATAATGAAATTCTGCACAAAAATGATCTCTCATTTTTTGATGGAATCCCTAGAAGGCGCATCTTTAGAGTAATGACGCCGCATCCATCACAGTGCACGGATGGGTTCGGGCTTATTTTTTTTAGGTCAAGTGTCGTTTTGTATCATGTATCACCGTTTTTTTAACCGTGATAACAGTAAAATACATAATCTTATTTTTAATCCTGACAGTTTAATTAAATAAAAAAAGTACGTTCTTTCTTGCGTTCAAGCCTGGGCGATACTGGTCGTCCACCACCGCTTCAATTGCTGCTCTGGTGCATCACTCGTGTAGTCGTGGTGTTTACTGCCTTACTGCAGCTTCATTTTACTGCTGCGGCTAGCGTCATTTTGTAGCTGGTCTGGCCTTAGCCTTAATGAATTTGTTGAACCCAGTTTTCCTTTTATTTTGAATTTTTTTAAATATTAATTTGCTTTTAAAAGTCCTTTAGAAGAAATTTTTTAGGAGTAAATTAGTGAGTCTCATAAAGAACTAAATTCTTAACAAAATGACGTATATCTACCTCAATTTAAGAAAAATGGATATAGCCGTCTTTGATATTATACCCCTCAATTATAAATTTGCAGTCGCTAAGAAACACTTAGTACTTTAGGAAATATTTAGAGCCGGTGATTGTTAACGCTTAACTAATAGTCGTCTTAAGTAATAGTCGCTTGTTAATAGCGTTAACAACCACTTAACGAGAGGTGGTAAAACCGGCACTTAACGTTTGGAAATTGTAAAAAAAGTCAACTGAAAAAACTGACCATTTGTTTCTCTAATATCTGATCATCACATTAACACGCATAAAGCACTGATTGAAATACTTTTTTTTCTTTTTTTTTAACTTAGTTTAAGCCTTAAAGCTTGTTATTTTCAACATCTGCGTTGTTTCCTTGGCAGTGTTAGATCTTTGAGCATATAAATATTTTACATCCTTTGGGTAGCTTGCTGGGCTAACCTTCAAATGTGCTTGTACCCTAGTTTTTATGTTAATAATGGCAATTAACTTATCCAGGAAAACCCCCGACTTAACGTGCCTTTCGAAGCACGATCTAAAAAAATTTTACCCTTTCTTTATGACTGAAATACGATTTACCAAATTGCTAAACAAATCGTTGAAAAAAAAATACATGACTTTTAAGTTTGTTTCATTATTTACCGGCATATAAAGTAACGTAGAATGAAAAAGAAGTTACACATTTTACCAAAGTTCGACTGTTTTCTTACATGAAACGTCGTTATTTACTTATATCCTTAACACATTACAATAAGTACCATGAAACGACGTATTACTAATATTAGACGCCGACATTACATACAATTCATTTGATTCTTGTATATGACCAGGAAATAATCTATAACATTATATTATTCAATCGTTGACTTTATGCTTGCATTAAATTTTTATAATTTGTTTTTGAAATACATTGTAGATGTAACAAAGAAAATAAAATTCTAAGAGAAATATTGAAATCTAAAGCAAAGAAAATTGAAGAATTAACATCACAGTTTTTAAATTCCCAAAAAGCTTTAGAAGAAAAGGAACATTTACAAACTAATGCAAACAAGATTCTTCAAGATAAGGTGATATCTTTAACACAAGATTTAGAAAATGCAAAACAGAAATTTCAACTGCAGATGGAAGTAACTTGCGGTAATCTTACAAAAAAATATGATCAATTGCATTACTTTTATAATATCCTATTACAAGAAAATGATAATTATAAAAGAAATATAAAACTAATGGAACAACGTCAAATCAATAATAATGAATTGGTATGTATTAATATTTATTTATTTAATATTTATTTAATGTAAGGAGTAGTTAAGCTTTTTTTAATTAAATGTTTTTTTAATATGCAAAGTAATTTAAGATGCCTGTTCATTCAAAGCAAATTGCGTTCAAATAATTTGTTTTTCAAATCTCTTACTAACCTAGTTGAATTAAATCAATATTTTATGTACCTACCGATCGTATGTAAGGAATTGTGTTGTATCTTTAACCAATTTTCAAATTTTAATTTATACACATTCGGTGGATGATGTGAAACATTATCTTGTGTTATCAAGTTATTATAATGTGATATTCATTATGTAAAACGTGTGTTCTTATGCTGTGCTATTGCAGAAACTGTACTTAAGGGGAAAAGCCACTGTGACGGTCGAAAAAGTAACTTAATTTTTAAGATTTATTTTCACAGAAGTAACTAATTATTTAAGGAATTAATTATTGTTATTTTATTAAGTGTACATTGAACTTGTTTTATATAAATTTTTATCTCATTATCTTAAATATTAACAAAAATATGAGCCGTTATGTAAAGACTGATAAAGAAATTTCTTCTCCATGGTGGCATCGATATCTCAGTGTAGAGTTATCCGAAAATAAAAATTAAAAAATTATCGGAATTTAAATGAATGTAGCTATCGTTGTACGTAGCCGTTTTTTATTTTTTTTGATTATTTACAAAATGGCAACATATTGAAATGTATTTTAATTTTAAAACTCTTTCTTTTTTCATTCAAGCAGTTTATTAAAATAGTAATTATTAAAATTTTTAAAATCGGCTACCTACAACGATAGCTACGTTCATTTAGATTTTAATAATTTTTTAATTTTTATTTTTGGATAAATCTTCACCGAGATATCGATGCCACCATGGAGAGGGAATTTCTTCTATCAGTCTTTACATAATGGCTCATATTTTTGTTAATATTTAAAATAATGAGATAAAAATTTATATAAAACAAGTTCAATGTACACTTGATAAAATAACAATAATCCGATTCTTTAATTAATTAATTACCTTTGTGAAAATAATTCTTAAAAACTAGGTTATTTTTTCGAACGTCACAGTGGCTATCCCCCTTAATCTGTCAAAATAATATTTTTATTTCAACAATTCTAAAGAATTATTAATTTCTGTTAACAAAGAATTTATTTCCCTATTTCTTAACTTACACAAAAAGCAAATTGCAAGCATTAGTATCTACAGATACAGTTTTCTCTTTTCCAACAAGCTATTTACAGTTTTTCTCTAAAATAATTGCAAGAGGGACTAATTAATAATCGAAAATTTAGCTTTGGCAATCATAATTTGGTACGAAAACAGATTCTATACTGTATATTGTCATCTTCGGATTTTACTATTGAATAAAATCATATGAGTGAGTTTTTTGAAAAATGATTTCACATTCATAGTGCTTTTTCTTATTTTTGTTTTATTTACTTTATTTATTATTTAAAATCTGTTACAACGTTCAAAACAATAACAATCAGTAAATGGTCTAACAGTATGTATCACGATAGAGTGTACCCATTGGTACCGCTCATTCAGTTCTATTTTACATGGTAAATGAATTTAACCTTTCTATTAGATCGAACGGTTTGTATCGTTTCAGTCTTCGAGTTTGGTTATCGTCTTCTAGTAGCCGTGTTGCTAACCTATTTGGATGTATACTCTTAGTCCGTTCTGATATTTTTCACTATATTTGGCAATTTCACTTTTAACACTATTCACTTCCAGGTCGTTATGGATTAAGACGTTTGGAACGTACCAAGGTGCATTTGTGATATTTCTCAGTACCTTCGATTGGAATCTCTGAAGTATTTCGATATTAGAAGTACTTGCTGTACCCCATAGCTGGATATCATGTGCCCAGATTGGTTTTAAGATAGACTTATACAAAAATACCTTATTTCAAGGGTTAGCTGTGATTTTAGTCCAGTCAGCCAGTATATTTTTCTGTACATCATACTGTACTGTACTGTTCCCTCTTCATCAAAATGTGGTGCTTCCACGTAAGCCTGCGATCGAGGTGCATACAAAGGTATCTAGCTGTGTCTGCTTAGGGCAATGTTTGTCCGTTCAACTCTACCGGTGAGCATGTGCTTCTCTTCATTGTAAACGTAACCTGAATAGATTTTGATTCATTGGCTCGGATTCTCAATGTTTTCAGCCAGTCTTGGATTTTTAATAGGTAATCCTGAAGGTATCTCGATGCTGTAAATAGATTGCTGTGTGAAGCCATGACTGCTGTATCGTCCGCAAACGTTCCAACTGTCGTCCTCTCGGTAGTCGGCAAGTCCGATGTAAATAAAAGATACGGTATTTGTCCTATCACGCTACCCTGCGGAACACATGATTGAATTAATTTGAATTCCGAGAGCTTTTCATGGTACTTCACTTGGAATCATCTATCAGAAAGGTACGATTTTAGGATTTTTAGGATTTTTTACATAACAGCCCAGGATGCCAAACCTTGTCAAAAGCTTGCGATATGTCCAAGAAGGTGTAACAAATTTTTGCATTTGTTACGTGGTTTTACTTTTCATTTCATTTCACGATATTCCTCGATCCGATCCTGCATTTTTATTTTGGGGATATAGTTTGCAAAGGTTGGTGGGTTGAACTTTTAGTTCCCCGAGAGCGACTCTGAAGCAAGCAGCTTGTTATTTTGTGGTCAACAATTTTGAGTGCCGATATTATTGAATTGGACGAATATTAAGTATTCAGAAGTCATAGTTATCGTGCCAAGTTTTTGTGTGACCAACAGGTCACACCTGTCACATCTGTCGCTCGGCTACTGTGTGTTTTGACGACACATATGTCTAAACATCTGGGGAGACTGTTTTTCTAGCTGCGCAAATTACTACGCAGTTCTGAATTCGAGGCGCATTCTGGCGATCTTTTTCGATCTTTCACGAGGAGCTGCGTTTTGAAGATAGATCTCTCTAGGAGATCGTCTTATCATCTGGGTATCAGTTTTGTTACTCAACCCATCAATTCAACGTCTCTCACTGGTCCAGCAGCGTTCGATATCATCGAGCAGTGTTCTTTGGGTTCACCACATTAGCGTCAGGTGCAACCTGGCTATTGGAAGCAAGATCTCGTTCTATCATCTTTAGCAGCCACACGTTAGGAAGCGATTGGAAGGAATAAACTACTGTCACCTTTTATAGTTTGTAAACTTACAAGATATCGAGTAAGTACATTTTATCTTTCCTATTCGTATTTTTCGAAGCTTTATTTTTCATTGTGGTGTAACCATAGCGGTTACCATTGAGGTGAGACTTGTTCACAGTAATTTTTGGAACACCTTGTGACAGCTTACGCTTTTATTTTTCATTTATAAGCTGTGTGCATTGTTTTACACAGCAATACATTGCAATTATTGGAATTGTGAACACACCCTCAATTTTATTGTTATTAAAAATTCTTTTATTACCTCCTGGGTTTTATTGGAGTTTACCCCAAACTACCCTTATTTTTAGGATTCACGACCCGGCCTACGCAACCATTGTGAGCTGGTCTATAACATCGTGGCAAACAAACTGGAGAGGTTCTCTCCGGATTGCAGCAGACTCTAGTCTCTTTTTTGGTCAACCCTCTCATTAGGGGTTGACATTCAGAGGGCAGTTTTTGTTTCAAAGGCGACTGTGCAATATATTTTTTTTTCTAGAGCTTGATTTATTTTGTCTACCACTCGATGCACCTGTTCGAGGTAGCATGTTGCTTTCTAAAATCGAATTGGTGTACTGGTGTACTGGTATCACTTTTTCTTTCAGTAGATGTGGATACAATCTTTTTAATAGTAACCTCTCAAAAATCTTTGAGAGTAATGGTAGGAGGCTAATCTAGCGATAAAAAGCTGTGTCCTCGGGTGGCTTTCCTGCTTTGTGGATGAGAATTATTTGCGCAATCTTCCACACAGGCGAAATGCTGTGTTGCACAGTTGTGTTATCATTCTCACACCTTTTTCCGGAAGTTGTTGGAGTACCTTTTGATTTTCTTAATGATTGTGCGTACTTCTTTAATTTCGAAAGGCTTGATTGGAAAATCTAGTTGGGGTAGGGTTTCTAAAAATCGAGTTATTTTTTTTTCTGTTTGCTTATCTTCCGTCAGGAATGGCCGAAATATTTTTTCCAGATGTTTGGCAAAAGTGTTTACCTTTTCTCGATCGCTTTGCGCCCAGTTGCCATTTATTTTTCGTATTGGTGGAATGAGTGTAACTGTTTTCTTTAGTTTCTTCGTTACTTTCCACAGCGAATATTTCGTAGTTTTCGTGGGTGTAATTTTATTTTTTAGGTATTCTTGGCCTGCTTGCTTTTCATAATTTTGTAGCATGGTTTTTAACGATCTTGTATCTTGATTTAATCTGTTTTTATCATTTGGATTTCTGGTATTCTGCCATGTTCTTCTTAGTTTTCTCTTTTCTGCAATTGCCCTTCTTATCGTTCCCGAGCATTGATCTCTCTCCACATGCTTCAGAATAGGAGTCGAACTCCATGCAGCGTGCTGAATGGTATTATTGAAGTGCTCCACGGCTGTCAGGTCATTCTCCGTTTTTTAGTGATAGGCTGATTTCTAAATTTTCTTCAACTAGTGATCTAAAGTTTTCCCAGTCAGTACGGCTGTTGTGCAGGTGTGGATGACTTTGTCTTTGGAGTACCTTTGAGTGTATTGTCACTATAATTGGAGAGTGGTCCGAGGACAAGTCCAGGCATGTTTCAGCATGCATATGTTGTTTTGAAATACCCTTAATGACACAGAAATCAATAAGATCAGGCAATTTATTTCTATCGGTGGGCCAGTATGCTGGTTGTCCAGTCGACAGGTGTCCGTTCCTTATTTTTAAGAAAAATTTAATTCTTTTGAGTTTTTTTGAGCTAGTTAGTTGTTAATAACTGTTTTAACAATAAATTATTGTTAAAAACTGAAAAAGTAAAATAAAAGTGTTTTGTTTATGGTGCATTTCAGTTATTTATATTTCAGTTATTTATATATTGCTTTTGAAGGCATTTTATACAATTAATTACGTGAATTTAATATTTAAGGTACAGAAAGCTAAACATAACGCCGATACAATATTCAAAGAAAATTTATCGTTACAAAATAAAATTCGAAAATTAGATTGCAAATACATCACGAAAACCTGCTTTTATGAGAACGAATTTAAAAAACTCCGAACCACAAATTTAAATTTAAATACAGATATTGAACATTTGAAGAAAAACCACTTAACGCAACAAAATATATGCCAAGAACTTCTAGTTGAAAATAATAACCTAAAAACCGAAATTTGTAAATATGGCAAGAAAATTTCTAATCAATATAAACAAAATCAGGAAGAAGTAAATATAATATGTCAAATTAAAAACGACGAATTGGAGAAAAATGAAATATTAATTTCGAAAGCTGAAAATGTAATTCTTGAAAATCAAAAATTGAAATTACTATTAAAACAGTTTAAAGAATGTCAAGAACCGCAGCCTTATTGTAACATATTTTCTCATAAGTCATCAATCGATCAAAATGAAATCCTAAAGCAACTGGTTAGAAAAATGCGTGCTGAGCGAGATGAACTGAAAATAAAAAATAATGAATTAGAAAATCGGCTTGATAAAATCGAAAAGCTGATAAAAACATTAAAATGTAATTAACTCTTGTTCAAGATTGTCCAATACTTGTCTTAAAATATCAAGCAAACCGACAATTTGGATGACGTTCCATTAATGTATTTTTTGAATTATTAATATAAAGAATAAATTAAACATTATAGATAATTTCTGGTTTTAATTTTAGAATTATCTTTTTTTACTTTACCATACTACACAGTATGAGTATACGTAGTATACGTATTATTACATAACTAGGAAAGTTATGTAACCAAAAAAAAAAAATTTTTTACATTTTCACGGATTTACAGTCCTTGAGGTCAAACGAGTTGAAAGAGACCAAACATCGAGAAATGTCTGTGTGTCTGTTTGTCACTTAATTTTGTGTGCGCTCTAGCGCCCAAGCCTGTAACGAATTTTTGTAAAATTCATTACTAACTTTACAAAATTTGTGCACGCCCCTCGTATTTCCTCGCGACTGCGTACTTATTTATTTCCAATACAAGCCGATTGCTTTGCACGTGAGTGTCATTGGAATTCATTTCTGATTTTAATTTATACCTTGAACGTTCTATTGTGGGTTAAAGTTTCTAATTTTTATAACTTCCTGTTAACATCAGTTTTATCAGAGGCAAATTCTTTGAGTAACAAATTCTCTTGGAGGCGTAAATTTCCCGATGACAAATTCTCTGGGTAGCAGATTTTCTTAATGAAAATTCTTTTGATAACACATTTTCAAGTGCGAGTGCGATGTTACAGGCAAGTGATGCCCTAAAGGTCATACATTTTTTTGATTAGTCGAGTATTTGATGCTAATTGGTTCCCATATGGACGAAGTTTTAACGATCATGCTTTTTTCGAAGATCAGAAGATCTTATCACATTTTGAAGATTTTTATAATACATTGTAATTTTCACCATCACAATTTTTTTGTAAACCCCACAGCAATAAAAGCTTTCTGAAACTGGGTGAGTAGTAATTTTTATGTATGAAAATTTCTAAGATTTGTGATAAAAATTTTATGTAATTCTATGGCACGAGTCTGGAGTGGAGTTGATTATGCTAAAGATTGGTCTTTGGCTGCCGTTATAATTTTGAAGCTTTGAAAGTGTACGACGACGCGAATTACTCCAGCAACACTTTTTTGTGTGCAACAATTTTTTTGTGTGATTAAATTGTTAACGATTTTTATGTTTGATTTCTAAATGTCATCGAATCAATGCATCGAATCAAACGTTCGATCAGTTTTTGAATTTTGGCATCGAGTTATCGATAAAAGGGATGATCTCTGGAAGGTGACTCGATTCACCATCAAGTTAGTGAAGCACTAATTAGTTCTTTATTTGGTCTGAACAGGCTAAAATAAGGTTAACTAAACTTGTGTCATGACCACGGTACATCTCATGCAGAATATTGGCGCAGTATTGCAAAATTCAGTTAATATTGGTCCAATATTGTTTTACAACATTAGGGCAGTATTAGAAATCAATATTGCACCAATATTGGAAAATGTTCATATCTCGATATTGGACCAATATTGCCCAAATATTATGTGCCCAATATTAAGGTAAACTGACAAGTAACATTAAAATGGCAGTACATTAGTACAAATATACAAAGATTGACAATTCGCTAGTTTTTCAGGTTAATATACTACAATATAAAAAAAGCAAACGTTCTAATTTTAAAGACAAAAAATAATAAACGCACGCAAAAATAGAACTATATTTAACTATATTAATAACTCCTTATTATTATAAGGAGGGATATGTATGGAAGCTCATTCTTACTTTTTAGTTTTTTAGCAGTCGGGTAATAGTTTTTTAAACTGTTTTTTTGAAATTTCTTGATGATAGACTCTTAATGATCATTAAAATTAAATTATAATCGACATCTTAAGTCTATTATCAAAGTGGTATTTACGGGGTAAGTAGTAGGGGTGTTAACACTGTTTTTCCTATGTCATATCGACGCTCCATACGGAAATTATAGTAAAACATTTTTTCTGTGTAAAAGATGTTTTTTAGAAAATTTTTGCTTTTTTTCAAGAGGAATTGATGAGGTCGCGTGCAAAACCGATTAAATCCATATTTTACCAAAATAAAGTAAAACATGTTTTCTTATAAACTTTGTGCCTTCTACACGATTCTGAAATTATTTTTCAAAAAAATCGATTACATTTTGCTTAAAAAGCCTATGTACTTTGGAAAGTCTTTTATTAAACTAATTTGTGTTTAAAAGCAGAAAATTTATTTTTTAAAAGAATTTATTAATTTTTCGTGCAAAACCGGTTATATCCATTTGTTTTTTTACTTTTATGTGAAAACCTTTGGACAATTTTTAAAAATTATACTAGATATACCATGCGCAGCCATAATCTCAACAACTCCACGTTTGAACTTTTTAATTATTTCTTTGTGCTAGAAGAGAAACGTTTTTTTGCTTTCCTGAACATTTTACAAAATGGATTTAACCGGTTATGCATGCGACCTCCTCAATTGTTATCACACTTTTCTTTTGTACAAGATCAATTCAGTAGGAATAATTAAATAATTAAATATAAAATCAATAAATCAATAAGGCAAATTAAATGCAGTTTAAAAACGTTAAAAAGGTTACGATTTCCATAGCAAAATATCGTAACTTTGTAGAACACAAGTTTAACAATACGGGGTAAGTAGTAGTGGTGTTAAAACTGTTTTCCGATGTCATAACGACGTCCCAACGAAAATTATAGTAAAACATTTTTTCTGTGTAAAAGAAGTTATTTAGAAAATTTTTATTTTTTCCCAAAAAGAATTGTTTTTACACTATTTTATTGTGCAAGATCAAATCATTTGGAATATTTAGATATAAAATCAATAGAGGTATTCACACTGAATCGTGTATCGGTGTTGAATTTATACACCGTTGTAATTCATTAGCAACGTCTAGTAATGTGATGTAATGACCAGAGCCATTGACATTTCAAGATTTCCAGAATTGAGATTTAAACCTTTTGTTTTTCTTAAATTTTGGAATTATTTAATTTACTCGGACGAATGAAATTATTTGAAGAGCACACGGGAATAACGATCAGGGTCCATTTTTCTCGAAAGTATTCTGTTATAGCAATCTGTTAGCTTAAAACTAAACTATCTTTTGGTAAAAAAATTGAGAAAAGTTATTTGGGTCCAACGTAAACGCGTTTTCAAATTTCTTAGGTTTACAGAAAAACGATCATAGTCCATGCGGAACTATACAAGAATGATACAACTTACAATGATACAACAAAGAACTATACAAACAGAGTCCAGTTTGTGTGATCTATTTAAGCATTGCATGACCGTCATTGATATAATGCATTTTTTCAGTGCAAATTTTGTAATTTTGTGTTACTGTGTTAACAAAATATATCATTTTTTTGTTATTTAAGCGTTACCAGTAATATTGAGGTAAAAATGATCCGAGTCCCGCGGACCCTGATCACTTTTATATGCAACGTTTGGATGAACTTTGCATTATTCTTAAATTTAAGAATAACTATGCAAGCATAAGTAGTACACTCCTTTATGGCGCGCCGTTTTACTTTTTATTACAAAATTTAAATTGTATATCGTTTAAATAACAAACGTTTTAATTGTAATAATTTAAACATTTGTTGAAATTTTGTGTTGCAATGAAAACAATTGTTTAAAAATATCTGTCTATTTAATGCAATTGTTGAGTTATTTCATTTGTTGAAATTGTGCACTTATAAAATTAAAAATTTAATTTTGTATTTTTTAAACGACAATTGCTTTAATTATAATGATTTAAACGTTTGTTAAATTTTTTTTTTGTATTTAAACAATTGTTAAATGAAATATGTCTATTTAATACAATTGTTGAATTTCTTATTTGTGAAATTTTTACGTTATAATTTAAACTTTACAAGAAAAATTGTATTTAATGCAATACAATTTTAAACGTTACACTGAAAATTATCGACGATTGTTTTTATACGTCTCTGGTATCGGCGGATATTTTTTGAACTTCACTTGAAATGATTAGGCAACAATGGGAAAGATTGAAAAATTCAAGTTTTTAACAAGTGGTATGGGTTGCCTATATGTAATACGTAACTTTTATTATTTTAAGATTTTCAAAAATAACTAAATTTTGAACCAATTTATGTTTAGCATAAATATATATTTTTTATACTAGCAGTCTGGTGTATATCAAATACGGATAGGAAAAGAAAAACCACCCCATTACATTTCCCTAGTAAAGTCTTCGCCAACATTCGGTTCGGATAGGCACTTGATTGGTACTTAATAAAGAAAAATTACTGATAATAAAAAATAAGAAAATGCGCAAAATTTAACAAAGTAAATTTGAAATCAAAATATTAATTTTAAATTAATAAAATTAAATTAAATGTACAATTTTCTTTTATCTATTTTATAATCAATAATAATTATAAATAATAATAAATCAATCAAATATATTTGATTTATACTTTTATACCTCGTTTGTACTTGTTTGTTTATATTTTATTTTTGTCTGTATCAAAACAGTTGTCTTTGAGATATTCAAGAAAAACATTACCTACATTTACACCTATTAAAAAAAATTATAATTTAAACTTTCTGAAATTTGTTCTTGACGTGTTTTTTTTCATGGAGATGATTATACTTCGCAAACGGAAAACACGATACAAAATATACAATTCTTCACCGTTAAGTACTATACCTACAATGGGGTATTCCAAGAAGGTATAAAACCCAAATCCTAAAGGATTCCTTCTTTTTTAACCTTTATTTGAAGTTATAGCAATAACGGTCGACTTAAAAATTCTAATAATAAATTTAAATTGTTTATTTTTATTTAAACCGCTTATCACTTTCATGCTAAAAATTTAAGTCAATACTGTACTGTTAACAATAAATAATTTTAAATGATTATTATAAATAAATTAATTAGATAAATCATAAAACTATTTAAATAGGTACAGTAATAATTTAGAAATCAAAATTAGTTACGAATTGTAATTCAGTAATTGTTACGCATGCTATGGATGCGCGAGAGCCCCAGTCCTATTGGGTAATAAAGTGCCAATTTATTAGAAATCATATCTGTTTTCAATAGTTTTGATTTATAGAAACGGTACGTTGAATATGAGAATTTGGGGTGCACGAAACTCAAAAATCTGCCCGTAATCATATTTTGCGTCAATGATCTGATAGATACGAGTTGCATTTTGGTAATTATTGCGCATAACGTTCCTTGTCGGCATGGATGTCCATAGGATCATTTTCAGGGGGGGGGGCAAAATACAAAAAAATGTATTATAAAAGAATTGTTATCGTTTAAAATCAAAAATTTTAAAAACTTGCGCTGGTCAAATATTAAATGTCAAAAAAAATTTCAGCATCCGAAAGTCAGGGGACAGCTGCCCCTTTTGCCCCCCATAATGGACGCCCATACCTGTTAGTTAAACAACTAATTTTTTATTCAGGGATGAGCAACACGCGGCACGCTACACTTTTTCGTGTGGCTATTCTGTACGCTGTAAAAGATCAATTTTAAAAATTTTGTGCTCAGATCCCTTAAAAATATTCAGTTCGGCTGCCAATTTTTGTACTGAACGATGGCGTTTTTGTTGAATCCGTTCCCTCACAATGTCACAATTTTCGCTACTCGTACTGTCCTCGCTGATCGCGGCTTACCAGATCTTTTTGTATCCTCTATAGAGAGAAGGTCTCATTGTACCGTTTTGTGGTGTTGTAAACAAAATCACGCTTGATCCCGATGTTTTTTAGGTCTTTAAAAATGGCACCGGACGCTCACCATTCAAATATTTTGCAAATATCATCTTTCGAAACTACTTCATTGCGATTTGTAAGTAAATGACAAGTGACAGAAATTTGATATGACCCTTATTTGTTTACCTAAATATGGCGATGTCAAACTATAAAAAAATCATGTCTTTCAAGTTGGCATTAAATTTTTAATACGAGCTCGAAAAAGTGTATTCGAATATATTGAACACGGGTTATATACTTTGTGTTTGTCATTTCACTTGCACAGTATAATTATTTATCTCTTGTTTAATCTCAAAATAAATAAAAGTTACTTATTACATAGGCAACCCATACCACCTTGTTCTTGAACACAGTTGCCAGTTAACACATCAATTAAAGAAAAGTTCAAAAAATATCCGCCGATGCCAGAGACGTATAAAAACATTCGTCGATAATTTTCAGTGTAATGTTTAAAATTGTATTGCATTAAATGCAATTTTTGTTGTATTGTTTAAATTGACAGACGAATAAATTCAACAATTGTATTAAATATACTAATTTTTTTAACAATTGTTTAAATTACAACAAAAAATTATAACAAACGTATAAATTATTATAATTAAAGCAGTTGTCATTTGAACGAAAGAAAACTAAATTTATAATTTTATAAATATAAAATTTCAACAAATGCAATAAATCAACAATTGTATTAAATATATATATTTCTTTTAACAATTGTTTACATTGAAACAAAAAATTTCAACAAATGTTGAAATCATTGAAATGAAATCAATTATTATTTAAACGATACGCAATTTAAATTTTATATTTTACTGCAAAATTTTATTTTTGTGTAGTTTAAATAACAAACGTTTTAATTATAATGATTTAAAACATTTGTTGAAATTTTGTGTTGCAATGAAAACAATTGTTTAAAAATATCTGTCTATTTAATGCAATTGTTTAGTTATTTCATTTGTTGAAATTGTGCGTTACAATAATAATGCAACAATTTTAAAATTATCAATTTTAACTTTGTATAGTTTAAATAGTTATCGGTTTAATTAGAATGTTTTAAACGTTTATTGAAATATTTTGATTAATTTAAGCAATTGTTAAAAGAAATATGTTCATGTAATACAATTGTTGATGTATTGTTGATCATATGTTGATGAATTGATGATTGTAATACAATCATGCGACAGTGGAACAGGTTCACCGAGTTGCAAGACAAATCAAGAACGACCTTGAATGCAAGCGATATTGTTCGGCGGCGTTCCTGGACATATCTCAGGCCTTCGATAGAGTTTGGCATCAAGGCCTAATATATAAGATCAAACTCACACTTCCACACGAGTATGGCAGAATCCTCAAGTCATACCTTTCCCAGAGACATTTCCTGGTTAGACATGGTGAAGCATACAGCACCCTTGTACCAATAGAAGCCGGAGTTCCACAAGGAAGTATTCTCGGTCCTTTACTATATTTAATATATACACACGATTTACCGACAACCAAAGACACAGAAATTGCCACTTTTGCTGACGACACCACCATAATGGCTTCACATCAAAATCCTGAAATGGCTTCTCACCTACTACAAATCCATCTAAATAAAAAAGAAGAATGGCTAAAACTTTGGCGAATAAAAGCCAACAACAGCAAGTCAGTCCACATCACTTTCACGCTCAAGAGAAAGACATGCCCCAACGTGACGTTGCATGGCTGTCCCCTTCCCCAAAAAGAGGAGGTGAAGTACCTGGGAATGCATCTGGACAGCAGACTAACGTGGGCTAAACACATTTGGTACAAGAGACTCCAACTTGGGCTTACTTATCGGAAAATGCTTTGGCTTCTGGGGTGTCATTCACAACTAAAGTTGGAAAATAAATTATTACTGTATAAGGCAATACTAAAACCCATCTGGACCTATGGAATACAGCTATGGGGCTCTGCCAGTGATTCAAACATAATTAAAATACAACGTTTTCAGTCCAAAGTACTTCGCGGCATATGTGACGCACCATGGTATGTTACAAACCACAGCATCCACCAAGACTTGAACACTAAAACAGTGAAGGAGGAGATTTCCTCCATGAGCACCAAATACCAATTACGTCCAGGCGACCATCCCAACACCCTAGCTACGGATTTACTAGTAGCTCCTCGAGTCAAGAGACTGAAGAGGATAGACCCATTGGACCTACCCCAAAGAACCTGAGTGCCAAGAGTAGTTTTGCTTTGATTATGGAATAAGCTAATGGGCTTATCTCCACTATGTCCTGTAAATTGTCAAACATATTATTTATTGTCCACGGACAGCTTGTAATAACCTAGGAAGTTAATACAAAAAAAAAAAAAAAATTTCATTTGTTGAAATTGTGCACTTATAAAATTAAAAATTTAATTTTGTATTTTTTAAACGACAATTGCTTTAATTATAATGATTTAAACGTTTATTAAATTTTTTTTTTGTATTTAAACAATTGTTAAATGAAATATGTCTATTTAATACAATTGTTGAATTTCTTATTTATGAAATTTTTACGTTATAATTTAAACTTTACAAGAAAACTTGTATTTAATGCAATACAACGTTACACTGAAAATTATCGACGATTGTTTTTATACGTCTCTGGTATCGGCGGATATTTTTTGAACTTCACTTGAAATGATTAGGCAACAATGGGAAAGATTGAAAAATTCAAGTTTTTAACAAGTGGTATGGGTTGCCTATATCCCAGTCAACATTTTTTGTAATTCTTTTAAAATAATTATATATCGAATCTTATAAACATGGTAACTTTCCTTTTAAAAACATTTTAAAATTATTTTAAAAGTATGTTACACTTTTTATTTAACATATTGGAATTTTTTATTACCAAGTTTCACATACATAAAAGTTCCCATTTTATTATCAATTTATGCTTTAAATAAATTATATAAATTTTTTACAAGTATAATTTCGATTTTATAATAAATTTATGATTTAAATAAATTATATAAGTTTTTTAGAAGTATAGTTTCCATTTTATTATAAATTTATGGTTTAAATAAATTATATTAGTTTTTTACAAGTATAATTTCAATTTAATTATAAATTTATGATATAAATAAATTATATAAGTTTTTTATAAATATAATTTCCATTTTATTATAAATTTATGGTTTAAATAAATTATATAAGTTTTTTAAAAGTGTAATTTCCATTTTATTACAAATTTATGGTTTAAATAAATTATATAAGTTTTTTCCAAGTATAATTTCCATTTTATTATAAATTTATGGTTTAAATAAATTATATATATATATATTTTTAAGATGAATCCATTTTATTTTATAAAATAATTTATTGATGGCTTAAAAAAATTACAAAAATTTCAATAAACATACATAAACTTTTAAATAAAATACAAAACTAATAAGTTACATAAACAAAAAAATTTATTTTATAAATATAAAATTTTATTTTTTTGATGCATTGATCCGGTTGCTGCAAATAATCTTTCGTGGTTGTTTGTATTTGTTTTAGAGTCATTGTGATGCCATATTGTTTTATCCTCAACTCCTTCGACGAAATTATTTATAGGCGAATCTTTAACAGCTCTTTTACCTTTTCGGCCAATCCAGTTGCATAGATATTGGAGGTCGTTGGTCATGATTTTTTTCCAAATCAATCGTATGCGTTGATCCCCCGTAGTTCCTCCTATGTAGCGTAATCGTCTTTCAACATTATTTTTAAAATCAGCAATTTTTAAATTGTCTTCGAAATCGGATAACTCCTTCAAAGATTTGATCGGGAAACATTCTTCAACTCCCAAATCAACACTTGAATTTTCGTTATTTAATTTTCATTAAGAGTTCATTCTGAAATTTTTTTAACAAATTTGGACACAGTTTTCCATTGTCCCAGGGGCAAATTCCGTCTTTAAGCCAGAACTGTGGAACAACTTCCACTGTAGGATTCGGTAAATTGCACTAATATATATGTTACAGTTAAAACCCGAAATCAGTTAAAACCCGATCTAACTAGTAAATTCTAGTTTTAACTAACCGCCTTAGTAAATTCTAGTTTTAACTGAAATAAGTTTAGTTAAAACTAGAATTAACTGATTTCTAACAAATTTCTTCAGTAAATTCTAGTTTTAACTAAAATTATACCAGTTAAAACTAGAATTAACTGAATTCTAACAAACTTCTTTAGTAAATTCTAGTTTTAACTGGTATACATTTAGTTAAAACTAGAATTAAGTAAAAGTAGACTTAATATTATAGATAAAAATTGTTTTATCTATATATTGATTTAATTTTTGATAATTGATTTAATAATTGATTTAATAATTGTTTTATTTTATACATTATTATTATTATATTCTACTTATGGCACATGGCATGCTGTTGTGACATTTATATTGTAAAGTGCATCTGGCACTTGTTTTTGAGTCAAAAAAACTTTAGAATTTTCTTTAATTTTCTTTTGTCATCGTCACTTTCAAATAGGTAAATTTAACTTTTGTTCAGAATTGCATTAGATAGTAATAAAAACCAAACTTTACGGTTTTTGACGATTCGATAACGATAGTCGATAACGAACAATCTTGAAAAGTTACCAAATGGGGGGGGGAGAGGGAGGGTTAAGCTCAATTTCCATGTATCCGTTTGTACGTTTATCCGATCATACAGGAGCGCTCTCATTGGTTCAGTTACTTTAAAAGTGACAATGACAAAAAAAATTTTTAAAAATTTTAAAGTTTTTTGACTCAAAAACAAATGCCAGATGAAGAAATTTGCCTAAGGACTGCAGCGCAAAAAGCTGCAATTGAATCTGGACAAGGGTTTGTCCGCTGTTCTTGTAAAAAAAATTGCGCCCCAAAACGTTGCCTTTGTTTAAAAAGAGAAATTATTTGCAATTCAAAATGTCACAACAGCATGTCATGTGGCAATAAGTAGAATATAATAATAATGTATAAAATAATTGCTTAATAAGACAATTTTTACTTTAATTCTAGTTTTAACTGGTATAAGTTTAGTTAAAACTAGAATTTACTAAAGAAGTTTGTTAGAAATCAGTTAATTCTAGTTTTAACTGGTATAATTTTAGTTAAAACTAGAATTTACTAAAGAGATTTGTTAGAAATCAGTTAATTCTAGTTTTAACTAAACTTATTTCAGTTAAAACTAGAATTTACTAAGGCGGTTAGTTAAAACTAGAATTTACTAGTTAGATCGGGTTTTAACTGATTTCGGGTTTTAACTGTAACATATACATATTTCTTCTTGTTGATTACTGTCTTGAATCAATTGTAGCCTTTTAATAATATTTTTGTTTATAAGATGTTATGATTTTTTATTATAACTTTTCAAAGTTTTTGCTTATATAGTTTTTCATATTATTCAATATAGATAATCCGTAGGATAAACTTCTTGTTATTTGATTTATGATAATCCGTACGATTATCTATATTAACGGATTATCCGTATCAACGGATTATTGCAATAACTATCACTATATAAAGGACTGGATATGTACTTAATAATATTTATATATTTAAATGCTTATAATTATTATATAATTTAAAATATAAAATTACTATGGTATCAAAAATAGAAAAAAAATTTAAATTGTGCAATATAATAATATTTAAATATTTATAATTATTATATAATTTAAAATATAAAATTACTGTGGTGCCAAAAATATGTAAAAGTTTTGAATTGTGGAATATAATAATATATATATATTTAAATATTTACAATTATTAAATAAATTAAAATATAAAATTACTGTGGTACCAAAAATATGTAAAGGTTTTGAATTGTGCATTATAATAATATTTATATATTGAAATATTTATAATTATTGCATAATTTAAAGTACAAACTTGTGTTCAAGAAAGCATATATAATTTATATAGTTTTTTGTGTATAATATTTTATATATTGTAAAATATATTATTTTATATATAAAATATATAATTACATAGGTTTGTATATAAATTTATTTATAAACCAAAATCATATATATATTATAAATTTTTACTTATATAATATTGATATCATGTATAAGTTACAATAATTATGTAAGTTTTACTTATACATTAAAAACTTATAAAAAATGTTGACTGGGTATGTAATACGTAACTTTTATTATTTTAAGATTTTCAAAAATAACTGAACCAATTTATGTTTAGCATAAATATATAAATTAATTTCGGTAATAGCGTCCATATTAAAATTTATTTTTGGTTAATCTTTTTTTGTGGGTATATTGGACTTTTTAAAAAAATTTTAAATAATTTACGTTTCGTCTTCCTCAGAATCTAAAATACAAAATGATCGTGAACATAGAGATAACAATGTTACAGAAAAAACTTAACATTAGGACTTATGAAAAGAGCCATTTCTTTAACACACCCAACCAAATTGGAAGAAACAAAACAAAAAATATTTGATATTTTAAGAAACAACAACTACCCAACTAAGTACATTAACCTACAATGGCAGAAACATAACAGAGAAGAACAGAGAAGAGCTGAAATTAGTTCTAACACAAATCCCAACAACACAAAACACTACTATAGGTTTCCATATATAAAAGGCTTGACTGAGAAAATACAATTACTTTTAAAAGAACACTGTTTATTAGGTACTTACAATCTCCAAAATAATACAATCTTATTAAGTAAATTAAAAGACTCAACACCTAGTGACCTAAAGTCTGAACTTGTTTATAAAATTCCTTGTGGTAATTGTGATAAATGTTATATTGGCCAAACAAAACAATGGCTTAAGAAGAGATTATCCCAACACAGGAATGATTGTAAGAAGATCGATTTAGAAGGTACCCGTGGAATCAATAGTTCAGATGGTAAAACTGCACTAACTTTACACCACCAGCAAACTGGTCATAAGTTCCGGTTTAAACAAACAAAAATTTTAGATTTTGAAAACAATTTCACTAAAAGAAATATTAGTGAAATGTATTACATAAAAACGCACGATTGTGTTAATTTTAGAGAAGACGCCATGGGATTAAGTAAAATATATAGCGGTGTCATCGAGCTCCCTCGTAGGTCAAATATATAGAAAGCTTTTGCCTAGTAATTTTGTTTTTTGTTTTTAGCTGTAATAATTATAATAATTTAAAAATAACGTAAAAAATTATGTTTTTTAAAATATTTATAACATTTATAGTTTAATTTTAAGTAGTAAGTTTTTTCTGTAACATTGTTATCTCTATGTTCACGATCAATTTGTATTTTAGATTCTGAGGAAGAGGAAATAAATCACCTCGAAACGTAAATTATTTAAAAATTTTTTTAAAAAGTCCAATATACCCACAAAAACAAAGATTAACCAAAAACACTCTAAAAGTTCTCCCATAACCAAGTTAGCTATTGCTGGACTTGCTGGATTTCCCATTGCTAAACCGTCTACTTGTCTATAAATTTTGCCACTTAATGTAAAGTAACTAAGGTCAAAACATAATGTTACTAGTTGCACAAATTCACTTTTACTTAAATTTGTATAACATTTTATGAAACTCCATTTCTTTTCAATAACTTTTTTAGCTAATTCCTTTGGGATACTAGGGAATAAAGATATTACATCCATGGATATAAGTCTGTAGTTAGGTGGTAGTACCACGTTTTGGATGGTTTGTATGACTTCTCTGGAGTTTTTTATATTATAGGTGTTGGTTGAGTTCACTTGGTTTAAAATGTTACTAACCAAGTTAGCTATATTGTAAGTGGCAGCTTTAAACCATCCAAAACGTGGTACTACCACCTAACTACAGACTTATATCCATGGATGTAATATCTTTATTCCTTAGTATCCCAAAGGAATTAGCTAAAAAACTCCGACAATAATAGCACGGACCTTAAAGAGTTGTTCGTCAGAACACCACAGTATGTATGTATGTTAGCCTTACAGGCCTAGAAGGCCCATGGCTTTTTGTGTCGTCAACTTCCTGTTTTTCTTGTCACGAGCACATTTTCCAATTTAACAAACCAATTTTATCTAAATCCTCCTGCACTTCATCTTTCCATCGCTTTCTTGGACTACCAATTCTTCATGTGCCTCCTAAACTCAATTGTCAAATTTCACTTGGGGTTCTGCCCTCGTTCATCCTTACTAGATGTCCTAACCGTCGCAATCTCTGTGCCTTCACACACCTAACTATGCTTGGCTGGCTGTACATCTCTGCTAACTCTCGGTTTGACCGCATTAACCACTGTCCGTCTACATACTTTCCACCGTAAATCTTCCTCAATATTTTCCTCTCCCATACTTCCAACATCACTTGTTCACTCTTTCTCAGTGTCCACACTTCCGATCCGTACATAACCGCTGGTCTCATGATTGTTTTATATATTCTTACTTTCACTGACCTAGAAAACACTTTGCCATTAAAGATGGATTTCAGTGCAAAAAAACTTCTTGTGCCCGCTGCTATTCTTGCCTTATTTCTTCGCCGAGACCCGGTTTCCTTGTTATTATACCGTTCCTAGATACGTTAAAGAACAAACACTTACGGTTTTATTTTCTTCAAACTTTTCATCGCTCCAATTTATGTATTTTGTTTTGTTCTCATTTACTTCCAATCCAACTCTCTTAGCAGCTTCCAACAATTTTCTTGTAAACTCTTGTATATCCTTCTTTGTTCTTGCCATGATTCTAAAAATTATGCCACTTCTATTTAAACCCGATTATTGCACTCTCCAACACAAAATTGAACAAAACCGCAGACAACGGGTCTCCCTGTCTCAGTCCTACCTCAACTGCAAAACTGTCGGACAACCCGCTTCTAGTTCTTACTTTGTTTTCAGATCCATCGTGTGTCATTTTTACTAATCTTATTAATTTTCGAGGAATTTGCATCCCCACCATTATATTGTACAGTTCTTCTCTTTTAACACGCTGTCATATGCTTGTTTAAAATCCAGGAACATTAGGAGTGTTGCTAAACTAAACTCATGACTAATTCTCTGGACTTCTCTCAACACATACAATTGGTCCGTCACCGATCTACCCTGTCTGAAACCACACTGGTATTCTCCTATACTTTTCTCCGCAGTCTTGCAGTCTATTTTTTATGCATGTAGCGAGCACCTTATAACCGACATCTAACAGTGCGATTTCCCTATAATTTTCACACTCAGTTTTATCACCTTTTTTGTGGATCGGGCATATCAGTGCCAACTTCCAAGATGCAGGCATTTTTTCTTCCTTCCAAACTTTCTGTATCATGCCGATGACTATTTTTTGCAATTCTTCTCTTCCATATTTTAGCATTTTTGCTTGTATGCCGTCCTCTCCTGCACTTCTATTATTTTTCAGTCTCGCTATCACTTTCCTTATCTCGTCTTCTGTTGGTATTTCCACTCTGTCCTCACTTTCGTCCTCCATTTCTGCCACTACATATTCTTTCTCTTTATTCCGTCTTTCTGATGTTCCGTTCAACAACTCTTGGAAGTATTTTGTCCATTTTCTCGTTACTCCTTGTTTTTTATCCCACCAGTGTACCGTCTTTGTTTTTGCAAAACGTTGTGCCTGTTTGGTATCCTTGTCTTATTTGTCGGATTCCCTGGTAGAAATTTCTTATTTCTTTGTTATTGTACTTCTCTTCCAACTCTTCCAGGTTTTTTATTTGGTGTTCTCTTTTCTTTTCTCTTATTACCCTTTTACACTCCCTTCTCTACCTTTCATATTTCCTTCTCATTTCATCGTTTCGATTGCCCAGCCATAGTTGTCTGGTTTCCTCTCTTTTCTTTACTCCATTTCACACTTTCTTTTTACATTACTCATATGTTGTGTTTTTACTGCTTCAGTTATACTTCCTGCTATTGTTGTTCGCATTTGATCTATATCAAACAACTTTATTTGGCGTTACTAGGATAAATACAACGGTGTAAAAATACTAAGGTAAGTAATACACGTCAGTGTGAATACCCCAATTATGTTGCTGTGAAAGACCGAAATTAGTAAATGTCAACATTTGCCGGTGAATGTCGACAAATACCAAATGTCTTGGTGAAAGACCGAACATGCATTAATTTAATTACACATTCGAACTTTCACCGGTATATGTCGACAAACACAACTGAGCTACGGTGAATGTCTTCATCTCAAGCATTGACTGAACAACGCAAGCTAATTTCTTCTTTTGAAGAAATCTCTTTTTAGAGTAGCCGCAAAAGAGAATCCCCTACTTCAAGCAACAAAAATTTTGAAAACTTTAAAAAATAAGTTTCTTTCGGGTCAAATTGGCAATACCGTAAGAATTTAAGTCCCTGATGTTGACCGTGGTCGTATAGACCCCCGAAATGTGTTAAGGGTTGTTGTTGAAATAAAGGATTCAGACTTTCATAAATTAGAAAACAAAAATGGTACCTTGAAGCATCTATTCACTCGTAATCAGTTTGTAATTTGTAAAGAAAAGTTACTTTCCTTAGATGAGGTTTCAAAATTCAAAAAGTGGAGGGCAAGGCTATGCACGTTGTAACTGCAAAAGGCGAAGTGTTCCACGGCTAAATGCAGCTGTAAAAGCAAGGGACTTTTGTTCAATTTGAAGTACCATGGTAGTTAAGTTGTTGCAATAAATAAGATTTTCATGCATTTTCTTGTTTTTTTTTTTATATTCCAGTTTAAAAATTAATACAGACTATGTAACTAAAATAGAGGGATACACAAATCTCAGGGCTGTGTAATCGCAAAAGATGGAAGATGCCCCTTTTGCTAGCTCGTAGATGCAAGAGATAAAATGATGTGCCAATTATTCCCTTACCTGGATGATAAGTGGATAATACAGGGGGCGCCGTAAATTTATGCTTCACGAAGCAAAGGCGATAAAAGATAGTAAAATGGACGCTACGTAGTTTATTAACCACCCTGTATATCACCGCAATAGTACCCACTAGAAAAACCACGAAAATATGGTGCACTAAAAGAAAAACAGTAGGGAAAATTGGGTAAATCACCTTTGGTATCAAAAGCGTGCTATTTCGTTTCACTTTCAGGTTTAATATCAAGTAAAATTTACAAACTTTGCGCAGTAATATTGAGCGATCAAAAATATTGAGTATGGTAAAATTATATTCCAAATTACAAGTAATGAAAGTTATGAAAATAACTTTTTGAATAAAATCACCGCGTATAGCTATATTTGGCGTACAGTTTTTATACACGCTTCTGTATGAAATCCACAGATATCGCAAACACAATGATTGAAATAAAACTCTCAAAATAAATAAGCCCAAAATACCACGCGCAGTAATAAAAAATTGTACAATTGTAAATTAGTAAATTCTAGAATTAACTGGTATAAGATTAGTTAAAACTAGAATTAAAGTAAAAGTATATTTTACATTTGGCATGCTGTTGTGACATTTTGAATTGCAAAAAATTTAATCAACAAAGTTTTTCGTGACACGTTTTATGTGAAGCATTATAAAATCAAAAATGAAAATAAATAAAATAATAAATTATTTTTAATTTATTTATTGATGTAAGTAATTATTTGCCGAATTCATTATCATTTTTGATTGCAAAGAATTTCTTTTTTTAAACAGAGGCAACGCTATGAAGTTCAATTTTTTTTGCAAGAACAGCGGAAAAACCGCTTGGTGATTTGGGAATAGGAAAAGCAGCTTTAGCTGTATAATTGCTCTGTGAATTTATGATATGTACATAATTAACAGAAATACATAGGAACTATTTCTATTTTAGAATTAAATTGTCTTATTTATTAAAAGAATTATTTGTCCGCTGTTCTTGCAAAAAAATTGCACTTCAAAGCGTTGCCTTTGTTTAAAAAAAAAATTTTTTGCAATTCAAAATGTCACAACAGTATGCCATGTGGCAATAAGTAGAATATAATAATAATAATGTATAAAATATTTGCTTAATAAAACAATTTTTATCTAAGTAAGTCACTTTTACTTTAATTCTAGTTTTAACTAAACTTATTTTAGTAAAAACTAGAATTATCTAAAGCGGTTAGTTAAAACTAGAATTTACTAGTTAGATCGGGTTTTAACTGATTTCGGGTTTTAACTGTAACATTATATAAAAATTAATACCTATGCCACAACTACAGGATCAAGTTCAAAATACCCTCTATCGTTTGTACTTTGTTTCTGCCTGTTTGTACAAGTTTCAGTTTTGTTTATACCTCAATATTTTTTTGAGATTTTCAAGAAAAATATCTAGGATACTGACGGGCATGATTAGGTTAACGAGATTCTTTTAGCTCGGGAAAACACATAAAATTTTAATCTTATAAAATAGTAATTATCAAAGTAACTTAAACACCATGGAAAAACAATCGGTAGAAGATGATTATATAAGCCCTCCGTGGCAACGAGTAAACCCTAGGAAACACAGAAGAAGTTCACCAGAACAAGAAATTAGACAAGTTAAACAAAAACGTATCACAGAATACGGTAGTGTGTCCAACCAAGCATTACAAATAAACACAAAAAATCGATTTCAACCAATTATTGATATTTTAGAAGAAGAAAAGGAAGAAAGCGAACCAAAACCAAAACAGATAAAACCACCACCAATATTCATACCATACGTTCAAGATATTCGACCGTTAGAAAAAATTCTAAATGAAGTAGCAAAGGATGGTTATAGCATAAAAATGATCGGAAGGGAAAACACCAAAATTCAACCACAAACTGGAGAAAATTATACAACAATACTAAAAGCACTAAATCATAATAAGGTGGAAAATCATACTTTTCAATTAAAGGAAAAACGAAATTTCAGAGTGGTTATAAAAGGTATTCATTTTTCAACTGAGCTGACCAATATTAGTCAAGCACTTGAAGCAAAAGGTCATAAAGTAGCACGTATAACGAACATGTTGCAAAAAACAACAAGGTATCCTTTGTCTATGCATCTTGTGGAACTGTTACCAAATGTTAATAATAAAAATATTTACGAAATTGAACGATTATTAAATACGGTGGTGGTAATTGAACCACCTCTACACAAGCGCGAAGTAGTACAATGCACAAGATGCCAGCGTTACGGTCATACAAAGACTTACTGTAACCGCCAGCCTAGATGCGTTAAGTGTGCCAAAAACCATCTCACCAATGATTGCACCAAAGAAGGGGGAAAAGCAAAATGTGTATTATGCGAAGAAGAACATCCAGCCAACTATAAGGGATGCACGGTCTATAAAGAAATTCGAGAAAGGAAGTTTCCAGCATTAAGGCCCAAACAACAATACTCTCCACAAATTGATCCACCAACACCAAACTTTCCCCCTCCACCCCCACAACAAACAAGAACTTTCTACCCAAAAATTTCGTATGCAAACATAGCAAGTGGATTAAGACAAAACCACGATTCAAACAACAGCCAACAACATACACAGTCAACAACCACAAACACCATGGAAAAAATGATGATTACACTTATGAATAAAATGGATCAGATGCTAACAATTTTAATGACACTAGTGTCTAAAATGCCATAATGTTGTTCTCCACAAATATAGCAATATGGAATGCCAACGGCTTGTCCCAACATGGACAAGAGTTATTACATTTTATTATAAACCAAAAAATTGACATCATGCTGGTGTCAGAAACTCATTTTTACAAATAGGAGCTACCTAAGAATTCCAAACTACTCTATCTACCACTCACGCCACCCGGATGGTACAGCACATGGTGGCGCTGCAGTCATCATCAAAAGTTCAATAAGACATTATGAGCTGCCCAAATACCAACAAGAACATATACAAGCTGCAAGTATCATGATCGAGGAGTTGAGTGGTCCCATGGCGATTTCAGCGGTCTACTGCCCACCCAAACATAAAATTAAGGAAGACGATTTCACCGAATTCTTCAAAACACTTGGTAGCAGATTTATTGCAGCAGGAGACTACAATGCAAAACATCAACAATGGGGTTCCAGAATAGCAAATCCGCGAGGCAGAGTACTTTTTAAAATATTACCAAAATCTAATCTTGATTATTTATCAACAGGACACCCAACTTACTGGCCAACGGATAGAAATAAAAATCCAGACGTTCTAGACATATGCATTACAAAAGGAATTGCAAGAAGTTACCTGGAGGCGAGCCCTTGTTTTGACCTATCGTCGGATCATTCACCAGTCTTGATTGAACTTAGATCTACTGTTGCAAACAAAAATAAACCACTATCATTATGCAACAAGTACACCGATTGGGATTCCTATAAAACCCTGGTAAATGAAAACATAGACCTGTCAATACCACTAAAATCGGAAGCTGATCTTTTTGTCGCAGTCGAAAGCTTAACAACTGCTATCCAAAACGCTGCCTGGCTGTCTACTCCAACACACACCCCTACAAACGAAGTAAAATGTCCTCCCAAAGTAAAAGAAGCTATTGCAGAAAAACGAAAAATTAGAAAAAGATGGCAAATCACTAGACATCCAAATGATAAAACTAAACTAAATCAACTAACTGAAAAACTTAAATATCTTCTAAATGACCTTAAAAACAAATCTATCCAAAGCTATCTAGAAAACTTATCACCAACGGAAGCGACAGATTACTCACTGTGGAAAGCTGTCAGGAAGTTGCAGAGGCCAACAACTTTTGTACCGCCGATTAAAGGGACAGATGGCAAATGGGCAAGAAGCGACCAAGAAAAAGCGAAAGTTTTTGCAGTACATCTGACAAGTGTCTTTCAACCCTTTCCACCGTATCAAGAAGAAATCGAGGTGAACAACGTTGAAGAAAGAGAAGAGCCTCGTTGTAAGAAAAACAAATTGTTCAAGCTAAAAGAGGTCATAAAGGTTGTTAAATCACACTTAAATCCTAAAAAGGCGCCAGGATATGATCTCATCACTGGTAAGGTTATAAAAGAGTTACCAGAAAACGGCATGAGATTGCTCACTTACATATTTAATGCTGCTCTTCGCTTAAATGTTTTCCCAGCACAATGGAAGGTGGCGGAGATAATCATGTTACCAAAACCTGGTAAACCGCTTCAAGAACCCACTTCATACAGACCGATCAGCCTCTTGCCAATAATGTCGAAGTTGCTTGAGAGATTGTTGCTAAGGAGAATCCAGCCAATTTTGTTAAAGAAGAATGTAATACCAGACCATCAGTTCGGTTTTAGAAAGCACCATTCCACTATCGAACAAGTACACCGTGTGGTGGAAAAAATAAATGAAAGCCTTGAAAATAAAACATTTTGCACAGCCGCATTTATAGACATCTCCCAGGCTTTTGATAAAGTTTGGCATAAAGGCTTATTAATGAAAATTAAGCAATTGTTGCCTGAATACTATTTGCTCCTCGAGTCTTACATTATGGACAGAATGTTTCGAGTCAGATATGGGGAATCATACTCAAATCTCTACCCAATAAAATCGGGGGTACCACAAGGTAGCATATTGGGGCCAGTACTTTATCTGCTGTATACTGCAGACATGCCAACAACAGAGTATACGACAACCGCCACCTTTGCAGACGACACAGTAATAATGTCTTCTCATAAAAATAAAGATCAAGCATCTGCTCACCTACAAGAAAGTGTAGATATGTACCAGAAGTGGACGAAGAGATGGCGTATAAGACCAAACGACTCAAAGTCTGTACAAATTACTTTCACAACAAAGAGAGATAATTGTCCACCAATAACATTAAATGGTAGCACATTACCACAGGCTGACGATGTGAAGTATCTTGGTATGCACCTAGATAAGCGTCTCACTTTTAAGAAGCACATCTGGTCCAAAAGGAAACAGCTTGGTATTAAGTTTAGAGAAATGTACTGGCTCATAGGTCGAAATTCAAAGTTAACAGTAGAAAACAAGTTACTGTTATATAAATGTATTATAAAACCCATATGGACATATGGAATTCAGTTGTGGGGAACAGCAAGCAATTCAAATATTGAGATCCTCCAAAGATACCAGTCGAAAGTGCTTCGCACCATCGTAAACGCACCGTGGTACGTACCAAATGATGTCATACACAAAGACTTAGAAATGAAAACAGTGAAAGAGGTAATAAAAGTGCACAGTGAAAAATATAAAGACAAACTAAGTTACCACCCAAATAAGCTGGCAACGGACCTTCTTATAAACAACACACAGCGTAGACTAAAAAGAAATCACCCGTGGGATCTTCCAAGTAGATTTGCATAATATTTGTAATATAAGTAATGATGTATGATGGTAAAGTCAATGGACTTAACCTCTTCTGACAATATAAAAGTTAAACCATTTACTAAATGTTGTTGTTAAACAGATTGTAAATTTATAGGATGTCAATAAAAAAAAAAAAAAAAAAAAAAATAAAATAGAATTAAACTTAAGCGTTATTGTACGGAACTTGCTCGGAGAAGTACTCTAAAATTTAAATACTCTTAACTTGGCCGAAAATGAAATTAAAATGATGGGAATAGAAGCTCATTCAAGCTCAAACGGTGTTTTAACGTTTGACATCAATTTTATCCCAAAATTTCAATGTTGGAATTGTGTTGGAAGCATATCTACATGTTCACCCCCCCCCCCCAAGTTTTCTTGAATCACTCCGCTATAGTTTGGTATCAGACTAGTGCAACCAGAACACACTTTGTTCTAATTGATTGGTGTAAAATGATCAATTCCCTTATTACACCAATCAATTTTAACAATTTTTTATACTAACTTGCTCAGAGTAGTTTGAAGTAACATGATAAATAGACCTACTATCAAGCTTATAATACTTGAAACTTAAAAACAAAAACAAGCACAAACGAATAAGAAACGTTCAAGACTATTTTGAATCCAAAATTCACAATTTAAAAAAATATGTTTCCCCGTGCTAAGAGAATCTCGTTAATTCACTCATGCGCGTTAGTATTCATGATGTTTTTCTTGAAAATATCAAAAACTCTTTGAGTACAAACGAAAGTAAAACTTAAAAAAAAAGTACAAGCACAAAAGAAGTACAAACGTACTTCGCCACGTACGTTAAGCCACTCATGCGCGTTAGTTTCATGATGTTTTTCTTAAAAATCTCAAAAACTATTTGGGTTCAAACAAAAATAAAACTTGCACAAACAATCACAAGCGAATTACAAACGTTCTAGACTATTTTGAATCCATAATTCGAATTTTAAAAAAGCATGTCTCCACCCCCCCCCCAGAAAAATTTTGAAATTTCTCGAAAACTATTTGGGTACAAACAAAAATAATGTTTGCACAAACAGGCACAAACGAAGCACAAACGATTTAGACCATTTCGGAGTCAAAATTCGACATGGGGGGGAGGCTAGCATGTCCCCAAGCCCCCCCCCCAGCGAAATTTTGAAATTTCTCAAAAACCATTTGGGTACAAACGAAAATAATGTTTGCACAAAAAGGTACAAACGAAGCACAAACGATTTAGACTATTTTAGAGTCAAAATTCAAATTGAGAAGGGGGTGGGCTGGGGACATGCACCTTGACAATCGCCCGGTTTACCCGGCGCCCAGTTTACCCATCGCCTAGTTGTCCGTCGCCCGGTTGACCGTCGCCCAGTTATACGTCGCCCAGTGAGATTCACCCAGTTGTCGCGTACCGAGAAATTCTGTGCAATCCGCGATTTAAACCCAGAATTTTCGCTCTATACTCAACCAGCGATCACATCACTCCACTGCTGTGGCTTTTATATGTTATTTTATTATAGTACCAAAATTAGTTTCATGGAAAACTACATCATAGAATCCTTTTTGTTTTTATCTTTTTTAAATCTTTACGACTTATTTTAGCATTTTGAGAATTTTTCATTAATTCTCACGATCAGTTCAAATAGAAAAAAAAAGTTCGCCTTTCGCTTCTAAACTAAATTTAAATTTTTTAAATAATGCCGACGACCGCTAGACCTCCTGAATATCGGATGTGGTTGTTCATCGGTCTTTGGTCTTACTCGGTTATAAATATCTTGTTAATCCATTCATGTGTGTTACTAATTAGATAGTAGGTGAAAAATTTCTTTTGGATAGGACTTCCTTATGGAAGTTCTCATAAAACCCGTTCTTAATTCTTAGCTCACCTATGTCGTATAAGGAACTCATGTACAAAATTTTAGATACATAAAATGACCGTACAGAGTGACTGTATTTGGTACGATTTCTCGGCTGGTTGGAACAAACCTAATATTTTTTATAAAATCTTTTATTATTTTTAAATTTTTATTTAATCACGGCCAATAAAATTTTAATGCCTAATTGATGGGTTTCGTTATCTAAAACTATAAAATACCAACCTAAAACAGCTTCTTTTCTTTTTTCGAATTTATATATGTACGATCTAAAAATCTCATCTTTAGTTATTATAATAATTAATAATAGACACCCTAATCGTTAATATGTAAGTATACTTGTACACTTTAATTAAATGGTTAAATATAGATTTTTATGTAATTACTTTAAATAATTATTAAATTTAAACTGTGTTGATTAAATAATATATGAAAATAATTTATTCTCATTCATACCTGTTAAATCACCCTGTATAGTTGTAAGGCGAGCTCAAAAATAAAATCGTGAAATTGTCGATAAAGTAGGGAACCTTAAAACGCTTGGTAGTGATTTTGCAGTGTTTGTCTGTTTTTGTCAACAAATTTTATTGTTGTAAATATTAGTCGTTATTTAAACTCTATAATGTGTTGATCAAAAACTCCATCAGAACGTTGGATATTATATCACAAATACATAATATAATTATGATATTTTAAGTTACAACTTAAAAATGAGGTTAATAATAATAAATTCATTAAGTAGGACTTTTGTATGAATGTATATGTTTAATTTTTAGTGGTCCGAGAATTAATTCTGCAATTATGAATGGTAATAACAGAAGGCCTACAAATTTGGGAAGAATACCTCCTATAGAAAGAAATACGTGCGCTCAACATGATGATCTTATAAAATTTGTTTATGATTCATGGAATAAAGTAACACAAGAAATTAGCCGAAGTAATGGTAATTCTATTTATTATCATGAAAAAGAATCTGAAGTGTTAAAAGATTTTGAACCTTTTGATTTGGAAGCATTTTGCGGAAAGAAAATGATGGGGCAAAATGCACAACATTCATAATACTTTTTTATGTTAATTAAGTTCCCAATGCAAAATCTGACTTCAACAATTTATGAGTGACTTGTTTTTGCATTGGGATTAATTTATTAGCAATGTTTTAATTTAATCATTAATAATTATTTTATGAACATTTTTATATTGTAATGTGTATTGATGAAAATTTATACATTTGATTTTATATACATATTCAGATTATTATTTTTAATCCAGAAATAAGAATATAACTTATTCATGCTTGCACCCATCAACCACAAGGTTAAGTTAACAACATCTATAAGCGTAAGATAAGAATTAAAGTTCTAATATATGAGCTTTCTGTAATGTTTTATATTATAACTTGTACACTTATTATATATTTTAACACAAATTTATTAGTGTATATAATATATAAGCCTATACATGAACTGTTCATAAGATATAACAGCAAATTCAAATATTTTAACTTTTACATCTTGCGCTTAGTTTAATGCTGATGAGCACTAAGCCATATTAAGTATTTCTAACAGTTTTGCAAACGAGACGCTAGCAAAATGTGCAAAGACTAATAAGTGAGCGAATTTATATCTTAAGAGTGCTGTATAACGTTTTGTTTAACCCTGCTATTGAAACGTCAATGGATAATTTTAAATTTTATAAAAAATTTTAAATTATTTTGCTTTACGAGCCTGTTTGACTCCAAACGCGTTGATATCAAAACACTGCATTATTTTTTTCATAATATGCTCAAATAAAATTTACAATTGTTTTTAATTTACGGTCAGTTGAACAGGAGCCCATGTTTGGTAGATGGGCCTAAATGTAGTTGTAAATGTAAATTTGATTTTACAATTTTGGGCTCTTTTTCTTATGATTGATTCAATTTAATTAAAAATATGTTAAATTATAAATTAAAAAAATTTCAATACCAATTGTAATGCAATTAGGAAGCAAAAAGTGGATGAAGCATTGGTTGCCGAATATAATAAAAGAAGAAATAGCAAAAGAAATTAGATTGTTGGAGTTGCTCGATGCACAAAGCAGATCCATGGAAGAGAACAAAAAATGTAATAATAAAGATACTATATAAAACAATTTCTGTATAAACTGCATTGATTGTTTGTTCACCACTGTGACCATCATAATAAGTAAGTATGGTGCAACTCAAAATATCTTCTCACTTGTGTTTTTTACTTTTGCTGCACTCTGTATGACGTTAGGCAGTGACTCTCAGGGCAAGGTTACCTTTTTTAATTTACCATGCATAGTATGGGTTAACGCAGTATACCATATAAGGCCCCCTTGGTCATATTATTGGACTCAAATTTTTTTTTTAATTTAAAATCATTTTTTGGTTGGTTCATCATTGGAATCATAATGAAAATTTGAAACAAATGGTTCTAAATTGCATTGACAGCATGCTCTGTAAAGTAGATGCACTTTTCAAGTAAAATGTAAGTTTTTATAATTTTTTTTTACAACAAAAAATAACTATAATTTAGAAGCATTGTCATTATAATAAATTGAATGATTTTACTAGAAATTGCAAAAAAATCAAATTTTGACGGATTTTTAGTCTTTGTGGTCTAACAAGTTGAAAAAGACCAAAATATTCCAACCAAATTTTATATTGAGACTTACTAGGAGGGCAAACTTTGTTTTTCACCAGTAGACTGGAAAAATTTCTTGGAGTTGAATTTTTAAGGTATAAATTTAAGTAGTTATAAAAGTAGAATTTTTAAATTAGGTATGGGGGCGACTTGGCCGGGGAAAAGGCTTTTTTGAAGCGTGGGAATTTTTGTAATTCTGTTGTAAATTCCGCCGCAGATACCGTGGGAAAATTTCTTAGATTTTTAAATTTTTTATTTAGAACGGGGTGTATTAAAAATTTAGGGATGGGACTCACCTAAAAATTTAAGGCCTCTAGACCTACTGTCATGGCGGCGTTATCAATGTTATCACTCTGCTCATATTGTCCATGGGACTAAGACGTAGGAATTTTGAAATGCCGTAAGATAGGTTATTATGAGTTATACGATATACCTAACTTCTTTATAGACGACCGTGGGTTTTTGAAATTCCGTCTCGACCGCGGGTTTTTGAAATTCCGTCTTACCGAAGTTAATTTGAAACCGTGAAATTAATTTGCACTAGATCTTAGCCGAGGGCAAATTAGCATGCGAAGAATTATTAGGATTTCTCGGGTTGAGCGGGGATGTAAATAAAACACTATATTGTGTCAGTGACTGACACAATACAGTGTCAGTGTAAACAGTGTTTTATTTACATCCCCGCTCAACCCGAGAAATCCTTCTAATAATACCATATAGACCGGGGTGAGAATTTGGTTTTCATCTACATGCGAAGAATTAATAAACTTTAGTTCTGTGATATAAACTGAAGTCAAATAATTTAACCCTCGACTTTTCCATAAATAAAAATTTTCAAAATTAAATTGACGACGGATTGAATTTTCTCTCTTTAAGGTGCCACTATCACTCAGGTATCGCTCGACATTGCAATGTTAAACTAAAAATTTTAGTTTATATTTCCAATTGATTGTTTAAAAAAGTTTCCAGTTTTCTTCTTTTTCAAAATTGTATCTAAAAGAAAACACAAGAGTCTAAGGGGTCAAATCGCAGATCTTTTGTGCACTGTGTTCTAAAACCGCATAATCAGCCGAAACTTACAACGGAACTTCTGTCATGTTTTTATGTACTTTTAGTACCTTCTACCTGTAAAAGGGTCCCGCTTTCGAGCTAGCAGGAACGCATACCTTCGACGCATACAAGGCAAAACGACGTAAGCGCCATGAGCAAAATGTTGAGGAAATACGAAAAACCGCTATATTCTTATGTGTTTTTTTTTTTTACTTTTATTTGCGCAGAAAACAGTACTCGGTCATTATTTAGAGCCAGTCTGGTATCCATTTCAAAACATAAAAATGTCATGGAACAAATTAATTAACAATTTTGTCGGTTTTGCCATCCATATTTGACTAGTGGTGGTTAAGTCAAGTTTTATTTGCGGCTTTTACCAAGCAATATATGACACTAAACATTCAGGCAACAATGTCGTTTATGTGCATTTACGCCTTTTCATGATATTTACACATGGTGTTGAATACTCCACTGGTGGTTATGCCACGTACTGTCAGATCTACATAAATAACAATCTGTTTACGACAATCTGACGCTTGCGCAACTTTAAGTTAAAATATCTTTGTAAATAATATTGTTGGTGCTTCAAATTGTTTATTAGGTTATCAGATGGCACCTAAGCTTTCGAGTGCTACCCCAAACTCAATTTCGACCAAAATATCGCTTACGTCGTTTTGCCTTGTATGCGTCGATATTAGTATTAGACTATCGATTCTCATAATTTCAGCTCTTTTAAAATGACTTAGGTCTGGGGGCTTCGGGATGCTGGACTATAAGGGTAATCACACTTGCTTGTGTATCATTAGATATATTTCTACACCGTTGTATTTACAACACCTGATTGTCTCAAAGCTAGCCGGCTTTAAAACTTTCACCTTTTAATAATTTAAGGTAGGTCTTTTGGCCTATAAGCGGTACTTTTTGCAGCAAGGGAAGAGTTACAAAAAGTATCTTCAATCTTGGCTTCAATTTAACTATTGTCACAAGTAAAGAGTTTCCAAATCTTCTATCGGTTCATAGGGGGAATCTTTAAGATAAATGAATTATTACGAAGGTAATGGAAGATCAAAAAATAAAAAAAGCATGTTTAACACTTTGCAATATTTTGTGGTTTATTTATTTTTTAAATAATTACATTGATATGGACGGTTATGTATATATTATAACAATAATAACACCAGATATAAGAAATATCTTTACAAAAGTCTTATTTAATGTAATAATTATTAACATTTTTCTTTAATTATAACACATAACTTGAAATATCTAATTAAAAAGTTATATTTGTAGTAAATTTAAAAAAATATTTGTATATAGTGGAATGTTTTAATAGCAGTCTCCTTTTACTTATTAGATTTTATAAAATATATCCACGGATATAATAATTTATTGGATTTATCTATTCTATATATACATGAATCATTTTACATTTGGGAAATAATATTTAACCACTACATAACAGATAGGTACAATTGCAATCTGGAAGTTTTCAATAAAATCGTGTATTTCTTCAAAAATCACATTACATTAGTATCTACCTCACTGTTACGATGTTAAATGGCACTCCAATTTGATAACAAACACCTTGCTAATAATATAAAATTTATGTGGTAGGTATAACTACACCCATTTCAATTAACTATAACAAATTACTTTTTTATGCATGAAAAAATTTATTACATTCTTCATTTGATCTTTTTTTTTAAACAAGCGAATCTACTATGTATTGGAATTTGAAAACATTTTCGTAAATAAATAATTGTGACCCTGAAATACTTTTACTATAATATTTAGAATTGCACCATAATCGATTTTATAAAAAAATCTACAACTTTAACAAACATATACCATAAATATTTTCATTAATAACCCTAACAATATATGTATCAAAATTTAGAATATTTTAATCTCAACTGTATTCAAATACATTATGTAGTGAGGCGAACAGGACGTTTTCAAATATTATTAAATTTTATCACTTTGATGTAATACAGTAAGTAAGTATTAAGCAATACCATCTTAATTTATCTTTCTTTTTATATCAGCAGTCTTCTTCCACTAATTTTTGTGTATCTTTACCTGTATCGGAAGCAGGATCCAATTCACGATGTCTAACATTCACTTGTGGTGATGTTTTATGTGTTACACTTGACGGTGCAATAATTGCACTAGGAGGTTCAGGAAAATTTTCTAGTTTTGATTTATTAACTTCTGTTGGAACTTCATACAAAGCTAATAAAAAGATAAAATATTATAGTAAAAAAATAGCAATTTAATTATTAATTTGTAAATTAGTGTAGGTATTACGGGAAAATTATGTAAATGGAAAATATATACAGTTATTGGTAAATCTGTCAGGTTTCACGGAAGTGAAAAAAAAATCAGTTAATACGCGATCTGTGCTGTAATAAAGATTAATTTAATTATTATGCTGTTTTATATTTTCAACTTTTAATAAAATTAATTTAAAATTTAGTGGGTTTTAAGAACTATAATTTGATTTATAAAAATTTAAGTAAATAAATTTTAACGATTTCTAATCGTTATTTGATCGAGTACCTTTCCATAATTTAATTTAAAATGTTTACTAATTATTACAGCAAATATAAATGTCTACACTGGCTTTGTCGTGAAAAGAAATGTGACAAAAAAATGTGTTCATTTTTGGAAAATACTTTATATATTATAATAATACAACTTATTACCTGAACTACCATTTCCAACATTATCTTGATTGTTTTGAACTGCATCATACATGGGATTATGAAAATCCCTGCTTTTATTATTAACAGCATCCAAATTGTACGCTACATCCATGGGTTCTAATCCACTATTAGTTCCGTTTCCATTGAATGTGTTATTTCCAAACTCAACATTACTACCTTGTCTAAAGGAGACACTTTGATTGCTGGTTAAACTACTTAGACCGGTTCCTTTACTACTGTAATTTAAAATATGATACATTTAGAGAACATATTTAATAATATTAAATTAAGAAATGAGCGGGTAAGATACTTACAAAGGCCTCTTTCTTATGAAAAACCAAACGCCAGCAGCTGCACCAAGTACCAAAAGTATTACAACAATAGGAATAACAATTGCAACAGTGTTAGAACTATTAGGATTCCGACTTTGTGCGACATGTACGTCGCAAAATTGACCGTGAAAATCTGATGGACACTCGCACATTAAATCACCTGTGTCATTTTCTCTACAAAATCCACCATTTTGACAAGCACAAACTCGGGGTGCGGGTCTCGGACGTTCTGAAGCAGCATCACAGGTGATTTCAGCTTTGCTTCTATGAGACGGAGTATATGAAGATATATCAGGACACGTACATCTGTGACCACCAGGTACCAGTAGACATAAGTGAGAACATTCATTATTGCGACACGGATTATTAATTGACGTATTGTATTTTAAGTTATGATATACTGTAAAATGTAAAATAAGAATAGATAATTAGGTACTATTATAAACGTATTATATGAAAACGAACCTTTAACAGCTGAAGGATTCACTAAATCTCCTTGAATAAGTACAGGAACGCCACGCCCAAATTTATCTTGCCTTATTAATTCTCCAGTATCTTTTGTTATCCAAAACAAATTTGATTCAAATACATCTAAAGAAATGGGGTGCTTCAATAATTCTCCTTTAATTATAGTTTTCCTATGTGAACCATCATAACTCATTGATTCAATAACATTAAGTTTGGTGTCCACCCAATATAGAGAATGATCCATAGCATAATCAACTGCCAAGCCAGAAGGATGACGAATGTTTTCGGTTACCAAAGGTCTACGCTTTGAACCATCCATCCATGAGACCTCAATTTTAGGTGCCGATCCAGCATCTGTCCAAAACATACGTCCTAATTGAGGATCAACTACTACAGATGTAGGACTTTCCAAACCAACACTGACAATAGCTCGACGATAACGTCCATCAGTTTTAGCTACCATAACTCTTCCTTTTGGTTTGGAACCCGCCCTGTCAATTTCAGTCCAATATAAATTGTCTCCTACCCAATCTATGGCAAGAGCAGTAGGTTTCGAGTTACCCTTCATATCAAGATCTTGAGCATAGCCAGTTTTGACTTCTCCATTTAACGCATTTATCATGTAAGATCGTTTGATAGTTTTATCGTAACTATCGGCCCAAAAAACAATTTGAGATGATGGATTGTAATCCAAAGCTTCAATTCGTTTTTCTTCGCTAATTAAATCTACTTCTTCTTGATCTTTCAAAGAAAAAGCACGAATCTCGGGTCCATTTGCAAATAGCAATTTAATATCTTCTTGTTCTGCTTTACACACGCCGGAAAGTCCATCAGATAATTGGAAACCTTTATAACAGGAACAACTGAAAGTGCCATTTAAATTTGTACATATTTGAGAACAACGATGAGTTCCAGTTAAACATTCATCCACATCTTGGCATTTTTTTCTATTTTCTTTTGATATTATAAATCCTGAATAACAGCCACAAATGTATCCTCCGTCAGTAAGATTCATGCAATGATGCTCGCAACCTCCTTTATTAGAATCAGAACAAACCTTATTATGGTGACAACCTAATTCGTCAGAACTGTCTCCACAATCATCTGCAAAGTCGCATACCTGAGTTTTATTAACGCAATTCTTATTTGAACATTGGTATTCGGTAAACATATCACATGGCTTTATTTTCGAGGAACATAAAGTCATGTTATTTTCGTCTGATCCGTCGCCACAATTATCAATGCCATCGCATAATTGATATCTGGCCACACATTTATGATTTGTACACTGAAATCTTCGTAGTGTATCGCAATTAAAGTTTGTACAAATTGATGGAGATTCATCTGAACCATCTCCACAATCATCGGTACCATCACATAAATCACCTTGATTAATGCATAAATGGTTATTACATTGATATTTAGATTCTGGGCAATATCTTCCACCTGGATATCTAGGTGGGCAGTTCATTTCATCTGACATGTCTCTACAATCTCGATCACCGTCGCAACGGAAATATGCGGCAATACAGTGTCCCGAAGCACATTGAAAAGTACCATTTTTGCATTTGAAGCCGCTGCAGCCTATTTCATCTGAATTATCACCGCAATCGTCTTCATGGTCACAGCGCCAACGAGTAGAAATGCACTTACCACTATCGCATCGAAATTCTGATTCGGAACATTCACGATATTTTCCTTTACATAAAGCATCTGATTCGTCAGAACCATCACCACAATCGTCGGAGAAATCGCAAAGCCATTGCTTAGGTACGCAACGATTATTGCTACATTTGAAATCCATTTCTGTGTTACAACTAGGACAATTTTCAGACAACTCATCGGAACCGTCCCTGCAATCATCTTTACCGTCACAAAATAGCCATTTTGGAATACATCTATAATTTGAAAGACCGGGACAGCGTTGCCAACCATTCGTACAATTCTTTTGCCTACACATATAAGCAGGCTCATCAGAATCATCACCACAGTCATTATCAAAATCGCACATCCAAAGCTTCTGAATACATCGACCATTTTTGCAACTGAATTCTGTTTCTGGATCACATGTTCTTTTATGACACAATTCTGGATCTTCGTCAGAACCATCTTTACAATCTGCATCTCCATCACATTTCCAACTATCCAATATACAACGGCCGTTAGATTTACATTTAAATTCAAGTTCGGGACACGGCATGTTACAATTTTGTTCATCGGAATTATCTCCACAATCATCTGTTCCATCACATATAGTTGTCGATGGCGTGCAGTTGCCGTTTTTACATTGAAATGATCCTGCTCTACATTGTCGTGGTGGGCACGTAGTTGGTTCATCTGAACCATCTTTACAATCTTTTTCGCCATCACATCTACAAAATAAACAATGTTGAAAAATATGATCATTTCAAATCAATTATATTTAGATTAGTATGTATAGGTATAATATTTAATTTAGATATGAGTAAGTATTATATGGTATTACTTTTCCCATAAGTACCTATTTATTAATTGCGAAACGATTAAGATAGGTGGAAAAACATTAAATAACGATACATTTTTATAGGAAGCTTCTATACACAATGTATACAAAACTACATAATTGTATTAAAGAAAATCTCAAGTTCTAAAAGATTCTTTCAATTTTCAGAAAAATTGAATAAAAATTAGTTTTCTTTTTGAAAACCTTTACATAACAGCATATTTTTTAGTTTACTTTTACTCAGAATTTTATTCTCTATACTTAAAGCAGATTTACTTTGTGCCTCAGATTAATCTAATTGAGCTATTTTTAAAAATTAAATAGTGGCAGAAAAAGGTTAAAAACGTTCAACTTTGAAAGTTTAAAAAGGTTTAAGCAAAAAAAAACTTATTTCAGAATTATTTCCATTGAACATACATAATGATTTGACTATCACACTTCACCAACATATATTTAGTTTATGTTTGATTTCGTTTAAAAATCATTTACTTATAGTATTTATAAAATAAAAGTTGAAAAAATTGAAAGGTATTAAATATACTTACTGCCAAAACCAAGGAATGCATTTTTCATCATTTCCCCCGCACCTCCATTGTCCTGTAGTACAATTAGCAATGCATGTTTTGCCATTTGGAGCTAAATAAAATTGATTTGGACAGGCGCATTTATAAGTTGTAGCTCCTTCTTCTCCATAACCTTCTATATTTAAATAACTGGATTCATGAGGTGGTGCAATAAGGCACAAATGTGAACATCCTCCATTATTTGTCCCACAGGGATTATTATACGGTAATTGTCTTAATGGATGATAAATATGTATATCGTAAGGCCTGTGTGTTGTATTGCGTAAAAGTTTTAAATCTTTTCCTGAAAATTTATTAGCTCTGCTAATACCCTTGACATTCCAATCTGTCCAATATAAATAATCGTCAAAAATGCTTAATGCAAAAACATGAGGAACAGATGCACCCGATAATACAATGTGACGATGTTTGCCCTCTAAATCACCAAATGCAATATAGTCCAGATGAGCATCCGCCCAATAAAGTTTATCAGTAAAATAATCAATAGTTAAAGCATTCGGCCAAGCTATATCATCTTCCCATGTTAAAATTCGAGTAAAATTTGAACCATCCATTCCAATTTTTCCTATAAAAGCTTGTAAATGCCACGAACTGAAATACATGTATCCAATTCCTGGATGCACAACTAATGCTCTTGGATCTGGTATTCCACTTTTAATTGTCTTCCTTCTGGTCCCATCTAATTCAGAAACATCTAAATTTTTAGAATGCCTATCTAGCCAATACAATTTTCTTCCTATCCAATCAACTGCTAATCCTTCTAACCCATGCGAATCATGTCTAACTATAGGTTCTTTTTCTCCATTTTCGCCTATGGAAGATCGAAATATAGTTTTAGCAGTAACGTCACAAAAATATAACTTGTTATCGGCTATGTCATAATCTAGTGCAACGACGTTCATTAAATCTTGGTGTACCAAATTATAAATTTTGGAATCAATCGACATATTCCGCACATAATATTTATTTGTAAATATTATCCAAGGTTCCATTTTATTTTTACGTTTACACGTGTGTTCATCATTTTCCCTTTCATAGAATTGTTCATTACACTTGCAGTAATATCCACCTGGTGTATTAGAACAATATTGTGAACATACTTCGGGTGTTTCTACACATTCATCTAAATCTGCGCAGGCTTTTCCATCTTCCAAGAGTCTAAAATATAAATTAATAAATATTATCCGTTAATACATACGGCGTGATCTATGTATACCTATTCTATAATAACAATAAAATAAATGATTTTAAATGTATACAAGTTATCGTTAAAGCAATCATTTATTGTATAATTGTCGCAAGTTAATAATAATTCAAAAGTATATTTTAATTTCATATACATTATAATATATCCGGTTTATACCACAATACGCAACTTCCTGGTTCGTAAACGCCTAACGGCGTTTGGTTTTTGTGAACATTTTACATTTATTACCTACGACTAGGAGCCAGCCCGACGTAGAACCCCCTACCTGGAGGACCAGCAAGACGGCCGAATAAAGCTGTACTTCACCCGGATTTGAACCGGGTATTGAGCGTTCGTAGTCAACTTGCTTGACCATTACTCTCCGACTGTCTCTTATTTTAATTTTTTTTAATTTTTAATTTTATGATAACAATAATATAAAATTTTGAAGTGTTTCTACGTAAATGAAGGCGTTTTAAATTATAATGATTTTGACGGTTTCCTGCCATGGTTTAATGTAAATATGTATTTTTGTTACTTTTGAATTATTACTTATTATAATATAAGACTAACGCATTATTGTATTTGCTTTGTACCTATATTATTCAATTTTATTAAACAATGCAATACTTACTTGTACCCTTGATTGCATTCACAGTAATATCCTGTTGGCGTATCTATACATTTATGACCACATTGATGAATTTCAACTTTAGCACACTCATCCACATTGCAATGCAGCGGTTCATCGGATTCATCTTTACAATCCGGTACTTTATTACATACTAAACGAGAATCGATACACTGTCCATTATTACAAGCAAACTGACCTGGAGTAATACATGTATTGTTGTCTTTTTCTGCAAAAAAAAAAGGTTACAGAGATTGCTAAAAATTAAAAATTAGTTCAAAATTAAACCACCAAAACATTATTATTGTTTAAAATTGTAATAGGTATGTTTATAATTTCTCCCACAAAATATTTTTTATATCAAAAATTTTATTCATTTTAGACCATTCAAATTTTTATCTTGACAACGCTTTTATTGCATTATTTATTTTTATATGCCCTTCCCCATATCTACCCTATATTATAAAAAGATAAGGGCTCAATATGTAACGTTTTTATGTAACGTTTTTATGTAACGTTTTTATGTAACGTTTTTTTGTAACATTTTTATGAAACCGAAATGCTTATACTATATCTACCCTATATTATAAAAAGATAAGGGCTCAATATGTAAAGTTTTTATGTAACGTTTTTATGTAACGTTTTTATGTAACGTTTTTATGTAACGTTTTTTTGTAACATTTTTATGAAACCGAAATGCTTATACTATATAAGATATCTACCCTATATTATAAAAAGATAAGGGCTCAATATGTAACGTTTTTATGTAACGTTTTTATGTAACGTTTTTTTGTAACATTTTTATGAAACCGAAATGCTTATATAGATATAATATAGATATAAATATAGATATAAATAAGAAAGATATAAAATTATTTTTATTGTCTCAACCTTTATACCATGGTATAAACTGATAAACTGATCAACATCTCAGGCAATTTGATCTGTTTAGTACTTGAGACGTTGATCGGCCGCAGCCGTCGTTCCCATCAACAAAGTACGAGCTTTTATCTTCTAAAACATCAGCAGAACGTGTCAAGGAACTCAGGGAAAGACAACAGCAGCAACAAGAACTATCGAAATCAAATCCGCCAGCAAAAAAATCAAAGGAACCTTTGAATGAATGCATAAAAAGCGAAAATCAATCAGTAGCTCAAATTGCCAATAATTCTCAAATAATAATAATACCTCATGATGCCGGAGATATGGCGCAAAAACGCCGATATTGCAGTGCAATATTTTGGAAAAATTAATTTTGTAAAAAGATAAGACAAAATATGCAACGTTTTTATGCAACGTTTTGGAAGATTGTGATTGGTTCTTTCCCTTTAACCAATAGTAAAATTGCAGAACGTTTTCAAGAAATAAAAAAATACCTAATAGTAATCGATAACATTTATTTTAAATTTTCAAGCTGTATGACGTTATAATCCGTTCATCCGTTGACATATATTAATCATCGGAAAAAAATGTTGTGTGAAAAGAAGTTTTACAACTCAAAGTTATTTCGTTTATGTGCTATTAGGGCCGCGAAGCGGCCCGGGGGGTTGGGCCGCGACAGCGGCCAGGGGGGCAAAGCCCCCCTAGTCTAATATAAAGATGATATTCTCGTTTTCTTACTGGTAAAAAATTTAAAATAAATAAATAAAAGTTTCGTATTCATGGAACATTGACACATAGTTCCATTTACATACATACGTCATAGCGGTTTGTATAAAATGGTTTTTTCAATAAAGAATTTTAATTCATTTATTACACATAAACGAGATAAGTAAAACTTCAGTTTTAAATTAGTGGATATATAAATAAGCATTGCATTTATTTTCCATTATTGAGCGGGAGTTTGCATTTTGATAAATTTTAGCTTTTCATTACCACCTGTCTATTTCTGTGTTCGTTCATTTTGGTTATCAACGTTTAATTATGGTTTTCTGGAAATGAAGTTCGAGAGGTGCCGATATGTTTTGTTACCATTTAATCAGCGTGATTTCCATGAGGGTGTTTCTACCCTTTTTCCATAGTTGGTTTTAATGGATGTTCCACATTTGGTCCTGTTTCCATCAGCCCGCTTAAGCAGACTTTGTCCGTTCCGACATCATCGCCCTAACAGCTGTTATTCCATCGTAGATTCGTAGATCAGCGGGGCAAGTGGCCCAAATTAGAGCAATTTGTGTATCAACATTTTTACAAATCGAAGATTTGTGACTGAATAAATAATAGTTATCAGCTATAAGTGATAGGGCCATGGGCAATGACCACGCAATAATTTTGGCTAATATGATAAATTTTTTAACAAAATCCACAGCGCAGATATGAAAATTCCAAGAAGCACAGCTGGATATAAATTGTCAGATAGGAAGAGAAATGAGCAAATAAAAATAAAGTTAAAGATTGATTTAATAAAACAATAGAAGAAAATTGCTTAAAATTGAGTAATCATCTAGAAAGAATAACAGCTGAAAAAATAACTCTCAAAGCATGACATTACAAACCAAGAAAAAAAGAGATATATGGGAGGCCAAGAAAATAATGGACGACGGAACAAGTTATATGAACCATATTCTTACAGTGAAGAATTATCAAAAGAGTGTTACTTAAAGCAACACATTTGAGCGAATTATTAGAATTATAATAGAAATTTAATAAAAATTGAAACATCAGTCATTTACCGTAAAATAGATTGCTATTAATTACCTTTTACCTATGAAATAAAATATGGAAATTTTAATTGGCAGGGTAATTATTAGCTCAATGCTAACAAATTTAGCGGGTTCTTACCATTCACACTAACGTTTCCACTTAAAATTAGCGCAAGTTGGCCAATGTAACCACGTAATTAAAAATGCAATAATCTAATTGGTACGTGTATAATATAAACTTAAGAAGTGATTTATGTAACGTATGTGTGAAAATCCCTTTGAAAAGATCCTTATAGTGATCATTATAACTTGATAGCGTGTCAAAGATATTATATTGAGTTTTAAATAACCTGTGTTTTACTAACACTTAAATAATAATTTTACTTACTGCAATTCACTTCATCGGATCGATCACCACAGTCGTCTTCACCATCACATCGATATTGCTTTCTTATACATTTAAAATTTTGACAAGTAAACTCCTGTGCAGAACAAGTTTTATATTTGCTGTTACATTCTTTTCCTTCATCAGTTCCATCACCACAATCGTTATCATGATCGCATAACCATCCCTTAAAAGTAAATCATTAATAAACATACCAGCTTATTTTATTTATACGCCAATATTCAATACCTACGTTGTCTATATACCAAGGTATATGATTAATAAGGTAATCCGATGAGCATTGTTCGAATGATAGTATATTTTCGACAAAATTAAATAAGGATAGACAACTAGCAAACGCAAATCGTCGGCGATGAGAGAGAGAGAGATCGAGAATTTATGAGTCGTATAATGTGTCGACATTCAAGCGCCACTTTTAGTGAATGTAAATGATGATGCGCTGGATTATCTTATTAATCGTGTACCATGGTTAACCTTTAAAGGGATGTAGTCCTATTTTAACCAAGATAAAATTATCTATAAAACCCTCTACTTATTGCATGCATAAAGAGCAATTATTTGATTTTTAAATAATTTTGCAATTAACAATAATTATTATTATTGCTTAAAGCAAAATATGAACTTTTAATTAAAATTTATACCATTTCTTGAAAAAACTTTCTGCGCTATAAAGGATTAATACTACTTATTTTTTTTACTTATCAGTTACTGCTTGAATTTTTTTAAGTGCAGTAGGTATTCAGTTAAGGGCTTACGTACAGTCATGAATTCTGATTTTGTTTTTTCATATGAAAGTACAATATCTCACAAATATTATGTGAAAGTTTCAAGTCTATCGGAGTAAAACTCGCAAAGATATAAGCTAATAAGAGTAACAATTATTATTATGAAACTTATATCAAACAGGAAAACTTCAGACGTGTTTAACTCAAAACTACATTTTAAAAGTCGTGCGTAAGATATGTAACTCAAAAACTACTTCCGCAATAATGATGAAATGTCACACACAGGTTAAATATAAATATTTCTCGAGACTGAACAATTAATATTTTTCATTTTTCAATTTTATCTTTGTTTACAAGCAATTATAGGCAAATTTTTCGGCTAAAAATCGTAAATTTTTTTTCAACACCTTCCCAAAAGTGGAAATTTTCATATTTTTCAAAATGGATTCGTTCAGTCTCGAGATTAACTAATATGTTAACCAAATCTTTTTACTTTTTTGATTTCAGATAATCCTGTGACCAGTTATCTTACGCACCGCAAATCATCTTTTTTTTAAGCGTTTGCGAAAAACTACTAATAGCTGATTAATTGTACACGTTTTTTTAAAACTAAAATTTTTAAATGTTATTTAAATGTTGCTCTTTCATGTAATAAAACTTTCAAATAAATACATCTATTCATAACTTAGAAAAAAAATCTCAAAAAACTGCTATTTTTCGACCTCATGAGTGTACGTAACCCCTTAAATTTCAGTAAAACCCCGATATAAAGTACCTCTTTATAATGTATTTTCGGCTACAGTGTACTAAATTTTGGTCCCGTCGATATATTTGTTTATAACTTATTCGGTCATAACGTACTGCCCCCGACATGGCGGTACGTTGTAATGGGGTTCTACAGTAATGTTAATATAATATAAAATAATAAATTTATTTAAAAATTTACTTTGTTTATGCATCGACCATTAGCACATGTAAATTGATCTTCGCCACAAGGTTGAGGAGTTGCACAATGATGTAATGTTGAATTTTCATCTGCCCCATCAACACAATCAGGATCACCATCGCATAACCATTTTCTAGGTATACATTGAGCTCTACCCCAAGCCTTATTTGCTTCACAAGTAAATTCAGTTTCTTCATCACATTTTCTATTATCTGTAAATGTATTTAAATTACATTAGTGCAAGAGAAACCAAGAATAATATAAAATATTGTTCAAAATCATGTGTACAAACTATAAATAAAGTGTATAAATTTTCGTCTCCACCAAAAAAATCAAAATTTAATTAGGAAATATTATCTGATTATTTTCGTCCATTCTATAAATTAATTAATTACCTATAGATATATTTTTTTATTTTGGATAATTCAATTAACTATATTATTTTTAATTCAAGTCGACGTTTCGCGAAACTTTTTTGTTCGCCTTATCAAGACTAAATATTTAAAAATGATAGAACAAAATATGACAATTTTATAATGATGTTATGATATTACTATAAATAAAAACTATTAACCATGAACCAAATCATGAAGATATCCTAATAATAAAACATATAATTACAAAGTTTATTTTTGAAGTCCGTACACTTAAGCCCTGAGTATCTCCCTAAAAGTAATGCTCACTTTACTTTACATTTCACTAATTAATCTTTTTTTTGTAATCCCTTTCCAAGTCTAATATCTCCGCTTTATCAAATTAGGTGGTATCAGTGCGTTTATTCTAAGTTCCCCATTTAAATTCATAGATTTTCAAATTTGCTTTACATTTTTTTGATTATGTAGTGGTGCTTTATGAAACCAATTGAAAGATATTTGACATTTCTAAATGTACAAGAAATATCTTTCAAAAATGATCCCCGGAAAGTATGTAAGTAAAGTAAAGATAAGGTTTGAGCAACTTCTATGAAACGGGGCTCGTATGTTTGTATACCAGTTTAACTGTATATGTATATACGTGAAGATATGTATGGTTCTAATAACCAATTACATTCATTCTAAATACGGAGCTATTACGTAAAATTATACATATTTCCTTGTTTACATACATACACTGCATTTTGAATTTTAATAATATTAAAACTTTAATTATATCGAGTTATTAAAATTAAAAATTAATATATTACAGAATAGACATAGACTGTAGTTATTAAAAAAAAATGATAAACTTACTGCATTGATGCCTATTATCTTCATCACTATTATCCAAACAGTCATTATCACCATCGCAAATATAAATTCTTGGAATGCAGTTGCCATTATCACATGTAAATAGATCTCCAAAACAAGTTCTTCCTTCGCTCTTACAATACTCTGGAGGTTCATCAGCATTATCTCCACAATCATCGTCTCCATCGCAATACCTGAAATATGAATTTTGTAAATAGATATAATAAAATACTTGGATGATATAACCAAGTTTGTATCGCTTGGTCGGAAGAATAGTGATAGAAATAAACAAAATAAACAATTAGCATATTATTGGTTTTTCTTTTTTGCGGGTAAATTGGTAATTTAACCTTTTAAAAAAGTCCAATTTATCCGCAAAAAAGAAAAACCAATAATATATTTAAAATATGGACGCTATTAACGAATTTAAACAATTAGCTAAAGTTAAAAATACCAAAACTGGATATTTCATAATAACCAGCGAAGAGTGTCCACCATACTTATAAGGGGGAATCAAAAATTTCAAAAGTCGTTATTACGTAATTAATGGACACTCTTATAGGGATAGTTGAGACAATTGTCCAATGTAACCATATCTGTAAACATTGTTTTCGGTTAATTTAAAAAAAATTTTCATTGCGGCTTTTTACTTTCGTTTGAAAAATAATCCATTCTACTTTGTCTCGAAAATAAACACTTTTTCCCGTATTCCAAAAAGTATCATTTTGCTCCTTTCATATATTATATTATTATTAACATAATGAATCAATATTTCGAATAATTAAATTATTTGTTACCATTTGTTTATTAGTACAAACCCCTTGTCGTGTTTATAATGTTACCCCAGCTAAGAGACTTGTATGAACACTTCCTACCTCTGTCATGTCATATTGCCCAGAATAGTACCAGAAAAATGAGACAAAATTTTGCTATTATACTGAAATGTATAGCTTAAATTCTAAGCTATCGAATGCTTATTATTATATTATACCTAATAAGTTAAAAAGAACTTCAAAGTCTATTATATATTACAGCTCTACAGGCCTAGAAGGCCCATGGTTTAATTCCCTGCTTACCTAATTTGTCTTGTAAACTCTCGCGTGTGGCGCAGCCGTATCAACGGTAATGACGTCGATACAAATATCAGGGATCACCACAGGAGTGTGGATGCCCACCGGAAGGCCGAGCCAAGAAATTCTGTGCAATGCGCGATTTGAACCCAGAATTTCCGCTCACTGCCGTCCTAAGAAAGAAAGCCTTAACTCCATCAATAATTTTTTTGAACTAGGCAGCTATACAGATATTTATTGATGGCACCCAGTAGATTTAAAGTAAAACTAACGACTTATGGTACATATACTTACATTTTTTGTAAGTTTTTAAAATATTTTAGCCTAATAATATGAAACTTTAATAGATTATTATGCGTTTGAAACATCTAACTCGTTTTAATAAATAATTGGAGTTAAGGCTTTCTTTCTTAGGACGGCAGTATACTCAACCAGCGATTACATCACTCCACTACTGTGGCGTCAAAGTCTATTAAAAATCATAAATCAGAAATTGTCCAATGTATCCACGGTCTCCATACAGGTCTAATAATATTTATTGATTTTGCATAATAAAAATATTTTTTAAATGCTTTAATATTTCGCACTCCCCTAAGCACCTCCCTCTATAGAAAAGTAGTGAGTCTTAGGGCCAGTTGTATAAAAGAGGGTTAACTCGGGGATCAGCTACTGATCCTGGATCAAGAGTTGACCCAGGATCAACGTCTATTCCTTTTATTTTGTTATTATTACTTTAATACACAAAAGAACAATGCTACCAGGTGTTATTTTAATAAATGACAAATGGATTGAGACAAACAGTATAAATCACAATAAATTTAAAAGTAAATAAAGTTGATCCTGGGTTAACCCACCGTTTTCTCGGATCAGGAAATCGGTGAGTTAACCCAGGATCAACGCTTGACTCTCACTCATACAACAGACATTTGCTTTTGATTCTCTTTTATACAACTGGCCCTAAAGTAGTGATGTGCTACGTTCGTGGAACAGTGATAACCTGTTACTGTGATTATCAAGAAACAGTTGAAAATACTTGCTACGTTTTTCACTGTTCCTGATCCTGAAAATGGGTGCGACGCGTAATACTTTTCAGGTACAGAGAGTACACTTATATATTATATATTTACGTGAAACGTGGTACATGGTAAATGTAAATTAATATTGAACTGCTCCTTTGAGTTACTGCTACTTTAAATATTCAGTCACTGTGACAACTGTTACATGGTTATGGTTAAGAGCAGTGACAAAATAACAGACTGCTATTTCTCAAACCATCGCTAGTCTAAAGTACATAGATACAGTAGTTGCATTGGGCAACACTTACATTATAATGTAAGTGTTGCCTTTTGATAGTTTTCCTGCTACCGCGCATTGAATACTTTTCGTAGATGTAGTGCAAAAAGTATCTCCACCTTACAATACCTATTTGTTTTATAAGTCGTGATGTACTTTCAAATTCTAAATCTGGAGAACGATTTGTCTGATTACAAGTTTTGACAAACTGTATTTATAAAAAATTTTAACTTACCATGTAGCTGGAATGCAACGATGATTAGGACATCTAAAACTATTTTGAGGACAAGTTCTTTGTGCACAATGTAATGGATTTTCATCAGAATTATCCCCACAATCGTTATCTCCATCACATAACCAGTACGGCTCCACACATATATTTGTTTTTTCACACTTCAAGTGATTTGGTGGACAAGTAGTATTTTGCGGACATTTTTCATGTGTTTCGTCTGATGTAACATTGTCTTTGCAATCATTAATCCCGTTACAAACCTATAAAATAAATAATTATAATATACATTATTGAGAAAGTAACAGGTGCGTTTGGACTTTTCCGCATGATTTCGTCGTTAGTTCATAAGACAGTAGTGTCATTATTTTTGAATTATTTGGTAAGGAATGATTAATTTAAAGGGCTGATATAACGTCATTTATTGGTTGAAAATAAGAAACGAAAGATTTTATTTGTTTCATAAGGCGTGTCTTTTGAAAGGATTCAAATTATAGTCGAAACAAAACTTCATTTACAGTACTTGAAATATTTGAAAGTTGCTATTTTAACTGTGTTCTGACATATTTTAAATTTTTATTAACCGTGCGTTTTTGATATAAAATCACTAATTAATATTATATAATCAAAATGTTATCAAAACCGATTAAAAATCGCACATTGCCTTCGAAAAATTCTGTTTTTTCCGGTAAAAAAAAATCATGGCTGCATCTATAACTAATTTTGAGCTGCAAATGAAGTTTTGAAACAGTCCTTAAAATTGCACCCTTAACTTTATAATGTTATTTGAGTAGAGATAATTCAAAGTAAGAAAAAAATGCGGATTAATGTGCAGGAACGAAAATTCATCCAGTCCGATTATACGATGGCACTAGCACGTTCTCTTTCCACATCTGCTGCGCAGAAATTTGACTTCGTCCATTTTGCTTACTTTGAATTACTTCTAGTTATATAATATGTTATAATACGGGTAAAACGTGTTTTACCTGAGACATAGGAATACATCTAAAATTAGCACAAGTAAACTCTCCCGTAGCACATGGTGGATATTTGCAATCCAGTTCATCTGATCCATCTTTGCAATCATTTTCATGATCACATTTCCACGACTTGAAAATGCATCTTCCATTGGCACAACGAAACTCATTTGGTGAGCACGAATGGAAAGCTGTTTAATAATAATAATTAAAAAATATCGTTGTAAAAAACATTAAAAATTAAATTAAATGTTGATAGCACCAGCTCGTTATATTTTTACGAAGTCATGAGCAAAACTAAATTTAGAAAAATTGAATCAACAAATTCAATAGTTCAACAATATAATTATTGAATTTACATAATATTTAAAAAAAATTAAAATTGACATAAATATTTTGTTACATAAGAGAAATATGGGACCCTTATGTATGTAAAATTTACCCTTAAATATGGTAAAATGACATTACTTATACAAAATATGAATTTCAGCTACTTTTTGGTTTTGTTTATAGCTACTACTATTAACATTTATTATAAAATTTGTCTTAATTTGCTATCAGAGCAGTAGCTAGACATTGGTCATGAGAACACAATAATAGCTTTGTTTGGTATTACAGTCCTAGGGCAAACCAACCTAGAAGCTTAATAACAAATGTTTTGACAAGTCAAAACTGGTTCGATTCAAAAACAATTAATTAAGTAAAAGATAAAACTATTTTGGTAAATATTTTGGGTAAGGCTTAAAATTTTGAAATTTAAATTAATTTCAAAGCAAAAACGTCTTCAGAAATTATCAACTCTCAGCGCTTATATTTGATAGTCATATTTGAAGACATTATTACTGCTTCGTAATAAATTTTAAATTCAAAACTTGAAGTCTTGACTAAACTAGTTTATATTCTTGGATGTGAAAAAGAAATGTTAAATATACTTACAACAATACGTAGAATTCTCATCACTATTATCTCCACAATCGTCTTCACCATCGCATGCCCACATACGGGATATACATTTTCCATTGGCGCAGTAAAATTTGGTAGAATCACAACTTAAATTTTTTGCAACACACATTCTACCTTCGTTTACTAATTTTGTATTATCATTACATTTACACTCAGCTGTTCCATTAGGTGCTGGATGGCAACTTTGAGCACAACCACCATTGTTAATATTACAAGAATTAACTTTACAGGTTTGTCTAGAAGTTGAAAAAATTTGAATATCTCTTGGACTATCTTCTAAACGTTTCACCATTTCGATCATGTTAGCTCCAGTATGTTTTTCTGCACGATATACACCTCTCAATTGCAAATCGGTCCAATAAATGTAATTTCTAAAAACTGTTATTGAAAATGGATATATTGTAGCTGATATTAAAACTTGTCGATTTTGACCATTAAGGTCAGATCTTTCAATTTTTTCTCTAACTGCATCTGTCCAATATAACATTTGATCGTCGTAATCAATAGCTAAACCGGACGGTTGAGCCAAATTTTTATCAATAATTACTTTTTTCAATGAGCCAGCCATAGTAGTTCTAAATATTTTTCCAGTTGTTCCAAATTTACCCCAATCTGTATAGAATAATGTTCCGTTACATGGATCTATAACAATAGCTCGTGGTCGTTCAACTCTTGTTATCATAACTACATTTGTTCCGTCTAAATTCATCGCATAGATACTGTGATTTGACGAATCTGTCCAATAAACTTTTTTCTGAGTCCAATCATAAGCAATCCCTTCCGGATTAATACCTTTATTTAAAATATTTGTAATTTGATCAAAGTTTGGATTTGTAGAAGACATCCAGGCTATTCGAGCCCATGGTCTTATTTGTGTGAATAATAACTGATGATCGGCAAAGTCGAAATCTATACCAACTACATTTGTTAAGTTAGCAATGGGACTGAAAGGTACATTAGTAGATTTTGGATCCAAATTTATAGACTTGATTTCGGTACGAGTGGTAAACACCAAATATTCATTTACAAATTCGCACTTTCTACCATCGGCTGCCAATTGGCCTGTAGCACAATCGCACTTATAACCCAACCTATTGGCAGATCCATCTTTCGAAAAACTTAAAGAAATGTCTTGTGGAAAACTAAAACATAACTGATCACAACCACCATTTCCTAATCTTAAACAGGGATTTGTATCGTCTGCTGGCTGATTGGTTATATCAAAAATTACAATGTCTCGCAATTTTTGCAAATTAGTTCTTACACGAGTTGGCAAGGTGTTATTTCCAGGTAATTTAGAAGCTTTGAAAATGCATTGCATATTTCGATCCACCCAATAAACATCGCTTAAATGAATTGCAATGCCCATAGGATTAGGTAAATTACGTCTAATAACTTGTCTATTTCCACCATTGTAAGATATTTTTTGAATCATATCTAATTTAGAATCCACCCAGAAGACGTCATGAGTAAGCATATCTATTGTTAAATCTCTAGGATTACGTATACCAGATGTAACAAGTGGTGTCCAATTTGATCCATCTAGATATGCTTTTCCAATTCTAGGATATTGGCCATAATCTATCCAATATAATATACGCTTTAACGGATTGACTGCTAATTCTCTTGGTGCATCCGTTGTAGTTTTTATTAAAATTTTTCTATTGCTTCCATCTAACCAACACACTTCTACATAATTTTCGTGGGGAAATACGTTTGTAAAATACAAATTTCCTGCCACCCAATCAATTGAAATTCCGCGAATTCCGTTACTACCAATACCGTCTTTTATTATGGGTTGCAATTCGGTACCATTTGGACGAATTCTAAATATACCATTCCACATTCCACGATTAAATTCAACCCAATATATCCAATTATCTAAGAAATGAACATCAACGTGTAATATATGATGACCTGCACCGGTAATCGGAACCATTGCTTCTGAACTATCCTTTAAGCTGTATCCTCTAGTCATATCTAATTGTGATACAACTGCAAAAGTTTTGTATGGTATACAGTTTACTTCATTGTCTTTTTTATAGCCAATACTACATGCACAAACACGTGTTTTTTTTGTGGCAGGTAAGCAAATTTGTTCACAACCACCATTATTTGATAAACAAGGATGAACTATCTGTAATCTTTTTTTAAATATAGTAAAAGTTTTAAGGTCAGGTTCATTTTCCAACAATAATTTTGGATTACTACCATCTGGTAAATCAATACGCTCGAGTTTTTCAAAAATAGGATCTAAATAATAAAGTCTACTATCTAAAACTGTCAGACATTTTGGTCTAGATATGCTATTTTCTTCTGTTAATAAACTAACAACATTGCTTCCATCTGTGCCCATTGATTTTATAGTAGGTGGATATTGGGTACTGAAGTATAATATTTTCTTTTCTATGTCAATAGTTATTGCTTCAGGACGTTCTATATTATCAAGAAGGACAACAGAATTTGTTCCGTCCATATTAACTTTTCCAATTTTTGGTGGAACCCCAAAACCTCCTTCATCTGTCCAATAAACATTACCTTCACTTGGATCTACACACAAAGAACGCGGTTTTGCAATAGAGGTTTTATTTCCATCATTGGATAAAATAACCGTTCGATGTCGAGCTTTCCCATCTACTCGAATTACTTCCAAGTTTCCTGCTAAGCGATTACCAATAAAAAGATTTCTTCCCAGCCAATCAAATGCAATTGCCGATGGAGAACCAACAATTCCCGAGTCAGGACCCAAAAATTGAGTTTTATTTCCACCACCATAAGGTGTTACCCAAATTGTACACTGGAATATGTAAAAATAACATTATAATTGATTTGGTATTACGAAATTAAAAACAGTATTTATATCATGCCTTTGTGTACTACATAGAAATCACGGCAATAGACTCCGCAAGTGCTGACGTCACACGCCATTTGTTTGGACCGCACTCATAATAAACTTGACTTTACCTTAATAAAACTACGTCACACTTGCGGAGTCTATTTAACAATAAGTTATCTCACATAATACCTGCTCGTACTTATAAAACACAAAATTTATAAATAGGTATGTATGTTTTCTACACCTTTTATATAAATGTATATTTATATTAAATACAAACAAAGTATATACCCCTATTCACTAATATTCAACAGAGCTTTTCAACAGAGACTTTGTTTTTAAATTTTAAATAAAACACACATTTTGAATGAAAGTTTTGTACTGATAAGTATATAAGTTACAAAGTCTACAATTTATGAATACAAAATGCTATCAGACAAATAATGTCCACGAAAACCAAGCAAATGGCAATTCTTTTGTACAAATTGTCTATATCACCAAACTACGCGTCGGATGTTGGTTTTCAAGGCTTCAATGAATTGTGGATTATCTGTATAGACTTAATCTTTCACAGAGCCCCACAAGAAGTAGTTGAACGGCTTTAGATCACATGATCCAGGCGGCCGCAGAATTACGTGAAATTATTCAATCAGGAAATTTCGTTTTCAATAAATTAATTGTTTCAGTGGTTGTGTGGCATGTGGCGCCGTCCTGCTGCAACCGCGCATTATTCACATCCATATCATCAATAACAAGAAAAAACATTTGTCAACATGTCCAATTGCTGAGAATGCCGCGGAATTGATAAATTTGGATCTCCCTCAACACTTTCACTTACAGCAGCAAAATTGTTAGCTGAACTACCCGGACGAACACGTATTGTTGTTAGTATTTCATTTACCGAAGCACTAGACTCAAATTTAACCACCAAATTTTTATAGCGGTCTCAGAAGAACTTTTATACCAATCGAAAATATCCAAAATTTTGCGATATAGTTTTCACAAAACCATCATTTTCGTACTGGATTTTAATTACTTTTATGCTATTTGCGATTGGAATTAAAAACATTATAATAAATAGTAGATTTACTACTTCACATACTATATGTGAATAAAACAAAAATTATCCCTATAAGTCCTTGTTGAAAAGCCCTGCATAACCAAATTTTGGGCAGTTAAAAATATTTCTCCCTTTATAATAAATGCAAACTACACCTATATCCAGTCTTAATTGTATAATAATATTTAGTTTTTCAAATAGTTTTGGAAAAATCAATCTCTTAAATTTAGATAATATAAAACTTCAAAATATCGAGTTATTATTAAATTAAAAATTGTTAAAAGATTTATTTAGCTTTCAAACGTTATATCGTTCGTCATCAGAATAATATACAAATGCAATTTTTAACAATTTTTAATTTAATAATAACTCGATATTTTGAAGTTTTATATTATCTAATATCAACGAGTTAATAATTTATATATTCTCTTAAATTTAGTGAAATATACTCGTTATTACAGATATTTTCTATAATATCATATATTTTAATTATATTATAAGTACTTACATTTTCATCATCATTTTCTTTTCCTTCCAGCCAGAATATGGTGTTGGTTTTTCTATCATAATCTATTTGTATACCATTATCAATACCGACGATTGGTGTCAGAAAACCTGTCGTTTTATCTCCAGGAGTTAATGAAATATCAACTATTTGAGATCCTCGAACAATCATTAAAAATGATGTTTCTTCTTCAATACAACGACCCTCTGGTGTAGTTCTATATCCAGGTTTACATTTACAGGTATATCCCACCAAAGCAGTAGAAGATAATAAACATAATTGCTGACAAGGATTATTCTCACATGGATTTTTATATATAGGTTGTAAGGATGGATGGTGTACATGAATACTTAATGGTTGCGATATTAAGTGAGAAATCACAGTTTGGTTGTTACCTGCAAGATTGGTTATTATTATTTACTTTTTTTAAATTTTACAAGATAATATCACCTTTGAATTTATGAGCAGATAAAACTCGGTTAAGTTGACGATCAGTCCAATAAATAGTATCTTCAAAAAGTGTCAAAGAATGTGGATGTAAAAGGTAATGACTTGCGGATAATACTTGTTGACGACCAGTACCATCATAATTGCAGAAATCTATAAAATCTAATTTTGAGTCTGCAAAATAAATACGCCTGTTTGCAGTATCCAAGGTTAATCCATTTGGCCAGTAAATTTTTGTGTTTATAATAATGGAACGATTCAAACCATCCATTCCAATTGTTTCTATTCTTGGATTTTCACCCCAATCGGTCCAAAAAAGTAATCGTGCACTAAAATAATTAAATTTAAATTATTCAGTTATTAACTTGTGATAATAATTAAATAGGATATTTTAAAATATATATCGAGTTATAAATAAAATAATTAAATTATTTAAGATAATTTTATCTCACTCAATTTTATTGAGGACGTACGTACCTACGTCTGAAAGCTTAATAAAATTATTAAATATTTTAATTATATTTAATATTTGTCTATTTTTGTATCAAATCAAAATATTATCATTTTTAAAATTAAATTCGAAAAACAAATTAAAAAATATTGTGATGGTGAACCAAAATTTGATAGAACAAAATTGACTCCGTTTTTGGTGTTAATTGACACTGAATTTTTATTGGTAAAAATGCAGAAACAATTAAAAACAAATTAAGCAATTAAACAAATTAAAAAGTTTGCAAATACTCTATTGTTTATTAATAAAAATATTTAAAAAAAATGCTTTACCCAGGACTAGGATCCAAACACATGCCTCTAGGTTGGGTAATATTTTCTTTAACTAATACGATTCTATTACTTCCATTTTCGTTAGAGACTTCAATTGTATTTAATTTAGAATCTAACCAATAAATATTTCCAGCAATCCAATCATAAGCTAAGCCTTCCACTAAATCTAAACCAGTTGAAATAATGTCTGTTGGATTGTTAAGATCCAAACGCGAAATTTTTTTAAGTTTCATATCAGACCAAAATATTGTACCCGTGTGCATATTTGAAGCAGTTGCAACAACGTTTTCAACTATTAGTGGTACTCGTTCTAAGCCTTGATCGTTAAGATCTGCCACCAATATGGAATGTCGATTTGATATTATTAAAAATGCTGCACTGTGATCTATAAATGAAAAACATTTTCAAGATTAGCATAGTATATAAAATTGTTATAACAACTCACTATAAGCTTTGCATCTATGTTTATCAGGTTCCAGTTCATATCCTGCAACACAACTGCACGAATAAGAACCTTTGAAGTTTTTGCAAGTTTGAGAACATAAACCAGGTGGATTGCACTCATCTAAATCTTGACAAGTATAGCTATCGTTACCCAATGTTTCACCTTTTGGACAAATACATAAAGCACCCTGTAAATATTAGCATTAATTTAGTACTTATTAATTAATTTATTATAAATTAACATACTTGTGGTGTCTGTTTACAAATATTTGTACACAAACCACCTTGATGTTGGCAGTCACCTAAATCACAACCAGGGCCTTCATCTGATTCATTAGGGCAGTCTGGTTTACCATTGCAAACATTATCTAAAGAAATGCAAGTTTCTGTTACACCAGGACACTGCCATTCACCATAAGGACATCTAAACACTGGTCTACTGCAAGCGTGGCTAGCGCCCTCATCTGAGCCGTCTCCACAATCATCTTTACCATCACATATATAAGCCTGCACAAAAGAGTCAATTTTTTAAATAATATTATATCCATGACATAATGATAAGCATCAATTTAATAAGATAATATTAAAACTTCAAAATATCGAGTTATTAATAAATTAAAAATTAATTAAAAGATTTATTGAGCTTTCAAACTATTATTTCGTTCGTCATCAGAATAATATACTTAATTAATTTATTAATAACTCGATATTTTGAAGTTTTAATATTATCTAATATCAACGAGTTAATAATTTATATATTCAATTTAATAAGAATTAATAAAATTTTACATTTTATATTAACATAAATTACTGTTGTAACTAGAGTAAGAGTATTCTTTAAAGTCTTGATAAATTGTATTTCAAAACGATGACTATTGTTAATTTTCATCAATTTCTTGACCTGGAAAATGTTCACAATGAGGCAATGTTTTGAGCCAAATGTAGAAGGTGTTTCTTAAAATTATTCACCAGCGAGTGTAGGGAGCTTGCGAAGAGAATTTGGGAAGGACCCAATTTGAATTCAGAAATACGCTGAGAGAAAGAGAAGCACTGTTCTTCGTGCAGGTTCTTTTCCAGATATGTCAAAACATACACTATGATGTATAATATCGTCGCCTTACTTGTAAAACCTTCTAGTCCGATTGACAAAACTTTTCAAGAGACATAAAAAATCTGCTACTACTCTTATTTTAGAATTCTAATTTATGAAATTTTTATGAGATACTGCAAGAATATAGTTTCATGTTAATCATCAAAATATTTTAAGGGGATTTCATAATTTCCATATTAGAGAACTTAAAAGGTTTTTCATTGAACATACATTTTTTTAAAAATCGGATTTACAAGGTTTTACAAGTAAGCCGACGATATGCATGTTTCATAGACTATCAAAAGGCATTTGACAAAGTCCAACGTAAAAAGCTTGCAAAAATTTTCAAACAAATAGGAATTGATGAGAGAGATCCCAGAGTCATTCATCAGGAACCTATACTGAACTGATTACGTCAAAGATTGCTCTTTGAGTGCCGTCATTTTGGAAGCTATTTGAAACTGTACAACGACGCGAAATACTCCAGCATCACTTAAGAGTAATTTTTATGTGATTAAAATGTTATCGATTCATGTGTGTTGATTTCTAATTGTTATCAATTCGCGACCCTTTGCATACCGCTATTGCAGCTTTTCTATAAACTACAGTTGAATAGAAATAGAACCATTCACTTAGAAGTGAACTGTCAAATTAAACAATCATTCGGTAACGGATCGGCATCAGAAGAAAAACAACAACATTATTGGATTGATTTATTGTTATTTACACTTTCAGTTTTTCATTCTTCCCTGTATTTTTAATAGTTACCGCTTAATTTTATGCGGTTGGAAACTCAAGGTTCCTATAAAAAAGTAATTTTTACTGTTATTTTTTTGTAGTCTTGTGTACTTGATAACGAAGTGGTAATTCCTTTGAAATAATACTGTCATTTAATAAGATCTTTAGAGTGAGCATAAGCTAATACAGAAGATTAGATTTTAGCTTTTCTCCCAAAAACATCGGCAAAATTTTTATAGTATTGACTAAAATTTTACAAAAACGAACTTCTATTGGTTCATTGGTTCAAGTGGTACGCGGGAACGTTTCAGGTGGTACGCGTAAGTGATGTGTGCAAGAGTGAAGATATGTTCCATTACTCCTAATGTTGATATTTTAAATTTTAATCTTTAAAAAATCGTTAAAAGCTCGCTATTCTAGCTCCAGTTTTTAAAAATTTTCCCCAGGTGGTACGCAGGTGCAAAAAGGTTGGGAACCCCTGGCTTTATATGATACCTACTATTAATACTATCAGCAAAATTTTATATCATCATTTTAGATCATCATAATGAACTATCTATACGTAATTTTTCTTACCTTATAATTATTAAATGTTATTAAGTACATACCTTAAAGACACATTGAGAGTTGTTGCATTTATAAAAGTTAACGGGACAATCTATTTGACCACAAGAATCTGGTTCATCAGAACGATCATCACAATCTGGAGTACCGTCGCAATGCCATGATCTTGGAATGCATATTCCAGATGATTGGCATTGAAATTGTTTTTCAATATTACATTGATCTGGAGCAATCGAAGCTACAACAATATAACATTAATAAGTTTAATAAACAAAGTGAAAAGAAACATTGAACTTACGACAACCCAGCTCATCACTGCCATCGTTACAATCAGGAATACCATCACACTTATAACTTTCTTGTACACACTGTCGCAAATCAGCGCATTTAAATTGACTGGGCAAACAAGTAATTGGTGGGCAATCTTGTTCATCTTGTTTATCAAAACAATCGTCATCTCCATCACAAACCCAACTTTGTGGTATACAATGTCCAGTTCGAGGACAAGTAAATTGATAATAAGCACAAGTTTTTTCTGCACATTGATCCCCTTCATCTGAACCATCTCCACAATCATTTTCAGAATCGCATTTCCATGTATTCGGAATGCAACGGCCATTTTCACATTTAAATTGCGATGAGCCACATGTAATATTTGCACAACCTATTTCGTCACTAAAATCTCCACAATCATTTTCGGCATCGCATTTAAAAGTTGCAGGTATACATCTACCAGATTTGCATTGAAACTCGCTACTTCCACATGTTGGTTCTATAAGACATACACAAATTATTATACTCCTACTTTCATTAGGTAATATATAAATAAATTAAAAAAAAAATTTAATAAAAGCTGTGCTTGATGAAGGTATAAAAGCCGGTTCGGTTGTTGAACGACCTTGTACATTAGTAAGAAAATACTAAAGTATTTGAAAAATTGTAAGTTTGTAGCTGTGAAAAGTATAATATTAATTTTATTAAAAAACATGTTCAAGCAACTGATATAAATGTTTAACGTCTGTAGAGAGATTTAATTGTTTAACGTCTGTAGAGAGATTTAATTGTTTAAGGGATTAATTGTTACAAGGGTAAGTTGTTATACTACACTTAACATGCAACATTACATACATTAACTTAATATACAGCCAATCCATTAGCCATAAAACAGTTCATGGATGAAAGCTGTACAAAAAGAATGTGCAGTTTAGTGATATAATTACGTTTTTGTGATTTTGATTATGCAAGAGTAATTTCACTGAAGCTTGTTTATCTTATTTATGTAGGTATTTACTATTTAGTATTTTCTCCAAAACGGTGCAATTGAAAAATTAAATACAAAACAAAACTAAATAAAATTTGTGTAAATTTTGCTTTTGATTAACGATCTATTAAAAAATATCAATTTATAGAAAAATGTTATAAATAGCAATACATTTTTTTAATTTGCCTTAAAAATATAAATGTAACAACGCTATGGGGTAAATTGTTAAAATGTGCATTACTAAGGTTCTTTTAAGTTAAAAATATCTACCGGGTCCGTCAATTGAAGTGATGCTTTTGTAAACTGCTAGATTTTTTGTTTTTTACTATAAATTTTTTAAAATAAAGGATAATATTTTTAAATTTTGATAATGTCCATTCAAATTTTTTTCAGGTTTTTACTACCAGCCCAAGTCTTTTGCAAAATGCCAATCACGAGCAGCATATTAACAATCAAAATAAATTTTTGAATGAATTTCCTCTATAACTGACGCATGACGTTTCAGAAGCTATTCTGGTAAGGTATATCACTAATGATAGTTTAGGCTGCAGTATCAAAAAAAAGTGCATCCGTTTGTTTTTATGCCGATGGACAACAAAATTAATCAAATTATTTATCGAAACCATATTGACACATTTGATCTAATAGACGCAAAAAATATTTGGAAACAGGTTCTGGGCATTTCAGCAAGACTGTTCCGTCACATAAAGTCGCGCTATACAAATTGCATTGGTTGCGCAAGAATATTTCGGAGTTTATTTCAGCTAGAAATGGTTTTAAGATTTGCTCTACAAAACCCACTTCATTACAATCTTTAAAGACATCACTTCGAACAACGACGTGTTTGGCATTTCGCGAAAACTTGGGCTTGTAGTAAAAATCAGAGACAGTTACATTCCATTATTTGAATAAACACTATCAAAACTTTGAAATATTACCTTTTATTTGATCACTTTAATTAACGGACCCGCTATATATTATTTTAATCATAAACCAAAATACACCTTCGCAAAAAAATTGAAAAGTAAAATTTTTAATAATTAGCCCCGATCTCCCCCACAAGCTGCATGAACAGTATTATAATTTATATCGTCGGCTTACTGCCAAAACAAGATAACTCCAAAATGATAGTTCTGAGATAAACTGACTTTAATGTTTGATTACACTGCAAACACATAGGAGTTAGTAAAATTAAACTTCTTCGTACTCCTTTAATATTGAACTTTCACTTAGGGCGATTATATTATTGCGGGTGCAACATTTAGACTCATTTATTCAATTCTACTAATAAAATAAAAACCATTTTTTAAAAAAGTTATTGTTTGACGGGTTACATTTTAACCTGTTTTCTTTAGATTCGTATATAAGAATTCAAATAAAATGTATAAATAGCTACAAGAAAGGTTTGAAGTGCTATCGCGGGTGCAACTAAATCGTCCCACCTTTCAAGATCATAGAAGAAGAATGAAAAAAGTCTATTAATTGCGAAACATTTATTAAATTAAGCTTTCGTATTTTGAAAGAGTACAAACTTAGCTACTCATTAAATTAAATATAATTATAAAAAAATGTATACTATGAATTCTTATACTTCTTATACAGTCGTGGGTGCAACGTCAATTTATCGCGGATGCAACGCATCTAACTTAAGTAAACATAAACATCATTATAAATACATAAATGAAAGAAATAAGAGATCAAAAAATGTATAATGACTAATTAGTACACTTCTTTGTTAGTTAAATTAATTATTTGTTTTCAATATTAGCTGAAAATGTTATAAATATATTATTTATATAACAACGATTTAGTAAAACTATTACCGGGGACCGATGCTCGATGTACAGTTTTGCACCGAACCTGTGGGCACTACCGATTCTGAGCGCGCCTAAAATTCAAATATGGATTTCTTAGGTTCATAAAGTAGTTTTATTATTAAATTTAGATTTTTTTCTTTGTATTGGCATAAAAAAAGTGTCAAATACTCTGATTTAAAAATTCATGTCGGAAATCGTCTCACGCGGAATCGCCCCTTACCCACTTTTGCCAGAATATACTTTGCTCTTATTTTAATGCAATCGTGATTATAACTCATTTTAGTCAAAAGTAGAGTTATATTGTTTTGGCAGTAAGCCGACGATATTTCCTACAGTTTGTGCATAACAGGAAGCTTTGAAATATCTTACTTGTACAATTTTGTTCCTCGTCACTATTATCTAAGCAATCATTGTCGCCATCACACACCCAAGATTTTGGAATGCATCTTTGATTATTACATGTAAAATCCCAAGTATGTGGACATGCTTGAACTGGTGGTTCGTGGTTTGGATCTGATTGACACGAACGAAGGTCGGACATTAAACGTTCTCCATAAGGACAAACACATTGGACTGTTAAACTTTGGGAATCATTTTTAGGTACAGCAAAACAAAGTTTAGAGCAACCTCCATTATTATTCCAACATGGATGCAAATTATCTATCCTCTGTTCGCTTTCGCTATATATCTGTAATTAAAAGTAACAGTTGATTAGATAGTATTAAGTATATAAGCAAGTCTGTAGTTGCTCCGTATTTGGAAATGCTAACTAACAACTCCGTGGTATTGGGGAGAAAACTGATAAGTGCAAAAGCAACTTTTACAAGTATAGCTGTTTTAAAGTTCAACATCGTTTAATAAATAGTAATAATATCAATAAAAGACCAATTTATTAGTGCTACAGTTATCAGCGAGTTTATCAGTGCTAGAGTTATCATATCAAATGAAAATATACACAAATTATCCACGAAATTTAACTTATCAGAAAATTTCCATTTTTTGCACTTATCAGTTTTCTCCCAAGCACCACGGAACTAAAATAATTATTTTTATTAATAAATAGATGCACGCAAGCTAATATAATAATAATATTATACCGGGTGCTGAATGAGTTAGGCGAACATATAGGATATTAACGTGTAAAAACTTATTTTTGCCAATTCCTGCTTCCCTAATTATTTTAGAGAAAAAATGAAAGACACAAATATAACGTAGAAATATAAACTACGAGTGATAAGAGCATTAGATTTTATCTAGGTTTTACCTAAAAGGTTAAAAAATTCTTTTAAAATTGTTAAAATTTTCATTGATCACATTGGCCATGTAAGTTTCCAAGGTAATATTCCATTTTATGAATATAAAACTTAATAAAGTGCAAAACATTTAAACAACGCGTTGTTGATTTTTATTACTTATCAAAAATAAATTACCTTGGAAACTTACATGACCAGTGTGATAAATCAAAATTTTAACAATTTTAAAAGAATTTTTTAACCTTTTAGGTAAAACCTAGATAAAATCTAATGCTCTTATCACTCGTAGTTTATATTTCTACGTTATATTTGTGTCTTTCATTTTTTCTCTAAAATAATTAGGGAAGCAGGAATTGGCAAAAATAAGTTTTTACACGTTAATATCCTATATTCGAGGGGTCAGTCACTGGAGTATTATGTGTACAAGCCTTCAGTATTACATTGAGTATTACGTGTATTACTTTCAGTATTACTTGGTATTCCGTATTATTTTGTATTACTTGTATTATACATGTATTATTTTGTATTACGTGTATTATACATGTATTATTTTGTATTACGTGTATTACACATGTATTATTTTGTATTACGTGTATTATACAGGTATTATTTTGTATTACTACCTGTATTATTTGTAATACGTGTATTACGTTCAGTATTACCTGTATTATTTGGTATTCCGTATTATTTAGTATTACATGTATTATTTTGTATTACGTGTATTACACCTGTATTATTTTGTATTACGTGTATTACACCTGTATTATTTGTAATACGTTCAGTATTACCTGTATTATTTGGTATTACGTTGTATTATTTGCAATTCCGTATTATTTTGTATTAACAGGTATTATCTTGTATTATACGTGTATTATTTTGTATTACTACCTTTATTACTTGTAATTTGTGTATTATGTTCAGTATTACCTGTTTTATTTGGTATTCCATATTATTTTCTATTTTGTGTATTATAATTTTGCATAAAATTTACACGTAAATGGTAACTAACCAATAGAAAAAGCGTATTAGTAGCCATCGGACGTTTTTCATTGGTTAATTACCATTTACATGTAAATTTTATGTAAAATTATGCATCGTGTCATACGGGCTTAAAATATTTAGAACATGTCTAAATTTGGAGGTAAATGTGCTCAGTAGACATTTTTCCGCCTAGAGTCTGCCCAGTTTGGTTCAGTGTTGTCAATTTAGCGGTTTTCCGGCTAGATATGACTTATTGGAAGCTGCTTTATCGGTGAAAAACTACTATTTAGCGGCTAATGGAAATTCTAACTAAATCGTGTCATACGGGCTTAATAGGAAAAAAATTACGTGATATTTGCCAAGCCACCCCCCCCCCACTTCCTCACATGATATTGGGTGAAATTTGGCTTGACCTTCCCCCTTCCCCCAAATTTATATTTAAATTTTTTTGAAATTATATTTTTTTATTACAGTTGTTGGTAATGTATTTATTTATTACAAACTTAATATAAACAAAAATTATTAAACAAACCTATTATGTACTCTATTTAAAACATTAATCTCGACATTAACATTGTAGTGAGTGATCGTTTTATAAGAAAAATTGAGAAAAATAAAAGATTATAAGAAAAAATTATATTACATTGTAAGTATACTTTATTTTTGATTAATTTTCTCGTTGATTTTTTTAAATAGAACCAACATTAGTTATTCATTAAAAATATTCCTAATTTTTATATTAACCGAGTTTGAATATTCAATTACTCCAATCACTTGGAGTGATTTCACCCGATCTAATAGATTTTTATTGAAACTACTACGTTGATGCATAACATCGCATAATCCGTCAGATGATGCGAAATCACTCCAATCTTTCCGAGTAATGGAATATTTGAACGTGGTCAATATTTGTATTTTTACGTTAACAAGATTTTTTTTCGTTAACAGATGTCTTCGAACACATGTGATAGTAATGCAAATTTACCCGAACTTACAAATGATCAAATTTTTGAACAGTCTTTTGGAAAATTGCCAAAATTTCTACAAAATATTTTAGAAATAATGGGTTATAGAAATCATGAAGCATTCATAGCTATAGACGAGAAAGAAATTGACTCAATAGAGTCGTTTGCTAAAACTTCACTTTCGACATTAATTGAAAAAGAGAAATACGAGGATTATTTTGGCATATGGGCAAAAGATCCAAGTAACTTCACAATTTTGGGTGGTTTCCGAAGACAATTAGAAGCTTGCGTTTATAAACTTAAAGGAATTCAAAAAGGAGAGAAATCTTGTATGTCGCTTCTACCAAGAATTTTAAAACCAAAGTCTGGTGATGTCTCGGGTGATGTAAATGTTGAAAAAACATTAAAAAGGAAAGAAGGAATAGATTTGGTCGAAGAAGAAAGAAAAGTTCGGTTTTTAATCAATGCATGGATCAAGTCGAAAATCGCCGTCTTAGATAAAACACAACAAGAGAATATTATAGCTACAATAAAAAATGAATTACAAATAAACGTTGAAGTAGAAGGGGAAGAACGAGGGGAAGAACAAGGGGAAAAAGAAGACATACTGCTTGTTAGACTTTCGGCTAGAATTAAATGTCCATTTGGGTTGCAATGTAAAACCGTTAAAATTCTAAAAACTGAGAATTGCGATTCAAAAAGATGGCAGGTCAGTAATTTTCACAAGCATTTTACTGCTAAACATTTATCAGATATCTATAATTTGGGAAAAAAAAAAGTTAAAGAACGCACGTCATTAATGTCATTTTTAACAAAAAATGCAGAAAACCTGACAGAATCGAAAGGAGGTCAATTAGAAGAAACGTTTCAGAAGGATATGCATAAAGACACATCTTTAAATATCTTTGAAAAATCAAAATCGCTTGGCGATAATCCTTCTACTTCCGGCTTAGTGGCGCGTAAAAGAAAGGTAAAAGAATTAGATGTTTCTGATTCAAGCGATGAAGATACACTATTACGAATGGAAGAACAAATAGAACAAACATTTTTAGATAGCAATTCTGGCAGCGAAGAGATGCCTAATGTTGTCGATTCCAGAACGGCGATTACCCCTGATAATAAATTTAATTTGAAATTTTTAAATAAACGTTATAAAAAATATTCTAGAACTTATAAATCAAAACAAAAATTAAAAAAGATTCCATCTAATCAAACATTTATCACAACGTATTTTCCATATTTAGATAAAATCTCAAAACTATTACAACAAAATGAAGAACTTAAAAAGGTCGTTCAAAGTCATATTCAGGAAATCGATGAACTGAAAGAAAACCCTTTAATAGTATGTAAAAACGTAGACAACTTTTTAAAAAGGTTAACTGAATCTGCAATGAAGAACGAAAATTCGAAAAAATGTAAATATTCATATACGAAAGCACTTGCTGAATTTAGCACCTACTTGTACATATTAACAGGACCTTTAGCGTATGAAACGCTTCACTCAAATCTTACAGGAGCTTTACCTTCTATTTCTACCGTTAGAAGAAAAATAAGGTCAGATAAAAATATAATACAAGAAGGCAGATTTAGATTTAAAGAACTGAAAGACTTTCTAATAAAAAGAAGACTACCACTCGAAATATGGGTGAGTGAAGATGCTACCGGTATAACAGGAAGGGTAGAATATTGTCCAGAAGAGAATATTAACATAGGTTTTGTGCTGCCATATGATAGCAATGGGATACCAAAAACAGGAAAATTTAAAGTAAGTCATAACTTTGCCCATAAAATTATTATTAAAATTATTAAGAGCAATATCCAGTGCTTAAGTACAATTTTTGTGTTTTATGTCATTCATTTCCAGGACGTTACAAAAATTTAAATAATTGCTAGCATGCCGAAATCTTTTAACACTTCTTCATGTAAAAGCGCTAAAAGCCAATTGATTTATTTATTTGAATACCACGTTATTTGAAAACTAAAATGTGGGATTCTCCCCCCCTCTCCCAATTCTAGTTTTCAAATAACGTGGTATTCCAATAAATAAATCAATTGCCTTTAGCGCCTTAGAAAGATTCTTAGAAAAAAATGGGTCTATTTTTTAATTAGTTTACAAGTTGTAATATGTAACTTTTCAGGCCACAAACTATTCTGAAATCAAGAGGCAGTTTCAAGAGGAGTCCATTGCAAATTATGGATATGTTGTTATGGCTCAATCTCTGGAAGATAAAAGCCCTTCATTTTGTCTAGGAATTTTTGGCACAGACAATAGATTTACGGCTGCTCATGTACTTCAACGTTGGAAATATTTAGAGAAACTTGCTCATCAAGAAGAAATTAAAATTATTGGCTATTCATCAGATGGCGATACTCGGCTATTAAAAGCGATGAGAATTATTTATAAAATTCCAAATACCAATAAATTATGGCCTTGGTTTCACTGCAGTACAAAAAGTTTTTTGGTTGCACAAGACACTGTCCACATCGGATCAAAATTAAGAGTTCGATTGTTAAACGAGAAGGTTAATTTAAAAATTGGAAATTATCAGATTAAAAAGGCTCATTTACAATATTTAGTCGATCATTTTGGCAAAGACAAGCATTTGTTGACATTGACTGATATAAATGGCGAAGATAAAATGAATTTTAAATCAGTGGAAAAAATATGTTCGACATTTGTTACTGACCTTTTGACAAAGGAAGTTCCAGAAGCTAGAGGCACAGTTTTGTACCTTCAAAGTCTTCGAAATATTCTGGACTCATATTTGAAAAAAGAACTCAGCATAAATAATAGGCTTTTTTTGCTATGGAAAGCAGTTTTTATTTTTAGAATATGGCGCAACTGTATTATAAATGATGAGAATCTCAAACTATCGAATAACTTTATTACTTTAAATGCATTCTTATCGATAGAAATAAACGCTTCCACATTAGTTCTTTTGATACAACAATTACGTTGTGGAAAATTGAGTCCCAGAAATTTTGTCCCGTGGCTAATGAGCAGTCAGCCATGTGAACAAATATTTAGGTCTACACGAAGCTTAACTTCTACTTTTTCTACAGTAGTTAATTTTAGTCTTAAAGATATTATGTGCAGAATTAAAAAAATACAAATTTTACAAACAGTTACTAATGAATTGCAAGAGGACTATATGTTTCCACGAGAAGTCAATAATCGTTTAGGAGCAGGAAATTCCTACGACAATTTCGAATGCCTAGATGATACTGAAATAAAAAACATAATTATTCTTGAAGCTCTAGAAGCAGCAAAAAATGATTTAAAAGCAGTAGGATTAAACAATTTTTCGGATAAATACTGGACAGATATAAATTACAATCCAAAAAAAGATATTACTCTGGAGGCAGAAATCAATGATGATAATGACGTTTTAATTGATGATACTACTGAATTTACTTCTAATGCAGAAAACTGTTCAGCATCAATTGAAGATTCTGAAAACTCGAGCTGTACTTCCGAAGAAACACCGCATGATGAGCTGTCGTTAAAAAACTACGTGAAATCAAAGGAATACGAAAAGCATGAAAATCAATTGGAAGAATCCCCATTTGTGAAATTGATTGGCAACAGTGACAACTCGATAAAAATTGTAAAGAAATCAGCTCTTTGCTGGCTTTTTAATAACAAAAAAAAATTGAGCTCCGATCGTAACCTTCGAGTAAAGCAAGCAAATGTTGTAAAAGATCTAAAACCACTATAAATAATACTTTTTTAAATAAATAAATAAAAAATTTACTTTTTTCAATTGTGGAGTTTCCACCTTTTTTACCGCTACTCTGTACATGTACATGTTTGTTGTAGAATTGCGTTTTTTCTGATAATTATTTTAAAAACAAAATTTTTCCGATAACATAGACTATTTTGTATTATGTGTATTATTGTGTATTACAATTGAATTAAGTGTATTATTTTGTATTACGTGTATTACTTTGTATTATACCAGTATTACGCTGTATTACATGTATTACGTAGTATTACCTTCAGTATTATGTTGTATTACGTGTATTATGTTGTATTACGTGTATTATTTTGTATTATACTAGTATTACGCTGTATTACTTTGTATTACGTCTAGTATTATGTTGTATTGCGTGTATTATTTTGTATTACGTTGAGTATTATGTTGTATTACGTGTATTATTTTGTATTATGCTAGTATTACGCTAGTATTATGCTGTATTACTTGTATTATTTTGTATTACTCGTATTATTTTGTATTACTCGTATTATTCTGTATTATTCTGTATTATTCTGTATTATAGTATTATTGTACAAATTTTCTCCAGTGACTGACCCCTCGCCTATATTCGCCTAACTCATTCAGCACCCTATATGTTACTGGGAAGGACCGAAATTAGTGATTGTCAACATTCGCCGGTGAATGCCGACAAATACCAAATGTCTTGGTGAAAGACCGAACATTTGTTAATTTTATTCTACATTCGAACTTTCACCGGTATATGTCGACAAACACAACTGAGCTTCGGTAAATGTCTGATCCACAACCTAGTACGTCTTCATCTCAAGCATTGACTGAGCAACACAAGCTCATTTTTCAAAAAGAGAATCTTCTACTTCAAACAACAAAAATGTTGCAAACCTCAAAAAAGAAGTTTTCTCCGGCCCAAATTGGCGATATCGTAAGAATTCAAGTCTTCAATGTTGACCGTGGTCAACATTAATTTAATTAAAATTAGCAAGGGTATAGCTATAGCTGACAAATCGCCAATTTAGTAAAAAAAACTTAATTATTTGAAGGTATAAAAAATATGTGTCTCAGCAATTATTCTAATGTGTTTTATTTTGGAAAAATAAAGTATGTAAAGTCCGTTATATTACAATGTATTTAATTGTACGCTTTGAAATTGAGAAAATAGTGGAAGTGACAATCTCCTAACTGCAAGTCCTGGATATTACCACTGATTATTTATATAATTAATACTGCAATAAAATGAATTTTATATGCAATTTTTTTCCAAAATACGGCGCATTAGCATAAGTACACTCTTCTCTCTATTTTTTATTTTTACTTTCATTCAAATAATTGATTGTTCACCTATAGGTTCCCCTTGTAAGCCATCTTAAAGTATATACTCTAAAATATTGATTTAAAAAGTCTATCCAACTGAATAATTATAATTATCTTTTTAAATCCTATCTTTAAGTTTGAAATGAATTTCAAAAGTTTACATACCTTAACTCCGTACAATCTATTTGTTTGTGGTTCCTTTATAATTGTTTCTTCTTGTTCACCAGTTATTTTATTTAATTTGATAATTGCATCTAATCTCCAATCAGTGATATACATAAAATTGTTATAAATAACTAAACTAAATGGATGTCGTATAAGTCTTGAATTTACAGTTTTGACATCTGTACCATTTAAGGTAGAATGCTGAACATGATCTAATAGAGCATCACACCAATACAAGCGATCTTGATCAAAATCAATTGCTAAACCATTAGGCCATCCAAGTGTTACATTCTTAAATACGATCAGACCACTACCATCGCTGTATGCTCTAGAAATATTTGCAGGTCGATCCCATTCAGAAAAAAATATATAACCTTTGTTGGGATGAACAACAATAGCCCTAGGTCTCTTGAGATTTTTAAGTAACGTTCTACGATAAGTAAAATTTCGGGTAGATAACACGTTCAATGTCCCTTTGCGGCTGTCAATATAATATAAATTTTTTGCTACCCAATCAACTGCTAATCCTTCTACTCCTTCATTTTGAGATGCCAATACAATTTCTCTAGCAGATCCGTTTCTATACACACGGTAAATAACATCTTGCAATACATCAGAATAATAAATATACTGATCTTTGGCATCAAAATCTAATCCAACAAATCTTGCTCGACGTGAAACAACTGGCAATATAGCATCACTAAATCCTTCAATAACTGGATCTAGAACTCGGCCTTTAATAAATCTTTGCTGAGAATACATCAAAAATACATTAACTAAATCACAGTTACGTTCATCAAGAGTTAACATCCATCCTATGTTACATGCACATCGATACCCTAAGCCCGATTCAGTATTTGTTATTATACATAAATGCTGGCAGCCACCATTATTATTACCGCAGGGATTGTCAGTCGTCGGTTGACTCAAGCCATGAATTGTTTTTAATGCTCTAGGATCTCGCACATCTCTCATCCGAAGTATAGAATGCATGCTGTTACTACTATCGTATTTATCTACCGACATTATTGCTTGTTTAGTACCATCAGTCCAATAAACTCGATTTTCAAAGAGTGCCAACCGAGATGGACTAGGTACTGACTGTCCTCTAATCACTAGAAATCTATTTTGACCTTCATAATTCACTGTTTCTATATAATCTAATAGTGAATCACACCAGTATACCCGTTTGGCAATAACATCAACAGTTACTCCCGACGCTTTATATGCAGCTTCGGATACTATAGAGCGGGCATTTGTTCCATCCATATTCGCACGTAATACTTGAGAACCGTCGGCTATAAACATATATCCAATAAGACAATCAAGAGCTATATCAGCAGGATTTGTTAAATTTGATCCCAATACAATAGCATTCCAACGACCGGTTAATTCAAACACGTCTATTTTTTGACCTACAGAATCAACAACATAAAGTTTATCTCCAATCCAATCTACTGCTAATGCAACAGGTGACCATGTTCCTGATAATTTAATATCTACCTCATGAACCATGGTAAATCCCATATTTGAATCTGTCAATTGTTGTGAATGTATCTATAAAATGAAAATTGTAATTTAAATACTTAAATGAGCAACAAGCAAATATAATACCAATACCAATTCAGCGTACCAATAATTTTAATTATCCAAATACAGTACAGTTTCACCAATTCGAATAAATAAAATTCTCACATGTATCCGGATTATAGAGAATACCGTTTGAGTTGGTGAATGTCCGGATTAGCGCAGCTGTACTGTATTTAAAAATACTGAAGATTCGTTAAAAAAATTTAAAAAAAAACTGTCTTGGTCTTGGCTGTAAGTATTAGGTCACTCTTTAAAATCTTATTATTGTAAATATGCTATTGAAGTTCTTCTGAAAAGAATCATATCAAGGTGTTCCTTGCCTTAAATTCATGATATTATGATGATATCTTTTTTTAAACATTTTTACACTTTTTTACACTAAACTGGTTAATTACTTTAGCCCAAGCTATGAATACTAAGTACTCGTTTTGAGTTATAGTACAAATTAAATTGTAGTCAAACTCATCATTCATCAACAGTTCACTTTAAAACTGTGTTCATAAATATATTTCTGAACAAATATTTAACTTATTAGTACCTACATACGAAAATGGACGCTATGAGACTGTCATGTCTTAAATTTTTTTATTTTTGTGCTAATAAGATAAATTTATTAGGTATTTTAGTGGATAAAAATGTTAATAAGAACTAAAGATTATCGGCTTTGCAATGGCTGTTTTTCAGAAAAGTGATGATAATTTCCCGAAAAATTAGAGATTTTAAAAAGCGACCTTATATTTCAGACTATTTTAAAATAATAGTTTACCTTCCTGGTTTTAACATCCGACCAAAATAAAAGATTTTTATTGTAATGAAAATCTAATCCACTAGCACCCGTTGTGTTAGCTATTATCTTCACATCGGCACCTTGAGAATTTGTTCTAAATACATTTCGATCATGTACGAAATATATAAGCATATCGCTCGCATTTGTAGCTAAACATTTACTTTTGTCTTGAAGATTGTATCCAGGTGCACAAGAACATTTAAAACCACCATCAATATTTGTACATAACTGATCACAAAATCCCCATTCTGCACATTCATTTCGATCAATGCAAGTTCTATTATCATTAGATAGCTTTCTGCCTTCTGGACATGAACAGACTCCACCAATTAAAGACGCCTGGCATTTATATTCGCAACTTAATGATGGACAAGCTAATTTAGCTGAAAAAAATAAAAAAGCTAATTAAATTTGAATTTTCCAATTGATGGAATTTATTTGTTACCAGAAAAGAAAATTACAAAAAAAGTTGAAAAAATTATTCTTTTTATCATTTATCATATTACCTATATATTATTATTTTTTATATTATATTATACACATTTTATATACATTATCAATTTATCATTTCTTTGCTGATTGTAATCTTGATTTTTAAATCAGTACAAAACCAAGCACTGCGCAAAACTTTAATATTATTTTTGTACAAACAACGTAGAAATCAAAATCAAAGTTATCAAGAAAACCATGAACAAAAAAGAGGTTTTAATTTTTTTTTGTAAAATTAATCGTTCATGTAACTAACTACAAGATTACATGTTATTACCAATAAAAAATGCTCTCGATTCAGCGCAGCTAATAAGAAAAGCTTGGGACATTAGTAAGGGACCATAGTCACAACAAAGTCCTAAATTAATAAAGTGCACAACTTCGGAATTCCCGAAAATAATGCACTTAAGGTTTTAAACAGCTTTTATATTATTAATTTTTCCTTATAAGCGAAAGTCCATCACTGGTTAAAAGTAAATGCGTACTGTTTCTTGCTGTTACTTGAAATTAAAAAATAAAAACTTAAAAACTCGAACTAACGCAAATCGAAAAATTCATCATTATAATTCTATAGATAAGTAGACTGACAGGAAAGTTTTGTCGTGGGCCACTGTTTTTTTATTTTGTAAATATTTTCCACCACGTTAATACATTCAACGTACGCATAAATCAGTCATCAAAAATTTGCCTCCCACTTTTCTAAAGGCATGGCTGCACATGTTTCGGCTTACGCTGCAATTAACTTCTCTTTAGAAAAACGGCATCCTTTCAACTGCTTTTTTTCTCAAAAGAAAACAGACCAAAATCACAAGGAGCAAGATCACAAAGATGTAGGATAGTTGTTTTAATAGCCTTTATAGCCAACACAGGCATAAAGGGAAACAAACAAGATAACTTCCTTGCGAAGAAAGCTGGAAGAAAACACTTAGTAGGACCAGAACCAACTTGCGGGTTAGTTTATCTGACCACAAAGGGGACTATCAAGGAACTACTAAGAAGCAAATATCTTGAATACTGAGAGGGCCTCAACAGACTGAGGCAATCGCGGATGTTCATAAAAGGCCACTCTAGTAAACAAAAGAAAAATAAAGTTCTTCAGCTGAGTAGAGCACAGCGAACAGCGAGAAAGATAGTAGGACTGTTTACCAGACACTGCAGACAGGCACCTCAACATAATGAGAGTCGTAGAAGATCTTGCATGTACCTACAAGTTATTTGTCATGGTGCAAGTTTAAGTCATAAGTTTCTTTAAATTGTGAGGTATCAACAGAGTACCTACAGATCTTTTTTAAACGAAGGTTTTTGCATAGAATCTCATCTACCTATAGCTGGTGCATTAATCTTCAATATATTTTCTATCTGCCGCTAAGTAATATTATGATATTATTAAACAAGCCATTGACAACAACGACCACTTTCAAAGTTTTATTACCAGCCATGTGTATAGTCTTCATGAATGGACATTTCTCTGAAAATAGTCGAAAATTCTCTTTGTGGCTTGGCATGCTGTTAATTTTTGTTTAAAATTGTCAGTAATCGTCAGACGGTAATGGCGCCTCGATAAGTTTAATATTTACTTCGAAACATAGACTACACATATCGATGTGCAACTTTGCATGCACCTATAAAAAAATTTATTTTTCTAAAAGAAAAATATAATATGGTCAACATTTATTATATTTTCACAGTGTACGATAAAACTTTCCCAACATCCTACGTATATACTCGTACTTATCGGAATCCGATATATTATTTTTGATAAAATCAACGAAGTTTTTCGTGACACGTTTTGTGTAAAGCATTATTAAAATCAAAAAGATAAAAAGTTCGGCAAATAAAATCGGTTGTTATGTAGCCTCCATACTTATTGTTTATGTGATTTATTTATTATTTAGTGATTCGTGTTTTCAATGTAAAATTTTGGTTATAGACACTTGAGAAAGAAGCGGGTTATCCCTTCGAAACTTTGTCGTGGATTAATAAATTTATTTTTAATTTATTTAATTTATTCTTTAGTGTAGCAATTATTTGCCGAACTTTTTATCTTTTTGATATTATTTTTGAGACTGAGGTTAACTGAACATGTATCATAAGTCATAACTGAACATAAACTAAGAAAAAGTTTCTACAAATGATTACATATTTCTTTAAAAAAATGGTCAAAATATAATCACATGAAAATAACGAGTATGTATCTATCATTTTAATACTCAATTTACTTACAACAAGCAGTCTCCTCATCGGCGCCATCTTCACAATCTCGTTTGCCATCACAAAGGTGAGATTTAGCGATACATTTTGCCGTTCCACCAGGTCCACCTTTTGGACACAAAAATTTATTATCTGGACAAGCAATTGCAGTACAATTAACTTCATCTGACCCATCAGTACAATCTTGATATCCATCGCAATGAAATCCCATTGGTATACACAACTGATTATCGCATCGAAACTGACCACCATGGCATAATGGAAAATCTGCAAAAAGAATATTTGTTTATTACATATACATCTACCACAAGGTAAATTAAAAGTATGTAATGCATTCATAATAGATCTCTTTCAGTTCCTTGATATTCCAATGAAAAGTAGGGAGACTGAGGATGATTTGAATATGGAAATTCATTGGACAGTTTTATAATTTCCGCCACAATTGCGTCGTGATGCCACTGTAATTATTTTAGTGCCTAGATGTGTAGGGATTAGAAAACCAGCTACCATTCAGTATTGTGTCTAATATATCAAAATAACAAGAATTCAAATTTTTTAAGTTTTTGATGGCAGCTTATATTTACATATTGAACTAATTTAGATACTTTATTATGAATTTAACTGATTTTTAATATTTAAATAACTCGATATAATAAAGTTTTAATATTATTGCATTAATTACCGTGTGATTTATTTAGAACATGCGGAGAATACAGTATCTACTTCTAATATCAAAAAAATAATTTAAACTTATGAACATGATTTATTATGACTATGAGCATTCTTATTTAATTATTTATTATTGAACATTGAAGTGGCCGTATTGGAGAAATTCCACCTTTACTACACGGAAAAAAAGGTTTTCTTAAATGAAGAATAAATATTTTCTTGAAATTATTTATTTCGTTTAAAAATATGTTTTCTTAACACGATAAAATATGCTGGTAATAAAAATGTCTGATTTCTTCAAGAAAGAATATAATTTACTAGAAATATAATTTTGATCCAAGAATGTTTAGCTTGAACAAAGAAAACTATTATTCTAATGATATAAATGTTAACGTATTCTTAAAAGGAGTAACTTATTGTTGTAAAATCATTTTGTAGTTCTCAGCAAAGAAGAAAAACTTAGATGAACCATGCGCATGTTATTATATTCATGCAGGTTAGATGTACCCGATCCAATTATCCCATTCCAGCTTGTTGCGTATTTGCATAAGTACATATTATATGTATCGTATTGTCATTGTACAACTTTTTAATTTATTGAAAAATTGGGTAATCTTTCTGCTTGTGACTATAAGTTTAGTTATAAATGGTTTAGTGTCATACTATTATGGATAAATTTGTAAGTGATAAACTGTTAAAATGGGATTTGGAAAATTTACAGAAGGCTTTTGAAAGTAAGTAAACGTTACGTTAATTTATTTTTTGTTACTGTTTAATATTCAAAATGATTTTAATATTATTTGGGTATATTTTATTTCTATTATTTATAGACCGTGTGAACATCTTTATGAACCTCCTCTTTGTGAACCCCCCGTGCGACAAGATGACGCAGTTCGAACATAAGATCTTGCAATTGTGCATTTTTAACAGTGCATCATGTAAAGTAATAACACGATTGTAATGTTTTATAAATTAATGTTTCAATTAACGTAGTAGTCACAGAAAATTATTTATTTAATTTTATTTGTTTATTATTTTGATTGAATTAATACTGGTAATTAATGTACGAATATTAACTAAGTTTGGTTTGTTTAAGAAAGTCAAATTGATGGGATTGTTTATAATCAATTGGAGGAAAAGGATATTAAGGAATTGATTCCAATTTAAGGTGTACGAAAAAAATTTTCAGCAAGATCCAAAGTTTATCTCCAACTTCAAGTAAGTAGAACTACTAAATTTTTCAAAGCAATTCTTGAATCTTTGAGTGTGTGAGTAAGGTTTTGGATTTAGGACAACTCGCCGCGGACCAATTGCCGCCGTCAACTAAAAATAGTTTAAATTTTATGATTAACTTTTTGAACGCTTAAATTTGGTGAAGTTCTCGTATAAAAACCATGGATGCAATAATTTGCATGTTTCAGATCCGATTTTATGTTTTGTATCGAGCGTTCAAAGAATTAATAGTTGAGTAACTGGTCGGAAAATCATCGTTAAGTTGTCGTTAAATGGTTAACGATTACTATAAAGATCTTGTGACCCTTGTACTATGTTAAGAAAGTTGGTAACAACCCATTGATCTTATCATCATATCATCAATGATCATAAAGATCTTGTGACCCTTGTACTATGTTAAGAAAGTTGGTAACGACCCATTGATTGGTTAAACAACCAGCATCGGTACTAACATTGGTTTGTTTTACCAACCAATGAGTTGTTACCAAATTTGTTAACAAATCAGTACAAGTGTCATGCAGCCATAAAATGCAATTTATTTATTAAATGTCTTTGTTAATAAGTGATTTTTCAACCAGTTACTCAATTATTAATTCTTTGAACTCTCGATACAAAACATAAAATCTGATCTGAAACATGCAAATTTTTGCAAAAAAAAAAACATGGAGTAAATCGATTTAATCGTCAAAAAGTAGAAAATATCCGGGGACTTGACCAAATTTAAGCGTTCAAAAATTTAATCATAAAATTCAAATTCTTTTCAGTTGACGGTGGCGAGTTGGACCGCGGCAAGTTGGCTGCGGCGAGTTGTCCCAGCCCCGGTTTTTGCCTACTTATTTTAAAAATAATAATTAGCATTTATAGAAATATTTGCAACGATTATAAATTAATTTATTACTTAAAAAACTTACTAACTTTCAGTTACTTGGCTGACGTTCAACTGAACTACTCCGTGTGTTGCAACTACTCTTGGACCCGGTTTCATAAAAGTTTAAAAAAAGCGCTAAATTTAACTAACTTTAACTATAAGAAGCCAATAGAAATTCACCGTTATTTTTAACGGCCAGTTAAAGCTTTTATGAAATCGGTGGTAAGTGTATACAGAGTATTGCTAATATAAACAGACAAAAGTTAACGCCATAGGTAGCGAGAAAGCTCCCCTCTCCCATGAAAAAAGTTCATGACAGAAGTTCACTTTTTTAACGCTCGAGATGCTACCTTAAGCTTTTTCGAAGCTCTACGTTGGAGGCTCTAGCGTTAAAAAATTGAACTTCTATCATGAAATTTTTTAACTTTAGAGGACGCTATAACGTCAGCTTTTCTGCTCCCTTATGTTTACATCCTTTAATAACTATAATTATTATTTCTTTTAGGATAGCCAAGCGGATTCATTATCAACCGATCCATACTCCACCTCATCAGAATCTTTAACTGTAATTCCAGAAATTTTATAAGTATTCTGTTTTCATTAAATAATGTTATATTAGTTATAGTAGGTACTTGTAAGTCTGTTTGTATACAAACCTTGTACTATAATAGTACTAGTATAGTTACATTATATATTATAATTATAATAATAAAACATGTTAAAATATTTGTTTGATTTATTTGCAGCTATTTAAAAAAGAATTTTTTAATTCAAATGGTATCTATTTGAACCAAATAAATTTTTTGTTACTTCATTGAAGAAAACCATATTTTAATTCAACAATAAACTTACGTGGTTTAAAAAAATTATTTTTCTTAAATCAAGAAAATATTCATTTGCGGCTATTAAAAACAGAACCTCTTGATTTAAAAATGGTAGCTATGTGAATCAAGTAAATTTTTTATTACTTCATTTAAGAAAGCCATGTTTAATTTAACTATATTCTTACATGATTTAAGAAAACTAAATTAAGAATATTTTTTTCTTAAATAAAGAAAATATTTTCGTGCGGCTATTCAAGTAAGAGATTTTCTTGATTTAAATAGTTTTTATTTTAACCAAGTAATTTTTTTTTTCCGTGTAGTAATTATTATTGCTTATTTATTTATTTTTAATCCTACTTTATTTTACAAAAAATTACATCAGTAATTCGATACTTACTGCATCCTTTTTCATCCGAACCATCTCCACAATCATTTTTATGATCACACTTCTGGGTAGTTTCAATACATCTTTGATTATTGGAACAACGAAACTGATCTAGTTTACAAGCAATTCCTCCCATACATCCTAATTCATCCTTTTCTGAACGACAATCTATATATCCATCACATTTTTTTTCTTTAGGAATACATGTTTCTACAGCTCTTCCTGTATTTCCTTCCACCCCACAGTGAAAATCATCTGGTTGGCACTTTCTATATACTGAAAAAATATTGATAAATAGTTAATTCTTTAATAGTTCATTAAAATTTATAAGTTGTTTTTGTAATTTGGCTATTAATTTTTATTTGTTGAATTATTGAACAATACTTATTTATGCATGAAGGCACAAAAGTTCAGTTTTTATCATGAATGTGAATATTATTTGGCAAGACGCTAATTAATCGTGAAATTGGTACAAATTAAAATATTTAATGAGTTAGAACACGTAAGTGGCACATATCAAGTTGTCACGTTTAATCTGAATTTTACAGTTTTGATGATTAGAAATTTTCCTGACTATTGCACTTCTAGTTACCGAAGTTCCACTGTACATCGTGAGCGTGAGCTGGGAGTTTTAAATTTCTGAAGCACACACGGGATTGGTTAAATTGCCATTGAATACGTCAGAATACACGGCCATAAAAAAAGATGGATTTTAGAATTTTTTTTCTTATAACCAGTTAGTTTCATTTGTTTTATAATAAATTATTTTATTTAAAATTATGAAACGTTATGAAAACGAAATCATGTTCCTCATCGTTGCAGTGCTAACTGTATCTCAGAAATAGCTCGACCGATTTGTTTATTTTTTAGTCACAGAGTGACTTCCTGTAGTCCTGTAGTGGATCTTCCTGTAACCAACAATCAGGTTTTGGTGTATCTCAAAACTTTTATAATTGCAAAAAATAGTAACACTATCAATTTTAAATTGTGCTATTTCCTTAATCTACTTTTTGGAACAAAAATCTCGAATGAAGTTTCATTTTTTTCAAGGATAGGTAACTACCGAAGCATATAGTGTCAAAAAATTAAGTAAATCGGTCTAGCTATTTATAAAATACAGTTAGCGCCGGAACCATTATATCAACTGGACATGATTGACGTTGATAGCAATGAACAGGGTTTCGTTTACACAAATTTTATTAAGAAAATGTTTAATGTATAACGTACTTTTAAATAAAATAACTGTAGAAAAATTAAATTACCTATTTTCGGAAAAAAATTCTTCAAGTTTATCTTTTCTTATGACCTCATATTCCAACGTACCCTTATGGGTTGTTCAAATTGATCTATTTGCAAGTATTAGGTATAATAATATAAGATATATTTGTAAAAATAATTTCTTATAATTAATATGTATATCTGGTACCTACTAATAATGACGGAGGTAAGTTTTTTAATAATTTTTAAATTTTATCTCCTGTTTATGAAACCCGATGTTTCGAAAATTGGAGCTGTACATGAAATGAAACACTAAAGAAAATAAATTGACTAATTCATTGTTTACATTTTATCATCTTTTGCTGAGGTGATGCAGCTAGAAGCTTAAAACTTTTAGGGTGATTTCACTTAAGTTTCACTTAATTAACAAAAAATAATCAAACTGATAATTACTATAGAGTTGGCTCGGGCTAGGAAGAACCAGAAGAAAAAATACCGACGCAGTCTTTGTGGAGGGATAACGTGCCGGTACCGATAGGTAAAAAGACTGAACAAATTTTCTTATCTGCACATTATCGCGTACTGGTTTTTCTTAGCCCGAGCCAACTCGCTATTAGTAATGGAATTATCTTTATTGAACAATTCTGTAAACTTCTCCCCCAGTTAGTGATGTATTTCTAAACAAGCGCACATGGCGCGCTATGGGGGCCTCATAAATCAAGAAAGCCTCAAAATTAAATTGCGTTTGGGGTCTCTTAAGTGCTAAATCGACTATTGCCACTAGTTTAGGAGTTCTTTCACAAACTGTCGTGGAATCCATTTTTGATATACAAAATTTGTTAAAACACCTTGTGTTTTATTTTCTATAACTGAACCCTTTATTAAAAGACAAAAGTTTCAAACCATTTGGACCTGTGTGGTCCGATACTAACGGGACGATTTTCATATCGTACGATACAAAGTGTCGACCTAAGGCGAGGTTGATAAGGTGATAATTATAATCATTCATAACAGCAAAACAGACAGTAGGTGAGACAAAATAATAATAAAAAAATACAATGTCAAATTAGACAGGTTCTACTGCAATATTACATGGTATAAATCTCTACACTGTCAGCTTAGTCATGAACACTTAGGTTTGAATCAACTAGCTTTAATTTAGTTTTTATGCTAATTTCATCAGATTATATTCCGTTTTTGTTTTGTTTTTAGAGTGTATTTACTCGAGAAAGAACAATCAGCAAAAGTCTTTTAAAAATTGAAAAACTAGGGTTAAGCAAATTTTATATGGTGTGTCACTTTCGCTTTTTTTTGAGTTTTTTTGGAGTAAAATCATTTTCAATTTGGAATTACAGTTAGATAAGTTTAAGCCTATTTACTCATCGATAATTATTCTAAAAGTTTTTCCTAGAATCAACACAGAAACGAATTTGAGCTTTTGCGCACTTGGTGGGAATTACAACTGAGTACGCAAAATGAAAATCAATAATCAAAAGACACATCCTTGTCCTAAATAAAATTGATAAATAGCACACTATTTCGCTGTCGGGCGACCATCCTGTATTAGTAGTAATGTTCGTTGCATAGATTTCAATTACTACTATATTTATTATCTGAATGTACATAATATGTACATACTTTCAATAAATGGAATTACCAAATAAATAGAATGCTAATACCCGTATTATATACATAGATAATGCATAATAGTATACATGATTTTAATGAGATTTTCAAGTTTAAGTTAGTGTCAAAGAACTATGTAGGTAGATCTTTGTGTGATGTACAGATTTAAAGACAAATTAATTTTTTTTTAACTCGCAAAATTTTATCGCCATGCAATATAACAAAAATTTATGGCTGAGAATAGGTCTTAAACAATAATCTACAGATAGATATTAAATATTTAGTGTTGATTGTGTTGTTGTTGTGTTGATTCTAGTTAGTCAACTAACACGTTTTTAGGTCGATTTCTTGTAATTTATAGCAGTTTACAAGAATGGGACATTTTCATGGATCAACGATAGATACTTATTGACAGAAAAATATCAAAAATAATAATGGGTTAAGAATTGTATCCCAAATCACAATAAATTTTATATGCATTTGAATCCTTAAATACGTAATATATCAACACATTATTTAACTGAAAAATATCTGCAAAACAAAAATTTTTGAAAACGTGTTTAACAAGTAAAAACATTAAGAAGTGACAGGATTGGGGTGAAGCTGAAAACCGGAAGTAGGGCCCGATTTAAAAGTCTAAGTGCGTGTGGGTTTATTATTCTCTCCACAATAAATCCAGACGTATTTACATCCTACCACTATGTCCTAAAACCTTGCTTTTGCAAGTATAATTAAGTTTAATTAATTAATGTCAGGCATGGAGTCTTGGACACTCACGGAAGAAACCCAACGACGATTGACTTCATTCAAGATGTGGTGTTATAAGCGCATGCTCAGAATTGATATAAGGATATAAGAAACGCATGATCAAAGAATAGGACAAGATAAAGAAGTTCTCAAAACTGTTAAAAAAAAAAGAAATTTGAATTACTTCTGGCACATAATGAGAAACAAAATAAATACAAAATAAAATAAAATAAATAAAATAGGTGATAATACATCAGGATATGGTTAAAGAAAAAAGAAGACTAGAAAGAAGAAGAAACTCATGGCTGAAAAACTTGAGACAATGAGCTGACAATGAGCGGATATCTTCAAGGCAGCTGTCAATAAAGTTATGTGAGCCAGGTTAATATCTAACGTCTAAAGAAGATACGTCACTAAGAAGACGGAAAAGAATGAGTCAAAAGTAAAAGGATAAAAACTTTTTAAAAGTAAAAAATGACTTAAGTAGGTACATACCTATCGTAGATGGTATTTAATAATATTAGAATACATTTTAAATCTCTACTGCATTATACCGTTGATTGAAAAATAACAAGATACGCAGCCTTATGAACAAAAACGTGCCATAGAAATGTGTCGACATGTAGATGGCGTTAGTTTTGCTTCTTTTGAAATACCCTACAGGGCGCCCACAAAATGGCTATATTTGACAAGTTGTTTAAATAATATTTCAAATAATGAATAATAAACTTTGCTTTTCTTCCAAGTTTGAAAATGCGATTAAAACGTCAAATAAATATAGGTTAGAATTTACAAACAACTTTTCAAATATACCCTTTTTGTGGGCGCCCTGTAGGGTATTTTAGAAGAAGCAAAACTAACGCCATTTACATGTCGACACATTTCTATGACACGTTTTTGTTCATAAGGCTGCGTATCTTGTTATTTTTCAATCAACGATTATACCACATACCTATACTGCTTATGTGACTGACCTGGTCACATTTATATGGAAAGAGAAAAAGAAACTGCCATATTATCAAGTATTTATTTCCATGCACATGCAGGTAATAAAAAACTGTTGTACACAGTTTCTTGTGGTACGTAACGTAACATATAAAATGTACACAATTTCTAATAAATGTGTAGATTCCACGGAAGTTGGTAAGAGTGCGTTGAATAATTAAAAAAACAGTGTTATCCCTACAATTACCAGTAAATGTACACATGTAAGCATGTACCTTGGTAAAAGTGAGTAGAAGATTGCAGTGCTATTGTAAACCAAGGTAGGGGAATGACGGGCAAAATGGGGTACCTAAGGCTTAAAATGGCTACAAATAAAAACCTGATGACTTATAATGTTGAACATGAAAACTCAGACTTATTGTAGTATCATCATCATCATCATCATCCGCACGTTCAAGACCAGCGGTCCGTTACGTCACTCAAATTGATCCCGCCATCTCATTCTGGGGCGGCCCACGGATCTTCTCCCTCTAGGCTTGTACTGGAACAGTTTCTTTGGTATTCGGGTGTAACTCATTCTATCCAGGTGTTCTCTCCATGCTGTTCTGTATGCTTTAATTTTTTCGTTTAAACTATACCTATATGTTTAGCTGGTTCCTTATTTCTGTATTTCTTTTTCTATCAGTTCTTTGGTAACCCGCTACCGATCGTAGGAATCTCATTTCGGCGCTTTGCAGTCGTCGCTCATTTTCTTTTGTGATTGTCCAAGTTTCGCTGCCGTATGTAATGCTCGGTATAGAGATGGTTTTATAAAATTTTATTGCCGTGCTCTGATTGGTTCTATTTTTGAAAGTTCTCCTTATCGTACCGTTTATGTAATTAAATTTTTCTATTTTGTTGTTTATATCAGTTTCTTCATATATAGATAATAAGCATCCGAGAAAATTAAAGGATTTTATTTGTTCTATTGGCTGATCATATAGTATTATTTTTGATCTTACTTGTTCTTTTCCTTTAAAAGCCATTACTTTTGTTTTGTTTATAGATATGAACATGTTATAGTTTTCCGCGACCTGGCTTAACTTGAATAATGCGTACTGTAGGGAGTTTTCACTGTCGGCTACTATAGCTTGGTCGTCTGCAAAAAGGATTGTTAATACAAAAGCTTCGTTGTTTAAGTTTGTTGTGTAGTGAGGTATCAGGTCCTTCCATCTTCGTATAGCGTCGTCAATATATATGTTAAATAGTGTCGGTGATATATTACACCCTTGTCTTAACCCTGTATTTATTGATTTTTTTGTCTCTTCTTTTCCCGCTATACATATTTGAGTTCCTTGGTACATTTCTTTTATTACCTCTATTATGTGTTGTGGTATTCCTCTTTTTTCTAATATTTTCCACATTTTGCAGCGTACTATTCTATCGAAAGCTTTTATAAAATCTACATAGGCGATATGAGTCTCGCGATTAAACTCCCGATGTTTTTCTATTATTTGCTTTAAGCTGAAGATGTTATCCGTACACGATCTGCCTTTTCTAAACCCAGTCTGCTCCTCCAAAATCATTCCTTCGGTGATGGTTCTAAGTCTTTTGTTTATGATTCTTGAGTATATCTTATATGATGTATTTAGTAGGCTAATTCCCCGATAGTCTTCGCACACTGTTCTATTTCCTTTCTTAAAGATTGGTACAATTTTTGCTATTTTCCACTCGTCAGGTGTCTTTGTTTGTTTCCAACATAGGTTTATAAATGTCAAGAACCTTGCTATAAAATTTTTTGAGCTATATTTGAGCAATTCGCTGTTAATTCCGTCAGTTCCGTTGCTTTACGGTTTTTGACTTCGTTTAGAGCTTCATTGAGTTCTATAAGATCTATGTTGTCTACCGTTCTACCTTCTCTTACAATTTTTATTGGTTCCTCTTCTTCGTTATACCATTGTAGTATTTTGTAGTATTAACTCTTTATTTATGCGATTTTGATTAATAAAAAAACACACATGGCTTACAAAATAACTTACATCTGCAAATATGCACTCTACCCCGTTTTGCCCGCCGAGGAGGGCAAAATGGGGTACAGTCGAGTTTAGGCCTTAGAATTATTCTAACACTGCTTACAAAAAACGTTGCTTCGTGGTAGTCATCTTTTACATCTAAACTCCAATTGTGTGCCCATTTACGACTATTTGAACAAGAGATTCCACAATATAAACAATCAGTTCAGCTCACATCACTGTCTGTTTCAGATTTTACTTTTTTATTCTTGCATTTGATTTTTTTGTTTGTTTTAGTTCACTTTGAACATTTATTATCTAAAAACATGATCAAATACCCAATATGATCAAATATCAATACCAATAACAGTACCCGTTATACCCTACTCCATTTTGCCCTATAGCAGCATTCTTAAGTAAGTTCTGATTTTTTATTAAACAATTATTGTTTTTGCAACAAAATTTATGAAAGACATGTATTATGTATTTTGTATTATGTATTATGTATGTAGTATAATATACTACTTGCGGGGGCAACAATAATACGGTAGAATAAAATAATTTACTAATAATTGCATTGAGTTAAATGTCGAGTTAAATCTATATTAATATTGTAAATTTGTCACATAAAAACTAAAATTCATTTTTTTTTACAATTTAACAAAGACTGCAGGTCCAGTCGATAATGTACTTGCCTGTGGCACAGTAATGAATATTTTTTTACATCGGCGCATAAATGGCATTACACAGGTGCTAGAAAACACGGGTACCCCGTTTTAGGCTCCTACCCCGTTTTGCCCGTCATTCCCCTATATAGATTACAAGGTATGATCTACACTTGAACAAAAACTCGTCTTATTCTGCGCATTGAAAAAATGGCCGCCAGATGATACTTGCTTTGAAGTTTCTTATTGTTTATTTTAGAATTTTTGTTATTTTAAGTAAATTATAAAATGTAAAAATGTATAATTTATTAATTAAAATCAAAAATCTATTTGAATTTTTATAATATTATTTGAATTCGTAATTGACGTTTCCAAGGCAAGTCGCATTTGACCGCCATATTGAATTATTAAACGTCACAACATGCGCAATATCATACCTTGTAATCTATATACCTTGATTGTAAACATAGCCAACCTCTAAATAACCTGTCACCATCATCAAACAAAAAGTGAAGAGAAGAAAAGAGAAAATGGCAAAGAAAAATACCGACGCAGTACATGTGAGGAGCAGACTTTCTTTATGCAGTTTGTCCAATGTAGAAAATACAAAGTGCAGTTTTGCAAAATCGTCAATCGAATATTTGCCTCATTTATGGATACTTCACGGTGTAATTTATACTGTAGTTTTGCAAAAATTACTTTTTTGATAATTTATCATATAAACCTATGGTAGTTTTACTGGTCTCCTAAAAATTTTAGAAAATGAACATACTGCATATAGAATGTCTGCTCCTCATGTGAAGAGAGAACGTGCCGGTGACTTTAGACGCTTTCTGGTGACAGTGATTTTATGTGCAATGAGAAGTGAGGAAGAACGTGCGAGTCACGGTGCGAGTGCTGTTATGTAAATGACGCGGACAAAACTGCGCATTACGTCATCACTGTCACCTTTCCCTGTCAAATGTTAAAACAAAAAAAATCAGTTAATACGCAATTCGTGCTGTAATAAATATTAAATTAATTATTATGCTATTTTTGGTTTTCAATTAAGTTTTATCAAATTACAGTTGCAAATTATTATATTATGAGCTTTCAGCTAATAAATGTTAATTTTAATTAATATGCATCATTAGGTCTAATAGGGTTTTGGCCTCGACCTTTATTTAATTTGTTAACAAATAACATTGTTAATAAATTAAATTAACTTGCAAATAATTGTACTAGCAAAACGAGTGCGAGACTTATTATAAGACAAGCATTTTAGTTTTACGGTTTTTAGTTCATTTCGCTCAAATATTCTAAATAATCATAAAATTTAATACAATTTGCCTTAACTCACCTCACCCTCAACTTCCATAATTTCAATAGAAAATTTTTAAACTTGTGATCTCTATTATGGTACTGCACCAAACAAAGTTACACGGAAAAAAAGGTTTTCTTAAATGAAGAATAAATATTTTCTTGAAATTATTTATTTCGTTTAAAAATATGTTTTCTTAACACGATAAAATATGCTGGTAATAAAAATGTCTGATTTCTTCAAGAAAGAATATAATTTACTAGAAATATAATTTTGATCCAAGAATGTTTAGCTTGAACAAAGAAAACTATTTTTCTAATGATATAAATGTTAACGTATTCTTAAAAGGAGTAACTTATTGTTGTAAAATCATTTTGTAGTTCTCAGCAAAGAAGAAAAACTTAGATGAACCATGCGCATGTTATTATATTCATGCAGGTTAGATGTACCCGATCCAATTATCCCATTCCAGCTTGTTGCGTATTTGCATAAGTACATATTATATGTATCGTATTGTCATTGTACAACTTTTTAATTTATTGAAAAATTGGGTAATCTTTCTGCTTGTGACTATAAGTTTAGTTATAAATGGTTTAGTGTCATACTATTATGGATAAATTTGTAAGTGATAAACTGTTAAAATGGGATTTGGAAAATTTACAGAAGGTTTTTGAAAGTAAGTAAACGTTACGTTAATTTATTTTTTGTTACTGTTTAATATTCAAAATGATTTTAATATTATTTGGGTATATTTTATTTCTATTATTTATAGACCGTGTGAACATCTTTATGAACCTCCTCTTTGTGAACCCCCCGTGCGACAAGATGACGCAGTTCGAACATAAGATCTTGCAATTGTGCATTTTTAACAGTGCATCATGTAAAGTAATAACACGATTGTAATGTTTTATAAATTAATGTTTCAATTAACGTAGTAGTCACAGAAAATTATTTATTTATTATTTTGATTGAATTAATACTGGTAATTAATGTACGAATATTAACTAAGTTTGGTTTGTTTAAGAAAGTCAAATTGATGGGATTGTTTATAATCAATTGGAGGAAAAGGATATTAAGGAATTGATTCCAATTTAAGGTGTACGAAAAAAATTTTCAGCAAGATCCAAAGTTTATCTCCAACTTCAAGTAAGTAGAACTACTAAATTTTTCAAAGCAATTCTTGAATCTTTGAGTGTGTGAGTAAGGTTTTGGGTTTAGGACAACTCGCCGCGGACCAATTGCCGCCGGTCAACTTGCCCCGGACTAACTCGTCGCTAACCCAACTCGCCGCCGTCAACTAAAAATAGTTTAAATTTTATGATTAACTTTTTGAACGCTTAAATTTGGTGAAGTTCTCGTATAAAAACCATGGATGCAATAATTTGCATGTTTCAGATCCGATTTTATGTTTTGTATCGAGCGTTCAAAGAATTAATAGTTGAGTAACTGGTTGGAAAATCATCGTTAAGTGGTTGTTAAATGGTTAACGATTACTATAAAGATCTTGTGACCCTTGTACTATGTTAAGAAAGTTGGTAACAACCCATTGATCTTATCATCATATCATCAATGATCATAAAGATCTTGTGACCCTTGTACTATGTTAAGAAAGTTGGTAACGACCCATTGATTGGTTAAACAACCAGCATCGGTACTAACATTGGTTTGTTTTACCAACCAATGAGTTGTTACCAAATTTGTTAACAAATCAGTACAAGTGTCATGCAGCCATAAAATGCAATTTATTTATTAAATGTCTTTGTTAATAAGTGATTTTCCAACCAGTTACTCAATTATTAATTCTTTGAACTCTCGATACAAAACATAAAATCTGATCTGAAACATGCAAATTTTTGCAAAAAAAAAAACATGGACTAAATCGATTTAATCGTCAAAAAGTAGAAAATATCCGGGGACTTGACCAAATTTAAGCGTTCAAAAATTTAATCATAAAATTCAAATTCTTTTCAGTTGACGGTGGCGAGTTGGACCGCGGCAAGTTGGCTGTGGCGAGTTGTCTCAGCCCCGGTTTTTGCCTACTTATTTTAAAAATAATAATTAGCATTTATAGAAATATTTGCAACGATTATAAATTAATTTATTACTTAAAAAACTTACTAACTTTCAGTTACTTGGCTGACGTTCAACTGAACTACTCCGTGTGTTGCAACTACTCTTGGACCCGGTTTCATAAAAGTTTTAAAAAAAGCGCTAAATTTAACTAACTTTAACTATAAGAAGCCAATAGAAATTCACCGTTATTTTTAACGGCCAGTTAAAGCTTTTATGAAATCGGTGGTAAGTGTATACAGAGTATTGCTAATATAAACAGACAAAAGTTAACGCCATAGGTAGCGAGAAAGCTCCCCTCTCCCATGAAAAAAGTTCATGACAGAAGTTCACTTTTTTAACGCTCGAGATGCTACCTTAAGCTTTTTCGAAGCTCTACGTTGGAGGCTCTAGCGTTAAAAAATTGAACTTCTATCATGAAATTTTTTAACTTTAGAGGACGCTATAACGTCAGCTTTTCTGCTCCCTTATGTTTACATCCTTTAATAACTATAATTATTATTTCTTTTAGGATAGCCAAGCGGATTCATTATCAACCGATCCATACTCCACCTCATCAGAATCTTTAACTGTAATTCCAGAAATTTTATAAGTATTCTGTTTTCATTAAATAATGTTATATTAGTTATAGTAGGTACTTGTAAGTCTGTTTGTATACAAACCTTGTACTATAATAGTACTAGTATAGTTACATTATATATTATAATTATAATAATAAAACATGTTAAAATATTTGTTTGATTTATTTGCAGCTATTTAAAAAAGAATTTTTTAATTCAAATGGTATCTATTTGAACCAAATAAATTTTTTGTTACTTCATTGAAGAAAACCATATTTTAATTCAACAATAAACTTACGTGGTTTAAAAAAATTATTTTTCTTAAATCAAGAAAATATTCATTTGCGGCTATTAAAAACAGAACCTCTTGATTTAAAAATGGTAGATATGTGAATCAAGTAAATTTTTTATTACTTCATTTAAGAAAGCCATGTTTAATTTAACTATATTCTTACATGATTTAAGAAAACTAAATTAAGAATATTTTTTTCTTAAATAAAGAAAATATTTTCGTGCGGCTATTCAAGTAAGAGATTTTCTTGATTTAAATAGTTTTTATTTCAACCAAGTAATTTTTTTTTTCCGTGTATGCAAGGCAATTATTTCCAATTATTTTCAATTATTTTGAGTTAATTTACTCGATTAGCTTTATTTTATTAACACGCAGTGGAGGTTGCACTATATTTATAAATAAATGAATTAATTTACAGTGAGTGTTTTTTTTTGCTTCAATATTAGGTTCTAAATATTTATACTATTTTATAGAAGTTAAAAAACAAAAAATAGATCACATTTTTATAGTGCTTTTGTCCATAAATGTATTTGAGATAATTTTGAAGATTTTGAAGATAATCTTAAAATTTTTCAGACCAACACAAAGAAGTAACTCAATAGAAATTATTCATATAAGAGTTATGTTTTTTGAGAAAAACACACTGCCAATGCTTCTCCGTTAAAATTACTACAAAATTACGTATGCACCTCTATTATACATACTTTTTAAGGTGGTGTTCCATCAAGAAATCAAATTTACGAGTGCATCAAACACGTTAAAATTCTGATTAGCAATTGGCGCTGACAAATGTGGAAAATCGAGAAAAGCGAGATAAACATGCAGAAAATCGTCTTGAAAAATCACTGGTTGATATAGTTAAGAGATTGTTAGTTTACAGCCTTTGTTCAGAAACTAAATATCGACTAAAAAATTAATCTCTGAAGATTATGCTAAATGAAGTTCTGGTGAACGAAATATTTTTGCAGTGGATTATACAAGGTGGCGAGACATGGTGACCACAATGAACCAATAATCTTTGTAATAGTTAAACTTCCGTACCATCAGAATGAAGAAAGCCTATTAAAATCTGAAAAAATGTTAGGATCGCTGACATACTTGAAAATGCAAAGAAATTTAAGATAACCCTTGAAAAATTTAAAATTTTTAATATTTGCTAGTAAATTGGGAAACAAAATCCTGATTAATTAGAATAAACCCAATAACAATAATTTACCAAATTAAAATAGTCTCCGCATAACTTAATGTGAATAATAGCATAATAACTATGCAAAATTATAAATGTTATGAAATATAGTATAAAATTACCTATTACCTAATGTAATAATTTTTAGTAGTAATTGTAATAATTGTACTTCAAAAAGCTTTACTTTTATTGAGTTATTGTCAAATATACAAAGTAAACTTTTCGATGGCTCCTAATACAATTTTCTTTTATTATTTTCTAATATACTGCAAAATAAACTTTCATAATAATTTAATAATTAAAAAATAATTAATTATAATTTCACGCTCTTAAAAAGATTCTTCATATTCAGCATTTATACTAAGATATTAATAACTTCGGTTCTCTGGAAAAGACCACGCACCTTTTTATAGGTAAATCCAGTTTCAGTTAAATTTCGGCATTTTAAAATTTAAACCGCGGCATCGAGCAGTTTACGAGTTGTGGGCAATTTATGTTCATACTATAATTCAATCTATATATTTCAAACAATTGATTCTACGAGAAAAAGTGTAGAACCCTTATTTGTGTACAATTTTATAAACTAAAATTTCTCTGATAACTGTCTTTTCCCCCAAATACCCATGCTTCAAAAAGGGTAGTTTTTGTATATGCTTAGACATCAAAATAAAAGGTCTTCACAAAAATTCAGCTTTGATGTCCTAGCATATCTTAAAATATATCCTCAATTTGAACCATGAGTTTTCTATTTTTATGGAGTGAATTTAAAGTTTTCGCAAATATCTCAACAATTATCAATTTTTCAAGGAAAATCATGACAAAATTGTAGTTTATAAATTTCTACACAAAAGAGGCTTCTACATATTTTTTCGTAGAATTAATTATTGTTTCAAAAATATAGATTGAATATTCTAAATATAAATTAACCACAACTCGTAAAAGGCTCGATGGAGGAGGTTAATTTTTAGAAAACTTCTTATCAACATCATTACCTACAACATAATGTAAAATTTAGTAAAGATCGAAACAATTTAATAAGATTTAGCTATAAAACGTGCGGTCCTTTAAAAGTAGAAACTTAATAACGTACTTCAAAAAGGGATACCCTCCAAGAGTTTGAATTTAGACAAAAAAATTTCATAGAAGATTTGACAAGCCACCTTGTTCACCAAAACAACCCCCAAACAAAAAATGTTGACAATAAATGGTAATGAATAAATTGATAACAAAAACCATATCAATCCGGTCCTAAATGACCGGCAAAATGCAGTAGGGTGCGAGATGACACGGCAAAATGTCCATCCCGTTTAAAGAAGAAAGTTCAATTTTTGGTCCAAAACATGAAACGGGAGTAAAAAGTATAAGGCGAGAGTAAAAAGCAAGAGCAAGGGTAAAAGTAAACGGTTATTATACCTACTAATATAAAACCTTTTTGCTGTAGAATTCATGATCAAACCAACAAAAGTGGCACAGCATATATTATTATGCACTTCCGGAACAAAGTTTATTTTCGTGCTTCGAGAAAAATACATTAATTACTAGTATTAAATAAAATAAACATTTTTGTGCTCCTACGAAAAGTAACACTTTGCTCCCACGTTGCATAATGTAAGTAGATACTATTTCATTTTAAAAAGAGAAAAAATACACGAGGTTATGCTTTCACGGTCTTTCACAATTATTTTAAATTTTGCATATATTTTTTGTTCTCTTTGAAAACTTACTAATAATATTGGAAAAACAACTCTCATAGTTGAAAAACTTAATGATGTAATAAATAAATTAATATTGCTCAAAGTAAGAACAACAGTAGAACTTCGTTGTACTTATATAAATAACGTATTGTAGACTAAGCGTACTCAATTTTGGTCCCCCTAAGAATATGCACTTTATTATCTAAATTTTTATTACAAACTTAACAAGTTAACCGTAGTACCTCATTTTATGACCACTGATGATACATTATAACGAAATTCTACTGTAATGTTGTTGTGCGTTTGAAAGAAATTTGCCTAAACATTATTTATATGTAGTTGCAGCAGTAACAAATATAATATCGTCGCTGGTAAAGCAACATCTCGTAACCCACAAAAATGGTAAAATTACATTTTTGGTTTTCCTGAATCTGTATGCTATTCTTGACCTTGTGTAAAAATATTGTATGCTACAAAGCATTATATTTGAAGTTAATGACAGTATTGCAATATCTTATATCAGAGATTCCCATTGAAAGTAAAATGTTTTTTCTTTCTCCTGAACAATTTGCATTTTGGGGTTACAAGATATTGCTTTACCAGCGACAATATGCTTTATAAAGTTTTAAACAGTGGCAGTAACTAGCGGTGTGTGCGGCGTGCGAATGCATACGGCCCGAAAATGGCATGTTGCTCGGAGCAAATATAATCAAGAAGACGATTAGTACGCATGTTGATCAAAGATAATTTAGGCTATGGGGTTTTAAAAAAGTCAATAAAAAAATTATTTGGGAAAAAGAGTCGGAGGGACCCATCAAACAATTTAGATCACAGCTAAATATCGCGTTGTTATGCCACTGGTTTTAAATAAGTACTATACCATTTTTCAATAAGGTTTTAAATAAGTAGTACTACCTCAAATGTGTTTTGGTTATAAGGTATAGGGTGCTGAATGAGTTAGGCGAACATAGGATATTAACGTGTAAAAACTTATTTTTGCAAATTCCTGCTTCCCTAATTATTTTAGAGAAAAATTGAAAGATATAAATATAATGTAGAAATATAAACTACGAATGATAAGGGCATTAGATTTTATCTAGCTTTTACGTAAATGATCAAAAAATTCTTTTGAAATTGTTAAAATTTTTATTTATCAAACTGGCCATGTATAAGTTTCCAAGGTAATATTCCATTTTATGAAATTAAAATTTAATAAAGTGCAAAACTGTCAACAACGTGCAATTGTTTTTTATTACTTATCAAAAATAATCACCTCGGAAACTTACATGGCAAGTTTGATAAATAAAAGTTTTAACAATTTCAAAAGAATTTTTTGACCAATTACGTAAAAGCTAGATAAAATCTAATGCTCTTATCATTCGTAGTTTATATTTATACATTATATTTGTGTCTTTCAATTTTTCTCTAAAATAATTAGGGAAGCAGAAATTTGCAAAAATAAGTTTTTACATGTTAATATCCTATGTTCGCCTAACTCATTCAGCACCCGGTATATAAGGTTTTAAAAGTACTACCTCAAATGTGTTTTGGCTACGCCGTGATCCTATTGAATTTTAGGATACGAAGTAGAATTTGTTTTACAAATTTAATATCGTGATTTCTCACCAAAAATCTAAAACATATTGGTGACTTGTAAAAAGTTTTGAAGCGATCAACAGTCAACGATGATGTTACTAAAAATATTACTAAATAATTAAGTATTTAATATTCGTACACACGAAATATATAATATGTAAGTACTTCCTTTGCAAAACAAAAATTTCACCATTCAATCTGATTCATACTAAATTATGCAAAAAAAAAAATTTGTGACAATAGCATAAAATTTATTAAACCGTATAATATACCTCAAAAAGAAGGATATTTGAAATAGTAAGAGTAAATGGGGCGAACTTCATATATATTAGAAATGGCTTGCTAGTTAAAAAAACATTAAAATAATCTAAATTGCTGTGCAATAACTAACCGATTTATGTAAAAAATAAAATTTCCGATGATCGTATGATGTCTTTCTATTATGTCTTAATTAATGTTAAGTCAAAATTTGACCTTCAATTTAGTGCTAAAAATACAGGGTAGATATTTTAAGAAAAGTGTACGTATTGGGGAGAATGCCACGCACATAATGTCACATAAAAATGCACATAAAAATCTACAAGTAGCATTTGCAAATTTTTTTTAATTTAGGCTTTTTCAGGTGCTCTCCGAGCGATTTTCGAATATTCTGAGCTCTACAGATGTAGCAGAAATCAATAAAGTAAATTAAAATGGACTGTTTCCGTACTCGATTTGAGGTACGAAACGGGGCACTTTCCGTCACTAGAATGTGAAAAAGAATTTGGAAAAAAAAAATTAGAATGTACTGAAAAGTAACTTTTTCAGTGCATGAAGTGGGCCTAAAAAATTTTCAGTACGAGGGCGAAAAAACATGGTTACACTAGAAGTACGGTTTACACAGACAACTTTTCATAAAATAAAATTTCCGGTATAGCGAAAAATATTTCATAACACACGGACGTAACCTCTTTTCACTACTCAGGCTTTATAATTACCGCTCGCCTAACGGCTCGGGTTCATAAACCACGCCCCTAGTAGTAAAAAGTATCGGTTTACGTCCTTGTGATACTACTATTATAATTAAATAATTATAATATGCATATTATGCAAGTACAAAGTATTTTTTTTTAATAAGTTATATTTTTGACTACTTTTATCTTAATCGTAATGAAAAGTAGTATTCTTGATGATGCGATCTTCTTCGAACCTTGTTACGTATAATATTATAACTAAAGTGAGTAAAACTCCGTTTCCGTTTAGTCAGCGGCAATTTCATTTTATCTATTTTATACAAAAATGTCTGCACAATTATTGATTCACTCTTATAGTATATTGATAATAACACAATAGGTATATAGTCTTTATGTAACTTAATCCTAACTTTGGAATTATGACATCACACACTCTTACGCCCATACGGCCGTCTTTAGTTAAAACGTCCTAACTGACAAATTAAAACTGACTGATTTTTCATACATAGCCCAATATGATTTATATCAATGCTAATAAGTAAGAACACATCGTAATTCTATCATGCTCTTGATAAAATAAAAATCAATTAAATATATTCTCCATATATGTAAAATAATTAGTTACGGATGGCAGCATAGATTTTAGAATAACATATTCTGAGGAGAGACCTAAAGGTAAATAAGTATACCGCCATTAGTTATATAGGGTGGGCCATGTAAAATTTAGAATTTAATTTTGCTTAAAAAAATTCTAACAGGCATTTTTTCAAAATTATGATTTTATTGGTAAGGCCCATCATTGAAATTTATGAATAAAACACAACATCGTTCAAATGGCTTCCACGACTTGATTTACAGTGCCTCATTCAATCTACCCAATTTTTCAGTACATTTTCGATTGTTTGGGCCTCTATCTCGTGAACGACAGTGTCGATTTTGTGTGTTAAGACCTCAATAGAGTCGAGATTGTTTGCGTAACACTTATCTTTCACAGCGCCCCAAAGATAATAGTTCAATGGGGTCAAATCGCAGATCTTTTGCACACTGTGTTCAAAAACCGCATAATCAGCCGAAACTCGGAAGTCCATTGACCACCTCGCAGCTGCGATTTGACCCCGTTAAACTATTATCTCTGAGACGCCGTGAAAGATAAGTGTTACGCAAACAATTCCGAGTCCATTGAGGCCTTAAAACACGTTCACGAGATAGAGGCCTAAACAATCGAAAATGTACTAAAAAATTGGGTAAATCGAATGAAGCAAGTCGTGGAAGCCATTTGAACGATGTGTTTTATTCGTAAATGCCAATGATGGGCCTTACCAATAAAATTATAATTTTGAAAAAATGTCTATTAGTATTTTTTTAAAGCAAAATTAAATTCCAAATTTTACATGGCCCACCATGTATAATTAAAACAGATTCCGTGATTGGTTGAGTTATGATGACGTAACACCCAAGGTTTTTGGTAAAGACTGCATTCTACAGTATAAGTCAAACAATTATAGATATATCATTGTATAATATATAATATAAACAAAAATATAGTACTTACTACATTCGGCTTCATCTGTTCCATCAACGCAATCAATGGTCATATCACAACGATAGTGTGGCGGTATGCAGTATGTCTTATTCCACACATATTGTCCACATGTTAGTTGTCCAGGTTCACAATCGGGGGGAGCTGAGAAATAGTATTAATAATTAGTAAAAAATAAAAAGAAGCATTGATAATTGAACAATTTATGTTATTTGTCAAAAATAGGCTAATAAAAACATTTGAAAAATGGAGCACCTATAATATGAATGGTATTCAAATGATAACTGAATTCAATTTGGTTGCTTTCGAGTTGTTGCTCTTTTGATTATTTGTCATTTTTTATTAATCTTAAAAAGTCGTATAAACAAAATACTCTTAAATTTAATACCACTTAAAAAATATATAACAGAAGAAAGAAAAATACTTCACTGATTAAATAAAAATTATTTTGATTTGGATAGTTTAGTCTTTAATTTAAAGTCAAAGCTAATCTTACTACATTGGAAATTTTTGCTAATCGCTGCTTGTTTATTAATTTACTTTATAGATAAAATACAATGAATTTGTAGTCGGCCAATCGTTAAAATCATTTTTACTCTGCCGATAAGATCGTACAAATTTGTGTATCATAAAGATACGTAGGTACAAAAGGTTTGGTAAAATGTTAACCACATGAATAAACCACTTTTATGAATAAATTTGGTTATACATTTTTGAGGAGTGGCATCTGTTGCATAAACAGAGTATTCTGATTTTCATATCATCTTTTGTATTTAACGGAATATTTCGGCTTTAAATTTTGTTTCAAACCTTTTTTTTCACTTTCCATGCTAGTTTCACACAAAAAAAGAAATTTTCTTGATATTTAATAAATATCACATTTTACTTCTTGGGTAGTCTGTGGAAATGAAATTGTAATCAGAGTTATCATTATTATTGTCGAAAATAATCGAGGTAAAGTTTTACAATTCGTGGTATTATAATAACAATTAAATTCACATTATTCAAATACTCATTATCTTCAAGGATTATCATTTTTACTTTACAAAGTGATAACAAAATTAATGCATCTGGCTACAATTGTATTTGCTTCACCATAGCAACTATTTACAAAATAAAATGGGATTAAATTAAAAATTACTAAAATGTCACACTAGTGTTAACTTTTTTCAAATTTGTGCAGATATACTTGAGACGCGTTTTATCTGCCTGATAATTGATAAAGATGCAGAAATTAATGATACTACAATGATCAATAGTTTATAAAAATAGGTAAAAAGAATTCTTAAAAGTTTTGAATTTTACAAGGAGACATGAAAACTCTTTTTTATACGTAAATGGAATTAGCTTTTGGAACTCGTTATTATAGATTTTTAGAGTTTTAGATTTTGTTGCTGGTATAACATGGATAGCCCATTATCATAACTCGTCATAAACCAATATATCTTCTTCTTCTAATGCCTATCCGTTTCGAATGTTGCCGATCATCATGGGTATGCGTACTTTATCTACCGCAGCTCAAAAATACCCAAAAAAGACCCACTGTTGTTGGTCCCTTTCCTTGCAAGATGTAGCAATCCGAATCGCTGACTATTTCTCATAATATGCCCCAGGTATTCCAATTTGCGAGTTTTGATATTTAATAGTAATTCTTTCTCTTTGTTTACTCTTTCCAGTACAGCCCTGTTAGTGACATAGTCCGTCCATGGTACCCTCAGAATACGTCGGTACAACCACATTTCATAAGCTTAAAGTCCAAGACTCCACCCCATACGGCAACACCGGGAAGACGTAGCACCTCAGTAATCTTATCTTTGTAGTTAATGACAGATAGTGACATCTGAACAACCTAAAAATTTTCAAGAATGCTGCTCTGGACTTCTCTATTCGGGACTTGATTTCTATTGAATGGTATCACGCCTCTTGAGTGTTGTCCCCAAATTTGTATATCTTTGCGCTCTTTGTATTGGCTGCACATTCACTGTAAGTTGACCTTGGTGGTTATTCTCTTTTGATATTCCCCATGTCCCAGATTCCTTCGTCCTACGAAAGAACATAGTGACATTTTTTCAAATGTTCTCTAGGCAAATTTAGTTTGCCGTTGCCTTCCGAGTGGAGACGGTCAGAATAATATTCTTACTTCACCCAGAGTCGAACTGGGTTTTCTGTATTAGCAGTCTGTGCGCTTAATCGCTATGCTAACGACCGTCTTTTGATATTATAATATATGTATTTTATTTTCGCAATGTTTAATGATAGTCCGTATCGCTGACTAGCTGCAGCCAGTTTTGTCATTAGTTCCTGGAGACTCTCCATATCGTCTGCCACCACTATTGTGTCATCAGCAAATCTTATATTATTTATGTAGTCACCATTGATTTTGATGCCAACATTTATATCTTCCAATGACTCCCGGAAAATTCGCTCCGAGTACACGTTGTACAGTGTAGCCGAGAATACGCACCCCTGACGGACCCCTCGCTTAAATATGACGTCTTCGGAAAGCTCTCCTTTTACTCTTATGGCGGACTTCTGATTCCAGTACAAATTATTGATAATTCTCAGATCATTAGGGTGCATTCCTATTTCTTCCAGAACTTCAATGAGTTTGTCGTGCTTTACATTATCGAATGCCTTTTGATAGTCGAGGAAACAGGCAAATACATCGGCATTGACATCTCTGAAAACTGCGACTGATATATTCTTCGCATATTCCATGAATTCTTTTATGTATTATTTTTAGGAATAGTTTGAGTAGGTGGCTCATGAGGCTAATAGTACGAAAATCTTTACAGAATTTGGCATTTAATTTTTTTGGTAATAGAACCAATATATAACCGATTCAAATTTCTACTGTAGGTTTGAGTGGTGTCAAGTTTGGTGTGATTTCTCAACAGGTTTGATGCAAGCGTTAGGTGTGAATTTCTGAATAGTAGGACTTATCTTCTCATTTGTTGCTATGGCCAAATTCTATATCTTTGGTATTGCTTGTCGCTTGATCAACTAGTTGTCCTGTCTTTAATTTTATTTTGCTACGCCCTCGTAGTTTCTTACAAGCCACTGCGCGGCAACAAAATGACAGTTTAGTATTTGTGCAAAAACAAGCAAAAGCTTCAATGAGCTGTGTGTACGGCTAATTAGAGAGAGATACTAGCATGAATGCTAACCGGTACTAGCCTGAGAAATACCCCTTCGAGTGGATAGAGTAGAAATAAAAACTATCCTAGGACAACCTGATTATCAAAATCTAGCAATTAGAAAAGTTATTAGGGTCTCGCATATTGTGATTAATGCATAGATAGTTTTGATTGGCCCGGCCACCGGACATTTCGTACACTGGAGCTTACTGGGGCCGCCCGTTACGGTGCCACGTAACCATTTTTAATGGGTAAAGTGCTGGAAATATTAAGCTAATCCTGAGGTTGATCCTAATACTCTAAATTAGACGTAAAACTCTGTTTTGAATCTAAAAGAACTATGGTCAATGAACCGCTGAAATAGGATCCGTCTTATTCTTTTCTTATCGTTTGATGGTTTACTGGAGTTTAGGGTCCGGTTCCATAGATCCATGAATAACTACCAAAATAGTTTTCGGTTGATTCACCAAAACTTTGGTTCAACCAAAATTGTCATCCATTCAAATAACGCTATTCCTACTGCTGGTATGTGCTTAGCAGTGCCAGCGTAGTTTGATAAGTTGGCAATCTCAGGGTGACTGTGCCCTTAGTTTGATGATCCTGTTAATCTTGTATATCATATTTTGGAGACAATTTTGTAAATAAGCGATTTTGGACCTGATCGCATTATTTCGAAATCACATTTCGCCAAGGAAATATGTCTAATGAGTAAATAATGTGAACCATTAAACCAGTCCTTTAGCCTATTCAATAATAATATTATATTACTACAATAATAATTATTATTATTACAATAATTATATTACATTAAACGGCTTTGCCAATCTTTCAATATTATTTTTCGAAATCAGCTTAAGTAGTTCTGAATAAATCTCCATCAGGTCCTGAAACTTTAATATAAGGAAATAATTGGTCATTTTTTCAGATCTAGTCTAACATTATCAGATAATTTCTCAACTAACGTTGCGTTGGCGAGATTTCCTGTTAATCTTGTTATTTCCATTATTTTTTTTGGGCGGTTTGATGGCTAAACACGCAATTTTTTTAAATTGATTATAATCAATAATTAACAATAATAACAATAATTATTGTTATTTTTTTTTTAAGATTGACCAATCAAATTTTTTCTTAGAAATAGATTTTGGAATATCTATAATATTAAATCTATAGTAAAAATAAGCACACATCAAGCACAATTCACAAACACAATCCTAATAGAATAATAAAATACACTTAATACTTACGACATGATTGAAACTCGTCTTCTCCTTTTTCACAATCTTTCACGTAATTGCAAACCCATAGTGATGGAATACACGTCCCTTCAGGACAACGGAACATTCCATTTTCACAAGTTCCTGCAGCAGGATCTTCTGTAACAAAATATAAGTTTTAATAAAATTTATAAAAAAAATTAATTCACCCGATAACTTGGCAAATTATGTGCACGCATACTTTGCTAACGCGCTGACGTGACGGGTTCAAAACGTTCTAGACATTTTCCTCTAAATGATTTTTTCAAATTAGCGCTTTAATTCAACAGGTACACATTTCATAGATTGATTTGAAATTAACAAATAATATACTTTTAAGGTAGTTATCGTTATAACTATAGTTATGTACTAAAAATATTTAAATTCTTTCTGTTTAACTTATATTAATATTTAACATTCCATTCCAAAATATTTCTTTTTTTTTGTTAAAATAACATAACATTATGTGACTGTATTTTGAGTAGCTATACTTATTTTGTTAAACAAGTAGTAGGGTTTATATCAAATAACAAAAATGACCGGAGCTAATGTACAGAAGCGAAAATCCGTCCTGTCCTCCATTATCTACTGCTCGGAAATTGGCTTCGCGCATTTTTCTTATTTTTTATATAAATTTTGCTATAATTTTCCGTTTGTGCACATTTGCGTCATTGCAGTCAGGATTTATGAACGACGGTCTACTTGCCTTTAAAATTTTATAGTTTTATATAATTTTAATTTTTTTATATTAGTTTGCAATAAAAATATTGCAAAAATTATGGTTTCTTTTAAATATGCGGCATCTCTCCTGGAATTAACCTATTTTAACTGTAACTTAACACATCGTATTATTATATCATAAATTTCACCTTAAGTTCAAATTATTAGTAATATAACCTCAATAAGGGTGTCTAGGACAGCTATTCTCAAACCGATATTTTTTTTTTACCTGTAATAAATAGGAATTTTATCTCCAATTTCAAACTTATCTGTGCGATTACTGACAGTAATGTAATACCCGATACCAAAAGTAATTATTTTTGATAATTAATAAAAATCAATTGCACGTTGTTTACAGTTTTGCACTTTATTAAATTTTAATTTCATAAAATGGAATATTATCTTGGAAATTAACAGGGCCAGTCTGATAAATCAAAATTTTAATAATTTCAAAAGAATTTTTTGACCTTTTAGGTAAAACCTAGATAAAATCTAATGCTCTTATCACTCGTAGTTTATATTTCTACGTTATATTTGTGTCTTTCAATTTTTCTCTAAAATAATTAGGGAAGCAGGAATTTGCATAAATAAGTTTTTACACGTTAATATCCTATGTTCGCCTAACTCGTTCAGCAGCCGGTATAACAAATTCATATTATTATATGTCGAAAAACATTAGTGATACTCACACTGACTTGTGTATTGGTGTTGTATTTATACACCGTTGTAATATCCTAGCAACGTCTAGTAATACACAACTTTATTTGGCGTTGCTAGAATAAATACAACGGTGTAGAAATACAAGGATCTAATACACCTCAGTGTGAATACCCCTACTGTATTCGAATTTAATTATCACAAAAAATAATATTTTTAATTTTAACCTGAAATATGCGTTAACAATATTCAATTTTCAGACACAAATTTATTATTGATCAATTTATCTACCGTTGATGACTGAGTAATTTTCAACATTAATTAAATTAGTGCATCGTATAAAATTCTTGCCACTGAACATATGCTCTTTTCCAATAAAATTCGATTATTTCGGATCCAAACGTAAAATCATCAACGGCTGACAGGCCGTTATTCAATTAATCGACTCGCCAAGTGACTGGAGTCCAAATTTCACAAATATTGGAGAAGCGCCGAGTTACGGCTCGCACATCGAAAAACTCTTTATTTTGTTTTTTATTGTGATACCTTAAACATTTAAGAACAGTTTTCTAAATGGCACCAATTTGACATTATTTGAGGTTTATTAAAAACTTTTAATTGCAGGTTTTCCGATACACTTTAGTGGCTTAGAACTACAATTTATATAATCATCAATAGATCCATCCCAATTAATCAGAACTTGGTTTACTGATAATAGACTTTCAATTTTTTTCATGTGAGTGTGAGAAATGTAACTTCACATTTACAGTTTTTAGAAAAACAAAAATTTGAAATTGAAAAAGAAATTAAAACGACTTTATTGCTTATACCGACAGAAACGGAAGGCGACAATATATTATTATAATTAGGTCTCATAAATCTATATTTTCCTCTAATTATTAAATGTACCTATATATATAAAACTAGTTTTAATATAAATTAATTGATTTTTAAAAATTGGACAAATTTATTACAGTATTACTTTTCAAGTCGGCGTAATTAGTTTATATTTAAAATTTTTTTTTAATTTTTCCAATTCTTATAAATTAATTATTTTAAACTAATATTTTTTATGATTAATGATAATTCTTGAACAAATTATCCGATAATAGTTTATATAAAATGCAGTAATTAACGTAAATTAATTTTGTTATTACATAGTCTGATGAATTTTATTTACAACAATTTTTTACTTATTTTTGTAAATAATGTGTATGTATATGTATACAAGTAGGTACAAAAGTAAAGTGAAATAATTTGACAAAAAGTTACTCCCGTTATTTTAATGTGTTCGAAATGATTTCATATAGTGAAGATTCAAGCAATTGTAGCTTCTAAGGAAGGCAAAATAATTGGATTGTGGTTTACCCAACCTTTTTATATTATTTTTATCTCCAAAAACGTTTGTACATTTTAATAGCAGATCTAATCACATTGAATTTTTGAAGCAAAAATATGCAAGTTCTTCGATGTCAAACCAAATGTACAGTATGTTTTAAATGCTTTTAAATAAAGGAAAATTAGAACTACTATATAATATAACAAAATATCACGTTGCTGAACATGGCTAAATTAAGTAGCGTTACTACTAAAATTGAATGTACATTTACTATGTATGTGTATTCCATAATAAGATAATATTATATAGAGGTATAACCTTATTATTAAATTTTAATAATTGTATTTCGTTCGGTAAAGGTAAATAAAAACAATTTTTTTCAATGTTTTACGAATTCGATGTTTGGTTTTAGTCACAATTTGCTTCCCATAACGGGTGACTGTAAACTGCCGCAATCCATGGAACAGGTATAAATTGAAAGTTGCAAACTGCCCTGCGACCGAAAATAATTTAGTGGTTATTATTTATTACTTAATTATTAATAATTTATTAATTAATAGCCACAGCAGTGGAGTGATGTGATCGCTGGTTGAGTATAGAGCGAAAATTCTGGGTTCAGAATGCACAGAATGCACAAAATTGCACAGAATTTCATGACTCGGCCTTCCGGTGGACATCCACACTCTGTGGTGATCCCTGATATTTGTGTCGACGTCGTTACCGTAAATACGGCTGCGTCACACACGTTTGTGACGCAAGATTGCAAGTTTGCAAGATAGCAAGTTTGCAAGATAGGTAAGGTAAGCAGGGAAAAGCCATAGGCCTTCCAGGCCTGTAGAGCTGTCATATATATGTTAGCGTGAGCCAAAATATTTGCAATAAATGAAGCTAAAATAATATTCTTCTCGATTTTCTATATTTAGGTTCTTCTACTGTCTTCACACACCTATGATAAACTGTGTTTTGATATAGTAATACTGTTATAGTTGATTACCAACCTAATAATACCAAATTAGGTTGGTATTACTTACTCAACGCATTTATTTAAAATTATTAGTCAGGGCAGAGTATTTCATTAACGTCATATACAGGTCCGGGTTCAGGTTTAGTAATCCTCACTTATTCTAACACGGCCTTCCTGCAATTGTCGCGTCCCCGTGACATTTTTTTTTTTTTTTTTTGAATTTTGAATAACGCCATAAATAACTCGGCCGCAACGCCTTAAATAATTCGGCCGCAACGCCTTAAATAACTCGGCCGCAACGCCTTAAATAATTCGGCCGCAACGCCTTAAATAACTCGGCCGCAACGCCTTAAATAACTCGGCCGCAACGCCTTAAATAACTCGGCCGCAACGCCTTAAATAACTCGGCCGCAACGCCTTAAATAATTCGGCCGCAACGCCTTAAATAACTCGGCCGCAACGCCTTAAATAATTCGGCCGCAACGCCTTAAATAATTCGGCCGCAACGCCTTAAATAACTCGGCCGCAACGCCTTAAATAATTCGGCCGCAACGCCTTAAATAACTCGGCCGCAACGCCTTAAATAACTCGGCCGCAACGCCTTAAATAATTCGGCCGCAACGCCTTAAATAACTTGGTTCTACCGTCCGTAATAGTTATTTATGCACCAAGTCCTGAAAGTGCATCTTCTTGGCATGAGCGCGGAAAATTATAGACTGAGGCGCAGACGAAGTCTATAACCACGCAAATGCCAAAAAGGCACCTTAAGGATAAAGCGCATAAACTATTTTATGTGTAATTGGAATGAAATGCACATTTTCTGCAAAAAAATGTACGATAATAATTTAACGAAATACGTATGTTGCTAAGCAATAAAATATTTAAAATTCACAAAATACGTCAAAAATATATGTCAAAGTGTACATTTTAGTAGGATTGCACATAAAACAATTGAGGTTTTGACATTTCTGTACTATAAAGTAAAATTTTACGTTTCTGTACTGTAAACAGCTACTTTCAGTATTGTTTTGTATATGTGAAAATGTACATTATAGTATAAATGTACTTACCAAAGAAAAGCAATGAATCAAATTGCTTCACTAGTCATATTTTCCTCAAAATTGTCTGTTAAACCAGCCTCTCAACTGTTCATAAGTAGCCTCTTTCACTAGTTTCTCCAACCTCCAAATACGCAACGTTCGTTAGCCAGCATTTCTATAATTTTGCTTAGTCCCAAAAACTTCCCGCTTAGCTTTCCAAATCTTACTGTTGCCAAATCCTATTTCCACTTGCGCGATTCTTCCCTCAGAACATAAATGCATCCGACGTATATCAAGTTGCCAAACTTTTACCTTCATTAAGTACTGCTTCAATTCCGGTCAATATTGCAAACCATTCAATCTCCTTTCTGTTGTTCAACGCACTTTTCACTAGATCAGACAAGACTTTTATCACTGATTTTACCTGTCCGCCACCTCTGGGCACTCCCACATTTTTAAGGTGCAATTCAACATCTTCTCGTTTAAAACAATTAACGAATTCCGATGAAGTGAAAATTTCCGCTTTATCAGTCATGACTGCCCCTGGATGCCAGCTCGTTTAAACAAAAAACCCAAAGTAACCATAGACTGTTTAGAAGTTTTGTTCTCTACGAGAGCAAATATACGGATACTTCAAAAATGCGCCAATCACAACCAAGATTACGGTGCATTCACCAATATACAAAAATCATCCAACGCTCGGGACTCCACCTTTCCACTCTTCGTCCATTCCTGACAACACACTTATATCACTATCCAGTACATATCAAATTCGGGGTCTCATCATTGAGAACTACGCCAAGTTCAATCCATAATTTCCCATGACAACGCACAATCCGGGACGCCGAATCGTCTTCCAACCAATCAATCTACGTCAGGGGTTCCCAACCTTTTTGCACCTGCGTACCACCTGGGAAAAATTTTTTAAAAACTGGAGCTAGAATAGCGAGTTTTTAACGATATTTTAAAGATTAAAATTTAAAATATCAACATTAGGAGTAATGGAACTTATCTTCACTCTTGCACACATCACTTACGCGTACCACCTGAAACGTTCCCGCGTACCACCAGGGGTACGCGTACCACCGGTTGGGAGCCCATGATTTACGCCATCTACGCCAGGAATACAACTACTGTCTATCGACTTCTCTTCCAGGAGCTTGCAAGGCGGTAGACTCAAAGCCAATTTTGCAATCCTCAGCTACAAGTTGAATTTCTTTACTATTATAACACTTCTTTTGCTTCTTAATTTAGATTTCTTTCATTGCATGCTTCGGGTTTTCTGAATATTTACAGTCTTTCTTTGAATGACCTATTTTTTTTTTACAGTTGAAACATTTTTTTGATAATTTCCGTTTTTCTCATACGATTGCATAGTATCTAGCTTGAGTTGTTTTGGTACTCTTCGATGATCATCTTTGATTTCGCTATCATATTGTCGAAGTAAAGCTTTAAGATCTTGTTGATTCTTTGGTACATTTATTCGTATTCTTTGTCGAATAATATCGTTATTCATTCCACCAATGGAACGTATTACTTTCTGCCATTCCAGTTGAGGTTGGTACTACGTATTTTCTCTATTCCGTATTCACATAAACTAACAAGGTTTAAACTTTCTATATTAGCTGCCTTGTTTAGCTTCGTGTGCCATGTTTCTTGTTTGGGGAACGTTATTCAAAAGTCATACACAAATTATTCCAACTCCTATCAAATGGTTTCCATCCATCGAAAAACTTTATTTTTCATTTTCTCGTAGAGCGTCTCACTCTTTCAATATCATAATAAAATCGGATATTTTAGTTCGTTTCTTTAAATCGTTTATTTGTTCAATCCATTATTCATCAATCAAAAATTTGCTATTAACGGCATCGTGCGTTTGTCCATCGGATATCCGTCCGGATTTTGAATTGCATTTTGGGAATCTTCTGTATTTTGATTCATTTTAAACCAAACGAGAGAAAAAATAAAACACAAAACCAACAAAAACAAAAAAAAACACGACAAAAAAAAAACTTATCCGTTTGCAGTTAAACGTTGGTTCGAATCCCACTTCTGATGTTAGCGTGAGCCAAAATATTTGCAATAAATGAAGCTAAAATAATATTCTTCTCGATTTTCTATATTTAGGTTCTTCTACTGTCTTCACACACCTATGATAAACTGTGTTTTGATATAGTAATACTGTTATAGTTGATTACCAACCTAATAATACCAAATTAGGTTGGTATTACTTACTCAACGCATTTATTTAAAATTATTAGTCAGGGCAGAGTATTTCATTAACGTCATATACAGGTCCGGGTTCAGGTTTAGTAATCCTCACTTATTCTAACATATATTACTTAATTTTATTTTATTAAGAGTATCGTTTTGTACCGGACCAGTTTTTAAAAAAAATCTCACTATTACATAGATCTTAATTTAACAAAATCAATAAATAGGTAAAAATTATAAATTTTATTATAAAAACACTTTTCTTGAAAATGAAGGGCAACTGTAAAATGAGACAAACTTTATAAATTCCATAAATCCAAAAAAATGATGTATAGTAATAATTTTTTGCATATTTTTAAAATCGTTGTTTTGCGTAGGAGATACCAGCTATCGTAATGGAGGTGTCAGGCTTACGTGACCTATTTCGGTTAAACAAGATCTCTGAGACATTTCAACTCCTTAAAATTAGCCGGCGAATCTCTCTTTTGCCGGTATTAACAAAAATAATCGTTTCTTAATATTAACCTAAACTAGACTGATGGATCTCTCTTTTAACAATCCAGTCATTTTCTTACGATTTTTCTCCGCGACTACACCCAGCTAAAGTGCACGGACCGACAGCAGAAGACAGCGGACAATACGATCGAGTTTATAAGCATTATCAAGAGTTCTATTATATTATTTATAACTGTCAACAATATTTTTAACATTGAATAATTGTATTCTATACAAAATTTACCCAACTTTTCACAATTAAATCAATAATAAGCTTTCTCGTATAAATGTCAATTTGAGTGTATTTTGAATTTAAATAAAGATAATTTTTAAGTAATTCAAGTTATAAGATTGATTAAAAATCAAATTATTTGTTAATTTGAACGAGTCTATATAATTTATGGCCGGTTTCAGCAACGTTAATTTTATAATTTAATCTTAGATTAAGCATTTAATCATAGATTAAGTCTGATTTGGGTTGCAGCAACATAATTTTTAACACAGGTTAAGTTTTAACACAGGTTACGCTAATCATAATTAATTTGACGTTTTTGACACTTTTGCGTTTCAGCAACGTTAATTTGTGCTTAATGCAGATTAAATTGTCAAAATATTTAATTACTGGTTGGCCAGTGATTAAAGTAGCATAACTTCGTTTTGAACAGCCAATGTATACTTTTATTATATTTTTTGAATTTGATAATAAATGCAATCGAAAGTTACAATTTTTTAAAAAATGGCTAATTTATCTAATTTTTTTTATTTATCTGATTTATTAATAAGTAGTGATGATGAAGAAATACGAGTCATTCTTGATAGCAGACCATTTCACATTGTACGATAACAAGAAATTTAAACTGCTTTACAGTTACAGTTACGTTATAACCTTATAAGTTCCATATTATTAATTTTATTTTGAAAATAAACAAGGTTTTGTCTTTTGTTCGGGATGCTCCAACTTCTACTAACGTTGAGATTTTATGCAACGGAGTTCTTCCAACAGCTTTTGGGTGATCATGTCAATGTTAGTAGAAGCATCACATGCAGGGTGATCAGGAAAGTTTCTGAACGGATAGCAAGTTTAAAACGTTAAAAAAAAATCGTTCAGCGCTACAACCCTGACGGGTCTTGGCTGACTATTATGATATTTTAACATCAAATAGTCTTCACAGCATTGCATTTTTTACCTACGACGGGGAGCCAGCCCGAAAAAGAACCTTCAACCTGGAGGACCAGAGAGACGACCAGAATAAAGTTCTTACTTCACCCGGATTCGAACCAGGTATTTAGCGGTCATAGTCAACTCGTGTGACCACTATGCTCCAGCCGTCTCTTTAAGTTTAAAACGAGACATCATAAACATGCTTCGACCTGATGAGATTACCAATATTCAAAATCGATTTTTATAATTCTAGGCAATTACCAGGCGTAGTAGGTGTCATCGACTGCACACACGTTTGAATTTAGTCTCCTGGTGGTGTTTATGCAGTAGATTTTAGGAATTGAAAAGGTTACTTTTTTTTCAATGTACAGGCGGTATGTGATGCAATATTACGTATTCGCAACATCATTGCGAAGTGGCCAGGATCATTTCATGACTCCACAATTTTCAAATGACACGCCTTTGTGTGTGGAGTTTGAAACTGACGACTTTAGACCTAACACGTGGTTACTTGGTGACAATGGGTATGCATGCAAGACATACATGCTAACACCCTTGCTTCATTCAAGCATACATCCCAAAAAGCATACAATTGGAGCCAAATATCCACAAGAAATCCCACTGAGAGATGTTTTGAAGTGTTAAAGCGACGTTTCCTTTGTCTGCACACAGGACTACGGAACAAACCCACCATGGAACTCATCATCATCATTGCATGCGCCGTGCTTCACTGCAAGATGACGATTTTAATGATGTGAATGACATAGAAGAAGCAGAAATTAACATTCCACTTGCTCAAGACGGACAAAGCAATTCAAATACAAGTACACGTACTGCATTGATCCGCAGCAATTTTTAAAAAGTTTTATTAATAAAATATTTTCAAAAAATTTATATTGTTTTATGAGTACCTCAAGTACTTTTGGAGAAATTGTTTATGTCGATGCAAACTTTAACGTTAAATTTGCTTTGCTTGTTTTTAAAAATTAAAATAAAGTTAGATTTATTACTAAATTAATAGTTTATTATTTCTCAATTATTATTATCATTACTTAACAATCTTAATTTCTTATTTAACACTGTTAATTTATTGTTTCCGTCAACACGGAACTTAAAACAGAAATTAAATTATTGCGCGCTTTTATGCCATTTTATTAAGATAAAAAAATAATGACAATTGTACTGAACCTCACTTTATGATAATTTTTGAAGTAATATAATTAATATGAACTACTTTTACAATATGAACTTGGCGTGGTTGTCATTTCAGGAGTACCACCATGACTGTGTTACACATAATCTGACATTAACTAATTATGCATTTGATAACGTTGCTGAAACCCATTCAAAATTTAGCAACTGATTATTTTTAACATGTGTTAACTAGCACAGGTTAAAGTTAAAGTTGCTGAAACCGGCCATTAACGTTTTAAATATTTTGAATTTATTTTGGTGATATTACCAAAGATAATAATTTAACTAAACTTAAATAGTCCTTAAACGGGGCTTACGTGCTACTTACTAACAAGGGGAAGGCGAGACATTTGGAAAAAATATTTTATTTAAGAGTTCTATATGAGATTTACATCTCGTAGAAAATAACGCAATACACAGTAAACGTGGTGGCCTATCTAGCTTCGCACAGGTAATGAAAAACAGTTTGAGTTATTTAATATGATTCGAATCAGAATTTCAACGAATTTCTTTTTATTGTTATTTTTTTTTAAATACCTGCGTATGTAATATTCATTAAGTACATACCTACTAATATCCAATAATAATAATAAAATTTAATACTATAATAAATTATTTATTTAATTCAAATAAAACAAACAAATAAAAATTATTAATTTATTTATTTTATAGGTACCTACTAATTAAAAATAAATAAATTTTTTCAAATAAAACTGACAAATACAATTTATTAATGTTTTGTAAATTTTCGTATGTGATGTAGTATAGATATGTATAAAAAAATAAATTAATGATTTACATTTGTTTATTTTCTTTGAATTAAATAAATTAGTAGTAAATAATATTATTGGGTATTAGTAGGTATTTAAAAAAAATAAAATAAAACACAAAAATTCGTTGATATTTGGATTCGATCCACATTGTTAATTCACGCGGTTTTACATTATTTGTGCGAAGCTAGCTAGGCCGCGACGCTTATTGTTTATTGCGTCATTTTTTACGAGATATAAAGCTCGGAAAACTTGACACGCTCTTTTCTCAAAAATTGCTGAAATATGCACCTTCATTACTACTTTCACAAAGTCAAGTCGGGGTATTGATGTGTAAGTATTATTATTAATATCAAAAAATCTGTTTCCCAAATGTCTCGCCTTCCCCTTGTTTATTTATTAAATATGCAATTATTTTAAGACTGTAAATTTTTTACTTAAGAGGTATAAAACAAAACTTTGAATTACTTATAATTATGATCTAGTGAAGACCTTAAAAAAAGTAAAAATTAAAAATTATTTATTTTTTTGTAAATTTGACGGAATTATTGTTTTATGGAGTGTACGCTCAATTTTGAAAGTAACTGTAGGTATGTAGCATGGAAGTACCTACATAATAAATAATAAACCTTATTACTTTACGTATAACTAATAAACTTATTTATTGAAATTCATATAAAATACATTACAGCATTACACTTTTTTAGTAATAGTTTTGTCAAATTATGCAAGGTGAGTGAGAACGTCGAGTGGAGTAGGTACAACTGCGATTAGTTACATCCTGCTGTTCATCTCACTTTGACCTCGGTACCGGACCGTACCAAGTTGGTATGCCGACGGAAACTAGTACTAGTTATACAGAGCCAGCTATTTTTTACTATCGGAATTTCCAATAAAGTACTTAATATATTAATAATGATATTCTTAGATTACACTAGTATTACTTCAATTTAGTCCTTGGTTAGGGTTAAAAAGGTACGACCCTTAATAGCAATTCTGGACTCACTTGATATGAATCTACTAATAAAGTTATACAGGTTTTGTCTTTTAACGATGATCCAATATCAACAAGTGTGAACATATGAAATTATTTAAAAATTAATATTACTGAAGTAATTATTGAATTTTTTTCCATATTTATTAGGTTTTAAAAACAAGATTAATAATAATAAAAAATTTCAACCCCCTTAAAAATTTTCATGCTGCTCAATATTGGCAAAATTTCAAATATAAAATGTTTAAAACTAAAAAATTTGCATAATGCAAAGTATACACGTGTGGTAACTAACTATACAGTAAAATACTGTCGTAGTCGAAAATTACGACTTACGAAATATGCACACCAAGACTTATAAAACTATGCTTCATTTAAGAAAATATTATCTTGGGTCAAAAGGTAAAATGACACATTTCACTATTTTATTATAGTATTTTAAATGCATATATGCATTTGCTAGAAATACATTTCCTGAAGAATAGCGATTATCGACTTACATTATTTTAGTGTGCGATATGTAGGTACATAAATATATATACGTGAATAACCACTATGTGGCACCAATAACTAAACAGACGTTTACGCACCCGGAACTTTTTAGAAGCAATATCAGCAAGTGGCACCCATATATGTTTCGCCTATATATATTCGTTTGGGCACCTTATATATTGTAGGTATATATGACTAATGATTTGTCAAAGCATTTACAGAATAAAACATCAAGTCATTATTAAGAAGTAACTTAAACCAACGACTGCGCGACGCCGAAGATTGCCTGGAAATTGCGAAAGATACGGTTTTGAGTCTGAAGATTACTACTTTGTGATTTTCAGTTTTTCTCCCCTTTAGCACAGAATTTAAGTTAATACAAAATAAAATTAATACAGAATTAATTGGAAATCCAAGATGTATTGAAATTATGCCAACGTTTTTCAAATTATTTTATAATTCTAGCCCAGCTCATCCTAATAATATAGTAAAATACCGGCAATAGATATGAATTCAAACTCCAAGCAACAACCGTACGAGTGTGTTGCTGTTACTAATATTTTTATTACTTTCTATTTTTACATGTATGATTCGTATATTGTTCGGAGGATATCATGTTTTAGAAATTGATCCAGCAAGAAGTCATTTTAATAACAGAAATGCTAAAAATACCTAGGAAATGTAATTACATTGCTAAAACTAACTTCTCCGCATAGCTGACAGTATCAAAACGTTTCGAACCGCTATAGTAGCTGAAGAAACCAATAAAGCTATTTCCATAATGTAACAGAAATTTAAATAAGCACTGGCTTCCTGCAATTTTGAAATTTTTTTGATTCAAACATGTAGGTAATAAACATACGGCTACTGCTTTTATCAATGCAATGAGACCACAATCGCCTGTCAAACTTTATGATATTAAGATTTCCCGAATCTTAGTTTTTACATTACCCGAATTCGAACGAGTAAATCAATTAACTTTTTGGTTGTACATGTATTTATTTTAAATAATGTGCGTGAGAACCCTATCTTCTTACCGGTTGCAAGATGGACACATTTGCACGATCAGTTTGGTGTCGGGTTATTTTACAGATGCTGATTAGCAGTGATTATACTACTTATAATTTATAAATTCTAATGTTTTTGCATTGTATGTGCCAAATCAGTAATTTTTATATGATATGTTAAGCGGGAATCAGCAAATCGAAAATCACTTTCCCGCCGACAACACGCGGGATAAATTTTGCTGCCGACTGCAGCGGGATAAAATTTAAATTTTACTGACAACAAAATTTATACCGCGTGTTATCGACGGGAAAACGATTTTCGGTTTAGCGGTTTCCCGCTTAAGAGAGGGCCATAAGGCTGATACAAAAAGTCATTCAAATTTTGCTTACCTGAAGTACAAATAATATTTTTTCTAAAACCGCTAAATAAAATAGTTTATCTATTTTAGAAGTAAAAACAAAATTTTACACAATAAAAAATATTCTTTCAATCTACTTATTTGTTTATATTAATATGGGATAAGAATGATCATCCCATTTGATGATCATTTATAAAGTAAAAAATAAGATATTTTTTATAATAAAAACGAATCTGCTAAATTCAAAATTGTTTGATTTGTATAATTAAAAATAAAAACGTCACAAAATGCATGTAAAAATAAAGCAATTGTGTAAATTTCATTCTTATTTCTTTAATTTTATCTATATCAAAGTCATAACTAGGGCTCGGAAGAAATTCAAAATTAAGTGTACAGAAATGCCGCTTAAAAAATATTTGAAGCATAGTTTAATTTGCCTAAATGCCTAGTTTTAATGTTACTGATCCAAAATAGATTTTTAATGTTTAAAAATTTTGCCTTGTGAAAATAAGTGCTCTCAACATTTTGGATTTCAGGAGTTTTGAAAAATTAGTGGCTAAAATGTAGATACCCCCTAAATATAAAACCGTAAATGGCAGAACATTTCCCTGTCAGATAAGGAGATGGCAAAGGTGAATTTTTCAACAATTCAAGACTTCAGTAAAGAACTTACAAGAGAACAAATTTTTTTTTAGTGATTCTAGGAGCTAAAAAATTATCACTTTCTTGGTGTTACTAGCTTCTTAGTTTTTGAGTTATGAATTTTTGAAAATATACATAATGGTTTAATTATGAGTTAAACTGCCATTGGAATGTCAATGTGTAGGTCCAAAGATACTCACTGTAGTGTCCCCTTGTTAGTTAAAAATTAAAAGTTAAAATCGTATAATCATAAAACTCATGATTTTAATCAGTAATATTAAAATTAATCGCCGATGTGAAAACAGCTTACCCAGATAGCGCCATGAAAAATAGAAAATAGCGTATAATAAATTTAGTCAAATTTGGGCTAATTCCAAATTTGAAGTTGGAGAATTGTTTAAATTCTTAATTTTTTTTATCTATTTCAAAGATTTTTATAGCCTAAAATTGTGTTTTTGAACTCTTTTTACGTCCTAAAATCCATGCTGTAGTCATAACAATGATGAGCTAGAGCTAGACATTTAGTCTTTACTCATAAGTCATAACAATAAGATGAGCTTGTATAATGCACATAAATGCTACTGCACATAAATGGCCACATCTTTGCCTTCCCTAAAAAAATTACGCCCTACTTTTGCGAGCTGCAGTAAAAAATGGTCATACTTATAATAAATTCTAAAAGTACAAAAAGATTCGTAATAATCTAAACCAATTATGACTGAAACCTTAACAGAAAATATTTAATTATTTACTCGCAGAAGGTGTCAGTTCGCTATAATATGAAAGCCAATGACGTCACTTACAAGGAGACAATACAACTTATTCGTCACCGATTTTTATTAAAATTATGGTTTACCCATATTTTATTCTAACTCGTGAAAGCCGTAAAGTGTGTTGCTATTTTCAAGAAAAACAGTTACGAAATTATCACATTTAAAAAAAAATGACAGAAAACATGAATTACTTAAATGACGTATTAAAGTTTAAATATTGAGTCCAATCTGGTTGCGCTAAAAGTAAACATAAAAAAAAATAAACATTTCAAAAATTTTGAAATTTCAGTAATAACCTGATTATTATCAATAATTAATAACTGCCTATATGATCGGTACTTACTCGGAGCTTGAAGTGCTTTTTTACAATTTGCATTGTTCTTTTTAGTTGATAAAATGCCATGACCTCGAGCTAAGCCTAAAAGTACGAATTGCTTTAAAAATTTTCATATTTAGAAAATATAAAAATTCGTAATCCGAAGCTGCAGGTAAAATACGTTCAAAGTGTTATTTATAAGACAGAAATAATTGTCAACTGCAAGTGTTGTCCTTGAATGATATCAGCAGATTATTCTTTAATATTTGAGGTGCCAATTCGTTGTTATAGTTTCATGTTTAAAAAGGTGCTAGTTCGTCAAGCGTAAAATCTCGAGGTGTCTCTTGGTCGCCTTAAAGATTTTTGCTCGGAGCGCCCCCTAACCATTATATGGTTCAATTAAAACTCCTTTTCTATGCAAATATCGTCCAAATGGCACCTTCGTAATACTTGGTAGTTATGATGTTCCAACGCTCTAGCACCTAAATATGAAGTAAAACGTTCTGACACCTTGATTTGGTGCCACAACGTAAATATGGGTGCCACTTCGTCCATATAAATACGAATTTGGTGCCTAAACGTTGCATTGTATATATATAATATTATATATAAGCAAGCGTTACGAGCCATGCCATGATGTGACCGCTGGTTGAGTACAGAGCGGAAATTCTGGGTTCAAATCACGAACTATACAGAATTTCTTAGCTCGGCCTTTCAGTGGACATCCACACGGTGTGGTGAAATAGATATTGATTTATCGGAAATAGGTAATATGGGGACTAATCCACTCCGCTAATCGGATTTGTAATTCCCAAAAAGGGAAAAGCAATGAAATTGCTAAGAAAGGGAAGAGCTAAGAAATTCTGTATAGTTTGCGATTTGAACCCAAAATTTCCGCTCTGTACTCAACCAGCGGTCACATCTCTCCACGGCTGTGGCTATCACATTACATATTTATGTTTATTATCAATTCCGTCGTTTAAATACATAAATGGACGATAGTTTGCTGTTAATGTGTGTTGTAAGATTCAGTCCTACTTGAAAAATTCACAATGAGTGACTATTATTAATTAATTTTTGTAGATGTACTACATACTAATAAATAACCAATAAAAATTTTTTCCTTTTATTGTTATCAATCGGTTATTGTTATCAAAAACCTCAAGTCCCAATGTGATCACATTAAGCGGGCCCCACTGTATATTGAAAATATTGAAAAAATGTTAGTTTGTTACAGCTACTGTAATACTTTACATAATATTTACTACAATTTTTAATTTTTTGATATCTATTTATTAGTATTTTAATAAATTTCTTAATAATTAAGGCTATTAATATTTTAACACCTAATTGGTGGGTTTCGTTACCTAAAACTATACAATATCAACCAAGAATATATTTTTTTAGTACCCTCTTAGGACCTTTTTTTTGAATTTATATATATAACCTAAAATAGCTTTTTTAAGGTTTTATTTTGCCTAACTATCCTATCTTTACTAATCAACAATTAACTATATTATATCGTGTACAAAATTGGCACCTAAGATGGGATATTCTGCTAATCTTAACCAATAAATTGCAATAATTCAAGAAATGGATATATTTATAATAAAAATATGAATTACATAAAATTTAAAATTATCCGTTAACTGATTAACGGTTGTAACTGCTACAGTTTCACAGAAAGTCTACGTATAATGCATTGATTTAAATTTAGCCATCTAGATTAATTTGGACATACAGGCAAAGCAAAAAAAAACAGGTGCCCGTAAAACCGCAACGCATAGCATTGTCCATCACTGATCATAACCGTGCCTATGGTAATTTCAATAAAACAGTTTGAAATAAAGTCACATTAGAAATACATCCTGTATATTTCAAATTATCACATAATAAAAACGATATATCAGCGGATGCATCGGAATGCACCTACCTACTTACTTATAAAAATTGCATATTAACAATAAATTTTATTTTAGGTACTTACTCCAAAATTTTAAAAGGTTTAATAAACACTTAAGATCAACAATGTAAAAATAATTCATTATTAAGAAAATATATATAATCCCAATTATTACTACCTAGTATTATATTATTTTATCACTCTCCTATAGTGGGCAGCGCTATAACCTAGTCGTATTAGCAATCCTACTTTCAATGTCGCTTCTTCTTCAAATTTTACTGGTAAGGTATGTTAGTTTTTTTCTTAATTAACTACATTTTTTATACCAGTACCAATTGAATAAATTTGATGCCCATTTGAGTAATAATTCTTTAGTAAGCAATTCTTCAACCAATGATCATTTCGTAAGTATTTGGTCTTTGCACCGACATATTTAATACATTCACTCAATAAAGAAATAAATTAACCATTGTAATTTCTACATAAAATAAAAATAATATCTGTCATAATATAATATACTTTACATTAATCATTAATACAATTAAAATTTCAATATTGGGTTTCATGGGTCATGAAAATGTATTGAAGTTCATTGCGTCTTTAATCGGAAATAGTATTTGTCAAAATAATTTATTTAATTTTAAATTTACTGGGTGGTTAATTTAACAGGATATTTTTACATAACAAAAAAGGAAACTGCATCTTTTAATCCTTATAATTACGTTAGTCTCCCATGTTTAATTTTCAATATATTAACCTTGTTACTTTTCTAAAGAGTCTTCCAACTTCAATTTTTTTTATTAATTAATAAATTCATTTAATTTACTAACTAAACGACACTTGCAAAAAATATTGGTCAAAAAATTGTATAAAAAAATAATATCCCATAAAATTCCTCATATTAACAATCGTGTGATAAATTGATAATGCAAGAAGCTTACTGATTTAGTGCTAGTACCATAAGCCCATAAGTAAATATTGTAACATATTTAGGGGAGCCGGCTTCTTATAGTATTGCTTGATATGATTTGATGTTCAGTTTAGAATATGTGTGGCTTATCATGTTATAGCAATACTACAATAAACCGTTTAAATAATTCCGTGTTATATATTATGTGCACCTCGTTATATTGCACTCTGTATAGTAGCCCTACTTCCGAATTATTTTAAATCAAAATAATTGAGAACAAGTGAATTTTTCTGATTGTGCTGCATTATTGTTTGTTTACATATAATTTGTAATATTATTTGTAACGTAGCATTGTTTTGCAATAATAGTCAACATTTAAATTTAATAATATGTAGGTTAACATAGTAATATGAAGAACTTTTGCATGAGATACTCTTTATGAAAGAAGAGCGAGAAAAAATATCTATTTATAAATTATCTAGTATTTAATAGAATAAAGTAAACTATGCAGTGGCTTGATATGATCGCTGATGAAGTTACAGCAAGTAAATTCTGGGTTCTAATCGTGGACTTCAATGAATTTTTCAGCTCGACCCTGCAAGGAACATCTACGCGCTGTGACAGACTTGGTTCTACATTTTGAATATAGAATTATATGTAATTTATATTTAATTGATAAAATGCCAAGTTTTAAAAAACTTTACCATATATTAATGTTTGAAATAATGTTTTAATCAAAACTTAGCTTAAAAATTAATATTAAAATCAAGGATCAAAGAAAGTATCTTTGGCAATGTAACAGTAATATTGAAAATCAGACCTCGTAGACTATCCTTCCTACAAACTGAAAATTAATGATCATGATTAACTTGTGATCATTATTAAATTTTTTACATTATACTCGTATTTTTACATTAATTTAATACTTGTATTTTCCATAAGTGTATCCGATTCATGAAACTTCGTCTGAAAGAATCATTAATACTCATTAACATGGCAGTGTATCAAATGTGTAAATGTTTAAATTAGCATAAAAATTCAAAAAATATAATAATATAGCCTAAAATTAAAAAACATTATGAAGAGAATATGAATTATGAAGAGAAGAGAATTATGAAAAGAAAATTATCTATTGGTACCACCTGATAGATCGGGGATGGCTAAGAGGGCGACCGCGAAGGCGATTTAGGTAGCCCGCGAGAGTTAAAATAAACTGAACAGAAAAATATTAAAATATAGTCAAAGAAGAAATAATTAAAATGAGAAGCGATATATTTTTAAAAGCTAGAGTAGTACAGATTTTTGAAAGTTATTTGCAAAGAAAAGTTTCCATGCCTAAGAAAGGTAGCTTTATATTTGACTTCGTTTTTTGATTCTAATAAAAAAAATTAATCAATATTAGGGGAAATGTGCCTATGATGGATCCCCGCCAATAATGGACCACTGACTGTATTTTCAAATTTACAGCACATAATCCACTACCGCCATATTGGTTAGATTGACTAAAGTTTACAGTCAGTTGTTTACAAGAGACGGTCGGAGAGCAATGGTCAAGCGAGTTGACTGCGAACGCTCAATACCCGGTTCGAATCCCGGTAAGTAACAACTTCTGGCCGTCTCGTTTGGTCCTCCAGGTTGGGGGTTCTACCGACGGGCTGGCTCCTCGTCGTAGGTAAAAAATGTAAAATGCTAAAAAAACCAAGCGCCAATTCGCAAGGTTGGTAGTTTGGTATCGGACAACGTCGCAAGACGTTTAAAACCGACTATATATATATATGTTTACAAGCGTTTATGAAAATATAAGGAGTTTTTATGAAAATTGGTAAGTGATGATATAACAAAGTAGCTTAGCATGATGTTAGGTTTTACGGTCAGCTAAAATCTGCTTTTATTACTGCAGTTTAAAGAAACTGTTGCATGATAATTGCCTGGTAAAAATTCAAGTTACGGAAATGAACAAAAAAAATTGGGATTTTTATATGATTTATGCAATGTGGCCTATGATGGACCCCATTGTGATGTGCATCGCTGGTAATAAAATAATTATATTTTTTGAGTTGTTCTTCTTTTTAATTTATGGATATGACATCCAAAAAACACTGAAAGAATTATATGTGCAAGAAAAAAGTGGAATCGTTGTAAAATATGTAAGTCGTGGTGTCACAATGTGTGCGCTGGTGGTAACTTTACATATAACTTACGTAACTTTTATTGCAAATTTTTTATTTGTGAGCTATGTACCTAATGTTTTATTTTGTTAGTTTATTCTATACTTTGTCTAATAGATGTTTAAAAAGACATTTTCAATCACTTATTTTAAAGGGGTCCGACATGAGCACATTATGTGCCAATGATGGACTTCTCGACTATTTTTTTTAAATGCTTATATTATTAAACAGAAAATTAATTGGTAAAAAATTCACTTTATACTAAAATAAACTTCAAATTTAGTATAGATTTTTATATAAAAAAAAATTAATAACTCCAAAACTAAAAAGATATAATATTTCCTTAAGGGATCTATCATATGCACATTTCCCCTAATTGTATAAAAGCAACATCAACTTGACGTGGATGCAATTTTGTAACTGTTCGTTTTTTAAAAAAGATCTGTTACGTAGTTTACGACTTCGAATATCATGTCAAAATTTGATTTTCACGTTTTAGTATTTATTTTATGAATTTTGTATCTTTTATGCCCACCCTATGATTTGGCGCTCAAGTACGATGAGTTTAGATAACATATATGCGCTATCAATATAAATTACACAAAGTAAAATAACAATTTTTACAAAAAAGAAAGCAGCAGGATCTGAAGTTTGGTTGAAAAAGTCTTAGTCTGTGCGGTAGATCTCACACAAAGTATACCGACATTACAGATCTTATTCGACTTATGAAATCTCAAAATGGGAAAATTCATCAAAATTTCAATTTTTTCCGCACGATTTGAATACTTTCAAAATAAACTAGCTCTTTCATTCAGGAAACAATGCGTTTTAGAATTCCTCACTTTTTGGCTCACCAAAAATTCGGAATTGGTTTAGAATGAACCAGTTCAAGAAAAACAATTAATTTTTTAATAAACATCTTAACTGAAACCTCATGAGAATATAATTGATTTTTATCGCGTTTAAATCTAAATTTTATACTTCGAGCGAGATTACAAGTGTTATAAATTATAAAATAGTTAACTTAAGTGGGTACTAAATATTTGTTTAAACTATTTTTGCCTAAATTTACAAAGCAAATGTTGATGCTAAATAAACTCAATCCTTATAGTTAAATAAGAAAATCAAAGCATTCCTGACAAAACACATAATATTTTTTCAAATTTAAAATACTTACTAAACATTTTTTATTACTAGACTTAATCAAATACGACTTATTTGTAAAGCGTAATGTATTTTGATGTTGCTTCAATTTTTGTTAAATTTTAAGACAACTTAATCAAAATTTTGTAAAATTTAAAAATTCCTTAGTCCCATTTACATTATCCTATATTAGTAGTGAACAACCCGGAACAATCCATATCAGTTTTAATTGTCTACTGCGAACCTTTGATGAGGAGGTCTATTCCAATCAACATGATCGTCGGCTTCATATTAAAGATTACTTCAACCCTTTTTCTGTACACACAAAGAAATAATCAAGAATATGTGTGTTAAAATCAAGTATTTGCGTGTTTCAGTTTGAGCCTAGTACGTTGCATGCTTAAAATTAAGTATTGGCTGCTTAATTAATAGTTAAAGATAGATTTAACGCATCGGTGTGTTAATTTTTAAGAATTTTCATACTTAAATTTTACCAACTAACGTGCTTGAATTTGACATACAACTGAGTTGTCTTTTAAGCTTTTATATACTTAAATACAAGTAATTAATGTGGTTGAATTTGACACACAACTGGGTTGATTTTAAATACTTAAATACTAGCAATTAACGTGGTTGAATTTTGGAGGGAGGTATTTCACAGCTTTCAAATTTTAAAAATGTTGTTGATAAAATAGCCAAAAACATTATATTTGCAAACCTATGCGTTTTAATTCAAGAAGTTATACATAAATACTTGAGTTTTAAACTTAGCAAAAATAATTCCCATTTTCCCAATTCCCATTTCCTGTAAAAAACATAGTACTTATTGGTTCTTAAAATAAAAAAAAAACTATTAAGTTTTGATTAATAAAAATTTATTTATAATCAAAGTTATACATAAAATATTCAATAAAAACTTAAACTTTATAAACCTATAAGGCTATAATAAAATTAAAACTGAAAATAAAAAATTAACTTAAACCTTATAAAGTGGTTGAATATGTGCTTTATCTGTAAATTTTTTGAGAATAAGTTTTTTCGTGATTTTTCTAGATCACATTGTCAAAAAACGCACCTGAGATTTTTGAGAATCCTTAACAGTAAACTTTTTCTTCTTATTTACAGTTGGTTTTAAAATGGCATGGAGATTGATTAGTGTTATGTAGTCCTTTGTAGTATCTGAAAATATTGAAATAATAAAATATATTTTACTTTTTTAGAAGGTGTTGTATGCCTTACCTTCCGTTATTGTATCATCTTGAATCCAATAGTTGCAAGGACGTTCGTCTTTAATTTTATTAAAAAAGATACTTAAGGATTTCTCTTTAAATTTTTGTCATTTTTTTAACATATATGCTGATGTCCCGTTTTGAACATCAACGAAAAGTTTTGGTTTACCTGAAAAAAATTATTTAAATATACTAATACTTTACATCAGATTATGTCGTTTCCTACCTGAAAATTTTTGAATAATTTGATATTATTCAAATCTCCACATTATGAGAAGATTTCTAACTATTTCAAAATTATTGTCTTCAGTAGGGGCATCATCAGAGTCAATAATCGTCAAGATAGAGTTGATCAATTGTTCACTTGGTTTGTAAATCACACAAACACTTTACAATATTATTAATTTATAATTAACGACAAATAACAAAAATTTCTAAATCAGACTGTACATCACAGCTTGAGGTTTACTAATAGATTAAACTTTACTGGGTGTTTTAGACAAAGGTAGCCTTGTTCGTTTATCGCATAAAATAACTATGTGCAAGCTTAAATAGTAGCTTTTAAGAATTTTCTTACTCAAATTTAAGTATTTGCAAGCTTAAATAGTATCTTGTAAGAATTTGCTTACTCGTATTTAATATCTGCAAGGTTAAATAGTATCTTTTAAGAATTTCTTAACTCAAATTTAAGTATTTAGATGCTTAAATTGCATTTCAAGTATTTACATACTTAAATTTGAACATTATCTTTACTTATTTATTATTTCAACTATTACGTTCTTAACTTTTAACTAAGAAATAGTTAAAATCAAGCATTTTTAAACTACTATTTCTTAACCCCCATATAGTTAACCATTTACTATGCAAAATATCTTTGTGTGTACCTACTATGTATTTATCATCTGTAAATTTAATTTTATATTAGTTTCCATATTTTATATTATTCTAAATGTGAATAAGAATTATTAGCAGTTTGTTTACCTTGTGGTTAAGGAATTTTTCTTACAAATAGTGGAAAGTTTACGTGCTGTAGGGTAGATGACTAAAACTTTCTTATCTTATGGAAAAATTATGAATTAGTAGTTACATAGTAAATTAAATAAAACTTAAAACTCGAACTTGGATTACTCGAAGTCTCGGTTAAGTCGAATAACATTCGTTAACAATAGCATATTTTTTAACCAACTACTAATAAAAAGCCACAGCCGTAGAGTGACGTGTTGAGTGAGTGGTTGAGTACAGAGCGGAAATTCTGGGTTTAAATCGCGAACTATACAGAATTTCTTAGCTCGGCCTTTCAGTGGGCATCCACACGCTGTGGTGAAATCAATATTTATTTATCGGAAATATGTAATATGGGGACTAATCCACCCCGCTAATCGGATTTGTAATACCCAGAAGGAATAAAAATATTCTATTTAGCAAGCTGAGAGCAATATGGACAACAGAAAACTTTTAAAAAATCGCTAGTGGATAAAGCTGTTTTCTTAATATTTATTAATTTGTAAACAATAAAAACTGCTTTTTTTAATTGAAAAGACTTTTGCGAGTAACATCCAATTTAGTCGACAAACTAATAATTAGGAAAAGAAATGACGAATAGTGATTCTAATTATCATCTGACTTCGAAGCAAATTTTAATGGCCCATTGCTCAACTGATCAATACTTTTACGGTTTGCGCCCAATTAGAAACATTTGTCTATTATTGTCATAATCTCATAATGTAATGTAATATTTTGTAAGCGGCATTTGACCGTATTAACAGAAATGGTTAAATTCGACTGCTTGTGAAGTCAGATTTATTTCAGGTGCCACGAATGGTGGCATTGCTTGTTTGGCATATAACAATAAATTCTATTATTATAAATATAAAAATAAAATTTATACATATATTAATATTTTCACTAATATAATAAAATTTAGTAATTTTATGTACCTATTTACGATTAAATGATCTAGCGATAAATCGCCACGGTGCGGTCTAAAAATATAGTAACCTCGATGTGATTGAAGAGCACAAAGCTTATAAGTTATAAAAATTATAACGGTTATATGGTTATACCTAAGAATAACGCGCATACCAAGAATTTATTATTTCTGCTACCTATCTAACAAATTTTGCTTTAAAAATGGTAAAACAAAGAACAAAATTTGACCAAATGGTAAACTTAAAAAAAGTTACTTTCGAATCAACCGAAAAACTCTGGCACGTTAAAGACAAAAATATTTATAATCGAAATTTTGCTTTTTTATACAACATATACATAATATTATGTACTACATACTAGGTCAGTGGTGGTGACCTTTGATCCACGGGTCAAGCACTGACCAAGAAAGGTTTGTAATCACCCACGCGTTGATTTTTACAAAGTTATTATTCATATATCAATAATAGAAAAAACATAAGAGTTACTAAAAAGTAACATTTATTTTATATCAAGTTTAGAAATCTATCAATGTGAATATAATATAATCTATTACAATATTGTTTCGCTGTTCTTTCAGCTCACCAGATACATATAATATATCATATTATATTCCCATTAATATATTTCTTGATATAAAGTAAATGTTACTTTTTAGTAACTCATATTATATTATTTTACAAGTTAATATTCATAACACTTTAATAAGGAAAACAACACTAATCGAAAATGTTAAAAAATTAAAGTATATCTACATAACTGTCGTCTTTTAAAAATGACTCGGAATAACCAAGATTTTAATTCGAATTTTAAATTTTGTTTTCCTAAAATTTTGAAACTAAAAAAAATATTTAAAAGAAGTTTACAAACCCTTTTTAAGGCAAATAAAGCATTTTAATGACATTTTAAAGCTTTTGTAAGCATGTTGTAAATAAAGTTTTTATGAATATCACTGTTAATCTTTACATAATTTTTATGGTAAAATTGGTAGGATTATCTCGTGATAAACCTATGCGATTCTACGAACGTCAGGATTGAAACAAATAATATTAAATGTACGGTCGAGAAATCGGCAGATTAATAATATTTGATGAAATTTAGATTTCTGGCTTTGCAACCACGATTTTGGAAGTGCAAAATTTTGAGAATCAATGTTTGTATAATACAGCTAATTCCGATCTATTTTGTTCAAATGCTATTTGTTAAATTGTTATTGTAATTATAACTATGCTATAGAAATAATAAATGTGCTATGGAAATAATACTTGTAATGCAATATAAGAAAATCAGAATTTTATATCATAAATTTTGTGTTTGTTATTTACAAAAATAAAAACTTTTTTTTTATTATTACCTATAATTTGCTTACATATAAAATTAATAAAAATTATATGGAAATTTTGTTTTATCTATAGAAATTATAAATGTGCTATAAAATATAAGAAAAACATGGTTTTAACCATAGATTTTATATTGCATATTATGTAACATAAGATCTATATAAATTGCATACATCCCATAGTTTTAACACTGGAGTGAATGTCATTTTTGCAAGTAAAAAATTATTTTAATCCCGGGTTTAGATATACACATAATATTTACAATATGTATGTACGTAACGTATGTGCATAAACAGTAAAAGCATTAAGTTTAGTAAATATACTATACATTTTATTATTGCTCTCTTTATTATAACTACGCATAAAATTATGGCTTTAAGATAAAAAATATTTAATAATTATTACTAGTAAATTTATTGGTTTTATGCTTTTACATATATATACACTACCATCAGGTGCAATATATCAATACCCTATCGTAAATACAGTTTATTAGTATTATTATTATTATTGTTAATATTCTAAATGACGCTTATTAATAATAATTATCTTTATATAACACCTAATAATATCTCACAGTATTTAGTTCCAAAACGTGCTATTAAAATTCTAACAAATTTTTAAGTTAGATACCTGTTTTCAGGGCTTCTATAATTTGTATAAAAATAATTTGTATAATTCTATCACAGTTCTTTAAGTGATAATGGACACTCAAGAATTTTCGAAAAATGCAAAAAACAATTTGGATAAAATTATGCCATTTTATAGGTCGGTAGCCTACAATGTCATTTCATTACTCTTTTAATTAAAAAGTGGGTACCTATCTGAAAATATCTAAAGACAATTAACATTATGATAATGTTAATAGCAATAAAACATAGAAATACTCGTTAAAAGTTTGTGTAAATATGCCTTTAACTGAAAATTATAAAAATTATAGGGATTAAATAATAATAATTTACAATAAAACAAATAATAATTAATAGATATACAAATTAAAAAATCTTTAACAAAAAGTCTTTATTTGATAGATAGATTTATTTGTTTATTTAGAAAATATTTTTTATCACAAAAAATATAAATAAGGATAACGATAAGAAATTTTTTTAGGAAAAACGTGACTTAAGCCCGCATGACACGATGCTAAATTTTACATAAAATTTACATATAAATGGTAATTAACCAATGAAAAACGTCCGATGGCTACTAATACGTTCTTTCTATTGGTTAGTTACCATTTACATGTAAATTTTATGCAAAATTATGCATCGTGTCATACAGGCTTAAGAGGAGCAAAAAAATAAAAAAGTTTTAAGTATCAGTACTATCCGTAAAAACAAAAATATAGCGGCACCTACCTGAACTCATATTTATTTTCTCATATTAAAAATTAGAATTTAGCAATAAAAAACGTCAAAAAGTGAAGAAGAAAACGTTGAAAAAAATGTGTCAATCTCTCATCAGCAAATTCGTAGCATCATTGACTGATATTCACAGTTGTCAAAAAAGTGTTTTGCAAAAATTATAATTGTGAATATGATTTAATATAAGAAACACAATTTTAGAAAACTTTGTTATATACTAATATATCATCAAGATTAATCAACATTATTTTCCGATTAGTACTACCCTTCGAGATACTAACAAATGACTCAAAATTACATATTAGTGTTAATTGTAACGGAGGGGTACGTCACTGTGGAATTTTGGTATACATTGTGTGAAATTTGTAATATGTGAACATTTTTATGATTTATGAAGAATCCTTGAAGAATGTGCAAAATCAAATTAATAAACATTTAATTGTTTACGTATTTCTTTTTACCATGTGCTTTTTATTTTAAACAATTTATAATTTATTTTATAAGTTTTCCATTGTTCCCTTATATAATAATCGTATTAATAAATATGTTGTTTATTGTTTTTTTAATTCATTATTATTATTATAGATAATAATTTAGATAATAATTAGATAGAAGATAAATACCTTTTTGTTTAGCATAGCATAGAACCAATAATTTTAGAAAAAGATTCGTACTTGCTTATAATAATAATTCTCCGTGACTTTCTGGAGAAAGTAGAAACTATAGGTATCGTGTTTTTAATAATTTTAATAAAAGTATCTCGCATCTTTATCTTAGAGTTCACATTTGGCTATCGGTGCGAAAGTCGAGGCAGGCAGGCACAATAGACAAATTATACTTAATTTAAACCTTGATTCAAGCTGTAATAAAAAAAATTCTTTGAAGACTCTTCAGAAAATGTATTTTAAAAATCTATAATTTTTCACCACAGCGTGCAATATTATAAAAAAAATTAAATGTTTTCAGGGCTGTCTGGCTCGAAATCAAATAAGAGAAGGTAACCTACAATCAAAAACAAATATTTCTTTAACAATTTTTTTTTCTAAATTAAACATTTTTTTTGAGGGTGGCAAGTTCATAAACTTATTCTACTACTCTATTCAATCAAAGCTATCTCGGTAAAGAAATTGAAAAAGTTTCTGTTTATAATACGATTTAGTATATTCATTGTTATTTAGTGAAATTCTATAGCTAAACATCTTTTAATCTTTTTCTTTAAAATAATAACAAGGTTACTGCAATTATTGACTCATGCAATTTTTTACGTAGAAAATTAAAATTCCTTTTTATTATTTAATTTGTCTTTATTAATAAACGACCAGTAAGTACATTATACAACATGGAAACAAAGTGTCATTTTTTATCGCAATAATTAAATACTAAATACAGTCGAGTCGCGAAATAGTGAATTAAATATGGCAAAGACCTTTCACTTTTACGGGGTTGTTCACTATTTCGGTACTTACAAAATTTACAATAAAGCCACGTTTTGAAAATTAAAGATTTATTTTAAAGAAAATTGATACAAATATAATTATTAATTAGGAAAAATGATGTTATTTTTGATTGTATTTGCTTTTTATTTAATTTAATAGTTAATACTTTTTCCCCTAAATTGATACACCAACATATAAAAATTCCATTCTATGCTAACGTTAAGCTGTGATTAGACGGCGCGAGTATGCCTCGCGCGTCGTGATTCGCGCTATAAAACCGTCTACACGACGCGAGGATTGATGCGCGAATCAGATTCGCGAGGCAAACTCACGCTATCTAAACGCAGCTTACGCGTGAAATGAAGTGTAAATATAATACGTAATGTAAATTCTCAATGTTGGGGGAAGTCCCTATAAATGATGTCATTCAAACTGCACGATTTATAGTATGCAGTTCGCTGTATCGGGGTTACCGCTGTTCATTATATAGGAGTCCCATATATACTCAATGTTAAAATTTTTGTGTTCACTATTTCCGGTAGTTCACTATATACGGTATTCACTATTTCGCGACTCCACTGTATTAAGTTTTGGATATCTTCAGAAACGGAAAAAAAATCTCTTTCAATTAATAACATTTTCATTCTTATCTTGTCGCAAGAGAAAGCAGGAATTTTAAATAAACTAATTTATCATGTTATAGTATATTGCATATTAAAAGCGGAAAGTGAATCTTTTGTGCTCGGAGGCGAAATTTAAAGCGCAAACCAAAGACGAAATTTAAAGCGCGAGCCAAAGGTGAGCGCTGTAATCGCCTTCGAGCACAAAATGTCACTTTACGCTTGAACTATGCATACTATTTTTCCTTCGCCCGCTTCAAAAATGATGAAAACTTAGATAAAGATTTACATTCAATCTCTGCAGTGAATTATTTTTATTTATATCATATTAGCTTTGCTACATCGTTTCTAAGGAAACTTTAACTTTCACATTAATTTTTAGCTCGGGCAAGCGGCAATGTTTCATGCCACTCGCCAAACGGCAAATGCCAACTTTCAACCATCAACTGACAGCTTGAAATGCCTACTTTCACTATCGGGCGTAGGAAAATCTATATTCGGGTCTAAGGGATATTATTGCAAGCCTCGTAACCCCAAAATTTGCGATAAGAGGCGTAAAAAAATAGATATCGCACAATTTATCATGTGCTACTTTACTAATAAAAATGTTATTTACATACTTCTAAAGTTGCGTTTAGATAGCGCGAGTTTGCCTCGCGAATCTGATTCGCGAGGAAGATTCGCGCATCACTCCCGCGAGGCATCCCACAAATAGATGCATGGTGAGTCATGATGCAGGGCGAGCCGCCAGTATCTGAATAACATGGAAACACCAACACGAAGTTTACACCGCGCGAGTATCAAAGTGCGAGGCACCTTTGACGCGCGGTCGAGACCGACCTACCGACCGCTCGCAGTGCATATGCCTCGCGAGTCGTGATTCGCGCCATAAAACCGTCTACACGACGCGAGGATTGATGCGCGAATCAGATTCGCGAGGCAAACTCGCGCTATCTAAACGCAACTTAAGATGTTAATCCATGAAAAAATGTGTAGCACCTTAATTTATAATTTTGACATTTAACTTAGTTAGCTTTAAAATGATTAATCTTTATTATTCTTTTGATAAGAAATTTAATAAAATCATTTACCTACGTCAATAACCGAAGTCATTGTACGCCTTCAAAATTGTTCTCTGATAATTAAAAACCCATAAACATAATATTAAATTTAATTAATATAAAATTAAAATATTAAATAAAAAACTAATTTATAAGTACATAAGCTTTCAGAAGTATTTCAGCCAGAAGCTACAGTAAAATGTAGAATTACAGTAAAGCACATACTCTGTTTTTTCTTCTTCTAGTTTCGATTCGCAAGTAATCAGAGATTATAAACAATCTATTTTTCCACAAGTGTTGGAAAAATATATGTCAATATTGTTCACATCTGCCCAAACATTTCATTTTAGATTATGTATGTACATGTAACCAAAGTTACTTATAATTGCAGTAATATTACTATAAAAACAAAGTTAATCAGGCTATAATTACTGATTTCTTAATCATAAATTTAAAATGTTAAGTTTTAAGTATTATGTATGTACATGTAACCAAAGTTACTCTCAAAATTTTATAATTGCAGTAATATTACTATAAAAACGAAGTTAATCAGGCTATAATTACTGATTTCTTAATCATAAATTTAAAATGTTAAGTCCTTCCTTATCAGTTTTAATTTTCAGTACAGTTTTTTAGATACATTATTGTGCTCATTAGTTTTATATTGTGAATAAGGTGAGTTTCTTTCTGTGAAAAAGAAGCAAATATATAGGAAGTAGACTTTGCAATAATCTGACTGCTGAGAAATTTTTCACTAATTTACCTAACAGACCAAAGAAAAGCAAAATAAAAAATAAGTGACAATTAACATAAAATGACCCACGATGATAACAGAAGAATTTTGATTTAATAGATAATTTCTTTTAATTAATTATTAAGTTTTTTCCTTATAATTTATGTAATTTACTACACACTTAACAAAATAATAATGATTTTTTTTTTAATAATTTGCAAGATTCTATAAAAAAAAGTTTAAATTATTTAATTAAGCAGAGTTTGCAAAATAAAAAGTTTTAACGTTAAAATTGCTCTATTAAAAATTGTGAATTTGAATCGTTTTATCCCTGAAATCTTATATGCGGGGTGAATGAGACCACCCGTATCAGTAATTTTTTTCAAAAACGATTAGTCGTAGAAAATTGGGTCAAAAATTTTTATTATAAAAGCCGTAATAAAGAATCATCAAATGATGATATTATTATTTCCTGGAAAGGTCGGCAACTCCAGTACTTTGCTCCAGAATTTCCAGAACTCCAGAATTTTAAATAGCACTATAAGTCAAAAATGATATTGTTGAAAAGATCTTTAAAAAATAAGCAAGTTTTGTAGGAAAAATAATTTTATTACTGCCACCCTTTTTAAGTAATATCCGATTGAAGTTGATAAAGGGGAACATCATTACTGTAAACACCAGACACCGCACCGACCTGTCAATACGGTCAAAATGTGCGTAAAAATGTTAACTTTAATTAACATCGATTTTTGCCCAAACTAATCGATATTTGGAATTACTCCTCATCTTAAACGCTTCATATTAATGTTATCAATTAAATCCCGTTGAGTATTTTTTAATAACTAAATTGTCTTCGGTGTCTGTTTTTCGTACTCAAATCTTTAGTTTTCTAAAAAAAAAACAAAAAATTCAATTTGTGTTTAGATTGTCTGCAAGCACAAATTGTGTAAAAAGTTAGTACAATTGTACTCCTTTTCTAAAAAATTTTACTTATTTCTAGCGCAATTGCATTATTTTCAACACAAATTGTAATAAATTTTCACACAATTTGTACCTACTTGTAGAAAATCTCGGCACAAATTGTTCGCTACCTTTAAGTATGTTTTTCTCTGTACAATTTTTGTATAAAATAATAATGAATTAATGTTTTAAAAATTATAATCTTTTTGCATAATTTAAATTAATTGAATATTAAAATATTTAAATGAAAGTTAATTTTAAGGGTGTACGATGACTTTCGTAACCGAGTCACATAAATTTTATAAACAAAGTTATTATCCTTAAAGTTCGCTCTAAATAAATTTGCTTCTAAGTCACAAAATTCTAATTAAAGAACAACATATTATGCTGAATGTAATATAGAACGTCGTTCAACTTTACTTAAAAAATACAAAAATATTTGCATGTTTTGCTGACCAAAATCAATAAAATGTACGTTACCGCCATTATAACATTGTAAAAACATAAAATGAAAAATTAGTATGTCGTAACTATAAATAGCGGAGATTCTTGTACTTTGGGACATTTTTCGATTTTTAATTTTTTTTATCGACATTTTTTAAAATGGATCAATTTTACCTTGACCAGCATAATTAGTGTTATTTTGACTATTCGTAGCAAATTTTCCAAGAAGATAATGTAATATTATCATATTGATAATTGGAAGACAATGCTTCGTTGAAAATTGTCCTAAAGTACAATCAGGGGCTTGTACTTTGGGACAATGTTAATTTGACGTCAGGACGACAATAAATAAGTAAAAAAAAACTTAAAATTTATAGAACATATTTATTAAGACATACTGTAGTAAGACAAAAAGTCATTGGAAAGGATAATTGCTTTTGTGCCTCCAACTACTGAGTTTTTGTAATTTCTTCAAAACGTCCAAATCGCTGATCTCCTACAATTGATTCAATTCAATCACTTAAATGTGTGTGGCTTTATGAAATTCTCAACATATTTTATAAAAATTTCGGAATTTGACCATCGGCTAACTACAAGCACGAGAGTGTCCCAAAGAACAAGCACAGCACTACTTATTATTATTGGCATATAACCGTCTAAACGTAAAAGTTAAAATTCAACACTATGAGAAAATAGTTAGCCTTATATGTGTATTAAGTAATACCGTATGCAACAAAACCATTGTAAATAAAATTTACCTGGTAAAGATGTGGAAGTTAAGCGATTAAATAATACATCATCTACCTTAAAACGCAAAACGTTCAACAACAAACACATAATCGGGCATTTATAATTTATTTTGTGGTGAAATGACCTTTACCCGTTAGCAGGATAACCTGTTAAAACGAAAAGCAATACATTTGAATATTAGTATTAAGAACTCAATGTCTCGAAGTACAAGCTGTCCCAAAGTACAAGGATCTCCCCTACGTTAAAAACTACCAAAAGTGTTGATTCACGTACACAGTACATTATTTCAAATTGTAGTGAGAAAAGATTGAAAAACAAAACTTGCTTGACTAGTGATTTTCAGCTTGATTCATACCATTTTAAACAATAACGTAGCGGAAAATTTATTTGACGTTTATAATAGTTTTGATTTGTGTATTTAACAAAAACAGTATTTTAGCCAATAATTAGGTACGTATTTTTACAAATAAATATTAATGTAGTAAAAAGTCACTTTTAGATAAAACTGAATCAATTCTTGATTTAAAATATCGCTCTGTTCTTTGGGACTTTTATTTTATAACGAAATAATATTAAAGCTGCGAATTTTGATGTGCGCACAGAACGCGTCTAAATAATTTTGTATTATAGTTGCAACCATCATCAAGATTGTGTATTGAATTAATCGAATATTATAAAGACATAAACTTGAAAACCTTTTTATCGCTTATAAATAAAATTATACCAGTATAATAAAAATCGTATAAATATACAGTCGAGTCGCGAATTAGTGAATACCGTATATAGTGAACTATCGGAAATAGTGAACACAAAAATTTTAACATTGAGTGTATATGGGACTCCTATATAACGAACAGCGGTAACCCCGATACAGCGAACTGCGTACTATAAATCGTGCAGTTTGAAAGACATCCTTTATAGGGACTTCCCCCAACATTGAGAATTTAAATTACGTATTATATTTACACTTCATTTTACGCGTAAGTTACGTAAAAGTGTATACTATATGTATAAGTGTATACTATATGTATAAGTGTATACTATATGTATAAGTGTATACTGTATGTGAAAAGTGTACACTAGGGTACACTAGTGTACACTAGGACTGCTGTACCAAACAAAGCTACTATTACTAATAAAACCATTATACTTATACGACATCTATTACAGGATTATAAACCTTAGCATTGCCCATACGCATTAACAAGATAATTATTTAAATTTGAACAGAAAATTTTTCAAAAGTAAAAACCTTTTTTTTAAAAAGTATTTTGTAAGAGTATTTTATAAAAGTATTTTGTAATTTGTATTTGAAATGGAAAATACAAAATATATTTATTTTGGGTATTTTAAATACAAAATACAAATACATTGAAAATATGTATTTGAAATACAAATTACAAAATACAAAATGTATTTCAAATACATGTATTTGAGATACTGCCCAGCCCTGCGCGTAACGTTAACATAGAATGGAATTTTTATACCGGGTGCTGAATGAGTTGGGCGAACATAGGATATTAACATGTAAAAACTTATTTTTGCAAATTCCTGCTTCCCTAATTATTTTAGAGAAAAATTGAAAGACACAAATATAACGTAGAAATATAAACTACGAGTGATAAAAGCATTAGATTTTATCTAGGTTTTACCTAAAAGGTCAAAAAATGCTTTTGAAATTGTTAAAATTTTGATTTATCACACTGGCCAAGTAAGTTTCCAAGGTAATATTCCATATTATGAAATTAAAATTTAATAAGGTGCAAAACTGTAAACAATAACGTGCAATTGATTTTTATTACTTATCAAAGTAATTACCTTATGAACTTACATGGCCAGTCTGATAAATCAAAATTTTAACAATTTTAAAAGAATTTTTTTACCTTCTGAGTAAAAGCTAGATAAAATTTAATGCTCTTATCATTCGCAGTTTATATTTCTACATTATATTTGTGTCTTTCAATATTACTCTAAAGTAATTAGGGAAGCAGAAATTTGCATAAATACATTTTTACACGTTAATATCCTATGTTCGCCTAACTCATTCAGCACCCGGTATGTTGGTGTATCAATTTAAGGGAAAAAGTATTAACTATTAAATTAAATAAAAAACAAATACAATCAAAAATAACATCATTTTTCCTAATTAATAATTATATTTTCGTGATTTTGGGTGTAAAGTGACTACTTTACACCCGGTTTTTCGGGAGTAAAGAAGCTCTTTTCGTCACACTTTATTTTTCTCCCGGGAGTAAAAAAATACCGGGAGTAAAAAAATACCAAAAAATTTCAAAAAAACAAAAATTTTCAAAAATCATTTATTGACATATTTAATCTTAACCACACAATTGTGAAAAACTTGCCTGTCTTGCGTATCTACAACGTTTTTCGGTTGTCTTCGGCAAACGTGCTTTTCCTCGTTTTAATTTTTGATCTTGAAAATCTTTGAAAATCCTGTAGGGGAGACTAGAACACGTATATCGACTATCGTGGCTATGTAGCCTGAAATAGTAAATAATGTATAAATTCGCCCCATAAATACCGCTTTTTGCTGAACGCGATAGTACCTACCACGTGATCCATCGATATCGAATTTGCATTTTTTTTGCAACGTGTTCATGAACATCGATAGATGCGACCACAATGTCGTATTTATTGATTATTTAACGATTATTTCTTGGTTTTTAGGCTTTTTTAATTGAAAACACTGACACACAACAGGCACGCATCTACACACAACAATATCACAAATGAAAATGAACATGGCGTCACAACATGGCTGCCCTCCAGGGTACCAACTGGTGCCAAGAAAAACACCATGGTTACAAGTAGAAGTTGGTTTTACACTACCACGATGTCAATTAAAACGTGTTATAAATTTACGAAATTTATGCAATTTATGCAAAAAAATCGTGAATTTTGTCGGATATTATTCCCAAATTCACGAAAAGCAGTTCATAATACTCGGGCTCCAGGGTTTTTTCATCTCTCGACTATTATTCCCCTCGCCGCCTTGCGGCTCGTGTCATAAACTACGTCTCGAGACGAAAAACAACCCCTTACGCCCTCGTGATATAAACTACTATTGTATCAATTTTCTTTAAAATAAAGCTTTAATTTTCAAAACGTGGCTTTATTGTAAATTTTGTAAGTATCTAAATAGTGAACAACCCCGAAAAAGTGAAAGGTCTTTGCCATATTTAATTCACTATTTCGCGACTTGACTGTATATTGCTTTACAAATAAGATCATAACTTTTAATTTCACACCATCCAGAAAAAACATCCAAGTTTTCAAAATAATATTTCAAGAGTAAATAATGTAGTAAGTCAAAATCACTTTTCAGAATATTTTTAGTATAGGTACATTACTAACCAGAAAAAAACTTCTAAGTGTGCACCTAATATTTATAATTTTTTATTTAAATGCTTATTCCTGATGGGTGTAGATATTTTCTTACAACTACGGAAGCAGTCCCTGGACGGTCAAAATCGCTACCTATTTGGTGAAGTAGAAAGTGTAGTCCTGGACTACAGCGATTTTTCTATTCATACCAAACGCCCATCTTAGAAGAAAGTTTAGTTCGGGTTACATTAAGAAATAACAAAGCAATTGAACTGACAATCATATTAACTTATGATGTTTCATTTCTGAGACGGTCATTGCCTTCAACTACGCAATCAGCTGCGAACGTGAGGTACTGAGTTCAAATCCGAGAAAGAGTAAAATTTTCTTATGACTAGGCTCCGTGCAAGTCCTCTTGGATTAGTAAATTGCCATTATTAACATAAAGAACCAGGATACAGCACATCGGAAAGGCAAACCTAGTAAGCTAGGTATCTATCGAATGTAAAGAAACTGTATGAATGAATAGAATGAATTTTTTGTACCGCCAAATGGTAGGTAATTATGTAGATTCTAAAAAACAAAAAAAAATCTGATAATTTTTTATGGTTTATAAAAATTCTTTGCCACCGTCAAAGGTTGGTTTACCTATCTTGCACCATGAGTGCAACAAAGTGCAATATAGTTTCATGCTATCCTTACTAGGTCCCTCTTCTTTTTCAACTGAATAAATTCAGCCTAAGCCTATCTGTGAGCATATAAATTGTTTATTTTGAAGTTTTATATTATATAAATTGTTTAACGTCCGATAGGTAGTTTGCTAGACTTGCCTCCAGGAGAGCCTGTAACCCTGGTTTTTATGTTAATGATGGCCATTCATTAACCCAGGAGGACCACCGGCTTAACGTGCCTTCCGAAGCACGGAGACTTAGTCATAAGAAAGTTGCCCTTCTCCGGATTTGAACACGGTACCTCGCATTCGCAATTGATCGCGTTACCTGCAAGGCAAATGACCGTCTCTTAAGTCGTCTAATTTTTTAATTAAGTCTAATTTTTTTCTAATTTTTTCAAACAGATATTACCCCTTAAAAATTAGAGTTTGGCGTCACTCTCGCTAAATCGCCGTGTACAAATATACTTTGCAAAAAATGTTTTTGAGAAAATTGAAATTCTGATAGACTTTTGATTTATGCCGTGCTGTTCAACAATAGACAAACTTTATGAGAAAAAAAACTTCAAAATTTTGTCAAATATGGAAAGTTGCGACCGCTGCTGAAAGATCAAAAATATTACTATTGCTTTATTGTCGTCGAGGTAATTCGACTATTTAAAATTTAATTATATTTAGATATAAGATAATAATATGTACTATTCTTAATTCCCTTTATTTTGTGCAAAGAACCACCGCCAAAACCAAAACCCGACGTCATATTATTATTATAAAATTCTCATCGTATTTTACGATTAATATAGCATATTACTGATATTATGTACATACTTTGGATATTCACATATATTATAGTATGTAAATTAAAGAAAATATTTCCGTTAGGTCGTAAAGGACTATCATAGAGTACTATGTATAGCTACAAGTATGTTGAGATTAAACTTATTTAGAAACCTTGTACAGGATGGACTACAAACTATTCCGTTTGATATTGTACAAGTATGTAATTAAAATTAAATGCTAAATTTAGTAGATCTTTAGTTCTTAGTTAATCTGTTAATCCGCTCCGTAAAGTATACAACCTCAGTCTTGATAAAACTATTGTATTATGTAAATTATACAATAAATAGATAAAAATATTTAATTGTTGTCCATATACAATTATTGATACCAAAATATTTTATTTCTAATTTCTGCTCAAGCCTATTTCACTATTGGTGATTATGATTATGCAAAATTTCATATTCACAGATATTTCACATCATGCAGATAACTGGATATTTCAAAGTTGCCAATTATTGATAGTTTTATTGTAATAATAATATTGATATATTATATAGTGATAAATTTTACATTGTAGGTATGCCTATGCTTCATAAAATTTTTAAAAAAGAAGTTTTTACACACAAAGATATTTTGCATAGTAAATGGTTAACTATATGGGGGTTAAGAAATAGTAGTTTAAAAATGCTTGATTTTAACTATTTCTTAGTTAAAAGTTAAGAACGTAATAGTTGAAATAATAAATAAGTAAAGATAATGTTCAAATTTAAGTATGTAAATACTTGAAATGCAATTTAAGCATCTAAATACTTAAATTTGAGTTAGGAAATTCTTAAAAGATACTATTTAACCTTGCAGATATTAAATACGAGTAAGCAAATTCTTACAAAATACTATTTAAGCTTGCAAATACTTAAATTTGAGTATGAAAGTTCTTAAAAGATACCATTTAACCTTGCAGATATTAAATACGAGTAAGCAAAATTCTTACAAGATACTATTTAAGCTTGCACATAGTTAAAGTTTGAGTATGAATACTTAAATTCTACTATTGGATAGTCATTTTATGCGATAAACGAACAATTCTACCTTTGTCTGAAACACCCAGCAAAGTTTAATCTATTAGTAAACCTCAAGCTGTGATGTATAGTCTGATTTAGAAAATTTTGTTATTTGTCGTTAATTATAAATTAATAATATTGTAAAGTGTTTGTGTGATTTACAAACCAAGTGAACAATTGATCAACTCTATCTTGACGATTATTGACTCTGATAATGCCCCTACTGAAGACAATAATTTTGAAAAAGTTAGAAATCTCATAATGTGGAGATTTGAATATCAAATTATTCAAAAATTTTCAGGTAGGACACGACATAATCTCATGTAAAGTATTAGTATATTTAAATAATTTTTTTCAGGTAAACCAAAACTTTTCGTTGATGTTCAAAACGGGACATCAGCATATATGTTAAAAAAATGACAAAAATTTAAAGAGAAATCCTTAAGTATCTTTTTTAATAAAATTAAAGATGAACGTTCTTGCAACTATTGGATTCAAGATGATACAATAACGGAAGGTAAGGCATACAACACCTTCTAAAAAAGTAAAATATATTTTATTATTTCAATATTTTCAGATACTACAAAGGACTACATAACACTAATCAATCTCCATGCCATTTTAAAACCAACTGTAAATAAGAAGAAAAAGTTGACTGTTAAGGATTCTCAAAAATCTCAGGTGCGTTTTTTGATAATGTGATCTAGAAAAATCACGAAAAAACTTATTCTCAAAAAATTTACAGATAAAGCACATATTCAACCACTTTATAAGGTTTAAGTTAATTTTTTATTTTCAGTTTTAATTTTATTATAGCCTTATAGGTTTATAAAGTTTAAGTTTATATTGAATATTTTATGTATAACTTTGATTATAAATAAATTTTTATTAATCAAAACTTAATAGTTTTTTTTTATTTTAAGAACCAATAAGTATGTTTTTTTACAGGAAATGGGAATTGGGAAAATGGGAATTATTTTTGCTAAGTTTAAAACTCAAGTATTTATGTATAACTTCTTGAATTAAAACGCATAGGTTTGCAAATATAATGTTTTTGGCTATTTTATCAACAACATTTTTAAAATTTGAAAACTGTGAAATACCTCCCTCCAAAATTCAACCACGTTAATTGCTAGTATTTAAGTATTTAAAATCAACCCAGTTGTGTGTCAAATTCAACCACGTTAATTACTTGTATTTAAGTATATAAAAGCTTAAAAGACAACTCAGTTGTATGTCAAATTCAAGCACGTTAGTTGGTAAAATTTAAGTATGACAATTCTTAAAAATTAACACACTGATGCGTTAAATCTATCTTTAACTATTAATTAAGCAGCCAATACTTAATTTTAAGCATGCAACGTACTAGGCTCAAACTGAAACACGCAAATACTTGATTTTAACACACATATTCTTGATTATTTCTTTGTGTGTACCTTTAATAATAATTTTTTGTTGTTCTACATACAAATGTATCCTCTGATGATGCATACGTGTGTAGTTTATATATAGATTATTTAGCAAAGAATATATTTGAATTTGTTTTTGGAAGAATGCTCACCCTTTTTTTTAGTGAGATCATTTAGTCGGACCGTCAAGTATATATGGCATGGATGTCGGGTACCACATTTGGACAACGATTATTTTAAATAATTTTGTTTATATTTTTAATCCCAGGTGTCAATTCTTTAAGAGCGGACCTGTGTAGATCACCTTGAGTAAATTTGAGAATAAATTAAAAGATATTCTTCTATAAAGTCAGTATCCTTAATAGAAATAGGTATTCGAATTCAATAAATCATTATGAAATTAATAAAAAGATTTAAAACTTTAAAACAATTTTGTCGCAAAGTTGTACAGATATTTTCGAAAATATATTTTAAATTATTAAATTATAAAAGTTTTTAACTCGTGAAAATTAAGAATGATTAAAGTTTTAAAATATTATCGAGTTACAGAACACAATAAAATTTTAAACTGTGAAAGGAAATAAATATTTAAATAAATAAATCTCCAGCGTAACGTTAACATAAAATATGGACAAAATTTGCGCTTCGGATTTGTTCAATTTTCTGGCCCAGTAAAAGGATGAATTTACTTGCATATATAATAAAATACAAAATTCTTCTAATTTGTAGCAAAACACGGAAAATGAACATTTGAAAGTCAAAAATATTTTAAGATGGATATTACTTGCAGCATGACTACCTGGAATAACAGGTTTAAATTAAGTATTCCTTTTCTAAATTATAATAGAAGAAGATTTGGATACTTGTAAAATATTTTGTAATTGAAAGTTTGCAAGGTAGTAGAATAAAACTATAAAATTACATTTAATATTTTAAGGTTTGTTACCTATAAAGGAAGAAAGGAAGATACATGTATATATGTACTTTCATTTCTCAGACAGAAAACTAATTAATACTACTCTAAAGGTTGAATAACCTTTAAAAACATTTGACGGAAAAAGCGTGGGGGTTTTAGTTGAACTATTGCCATACATTCAGTTCGAATAACTGTTAAACTAATTATTTTCAAATATAAACAAACTTCCGATTATTTTTGAACATTGTTATAAAATGTTAAAAAACCATCTTTTTGAATTAGTACTACTATTTTAACTAATAGTACGAAAGTTAAGAGAAAAGGTTGAAATCTACAGCAAGTAGAAGCGTGTCAGTTTGAAAATCTAGGTGGGTTACCTGTTGATCCTCGTGTATCAGCGACCACTTGCAAAGAAATCCAACAAGACACAACAATCACAATTAATGGTCCCCACAAATCAGGACCATCCCCTAAACACTTCATGTCGACACAATTTACGCAAATGCATAAACAAACAATATTAGCACCAACACAAAAAAATTATAAATATTTCACTTGGGTGAATGTATACCACATCGTAATAACTTTTTGAGTATATAATATATGTACCTATATACTATTGTTATAAACACGTAACCGCGAACTGAAAAATTTAACAAATACACACTACTCACAGCCACTAAGCAACTAAATAACCAATGTGTAATCCACCGGTTGTTGCTGCTGATCAAAAGTTGGCGCTTGCCCTCTTACCTTATGCTCAGGTGTTACAATGAACAGCTCTGACTCAGGGACGGATTCAGATCATATCGGTCCCAGCGATTTTCATTACGTTTATTTGAAATAGAACCTTCGATACTTAGACGCTTAGTTGGTCGAAGTCCTGACACCGAAGCATAGAACGAAAACGCAAGTTATAACATTTTTTTAAAAATCCGTTATAATGTATGTATGTACATCTGTAACAATCCAACATTGTAGTTATTTAGGAATAATGGTAGAATGCTACCATATAAAAAAATGTGATCTGAGTTGCTTAAGCGGTTTCTCATACTTCGTCTTTCTATTGGGCTTAAGTCTATTTGCATTTACATAATTTTTTTAGGCCAGCTTTGATTAAATTTATAAAATTAGAAATAGATAACGGGTACCCAAACAATAAAATACAGTAGTACCTCACAATAATGGCGAGATAGGGACGAACTCGCGCCGTTCACATTCGCGACAACTCACGAATGCATATTGCGACAAAGTGACATGCTCTATTATTATAATAATTATTAAGTGCGCAATAGAACTAGACCTATAAACAATGACATGACTTACTTTAAAATATGGTGAGAAACCTCCAAAACATCAGCAATACACATATGACAAATTAATATTTACACATAATTTAAAAGCTCCGTTATAGCGCAACTTTGGTGCTGTTAATTGGAGCGCCGTTATTGCGGGGTACTTCTAATAATTTTTATTGTTTATTTGTATCAATTTCTTTTAAATCATAGTTTTTTAAAACAATTCGATTCACGAATAAACTAATTTACAAATCGAGTTAAACTCTTTTATCGAATTACATACAAGTTAATTGTTGAAGACCTGCAACGTGACGTTGGAAGTCGATTTGCTACTCAATAAAATACGAGTTGTGTGGCAATGTAAAAGAAAGACAATGATGTGCTGATTTATTTACTTTGGTGGTAAATGGATAAAAAAAGGACGCCAAAAAGTTATGCACCACGGAGCAAGGCGGTAGTAGATGGACGAATCAATTTTGAAAGAAGATGCTGAAAGAAAGAGGTAGTTTGATAAAAACCCGGTATAGTGTAGCCACTATAAACCTGTAGACAGCAGTCTGGCGTAAATCAAACAAGGATAGACAAGTGAGCGGGAAACCGCGGTTCTAATCCTGTTTGCGTTGGATATAATATACTGTGATCTAAATGTCCAACATGGATTTGTAGACTATGAGGGAGACAAGGGAAAACCACCCCATTAATATTTCCCTAGTAAAGTCTTTTTGGCTTAGCCTGGAGGATCGCCAACATCAAGATGCGGATATGCACCTGAAGAAGAAGAATAGTGTAGCGTTGCATTAGTACCCACTATAAAAGCTATAAACAAAAATATAGCGTATTCACATACCGGGTGCTGAATCGCGCCAACATCAAGATGCGGATATGCACCTGAAGAAGAAGAATAGTGTAGCGTTGCATTAGTACCCACTATAAAAGCTATAAACAAAAATATAGCGTATTCACATACCGGGTGCTGAATGAGTTAGGCGAACATAGGATATTAACGTGTAAAAATGTATTTATGCAAATTCCTGCTTCCCTAATTATTTTAGAGAAAAATTGAAAGACACAAATATAATGTAGAAATATAAACTGCGAATGATAAGAGCATTAAATTTTATCTAGATTTTACTTAGAAGGTAAAAAAATTCTTTTAAAATTGTTAAAATTTTGATTTATCACACTGGCCATGTAAGTTTCCAAGGTAATTATTTTTGATAAGTAATAAAAATCAACAACGCGTTGTTTAATTGTTTTGCACTTTATTAAATTTTATATTCATAAAATGGAATTTTACCTTGGAAACTTACATGGCTAGCCCGATAAATTTAAATTTTAACAATTTTAAAAGAATTTTTTAACCTTTTAGGTAAACCTAGATAAAATCTAATGCTTTTATCACTCGTAGTTTATATTTCTACGTTATATTTGTGTCTTTCAATTTTTCTCTAAAATAATTAGGGAAGCAGGAATTTGCAAAAATAAGTTTTTACACGTTAAAATCCTATGTTCGCTTAACTCATTCAGCACCCGGTATAACAATATCTCAATTTCTAATTGAGTAAATCACGTGGAGATACTAAAAGGTGTTGTCTCGTTTCTCTTTCAGATTTAATTGTACCTACTACTTACTCAAAAATTCACAAAATCGGCGCGATAATATTTGATCGGCTTACCTTTTCAAATATGCAAGAATAAAAATTTTCTTTGAGGTTACCCGTAATAAGTTATGTTTATCTGTCTGATTTCTTGAATACCGCGTATAAACTTTATTTGGTGTACACATGTAATATACGCTTCTGAGTAAATCCCAAAGCACAAAATACTCCCACTTACAATCATAATAAATGTGATTTTCCAAATAGTTATTAAATAAATATAAATCGACTCAAAATATCGCGAGCAAAAATTGCAAAGTTTCTACTAAATCGAGATGTCTTCTGGTTCTTGATGTTGAGGAAGAAATTTCAAGATGATATTGCCAAAATTGAAGCTGAAATCGTACGATAAAAATGAATTAAAAGTAGGTAAATACAACTTAGGTATCGCAAAAATGTCAGTATCACTAAACTTTTGGTATCACAAAAACTTCAGCACTACTAGTAAAAATAATAAAAAAACTAAAACAAGAATTGGAATTAGAAACTTGATTCATATCAAAAGTCATTTAAATACTTCAAGATGTTGTTCAAGTGTTAAATCGATTAAAATTTGTTGTCGGCAATTCGATAAGATGTTTAAAATTTTGAACAATTATCGATTTTTACACCAAGATACTCTACATGAAGCGGTAACATCCGAAGTATCAAAGGCCGCAAAAAACCAAGAAAAATTCAAAAACGCAATCATTGAAATAAATTCCAGATAATTTGAACTGAAAAAAACACTAGTCCAAAAATATCATATCACTGGAACGTCTAAAAAAGTAATGCAAGATCGTAAATTATAAATAGAATATATTGATTATACACACAACAAAAATGTTTAATTATAATTAAACTTTAATTTTAATTTAATTATAATTAAAAACTGATAACTATCAACCGATAATAGCCTTATCAAAACAAAGAGACTTTAAGAAATGCAATTTTTAATAAAATTTTATAAAAAACTTAAGTATTCGGAGAAATTAAATTATTAGAAACCAAAATTTAAATGATCTTAAAAATTTAATTATTTCGATTTACTATAAATTAAAAATTCACTTAAGTTCTTTATTGAGCTGAGCTTTTGGAAGATTATTTCATTCCATCATCAGAATTAAGTGAACAAGTTTCAAAATATGATAAAAGTAAACAAGTGCATGGAAACAGGAACAAGTATTGTCATTTGAACGGCGACTAAATAAAAATCTAGGACCTATTCTTTTACGTATTGGAGTTAGGTTTTCCTTCTTTGCCGAAACAAAATGTAGGTTTTCCCTAACTCACCGTCCTAGATTTTTATCCAGTCACCGTACAATACTTGTTCCTGTTTCCATGCACTTGTTTAATAATTGTATCATATTTTGAAATTTGTTCACCTTATTCTGATGATGGAATGAAATAATCTTCTGAAAGCTCAGCTCAATAAATTGAATTTTTTAATTTATAGTAACTCGAAATAATTAAAATTTTAAGATTATTTAATATTAACGAGTTAATAATATATCATTTCAAAATTTAAATGTCTAGTTTGTACAGCATTTAAATTTACAATGTATTATAAATATTAACTAGTGTAGTATTATAAATATTAAATTGTATTAAATTTAATATTAAATTACCGTTATTAAATTACCGGGGGTTCTACCGACGGGCTGGCTCCTCGTCGTAGGTAAAAAATGTAAAATGCTAAAAAAAAACCAAGCACCAATTCGCAAGGTTGGTAGTTTGGTATCGGACAACGTCGCAAGACGTTTAAAACCGACTATATATATAGATAGATATATATAAATTGTATTAAATACAATTATGGCTTACTAAAATGTAACACACTTACTTTTTATCAAATTATTAAAATAATGTTTTAGGCTTATATTTGATATGTTTCATGGTTTTTCAAAGGATTAGTTATTATTATTAAATATCGATTAGGGAATATATTCATATGTAAGCTTTTTTAATTTTCTAATTTTTATCTCAATTTATTATTTTTCATATTCAGATTTATTAAAATATTTATGTTTTTATATTATATCTATCTGAAGAGCTCCAATAAAAGCGAAATAAATTTGTCGTAAATTACATATCAATATTAATAGATTTTATTTTCATAACTTGAAAAAAATAAGTGTTACATTTTAGTAACTCATAATACACTTTTTACAATTAAACGAATGTCTAGCAAGTGATTCCTGTGATGTCTAGTGATGTCTAGCAAATGGTTGATTTTCGAATTTTAAATGATTTTTATCTAATTATGTAAATAGTTTGCAAATTACGTTCAGTAAAACACTAACATCATCGTGGATGTGAGCTATAAAAGCGGATCCTTAAAAAAGTGTTGTATAATAATAATAAGATAGTTTGTTTTACTAAATGAATAACATAAACTAACTTCTAATCCAACAAGCTTGTAAGCTTAAAACCGGTATCTTTAAAAAATTATGCAAAATCTATTAAAAATAATATTTTTATTGAAGGGGTTACGCACAATCATGCGGTCGAAAGAAGGCAGTTTTTTGAGATTTTCTATTTATTTTAGATTAGAGATTATTTATTTATTTATTGCAAAATTTATATTCATTTTTGAGAATTTGTCTTTAGAAGAGAGAATTAAATTTTGTCGAAACTTTGTTGGCATGTTGGCAATAAAAAAATAAATAGTTTTTCACACACTAAATATTTTGTGGTGCTTCTATATTTTTATTTATTTATTCGTAACCTTTGTGATTAATTACGCCTTTGTTAGTAAAAGTGAAAACAGATGTTCTGCACTGCATTAGATTTGCACATTTTTAAACAAATATAATTCTAGGAAAGTCTACTATGGAAAGTGTCCACTTCATATTTTCTTAATATCAACTAAGAAAACGTAGATTTTAAAAGCTGGTATAGTTCTGCTAGTGCTATTTTGGCGTGGATAAATAATTGTTTAATATTATTAACAAGTTAAATACATGATTTGCGAATACTACAACATTTAAATTAATTTATTTTTTAATTTTAGCAAGAAGTGAAGCAATTTAAGTAACAGTGAAGCGAATGTGCAAATAGCATTGAAATTGATTCTTTAAATTTTGAAATGGAAATAATTTTTACATCTATTTAATTTAGCTTAATTAACAGCTTTGTTTGGTATCACGGTCCTAGTGCAGCCCAAACTACACTTTCTTCGAATGAATTGGTGTAAAATCACCAACCCACTTTTTACACTAATCAATTTTTGAAATTTTTCACAAAAAGACCTAATGTATGTAACATTTTTGTTTTATTAAAATATTTAAATACTTTATTATACAGTGTGTTCACGAAAAATGGTAACAGTGAATAATTCTTAAATATTACTTGATACAAAAATAAGTTTAAATAGTTTTTTATTCAACTCTAAATTTTCTATTGGAAACTGTCAAAGTATATTTTTTTATACTTTAAATTCAACCAGAAGTAGACATAAAATTTTTTTTTCAAATGGCAACATGTCTTTTTTTAACATTTTTGTAATCTGCAATTTTTTCTCTATAATACATATAAAATTTTCATAAGGTTACATAAGAAAATATTATTTCTAAAAACCAAGAAATAATCGTTAAATAATCAATAAATACGACGTTGTGGTCGCATCTATCGATGTTCATGGACACGTTGCAAAAAAATCGCAAATTTGATATCGATGGATCACGTAGTAGGTTCTATCAAACTCAGCAAAAAGCGGTATTTATAGGGCGAATTTATACATTATTTTCTATTTCAGGCTGCAAAGCCACGATAGTCGATCTACGTGTTCTAGTCTCCCCTACAGGATTTTTTATGCGCCGACAGGCGCATATTTTGAAGATCAAAAATGAAAACGACGAAAAGCACGTTCGCCGAAGACAACCGCAAAACGTTGTAGATACGCAAGACAGGCAAGTTTTTCACAATTGTGTGGTTAAGATTAAATATGTCAATAAATGATTTTTGAAAATTTTTGTTTTTTTTGAAATTTTTTGGTATTTTTTTACTCCCGGTAGAAAAATAAAGTGTAACGAAAAGAGCTTCTTTATTCCCGAAAAACCGGGTGTAAAGTAGTCACTTTACTCCCAAAATCACAAAAAAAAAATTTTATGTTTACTTCCGGTTGAATTTAAAATATAAAAAAATATACTTTGACAGTTTCCAATAGACAATTTAGAGTTGAAAAAAAAACTATTTAAACTTTTTTTTGTATCTAGTAATATTTAAGAATTATTCACTGTTACCACTTTTCGTGAACACACTGTATATTTTATTTGTTGATCATATTTCTAATGGACAGATATTGATTATAAATATTTATAATTACTGATGTATGTGTGTTAAAGGCATTTGACAGATGTAAAATAAAATTTTTAAAAAAATTGAATTAACCATGAATACGATCTTGGCTTTTTAAATTTACGCGGGTTTGTTCAGTTTAGTTTAACACTAACACTTTAGTTTAACCATATAAACACCAGGTGGTCGTATTTATTATACCTTTTACAGTCACTAGCTAGATACAGTACCGCAACGTCCGGCCATTTTGGGTCCAAAATAACGCTTTCTCTCTCTCGCACTCATTGGCCGATGATGGAGAGTGCGAGAGAGAAAGCGTTATTTTGGACCCAAAATGGCCGGACGTTGCGGTACTGTATCTATCTAGTGATTGTAATACTTTTGGTTCTGACCATGAACATAGAAGTACAGGACTGGTAACTGTCCTTGAATTTGGGGTGCATGTCCCCAGGCCCCCCCAATTCGAATTTTGACTCCAAAATAGTCTAAATCGTTTGTGCTTCGTTTGTACCTGTTTGTGCAAACATTATTTTCGTTTGTACCCAAATAGGGAGACCTGGGCAGCGCGGAAGGTTGCCGACTTAGGTGGACTCCAAAGCCTCGGCTTGAACTTTGAGATTGCAAGTAAATCTCTAAAAGGCGTTAACGCGACGTCTCTGAATCAGTTAAACTCCACGATTTACGGGAGGATTCAAATAAATAACCATCTGCGGGAAGACGGGAGCCCGGGGTTAATTCTCGCGCGAGCGTGCTTAACCCCCCCGTCTTTGTGAGCTTGCTCACTGAGGAGGATTCGCAGTGGCTGGTGGTTCTTGGGAAATGTAGCAACGATCAGCACTCGACCTGTCTGTCGGGGAACCTTGACACCTACAGGTCCCTACTTGGGTCTTGCAGCCCTTGAAGGGAATAGGTATGCTGGCTACCTCAGCGGCTCTTGGATGTAGTACCCAACGTCCCCGATAGCTCTCTAGGGGGAGGTTGCGGTATAATTGTTAAGTCTGTATCACGATCATGGACTTAGAAAGAAATCTTTCTAAGTCCATGATCACGATACACTTACAACGGTATGCTCGTGCGCATGCAATATGGCCGCCGGCGATTTGTGTGATGTCAGTCCCGAAGCACGTTTGAAGTAAAATTGCGCTTCTTACACGGCTTCTTATAGATATTATAATTTATAATGCATTTTAAAACGTAAAAAGTTATTTATTATGCTTAAATATCATAATTTCTTTATAGCCAATTAATAATTATTTTTTATATATAATAATACTTAAAACATTTATTTATAAATAATAATAGCTTTACTAAAAATTATTTAAATATATAAATTATTAACTCGTTGATATTAGATAATAATAAAACTTCAAAATATCGAGTTATTATTAAATTAAAAATTGATTAATATTTACAAATAATATTTGTATATTATTCTGATGACGAACGAAATAATCGTTTGAAAGCTAAATAAATCTTTTAATCTATTTTTAATTTAATAATAACTCGATATTTTGAAGTTTTATATTACTAAAAATTAATTGATAATGAATTACTACATTAAGTGCTAATTTTGCACCAAAATTGCGCTTCTTAATAGATATTATAATGCATTTTATATAATAATACAACATTTATTTGTTAATAAAAATAGTCTTACTAAAAATTAATTAATTAACAATGAATTACTACTAATACTATTACTACTAATAATTACTACTACTAATTTACTTAATTACTACTAATAATGGAAATGGATTCAACCATTAAAAAATATATGAAGATATTTTAGGAAGTGTTTTTACAGCTGGACAAATACGAAAACTGAATTCAGGCAATGGAAAACAAATTATTTGGTCTTCAGAAGATATTGCCTCTGCTATTTCACTACGCAGCGTTAGTCCGAAAGCGTTAGTCCATTTTATTCGATATATAAATTTCATCGAATGATATAATACAGAGCCGTTCCATATTATTAAACTCACAAGATTTTTTTGCCATTAATTTTGTAACACTTTTCAATACTCCTTGATTTACGTCAAAATTTGATACCCAATGTCTTAATGTGGACATACCAGGTAAGGGATAATTATGTGCTCGCAGATAACGATATGCCTTTGGACTTACACTTCTTAATGATATAGAAGATGCAACATCGTCTGGGGACCAATGAATATTTTTGGATTTATTTTTATACTTAACAGACTCTTAATTTGGCCCTCTGTAAAAACAGTGGCTAAAATAATCTCATTATAATGTTGAATTTTATTTTCAGCGATTGTCAATATTTCTTTTAGATTTTGTATTTCATCTTGTGCTCTGAAACCAATATAACAGTTAAGATAAAATAATGTAAATATAGAAAAATAGATGTCGAGGATTAAGAATTCTTACTTTTTTAACTCTAATACAAGATCAATCCTTTGAACATTATTTGTTTCAGCATTGTTTACTTCCGTACCGTAATTATTGTCAATTAAATCATCAAAAACAACTTCAGGCACGTTATCTTCAGAAAAAGTAGATTCCGAAACATTTTCATTTAACAAATCATTAACTATATCTCTGCGTATTTTTTTTGCTAAACGATCAGATCTTTCTTCAATTTTCCTTTTATTTTGTATTTTATTATCACCTGGTAGTTTTAAAGTAGGTAACGCATCAGGTTTTAAATGTCGGCTGTTCAGAACAAATGCAAGCTAAAAAAGTTAAACAGCTCGGTAAATTTTTAAATACTACATAATATTAATTTAACTTACCATTCTTTAAGTTAATTTTATCCTCACGACGACATGCAACAATCCATTTTTTACAAATGTTTTCAATTTTTGGAAATCCAAAGTATTTGATTTCTGTCCCTTTTGTACCTTTTTCTTCCTATTATAATTACCCCAACCCGCAACTGCACAACCCGGCATTTTTTAACTTTTACAAACGATTATTAATAATTAAAATACAATGATATTAATCAAAGTACAACAGAACAGCAACGCAAAACTGTTGAATACCAGCCTGATACCAGCGTGACAAACAGAATTATGCTTCAGGAGTGACGTCATGCGCAGTAGTAAACGTATTTGGAACAAATAACGAGCATACCGTTGTAAGTGTATCGTGGTCTGTATATAGCAATTGAAACTAAAAGTTCTATCGATCTGTACCCAAACAGTTTTTGAGAAATTTCAAAATTTCGCTGGGGGGGGGCTGGAGACATGTTAGCCCCCCCCATGTCGAATTTTGACTTCAAAATAGTCTAAATCGTTTGTGCTTCGTTTGTACCTGTTTGTGCAAACATTATTTTCGTTTGTACCCAAATAGTTTTTGAGATTTTCAAGAAAAACATCAAAGATACTGACGCGCATGAGTGGATTAACGAGATTCTGGGGTAAAACTTATAGGATCACGTTCAAAATACTCTCTATCGTTTGTACTTTGTTGTGATTATTTGTGCAAGTTTTATTTTCGTTTGTACCCAAATAGTTTTTGAGATTTTTAAGAAAAACATCATGAAAACTGACGCGCATGAGTGGCTTAACAAGATTCTTTTAGCACGGGGAAACACATAGAATTTTTTTAAATTTCGAATTTTGGATTCAAAATAGTCTAGAACGTTTGTAAAACGTTTGTGCTTGTTTGTGCAAGTTTTATTTTTGTTTGTACCCAAATAGTTTTTGAGATTTTCGAGATTCTAGGTAACACGTGGTAAAACAAAATTTTTTTAAAATTTCTAATTCCTGATACAAAAATAGTCTAAAACGTCTGTGTTTGGTTTGTACTTGTTTATGCAAGTTTTATTTTCGTTTGTAACCACATAGTTTTTGAGATTTTCAAGAAAAACATCAAAGAAACTGACGCGCATGAGTGGATTAACGAGATTCTAGTTAAAACTTACAGGATCACGTTCAAAATATTTTCTATCGTTTGTACTTCGTTTGTACCCAAATAGTTTTTGAGAAATTTCAAAATTTCGCTGGGGGGGCTGGAGACATGCTTTTTTAAATTTCGAATTTTGGATTTAAAATAGTCTAGAACGTTTGTACCTCGTTTGTGCTTGTTTGTGCAAGTTTTATTTTTGTTTGTACCCAAATAGTTTTTGAGATTTTCAAGAGAAACATCAAGGATACTGACGCGCATGAGTGGATTAACGAGATTCTTAGCACGGGGAAACACAGAAGTTTTTAAAATTTTGAATTTTGGATTTAAAGTTAAATTGCACTTGCAAAGATTCTCATATTTATTTAATATAGACCATTTATTTATTTAATATATTCACCATTAAAATTTAAAATAAATGATACACAATTTTTTGTTGTTATTTTTAAACGCACACCACCTAGGAAATGTAGATCATTATGCTATGTTCAAGGTGATTTGCATGATTAACAGTAAATATACACACCAAACTTTTTTCAAACTAATTTTTTATTACGGAAAATAAAAAAAAAATTGAATTTCTGAAGAATTTCAAGCAACAATTCAAAATTAATTTCTGACGGTCTAGGCATGATTCTTTGATTTAATGAATACGTGAATAATAAAGGATACTAAATGTAATGTCTGTTGTACTTATTTATTTTTTTAAATAGTTTTGTTTATATAGTATTTTACAAATTGTTGTACCAATACGAAATAATATCAATTTGTTACCAATATAAAATAATAATCCTTTAATCCAGGGATAACTTTGTATTCAACACATTACATCCTTCCCTTCTTAAGTTTCTAATCAACTGTTGCTCCATATCTTATGTGTAGAGAGCGGATTTATATGTAATAACAGACCCGTCTAAGGCATTATCCTCACGGGGACGCATGGCATCAGCACGACATGCTTTCAACATGTTGCTTACCCATTTTAATATACGGGTACGACATAGATGCAAGATGTTGAAAGCATGTCGTGCTGATGCCATGCGTCCCCGTGAGAATAATGCCTTAGACGGGTCGATTTTTGCAACGCTACTGTGTTTGATTATAATTCATCATCGAAAAATCAATTTAAAACTTTAAATTTAAGAAGGGCATTTTTTTCAGGGCCCTTTTAATTTAATCAACAGATGGCACCTACTTAAATGTTAAATATTTTTATAAAATAAGAGAAATTTGCTATATTTAAAATATTTAAAAAAAAAAAAAATAAATATTTAAAATTGATATAAAATATAGCAAATTTGTTGAGATAATACTGTTCTATAAACAATATTCTTGATCTTAAGCTATTTTGAATTCGTAATATTTATTTATAAAAGCACAATTCATAATTAAAGTTTAATTATCTTTTTTTGTAAGTGAGTGTGTTTCGACATACTTGTTTAATTATTAAAAATTGTCATTTTTAATATTAAACATGGAAATTTCATTTCTTATACAAAACTACGTTTACTTCTTTATAATTTAATTGCAAGGTAGAATTGAAAACAAAAATGCAGAATAATGAAATGTATTATTTATATTAAGTAGGGCAGACAATGAACTTGCATTATAATTACAACTTATGTTTTTACTCATATCATGTAAATATAATCCATAATCAAATGCCGACTAGGAAATGAATTATAACAAATGACTCAACCTGGAAGCACGGCAATAACTATAAAGAAAACGCTGAGTTACAATAATTTTTATGATTACTTTGTTCTTTGTTTAACCTATTATTCTTATGTATTTAATTTTGTATAAAAGAGATGACTTTAAATAAATTATTGAGTGAGTCTTGAACACTCGTTTGTTTAAGTCCTCACCCGAAGACCTCCAAGTCCAGGTGCCACCGCTTCAACTTAGGATAATTTTCCTACCCAGGGGAATTATTCAATACTCAATACGAACTCAAAATAGCTTAAGATCAAGAATATTGTTTATAGAATAGTATTATCTCAACGATGCTATATTTTAAATATAGCAAATTCCTCTTATTTTATAAAAATATTTAAGTAAGCGCCATCTGTTGATTAAATTAAAAGGGCCCTGAAAAAAATGCCCCTCTTAATTAAAATATTTCCGAATTGCTTGCTCCTAGTCGATCTACTAAGGTGGGCGGGCTTTACTTATGGCGAAAACCAATCAGCGATTTTAGAAAATTTTGAATAATAAGGCTTATTTGTTCATATTTTTTAATATGAAATATTAATTTTGTGTTTTATAATTGCTCTTTGGTCCATTTTCTTTTATAATTTGTTTCAAAAATTTTTAAAATCGGAGCGCTGGTTGGTGTTCGACTCTCACATATTGCAATTTCTCACATTTTGAATAACATCTGCATCCGCAATCATGTAGTAAGTACTGTTCACGTTCAGAGATTTTAATTTTTAAAAAACGAGCGGTCTCTATATGACGTACCAATAAATTTTGGTCAAGCATCATGTCTAATCAGTCGATTGAGCAAACGCCAAATCGAGAATCGAAAGTAAGTGGAGGATTGTTTGGACGCAGAGCTAGTGAAATCGTGGCAACGAGATGGTTCGGTGCAAATGCAGAACATTTCTCAATAAATTGAAGATTTTTGCAATATTTACGAGGCATCAAATTGATATCTTTCAAATGCAAAGGTAACTGCGAAAAAATGTGCGGATTTTGTAAAATGGGCTTCAAGTGCTCAGCGAGGTAGCAGAGGAGAAGATTGAAAGCCAAAATATTGCTGGATCCTCAAAAAACGCAAAAAAGCATAGAAAAAGCTAATCTACGTATTATTAGAATTAATAGTATAAATTTGACAAATTTTTAAGCTGAAAAAGCTCTTCAAGTGTTTAAATCCACAAGTTTCTACTTGCCGAATAATAACTATTCACGCCAAGAGGACACGTTAAAGCTAAAGGAAATAAAATGCCTTAACTGATTATTCAGTAACATTTTTTTAAATAAACTTGATAATAAATGAGATAATGAAGTAATACTGTTGTTTACATCTATTTTAATTGTGACTCCCAAAGTATCGAGCTTAAGGTAAAAATGGTAATAAACAAAGTTGTAGGGAATCATATTTACAACACCTTTGGTATAGTTAAAAATAAGCAAGTTATTGGAAAAACAAACAAATCACCTTTTAAATCAAGATAGCGGAGAGCGCAATGAGGAAAATTTTTTTGAACGAGATCAATCCCTCTCTAAGGGCCATTTGTATAGTGGGCGTTTAACAACAGTTTAAACCACGTTTAAGGTAAACTCGGTTTTATTCAGTTTGTTCCCTTGTTCAGTGTAAGTTTAAATATTAAACACCTAAGAATTTAATAATTTAATAATCAGATAATTTTTTATCTGAGACTAATTTGGTGGGATAACTTTAAATACTTTGATTTAATTATTTTAAAATGAGTGGATTTCGTTATAGAAATAAATCTAATAGAAAGAATAAATTAACGAATTATTGTTATATTAGAATAATAAAATTATACAAGAAACGACAACTTTAAACACTAAAACTAGTCAAAAATATGTTTGAAGGTTCTTTAGTAATTATATAGAGGTGAGATTTTTAGGTCGTATAAAGTCAAAAAAAGGTACCTAAAAAGGTTCTAAAAAAAGCGATTTTACTTTTGCTGGGTACAACGGTCGTTAGAAATATGCAAAATTTAATACCTAGAAAATTGTATTGAATATTCTCACAATAGTTGGTATTTAACATTATTCGAATTATAAACGCAAAATTGTACTTGAATAGTACAAAAAATTCAAAATTTTTTTTATTACATTTTGTCTTATTGGAACATGTTACATTATCAGTTTAAAGGCCATAACACGCCCCTAATAAAAACTATGGTAACTCAGTTATTACAGTTTTCAGAAAATCGCAATTCAATATTTAAATAGTCGCATAAATGCATAATTTATACATTTCAGGGTCTACATTGGTTGTCTCGAGTTTCTACAAACTTACCATATTTTGCTAGAGAAATCTTAACCTATTTAACAGAATGATTTTACTGCATTTAATTTGATTTAGGGGACAATAAGATTTATTCGTAAGAAAAAGGGCATGTTTTTGTGAATTTTTTGTGACGACACAGTTAAAATCTCTTGTATGACATTTGAAGAATGTTGTATAAAATTTTCACAAAAAAATATTAAAAAATACGGCAATGGCAGCAATTATTCGGACGTAGAAGTAAATAATTGCGGTTCCCCTCATAACAGAAAAACTACTGCACCGACCTTTTTGAAATCTTAAACACTATTTCTGCACATAATTAACGAGGTAACGCTGGAGAGTTTTTTTTTAATTTGTTGATATTTTTTTTTTATAATAACAAATTAGCCGATTTTTGTCACGAAAAATCGCGTTTTTCCTTTCAAAGTGTTCCAAAAAAGTGAAAAATTAAAATTTCGAAAAACCCTCCCAGCGTTACTATTATCTACTATTATACTAAACTATTATACTAAAACTATTATCTAACGAATGAACTTTGATTTTTTGACTTCAAATAATCCAGCACCAAGTTATGAGGGGCACCGCAATTCTACTTTTTTCCGAGAAACGTCCGAATAATTGCTGCCATTGCCGTATTTTTTAATATTTCTTTGTGAAAATTTTATACAACATTGTTTAAATATCATACTTTAATATGCTATTGGTTTTTTAAATCCAGAGATTTTACTGTCGTCACAAAAAATTCACAAAATCATGCCTTCTTTCTTACGAATTGACCGTACCCTCCCTTTAATTAACACACTGATTTTAAATTAAAGGTAAGTTACAAAAATTATTCTAAATGAATTGAACTTGTACAATGAAAAAGTGAGAAAACAATTCTTCTTCTTCTTCTTCTACTTTTGGCTAGGGTCAACCCTGTTTGCCTTAAACAGCCACTGCGTTGTTTCCTTGGCATCCTTGAGCATATAAATTGCTTAACGTCTGAGAGGTAGTTTGCTAGACTTGTCTCCAGATGAGCCTGTAACCCTGGTTTTTATGTTAATGATGGCAATTCATTAACCCAGGAGGACCACCGGCTTAACGTCCCTCCGAAGCACGGAGACCAGTCATAAGAAAGTTGCCCTTCTCGGGATTTGAACCCGGTTCCTTGCATTCGTAGTTGATCGCGTTACTTGCAAGGCAAATGACTGGCTCGAAAAAACAATTCATTTTTGGGAAAAAATAAAAATTTTTAAAAAACCTCTAAGAAACTGACCAAAACGTTACACCATAATTTTGGTTGGGAGCGTCGACATGACAGGAAAAACAGTTCTAACACTACCACTACTTACCCCGTAAATACTAAAGTTTTTACTGCATTTATTTTGACTTATTGATTTTATATTTTAATTGTTCTAAAGGAATTGATCTTGTACAATAAAAGAATGTGAAAGCAATTCCTCTCGGGAAAAATAAAAATTTTTTAAAAACATCTTTTAACAGAAGAAAATGTTTTACTAGTTTTCTTTGGAAGCGTCGATATGACATAGGAAAACAGTTTTGACACAACTACTTAAGAAGTAGTGGGATAAGCCTCCGTAAATAATAAAGGTATTAATAGATTCATCATGTGCTCTACAAAGTTACGTTATTTTGCTAGAGAAATCTTAACCTATTTAACAGATTGATTTTACTGCATTTAATTTGACGTAATTATAAATTTACTTTTGATAAGGTAAGTTACAAATATTCTACATAAATTGATCTTGTACAATAAAAAAGTGTGAAAACAACTTTTGGGAAAAAATAAAAATTTTCTAATTAACTAATAGAAATTATTAAATTTTAAAAACAGTAGATATTAAATTTTATACTTCTTTACAAACTTATTATAACATTAATAGAGACAGTCAGGACCGTCTTCAGGATTCGAAGTTTATTGAAATAATTTGCAAGAAAAATTATAAAATCAAAAGAACACCTTATCGGATTACATGTTCACGATTCTACACGTGAAACTGATATCATCAGACCCGCACTGGTTTTTATGAAAAACTTATAACTTACCAATTATCCAAAAAAAACGTGGATCCTTTTGATCATGACTGTACAACTACCTTTGTGATAATGAGTTTGTAAGAAGTTGCAAGTACAATTTTTAAATTTAGACTTATATTTTCATAAAAACCAGTGCGGGTCTGATGATATCAGTTTCACGTGTAGAACCGTGTAGAAGAATTTCAAGAATAGAAAAAGAAATTCCAATTTGAAATTTAAAACTTCGTTTTAAATTTAAAATTAACCTCTTTTACACAGAAAACAATGTTTTACTATAATTTTTGTTGTGAGCTTTGATATTATAGGAAAAACAGTTTTAACACCACTACTACTTACCCCGTAAGTACTACTGTTATCGATAGATTAATGTGTTCTACAAGTTACGATATTTTGCTAAGGAAAGTTACAAACATTATTCCAAATAATAAATAGTGAAAACAATTCCTCTTGGAAATTTTCTAAAAACCTCATTTACACAGAAATAGTAGTTTCACGAGTGCGGAAAGGGTTGTTTTTCATCGCGAGAAGTAGTTTATGACACGAGCCGCAAGGCGGCGAAAAGAATAATAGTCGAGGGATGGAAAAACCCTGGAGCCCGAGTATTATGAACAACTTTTCGTGAATTTTTACTACCTTTACTCCCGGGAGTAAAATCAACAAAGTCTGACGAAAAGAGCTCTTTTACTCCCGAAAAACCGGGTGTAAAGTAGTCCTTTTTCCCAATGCTACGTTAAATTAAATTTTTGATAAATAACTTGAAACACAAACATGAAATAAACTAATAGATTAAATAAACTAATTAGATTGCTCGTCGTACAATTTAATTATTAATTGTCGTCTTTTTATACGTCTTATCGTTCGTCGTCTTCTTAATCAGTGAATATTCGTCTTAACATCTGTCACATCAGTGGCGTCTCGTCTTTGTCAGTGGCGTCTCGTCTTTGTCAGTGGCGTCTCGTCTTTGTCAGTGGCGTCTGTCTAAATCCCACATTCGGTCATCTTAATCCGAATCCGTCTCGGATTCGCCGCTATAATCCATGTCTTCAGATATTCTTTAAATTCTTGGGAAGTAAAAGCGGTACCTTGATCACCTTTAAGAATTCTGGATTTCCAAACGTTTTACTTTGAACTTCCAATCTGTTAATCACTTCTTTAGTTGTGGTTAGGTAAAGCCATGAAAATTTCGTGAATGTGTCTATTACACAAAATATATGTTTATAATTTTTACTCGTTGACTCCAAAGGTCCTAAATGATCAACGTGGTACGTATAAAGTGGCACATCTTTCTTTTTACTTTCCTTTCTATTAGTCAAAATGCATGGGACACAATTGTCTACGCATCTTTCTACCTTTTTTTAATTTTGGTATGTAAAAATCTTGCTTCTTCTTTCCTTTTCTTCCGTAACTATTCTTGATGAATGCATTTTTCCGTGGCATAGCCGTATAATTTCGGTTTGAATGTTTCTCGGGTCTACTATTACTTCGTAACCGTCAATAAATTTAAATATTATTCCGTCACGTATTAAATAGTGTTGGTAGGTTTGTTCTTTTAACAACTCTTTGATCGTATTAAGATTCTCATCTTTATTTTGGCTTATCTTTAAACGCGTTGGTAATCCGTTGGTATTAATCATTAACACACTTGCAGCGTTGCGACTCAATGCGTCAACATGCTGCATTCGTACACCTGGTCGATGCTTTATAGAATAGTTGAATTCTTGCCCATCTTGCTACTCTCGTCGTCAGATCTTTTTTGCTCATCGTCTTTTGGAAGGCAGAGCAATCCGTCGAAATTTTAAACTGGTTTCCTAGTAGATATACTCTAAACTTTTTCAATGCTTCAATAATTGCTAATACTTCAAGTTCGTAACTTGTGTCTTTCGGCTTCCGTCGTTTTCTTGCTCATGTAGTAGATTGGATGTAATTGATTATCTTCGTCTGACACCTGTAGCAATATAGCACCATAACCTTCACAACTAGCGTCTGTATGAAGTTCGGTCACTGCTTCTTGCTTAATATGCCTAACACCGGCTTTGTGGCTAATAATTGCTTTAATTGGTTAAAGGCATCTCTTTCTTTTTCGTCAAATTTGAACTTTTTATCCTTCTTCAGTAGTTCGCTTAAAGGTCTAGCTATGATCGAATAGTTTAGCATAAATTTTCGAAAATAACCTGTTAATCCTAGAAAACTTCGAATCTGCTTAGTCGTCGTAGGCTCTGGAAAATGTAAGGCTGCTTTCATCTTCATGGGTGATGGGAATATCTTACCATTTTCTATAATGTCTAAGAAATTCGACTCTTCTTTTCAGAAACTGGCACTTTCTAGTGTTCAATTCTAATCCATAGTCTTTTGCAGTTTGTAATACCCTTTTCAGCTTTTCTACTCCTTCTTCTTCATTTTTTGAAGGTATTATAAAATCATCAAAATAAACTAACACTATATTTGGTTAACTAATTCTTGGAATACCACGTTAATAAATCTTTGAAAAACTTTTTTTTTTTTTTTTTTTTTTTTTGAATCTAGTGACTAGTTACAATCTGTTATTTAACAATAAGTAACGTTTATATGACAATAATATAGACATGTAAGAGTTTGCCCAGGCTCACTCTAATGAAGTTCACTATCTGACATCAGATTACAATAGGTTAATTACTCAACTCACTAGGTCTATAGGATCGCTTCTTTTTAGTCGCCTCATTGCAGGGGGGTTCAGCAGGTTTACTGCATATGGGTTAGGGTGGTCCTGAAGCCGTTGTTGATATCCTCTGCTTAGCCTCCTTATCTCTTCTTGAACTGTTGGCATATTCAGTTGTTCGTGCAAAACGTTGCTAGGATAGTATATGGGAACACCTGCAACGGCTCTCAATACCTTGTTCTGAAACAGCTGTATTTTGGCTATGTTTGTAGTACTTGCAGCACCCCATAGCTGCAGTCCATATGTCCAGATAGGCTTCAAAATTGCTTTGTACACCAAAGTTTTATTCTGTACGGACAGTGGAGAACTTCTACCGATCAACCAGTATAGTTTTTTTAACTTCAATTCTAGTTGTTTTTTCTTGGTATTTATGTGCGGTGCCCAAGTAAGTCTTCGGTCTAAGTGGATGCCCAGGTATTTTACCTCGTCAGTCTGTGGAATTGGCTGGTCACCAAACTTGACTAGAGAACAAGTCTCTCTTCGTAGTGTAAAGGTTATATGATTTGACTTACTTTCATTAACTTTCAATCTCCACAATACACACCATTTGTAGATTTTATCAATGTGACTTTGTAAACACTGCGAGGCCGTATTAGGATTCGAATTTGATGCCAAAACCGCCGTATCGTCTGCAAACGTTGCTAGCGTTGTGTTGTTCTCTGTTGGCATGTCAGCCGTAAAAATAAGATACAAAATCGGTCCCAGGACACTTCCCTGTGGTACTCCGGACTTGATACTGTGTAACTCAGATGTAAATTCCTGCTGTTTTACAAAGAAGTGCCTATCTATTAGATATGATTTGAGTATCTTGAAGTAAGTATGTGGTAAACTTTTCTTGATCTTATATAATAGTCCGTCGTGCCATACCCGGTCAAACGCTTGCGAGATATCTAAGAACACAGCAGAGCAATAATTTTTAGATTCCAAGTCCGATCTTATCTTGGCTGCTATTCTATGGACTTGTTCGATGGTTGAGTGTCTTTGTCTGAATCCAAACTGGTGTTTTGGTATAATTCCTCTTATGTTTAATATGGGAAGAAGCTTTTTTAGCAGGAGCCTTTCGTAGACCTTAGACATCAGAGGGAGTAGACTTATAGGTCTGTATGATGAGACAATATTACCATCCTTCCCAGGTTTTGGTATCATAATTATTTGTGAGATCTTCCACTGAAGAGGAAAGTAACCCAGTCTCGATATAGCGTTGAATATCATAGTTAGCATCCTATATCCAGAATCTGGTAGTTCCTGTAATACTTTTCCGGTAATCAGATCGAATCCGAGTGCTTTTGCTGATGGAATTTCTCGACGAATTAGTTTGCGAATTTCTTTTTTTTTTAATTTTTCAACTGGTGGATCTCTTCGACAAGGTGAATTGAGAAGCTGATATATTGGTGTTTCGTCATCGATATTGCATTGCCTTGGTAGCGGTGTGAATACTTTTTCAAGGTACTCAGCAAAGGTATTTGCCTTCTCTTCATTGTTTCTAGCCCATTGTCCGCTATCTGTCTTGATGGGTGGGTTATGTATTTTTGGTTTTGTAATTTTCTTAGTGGCCTTCCACAGCGAGTAATCGGTATTTTGTGTAGTTGTTAATTCTTCTAGGTGACTTTTAATTTCTTTATTTTTTAATTCCTGTAAGGTACTTTTTAGCTCTCTAGTAGCACGATTGTATATTGTTTTGTCTGTAGGGTGTAGTGTCGTCTGCCACTTTTTCCGCAGTCTACGTTTCTTTAAAAGAAGTTCTTTAACAAACATAGGACAAGTATTTCCATAAGAGTTCTTTTTTACTTCAGGTGTCGAGTTCCAAGCAGCTTGCTGAATGACTCTTGTAAAGTAATCTACGGCGTAATCAATGTCTTTTTCTTCTTTTAGAGGGATTTGTTGGTTAAGTCCCTGCTCAACAGTGCATCTGAAGTGGTCCCAATTTGTTTTATTATTGTAGAGTGTAAGAGGTTTACATTTATTTTTATATTGTGTTGAGAGAGTGACGATGATAGGTGTGTGATCCGAAGATAAATCCAATGAGGATTTAATAGAGAGATAGCCCGAGGCAATGCCTCTGGTCACACAGAAGTCGAGTAGATCTGGGATTTTGTTGTGATCTGCTGGCCAGTAAGTTGGTTGACCTGTAGATAATTGGCAGATGTTTTGAGTTTGGATCGCATGGTATAGCTGTCTGCCCCTTGGATTTATTAATCTTGATCCCCAATACAGATGCTTTGCATTGAAGTCTCCACCAACAATAAAGCGTCCGCCAAGAGTCTTGAAAAATTCTTCAAAGTTGTCTTTCTGTATGGTTATATTTGGTGGACAATAAACTGAAGAAATTGTAAGGTTACCACACCAATCCTCAACTTCTATGCTGGTTGCTTGTAAGTAACTTTTGGAGAATGATTCAAGTTCATGATGCCTGATTGAGCTTTTTATTATTGTTGCTGTACCCCCTCTTGCCCTTTCACCGGGGTGGTTGGTGTAATAGATATTATAGTTGGGTATGTTAATGTAGCTTTTGTTTGTTAGGTGGGACTCCGAGATCAAGAATATATCAATGTCTTCATTTATTAAAAATTTTTTAACTTCGAGGACATGTTGTAGTAAGCCATTTGCATTCCAGACAGCTATACGTAACGAACGCTCCATTAATTTATTTTTGAAATGAGTGTGGTCAGGAGATTTAGAGAAAATTTTTCGTCAAATTTGAACTTTTTATCCTTCTTCAGTAGTTCGCTTAAAGAATAGTTTAGCTCGAATAGTTTAGCATAAATTTTCGAAAATAACCTGTTAATCCTAGAAAACTTCGAATCTGCTTGGTCGTCGTAGGCTCTGGAAAATGTAAGGCTGCTTTCATCTTCATGGGTGATGGGAATATCTTACCATTTTCTATAATGTCTAAGAAATTCGACTCTTCTTTTCAGAAACTGGCACTTTCTAGTGTTCAATTCTAATCCATAGTCTTTTGCAGTTTGTAATACCCTTTTCAGCTTTTCTACTCCTTCTTCTTCATTTTTTGAAGGTATTATAAAATCATCAAAATAAACTAACACTATATTTGGTTAACTAATTCTTGGAATACCACGTTAATAAATCTTTGAAAAACTGATGGTGAATTAATTACACATACCGAATGGTACTCTTAAAAACTGGTATTGCCCATTGTGCGTCACAAAACTGGTATATTTCTATTTTTTTTACATACTTTCACGTGAAAAAATCCATTCTTTAAGTCTATTGTAGTAAACATCTTAGCGTCTTGCAGTCCGTCTAACTGATCTTCGATCAACGGAAGTGGAAATCTATCTTTAACCATCACTCTATTTATCAACCTGTAGTCTATGCAGATCCTAGGTGTGCCGTCTTTTTTCTTTACCACCACGACTGGACTTGCCTATTCCGAGAAACATGGTTCTACTATTCTATTCTCGATCCATTGTAAGACCTGTTCATCCACTGTTTGTCTTTCTGGGTAAGAAGGTCTTTCTGGTCTTGGTCTTTGGTAGATTTGCTGCTCTTCTTTTAACGTTATTACCATTTCGACGTTGGTTTCTTTCATTTTCTCAGGTTTGTAGTCAGCAATGAGTTGTTTGATTTCTTCTTTGATTGGCTTGCTAACTTCTTCGTCGACGTCCAACGTATCTTTATCGTCGTTTACTGTTTGAATTCTATAAACATGAAGAGGCATTCTCTGAATCGTAATTTCTCTCTTTCTCTGATTTTCACTTTAGCTTGATTCAATAAATCCTGTCCCACAATTGCATCAGTAGCAATCACACTATTTGACACAACATGAATCATGGTAGGAAAATCTTGCTCGTCTATTTCAATTACGTCTCCAAAAAATCCAATTGTCTCTAATTGACATTTTCCAAGTCCAGTGAGTGTAATTTTAGTTTTATTCAGAGCTGGTGAATTCATTTTTTCGTAAATACTTTCTTTGATTAAGTTTACTTTACTGCCCGTATCAACAAGCGCATTAATTTTGATATTTCTCAGCAAAATCTTCTTAATCATTTTCTCATCGTCAAATTTTTTTTCTACATGCACTCGATTAGTCATGACAGGTGCTGTTTTTTCCACACTTTTTGCTGCCGTAGTGCATCTTGCTGCCTTATGCCCAAATTCGTTGCATTTGAAGCACTTTGTCCCCAAGGCTTTGGACTGGCATTCTGACGATTTGTGGCCCCTTGCTCCACAATTAAAACAACGCATTCCCTTCTCTTTCGGTGCCTCTGATGCATTAAGGTTTTTTGTTGTTTTGTAATTCGTATTTGACTTAGCAGGCTGCCCACATTTCGCTTTCATTACTTCGTACGATTCCATTTTCGCCTTAAATTCTTTTATGTTCTTTGCACCATAAAGTATGCTTTTGTTACATACTTCTTCTTGTTTTCCATCGATAACATACTGCATTAAGAATCATCATCGATTGTGCCTCTGCTTGCTACTTCCTTCATTTCAAGAAAATATCGTTGTAAGCTTTTCTCTTTTTTCTTTTTTCTCCCGGTTAGCATTTCGTGTATTTTTGCACTCGTAACTTTGAGCGCAAATTCTTCTTTTAATGCTTTTTCTTTGTTCTACGAGTTGATGCTTTTTTCTCTTTATAATAATTAATTAATTATTGTGATAAATAATTGTGCAAGCCCCTTCATAGATTTTTTTGCAAAAATGTACTTTTGTAAATCGTTCCATCGATACAAACTTGAAATTTCCTCGAAGTCGGTCATCCATTTTTCAAGAGGATTCTTCTTCGCCGTCTTTGCCAGTGAAATTCCTTATTGACCCCTCAACGTCTTTATATTGACATGAACCGTGGTAATTGCCCATTTTAAGAATTTCCACAATTAAAAGTATAACTGATATTTTCTTGAATTTGAGTAATTTAAATTTTACTTGGATGAATTGTGGTTGTATTGTATTCATTTGTTGTACCTTTTGTTTGGTATGATGAAAATGAGATTTTTACAGGTGGAGTATTGTTCTAAAAACCTGAAATGAGTTAAATTAATCAGATATAATTACGTTTTGTTTAATTAAGTTTTTTTGTATTGTTAATTTGTTTACCGTTTTTTTAATACAAAAGTGAGTGCGTACGAAGAGACCTGTAATTTCGTGTTTTGTGCAAATAGAACTAGATGGTGTTGCAAGCGATTCAAATTTGAATTAAATTGGTAACATTTAATTTTTTCGAAATTTTTCAAATTTGGCTGGCTGTGATGACCAATCGGCATGAGCCACGATTTCCAAAAACCTGGAAAGGACAGGAAGTGAGAAAAATTTGTATGCGGGAATGGATTGCTGACTGAGACGCCAGAGAGGAAAGTTGAAAATCGAGGGGAATAAAATTTCTCGGGAAGTTATGAAATGTTTCAATTATGAAATTAAGTTGTGAATTTATAATTACAAGTATGATTAGTGAAGTGTCGGCGTAATGAGTATTGTAATTTCTGGAAGATTAAGTTTTGGAATATAAAATTTTGGATAATTTACCTGATAAATTGGAATGATGGCCGTTCATTGTGTGAAATCTCATCACGTTTTATTTTCTCGTAATGGCATTTTTTTGGAGTCATCAGAGGGTAATAAGAATTTGAATTCTTTTATTTTGCGCTATTTCGACATTATTTTTATCTGGAATATGAAAATTATGAATTTGAAAAATTCGAGGTTATACACGCGACAAACTTTTTCAAACCTGGCAACTTCGATTATAACAAATTAAGTTCACTATTGCACCAATTTTAAAACACCGTTACAACTACTTAATTATTGGATTAATTCGTTTGTGGTTGTAAATAACTTTATTTAGATGAATATGATCAACGCATGTAGTGTGTGTCATTTCGAACTTCGGTCGCTACCGATGGCTGCATTCAGCTGTGAATTACGCGTTCAATTACAGTTCGGCGCGAATTTTTAAATCAAACAATTTTAATTTGTTATGTGCACAATTATTTTATTTTCAGCTTGTACAATAATTACAACGTACGATTTATTTACAAGTTATAGTAATAAATTTGACATAGTAAATGTGTGAGCTTGTGAATAAATCACGTCAATATCTGCTTTATTCTATTGTTGAATTAGATTTAACGACAAAAATTTCGTTTTTGCTTGTAATCAAGACTTTAATTATCACCAACATTCGTCTAGGTAAATTTCTATTAATACCCTGCATAAATTTGTTTTATTTAGTTGTGGAAATTTTTGAAATCTCTCTTGAACTCGCTCCCTGGGAGAGCCTCCTATTGCAAACTCCGACAAATTCGGCACGGACCTTAAAGAGTTGTTTGTCAGAACACGACAATATGTTAAATGAAATTTTGGTACGTTTTGCGTACTTAACTTGCTATTGGTTGACACATCGTCGTCTGCATTGACGTCTACATCGTCTGGTTCCAGTTCTTCGTCCGATTCATCATTGGTGTTCCCTTCATTATTTAATAAGTTGATGTTCATTCAATGTTTGCTGATACGTAATGTTAATTCTTCTTTGTTTCCGTCATATTCTAAATCCATAACGTTGCAAATTGCAGTTAAATCGCGCTCACTTAAATTGTTTGTGACGTAACTTAGTTTATCGATATGCTCTTTACTATTAGTTCAAATGTAAAACCTGAAAAATGACGAAGTCTTAGTCGATTTTTTCGATCACCGTCCAATTCAAAAATAAATTTATGAAAAGCTTTAATAGTACACACACTTGCTTGTTTAATATTGTCTTTGATGCGCGGCAACTGTCCCAAACATTCCATTTTGATAAGATAATCAGGTTTTTCTTCCTAAAAAGTAACTGTTCTTATCACAATTCTATCTAAATTTTTACGGCAAAGTTTTTGTGTAAATTAATGTTCACTAATTAATCAAATAATAACACTTTGCACTTAATTTTAACTCGATTTTTATCCCGGACGAGCCCCCAAATGTAGTCTTTTTCGTCTTTTACCCAATGCTACGTTAAATTGCAATCGTCGCGTCGTTTACATAAACTCGCAGCTACTTCAGAAACTTTATTTTTGATAAATAACTTGAAACACATATGTACATGAAATAAACTAATAATAATTAGATTGCTCGTCGTACAATTTAATTATTAACTGTCGTCTTTTTATACGTCTTATCGTTCGTCGTCTTTTTAATCAATTCAAATTAATCAAATTAATTAATCAAATCAATCAAGTCTACACATGTTACGTTCACGATGAGGAGAGACACCTGCCCACCTGTGAACATGAACAACTGTTATCTGCCACAAAATGACAACGCAAAGTACTTGGTATACATGTACAAAGTATAAATGAGTACGGTCCTGCACAATGTTAACGTGTGGAATTTGTAAGCGTAATGCAACGCGTTATGAAGATTGCATCCAGTGTAAGCAAAAATGCAAGACTACCTATCACATACAGTGCATCGGAATGTCGATAGAAGTGTGGAGAAAGTTAAGCGGTAGCGAAATGATTCACAAGTGGAACTGCGGTATGTGCGACGAAAACTTAACCTCAAAAACGCAACAAGATAAAACAAGTGATACAACCAACAACGATAATCAATCAAAAAATTTACTAGAACCAACTGAAAGCAACCTCGAAACTATTCCAAATTCAAATTCGTGTCTACCTGATCCTACTGCATTACTGCAGACTACCAACGAAGACCTACAGGTTAGTCAAGAACAACAGGTTAGTCAAGATATGCAAGATGTACAGCTTCCGGAGGTGAATAATTGGAACACTGTGAACTACCAAAAACGAACTCGAGAAAGCAGTCCGAGTCAGACCACCAGATACTTACGTCAAAGAACCTTAAACGATTACATACCCACAACCATAATTAAAAATCGTTATTCAGTTCTAGCGCAAGCCAGCGAGAACCAGAATGAAATTCCAACCCAACCCAAAGAGCCAAAACCGTCCCCCATAATTGTTCCGGATGTTGATAGAATGGATCTTATGATTCAAGACCTCGATGTCGTTGCAAGCAATCAATACACGATTAAACTCATTGGTAAAAAGCAGGTGAAAATCCAACCAAGTAACGTTGAAAACTATCACAAAATACTTGGATTGTTACAACAAAATGATACTCCCTACCATTCTTTTCAGCTCAAACAGGAACGGAGTTTTAAAGTAGTGTTGAGAAATATGCATCCCTCATGCGAAATCAATAAAATCAAAGAAGAAATTGAAAAATACGAACACAAAGTCACTAGGATTGCTAACATCCTTAAAGATAAAAGAGCAACCCCTCTATTCCACATAGAACTGGATCCAAAAGAAAATAACAAGGACATCTACAAAATTCAAGTCCTACAGCGGCAAGAAGTATCGTTTGAACCCCCATATTAGAGACGTGAGATACCTCAATGTACCCGTTGTCAAAATTATGGTCACACAAAAAAGTACTGCAATCGCCAGCCCCGTTGTGTTAAATGTGGTAAATTACATCTCACCCAACAATGTACTAAGATCAGAGAGTCAAAAGCTACTTGTGCTCTTTGTGCAGGAGAACACACAGCTAACTATAAAGGATGTACAATTTACAAAGAATTGAGGAACAAAAAATACCCACCGCTACGACAAAAACAACAACTTCCAGTATATCAAGTCCAAACTCAACAACGCGTAGACCCGATCGAAAAGACGACCAATATAGTAGAGGAACCAGAGCATACCCCAACTATTCAACCATCCTACAGTCAAGCGGTCCAACATACCCCAACTATTCAACCATCCTACAGTCAAGCGGTCCAAGGTGAAAAACAACAAACCCAGTCCACCAACACTTCCGTACAAAACGTTCCGGCAACAAATCAAAACCAGGTCGATAAGTTAGAACTAATGATGATGAAACTTATGGAAAGAATGGACACCATGCTGAATCTCCTAACTCTCATAGTCAACAAAACCAATGCGTGAAAACCTCAAAATCGCAGTCTGGAATGCCAACGGCTTGACTCAACATAGTCAAGAGCTAAAAACTTTCATACAAGCACACAATCTGGATGTTGTATTAATCTCGGAAACTCACTTTACTAATAGGAGTCACATAAAAATACCTAATTACACAGTCCATCAAACTAATCATCCTGATGGTACAGCACATGGAGGAACTGCCATTATAATTAAAAGCTCAATATACCACAACGAACTGGAGAACCATAAAAAGGATTACCTGCAAGCGACCTCAATCAAAGTCAAAGATGAGAGAGGTTCAGTGATTATTTCGGCCATATACTGCCCACCTAACAAGAGAGGGCAGGAAATCATTAAAGAAGAACATTTTACCAGATTCTTCAACTCACTCGGTAACCGGTTCATAGCAGCCGGCGACTATAATGCGAAACACTTACAGTGGGGTTCCAGATTGATTACTACAAGAGGACGAGAACTCTTCAAGGCAATGGAAATTAATAATCTACAGCATCTATCCACAGGTCAACCAACTTACTGGCCAACTGATACACAAAAGATTCCGGACGTCCTCGACTTCTGCGTGATCAAAGGTATATCAGAGTTGTATACCGAAATTGTACCTTGTTTCGATCTTTCTTCCGATCACTCACCACTGTTAGTAACTCTCTGTACCCGAGTTATTTTAAAAGAAAGGCCGCCTGCGTTGCATAATAAACAGACCGATTGGATATTATTCAAGAAATTGCTTGATGAAAAAATATCACTAAATATAAGTCTAAAAACGCCAGAAGAACTAGACGATGCTGTTGACTACCTAACAAGATCGATTCAAGTTGCGGCATGGTCAGCTACTCCAAATTACCCAAGCAAAGCAACAGGTAACATCAACTATCCCAACGAAATAATGAAAGCGATAGCTGAAAAGAGGAAAATTCGGAAAAACTGGCAAAGAACTCGAGACGTAAATATTAAGAACGAGCTAAATAAAGCTACAAGAGAACTTAAAAATATGCTAAATGACTATAAAAATCAAACCATTCAAAACTATCTCGAAAGTCTCTCTCCAACACAGGCTACTGATTACTCCCTTTGGAAGGCCACAAAACGGATTAAACGACCACAAGAGCATATTCCCCCCATTCGAAAATCTGACTCAACATGGGCGAGAAATAGTAAAGAAAAGGCCGATGCATTTGCTGAACATCTTACTAATGTGTTCCAGCCATATCCAAGAGAAATAAGCACGGAAGAAGAGCAACAAATTCATAACTTCCTCGAAACGCCCACTCCAGAGACTGTTCAATTAAAACCTGTCACAGTTAACGAAGTATCACTAGGCATTCAGCAAACTGCAAAATCTAAAAAAGCTCCAGGATATGATCTCATAACTGGTACGATACTCGCACACTTACCGCTGGATACAGTAAAGCTGATCACTTACATCTATAACGCAATGCTAAGAATGAACTATTTTCCGTTGCTATGGAAGGTGGCTCAGATCATAATGATCCTCAAACCAGGTAAACCACCTGAACAAGCGCAGTCTTACAGACCAATAAGTCTACTGCCCATCCTCTCAAAGCTATTTGAAAGACTATTACTCAAACGTCTTCGACCCGTCTTAATAGAAAAAAAACTCATCCCGGATCACCAGTTTGGCTTTCGAAATCAACACGCCACAATCGAACAAATTCACAGAGTAGCTAAACAAATTAGACAAATTCTGGAGGAAAAAGGGTATTGCTCAGCCGCTTTCATTGACGTGACTCAAGCATTCGACAAGGTCTGGCACGATGGACTCCTGTATAAAATAAAGCAACATCTACCTAATTATTACCATCTACTTAAATCTTATTTAACCGATCGAGTGTTTCAGGTCAAGGTCCAAAACGAATATTCCGAACTAGTTCCAATCAACTCAGGAGTTCCGCAGGGTAGCGTCCTGGGGCCAATCCTTTATCTTCTATTCACCGCAGACTTTCCTGTCTCAACCAATGTAATGGTGGCAACCTTTGCCGATGATACAGCAGTCATTGCATCTCACCCAGATCCATCCATAGCCTCACATATGCTCCAATCAATCCTGGACAAGATTCAAAAGTGGATGAAAACTTGGCGAATCAAAGCTAACGAGAAAAAATCTGTACACATCACTTTTACATTGCGCAGAGAAACGTGTCCACCAGTCACCTTAAATGGCAAAGTTCTTCCCCAGGCAGAAGACACAAAGTACCTCGGCATGCATCTAGATCGAAGGTTGACATGGCAGAAACATATATGGTCCAAACGCAAACAGCTAGGCATTAAACTGTACAAGTTGAATTGGTTAATCGGTCAGCAATCCCAACTAACAATGGAAAACAAAGTTCTTCTTTATAAATCCATCATTAAACCAATCTGGTCGTACGGCATTCAACTCTGGGGTTCGGCTAGTAACTCAAATATCGAAATTCTGCAAAGATTTCAATCCAAAACCCTGCGAAAAATAAGCAACGCTCCATGGTACATCACCAATGAAGCTATCCACCGAGATCTGAGAGTAAACACCGTTAAGGAGGAGATACGAGCTAGCAGTACCAAGTACTATCAGAGGTTGTCCAATCACCCAAACATCCTCGCCTTTAATCTACCCGACAACTCCAACCAAATTAGAAGACTCAAAAGAGCCGATTTTCTGGATCTGCCAAAAAGAAGATTTTAATATAAAATATGATCTAAATGTAACAAGTACAAGTTAGTATTGTAGATATAGTCATTGGCAGCTGTCGTTGGACGGTAGGCCATTCTAGTCACAACAAGCCACAAAACTTACCAAATGTATTATGTACAGATAGTAAATTAATAAAAGGAGTTCAAAAAAAAAAAAAAAAAAAGTACTTGGGTATGCATCTGGATTCTGGACAGAAGGCTGACCTGGCGTACTCACATATTCAATAAAAGAAAACAACTTGGGCTAAAGTTCAGACAGATGTATTGTCTAATTGGCAGAAGATCTGAGCTGTCGATGGAGAACAAGCTATATTGATTTACAAATACGGCATACAGCGATGGGAAACAGCCAGTGTATGCAATATCTTACAAAGGTTTCAAAATAAAATACTGAGAACCATTGTCAATGCTCCGTGGTATGTTCCAAATGACCTCTTCCATTCCGACCTTCAAGTCAATAGGGTAAATAAAGTAATTGAAGATTACTCAAATAAATATCGAATTAGAATCGAATCGCATTCAAATCTCATGAAGTTAGGAGACTGAAGCGCTTCAAGCTCACCGATCTATCCACGTGATTTATTAATTTCTTTCTGTGAACAAGTGCTCAAAAACTGAAGAACCGAAAGCAACAAGGCTTGGAAGGTTTAAATTCAGAAATTTGTAAATATGAATACAGAATTCCGAGAGATTGACTGAAGACGAAGGTAATTTATCTCTTCAAAAAAAAAAAAATAAATAATTCCGAAAATTCGGTTACAATCATTGAATATAAGCAATTCAAATAAGGCATCCTTTGAAAGAACGATCAAAGAGTTCGCGTACTTTGATAAAACTTCAAGGTTCCTTTACTTATATATGAGTTACTAAGTAGTAACATTTCTTTTATATATCAAGTTATTTATAATGTGAATATATAATCTATTACAATATTGTTTCGCTGTTATTTCAGCTCATCAGATAGATATAATATAAAAACATTTTAACAATTTTTAATTTAATAATAACTCGATATTTTGAAGTTTTATATTATCTAATATCAACGAGTTAATAATTTATATATTTAAAAACATATAAAATATAAAAAAAAAAATCTAAATCTGAAAATAAATTATTAAGTAAAATTTTTCAAAAATTTTTTTTAAAAAACTTACATATGAAATAAATCCCTATTTGGAGTCTATCAGAAAATAAAATACAAATAAAAACCATAAAACAATTCAAATCTAAGCCTAAACAATAATATAGACTTGAATTTTTTCAAAATGTATTTTTTTTTTATTTTTTTATTATTATTAAATTGTTTTATGGTTGTATTTTATTTTCTGATAGACTCCAAATAGGGATTTATTTCATATGTAAGTTTTTTAAAAAAATTTTTGAAAAATTTTACTTAATAATTTATTTTCAGATTTAGATTTTTTTTTTATATTTTATATGTTTTTATATTATATCTATCTGATGAGCTGAAATAACAGCGAAAAATATTGTAATAGATTATATATTCACATTATAAATAACTTGATATATAAAAGAAATGTTACTATTTAGTAACTCATATTATATAATTTAACAAGTTAATATTCATAATACTTTACTATCTTATTATGCACAATAATTTTTTTCTTTTTTTTTAATTTTTCTCTAATTTACCTCATGCAGGTACCGCAATGGACACAGATGATGATATTTAAAAGGTTAGATAAGTTCAGTATTTTTCTGAACTATGATCGTTCTTTGAAAGGAAAATATAAGTTTTATTAAATTTTTTAATTTTTCTCTGTTGATTTTTTAAGTATTTTGAGATTTTACTTAATATAATCGTACTCAAAAGCGAAAGAAAATAATAATTTAATCTTAGACAAAAACTAATGACAAAATATTGAATTCAAGACATCAAATTCATATGAAATCAGCTCCTAATACCCCGGCACCAGTAACACTGTGTTCCCCTTGTTCCCTTGTGTTATCTATAAAACTTATGAATGATTAAAAGTGGTTATTTTGATAGATAGACTAACAACGCTTTGTTGAAAAATAAACATTGAATAAGGGTTCACTTCAAATGCAAGAAGAACTTGCAAATACATTAAATTACAAAATAAATACTATAAAATGAAAAACTTATTAAGTTTCATTTAATCACCAAAAGAATAGTAAGGTAGGCGATATTTTATTTTTTTTTAAATGGCAATCTCAAAATGAGATTTTTTTCTATTTAAACTGAAAATTAAAAAAAAAGTTTCCAAAATGCTAAATAAGTCGTAAAAATTAAAAAAATGCAAAAAGGTAAAAAAAGTAAAAATAAATAGGGCTTAAATAAAGTAGTTTTTCATTAAATTTGGTACCAATAATAAAAAATAGGATGTAAAATAAAAAAAAGGTAAAAACCTAAAAATCTCATCTCTATTTACACTTGAGTATGTAGAGTGCTATGAAAAGCAATACACCATTAAGTGATATAACGCAATGAGACTTTCTTCTATAGTTATTTAAAAACAATGGTTTAAGCAAATCCGCCTTTAAATTTAAACAATTCAAAAAACAAAATTACTTTAGCATGGTATCAATTATCACCAAATCACTTCTGCTTAGATTAGAATCATGTCTTAAACAAAACGGTGGAAATTTTGAACAGTTTATCAGATATTAATGACAGTTATGGGTTTTCTGTGCCGTGGAAGTTTTGTTTGTCATATACGGTTATATACGGTTACGGCCTCATGTAATTTATGGACGGCCTCTTAACTTTTCTTTTCTAAAAACATTCTTATAGTTTTTTATATAGAACAGATTTTTCCTGGTAATTTTTAAGCGGATCAGATTTTTTTTGGTATATTTTATGCGTAGTATAGGTTTTCTGGTGTATATATTTTGCTAATAGCTATTTGATATATTTTGTTAATTACTTGGCGAGGAAAAAGAAAGTGATAAGATTATTTGCTTCATATTCAAAGGAAGAACAATTTTAAACAGATTCTTACACTCCATAGACTGCCTCATAGCATTCTTCATGTGGAGGAAGAACTTGCTAGAATCGTAAATGTAAAATTAGGTTATGCACGATTATGCAGTTTATATTTTTAATTCAACCCGACGCTCTTCATTGCAAAAGTGAACGTGAACAAACTCATTTTCGTTTCTGCTCAGTAGCTCCGTTCGGTCATCTTTTTTGGCACCAACTCTACCTGTTATTTTTTCTTCGTTAACATTACTTTGTTATTGTCACCACCATTCACGTTCTCTTCTCAATAGTATAGGTAAAAATTTATTGTTAGTAGTAGGTATATAAATAAAAACTATATTATATCAATTACCTCTACAATTTATTTTGCACTCAAGTTTTTATCACAACTGTGCAATTCAATTACAAATATCAGAATTAAAAGATTTGATTCATGAAGGAAATTTCACGTGAATCTCATATACTATTCACAAAGTAATTCCTATAATTTCAAGAGTTTCATATAATTCACAAAAATTTCACTAATCTAAAATTAATTTCAGAAATTCCAAAAATTGAGCTCGTACGCGTAATTGAAACTATTACAATGAAATCGTAAAATATTTATTTATAACGTAAAATATTTATAATATGAATAAGAATCTTGTTGTTGTAATAAGTTTAGAAGTAGTATTTACTGGTTTTTCGATGTTGGGCTGGTACAGCATGACACCAATAATTCCTGCACGATTCGCGAGAACAAAGGTAGTATACCATTCAAAAGTAACTCAATTGATTCTTAACTGAAAACTGATTCTAAGTTAGTAATCATTGCATCGCATTGCACATAATAGACGACAAATTTGTCATTCAGAACAAAAAATAAAGGTGAAATACATTTTTACTTTACCATACTATATACTATCAGTAAACGTAATATACCATAATGTACGTGTAGTATGGGAAAGTATTTTAAACGAAAACATTTTTTTTTTAGATAAACCTTGAGGTCAAACCAGTTGTTTTGAATATAAATATGACAATTTTTTTTAAATAAAAAAGTAGACTTTTTATCGGCGTTTTATTATAAGGAAAATGTGCCTATGATGGACCCCTAAGGAAATATCATTATTATCTTTCTTACCTTCGAAGTAATTAATTTTTTTTCAATGAAAATCTCTATTTTCTCTTCTCTTCATTTGAAGTTTATTATTTAGTGAATTTTTTTACCAATTAATTTCCTGTTAAAAAATAGTCAACGGGTTCATCATTGGCACATATGTGCCATGTCGGTCCTCTTTAAAATAAATTACTAAAAGTGTCTTTAAATTTTTATTAGACAAAATATAAAACAAACTAACAAAATAAAACATTAAAAGGTTTAACCACTCTAGAACGTCGAAAAGTTACCTTATTTTAACAATTTTTTTCGAGAAAAACAATAAAAAAAATAAAAAATATATTTACGGATTATTATTACCTGTACAGGATGGCTCAATTTCGATCCTTCTTATGGGGAAATCGGTAACTGGAAGATATCAAAAAATGGATGGCGCATCCTCGATCTCTTTTTTTGAGAAAATCTCAATGGCGAAAAATAGAATTTGCTATCTTTTTTTATTTTCGAGTTATAGCCAAAAGTTCGATAATTAGACTTTTCTATAAATCGGGAGCCGAGAATTATAGTGTTCTATCTGCACTTTTTGGCCAAATTGAGTTATTGACTCAATTCTCTCAGAATGATCTGATCTGAAACTCAGATCAGATCATTCTCGTTCTATCTATATGAGAAAATGTGGACTAATTTTATAAGTTTGCCTTAGAATTATCAATCAGCTTAGTTAGCTTAGTAAGCTTAGTAAGCTTAGTAACAATAATAATTGCATCAAATTCGTTTGTTGTGGTTTCTATATTTTTTGTTTTGTTAATATGAGTTGTATTATTGTTATTTTTGGCAAAATAAAGTATATAAAGAGCCTTTTAGGTAAAAAACGGGTTAGAAAGAAAAAACTTTAGGGAAGTTCTTTTGTTAAATACAATAATTTTTGTTTTAATTTTGTTAGAAATAACTATGATTTGTATTATTAATAGTTTTGTTCTTATTTTTAAATAACTGCTTATTTTTTTGAAGGTTTTATGTAGATAGAATAATAAACTTCGATAATAACCAGTATTTCGGATTCATATTGTTCTAACTGCATTCCAATTATTTTTTAAATATTTGTAAAATATTATCAGTGTCATTTACTAGGTTCCATTTAATTATTTATATTATTATCTTATATGATGTAACAAAAAATATTGAATTTGAACAGAAATTCTCAATAATTCAGAAGACATTTTTTAAAATCGCTCTCCTGTAAAATTGAGAAAAGTCAGATAGAACACTATAATTCTCAGCTCGCGAAATGTCGATATTTTGGTTGTTTTTGAAGTTACCAAAAAAGTGTTAACACTTTCTTCAGACACTTTTTTAATGGCAACAAAATGGGATAAAGAGATTTTTTATATCTAGATTAAAAATTACTTTGCACAAACTTTAAGATGAAAAATAAAAAATTATACAATCAAGGAAGAACGGTAGACACAGCCTTACCAATGTTTGCAACCCAAAACCCCAACAAAAAAACACTGTGTTTCGAGCTTGTTAGCTCTCATCAGTACCGTACCGTTCTTCCTTGATTGTATAATTTTTTATTTTTCATCTTAAAGTTTGTGCAAAGTAATTTTTACTATTCAATATGCATTGATAGATAATGCAAGATTAGTTTTCGTTCTTATTCTCAATTGGCATGCGCCGAAGATTGCACGTTTGGCGTTTGTTTGATATGTGTATTTAACAGGCATATAGCAGTGTCTTCACATTGATAAAACGTTAGCCGGTTTTATTTTATTATTATACAGTCAAGTGTTTTAAGAGGTGTACGGTACTGATGAGAGCTAACAAGCTCGAAACACAGTGTTTTTTCGTTGTGGTTTTGGGTTGCAAACATTGGTAAGGCTGTATCTACCGTTCTTCCTTGATTGTATAATTTTTTATTTTTCATCTTAAAGTTTGTGCAAAGTAATTTTTACTATTCAATATGCATTGATAGATAATGCAAGATTAGTTTTCATTCTTATTCTCAATTGGCATGCGCCAAAGATTGCACGTTTGGCGTTTGTTTGATATGTGAATTTGACAGGCATATAGCAGTGTCTTCACATTGATAAAACGTTAGCCGGTTTTATTTTATTATTATACAGTCAAGTGTTTTAAGAGGTGTACGGTACTGATGAGAGCTAACAAGCTCGAAACACAGTGTTTTTTCTTTGTGGTTTTGGGTTGCAAACATTGGTAAGGCTGTGTCTACCGTTCTTCCTTGATTGTATAATTTTTTATTTTTCATCTTAAAATTTGTGCAAAGTAATTTTTACTATAGATAATGCAAGATTAGTTTTCATTCTTACTAGATTAGTTTCCGAGTTATAACATAAAGTTGTGTTTTTTTAAATTTTTTAAATAGAAACCATAGTTGGCTATGACATTTTTAAATAGCGTTTTTTATCCTCTTTTCAATGACTTTTCAACATGTGAGGTCTAATATTTTAGTTTCATCCCATTTTATTAAAAAATGTAATAAAAATAAAGAAGAATGAAAAATTTAATATAATAGTAACTGTTTTTAGTGGATAACAATAAAAAATATTCAATACTTAATAAAAATGAAAGTAATTGAGGAGGTCGCGTGCATAACCGGTTAAATCCATTCTTGTAAAATGTTCAGGAAAGCAAAAAAACGTTTCTCTTCTAGCCCAAAGGAATAATTGAACAGTTCAAACGTGGAATTGTTGAGATTATGGCTGCGCATGGTATATCTAGAATAATTTTTATAAATTGTCCGAAGGTTTTCACATAAAAGTAAAAAAACAAATGGATATAACCGGTTTTGCACAAAAAATTAATAAATTCTTTTAAAAAATAAATTTATTCTACTTTTAAACACAAATTAGTTTAATAAAAGGCTTTACAAAGTACATAAAAAAACAAGAACTTAAAAAAAACTAAAATTTTTTTATAAATTTAGGAAAAAAATTAGAAAAAATTTTTTTAAAAATTTAAAACAATCACAAATGAACTATCATCATCAGACTCAGCTCGTCTCTCTTCTATCCGTCTCATTATCTGTTCTTCATATTCATCAAATTTGAGATATAACCGATTTTGCCACAAAACACCAACTTTGATAAGATTTTTAAGCAAGATGTAATCGATTTTTCTCAAAAATAACTTCAGAATCGTGCAGAGGGCACAAAGTTTATATAGAAAACATGTTTTACTCTATTTTGGTAAAATATGGATTTAACCGGTTTTGCACGCGACCTCCTCAATTGTATTCAGACTGAAGTCTATATTATTTTCAATACATATAACTTTGTCAAAACAAACACTACGAAATTGGCATCTAAAAAATTCCTTTATCAATTAGTTTTTAGTAGGAAAATATTAGTTTAGTTGCTGTAATTAAAATATTAAATATTTATTAGCAATTCTAATAATATGTTATTATATTCACCTGTTATTTCACGTGAATGTAAAATGGCTTATGAATATTATGAAAAACACGATATGTTGAAGTTCTTCATATATGGTAAAATTTTTAAACTTTGTTTTTGATTATTTTCTTCAATTGCATCGGAATATTTCTCTACGTTTTGAAATCCAAATTTACATCTTTGTAGTTCGTGATTGTTATGAGAATTATAGAACTTTGATTTTATGCGCGCATCTGCCTGTGGTTGAATTTGTTGACCATACGACGAATACATTTGTTGCATAGTGGACAATTTTATTTTACAACAACAAATATGCGATTGTTCTATGTACAGTTTCGATTGAATTTTGTATGATTTTGTAAATAACTAGTCCGATAACTGTGAAAGTGCAGGACAGTTTTGATTTAATTAAATGTCATTTTCACGGTTTTGACCTATAGGAATTTTGACTGTAGTCATAATAGGCTTCAGAGAAGATCTAATCTTTTGTTTTAATTATTGATGGGATGACTGATTTATTCGTCGAATTACACTTTGTTTGTTATTATTTCATATGAATTTTATTTATCCACCACATGATAAGGATCCATCATTGGGACATATTACTCCATCAACTGAGCTAGCGAGTAATTTTTCATTTTTTTGTAGAGGTATGAAAGAAACGTTAGTGCAAAATTTTCAGTTTCCCGCAAATGCTTTCATATCATTGCAATATAATATTATAAAATATGATAAAAGCACCAATCCTTATTATGATGTTTTAGGTGGAGGTGAAGAATCGAAAGTAACCTTAGCTTGCCCACACTTTGAGCTGGTGATAAACATTATAAACCATAAAACTGTCTACGATTTAGAAAATAAATTTCATAGTAATTCTGCACCACAACCTGTAACTTTAAAAAATGCAGCTTGTACCCTTGTAGAAGATACAAGGGTAACCTCTACAAGTGTAGCATCTACAAGTGTAGCCTCCAAAAGTGTAGCCTTTACAAGTGCTGCAGAAGATTTTAATTTTTCTGTTCCTGCTGAACATTGCGTAAGTAAAAAGAAATATTTATTTTATTTGAAATTTATGGTATTTTTTTAATAAGGAGTTGGTATTCGAAGAAGATAACAGTCAATCTGATGAAGAAAACGTAACAAATACGAATACTGTGGTGATATTAATAAACTTATACTTAATGAGCAAATGATTTATTGTTATTTATTGCAGAATCAACGATGGAAAAAATCAAAGCCAAGTATGTTGCAACAACCGATTAATTCCTAATAATAATGATAAAGTAGTTCATTAAAGAATGAAAGATTATACTACTAGTAAATATTTATATTTATTATAAATCATTTTTAGAAATATACGCCAAATCGTAGGCGACCAGAGACTGTTGTTCGCTTTCTGACTTCATCAGATCTTTCTATGAAATACAATCAGCTCTTGAACAAAAGATTAGAAATTGTCCAGCTACAAAAAAAAGAATTGGAATTATCTATGGAATGGAAGAGGAAAGAAATTAATATGAAACGAGAATTACATGCGTTAGATATAGAAATTAAAAAAAGAAACATTATTAAAATTAAAAAATAACTGTTGATAATAAATAAATTGTTATAAATTCGCAAAATAGTTATTGATTAAATTGTCTCGGGTATTATTTATATTGACATCATTTATAATATGCTCAATTTGAGGCACTTCAGCATCTGCAATGTGATTGTCTAACATTCCGGGTTCAATTTCTTCTGGTTCTGATGGTGCTTCTTTTAAATTCATCTGTCTACATATATTATGTAGAACAGATAAGTATTTCTGTGATATATTATGTGACATATAGTATGTAGAACAGAAGTACGTCTGTTCTACATAATATATGTTGCTACAATAATTAATACGCTAATACGTTGCTACAATAATTGTTAGAACAGTTTCCAATTTTATTCGAGCTCCATAAGCCAATATCGGAAATTTTCTTTTCAAACAACCAAATAAACGCTCAATTGCATTTCTAGTGCGAATTTGAGATTCATTGTATCTCTGCTCGGCTTGGGTAACTGGGTTATCCAAAGATGTGAGCAAATAATTTTTTAATGGATATCCACTATCACCTGTATAATTTTAAATTAAAATATACGTCGTCAAATTAAAGTAGGTACTAATATTTGACTTACCTAAAAGCAACCCATTTTCAAAAGCACCATTTTCAAAACGAGCTCTCAACAAGCTATTATTAAATATGGTAGCATCGTGAGTAGAACCAGGCCAACTCGCAACAATATCAAGTATTTCGATAAGCTTTGCATTGCAAACCGCTTGTACGTTTATTGAAAAATAATCCTTTCTGTTGCGAAATATTTCTGCATCTCTTTTCCAGGGGACTGAATTTTAATGTGAGTTCCATCAATAACCCCAACAACTCGCGGAAATGCAGCTATTTTATAGAAATCACTTTGAGTTTTACGTATTTCCGCGTTTGTTTCCGGCATAACCACGTAATTTGGGCGTAGTCGCGCTATAGCTTCGGATACTCTCACCACAACTCGACTTGCAGTAGACCCATGCATCCCTATAAAATCGGCAATTGCAATTAAATGTGCAGCCGTTGCATAAAATCTTCAAGTTGTTAATATTTGATTCGTAGGGGTTATACTGTTATTGCTGTAAAGCAAGGAAAATATTGTGGTCGTAAATTAATTTATATAATAATACTATTCTTACAAGTCATTTCTGTACTCTACTTCTTCTTCTATTAAAATTAACAAATTCAAAGAAGCTTGTTTGTAAATCTTTTAAAAAAGTTAAAATCGTCTATTTGGTGAAAATAATTGGACCTTGTATATTGAAATTTTGGAAATACAAAATCAATTATTTCTAAGATTTCCAAATCTTCTTCAAAAATATCTTCGTTATCAATATACATTAAAATAATTTTTAAAAAATTTTATTTTGAAATATAGATGACAATTGCATATACTAACTCCTCACTATAAAGTAGGTAGGTATACGAATTCATTCTATTTTTTTTTTATTCAAATCAAATAATAAGTAAGTGGATAACTACGATTTTTAAGCAGTCGATTTCGATCGCTTATTTTAAGTTGTACCTATGTATAGTCAAATTCAAATTAACTTCGAGTATTACAAATATGGGAAAGCAGTGAGATTTACCGCATAGTATTTGGTTATCTTTGTCAGATTTTCAAAAAGTTACTATTAGAAAAGAGACAGAAAAAAAGAAGTACGTCGGGGTAACCTTAGATCATCTATTGTATATGTTACAGTTAAAACCCGAAATCAGTTAAAACCCGATCTAACTAGTAAATTCTAGTTTTAACTAACCGCCTTAGTAAATTCTAGTTTTAACTGAAATAAGTTTAGTTAAAACTAGAATTAACTGATTTCTAACAAATTTCTTTAGTAAATTCTAGTTTTAACTAAAATTATACCAGTTAAAACTAGAATTAACTGATTTCTAACACACTTCTTTAGTAAATTCTAGTTTTAACTAAATTTATACCAGTTAAAACTAGAATTAAAGTAAAAATTGTCTTATTAAGCAATTATTTTACACATTATTATTATATTCTACTTATTGCCACATGGCATGCTGTTGTGACATTTTGAATTGCAAATAATTTCTCTTTTTAAACAAAGGCAACATTTTGGGGTGCAATTTTTTTTACAAGAACAGCGGACAAACCCTTGTTCAGATTCAACGGCAGCTTTTTGCGCTGCAGTCTTTAGGAAAATTTCTTCATCTGGCACTTGTTTTTGAGTCAAAAAACTTTAGAATTTTTAAAATTTTTTTGTCATTGTCACTTTTAAAGTAACTGGACCAATGAGAGCGCTTCTGTATGATCGGATAAACGTACAAACGGATACATGGAAATTGAGCTTAACCCTCCCTTCCCCCCCCTATTTGGTAACTTTTTGAGATTGTTCGTTATCGAATCGTTAAAAACCGTACAGTTTGGTTTCCATTACTATCTAATGCAATTCTGAACAAAAGATAAATTTACCTATTTGAAAGTGACGATGACAAAAAAAAATTAAAGAAAATTCTAAAGTTTTTTTGACTCAAGAATAAGTGCCAGATGCACTTTACAATTTAAAATGTCACAACAGCATGCCATGTGGCAATAAGTAGAATATAATAATAATAATGTATAAAATAATTGCTTAATAAAACAATTTTTATCTAATATTAAGTTTACTTTTACTTAATTCTAGTTTTAACTGAACTTATACCAGTTAAAACTAGAATTTACTAAAGAAGTTTGTTAGTATTCAGTTAATTCTAGTTTTAACTGGTATAATTTTAGTTAAAACTAGAATTTACTGAAGAAATTTGTTAGAAATCAGTTAATTCTAGTTTTAACTAAACTTATTTCAGTTAAAACTAGAATTTACTAAGGCGGTTAGTTAAAACTAGAATTTACTAGTTAGATCGGGTTTTAACTGATTTCGGGTTTTAACTGTAACATATATATGATCGAAGGGGGTAACTTTGTTATGTAAATGAAATAAACGTACGTTGTATTATAATATTACATTCTGTCACCAACGCTGTCACTTTGTTTGTTTCTAACCTTACTTATGTTAGTTGTGTACATTCAAGGGCGTATCCAGGGGAGCGATGGGGGCAATGGCCCCCTCTTTGGATGTACAAAAGAAAAAGGACGATTATATACAAGAAGCTATTGTTATTCATGTAGATTCTAATAGTGATAATATAGCAGAAGTAATGAATTACAAACCGATTCAGATGAATACTAAAAATGTTATATTTATGTATTAGGTTTACAAATGAGTAATCCAATTTTTTCAGTCATATTCAAAGTTTATTTTAAAAGAAAATAAATTAAATTGTTCAATCGAAATATTTGCCATTGTTTTCTACAACTTTGTTCTTTCAGCAGTTTGAAGCCGTTTGCAACTATCAGACGCATGCGCAGTTTTGAATATACGTTATAAATTTTAATCTGCGCATGCGTCTGACGGTTTCAACCATCAAACTTAAAAGAACAGAGAGTTCAAGGTAGCTACTTTGGGCAAGAAAATACAAATTTTACGATTGAAATCTTGATGAATTCTGAAAGAGTATATTTTAAATAAGAGAATAAGCGGAGGTACAATGCCCTAAGTGCACCTGTTTTTTCAAAAATCGAATTTAAAAACTTCGATTTTTGCAGTAAATTTTAAAGCAAAGTCGCTCGGGATTGGTTAATTCTGTCGGTACGTTCACCCAGATATAGTCTTAGCTTTGCGCAGAGTGGGAGCGACACTTGCATTGCGATGCAGTAACAGTGCACTCCGAACGAAAATCATGATTTTCAACCCTAAATGTGCCGGAAAAATGGCTTAAAGCGCCCGAGCGCAGCGAGGGGTGCTTTAAGTCGATTTTTCCTTGCACAACCACCTTTCCGAATAGTACATGTGCTGGAAAAATGGCTTAAAGCGCCCGAGCGCAACGAGGGGTGCTTTAAGTCGATTTTTTTTCGCACAACTACCCTGCGTTAAAAATCCACTCTCACGAGTTTCACCTCTCAAAGATTCACCTTTTCCTTGACCTACGGGCCTCGGGATATTTTTAAATTAGTTGTCATTTTTGTCACCATGTCACCATGGCAAGAGTCGGAGCTACGCGCAAAAGTAACTACCGTTCGTTAAATTTAAGTAACCCTTTTCTGAAGTTATTTTTAAATAATTTTAAATTTTTAAATTAAATAAAAAAGGAGAATGCATTCCTACCATAGCGCAAGAGTTACTATCTAATTGTAGAAGTGCAACACTCTTATGTATAGAAGCACACGCACCTCCCACGAACGAACTTGATTAACCAATCACGAGCGTTTAACCTTCGAAAATCAAGCTTTTTTAAATTCGATTTTTGAAAAAACAGGTGCACTTAGGGCATTGTACCTCCGCTTATTCTCTTATTTAAAATATACTCTTTCAGAAAAGTTCGAGGTTTCAATCGTAAAATTTGTATTTTCGTGCCCAAAGTAGCTACCTTTCCCCGTTATAAATATATGAAAAACGTATTTAAATGATATTTTCTATAACTACTACTGTAAAGTGTACTATAGAAAATATTTATTAAATACGTTTTTCAATATGTAAAAAAATTGAATAGGGCATGGTTCTTTTAAATTTACGCGCGTTTAGTTCAGTTTAGTTGGGCACCCGAGCACCAGGTGGTGTCGTTGCGTCGTGTTGCCATCATTTAACACGCAGGTATCACTTCTCTCTATATAATAGAGATTATTGTTGAGAATAGGTATATATTTTTTCTCTATATATTTTTTTTGGTTGGTAGTTTGGGAACGGATAAAACGGTTTCTAACTGTAGCATTGTGATGTGTTTAGCATGTATTTGTTACTTACCTTGCAATGTATTAAGCAATCCGAATTATATTATAATTTTAAGCACAAAATTATATTATGCGTTTTTATTCATTAAATGTTTAATTTAATATTGACATTCACATCGCATCAACATGTTTCACATCTACCGGGCGTCCCGTGACGGCAAATTTTTTTAAATTATATATTTTGGACTGCCTATTAGTGCCTATAATCTAATTTTTTGTTGCCTATTTGTCTGCTTATTTTGGAAGTTTTTAGTGCTTAAAAATCCGGGCCTTATCAGCCGCCTGAAAGATGGCTTAAAGTTGTAGAAAGCAACGTCGAATACTTTGATTTAACAATTTAATTTACTTTTCTTAAAAAAAAAAAACCTTGAATGTAACCGAAAAAATTGGATTATTCATTTGTACACCTAAAACTAGATTTTGTTTTTTTTGCATGTTCTGAGCTACATTCAAATTTTTTATAATGTACAATTTATAAACTCGAAATATTTAATTTAGTGCTTTTTACAGTTTGTAATTTTATTGGGAAAAACCAATTTAGTTTGAAAATTTATTTACTTTATAAAAGTTGCCACATTTCTGAAGTGAAGATTCAAAATAATTTGTACTGTATTTGTATTTTTCTGCGGTAAAGAAAAGCATCGATAAGTACCGGTATGGGTACCGGTAGCACTTCTAATGAACACGACCATTGTATTGGCAACACTGTTATTTATAAATTCATAAATTCCTAGTTGTTAACCAAACATGTCATAATTTTGGTTATGTTTTTTATTTACATGGCTTTAAAGGCGCTATAATTTTAATGATCGTGCTGTGCTTAACCAATATTTTGAATGATACCGTTTTAATAAGTACACTAATTTCAACATGCGGTTTTTAAAACCGTCTTGGGTAATTCACGATGGTATGTAGTATTTTGATTGATTCAAACTTCTGTACTAAATATGTATAAACCTTACATTGTAGACAATAAACCCATATTTTCTGTGGATATACATCCAAAAGGTATTAGATTTGCCACCGGAGGTCAAGGTGGTCAAGGAGGCAGAATAGTCATTTGGAACTTATCTCCGATTTTACATGAAGAAGATGAAGTTAATCCTAAAATTCCTAAGATGTTATGTCAAATGGATAACCACTTAAGTATATTACAATACAATTTTTATGTTTTTTCCTCAGCTTCACACTTAAATAGCTTTAAGGCGGCCCCCATTATAATCCTTGCACTCATATTTCTGTGTCAACAGAACGCATTTCACATACTAGTTTTCAGTGTATATTTTATTTTGTTTAGGGTGACTTGTATAGATCTAGTTTAAAATTTTAAACTGTAGATTAACCAATCACAATAGTCAAAATACGAGTTTAAACCATAGTTACCGGTTAAACTTGGACTATACAAGTCACCCTTAATGTTACCTAGCATTTATTTTAAATTCTATCAACTAACTTGATAAAAAATTCAATTTTTTGTATAATATTTTAGAATCTACTGAAGTGAAGAGCACACAATTTTTTAAAAATTAATTATTACTACCATTTAATAGATGTTAATGGAAGCTATCTTTTGGTAAAAATAAATTATATAAAAATGATTCGAGTCGAGCCCTACATAAAAATCAAAACAAATTATTTGAAAGAGACAAATTGTAAGAGTCATATTTGCTTGATTCTTTATGAGTTTATAAATCTTTAAGTTGTCTTCATGCGAAATATACTAATTGAGGGGTATAGTATCAAAAGCGGCTATATCCTTTTTTGTTGAAATTTAGATAGATACGTCATTTTGTTAAGAATTTGGTTCTTTATGAGACCCACTAATCTATTCCTAAGAAAACGGGCTATATCGGTCAAATTTTATACTTAAAGTTGGCTCTTAGTTTCAAAGTTGGCAATATCCAGTATAATTATCCATGATAGCTCTATATTTTAGTCAGTTTGTTTTATCTTTGCTAGTTTAGTGGTTGATTGTGCTTATTATTGTTCCAGCAATTATAAGCAAAACAATTTTCATTTTTTGGTTTTTCTATCTTTTTTGTTTTATTATCCAAATAAAATTTCTTCTAAAGGCCTTTTAAAAGCAAATTATGTTCAAATAAATACTTATCTATCCGTTCTTCAAAATAAAGGTTACTTTTACTCAATTTTATGAATTTTGAGAATAAACACGGCAATATCCAATATTTAATATTAAATATTTCGGAAACGGTAGAATTTTTTTTTTAAATGGTTATTGAATCTTATTTTGTTAGTTACTTATACAATACACAATTTATATATGAGCGACTAGTATTCTTACAATTAGTTTAAAACAGTTTTTTATCTATACTGAAAAATGGCAAAAATGGATATTAGCCGCCTTTGATACGATACCCCTCAATTGTAACATTGATCATTATTCCCATGTGCTCTTCCAAGTATATTTGTATAAGGAAATCAATGTGTTAACTTAAGATATTACATTTCAGGTTGTGTTAATGTGGTGCGATGGAGTTGTGAGGGTCACTTGTTAGCTTCAGGAGGAGATGATAAATTAGTAATGATTTGGAAACTTACTGGGGAAGGTAGTTCTTCAATTTTTGGTGGTGGTGGCAAAATAAATGTGGAAACTTGGAAGTGTGTTACAACATTAAACTCTCATAGTGGAGATGTCTTAGATTTAGCATGGGCACCTCATGATGGTTGGTTAGCTTCTGGAAGTGTTGATAATACTGTTATTATATGGAATGTACATAAATTTCCTGAAAAGGTTGCTGTTCTTAAAGGTCATAGTGGTATGGTCAAGGTAATAAAAATTATCTATATATTGTTAAAAACTAAGATATTATTTGAAGTATAAATTATTTGGGAACACAATTCGATGTCAATAATTCTTTGATGGATTTTTAACCCATAATCATAAAGGTTAAAAAGCAACACAAGAAAAAAAAAGGAAACTCAAAGATTTTCTTTTTTTTAAAATCAAATATCTAGTAGTTTAATAATTAATTTCAAGGTTGATAGATTTACAAGGGATGATACTGCGCATCTTTAAACGTCAAAATATTCAATATGGCTGACGGGTTTTGAATGAAATAGGCAGCATCGACATCTACCTTGCTGTTTAATAATTTAATATGGCGGAAGTTAAATACGAGAAATTTATCGGCCGAGCTTAGGCTAGTATTAGGAAACGATTTTTGTTATTAGTAGATTGTTCAAAGAGAAATCTACCGATCGGGCTTAGGTTAGTGTTAGGAATCAATTTTTTTTTGGATCTAGTTCATTATCTGGTACTCGAAGTTAGTATTAAAGAGAACTCGACAAAATTTGATAGATAATATTAAAATTAATTATTTAAGGTGAGAATGAATTACCAATATCGATTAGTTTAGCCAATAATTGATATTAGAGTTTGCAATTTTTGTTGGAAAAGCAACTTTATTGACACATTGTGTCTTCGATCCGTGCACTTTGATATAGTCTTACGTTTAGAGAGTGAGGATCGTCGGAGCACCTTCAGTTGTACCTACACCATCGTACAATTAACGTCGAACAAATTTCACTCTTGGGTTATTTATTTTTAACTTAAATAAAAAGTAAGATTCATCTCTTCTTACAAGGGGAAGGCGAGAAATTCGGGAAAGAGATTTTTTTGATATTAAAAATAAGTACTTAAACTTCAGTACCTCGATTTTATTTTATAAAAGTAGTAAGGTGCATATTTTAGCCATTTCCGAGAAAAGAACGTGTCAACGTGTTCAACATGCGTCTTATAACTCATAGAAAGTGACGCAATTATCATTAATCAGCATGGTCTTGTCAGCTTAATACTAGGTGAAATGTAACTCTTTTACAAGCTTTTATATTAACTTCACGTTGTTATTGTTTCAATTTGATCGAGGGGGATCGAATCCCGTGGCGGTCTTACGAAAGGATATAGTGACATTTTTAAATATTTTCTAGGCAAATTACACCTTGGTGGTTTGCCGTTGCCTTCCGAGTGGAGACAGTTAGAATAATATTCTTACTTCGCCCGGAGTCGAACCGGGTTCTCTATATTAGCAGTTTGTGCGCTTAATCGCTATGTTAATGACCGTCTCTAAATGTGTATCCCCCCTTAATTGCACCAAAATGTCTAGTCCTAATGTGTCCCGATTATGCAGAATCTAAAAGCACTTGATTTTTTTGACCTATAAGTAAACTCAAGAACATGTGAACATTATAATATTATTATAATAAACAAAGATTAGCAGTCTGTCGTAAATTAAACACGTATAGACCCGAGAGCGGGAAACCTTCTAATCCTGATTTCGTCGGCTGTGCTGTGATTTAAAAAGTCCAAAATCGATCTGTGAACTATGGGGGAGGCAAAGGAAAACCACCCCATTAACATTTCTCTAGTAAAGTCTTTTTGGCGTAGCCAGAAGGATTGCCAACATCCAAAATCAGATAGGCACCTGAAGAAGAAGATATGTAATACTAATAAGCAATTAATTTTGTTACTTGATGTTTTCGGCTGACTATGGGGTCTTACTGCTTTAACCAATTCAAATCATAATTTACATCTACCCTAATTTTACATAAAATCAGTGACATGCGATCTTATTGTAAACAAAATTGTCATGTTGAAATTAAAAGAAAATTTGATACAAGAGGTGCCTAGTAGAGATAGCATGAAACTATATCGCACTCATGGCGTGAGATAGGCGAACCAACCTTTGACGGCGGCGAAGTTTTTTCATAAACCATAAAAAAATTTTAAATTTTCTTTTGTTTTTTAGAATCTACATAGTTACTATTTGGCTGTAAAGTAAGATCAACCTATTTCGTTGAATACTTTAAAATATATAGCAGTATAGAAAAGACCATTTTTATCGGTGATTTCTAAATTGCTGCAAATTTTAAAGTATGTATTCAACGAAATAGGTTGATCTTTTTTTACAGCCTTATGAAAAAACTTCGTCGCCGTCAAAGGTTGGTTCGCCCATCTCACGCCATAAGTGCAACAGAGTGCGATATAGTTTCATGCTATCTCTCCTAGGCTCTTCTTAATTAAAAATATTTACACAAAAATATACATTCAGTATATTTACTATGTGTATTACTGCTTGAAATTTTAATAAATTATAGATTAAAATAAATTACAGGGTGTTACATGGGATCCAGTTGGTAAATATTTGTCCAGTCAATCTGATGACCGTACATTACGTGTTTGGCGTACTGCTGATTGGGCTCAACAAGAAATTATAAGTGATTGCTTTGTTGATTGTTCAGCTACAACTCATATATTACGTTTATCGTGGTCTCCTGATGGTCAATACTTAGTTTCTGCCCATGCAATGAATGGAGGTGGACCTACTGCTCAAATTATTGAACGAGATGGATGGAAGCAAGATAAAGATTTTGTAGGGCATAGAAAAGCTGTAACGTGTGTGGTAAGTTATTTTGGGAAAAAAATTTATTAACTGCATTAGAGCCGTTTGACAACTACCAAGAATTACTTTGAAAAATGTTTGCTAGAATAACCACAGAATACGGTGCATATAATTCTCACTAAGAATTATTTAGAGTAATTCTCGGTAGTATCAAATGGCTCTAAAATTGTACTAAAATAAGTGAAATAACTTATGAAAATAAGTTATTCACAGAAATAACTTTAGTCACATATGAAATTTAATTGTATCCAAAAGTTTTTAATTAAAGTAAAATACTGTTCTTACAATCCTGAAATTATAAAATTGAATTTTGTGTTTACATGCAGAATTACATAGTTTTTGTCAAACTCTGTTAGTGTATTTTGTCTTAAATTTTGCAAATTTTTATTTTTGTTTTTGAAAATATTTGAAAGTGAAAGCTCAAACAACCTCATTTTGTAAAATTAATTATGTTTTGCTATCTATGTGACTTGTGTAAATTTATTTGAATTTTATATTTTTTTGTAGTAGTACATTATGTAACAATGAAGTATTTGCCTTTCTATGGCGCGCCGTTTTACTTTTTAAACCGACTTCAAAAAAAGGAGGAGTTTCTCAATTCGTCTGTTTGTATGTTTTTTTTTTTTTATTTTTATTTTTTTTTTTTTCTTATGTATGTTCGGGCATAACTTTTTACAGAGTGATCCGATTTTGATGAATTTTTTTTTATTCGATAGAGTATACCTCCATGGTGGTCCCATTTAAATTTCACAAAAAAATTTCATTCGTAAGGGTAAAAAATAAGGGAAAATTGCACCCGTAAGGGTAGAAAATAGAGAATGATTGTTTTTCATTTATTGATTTTTCACTTGTCAACCTATTCTGTTGAAACTTGGCGTGGAGAAAAACTTTATATCGAGCAAATTAATTATTTAATTAATTAAGGTAGTAATTAGTAGATTTTAATCACTAAAAATTAAAAAATAAAAAACTTTTTAACAAAAAATTAAACCGACCTCAAAAAGAAAACTAATAAAAAGCATAAAATAAATATATTACATTTTGAGTCTTAATAAGTAATGTAAGTAACTAATTTTGAGTCGGTGCAAAAAATCAACGATTACTAAATTACTTTAAAAAAATTATTAAAACAAAAGTCACCCATTCTGCACCGACTCAAACTTAGTTACTTACATTACTTATTAAGACTCAAAATGTAATATATTTATTTTATGCTTTTTATTAGTTTTCTTTTTGAGGTCGGTTTAATTTTTTGTTAAAAAGTTTTTTATTTTTTAATTTTTTTATTACAAAATTTAAATTTTGTATCATTTAAATAACAATCGTTTCAATTACAGTAATGTGTAGATAATCCAAATCCCTTATAATCCGAAATCACATATATAAAAGACCAGCACACTGCTGCTACTCCAGCGTGTCATTTTTTTAGGACACACAAAGCACTCTGATTGGTTGTTGTCGTTGGTTTTTAGCAACTTAAAATCTACTCCCCTGGTATCGAGTTGCACACCAAACGAGTTTCCAACGTTGAGGACGTTTGAACGCGAACAATTAAAATTGTCAGAATTAGGGATTTATTTTTTTTAATTGAGAATGTTAAAAGAGAAATCCATCGGTTGAGCTTATGTTAGTGTTGGTATTTGAAAACGATTTTTTTTAAATTAATACCGCTAAAATAGAGATCCACCAATTAAAATTGTCAGAATTAGGGATTTATTTTTTTTAATTGAGAATGTTAAAAGAGAAATGCATCGGTTGAGCTTAGATTAGTGTTGGTATTTGAAAACGATTTTTTTATAATTAATACCGCTAAAATAGAGATCCACCGGCTAGCTGCCCGTCCGTGGACCGCCTTTCCACCTAGTACTCTATAATCCGAACAACCCAACTGTGTAAAATGTTATCCACAATTTGAACTCCTATGTTTGCTCATTAATACTTGATAATTTACTTAAAAGCTGGTAGAAAGTCAATCAGCTGATTAAATAGTTGTCAAAATAATTCCGTGGTCCCGGAGAAAAAGAGAATAAGTCGAAAATTTTGTAAAATGAGATAAGTGATTAAATGAATTCTAATTTTTGCGGCCTACGTTTATGTCTAAGGACATAAGTCAACTGCCATCAGAAAGTATAATATTTTGATGTGTATATTGCGGTAACTCGATCTTCAACTTCAGTCACGTTCCAAACGAGATAAGTTCACTTATCTCCTTTTTCACATTAGTTTTTCTCTGCCAGAGTTAACTTACCTCTCTTTGTTCTTGTTCAACAAATCGAAGTGCATCTGCCAAAAAAGTAATTATTCAAAAAATTGTTGTTTTACAAAAAAAGTAAAATAAAAAGCCATCCCTGATAATATGCGATAATAAGTGAGATAAATAAAAATGAAGATAGATTTGGCACCTTTGGAAAGTCAAAAAGAACTTTAAGATTAATTAGATGTTCATTTAAACTTTAAGATGAAAGTTTAAGATAAATATCTGATTATTTTCGTCCATTTTATAAATTAATTAATTAGTTTATTTTTTTGGCGTTTTTGGACATTTCAATTAACTATATTATTTTTAATTCAATAATATTGATCTAGGTGAGTTTCTGTAACTTGGGCGTCTGTCGGCAAATCTCTGTAGAAATTTCAAAAAACATTTGATATAAATGGAACGAGTTCTATTAAATTTTCTCTTTACTTTGCGAAAATTGGTACTAAGCCATTGTATTGTAAAGGTGGCAATAAAATTCTAGTCAATACTTGTTTGAAAACTTTGTCACCTTTATCTCTCGCAAATTATACCAGTAGAAATTTGCTCCCGTTTCATCTTTATCTGAAGTGTTTTATATTAAAATTAATTAATTATTTTGTTTATTTTTTGTTTTTTTTTGTGGATAATTAACTATATTATTTTAATAATAGAGATCTAATATCATCCGATGAAAAAGGTAATCCCTTAAATTAATATTATGGATTTTATTTTCTTTTTTGTTACTGTTTGTGTTTACAGATATATTCAGTCATGTTTTGAAAAACGTGCATTATTTATGATTTTATTAATAATAATTATTCTTACAAAACGACAGCTAGATAGGTATGGTTAATATGGTGTCAAAAGAGATAACTCATTTTGTTATGTGTGTCAAACGAGATAAGTAGTATTAGTTTTTTTGCTAAACTAGAACTGAAACACAAAAGGCGTTTAGTGGGGCTATTAGCCACTAAACAGTGAACTTCAATTAATTCTACTGAAAATTATTCAAAATGAACTTATCTTTTTTTTCCTAGTACCACGGAATTATAGCAAAGTTCTCATAAGATCTACTTGATTATAGAGACGAGTGAAAGATATCAACAATTTTATTAAATGGACACATTTCTTTTAGCAGTTGTTTAAATTTCAACAAGAAAGGGAAGTAAAACGGTGCGCTATATTTTTCAGAGCGAAAGGAAAATACTATAGATACTAGCCTACTGCATATTATAAACAATTTTACAGAGAATGTAATTTCTTTCAGAAAAGTGCGTGACAGCCTCTTTATTGATCAGTTTCCTCGATTAATTAATATTTACTTTTATTAATGTTCAAAGTACTGGAAGGAATTTAATAAACATGTAAATTAATTTTCAGAGATTTAATTCAAATATATTAAAGAAAGTTCTTCCTGGTAGTTCAAAAACTCAGCAATACTGTTGTTGTGCTATTGGATCAAGAGATCGCTCATTAAGTGTGTGGTTAACATCTTTGAAAAGGCCTTTAGTAGTTATAAAAGATCTTTTTGATGACAGTGTGCTTGATATAACTTGGAGCAGCAATGGTTTGAATTTATTAGCGTGCTCATGGGACGGCACTATTGCATGTATAGATTTTACATCTCAAGAAATAGGAATTCCTTTAACACTTGATGAAAAGGTACATTTATAGTTTTTATTACTCTGAACTTACCATACCAAGATACTATATGAAATTAATGACACACTTTTAGAATTCTTTATATGAAAGAATGTATGGCAAATCTTTACAAAAAAATTGGAATCAAAGTTTTACGGGTAGTCAAATAATTGAAAATCCGGAACTTTTACAAGCTATGGAAGAAATTAATAAGTGTAACAAAACTGACACAGATATACAAGATATTCCTAAATTGATTAAGGAAGATGTTCAAGATTTTGTTAAATCTAATGGAACATTGATTCCTTCTAATAAACAAATAGAAACTCGATTAGCATCTGGAAAACGAAGAATTACGCCTATGTTTTTAACTCCTACTCCACCAGTCGGAAAGTATGTTATTGTTTCATAATTTATTATGATTGATATTATTTATACATTAGTAATAAGAGTGATTCTTTAAATATTTTATATTGTTCCTGTTTTGGAAAACTAACAAAAGGAAATAAATTTGTTTCTGTATTTAGGTTATAGATTTCACTGTTGAATATTGATGGAAAATCCCAAAAATCAAAATCACCCATGAACTTGATGCATAATAATAATAAGTTTTCTAAACAGGTACAAAGAAACATAAAAATAAAAAAAAGGAACTTGACATAGGGAATTGTTGTTGTTTTAGCTCTGCAGGACTTATGGAAATGTTGCAATTTAAAAGTATTTAAATATTAAAGTCCAAAATAATATTGTAAATTTAGTATATCCTTTGGTATTATTTTGGTAAATTTATTAGTAAATATTCTTTGGTGGTAGTGTTGTACCAATTTTTTAGCCTTATTGCAAATACCGGGTGCTGAATGAGTTAGGCGAACATAGGATATTAACATGTAAAAACTTATTTTTGCAAATTCCTGCTTCCCTAATTTTTTTAGAAAAAAATTGAAAGATACAAATATAATGTAGAAATATAAACTACGAATGATAAGAGCATTAGATTTTATCTAGCTTTTACGTAAATGATCAAAAAATTCTTTTGAAATTGTTAAAATTTTTATTTATCAAACTGGCCATGTATAAGTTTCCAAGGTAATATTCCATTTTATGAAATTAAAATTTAATATAGAATATATTATATATATAAATAATATATAAATAAATTTTAATATAGAGACGCTCATTTGCCTTGTAGGTAACGCGATCAACTGCGACTGCGAGGTACCGGGTTCAAATCCGGAGAAGGGCAACTTTCTTAGGAGACGAGTCGTCTCCGTGCTTCGAAAGGCACGTTAAGCCGGTGGTCCTCCTGGGTTAATGAATGGCCATCATTAACATAAAAAACCAGGATTACAGGCTCGTCTGGAGGCCAGTCTAGCAAACTACCTATCGGACGTTAAACAATTTATATGCTCACAGATCCAATACTGCGAAGAAAACGACGCAGATGTTGGAAATAAACAGATCGACAGATCTAAAGTAAAGTTAAAGAAGAAGAAGAAGAAAATTTAATAAAGTGCAAAACTGTCAACAACGTGCAATTGTTTTTTATTACTTATCAAAAATAATTACCTCGGAAACTTATATGGCAAGTTTGATAAATAAAAGTTTTAACAATTTCAAAAGAATTTTTTGACCATTTACGTAAAACCTAGATAAAATCTAATGCTCTTATCATTCGTAGTTTATATTTCTACATTATATTTGTGTCTTTCAATTTTTCTCTAAAATAATTAGGGAAGCAGGAATTGGCAAAAATAAGTTTTTACATGTTAATATCCTATGTTTGCCTAACTCATTCAGCACCCGGTATACAAAGTGCATTTTAAGATCGAAATGAAATTTTAACCAAATCAAGCCTGGTTGTGGATCTATCGTAAGACTCCAGAGGTCATTTTCTAAACCAAGATCAAGATCTAAACCTTCACCAAAAATTAATATTTACATCATAATCAAAGCTGGATTAAGATTAAAAATCGATAGTTGATGCAATCGAATTTTCAATTAAATATTGATGGTAGAAACTCTGATGTTATTTCATGCAGAGATACATTAGAAGCAGACGAGAATGGGTTAATTATAAATGCTCTGACATTCAATAATATCTAATATGCATAACATTTTGTCATCTGCTTCCATATTTACCCACTGATTAAGCAATATTTGAAAAATATGGTCTAAAGCAGCGGGATTGCATATACAGTCGTCGACAATCAAATTTTCACCTGAAATCTGATTGCATTTACTTCCCGACTATGTGATATTGGGAAATTTAGTCAGAAACGACGATATTACAAATTTGATTGCATCAACTATCGCACATAAATGGGTAGTAACTTGAAAACAAACAAAAATTTAAAAACTAGAAAGAATTCAGATTTATATGACAATTTGCTTTAAGCAACCTTGAGATTATTCGTACGACATTTGCTCATGATCAAGTTTGTTAAAAGGGTTTCTTCTGTATTTTATCTTCTATTTATGTATTTAAATAATCAACCAATATATTGTTTTCTATGCATCAATACTTCATTTTATGAAAGGGATATATTCCTTAAATATTGTCCATAAATCAAAATTTCACGTTAATTTCCAAAATTAATTTTTTTCACATAAATTCTGTTTTTTTGTTTGAATGATTTTAATTAAATAAAATGAGGTCTCGGTGTAATATATAATAATTTTTGTTTTTAGAGATTGTGCTGAGGTTCCTTTGATAAACAATCCAACATCAACTTCATTTAGTACTTCATCTCCTACTAAAAGCAAAATAATTATTGAGACTGTTAAAGAAAACATTCAGAACAAAGCCACGTCGGCTATATTACAAACCAGGTATAGTTACATTTTTAATAGAATAAAAACGGGTCAAGTAAAGAAAATAAAAAAATATACACAAAAAAAGAACAACTGAAGAAAATTTATCATTGAAAATTTTAATCAGTCAATAGGTCTGTTTTGTTTGCTTGCATCTAGTAAGTTAATGCAAATTAAATATTGTAACTTGCACTGCTTATTTCTCCATTGCAGGTAGCGTAAAAAGTTCATGTTCTGTACATGATCCAAACAGCAAACGAGCAAGTTATAATCTCTTCAGTTTATGAAAACGAACTTTTTAATTTGCACTAACTTGCCAGATGCAAGCAAGCAAACCATTATTTTAATAAAAGTAAAATTGCAAGGTCTTTGTGCGACTTTTGCTTGTATGAAACCACTTAACTAAATAGTAGCTAACCAATAGGAAACACCTGTTAGTACCAAAAGACGCCTTTTAATTTATTTAATATTAAATTTAGTAAAGTTTCATATACGGCCTGTATTCGTTTTTGGTTTCTAATGAGGATTATTGATTAGTTCAAACCAATCTTGATGTCTGTAGGGATTCTCTTGTTCTGAAATGTATTTGAGCATATTACTGTCGCTCTTGGTTTTGACAAAGTGTCAATTTTCTATATCTTTAATTATACTCATTAAATTTTTTATTTATTTATTAAGGCACCTGCAATTTCATATTACTGGCAGTTATACTCTACAGATTTACCAAGTTTTGCCAATTCAAAAAGATTTTCTGATAACATACAGTTAAACTTTGATAAGTTGAACGAAATGTGTTGGTAATAATAGCGTCTGGCTTAACTCGAAGTTTTGAGAACTTAAACCTTTTTCTTGTGGCACATTAACTTTCAAGTTATCAAAGTTCCACTGTAATTAAAGATCTAGAAAACTGATATAAATCAACTTTTAACCAAGAACCTCAGATTGCAGTTATTCTAAAACATTTTATTAAGAGGCTTCTTTCTGGCTATTCTGAACTCTGAAGCTAATTTGAAAACATTTAAGTAATTGCCCTCGTAGAGATGAATGTGGGACGGAACGGGATATTTTGAATATTTAGTTCCGCCCGGGACATTTTGTCAACTCAGTCCTGCATTTGATTTATTTTATACAATGCAGCCCAAATGAACTTTTCTGATTTTTTTGGTAACGCATATTGCTTAGAGTAAATGTAGGGAAAGGATTCAATAAGTTAAATTATGAAATAGAAGGGGAAAAAATCTCGTCCCGTGCGGGACAGCATTGGAATCCCGTCCCGCGCGGGACTGAGTTCATAAAATGTCCCGCGCGGGACTAAATATCCCGAGGGATATCCCGTCTCGTCCCGCATTCATCTTTATACCCTGCCTCTCTGATAATCTGAGACTGTTACATTGCGAATATTCTGCACTCTATATTATACATTAAATATCTTCTTATTTTCAGTAAAAATTTGTCGAGTCATCCTGTTGGTAATTTACGTATGTTTCAACCACCGGGAATTCAAATTAATCAACTCATGTGTTCTGATGTACCTGGCGATCAGCCTGTTGTACATTTTGTTAATGTAATAGAATCATTAAAGTTACCTTGTGGTACAACAGTAACAAAGAAAACGAATAAAATTAAAATACAGGTAGGATACTTATTTTTCTTAATTTAGTAAAGGTACTCTGGTACTAAGAAAGATGAAATTTGACAAAAATATTTATAGGATCATGTTACAAGGGTCGGTAATATGGATTTTAATAGGTGCAAAATGTAAGACTTGATATTTAGCCGATTTTGAAAAATCTTATTTAATAATATTTATATACAGTGGGAATCTCAGTAATTCATTCATGCGCGTCACAATACTATTAAATATATCTACATTTTCTCGAAATTTACTTAATATCAAGGTTTTAAAGTTTGCACTTGTTGAAGTCTTAATCAAATATGGTTATAATGGATCCAATAATTGTTGGAATCACGTTTCGACTTTCTCTTTTTCAGTTTTTTATTAATTAATTATTTTTTTTGTTGCAGATTACGAATGCATGTAATGTAACATCTAAAGGAACTTTTACGAAAATTGAAGTATTTAAAAATTTAAATGATAACCAATCTATTTGGGAGACATATTTAGGCAATTTTGCTTTATTCATATTTATTTTTATTTTTTAATTAAAGGAAATATTTTATAGGATCCTTAGTGAAATGTTTAGCTGCAAATCGAAAATTGATAATTGCTTGCTGTGAAGATTTTACAGTCAATTGTTTTCTGGTAAAATCTGGAGCTAGAGCTTGGCCACTGCTATTAATTGAAGATTTAGCTGTGAGTTTATGTATTAACGATGAAAGTATATGTTTAGTGTTAACTAAGACGGGCCTTCTTCATATGTGGAATTTTGAAAGTGGAAAATCGATATTAAGCCGTGTTTCTTTGAGGAGTTTATTATCTAATAAAGGTAAAAGTTTGGTGTTTTTACAAAATTTAACTTTTAATGTAGTTCGTGGAGTAAGCAGCATCACATGTCATATGAGTAAATGAAAATTCTGTAGTAAATTTTATATAAATTTTACAATGAACTTTTAACAATAATTTGTGGTAAAACACAAACAAAACAAAGCTGGTAGAAAACTTGGTTTTTAGAGAATAACCCTCTTATTCTGTAATTTTTCGTTATTGTTATCGAATCGTTATGAATTGTAAAGTTTGGTTTATACTCAGAATTGCATTAAATAGTAATGTAATGATATGTGAAAACCAAACTTTACGGTTCTTAACAATTTTATAAAGATAACGAAAAGTTACAGAATAGGGGGGTTAGTAAGGATATATCAAAGGTTTTAAAAACCTAGATATAAAGATATGTTTTTAACAAGGTTTTAAAATAAAAACCTTTGATCTATGAGTACTAATTCTTTCAAAATAGTTATTTATGGTACAAGTGTGTTATATGACAAATAAGTCACGCAAGAAAAGTTTAGGCCGTGAGGCCGAGCGGGCTATTTTCTTAAGTGACTTATTTGTTATTAACACACGCGTGGCATACAAAACTTTATCCAATATCTCGTAATAATAAGTTTATAATGTAATTAAATTTTTGATATTTGAAGTTTTAAAATGACAAATTTAAATTCTGGAAACCATAGTAGGTGTAAAATATAGGTCACTACGGCAATGAATAACAAACAAATTAACACAATCAAACAAATTTTTAAAAAAATTTAATTACATTTTAAACTATTATTACGAGATATTGGATAAAAATGTGTTAATATGTTTTCATTTTTCACAAAACATGTGAGCTAAACTTTTTACCCCTAATAGAAACTGAAAAAATATATTTTTAATACGTCTTTGAATTATTAAAAATGTAAGTGATTCCCAGTTTCTTTACTCACTAGTGAGTATAAAAAACCATAGTTATACCTCTATTATTGCGAGATATTGGATAAATAAGTTTATTGCATCTAGTGTAAAATTTGTGTTTTATCACATTGGAGGTATTCGCAGCTCGACGACGAATTGTTATAGTAATCTATAACTCTAGAGTGGAAAGTAAAAAGTGCTAATAGCTCGGTGACACATTATACCTTTAAAGTTTATTTTATACATTATAGTATACTATATTAAATTATATCTGAACTTAAAAATATCGAGTTTACTAATTAAAAGATTTATTGAGCTTTCAAACGATTATATCGTCCGTCATCAGAATAATATACAGATATTCAGGGGTATTATGTATCACCAACGTTATTATAAAGGTGACCGTTATAACATATTTCGGTAAATCGTATCGATTTCATTGGTAGGATTTACCAAAAAACTTTATTTTATGTCATAACTGTCACCTTTATGATAACGTTGGTGATACATAATACCCCTGATTATGTAAACAAGTCATGGAAACAGAGAACAAGTAGTATTGTCATTAGAACGGTGACTAGATAAAATCTAGGACCGTGAGTTAGGAAAAACCTAAATTGTGTTCCGGCAAAGAAGGAAAACCTAACTCCAATACGTAAAAAACTTAAAGGAGTAATTGGCTGTAAATGTTGCTTAAGCCATCAATGTCAGTTTGCCTGTTCATTGTGTTGTTGGTCTTCTTTATGCAAATCATTTCATGTACCAGACGATCTTTATAATTAGGAACAGACTTGATGATTTTAGTGTTTTCGAAGTCCGCAGTATGTCTATCTACCAAGATATGTTTGGCGATGGCCGTAGAATCTGGCTTATTACATCTGATGGTTGAGATGTGACCACCTATTCTTTTCTTCAACCATTGGTTGGTTTGTCTGATGTACACCAAGTTACAATTTGTACAGTCGTTAAACAGTTGTTGAACAGTTATAAAGATCGGCTGGTACATGAAATGATTTGCATAAAGAAGACCAACAACACAATGAACCGGCAAACTGACATTGATGGCTTAAGCAACATTTACAGCCAATTACTCCTTTAAGTTTTTTATGTATTGGAGTTAGGTTTTCCTTCTTTGCCGGAATACAATTTAGGTTTTTTCTAACTCACGGTCCTAGATTTTATCTAGTCACCGTTCTAATGACAATACTTGTTCTCTGTTTCCATGACTTCTTTACATAATATCTGTATATTATTCTGATGACGGACGATATAATCGTTTGAAAGCTCAATAAATCTTTTAATTAATTTTAATAATAACTCGATATTTTTAAGTTTAAATATAATTTAATATCAAAGAGTTAATAATTTATCTATTTAAATATAGTATACTATAAATACTTACTGTGTAAGAAAAAACTTGTATAGGGTGGCTTACTTTACAGCCGAACATAGAAGATTAACATGGTATATGAGTGCTTTAAGATTCTTGTTTCCCATTATGATGGATAAAAATAAAAGCTGGTTGTTCCCCAAAGTAGCTCTCATTTTTCATAAATTGATTATTTTAGTTTTGAATGTATAACAATAATTAAATAGCAAATACCAGGTGTTGTAAATCTTCAGGCACAGATAAGCTTTTTCATTTGATGCAATTTTCATTCTTATCTGTTACAATAGGAAACAGGAATTAAAAATATTGAATTTACTTTGTTAATCTCTTATATTTGGTTCATAAAGGAAAAATAGAATTGTGAAGTTATCACAATAGGTTTGTTCCAATCAGCCGAGAAATTGTACAATGTACGATCACGCTCTTGCGAAATAGCTAAAAAGGAACGCTTTTTATCTATTGTGCATGACTTTTACCTATTCGTTGATGAACAATCTCGCATATATAAAATTAATGCAACTTACAATAAGTAAAAACTTGCACTAAACTTTACGATGAAATGAAAATTTATGCAATCAAGAAAGAATTGCAGACAGATTACCGAATGTCGACAACCCAAAATCACAAATAAAAATCCTGTGTTTCTGGCTTTTTTGCCTTCTTCATTTTACCTATTCTCTATTTCTATATTCTCTATTTCTCCGCTAGTTAGAACAAACTTGTGAATCATTTTTCCTCCTAGGTAAACCAGTTATTGTAATTTTTGCTTTAGGAAATATTAGGAGTGGAAACTTGAAATAAAACACTCCAGTATAATAAAATAGGTGAATATTGTAATTGAATTGCAAATTTTGAAAAGGGCTCAAAAATTTAAATTTTTCAAGAGACACCAAAAACTGAATTTCTGTTGAACCATTTGACTTATTTGAGGAGTTTCTTTTTGATTTTGTCACGACACAGTGGTCAGTAATTTTAGGAAAAAAATTTCTCAAATTACAGTGAAATCTCTCTTGAGTGGACACCTTCGGGACTATTAAATATGTCCGCCTAAGGGAGGTGTCCGCGTATGGGAAAAATGAAAAAATTCATATGTACATACATATTTTTTATTTACTTAATATATGTACATAATAGGGTAGGACTTTATTGTTTTCTCATACACATTAGTATTTTCTCTTTAAGACTTAATACACGACGCTTTTCAGACATGTTTTTCTATATTTAAAAACACGATGTCTACATACAAGACAAATCAACGAACTAACTCAACTAACCATAAAAATGTATTCGTTAATGCTCGCGGGGAATCACACACACACAATGGGAAAGTCCCCAGAATTTATATCGCCACACGCCGCGCTGACTAATAGTGCAGCGTTGCAACATTTTTAATTTTGTGTCCGTTTAAGAGAGAATTTTACAAGTTTTGTACCTAAATATTGTGTCCGCGTCCGCCCAAGAGAGAGTCCGCTCAAGAGAGATTATGTCTCATTGAATTCTCTATACTTCATTCCGGACTATTAAATAGTGTTCGCCTAATGGAGTTGTCCGTTATGAGAGATTTCACTGTAGTCGAGTGGTTCTACAGAAATTCAGTTTTTCGGTCTCCTAAAAAAATTTTATTTTCTGAGATAATCTTTTTTTCTAAATACGCAATTCAATTATGATCTTTACTTACAACATTTTTAATACGATATATTTATTGTTTAAATTTTTTTTGTAGCTTTTGTAACAACATGCAGTTTAAGTGAAGAAAGTCTTCCACTTATTACTTTAAATGATGGAAGAGCGTATTCATACAGTTTGGATTTTAATACATGGTAAGAATAATATTTGTACCTATTAATAAAAATCATTTTTGAAAATGTTTATATAGAGCAGGGGTAGCCAACCCATTGATTGCGAAGCAAATTTTGGTCGATCGCTTGCAATTTCTTGACTTTATTGGGACACATTTGATTAGGGCACATTTTTAAGATAAAAAGTAGATCTTATGTACACAAAAGTTGGCCAACTCTGATATAGAGCGTCCAGCATAAATATTTTATAACATTTTAATAATTACTTCTTAAGCCTGTATGACATGTTGCATAATTTTTCATAAAATTTACATGTAAATGGTAACTAAACAATAGAAAGACCGTATTAGTATACATAAGACGTTTTTCATTGGTTAGTTACTATTTACATATATGTACATGTAAATTTTATGCAAAATTTAGCATCATGTCATACAGACTTTAGTGTCATATCTTGGGTTAATTATGCAGGAGTACCGATTGTGTCAAGTTTAAAGTATCTTATTGATTTGAGAAGTGTCAGCGTATTAATTTTTTGAGAATCTGGTCGAATCTGTAATTTTGAGAAATTGCACAATTTATTGGGAAATGGTGCAACGTATCATCTTCTGTTAGACACTGGATAACAAGTAACAATGAACAGCAAAACTTACTAGTTTGGATGAATTATATATGATTTGGACAGCAATTTGGTTATAGTATTTGGAAAATTTGTTCAGTATGCAAGTTAATGACGAAAACTCAGTCTCTTAATTATTGGGCGATGAAATCCGTCAGTAGCTCTCATACTAATAAGAAAATTTGTTTCTTATTGTTCCATATTTTATCAAAAGGCGGTCGGAAGCATAGCAGTTAAGTACATTGACTTAAGTTAAGTAATTGACAAAATAAGAACTTAATTCTGACCATCTCTGCATACGTACCTTGTCCCAAGGTAGCAGCATTCGCAAATGATCAACAATTGTTCATCATGATTGCTGCACGATTCCCGAATTTGGACGCACCAAGATCTTGTTTAACCCTTGAGTACACGCGCTTTGAGAATCACATTTTTATGTTTTTTTTTTAAGTTCATGACTTGTTACTGTTTCATTTACCTTTATTTATTCATTGTAAGCATGTATTTATGAATTTATTAATTACCATATAATGGAACTCAAAATCCTCAGAATAACATAAAACGTAGTAAAAAATATTTCATTTTTTTTATAATTTTTATTTATTGCAGTAATAAAACTTAAATTATAAATTTAAAAAACCCCTGACAAAGAAAATCTTTAAAAAGTAAAAAATAAAATTCAAGCGTCAGGGGACCTAGGTAGTTTACGTGTATTTAAATTTCATACTGTATCATTTTTAGTTGTATTTTGTTTTTATTTTATTTACTTAGCGGTCTCTCGACGCAATGGCGCTTGAATTTTATTTTTTACGTTTTAAAGATATTCTTTGTCGGAGGTTTTTTAAATTTTTAATTTAAGTTTTATTTCATGCTTTTTAAACTTTATATATTACTAGTACGGCTCTGCCTTCATTAACTAGGAAATAGCAAACGATCTTCAAACGGCTGAACAAATTTTTTTGAATCATAGCTAAGAACACTCTCGATGAAGTCACCTTTCAAACTAAAAAACTAAATCAAAATCAGTTCATTTGTTTGGGAGCTACGACCCCACAGATAGACACACACAAACACAGTTATACACGTTAAATTTATAACAACCCTCTTTTTGGGTCGGGGGTTAAAAATAGATTACAGGGCCTTGTTAAATTAAAAAAAAAATTTAACTAAGAGGTTTAGAAGAACTTCTTCAATTGCTCATAAAATGACGACTTGTCAACTTTAACTGCTCGTCCCCGACTAACAAAAAGACCTAGCCCCTACTACTACCTTGCTTCTCAGATGTAATAGTTTATGAGGATGATACCTGGAGTGTCATTTGTCATTAGTGAACGGTTGGCAGGAAATTTAATTGTTTATACTAAATATACTAAAGAAAAATTGTACTGCTTAAACCTTAATCTCAATAATTATTATATGTGTGTATTTAGGATTTTGTTGTCAAATCCATTGGATCCTGTTAGCAAAGCTGGAGGTAGTTTGTGTCGCACTTTATCGAATGCAATGCCATTAGCATCTTTACAAAGAAATCTTCCTATTCAAGGTGGAATAGATACATTACCATCGGGAATTAAATTGAGCTTTTTAGAATCACAAATGGTTACCAGTTCTTTACTACATTCTTCTATTGAATTTAAGTATTGGTTATTAGCAGCAGTGAATCACCTTCTTGAAAAAGGTAAATTCAATGGTACATTCTTATTATTTAAGTTTATCTTATTCTTTTTTTTGTCTAGGACCGGAATGTAGATTACGCTCAATTTTAGATGACTTAATAAGTTGTTCATTTGGTTTATCAAAAACTAAAAATTATAATGGTTTGGTAAGTTTTATTCTTTATTTATTTATTTATTTAATAATAATTATTCTTTTGTGTTACAGGAAATTTGTAAACATTCACTTTTAACAGAAATTTTAGAAGTTATCAAAACTAAACTACCCTGGCAAAGGTTATATCAAGAATACAGTGAACAACTATTATTATCATCTCCTTCAATTTAATTTTTGATAAAAAAAAATATAAAATTTTATACCTGCATGTTGTTTAATAATAAAAATGTGACCCTATGTACAGTTATGACTTATGAAGTAAACGCAGCAGGGGCTTTTGAAATGGCTAGTATTGGTTCGATTTGAAAAAGCTGAAATTTTTATTTCAACATGTAATATTTATTAAATTAAATTTTTTTAAATGTTTTTGTAGTTATTTATTTATTTTGGTTTAATTACAAACATTTTCTTAACGTATATAATACAACAAAACTTGAATTTTATTAATATTGTTTGAAAAAAAATTGCAAATAGACGCCAAAAACTAGGATAAGATATTTTTTAACATGCATTTTTATATGGATGGAAATAATTTTAGTTTATCGAAATTAAAATTTGAATTCGAAGAAAAAGTGTATAAATACTTAATTGCTGAAGTTGAACGAACACTGAAATTGAACTAGAACTTAATAGTGCGTACAGTTTGAATAAACAGCTATAACTTACTAATATCACATTTAAACCAAAGTAAACTAAACTGATTTATTTTTTCTTCTTCTGCACGTGCTAGGCTGAATACCCGTTACGACACCCTCAATCATTGGTCTCTCCACCTTTTCCTCGGTCTTCCGACACTACGCCGTCCTGTAGGTTTGTATATGTATAGCTGCTTTGGAAGGCGGGTATCGTTCATCCTCATTAGGTGCTCTTTCCATTTTCCACGGTATTTCTCTATTTTTTCGTTTAGGTTGAAAATGTCCAAGGCGTTTCGGATATCTGTGTTTCTTACTCGGTCTCTTCGAGAGTAGCCCATGATAGCTCTTAAAAATCTCATCTCAGCGTGTTGTAATCTGCTTTGCAATCTCTTCGTCGTTACCCATGTCTCGCTGCCATAAGTAACTGTAGGCACGGACATCACCTTATAAAATTTTAGAGGAGTGGCTTTATTTGTGCATTTACTTAATGTGCGCTTAATCGTTCCATTTAGATAATTAAACTTCTCGATTTTTTCTTGTATGTCTCTCTCCTGGTGTAAGTCTAGCGTGCAGCCCAGAAATTTAAAGTTGTTTACTTGTTCGATAGGGGAGTCTTCGAGTACTATTTTAGATCGTATGAAGTCTTGTCCTAGAAACGCCATCGTTTTTGGTATTGAGACCATCATATTGTATTTTTTCATTATTTGTTGGAGTTTGTGGAATGCATACTGGAGTGAGTCTTCACTGTCTGCTATCAATATTTGATCATCCGCGAACAGCATTGTTAGAACCCATTTTTGTCTATTGATATTGGAGGAGTAGAAGTGTATACTGTTTTTCCACTCTCTCAGAGCTTCGTCTAGATATATATTGAACAGTATTGGTGAGAGGCTGCAGCCTTGTCTCAATCCGCTGTTAATGTGTTGCAAATTCTCCTCGTTTCCCGCCATACATATCTGCGTATCTCGATATATTTCTTTTATGGCCTTAATAAGGTGTTGTGGGATCCCTCGTTTGCGTAATATTTTCGATAGTTTGCTGCGCAGTACTCGATGAAATGCTTTGATATAGTCAATAAATATGATGTGAGTTTCGCGGTTGAACTCTCTATGTTTTTCAATTATTTGTTTCATGCTAAAAACGTTATCTGTGCATGATCGTCCCATTCTAAAGCCAGACTGTTCCTCTGATAGTATATTTTCGGCTATTGTTTTCAATCTGTTAGTTATGATCTTTGAATATATTTTATAGGAAGTATTAAGGAGGCTAATGCCTCTATAGTTTTCGCATGCTAGTCTATCTCCTTTCTTATATATAGCCTTTACAGTTGCTACTTTTTACTCCGTTGGGATCTTTAGGTTAGTCCAACATTGATTTATCAGGTTCAGAAATCTCTGCTTGAATTCCCTCGACGCGTACTTGATCAGCTCACTACTAACTTTGTCCTTTCCTGCCGCTTTTCTATTCTTAGTTACTCTAAGAGCGTCATCTAATTCTTTAGCTTCTATTGGATCAACTTGTTCAAGATTTTCTACCACCGTTTCAGATGTTGTTTCGTTTTCGTTATGCCAAAGGTTTTTATAATATTCCAGCCACTCTTCATTGCTTATAATTTCTAATGTTGCGTTATCTCTTTCTTTGCTGTTTAGGTGCTTTAATATTTTATATGCTACTTTTTGTCTCCCGTGTATGTCGTTTTCAATCCTGCTAATAAAAGTATCCCATTTATTTTGTTGTAGGTTTTTATGTATTCTTTTCACTTCTCTTTTTGTACCGTTGTATTGCTTTCTATTTTCTGGCGTTTCTTTGCCTAATAGTTGTATGTACGCTATCTTTTTTCTCTTAATAGCTTCTTTTAATTCCGTGTTCCATACTTTGTATCTTTTCTTATTTATCTAATTCATTTTTTATTATAATAATAGTAGTTTATATCACAAGGGCGATAAAGGGGATCTTTTAATCCGCCGGGCGAAAGTTTATGAAACGAGCCGCGCAGCGGCGAGTGAATAATCGACCGAAGGATGAAAACCCTTATCGCCCGAGTGATATGAACAATTTTTCGTTATTTCAGGAAAAATATCCTACAAAATTCGCGATTTTATATAATAGCTCTAAAATAACAATCGATAGATGGCGTGAAGCTTGCAAGTCGTTGATCAATGTTTGTCTCTTTGGAGCGAAAAAGGTTGATTTTCTTTTGAAATTTCCGAACGACGGACAATTTGGTCTGACGGACAGCATGTTGAAATAACGGACGGATGGGTCACGTTATGCAATTATTGCAATAAAATCTCGAATTTTGTCGGATTTTATCTAAATCTATGATTTTGTAAATAAATATAAAGTAACACTTAATTTAATTGCCAATTTTTTAACTAAAGGTGTCGTAATTTCGTTATTTTGGGGATAATATCCCACAAAATTCACGATTTGTTTGCTCTGATATAACTATCGGTAGATGGCGTGAAGATCGCAAGTTGTTTGTTAAGTTATTGACAACATAAGCGAAAAACAGGAGTTCACCCGAACGGATGAATCGTTCGGGCGATCGTTCGGGTATCTCAACAAGGACTGTTTTTATAAGTCCTAGGACCTTATAAAGTTAAGTTTTATAGGTCCTAGGACCTTATAAAACTTTGTTTTATGGTCGGGTTGGTCCCCCTTGAGGTGACCTTTTGAGAAAAGACCCCTTTTATAGGGCTCAAAACAGATACATAAAGGGGTCATTTATAACCTGAAATAACGAAAAATATTTTTTGGATATTTAAAAAATTTGTTTTTCGTGATTTTGGGTGTAAAGTGACTACTTTACACCCGGTTTTTCGGGAGTAAAGAAGCTCTTTTCGTCACACTTTGTTTTTCTCCCGGGAGTAAAAAAATTTCAAAAAAACAAAAATTTTCAAAAATCATTTATTTACATATTTTATCTTAACCACACAATTGTGAAAAACTTGCCTGTCTTGCATATCGACAACGTTTTGCGGTTGTCTTCGGCGAACGTGCTTTTCGTCGTTTTCATTTTTGATCTTCAAAATATGCGCCTGTCGGCGCATAAAAAATCCCTGGAACACGTATATCGATTATCGTGGCTATGTAGCCTGAAATAGTAAATAATGTATAAATTCGCCCCATAAATACCGCTTTTTGCTGAACGCGATAATACCTACCACGTGATCCATCAATATCGAATTTGCGATTTTTTTGCAACGTGTCCATGAACATCGATAGATGCGACCACAATGTCGTATTTAAGGCCTAAACAGAATGAACGCGAAACCAACGCGACGTAACGTCCGTCAAAAGTTAAATGTATGTAGTTGCAATACGTTCGAACAGAATGAACGCTCGCAACGCGATCCCAACGTCGAACGTTGGCAAACTTAACGCGAAACGACCACTACCAACTACAATTTGGTGATTTAATTTTTAAATCAATATAAGTTGGTAACATTATTTGTCATTTTTATAAGATACATTAAATATAACATTTAAAAATAGTTCGAAATCATCCATTATCTTTAATTTTAATAAGAATAAGCTAAGAGAATAAGTTAACACGTCAACAAATAACAACACTTATTTTAAGATTATGCAGGTTAGGCTGTGAGGTTAGGTTTTCGACGTCGCGTCGGTTTCGCGCTATTCTGTGCAGTATCGTTTCGAAAGCGTAACGTCAGCGTTTGACGGACGTTACGTCGCGTTGGTTTCGCGTTCATTCTGTTTAGGCCTTTATTGATTATTTAACGATTATTTTTTGGTTTTTAAGCATTTTTAATTGAAAACACACGACACAATACACAAACGTTCAACCTTTTCGAGATCAAAAATCAAAATGAACATGGCCGCCCTCCAGGGTACCAACTGGTGCCAAGAAAAACACCATGGTTACAAGTAGAAGTTGGTTTTACACTACCACGATGTCAATTAAAACGTGTTATAAATTTATGAAATTTATGCAATTATTGCAAAAAAATCGTGAATTTTGTCGGATATTATTCCCAAATTCACGAAAAGCTGTTCATAATACTCGGGCTGCAGGGTTTTTTCATCTCTCGACTATTATTCACCTCGCCGCCTTGCGGCTCGTGTTATAAACTACGTCTCGAGACGAAAAACAACCCCTTACGCCCTCGTGATATAAACTACTATTTCGTAAACAGTCGTTTAAAATGATTTTTAGGAATCAAATTTATAAAAACTGTTTCTGAAGTGAAATTTAGGATTCTTATTTGTTCATGTTTAAAGTTGCAGAAACGGCCTACACCTATAAGGAAAATAAATTAAATCAGCGAGGGTGGTTTAGCCTTCTCTGTTATCTTATTAGTAAATGTGAAAATCATGTGTTATCACACGATTATGTTTTTCTGTAGAAAACGTTTAAAAAATGTATTTAAATTTTAAAGTAAAATTTTTAAGACACTAATTAAAAACTGATTCGTAAACAACAATCATATAAAGTTAATACATAAAAGCTTGTAGAATAAATAGGTAATACATATATAATTCATCATTTTGACACCTTATATTTTATTAATCAATTATTTTATTTAGATATTTGGTATCAGTTATCAGCAATTAGCGTGATTTAAAAAAGTGTAAAACGGTCAGCTGCTAAATGTTTTTACTGGTGTTCTATTATAAAATTGCACAATCTGTGGCCTTGTCTCAATCGCCTTAGATTTAGGCAAAAAACCCACGTTCAAGCAAATTCAAACAAAAATTTTCTAGAAATATAGGGAAAATGTGCCTATGATAGACCCCTTAAGGAAATATCATTATATCTTATTTCTTATTAGTTTTGAAGTTATTAATTTTTTTTTATTTTGAAAATCTATACTTATTTTGAAGTGAACTTTTTACCAATTAATTTCCTGTTTAATAATATAAGCATTTAAAAAAAAAATAGTCGAGATGTCCATCATTGACACATACGTGCCCATGTTGGACCCTTTTAAAATAAATGATTGAAAGTGTTTTTTTAAACTTTTATTAAACAAAATATAGAACAAACTAACAAAATAAAACACTAGGTACCTAGTTCACAAATAAAAAATTTGCAACAGAAGGTAACACCAGCGCACTCATTGTGACTCCACGACTTACATATTTTACAACGAATCTATAGTACCATATAACGAAGTATAGTACCATATTGTGGAATATTGTTTAAATTAAAAGGTTTTCCACTTCCCATGTTAGTAAAATACACCAATCATTTGAATTACATCATTTTCACTTTCTTTGAATTATAGTAAAAAAAAATTTAAACTATACCTATATTTATACAAAATAAAAAAGATTTCAGTCAATAGTAAATCAGACACAGGAACGTGCCCAACTAACTTTTGTTGTTTTGTAACTTTTTGTAAATTGTGACATAAAAAAAATGCCAACTTTTGAGTGATTTAGCCAATTTTTTTCTAAATTCCAAAAATATTGCGAGGGAAGCTCCTCCTCTTGGGCACGTCCCTAATTAGACATCTATTGCCATCTCTGTTTTTGTATTTTTTTAAAGGGGCTTTAATTCAGGGCCTTTTTAATTTAATCAACAGATGGCGCCTACTTAAATGTTTTTATAAAGAACTAGGAAGCTTTTGTATTTAAAATATAGCAAATTCGTTGAGATAATACTATTCTATAAACAATATTCTTGGTCTTAAGCTATTTTGGATTTGTATTTAAGTATGTCAAAACACACTCACTTACAAAAAAAGATAATTAAACTTTAATTATGAATTTTGTTTTTATAAATTAATATTACGAACTCAAAATAGCTTAATACCAAGAATATTGTTTATAGAATAGTATTATCTCAACGAATTTGCTATATTTTAAATACAAAAACTTCCTAGTTCTTTATAAAAATATTTCAGTAGGCGCCATCTGTTGATTAAATTAAAAAGGCCCTGAATTAAAGGCCCCTTTTAACCTTTCTTTCTTTACATAATTGAGTTTATTAGGCTTGGCGCAGAAACTCGCCCAACTCTGAGATTCTGAATAACACTTTTGTTCGAACTCAAATATTTTTTGAGATTTTCATGAAAAATATCAAGGACACTGACGCGCATGATGAGGTTAATGAGATTCTGGATAATGCCTACAGGATCAAGTTCAAAATACTCTCTAATCTCTATCGTTTGTATTTTGTTTGACACTATTATTTTCAGTGTCAATATTCAAATATTTTCCGACATATCTTTTGTCAGTTTAAAACTCTAACCTCACTTCAACGGCTAAGATAAGTCTACGTCACCGCAGTATAGATGTCACTACCGTCTCGCAGCTAAGATCAGTTCTGCCGCGAGACGTTCGTTTGGTTTTTGTCTGTTTGTGCAAAAATTATTTTCGAAAAATTAAAAATTAGGTAGGTGGGGGCTGGAGACATTCTTTTTTAAATTTTGTATTCAAGATAGTGTCTAGATCGTTTGTACCTGTTTGTGCAATTATTTTAATCCAAATAGTTTTTGAGATTTTACTTAAATTTGTATTTACCATAATATTGGTTTTTTTTTAAAGGGATAAAAAGTTTTAATCTGATAAAATAAAATTAAAATTGAGCGTTATTGTACGGAGCTTGCTCGGAGTGGTACTCTAAAATTAAAATACTTATAACTTCGGCGAAAACTTTAGATTCAAAGTAGTCTAGATCGTTTATGCTTCGTTTACGCTTCGCAATTATTATTTTTGGCTGTACTCAAATAATTTTCTAAATATTTCAAAAATTGGCTGAAGGGAGGCTGTATCATAGATTCTTCGAAATTTCAAATTTTGAATTCAAAATAGTTCGACATAATTCAAGAACTATTTGGGAACAACCAAAAATGAAAATTCACAAAGAAGCACAAACCAAACACAAACGTTCTAGATATTTGGATCTATTGTTATTCTATATTTTAGTTAGACAATTTTGAATCAGGAATTGGAGATTTTAAAGAAATTTTGTGTTGTTGAAGCTTTCTTTCTTACTAAATTAAACCACTGTAGATTTGTATATAATTAAATTATATTTATTCATTTATTAATCCTACTCCTTTAGATTTTCATTTAATTATATTATTATCAATCAACAATGAAAAATTATTTCATAATATTCAATTTAAATCATAGACCACCTGCAGTACTATCTATCTTTATAGATAATTAAAAATTTTTTTAACACCTTAGCGGCATGATCCTGTGTTTATATTTTGCACAGGGGAAGCTTACATGGTTATACACAACATATCTTTTAGACACACAAAAATTCAGGGGACATCGGGGTTCCCCGGCGGCTTAAAGTAGCATTCGTCCAATATTACTCTCAAATTAGCGCTAAAGACGGTCTTAGGGGCATGATCCTGTGTTTATATTTTGCACAAGGGAAGCTTACATGGTTACACATAAAATATCTTTTGGACACACTAAAATTCAGGGGAAATCGTGGTTCCCCGGCGGCTTAAAGTAGCATTCGTCCAAAATTACTCTCAAATTAGCGCTAGCGACAGTCTTAGGGGCATGATCCTGTATTTATATTTTGCACAAGGGAAGCTTACATGGTTACACATAAAATATCTTTTGGACACACTAAAATTCAGGGGGCATCGGGGTTCCCCGGCGGCTTAAAGTAGGATTCCTCCAAAATTTCTCTAAAACTAGCGCTAGAGACGGTCTTAGGGGCATGATCTTGTGTTTATATTTTGCACAGGGGAAGCTTACATGGTTAAACACAACATATCTTTTAGACACACAAAAATTCAGGGAACATCGGGGTTCCCCCGCGGCTTAAAGTAGCATTCGTTCAAAATTACTCTTAAATTAGCGCTAAAGACGGTCTTAGGGGGATGATCCTGTGTTTATATTTTGCACATGAGAAGCTTGCTTACATGGTTAAACATAAAATATCTTTTGTACATACTAAACTTCAGGGGACATCGGGGTTTCCCGGCGACTTAAAGTAGTAATCGTCCAAAATTACTCTCAAATTAGCGCTAAAGACGGTCTTAGGGGCATGATCCTGTGTTTATATTTTGCACAAGGGAAGCTTACATGGTTACACATAAAATATCTTTTGGACACACTAAAATTCAGGGGAAATCGTGGTTCCCCGGCGGCTTAAAGTAGCATTCGTCCAAAATTACTTTCAAATTAGCGCTAGCGACGGTCTTAGGGGCATGATCCTGTGTTTATATTTTGCACAAGGGAAGCTTACATGGTTACACATAAAATATTTTTTGGACACACTAAAATTCAGGGGATATCGGGGTTTCCCGGCGGTTTAAAGTAGGATTCTTCCAAAATTTCTCAAAAACTAGCGCTAGAGACGGTCTTAGGGGCATGATCCTGTGTTTATATTTTGCACAGGGGAAGCTTACATGGTTATACACAACATATCTTTTATGCCTGTTTGCACGACCTTGGAATAAATTTGACCCTTAGCTAAGTCGCCCTTTATCATAAGGGGAACTTAAATTCCCCAATAATAAACATCCTTACGATGTTAAGTGACACTTAATTCAGTGGTGCAACGCAATAAGTGACACTTATTGATTTATGGGACGATTAATACTTTAAGGATAGGTGGTGCAAACGGACATTAGACACACAAAAATTCGAGGGACATCGGAGTTTCCCGGCGGCCTAAAGTAGAATTCGTCCAAAATTCCTTTAAAACTAGAGCTAGAGACGGTCTTAGGGGCATGATCCTGTGTTATATTTTGGCAGAGAAAGCTTACATGGTTACACATAAAATATTTTTGTACACACTATACTTCAGGGGACATCGGGGTTTCCCGGCGGCTTAAAGTAGCAATCGTCCAAAATTACTCTCAAATTAGCGTTAGGGACGGTCTTAGCCTTGAATCTTGGTCTTAGTCTTGAATCTAAAATTTAAAATTTCAAAAAATTCTATGAGTTATCTTGTTAATCCACTCACGCGCGTCAGTATCTTTTATGTTTTTTTTTGAAAATCTCAAAAACTATTTGGGTACAAACAAAAATAAAATTTACACAAACAAGTGCAAACAAAACATAAACGATTTAGACTATTTTAAATCCAAAATTAAAAATTATAAAAAACATGTTTTTATTCTCCTCTCAAAGTTAAGGCTAGGGTTTTGCAAGTGCCGGACTAAGAAAATGACTCATTTAAAAACGGCTTGACGAATTAACTTGAAATTTTGGAAATATATATAAAAAATATTTACGCACAAGCTAATCTATTTTATATTTTAAAGTTTTTAAAAACAATATATTTTTTGTCGAGATATCTAGTTTCTAATTTATTTTATTCAAATCAAAATAAATCACAGTTTATAATGATTACTGTTATAAACAAAAAAAATTTAAAAATTAAAATTTTATTATTAATAACAAAGTTGAAAATTAGGAAAATGACCCACTCAAAAATGGCTTATCCGATTGATCTCAAATTTTGAAATTTCTCGTAAACTATTTGGGTTAAAAACAATGCTTGCTCAAACGGGTACAAACAGGGCCATATTTCTAAATAGGCTGAGTAGGCTTAAGCCTAGAGCGGCAAATTTTTGTAGGCGGCAAATTTTGAATTTAAATTAAAAAATAATAAGTATTTTATTACACAAAAATATTTTTCAACTATACATTTTCTAATTTTTTAGCTAACTCGATAAGCTTATCAAGTATAAGTCAATATATAAATTCAAATATAAATTCAGAACCCAGAAGTATAGAGCAACATTTGACTACAAGACCGCAGCTTAGGGGTACTTCCGCCCGTGTGCAAAGTTTAAAGTGGATTCTCTTGTATTCGACTTTTTTAATACAATTTTCTAAATTTCTACTACTTATTCCTGGCGTAGCTTTTATTTAAATTGGGAAGACCGTTGTCCGTGTGGGTCAATCGCTTTGAGGCCATTTTTATGCAACTTCCCGACGTCCTAGAGATCTGAAATTTGGTACACAGCTTTCACCTGCAGAGCATTTTCATATTTTAATTTTGTTTTTCTAAAATTCTGAAAAATAAGCGAAAAATCGGGAAAAAACTTAAAATCACAAAGCGCATTGAACAATTTTATCATACAGGGTGGAAAGTAACTTAGAATTCTAAATCTCATTTTTAATGACCGCATTCAGGGTAAAGTTTTTCGTCGTAATGATTTATACAGGGTGAAGTATCAAACATCTAAAACACATAAATAAAGAAATCTGATAGGATGAACCTAAAATAAAAAATTAAATAAAAAATTAAAAATTTTAAAAAAAAACCTTTTCTTTAAAATTACAAAAGTGCACTAAAAAGTAGAAAATAATTTTAATAAAAGCAAACAAAGTTTCGTGAAAACATCAATATAAAAGCGTGGGGCGGATAAGCAGGCTAACTATTGGTGTACAAAATTCATAAACCCACGCTTTTATATTGATGTTTTCACAAAGCTTTGTTTGCTTTTATTAAAATTATTTTCTACTTTTTAGTGCACTTTTGTAATTTTAAATAAAAAGTTTTTTTTAAAAATTTTTAATTTTTTATTTAATTTTTTATTAAACCCAATTTTTGGAATTTTGACCCCCTATTTGTGCTTAGCACGCACAAAAATCCGCTGACTTCTAGAAAACCAAATGAAATCTAAGTATTATTATGTGGTTACTTTTGAATTACAACACAAAGTATTTACATATTTTTATACTTCAGTCCTGACCACGGATATCCTGACTTTAACTATGTATTTCTATACCGGGTGGCCGACCGCCGCCGATCTGAACATAGAAAAATAACATTTAAATATATAAATTATTAACTCGTTGATATTAGATAATATAAAACTTCAAAATATCAAGTTATTATTAAATTATTACACATTACATTTGTATATTATTCTGATGACGAACGATATATCGTTTGAAAGCTAAATAAATCTTTTAACAATTTTTAATTTAATAATAACTCGATATTTTGAAGTTTTATATTAGAAAAATAACATGGGAAATTAATTATTTTTAAAATTTCTGTTTCCCATTATAACTGATAAGAATGAAAAAGGTATCAATTTAAAGAGTTTTATTTTCCGCGTCTAAAGATACCCAGCACTTGATATTTTGTTCTGTAATTATTGTTAAAAATGTGGAATTCCAATAAGCCATTTTTTAGAAATCAGACCTGCTTTGAATATTTGATCTGTCAAAATTTGAGTATAAGTTTATTTTTAACTAAATTTATTTTAAACGTTCATAGTCATTAGTTAGCAATATTAGTTTTAAAAACAAAATAATAGAAGTAAATTTCAAACAAGGCATCTAATATCTGTTTCAAAGCGTTATTATGTCATTTCATTTTGAGTTTTTAACAATAATTAAAGAAGAAAATATTAAGTGTTGGGTATCTGTAGACGCGGAAAAATAATCTCTTTAAATTGATACTTTTTTCAATCCTATCCGTCATAATGAGATAATGGGAAGCAGAAATTTAGAAAATATCAATTTCTCATGTTATTTACCTATGTTCAGATAGGCGGTCGGTCACCTTGTATACATTCGTATCGTAAGTTAGTCTTGTGCGTTCCACAACCACCAAAATATATCTTTGACCTAATCAAGCAAAAAAATTACACTCGACGTCTGTGGATAAGAACAAGAGATCCAGTCATTAAAACTCGACTAAATAATCTAACTCATCGGGTCAAAAGAGAATTAGATCAATATAAAATCAATACTTACAAGAAATACATTGGTGAATTAGAGCCAGGCGAATCTGGAATATGGAAAGCCACTAGAAGAATCTTACGTCAACCTCAAGAACTTCCAACCCTGCAAGAAGGTGACTCAATCTATTTGACAGACGATGAAAAATGCAAGCTCTTTTCCGACCACCTAGAAAAGACATTCCAACCTCATAGACTAAACACTCCTAGTCACCACCTGCATGTGTTAAATTATATCGAAACTCATCTTCCAACTCCCGGAAAAGACTTGGAACCAACCTCGCCTGATGAACTATCGGCTATAATTAAGACGCTATCGATAAATAAATCTCCGGGTCATGATTTAATACCTAATGTTGTTCTAAAAAACCTAAGTAGAAGAACATCATCGATTTTGTCTACTTTAATTAACAACTGCTTAAGACTCGGCTACTTTCCAAGTAAATGGAAGCATAGCCTTATTATCATGTTTAAAAAGCCTGGAAAACCTAAAAAGGCACTATCAAGTTACAGGCCAATAAGTCTGCTGACCACTTTTTCAAAATTACTAGAAAAGGTCCTTCACATTCGATTGATAAAAGTTTTGAATGAAAAGAATATTATACCTCCTTATTGCACAAGCGTTTGATAGTGTATGGCTAGAAGGCCTTATATACAAAATTCTTCGTTTACCAATACCCGACTTTCTTAAAGCAATTTTAATATCATTTCTTATTGATCGATCATTTCAGGTCAAAATTCACTCATCAAAATCTGAAATTAAATTTATCAAAGCTGGTGTTCCACAGGGCAGTATTTTGGGGCCAATTTTGTACATTCTATTCACTTACGATATTCCTTTGCTAGCAGATGAAATTGGCACGTTTGCCGACGACACATTCATTTTGACAGCCAACACAAACATCGAAACCTGCATAAAATACCTACAAGCAGTCTTAAATACCTTGCTCAAATGGCTTAATAAATGGAATATTAAAATCAACAACTCAAAATGCATGGCTAAAATATTTACATTAAGAAAAATTGAGGAACCCACAGAATTGCTTCTAAATGGTGATCTTATTCCTTGGAACCCAGTCGATGACTCTGTGAAATACCTTGGAGTGCATTTGGATTCAAAACTTAATTGGAACATTCACATCAAAAAAAAGCTTGCTGAGAGCAATATGAAACTTAAACTTTTGTATCCACTAATTAATAGGAAATCAACTTTAAGGCATGAATGTTGCATTCTACTCTACAAATCATTAATTAGATCATTGCTGATGTATGCCTGTTCAATTTGGGGTAATGCAAGCAACTCCAATTTATCTAAATTACAAGTATTCCAAAACAAGATCCTCAGAATAGCTGTTAACGCCCCATGGTTTGTGAGAAATTCTTCGTTACACCATGAACTAAACTGCCCAACCATTCACGATTTCATTAAGAAGACCACCATCAACTTTCATGCAAATTCTCACACATGCCCGAGTGTCCAATACTACTCACTAGGAGTAAAAGGAATTCACCAAAGACTGAAAAGACGTCTTCCTCAGGATAAATATCTTTGAAACAATTATTTTATCGAGGTAAACCTCTCGCGCTATTTTTCAAATTAATTTTTTCTTGTAACAATACTATGCATAACAATAATTTTGTTGAACTAGTGTATTATACTTTAATAAAAAAAAAAAAAAGTATTGTGCGTTCTTTGATAGCAACTGCTAAAGTTTTTCAATCGCTTATGTTCAAGAACAATGTTCATTCTTCGTATACATTTAATAAATTTTAGTTGGAAAAACCCCAAAATTAACTAAACCAAATTTTCAAAAAAAGTCTCCGGACTCCCCGAAAATAAGGTATACCCCCATCGGCCATTGGCCGACTACTTCTTAACCTTCAGCCAATCACCCCTTAATATTTTTGTGCAATAAAGGGGCGGCAAATATTATTAAGCCTACAAGCGGCAAATTGCTAAATCCGGCTCTGGGTACAAATGATTTAGACTATTTTGGATTAAAAATTCTAAATGACGGGCTGGTGGACTTGCACCTCGTTATTATTCTTATCTTTACATCATAGTAGCAAATACTTTTTTGCAAAATGTATTCATATAAAAAAGTATTTGGTATTAGCGTTGATTGAAGAAATATTTCAACACAATGGCCGTTCGTATGGTGTGTTGCCTATACCATTTGCACCCTGACAAAATAAATAATTAATTATATACTCGTGCTCTTCCATTATGATAAATAAAATTCATTATAATGTTATGAAAGTAAATTTTCATTTGTATTTATTACTGCTATTACTTTAGGTTTTTAAATAAAAAGTAATTAAGTAAATAAAAAAAATTAACAGATCCCTCTTTTGGTTATCTAGCAAATCATAGAAAGATTATATAATAACGTTGAAATTGATATAGAGAACTAATCACTAGTTGTGTGGTGTGTACAATGTTCACTTTAAGGATATCGACACCGGCGTGCAAAGTATTTCTTCGACAGTCTTTAATTCGCAATATGGCAAGAATGCAAAGTTCTTTAAATTTGGATAATCTAAATCCAAATGTGAAAGTTATGGAATATGCAGTTCGAGGTCCATTGGTTATTCGAGCTGGAGAAATAGAAAAAGAATTGGAAAAGGTAAATATTTTACACGATTAGGCTTTCAACAACTACTATACTGTTCTTAAAGTTGACTAATTAATTTACACCCGTCTAAATTATTAGATATCTATTGATCTCGTGCTTTCGAATTAGTATTGCAAGTGTTAACGAATTTATTTACGGTGTTAATTAATATATTCAATCCCCCGCCCATTGAATTTAAACTTCCTAATATTTTTTTTATTAAATATATATATTGTTTTATTTAAAAATCTCGGCTTAGAATTTACTACAATAATTATAAAAATGTATCTGCCTATTTTGAATAACTTTTTTAGTGAATAACTGTTTAAGGGGAAACAACACTATGAGCTTAAAAAAAATCGAGTTTGTTTATTTTACATGTTGTCAAAGTATACATATTCAAGAGCATGTAAAAAATTTCAAATTAAAATATTGAAAATTGATGAAGTTACATCCTATTTCATAAGAGCAGACTACCTACGATATAAGTATACTAAAACTTTCAATCACGTTTTTTTCGAAACTACATTTCTCGACTTGGCACGCACTGTAACTCTAGCTATGATTGTCCGATTTTAATTTTAAAATACCAAAATTTCCGTAATTACAGTAGCTATCGTTGCACGTAGCCGTTTTTTTATATCTTAAAATTTAGTGTTTTTAAGTAAAAACTTCGGTAAAATTAAACTTTTATGTTTGAACATCTGCCATTTGGTGAAAAATTTTTTTTTCAAAAAACGACTACGTGCAACGATAGATACTGTAATTACGGAAATTTTGGTATTTTAAAATAAAAAAATTTAATAAAAAAATTATTTAAAAAAAAAAAAAGTGCGTGCTAAGTCGAAAAATGTAGTTTCGAAAAAAACGTGATTGAAAGTTTTAGTATACGTATATCGTAGGTAGTCTGCTCTTATGAAATAGGATGTAACTTCGTCAATTTTCAATATTTTAATTTGAAATTTTTTTTACATGCTCTTGAATATGTATACTTTGACAACATGCAAAATAAAAAAACTCGATTTTTTTTTAAGCTCAGTGTTGTTCCCCTTAAATCTGAACTGAATTTTTTTTAGATAATATAAAACTTCAAAATATCGAGTTATTATTAAATTAAAAATTGTTAAAAGATTTATTTAGCTTTCAAACGAGATATCGTTCGTCATCAGAATTTTTTTTAAGTTATATTTTTGCGTTAATTGATTAATTAACTAATATCAATTAAATAATAATAATTGCGAAATTAGTAATAAACATTGCTGAACGTTTATGAGAAAATATTTTATTTTTACTGTTAATTTTAGATTATATTATAAATGATTAATAATTATTGTTTAATTAATAATATCCTATTAATTTTTAAATTTTACTTGCCGATTTGAATATTTTATAAAATCTTTAAGTGTTGAGCTGTTGGGAGTTTTAACAAAGAGAGTTTTAAATCTTGAAATAGTAAAAACATGAAATTTTGTTCTACATTCAGCGTTATAGGTTGATTTCGCTTGTTTTACGGCATTTAAAGGCCGTAAAACTGTCTTTAATTTTTTTTGCATTTGCTAGAAAGGCTCCATAAAATAATAATTCGTTCCAAAGGCATTTGCGAGGCTATTATTACAGAATTGAAGGTTCCGAGAACAACAATTCAGGATCTCTTAGAATACATTATTATTATTATTATTATCAGGTATCCATTCATTTTGAATACTTTCTTGGAAGTCTTTACGATTCATTTACCGAGGTGAATCACTCCTCATTTTCTCTTCTTCGATACTCGAGATCAATTTCATCATAGCATGTGGATGCGGACTGGAAGGCCGAGTTAAGAAATTTTGTTTAGTCCGCGATTTGAACTCAGAATTTCCACTCTGTACTTAGGTTACATCACTCCACGGCTGTGGCTCTTGGAATACATTACCACATAAAAACTCGGAAAAGTAGATCTTGAACCTATTATTACCATAGATGGACACAAAATAATTGATAAAAGATGCGCCCGGTACATGAAATTTACTTTTGATTTTCATATAAGAGTAGGAATTTCAAACCCTTAGCCAAAATTTAAGAGAGGATCTTAAAAGATACGCCTGGTACACAAAATTTACTTACTTTTGCCACCTAAGGGTGGGTTTTTCAAACTCTTAGCCTCTAATGTGGTTGATGAAATTTGGCATAGTTGTTGATAATGGTAGTTTAAGCTTGTGTACAAAAATTTAGAACGCTATCTTAGAAGGTGCGCCCGGTGCACTCAATTAAGTAAAAGTTTAAGAGGGGCTCTTAATTCAGGGACTATTAATTTAATCAACAATCAACAGATGGCGCTTACTTAACTATTTTTATGAAGAACTAGGAGGCTTCGTATTGAGTATGTCAAAACACACTCACTTACTATATTTTAGTACTAATTTGCTATATTTTAAATACAAAAGTCTCTTAGTTCTTTATAAAAATAGTTAAGTAAGCGCTATCTGTTGATTAAATTAAAAGTCCCTGAATTAAGGGCTCCTCTTAAGGGGGAAAGCCTCTGTGCCGATCGAAAAAGTAACCTAGTTTTTAAGAATTATTTTCACAGAGGTAACTAATTAATTAAGGAATCGGATTATTGTTATTTTATTAAGAAGGGAATTTTTTTCAGGGCCTTTTTCATTTAATCAACAGATGGCGCCTACTTAAATATTTTTATAAAATAAGAGGAATTTGCTATATTTAAAATAGAGCAAATTCGTTAAGATAATACTATTCTATAAACAATATTCTTGATCTTAAGCTATTTTGAGTTCGTAATATTTATTTATAAAAACACAATTCATAATTAAAGTTTAATTATCTTTTTTTGTAAGTGAGTGTGTTTTGACATACTCAATACGAACTCAAAATAGCTTAAGATGAAGAATATTGTTTATAGAATAGTATTATTTCAACGAATTTGCTATATTTTAAATATAGCAAATTCCTCTTATTTTATAAAAATATTTAAGTAGACGCCATCTGTTGATTAAATTAAAAGGGCCCTGAAAAAAATGCCCCTCTTAAGGCTCGTGATTATAAAGGGCATATAGAAATTTAAATCTCAGATAACTCTAACCAAGTGATAACTTTGATTTTTAACTTTATCGCTCTGTTAACTATTTATCTAACTGTTAAATTTATCAAAATTATTTAAAATTTATCAATTTATCGAAAAAGTGACAGAAGCTTTTTTTTCGAAGCTGTAAAAAATTTTTACATTTTTTAAATCCTTTGATTAGTTATCGATTGATTAACTTTTTCTGTTTGATAAATTTAACAGTTCGATAAATAGTTAACAGAGCGATAAAGTTAAAAATCAAAGTTATCAGTTGGTTAGAGTTATCTGAGATTTAAGGGGGTTCTCTGGTTTGATGGGTTCAAAAAATCGTTTTCTTTTTTTTGCATATATTGTTTCCTTAATATATCTAGAATATTGTGGTAAAGTGAATTTTTAAAATTCGAAGTCATTATAAAGATACAGCAGTTAGAAGAGGCAGGTATTAGGAGCTCTGAGCTGAGAGGCCGACCCTATTGTTTTCTGTCGACTTAATAATTAAGACCTTTGTATACAAATATAAAAGATTTTCTCTGTCGGGGGTTTTTTAAATTTTTAATTTAATTTTATTTGATGCTTTTTAAACTTTAAATATTAATAGTACGGCCCTGCCATCAACTTTTTATATTACTAGTACGGCCCTGATTTCAAGGTGCATGTCCCCAGCCCCCCCCAATTCGAATTTTGACTCCAAAATAGTCTAAATCGTTTGTGCTTCGTTTGTACCTTTTTGTGCAAACATTATTTTCATTTGTACCCAAATAGTTTTTGAGAAATTTCAAAATTTCGCTGGGGGGGCTGGAGACATGCTAGCCCCCCCCCCCATGTCGAATTTTGACTCCAAAATAGTCTAAACCGTTTGTGCTTCGTTTGTACCTGTTTGTGCAAACATTATTTTCGTTTGTACCCAAATAGTTTTCGAGAAATTTCAAAATTTCGCTGGGGGGGGCTGGAGACATGCTTTTTTAAATTGCGAATTTTGGATTCAAAATAGTCTAGAACGTTTGTAATTCGCTTGAGATTGTTTGTGCAAGTTTTATTTTCGTTTGTACCCAAATAGTTTTTGAGATTTTTAAGAAAAACAAAGAAACTGACGCGCATGAGTGGATTAACGAGATTCTTGGTAAAACTTACAGGATCACTTTCAAAATATTCTCTATCGTTTGTACTTTGTTTGTGCTTGTTTGTGCAAGTTTTATTTTTGTTTGTACAAAAACAGTTTTTGAGATTTTCAAGAAAAACATCAAAGCTACTGACGCGCATGAGTGGATTAACGAGATTCTGGGTAAAACTTATAGGATCACGTTCAAAATACCCTCTATCGTTTGTATTTTGTTGTGATTGTTTGTGCAAGTTTTATTTCGTTTGTACCCTAATAGTTTTTGCGATTTTTAAGAAAAACATCATAAAAACTGACGCGCATGAATGGCTTAACGAGATTCTTTTAGAACGGGAAAACACATAAAATTTTTTAAAATTTCGAATTTTGGATTCAAAATAGTCTAGAACGTTTGTAAAACGTTTGTGCTTGTTTGTGCAAGTTTTATTTTCGTTTGTACCCAAATAGTTTTTGAGATTTTCGAGATTCTAGGTAACACGTGGTAAAACAAAATTTCTTTAAAATTTCCAATTCCTGATACAAAAATAGTCTAAAACGTCTGTGTTTGGTTTGTACTTGTTTGTGCAAGTTTCATTTTTGTTTGTACCCAAATAGTTTTTGAGATTTTATAGAAAAACAGCAAGGATACTGACGCGCGTGAGTGGATTAACGAGATTCTGGATAAAACTTACAGGATCACGTTCAAAATATTCTCTATCGTTTGTACTTCGTTTGTACCTGTTTGTGCAACTTTTATTTTCGTTTGTACCCGAACAGTTTGGAGATTTTCAAGAAAAACAGCAAGGATACTGACGCGCATGAGTGGATTAACGAGATTCTTAGCACGGGGAAACACATGGAACTCATAAGTAGAGAGCGGATTTATATGTAACAACAGAACCGTCTTAAGGTATAGACTAATATAAATCACCAATAGAAAACGATTATTAGCGCTAATAAGAGTTTTATATTGATGATAGACTTTGTTTGACCAATTACTTAAGAGGTGTTACCCTTAGACGGGTCTGTTATTACATATAAATCCGCTCTCTACACATAAGATGTGGAGCAACAGTTGATTAAAAACTTTTTCCGTAATAAAAAATTAGTTTGAAAAAAGTTTGGTGTGTATATTTACTGTTAATCATGCAAATTACCTTGAACATAGCATAATGATCTACATTTCCTAGGTGGTGTGCGTTTAAAAATAACAACAAAAAATTGTGTATTAATTATTTTAATTTTTAATGGTGAATAATAGTCTATATTAAATAAATAAGAAAATCTTTGCAACTGCAATTTAACTTTAAATCCAAAATTCAAAATTTTAAAAACTACTGTGTTTCCCCGTGCTAAGAATCTCGTTAATCCACTCATGCGCGTCAGTATCCTTGCTGTTTTTCTATAAAATCTCAAAAACTATTTGGGTACAAACGAAAATAAAACTTGCACAAACAAGCACAAACGAAGTACAAACGTTCTAGACTATTTTAAATCCAAAATTCGAAATTTAAAAAAGCATGTCTCCAGCCCCCCCCTGCGAAATTATGAAATTTCTCGAAAACTATTTGGGTACAAACAAAAATAAAACTTGCACAAAGAGGTACAAACGAAGTACAAACGATAGAGAATATTTTGAACGTGATCCTGTAAGTTTTATCTAGAATCTCGTTAATCCACTCATGCGCGTCAGTATCCTTGCTGTTTTTCTATAAAATCTCAAAAACTATTTGGGTAAAAACGAAAATAAAACTTGCACAAACAAGCACAAACGTTTTACAAACGTTCTAGACTATTTTGAATCCAAAATTCGAAATTTTAAAAATTTTTATGTGTTTTCCCGTGCTAAAAGAATCTCGTTAAGCCATTCATGCGCGTCAGTTTTTATGATGTTTTTCTTAAAAATCGCAAAAACTATTAGGGTACAAACGAAATAAAACTTGCACAAACAATCACAACAAAATACAAACGATAGAGGGTATTTTGAACGTGATCCTATAAGTTTTACCCAGAATCTCGTTAATCCACTCATGCGCGTCAGTAGCTTTGATGTATTTCTTGAAAATCTCAAAAACTGTTTGGGTACAAACAAAAATAAAACTTGCACAAACAAGCACAAACAAAGTACAAACGATAGAGAATATTTTGAAAGTGATCCTGTAAGTTTTACCAAGAATCTCGTTAATCCACTCATGCGCGTCAGTTTCTTTGTTTTTCTTAAAAATCTCAAAAACTATTTGGGTACAAACGAAAATAAAACTTGCACAAACAATCTCAAGCGAATTACAAACGTTCTAGACTATTTTGAATCCAAAATTCGCAATTTAAAAAAGCATGTCTCCAGCCCCCCCCAGCGAAATTTTGAAATTTCTCGAAAACTATTTGGGTACAAACGAAAATAATGTTTGCACAAACAGGTACAAACGAAGCACAAACGGTTTAGACTATTTTGGAGTCAAAATTCGACATGGGGGGGGCTAGCATGTCTCCAGCCCCCCCCAGCGAAATTTTGAAATTTCTCAAAAACTATTTGGGTACAAACGAAAATAATGTTTACACAAACAGGTACAAACGAAGCACAAACGATTTAGACTATTTTTGAGTCAAAATTCGAATTGGGGGGGGGCTGGGGACATGCACCCCTGATTTCATCAACTCGACTACAAAACAGCAAATGATCTTTGAACGGCTAAACCGATTTTTTTGAATCATAGCTAAGAACACTCTCGATCAAGTCACCTTTCAAACAAAAAAAACTAAATCAAAATCGGTTCATTCTTTTGGGAGCTACGACGCCACAGACAGATACACTTATACACAGATACACACGTTAAACACATAACACCCCTCTTTTTGGGTCGGGGGTTAAAAAGTAAAAAATTTAATAAAACATAATAGTATAAAATGGTTAGTTAATTTTATTATTACTCAAACTTTAAATCCAACCGTAGGTACATAAAATGCTTAAAAATAAAATTGAGGCCAAATTCATGATAGTGTGAGAACCATATAATTTGAACTTCGACCGTAATCATTAATTTATCTATGCACTAGATTACCTACGTAATTTGTATTATTTTGGTATTACTTTATAAACTAACGAGTCTTTATCCCATTAATCCTTACGCTCCCAGATTACAATTATTGTGACTTTCTTATTTTCTCTTATAAGGGTCAAGATCGTGATAAATTTATATTTTTACCCTGATTATAATGGTAAATAAGAAAGTCATAATTATAACTTCATGCGTAAAGTTATAGCTCAATATTTTATTATTGCCAAGAATCAGAAATATTAAAATTTTTTAATTTTTAGAGAAAAAAATGTACCCAAGTCACATTCGGGTACGAAAGTCTTGGGAACTTAAAATATTACAATAGAATGTAATTGAGAAATTGGTATTTTGTGACACACCTTACCTCTGGGTTATGCTGCGGATATACCTACTACATTTTTAATTTTTTAAAAGGATGCATTTGTATTATTTTAATGAGGTTAGCCCCTCTATTCTATTACTTTATCAGAGGTTTACTCAAAGTAAATAGATTTACCTATTATATAGATTATATAGAATCTATATTGTCGTATTTTTTTGGGATGAAGGAATTTATTTTGCTTATTTTAATTTTATATTTAATTTTTGTAAATTTAAATTGTTACGCCTCTGGTGTAATAGTCAAGGTGGGGAAATTTTTGGTTTTTGAAGAGGACTCGCGAGCGATCCACGGAGCTGTGAGGTCGCGATTTTGTGGCTTGAGAGTTTCTATGTAAAATGTTTGAAGAATTAATAAAATTTGAGTGATGCGAAAAATTTTTGTGTTTCTTTTTACATCTATTTTAGAAAAGAAGAATTTAATTTTTGAAATTTTAATTTTTATTTATTGAAAATCGCGCACTGCAAATGTGCGATTGATATTCTGGAGGGATAATTTTCGATGTCAATATATCTTGGTTAGTTCCTCTATAGTAGTACCGAATACTATAGAATAACTAGGTACTAGTAATGCCCATGATGACATAGTTTTGTTAAATTCTATTAGTTTCTTTGTCATAAATTTCGCATATTTATGAGCATATAAATGCTTTGTATTTGAAAATATTCAACACCAAATGCTCAAACACCCTCATTTCGTAAATCTATTATCGTTTATTTATATGACTACTATTAACATTTCATACACAAAAGTTGCTTGTTTTTAGTTGTTCCAATATTGCCGCACCCATCCTTTGACAACACCAGCAATTCACTTTTAATTTTTTTTAATTACTTAAAATTTTCAGGGTGTTAAGAAGAAATTCACCGAAGTTATTAAAGCTAATATTGGAGATTGCCATGCTATGGGTCAGACTCCTATTACATTCATTCGTCAACTATTGGCTTTAGCAACTTATCCCATATTACTCGATGAATCTGAGTTTCCAGAGGATGTAAAAAAACGAGTACGTGATATTCTTCAAGCATGTAAAGGTGGATCAGTTGGTTCCTATACAGATGCATATGGCATTGATCTAATTCGAAAACATGTCGCACAATATATAGAAAAGAGAGATGGTGGTATCCCATGTGACTATCAAAATGTGGTTCTTAGTGGTGGTTAGTAAAATATCATATAGTTATAATACTTTATTCATATTAATATATTTAATGATTTCTGTTAAGGTGCTAGTGATGGTATCAAGAAGCTATTAAATCTGTTTATTTGTGATGTAAATGGAAAAAAACCGGGGGTGATGATTCCCATTCCTCAATATCCTCTTTATTCTGCAACATTAGCTGAATTTAATTTAGAACAAGTTGGATATTATTTAGATGAATCTCGTGGTTGGGAATTAAACATAGACGAATTACAGGTAAGATTGTAGCATTATTATTATTATTAGCTTTTACATTCCTAGGCGGAATTTTGCTGTCTCTACATGAGACTTTACAAATCCGTTTTTTGGGGTGCATTAGTCCCCTTCATATAATATACATTATATTATCAAAGTCTTCTATCAGTTTTTGCTTTTATCACAACTCTTCTCTAATCACTCCTGTCTCACCCTAATTGTAACATAAAAAATTGACTGTTAGTTAGGTATGGGAATGTAATGTGATTTACGTTAGGGCTTAAGATCGCTGAAATGGCTTCTTCTTCCTCTGAATTTAAGCCTATGGCTTGTTATTTAATGGCAAAGAAATTTAATAATATTCAAATATTAGGTACTACAGTTTGGGGTAAAACTCTGTTGTTTATTGTGTAGATACTTAGTGCAATCGTATTAATTAAATGTATGTTATTAAAATAAACTGTAATTTGCGAAAAAGTAAATCAAAGATAAACTAGGCCAGGATTTCCAACATAAAGTAGTTTGCCAGATTCATTATTTTTGTTGCTGTGGCGGAACCAGAGGAGATGCTTCATAACTGAGGAAACTAGGGATAATGAACTGAATGGATAGGGATAATGATATGAAGATATAGGCAATAAACCGATGTACCTAAATTATTTCAATATGCAAGTCAAAAAATTAAAGTTTTAATAAATAATTACAAATGTGTTACATGGATAGTTACTTGGGCTATTATGAGATTATGACTATCTATTATGTTATTAATTATATTAAATTGTATAGTGTTGATTGCTTTATTATTGTAGAGATCTGTAACAGAAGCTAGAAAGAATTGCCATCCTCGAGTTTTAGTTGTAATAAATCCTGGAAATCCAACTGGACAAGTGCTATCTAAACAAAATATAGAAAATATAATCAAATTTGCTCATAAGGAGAATCTTTTCCTTTTAGCTGACGAGGTTTATCAAGACAACGTATACGCTGAAGGTTGCAAGTTTTATTCTTTTAAAAAGGTAAGATATTTTTGTACTAGTTTATTCTATCAAAATAGCGCGTACTGCACAGTGCGAACCGCGTAGTAAGATATTTATAAATGTACAATCGTATTCCTTTTACTATCCACTGCTACTGTGTTTTAATATTGCAAATTATATAATTCAATATCTGTAATATATTCGAATTTAAATGTAACTATATAAGCGCGCGGCTAGAGGGCGTAACTGTAAATATGTACATATGTTATTATAACTTAAGCGGTCTTTACACGGGGATAGTGACTTGTACAAGTTACTAAAACCCAGTACCGGATTTTAGTACTATCTTCGTGTGAACATGTATTTTAGTACTAAATTCCAGTGTTGGTTTTAGTAATAATAAGAGGTACTTTGAATTCATTGTTAAAAAGCACTGCTAACTTGAGCAAGCTGCTATCACAAGTTAGTTTCGTGTTCAGTTAATAAACAAAGCACTTAAATAGTAATAGCGTTATTTATGAGAATATACACCAATATCCATATAATATGTCCCTATTTTTAACCTGTATATAAGTATGCCTCATACTTGAATTGAATCTTAGTATTTATAATTCTGCGGCTCACAATCAGTTATAAATTTATAAGAATACCTATATAAATAATATTAGAACTAAATAATCTTAATTCTAATTTAAGATTTTAACTGAGATGGGTCCACCTTACTGCAATATAGAATTGGCAAGTTTTATGTCATGTTCAAAAGGATATATGGGAGAATGTGGCTTACGAGGTGGTTATGCAGAAGTAATTAATATGTGCCCTTTAGTAAAAGCCATGTATTTCAAAGCTATTTCTGCTATGCTATGTCCTACTGCACTTGGTCAAGTTTGTTTAGATGCAGTTGTACATCCTCCCGTAGAAGGAGAACCAAGCTACAAAACATTTATAGCAGAGAAAAAAGAAGTTCTAGATTCGTTAAAAGTTTGTATATAAATTATTTAAATAAACTTGTAAGTTAAATAAGTTTGTAATTTTAGGTTCGAGCAAAACTGGTAGCAGATACATTTAACTCATTTGAAGGATTTAGTTGCAATATAGTGCAAGGTGCAATGTATGCATTTCCACAAATTAAATTGCCACCTAAGGCTATTGCAGCAGCTGAAAAAGCTAAACTTGCACCTGACGCATTTTATGCTTTCCAACTTCTTGAAAATACTGGTATATGTGTTGTTCCAGGATCAGGTTTTGGTCAAGTACCAGGAACATACCATTTTCGTACCACCATATTGCCTCAAATAGAAACGTTGAAAGTAATGTTACAAAAATTTCAAACATTCCATCAGGAATTTTTAAAGCAATACCAATAAAAGCTGTGTCTACTGATAATATTGTATGATAGTAGACTGATGTAGATAAGGTACTTACATAATTTTTATCGATGGCAGCAATATTTATAACTATAGTCAGGACTGTTATTCTAAAAAATATATTCGTTTTGGTAACTCTATTGAAATTGGAACTCCATCGTTAAGTAGTATGTAGTAAATTCAAAATATTAAACATATAAAGTGTTTATGTCCTTAACTTCATGAGCGGCATTGTGCGTTTTAACTAGAGTAAATAGTCCTTTTTATAGTTAATATTATTTAAAATGTTAAATTATTAACTTGTTGATATTAAATAATATTAAAACTTTAATTACATCGAGTTATTGAAACTTTGTTCTGATGACGGATGGAAATAATCCTCCGAAAGCTTAATAAATAATTCAATTGATTTTTTAATTTTAATAACTTGATATAATTAAAGTTTTAATATTATTTAAGATGCTTCTAGTTTACCTACCTTTGCATTTATCAGATTTGTCAACGAGTAAGAAGGAAACGACCACTTTTAATAATTTAATCTAATAATAACACTGTGCAACACTAAAAAATTCACCAATATCTGGAATAGTGGTTCGTATTAGGTATACCTAGTATATGTAAAACAACAAAATTTTATTTTAATATCACATCTCAAAACATAGATATGCAGTGTTTTGTTTTATGTACTCTACACAATACCTGCTTGAGATTAGTCATCCAAATATCATATTTCTGAGTACAAATGTCATCAAAACAGTTAAACTACCCATAAATGAATTTTTTACATTCTCATTTAAAGTTTTTTCCGGAAAATAAGACTTTGCTAGTGCTAAATATGGCGAGCTCTTTCGCTAGGAAATCGACTCCATTAGAAAGACGTCAAAACGCTTAGATATAGGCCCCCCATACTAAACAAATTTGAATCAGTGTTAATGCTCATATGCTTATATGCACTGATTCCATTTGGTGTAATTTGGTAGGCTTATTTCTCTGAGTTTTGACGTCATCACTAATGGAGTTAATAACAGACTTTAAGAAGCGTTATGGGGGTAGATGAGAACCAGCAATGTCTGCAGACTTCTTTTAATGATTCACAGAGATACTGCGAAGACTGACTACAAGAAAAAAAGCCAATAGTTCTAAAGCATATAAGTATTTTACTGAAAAATAAAGTTTTTTGTCGTTAATTTACTATAATTGTTAAAAATCAATAAATTCTTTTCACTATGAAACCTGACGTGATGGCACTATTTTATTTACAAACTTTCATTGAGTTTGGAATGAGGTATCATTATTACATACTGTAAACCCAGTGAAAAAATTTTTTTATAAATTTGTTGCACAGTGATAATTAATTAAATAGCTCGACACCATTTACACCTTCAATTCAGATTGGATTAATTGTAAATCAGATTAACCGGTACTGCCGAACTCATGGACACCCATCTAGCTAACCCACTGAGTGATTATTACATAGGTATACATGTCTTGACAATTTTTTCTAGAATGCAATGTTTTTACAATGGTTGTACAGTAGGGTGCTACTTATGTGTATATGGATATGATTCATTAAAATTACCAACCGGTTTGAACTAGTGTTGCTTTGTTAATTTTTATTCTCTATATTTAAGACGCAAAAGTACACTAACTTGCAGTGAAAAGTTTGTACCATGCAAAGGGTTAACTCTGGGAGGCAGTTCGAAGTTCAAATGAACTCTTCTGCCAAGCTGGTTGATATTTAGTCTCGCACTGTTATCTAGATGTGCGGTTGGGTGGCTGAAAGTATTAGGCTAATCTGAACTGCATTTGATATTTTCTGAATTAAAGTTGGCAATGGTGTAATTCTTTGTGAGGACTAAATACATAAGGATTTTGTAAAACAAATAACTTAATCACTTCATAAAAAATAAGTAGTATCTAAGATGTAAAAAAATATTCTAAAATGTTCAATATCATCTGTACAGCCTTATATTTCCACTGCCATATTTAATAACATTTTTAGCTGATTAATTTAGTGCGTATTGACGGCGCACCAAACATCAGAAACCGGACACTAGTGACTCAGTGCAATCAAAACCAGATATTAACAATAATCCAGTGAAACAGAATGCACGGAAGTGTGTGCATTGAAACTTTAGCGAAAACTAAGTGCGCACTGAATTTATTAGCTAAAAAATGGGGATGTGAAGAGTTGAAAGTAAAACAAACAAATTGCGAGCTGCATTATTTATTCATCAGTCTTCACTTAAAGTTGGGAAGGCTTCGTAGTGCAGGTACCTATGTTAAGTTGTTCACTTAAAAGAAAGATATAATGAACATCATAGGTCTTGTTTTTAAACTCCTTTTTTTAAACTTTGTAAATATTACCTACATTTTTGTGATGTTTCCAATTTGATACATAGTTTGCATTTTAATTCTTGTAATGTGATATTTCAACGTAAGGCATTCTTTAGGTCAATGTTTCTCAAAGTGTGGTACACGTACCCCCTAGGGGACGGGAAGAGTTTGGTGGGGGTATGTGCTGCACCGGACTTTGGCCAAAAAATTTTATTTTTGTTTATTAATATTTTTTTATGTATTAAAAAAAGAAAAAATAAATATATTTTGATTGTTATTGAAGTTTATGCAATTTTTTTTTGACGGGAGGTGCTCAGTGCTACGAAAATTATAGAAGGAGTACACAGATGTCGAAATTTTCAGAACCACTGCTTTAAGTTATCAGAATTACAAAAAATGGTTTGGGCATTTTAAGAAAAAATAATTACAAAAATATTTAATAAAAGCAAAGAAAAAAAAAGAAGCAAAGAAATTAATTATAGATAGATACAATTGATTTTACAATTTATAACTTTTTAACCTGCAAAGTGAAACAATAATTGGACCCCTTTTGCAATAAGGACCAAGTGACATAGGTCAAGTTGCGAGTAAAACGACGAAACAGTTTTCGAATTAGTTGGCCTCAAAATTATATTTTTGTAGGATTTTTCAAATTAAATTATATTTCTCTATTTTTACTTCTATTCGCACATAAAAAAAATATAAGGTTCTCTTTTGCTAATAATTACACTTGGCGGTTTACGAAATTTTCATAATTTTAAATATAGAACAAACAGTCATTAAAAACTTGGATTTTTTTATGAAATTGATGTGATGAAATAAAAACTGCAGATTTGTAGGTGTAGATCTAACTCATTTTTAGGTAAAATATCGGTTAGTTCCTTATTGCAAAAGGGAATCTAATTAAGATTTAAAAATCATAGAGTTGATATTAAACAAATCAATTAAGTAGGTATAATATTTTTTTATACAGTATGTTTACCAATAGTAGTAACAGTAAATAATTCTTATATCTTACTAGATATAAAAAAACTTTTACACAAAAAATTAAACCGACCTCAAAAAGGAAACTAAAAAGCATAAAATAAATATATTACATTTTGAACCTTAATAAGTACATTACTTACTTAAATGTTAGTAACTAATTTTGAGTCGGTGCAGCGTGTGTGACTTTTGTTTTTTAAAGTAATTTAATGATCGTTGATTTTTTGTTTTGCACCGACTCAAAATTAGTTACTAACATTACTTATTAAGACTCAAAATGTAATATATTTATATTATGCTTTTTAGTTTCCTTTTTGAGGTCGGTTTAATTTTTTGTTAAAAAGTTTTTTATTACTACCACGGTGTATAATAAGATAGGTGGGCTTACGAGCGCTTGTCGCATGGTCCTCGAACGTGGTCGACTATATTAGACAAGGACAGAATGAGTGCCGCGGTTGGTTCTAAAGCTGCCGTCCTACCTATGTAATCATATGGGACAGCTCGCTCATTTGTATTTACTACAAGTGCAAAAATTCAAACTTTTAGAGAATTATTTTGTAATCATTTTAAAGATAAAACTTAGCTCTTGGACGTGATATAATTTTTATTACAATCAAATGATTAGAAATATTGAAAATTTTGCTGCAAAGTTACTCTATTTTTTAGATAACAAAAATAGCCATATCGTAATTTTTGTAATCGTTACCGTTATTAGCAGAAGTACTTAAAGTAGATCACATCCAAGACAATTCTTTCATCTTGCTTGTGAAAAAAATTGGTTCAATTACATGCATTTTCAGAGAAGTTTTTAAGAAATCATGTGACCAACATTCCTTTCCCTGCAACGATCTTTGGTGCTAGGCTCATTTTTGTTTTGATTCTCGGTGATTCTGTTTTTAATATGCTTGCTTTGTGTCAATTCATGTTTCTTTCTTATTAATAGTTACACACAATTTGTAGTTTTTTTCTCTATTAAACTAAATATCTAATAAAAATAAGAAGTTGTTTATTTTCTAAGACCATGCTTTGTATGACGTCCGCTTAGTATGACTTGTTTGTCACTTCCCTTCGATGTTATTATAAGCGGATTCTACTGTATACAACTTACCGAATAAGTTTCTGTGATTACTTGACGGATCACATCTTCTGTTAAAAAGTGTTTCTCGCACAAAACGTTATTAATCGTCAATTGTTTGTCCGCACGGGGAATCACAGCACTCCACTCTTTTAATTTGTTTTTGGGCACTTTAAACAACGATACTTTTTCCGTATTACTTTTGTACCCACTATTACAGTTAGGCGCAAAACAGTACCTTCGAGGCATTGCCAAAAATTAACAAAAAACCGATTGTATCGAAAAGAATTAGACTTCAATGCAACAAAATGCACTGTTATCCTATAAGCACATATGCATTACGTGCTTTCGCAAGAGGCACCTCGTCTATCTCATGTAGCTTCGTCTCTCTCGCACACTGACCACGCTCGAGACCCACAAATTTCCGATGTAGGCATAGGCCGTAAGCTCACCTATCTTATTATACACCGTGATTACTACTATTATACTTATACTAATTACTACCTTAATTAATTAATTTGCTCGGTTTAAAGTTCTCATCTATGCCAAGTTTTAACAGAATAGGTTCACAAGTGAAAAATCAATCATCCCCTATTTTCTACCTTTACGGGTGGATTTTTTTTGGGAAATTTAAATGGGACCACCTTGGAGGTATACTCTATCAAATAAAAAAAAATTATCAAAATCGGATCACTCTGTAAAAAGTTATGCCCGAACATCCATAAAAAAAAACATACAAACAGACGAATTTAGAAACTCCTCCTTTTTTTGAAGTCGGTTTAAAAATAAGGGGATATAGTTTTTTACTATATCTCCTTATTTTTTTTTACTGACCAGCAGTCTGGCGTAAATCAAACACGGATAGACTAGAGAGCGGGAACCGCGGTTCTAATCCTGGTTGCGTCAGATTTGTGCTGAGATCTAAAGACCAAACTTGATCTGCGGACTACTCGCCAACCCGCCTGCCCAGCGTGGTGAGTTATGGTAAAACCCCCTCTCCCCCCACTGGGGAGAGTTTAAAAGGGAAGGCTTAGCGTTCAGCAGTGGACGAAAACGGCTGATGAAGAAGAAGAGTTTTTTACTCAACTAAAAATTTACTATCGGAAATAGCTAAGTTTTGATTAAACTTGCTCAGTGATTATGGCGGAGAATGAAGATGATTTACAGGGCCTACTACATAAATTTAAAACAACCGCAGATGAATTTCATATGAAACTAAACTATCAACCAACAATGCACAAAACAGAAGTCCATCCGCTGCAAATTTGCTGCGGACTACCAAACAATTACTCTTCAAGTAACATATGTACTTTAATGAATTTTAATTATCTCGAAATACCTACATCAAAGCACAGAAATGAGTATGTACATTGACAACAAAACTTGTCGGAGTCACTCTCAGAGACAGAGTGATAATCACAGCGGGCCGACAAACGTGTGCGATCGAAGACATGGTGAGATTGGTTCTTAATCTTAATCAGAACAAGACGAATACCATGGAAGGACCATGTGAAGAGAATGGACGACATACTAAAAAAAATTGCAATGCTAAAACAAACCTGACTCTAAAAGATTACCAGGATTACCTTACCACTAAAAAGATGGTATGAAAGTTGGACATTAGCATTCCAAGATTCCTTAAAAAATGTGTAATGTGTAAGAATATCATTGGACTTAAAAGATTTACAACTAAGTCCATGGTTTGAATGTAAGGTGGGTCACCTGGAGTAATAGTCTAGTGCTACAACGATCCGTTGATCACATTAATGTATAGAAGTCAAAGAACTGCAAGCAACAAAGTTTTATTTTGTTTATTCGCGGCGACAGAAAATATCAGTTTGGGGACCCCTGGTGTAAAAATGTGTACAGCGTGGAACACGATAAAGTGAACGTCTCCAAACTTAGGTTATGTTACATAAATTCTAGAATGTGGTTGAAAAATTAATAATAACAATTTTTGAAAACTATTAATTTATTAAAAATCAACATGGACACGAATTCATTTTTTAATAGTGAAATAATTGATGATATAGAAGATCTAATATTGTCACAAGACATAACTCCAAAAGAAAGATACAGCAGTCGAAAATTGGTTAAAGTTAAAGCTAAGAGCAAAAATGTACGTTTTTGGTAAAATAGAATAATATAAAATTACGAATAAATATTTTTTTAGAAAGAATTGCCGCTTTTGGAGCCTATCGGTGATATTCCAGGTACACAAACTATTTATGTAAAAACTTGGGGATGTGCTCATAATAGTTCAGACTCTGAATATATGGCTGGTCAACTCTCTGCATATGGATACAAATTAACTCAAGATAAAAGTAAAGCCGACTTGTGGCTTTTGAATAGCTGCACGGTAAAAAATCCTGCCGAAGATCATTTTAGGTAATATCTTTTAACCAATTAATAATTTATTATATTATAACAATGTGGTGTTTTTAGAAATGAAATTAATTTGGCTAAAGATATGGGCAAATATGTTGTGCTTGCCGGCTGTGTACCTCAAGGTGCTCCAAAAGCTTCGTTTGTTCAAGGTTTGAGTATAATTGGCGTTCAGCAAATAGATCGAGTTGTTGAAGTGGTAGAAGAAACGTTAAAAGGAAATACCGTGAAACTTATGGGATTAAAAAAAGCCAATGGAAAGAAAATTGGAGGAGCTTCTTTGCTTTTACCCAAAGTAAGAAGAAATCCCCTTATTGAAATCATAGCAATTAATACAGGCTGTTTAAATCAATGTACTTATTGTAAAACTAAACATGCTCGAGGAGATTTGGGTAGTTATCCACCTGAGGAAATTCTTGCTAGAGCCAAACAAGCTTTTGAAGAAGGAGTTGTAGAAATATGGCTAACATCTGAAGATACTGGTACGTGTATAAAATTTTAATTATTTATTTAACTCTGAGGAGTTTTTCTGACGCGAGGATCTAATACTTTTCAAAATCCAACTATAAGAGTAACTTGTGATGTGACTTTAGTAACTTCAAAGTTATTAGTTAAATAATTGAAAATTATTGTGTTATTAATTAGATTTATTTAAAATTAAGATATTTGTGTTGAGTTGCAAAGAATAATCAAATTAATTAATATGATTATTCTCTGTGACTCGATACATTTTAAAATATCTTAATTATTTATTATCACAAGTTAACAACTTAACAATTTAGTAAATGCTCTTCTGCGGCGAATTTATTTGTTATTATCTAATATTTTGTTTGCCTGCGAATAAGTACGAAGTATTAGATAATTAACAATTTAGATTTATTTAGTTTAATGACAATACAATTTAATGTTATTATTTTAAATGATTATTAGGTACATACGGTAGAGACATTGCATCTTCTCTTCCTATTTTACTTTGGCAATTGGTAGAAATTATTCCCGAGGGCTGTCGGTTGCGATTAGGAATGACAAATCCACCCTACATTTTAGAACATTTAGAAGATATGGCTAAAATTTTAGCACATCCTCGAGTATACAGCTTTTTACATGTACCTGTTCAATCGGGAAGTGATCAAGTATTGGGAGACATGAAACGAGAATATTGTATTAACGATTTCGAACACGTTGTTAATTTCTTAAGAGATAGGTAATATGTAAATTTTAATTTAAACGTTAATATCGGCACAAATTTAATTTTAGAATTGATGGTATGACAATTGCAACAGACATAATTTGCGGATTTCCAACAGAAACTGAGCAAAACTTTGAAGAAACGCTTTTGTTATGTGCAAAATATAAATTTCCAAGTCTTTTTATAAATCAATTTTATCCTCGCACTGGAACACCTGCAGCATTGTTGCCACGTATTCCTGCCAAAGATGTTAAGCAACGGACGAAAAAATTGACGGATTTATTTTATTCCTATCAACCTTATCATCACAAAATTGGAGAAATTCAAGATGTTTTGGTAACAGAATTATCTCACGATAAAAAATATTATGTAGGTCATAATAAATTTTACGAACAAGTTCTCCTACCATTGAACGAGGAATATTTAGGCAAATTAGTTAAAGTTAAGATTACTGAAGCTAGTAAATTTTCTATGCTTGGTAAACCTACAAGTGAAATTATTATGCCTGGTTTAAGTAAACCCCTGCAGGTAGGTCAAGTTTCAGGTATACAGCATTTGCAACCTGAAACGAAGTACAAATTTTTTATTACCTTAAGTATACTTATTTTATCAATAATCTTAAGACTTCTTTGGTTGTTTTCATAAACAATAAAGCAAAAAGAAATTTGTATTTCATAATGAGAATTAATGTAAACTGGAAATATATAACGTTTCTTTAAAAAGCATTTTAATTAATTTACTAACACTTTTGTAATTCAACAAAACTAGTGGACTTGATTTTTAATCAAAAGATTTAAAAATACTATCATTGAGCATGTATCATTGTTTATTCAGAAATAAGACTGGATACAACACTGAGCGTTTATTGGTTTTTTATTGGTGGAAAATTGTTCTACTTACAAGGGGATCGCCAAGAATCCAAACTATCTTTCCTCACCAATTTGATTTATTATTGCAATATGTATAGATAATAATCAGGTTAAAATTTAAAAACTAATTTTCAGCCAATTTGAAGAAATCGATTTTGAAAAATGAATGCATATCTACTATAACATTGCTACCATAATTACTAGAGCCCACATTTATAAGCACTTATAATTCCAAAATAAGCGCTTTAAAAAGTTTTAAAAAATGGAAAAAAAAGTCAAATAAAATTGAAAAAAAAACACTAAAAATCAAACATCAAATTATAATTTTTATTAAATAATAATTAGACATTCGATTTATAATTATAAAAAAAATTAATTATCATATATTTTTCCAAATTTTTCATTTTGAAAGATTGTCGTCTGTCATTATCACATGTTTATAAATCAAAAAACTTCCATCCAAAGTTTTTTTTTTAAATTATTTATAATTTTTACCGATTCCACTAAAGTCAAATATCTTTTTTTTGATGGACGATGGAACGTATGAAAAGTTAGCTTTGATATAACTTAATTGTTGTCGAATTAATGTATTCTTAAAAATTTCTTGACATTATTTTATAGCTGCCAACGACGATTCTGACAATTCAGAAACAAATTTTTCGCATAATATAGGGCAGAATTGAGCCACTTTCTCCACCTGTAAACACTGCTTCAGAAGGAAGAAGTGTATCAGAAAAATTTTCTTTAAAAACTTGCACTCTCAAAGGCGCCTTGACAATAATTTTTTTTCCATTCGAAAATAAATTATTAATTTTTGGAATTATTATTCCAAATCTCCAAAAAACATTAAAAAAAAGCTCTAATAAGCACTAACATGCGTTTTAAGCAAAATCTTGAAAAAAAAGCACTATCAACATTAGCTCAAATCTCTGCAATTTTTAAGAATCGTCAAAATCCAAAAGGAATATCTTCTGCTTATAATTTAGAGCAATAAGCAAAAAGCTTAGAATCCGGGCTTTAATACTTACATAACGGCATATGTTAAATGCAATAGTATTGTTCTGTGATTATGGCAGCGATATGTATATTACTATGTATACATTGCACTTTGAATTCAGCTCTCATAAATGGAGAAATTTACCAAAAATTGGTAATCTGATCAGTAAGTTAGTCGTCCTGCATTCCATTTAATTGCATAGCGGTTATGTCACAACTGTCCATCAATGTGTTACTGTATTTTTAGTTTTAGGTTTTATAGATTAATTATTAATCTATAGAATGTAATGAGAGACGGTCATTAGCATAGCGATTAAGCGCACAGACTGCTAATACAGAACACCCGGTTTGACTCCGGGTAAAGTAAGAATATTATTCTGACCGTCTCCACTCGGAAGGCAACGGCAAACCACTGAGGTGTAATTTGCCTAGAGAACATTTGAAAAAATGTCACTATGTCCTTTCGTAGGACAAAAGAATCTGAGAGAGAGAGAATGTAACAATAATTTGTATGGAAATTTAATGAGAATACTAATTTTTTGTAAGTTTATCCCGTTACAGAGCTGAAATTCTGGGTTCAAATTGCGGACTACACAGAATTTCTTACCTCTGTCATCCAGTAGATATTCACTCGCTGTGGTGAAATCGGAGGTAATGCAAGGGGCCTGATTCCTTCCTCTACAATTCTATCACAATCTAATATGGATACGGACTATAATAGACTTTGAGTTTCAGTACAAGTGGATAAAAACCTTAGATTGAAACAAAATGTGTGATGGGTGGGATTGTATCGAGATTTATGTTATTAGTGTACTAAAATAAACTACAATTAAAAAGTTTTAAAAACACCTTTTTATTTAAAATTAAAAAGGTGCACTAAAAAATGAAAAATAATTTTAATAAGAACAATGCTTGAAAACATCAATATAAAAGCGTGGGGTTGTTTATTTATTGGTATCTAAAAGGGCTTGCTTGCTGTTGGTGTACGAAATTTATAGCACCACGCTTTTATATTGATGTTTTCAGGAAGCTGAAAATTATAAAGATTTATCATTGACCCAGGTACATTCGCTGAGATAACTTCTTAAATAAATAATGTAATGTACAATCATTTAGAAAACGAATAGTATATGAATTTATTACATTTTTACATCACAAGCATTTACTGTCAAATATAATTCAATTGAAATAAATCTTGTGAAATAAAATTTTTAATTGTCAAACCTACTTGTAATAATTAGTTAATTTAGGTATGTTTGACCAAATACGTTAGACTGATTTATTAGACTAGTTTATTGTATTTGGTTTGACAATACAAGGTGTTATTTCATGGGTAACTATTGAATTTTAATTGACAGGGTAATTATTATCAGCTCAATGTTAACAAATTGTTCTGGGGTTCTTATCGATTCGAGTGACATTGACAGTTAGGATTTGCACAGATTAGTCAATCAGGGGTATTATGTATCACCAACGTTATCATAAAGGTGACAGTTATGACATAAAATAAAGTTTTTTGGTAAATCCCACCAATGAAATCGATACGATTTACCGAAATATGTTACAACGGTCACCTTTATGATAACGTTGGTGATACATAATACCCCTGATTGTAAAGCACGTAATTAAAAATACAGTAGGTATTCTGATTGGTATAACATATGAATGTAGGAAGTTATCGTAAAAAAAATTTTTTTTGGAACCGTGTGATGTCACACTCAGATATTTTAAAAGTGCTTCAATCAGATTAAAGCATAGTATAATACTTATTCTATATAATTCTATAAGTATTATACTATGATTAAAGTAACTACTTCAATAAGTTTAAAGTATTTCAAAAGTACTTTAATTACTCAAATTTTGCTGAAAGTTTTCAGTTACGTAGTTTCAAAAATATTTTTGTGTTGGAACTACGTTATGGATTTATTATCTTTCTTCGTGGATTCGGATTTGATAGAGAATTTTACCGTGCAATCGCGCAGAATGTTTTTGAGATGATTTTGACAACATGGAAGGGGATTTTTGTCAAATGAGTTTGTGAAAATTAATTTTTTACCTAATAAATTAATAATTATTAAATTGATTGAACGAATGAAGGTACCATTCCTGACGGAATATAACCACTTCTATTGAAGTTTTCAAATCCGGGTTTTGAGGTGGATTAGTCCTCATTTCTCTCCATTATTACAGCGCCTTGTGTGATTTTGCTATATTAACGATCTCTTTCCACACTTTTCTGTCGTTGCATTTCGTTTTCTAGTTTTCAATGTTTATTCTTGTCAAGTCCTTCGCTACTTCATCCCTCAACCTTGGGTGCTCTCTTCTCCTCTCGCTCATTGGTTTCCACTCAGTTACCATTCTTATCATCTCATTTCTGTTTCTTCTCATTATATGGCCCACCCATCCTATTCTCTACGCCTTGATACATTTTACTATATCTTCCTTCTTCATTATTTTGCATGATTTCCGCATTTGTTTTATTCTTACTTCATTTGCGTCTATCTGTACTGGTCCAACAATCTTTTGTTCGAAAATCCTTAAACATTCACTTTCATATTCCGTGCGGCACAAAGTTTCGGTTGCATACAATATAGTATTGGTCTAATCAAGCTTTTGTATATTCTTATCTTTGTTTTTTGGCTTATGTTTCTATTGCGCAAAAGCTTCTTATTATTAGCATAGTAAGCCTTATTTCCCTGCTAAAATTCTTTCTTTTATCTCTTCGCCTCTGTCATTTTTGTTATTTATATTTACACCAAAGTACTTGAAATTTTCTACTTGTTCATCAAATTCATATTTAGTTGACTTCAGGTTCTGTAGTTTGTTGTGTTTTCTTCCGTTGAACAACCATGTATTTCGTTTTTTTTTGTCGTTGATTGTTAACCCTAGCTCTGACGCTTCAATGTCCAGTTTTTCAAGAATGGATCATTTTTCTTTTTGTTCTTGCAATTATGACTACATCATCCGCATATAAATGGTTGGTTCTCAACCATACCATCCTTGCATTCTTTTTCAATTCTATCTTTTTTTTACATTCCTCATCAAACCATCTACTATTCTTATTTCGCCTCTTTTGTCCTATTACTTTTTATGCGGCTATTTGCGTTACTTTTTTTTATTTTTTCTCATTCCTTATCAATGTTTTCTTCTTTTCTAGAATTTTCAAGCGTCATCGTAATTTCTTTTATATAGCTTATTTACATTATTAAATTAGTTTGCGGTAATGTAGCTAAAAAAACAAATAAGTTTTTTTAATATGCTGAGTTAAATTTGAAGTGCACAAAGTCTCTTACATCACTATCCTATAATGAAACAGCCTAGTTACATTATAGTATACATATTTTTACGTATTAAAATATTGATCGTGTAACGGCGTCTTTGCAGTTTATAAATAATATAAACCTTTTTATAATTACATACCAATTTTTATTAAATTACAGAGAATTATTCAAGTTAATATAAATTTAAGTTGAAAATTTTGATGACTTCATGCGTACCGCTGGTTACGCTGACTGCTGCTTTGTTTCGCGTACACTGCTCAGCGCAATAAGGACAGAAGACAGAATGCTACCTAAAGCTACCGCTAAAAAGGTTGGTAAAAATGTGGAAGGTAATACAGGCAATTACGGAGGTAGTCGTGAGTGAATAATTATTTACATATTTATTTTAACGTGAGCCAATATTAAAAAATTATGGCAGCCAAGATAATCAGTTTTGATCCGCCTTCTTCAGCTAGCTCAGAAAGGTAACTAATTTTAAGCAACTTGAAGATAGTAATTTTTAAAACCGCATGAGTTTTATCAAGTTATTTTAATTTCTAACCTTAAAATTTAATGCCGTAAAGCGTAAAGTATTTACGATTGTGTTAAAACAGTGGTTCCAAATAATTTTTTTACAGCAGTAGGGCTACTGTTCTTAATCAAAACATACAAACTAATATTTTTCATTTGTATATCTAGAATTGCTTCTAGTTGGTTGTCATAATATTAAGTTTGTGAATTAGTTTTGAGGAATTTTTTATTTAAAAATAATATTTTGTTTTAGTTCAAACTATTTTATATTTTATTCAAATTATTCTCAATTGTTGGCTACAATCCTTTTGCATTGTTAACAATTCATGAACTCCTCTAAAAATAAAATTGAAAAACACTTTTCACTCTCTTGCAATTCGTGTGGTACCAGGGCCGTAGCTAGACATAGTAAGTCATGGGGAGGGTTTTACCTAAAAATAGTAGTTTTCGTCACAAGGACGTAAAATCACTTTACGTCCGGGTGGTGTAAACTGCTTTTCGTTGTGAGGGGACTACCTAATTTTTATTTGTGATCCCTTTTTTACTCCCTAGGACGTAAAAAAATTTTTTCGTTGTTCCGGCTGTAAAGTGAGTGGTTTACGGCCTCATTTGAAGATCGAAAAGTGCCTTTTTACGTCCTAGGGAGTAAAAAAGGGATCACAAATAAAAATGAGGTAGTCCCGTCACAACGAAAAGCAGTTTACACCACTCGAACGTAAAGTGATTTTACGTCCTTGTGACGAAAACTACTATTTGTCTATGCCATGGGAGAGGTTTTACCGAAAAAAAAAAGTTTTTAAACCCTTTTTTACTCTTACGCTATGCCATGGGGGGGTTGAACCCCCAAAACCACCTCTTATATACGGCCCTGTGTGGTACTTATTTTCCTACCTTGTAATGCTCTCCTCCAGCTAAAAGGTTAGAAGGGCCGATTACTTCGCTCACTGCTTATGGTGGCGAAAAGCCCTACCTTTAATTATTACTAAAATATTTAAGAGGGGCACTTTTCAGGGGCGTTTTAATTTAAACAACAGATGGCGTCTACTTAAATATTTTTATAAAAAATAGGAGGCTTTTGTATTTAAAATATAGCAAATTCGTTGAGATAATACTATTCTATAAACAATATTCTTGGTCTTAAGCAATTTTGGCTTCGTAATATTTATTTATAAAAACACAATTCATAATTAAAGTTTAATTATCTTTTTTTGTAAGTGAGTGTGTTTTGACATACTCAATACGAACTCAAAATAGCTTAAGACCAAGAATATTGTTTATAGAATAGTATTATCTCAACGAATTTGCTATATTTTAAATACAAAAGCCTCCTAGTTGTTTATAAAAATATTTAAGTAGGCGCCATCTGTTGATTAAATTAAAAGGGTCCTGAAAAAAGTGCCCTTCTTAAATATAAAATGCCGGCTTGATAGATGAGACTATCAGGGGTGAATTAGCATCAGTATTAAATAAAATATAAAATTTAAGTATTATGTACGGGAAAACGGAGAAATTCGGTACTCGAAACTAGGATAGTTACTTCTGTTGAGATGTTCTTTTCTCCAAAATAATCCAAGCATTATGAGGATCACGAAAGTTTTTTTTAACCGATTTTCACGTTTTTACAATGACAGTTTATTAAAGTTACTTTAGCTATTAAAATTTTTTGATATTGCGAAGATACTTCTTTTATATTGGCTAATATTTGTTCAAGCTTAATATGTTTTTGTTGAAATACGCCAATATTGCTTCAAAGGGATAAACGGCAATGGTAAGGAACTATATTGTCATAATACAAATACGTAAGCTTGAAAAAATATTAGTCGATATAGAAATAGTATCATCATTGCAATATTAAAAAATTTTGATTGTTAACTCATCATGCTCTGCACAAAAAGTGACAAGTTCAATTTTATCGAATATGTTACAGTTACATCGGTAATGTCTGACAAGAATTATGTACTGTGGTACTAATGGACTTTTCAAGGGAAAGGCTAACATTGCTTATCACCGATTTGCCTCATTATTATTAGATATACGTGTTTAATCCCTACCTACCTTAATCACATAAGGTCATATGTTAAATAACATTTTAATAAAATTAATTTTATAGCGATGGAGTTGAAACACAAGCAGATTTATCAGAAGTATTTCCTGATGGAACGTACGACGAAGAAAGAAGTGGGGATTTTTACAATTCACCGGCATCACCTATCACAGTTCCTTATTGTCCACGACCTGCTTCAACAGGTAGGTTAGGAATAGTGGGAAGGAATTGGACATTGCTCAGTTTTTGATGTAGGTATAAAATATAAAATATTTTTTGAATTACTACTTGATTGTAAATACAAGTAGCAGTCAATAGTTTCATTACTTCTTTATGTACGTGTCGGCCAGCTAATTAGTGAAGAATATTTATAAAAATGTTGGTAACAAATAATGCAAGTTTAGAAAAATACTTTTTTGGAAGCAATAGGCACCCGAGAACATTATACTTAATCGTACCATAATTATGTTCTGTGAAATGTTTTTTCAGTAAATTAAAACAACTAATAAATAAAAATACTATAAATTTAGGAAGTCATTTTATTAGATACATTTCAACGAATATTTTTCACTTTAATTAATTAACGTCGCGGCTAGTCATCTATTGCGGCATGCACCAATTCAATCGCTATCGATGCCACTGCCTTGATTAAATCTTATTTAAGAAGTTTGATAGTTTTTTTTATAGTTTATTTATTAAGAAATATTACCTAAAATATCTAGTTCTATTGCTTTTTTCTCTAATTCTGAACCTTGACTGAATATTTCTAGTAAAATAAATATTTTACTAAAAGTAATTTAAACATTACCATTTTTCTCGTTTTATTTTAAAATATTTCTGTTTTCTTAATTTATATTTTGAATAAATTTAACTTAAGCATCTTAAATATTTTGTTTTTTTATTATTGGAACAATCTTTTTAATCTTCCAGCCTGTTCCATGAACAAAAAGATAATAGATGTGGTTATTTGACTCATTGGATGAGGGATCGGGATGTTCAGATGAGGCCTCTACCATACTTCAAATTTTTAGTATTATTATAAGACATTACCTAGTATATGTCCTGCATACTGATTTAATACAGCTTACACAAAACGAATAAAGAGAAGATTCGGCGCCCGTGTGTAGCGTAGGTACACATTGCACCCATGGTTCTTGAATCACAAAAGATAAAACATGAATGAAAAAATGAAATTTACTTGTGAAATTCTTATTGGTTTGGGCAGTAGAGCGCAGGGTTGTAAAAAAACATGTTTTTTTTAAATAAAACATGTTTAAAACAAAATGTTTTAAACATTACAACCCTAGGGTTGTAAAAAAACATGTTTTTTTAAAAAAAAAACATGTTTAAAACACCTTGTTTAAAACAAAATGTTTTAAACATTACAACCCTGGTAGAGCGTACACAAAATTGAGTGACACTACATTTATTGTTGACGGAGCCAGATTTACCAATTTGCCGCTTGTAGGCTTAATAATATTTGCCGCCTCTTTATTACAGAAAAATATTAAGGGGTGATTAGCTGAAGGTTAAGAAGTAGTCGGCCAATGGCCGTTGGGGTATACCCCATTTCCGGGGGGTCCAGAGACTTTTTTTTGAAAATTTGGTTTAGTTAATTTTGAGGTTTTTCCAACTAAAATTTATTAAATGTATACGAAGAATAAACATTGTTCTTGAACATAAGCGATTGAAAAACTTTAGCAGTTGCTATCAAAGAACGCACAAGACTAACTTACGATACGAATGTATACAAGGTGACCGACCGCCTATCTGAACATAGGTAAATAACATGAGAAATTGATATTTTCTAAATTTCTGCTTCCCATTATCCCATTATGACGGATAGGAATGAAAAAAGTATCAATTTAAAGAGATTATTTTTCCGCGTCTACAGATACCTAACATTTAATATTTTCTTCTTTAATTATTGTTAAAAACTCAAAATAAAATGACATAATAACGCTTTGAAACACATATTAGATGCCTTGTTTGAAATTTACTTCTATTATTTTGTTTTTAAAACTAATATTGCTAACTAATGACTATGAACGTTTAAAATATTTGGTTAAAAATGAACTTATACTCAAGTTTTGACAGATCAAATATTCAAAGCAGGTCTGATTTCTAAAAAATCGCTTATTGGAATTCCACATTTTTAACAATAATTACAGAACAAAATATCAAGTGCTGGGTATCTTTAGACGCGGAAAATAAAACTTTTTAAATTGATACCTTTTTCATTCTTATCAGTTATAATGGGAAGCACAAATTTTAAAAATAATCAATTTCCCATGTTATTTTTGTATGTTCAGATCGGCGGCGGTCGGCCACCCGGTATACAAATAGTTAAAGTCAGGATATCCGTAGTCCGGATTGAAGTATAAAAATATGTAAATACTTATTGAATAAAATAGGTCGTAACACTTTTTCAAAACATGAATAAAATCCAAAATAGAGGAGTTTCCTCGCAATATCAAAAAAATTTTTGGATGTAAATAATTCCAATTGTAATTCAAAAGTTACCACAAAATAATACTTACAATTTTATTTAGTTTTCTAGAAGTCAGCGGATTTTTTTTGCGTTCTAAAGCACAAATAGGAAGTCAAAATTCCAAAAATTGGGTTTAAAAAAGGGACATTTACTTTACGCCAGGAATAAATAGTAGAAATTTAGAAAATTGTATTAAAATAGTCGAATACAAGAGAGTCCACTTTAAACTTTGCACATGGGCGGAAATACCCCTAAGCTGCGGTCCTATAGTCAAATGTTGCTCTATACTTCTGGGGCTCTGAATTTATATTTGAATTTATATATTGAATTATACTTGATAAGCTTATCGAGTTAGCTAAGAAATTAGAAAATGTATAGTAGAAAAATATTTTTGTGTAATAAAATACTTATTATTTTTTACTTTTACATTCAAAATTTGCCGCCCCCAAAAATTTGCCGCCCTAGGCTGCAGCCTACTCTGCCTATTTAGAAATATGGCCTTGATTGTTGATGTATGGTCTCTTTCAACTCTTGAGACTTTAGGGAATGTATCAAAATCTGAAAAACATTTTTTTTCTGTTAGGTATCTACTAGTACTGTGGTGTCGACTATATTTTGACAAATATTAGATTTCTTTAGAAATTCATTGTCAGCATTGTTTAAAATAAAACTCGTTTGCCATTTTTAATCACAGCGTGGTGCCGCTATTTTATTTCACTTGCATCAGAGATGACCTAAAGTTTTGTGAACTAATTCGTAATATCAGCGAAATATATTTCTACACTTTAAATTAATTTGCTATCTACGTCTGGCTGATGGGCCTGTACGAGTTGGTTTCAGTTGGTGGTTTTCCAAGTTTAAGTATTAAAATTATTTGGACTACTTTCTATTGTGCAGGAAAATATCCCAGTTTCATGATGGAATGGAGGAGTTTCACTAGTCATAATTTTTTGAAATAATATATAAACATAAAACTTTGATAAAAATGCTATATGTATGTATAATTGGTTAGTCTCAAAACTCACTCTTAGATTTTTAAAAACAATTTAAAGTTTGAAAGAGTATTTAAGCTGAGCGCCATGATTGACCAATGATAATTGTCATATGACAACATGACAATTCTGATTGGTTCTTTTGTGTGACGTCAGCTCCCGTATACGTCAGCTCCGGTAACGTTTTTCTCATGTTAGGAGTGCTCAAAAAAATTTAAAAAAAATTCTGAAGACTCAGTTTGACCTCAACTTTCAAATAAATAAAAAAAAAACAGTGAAACTCGTCCGTTGTAGATTGTGGTAATACATCCAATTTCCGTCTCGGGTAATTATTTCAGAACTTTTGCGGTTATGAGGTTGAAACCTGGAGATATGTTTAGTATCAGGTGTTTCTTAATGTAGGTTTTAATCTCACTTTTGTAAATCTTTTTTATTAGTAGTTCCATTTGGAGGGGAACATCGAGGAATTTTTCGATGTTGTTGTCATTTGGCTCTTCTGCTTGGAAAAGGTAAAAACTTCAGCCAAGTGATTGGCGAAGGTATTTGCCTTTTCTTGATTGGTTCTTGCCCACTCTTGCGTTGGGGTTTTTAAACCGACTTCAAAAAAAGGAGGAGTTTCTCAATTCGTCTGTTTGTATGTTTTTTTTTTTTTTTTTTTTTTTTTCTTATGTATGTTCGGGCATAACTTTTTACAGAGTGATCCGATTTTGATGAATTTTTTTTTATTCGATAGAGTATACCTCCATGGTGGTCCCATTTAATTTTCACAAAAAAATTCCATTCGTAAGGGTAAAAAATAAGGGAAAATTGCACCCGTAAGGTTAGAAAATAGGGAATGATTGTTTTTCATTTATTGATTTTTTACTTGTCAACCTATTCTGTTGAAAGTTGGGGTGGAGAAAAACTTTATATCGAGCAAATTAATTAATTAATTAATTAAGGTAGTAATTAGTAGATTTTAATCACTAAAAATTAAAAAATAAAAAACTTTTTAACAAAAAATTAAACCGACCTCAAAAAGGAAACTAAAAAGCATAAAATAAATATATTACATTTTGAGTCTTAATAAGTAATGTAAGTAACTAATTTTGAGTCGGTGCAAAAAATCAACGATTACTAAATTACTTTAAAAAAATTATTAAAACAAAAGTCACCCATTCTGCACCGACTCAAAATTAGTTACTTACATTACTTATTAAGACTCTAAATGTAATATATTTATTTTATGCTTTTTAGTTTCCTTTTTGAGGTCGGTTTAATTTTTTGTTAAAAAGTTTTTTTATAGGTGGTATTGATTGTTGCGTTCTTTTGAGTTTTTCAGTTGCCTTCCACAGCGAGTAGTCAGATGCTTTAGTTGCCGCCAGCCCACTTAAGTAGTCTTGTACTTGTTGGTTTTAAAAGTCGTTTAAAAGTTTTTTAAGTTCTTTATTTACCTTGTTGTAATTTTCTTTATCTGTTGGTACTCGGATGGTTTGCAATTTTTTCCTCAATGTTTTTTTTTCCGTATTTTGTTTTGAATGCGCTTTGGGCAATAGTCCTGTACCTCTTTTTGGTTAAGGTTTGTTGGGGTGGCTTTCCAAGCTGCTTTTTGGATGTTTTATGTTAAGTTTTGAACAGCCTCGTTTAAGTTGTATTCAGTTTTCAAGGGAACGTCATGTTGCAGTAGACTAGAGTGAAGTACTTTTCTAAATAGTTCCCAATCAGTATTTTAACTAACCTCTAAGTAGGTTGTTTAACAATTTGTGAATTGAACTTTGCTATTATTGGAGAGTGATCTGAGGAGAGCTCAAAGTTTGGCTCCATTGTAATGTAGTTTGGTGATATACCTCCGAATATGCAGAAGTCCAGCACGTTCAGGAGCTTTTCTGTCTGTAGGCTTCCAATTTTATCAAAACATTTTGAAAAACTTCTGAAAAAAGAAAAAATAGAGAAAATGAAAATCATTCTTAAGTACCAGTTTGGATTTTACCACCAGCACGCAACGATTGAGCAAGTACACAGAATTACAAATAAAATCAGGCTTTCGACAAGGTGTAACGTACCGACCTTTGAAAATCGAAAAATATCTTCCACATAACTTCTACCCGGTGCTTAAATCTTACCTTTATAATAGACTTTCCTTTGTCAAGTACCAGGACGAAAAAATGCAGCTTTTCGAGCTCAACTCTGGTGTTCCACAGGGTAGCGTCTTGAGCCCAATACTGTTTCTAATCTTTACGGCTGACCTACCAACAAATGTCAATACATTTATTGCAACTTTTGCCGACGACAGCTATTCTGGCTTCAGATCGCGATGCAAAACTTGCATCAGGCTACCTACAAAAACGCACCTAAAAGAAATTGAAATCTGGCTGAAGAAATGGCGAGTTAAGGCTAACACCCAAAAGTCGGTGCATGTAAAATTTATAACCAGGAGAGACACTTGTCCGCTTGTCAAACTAAATGGAAAATATATCTCTCCTCCAAAAAAAGATATTAAATACCTTCATGTACATCTTGATCGACGTCTGATTTGGAGTAAACATATATAGAGTAAGAGACTGCAACTGGAACACTACTGGGAAACACATGTGGTTACTGGACCGCAACTCTCATTGGAAAACAAAGTACTCATATATAAAGCCATAATAAAACCAATTCCAACATTGCCAAGATTCAGCGGTTCCAGTCGAAAACTGTAATCATGTAAGCATGTAAATCATGTAATCCACAGCGATGTTCAAACCCGTATCGTTGAGGAATGTGTCTAATCACTCAGCTCCAGATACCAAGATCATGTTCTACCGTATTGTTTCAGTTAAATGAATTATACTTAGTCATCAATAACTGTCTACTATGTAGACAGTCATACTATGTCAACTATTCATAATCTTAAATTTTACCTATTGACCTTGACAGATTGTAAAATAAATAAATTAAATTCGATTTTCATTTTTATTCGTTATAATTATAACCTTAAGGAGCGTTTGTCATTTCCAAGATCGCTATATCCGAGTTTTACTGTATACTACAAATTAATTTACACTGAAAAAAAAGTGCCCTAAATATAATGAAAAATTTCATAACATTTATTACAGTTTTCATAGATTCTCAGCCAAAGAAAAAAATCATTATATTTACAAATTTGAATTAATTAATATAATAAAGAATTTGTTTATTGAATTTAATAGTAATTTTTTAAATTCAAATATTCGAATTAATATATGTAATGAAGGGTTTCTTAATAGAATTTATTAATTAATTTTTACAATTTATAAAATGGATTTTATTAAATCTATAAAATTATTTCATTAAATCTAACAAAAAAGTTTCTAGATTGGAAGTATAAATTTCTATGACTCGATCGAATATGGTTTTAGATTTCATAAAGAATGTTCTACAATTAAAGCTACAATTTTATAGGTCCAATAATCTAATTTCATAAATATAAAGAAAAACTTTATACATTGATGGTATAAATTTCATAGACTCTAGGACTGTTTTCTTAGATTTCATAAACTAATTTCTTACATTGAAAGTATTAATTTCTAGACCTAATGATTTAATTTAATAAATAGAAAGAAAAATGTTTATTAACTCAATTAATTAGTTTCTACATTAAAAAAACATAATCAATAGATTAAAAGAAATAATTTTATAGACCGAATAACCTATTTTGTTAGATTTAATGAAATACTTTTATAGTATTGACCTTTGACAGATTGTAAAATAAATAAATTAAATTTGATTTTCATTTTTATTCGTTATAATTATAACCTTAAGGAGCGTTTGTCATTTCCAAGATCGCTATATCCGAGTTTTACTGTATACTACAAATTAATTTAGGTACCTACTAATTTTTTTTATCGAAGATGGATTGAATCACAAAAATCATGTGAATTTGGTTCGCTTATTATATTTGCCATTGATTTAAAGAAGGAAATGCAGTTTCTTAACTATCACCTTTCAAATTTCCTAACTATGCAATTCGCTATACAATGGGGATATTGAACTATTAATATTTTTATATTGCAGGTTCCCAAAAGTCTCCCAGAGCACGACGTCAACGAACAACATCAATTAACCAATCTTCAAAGAAAACAGCAACAGAATCTGTACTTCGTACTCAACATCGTACCATATATACTGCTGGTAGACCGCCCTGGTACAATTCAGCTGGTCAACAAGTAGAACCGTTTGTAATAGGTTAGTTATATTTTATATAGTTGTATATCCAATAATTAATCTAATTTATTGGGGATTCAAATTAAATATTTTGTGAGTGTTTTTGTGTATTTACAGCATGAAAGTAATTCTCAGGAAGCCACGCGCTTTTTTATTTTTTAAAATCAAGAAGTGACCACTAAAATATGTCACAGTAGTCTTATAGCATTTTTACTCTTTCAGTAAATAGTTAAAAGTTAAAACAAATGTATTTACAATCACTAGAAAAGAAAGTCGCTCAGTAGCTAGAATTAGAGTGGGTATATACTCAAGCTAGAATAGAGTTTGATAATTCATAAACAATTTTAGGAAATTTGAAATGCATGTATGTTATGTGGTGTATAGTCTACAATAATTTAATAAATGATCTATGAGGTGAGCCGTAAATAAGAAAAATTATTAAACTATCAATTTAATGTAAACGATTAAAAATTAATTTCAATTAAATGTTTTACAGGTATTTGCGGTGGCAGTGCTTCCGGAAAAACAACAGTAGCTGCTAAAATTATTGCAGCTTTAGATATGCCATGGGTTACTCTTCTAAGTATGGATTCATTTTATAAAGTTTTAAATGAAAAACAACATGAACTGGCAGATATTAATGAATATAATTTTGATCGTCCTGATGCATTTGATTTTGATATATTACTGACAACATTGCAGCGACTAAAAGAGGGACGTAAAGTTGAAGTTCCCATATATAATTTTGTTACCCATTCTAGGGAAGCAAGAACGGTTAGTATTTCGCTGTAAAGGTTAAATATTTCAAAAACAAATAACACTAAAATGATACTATTAGTTTTCTACATGTACTGGGGTCTCATAAAATCTATTTGATTTTGAATTTATGATTTCATCAGGATGATTCAATGTGAGCTCTTTTACATAAAATAAATCAAATAATTGCATTGTATGGAAAATTACTAAGGGATCCTAAGAAAAATTATGTTTAAATTGGTATTGTGTTGATATGAATCTTAGGAATTGAGAAATATAATCTCAACTTAAATCAAAACCCCAGTATAGTGTAGGTTATTTTACAATAAGAATATCAGGAATAATATAATTTAACTCCACTTACAAGGAGAAGCCAACAAGTTTGTGTCACCAATTTGATTTATTTTTTGAGAAAACGCATGTTAAAATTTTCATAAATCTTTGTTCTGATTGGCTTTGATTCGAATTATCTATTTTCACTTAATACGTTTTGTATTACATTGGTAATTTACAATGTAATACGAGCTATGACGTCCTAACCATGCCCATACTTACAGTGAAAAGAAATCAAATCGGTGACACAGACTTATTGAAAATCAGAAGCTGTTAGTTTTTGTTTACTCCTAAGTTTGCTAAATGTGTTTACTCATAAAGACTTTTGATTAAGAAATAATTAAAAAATAATTGTTTTTGGTTTTACAACAATTTTATGTAGGTATATGAAACCCAGGTACATCGATCTCAAAATCGGAGGGAATTTGGGGGAACAGTTCATTAACCAAGACTTTGATTTTAAAAATATCTGAAACAAATAATGATAGAAAATGGACCAAAGAGCAATAATGAAACAAAAAATTTTCTCGCGGTTTGTAGCATACATGAGTCTTTTATTGGGCCCTGCTAGTAAGTAAGTCCTTCTCATCTCGAAGTAGGACTCGAACGAGTAGCACTATGAAGCACCACTGCAGGAGCTTTGCATGGTGCCACTAGCCCCTACTCGGGCAAACATGTGAATTTAAATTGATTTATTGATGATGGATCCTAATCGCACTCAGTTGCGTTGTAAAAATCGACTCTGTGCCTCCTTTGTGATCATTGTCGGATACAGTTGTGTTGTCAAAATTGACTAACGCTGTATTAGCTAATAATAACCTTTAGGGCCTTTCAACTCGGTAAAGGTGCTCCTAAGAAGGGGGTGTTTAACAAATTTAAGTAAAAAATACCCTTAAAAGGTGAAATTTTCTCGATGTTAACTGTACGATGGTGTAGGTATAACTGAAGCTGCTTTGACGTTACCCACTCTCCAAGCGTAAGACCATATTGGAGTGCACGGGCGGGTGATACAATAAGTCAATAGAGGTCGATATTCAACGAAAATTCCAAACTTAAAAATTAATTATTAGCTAAATACAACATTCCTCCAGCTGCTTTGACGTTACCCACTCTCCAAGCGTAAGACCATATCGGAGTGCACGGGCGGGTGATACAATAAGTCAATAGAGGTCGATATTCAACGAAAATTCCAAACTTAAAAATTAATTATTAGCTATATACAACATTCCTCCAGATTTAAAACGCTTTATTTTAATGTTTTCTATCAAATTCCATCGAGTTTTCTTTGATAATATTATATCTTCGAGTCCTGGTTATAGAACTTGACCCATTATCTGTAGAAGTAGTAGTATACTAGAAAATGTTTAGTTATAAAAATAAATAACTTCTAGTTATTAATTATTATTTATTTAATTTCAGAAAACTATGTATGGTGCTAATGTTATTATTTTTGAAGGTATACTTACCTTTTATAATCCTAAACTTTTGAGTATGTTGGATATGAAGATTTTTGTTGACACTGATGCTGATATTCGTTTAGCACGACGTCTTAATCGAGATATAACACAAAGAGGTCGTGATTTAGAAGGAGTCATTAAACAATACACAAATATGGTGCAACCTTCTTTTAATCACTATATAGCACCACTAATGCAACATGCCGATATCATTGTTCCGAGAGGAGGAGAAAATGAAGTTGCTATTCAGCTTATTGTTCAACACGTCCATGCACAATTACAATTAGTAAGTTAACAAAAATTTTGCTTTTAAATTTATTTTAATATTATACTCTGACAAAGGTTGAGTTTTAGAATTTTATTGTTACAAATAGTTTACAAAGGTTTAGTACTGAATAATTCATAAAGGGCGGAATTTAATTTAGAAGGGTTGATTAATATGGGATTATATAAATTAAAGTCAAACTTGGATAACTCAAAGTCTTTAATTATTTATTTTCTACAAATTTTTAATTCTATAACATGAAGTCTCGATAACTTGAGCTTTTTTCACAACAGCAAAGCTCTTTAAATTATTATTGAAGTTCTTGTACATATCGTCGCCCTAATAAATCGCAAACCTTATAACATGAAAATGAACAATTTTACAAGAGACCTAAAAAACTTTGTAGAAAATCAGAACCAGTAGCGATTTCTGCAATTTTTCCAGGTTAATTTAAGATGAATTTCAGATTATGATAACCTGCTTTATGCATAACATAACATGATGATTTTTGAAAAAATGTAAAATATCAATGTTGAATCTGCAAGATCTCTTATTTTTATAGTTCTTTTTTAAGAGGGGCACTTTTTTCAGGACCCTTTTAATTTAATCAACAGATGGCGCCTACTTAAATATGTTTATAAAATAAGAGGAATTTGCTATATTTAAAATATAGCAAATTCGTTGAGATAATACTATTCTATAAACAATATTCTTGATCTTAAGCTATTTTGAGTTCGTATTGAGTATGTCAAAACACACTCACTTACAAAAAAAGATAATTAAACCTTAATTATGAATTGTGTTTTTATAAATAAATATTACGAACTCAAAATAGCTTAAGATCAAGAATATTGTTTATAGAATAGTATTATCTCAACGAATTTGCTATATTTTAAATATAGCAAATTCCTCTTATTTTATAAAAATATTTAAGTAGGCGCCACCTGTTGATTAAATTAAAAGGGCCCTGAAAAAGATGCCCCTCTTAAGTTGAGATATTGTTGCTAGCGACAATATACATAGTAGGATTACAATCTTTACAATATCAGTTCTGAAGGCTTTTTTTTAGCATGTGTGAGCTTTTAGCAGTTGATAAATCCTCTATACATGTATCATTTTTATTTCAAATTTTTGTAAATATAGTATATAAATAATTCCTAAAGTACAGATAACTTTGAATATCATTAAAATGAACCATTAAATATTTTAATAATTTTAAAATGTTTCTTTGAGATGAAAATAAATGTATGTTTTATTTACAGAGAGGCTTTAAATTGCGAGAAGAATTGGCCCATTCTTATGTTGGTCAACCTCTACCACGAACTGTTCATTTATTGCCAACAACGCCACAGATTAGAGGATTGCATACATTTATACGAAATAAGGATACACCTCGAGATGAATTTATATTTTATAGTAAAAGACTTATAAGATTGGTAATTGAATACACCCTTTCTTTAATGGCATTTGTTGAAAAAACTGTAGAAACTCCTCAAGGCGTATTATATGGAGGTAAGTTTTAACTTTAGAATATTAATGTTTTCTTTGACTAAAGATTTAATAAATTTTTAAAGGCCGTTTGACACATAATTAAATTCAAGAAATTTCTAAAGCGATTGTACTTGATTACAAACAAATTTTACGGTTATTTTTGACTGACTTGACTAAATATAGTCAAGTAAAGTGTACATGGCCTTAATGTACTAACTGCATAAATGACTACAGTCAAACTTCGATATTAGCAATAGCATACTATTGTATTGTATTACACATTAATTTAAGATTAATCAAGATTAATTCAGTAACTAAAAGTCTTGATAACTCAAACTTTTTTGAAAATGGACATACATTTATTTTCTGCATTGATCTATTCAATTATGGATAGAATTTAAAATATTTATTTACAGGTTTGTGTAATTTATCTTCATAATTTAAATTTTTAGGCAAACGCATGGCTACAAATAAAATATGTGGGGTGTCAATTTTGAGAGCAGGCGAAACGATGGAACAAGCAGTGTGTGATGTATATAAGGATATCAGAATTGGCAAGATTTTAATTCAAACTAATTTTCACACAGGTGAACCTGAGGTAATGAAATTTTACAGCTGCTGCTAGCAGAATAACATAACAATAGGTTCAAAAAAATATTATATTTAAAATTTAATGAATCGCTTATTTAGATGCCAGAGATTTATCACAATCTTAATACAGTAGAGTCCCTTTATAACGTAATATAAGTAATAAAAAATTAATCAAAATAAAGCTTTTATTCTTAACGGTAATGTTATAAATGCAATTAACTTATAACAAAAATAATTTATATAACGTTTTTACATTTTCTTGAAAGGTCCATAATGTACAATGTACGAACAATAAACTGGAGTAGTGGTATGTTTGCTTATGCAACTTTCTGTGCATTCACTTTCTGAGACTCCTTCAAGTTTCATTAACTATATAACCAAATAGTCATTTATAAAATAATGAACTTTATAATCGAATATTTTATAAACATATTTATTTGTACTTGTTTATCTACGTTTCTAAACGGAACCAAAAATTTAGTAATAATATACTTGACAATACGTTACAAAGGGGTACTTTATAATGGGGTTCTACTGCATAACTAATCTAACAATTAACTTTGTTCTTATAAACTGAACATTTTTACTAACTATAGATTTTATTAATAGATTTCTACTTCCTTTTTTTCTATAAGTTTATAAGTTTCCCTTTCGTTTTTTTTTTGTTTAAAAGAGGATAATCAAACATTGCTGAACAAACAATTTTTCAGTTTTTTTTTATAACTTCTGCTATAATATGACTGTTTTTGTTAAGATTTTCAGTATGTCTAGAAACGGTCATAAATAAAGGGACAAGTGGATGAAGAAGTTAAGTTACAAAAAAAAATGAATAAATGAGGTTTTAATACAATGGATTGGCATTTATTAACATTTGCAAATTTTGGTTTCTTGAATTAGTAGGAACAGTTTGTATAATTTTAAGCAAGTTTGCTTAAAACTTTTGCACCTAACTCATCCATAACAAGATCAAACTTTTTCAGAAAACGCTACATACTGATACTAACTCTTTCATCCACTTACCCTTTTAAATATAATATTTTCTAAGTTACATTATCTTAACCGAGTATTTTCTAATTTGAGTAACTTTTTAATAAGATTATATTTTTTAGTTATTCTATTTACGTCTACCAAAAGATATAAAAGACTATAAAGTAATACTTATGGATGCCACGGTAGCAACTGGAGCTGCTGCAATGATGGCTATTCGTGTTCTCTTAGATCATGATGTACCAGAAAGAAATATATTAATAGTTTCATTATTAATGGCTGAATCGGGCGTACATTCTATAGCATATGCATTTCCCAAGGTTCAGATTGTCACATCTGCTATAGATCCGGAAATTAATGATAAATTTTATGTTTTGCCTGGAATTGGTAATTTTGGAGATCGTTATTTTGGAACGGAACCTACAGATGAATGTTAATAAAATTATTAGATCACAGTGCATTTTGATAACGCTCGTGACATATTAATCGTGAAACAGTGGGTCTGGTCGATAACACAGCTCGATATTTGGTCTTGATACGTTTGTAAACGTCACGTCTTGTGTACATGACGTCATACCTGGATCAGCTCTGAGCTTGTGGGTAAAACATGGTAGAAAATGCACAGGATTTTAGTAAATTATAGCGAATTTTAATGGTGCATGGTACTGTAGGACATATTTATTAAAACAACTTAATATTTAATATTTATAAATATTTTAACAATATTGTACTTGTTCTGCTTTATTTACAAGCTTATTTGACGGCTGATTTTAGTCACGTGATGCACGAGTAGTAAAGAAATGCTTTAAAAGTTTAGAGTTTTGATATTCTGTAAATTTGCTAAAAAAAAAAGTATAAATTGTCTTAATAAAATTTATTTTGACTTAATTTTTCTTGTAAGTATTGTTTTAACGGCATTTATCCAACATTTGGTTTTGTTTCCAAACTCGATTTGATGTTTAAAGGTTAAAATTTTAAAAATAGAGCTACGAAAATTAATAAGAAAAGGAAAAACTAATTATTAAAATTTCACCGATACAAAACTTGCTATACTATGGCATTACATTCAAGATAAATAATATGTAAAACTTTAAGTAATACTAGTTATACTACAAAATTTGATTAAAAATTAAATAATTTATAATATTTATTGAGCTTCCAGAACTAATACGTTTTTTTGTCAGGAATATTATTATTTTGATGGAGGAACGTATTAGTTTAGGAAGCTCAATAAATTTTATAAATTATTTGATTTTTAACCAAATTTTGTAGTAACTTATATTACTTAAAGTTTTATATTATTCATTAAGCTTTTTACGTTCTAAGTAGAACATTGCTTTTCCCTTTTTGGAAATAACAAATCCGATTAGCGGGGTGGATTAGTCCCCATGTTACCTATTTCCGATAAATCAATATCTATTTCACCACACCGTGTGGATGTCCACTGAAAGGCCGAGCTAAGAAATTCTGTATAGTCCACGATTTGAACCCAGAATTTCCGCTCTGTACTCAACCAGCGGTCACATCACTCCACGGCTGTGGCTTAAAGTTTTATATATTATTTAAATATCAACGAATTAATAATATAACATTTTAAACATTCAAAGAATTTGCCTTAGCTGGATGTATTTAATTGTTCAGTCTATGTTGTCACTGACAGAGGAAGGCGATTTATTGGGGAAACATATCTTTTTGCTATTAATAATACTTAAATATTAGTACCCCAACTTTACTTTGTGAAAGTGGTAAGTCATTCCAGTCATTCTCAAGAAAAGAGCGTGTCGAGTTCTCCATGTGCTTTATATCTTGTAGAAAATGACGCACCACACGATAATTGTGAAAGTAATCTGCGAGGATTGTGGAATGTGGTTTGAAACCTCATGTGGTCCATTTCTTTAATTATTTTTTTGAATACCTGCGCACATTTATTTATACCTATACAGGGTGAATGAGACCACTCATATCAGTAATTTTTTTAAAAAACGGTTAGTCGTAGAGAATGGGTCAAAAAATTTTATTATAAAAGCCGTAATTAAGAATCAAATGGTGATATTATTTCCGGGAAAGGTCGGTATCCCGAGTAGTTTGCTAAAGAATTTTAAATAACACCATAGGTCAAAAATGTAATTTTTGAAAAGATCTCTAAAAGATAAGCAAGTTTTGTAGGAAAAATTATTTTATTACTGCCACCCTTTTTAAGTAATATCCGATTGAAGTTAATAAAGGGAAACACCATTACTGTAAACTTAAAAGAAATCAAATTTTTCTTTTTTTACATTGTGTCAAAGTAATAATATACAATATTATGTGAAACAAATTTCAACTTAAAATATTGAAAATTGACCAAGTTACAGCAAAAACAAAGTAGTTTTGAGAAAAATGGGATTAAAGTTTTAATATGCGCATATTCGCTTTCACTGAATGCGCTGTAACTTGGTCAATTTTCAATATTTTAACTTGAAATTTGTTTACTATTTGTATACTTTGACAAAATGCACAAAAAGAAAGAGTAAATTTATTTTAAGTTTACAGTAATGGTGTTCCCCTTTATTAACTTTAATCGGTTATTACTTTATCAGTAATAAAATAATTTTTCCTACAAAATTTGCTTATATTTTAAAGATCTTTTCAACAATATCATTTTCGACCTATGGTGCTATTTAAAATTCTGGAGTTCTGGATATTCTAGAGCAAACTACTCGGGATGCGGACCTTTCCCAAAAATAATAATATCACTATTTAATTCTTTATTATGGTTTTTATAATAAAATTTTTTCTCCCAACTTTCTACGATTAACCTTTTTTAAAAAAAATTACTGATACTGGTGGTCTCATTCACCCTGTATATTACGTATACACAATTCGATTGCTTGGTAGATGTTTGTTTAGATGTAGATGTTCAAAATTAAAATTTGTTGAGAGGTGAGCTAAGTGAACGGGCTAAGAACCGGACTCTAGGCTAACCGATAGCATTCCGAGCTAAAGCGTTACAAAAGCATTTCCTCCATACATTATTATGGTTGTTTCTTTTTTTTTGTTTTTGTTATTTATTTGTTGTTATTTAGTGTTTAATTGTTATTTAGTCTTTTAATTGTTATTTTATTCTGTTTTGTCTCCTAATTGTTGTAAGTTGGTTTATTGTTCTTAATTTTCCACCATTTAACACGAAACGACGCCACAAGACAAACGAAAATCGGAGTCCTTACATAAGGGGCTGTCCATTAATCACGTGAGGCTCGAAAGGGGGGGGGAGGGGTCAAAAAAAAATCACGAAATATCACAAGGGGGGAGGGGGGTCTAGTAATATATCACGTGTATTTATTTTTCGCATTTCTTTCATTATTTTTATGTCAGTCAAAAACAACCTGCAACCTTTCTGTCTACCTCTAAACGTTATTTTTGTAGTCTTTAATTTTCTATAATAAAATTAGATGATACTTATACCTGGATTTTATAAATATTTAAAAAAAATGAAGATTCTTTGTAGGTACTAAAAAATACACGTGATATGAGGAGGGGGAGGGGGGGTTAGTCCTAAACCTCACCAGGTATCACCAAGGGGGAGGGGGGGTTAAAAAATGCCAAAAAAAAACATCACGTGATTAATGGACGGCCCCTAACCGACGAAACAAGAATTTCCAAAAAACCTCTGCGTAGGTTCAACATTTAGTAATTGGGGGATACGTGCCAACAGGAGCCCCTTATTGTAAATATACTTGTAATATTGGTCCAAACGGCGCTATGCGTCGAATGGACCAATAATAATCTGTTTTATTTAAAATCAATAAAGAATCTTTAAATCATAAAAAAAATCGGACTCTAGGCTAGAAGCCCTAGGTTCGATTCCTAACCCGGCTACAAAAATTTATCCAACTTTATTATGACCCTCTTCTCTCGGAAGGCAATGGGAAACCACCGAGAGTAATCTACCATGAAAAGCCTTAGTTAAAGGCTCACCACACCCTATCTGTAGGGTAAAAGGACTGAAAAGAGAATATGTTTTTACCATGAGTACAAATTGTACCACATTGTACAACAGCAAAAGAGAAACGACAGAAAGATCTAGAAATTGAAAACTGCAAGTTTGAAGAAGTAGACAAGTTCAGGTATTTGGGAGTGCAACCAAACAAGAACAATGATAAATCACCACAGATAAATGAGAAGATACAAGCTGGATGGAGGGCATTCTATACAAATAAGAAAATGTTGAAAACCAAGAATATATCTATGAGAACGAAGTTAAGAATTTATAGGACATTCATAAGAACAGTAGTCACTTATGCTGGGGAAACACTGAACTTGACCCAGAAGGAAGAGGAGAAATTGAGAGTTTTCTAGAGGAAAATATGAAGAACTATTACCCTATTATCTATCATTCAAACGAAGATTGTAGAAAGCGAATACAGAGTAAGAACAAATGCAGAATTCACCGAGATATTGAGAAATGAAGACATTGTTAAACACATAAAACCGCAAAGAATTAGATGGCTGAATCATGGAACAAGAAAAATGGCAGACAATATCTTAAGAAAAATCATGGACTGGAGACCGGGGGAAACGAGGAATAGAGAGAGGAAAATGAAAAAAATGAACTTGGGAAAATGAATTGTAAAGACTTCCAAGGAAGTAGGCATATTCCAAAAGTAATGGATACCTGATTTATTATTATTATAATAGTGAGAAAAACAACCCAAAACAGCCAACCCAACAGTAAGAGAAGAAAGGCGGCTTACTTCGGACATATCTTTCGAAATGCCAGATATAGTCTTCTCCAACTGATCATGCAGGGAAAGATAGAGGGGAAACGGGGTCTCGCAAGGAAGAGACAGTCCTGGTTGAAGAATCGAGGCAATGGTTCAGTATTCCGGATGCCGCAACACTAATACGACTCGCAAAAGATAGAGAAGAGTACAACAACATGGTAGCCAACCTCCTATGAGGAGACGGCACTCTAAGAAGAAGTGAGAAAAAAAGGCAATTGTCAGACACAGAACCTATCGCTATGCCAAGCTCTTCGACCGTACCGGATAGTTTGGTAGAATAGGACCTGTGCAAGAAAATGCAGAAAATTCTTATAAAGGATGCACTGAAATATTTGGAATATCTTCTCAAAAAAGAGGATCTCGTCTGTTACAAATCTTCAACAATTATTGGAGTCGAGGCTATATTGATTTGTATGATCATGTTGAGGAGAGTCTGTCAGATAAGGTATTTATAACATTTTAAATTTATTTCAAGTTATTGGATAAGGAAAGAATCGATGCTTGTATATTCAATAACTTGCACCTAGCCATTTTAAAATATTATTTTCACAAGTTAATATTTCATTATATATTTTTATAGAATTTTTAACAGGTATTTATAACAGATGAAGAACTCATTATGGTTGATGAATTCAACTACAATGATGCTTTCGAAGAAGCTGGAGGACCTATCAACTCGAAAATGATCACGAGTCAGCTATGAAGGTAGCCAAATTTTACGAATTTTATATCGCTGACCTATCAAATAAAGGTTGTAAATATGGCCAAAAGTAATCTTCATTTGAATTTGAAAACGTTGCAAAGAAAAGGCTGTTTTCATCTCAAAGGAATAGACTATTTGCTAAGATGGGTGGAAAATATAAAATCGGGTAGAACCGCAATCTATAAATACGGAGCCATGGATTCTTGGAGACATGATCGATTCGTAGATTTTATTTCGCAAATTTACCAACAAGTGAAAACACGAAATTTTCACTGATAGGCTGTGGCTGCTGCAAGTCAATTTACTGACTTTGAGTTCAAGGCTTCGGATTTATGGGTTTAGAGTAGTGATGGGCACTATCGAAATTTTTTGACTATCGATAGTTAGTTACTAATTTTGTTTTACTATCGATAGTTAGTAACTAAAAATTTAGTTACTAAATACCAAACCGAATAAAAACTATCGAATAAAACTATCGAATAAAAACTACCGAATAAAAACTATCGAATAAATTTTTAGTTACTAATAAACTATTCGAATAACTTATTAGTTACTAAAACTATTCGAATAACTTTTTAGTTACTAAAACTATTCGAATAACTTTTTAGTTACTAAAATTATTCGAATAACTATTTAGTTACTAAAATTATTCAAATAATCTTTTAGTTACTAAAACTATTGTATGAATTTACTACCAATTACAATTAATGGCTTTAGATTAGAGGTTCCCTCAGTTTATTAATCTCTTAAGCCCCGGTATGACATGATGCATAATTTTGCATAAAATTTACATGTAAATGGTAACTAACCAATGAAAAACGTCCGATGGCTACTAATACACTCTTTCTATTGGTTAGTTCCCATTTACATGTAAATTTTATGTAAAATTTAACATCGTGTCATACAGGCTTTAAGGGGGATAGATTATAGATCTCAGTTAGACTTTAGTCGTTTTTTGACCCCCCCTCTGTTTTTGCATTTTTTTTTATATTTTTCAAATATTTCTGGTTCTACTTTCTTATTGGTTCTTCTTCGCTTACAATTAAAATTCTAATATTTTTATATTGGTATATGGATTATCTTTTACAATTCTCTATTAAGCCCCGGTATGACCGATGCATAATTTTACATAAAATTTACATGTAAATTTTTATGTAAAGCTCAATTTTTTTCATATTTTCATGCAGCTAAAAATAATTTTTTGTATGCAACGAGTGCAATTTTTTATGACAAACTTAGCACGCGCGCTTGCGTATTAAAGTTCAAACCAGTGTTGCCAACTCTTAAATTTACGAAGTCCTTTAGTAACAATCAGTGCCGGACTTTTGGCAATTTTTACAAATTGTCACATTTTCTGTCAGATAACCTTTAGTGAAGCTAGAATTTCAGTTATTCGCTAAATGATAGCTTTTCACCGCTAAAGCAACTTTCAATAAGTCATTTCTAGCCGGAAAACCGCTCAATTGGCAGCACTGATTCAAACTGGGCGGACTTTAGGCGGAAAAATGTCTACTGCGCACATTTACCTCCAAATTTAAAACATGTTCTAAATATTATGATTTATATTATATTAAGATTTATTTTCTGTACTAGGGCAATCGCAAGGTTGTTATGTGTAAAGGGCGGATTTATATGCAATAACAGACCGGTCTTAAGATATAGAGTTATAGACTAATATAAATCACCAATAGAAAACGATTATTAGCGCTAATAAGAATTTTATGTTGATAATACACTTTGCTTCACCAATTACTTGAGAGGTTTTACCATTAGACGGGGTATTATTATTCATAATATTGTACCATTTTGTTTATTTGGGATCGATGGGTAATATAGTAATACTAATCTAAAAGTTACTAATTGTCATTGCTAATTGATAATAAATTCATTCGATAACTAAATATTTATTCGGTAGTTTTAGTAACTAAATAGTTATTTGCATAGTTGTAGTTTTATATAAATAAAATATAAAAATTTATAAATATAACTTTAGTTACTAAAACTATTCAAATAATCTTTTAGTTACAAAAATTATTTAATTAACCTCAAAAGTCACTAAAAGCTATTCAAATAACTTATTTGAATAATTTTAGTAACTAAAAAATCATTCGAATAGTTTTAGTAACTAAAAAGTTATTCGAATAGTTTTAGTAACTAATAAAAAGTTATTCGAATAATTTTAGTAACTAAAAGTTATTCGAATAGCTTTAGTAACTAAAAAGTTATTCGAATGGTTTTAGTAACTAAAAAGTTATTCGAATAGTTTATTAGTAACTATCGATAGTTTCAATGAAGACTAACTATCGAATAATTCGATAGTTTTTATTCGATAGTCCCATCACTAGTTTAGAGACTTCAAACTTGAAATCTTGGCTACTGCTGCAGATTTCTGCATTAAGATAGATTTTTAACATCAATCCGGATTTTGCCCAGTCCACTAGTTATTCCACAATTCCAGGATTAGTCTACTATCGATAGGACATTGACTTACCAAGGAACGAAGGCGGTACTCGTACAAAAGAAGAGTATGAACAAAGTGACCCATTCTTATATGGCCCAGTATTGCATTACCATGTCAATGAAATTGATACCGCAAGTATGTGTGTTTACAATAGGTACCTATTGGTATTGGTGTGGTATTGGTACATCAGCACGGCCGGCGATTTTGGATCAAAAGTGCAGAAGTTAGTGAACGAATATTCTGCAAAATATTCAAATGTCGTTACTACTTCGTTCAAATTGGGAAAGTTTACAACACAATTGTACGGAGATTTCTTGAGCAAGCTCTTGAAAAAGTACGTGAAGCGGGAGAAATTTTTATTATTAATTTATTCTTGGGGCGGTCAGACAAATCTTGATTATGTACAATGAGGTGTTCCAGAAAGAGGACAATATGCCAACATGCACAATTAAAATTACTCCTCCAAAGTGCATTCCGTTAGTGAAACTACTATTTTTATAGGTAAATTAAGAGCTTTATTAAATGGGTACAAAATTGTGCATATTTTTGAAAATAATCGGGAGATTAACTCCAGGGATGATTGTATAAAGATAAACTCAATTGTGCATCAACAACTTTCGTCCCCAATATGATACAATACATGTGGTTTACTGCGCAGTTATAAAGATAATTTTTATGAATGTGAACAAAGTATGTTTCTCAATTGACATATTAAAAAAATCATGTGCATGTAAAACGGCTTCGTTATCCAATGTGCAACTTACTGTTTTCGCTGCTTTTATGATGAATACCATTCTAGTATAATATAATAAATCTAAAATTAATGTATTTTATTTTTGTATGTAATATAGTGTCTTCAAAAGGAAAAAAAAATTATAATTGTATTTGTTTTAATTTTTATATTTATTTTAATTACGCGAGCAATATCTAGTGCTACTTAGAATAATTAACATAGAATGTCATTTATTTCCAACACTTCCAACGATCTATTATTACAATGAAATATTTTGTTAATGTAATGTTACTACACTTTATTAATATGATAAATAAAATTCATTAGAAATTATTTTGTATTTATTTATTTTTTTTATGTATTTTTCATTAATACTACTTTAATTTTTTAATTTAATACAGCTGTAAATGCACAAATAAAGCCACTTCTCTAAAATTTTATAAGGTGATGTCCATGCCCACAGTTACTTATGGCAGCGAGATATGGTTGATGATAATTGATAAAGAAACTGGAAAGTAGATTACCACTAAAGACTGTTACTTTTTTGATCTACCTGAAATAAAAAGGTTCCAAAAAAGATTGGAGGGAATTTACGTTTAGATTATCGAGTTTTTCATCTTAACTGTGCTGAAAAACTTATATAAAATTTAAATTTCAATAGCTTATGGATGGCACACAGCTGCACACATTGAGTACAAACCAACACAATTTAATTTTTTTAAATAATCGAAAATGGTGGGGTTAACTTACATCCATAAAATATTTTTTGGCCCAAAAAAATTTTATTTCTCAAAATAAAATTTTAAAATTTACGATACACGATAGCACACATCGAGCAAAATTAATAAGTTTTTGGGATTATTGAAAATGGCGGTGCTAACTTCATTTGATATAAATTAAAAATTTAAAAAAACCCCGACAAAGAAAATCTTTAAAAAGTAAAAACCCCTTTTTTTGGGTCGGGGTTAAAAATAAGTTTTAACTCCAAAAAAATTTATTTATCAAAATAAAATTTTATGATTTACGGCACACAACGGGCACAATCCAGCATAATTAAAACTTTTAAGATTATTGAAAATGGCGGTGCTAACTTCTACCTATACCTTCAAAATAAACTACCTCTATAAAATCCGAAAAAAAACTTTAACAAGATGGTAGTTTATATCATAAGGACGTAAAGGGTATTTTTTCATCGCGAGGCGTGGTTTATGACCCGAGCCGAACGGGGAGGGGAATAACAATAGTCGAGTGCTGAAAAGACCCTAACGTCCGTGTGATATGAAATGCTTTTCGTTTTTCCGGAAATATATCCGACAAAATTTACAATTTTTGTGCAATAATTGCATAAATTTCATAAGTAATAACACGCTTTAATTGACATCTTGGTAGTGTAAAACCAACTTCTAGTTGTAACCATAGTGATTTTGTTGGTACCAGTTGGCGCTCTGGTTATTTCGATTTGGGCTGCCGTACAGTGCGGACGTGTGTGTATCGTGTAGGTGTTTTGAATTAAAAATGACGAGGAAAAGCAAGTTTTGCTATTCAGCAAATGTGTTGAATTTAAAAATTTCAACGACAGGCAAGTTTTTCTACTCTGCACATTGCCAATTTTTAATCGAATCCAAAAATAAAGTTAAGTATTTTTATAATTTGTGTTGTACCATTTCTTATTTTGTATGCCTCTCCTCTCGTGCTGAAAAAAGTACTCCCCCCAAACGAAAAAAAGTTGTTCGGCTACGCCCCATGACATGAAAAAACTTTTTGGCTACGTCCCATGATGCAAAAAAATTTCAAAACGTTCATGGGACGTGGCCAAAAAAAAGAGTGACGAAAAGAGCCTCTTTACGTCCTTAAGAACAGGTATGAAAAGTACCCCAAATACGACTGGAATAACGAAAAAAAAAAAAATACGTCGCACACCGGGCACAATCCAGCACAATTAAAATTTTTGAGATTATCAAAAATGACGGTCCTAAGTTCACGCACATGTAACACTGCTGGTGGCAGCTCAAAAGATCTGATTACTGATTTAAGAACAATTTACTGTAAGTGTAAATTTATCAAGCAAAATCAAACCATAGTTCGTTAAAGCTCAGGTTTGTTAGAATGCTGATAGCGGTGTGATAAAAGATATTAAAAATCCCTTTCAATTTCGGACAATGTTAAAACACAATTGCCAGTGATTTTTCCTTAAAGTTTATTGTTTATTTTTCTGGTAACAAATTTTGATTTCAAGTGTACCCCAGTGGTTCTAAAAATCTGATATGAATACTTGCATCTTTCTTAACATTTTGAAAATTGCTGGAACTTGCATTACGCGCTTTTTGAATTGTTTATATATGTTACGAACAAAGTCCGAAATTGTACAAACTCGGCATTGCACAGATATTCTTGTACAAAGCTAGAATTGTACAGTCGATATGTTCAAAGTTCGATATTGGGTGCTTTAACTGACTTTGTACAGCGTATAACTAATTAATTTAATTTCGTTATATATACTCCTTCCTTCTTCCCAGGATGCAGCGCGCTCTTAACCACGATGTTTTAAAATACACCTGGTCGACTATTTCATGCGCAACGCTATGCTGGAGCGAAAAATTCCAATTTTTTAAATTTCCAGTATATTAAAAATTCTTCCCACACTTGGAAAACACTCGGGAAAATAACTCAATCCAAAAACGTAAAATTAGTCCAAACTTGGACACTTGGAAAATAAAAGAGACCAATGGCGTCGTGGCAATGGCACCTCTCACAATGGCGTCCTAGGCGCCAATCTTTTTTTTTTCGGATGTCCAATCATCGAAAAAAATCAAAAATTTTTTTTCCCCATTTTTGGATAGATTTGCGCAGTATAACTCTTATTTAAAAGAGGTGCCAACACAAACTTTTCAAACTTCCTACCACTTACACAATTAATAAAAATGGAAATTTCCGTAATATATTCGGGGTTTTTGGTTGTTCAAATTTTAATTGACGTCACATTTGCCTTGTTGTACAACCGGGATGCTGAAGCAGTTCTTTCACATGTGAGAACCAAAATTGTGATAAGCAATAATATACAGGATTTTGTAAAAATTTATCATTTTTCAAACAAAATTGAAAATTATTAAATTTAAAATTTCACAAGAACAATATCACTCATAGTGCTTTTTTTTTATTATTATTTAGGGTATTATATGATTGTCATTTATATGTTATGTATTTTATGACAATATAATATATTTATTATAAATAGTTAAGACGTTTAGTATGACTTATAAATTAATAAACGTATATTGAGAGTTGTGGGGTCAACTAACTTGTAATTGTAGAGATATCGCTACATCTCCGATATGCATATTCAAATACCTACTGTTTCCATCCCTCAATTTATTATAAACCCAAACCCTTATTATAAATAATAATTATTGAAAATTTTAAGTTTTTACATTATTTCTATAGATGTAGACACCTAACACGTAAAATTTTGTAACTGTCAGTATTGAACGACGTCGACGTCGTCGCAAGACGCCATTACATGTTATTTATTTGAAAGCTTGGCTGCTTTTGTGTGACATGATTGTTGTGAATATAATTTAATTGAGAAAATGTATTATGACGACGACTATTTTTTAGAAGAGGACAAATTGTACGTTTTACTTTAGCTTTGTATTTACTACTTGTATAATTTAATTTAAACTTATTTTTTAACATTAAATTGAGCAGTGTTATCTTACTTAGGTACTTTAATTTGCATTGGTAACGTTGTGTTGTACAATGTTTTAACGGAAAAGAATAATTATTAATTATTACAAATAATATAAGTACAAGAAAGTTTTATACGTTAACTCAGAGTTATACCTAAGTAAAATTATAATAATATAATATTATTATAGTATAATAAACGCATTTTACATAATATAATACAGTTCAAAATTTAATCTTTAGCATCATAATTGAGGTTCTTATTCACTCGTTAAATGTTCTTTTAGAAAAGATTCAATTTACTTTTTCAAAATATTTTATTAATTTTTATTGATGGTTTTTCCATACTTCTATCGAAGTCTATTAATTCAGTATAGGTACTGTATAAATTTAACGTAACGAATTGTAATTCATATAGATAATAATTATTTAACTACTTAACATAAAATGGTTCTCCAAATATTTGATAGTTATATTGGACCCCTATATTGAATGCATAAAAGAAATCATTAAAACTTAACAACCGCTACCTCAATATGAAGCTGATTGTAGTTATTATCATATCAGTATTGACACAATCAAATGGAATACGGAAATATAAATACAATCTAAAAGGAGATATTACCTACTTAAACAATACAAACTTATTTTATATCTCTAAAGCAGGCACAATAATAATTATTTAATTTTAATGTTAAAATTTAATACTTATTAATCATACTAAATTATAGTAGGTACCTACACGTACAAAGAAAATATTATTATTTAATATCCGGTGGATATGGAAAACTGGGACGGATTGGTTATTAGAACATGTTTTTAGGAGTAGATACGCAATGTAGGTATAGCACAATTTTTTGTGGAAGGCAGTGCTGACTCGATGTTCACTTTTCACTTATGCACATAAATGGCCACAAAATGGCCTTCCACAAAAAATTACGCTCTACTCATGTACCTACATAGTAGGGTAAACGTGCTAGTTTGAAAAGTTAGGTGTTGAGTAGGAAAATGTACCGAAAAAGCAGATATTATAAAATAAGATTAATTTTATAGTAGGTACACTAGCTGATGTATCCCCGATAGTTCAGTTCCAGAAAAGAAAAACAGCTATTTTTAGGATTTTTTTATATATTTTTGTTTATTTATTGATTCATTTCTTTTTGTAGGTAATTTATGTAAAAATAAAATTTTAACATTTGTTTTTCGGCCCAACTTTTTAGGCACCAAATTTTCGAAAAAAAAATTCAGACCCTCTTGGAAAATTTCTTGGCGGAGTGTATGTGTGTAAATGTAGGCGAAGAATTCAACAAGTTCAATTATGAAATAAGATTAAAACACGGTCATACTAAAAAATTTGGAATTGTCAAAATTAATTAGGTTTTATTTAAGGTTTTTTATTTTTATCAAATTTTATTAGGTCTATTGTTACACCACTGATAACTATAACTTTTTTATAGTTATTTTATAACTATACGGATTTAGTTATTTTATAACTAATATAAAATAGAGTTTAAAAAAAAGTTACAAAATTAGGTTACACTGCCACTGTTCAAGTTACTCCATTACTACACATTAGTTTTACAGACTAACAAAATAAAACTTCAATAAGAATTTTTTATTAGTTGAAAAGCAAATTATACGAAAGAATATATCATCGTTGTCCTAGTTCTAAACTAAGACATCTTTAAAAACATCAAATTATTCAGATAATATCTAAATCAGATAATATCTGAATATATAGAATTGGTTAGATACACCAAATTTTCATTGCATTATGCAGATATCTTAAAATTGATGTTTTTAAAGATGTCTTAGTTTAGAACTAGGACAGCGATATTTTATTAAACTTAATGAAACACCATTAAATAACTCAAAAAAAACTTATTTTTTGCACTTATTACAGCCAGGAACTGTGTGTTCTCCACAAAATAGCCTTGACACAGTAAAGTGACATGAGAATTTCGTTATCTTATGCTTCTGATAGGGACAAAATGCGCAAATTTTGCATTTATTTGACTGCTCGAGACGTACTTAGTGTAACATCTTCAATTTTTAAAATTAAAAAAAAAACTTGCTTATACCATGATACACTTTTCCAACGTCTGAAAATTTGAACTGCTATTAACGCTTTCTGAATTAAATCTGAAAATAGTGTAGTGCAGTCCCAAGTATCATTTTTACTCTGCCAGGTCTCTGCCAGAGAAATCTTACAGAACTCTGTCCCTGTAATTGAATTGTAACAGGGCTCTGTCTCATAATATGAGACAGAGGATTTGGCTACTTTTTTTCTCTGTAGCAAATTTGTAGCAAATATTTTTTCGATAACTACCAGTGTATCCGTCAGGTACCTGCCAGGAAGTTGTTACACGTGTAAAAAAATATTAATAGTAAATTTTTGTCACATTTATTAAAAATAAATGTTTTACCGACTAATTTATCTACCTATCTGAAAATTAAGATTTTAAATTTTATAATTTTTTTTACCTTTTCCGGATTCGAACCTATACCGGTATTCAGTGATTGTTTCGGTACTCCTCGCTTTTACCATTGACCTACGGACCCTATACTTGAGGAGCAGACATTCTATATGCAGTTTGTCCAATGTAGAAAATACATAGTGCAGTTTGTTCAATACATTTTTTAGCTGTTTTGCAAAACCGCCAATCGAATATTAGCTTCATTTATGGATACTTCATAGTGTAATTTACACTGTGTTATTGCAAAAATTACTTTTTTAATAACTTATCATTTAAACTTGTGATAGTTTTACTGCTCTCGTAAAAATTTCAGAAAATGGACATACTGCATATAGAATGTCTGCTCCTCACTTATATAATGTAATTACTAGGTAATTATTCAGTTGTTCACACTTTCACACTTTTATCGTATACCGGGTGCTGAATGAGTTAGGCGAACATAGGATATTAACATGTAAAAACTTATTTTTGCAAATTCCTGCTTCCCTAATTATTTTAGAGAAAAATTGAAAGACACAAATATAATGTAGAAATATAAACTACGAATGATAATAGCATTTGATTTTACCTAGCTTTTACGTAAATGGTCAAAAACTTCTTTTGAAATTGTTAAAACTTTTATTTATCAGATTAGCCATGGAAGTTTCCGAGGTAATTATTTTTGATAAGTAATAAAAAACAATTGCACGTTGTTGACAGTTTTGCATTTTATTAAATTTCAATTTCATAAAATGGAATATTACCTTGGAAACCTATACATGGCCAGTTTGATAAATAAAAATTTTAACAATTTCAAAAGATTTTTTGATCATTTACGTAAAAGTTAGATAAAATCTAATGCTCTTATCATTCGTAGTTTATATTTCTACATCATATTTGTATCTTTCAATTTTTCTCTAAAATAATTAGGGAAGCAGGAATTTGCAAAAATAAGTTTTTACATGTTAATATCCTATGTTCGCCTAACTCATTCAGCACCCGGTATAAGTGAAACTGCTGTGAGAAAACATAATAGTGTAAAGATTTGATAGCAGTATATTAGTAAGAGGGAAAACTAGTAAATGAAATTAAAAACCATAATTTTAAAAAAAATATTTGTATTAAAAAATATAAGTGGTCAAATAATAATTTCATCGGTAGTATGCGTAAATTTAAAAAAAGAGGAACGTACAGGAGAAGTTTTAATAATATTTTGCTACAGAGAAAATTTTCAGGGCTTTGCAAATTACCTGCAACAGAATACCTAACAGGGCCCTGCCACAGATTTTTTGCAGGACCCTGCAAAAACCCTGCAAAAATTTTCTGACAGGGCTTTAACAGAGATTTTTTTTAAAAACTCTGCAAAAACCCTGCAAGAAAGTATCTGGCAGGGCTCTAACAAAAATTTTTTATAAAGGGTAGTTCACACTACATGATTTATCATATGACTTAGTCATAAGAAAAGTCATGGCTAAAATCATACCATCACAACAGCCAATCATAAAAGCCATAACTTCTATAATATCAAAAATCATATAGTGTGAACGTAAAAAAATCTCTCATATGAGAAGTCATGTGACAAGTCATATGATAAATCATGTAGTGTGAACTACCCTTAAGGCTCTGTAAATTCTCTGCAACAGAGTACCTAACAGAGCCCTGCCACAGATTTTTTTGCAGGGCCATGCAAAAACCCTGCAAAAATTTTCTGACAAGGCTCTAACAGAGATTTTTTTAAAAAACTCTGCAAAAACCCTGCAAGAAAGTATCTGACAGAGCTCTAACAAAGATTTTTTATAAGGCTCTGCAAATTCTATGCAACAGAGTACCTAACAGAGCCCTGCCACAGATTTTTTGCAGGGCCTTGCAAATAATCTCTTATAGAGACCTGCCAGGTATCTGTAAGAGATCTGTCAAAATAAATTCTGTTATAAAGCTCTGGCAGAAATTTGCCAGGACCCTGGCAGAGAAATTTTAATTTTACCAGGGAAAAATGTTACTTGGGATGTTATCAAGTTTAGGCGATCGTCAAAATAGTAGGAGGTTTAAACAAAATTGAATTAATTATGTGCAACTAAGTAAAATGGCCATGTAGGACTGGTGCAATTTTGAGCAAAAATTTTCAAAGTTGAAATTTGATTAATCGAGATTTTGATATGCGGTTTTATCTGTGTATTATTGTTGTTTATTTTGGCGTTGAGTGTCAGAAAACACATCTACTGTTTACTTATGTCACAAATAATTTACTACTGACGCGACGATGCGTCTCAAATATTTGCATATGAATATAACTATAGCACCGTTCAAGTTCCTGATGATCATAAGAGTATCAAAATACTAATTTGCATATCAAATATTATGCAAAACAAAAACCTATTAAGCGTTAATAAAATATATACTTAGCCTCTCAAAATTTTAAATCAGGAGATTAAGCATAATAATTGTTAAAAAAAATTATGGGTAATCAAATGTAATTTTGATAATTCACTCCACGATCCAGTCAACAAGTTGATAAATCGGGAGAATATAATTAAATTATTACCACATGATAATTTAAATAAATTGTGACTTACAAAAATGCTTTATAGTTACGGCATAGCCCCTCTACTTAAGTATTAAAGTTGTTTTTATAGGTGCACTCGGTATTTAGTATACTAATATCTTTTTAAAATGATTGGGAACCAGTTGGGATCAAGTTTAGTTAATAGAAAACAATTAGTGTCTAGTGTTGAACAATGCACTGCAACGGTGTTTAATGATAATGAAAACTACGATAATTGGTGTTCTGAAGAAGATTTATTAAAACAAAACACTTTGTAAGTTAAGCAGTATTATTCGTATTATTATTGTTAGATACATTTTGTGTAGCAATATTATAGTACCTACTCGGAATTCGGAAAATTACAAAAGCATGGCTGATTAAGTTTTCTTTACGGGAGCACAAAATATTTGCACGTTAGTTCAACCGATTGTTCCAATTAGTACATAGCTAGAGTAGCTTTTAGACACCCTCGATTAGTGAGTTGTAACACCAAATATATTGTAAACTGATATTTTTTGTATCTTCAAAAATTAAAAGCAATAGATTCTTTAAATAACTGTACATAGCTTTATTGCTAGCAGTATAAAATAATGGATACATTATTCGTAATCTGTAGGTACAAATACCTTAAGTTAATTTATTTTTTATATTATAGAGGAATGACAATCACATCGGGAAATGTAGTGATTAAAAAAGATGAAAATAATTTAATTGGAATCAGCATAGGCGGCGGGGCACCCCTATGCCCGTGTTTGTATATTGTGCAAATATTTGATAATACAGCGGCTGCTAGAGATGGAACACTTCAGTCTGGAGACGAATTAGTTGCTGTTAATAATCAGTCTGTTAAAGGAAAAACTAAGGTTGAAGTTGCAAAAATGATTCAAGCCACAAAAGTAAAATTGACTTAAACTTTATAATTAATATAAAAAACAAATGTTTTTTTAGGATGAAGTTATAATAAATTACAACAAACTTCATGCTGATCCAAAACAGGGAAAAAGTCTAGATATAGTATTAAAAAAAGTTAAGCATCGTTTAGTAGAAAATATGAGTTCGTCAACTGCCGATGCACTAGGTCTTTCTAGGGCCATTCTTTGTAACGATACATTGGTAAAGAAATTGCAAGAATTACAAGAAACAGAAGTCACATATAAAAATCTGGTAGAGCACTGTAAGAGGGTTTTACAGGTAATTAAAAAATAATTAAACAAAATAAAACATAAGAAGTTTATAATTCCAAAATTCAGGCACACTTAGAACTGTTACAAGTAGTAAAAGCAATGGGCGATATATTTTCAAATATAGCCGTGAGGGAACCTCAACCTCGTGCTAGTGAGGCTTTTCGATTATTTGGAGAGCAACATAGACATATGGATAAAATAGGCCATGAAATGGTGAAAAAAGTTAAACCGGTAAGTCGCCTTAAAGTAATACTTTGAAGAAGGACTAATTTTATTCAATTTATAGGTACTCTCGGATATGGGAACTTATCTTCACAAAGCAATTCCAGACACAAGATTAACGGTAAAGAAATATGCCGATGCTAAGTTTGAGTATTTAGCATACTGTTTAAAAGTAAAAGAAATGGATGACGAAGAATGCAGTTACGCCGCTTTACAAGAACCATTGTATAGGGTTGAAACTGGAAATTACGAATATAGGTTAAGTTAAAATCAAAAATATACTCATTTTTAAATAACTTTATTTCTATTTTATTGACACAGATTAATACTACGATGTCGACAAGTGGCAAGAGTTCGATTTGCAAAACTTAGAGCTGATGTTTTAGTTAAAATGGAACTTCTGGAGAATAAGCACGTACAAAGTCTTGGAGGCCAATTAGCTAAAATCATAAAAGAATTGTCAAATTTACATACAAATACAATAACTCTCTTATCGGGACCATCTTTGTTTCCAGTTGAAGTAGATCTTTCCAACAGTGCATTTCAATATAAATCAACAACTCCTGTAACTCAGGTAAATATTATGTTTTATTTATCATCTATGTTATATTATTGCACATGCTTTATTTTTATTGAAAAATGTTATTCAATCAATCAATAATAATTTATTGGTGCTTATTAATAGAAATGTATTTTACAAAAGTCAAAAAAGAAACCATAGATCAAATCAGGTATTACATCATCATAAATACAGCCAAAACAACACATTAACAAATACATTTAATAAAATCTGGGTCTTATTAGCGGAGGATAAAATATTTGATTCTCCACATGTCCACATAATGATTTCTATGACACGAAGTGGAGCGCCGGACCAGCAACAAGCACTGCAATACTATTAGAGTAAAGGGAGGTAAAAGTCCGCATGGGGCAAAAGTCCCAAATTCAAATATCTCACTATATTTCAAAATTTTTTATCATTGTGGGCAATGTGCAGTTAGTAGTCATCAATTACAGTGTCTATACCAAATTTTATCACGCAAAGTTGGATTACTGGAGAACCATGAGGTAATTACGATTTTGCGTATGCCTGATGTATCATTAGCTCTTGCAGAAATTGCGTTGAAATGTTGAAAATGAGTAGTAACCATAACTAGTATGTATTTTATTGAAAATACATGTTTCTTGCTATAAACTTATAGGATATAATCGATGTTAGGTTTGATGGTCTGGAAAGGTCATGACTCGGAAATGTTTTTGGCTACTTGGGGCAAGAGTCCTATGTTGCTGAACCCATGTCAAGCAAAAGTTTGAAGAATTAAAAAAGGCAAGAATTAACCGATGGCAAAGTGCTTTGTTTAGGCTGCAAAGAATAATATGAGAATTTATCAATGAGAGAGTGGATTCAATGCGATAGCTGCAAACAATGGTGTCATGAAGAGTGCACGAAATTGGCCAATTTATTTGTGACCATTGTTGAAATTTTTCCACATTTTATCTTTTTTATATCTTATACTTTTGTTGTTTTTGCTTATTACTTTTCATTTGGAAGAAATTGTTGATTTTAATTTGACTTAAAATAGCGCAGAGTCCAATGGCGGACTTTTGCCCCACCTATGGGGTAAAAGTCCCATTTTCCGCAACTTGTGTATTATGGTTTTTTTATACACACCGTTTTCAAATCATGGCATTAATGTTATTTATAACAAAGCCTAAGTACTGTACAAACTTCTCATCCAAATATTGAGCTGATTGAGTAAAACATATAAGCGTAAAAAAATACAACGTACTAAGTGCGGACTTTTACCTCCCTCTACTCTACTAACGTCGAAATATTGAGCCCGGGTAAAGTATTGACGGCAATCATGACAATGAACAAGCCCCGCAACAACGCGTAAAGCCCGTCTCTGAAGAGCAAAAGCCCTGAGCAAACCCAAAGAGTAACCCCATATCAGAATACCAAACTCAGAAGCGAATGCGAAGAAGTATGAAGATTGCCTGACTTCTCAGATGTAGGACGCATAGAAAACGCGCGCATTCCTGATGACCAGATCAAGCTCAGGACTCCTTCTGGATATGGTAGTATCATCAGCAAAAAGGATAGTTTTCGAATCACCAATAAAAGAAGAAAGATCGTTCAAATAAATTAAGAATAGAAGTGGATCCATGATATGACTCTACGGTACCCCATACTCGATCAACGCGGGACCAGATGTGCAATCATTTTAATTAACAGATTGTGCTCTATTGGAAAGAAACAATTAAATCATTCGGAAAGCTTTGATACGTTATACACGTGAAATATTTTATTAAAATTGGTACAATTTTCGATAGGTACTCAAAATGTTTTATCTTATGAAAATCTTGTTTTGTAGTAAATAAACTTAGGAAAACATTAGTTCTTTAAAATTTGCAATGATGAATTAACTAAACAAGAATAAATTTATAAATTTATTGTTTGTAGAATGTGGAAGAAGATGACGATCAGGATGTGGAGTGTGGAATAGATATTACAGATATTCCAAGTGAAAGCATAATTTCCGCAATAAAATCAATATCAGATGATAATCAAAAAATGGATTTACTTGTATCAGAAATAAAAACTGAATTTAACGAACCAGACTACGATAAAATGGATACACTAACTTTATTATCTACTCTGAATTTGAATGAAAATTCATCAAATGATTGATATTGATAATAATCGTATGAATAATATTTTTTAATGTATAGAAATTATTATAAAATCCTTTAAAAATTTGTACTTGTTATAATAAATATGTATATTAGGTATAGTATATACCTATCTATTAGAATAATAATAATTTATTATAAAAAATAAATAGTAACAAAGAGGATCAAATAAAGTTTTTTTTTTATTATTATTAATTTTTAGATCAAGTAATTTAAAATACAAAAAAGAATTCTTCACCATATAATAAAAAAATTTATAATAATATATTTTTAAACACAGAAATTACAAGTTTTTAGGTTGTAGGTACTGCTCGAACTTGATTAAAATGTTTCTTTACATTTTCTACAAAATTGCTCGTAAGAACAGAGTTTTCAAAATTTGTTAGAAAATCTACCGGCCCTCAGATTGATCCCCTGGTAGCAATGTTATTGCATTTTTTAATGATATATGTAGGTGTTATATCACTCCATTACATGCCGAGTGGTAGGAAGAGCTTCGACTGTGTTTAAAACCAAATAAAATGAAAAATTGTTTGAATAAAACAGATTAGAATTGACGACATTGATCAGTGGTTCTTTTCAATGGCACGCCAAATCTGGAAATCCAACCGGAAAGAAAATTTGAGGCTACAGTTTCTGCAGTTGCATCGGTAATAGGAATAATTTCCATCCATTTTGTAAAATGATCCATACATGTTAAAACGTAATTAAAACCTTAACAAGAAGGTAAAGGGCCAAGTAAATCCATGTGTAAAACGTAAAATGTGTAAAAAATATGTGAAAAACGTTCAGAAGGAGGCAGAAATGATTGAAGTGGAGAATGTAGTACATGTTTGGTTATTTTAGATTTGTTAAAGTTTTCTAGCCTCCCCCCCGGAAACACAAAAATTAGGACAATACCAACTTTTGAAAATTTTTAACTTTTAATCTAAACGCAGTTGACTTTGAAAATCTAAATTTTTTGACTGCGGCTAAGTTTTTGGTATTCTTATCCAACCCATTTGTTATCCCATATTTTTTTTCAAATATCTGAACACCCTAATTTGGAATTGCATTTTTTACAGCAAAATTGTAAGATTTTTTAGGACACCATTTTTGAAATTTTCAATTCAAAATTTGGTCAAAATACCGCAATTGCGGGAAGTATTTTTACTTGCTTGAATCCCGTTTCAGAAGCCCTAGCTTGGAATAAACGTAATTTCTAAAAACTTCATGTTACTGCGCCTCCATTTAAAAAAACTTTAATTTTGGCGCCTCCTCTCTTTATTTTCATATTTTTATTTATTTTTTGTATATATTTTTTATTTATATTCGACACTTGAAAAGCTAAGTGGCGTAATCCTCATTTAAAAATTTTTTTGTCAGGAAAAACTAAACTAATTATTCAAGCATGCATTTTATGGCTGAAAACTTTAATGTTGTTGGTCAAAAAGTCTGTTTTATCAATTGCAAATTATTTTGATATAATGCTACCATTGGCTTCGTAGATATTATGTTTTGAAACATACATTTCTATTAAACTTTCGCGCCTCCCAGTTTGGAAACCACTGCATTATAGTATTAGGTAGCTTACAATTAATTAGATCATACTCCCACACAGCACAGAATATCTCATGGTTATCCAATGGATATCCATAGAATGATATGCATGCGTGGATATGCATGGATATCTATATGTGACATCTAATGGATATCTGTGTTTGATATCCAGTGGATATCTATATTTGATATCCAATGGATATCTATTTGATATCCATTAGACATAAAGAAAGCGGACATTTGGATATCTCATGGATATCCCTTAGATATCTATGGATATCCAGTGGATATCCTGGATGTCTGATTTATATATCCAGTGGATATCCATTGGATATCTGTGTGCTGTGTGGGGCTAATATACAATATATCGTCTGCTTAGAGGTAAAACTCACTAAGTAACATATTTCTGTTTAAGAGAAAATAGCAATTTACTTAAAATTATCTCTGAAAAATAGAAAATGTTTCTATTTGGTTTGAATTTTGCTGTAAGTAGAAGTAATGCTCTTTATCAATAATTTTTGCTCAAAAATAATAGAAAAATGTTAATATGGCATTTAAAAAAACCTTTTTTTGTACTTAATGAGTTTTACCTCTAAAGCTATTAAGGAGTTTCAACACATACTTATCAATTAAATAACTGAAACTTTATTTAAAATTTTTTATTTATAAATTGTGTCGTTGCCTCCAGGAATTTGCTTATCACAGGTCACTTGATAACATCCATTGCTGTGTAAAATATTCATCTAGTAAATGATATTGATAAACTGTGCAAGAAGTGAAAAACTTGTACTTAGTGAGTTTTACCTCTGACAAGAAAGTTTATAATTGCACTTAGTGAATTTTACCTCTGCCTAAAATGCTATAAAAACATTAAATGCACTTGATCAATTTTTCATAAGATAGAACGTCAAAAAATATTCGCTTAGGTATACTTATCTCATTTTTCAACAAAAGTGTACTTAGTGAGTTTTACCTCTAAGCAGACGATATGATCTAATTTAGGTAGGTATGGATTACAGTAAAACTGATATATTTCTTTTAAAAATTAATTTATTTAAAATTTTCTACATAATGTTGATACATGTGAGTTCGGATGGTAAATGCATGAAAATATTATATTTGATTAATTGAATGTGAAAATGATTTTAAGCGCTTAAATATTCTGAACAGTAGGGATGAATAATTTTGTAAGTCACTGTATATAATAATAATGTTTTGTAAAATTATCTACAACTGTGTTTACTGTAAAAGTATCTACTACGTACTTGGTAAATTTTCTAAAGAATATTAAGAAAACGATATCAGTAATAATTATTATCTATCATGTTAAAATACTTTCTTACTCTATTTTATTTAATAAACTTGCAATGTCATGCATATACACCAATCGTATTATGGCACGGAATGGGTAAGTCTTTATATTGTTAATTTGATGATAATTGATATTGACTTTAGTTGGCGTAGAAAAGCAAAATAATTTTTGTATTTACCGTGCATTACGAACCGAACGAACGTGTTGAAATATTTGTAAGCGATAATTTAACCAAAGTCCGCCATATTATCATTATCTCATGTGCCCCATGTTAAGAAGGGTGCGTTCTACACCTGTACGAGTTCTAGCTCATAGCTCACAAATATCTGCGATGTAATTTCTAAGCTGTACGGTTAGCAGTACTGCGAGGTTAAAATTGCCAATATAAAACTTTCTTCAAAATATCTGCTTTTAGTTTTTATTACGCGGTCATTATTACATATCTTTGTTATTAAAAATTATGAAGTGATTAAATATTGCCTTGTAGCAACATTGTTAATTGTTACAAGTCAAAATTTATTGTTATTGTTTAATGTTGATGTTATTAATGTGGATAGCATATTCGCACTGATAAATTAATAAGTAAAATTTAATTTATTTTATTTTATTTATTTGCTTTTTGTTTTTGTGTAGGAATGCTGAGAAATTAAATATCGCACGTTAATAAAAGAATAAATAATATTAATTCGAAAATTTATTCAGCAAAGAATTTCTGTTTATTTTTTCTGATTTTAATTTTTGTAAGTAATTTTAAATGGGATATCTTTTTAAATGCATATAAATTTTTATCCAGACAAATTTAAAAACAATCAAGAAAATAAAAATTGAACTTATATTTAAACAAAGAAAAATATGAATAAAAAACGACTGGGAATGTTTTCGAAATTGATCAACGTTAAAAAATGACTACACTGTAGGGGAGAATTGGGTAAAATCGTATACTTAACGTTTAAAGCGTTATAAATAATTGGTTTTTGGTGAAAAGCTCGTGATAAAATGGTAAGTAGTGGCGACACTATTAGTGTACTTCTGTCCTTTCAGATGGAGCGTACACAGCCATAGCGTACATTGCGCGTTGTAGCCATTGCTGAATATTATTTAAAGAAAAAACGTGCAAGAGAAACGAGACGTTTATGGGTTTTAAATAATTTTAAAAGAATGGCAGCTGAGTATTTCTCATGGTAACGCGCGGCGTTCAATCTAAAAGAGACCATAACATTTAATGAACTTACGCTTCGCGTAGCTACGTTCTTATAATATGTTTTATTACATAAAACTTGCCTAACGTCGGTTTTCATCATCATTAATAGCTATTAATCTTTTTGTTCTTCACTTAATTATTTAATTGTTTTTTCTTATTTTTATTTATTTTCGCACTCGGTGTGTGTAATCAATTACACAATTTACAACAGAAACAGTAATTCAAATAAGAAAACCTCGTTAGTAAAATACTTGAGTTTTACATCATTTGCTCTTCACGTCATAAGTTGGAAGGGTTATTTTTTCTGTTAGAAAACAATTAAATATTAATTCAAAGATACCAACAACTTAGTTAATCCTTAGATATCTGTGACTAAAATTTTCAAAATGTCGTATTTTAGATTTTAGATCAAACTCTAGATGTCTCGTTTGATTTTTATGATCAATTTTTCAAGATCACAATATAATAAGCGCAGTCGCCTCGATAGGGACTCGGAAACCATACCTAAGGGTATTTTGTGAAAATGAAAATATATGCGATAAATACATTTTCTAGTAATATTCTTATACAAAATTATATTTTAAGTGAATTTTGTTAATTAAGAAAAAACTATAAAAAATTAGTGTTCCCATATTTTATAAAAATTATAGTTATTTAAGTTACAAGGAACGTAAGGACGTTATTATTCAAGGAAGGCGAATTTAAGGCGAGGCGGAGCCGAGGCTTAAATTGCCTTCCGAGAGTGATAAGCCTTACGTTCCGTGTTGCTTATTAAATTTTTCCTGCTTTCGCGGAGCATCGGATAATATTTTTCTATAATATTACAATTTGAGATCGAACGTCAAATATTTAATTTGAAGTTTAATTTCATTATTTTTAATTTATAAGTTTGCTTTGCCTGTTCGTTCCTTAGAAACGATAAACGAATATAAATCAAATCTGTATGTCAATCGTTTATTATTTTCCTAGGAAAATAAGTGACACTATTAAGTTCCGTCGCTAACGGTAACTAATAAACAAACGCAATGAACAACTTATGTCGGGTGAAGCCATGCACATAAGACACACTTACGTGATCGGGAGCAGGAAAAAATATTTAAGTAATACAAGTTATAAGATTGATTAAAAATCAACTTAATTTATATTTTTTATTGAGCTTTCGGGACTAATTCCCGAAGAACTCTAAGTCAGAAGATTCTGAATAAATTATTATTCTGACGAAGGGACGTATTAGTCCCGAAAGCTCAATAAAACATATAAATTAAGTTGATTTTTAATCAATCTTATAACTCGTATTACTTAAATATTTTAATCTTTAATTAATATCAACAAGTTAATAATATATTGTCGTATATTTTTTTGGGATGAAGAAATTTATTTAATTATTTTTATTTTATATTTTTATTTTAAGAATTTAAATTGTAACGCCTCTGGTTATGATAGCAGAGGTGGGGGAATTTTGATTTAAAAATGAAGGGAGAGATGGGCGAACGACGAGTTCGACCGGATGGTCGAAGTTTTGAGAGAGCAATTTTTTTTGATTTTGTAAAACAGTGAAAATTAGTAGAAAAATAAAATTTTAGCAAAAGAAAATCTAATATTATTAGAGTAAAGGGAGGTAAAAGTCCGCATGGGGCAAAAGTCCCAAATTCAAATATCTCACTATATTTCAAAAATTTTTATCATTGTGCGCAAGGTGCAGTTAGTAGTCATCAATTACAGTGTCTATACCAAATTTTATCACGCAAAGTTGGGTTACTGGAGAACCATGAGGTAATTACGATTTTGCGTATGCCTGATGTATCATTAGCTCTTGCAGAAATTGCGTTGAAATGTTGAAAATGAGTAGTAACCATAACTAGTATGTATTTTATTGAAAATACATGTTTCTTGCTATAAACTTATAGGATATAATCGATGTTAGGTTTGATGGTCTGGAAAGGTCATAACTCGGAAATGTTTTTGGCTACTTGGGGCAAGAGTCCTATGTTGCTGAACCCATGTCAAGCAAAAGTTTGAAGAATTAAAAAAGGCAAGAATTAACCGATGGCAAAGTGCTTTGTTTAGGCTGCAAAGAATAATATGAGAATTTATCAATGAGAGAGTGGATTCAATGCGATAGCTGCAAACAATGGTGTCATGAAGAGTGCACCAAATTGGCCAATTTATTTGTGACCATTGTTGAAATTTTTCTACATTTTATCTTTTTTATATCTTATACTATTGTTGTTTTTGCTTATTACTTTTCATTTGGAAGAAATTGTTGATTTTAATTTGACTTAAAATAGCGCAGAGTCCAATGGCGGACTTTTGCCCCACCTATGGGGTAAAAGTCCCATTTTCCGCAACTTGTGTATTATGGTTTTTTTATACACACCGTTTTCAAATCGTGGCATTAATGTTATTTATAACAAAGCCTAAGTACTGTACAAACTTCTCATCCAAATATTAAGCTGATTGAGTAAAACATATAAGCGTAAAAAAATACAACGTACTAAGTGCGGACTTTTACCTCCCTCTACTCTAATTATTATAATTTGAATCTGGTTAATTTTTGGAAAAGATGTATAAAATTATTTAAAATTTTAAGTTTCATTTATTGAAGGTCGCCTGTTGCGATTAGAAGAGGAATATTTTAGTACATTTGGCGTGCCCATTACGTGGGGCATCTGGTGAACATTTTTTTTTAAGTGGATTTTTGTAAAGTAAATGTTCACAAAGAACTTACCTTTGACCCTGAGATTTTGAAAAGTTTGCAAAATGAGTTATTCAGAAATTATGAATTTTTTAAAAATGCAGAAGGAAGAGAGAGAGAGGCAGAAGGAAGAGAGAGAGAGACAGAAAAAAATCGAGAAGGAAGAAAGAGAAAGAGAAAAAAAGATTGAGGATGAAAAAAGAAAAATGCATATGAAGAAAATGGAAGAACTTATCGGGAAATGCTTTAAAAGTATAACTGAGAAAATAAACATTATGATAGAAAATTCAACGGAAGAAATAGTGGTGAAAGAGCAAATTGGTGTAGAAGATGTGGAGAAAAAAGTTATCGTGCAAGAGTGTCATGCAGGCGACACTGGCAAAAAGATCCTGATATTTAATAGAAAAACGATACGACAAATTAGGTGGAAGAAAATGCAAAAGAACAGAAAACTTAATTATGTGAGACAACGAGATAAAAAGAATTTCATGAAAGATGAAATAAAAATAAAAGTTAAGCATCCGGTGATGTTGTCCGGCAGGAATCAGATGTTGTGTTTAATACAATGGAGGGAAAAAAATGGAAATGAAGAAGAAATATGGATTGAAAAAAATAAATGGATTAATCACTTACGGGTATGGTTAGATTTTGGAAAGTGGATGTTCGTTATTAGAAAATGTATGTGGTTTCTAATAAGCTTGCAAAAGAAATATAAAATGAAAAAGAAAATTGAAGCAAAGAAGGGAAGTGGTTCAGTAGATAGTAAATGGATTTGTACAAACGAGAAATGGGCATATCGTCGTGCAAGATGGAAGAGAGATTTAAAAATGATACTATTAACCCATTATTAGTTAGATGGAATACTTTATAGAAAATCAAAGGACAACCGCATGAAACTGGAAAAGATTAAATACTTAAAACCAAATTTTATCAACGCTGGCACTTGTTTAAATATCCAGATAAATGCATAAATTTTTAATTTCGATAATTATCACACGACGAGAGTTTTTAGATTGATAAGAAAACAACAAATAAATAATTTTCATCATATTTGAAAAATGAACATCATGAAGATAACAAATTAAATTTTTCTTTTATAAAATAATTTCGTAGTTATTATTGAATTACAATGTGAAAAATAATTTGAAGATATGTATTTCTATCGACTCATAGACGACTCAACTATTTAAGAAGATTGATGGAAAATTTGTGCAAATTTATTAATTATTGATGATTTTGAAGGTGCTAAGAAAACATTCATTTTTAGATGGTTTGAATTTTGTAAAATAGATGAGGGCTGTAAATTTGATTTGCCTGTTAGATTATTTTATTTTGAATTTAACATGTTATAATTTAGTTATTTCTGAAAATGTTAAAACTTGTTCTTCATTCCAAAGATACGACGTCGAATATCTTTCCCTAAATCCCTTTTGAATTTAGCAAAAGATAGGAGGGAGATGTCGTATATTTTTTTGGGATGAAGAAATTTATTTAATTATTTTTATTTTATATTTTTATTTTAAGAATTTAAATTGTAACGCCTCTGGTTATGATAGCAGAGGTGGGGGAATTTTGATTTAAAAATGAAGGGAGAGATGGGCGAACGACGAGTTCGACCGGTTGGTCGAAGTTTTGAGAGAGCAATTTTTTTTGATTTTGTAAAACAGTGAAAATTAGTAGAAAAATAAAATTTTAGTGAAGAAAATTTAATATTATTAATTTTGATTTGAATTTGGTTAAGTAAAATTTTATTAACGTGGCAAGGTCGCACGTTATCGAGGAAGAAAAGTTCGATTGAGCAAGCTGGGCGAAGTTACTAAATAATCCTGTTTTATTTTAAAAAGTTTGGAAAATTATAAAATCGAAATTATATTTAATTGAATGGAAAGTTTGAACATAAGGTTATTTTAGTACAATATATATAACATTTTTTCTACATTTTATAATTTAAATACGATTTGCATCTAAATTAAACTTTTGTTAAAAAGCAAGGTATGTAACTCGATTGCTGTTATTACAACTTGATAATAAATTATATCAGCAAATCGGATAGCATATGCACCTGCTCTTGAGATGAGGTAAGCGTCTGCCCACTTCTGATGGCTTTGACAGTGAATTTCCAAGAAGTCGGCTTTGACAGGTTTTGCTGCATTTTATTTATGAAATTTGGTTCTTTACCTAAAAGAATGCCATCTCAGACTCTGCTCAACTGCTTTCTTGTCTGTACTGAAATAACAACAATAAATTACTAGGAAAATATAAAATCTATTACAATTTAGTTACATAATATGCACAGTCGATCGTAATAAAATGACATGGTGGTACTGTATTTTGCTTTTGATGCTTTTTTTACATAAAATAATAAAAAAATAATACCATTTTAGGAGATGCTTGCTGTTTTCCATTCAGTTTGGGATATATACAAAAAAAGCTGCAAGAAACACTACCAGGTGTTTATGTAACATCTATAGAAATAGGAAATACCGTAATAGAAGATGTTGAAAATGGTTACTTCATGCATCCTGATAAGCAAATAAAAGAAGTCTGTGATAAATTACTAAACAATTCTAAAGTATCTGACGGATTTCATGCAATTGGATTTTCCCAAGGAGCTCAATTCATGTACTATTCATTGTAATATATTTTTAAAGTTTTAACGATTGGTTTGTTTTTAGACGTGGTTTAATACAGAGATGTTCAAAAGCCAAAGTTAAAACATTTGTGTCGCTAGGTGGTCAACATCAAGGAGTTTATGGCTTACCCAACTGTGCTTCTTTATCCCATAGCAGCTGTGACTATATTAGACGATTATTAAACCATGCAGCTTATTTAAGGTTAGTCTATACGTATCTAATTTCAGGCCAATAGCTCGGTGGTTCTTTCGATGGGAACATTCGAAGTTTTTGTTATGCAGGGCCATATGCAGACTTTTTTCCTGGGTAGAGGAGATTTTGTTTACTTAAGCCACCCATAGAAATAAATAATAAAAAAAGCTTCTCAGGAATAATTTGTTTAAAATTTTCATAGTCAAATTGTATAAAATGCACAGAACTTCGAGATAAAAAGTATTTTCTCGAAGGAATTGGTTGCATTAAGCAAAATTTTTAAGAATTGGTTTTTTTAAGAAACGGAAGGTTGGTTATTGTATCAACCCAGCTAAGAACTAAGAAAAAGAAGAAACCCAAGTGGATTTTAAAATCCTTGAAAGTTGCCACCTGGAATTCGAGAGGAATTGCTAATGAACTTTGATAGAAGTTGCTAAACTATTCTAAATGAATGAGATATACATCGCTGTTGTAAAAGAAACAAAAAAAAGTAAATGGACCAAAAATGTTTAGAAAACTATGCAATGATTTATAGTAGAGTTAATTAAATGACTAGAGCAATCAAAGGAGTTGCGATATTTGTAGACAGTAAATTAATGGGAAAATAGAAGAAAAGATTATACTCCTTCATGAATGAAAGAAAAATAATAATGGAAATATAACATTAAAGAGGCGATATAATATTAATTAGGAGTAGGTATCCCTATGTTCCAGAAGAACGAAAACACACAATTATAATAATATTAATGACGTCTTTATAATGGGGTACATATAATTCAATTATAAAAAAACTTAAATGCACTTAAAAAAAATTCTTCCAACTTTGTACTAACTAACTATAAAATTGTAGAATCGAACTTTTCAATAGGTTCATTTTAACTTTAAGTTTGCCCACTATAAAATGATACAATCGCACTTATTGCGGGTACACTTAAACTTTAGACTTACTCACTATAAAATGAGAAATATTTTAGAAATTCTTTTATATTTGATTAGAGACTGTCTCGCCTGCACCATCATTCCATTTGTTTAAGAATAGAGCTACAAAAATCTCATCGTCTATGCTAAGCTGTAGGGCATGAATTTCTCGAATAATTTCATTTTTTTCTTTTATATTTTGGATCTTTGACTCAATGTTTTTCAAAACATGAAAGAAACACTGAAGTCTTCGAGCTGGTATACCGAATACTGCTTAAAATTTTTGCAAAAGAACCATCTGCAAGTAACACATTTGGTTCCCAAATATAGGTCCATGCATAGGTTTAAACACGTTTTTTTCATTGCATTAAATATAATGGCGAAATCAACTTCTGTTTTGCTGAAGCGTACAACAGCTAGGGGGTGAAATACTTTGCAAATATCTAATGTTCTAACTACTAGCACAGGAAAACCCTGCCAAATCAATTTGTATATAGCATCAGTTTAAATTTTTTTAGTTATTGTTAAAATTAAAAATTCCTCTATCACACGAGTTATACGCAGCATAAATTATTTATATTTATTTTAAATTGAGGGTAGTAATGACCATATTCATTAGGCAACTCATTCGCGATATATTTGTTGACATATTATTATGTTTGATAAAAAATACTTTCTATCCGGCAAGCAGATGGGTGAAGGTCGACTTTAATTCGGATCTTAGACTATAAGATTGAAAATAAGAGGAATAAGAAAATAATCAAAATGTGAAGAAGTTTTCTAAGCAAATTTATTAAAAAAAGATATTTAGTATAAAAAACCTGTAACGACTAGAGAAAATCAACATTTACTAACTAGATTCACAAGTAGTGAAATAGAAGAGTAATGGAAAGCTCTAAAAAAATTATTTCTGACTAATCCCCGCCGGAACGCTAATTAATCTGGGGTAAATTTAATAATAAATGTTATTGTCGGTTTGCGAATGTCTGTTACTGATATTCAAACGCTTATAATGAAAAATAATAAAAACACTTATAATGAAATGAAACAATGAAAAAGTAAATTCGTTTTCATTTATTATAAAATATAAAGTGACCCATTTTTTTCTGTTCCAGTTTATTCTGATCCATTTTAATCAGAATGCCAAAAATATTCAAAAAGTATGTATCACTTTTATTTATTTTTAGATGGGTTCAAGATTTTCTTGTACAGGCTACCTACTGGCATGATCCTTTAAACGAAAAGGAATATGAAGAAAAAAGTTCATTTCTTGCAGATATCAATAATGAAAGATATATTAATCAATCGTATATAGAAAATCTGCAGTCTTTGGAACACTTCGTACTTGTAAAATTTGACGGCGATACAATTGTACAACCAATTGAAACCGAATGGTTTGGATTCTATAAAGCTGGACAGGCAAAAGAAATTGAAACTTTACAAGAATCTTTATTATATAAAAATGTAAGTTTTTATTATTTAAATAATAAATACAGTCAACTCTCCCTAAATCAAACTCCCTCCCCCTACTTCGAATTCTTCTCTGAATCGAATTATTTATTTTCTTTAAACTCAAACTCTCCTTAATTTGACAAATTTAGAAGATTAGAGAATTCGATTTAGAGAGAGTTGACTGTAATACACACAAACACTAAGGGCCAGTTGTATAAAAGAAGATCATCCTCGGATCAGAGTTAAACCAAGGATAATAGCAAATGTTTGTTGTATGAGCAAGAGTCAAGCGGTGATCCTGGCTTAACTCTTTGATTTTCTGATTCGAGAAATTGGCGGATTAAACCATAGATCGATGGATTAAACCCTGGTTTCTAACCTCAAAGTATAGTAATACCAAATTAACAAATTATTACCATAGATTATCATGATTTGACCGACGACAAATATTTTCTTGAACTACTAGAAATAGTTGTAGAACATGAAAATAAATGAAGAAAACTTCGAGTTTTTCGTCATCAACCAAAACACTTTGAAAAGTGGTTAGATAAGGAATTTTTTGATCTATTTCGATTGACGAAACCTATAGTGCAAATTATCTTAAACCAACTTAATATTGGTTCACAGACCTTCGAATTCTAGGTTAGCTGTTATGAAAAGGTAAACAAACTTGAAATCGCAATCTGCAGTATTCAGGAATATACTATCAGTAATTTTAAAGATAATTCTCGGATCAGTTGACTCTACCTGCAACCTGCAAGTTGTTTTATACAACCGCAGACGTTGATCCACGAAGGATCAGCTGATCCTTCAGTTAACTCTTTTTTATACAACCGGCCTTAAAAATCAGTAAGTTGTAACGAGTGGCAGCGGTATGATTTTGTTATATACTCCCGCAAAAATTGAATAAGTCACTCAACAGGAATTTACATCGAAACAAACAATTTATTTTTGGATTTATTTTTAAAACAAAGATGTGGCTCACTCTCATGCAATTTTTTTTCTAGGCCTCCTTTAGTAGTAATAGCAATTTTTGTAAATTAAGATGCTCGATCTTTTTTCATTCAAGATTTACAATAATAAAGCAATATACAGGAGACCGGATATACATTAGGCAATTTTGATTAAGGATCTTTAGCAGACTCAGTTCCTTTTTCTATATGAATTGATCCCTATCATTTGATAGATTAGAAACTGAAGCTGGTTTTAAGTTTACCGTACATGCGTATACATGCAATTAGTTTGTTTGAGCTAAGGCGTCTACATTCAATTTTAAGATCGACCTAATCTTCTAGTCAATGTTTTTAAGCTTGGTCCAATTGAGGACCGAATTTCATAGGCGTATGTGTAGTGTGTACCTATCAATAATGACAACAAAATTTTTAAATTAATATATAAATTTACTATTATAAATTTTACGTTGAAAAGAATTAAATAATTAATTAAATATGTCATGTAATAATGGCACCAATAATGGAAAAAGTTGACGTTCTAACGTTCTCGCGGGTTTTCAAACGTCCCTGCGTTCAAACGTCCTCGTGGTTAAACGTTCCTGCGTTTAAATGTCCTAGAAGCTAGACAGTCCGTCTTCACTTTCTCGTTTATTTCTTTTTATATATATTTTTATATTAACTCGCTAGCCCAAAGTTTTTTTCAGAAATACCTAAGTTTTAACTAAAATCTGATTTAGTTAAATTAGTACATCAAAACTAAACTTAATTTTACCCAATGTCAGCATATTTAAAGTATTGGAATGAATATCACTAATAGGGACCGAGCGAATACTGTAAAGTGGCGCCTAACGGCGGACACTTTGAACATTTTGGCGTGTACGTCATAGCCACAAAACATAATATTATTATTATTATTTGATTGGTTTTATTTTTTTAACTTAAAAAATAAACTAATCAATGATTAATTTAATTTAATTTTCTTAAGTTGTTAATCAATAATTAGTTTTATTTTTTTCAAGTTGTTATGATCAATAAAGGCATGTTTACGCCTATTATGCAAATTATCATGCCATTACTGGCGCTAGTTGCAAATACGCTCGGTCCCTATAGCACAATTTTTTTCACCTATACTTGTTTTGATCGAAAAAAACTTTACTCCGAGCTTTTCCTTTTGACTACTATACGTTGCCTTCATCGTAGATTTCCTCAGAACAATGTTGTTAACTGGCAGAAGAATATCTCACCTCATAAAGAATCGTCGTTCCCATCACTCTATCATCATATAATGTATAATGTAATGACTCTTTGTTTGGGAAGAGTATCTCCTTTTTCATTTTTAGCTCCATATACAACCTTCCTGACTTGGGAATGGGCCTAACTTCGTCCAGCGAGAATGAATCTGACTTATTTTATTCTAGCAATTTCTGTAGAGCTTGTTTCAGGCTTGCTCCTGCAACTGATGTTTCTTGCTGGTTAAATGATTTTAAAGATGTCATCAGACGCATGATCACATTAAACTTAAAAAACGAATTCTAAATTGCTCATGCATCTCATAGTTTTTCAAGCCATCACAGATGGTTGCAGGAACAGGCCTATTATCAAAACTATACTAGATCTAATAAGTGACGATAATTAATATTTATAGGATCGTTTAGGACTAAGAAAAATGAATAATGATGGAAAATTACACTTTATTTCAACACCTGGAAATCATTTGCAATTTGAATGGGAATGGTTTGTTAATAATATTATAAAAAAATATTTTAATTGAATAATATTACTTTGTAATTATTTTTAATACTGTACTACTTTATCTTGTGTAACTAAATTGAATGGATTTAGTAAAATATTCTTAATAATATCTTCATCGTCTTTTAATTTGGACCATGTCCTGTGTTACCAGATGTATTAAGTTTAGATGCACTCGACATTATTCTATATTATTATTTATTATTATATATTACCTATTATTATCTTATTATAATTATGGTTCATGAAACACAAATTTTCACAAAAAAAAAACACAATACGGTGGTCTACTCCTTAAATTTCGAATATTACACTTTTTCAATATGTGTTGGAAAATATGTATATACCATACCAGACGAATGGTACGAAGCAAGAGTAATATCTATATTCAAGAAAGGAGAAAGACAAAACACAAATAACTATAGAGGAATAAGCCTACTGAACTCCACATACAAATTGAGGGGCCTAGAAGTAAAAGGGTTCAAGTGCATTTTTCAAAAAAAATGATTTAAGTGCAGAATATTATACCTAAAGGCCATCCTAACTTGGGGGTAAAATGATTCAAGTAAATTTTACGTCGCCTTTAAATAAACCTAAAATATTTACAAAGTTTCCTAAGCTTACACCTGGAATTTTGAATTTCAAGTTAACTTTAAAGCTATTTATCTCAGAACTACTAAATATGCACTTAAACCCTTTTACTTCTAGACCCCTCAATTATATAGTAAGATCATAAACGAACGGCTTCAAGTTATCTCGGATGCTCTTTTATTGGAAGAACAAGCAGGATTCCGAAAAAGAAGATCATGCGCTGACAACGTCTTTACGATAAATCAAATAATACAAAAAAGACGAGAATTTAATTTAGAGACTCATCTAGCTTTCATGGACTACGAAAAGGAATTCGACCGAATAATTAGATCGAAACTATGGAAAATAATGTCTAAAGAGGATATCTAAAGCATCTAATAAAAACTATACAAACTCTTTATAAAAATACAAAAATCTACATTGATACAGGAAAAGAAATAACCACATCAATCAAAACTAATCAAGGGCTACGGCAAGGATGCAGTTTGTCACCTACTCTTTTTAATATATACATAGACGATCTAATGAGAGAATGGAAAAAAGATGTGGACCTAGGTATTAAACTGGGTTGGCGGGTGTACTTGAACACTGTTTTGTTTGCCGATGACCAAGTTATCATACAAGACAACGAAAATAAATTACAAAAAGCAATCTACCGTCTTCATAAATTGAGTTCCAAATACAATCTTCGAATATCAACCCAAAAAACCAAGACGATGGCCTTTTTAGGAACAGATCCAATAAGAACAAAGATTGTGATTGACAATAACATTCTTGAACAGGTAAATCATTTCCAGTTCCTAGGTTGCGATGTCACATATGAAGAAAATAAAGATATAGGTTATAAAATCAGTAAATATCAAAGAATATGTGGCACAATTAGAAGAACGTTAGGAAGAAAGACAAGGAAAGAAATGCAACTGAAGTTCTACAAAGTAATGGCTGCTCCTACCATACTATATGGCTGTGAAAACTGGATAGTAAGAAAAAAAGACCTTCAGAATATCCAAACAGCAGAAATGAAATTTCTAAGAGCAGTTAAAGGATGCACCAAAGAAGATAAAATAAGAAATGAGAACATAAGAGAAGAACTAAACATGTATTCAATTGTAGAAAAAACCCAGAAATATAAAGAAAACTGGAAAGAACACTTGACACGTATGGAAAACAATAGAATCCCAAAACAAGCACTTGAATACAGTCCTAGGGGGAGAAGAAGCGTCGGTAGACCGAGGAAACGATGGTGAAGCCGAAACAGGCAAATGTGCCTAAACCTGGAAAGGCAGAAGAAGAAGAAACACAAATTGCCGTTTTTTGTGAATGGGGGCAATTTACAAACCGAGAGGAATGAGAAGAATGAACCGAGAAGCGTATGCTTCCCTAATAATATATTGACATCGATTAATCTTCAAAACAATTTTTCCAAAATAAAATTCCAAAATTCTCAATAAACTTCTTAAAATAAATCAATTTCAATTTTACGGTCGGATTATTCGCTATCAGTACCCCAGCTTAGCTCAGTCGGAAAACTTTTTTTTCACCACTCACACGCGACCTTCTAATGATAAAACTTTGCCTTTCAAAAATTAAATTCTTCTAAAAGAAATAAAAATCACAAAAACTTTCGCTAAACTCAAATTTTATTATAACTGATACAAAATTTTTACATCGAAAACTCTCAAACCAAAATCGCGACCTCACAGCTCCGTGGATCGCTCGCGAGTCCTCTTATCCACTGCAAAATCAAAAATTTCCCCACCTCAGCTCTTACACCAGAGGCGTAACAATTTAAATTTACAAAATAAAAATATAAAATAAAATGAAGTAAATAAATTTCTTCATCCCAAAAAATATACGACATCTCCCTCCTATCTTTTGCTAAATTCAAAAGGAATTTAAGGAAAAGATATTAGACGTCGTATCTTTGGAATGAAGAACAACTCTTAACATTTTCAACAATAACTAAATTGTAACAAATTAATTTCAAAATAAAAATCCAACAAGCAAATCAAATTTACAGCTCTTATCTAGTATATAAAATTCAAACCAAAATTCAAATAATGAATGCTATTTAACACCTTCAAAGTCATTAATTTTCTGATTTTCAGGTTTTAAAACTTTAAATTGCACTAATGTGTTGAGATCCCCTCTCTCTCGCTGAACAATAATTTTGTAATAATTTCTATCACCACTTCTACCATCGTGATCAAAATATTTGTACATATAATTTTGGTTTTTGAAATTTTCCAAATTACGGCTATTATTCTCTTCACCTCTGACATAATCACTGACACTATAATTTAAATTATGTTTCTGCTCTTCATACAAAAATCTGTAATCTACACCCTGATATGAAATTTGAAAATTTCTTATATTATTTTTCCTCCATATTTCTTCCAAATTTTTATTTAGTACAGGTAATCGCTCCATCGTTTCAAAACGTTTGCTATCAATTTGCTGCATTATATGCCCAAAGCATTTTGAAAAGCCACCGCTATCCGATTCCAAAATTAACAACTTCCGATTTTTAATAAAACGCACATCAAATTTGTTTACGACTTCATTTATTTGACTATGGTAAATTTTTATTTGCAAAACTTCATTACCTATTTCATTATTTTTGTGATCTATTTCCTGAACAAAATTATTTTTTTCAGGAATTGCAACCAACATCGAATCTACATCAAGATCAGAGCATTCCATTAAATTTTTCTTTACAACTTCCTCTATTTGAGAATCTACATTTTTATCTATTTCCAACTTTATTTCATTTAAAATTTCACTAGGTTCCTGTTTTTGAACGTCACTCTTTTCCTCTATACCAAAATCTGTAATTTGTACCCAGGGTTCGCCCAATTTTTTCATACCAAAATCTTTTCTCAACTGATCAAACATTTGGCTCATACTTTGTTTAATCGATTGGCACATCTGCTCCAATCCGTCTTCATAATTTTTATCCATTCGCACACTCATTTTTTAAACTTTTCTAAAAACCTCAGGATCAAAGGTAGGTTCTTGGATAAAAATTTTATTTTATCCAAGGCCCCACGTTGGGCCCCAGATGACATCGAATAATCTTCAAAACAATTTTTCCAAAATAAAATTCCAAAATTCTCAATAAACTTCTTAAAATAAATCAATTTCAATTTTACGGTCGGATTATTCGCTATCAGTACCCCAGCTTAGCTCAGTCGGAAAACTTTTTTTTCACCACTCACACGCGACCTTCTAATGATAAAACTTTGCCTTTCAAAAATTAAATTCTTCTAAAAGAAATAAAAATCACAAAAACTTTCGCTAAACTCAAATTTTATTATAACTGATACAAAATTTTTACATCGAAAACTCTCAAACCAAAATCGCGACCTCACAGCTCCGTGGATCGCTCGCGAGTCCTCTTATCCACTGCAAAATCAAAAATTTCCCCACCTCAGCTCTTACACCAGAGGCGTAACAATTTAAATTTACAAAATAAAAATATAAAATAAAATGAAGTAAATAAATTTCTTCATCCCAAAAAATATACGACATCATACTACTTGATGTCGATGGGTTAATTCTCGAGAAGAATGCGGGATGCCAATTCAGTCTTGCGAGGGACGGAATGCTAATTCAGTCTCGCGCGGGACGGGTGCCAATTCAATCCCGCGCATAGGTACGCAGTTTCAAATTTAAGTCATAATTTTTAATCTGCGCATCATCTGACGGTTTCAAACTGCTTGAAAATCTGCAAAACCCGCAGGATGAAGCATGATTTCAACATACAAAAATTGATGACCAACGAAAAGTCCAATACTTGAGTCACGAGCAACCGGAAAAAACATAGAATGAAATAATTGGAGGCACTCACAAAACAGTTTCATCTAGAAAGAGTTCTTGATGTTTATTAGAATATCACATTTTAGAACTATAAAGCTAATGATCTTTTCCTAAAATTTTATAGAATACTATTTTGAATATTTTCTTTGTATTCTTCCTAAAAAGCAAGTTTAAAAACAAAAAAAGTCCCAATTAGTCAAATTTTTTAAATATTTATGAATGACCGTTTGAAAAAAAGAAACACTATTTTTCTAAAAATGTATAACTTTTTATCGGTTAAAAGAGAAGAAATTTAAAAAAATTCACAGAAATGTATTTGGGGGGTTAGTATAACATTTTTTATACATATTATGTAAGAATTTCTATCAAATCAGAAGCAGTTTGGTTGAAAAGTAGTCGATTTGATGTGAAATGCCCCATATGCTTTTTGAATATAAATATTACCCTTAGGGGGGAAGTCTACTGTGACCAGGGAAAATTCATGCTGATTTTTCGGATTTTTTTTCTAACAAAATATGAATCGTACATTAAATTAAACCGTCATCTTTTTAAGGCTGTTCTCTCGCAACCACTTTTTTGTTTACAATTTTCTGACTTTATTTTTGAAAATAACGAGTTAAAATTTTTACAGTATGTCTGAAATGTTATTTACAATATTATGTCGGAGCGCTTTTATCGCGAATAAATAAATCGCGAAAAAATAATTTTTTAACGCAATTTTTAAAAAATTTTGGCTCCGACATGATATTAAAAATAACGTTTTAGACATACTGTAAAAATTTGAACGCGTTATTTTTAAAAATAAATTCAGAAAATTGTAAATAAAATTAACGCTTAAATGCGCGTATCTCTTGCATTCGCGATTTTTTTTACACATTACTTTATTTTTTATTGTACGTTTTTGGTCAGCTACTGTTATTGTACACCAAATAGTCCATTTTCTATTTAAAATCGAATTTTCATTTTAAGTGAGAACACAGCTGGGTGAATAAGACCACCCGTATCAGCAATTTTTTTCAAAAACGGTTAGTCGTAGAGAGTTGGGTAAAAAAATTTTATTTTAAAAGCTTTAATAAAGAATCAAATGATGATATTATTATTTCCGGGAAAGGTCGGCATCTCTAGTAGTTTGCTCCAAAATATCCAGAACTCCAGAATTTTAAATAGCACTATAAGTCAAAAATTGTATTTTTGAAAAGATCTTTAAAAAATAAGCAAGTTTTGTAGGAAAATTTTTTTTATTACTGCCACCCCTTTTAAGTAATATCCAATTGAAATTAATCAGGGAAAACACCACCACTGTAAACTTACAAGAAATCGAGTTTTTATTTTTTTACATTTTGTCAAAGTAGCAATATTCAATAATATGTGAAACAAATTTCAAGTTAAAATATTGAAAATTGACCAAGTTACAGCAAAAACAAGAAAAGTTTTGAGCAAAATGGGATTTAAAGTTTTAGAATACGCAATATCGTAGTTAGTCCGCTCTCACTAAATAGGTACCTTGTAACTTGGTCAATTTTCAATATTTTAACTTGAAATTTGTTTTGCATATTATTGAATATTATTACTAAGACAAAATGTAAAAAAATAAAAACTCAATTTCTTTTAAGTTTACAGTAGTGGTGTTTCCTCTGATTAATTTCAATTGGATATTACTTAACAGGGGTGGCAGTAATAAAAAAAATTTTCCTACAAAACTTGCTTATTTTTAAAAGATCTTTTCAAATTTACCATTTTCGACCTATGGTGCTATTTAAAATTCTGGAGTTCTGGATATTCTGGAGCAAACTATTCGGGATGCCGACCTTTCCGGAAAATATATTTATTTATTATAATAATATCACTATTTGATTCTTAATTACGGCTTTTATAATAAAATTTTTTGACCCAACTCTCTACGACTAACCGTTTTTAAAAAAAAGTTACTGATACGGGTGGTCTCATTCAGGCTGTATATTCAAGTAACTATTTGTAAAAAAATTTTCAAGTCGAAATATTCAAAATTGCCGTTGTGGCACTCCTTCAACGCAGGATTTTGTCGATAAAAAATTTTGGCGCCGAAAAAAAAATTCTTGAACTTTTTTTTATTTTTTGTTAAAATTTTATGTTATTATTGTTTATAACAATTAAACAAAACACTATATCAAAAAAATTCTCCGTCAAACGAGAGTCAATACTATGTAGATGATAACCATTTTTTTTGTCTTTGATCACCCAGACGTGAGATTTCATGTACACCGTTTGGGAACCTAAAACCTGCGTTGAAGGTTTAGTTTAATTTAATTTATCTACTTCCAGGAGATAAGTGCGTACTTAGCTCCACCAAATAGCGCGGATATGACGGCAATTACTTTGTTTCGTTGATTTGCGAGAGTTAATATTCTATTTATTTCTATTAATATTCTACTAACTCCCGCCGGGAGTTAATGTTGATTGCTATAGGCAAATGAACAAAAATAATTTAAAAATTAGCAACTTGATTTTAATAATGGAAAATCAAACAAGTCACATGTTTTCCCAAACAATTATAATGAAATTACTCAAAATTTAGATGTTCGTGAATAATAAGATTATGTTTAACTTTGCAATTTATTTTTTAATTTTTATAATACAATAAAAATAATGACGTTTAAACGGAACACAACAAATTAAAAATAATTTTGAAACAAGCAACCTGATTCAGATAATGACAAAGAAAACAAACCTCATGTCAATCAATTTATTTTAATATGACAGTTGTATTAATTCATTTGTTTATATCAATTTTTTATTTTTTACCTAAATTTTTTGAATTAGCTATAACTCGAGAACGACGCTAGATATCGAAAAACTGAGCAAAAAAATTTCCCCCCCAAACCTTAATTTATTACTTATTCCCAGGGAATTGTCGGTAGGAAGGCATATTCAAAAAATCAGATCGATCGCGCGCAAAAAAATTTACTCATAGTTTTCTCAAGTTTAACATATTTAGCACGGAAGTAGATAAAATAATATATTAAACTTGGGAGATATGTTGCATTACCACACTCAAGTTTCAAAAGCACTCGGGCCTTCGGCCCTCGGGCTTTTAAAACCTTCGTGCGGGTAATGCACCTCATATCTCCCGCGTAAATAATATACTATTAATGTACGAGTCATATTTTGTTTGAAAAAAAATTCGAAAGATCGGATGAAAATTAAACTGAATTTTAATACGAGTACAAATAAAAAATCTAAATTGAAACAAATTAAAAAAATTTTTTGTTATGCGTTTTCTTTTGCAACTGCATTTTTAAAATATTTTAAAAAAGAACAGGCGAGTGACTTTGATAAGAATTTGATTTCAAAATTCACGTGACATTATCAATATTGTTGCTATAATTATATTATAGAATAAAAAAAAAAACATACAAACAGACGAATTGAGAAACTCCTCCTTTTTTTGAAGTCGGTTTAAAAATATAAAAATTTTTGTTTTAATAATTTGAAAGTGAAGCTGCTTGCAGTTTAAAATATACGTTAGTAAACCACAACAAAAAAAAAAGTGATGGCAGTGATGACGCGATGTGCAGAAACAAAATTGGCAGTGTTCCTTTAACTACAGCACTCGAACGTTTTCCCTCTACAGCAACTACGGAATTGTTGTTAGTAATCACTGGGTAGGTTTGGTCTATGGTATATTTATGTATGTGTAATACAGGGGCGTTTCCAGAAAACTACCTTAGGGGGGGTAATTTACCCATATCAATGTAAATTTCAACATAGATTGATCTTTATTTGTTGAAAAATGGATAGCAAAAGGTTAAATAATAATTCTTAGGGAGGGGTAATTACTCAATTACTCCCCCCTGAATACGCCAGTGGTGTAATATAATATAGTACGTATAATGTTATTTTTCTTGCTGGCGTGATATTTACATAAGTCCATTGCATATAAATTGCCTCACCTCTGCCTTCGAAGAAAAATTACACTCTAGATACAGCAAAAATTCAAATATATAAATTAAAACTACCCGAGGAGTTTTAATGAAAGGGAAACAACGTTGTCGTAGTTAAACACCATAATATATTCATTATTAGTTTTCAGTAACTTGTAAAAATCTTAATAAAAACATGTAAATCAATGAAATTAATTATACGTACCTAATACGTATAACGTAATTTTTCGCGAAAGGCAGTGATGACGCGATGTGCACATATGTTTACTGCACATAAATGGTAACACTTCTGCCTTCCACAAAAAATTACGCTCTCTCTACAAAGTAAAATACCGTTTAACTTGTGAAAATATAACTGATTAAAAATATTGGAACATTTGGCACCTCCAATATAAAAATGACATGCGAAAAATAATAAATTGTATAGGAAACCTCAATTAGTAGTACTTTATTTCATTAATTTCCTTCTGCACTGAAACGGTTTAGTAATTTGAATTTAATAATCCATGTTTAAATGACAAAATAATATACTAGTGACATTTTTTTCTTAGCTGTTTTATTATTTCCATCAATTACTTTAGTAATCTGTGTTATTTCTTAATCAAATGCTATCAAAAAGTGAAAATAAGTGAATTTTGATATAATTTTTCTATTGGATGTTGTAGCATAGGACTTTAAGATTATTTAAGATTTCTACTAATTTTCTGATCATGTTATTTATCAAATGTTTTAAAATTTTTTGCTGCTTAAACTACATACGAGTATTATAATAATTATTACTATGATTGCTAAGATTATTATTGATTACACTTAATATTGATTTTTATTTTGTTATTGTTTACAATTTTATAATTAAAGATTTAATTTATCCGGGAGTTACTGACAGTGCAGTAACAATTATTATTATAAATTACGCTGTAGTTTCTATTGTTTAGAGACGTCAAAATATAACAAAAGCGTTTTTTCAAACAGCTTTATAAAATATTCTGATTAAGATAAGCAAAATGCGCCCTTATTTATGTAGAACTGAAATAACATTATGAAATATCTTTTTGTTCTTCTATTCAGACAGACTGCATTAGTCAAACAGGCGGTGTATAATATAACTAATGGATGACAACACTGATTGAAAAATTTTGCAGGCACAAAACGCGAATGGAAAGTGGGGTGGTATGATAAAATGAAAATTAGGATTTGTTTGATTTGATTGGTTATCTTTTTAATACTACCCTTTACTATTGAACTTCTGATATAATAATAATTAAATAATTTTTGCCGGTTAACCGCTGTTAATAAGTTATTACAATATTGTTGTTAAAAATTTGTGAAATATCAGATTTTTTACACTATAGAAAATATATAAGTAGTAGTAGGTACATTATATAAGTACAGTTTTTAATAATAGTCATTGGATAGATACTAGAATAACTTTCAATAAATCGCTTTAAAATTAGTAGGTAAAAAATGTATTTTGGTCCACCAGAGCTTTGTTATGAATTCACAAGAAATTTTGTTTTTTTTTCATAAAATTTGTATGCATATCAAAATAATTGAAATTATGAACACTTTATTTTAACCTTACGAACATTTTTTAACAAAAGTCAATTCAAACTCTGAGATAGATTTCTAAACTTGATCTTAAACAGTTTGAAATAGGGAAAAAAACAAAAAAGAAATGTTTTTATACGAGTAAGCACAGTTACAAATTTGATCAACTTTTTGGATTAGTTTTGTCATGAACATTGAAAATCGTTGGTTTAAGATGCAAACGGCTTAACTCAAAAATAAAACATTTCACAGAAGAACCAAGAAACGTATTTAGCAATTAGAAACTTTTTTTTATAATAATGGAAATAATTAGAGACAAGGAATCAAATAAATAATTAAACAAAAAAAATCTTTCTATTTTGATTTATTGTTAATTAGATACGTTTCTTGGCTCTCCTATAATATTTTTCATTTGCAAGTTAGGCCATTTGCATTTTAGAGGGGCAAAAGGGTAAATTATGGAAAAATTCAAAACTTTTGCCGACTTCACTTACGATTGATTATATGTATAGTATTTGTAAATGATGTAAAAAAAAATTGGTAGATGAAAATTTGGTCGGGAATATAATATGTAGGTTTGAGAGTAAAATTAAGTGTCAGATCTAATGTATCTCTAAATCTTGGGGGAAGTCCCTATAAATTGCGTTATTCAAACTACTGCTAACGCCATGATTTTTTTTTGCATAAAAGCGGAGTTTGCTGTACCTATCGCGGTTACCACTGTTCGTGTCCTATTATAATATACCATATACCCTCTATGTAAAAAAGATTGTGTTTACTATATGCGGTATTCTTTTAAAATATATGAAATTAATAAATAATAAAATTGAAATGAATCTTTTAATTAAAAAAATATTATATTTCATTATACCTACTAGATTCTATGTGAGTATGTGTATGTATTACATGTAGATGAAAAATGAACAACAATGTATTGGCATTTGAATGGTAGTGACTAGATCTATGCTCTCAAATAAACGGTCTAGGTCTTTAGTCTTAGAAAATTGAGTTAAGATTTTCAAAAATTTTCAAAAATCTAAAATAAGAATATTTTAAGAATTTAAAACCTGCTCATATTCTAATATCTGTGTTATAGCAATTTGAAATAAACGTGACAGAGAATATATTTATGGGATATAATGTCACAGGTAGCTTTTTGCATTACAGATAGGTATGTAGCTTCATTTGTGTTTTTTTCTAAACCACATTTTTTAAATTGGTGGAAACTGCAATAATCTAGATAACTACTAAACCAAGTTTAATGAAATTTACATCTTATCTTTTTCAAAATATTATCTATAATGTATCATAAAATTTTTTGATTGAGTGTCTCGTTAGTTTTTTCTTAAATATTTTAACTTTAAATTAAAAAAAAAAATATTTATTAATTGTTTACAAAAATTTGTTTTATTTTATTTCTTTTGTTCGATTCCTGATGATACTACACTATCCATCGTCGGCGTCGGCGAGCATCCTGGCGAAGGTGTTCCACAGAACAGCTGAAATCTCCATAATTTCTTAACACTTTTTAAGAAAATAATACTTTTTTTTTCTTATATTAATAAAATATCTATTTTATTATATTTTTTTTTTACTTTTGTTTTTGCTTTTTTTCTTTCTTAATGCATAAAATTTCGTGAAAGAGTCAATCTTTATAGTTTGTAACTAATTTGATGATTTTGGCATAGTTTTGACAAGTCTGCATATCCATTATTTTTTTGATTGGTTACATGTAATAGTTTAAATGTGAACCACAAATTGCTCCTATTTGTGTCGCTTGCCCCGCTGATCTGCGATGGTATTTCAGTAGGCAGTTAAGCTTTAGCTTAAGCTAATCTCAAGTTTACCTCGGTTCAGCCAATCAACATCTCGCATTTAACCATGTTGATTGAGATTAGCTTAAGCGAAAGCTTAACTGCCCACTGAAATACCGGGCCTTAAATCTATTCTTCAACTTTTGGTTGGTTTTTCTAATATCTTTTCTTATACTATTAAACGAGATATTTTTGTATAATTATATTGTAATAATATCAGCGAGATACATACCCCTTAAAACAGGCAGCTCGCAACTAACGGGAACACTTGCAAATCTTCTTGAGGGTTCGTGGGTTTAATAATATTTAAAAGGTGGTATGGTCAAAAATAACTGTCGAAATGAATAACATTTTGTGAAATTTTATAATAGGTAATTTATTCAAAATTGAAAATCAAAACTTTACCAAGAGCGCAAGAGCAGAGCTGAAAGTATTTCAAGTAAAAGACTTGCAAAAAGTAATTCAAGTACTTAAAAGTACTTGAAGTACTTTTGAAACTAACTTAAAAGTACTTGAAGTACTTTGTAAAAGTACTTGAGTATTTGGTAATTGGATTTAACAAAATTTGAGTAATTGAAGTACTTTTAAAGTAATTGAAGTACTTTTAAAGTAATTGAAGTACTTTAAAGTAATTAAAATACTTTTAAGGTAATTGAAGAATTTTTAAAGTATTTGAAGTACTTTTAAAGTATTTGAAGTATTTTTAAAGTAATTAAAGTATTTTTAAAGTACTTTTAAATTACTTTTAAAGTACTTTTAAATTACTTTTAAAGTAATTAATTTAAGGTAATTGAAGTACTTTTAAAGTATTTGAAGTACTTTTAGGGCCAGTTTATCAATCTAGTTAAGTGTCCCAATTAAATTTATCTGACAAGTATGAATTTTAACCGATTATCGGTTAAATTGCTGTTAGTAACACCGCATTGTCTATAAGCAGGGCTGGACAAGATAAATTTTTATTTGTATTTGAAATACAAAATATAATTGAAAAATGTGTAAAAATATTCAAATACATTACTTTCTATCATCATTCATTGTTTATCCTTATTGTGAATGTCCTCAGACCTTTTCTTTTCATTTCAAATTTTGAATACAAAAAAATAATCTAAATCGTTTATGCCTGTTTGTGCAAAAATTATTTTTATTTGTACCCAAATAGTTTTTGAGAAATTTCAAAATTTAACTGCCGGGGGGGGGGCAGAATATAAAGGATAACTATATATTAGAGAGCCAATAATACATTATTACTTTAGTTACAGTTTGACCAATCAGTTTTCGTTTAGAAGGTTTAATAATTTTTATTCAAATCAACTCACAATCAGTAAGACTACCTGATACGAGCGGTTTGGTTCATGATATAATATTCAGTTTGGTTCAGATTATGTAGTCTCCACGTGACGTCATGCGCAACAATTATCAAAATGCAATTTATATGTATCATATCATTGGTTTAAGATATGATTTGCGCAGAATTTTACTCTCCACGTGACGTCATGCGCAACAATTACCAAAGTGGAACTCGCATAAACACTGTTATAAATTACTTAACTAATCTGTTAAATACAATCCTAATGAAGGGACCAATACGGTGTACGTATTAACGGTTTTTCGTCACGGCTCAACGTGACAATGTTCTACGTTTAGCATTACATAATTAATAAAAATTTAAAATATGCCACGACACAGTTCCAATAGCAATCTTTAAAATTCTGCATTAAAATTGTTTAAATTTCAGGTATTGTAAGTGCTGTAAATGAAATCTGGCCTCGACCAAAATTTGAATGATTTCAAAAGACGCGCCATATGAAATCAATGAAATTTTTTTTTTGTTATACCGGTCGTTAAATTAGGTGTTTAAGTCCAGATTGGAGGTACTTAAAATGCCTTTTTACGTCCTAGGCCGTTAAAAAGGGGGGCCGTAATTTTAACGTCCTAGGACGTTAAAAAAGGGGGGGTTATAAAATAAAACATAATATATTTACGCAAAAAATTATTTATTTGAGTGAAAGTGTTTAATTTTTACGACGCAATTGGAAAATAACGGACCTCTTAATTCGTCTGTGTTCTCCCCTCCGCTGTTTGAAGAATGCGCCTGCGGCGCATTAACAATCTTCTGGAGGGAAGATGTGGATGCAAATCCCAAAATTTGATCGGAAATCTTGCCTTTGCTGTAGACGGAGTCTACAACGTAACCCTCAGCAACCGTGGAACTCTTCCAACCTCCGTGCCTCTTCAATGTATCTATGGAAGCTCCAGCCTCTACCAGAATAGACGCCGACGTGCGCCTGAAGGAGTGCCCTGTGTATGTGGAAGGTTCGGGAAGCTGCAAATAAGACGCAATCATTTTAGGCATTCCAGAGATGGCGTGCTTTCCAACCGGCTGATTGGTGCACTTACCACTCCGAAATTGCATAAATAATCGCGTTGAATTTACAACGTCCCGAGCCTTCAGGTACAGGTCGATGACCCCGACATAATCGACGTCATCGGAGTTTCTTATTATGAAACTTCTCTGCACTCCTGTCTTGGTCGCTTTGATGGTACACACGTAGCCACCGTCCATTGTGGTCAGCGAAGTCCGAAGCAAGGACACCAGCTCGTCGGACCTGCAGGCTTTCAATACATAGCCTCTCACCACGATGTTGCGAATAAAAGTGAGGTAGTTCCGTTAAAACGAAAAGCAGTTTATGCCACTCGGACGTAAACTGATTTTACACTCCTCGGAACGGTTCGTGCGTCTCGGCTTCGCTTCGCTTCGCCTCGCCTTCGAAACCCCGCTCCTCGGGTGTAAAATCTCGTTTTACGTCCTTGTGACGAAAACTACTATTTCATCCTTTCAAACCAATGAGAAACATCATTTATAATTAAATTACAAATCTAAACCGTTTTACAAAATCTACTTTAAAAAACAAGCCTGCGCCAGAGGCTTTTTAAAACACGTGCATATTTTGGCGGAAAATTTTTAAATATATTTTTTTATAATTTAAAAATGGCAACAAAGTGAAATTTATTGAATAATGTATTTTAAATACATGTAGTTGCAATACTGCCCAGCCCCGACCAGTGTTGTCAGATTGGGCGATTTATCGCAAATTGGGCGACTTTTGTAGATAATTTGCGCTTCAATTTTTTCAAAAACCGCAAACCGCAATTTGGGCGATTTCTGAAAAATGAAGTTGCGGTTTATTGCGATAAATAATAGACATTGAGGTCTAATTTTCTGGAATTACCATTAAATTTTACACCTAAAAGAAAATTGACGGACAAAGGGGCTTCTCCCACGAAAAACATTTATAATAAAAGTTTGCTTTTTTAACACTACTTTACCGCCGAGCTTTATCGCTAATTCTCCAATAAGAAAGCAAGTAAGTTTGACGTTAGCACCTCTAGCGTTAAAAAAATGAACTAAAATCTAAAAACTTAACTGTAGAGAACGCTAACATCAGTTTCATAGATAAGAAAGATTTTTATCTATGGTCAGTTTTCTCGCTCCCCATAAAAACTTAATCTAGACAATTTGCTAAAGGTTATCGACTGGCCAAGTTATGACGTCATTAATTGTGTAAATATTGGTTTGAATCCATTGAACCCCCCCCCCCTATAGAATAAGTAATTCCAAAGAATTATAATTATTAAAAAAAATATTATTATTATTGTGTTCACGATACCCCCCCCCCCCCCCAGTATGAGCAATGTTTAGTTACGGATCTTCTTGAAGGAAATAATAGCTTATTTTCATATCAATAATCTATGTTGTAAAAATTTTAAACTTTGAAATTTTGAAAATCAAGTTATTAATAAATTTCAATTTTATTTTGGATTTTTAACATTGAATTTAAATTTTGGCGCCACGTTTTGCGGTTTTGGGCGTTTTTTCAATTAAAAGTTGGCGCCACAGATTTTTAAAATCTGACAACACTGGCCCCGACTTGAAAATTAGGTAATTGAAATACTTTGAGTAATTGAAGTACTTTTAAAGTAATTGAAATACTTTAAAGTAATTGAAGTACTTTGGATAATTGAAGTACTTTGAGTAATTGAAGTACTTTATTTTGGGTAATTAAAGTACTTTGAGTAATTTGGCGGTACTTGAATTACTTTTTGGTTAATTTTGAAATATTTGAATTACTTTTGATAAGTACTTGGTAATTGAAATACTTTCTTTAAGCAAAGTCCTTAAGTACTTGATGCTTCAAGTACTTTTAAGAAAATATAGTATTTGATACTTGAAATACTTTTGAAATTAGCAAAGTACTTGGTAATTGGTACTTGAATTACTTTCACAAAGTACTTTAGACAGCTCTGACCAAGAGACTCTATCTTATACTCCACAAATTTTGAGTATTGAAAGTGATGGTGTAAAATGTTGTAGGCGTATGATTGCGTCGTAAATGAAAATAAAAATAATGGAAAATAGCAACGCATTCGTACTCACTACGGTGTATTCGTGTCACTCTAATTATAAAAATGCTACAATTACAAATTTCAAAAAAACTTTTATCAAATAAGTGAACTTTAAAGAAAAATGTTACTCGGCGCTACGAAAATTTAAAGTGCACTAACGCGTACTATCAAAAGTTAAACAATTTGTATTAAGCTCATTTACCTTGTAAATTTTGTACAACTGGAACTCGCTAATCGAAACGCATTGAACGTCGAATCTTGACCCATCTACCAAACGCACAATAAATTCTTCCTCCAATATACTCTTGGAACCAAAATTGTAAATCATCCAAATTGCAGAAAATTGCAAATTCTGCAATCCAAAATAAATCGCCGCTCTAACACTGGACAATTCCAAATTAATGACCAATGACTTTAGGTCAAACGCCAATCCAAATTTACTAAATTTTAGCCCACTGAGACAAGATGACTTATTAATAATTTTGACTCAACGCTTTCTTCGGCGCGCGGCGGCTCAAATTTGACTTTTCCTCGATTCAATGGCTACGTTTACACCGTAAAATGCTTGGTTCGGTCCGATCGGACTAAACGGGAGGGGATAGTTCGATGCGACAAAATATAGTTCGCAATTGCTTCGCAAGTGTTTACACCGTACACGAGAACCGAGGACCAAAATGTGACCAAAATATTTAAATTTCAGCTACTTACTTGATAAATTTTATTTTATAACCTATAAAAATTAAAAATGAGCGCATTCGGTATTAAAAATACTCGAGTGATGTCGAACCAATTTAGTTCGTATTTGGTCTGGTACTCATATTTTAGAGGACCGAACTAAAGCCGGACCAACTTGGTACCTGTATGTTTACACCAGGCGGACTAAAAATATAGTTCGGATATGGTTCCAATATAGTCCTGGTCCGCCTTTAGTCCGCGTACCAAGCGTACGATGTAAACCAAGCCTATGTCGACTCACCGACTCAATGTCAACTCCTTCACGACTCTCGGTGGACTTCTTTTCTAGAAAATTCTTTCTTCCCTCTTGGTGGGGGTTTTTTTCCAATCAATTTTTTTTCCAAAACAAATTTGTTTATGTTAAGAGTTACAATGATCTTTCTTTTGGTGTCTCCTTGATAAAATGATATAATAAAAAAACAAAAATTATTACGAATTTCGACTCAATTTTGTTAAATTGACAATGGGAAAAATGATTTTTAAAGTCATTTTACGACAATTGGCTTTCTCAAAAACGGCTTAAGCGATTTCGATGAAAATCACGGACTGGGGGTATTTTGGGTTTACAAATCCATCTGACCGGGTCTCATCTTTGGAAAAATTTATTTTCACAAAAAAAACGACCTCAAAGAAGTTATTTTAGATGTCTTGCTTGAAATTCACTGCCATTGTTTTTATTTGAAAACTTCTTGTCAAATTAAAAAATAATGTACCTAAATCAAGTTTTGACAGTTATATAATTTATATAAAAAAATTCAGTGCGATTTAATTAAATCCTTAATGTCAATATGCCTAGAGGACGTGCACGGAGATTAAAGAATTATAGCTTGGCGACTTTACGCAAAGAACCTGATATTCAAAAGAGAATCTTATTAACTAATTTCGTTTTCATCTAAATAATATTTATTTACTTGTTGAGGCGTTTTTGTTACAAAAACAAATCACTGTTTAGAGTTCCAATTTAACTACAAAAATGCATTGAAGTTAAGTATAGGTATTCTATTTTTACGAAACAAGGTAGGTTTTATTTCTTAACTGACGGTCACCAAAATTTTGTACAACTAAAGGCCAAAATCCAAGATTCTTCTTCTTTGTTCATTTAAGATTCAATAAAAAGGTCAATATTATACTTCATTAATAGAGATGAGACTTTTAGGTTTTTACCTTTTTCTTATTTTACGTCCTATTTTTATTTTATTGGTACCAAAATTCGTTTAATGAAAAACTACGTTATTTAAGCCCTATTTATTTTTACCTTTTTTTGCCTTTTTTTAATTTTTACGACCTATTTTAGCATTTTGGCAACTTTTTTTAAATTTTCAGTTTAAGAAGGGCACTTTTTTCAGGGCCCTTTTAATTTAATCAACAGATGGCGCCTACTTAAATATTTTTATAAAATAAGAGGAATTTGCTATATTTAAAATATAGCAATATTAAATATGCTATATTTAAAATATAGCAAATTTAAAATATATAAAATATATTTATAATATATATAATAAAATATATTTGATTGTTACGGTTCAAATTTAACATTGTAACATTTATTGCATTTCAAATTTTGGTTATCAATAAGTTAAAGATTCCTTTACGCAAATTTAGTTTATTTCCACTAAATGGCATTACAGGCATTGTATTGCAAGTTTAAAAATATCACCTGACTTGGTTGATAAGGTTTATCTTTATAAAAAGTTAAAATTTAGTAAACGATTGTCCGACATTGTAAATTTACGTTTTACATTTGGCATTGTTTTTGGACTTTCGAGTGACCTGATTTTGTTGGACTAGTGTTTTTTTTCCAACCCAATTATTTGGGATTATTTCAGTCATCTCGAGTTTGAGATTTCCCTTGGTTACCGGCTTCTTGTGAAGTATTTGCTGAGGAAATCTTATCTTCATTGAAGGATTTTGTGGTTCAAAATTTTTATCATCTGTTTTTATTGCAATCGTCATAAGTTTAATCTGGATATCATTGGACCCTCGACTAACACCTTGAGGTAATTAAATCATTATCAAAACTCCAGTTTTTAACTTTATTTTCGTTTAGGGTTTTTCTTTACGGACGTTTTTTTTTTTGTATGGACGTGTTTTTCTTATGGACGCTTATTTGTATTGTATGGACAATTCATTTGTTGGACGAGTCCATTCCAAATTTGAGAACTCTTTGATCCAGTTGGAAGAATTAACCTTTGGTGGCATCACCTATTGCATTGTAATCTTGGAGACATCAACCACCCCGTCTCAAATTGGTCGTACACCTGCCAATTATTGGTTCTGCTGTTTGACATCTTTCCCTCCATTAACATCTACAACCAGAAGACATCTTCAAGATAAGATATCTGTTTGTGCCGTACCTAATTTTTATTTTGTCTGTGTACAATTTTTTGTTACTGCGCGTGGTATTTTGGGCTTATTTATTTTGAGAGTTTTAATTCAATTATTGTGTTTGCAATATCTGTGGATTTCACACAGAAGCGTGTATAAAAACTGTACGCCAAATATAGCTATACGTGGTAATTTTATTCAAACAGTTATTTTCATAACTTTTTCAATTTATAATTTGGATTATAATTTTACTAGACTCAATATTTTTGATCGCTCAATATTACTGCGCAAAGTTTGTAAATTTTATACTATATTAAACTTGAAAGTGGAACGAGATAGCACGCTTTTGATACCAAAGGTGATTTACCCAATTTCCCTTACTGTTTTTCTTTTAGTGCGCCATATTTTCGTGGTTTTTCTAGTGGGTACTATTGCGGTGATATACAGGGTGGTTGTTTCCATGACTTGTTTACTTTACATTTGTATATTATTCTGATGACGAACGATATAACGTTTGAAAGCTAAATAAATCTTTTAACAATTTTTAATTTAATAATAACTCGATATTTTGAAGTTTTATATTATCTAATATCAACGAGTTAATAATTTATATAGTTAATAAACTACGTGGCGTCCATTTTACTATCTTTTATCGCCTTTGCTTCGTGAAGCATAACTTTACGGCGCCCCCTGTATTATCCACTTATCATCCAGGTAAGGGAATAATTGGCACATCATTTTATCTCTTGCATCTACGAGCTAGCAAAAGGGGCATCTTCCATCTTTTGCGATTACACAGCCCTGAGATTTGTGTATCCCTCTATTTTAGTTACATGCTATATTTAAAATATAGCAAATTCGTTGAGATAATACTATTCTATAAACAATTCTTGATCTTAAGCTATTTTGAGTTCGTATTGAGTATGTCAAAACACACTCACTTACAAAAAAAGATATTTAAACTTTAATTATGAATTGTGTTTTTATAAATAAATATTACGAACTCAAAATAGCTCAAGATCAAGAATATTGTTTATAGAATAGTATTATCTCAACGAATTTGCTATATTTTCTATGTACGTTTTCTGAATATGTTACGAGCAACCTTGAATGTGGATCTTGTATTGATTGTATATTCACAGATTTTATTAAGGCTTTCGATCGGGTACACATCAAGCGGCTTATTTTCAAGTTACGTAAGCTGGGGATTGGAACTAATGTACTTAATTGGATATCATCATACCTATCGAATCGTCTCCAAAAGGTCAGGATTAAAAACTCTCTTTCTCGCGATATCTTTGTGAAATCAGGAATTCCACAGGGTTCCCATCTTGGTCCGTTGTTGTTTATCTTATACATCAACGACATTAAATCAGTCTTCAAATTTTGTAAATTTTTGTTGTATGCAGACGATCTTAAGATATTTAGGGTTGCAAACTCTGTCCATGATTATGAACTAATTTCTGAAGATCTTCGTTCTTTCGAATCATGGTGTAGTGCAAATTTTTTAGAATTAAATATTGATAAATGCAAAGTTATGAATTTTTCTCGGAAGAGAATACGTTTTCATCACTCGTACAGCTTGTTAGGAAATATCATCGAAACTGTATCTAATTTTAAAGATCTGGGCGTCACGTTAGATTCTAATTTCGGTTTTACGTCGCACTTGAACCAAATCATTAGCAAGAGCAACAAAATGTTGGGCTTTATCAAGAGACATACTCAAGAAATTAACAGCTTGAGAGTCTTAAATATGTTATTTGCTGCATACGTGAGATCGCATCTTGAATACTGCTCAGTGGTTTGGAATCCGCACCATTCAACGCACATCGCTCGATTGGAAAAACTTCAAAGAAGATACGTCAAGTTCGTTTGTTTCAAATTTGGTATTTGTTTCGATACCGATTACGATTTGCTGCTGGGATACCTTAGCCTATCAAGATTGGAAATCAGGAGAAAGTACCTTGACTTGTTGTTTTTGTACAAACTCTTAAACAACAAAATCAATTGCACTTCACTCCTACAAAACATCAATTTTTGGGTTCATTCGTGCCCGGTCCGAAAGCCAGATTTGTTCCTAACAAGTTTCCACAGAACTAGCTATGGAATGCATTCGCCCGTTACAAGGCTTCAGAATCTTGCCAACAAGGTTGAAGTTGACTTCTTCGCAAGTTCCCCGACGGGATTTAAATCTTCATCAAGGCTTGCATTGAACATGTAACCCTGTTTTCTTTTCTTTCTTTTAATTTGTTTGTTACTTTTATTATTATTTTATTTATTGTTATTTGTTTTTTGTTGTTATTGTATTTGAAAAGGAGGTACTCCGTTAATAAAGATTATTATTATTATATTTTAAATATAGCAAATTCTTCTTATTTTATAAAAATATTTAAGTAAGCGCCATCTGTTGATTAAATTAAAAGGGCCCTGAAAAAAAGGCCTCTCTTAAATAGAAAAAAAATCTCACCCTTACGACGCCCCTAACCTAAATTAAATTTTTTTTTGTTTTTTTAAATTTGAATTTGTTGCTCGGTGGTGGCAGCTTACCATATGTGCCAACCTAAGAAAAATTACAAATTTTCAGTGGGACCTTTTTAGTGTTTTAGGACCTAAAATCGATTTTTAAAAGCTTTTATTTAACTTGGGAAGACCGTTGTCCGTCGTCCGTGTGAGTCGACCGCTTTGAGGCCATTTTTAAGCAACTTCCCGACGTCCTAGAGATCTGAAATTTGGTACACAGCTTTCACCTGCAGAGCATTCTCATATTTTAATTTTGTTTTTCTAAAATTCTAAAAAATAAGCGAAAAATCTGGAAAAAACTGAAAACCATTAAGCGCATGCGTCGATGCGCATTGGACAATTTTATCATACAGGGTGGAAAGTAACTTAGAATTCTAAATCTCATTTTTAAGGACCGCAATCAGGGTAAAGTTTTTCGTCGTAATGATTTATACAGGGTGAAGTATCAAACATCTAAAACACATAAATAAAGAAATCTGATAGGATGAACCTATATTAGTTAAAATACATAAGCTGTATTTGAAAAGATGTGACTAAAAAATTAGAAAATAAAAAATTAAATAAAAAATTAAAAATTTAAAAAAAAACCTTTTATTTAAAATTACAAAAATGCACTAAAAAGTAGAAAATAATTTTAATAAAAGCAAACAAAGCTTCGTGAAAACATCAATATAAAAGCGTGGGTTATGAATTTTGTACACCAATAGTTAGCCTGCTTATCCACCTATAAACAGCCCCACGCTTTTATATTGATGTTTTCACGAAGCTTTGTTTGCTTTTATTAAAATTATTTTCTACTTTTTAGTGCATTTTTGTAATTTTAAATAAAAGGTTTTTTTTAAAAATTTCTAATTTTTTATTTAATGTTTTTTAGAACCTTTTTAGGTACTTTTTTTTTTAATTTTATACAACCTAAAAATCTCACCTCTATTCATTAATCTAGATGCATCAAATAATAATACATTGTAATATAAATAATACATTGTAATATTATTTGATTCCAGGAATTGAGTATAACGGCAACTAAAAGCTCTACAAAGATTAAAATTGGTTTTATTGTGCTCAAGTCAACTCGACAATTTTTAAATGTTTATAATTCATTAAAAAAAATATATATAGTACTTTTCGTGTAGTAGGATGTACTCGTATTATCTACTAACTATTACTTTAACAAGTAGGTAAATTAAAAATTGTATTGAAGATTCGGTAGGAACTGATGTAAGATGTCCTGTGAATAATTTCTGGATTGAAAACCTTACGGTATAACGTAATAAATAAACTTATAAAATAACCAAATTACTCATTAACCCAGTAACAAAGGAGTGTAGGGTTTGATCTTGTCTGCGGTTGGTTGTGTGAATACACCAATGATCAAATACTGTTTTATAAACCAAGCAAGCAACTTCGAGTTGATTAATTAAACATCGGTGTGTGGTGGAGGCTTTCTCTTCAAAAGTACCGCATAATACGATCACAATATTTTTCTCATTAAAACATACATTATTATCTATTATAGTAATATGGACTTAAAATATTTTCTTACTTATTATTTTTTAAATTGTATAAACAAAAATAATAGGATTATTTTATCAATAAGTAAATTTTTACTAAAGTCAGTAGCTGATACTAAAATTGAATTTGTAAAATTTTTGGTTTTTTAGTAGGAAAATTATTTCATTTTATTTAAGACATTTCAAACATTGTGCTTTTGCCATTTGCCAGGTATAATACCTATCCTTCAGACTTTTATCAGTTTAATTAAGAGATTCTTGGATATGGTGTTTATCTTTTCATTTTAATAAATATGTAGGTTTTTTCTGTTGAACGTATTGTCTGTTACAAAGTGGGAAACATTTAAAAACTTTATATATAAAATAACAATTTCATACATTGAAATGTATGAACAATGGATAAAAAATAAAAAATGCAATTATCTACTAATATATATTTGTTGTTCTTGTCATTAAAAATTGGGAAATTTTTGGAATATAATCTTTTTGTAGCTAAATAAGGGAAATTCAAAACATAATTGTAAGATTTACTTAAAAAAACGAATTGATTGATAGCCATATCCGATTGAAATTTTTATAATTTCATGTAATCAATAAAAATTCCACACTAAACAGTGTTCAAGCTTTATCTACAAAACGCCACTACTTTTACTATAGTAGATTCAGCTTTTAACAATGTTAAGATGATACTTTTCTTGCTATTATAAAAGTTGTTTTTAAAATTTATAAAAGTCTCGTAGGCATTTCAAAACATAAAAATGTCATAGAACAAAATAATTAACAATTTTGTCGGTTAAGCCATCCATAATTGACTAGTGGTGATTATGTCAAGTTTTTTTTGCCCCATTTACCAAACAATGACACTAAACATTCAGTCAAAAATGTCGTTTAAATGCGCATTTACGTTTTTACAAATTTTTCATGATATTTACACACGGTGTTGAATACTCCACTGGTGGTTATGCGTTATGCCACGTACCGCCAGATCTATAACAATCTGTTTACGACAATCTGGCGCTTATTCAACATTAAGTTAAAATATCTTGGTAAATAATATTGTTGGCGCTTCAACTTGTTTATTAGGTTAGCAGATGGCACCTAAGCTTTTGAATGACACCCCAAACTCAATTTCTACCAAAATGTCGCTTACATCGTTTTGCCTTGTATGCGTCAAAATAGTATGGTGGATAAGTTATCTATAGCTGCTAAAGCCAAATAAGTGTATCACAGCCAATCCAAATTTACTGACTTTGGTGTACTACAAACAAGATCACTTTGACTTTACGTCGTTTTTGGCGGCCGAAAGTCGACTTTATCTCGACTCAGCATCGACTGCTCCTCGACTCAACATCGACTGACTCTTTCTTCTTCTCGAATTTTCTATCTTCCCTCATAATAGACTCTTCGAGATAACACACCGAACATACATTTTAAGAATCCCAATATCACATCACTACGTGCGTAACTTTTAAATAGTTTATAGAACCAAATTAATTCAATTTTCAAAATGAAAATTTTTGTTTGTTTGTGTTGTAAGTTAAAATTTCTTCCATTGGCGTCTCTTTAATGAAATGTAACAACATAGAAAAATGAAATAAACAAATTTATTAATTTCGATTTGAGTTTGGATTGAATAAAAGATTAGTTAAATTTATTTATCAAAGCATTTCACAACAATATACTGCAAAGGTAAGTTTACAAGTCAAGTATCAAATATATGTATGCAGCTAAATCAACCAAAGCGTCTCTGTTAGTATAAAAATCTAAGTTTACAAGTGGTAAAACACTGGTTAATAATATTAAGCAACTGTTCACGTCAATAAAAAGCTTTAGATTGAATATTTGTTGATACTGAACAATTCGATTTATAGATACTAATCGAAATACTGCGTTGAAATGTTTTCTCTAAATTATTAAGTGTTATAATTTATTGCCATTATATAATCACACATCATTGACCAATAAAATACGTAGAAAATATACACCTGTGATCGGATATTTCAAAAGCTTCAAGATTTTAAACTGCATAAACCAAATTTGACAAATTACCTACTCACGGTATTCCAGTACTTTAGCAACAGTAACAATGCAGTATGGCACCAAAGACTTTCCACAATTTAAAATGTTATATTATTAACTCGTTGGTACCTAGTATTAAATAATATTGAAACTTTAATTATTTCGAGTTACTAAAATAAAAAATTCAATTAAATTGTTTATTGAGATTTCGCAAGATTATTTCTTTCCGTCATCAGAATAAGGTTAACATGTTTCAAAATATGATATAAGTAGACCTTGGAAGAAATAATCTTCCGAAAGCTCAAAAGAATTTAATTGAATTTTTTATTTTAGTAACTCGATACAATTAGAGTTTCAATATTATTTCTACAACTTAGTTGATATTTCTAAAAATAATTGGTGTATTCTTAACTAATTGGGTTGTTAACAATAATAACAACTTGGCTGTAACAAATAAGTAATTACAAAAAAATAGGGCAACCATGAAACACGACCATTTCGTTAATCGGTTATCCGGGATAGACATTTTTACGTGGTCTGCCTTTTTCACACTTTCTTTCACTTTTAAACCAAAAGTGTTGCAAATTATGCCATTTCAAATTAAAATTATAGTATATCAAAATAATTTTTTAAACAATTTTTTTTAAACCCAAAAAATATTATTTTGCTTCAAAAGTTTTTTGAAAATCTTAAATGGCTTAGATAGCTATTAATACGCTAGTATAAGTTGTTCGTCAAATATTTAATTACAGCAAAAAAAATTAAATATTTAATCTTTCTCTAGAAATGATCGTCACTTTAAGAGTTGTCTTTTTTTCCTGTAAATTGTCCTACTATTGAACTTGAAATTTTAACCTACCTAATCAATTTTAAAATTGAAACAGTATAGGACATCGCTTTAAAGGGTAGCTTCTATTAGGAAATTACGTTATCTGACTCTTACCAGCTGGAGGATCTTTCAGAGATACATAATTTCAATTTATCTCAAAATCGAAAATTTTAAGTTATCTTACTATACAGCGAATATTCCGTTAGTTGATTTTTTTGGAGTTAATAGACATTAATTATTTAAAATTACGTATTTATTCTATGTTTTGCTCTTTATTATAAGCTTCGCCAGGAAGTAATAATATATAAAAAAAATTAAATTGAAAATAACAACTGACGAAGCTTACCATAAAAAGCAAAACGTAGAAGAAATACGTAATTTAAATTAATTAATATCGATTACCCCAAAAAATGTCAACAAACAAATTAATTAATAATAAATTAATATTGCAATGGTACAAAGCGATTTTTAAATTTTAAATTAACTTCCAAAATTTCTTACCTTGAATTTACTACAACACACTTTTATCTGTACCAAAGCACTAATTTATAACCTCAGCTAGCCAAGTCGATAGAGTCCTATCTCAAATAAATTTTCAGTACTCGACGAATGTAAAAAAAACAGATGTAAATGACATGTAATTTAATGAACAAACCTCAAGCTAATAAATTTTACACAATATCATTCAATGTAATCTGAAATGCCTGTATCAAATGTGATATCATTGTATACCAAATAATAATTTCTTTTTTGGTTGACTTAAATTTAGCTATCATAAGGTAATATAACTACCGAATTAAGAAGAATTCTCCAAGTTGGAAAACACACTTTCGTAATTCGCTGTTATTTTGCTTATTATACTCAAAAACATTGCACAAAACTATTTATATAAATTTTTTTTTTTTAATTTGAATTTAAAAGTGTTTTCAAACTTGGAGGAGTAACTTTTAAGAGTTACACAAAAATTGCCAATCAATTCAAACTACTGGATTAACATAGTGCTGTCTGCAAATGGTCTTGTAAATTCTTCAAATGATCAATGAAATGATATTATAATAAACTACATATTGTAATATTTAATTAATATTATGTTTTGTATTAAAGTTTTAAAATATGAAGATGATGTTAACGCTGTACGTAAAGCATTGTATTTTCCTAATTTCACATAATGTTCCGAGTTGGGGGAGGTTCATATCAGGGAACGAAAACAGCGCAATGAATAAAATTATATACTCATCTGGCGTACGCTAAAATATTCAACAAAAGAAGCATTTGAAATTAAAAATCATTCATTTGATGCTGGAAAATCAATCAAAACCACGAATTTACAATAAAATAAAAATTCTTTTTCTATTCTTTTGCTTTTATATCATAATAATACATTATTATTTGTCAATAAGTAAATTTTAAGTACAAAATAAAGACAGAATTTTAATAATAATTTAATAATCCAGAAAAACTATTTAAAATAGCATAACTACAGTAATAGAAAAATTTAAGAAAACTAAATTGACATTGACCCTTGCATAAATTTCCATAAAGCTGAAAATGTACATGAATGTTAGGAATACCATTATAATGAAATTGTGAAAAGTCTCCATCGATTCCATGTGTGCAAAAAATTTTATGCAAGGTCAAAGTTCGCAAACATGGGTTTTTTAAATTTTTTTGCAAAACGGTTAGTTTTATGAGAAAATTAATTCAGTCAAAAATTGTAGATCACTTAATTATCTACAAAAATTATTCTTACAGTTTTTTTCTAAGATTCACCATTTCTGAGAAAAAGCGATTCTAAAATTTACTAAAGTTGTATTAATTCTCATTAATATGCACACGTTTCCACGCCACCTCTGTTGTAGTACTATGGTAAATTTTAGTAAATTTTAGAATTGCTTTTTCTCAGAAATGGTGAATCTTGGAAAAAAAAGTGTAAGAATAATTTTTGTAGATAATTAAATGATCTACAATTTTTGACTAAACTAATTTTCTCATAAAACTAACCGTTTTGCAAAAAATTCAAAAAACCCATGTTTGCAAACTTTGACCTCGCATAAAATTTTTTGCACACATGGGATCGATGGGGACTTTTCACAATTTCATTATAATGGTGTCCCTAATGTTCATGTAAATTTTCAGCTTTATGGGAATTTATGCAAGGGTACCTCATTTTTATGTTTATTTTGACCGGACTATAAATATTCCTTTATACAATAACAAAGTAACCTTCTTTTTTCTTTTTTTATAAGCATTTGTGAAAAATATCAACACATCGATTCTTAAATTAAAAGAAAAACTCTTTGCATGCAATGTTGCATATTTTTAATTCTACTGTTTAAGAAAGGAGCTTTATTGAGTCTGTGGCCACACGAAGCTGTAAATATCGCTTAAGAAACGCAGGAACGCCCATTCTCAAGGTAAATGAAAGGTAATGTCGCAGCTTCAGCAATGCACTTGTATCAGCAGTACCTTGAAAATGCGCCTTCTTGCGTTTTTACTGCTACTGCTAGCGGAATTTTACTGCACGTGTGGCCACAGACTGAAGCTTAGGCTTAAAAAATAGGATACCGCACAGAACTTTTAATAATATTTAGCCTAATTATTAGTTCGGCGCTAATGAAATGGATCTTATCAAGACCGTTTTTGTCTCTACGATAGCTTGTATAGGGTATGCATCGTTGGTTCGTCATGAAAACGTTTACAAAAACAACAAATGTGTTAATATGGCTACTGGATTTTTGGAATTCTGCTTAATTGCACGAAAATAGTACCTGACAGCTTTATTACAGATATCTAAATAGGCAACATGTCGCTGTTTGGTGTGATGTTGCAGATTTTGGTGCTCAAGACTACCTTTTCTTTGAGGAAGGAATCCCAATAGTTACAGTAATTTCCTTGTCGGTATATGGAAGTTATAAAATACAAATATATCTACGTCCACCAATATTATGTATCACAGCACTTTTGGATAGTACATGATGACATCGGTACGCGACAACTGGGCGAATTCCACTGGGCGACGTATAACTGGGCGACGTATAACTGGGCGACTGGTAAACTGGGCGACGGTCAACCGGGCGACGGACAACTAGGCGATAGGTAAACTGGGCGCCGGGTAAACCGGGCGATTGTCAAGCTGGCGACGGACAACTGGGCGACGTATAAACTGGGCGACGTGTAAGTGGGCGACAACCTGAAGCATTTTGAAGAATTGAAATATTTAGCATGAAACTTATTGAGTTTTCAGTGTAAGAAAACTGTCGCGTTTGAAAATTTTGCAGGTATTTGCATTTTCTCACTTGATACAACTTTATTTTTTGAAACTTTTCATACAGGGTAATCTAAAACAAAAACCAAAAAAAAACAAAGATTTTGAAATTTTGTTGCTGACTAGAAAAATTAAAAAAGATTATGCCTGTTGGTAATGTACCAACCAGGTGTTGGTAATGTTCTACTGTCTACTTTTGTACTATATATATATGCAATAAGCTAGCTATATTGTTTAAAATAATTTATGTAAATAATAATTATTAATAATTAATAATTTAAGTAACTCATAACCTAACTAAGAGATGATGAATCATTGTCTTTATTAGCTAACAATATCCCTTAGAGCCTTCCAACTCTAAAAAGATACTATTAGGAAGGGGGTGGATATAACTTTTTTTTCGTCATCAGTAATGCATAAGAGTCCAGCTGATGACTCACTTAGTCGTACGCAATGTTAACGTACGGTTAATACTTTTTCGCGTGGATCCTTCTCGTGCCATGGTGGCCAAAACTACACTTATTATAAACATACCCCTAGGCCCGTGGGTTAAGGAAAAGGTGGATTATTGAAAGGTGAGATTCGTTTTTGCGTGGATTCTACAAGAACGGTGGTTGTGCAAATAAAAATTACTATTAAAAAACATAATTTTCGCTCAAAGTGCACTGTTGAAGCATATGAAGTGCTAGTGTCGCTCCGGTTATCCCCTCTCTGCGTATAACTAAAGAGTAATTTAACTTGCACGGACCGATCACAGAATGCCAGAATTCACCAATCACGAGCGACTCATCTATTAGATTATTTATTAGAAAATTTGCTGTGAAAATCAAAGTTTTATAATCGATTTTTGAAAAAACTAGTGCTGTTAAGGCCATTCTCTGGGGTTAATTCTCTTATTTAAAATATGCTCATTCAGAATTCATAGAAGTTTCAAAATTGATATTTTCGGGTCACGAGTACTTACCTCTCACCCATAGAGATTATCATAATAATTTTTTCTTAAATGTTTAAAATTTATAGTTGCGTCGCCCACTTATACGTTGTCCAGTTTACCCGTCGCCCAGTTGTCCGTCGCCCGGTTGACAATCGCCCGGTTTACCCAGCGCCCAGTTTTTCCATCGCTCAGTTGTCTGTCGCCCGGTTGACTGTCGCCTAGTTTACTAATCGCCCAGTTTTCTAATCGCCCAGTTGTCTTTCGCCCAGTTGTCTTTCGCCCAGTTATACGTCGCCCAGTTGTCCGTCGCCCAGTTGTCCGGTTCCGTGATGACATTTATGGATGTCATGTGGCAAATAAAAAACGATATAAGAAACTTTTGGCTCAAAAGTGGAATAAATCGGCTAAAAGAAGAAAAATTTTACAAAAAAATTACCCAATCCCAGATTAACAACCTATGAACATTAAAATTGTACAAGGTGTCTAAGAAGAATGGGACACCGGTTGGCCATTCATAGATTTAGATTCTATATAGGATAAAATAAACCTATTTAATCTAACGTTTTTATTGGTAAAATTTTTTTAACAAGTTATAGAGCTTTAAAGTTAAATTTTTTTTTTAAGATTATTTTCACAAACGTGAAGTACAGTGGGGCCCGCTTAATGTAATCACATTGGGACTTGAGGTTTTTGATAACAATATGCGATTGATAACAATAAAAGGAAAAAATTTTTATTGGTTAATTATTAGTATGTAGTACATCTACAAAAATTAATTAATAATAGTCACTCATTGTGAAGTTTTCAAGTAAGACTGAATCTTACAACACACATTAACAGCAAACTATCGTCCATTTATGTATTTAAACGACGAAATTGATAATAAACATAAATATGTACTGTGATATCACATGTGTGACGTTGATTTTCTTGCTAACACCTGACTTTATATTATGTGGGTGGTATGCACATATAAAAAAATGCTTGTAACTGAAAATCAACTCCTTTGCTCGTGGGAGAAAATAATCTTAAGAATAATATGATAACATTAACCGAATTATGATAACTATAAGCGATGTTTTTCGTGTGTAATAATATATGTCCGTTCCGTTCCTGGCAAAAGTGATAACAATATCCGAATGATAACATTAACCGCGATCACATTAAGCGGGCCCCACTGTATTTTGATTAAAAATTTTGTAGGTACATATGCGTTGTGTACTTTAGCATTTATATATTTAATTTAAAGTAGGTATATAGAGCAACCCGGACTTGAAGATATATTTATTAAAAAATCTCAACGAAATTTAATTGATTTTAAAGTTCGAAATTTTTGTGCAATATTCACCTCTATTGACTTTTCTGTCACCGGTTTGTGTGGATTTACTTACTTTTCAGACTGAACGTGGCAAACAAACACCCAATGCTCATTATGAGGTGGTGTAGAAGTAAATTTTCTGCGACGTGTCTGTCTTTCTTCGACGAATGCGTTCTCAGTGGCTATCTCGTTTAACTTCAAAAAACTGACGGTTTCTTCTCAATTAAATTCTTTGAAAGCACTATCGACACTGTGTGCAAGGCAATATCTGGCTCTTAACTAACACCGACTGACTAATCCATTACTCTTTACTCGATAGTGAGTTTTTCTTTGCAATGCAAGGGCTCAGGAAGCTTGCGTCTAACTATGCTCTGCAATGCGACTAACATTATATTACTTAAGTAATAGTAGCAGCAGTAGCATTTGCACTATGGTATAGCGTTAACATCGAATTAAAAAAGAAAGATCCATCTCTTTCTTAGTAGTAGCTTTTGCCAAGTTAGAAAGCTCTCAAGGATATTATTAATTAGTAGTAGTAGTCAAAACGGCTTAAAGTTGTGCAAAGCGACCGGCAGAAGCGTAGCGCACGTAAAGTCGATTTTGACATCGCAACTAAGTCTGTTTAGGATTCATCATCGATAAATCAATTTAAAATCTTAAATTAAATTTACACTTTTGACAAAGTAGGGGCCACAGATTCTATGTGAAGCTCTTGTAATAGCTCTTCATACCATTTTATTTCTAAGTTCCGGCTCTTACTCTTTGTTCCTTGTTCCAAAAAATTGAGAACTAGTTTGCAACATTGTTCTACATAAACTGAAGAGATTTCCTCTGGATTGTGTCAAAATCTGGATCTTTGTTTTGGGCAACTCTTTTATTAGGGGTTGCGTTACAAAGGACAGTTTGTGTTTTATGCTGTTTGTAAAGGAAAGTTCATCTGTCTAGAAGTAACAGTTGGCCTAAAAATGCATATCAAAAGTTTGAGATGTGGGTGTTTAAATAGGAATAGGACAGGTTGGTTCTAGATCTTTGTGGTTAAAATAAACTTAACCTTCTAAAATTAATTTTACAATAAGAATAAACCTATTAAATCTTAATATACATTTATACTGTATATACCGGGTGCTGAATGAGTTAGGCGAACATAGGATATTAACATGTAAAAACTTATTTTTGCAAATTCCTGCTTCCCTAATTATTTTAGAGAAGAATTGAAAGACACAAATATAATGTAGAAATATAAACTACGAATGATAAGAGCATTAGATTTTATCTAGGTTTTACGTAAATGGTCAAAAAATTCTTTTGAAATTGTTAAACCTTATATTTATCAGACTTGCCATGTAAGTTTCCGAGGTAATTATTTTTGATAAGTAATAAAAAACAATTGCACGTTGTTGACAGTTTTGCACTTTATTAAATTTTAATTTCATAAAATGGAATTTTACCTTGGAAACTTATACATGGCCTTTGATATGATTACGTTACATATTGTGCCCTTATCTTTTTATAGTATAGAGTAGATAGTATAGAGTAGATAGAGTAGATAAGCATTTCGGTTTCATAAAAATGTGAAATGAAAACGTTACATGAAAACGTTACATAAAACCGTTACATATTGTACCCTTATCTTTTTATAGTATAGAGTAGATAGAGTAGATATACTATAAGCATTTCGGTTTCATAAAAATGTGAAATGAAAACGTTACATGAAAACGTTACATAAAAACGTTACATATTGTGCCCTTATCTTTTTATAGTATAGAGTAGATATAGTAGATATACTATAAGCATTTCGGTTTCATAAAAATGTGAAATGAAAACGTTACATGAAAACGTTACATGAAAACGTTACATAAAAACGTTACATATTGTGTCCTTATCTTTTAATAGTATAGAGTAGATAACAATTAAACAAAAAACGATATCAAAAAAATGCTACATGATTTCTCATATGACTTAGTCATAAGAAAAGTCATGGCTAAAATCATACCATCACAACAGCCAATCATAAAAGCCATAACCTCTATAATATCAAAAATTAATATAGTGTGAACGTTAAAAAATCTCTCATATGAGAAGTCATGTGACAAGTCATATGATAAATCAAGTAGTGTGAACTACCCTTAAGGCATATGAGAAATCATGTAGTGTGAACTGTTAAATCTATCTACCTTGAGGTATAATATTATAAAACAAAAAAAGATGAATTATCGCAAACATTAAATTATTACTCTGCATTGAAATGCTTATAGGTACGTGAAATTAAACAAATTAAAATTGTTAATATTTTTATGTGATTATTATCGCCATATTATAAGCGAGAGTACATTAAATAATTAAGGACCGATCTTTTTATAATTAATAAACGTCAAGTAACGATCGACCCTTAAATTAATATAAATTAATTCACTTCAAAAGTTACAATTAATAAATGAATTGATTTTTTATGTCCCCAAAGATAACCTGATCGTCAATTTTTTTAAATGCAAAAAATGTATCCTTTTATCGTTTTGTGTATATAAATTAATTTTTAATAATTAGATTAAATTCAAAATTTAATTTACGTTATAATAATTAATATTAAAGCGATGTGAAAGTGCAACATCGAAGCAATGTTGGTACAATGTTACTATCACATCGCATTAATATTAAAGCGATGTGAAATGGCAACATCGAAGCAATGTTGGTACAATGTTACTATCACATCGCATTAATATTAAAGCGATGTGAAAATGCAACATCGAAGCAATGTTGGTACAATGTTACTATCACATCGCATTAATATTAAAGCGATGTGAAAATGCAACATCGAAGCAATGTTGGTACAATGTTACAGATGTTAATGCAACATTGACGCAACGTTTTATTGTAACGTTGTATTAACATTTAAAAATTAACATCGCCGATGTTAATTTAATGTTACATGTCTAGTGGGCGTTTACGTCTTTCTTAAAGTTAAGTTTAGTTTAAATCAATTTTTTATATAACATCCAGCCTACATAGGATTTGAGCGATTAAAAAGATGAAGATTATTTAACGCATTGATTGTTTTTATATTATTACGTATTTTTTACAATCTTTGTATACTAGTATTACGTATTATCAATTTAATTTAGTAAAATTATTCTTTGTGTGAATATTGTACGTGCTTGCTTGGGCAGTACTACTTTGTATGTCAGAAAATAATACGTACTACCCCAGCTTTGTTAATTACAATGCTCGGTGATGTGACAGGAAGCATTGTACTAAATCTGATTGTCTGATCTCAAAATAGAGTATTCATATTTAACGTATTGAATACATCTGGTGCTACATTTAAAGTAATTTAAAAAAATTTGCTATTACAAATTATTTAGCAAAAAACATAATTTGTTGATATTATTATTAAATTTAATAGTTGAACACCAGTACTAGTGGTATGGTATCCTGATCAAAAATGAGGAACACATTGCCAGACTGAAGAGTTGTATCGTTACTACAGCGGTTGTATCGTTTACTACTGCATAGTGTCAGAAAATTACAAATTAAATCCAAAAAAACCAGTTGCGATTTCATTTAGCAATCAATAAAATAACTTTTTTACAAATTATTTATCTTAAAAACATGGAGAATAATAATAGGTACAAGTTATTTGGTCAAACCTGTCCCATGAACTGAGTTGAATTTAATTTGAATTACAGTTTTAGTTTGTTTAAAAATTTAAGATATGTCTACTATCAAGTTACACTACATCGATCATACTATTATAGATTAGTAGTACAGTGGGGCCCGCTTAATGTTATCGCGGTTAATGTTATCATTCGGATATTGTAATCACTTTTGCCAGGAACGGACATATATTATTACACACAAAAAACATCGCTTATAGTTATCATGAATTCGGTTAATGCTATCATATTATTCTTAAGATTATATTCTCTCACGAGCAAAGAAGTTGAATTTCAGTTACAAGCATTTTTTTATATTGTGCATAATTCACCCACATAATATAAAGTTAATATAATTAAAAGTTAATATATAATATAAGAGTGGATGTAAATAAACTCACCGTGTGACTCTTTCTATCACCGTCACATAATATGTGATATCACATTACATTTTTATGTTTATTATGAATTCCGTCGTTTAAGGGTACTAAGAAATGGTTATTCACGAAATCGGTGCTCTCGTTTTTATTAATTTTAACATAGAAAAGAAGCAGATACACAATTGTAATTTTAATCAATGTTTATTAATATATTGTCCTATAACAAACTACCATTAAAAAAGAAATTTAAGCGATATGAATGATAATTTTTATTTTATTTGATTTGAAAAATTTTATTAAGTTTTGAAAAGGAAAATTTTTTTATTTTTTTGGCGAAATTTTTTTATTTTTGACTTCTGTTGTAAGGAAGTCATCATAACACTTTGGTTTTTTTATAAGGCGCTTGTGCCTTTTTAAAGTTTGAATAGCCAACGATTCCAATTGGAGGAAATTGTTCAGTTTTCAATTCTCATTCAGTTTGTTAAATTTGTAAAAGTTAGAAATTTAAAAGTGTATGTTGGTAAGAAATTAAATGGAAAGTGGAAATTTTTGATTTTAAAAGTTGGGCAGAAGAGCCGGAAATATCGGGGACTTTTTGGTGAGACGTCAAGTAAGCGGATGTCCATTTTTGTGTTCCTCTGGTTTAATATTTTTGAGTTTTCCTGGATAAAAATTTGAACTAAATTTTGCATTTTTGGACTGCATTGATTTTTCAAGAGCATCACAACGTGGTGCATATCCTGTGATTGAATTGGATATTCAAGATTTTCATATTTTAAAAGCCGATGTGCAGCAGTTTGAGTTTTGGAATGCCATTATTTTTGATAAGAATTTTACTTACGTCGCAGTCGTTTCAAGTTTGGATCACTAAATAATTTTTTAGCTAATGAAAAACCGTTGGCTATTGTCAATAATTTCCATTTGGAGTTTATCAGTTTTTTTTACACGAGTGATATGGATAACAGAAATACAGTTGGTTTGGTCGTGAAGATTATTTGAAGAATAAAAGGTACTCAACGTTTTTTTTTTTTTTTATTTATAAAATTTACTTCCACGACGTGTTTATAACCAGTAGGTTATTTGAAAATTTAATGCCCGTTTGCACGACCTCGGAATAAATTTGACCCTTAGCTAAGCCGCCCTTTATCATAAGGGGAACTTAAATTCTCCAATAATAAACATACTTACGATGTTAAGTGGCACTAAATTCAGTGGTGCAATGCAATAAGTGACACTTATTGATTTATGGGACGCTTAACACTTTAAGGATAAGTGGTGCAAACGGGCATAAGAGTATCTGGTTACAGGCACGTTAAGTGGATCGTGGGCTTTGAATTGTATTTCTTTGGTTCAAACCAAATAACCAAAGTGTTATATGATTTATTTTTTATCTGCAAAATTTTTTTTCCTTTTATTGTTTTAAGAATAAAAATTGTACTATAGAGCCCCTAGGAGCTTACAAAATGGCGGCACAGTCTGCGACGTATTTAGGTGTTTATTTTCCATTTTTACGTGCTGTCGTTCTTAGAACTAATTTTTTTCGGCTCTACAAATGGTTTTTATTTTCCTAAGATACGTAATTTTGAACTGAACCTAAAATTAGAACGATCGAAACGGAATTATAAAAGTAGTCGACGAAAAACCGCGATTTTTACGATAAAAATGCGATTTTTTTATAATTGCACATAAAAATCGCGACTTTTCAATTTTTTTTGGAAAATCTCGAATTTTTATAGATTATTTCGGAGGTTCAGTCCGAAATTATACATGTTTTACGTGTCCTCAATTTTTTTCAAGTCACCAGAGACCTCCGTTTTTTTTGAATCGTGTAAAAACCAAATGAAAATAAAAAGTCGAGAAAAACGCGTTCAAAGTTTTTTTATCGATAAAAGTGCTTTTACTTATATTTACCTTTTTTAAAACTATCCATTCGAATAAAATTATGTTTTCAGTAGTGCTTCGGCACCAGATCGTTATTGTAGAATATATTTTTATTAGTTGAACACAAGTAAAATGAAGTAAAGTTACAATATGACTACGATTTTGATCTCAAAGTAAACAACTCAGAACTGATTTCTTTTCATGCAAAAGGTGGAGCACCTTTTCGCTTACCAAATCAACAATTTTATAAATTACAATTATTGTTATCAATCGGTTATTGTTATCAAAAACCCCAAGTCCCGATGTGATCACATTAAGCGGGCTTCACTGTATTGAAAAGCTATTATTATCAAAAGAATTTTTTTTGCTGATTCACATAAGGAATATATATTTCTAAAAGATTGTGAAAAAAAATACAATTTGGAGATCAATTAGACAAAGCAGACACTTTAAATCGATTATCTCAAAATGTAAATTTTTTAATACTTACCTTTTCGCACTTAACCATTCAATTGACATAGTAATGATTAATGTGGATGAATCAAGTACAGTATAATATATTCTCGATACGTGTCAGAAACTGCAAGTTACACTTTCGATATGTTAAAGGCAACATTTTCCTTTGATTGTTGAATGAAGGATAAACTTTATAAAATCTCTAGAATATACTTAAATTTATTACAAAATTTATGATGTGACCTAAAATTTTCTGTATTTATTTTAATAAAGTAAAAATATGATAATCATCAGAATAAGTAGTATCAAATACTTATAGCGTTTTATGGAATATACGATGTATGTACTATATTTATATAGTAATATTCCATAAAAAAAATAATTACAATAAATTATATTATTATGTAAAGACAAAATATTTTAATATAATTCATATTGCGCTGGCGTCTGGACGCCTTAACAGTTAGGGACGTCCATTGTAACAACCAATGACAACAATTTAGGGTGGAGCAACCCTTATGATAGACTCGGACAATTACTTTAAACTTCAGTTTATACGTAACATTAATAAAATTAGGATAATAAGAACTTAATTATCTAGTAAAATAACAAATTTCAAAGTTCTGAAATACCTATCAATTTATCGGCAAATGGCAGGTCCTTATCTATCGCCACTTCCTAGTGATCTGTTAACTGAATATATGTTTGGAAGAAGAAGACAACGGCGTAATAGAACCACTTTTAGTCCTCAACAACTGCAAGAATTGGAAGCGCTGTTTCAAAAAACGCATTACCCTGATGTATTTTTAAGAGAAGAAATTGCATTAAGAATTAGTTTATCTGAAGCACGTGTTCAAGTAAGTAAACATACATATATATATATATATTATGTACTCATATTTTATTACACCAATAGATATTATTATGTAAATATAAATAGAAAATAAAATAAAATTGCATAGATATTGTTTAAGAAAGTTAACCGAATATAGCGGATTCTATAAAATAATATTTATAATTTGTACAATCGGTTTTTTCTATATCAATTTAAAAATCTTCCTTAGATCAAACATTTTTGTTTTTATTAATATGTCTTCAAAACACTACAATATTAGGTTGATTTATTTGAGGCACAGATTTACCTACTTGGTAAATCTGTCAAGGTATAATTTGAAAAATAAATGGTAATATGCTTAGCATAATAGTTATAGATATAACAAATAATTTCCAATTGTAATTATTTTTCATAATATTGTACTATACTCGTGGATGGTATTTAAAGTTCAAGATTGCTACACAGCGCATGAATGTTATCAAAATTCAACTGTCTTATTTCTTAGGTAATACAATTAAATCCATAACTGCATAGCTTCGAAAATGTGATTTTGACAATCGATGAGGAAAATATTTTATTAGTAGTTTTCTAATTGAATCGTCACAATTAGTTATTGAAGTGTATAGTAATAAAACATTAAAACTTCGCTAATCTGGACGTGCCACTGTAGTAGTTCGGACGCGACTATATTTCGGATATTTTGTTTGATTGAACCGTGAACCTACAAATTGAGTAAATAAAATCATAATATTATATTAAAACTTCAAAATATCGAGTTATTATTAAATTAAAAATTAATTAAAAGATTTATTGAGCTTTCAAACGTTCTGATGACGGACGATATAATCGTTTGAAAGCTCAATAAATCTTTTAATTAATTTTTAATTTAATAATAACTCGATATTTTGAAGTTTTAATATAATTTAATATCAACGAGTTAATAATTTATATATTTAAAATCATAATACACTAGTAAATAATCTTGAAAAAAATGTCTTAATTTTCTATAAGAAACTTGTAATAAAATCAAACACAAAGATATATGGTTATTTTCTCAATGCATTCAATAGATAGAAAAATATAATCAAATGAAAGATAATTTTTTATTAAAAAAATTTAAAGAAGAAGTCAGTCCACGTTTTTTTCGGAATTACAATGAAACAAGAAATTAGATACCTACTTATTTATTTCAAAATATCATTCTGATGCATACCTACATTATGATATAACCTACACATCGCCGGGTTTTATTGCCAAAACTTGGAAAGTCCACTTTTAGGTGAATAGAGGTAGAGATAAAATGTGTATCTTTATGTCAATATAATTCTGCATGGAAGAAGTTTTTAAATAATATGTACCATTTCTAAAGCAGTTTGTGAATTTTTTAGATGAAATAACATATTAATATAGACCTTTTTCCATGTTTTAAAACTGAACTTTACACAGTATTTGTTTATGTTTGCTACAAATTTTGTAATCCAATTTTGACCTGCTTTTGCATGCTCAATTGTCTTGAAATTTTGTAAACATGTGCAGTTTCCATGACAACACAATGTTCTTCAAAAATTTTGAATTTATATTGTGAATTAAACTAATAATAATTCACAATTTTCATATGTGCTATAATATTATATTGTGCTTTTGTTCTCAATGCCAAGAAGCTAATTAAAAATATTCTATTACAGTAACACTTTGTTTGAAATAACTAATTCCGCTCTTTAAACTTCTTTCGATTTTATTATTTTAACCTTCAAAAAAGTTATAGTCACCATGAAGATAACAAACTATTCAAAATATCTTGTTACAGTATGACTTTGCTGCAAATAAATATGCTCTTGAATTTGGTTGTAAGTTGCGTTTTTTACAAACATTACATTATCAAGATGCAAATATTTTCTAACAAATATGTAGTCTTTATTTTAAATAAAGATACAAAAAAGTAAATAAAAAAAATAAAAGATAATTTACATTTAATAGGTACCTATAGTCCGTCATCATATGACAATTCTACCGACTTTAATATATTTCCTCCATTGTCTTGATGGAATCAAGGTTGTCAGAGAATCCAATCAAAAGGCTATGCAAAAAATGTATTTTGATACTCATATTAGCTCTCGGTTTTTCATAATTCTTAAGCATTTTGATGACTTTCTTCTTCTTCAAGTGCCTATCCGAATCCGGATGTTGGCGATCTTCCTGGCTAAGCCAAGAAGACTGTTCTAGGGAAATGTTAATGGGGTGGTTTCCCGTTGCCTTCCCCCATAGTCCACAGATCGACTAAAGACTACATATTTGTTAGAAAATATTTGCCTCTTGATAATGTAATGTTTGTAAAAAACGCAATTTACAACCAAATTCAAGAGCATAATTATTTGAAGCAAAGTCATACTGTAACAAGATATTTTGAATAGTTTGTTATCTTCATGGCGACTATAGCTTTTTAGAAGGTTAACATAATAAAATCGAAAGAAGTTTAAAGAGCGGAATTAGTTATTTCAAACAAAGTCACAGCATATCCGACGCAACCAGGATTAGAACCGCGGTGCCCCGCTCACTAGTCCATCCGTGTTTGATTTACGCCAGACTGCTGGTTTGGTGACTATTGCAGAATATTTTGCAGCTTTGAGGTTCCCAAAAAGTTTTTAACAACTGATACAAAGTTTGTCCTTGCTTCCAATTCAACTTAAATCATGAAATTTGTGAAAATATTGACGTTTTAAAAATTTTAAATTTAAAGTTTCTTCTTCTTCTTTTTCTTTTATATAGGCTTTACGCCTGTTTTTCTTTACACGTTTCCTCTTATTTATGGAGTGTCTATCGATGATGAGGCCCAGCTGGACATCCATATTTTGGGAGGTCTACCCGGCTGACGCTGTCCCGGCGGTCGGAGATCTCTTGCAACTCTTATTAGTCTGTTAGTATCGGCCCGTTCGACATGATCATTCCACTCCTTTCTTCTTCTCTTGACAAATTTAGCAATATCCGCTACATCACATTATGCTTTCTTATTTTTACATTTCGTACTCGGTCCATTCTAGTCTTACCGAGTATCATTCTTAATGTGGACATTTCATCAGTTGTTCGCAGGAGCTGCTTGGTTCTACTCGTATCGGCCCGTGTTTCTGCCCCATAAGTTAACACTGGTCTGACTACACTTTCGTAAATCCTAACTTTGTTTTTTGTTAACATATATTTGTTTTTCCACACTATATCTCTGAGGCATCCTGACACTCTTGCTCCTTTTTGCGCTTGTTGTCTCACTTTTATTAATAGATCCTTATTGCTTGTTATGTTCACTCCAAGGTATTTAAAGTTCATCACTTGTTCTATCATTTTCTCCTCAATCTCTAATTTGTAACGCAGTGAGTTTTTTGCTATTGTTAACGACTTGGTTTTCTCCGTAGCCACCATTTAAAGTTTATCATGGTCAATTCGAACAAAATAACTATGTGCTGAGTACTTTATTACATCAATGTATCTAAATTCAGAAACAGAAAATTTTTTTTGCTTTGTTCCCCAGTGTAATCTACATTATAATAGTGTGGTCTATGTAATGCAACTTGATAGTAAATATATCACAATTTTTATACAGGTTAAAACTGTATTAAACTTCTTCATAAGCACGCTAATACTAACCATAAGGCAAACGACTTAAATTGCCCAAGCCGTAAAGAATATTTAGAAATTAGAAACAATGTTAACCATCGCAATGTTACAAGATATCAAAAAGCAAGGCAAAATAACAATGCCACTATACACAACATAAACCTTTAAAATACCCGCCTTTAAAATTAAGTAGTCAAGTATTTATCAACACCTGCAACTCATAATTCTATAAATGAATTATACTCAAACGAAACTGAAGAAGCAGCAAGTAACTCCAATGAAGAATTTAAATGCAGTAGATCAGCTAGATAAATGTACAACAATGCTTGACCAAATGCAGGTTATAATGTCACTACTCAAATATGCAGTACGATAATAAAAAACTCAAGATAAGGCATTGGAATGCTCCAAGTATTACAAATATATCAGCTATCAGACAACTGCAGTTACTTGTAGAACAAGAAAATATTGATGTTATTATGCTGAATGAAACTTTTGTCAAACAACATCACAAACTCTACATAAACAATTACTCAATTTACCGAAATGATCGAGACGGTACTCAAGAAGGAGGTGTGGCGATAGGTATATACAAATCCATCAAACAATCGATGATGCCTATGTACAACACCAAAAATTTTAAACACATCTCTATTTCAGTTAATATAAATGGACGTGATATTATACTTCCTTCGGTTTACAGCCCAAGGTACTTCAATACCTTTGAGTCAGATGTTAAAAAACTAACACCTAGCAACAAAGAATTTCTGATTTTTGGAGACTTTAACTCTAGAAATACTGCATGGAACTGCGCACGAAACAATACGGCTGGTACAATACTACCTAATTTACAACTGCCATCGCATTTTTTCGTATACCACTTACTTAGACTCCTCAACACATTATCCACACTCTGGTGCCACTCCATCTACCATTGATATTTTGTTATCAAATTCTTTATTATACATTTTACTTTTGCACAATCACGTTGATTAACTAATGTATTATCACTCCCCAATTTCTTGTGTTATTGGCTGACACAATCGAAAAAACATGTCAAGAAATGCCGGACTCTATATATAGACGTGCAGATTGGAAAGCTTTTCGAGCAAACGTTAATCGAGAGATTAACTCTACGCATATCTTCAACATAACTGATTAATGATTATACACTAGAAGAAATTGAAAGATCTATTAGCAAGCTTACAAAGACTATATTGGATGCTAAATTACGAACTGTTCCATATAAAAAGAAGAAAAATAAGTTTCTAGAAATTTCGCACTCAACTCTATTCTGCATCCTGCATACGTAACAGAAACGCGATTAAAAGGAAATGGTAGCGATGTTTGGATCCAACGCAAAAAGCTATATTCAAAACCATGATCAATTTAAACAATCAACTTATAAAAGAAAATGCTATCATTTACTGCAACAATAACTGGTCAAAAATGCTCAGTAAACTAGAAAATGGCGACAAAAAATTCTGGAAAATTGCAAAAGGAATTAGAGGTAAATATAGTCAAAGTATTAGTAATCTACAAGAAAATGGAGAAGTTTTTATACCGACACCAAGAAAGCAAATGCCATTGCCAACACCTTTGAGGAATCTCATTTTTTAACATCTAACTTCAAACATTTAATCGATAAGAAAGTAGTAAGTTTTATCAATCGATTAAACCAAGACAACGAAAATAACAACAATTATGCAACGTTTACAACGGTCGCTGAACTGGAAAGCATTATCAAAAAGCTGAATCCAGCAAAAGTCCCTGGATTAGATGGTATAGATAATATATTATTGAAAGCGCTTCCCAAGAAGACATTAGAATACATCTGCAACATATTTAACGGATGTATTAGAATAGGCTACTTACCTGGGAAAGATCACAAACTACCTAAAAGTTATAGGCCAATATAGCAAAAAAATCTAAACTATCCCAAAAGAACAAAAATATCATCTATATATCCATCATACGCCCCATTATTACATATGGTTGCCCCGTATGGTCAGAAGCAGCTAATATCCATATAAAAAAAAACTACAAGTGATACAAAGCAAGAATCTTAAAATAATATATAATCTACCATGACGCTACTCCACCAAACAACTTGATGTTGAGTTAATAAATTGATATGATTGATATGATATGAATTGATATGAGTTAATTGCAAATTACATCCAAAAGTTGGTAGAAAGATTCAAACTTCGATGCATTGACTTTGAATTCACTCTAATTCAAGATTTGGTAAATCACCCAAAAGTGTAAATAATGTAAATAACTAAACTAAAAATTAAACTAAACTAAAAACTAAACAAAAGGTTCTACAATACCGCAATACAGTGGGGCATCATAATAGCTATTTATGTCATAAGTAGTACTACATAATACCTATAGGTCTTTATCGGACGAAGCCTAGGTTTATGTTTATAACTAGGCTAAGTCAAAAAAGCCAAATTATGTGCGAAAGACATACATAGCTTTATGTTTGACTGCACCGTAGAAGATTTTCTTTTATATTTTGCCGTAATAATAAAAATCCACTTTGACATTTAAAAATTGTTTAATTTTCAAGAGTGCTTTTGTCGCTTTTTCTATGGTTACCGTAAGGTGATATTGACAGACGGCCGTTTTACTTTATCAATAAAGTAAAAAGGACTAGTCGGACATAATAGTATATTATACACCGAGGGAGTAAAGTGCCACTTTTTGTCATGAGGGTAAAGGTTTTTCCCCGAGACGCAGTCGAAAGGGAAAATTTATCCGAAGGACCAAAAGTCACTTTACTCCCGAGCGCAAATATACTATTTTTTGTCTTTCCGCTATAAATCGATTATTTCTATATCTCGAAGTTTAATTTCGTCAACTACTCGAATTTCTAGAAGAATTTGTTAAATAAAATTTAAGTTTTCAAAAATACAAAGCAGTTTAGGTAGTCGACCTTTCTTGAAAATAACTATAAACTTTATTGCCTATACCCCAGATGTGGTAGTTTGCGTAACATGATATCATTGTCAAAGTACCGTATGCATTTTTGGAATCTTAGACGTAGTAACTTTGCTTCCGCAAAAGTGGGAGTAAAGTGACCGCTTTACTCCCGGAAAGACAAAAAATATTTTATTTCTAGTAAAGACTCAAACAATTACAATACAATGAAGAGTTTTACTTATATTGGTATCCGCTGAGCTAGCTGAATATAAAATAAAATAAATTATTTATTTTTTGCTATCCTACATCCTCAGTTTTAAAAAGAATAATTTAAATTGCAAAAGAAATTATTTTTTAATTTTATTTTGAAAAATATAAAATTTTATAGTAGGTACCTACCGAAGCCAGATCTGTAGAGGACAAGAAATTATGTATTGTTAAAAGGGCAACTTGCAAATTATACCGCACTGGGTGCAATTGCATAGAATGTAAAAGTAATTAAAATTTAAAGAATTTTCTTAGTTCTTTTGTTATTGCACTTTTATTAATAATTTAAAGATTCTATATGAAATAGAATGAGATTTTGGTATTACTGTTCTGGTAAAAGCTTATAAGTAGCAAAAATTTAATAGTGAAAATACTTTATGTAAATAAGCTAATTCAAAATAAATTGATTTAATTCAATGTTTCATTTTAACAGATTTGGTTTATTTAAATTGAATTTAGCAATCTAACAAAAATTATAAAAAAAAATCGTTTATTCAAAATTGTATATTTTAGGTATGGTTTCAAAATAGAAGAGCGAAATGGCGTAAACAAGCTCGATTACAACTACTTCAAGATGCATGGCGCATGCGGTGTCTCGGAATTCCCACAACACCGTTAATTTTAACAGGTACGAGATCAAATTCAAATTCTATAATTAATTTCAGATTACTCTTATTATAATGCATCTTATTGGGGATTTTTAACAAAAAAACACAGTTGTATTTTTTCGTACGACTAATTTACCATGAAGCCACAGCCGTGTAGTGATGTGACCACTGGTTGATTACAGAGCGGAAATTCTGGGTTCAAATCGCGGACTATACAGAATTTATTACCTCGGCCTTCAAGTGGGCATCCACACGCTATGGTAAAATCGATATTGATTAATCTGAACTATGAAATATGAAAACTAATCCACCCCGCCAATCGTATTTGTATTCCCAGAAAGGGAAATCAATATTCTACTTAGAATGTACCTAATAAAAAGCTTAATGAATGAATTTACCATGAAAAACGATATTCTCTTTAATATTATTTATTGGAATTCTAATTCATCTAATGTAATATTTGTGATTGTAAATGACAAGGGTTTTTTTGCATGATTATATAATATCGATGTACAATTCTACAGTAGGATTGTTAAGTTTGCAATTACTGTAATCGATTGTTTAAAATATCATAACTTACATCAATAAAAATGACAGAGTTAAATATTAAAAGGTGGTTTTGTAATAAAATATACAAAACTTTGAAAAATTTGTATAAAAAATTTGCCTAAAATTAGGACTTAATACGAACGGTTTATATACAGAACAGCACTGTTCTCACTTTTATTAACAATTTATTTGGAAAATCTTAAGTTTCACCGCGGCAGAGTGGTAAATAATTTATACTTACCCTTGATTATTCCCATAATAATCCTTTTACTAGCTCAGCCGGACTGCATGTGAATTTGTAAAATTTTGACTTTTTATTAAACTTTTCCACTTTCTTGCTTTTAAATAAATTTTAAATACGGGCAGATTTCAAATTTAACAAGTTCTATAATGACTCAAATATAAAATTATATACAAAAATTGAAACTTAAACTAACAAGTCGCGTTCCCCAAATTATAATGCAATAAACGGAAACAAAACTAAGTTAATTGATCGTTAATTTCTTTTAAGGTTAAGGTATTAAATTAATGCACTACAGACTAAGAAATCTTGTCTACTGTTTTAAAATTGTACAATAATTATGAGGAAAAACGTTTTTAAAATTTACTGTAATTTCTTGTTTGTAAAACCATGACTTACCGCTAAACTGCAAATTCTGTTTCATCTTTCCTTACTATGAAAACTTTCTTGACGATATGATTAAGCCTTCGATCGCCGAATTCGGCCTTTTTTAGATTCTTCAAGCATACGAACTGCCTCAGTTGAAATTCACATCTTGTCTCGTAACTTATACATTACTTATATTCTAATTTCATTAGGTTCGACAATCAATTTTAAATTAAGTATCACCTGTGGAATACTTGTACAGCATTTTTTTAAAATTCCAGCACAAGGTACGATGCAATTTCAACTGTTTTCGCGCCACTGAAGATTTGTATAGTAAAAATTCAAACTTTTTTTACTTTATTTCACAATAACCTTAAACATAAGCGTAAAATATAAAAATTAAAGTTCAAATATTTCAACTGTCTGTTATGCAGGGCCGGACTGGCTCGTCTGTCTAACCGGCAATTTGGGTGGGTCAAATTGGGACCGACTTAAATTGGGGCCAAGTGCAAATAAGTAAAAACAAAACGCTTGGGATGTTCTGAATTATTGAGCATTTAGTGGCCAACCACTAGCCAGTTCGGTCTTGCCGTTATGTTCTATGTACATATATACCTATAGGTTATACCTATAATACTTAACATACACTCACCACAGTCATTCTATAGCGGATATTATAACTGCTATTTAATAACCTGGTTAGATGCAGTATCCCGCATATACTAAAGCGGCATGCATTTTATTTGAGCTGATTTATCTTGTCGTTATAATGGGCACTTATTATTATAGACACACTGTATGTATATTAAAATTCATTTAGGTACGATCAATAAAACTTTATTAAGTTTAACTTTATACAATAAATTAATCCAAATTAAATGTTATATTACCATATTATGAGAATGTAGTAAAAATGCAATATTTTCATAAAATTAATCTAGGAACCAATTTTTATGGCTCTATATTAAATTTTTGTAATGCATAATAATTAATATTTTATTGATTAATAATTATATGTTTTCCTTTTATAGGAAGTGGTTTATCAAGTGAGCAATCCACGCAGGATAAAATACCCAGCGAATCTTATACCTTAACACCGTCAGCTCTTAGTGCCAGAACTTGCCCTTGTTCACCTGAAGTCAGCAGTCACATAAGAGAGCCTGCAAGATATATACCCAATTCTAGAACTCCATCGCCGACTACACCAAATGATTTATCTATGCCTAGAAAACATTCATCAATTGAATCAATCAATGATAGTTTTAATTCTAGAATGAATTCAAAATCTAACGAATAGTGACAATTATTATGTATGTATCGAGGGCCAACAAAGTTAACCCTGTTTGAAAAATATTAATAAATAATAATTAGGATTGATTCTACAAACATCTGATTTATAAAATACCTTTATAGACGTTAATACCTTACAAAAATAATACCTGACACACAAAGGGCTTGGTAACTTTGCAATATTTAGAATAAGTTACAATATAACTTAGTACTTTCGTTATTACTTATTAAAATGCTTTTATTTTGTTTTAAAAACCTTTTTTTCATAAGTGATATCGCTGGCTTAGAGTTACAGGGTTCTATGTTACAATTTTAAGGGGAAGTACCACCTTTGAATATGAAATTTAACCTGTTTTTCACGATTTTTTTTAACACATAAAGAATAGGAAAATCAAAAATCGGTTTTAAGGGATCTTTTTATTATACATTATAGTTATAAAATATATTTTTTTATTTAAAAAAATCATTACAAAACGTGTCATCCACTCTGTCAAAGAAAACCCTTTGCGTCACGTGGGTCTAGCTGATGTACAGGATTACGGCCAACTGGTATAATGTAGAACAAAAATCTAAAAAATTTCTTAATCTGTGATAGATTGGCTATGGAAGTACGTAGGATTTTTGAAAAATATTAATTTTTGTGAAATTGACACTAATTTAAAGAAAAGTGTATCAATTTTCACTGAAATCCGTGTATAACATTAGTTGCAAATTAAACACTAATAATCCAATTGAAAAACGGCTACGTCTTCCATAGAGAAGTTAGTTTGGAGTAAAAACAATTTTGACCGATGTCAATCCAATGTAAATTGTGGAAGTTATCTTGTACAGGGTGGCTCAATTTCGATCCTTCTTATGGGGAAATCGGTAACTATGGGAGATATCAAAAAATGGATGGCGTATCCTCGATCTCTTTTTTTGAGAAAATTTCAATGGCAAAAACCAGAATTTGCTATCTTTTTTTGTTTTCGAGTTATAGCCAAAAGTTCGATAATTGGACTTTTCTATAAATGTCGATATCTTGGTTGTTTTTGAAGTTACCAAAAAAGTGTTAACACTTTCTTCAGACACTTTTTTAAGGGCAACAAAATGGGATAAACAGATTTTAAATATCTAGATTATTTTCAGAGTTATAACATAAAGTTGTGTTTTTTTAAATAGAAACCATAGTTGGCTATGACATTTTTAAATGGCGTTTTTTATTCTCTTTTCAATGATGTATAACATGTGGGGTCTAATATTTTAGTTTTATCCCATTTTATTAAAAAATGTAATAAAAATAAAGAAGAATGAAAAATTTAATATAATAGTAACTGTTCTTAGTAGATAACAATAAAAAATATTCAATACTTAACAAAAATTACAGTAAGTATTCAAACTGAACTCAGTTGTTTACAATACATATAACTTTGTCAAACCAAACACTACAAAATTGGCATCTAAAAAATTCTTTTACCTATTAGTTTTTAGTAGGAAAATATTTATTTAGTTAGATAATTACTAAGATATTATGTTGCATATGCAAGAACAGCATTATAACTAGCTTGAATGAAGCACTCCAACATATCGTATTTTTCCTAGTGTTCATAAGCCATTTTACATTTGCGTGAAATAACAGGTAAATATAATAACATCCCAGGTAGCACACTATGTTGGCGCAATATTGGTGCAATATTGAAATCAATATTGCCCCAATATCGAGATGTTAAACTTTTTCAGCACAACATATAGTGTGCTACCTGGAACTAAAAGTTTAGAAAAATCTAAATCTGAAAAATGTGTTTTTTGGCTTAGAACTTTTAAAATAAAGACGCTCATGAGTCGATGGTACAATATTTCACCAAGATGTAGTCAATATTCATATCATATATTGCCCCAATATTGGAAAACAATATTGCACCAATATTGGCTGAATATTGACGACAATATTGGTCAGCAATATTGATATCATATATTGCCTCAATATTGGAAAACAATATTGCACCAATATTGGCTGAATATTGCAATATTGCGCCAATATTCTATATTGGCGCTATATTGGGGCAATATTGCCCAAATATTATGTGCTACCTGGGATATTATTAGAATTACTAATAAATATTTAATATTTTAATGACAGCAACTAAACAAATATTTTCCTACTAAAAACTAATAGGTAAAAGAATTTTTTAGATACCAATTTTGTAGTGTTTACTTTGACAAAATTATAGGTATGTAAATTGTAAACAACTGAGTTCAGTTTGAATACTTACCTTAATTTTTGTTAAGTATTGAATATTTTTTATTGTTATCTACTAAAATATTAAAATCATTCTTCTTTATTTTTATTACATATTTAATAAAATGGGATGAAACTAAAATATTAGACCCCACATGTTATACATCATTGAAAAGAGAATAAAAAACGCCATTTAAAAATGTTAGAGCCAACTATGGTTTCTATTTAAAAAACACAACTTTATGTTATAACTCGGAAAATATCTAGATATTTAAAATCTGTTTATTCCATTTTGTTGCCCTTAAAAAAGTGTCTGAAGAAAGTGTTAACACTTTTTTGGTAACTTCAAAAACAGCCAAGATATCGACATTTATAGAAAAGTCCAATTATCGAACTTTTGGCTATAATTCGAAAACAAAAAAAGATAGCAAATTCTGGTTTTCGCCATTGAAATTTTCTCAAAAAAAGAGATCGAGGATGCGCCATCTATTTTTTGATATCTCCCATAGTTACCGATTTCCCCATAAGAAGGATTGAAATTGAGCCACCCTGTACACCAGCTCGAAAAATGTTATTTTTCAGAAATAGCGTTTAAAGTTTTAGTACGAGAAAATTTGTAATTAGTAGCTTATGGGATGGCGCTACAGAGCGACTTACAAACATCGCTATTTAACCATGAAAAGAGTTCCACATCGACTCAAAATCAATGGAATTATATTCTATACATATTAAAGTATCATTTAAGCAAAAAAAAAACAATTGAATTTTTTCGAAGCTCAAAGGTGGTACTCTCCCTTAAATAAATTGAGTTACTTGCTTACCAAACTCCTACGAGTGCTAATTTACCACCTAAATAGAATCCCAGAGTTCTATGTCCATATTAAAATATTCAATTTAAAAGTAAAACTATTTCAAAATACAAGTGATGCTTATTTTAGAAGTTAGAAGTCTTTGAAGTTCATTTTTCAAAATTTTAGCTTTTGTAACATAGAACCCTGTAACTCTAAGCCAGCGATATGCTATTCAAATGCAATATTTAGTCGGTCAATTTTATAAGATTCGTTCCAACCCTCCAAGAAACCGTGCAATATACGGTCATGCTCGCGCACAATAGGAAAAAATCATCCGCAATAGATAAAAGGCGTTTTTTTATGCTCACGAGCGTGACCGTATATTCTATATTGTATACTTTCTCGGCTGGTTGCAACAAACTTATGTATGTGACCGTATGTGAGTTGAATTATACTTGTACGTGGTCGTGGTTAAGCAACTGATCGATCAATAACATGTTTGCCTAATTTGCAATAAGGAATATGCATGGATATTAATTTCAAACTTTTGATTACAGTACTTTTACACAAAAAAAACATTGGTATTGTATTTATACACCGTTGTAATATCCTAGCAACGTCTAGTAATACGCAACTTTACTTGGCGTTACTAGAATAAATGCAACGGTGTAGAAATACAAAGGCATATACACGTCAGTGTGAATACCGCTACCGAACTAGAAAGTAGTGTAATTGTGTATATTTTAAGTATAGTTAATTTTAAATCAAAAAACTGGGTGGAAATAACGTGCAGAAACGAAACTCAATTCGGTCCGTCTACACGACTGCATACCGGTGTAACCGGAAATTTTTACCCTAGTGAAATTTTACCCCCTAATTATTTTTACTGCAGGTAAAATTTCTCTAGAGAATTTTTACCGGGGGGTAAAAAAGTTCAAAATAACCTCAGTGAATTTTTACCTCCTTAAGAAATTTTATAGGTAAATCAGAATTTTTATTACTGTTTATGTATCAAATTTGATTACCTATATTATATTCTAAGATGCTAAAATATCTTCTTCAGATTTTGGAAGAATAAAAATAAATAAGCAGGCAAATAAATAATATAACCCTATACAGGACCGTACACCATTAAGAAAATTCTAAGCAGTGGCAACTGCATTTTACAGTCGAAAGTAGAAAAATCTTTAAAAAAAGAATATTCTATCAGTAATTTAAAACATTACCATGACAACGGATTTCAAGAAAAAAATGGCGAAACTGAAGAACATGAATCATCTGTGAAAGAAATTTATTGTATTAGGGAAAAATCAAAATTTCGTTTCTGTCCCATATAAATAATATTTGGCAAAAACTACTTTGTGAGAAGCTTGGACTTTTATTTGACAAAATAACCGACTTTGCAAAAACAAAAAATTCGTTGCTCCATTCGCCTCACACTGTTATAGATGTTAAAGCAGACGGTAACTGTTTTTTTAGATGCATTATCTTTATGCATTACCGGAAGTGAAGATCAGCACAAAGAAGTAAGAAAGCTAATCACTGAATTAATGATAACTAAAAAACTAAAAAACAAAGTGGATGTGTTTCTGGTGTTCAGAATTACATTAATATCACGAAAATGGACAAAAATGCAATTTGGGAAACAGATGTTGAGATGCTTTTTACTGCAGCACTCATAGGGGCCGACTAAAATTTCAAAATGAACCGATGAACCTAATTACAAAAATCTGGCAATATATTTGAACCATAAAAATTCAAATCATTTTGAAGTAGTAATTTCGGTAAAAAGAAGTGTATAAGAAAATGTAATTTTTAAATAAATGTGTTAAGCTTTTAAATTATTTTATTTTATTCTTCAAATATCTGAGAAAGATATTTTAGCATTTCGCAGTAAAATATTATAGATTTTGATACATAAACAGATATAAAAATTCTTATTTACCTATAAAATTTCTTAATTTTGAGCTTTTTTACTCCCCGGTAAAAATTCCTTAGTGAAATTTTACCCCCTAATCATTTTTTACGGGGAATAAAAATTCCCTAGCGAAATTTTACCCCCGGTAAAAATTCTCTAGCAAAATTTTACCCCCCCTCTCCCCGGTAAAAATTCCCTAGTGAAATTTTACCCCCGGGGGTAAAATAAAAAGGGGTTAAAATTCTCGGCTACACCGGCACGTTCTTCCTCCACATCTGCAGCACAGAAAATTGGCTCCGTTCGGTTTTCTTGTTTGAAATGAACTATACAATTGGTGTCTTAGTTCTAAAAAGCAGATCAACGTTTGTGTCACTATGTAATGCGGGTAAACAACAAGTTGTGCAAGTAAACAACCCAAAATTGAGTTTGAAATATGCACAATTTTTGTTATAATTTATTATAACAAAATTTTTAATTTTTAAATTATTAAAAATATTATCTATATTCACATAATATATTACACACATATTATACTTTGGCTTTTAAATTGCGTTAAATTTTGATTAAACTAAGTGCCTAAATAAATGTAATTTTAAATGTATATTTAACAATCGACAACATCATCAGATTAGTAGTTTTTGAACAACCTGGAAAAAACCCTGTTGTTATATTCATGTTGTGGGTTGTATACGAACAATTGCATCAAAAACATCGTTAAAAGTTACATTGAAACTGCTGCAAGAGATCCTATTCACTATCTCATAATGAACTTCATCCTTCGTCAACGTCATAATTAGTACTATAAACAGAAGAGAATTTCTTGGCAAACAAATCATTCGGCCAACTCATTCTTGGCTTAAAGGAGATCCCATCACCAAGGAACAAAGATAAATCTTTCTTAATAAAAATTAACAAGACAATAAGTTAATATAAAATTAATTATACATACATTCAAAAGTGATGCCACAGTCGTGAAGTGATGTGACCGCTGGTTGAGTACAGAGCGGAAATTCTGGGTTTAAATCGCGGACTCGGCCTTCCAGTGGGTATCCACTAAGGCTGGGAATCAAAATCGAATATAATCAACTAATCGAGTATTCGAATATTCGAATACGAATATTTTCTCAACAGCACTATTCAAATTATTCGATTAATTTGAATATTCGATTAATCTGAATATTCGAATAATTTGAATATTCGATTAATCTGAATATTCGAATAATTTGAATATTCGATTAATCTGAATATTCGAATAATTTGAATATTCGATTAATCTGAATATTCAAATAATTTGAATATTCGATTAATCTGAATATTCGATTAATCTGAATATTCGATTAATGTGAATATTCGATTAATTTGAATATTCAAATAATTGAAGTATTCGAGTAATTTGATATAGAGAGATATTTATTCAAATATCCAAATTAACCTTTAATTAATCAATCTAATTGGTGGGTTTCTCTAAATTATAATCTTTGATCCCGAGTAAGTATTAGCCGGATTAAGTATTAATCCTGATTAAAGTTATTACTAGGGCAATTCTATTGTTGCATTCAAACCCTGTATGACACGATGCATAATTTTACATAAAATTTACATGTAAATGGTAACTAACCAATAGAAAAAGCGTATTAGCACCCATCGGACATTTTTCATTGGTTAGTTACCATAGAGAGGTGAGCTAAGTAGACGGGCTAAGGACCGGACTCTAGGTTAGAAGACCCAGGTTCGATCCCCAACCCGGCTACAAAATTTATCCGACTTCATTATGAAATTATGACCCTCTCCTCTCGGAAGGCAATGGCAAACTACCGAGAGTAATCTGCCAAGAAAGCCATTTAATAATAACATATTAAATTGGTCACGACGCTTCTGTCAAGAAGCATACGAAGAAGAAGAAGAAGAAGAAGAAGTTACCATTTACATGTAAATTTTATGTAAAATTTAGCATCGTGTCATACGGACCTAAAACACGAAAAGTTGTATTAATTAATCATAAAAGTAGCAATTAAACAAAAACAGTTGCATTTCTTATATTTTTTTTTATTTCTTGAAAAAAGTAAAGAATATACACATAGAAATTTATAAAATTAATAAATACATTGTCATATTTAATTTTGTTATAGAATAATTATAATTAGGGCAATTTTTTTGTTGCATTTTAAACACAAAAAGTTGCATTTATTAATCTTAAAAAATCATAAAAACATACAAATATAAAACTAAACAACTCAAAATTCAAAAATAACTCGTGCAGGGTCGTACTTAGTAAATGGTAGGTAACCAATAGAAAGCGTCCGATGGATACCAACACGTGCGTTTTATTGGTTAGTTACCATTTGCTGCTCATAACGGGCTTAAGATTTATGGAAATTAAAAATTCAGGAAAAAATTGAAAAAAAAAATTTATTTAACTTGTAATTTGTAAAAGTTGCAGGGAAGCTGCAAATATGTGGAAAGTTGCGGTAACGTGAAAAGTTGCGCTTAAAACTCCCTTATTATTCACTATATGCAATTAAAATACAATTTTTCGTTGTTTTCAGGCCGTTTACGACTCGTAAAAAAAGTTGCATTTGGTGTCAAAAACTTGCCCTGGTATTACCAATTTACAAAATATTTACTATTATATAAGCATTGTACTTTCATTTTCGTTGGCCATAAAACCTGACATCCAACATTTTTATTGGTCCTCATTTGACAGATGACAGGTGAAATGAATAGTCGAATTTATTCTATTTAAATTAATTATTCGAATATTTTCTTCAAATAATCGAATATTCGAATATTCGAATATTCGAATAATCTGAGTATTCGAATAATCTGAGTATTCGAATAATCTAAGTATTCAAATAATCAGAGTATTCGAATAATCAGAATATTCGAATAATTGAATATTCAAATAATCAGAGTATTCGAATAATTAAAATATTCGAATAATCTAAATATTCGAATAATTTGAATATTCTAGTAATTTGTTGAACGAATATTCGAATACAAAAATGTTAAAAATTCCCAGCCTTAGTATCCACACGCTATGGCGAAATCGATCTAGAGTATTGAAGAAGAGAAAACGAGAAGTAATTCCCTTCGGTAAATGAATCGTAAAGACTTCCAAGGAAGTAGGCATATTCCAAATGGAATAGATACCTGCTAATAACAACATTCAAAAGTGAAGGTAAACGTTAACTAAAAAAATTATAGATATAGTTTAATTAAATGGATGATTGTTGAAGTAGTATTAAGTTCGTAAAAGTAATTTCTGAAATATTTCAATGAAACTGATTTATTTTTGATGTATTTGAGTTGTTGATATATGCAATCAGTATTCTGTAGTCTGTAGGAAAGCTAGTTAGGTATCAGTTTTCTTATAGAAATAATTTTTATTATCGTAAAGTACTTTATTTAATTTTTAAAAAAGTGACTTAGTTCCTTTCAACAATTAGAAGAGTAAAAGTAGGCAAAGAAAAATGAGCTAATCCAAATTTATGCTCAGTAGAAGTTGGAAGGAATACGTGCCAGTGCTGTTGTATAAACAGACCGAAAGGATTTTTGTTTCTACACATTAACTACTTACTTACGTACTTACGTACAGTCATGAATTCGAAAAAACTCTTTTTTTTTTTATTTTTTCATATGAAAGTGCAACATCTCAGAAATATTATGTAAAAGTTTCAAATTGATTGGAGTAAAACTTGCAAAAATATAAGCTAATGAGAGTAACAATTATTATGAAACTTATATTATGAAACGGAAAACTTAACTCAAAAACTACTTAACCAATCATGATGAAATTTCCCACACGTCTTAAATATAAATAATTCTCGAGACTGAACAATTACTTTTTTTCATTTTTCATTTCTATCTCTTTTTACAAGTAATTATAGGCCAAATTTTTGGGTAAAAATTGTCACTTTTATTTCAACACCATCCCAAAAATGGAAATTTTCATATTTTTTAAAATGGATTTGTTCAGTCTTGAGATAAACTAATTAACCAAATTTTTTTACTTTTTTCAATTTGGATAATCCTGTAATGAGTTATCTTAGGCACCGCAAATCATCTTTTTTTCAAGCTTCTTCGAAAATCTATTACCAATCGTTTAATTGTCCACGTTTTTGTGAAAGTAAAATTCTAAAATGTTCTTTAAATGTTTCTCTTTCATGTAGAAAAACTTTTAAATAAATACATCTATTCATAACTTAGAAAAAAAATCTCAAAAAACTGCTATTTTTCGACCTCATGACTGTTCGTAACCCCTTAAAAAATAAATACAAATATATAAAAATATATTCATTCAGAGTAAATTATATCATTTTTAGGAAAAAAAAATTACAAAATTTGAGGATCGAACTCAAGACCTACCTATTGCCATTCCAATAGAAGTTATACCTCTTATGGTTAAATCATCATGTAGATCTTATTGCAATTTTATGTACATAGACGAGTTGTTAGTATTTCCAGTTATCTGACTACATTTATTGCAACACCAAACAATGAAAGACACAATTTCGAATAATAATTTATCATAAAAAATTTTAATCAAAAAGTGGACTTAGTAGCCTTTCAACAATCACCCATTATTGAATTATCCAAAACCCTAAAAAAAAACTTTAACTTTTAACTTTGAGACAACGTTGTATCGTATTGAATACATAATAAATATAAGGTAAGTAACTGTTCATTGTAGAATATCATGAAAGTTTTTTACAAATTAAGTTGTATCACAGTTACTTACCTTATATTAGTAATTTCATTTTCGAGCGGTTGTCGACGAAATACATTATCATACACCTACATAATATGTGTATCATTACAATTGGCAAGTAAATGATTATTTGTTGTATTATCTGTTTGTAACTAATAACTATCAAAATAGTGTGAGTTAAGTTTAAAAAAATTACCTAGGAAACCGCAATTGGTAAGTTTATAAAATATTTTTATTACTGCTTATGTATGTAGGTAAAATAAGTAATACACACACATAATCAGTAAATAATATGAAATCATAAAATTTGCTTAAAAAATAAAAAAAAAATTAAATTTGTAATAATTACCTTAATGGTACTTATTGTTGGTGGTATTCATTTCAACTCTTTAGAGGAGAACAGTTAATCTTTAATAACATCGATTGTGCAGCAACAAATTTGAACTTGTTTTAAGGAAGGAAAATCAATTAGCAAAACCTTTTTTTTAAGTTTTATAATTGAAATTCAAAGTAATTCTCAAATTGTAGCCTATGAACGTGACCCTTCTCTACTTGACATTTCAATGAACTGCCTTTAATAGCTTTTTATTGCTATTTACATAATAGGTGACATTGTAAAATGTAAAATATTGAAAATAATCAATATTGAACGATATTTTGATTATTACCGATTTCGATCGAAATTATGATAATTATCGTTATTGATAAGTATCGATAATTATTGGTATCCGTCACTTATCAATTTATTGACAATTACAGATTTATTGATAAGTGATATGATAACTATCGATTAATCAATATTTTATCTTAAATACAAAATATCTTTCTTCGATTAATCGCGAAGAAAATTATTTCAAAAGCTAAAAAAATGAGGCAGACAATGTAAATCATAAAGTAACTCGGGAAAACCAACGTAGCATATTTTCACTTCTTAAAAAAAATCTATTTTGTACGAACCTGAAATGGCTAACTAATTGGTAAGTCACTAAAATCATTGAATTTTTATCTACTTAAACTTTAAACGCAATTTTCTCAAAACTACATTTTTCTAAATTTGCGAGAGTGATAACTAAAGAATTTTGCCATAAAAATTTTTTTTATTTTTTTTTATTTATTATTTTTTTTATTTCATACAATGTACATATAAATAAAACATATTATGCAAAGTTTTAGAAATAGTGAATTAATCTCTCTTAAAAAAAATTTTTGAAATTAAGCCGAAATATGAATTGATAATTCTAATTGAATTTAATTTGGTTCAAGGTAGCTCCAGGGGACTCAAAAATACAAATTTTACGATTGAAATCTCGATGAATTCTGAAAGAGTATATTTTAAATAAGAGAATAAGCGGAGACACAATGCCCTAAGTGCACCTTCGGGCGCTTCGAGCCATTTTGATGAAAACCACCCTCGCAAGAGTAGGATCCACGCGAAAAAGTAACTACCGTTCGATAAATTTAAGTCACCCTTTCCTGAAATAATTTTTAAATAATTTAAAATTTTTAAATTAAAATTTTTATTTAATACAAAAGGAGAACGCATTCCTACCATATCGTAAGAGTTACTGACTTTGCATAGCATAGCATAGCATCACTTCGTGAACAGAGTTTTGTGGAGGCGCAGCCTCCACACCTCTTTCAACATCTAAGAACATCGCAAGGATGGTTTGGTGTGTATGTATAATACTATAAGCGTGGAGCCTTGTCGCACCTCAAAGTGGAGTGTTGACCCGCGCGAAGGCGATAATCAACCTTTGATGAATGAATAATTACGAGTAAATCGCGAGTTAGACGGCAGATACAACAGTAGACGCATTGGGATTGAACAGTTGAAAAAGGTTTTCTACCATACATGCCCGCGTCCAGATCACTTAAGCTACCCCCTTTGCAAGTGCAACACTATTATGCATTACTCCACGCGTACCGACAACAGAATGAATTGAGAATGATAAATTGACCAATCGCGAGCGATTTACCTTCAATTTTGCAGTAAAAATCGAGCTTTTTTAAATTCGATTTTTGAAAAAACAGGTGCATTTAAGGCATTGCGTCTTAGCTAATTCTCTTATTTAAAATATACTCTTTCAGAAAACATCGAGGTTTCAATCGTAAAATTTGTATTTTCGAGTCCCCTGGAGCTACCTTTCCCCTTTAATTTGCTTTTAAAAGCAAAAATTTTATTTGGGGGAGATTATATGCAGCTATTTAAAAGAATATCTTTTATGTCAAAAGTGAGATACGTCTTTATGCTTTGATACCGACGATTTATGATACCATACCAATTTCCCCATAAGATACATCAAAATTAAGCCACCTTGTACTTGGTTTTAGCACAATTTTACTTATTTCTAACGCAGTTGTACTATTTTCTAACACAAAAATTTATTATATTGCTGTCAATCTAGACACAAATTGTTCTACTTTTAAGTACAATTTGTTTTTCTGTGTACATGAGCTTGAAAATTATTGCAGAAGTAATAAAAATACTTAGAAAGAGCCTCATTTCTAACTCATTTCTAGCGCAGTTGTATTATTTTCAAACACTAAATTTTCACACAATTTTTAGGTAAATTGTATTATATTGTTGTCAATCTAGACACTAATAATTGTTCTACTTTTAAGTACAATTTGTTTCTCTGTGTACATGAGGTTAAACCCTATCGCATGAGGTAGTGAAAATACTTAGAAATAGACCTCAAAACTAAATTGCACTTATTACTTATAGCCCAGTCAAATTAGACGAAAAATAAGCTCCAGCTCGGAATAATTACCATCAAGCTGAATTTTGGTATACACCTTTATTATGTCATTGTAAACAATATGTAAAAAGTCGAAATCGAAATCATGTGAGCTTCAAAAGTTATTCGAGGTCAAAGATCACAAAAACGACCTTTTTGTAAATAGTTCGCTTTTTGTTAATTTTACGATAAAAAGTTTCAAATAAAAATTATAGAGGAGATAATTATCTACAAAAAAGCTTTATAAAATTTTTATGAAAAAGCTATTGTTTGTGCGCTAGAAGGCCTACATTGAACAAATATTCGGGTGGTTGTTTTACCTTTTAAGGGTATATATTCTTGATTCAAACTCCGGTTTTTTTTTCTTTGTGGTTTTCTTCTATTATATATGTACTAATTACTACCCCACAATCACCCCAAATGTTTGTACATACTACCCCTCTACCCCCCGAATGTTTGTACATTGTAGGCTTTCTAGCGCAAGATCAATAGCTTTTTCGTGAAAATGCCATAAAATATTTTTTGTAGATAATTATTTTCTCTATAATTTTAGTGTAAAACTTTTTATTGTAGGATAAAAAATAAACGTATTTAAATATATAAATTATTAACTCGTTGATATTAGATAATATTAAAACTTCAAAATATCGAGTTATTAATAAATTAAAAATTAATTCATTAATTAATTTCATCATTTCATAATTTCGTCATTCTGATGACGAACGAAATAATCGTTTGAAAGATAAATAAATCTTTTAATTAATTTTTAATTTATTAATAACTCGATATTTTGAAGTTTTAATATTATAAAAAATAAACGAACTATTTACAAAAATTCGTTTTCGCGACCTTTAAGGAGTATACCAAAATTCAGCTCTCGATGGTAATTTTTCCGAGCTGGAGCTTATTTTTTGTATAATTTGACTGGGCTATAGTACGTCGTTATAAACAATGTGTAAAAAGTCGACATTGAGATCATGTGAGCTTTAAAGATTATTTGAGGTCAAAGGTCATGAAACCGGCTTTTTTGTAAATAGCTTGTTTATTGTTTATCCTACAATAAAAAGTTTTACATAAAAATTATAGAGGAGATAATTATCTACAAAAAAGATTGTATGGAATTTTCACGAAAAGCTATTGTTTTCGCGCTAGAAGGCTTACAATGTACAAACATTCGGAGGGTAGGGCGATAGTATGTGCAATCATTCGGGTGATTGTGGGGTAGTATGTTGTACATATGGGCTATTATAAAAATGTGTCTTATAAAATTACCGACATACACTGATAAAAAGAAATTCTTTGAAACAAAACTATTAGTACTAGTTTTAAATTTTAGTGTTTTAGTACAAATAATATAATACATTTCAAATAATGTTTTCCTATCATTTGTTTACTCAATAATCACGGTCGCGGGGACACACATATTATATTGACATTATTTTTATCTTTTTTTTTATCTACATTTTAACGTGCATCAACTACTGGGTAATTAGCACTTTAAATGTTAATTTTTAAATTGTTAAGTATTTTTGTTTATTATATGTTCTTTATTTTGTTTGGTCGGTTTTTTGGTTCACTACGGCATGAGAATGTCCACTGGAAGGCCAAGCTAAGAAATTCTAAAGCGTCCATGATTCGAATTTAGAATTTCCGCTCTGTAACGTAATCAGTGATCACATCACTCTACTGCCGTGGCTTTTTTAATAATAATAATAATCTTTATTAACGGAGTACCTCCTTTTCAAATACAATAACAACAAAACAAATAACAATAAATAAAATAATAATAAAAGTAACAAACAAATTAAAAGAAAGAAAAGAAAACAGGGTTACATGTTCAATGCAAGCCTTAATGAAGATTTAAATCCCGTCGGGGAGCTTGCGAAGAAGTCAACTTCAACCTTGTTGGCAAGATTCTGAAGCCTTGTAACGGGCGAATGCATTCCATAGCTAGTTCTGTGGAAACTTGCTAGGAACAAATCTGGCTTTCGAACCGGGCACGGATGAACCCAAAAATTGATGTTTTGTAGGAGTAAAGTGCAATTGATTTTGTTGTTTAAGAGTTTGGAAAAAAACAACAAGTTAAGGTACTTTCTCCTGATTTCCAATCTTGATAGGCTAAGGTATCCCAGCAGCAAATCGTAATCGGTATCGAAACAAATACCAAATTTGAAACAAACGAACTTGACGTATCTTCTTTGAAGTTTTGAAGTTTTTTTTAATCTTTTATTGTATACATTGTATTTATCTTTACGTTAGCTATTTTTGAGAGTTTTTACCAAAGGTGGCATGTTACAAGGTGGTTTAAAGAGAGAAGGATGGTAACAAAGGCGCTGACGGGATCTTTCGAGAGTAGGTCAAACTGGAAAGCATTCGTTGTTGACCCATCTATCCATTAGCGTGTTTTAATTTTTGTGTTTTACAAACACAAGAAAACTCTTGTGTTTCAAGCAATAAAAGTTATTTTACAAAAGTATTGGAATTTTATTTCTTCGTCGAGCTTATACTTACTTTAAAATAAAAAAATTGGAGATGTGGCCATCACATGACTTTACCCTACATTAATGTTATGGTACGATATTATGTTTTGCACACTACTTTAATACGGTTTACAAAAAAGTACGATTTACGATTTTGGCCGCTCTCTATGATTCGGCACCCATGTGCAGTTTGCACAGTATGCCCATAATTATTACATTACAAAAAATAAAAATTAAAAAAAAATGACATTTCGTTAATGCGCGTCACTAATTTACTCCCATTCTCACGTTTCCGTGGACCGATTTTAAGCAAAATCTAAGTTTCAATATAAAAGTACTAAATATAAAATTTGGTTGAGAAATTCCTATTAGTATGGATGCTAGACACACAAAATTAAGTGACATACAGACACACAGACATTTCTTGATGTTGGGTCTCTTTCAACTCGTTTGACCTCAAAGACTGTAAATCCGAGAAAATCTGAAAAAAAAAAGTTTTTCGATTATATAACTTGCCTATTCGGTATGGTAAAGTAAAAATATTATTTTACTTTTAAGTTTCATTACTTAATTGATTTTACTACAATCAATTAAGTCTTAAACTTAAAATTTAAATTACTTCTTCTAATGTTTCAAGTAAAAAATATTTAATGATTAGGAAAATAATTAATAAAATGATAATAATGGACCTACTTATTATATGAATTGACCCAATATTATATTATTTAATCACGGCCAATGTGTATATATTATGTTGGTGATAGAAAAAACTAAACTATATTATTATAACAACTCATAGAGATGATAAGATAGTATAGAATATAGATTATATTCACTTATTTATAGTATTAAATTGATATCGACCATACACAGAGCTCTTGGGATTTTTTGCGGTAGTTAAGTGATGAGTGCGCAAAACGGATCATTAGAAAAAAAAGAGAGGCTCTTATGATCACATATAGTTTTATATCTTGCATTTCTGTCCTCTTCTGCGCATTTCAAGTGTCAAATAAAGATCTACAATTTTTACTAATGTGTATAAATAAAATGAGTATATACACGTAATTTAGTAATAGATTTTTATTCGCTTTTTAAAGGTTACAACACTATTAGGTTAACATACTAACATTAATTAAGTTACCACACCCTAACTATTCAGTTTTGAGTAGGTACAATATATAAGCACTTAGTAAATATTATTCTAATTATTAATAATTATTTATAGTTAATCAAAATTTTACGACATGAAGATTCGTTCAATTAGTACTTCATTAACTTACTTCCACCTAATTCTAATATCAACACTTGGATTTGTGACTGGTGATTTTGGGTAAGAATTTTTACTAATATTAAAATAAATTTTATTTTAAACATAAATTCTCTAAAGCTCAAAACTTTTTTTATATTAGTATCGTGTTCATGATTATTATAAATCTCTGATGTATGGTTCATTAAACTGTAAGTGAAGAACATTAAATACAGATTATCAATACACTACGATACAAAACAACTTTATAAGTTACATAATATTTAATTAAACATACAAAACGATTACAAGTCGACTGTTCGTAGCAAAAATACCGAATGATAAGAGAAGGTAGAAAACTCTTTTTATCATTACCGTAACATGCTACAACTTGGGACACTTTTGACATTCAATGATGTGCCGTTCATTTTGTACTCTTTTTTTCAATTATCTGAGATAGCTATTTTTCCGGTCTCTTTGAGTACTTTAACGGTACCTTCTTACATTTTGCAAATTTTGCTAATTTAAGCCCTTTAAAGGAGAAAAACTGACTTTTCCAAGTCATCTCACAGGTGTTGCAACTTGGGACAGTTATTAAAATAACTAAATAAATCAAGTTATTTGAGTCGTTCACAATCTGAAATAAGTTTATTCTTTTTAAAAAACTGAATAACAACATAGTAGCATATAAAAAAAAAGTATTCGTGATCGAAAAAGTCACTATAATGAGACCCTTATTTCTTAGATATCTCTAAAAATTTCTTAGATATTTTTAAGAATCTTTTAAATCTTAAATATTTTTTTTTACAATTTTACAATAAATCTCCTTTACAATAAATCAGTTTGTCCTTTAAAAGTCACGTAAAAAGTCCTTAAAAATCTTAACAAAACTAAAAAAATAAGAAAAAACATTTTAAAACACACTGTCCCAAGTTGTAAACGCAGGGAGATTTAAAAAAAAACAAATTAATAAAAAAAAGGGTTTAAGATCTAACAAAAATAATTAAACCATTAAATTAACAACAAAATTTGCTATAAACATATAAAATATGAACTTAGCACACCTTACCGCCATACCGCCCCAGCAGAAGTTTTCCAAAGTATAAAATTTATGTAATATTTTTCATAAACATTTTTCAACACAGCTATGCACTCTTCCCAAATTATCACACCCGACTAAATCTAGGATCTTTGAAATACATATATTAAACAGATATTCTGCGTGCCGAATCAAAAAAAAAAAAGAATGCAACATTGCTAGATTGAGTTTTCTGAATAGTGTGCAAAGTGTCCCAAGTTGTAGTAGTGTCCCAAGTTGTAGCATGTTACGGTACTACTTTGTATTTTGAAATTAATTTTGTAAATCTGATTGCGTGTTCAAAGGAAAATAAAATTATTCAAATCTTCTAAACCTAAATGGAAAATATAATTTTTTTTTTAATTTATAAGGAAAAAGTGAGATGCTTGACCATTAGAGAGACTTAATGCTATCTGTAATGCCCGCTGTACACTCTCGCCGAGTGCTCTCGGGCAAATGTCTCGCCGAGAGGTCACGTGCTCGTGCGACTATCTACAGTCTACACTACACACTACCAGGCACACCGAGACAGACGAGACATGGCGAGAGCACCTATCTACACTCTCGCCTAAGGGGCTAGGACAACTCACCGCGGCCGACTCGCCGCGGCCAACTTGCCGCGGGTCAACTCGCCGTCAGCCTAACTTGCCGCCAGCTCAACTCGCCGCAGCCAACTCGCCGCCAGCCCAACTCGCCGCTGACCAACTTGCCGCCGGCCCAACTCGCCGCTGACCAACTTGCCGCCGGCCCAACTCGCCGCCATCAACTGAAAAGAATTTGAATTTTATGATTAGATTTTTGAACGCTTAAATTTGGTGAAGTTTCCCAGATATTTTCTACTTCTTGACAATTAAATCGATTAGTCCATGGCTTATAAAATCCATAAATGCAAAAATTTGCATGTTTCAGATCCGATTTTGTTTTGTATCGCGAGTTCAAATAATTAATAATTGAGTAACTGGTCGGAAAATCACTTATAAACAAAAACATTTTATAAATAAATTGCATTTTAATGCTGAATGACACTTGTACTGATTTGTTAACAAAGGTAACAACTCATTGGTTGGTAAAACAAACCAATGTTAGTACCGATATTGGTTGTTTAACTCTTAGACCATTTAAACTTATAGACACGCTTTTTCCTATCTCTCCTTGAATAGAAACTGAAGCAAACATGTGTGACGTCACTGGTGGAGTTGTATCGAGATTTATATTAACGGTATACTAAAATAAACAATTTTCTTCATTTATAGTTGGTATTTACAGGTATATCTTAGCATTTACCCCACCAGTGACGTCACTTATGTTTGCTTCACTGCTTGAAAATCAAGGCGTGTTTATAAGCAAATACTATAGATTATAGTTCAATTTTTTTATATAAAAATCTTATATCTAAATAAAAGTTTTTAATAAAAAAAGATTATATTAATGTATTGTATTTGCTATAAGTTTAAATGGTCTAAATTTAACTAATCAATGGGTTGTTACCAACTTTCTTAACATAGTACAAGGGTCACAAGATCTTTAAGCTTGAAGCACACTTAGGCGACGCGACACCACACCACACCACAGACAGAAGCCCACAACACACCACACACCAAGCGACGCCACAGTTTGGTAGGGTCCGCACATTTTTGTGTGTGTTGTGGGCCTCTGTCTGTGGTGTGGTGTCGCGTCGCCTAAGTAACCATTTAACGACGATTTTCCGACCAGCTACTCAAATATTAATTCTTTCAACGCTCGATATAAAACATAAAATCGGATTTGAAACATGCAAATTTTTGCATCATGTTAAAAAGTAGAAAATATCTGGAGAACTTCACCAAATTTAAGGGTTCAAAATGTTAATCATAAAATTTCAAACTCTTTTTAGTTGACGGCGGCGAGTTGAGCCGGCGGCAAGTTGGTCAGCGGCGAGTTGGGCTGGCGGCGAGTTAACCCGCGGCAAGTTGACCAGCGGCGAGTTTGGCTGGCGGCAAGTTAGTTCGCGGCAAGTTGGCCTCGGCGAGTCGGCAGCGGCGAGTTGTCCTAGACCCCTCGCCGAGAGTGTACAGCGGGCATAAAAATATGGGACATCTTGTCACGAACGTCTTGCAGCGAACCTATCTTACCGCCCCACTCTGGTTTCGTTTGTTAGTTGAGAATCGGATTCACTCGACAATATTTTCAAAAACTTTTTGTTTAACTTTTTTTTTAGAACGACGAAAAAAATATTTAGCGAAAAATTTAAGAAGAGTAACATTTTTGCGCTTTCTTCAATAAAATAAAAATGTAAACATTAAAACTGCCCAGCACGTTGTCATACCAAAATACGTTATCATACCAAAATATTAAAGAAGCTTGGTATTTACATGAATTCAAACTTTTCTCTAAAATTAACCCACTACCAATATTTGTATTTAAAGTTTATGTAATACCTACTTGACAAAATTGAGTACAAAATAGTAACTAACCAATAGAGATCACTTGTTTAAATTCAACAGAAGTTTTCTATTGGGTTGGCGGCGAAAGAGTTGACGGTGATTTGACAGCGACTAATATGGCTTGGTGAGTTGTCCAATCCTCAAGAAACCTGACTTCCTTAAAAATGCAACTATGGTAGGTATTATTATTTATGTGAAGCAACATTTGTTGCTAGATCTTTTCCATTTCTTCCTCTTATGTGGACACTGTGAATAAATATGTCATCGAAACATAGTATCAATCAATTGTCTTCTACTATTGAGATTTTTGAAATACAATAAAATAAATAGAGAAACTCTTATCTCAAATAACAGATTCTACTCTCTTGCTCCAGCTAGCTCAGTAATCTTAAAATAAAAACTAAAAATAAATTAAATTAATTTTTATTTCAAAAAAAAGAGAAAACAGATAATGGTCATCCGAGAAAGCGCTGAAAAGACTTATCAAGTCAAAACAGACAAAAATCCTAAGCCCTAAAAAGCAGAAGTTAAGAGCGCGATGCATTTAGGGGAAAAGGAAAGAGTATAATATTATGAAGTTGAAAATAGCTAATTGTGAGTTTCTATGAATTTCAAAAACTAAACGTTGTATCAGTGTAATTTCCATTAATAAGAAAAGACTATTGAACGCTTTAAATTAAGAGTAATGAGTAAATAAGTAAATTTAATTTTTGAGAACGGACAACTTTAAATTTTTATGACAAACCTATCTTGATGAAACTTTGTATTGCCTTCTTCAGGTCATTATAAAGACAAAACCTGAATTTGAAGCAGTTTCATCAATTATGGAAAAGACATGCAAAACATTGTAATCCAAAAGTGTTCACGTGATAAATAAATTGTTAGAAACTATATACATCACTCCTTTATCTATAATGATATAGTATCACCAGCGCCATCTAAGTAACTAAGAAATGGTAATGACCTGTACTATTAGAAAAGTTTTTATCTCTTTTTTTAGCGCGTTCTTAACAATTAAAATTTATTTAAAAAATATTTAAAAAAAAATAAGTTGCAAATGTGTCGATACACTTTTGGTTTGTCTAAAAAATTGTGATATGAAACTAATAGATCTGTACAAATGGGTTGTACACTTCGCGCGCGGTACAAAAATCACTGTATAAGAGCGCGAACTGTACAATTTCTGGCTTAGTACGTAACATATAATATATGGATGTAAATATTATGTAAAAAACAAAAATGCTAGCACGGAAAACCTCGGAAAAACTTTGGCTTTTAAAAAACCTCCAAATTTGACGACTTTTTTGCTTTTGTCTAAAATATTGTCTAAATGTTGGTTCATTTTCAGGCTTCCACAGTGGTGAAACCCTTTAAAAGAAACTTGTTAATATAAACGTTTGTAATAAATTCAAATACATTTTTAAGGTAGTGAATCCGTCTTTAAGTTGAATTACTGAATGTTTTTTTAAATAGATTGCAGTGGAGATGGACATGCGATACTACAAAAGAACTATGTCATCGAGAAATGTCGAATGAAATTGTAGAAAATCCTCAAATACTTCGTTACAGTTCTCTTGCAAACTGTAGATTAATATGTGGAAAATATGGTGCCTTATGGCCAAAACCGACTAGAACAACTGTTATATCTCAACAACTTATACAATTTCATCCAAAGTAAGTCATACTTTAGTTATTTTTAACCCATATGTTTTCTTTTTCAATTTTTAATTAAAAAAAACCACTACGTACGTTAGTATATAGTTACTCAAATTCGATAGCATGATTTATATTATTATATAATAGTTGATTTGTACATTTTTGTATATACTTAAAAACATTTTCGGTTACAATTAATTACGCACGACGGGACTAACTTAACATCATGTGAGTGGGGTCAGCTGATAATACACATTATAGCCCAAGAGGCAGTGACAGAAAAAGTGCACCCATTTCTACAAAGCTAATTTTTGTTTTAATGAATGTTTATACAGTGTTAATCGGGAAATTTACACTCTACCAAGCTTTTAATGTTGCGGACATTAGTAAAAAAGATTTGAAACATGTAAATAAATAATATGTAAATCAAATGTCATAAATGTCAAAATGGCCTACTAAATCTCATATACCTACTAGACTGAAACATTTTAAAGGTACGCGTTCATCTGTCGTCATCGTTCGCAACGCACGCAACGAGGTATTTGTATTTTTTTGTTCGACTGCGTTCACTTCTTCGGATCGCATCTTACAAAAATATAATGTCGATTCTTCTAAGCACCACCTAACATGAATGTACCCTTGCAGTAAGGGTAGTTAACAGTTACATTGACTGGCACTTCAATAGTTTAAACTAAAGGAACAATACTGTACATGTTAAAGGTTTAATTGTTTTATAACTTGCTAAAAATAAAGATGACAGTTTGTAAAATATTAACACTTAGATTATACAATATATAGAAATAATGTGGGACTTTCGGGAGGTTAAGCAAATGTTCCCGTTAGCTTCCGAGTTACCCAAAGACCTACAAAGGATTACTTTATTAGTTTCTTTTCAAATGAATTTTCAAATGATAAAAAAACTTTTACAACCTAAACATGAATTTGAGTGCATCATAAATCGTTGGTGACTTATTTGGTCTATAGTAATCACTTAGTTGCTTTTTAAAATGTTATATTATTACCCCCTTGATGTTAAATAATCTTAAAACTTGAATTATTTCGAGTTATACTATAAATTAAATTAAATTAAAAAATTCAATTAAATTATTTAATTTATAGTAATTCGAAATAATTAAAGTTTTAAGATTATTTAATAGCTTTTTATACTAAACTAAGCATAATAAATATTAAATTCTATAATAATTGTCCAAATGGATTAGTCCATCGCATCAGCTGCACGCATCGCAGTCATCGGAAAAGTTGCCTACTCGACCAAACCCATCGGATTTGCCGAGACCCGACGCGTACGATACGACATAGTGAACGATGGTTCATTAGAAACACTGTAAAGAATACTTTTCTTCGATCCGAGAGACCGATGCGATGCGTACGATGACGATAGATGAACGCGTACCTTAAAGTGACCAAGGACACGTACAAATACATGATAATGATAGTCTACCGCGTCGGAATCGTTGCCATCAAGGGTCTACCACCTCCGCAAGGTGTTAAAAATATGAAATTGTTCGACTTATTTCTACAAGACAAAAATTTTTCTCTCAAATAGTTTATTAAATAGAATTATTCACTGTTACCACTATCGGTAAACACACTGTATAATATATTTGTATATTTTATAAAATTCTAGTACAGTTGTAATCTTGAAAGATGAAGCTTACGTCACAACCATCTGAATTAAGAACCGACAATCTTTCTTTTTCAAATTAATTGTAGTCATAAGTGCAACAAAGACACCCTAACATAAATAATTCTTAAGTGTCTGATTTTAGAAATCTTATACGTCGAAAATTATGTTATGATATGCAACGTATGAGATAGAAAAAGATAGATGCAATATTTCATAGCTTGCATAATAATTTTAATGAAAGTAGTTTTTCATATTGACTGATGCTATAATTTTGACAAGTTACTTTCGTTTTTAGGTTTCCATTTAGTTGTAATTAATTATTTTATATTACGTTAATTGGAAGTTTTGTGTTGCTATAAACTTGTTAAAATTTGTTAGTTCTTTTTAGAACTAAGTATTGTTGTGAATATTTTAATGATTATAATAATTATTATGATTTAAATTTATTATATCGAACACTTATTTGACTTACAATTTTCGTCTTATTTCATACAAATGCCGTTTATGACGAAGCTTCATCTTTCATGACAACAACTGTAGGATACTTTGTTTTAATATACAGTGGGGCCCGCTTAATGTGATCACATCGGGACTTGGGGTTTTTGATAACAATAACCGATTGATAACAATAAAGGAAAAAAATTTTTATTGCTTATTTATTAGTATGTACTACATCTACAATAATTAATTAATAATAGCCACTCATTGTGAAGTTTTTTATGTATTTAAACGACGGAATTTATAATAAACATAAAAATGTAATGTGATATCACATATTAGGGGACGAAGATAAAAAAAATCACACGGTGGGTTTATTTACATCCACTCCGTCTTTGAAAAAAATTAATCATAGGCAGATTTTCTTGCTAACACCTGACTTTAAATTATGTGGGTCCCTTATGCACAGGCTCGTAGCCAGGGGAGGCACCTGGGGGCACGTGCCCCCCCAAAATGTTCAGAAAAATTTTTTTTTTTTAAAGTAAAGAAAAATTTGTTTATAATAATAAAAATTCTCGGAAGGGGAACCACCAAAAATTTAAATTTTTACAAGTGACCCCCCCCCCCAAATTAAATTCTAGCTACGGGCCTGCTTATGCACAATATAAAAAAATGTTTGTAACTGAAATTCAACTTCTTTGCTCGTGGGAGAAAATCTTAAGAATAATATGATAACATTAACCGAATTATGTCATTAACGTCATTAGTACCTACTTTTGTTAAAAAATCAAGATAAGTTTATATCGAACGTTGTATAATATCAAATCCTTCAATTATAAATTTCTCAGAATTAATTTCCAACCAATTATATTGTTTTTATGTCATTTTATAATTTTCAATAGTTTTAATAACTCTTCGGTTATTCATATAAATTCATATTATTTTTAAATTTTTGCCAGCCAATAGTCTACTCAGGTAAACTATTTTTCCGCCCATCATAATAATCACACTGTTAAATCAATTGCTTTTTATTTTTAAGTAATAATTACTGTTTTTTATTTTACCTCTACTATAAGATATTGAGATTTTCATAGGATAAATGCGGAACGATTGGCAGCGCACTAAAGTTGCAAATTTAGTAAGTATGTTCTTCAGGATATGAAACTAAGCTTAATTGCCAATTTGTAAAACTCCACTATTTTTTCTGCTGAATGTCTCAGTTTAGCTCTTTTTCCCGATCCAGAATATTCATTTATTTAGTTTATTTTGGTTATGCATAAGCTGACGATATTCTAATAAGATCATAACAAAGTCGAGAATGCTATCGTATTTCAAAATGTTTTATTAATTTTAAGCCCAAATCTTTAAATGAGCCACAACAGTGGAGTGATGTGATCGCTGGCGCTGGTTGAGTATAGAGCGAAGATTTGGGTTCAAATCGCGGACTGCACAGAATTTCTTGGCTCGGCTTTCCGGTTGACATCCACACTCTATGGTGAAACATGATGTGTGTCAACGTCACTACCGTAATACGGCTGCGTCACACATGGAAAAGTGTACATGACAAATCAAGTAGGAAAAAGGGCGATTTATCGTCATAAAGCTATTAGGCCTTCTAAGCCTGTAGAGCTGTCATATATATTATATATAATCTTTAAATACTACTTCAAATTTTCATTTTTGAATTTCTATTTATTCATTTTCGAAATAAGTACTATGAATTGTAATTTTGCTTTAAATCTGCAGAACTAACAATAATTAAACTCTCCCTCTTCTTCAACTGAATAAATTCAGCCTAAGCTTGTTATTTCCAGCCCCTGCGTCGTTCCCTGACTAGATCTGTGAGCATATAAATTGTTTAACGTCCGATAGGTAGTTTGCTATAGACTTGCCTCCAGACGATCCTGTAACCCTGGTTTTTATATTAATGATGGCCATTCATTTACTCAGGAGAACCACCGGCTTAACGTGCCTTCCTAAGCACGGAGACTTAGTCATAAAAAAGTTGCCCTTCTCCGGATTTGAACCCGGTACCTCGCATTCGCAGTTGATCGCAAATGAGGGCAAATGACCGTCTCAATAATTAAACTAAATTATATAATTAAACAATAATTAAACTAAAAATTGTAATTTTCAGCGGGATATATTTCCAAATATTAAATGCATTTGATGAAGCAAAAGATTATCTAATTGAAAATTCAAAAATTTTTCGCAACAATATTCTATCCGAATGTAAAGGAAATTGTTCATATGATTCAGAAACGGAAATTGTCGTAATACTTTCAATTAGTAGTTCAGATTTAAATTTAAATTGGGAAACAAATGAAACATACAGTTTGGATATCAGCACAACAGGTATTTATACAAATTATTTAATATTACATATAAATACAATTATAATCATCTTGTGCTCATCGTCACCCTGTTAGAAAGAAGCTTCGAGAAATATATGCATAGATAAAGTTTAGCAAAGCCATGTTACATTTAGCTAAATAATGATAAAATAGATATCTATAATATCATGAATTGTGTTCAGTAATCTACCCGGAGCAGGACGTTTGAACGCAGAAACGTCTAGCTTAAAGGTGCATTTAGACAGTGCAAGTTTACCTCGCCAGGCTGACTCGCGCATCAATCCTTGTGAGACATATGCACTCCAAGCGGTCGTTAAGTCGGTCTTGAGCGCCTCGCACTTTTATACTCGCGCTGTGTAAATTTTGTGTTGGTGTTTCTTTGTGTTGTGGTGGTGTTGTGTTGGCAAATTTTTCTATCAAGTCTGGCGCGCCGTCTAAATGCTCATTAAGGCCAGACGAATTACAAAATGACGTTAGCCGCAGCAGTAAAATGTAGCTGCAGTAAAAACTATGGCCACACGAGTGGTGCACCACAGCAGCAATTGAAGCAGTGATGGACGACAGTAGTCACCGCGCCGCTGTAAACGGTATTGTGCAGATAGAACGCACCTCTGCCTTTAAAAAAAATTACACTATACGTTTATCACGAGTTTATTTAGAAAACCATCACAATTCTAAAACACCTTGCACACTTTTTAAAATACCTATTTACATTTTTGTAACTTGCTTAATTTAGATTAAAATTATTATACTATACTTTTGTAATTCTTATTTTTTTGTATATTTAGATTCTAAAGTAACTGTTAGAATATCAGCAGAAAATGTATTTGGTGTGCGACATGGACTGGAAACTTTAACACAGTTAGTGGCTTCGTATCCGTTACAAGATAAATATAGGAAATATAGTTTGCAAGGTCTTGTAATGGTAACAGGAGCTACAATTCGTGATACACCAATATATAAACATAGAGGGTTACTTTTAGATACTAGTAGAAATTATTTGCCTATTAGTGCCATGAAAAAACAAATTAATGGAATGGCAGCATCTAAACTAAATGTACTTCACTGGCATGCTACCGATACACAAAGTTTTCCTTTAGAATTTCCGAAGGTTCCTCAACTAGCAAGGTATTTCTTTTTAATCAATTAATTGTTACTTACAGTACATACCTGGCTACATGATCTAAACTGGTTACAATACATAAAGAAAATCAGTAGAAAAAATTATATTATTTAAAAACATAAATAATTTATTGCGTGACAGTTTATCTCCATTTTTATATATTTATAAACACTTCCCTCTTTTAGATATTTTTTTGCAAATCAGACATGATATTAAAAAAGAAACTTTTTTTTATAGATTGTTAATCACTTTTAAAATGAGAAAAATTATTAAGATTTCTGTTATCTTCCAAAGTAAAAAGTCTTAAAATGTAACGCTTTGAAAAAATTCCCATTTTAGTATAATCATCCAAAATCTCGGTTTTTAAAAATTAAACAAAATCGTATTTTAATTTCTGATAAACAAACGTACCTATGTAACAGTGCCACTTGGCATGTCTAAAATCCGCAAATATTACAAGTTGCTTTTGTTTTCTTTTAAATACTTGGTTTTAATACACTTCATTTGTAGATACGGTTCATATGATGCAAAGAATGTATATCGACCTGCTGATATAGAGGATCTTTTGAAATACGCTAAATTACGAGGAGTGAGAATTATTTTAGAAATAGATGCGCCTGCACATTCAGGTAACGGATGGCAATGGGGAAAAGATGCAGGATTAGGAGATTTAGCTGTATGTGTTAATCAAAATCCTTGGAGATCGTATTGCATTCAACCACCTTGCGGCCAACTGAATCCTGTCAATTCACAGCTATATAATGTTCTTAGAGATTTGTACAGCGATATTATAAATACTTTCCCTAAAAATGAAGTTTTTCATATGGGTGGTGATGAAGTAAGTTAATATTGTTAATAAATATTATGTTAATTATTTACTTGGGATTTGCGAAAGGTTTAACTGCAAACACATTGATTATAGTGATACATACTCGTACATCTACGTCCATAGAAAAAAGATCAATACTGTACTTTTTATAATTCTATATTACTTATATACAGTGCCGAATTAAACTATCGCAAAAGTCAAAATGTAAAGCGTGTTTGAGGTGTAAATGTTGATATACATACCACTTTTATTGTATAGGTGTTCTTCCCTTGTTGGAATTCTTCAGAAGAAATTGTAAAATATTTAGAACGCAATGGAAAAGGACGCCAAACCGAAGACTTCTTAGAATTATGGGCTAATTATCAATCAGAATCGTTAAATGTTTTTGATTCTGAAGCAGGAAGTAATTTAACACCAATAATTTTATGGTCAAGTGCTTTAACGGATCCTAAAGTAATTAATAAATATCTATCAAAATACCGGTAAGTTCCATAACCATACAGAACTACCTTTATTTCTTTTTCTCAATATAATGCAGCTTACAGTAGGTACCATAGAATAATAGATATAAACTATCAACTGCTTAAGTGTTATATGTATATACGTATACCTTTACATTTTATTCCACTATATTTAAATTTAAATTACACAAATTAACTACTTTCAGCGTTATAATTATTACTAATCGCTTGGATTTTAAATATTATATATTATATTAAAACTTCAAAATATCGATGAGTTATTATTAAAATTAAAAATTAATTAAAAGATTTATTGAGCTTTCAAACGATTATATCGTCCGTTATAATAATAATAATAATATAATAATAATAATAATAATAATATAATAATAATAATAATTACTTCGGGTATCCCAATCGCAAATACAAACATTTTAAATGAAATTCCTCAACTGCTACCAAATAAATTTTATAAATATTTAGGAATGCAGCAAAATTTTGTTTTAAATCATACACTCCTTAAAAACGAATTTAAACAAAAATGTATTAAAAAACTAAAAATTTTACTCAAGTCAAAATTAAACTCTCGAAATATAATATCAGCTATAAATTCGTGGGCGGTTCCAGTCTTATCGTATTCTTTTGGAGTTTTAAAATGGTCGAATACAGACCTTAATGCCTTGGACACTTTAACTAGAAACATGTTATACAAATATAGATATTTACATCCAAAATCAGCAGTCGAAAGGCTGTACATCAAAAGAAAGAAAGGAGGACGAAGTCTTATAAATTTATTTAATTTGTGCAAATCTTTAACTAAATTATTACGTGACTATTTTTACTCTTTGAACACTCCTTTAATTCAGCAAATCATTAGTTGTGATAAACATTTTAGCGGTCTAAATTTAAAAAACATAAATTTTAATTGTGAACTAAAAAGTGATTTGGATGTAAATTGGAAAAATAAAGTTCTGCATGGCAAACATCCGACAATTTTAGACTCCAATGGAATTGATAAAGAGATGTCAGTAGAATGGCTTAAAAGAGGATTGTTACATTTAGAAACCGAAGGATTCATGTGTGCTATTCAAGATGGAGTTATTGCAACAAACAATTACAAAAAGCACATCATGAATCTGGAGGTTGCAGATCATTGCCGTAAATGTAACGTCCTCAACGAAACAATAGAGCACATAATAGCCGGTTGCTCGTATCTGGCTCCTACTGACTACCTCCGAAGACATAACCAAGTTTGTAAAATATTACATCAGCAAATTGCAAAGAAAGTTGGTTTGTTAGACAATTTTAAGCCATGTTATGACTATATTCCAGAACCTGTTCTTGAAGATGAATCTTTCCTTTTATACTGGGATAAGTTAATCTTAACAGATAGGGAAATTAGTCATAATAGACCTGACATTGTTCTAATAAACCAGCGAGACAAAAATGCAACCATCATAGATGTTGCTGTGCCTTTGTCCAAAAATGTGTTGAATACAGAAAAAGAGAAAATCCGTAAGTACGAGGCACTAGCGATGGAAATGATGAGTGTATGGGGTCTAACAAAAATTTCTATAATACCAATAGTAATATCGGCTACTGGTGTGGTATCTTCCAAATTTAAAACCCATCTTTCCCGTTTAGACCTTTCTTCAAAATTATTCTCTGAGATGCAAAAAGCAATAATTTTAGAAACATGCCACCTTGTTAGAAAATTTTTAAATGCTGCAACATAATAAAATACTTTAACACATAATCAGGGGTATTATGTATCACCAACGTTATCATAAAAGTGACCCTTATAACATATTTCGGTAAATCGTATCGATTTCATTGGTAGGATTTACCGAAAAACTTTATTTTATGTCATAACTGTCACCTTGATGATAACGTTGGTGATACATAATACCCCTGATTGTAAAATGGTTGGAGCTATATCCCTCATTCTATATTTATACCACTGTAATTGTGAGATTTCAAATAAAATAATAGGTAATATTATTATATAATAATATCTATTGTCGTGAAACGACTTTTAAAAAAATCATTATTTTTAACAAGTTAAGTCGAAATTGATAATTTGTTTTTCTTTCAATTTTTATGTTATTTTTCGATTTATCAAAGAGACGCTCGAATGAAAGTTTATTGTAAACTTTTAACACAAACAACAGACTTATTTTTATTTGAGAATTTTTGAAGTTATGAATTTATTTTGTATTGCAAATTATTTTAAAAGTTTTAAAAGTGAGCGCGTGATAAGAATTGTCCGTACAACGCAAGTTCAAGCGTTATCAAGAATTAATGAAGGGAAGACGAAATTTGCAGCGAATCAATCGACTCAGTGTCGTGAGAAAGTCAACATTTGAGCCATTTGGTTGAGTTATTTTTGGCCGCCGAAAAAGGCGTTAATAAGTGATTGATAAGTGAAATCGTCTTGGTCTTGTGAGGACCAAAATTCGTTTTGAGGTTTGAATTGGCGTTTGACCGAAGTTACTGGTCTGTAGTTTGGAATTGTCCATAATTGGAGAAAAGAATATTTTGGTTTGCAGAACTTGTAGTTGTCTGGAAGAATTTGCTTATTTTTGGAAGATTTATAAACGTTTGGTGGATGGATCGACGTTCAATGCGAGTCGAGTGAAGAGTTCCAGTTATATGATTTTTACAAGGTAAAAGAGCTCAATTACAAATTTTTTAACATTTTTCATAAATACGCGTTTGTGATATTAAAAATTTGTGGCGCCGATAAAACTTTATTTTTTTGATTAATCTTTGAATTGGATTTTTAATTCCAAATAAATTTGTATTTATTGTAAATTTGTTTTTGCGAACACAAATACATCATAGTGGGTGCTAATGGGTTATTTTGCTATTTTCGATTGTTTTATTTTTAATTACAATAGCGCATTCGTATTTACTAACACAAAATACACCACAACTTCCAGAACTCAAATTTGTGAGTTACCAAGAGTCTCTTTGGTAAAAATTAATTTGAAATTTTTGAATAAATTAAATTTTTAATTTTTTATTGATTTCGACTTGATAATTTCATTTTCATCTGGAAACCACATACCCTGGGAAAGATTTTTCGAGTGTTCCCATTTTACGAGCTGCCGGCGCACTTTTTGGAGGTATCTCGCTGAAAACACTTCACTATATAATAATTATATAATAATATCTGTATATTATTCTGATGACGGACGATATAATCGTTTGAAAGCTCAATAAATCTTTTAATTAATTTTTAATTTTAATAATAACTCGAGACGGTCATTTGCCTTGTAGGTAACGCGATCAACTGCGACTGCGAGGTACCGGGTTCAAATCCGGAGAAGGGCAACTTTCTGATGACTCGTCTCCGTGCTTCGGAAGGCACGTTAAGCCGGTGGTCCTCCTGGGTTAATGAATGGCCATCATTAACATAAAAAACCAGGATTACAGGCTCGTCTGGAGGCCAGTCTAGCAAACTACCTATCGGACGTTAAACAATTTATATGCTCACAGATCCAATACTGCGAAGGAAACGACGCAGATGTTGGAAATAAACAGATCAACAGATCTAAAGTAAAGTTAAAGAAGAAGAAGAATAATAACTCGATATTTTGAAGTTTTAAGAGTGTTGTGCAGTTGAAAACTTCCAAATTTTGTTTTTCCATTTAATTAATCATCGTGTCAAATTGTTAGAAATATTTTAATAGATGATTGAAGATAAAAGTTTTACCTGATCGTCATATTAATTATGATATTAATTAATTATGAATTAATTAACAAAATTAATATATCAATTATTATTTTCGAAGGGAAATTACTCTTGATTAAATTAACTTAGAAAAATTCTAATCACAGCATTGGAAAGCTACGTTCTTTGCGCAGGGGAGTAAATCGTCACATTTTTAAAATTTTTTTTAATTATTTGATTATTTGCAATTAAATGATCCCATGTTTTTTAATTCATCACATTTTGTAGAATTATTATTTTATTAGGGTAGTTTATTAAAATTTGGCCATTTACTCCCCTGCGCAAAGAATGTAGCTTTCCAATGCTGTAATTAGAATGTTTCTAAGTTAATTTAATCAAGAGTAATTTCTCTTCAAAGATAATAATTGATATATTAATTTTGTTAATTAATTGATAATTAATTAATATCATAATTAATATGACGCTCAGGTAAAACTTTTATCTTCAATCATCTATTAAAATATTTCAAAGAATTTGACATGATGATTAATTAAATGGAAAAACAAAATTTGGAAGTTTTCAACTGCACAACACTCTTAATATAATTTAATATCAACAAGTTAATAATTTATATATTTAAATATTATACCGGGTGCTGAATGAGTTAGGCGAACATAGGATATTAACATGTAAAAACTTATTTTTGCAAATTCCTGCTTCCCTAATTATTTTAGAGAAAAATTGAAAGATACAAATATAATGTAGAAATATAAACTACGAATGTTAAGAGCATTAGATTTTATCTAGCTTTTACGTAAATGATCAAAAAATCTTTTGAAATTGTTAAAATTTTTATTTATCAAACTAGCCATGTATAAGTTTCCAAGGTAATATTCCATTTTATGAAATTAAAATTTAATAAAGTGCAAAGCTGTCAACAACGTGCAATTGTTTTTTATTGTATGTATAGTCGGTTTTAAACGTCTTGCGACATTGTCCGATACCAAACTACCAACCTTGCGAATTGGCGCTTGGTTTTTTAGCATTTTACATTTTTTACCTACGACGAGGAGCCAGCCCGTCGGTAGAACCCCCAACCTGGAGGACCATTGTTTTTTATTACTTATCAAAAATAATTACCTCGGAAACTTCCATGGCAAGTCTGATAAATAAAAGTTCTAACAATTTCAAAAGAATTTTTTGACCATTTACGTAAAAGCTAGATAAAATCTAATGCCTTTATCATTCGTAGTTTATATTTCTAGATTATATTTGTGTCTTTCAATTTTTCTCTAAAATAATTAGGGAAGCAGGAATTTGCAAAAATAAGTTTTTGCATGTTAATATCCTATGTTCGCCTAACTCATTCAGCACCCGGTATAGGTTATGCTATTGTTTACTTTTGTATTAAACTCTTAGACCATATAAACTTATAAACACGCCGCTTGCTATCCCTCCTTGAACACAAACTGAAGCAAATAACTTCGAGCGCGTGACGTCACGGGTTGGGTATTAGTAACTATAAGCATAGGCTTAAGTGAAGAAAATAGTTTATTTAAATTCGCAAAAAAATTAAATTTTGATATTTGAAAAATATTTTATTAAGAAAATCGCAATTTTGATACTTTAAGAATATAATTATAAAAAAAATCTTAATGTGAATCCATAAATTTGTTAATTATTTCACTTAAATATAGTATAACTATTAAATTTTTTAAAAACCACTCAAAATCATTTACTTGATTATCAATAACATTTATATTTACTAAAAATAAAACTCCAATCAATTTGTAGTACTACACATTTATTATTATGAAAAAAAATATGATTTATTTAATATTTAAAAAAATTATTTTGTATTTTCAATTATTGGCTAGAAAACAAATAAATTGCTACATTAAATTTATTTCTTAACTTATTTAGATGTTTGTTCATGTATTCACCGAGATAATATAGTTAATCTAATTTTGTATGTATAGTCGGTTTTAAACGTCTTGCGACATTGTCCGATACCAAACTACCAACCTTGCGAATTGGCGCTTGGTTTTTTAGCATTTTACATTTTTTACCTACGACGAGGAGCCAGCCCGTCGGTAGAACCCCCAACCTGGAGGACCAAACGGACCAAAGTTAATCTAATTTTACAATAATTAAAAGTAATAATTTTTAAAAATTTAATAGTTATACTATTTAAGTAAAATAATTAACAAATTTATGGATTTCTATTAAGATTTTTTTATAATTATATTCTTAAAGTATCAAAATTGCGATTTTCTTAATAAAATATTTTTCAAATATCAAAATTTAATTTTTTTGCGAATTTAAATAAACGATTTTCTTCACTTAAGCCTATGCTTATAGTTACTAATACCCAACCCGTGACGTCACGCGCTCGAAGTTATTTTGCTTCACTTGTTGACCGTCATGGCGTGTCTATAAGTTTATATGGTCTAAGATTAAACTACAGTCACTAGATAGATACAGTACCGCAACGTCCGGCCATTTTGGGTCCAAAATAACGCTTTCTCTCTCTCGCACTCATTGGCCCCGCAACCCCTATGCGAGAGAGAAAGCGATATTTTGGACCCAAAATGGCCGGACGTTGCGGTACTGTATGTATCTAGTGACTGTAGATTAAACTACAGTCACTAGATAGATACAGTACCGCAACGTCCGGCCATTTTGGGTCCAAAATAACGCTTTCTTTCTCTCGCACTCATTGGCCCCGCAACCCCTATGCGAGAGAGAAAGCGATATTTTGGACCCAAAATGGCCGGACGTTGCGGTACTGTATCTATCTAGTGACTGTAGATTAAACTTCACAATAGCGCCACCTTCAGAATGGTAATGAACTAAAAGTACACTTTCCGAACTTTCATATCTGAGTTACTGCACAGTGGTAGGTACTATTGTATATTTTGCTTACCTACGCCTACTATAGTGTAGAGAAGAAATTAAAAAAATAGTTAGAACTTGCAAAATTTTGCAATGTATTAATACTCGTCGAATAAGTTGCTTAAGCATACAAGATGCCAATGCCTAGATGCCCCATTGATGTTGCGGGTGGCTAGCTAGAAGAATGCACCTCCGTCTAGTACCGTCTAGTACTACAAATAAAACAGTAAATCTAACTGAAAGTCCCAAACAGAAATGTTTGTAGCTGAAGGATACCAAAGAAAAAACCGTCAAATTACTGGTCGGTTGCCCCAACAATGAGCTTACTCTAATAACCTGGCAAATGCAAATCAGTGGGTAGTAACAAAAGGGTCACTCCACTCAACTAAATAAAATTAAAAATGGGTATAGGTCACGTTAACGCTAGAACGTTTATTAATGGCAAAACAAATCACTTGTAAAATTTTATTTTTGGAATTATAATTTAATTGTTGTTTTTCGATAAAATAGTATACTCACCTCGACTCGAAAATGATTTGTTACTGAGCTTACAGCTTTAAAAAGCTTGCTTACGCTCGCTTTTCAATATAGCTGTGCGCCCAGTAACGAATCATTTTTGAGGCTCGGCCAGTAATATACTATTTCAAGTAGCCTACCTTATATTCAATTTATTTTCTTCTAATTGGTAGTGAAATATCTTTCAGCAGGATTCCTTTCGTCCGGGATCTCTTGGGAAAGTATCGAACCAATGCCTGATGATGATTAAACAAAATTAGAAGCAAAATAAGCACACATTGAAATTAAATTCACAAACGTTTGTTCCACCTCAAGCGTTAAAATAGAAACCAAATTTAATTGAGTAAAAGAGAAACCGGAATGCCACGCCACTAAGATGCTAGTAGTGAGTAAAATTAACAAATAATTGTTGCAAACAATAATTTGCAAATAATTAAAAAAATAATTTCAATGTTGGTGGTAAATGATTTATAGGCAAAACGGCAAAGTCGATTTGCTACGTTCTGAAATAGTAAACATCGGCATCGTTCCAACAAGAATCAATTTGATTAGATCAAAATGAATATCACAACCCTTGGAGGTGAGGTATATGAATAGAGTAAACAATACTCTAACTGATTTCTACGGTAGTGATAGAAGTAAATCCAACCAAGTTGACATGATAGAAGTAAATCCAACCAAATTGACAGTCAGCTGGCAATGTTTACTTCCTCAAATGTTGTCATCTGAAATTCTAATAGATCTTACTAGATCCCGTATTTTGCTCAGCAATTCAAAATTTGTTCTTATCATAAGACACAGGTGGAACTTCCTTACACGTAGCCACTGTTTCCCCGTTCGTTAAACACACCCTTCACCACGGTGCTTTGAGTATAAATGCCGTATTGACCAACTAGCACTTAAAAAATGTAGTAAAACTGTTGAAATTGCTAAAATAAATTAGAGCACCAAAACTATCAATCCGCCATTGATTGATATTGATTATTATCTATCGAAATATAGCGTTGAGTTGCATTGGCCAATCTCGGGTGTTAAAATTTGATAGCCCTAATCAAAAATACCTATCTATTTATGCGTCATTTTATACTATATTAAACTAAAGATGTAAAATTTTTATGTATTTTCAGTTATAAAATAGATAAAAAATCAAATTATTTTATATTTTTATTAAGCTTTCGGGACTAATTCGTTCATCGTCAGAATAACTATAAACTTATAATTTTTCTGACAAAGAAACGAATTAGTCCTAAAAGCTCAAATTAAAATTATGTAAAAAAAATTACATCTTTATTTAATTTCAATGAATTAATAATATAAAATTTTAAATATATTGAACTAATAACTCTTATTTATTTTTAACAGTTATGTGATTGAAACCTGGGTTCCAAGTGATAATAGTTTACCACAAGAATTATTAAATATGGGATATAAATTAATTATATCTACAAAAGATGCGTGGTACTTAGATCATGGTTTTTGGGGAAATACACAATATTACACGTGGAGAACAGCTTATAATAATCAACTTCCACGGCACGATGGCGTTCTAGGAGGAGAAGTAAAAAATTTTAGAAAAAAAATGATAATATTTACATAATAATATATTATTATTTTAAAAAATAGGTTTGCATGTGGGGCGAGTTAGTAGATGAATATAATCTGGATACTCGTATTTGGCCAAGAGCTGCTGCAGCTGCTGAGAGATTGTGGTCCAATCCTAACACTAATACAGCATCTGCTGAGCCAAGAATGTACATACATCGCGAAAGATTAGTATCAAGAGGATTACAAGTAGAAAGTCTTGCACCGGGATGGTGTGTTCAAAATGAAGGACAATGCTTATAATCTATAATACTTTTAAAATAGTATTACAAATTATAAAGAAGACTGTATGGAGAATTTTATAAATATATTTTTAATACCTACATTTTTTTTACATTTTCTATAACGTTGAATTAAAATATATAAATACTTTAGAGTTATTAACTTGTGAAAAATTTTTATCAAACATCCGCCATTTGACGAATTTTTTCTTTTTCTTTTGTTGCAACTATAATATAGCCAGTCAAAATAGACAAAAAAACGTGGTAAGTTTGCAAAAATTTGCATAGAGTTGAAAATTGATAAAGATGTTAAAAATGTCAAGTCAAAAATATCGTTTTTTTTGCGTTTTGTGTAACTGACACACTGAAATAAGTACAAATTACAGTCAATCAGTATAACTTTAAACCATAGTGTCTAACTTTGCATCACTTGCAATTACTGTAATGCCTAGTATTTACTATCTCAATCATAGCAATGGTTTACATTATGTCAAGCCAGCACCTACACTTTCTGCAAATGAAAAATAAAATAGTTATAATTTTGTGTAAATTATGTATAAATTTTGTGTACAAAAAGAAAATTTTGTGATATCGCTGTTTTAGAACTATAACTATTTTAAATCATGGCACGTCAGATCTTCATTTTAAAGCACATTTAACACTAACTTGGTAACGTATCCCAGGGGGCAAAATACATTTTCATTTGCATTTGAAATACTAGTACAAAATACTATAAGTCGAGTATATCATTACAAGTATATAATATAGTTGAAAATTGTGTCAAAATACTCAAATATATTTTTATTTAAAATAATTTATTAAAATGCATTTAGGTACTTCCCACAATAATTATTGTATGTGCATGTCCCCAGTCTCTCCCCCACAATTTTAAATTTTGAATCCAAACTAGTCTAAATCATTTGCTTCTGTTTGTGCAGTAGTATATTATAAATCATGAGACTAAAGTGCCACTTTTCATCCCGCGTGTGAAGTATTTTGCACAAAGCTTGCCAAACCAAGCAATACAAATAAACACAAAAAATCGCTTTCAACCAATTATTGATTTATCGGATGAAAAAAAAAGAAGAATGTTAACCAAAACAAACAAAACCACCACCAATATTCATACCATATGTCCAAGATATTCGACCGTTGGAAAAAATTCTAAATAAAGCAGCAAGAGATGGTTATTGCATAAAAATGATCGGAAGGGAAAACACCAAGATTCAACCACAAACTAAAGAAAATTAGACAGATATATTAAAAGCATTAAATCAAAATAGGGTCGAAAGTCATACTTTCTAATTAAAGAAAAAAAAACTTCAGAGTGGTCGTAAAGGGCATTCATTTTTCAACTGAGCTGACTGACATTAGTCAAGCACTTGAAGCAAAAGATCACAAAGTAGCACGTATAACGAACATGCTACAAAAAAACAAAATGACACCAGATAAAAAAAATAAAAACTTATACGAAATTGAACGGTTGTTAAATTCGGTAGTAAAAATTGAAGCACCCCATCAGAAACGTGAGGTCACAGTGGATGGACATACAATATGGACATACAAAAACGTACTGTAATCGACAGCCAAAATGCGTAAAGTGTGCACAAAACCACCTCACAAAATACTGCACTAAAGACAAGGGAAAAGCCAAGTGAGTGTTGTGCAAGAAAGAGCACATAGCCAACTATAGGGGATGTGACACATGTGAAGTATATAAAAAAATACGAAAAAGAAAGTTTCCGGCAGTAAAACCCAAACAGCAATTTGTTTCAACAGCACCAAACCCTCCCATTTCTCCACAACCAACGCCACAACAAACAAGAATTTTGTACCCAAGAATCTTGTATGCAAACATAGCAAGTGGATCAAGACAAAACTACGAAACAAACAACAGGCAACAACATACACAGTCAATACCAATTGAAAACACAAACACTACGCTTCTACACACATGAATTACAAATACTATGAAAAAAAATGATGATCAGGATCACCCTTATGAATAAAATGAATCAGATGTTAACAATTTTAATCATCCTAGTGTCAAAAATGCCATAATGTTATTCTCCACAAAGATGGCATTATGGAATGCCAACGGCTTGTCCCAACATGGACAAGAGTTACAAACCTTTATTATAAAACACAAAATTGACATCATGTTGGTGTCAGAAACTCACTTCACACCTAAGAGCTACCTAAAAATCCCAAACTATTCAGTCTACCACTCACATCACCCGGATTGTACAGCACATGAGGACGCTGCAGTTATCAACAAAAGTTTACTAAGACATTACGAGCTGCCGCAATACCAACAAGAACACATACAAATTTGCGAGTTTTAAGGAAAACAACTTCATTGAGTTCTTTAAAACACTTGGTAGAAGATTTATTGCGGTCGAAGATTATAACGCAGAACATCAACAATGGGTTGAAATGATAACAAAAATTCTCGCAAAATGCGTTAAAACTTAACTGTTAAATGTGCTTCACAATCAAAGTTTTTAACATAGTTTGTAGTACTGATGACGCAGAACGAGCGCAAACAAATAAAAGATCTCTTTGTAGGAACCATTAACTTAACCGACATATACTCAAAAACATCAAAGGATCTCAAAACTATTATGTGTGTATCCCAAAACTAGTGATTTTCAGAAAAAGCACAAAACTTAAGAGGACGATTCTGCAACTTAACTAGTAATTTTTTTAAAGGGTAAAAGAAATTTTAAAGTCCATTCATAGAGCATTACACTCGCTTTATAGTAAATTGCTATGATGTAAATACATGGAGATGTTTTGATATTTTCATGCCTTTCATCCTATTCCAAAATGTCCAAAAATCCATCGGACTACGCAGTACCCTAAATATATAATTATTTTAGTGACCTACGCAGTATTTAGAAAACTTTGAACATTGTCTGGTCAAAAGTTCAAGAATTTCCTAAAAAAAAAAACTGCCTAACGAAACGCCAAATGAATAACAACTAACTGTAATAATCGTGGCTAGTAGCATGACCTTTTGATTGAAATTCAAAATTTTAATAACGTGCTTACTGCTTGCATAATCAATTCACTTTGTAATACAAAAATTTAAATACTATAACATATTTCAAATTTATAGATTCAATTTCTTTTTGTATAAATTGGTAATCTTTGATCTAGGGCTACATTTTGTAGTTCAAGTTGTGATTTAAGTTACAAAAATGTTTAAGAAATACTTGAAAAGTAAATAATATTGTGTTTCACTTTATTAATAAATTCTTATAACTATTTGTTTAAATTTTAGCGACCAAAACGCATTACAGTACAAATATAAAACTTCCACCGTGCGATGTTAAACCGACATCCTATCATGTAAGTTAGTAGTAGTAATTTTTTTACTTTTATTTACTTTTTATGTAGAAGTGTAATCTATACACAATTAAATAAGTTTTTTAGAATCGGTAAGAAATCAAGGGACTAAGTGTAATATTAATCCTGAGCGTGAGTTAATTTGCACGAGGCTTTAGCCGAGGGCAAATTATTACGCAAGGGATTAATACACTTTAAGTTCAATTTTGATGTATCCGTTCGTACGTTTGTCTGATCATCTGTCAGCGCTCTCACTGGTTCAGGTTTTTTGTCATTGTCAAAGTCATTGGACCAGTGAGAGTGCTCCCAGATGAAAATCTGACAAACGTGTAACAGACAAACGGATACATGCAGTAACGGATTTCCAAACAGGCGCAAGAAGCGCGCGCTTCGGTTCCCATAAATCAAGGGAGCCTCAAAATTCAGCTCTCAAAGTAAAAAAAAAACTATTTTATTTAATTATTAAAAAAGTGAGACATGGGGAAATAACATTGACTATTTCATGAATGCAATAGGAGGTTAATATAAATAATTAATTACATTATAATTTGAATTACTGCTGAAAGCACAATTTTTTTCAAGTTTATTAAGTATCTACTTAATATCTTTTTTTATCTAAATGTTTATTTAAACGGTGCAATTTTCTAAGGAAAGTTGTTATTGTAACAACTGAATTTAGTTGTTAAGTGACGGTTAGCTGTTATAATTACACTGAGTCAGACCCATTTTTCAGTTGTTAGGTAACAACTGCAATAACAACTTTTTTAGAAAATTGCACCGAATATTCATCCCGAGTAGTTTGCTTCAAAATATCTAGAACTTCAAAATTTTAAATAGCACTACACTGAAAAAAAAGGGTACGTCATATTGATGAACACCATTCTTTAAATGAAATTCATCATAACGATGAACAAATTATCAATATGACGTACAAAACCATTGTTTAAATTTAATGAATGATGAACCATTCATCAATATGATGAATTTGATTTAATCAATTTTTGTAATTTTTTTCATCATACGAATGAACAAATTATCAATATGACGTAAAAAACCATTGTTTAAATTTAATGAATGATGAACTACTCATCAATATGATGATTTGATTTCATAAATTTCTGTAATTTTTATTTATGATAATGAACAAATCATCAATATGACGTACAAAATGATCGTTTAAATTAAATGAATGATGAACTATTCATCAATTTGATGCAGTTTATTTAATCAATTTCTGTAATCTTTATTTATGATAATGATGAACATATCATCAATATGATGTACAAAATTATCGTTTAAATTTAATGAATGATGAACTATTCATCAATATGATGCATTTTATTTCATCACTTTTCATTGTTATATAATTTAAGAATTTATTGCAATTTACGATTCATCCTCCTAATTATTGTATCTGAATAATTGTGTAAATGTGTAGAAAATTGCTTTACTATATGTAATACAGGGTATCTCAAAAAAAACTTTACCACAACCACCTGTTTTTTGAAACACCCTGTATATAACAAGCTGGTGTTATATTCAAAGAAAAGAAGCGACCCTCTACCAACGATTTTCAGTGAGCATGTTTACTAACAAAATAGCCGCTGTTTACCGGTCCCGGTAGGTCCAAAGTAGGTCACAAGGTTAACTAAACGGTTTTAAATTTTTTTAATTTTTAATGTTGGCAACCTTGCAAGTCTTGATACTCTATATAAGAAGCCAACGTTCGAGCAGGACTCCACGTAAAGCTGTAGGTCCCACCGGTTAACACAGCCAGGACTTAGCTTCGCGCTAATTTTCAGAGGTACGCCTCAATAAAAATCATCCGACGTAACGTTGCGGGCAAGCCCGCAACCTTACTCTTCAAGTCTGCGAAGATATGGGGCAACAGCCCTGGTGCTTCGCACCAGACCAGAATAAATGATGCAGGACCACGTCTGCCGGATCAGATAGTAGAGTAGAGGGAGGTAAAGGTCCGCACTTAGTACGTTGTATTTTTTTACGCTTATATGTTTTACTCAATCAGCTCAATATTTGGATGAGAAGTTTGTACAGTACTTAGGCTTTGTTATAAATAACATTAATGCCATGATTTGAAAACGGTGTGTATAAAAAAACCATAATACACAAGTTGCGGAAAATGGGACTTTTACCCCATAGGTGGGGCAAAAGTCCGCCATTGGACTCTGCGCTATTTTAAGTCAAATTAAAATCAACAATTTCTTCCAAATGAAAAGTAATAAGCAAAAACAACAAAAGTATAAGATATAAAAAAGATAAAATGTAGAAAAATTTCAACAATGGTCACAAATAAATTGGCCAATTTTGTGCACTCTTCATGACACCATTGTTTGCAGCTATCGCATTGAATCCACTCTCTCATTGATAAATTCTCATATTATTCTTTGCAGCCTAAACAAAGCACTTTGCCATCGGTTAATTCTTGCCTTTTTTAATTCTTCAAACTTTTGCTTGACATGGGTTCAGCAACATAGGACTCTTGCCCCAAGTAGCCAAAAACATTTCCGAGTCATGACCTTTCCAGACCATCAAACCTAACATCGATTATATCCTATAAGTTTATAGCAAGAAACATGTATTTTCAATAAAATACATACTAGTTATGGTTACTACTCATTTTCAACATTTCAACGCAATTTCTGCAAGAGCTAATGATACATCAGGCATACGCAAAATCGTAATTACCTCATGGTTCTCCAGTAATCCAACTTTGCGTGATAAAATTTGGTATAGACACTGTAATTGATGACTACTAACTGCACCTTAGGCACAATGATAAAAATTTTTGAAATATAGTGAGATATTTGAATTTGGGACTTTTGCCCCATGCGGACTTTTACCCCCCTTTACTCTATTTAATAAAATTGAACTATTGTAGGCCTACGTCTAAGTAAGTAATATAAATACTTTGTTAACTTATATTTTTGTGAGACACTGTGTATTACATATTTGTAAATTATATTTTATATTTTACTAGTTGAAAAGCCCGTTCAAGGACGGGTAGCTAGCCGGTGGATCTCTATTTTAGCGGTATTAATTTAAAAAAAATGGTTTTCAAACACCAACACTAACATATGCTCAACCGATGGATTTCTTGTTTTACAATCTTCATTAAAAAAAATAAATCCCTAATACTGACAATTTTAATTGTTTACGTTCAAACGTCCTCAACGTTGGAAACTCGTTTTGTGTGTAACTCGATTCCAGGGGAGTAGATTTTAAGTTGCTAAAAACCAACGACAACAACCAATCCGAGTGCGTTGTGTGTCTTAAAACTATGACACAACTATGAAGTTGTATGTGCTGCCCGTTTATTATTGTGAAATACATTTATTGAAAATGTAAAAGTCGAATATTAAATTTTCTTAATGGATAATCTTTGGATTAACCGAGATAAAATTTATATACAGGGTGGCCCTTTGAAAACGAAACAGAATTTTTCAAATTTTTTTGAAGAATTCATACATCATTTCGATGAACTCATTCATCATATTGATGAACTAAAAAATGATGTACATTTGATGAAACATATTCATCATATTGATGAACCAAAAAATGAAGTACATTTGATGAAACATATTCTTCATATTGATGAACCAAAAAATGATGTACATTTGATGAAACATATTTCATCATATTGATGAACTTCTTCATCGGCGTAAAATTGATGATTTTTTCATCAATGTGATGTACATTTTCATCAATATGATGCCACTTTTTTTTCAGTGTATAGGTCGAAAATGGTATTTTTGAAGAGATCTTTTAAAAATAAGCAAGCTTTGTAGGAAAAATTATTTTATTATTGCCACCCCTATTAAGTAATATCCAATTGAAATTAATCAGGGGAAACCCCACTACTGTAAATTTAAAAGAAATTGAGTTTTTAATTTTTTACATTTTGTCAAAGTAATAATATTCAATAATATGTGAAACAAATTTCAAGTTAAAATATTGAAAATTGACCAAGTTACAGCGTATTTAGTGAGAGCGGACTAACTACGATATGCGTATTCTAAAACTTTAAATCCCATTTTTATCAAAACCTTTTTTGTTTTTGCTGTAACTTGGTCAATTTTCAATATTTTAACTTGAAATTTGTTTCACATATTAGGTCTGTATGGTACCACAGTCCTAGTGCTACACTAACTACACTACTACAAATTGATTGGTGGTACAATTACCAACCCACTTTTTACACCAATCAATTTGTAGTAGTGTAGTTAGTGTAGCACTAGGACTGTGGTACCAAACAAACCTATTATTGAATATTATTACTTTGGCAAAATGTGAAAATATAAAAACTGAATTTCTTTTAAGTTTACAGTGGTGGTGTTTCCCCAGATTAATTTCAATTGGATATTACTTAAAAGGGGTAGCAGTAATAAAATAATTTTTCCTACAAAACTTGCTTATTTTTTCAAGATCTTTTCAAAAATACCATTTTTGACCTATAGTGCTATTTAAAATTCTGGAGTTTTGGATATTCTGGAGCAAACTACTAGGGATGCCGACCTTTCCCGGAAATAATAATATCATCATTTGATTCTTTATTACGGCTTTTATAATAAAATGTTTTGACCCAACTCTCTACGACTAACCGTTTTTGAAAAAAATTGCTGATGCGGGTGTTCTCATTCACCCTGTATATTATATCTCAATCGGGTTTAGAATACAATCATGCACTAATCGTCATTAGCATGTTTATGGCCGATGTTTATTATTTGATATTTAAAATGTTGGAGTAATGTGTCTCAATTTTGCTATCATGCCAAATTTTTCACTGAACAATAATTAAATGATTTTTATTTTTTGTTTTTTTACCAAGTTGTATAATTATCATCAGCTATAACATCCATCGTCGGATATAAGCCTCCCCTTTTAAACTCCCCCCAAGTGGGGAGAGAGGGGGTTGTACCCATAACTCACCACGCTGGGCAGGCGGGTTGGCGAATAGTCCGCAGATTAAGTTTGGACTTTTTAGATCACAGCACAAATCTGACACAACCAGAATTAGAACCGCGGTTTCCCGCTTTCTAGTCTATTCGTGTTTGATTTACGCCAGAAAAGTTGTATAATACATAGGTTTAACGGTACACGTCGTTTCGGCGACCGCAGTTCGGCGAAAGCGATTCGGCACCGTATATTCGGCGACGGTCAATTCGGCGACCCGATGTTCGGCTATGTTAGTTTCGGCGATTCCAATTCGGCACCGGCATTTCGGCAATTCCCATTCGGCGACAGAAAATTCGACTACGTCGATTCGGCGACGGGAAATTTATTTAAGTGTTAAAATTTATTAAAAATTTTTAAATTAAAAATATTAAAAAAAATTATTTTTTACTTTTAAATTAAATATTTATTTACATACATAACACATACAAATTTTAATCCATGCTATAATTATAAGATATACCGCGAAGATATTCTATAATATTAATAGAATTATAATTGGTTACCTTCGCCAAAATTCGAGAATCAGCCGCTTCGTACCGCGGCCTTTTTTTAGAAGGTGCATGTCCGGCTAGAATACGTTCGTATTCTGTGTCGAAAGTTTTTTGAATTCGTCTTAATTTATCCAAAAAAGTCCACAACGTTGGATGAAATATACCACCACCAAAACCTAATTGTATTTTTCGATGACAAGCTTCGGCGTAATTGTTAGTTCTATCAATTCCATCCAACGTGCGTTGATACACAGACCAAATATTTGAAGAAAACATTGGAATATTTCTGGTACCATTATTTCTAAGACGTCCAATATATGTATTTGTAAACCATTCTAAAATTGGATCAAATTCTGGTGGTAAATAATTTTCTAAACTTGTAATTGCATGAAAAATATCATTCTCAGGAACAAACGCAATTGAAGTAACCATTCTTGAGCGCAATGCAAAATCTACATCGGCACTGTACCTTTTTAACAAATTACTTGACGATAAATGTTTTTTTAAGTTCTTCACTAAGTGAAATAAGCAGCCATGTATATTAACGTCAGGAAACACTTCACGAATCGCTTGATGAATGGCAAGCTCAAAATCAACACTTATACTCAACGGATTTAGTTGAGGCCACAATTCACGGATCATACTAAATAATTTTACATAAGTTTCCCTCCTCTTATTAGGTAGTAAGCAAAACAAAACAGGAAACACTGCTCTTCCATCTTTTCTAGCAAGTATAACGAATACTTGTGAAAAAAGAGACGGGCAAATTAGAAAAGTGCCGTCCATAAACAATTCTAACATATTTTCACACCAACTAGAATTATATTCTCTTCCAAATATCATAATACGTTCAGAGTCCAAATTCTCACTCCCTGAATCGGCAAGAAGATATCTCTCAAAATTACCAGGGCTAAACTCATAAGTGGAATAACCTTCCGGTATGATTATTAGTTCCCTAGATTCCGGATTTGCTGGTGCTTCAGAATTTTGGTGACGTTTCCGTTGTATCGTTCTGCTCATGACAGAATTGCTTGGAATGTTACCTTTTATGGCATCAGGAACATTTGCAATAGCCCGTGCTCTTATTTGCGATGGATTGTCCATTGTATTTTCGGCTAAAAGTTTTATAACAGTATTAAGTTTTTGAAGTTTGACGTTTTCTGCATTTCCTACGGTCCTGCAGGAATGCTCCCTTCGCTGTGAATTGAACGAACCGTCTCTAATATTGGTCCATATTCTGCCATTGCAACCCTTATGCTTACTTTCACATCGCCAGAATTGAATAGTACTATTTGTGTTAATTTTATCTTTAACATAGAGGTACCCATCACGAGCATATTTTTCATTGCTTCGTTTGGTTAAAATTATTTGAGTTTCTTCCATTGTATTATGAATTAAAAATTAATATATTGATTTCTAACACTACACTGGAGTACTTTTATTAAAATCTATACAGCGAAATCTATAAACTGGAGATAAAATGTCAATTATTGCAATCTTATAAACTTACTTAAGTTACTTACCTTAATAACATGTTACGCTGAAACGCTTCCACTTACTTCTTCTTTGTCTAAACTGAAATGTTTTGATACCAAAACCCAACTCAACTGACTATTTTAGCGTAAAAACTCAACTGACTAAAGAACTCAACTCAAAATGCCATCTATGACTCCTCGAAAACCGTTACTAAAAGTGGAGAGCTAATTGAAATTTTGGAAAAGATACTTAAGGAAAACGGTAATATTTAATTGAAAAGGCTGAATTGTATTGAAATGGGGAAAACCAAGAAAAGATTAACACAATAAGCATTATTGAACAGGAGGATATACATAAGAATTATATTGAAATGGGGAAAACCAAAGAAAGATTAATACAATAAGTATTATTGAAAAGGAGCAAATAACAAAAAAGGGATCTATTTAAGAGAGGTAGGGAGAAAACCAATTTTTATTAACTATGAGTTTTTAAATAAAAGTTCGAAAAGCCGTAGGCGTCGGTACTAAGGTTTTTGTGTACATTTAAATTTTAAATTTGGAAGAATAAATTAAAAGTATATCTTTCGTCGCCGAATCGACGTAGTCGAATTTACTGTCGCCGAATCAAAATCGCCGAAATGCCGGTGCCGAATTGGAATCGCCGAAATGGCGGTGCCGAATATCGGGTTGCCGAATTGCCTGTCGCCGAATCAGAATCGCCGAAATGACGGTGCCGAACTGGAATCGCCGAAATGACGGTGTCCGTAGGTTTAACTATGAAGAGAGAAGAAGCTTATAGCACAGATTAGTACACAGATAGCCAACCTCATTGTTAAAATGGTTAACACATTTTAACAATGAAACCATGTTAGTACTGGAGACGACTACCAGAGGCGTATTTCTGGGAGACATCACGACATTGAACTACGGTGGCTACTGGATACGCTTCACAGATGTCGTTTCTAAAATATTTCATAAAATCTTAAGCAGAAAATTAATTATACATACATTATGCCGTTGTAGTATCATTCTTGAAGGAAAGTAAAGCCTTAAGCCGTAGGTAAATAAAATTTTCTACTTGAGATTTCATGAGATATTTTAGAAACGACATCTATGAAGCGTATCCAGAAGCCACCATAGTTCAATGTCGTGATGTCTCCCAGAAATACGCCTCTGGTAGCCGTCTCCAGTACTAACATGGTTACAGGTAAGAAATGTGTTAACCATTTTAACAATGGGGTTGGTTATCTGTATACTAATCTGTGCTTATAGCTTACCCCTCAAAATCAAACTTAGCTTCCAAAATTATTTATCTGACGTAAACAAATGCTGTTTATACATATTGTTATAGAATAAATTTATTTCATATATTGTAATACTTTTTTGTTCTTTTTACTCACTTCGAACAATATTATCTAATTTATTGCAATTCCTGTGCGCATTAGAAAAGAATTCAAAACTACTTTTTCTTGTCCCGTCTCGCGGTGCCGTCCCGTTCCGCGAGTCTCACAACGTTGTAAAATAACAAGTGAAACAAACCCTTTCACGAAAAGTTAGATAATTTATTATTTATTTCATCAAATAAAGAATTATTTAAAATGTAATTTATTAATAAATAATGTTATTAATAGATCTAGTTATTAACATTGCAAACTTGTTATTTTGGAAATTTGAGAAATTTTGAGAATAAAATTTTTTTTAATCTAAATGTAAAATAAATCAAACGAGGCACTGCATTGGCATCCCGGCCCGTGCGGGATTGAATATCCCGCTGGACAAATAAATTCAATCCGCATTTTTTTAATTTTCCCAACCCGCGTTCTTCACTGCATCAGTTTGTGCGCCATTTTTTAACATTGCCAATTTTACAAACTACACGAAAAATTTTTAGGGTCCTTCTCTAAATAAAATGAAAAGTATCAGAGAATCAGCATTAAATCCAGCATTGAAGACTTATTATTCAACTCCGTTAGCACTTTATCAAGGATATAAACAATGGCTATTTGATATTAATGGAAAACGATATTTGGATATGTTTGGTGGAATATGTACAGTTTCTGTTGGCCATTCTCATCCGTGAGTACTTATGCGATTTATTAGAAATTAATTCAATTTTGATTATTTTATTTTAGAAAAATAGTGGAAGCGATAACAAAACAAATGAATTTATTAGGCCATACTTCAAATGTATATTATAATCCAAAAGTTCATGAATATGCAGAGCGCTTAATTAAAACATTACCAGAAAATTTAAACGTAAAATATATTTTTAAATATTGTGAATGCTTCATTATAAATACCTACAAGTCGAATTTTTCTCATTAGGCATAGAATATTCGCTTGCATTTCTTTACATTTGGATTTGCTTTGCATTGTAGCAACTAAACGTCAAGTTTCTTGATAATTTTTTCAACTTGAATACATTGTGTATAAGTTTATTATATTTAATATAGTAGGTATTAATTACTTTCATCAGATGATAATTTATGTATTTTTATTAGGTAGTATATTTTGTAAATAGTGGATCAGAAGCAAATGATTTGGCTATTTTATTAGCAAGAGCATACACTGGAAACCATGATATAATTTCTTTACAAAATTGTTACCACGGTGCAAGTGGACAAACTGTGTCGTTAACAGCAACTTCTAATTACAAATATCCAATCCCTCAATTACCAGGGTTTCATCATGTGAGTACCTATAAACAATAATTTATTTTACTTTTTCTTAAATTTCACAAGCAACATTACGTACTATGCCAGTAGGGTGAAACCAAGTTAACTTTCAATTTAAATGACGTAAGTTCCAATAAATGTAAGATTTTTGCATGGGCAGAAAGATCTGAATTTTCTCGTGTTTTCTAAATCAATTGCATTTTTGTAAGCTTTCCTGGCGACTTGTCTTACTGAGCGTAAAGACACGTTCTCTGCCATCCCAAACCAAAAATGGCCACTATCCAATCATAATTATTAAAATAATTTATCTATATTAGGGTGGATTTCAATGATTTCATAAAACTTTTAACAAGCCATTAAATATAAAAGAGGATTTATATTGGCTTGTTAGAGTTAACGGACTTTTCTATTGGTTAACTACGACCTTTTAGTTAAGTCGACATTAACGCTTTTATTATGAAATCCACCCTTATTATATTTATTTACTAAGGTGTAATATTCCATTTTATGAAATTAAAATTTAATTGCAAAACTGTAAACAACGTGCATTTGATTTTTATTACTTATCAAAAATAATTACCTTGGAAACTTACATGGCCAGTCTGATAAATCAAAATTTTAACAATTTTAAAAGAAGTTTTTTACCGTTTAAGTAAAAGCTAGATAAAATTTAATGCTCTTATCATTCGCAGTTTATATTTCGACATTATATTTGTCTTTTTCAATTTTTCTCTAAAATAATTAGGGAAGCAGGAATTTGAATAAATAAATTTTTACACGTTAATATCCTATGTTCGCCTAACTCATTCAGCACCCGGTATAAACTAATAGTACTTAGGTATATTATTTAATTTCATAATCAAGTTAACATTATTTAATTATTTCGTTTGTTTTTATTTTTAAATAAAAAAAAGGTCATTCTCAAATAGAATCATTTTTAGGAAGAAAATATTATTAATATTAATATTAACGTATTGTTTTTTCGGTTTCAAAGATTGCAAGTAACAAGTAGTTAGTTACTTTTCAAATAATTGTTCAACTCTCTCTGTGATTGATGATATTATCATATGCAATATTCCAAGTGCATTTCAAATTGTTTACTAATTTGAAATGCACGAGAGGATATTTATTTAGACTATTTCACGAACAAATTAGGAGGTTAATATAAATAATTAATTACATTATAATTTGAATTACTGCTAAAAACACAATTTTCTTCAAGTTTATTAAGTAGATAATACGTAATTATTTAAATATTGAAGTTAATAAAAAAAAATGTCACTTATATTTGCTATATAAACTATATAAACTCGAAAAAATTGTCGATGCAATTCGATTGCTAGTGGTTGAATGTTTCGTTGTTTTTAATTCCATTGGTCTAATGACAGCTGACAAGGGGACACAACAGTGAGTATGTCGCCAATCAAAATCTCAATTTTTTTGGTGATTCTAGGAGCTAAAATAATTATCACTTTCTCGATTTTTAGTCCATTGGGCTTTAGTTACAGAGTTATGAATTTTTGAAAATCTACGTTTTACCATAAGATTACATTGTTAATTTAGATTTTATTTAAAATTTTAAATTAGATTTATTTTAAATAGATTTTTGTTTTTTTTAAATAGAATTAATAGATTTAAATAGAATTTAAAATGTTAAATTAGATTGTTAAAGCAATCCAAACCATGTTAAAACAATCCAAACCATGTAATCTTATGGTAAAATGAAGATTTTCAAAAATTCATAACTCAGTAACTAAAGCCCAATGGACTAAAAATCAAGAAAGTGATAATTATTTTAGCTCCTAGAATCACCAAAAAAATTGGGATTTTGATTGGCGACATACTCACTGTTGTGTCCCCTTGTGAGTGAAATAGTCATCTTTATTTATTTTTTTGTTTTATTTACATTTTAACGTGCATCAACTACTGGGTTATTAGCACTTCTAAATGTTAATTTTTAAATTGTTCAGTATTTTTGGATTGGGTAATTTGGTTGGTTGGTTTTTTGGTTCACCACGGAGTGAGAATGTCCACTGGAAAGCCGAGCTAAGAAATTCTGATGCGTCCGAGATTTGAACTCAGAATTTCCGCTCGTAGCGAAACCAGCGATCACATCACTCCACTGGCGTGGCTTATCTTTATTTTTATTCGTATATACTTCTTTAATAACATAAAAATTTTGCAGGCTCTTAATCCCGATGTTTATAGAGGTTTATGGGGTGGAAGAAGTTGTCGTGATAGTCCCATACAAACTACAAGAAATTGTTATTGTACTTCGTTAGAATGTGAAGCAAAAACTAAATATTTAGATCAATTATTACAAGTATATAATTATAGTATTCCTAAAAACAAAATTGCAGCTTTCTTTGCGGAATCAATCCAAGGAGTAGGGGGTGTTGTGCAATATCCTAAAGGTTACTTAAAAGGAGCACACAAAATGGTTAAAGAGCGTGGAGGATTATTTGTAGCAGATGAGGTTTTATATTTAAATATAAATATACCTACATAACTTAAAACTATTAGTTAAAATATATTTTAGGTTCAAACTGGCTTTGGCAGAACTGGCGAACATTTTTGGGGATTTCAAATGCATAATATAGTTCCGGATATAGTAACAATGGCCAAAGGTATTGGTAACGGTTTTCCGTTAGCTGCAGTTGTTACATCTATGGATATAGCTCAAGCTTTAACTCAAGCAGATCATTTCAATACTTATGGTGGCAATCCTATTGCCTCGTCAGTGGGAATAGCAGTTTTAGATGTATTGTATAAAATGAATGTAAAAGAATATTTTAATTTAAAAATGTTTAAATTCAGATTATTGAGGAAGAACAACTTCAAAAAAACTGTGAAATAGTAGGAACTCATTTACTAGAAGGTCTAGCTAATTTAAGAAATAAATTTGAAGTAGTTGGTGATGTTAGAGGTAAAGGCTTAATGATTGGTATTGAAATGGTTAATGACTGCAAGAGTTTTACACCATTGGAAAGTAATAAAGTTTTAAACATTTGGGAAAAATGTCGAAATTTAGGTTTGCTAATAGGCAAAGGGGGATACCATGGAAATGTAAGTTTTTAAGTTTCAAATTTTCACTTTAAATTAATGAATTATTTAAGGTGTTTCGTATAAAACCACCAATGTGTGTTACAATTGAAGATGCTGACTTTACAATTGCTGTGATTGAAAAAGCATTAAGGGATCTAGAAAGTGAATGTCAAAAAAATTAAGATACGTAGTACCTACAGTTAATATTATATATTAAGCATTTTAATGTTCAAGACTTCATGACTTCAAAAATTTAGATATACCTACAGTCTTTACCAGGGAACTTTGGTGTTACATCATTCTAACGCAACCAATCACGGAAGTTGTTTTGGTTGCATAACCAATGACAATGCCTATGTAAAATAAAAAATGTATTGACGTAACATTAAAAATCCTTGGCAAATCCTAGAGTAAAACTAGAGTAGAGCAAAAAGTAGAGAAAAATTAGCAATCTAGTTAATTAGATTTGTTAAAGACAAGTGATGTAAAAATGAGACTTCTAAAACTTAAGGTAAAAACAAAACACTCAATTTAAAAGTACTAAAATACATTCCATCCAGGCAGAAAAATTATCCTTTATACTCTTTATATTCAAAACCCATAATAACTTAGTTTGATATGCATTGCTAATAAGTATTTAACTGTGATTAACTTTATTTGTTAAATTTGTAAAATTTAGCAAGTAATCTTTCAATATAGAGCAAATGCGGATAATCGCATCGCTTCAAGCGATCTCACGTTTTAAGAATAAAGCCTTGTAGCAACAAATCACCTTCAATACACGTCCGCGTGTCATACGACGGAGTGCAAAAACAAGACAGTTGTAGTGTAATATCGAGACAACCGAGAGTAAAAACGATACACTGTTGGAATTGTTTCTATAACATTATACTCGACTTCTGTGTGACCAGAGGCATTGCCTCGGGCTATCTCTCTATTAAATCTTCATTGGATTTATCTTCGGATCACACACCTATCATCGTCACTCTCTCAACACAATATAAAAATAAATGTAAACCTCTTACACTCTACAATAATAAAACAAATTGGGACCACTTCAGATGCACTGTTGAGCAGGGACTTAACCAACAAATCCCTCTAAAAGAAGAAAAAGACATTGATTACGCCGTAGATTACTTTACAAGAGTCATTCAGCAAGCTGCTTGGAACTCGACACCTGAAGTAAAAAAGAACTCTTATGGAAATACTTGTCCTATGTTTGTTAAAGAACTTCTTTTAAAGAAACGTAGACTGCGGAAAAAGTGGCAGACGACACTACACCCTACAGACAAAACAATATACAATCGTGCTACTAGAGAGCTAAAAAGTACCTTACAGGAATTAAAAAATAAAGAAATTAAAAGTCACCTAGAAGAATTAACAACTACACAAAATACCGATTACTCGCTGTGGAAGGCCACTAAGAAAATTACAAAACCAAAAATACATAACCCACCCATCAAGACAGATAGCGGACAATGGGCTAGAAACAATGAAGAGAAGGCAAATACCTTTGCTGAGTACCTTGAAAAAGTATTCACACCGCTACCAAGGCAATGCAATATCGATGACGAAATACCAATATATCAACTTCTCAATTCACCTTGTCGAAGAGATCCACCAGTTGAAAAATTTAAAAAAAAAGAAATTCGCAAACTAATTCGTCGAAAAATTCCATCAGCAAAAGCACCCGGATTCGATCTGATTACCGGAAAAGTATTACAGGAACTACCAGATTCTGGATATAGGATGCTAACTATGATATTCAACGCTATATCGAGACTGGGTTACTTTCCTCTTCAGTGGAAGATCTCACAAATAATTATGATACCAAAACCTGGGAAGGATGGTAATATTGTCTCATCATACAGACCCATAAGTCTACTCCCGCTGATGTCTAAGGTCTACGAAAGGCTCCTGCTAAAAAAGCTTCTTCCCATATTAAACATAAGAGGAATTATACCAAAACACCAGTTTGGATTCAGACAAAGACACTCAACCATCGAACAAGTCCATAGAATAGCAGCCAAGATAAGATCGGACTTGGAATCTAAAAATTATTGCTCTGCTGTGTTCTTAGATATCTCGCAAGCGTTTGACCGGGTATGGCACGACGGACTATTATATAAGATCAAGAAAAGTTTACCACATACTTACTTCAAGATACTCAAATCATATCTAATAGATAGGCACTTCTTTGTAAAACAGCAGGAATTTACATCTGAGTTACACAGTATCAAGTCCGGAGTACCACAGGGAAGTGTCCTGGGACCGATTTTGTATCTTATTTTTACGGATGACATGCCAACAGAGAACAACACAACGCTAGCAACGTTTGCAGACGATACGGCGGTTTTGGCATCAAATTTGAATCCTAATACGGCCTCGCAGTGTTTACAAAGTCACATTGATAAAATCTACAAATGGTGTGTATTGTGGAGATTGAAAGTTAATGAAAGTAAGTCAAATCATATAACCTTTACACTACGAAGAGAGACTTGTTCTCTAGTCAAGTTTGGTGACCAGCCAATTCCACAGACTGACGAGGTAAAATACCTGGGCATCCACTTAGACCGAAGACTTACTTGGGCACCGCACATAAATACCAAGAAAAAACAACTCGAATTGAAGTTAAAAAAACTATACTGGTTGATCGGTAGAAGTTCTCCACTGTCCGTACAGAATAAAACTTTGGTGTACAAAGCAATTTTGAAGCCTATCTGGACATATGGACTGCAGCTATGGGGTGCTGCAAGTACTACAAACATAGCCAAAATACAGCTGTTTCAGAACAAGGTATTGAGAGCCGTTGCAGGTGTTCCCATATACTATCCTAGCAACGTTTTGCACGAACAACTGAATATGCCAACAGTTCAAGAAGAGATAAGGAGGCTAAGCAGAGGATATCAACAACGGCTTCAGGACCACCCTAACCCATATGCAGTAAACCTGCTGAACCCCCCTGCAATGAGGCGACTAAAAAGAAGCGATCCTATAGACCTAGTGAGTTGAGTAATTAACCTATTGTAATCTGATGTCAGATAGTGAACTTCATTAGAGTGAGCCTGGGCAAACTCTTACATGTCTATATTATTGTCATATAAACGTTACTTATTGTTAAATAACAGATTGTAACTAGTCACTAGATTCAAAATAAAAAAAAAAAAAAAAAATTGCTAATAAGTATTTAACTGTGATTAACTTTATTTGTTAAATTTGTAAAATTTAGCAAGTAATCTTTCAATATAGAGCAAATGCGGATAATCGCATCGCTTCAAGCGATCTCACGTTTTAAGAATAAAGCCTTGTAGCAACAAATCACCTTCAATACACGTCTGCGTGTCATACGACGGAGTGCAAAAACAAGACAGTTGTAGTGTAATATCGAGACAACCGAGAGTAAAAACGATACACTGTTGGAATTGTTTCTATAACATTATAGACGTATCAACTTATATTTGAAAATAGTCTATCATACTATAATATACAAGGTGGCCCTTTGAAAACGAAACAGACGGGATTGTGGCCAGCAGATTTTTTTTAACAAATGCAAAAACACATCAATTTTATCATCGAGGGGGACAACTTTTGCACCAATGGCACTCCCGTATTGTTTCATCTCTTCGCGTTACAATGACAACCCATAAAATGTTAATAGGGATGATATGGCAAATAACACCACATTTGAAAGGTCTTGCTTCCCTGAATTCAGTTCTATAATTTTTTTAAAGTTTTATCAATTATTCAACAAAAAAATTGAAGCTGCAAAAATGCGAAATAAATCCGATATTTCAAGACATTTAAGAATAAACTTAAGAAGAAAAAGAAAATAAAAAATTTAAGAAAGACCAGCAGTCTGGCGTAAATCAAACACGGATAGACTAGAAAGCGAGAAACCGCGGCTCTAATCCTGGTTGCGTCAGATTTGTGCTGAGATCTAAAAAGTCCAAACTTGATCTGCGGACTACTCGCCAACCCGCCTGCCCAGCGTGGTGAGTTATACTGCCGTGTTAATTCTAAAGGGCGTATCTGCAAAAAGCTAATTGTTGGGAAATCGTGTTTTTATAAATTTCCCTGTGCCATCACGTGGTTTGAATTAAACAGAAAACTAGTGTTTTAGATTCATATTATATCTGTGGCAGAATCTAATGAAATAAACCGTTTTCTTAAATATTTATTATAAATGGGACTTTTGATACATAAGCCCTTTCTGACTAATACATATTAATAAAACTCATAAGAAAAAAAGGCGTATCTGCAAAATGAGACACTGTGTGAACTTTTTCTTAAATAACTGATAACCAAAAAACTTAAAACACGTAACAATATTTAAATTATAAAAAACAAACAGAACTTCACAAGTGTAACCATCAAAATTTGAATTGTATCTGCCAGTAACAGAATAGATAATTTTTGCCAGTCAAGTAATGGAGTGTTACAAAGAAAGAGCGTATTTACACAAAATAGTAGTTGTAGATACGTCTTTTAAATCTAACATTGTTGGTTCCGTCTCTTTTATCTAAAATTACACATTAAACTGCAGATACGCCGTTTCTTTAAAGATGTATTCTAGCATATCTATACATAGTTTAGCCTTCTGAACTTAACGAAATGATAGATTTACATGCAGGGAAGCGTTTGATAGCAATAACTCAAAAAGCCAAAAATTGCAGATACGCCCTTTAGAATTAACACGGCAGTATAGGTATAACCCCCTCACCTCCCACATGGGGGAAGTTTAAAAAGGGGAGGCTTAGCGTTCAGCAGTAGACGAAATACGGCTTATGAAGAAGAAGAAGAAGAATAAAAAAGGGAAAAACGCTTGTACAGGTTGATTTTAATTTTAAGGGGGCTACTTTTACTAATGTAGTGCTATTTATAAACATTGACAGTTCAACCCATAGATAAAAGAGTATAGTATAGATTGTCGACTCAGGGTGAAGGGGGTCGTTTCATCATCCGTGCGGGGGGTATAGTTTGAACCAGGGTCACCAGGTGGTGCGGTATTATAAGTTGGGCTTATAGTTTAAACCAAGGTCTCCAGGTGGTGCTGTATTATAATACAAATTACAGTCACTAGATAGATATCTATCTAGTGACTGTAATACAAATGTATTATAATATAATATAGTTGGCACTAAATTAAAATTTTTAATACGTCAGTTAAAAATGTCAGTGCAAAAACTTCAATTTTGCTTAATTTCGTTTTCGCGATTTTCTTCAGTTTTTTGCTATCAACGCAGAAATATGGTTTGCAGATGTGTACTTAAAGATCGTAACTATCACTCGGGTGGAAGTAATCATCGGGAAGTATCACTCGGGTGGAATATAAGTTGTGTTTTTGTAAATTTTCAATAATTTTTATTAATAACTTATAAAATTTTAAATGATAACTATAGTTGTTTTTCTATTGCATTACTCAGAAATTTTGTAAAGATTAGTGGAAACTTTCGTAACTATAATTTTTTTTTTTAAATTATGTACGGAAAATTTTCACTAATATATTTACAATAAATTAATTTAAAATTACCAGTAAAAAATCAAACATTTGAATCCCCTCCGATTTTATTGCACGATAGCAGCGCTGTTTGTGCGCTTGGTGACCCTGGTTTGAACTAGTACTTTGGAACAAAAATAGGTGGGGAGTCGAGCATCTATTACTACTCTTTTATCTATGGTTCAACCCTTGAAGTGAGGGGTGAACCACCTTTACAGTCTTGAATGCAATCAGGAATTGAAACAATTCTTTTATCATTTCATAAATTTTTGTAAGTATCAAAGCTAAAGTTTCAAAAACGCATTTCACTTTTCTGATAAAAAATAGAACCATTTTTTCATTCAAAATTCTAAGGGTTGAACTGTCAATGTTTATGAATAACAGTAAAAGTAGCCTCCTTGAAATTAAAATCAACCTGTCCAAGCGTTTTTTCCTTTTTTATTCTTAAATGTCTTGAAATATTGTATTTATTTCGCATTTTTGCAGCTTTAATTTTTTTGTTTAAGAATTGGTATAACTTTAAAAAAATTATAAAACTGAATTCAGGGAAGCAAGGCCGTTCAAATGAGGTGTTACTTGCCATATCATCCCTATTAACATTTTAAGAGTTGTCATCGCAACGCGAAGGGATGAAACAATACGGGATTGATATTGGTCGCAAAAGTTGTCCTCCTCGATGATAAAATTGACGTGTTTTTGCATTTCTTAACAAAAAAATTCTTCTGGCCACAATCCCGTCTGTTTCGTTTTCAAAGGGTCGCCCTGTATAAAGAATAGCAGTATTAATAATAAAATTAAATTATAGGAAATATAGGTACATAATCATTATAAACCCAATAGACACATTAATTACACAATTTCAAAGGTTTATCTGAAAAAGATTACGACCCTACTATGAATCTGATATCATTAAAGCCTTAGATTTGATTTAAAAATAAATTAGAAGGATCAAAAGAAACCACTATGGCTATAGGAACTATCAGATAATTTAAACTATTCTTAGCAGTCGTCGAACCGGTGCCATAATCGAACAAGGGCGAAAAACTTCTTTAAAGCGGAAAATAGAAACTGATCTGAGTAACAACATTAAATAAAACCCCGAAATGGGGCTTCACTTTCACTAAAAATAAAATATTGGATACCACTCAAGCATAATATGTTGATAAAAATCATCTCCGCGAGTTATGTATAAACCACAACAATTATTAATATAAAATGTGTTACTAATATTTATGCGTAATTCTTATCTATTAACCACAATTACTAATATAATGTAAAAACATGTTTATTACTAATTTATTATTTCCTCATCACGAGGCAGGAAAGTGACCAACACGACACAGGAAAGTGACCAATGTGTTTATCATATCCTTAGTATATAAGATTACTCTTGTAATAATTAAAGTAGTCATACATCAACGTGTATTCTTGATCGCATGTTAAATTGCTGAAGTCATAATATATTGTTATCTGTGTGTCTCCAACTTAATGTTGTAAAACCAATTAAAGTTTTTGTATTGTTATTAAAACAAAATAAAGATTTTTTTTGTTAAATAAGGCCACGACTTATTTAACTGGCGCAGTCGGTAGGATGCTGAAGAAAAACAACGCGAAATTTTTCTTATGTGTTAACATTTAATCAGTATCCTCGAATCATCGCAACCGTTCGAAAGGCATTCCAAAAATCGAATAACCAATCGAACAAACCGTCAAAATCAACGTCGCCAACATCGAGGACAAACATCGCCCCGGTACAGCAACGCTGGTTCGAGACAAACCCAGTCTATTGGAGACATCAGTCTATTGAAGACACCAGTCTATTGAAGACACCAGTCTATTGAAGACATCAGTCTATTGAAGACATCAATTTATCGAAGATTACTTAATCACCGAATAATGCAGTAAGTGAATTTTTAAATATTGTATATTACTAAGCGATTATACAGCTAAATAATTAATTTTGAAAATAATTTTGTAATAAAATTATTAGTTTATAAACAAATTGATTAAATCTATATGAATAAGAATATTTTAAAACCACCAACTTTAGTATTACCAGAACAAAATCGAGTTCATTTAGATAAAACAATGGCTAGCGTATTTCCACCCGGTTTTCATATGTCAATGTTGACTGAAATTCCACCTTACGATGGAGATCCCTGCACTTTATCTGAATTTATTCGATCTGCTGAAGTAATAATAAATCAATTTTCACAATCAGAGCAACCAAATGCTTATATTAATAAATTTCTGTTAAGCTCAATGCGAAATAAAATTAAAGGCAACGCTTTAAAAATTATTACGGGTTATGAATTTAATAATTGGAACGAATTAAAAAACACGTTAATAATTAATTTTGGAGATCAAAGATCAGAATTAAATTTGACAATTGATATGGCAAAAATGCAACAAAATATTAAAGAAAATCCAATTGATTTTTATGGTCGAATTAGAACTTTATTAGCAATTTGCAATTCTAAAATATCCCTAACTGACGAAAATGAAATTATTAAACAATATAAACTTTTTAATGTAAAAAACTTAGCACTAAGAGCATTCCTTAGTGGCCTTAATGAACCTTTTGGATCCTTATTAAGAGGAAGAAATCCAGATACTTTAGAAGACGCAATCAAAATAGTTCGTGACGAAATTGATATTAGGTATTCACAAAATATATATAAATTCGAAAATCATAATCAAAAACAAAATTTTACCAATAATACAAGAAGCAATTCAGTTTCACAAAATTCATTTCAAAATAGATATAAAAATTTTGATTCAAATATGCAAAAACAAAATTTTAGAAACAATAATTATGTTAATCGGAGTGATTTTCAATTTCCCAAAAGAAATTTTCCAAATATCCCTATAAATACTAATGTTCCTAGTAATTTAAACAAAAATGCATTTGCACCTGTACCCGGTTATAGAAATAATAATCCAGGAGAACCAATGCAATTGAGTTCCACAATTAACAAAAGATTACCAACAGCAAATATTTCTAGAAATTATTCAAATAATAGAAACTATTTCGGACAAAATAATCGTTCTAAAAATTTTATTTCTGAAGAATTGTTTAATCACAATTTAAATCAAGAAAATAATATTCCAGAAAATCTTGCAAATAATGAAGAGTATGACAATGAAGATACTTTTGATAATTATGACGAATTTGAGATTCCCCCACAAGAAAATAAAGACGTAAATTTTCAAAACTAGCCTCGGAAAATATTATCGAAACTTTTAATCTTAGTACAATAAAATCCAATTTACCTTATATTATTATACCATCTACTGGCGAAAAATTATTATTAGATACAGGCAGCACTAAAACTATTATTTCACCTAAATTTGTTAATAAACATTTTCCAAATTCTATTCAAATTCAAAATTTTCAAATTATAACGTCTCATGGAACGACATACCACAACAAAGTTGCTAATTTACCAATCAAATCATTATTCAAAGAAGAAGGCAATCACAAATGTTACATTTTTAATTTTCATGACGAATACATAGGACTTATTGGATCAGATCTGTTATCTGATTTACCTGCAAGAATAGACTTTAAATGGATGCATGTACAAACAAATAGCACCATCATACCATTCTACTATGACAATTCGAAAACTCGTCAAGAACAACAAAAACGAAATGAATGTAATTTTTCAAAAATCCATCAAAATCTAGAACCTGTAAAATATATTTCTATCCCTCCAAGATCAGAAATTAAAATACGATTACCCACAGCAAGCAATAATGGAACAAAAATTTGTAATCAAATTAAATTCAATCAATATTGTATGACACCAAGAGCCTTAGTTAAAGTTCATAATAATTATTTTTGCACAACTGTAATTAACGTATCAAACAAAACGGAAGAATTCAGAATTTATAATCCTTTATTGTTGGAAGAATATGAAAAAGAAAAAGTTGAAATAAATTGCATAAATTTAGAACGCAAATCAAAAAACAAAATCTTAAATGATAATTTAAAGAATATTAATCTTGACCATTTAAATTTAGAAGAAGCTAACAAACTAAAAGAAATATGTTATGAATTTAAAGACATTTTTCATTCACCAGAATTACCATTGACATCTTCTAATCTAACAAAACACTTTATACGTACAAAAAACGATATACCAATCTACACCAAAAATTATAGATACCCCCATGTCCATAGAAATGAAGTGAAAGAACAAATTAATAAAATGTTATCAGATGATATAATTGAACCCTCACAATCACCCTATAATGCACCAATCTGGATAGTTCAAAAGAAACTAGACCACTCAGGTAAACAAAAATGGCGAATAGTCATCGACTACCGAAAACTCAACGAAAACACTATAGAGGACAAATATCCATTACCTCGTATTGAACAAGTTTTAGATAGCTTAGGAAGAGCCGAATATTTTTCAACCCTTGATTTAGCTTCCGGTTTCCATCAGATTGAAATAGAAGAAAATGATAGAGAAAAAACTGCTTTTTCCACTGAAGAAGGTCATTTCCAATTTAAAAGAATGCCCTTTGGCTTAAAGAACGCCCCAGCTTCTTTTCAACGATTAATCAATCAATCCTTAATAGGACTAACACCTGATCAATGTATGGTTTATTTAGATGACATCATAATATTTTCAAAATCATTACAAGAACATTTAATAAAATTAAAAAATGTATTCGAAAGATGTAGAAAGTTTAATCTCAAAGTACAATTAGATAAATCAGAATTTCTTAAAACTTCTATCGCTTATTTAGGACATATCTTGAGTAAAGATGGAATTAAACCAAATCCAAATAAAATTGAAACCATTAAAAATTTTCCCTTACCAAAAACTAGAACTGAAATAAAATCTTTTTTAGGAATGTTTGGATATTATAGAAAATTTATCAAAGATTATGCCAAATTAACTAAATTTTTAACACAATGCTTAAAGAAAAATAGCAAGATTATTCATGATCAACCATTTATTCAAAACTTTGATAACTTAAAAAGAATATTAACAAACGACCCTGTCTTAGTTTATCCTGATTTTGATAAAACCTTTGAATTAACAACAGACGCTAGTAAATATGCCCTTGGAGCAGTACTTTCACAAAATGGTAAACCAATTAGCTACGCATCACGCACTTTAAACCAATCTGAAATTAATTACCCCACTATAGAACGCGAATTACTTGCAATCGTATGGGCCTGCAAACATTTTCGACCTTATTTATATGGAGTACATTTTATCATTTATACAGATCATAGACCGCTTATATGGTTAAGAAATATTAAAGAACCAAACTCGAAATTAACGAGATGGGCTATTAAACTTGAAGAATATAATTTCACAATTCAATATTTACCAGGAAAATTAAATAAAGTAGCAGACGCACTTTCACGTGTACAAATACACCCTATAACAACTACCGGATTAGAAACCCCAGAACCAGATTTCGATCAAAGTAGTACAACACCCCAAAATCCTTATACACCAAGTTTAGATAGTTTTACTATACCTTCTTTTATACATCCTAATAATTCACCTACAAACATTGACCAAATTTTAATTGAAAATGATGATAACGAATCTTTTGTCAATACTGTACACACACAACAATCTTCAACCCCTGTCATAGATATTTCAGAAAAACCATTACAACATCACAAAAATCAAATCGAATTTTTAAACTCTACTTTACCAAAGAAAATTAAAGTCCATAAATTTGACGGATTTACCCATTATTCTGTATTTATAACAACTCAAAATGAAACAGAAATATTTAACACCCTACTCATTGAATTTTGCGAACCAAAAACTCATTACTATTGTATTTTTCAAAACGAAGAAATATTTAACAAATTTTCAAAATATATTTCAGATATAACAAATGAAAATACCCCTAAATTTCACAAATGTATAAAACAAGTAACTTATGTAAACGATCCCGAAGAAAAATTGTCATGTATGCAAAATTATCATTTAGGTAAAAATAATCACAGAGGAATTCAAGAAACAACCGAACACTTGAAAAGAGTTTACTACTGGAAAAATATAAATACTGACATAATAAATTTTATCAATAATTGTGATACATGTAAACTGGAAAAATATAACAGAAAACCAAATAAATTACCTCTTCAATTAACCCAAACATATAGTCGACCGTTCGAATGTATTCATTTAGATATTTTCCACATCAATAATACTAAATATCTAACAATCATAGATACTTTTAGCAAATTTACTCAAGCTTATTCTTTAAAATCAAGTAATAGCATTGATATCACAAACGCTTTATTTACGTTTATGGCAAGCTATGCAGTACCAAAGAATATTGTTGCAGACCGAGAATTTGACAATAACATTTTTAAAAATTTCCTAAAACTACACAAAATTAATTTTCATCTTACGACACCACTTCACCACCAATCAAACTCCCCTATAGAAAGAGTACATTCCACGTTAATAGAACATTACCGTCTATTAAAAGACATTCCCGAAAACGAAAAAATGATTCATTGCATCTTAGCATACAATAATACTATACATTCAAATTTAAAATTTACCCCTTATGAAATACTTTTTGGACATACAGAAGGATTAAATCCTTACGAATTATGTAATGACAGATTTTACGATACCTATATTAACGATCACAAAAATAAAATGACACAATTTTATAAAGCCTTACAAGAAAAACAACATGAAACTAAAGAAAAACGAGACATAAGAATTAATCTAAAAAGAAGAACAACCAATTTTAAAATTGATCAAAAAGTTTTTATTACACTAGATAGACGAAATAAGAAAACATCAAGATTTAAAGGTCCTTTCAAAATAATCAAAATTCTGGACCATGATAAATATCTGGTTGAACATCTTGAAACTAAGAAAAGATGTGAGAGACATGCTAATGAAATTATAGCTGTTTCAGATCCAAAGGAGCGATCCTCATCACCTGGTTCTTCATTCTCCCTTTAGTTAAAACTGAAGTGACAATAACTGACATTACTGACAACTCTAAACTATTTGAACGAACTCTCAGACAAATTATTAACTTTACCTTATCCAGCTACAAATAAGTACCTACATTTATATGAATCAATTATCATAACAAAAGTTTATCAATTAGGAAACAGAATAAATTTCATATTTGAAATTCCCCTAATATCTAAAGATAACCAATACCAATTAAATCAATTAATTCCATTTCCAATATTTATTAACGAAAACCGATATAAAATGATTATACCAACCTATAATACTATACTATTTAACGTTAAAGAAAGCATACCGATAAATATTAATTCTTGTAAATTAATAACTTTAAATACTTATTTTTGTCACCAAAATAATCACTTTAAAATTCCAAATGATAAATTATGTGAAACACAATTGTTATCTTTTATTAACAATCAAACTTGTAAACCATATATATTTGAATTACTTAATATTAAAATTCAACAGATTGATACATCTACCTGGCTAATAACTTCACCCTCAAAAGGTACTTTAGACATTACTTGTCAAAATCAAAATTACAGAAAAGAATTAATCAAATCCCAACTTTTACACCTGACACCTGATTGCAAAGCAATTGTAAATCATGATACTCTATTATTTCAAATTAAAACAACTTCTACAAGAACAAATAACTTGAAAATTCCCAACATAGGTCAATTAAATAATAACCTTACCAATATCGAAATTTCTAAAATTGATTTAACGCCTATAAATACGGAAAAATTAATAGCTGATCAAGTTCAAATTACTAAAAATCAAAATAAACTCGATTTTGCAAATGAAAATTCTAATACAACTATGTCTATATTTTCTATTGTAATGATAATTATAATTATATTGTTAATATTAAGTTTTATGTTATACGTCTATTGTAAACGTAACTCCCTTAAAGAAAGATTTATTAAATATGTTTATTCAAAAAATATAAATTCACCACTTGAATTAATTGAATCTAAAATTTAAATAATTTGCAATTATTGAAATATCTTTTGCGAATTACAATTTCGGTTGACAAAAACCAGTTTTTAAAAAGTAAAAACCTTTATTACACAGGACTTAACTACTTCTACAGTGAATTAGAAAAAGCGACTACTGATGCTCTGCACCTCTATTTAACACCTTTGTTATCTTAAATCTAAGAAAAGCGAATGAACTACATCTTATCATTCTACGTATAACATGAATATCGTAACTCCTCTGGCCTAAGATGAGAACTATGGGTTACCAGAGTTCGAAGATAATTTGATGTTGATCTCCTTTTTCGGATTACCATTGTCTTCTTCGGCTTCCTCTGCGGAGGGCTTCAAAATTTTGATTCTATTATAATAATATTTAAAAAATACATAAATTAAAATTACAAAGATTATAACATAAATGATTAATGTATATCCACTAATTTTGTGGAAATGAACCGAAGTATCATTTAATGAATTTAATTTTTCTTTTTGATTTGACAAGTCACTAAAAATATTTTTGATTTCATCGACATTTACTGAATTTAATTTTTCAGTTTTAAAATTAAAATCGTTCTGTACTTTTTGATTTTGACTATAATATAATTTAGGTAATTCAATATTTTTAAATTCCAAATTTAAATTCTTAAAAGTCTTTAGTGTTATCTCTTCTATTTTCACTTCACATTTTGTTTCTATTTGAACTACGTAACTCCCGTTTAAATACACACTGTCTTTGTCATTACCGCACTTGTTCGTAGCAACAACACTTTTTGGTGTAATGATGATCCATTGATTATTTTCCAATTTTTGAATTTTGATGTTGGTTATTTGAACATGAATTAATTTACAATTCGTTGCATTTTCCGAGTGTCGTAGTAGTTGGATTTCACATGGTGCATCTTCTTTGAAATCGATAATTTCTCCATTTTGACATAAATATTCCTTGTTCGAAATTTCAAGACATCTTGCAGTAAGAAATGCATATTTTTGCTCATTATAAAGGAGGTATTCGGAATGAGGAATTATTGTTTTGAAGGATGTATCGGATAATATTGGCAAAGGATATAAATGATAGTAATTGTAACTTTCAGTTTCTACTATTGGAATTTCTAAAATAAAAATGATTTGATTTTCTTTACTATAACTTTTTATTTCCATAATTTTTTCAAATAAAAGAATATTTTTAATTTCTGGTTCAAATGGAAATTTATTTTTATTATTCAGTTGTTTATTAATTATTAAAATTTCATTCAGTAGTTCTTTTGGATCTAACATTGAATTATGAAATGTGTTAATTTTTGAAAAAGTGATAGCTACTTCAATTTTTTCCAATGAATCGTAGATTGTTTGAAAGGCTGACATTATTTGTGAAATAAACATTTGTATAAGAAAGAAATGATAAGTTTCGATATTTTTAAATTCCATTGTTTTTAATATCTTTTCTATTTGTAAAATTTTGGATTCTAATATTAATTGATTTTTTGCTAATGTTTGAATGTTTTTCTGATAATTGCCAATTGAATTTTGTAATAACGTTATCTGTTCTTTTACTAATGATTTAATTTTATCTTGGTTTCCTGAAATTGTCATTATTGCTTTGTCATATTTTTCCGCATCATTTTGATCTAAATTTCCGTGATTGCTCTAATTATGGATCCTAAACCGTCTACTAAACCTCGTTTGGCTCTATTTTGATTTAAAGGATTTAATTGATAAATTTGTAATGTTATTTTTCTTTCTAAAATATTTATTAAATCATAGGAATTATTTAATTCTTGTTTATAACTTTCAGTAAGATTTGTCGAACTAATTTCAAATGAATTTTTTAATTGATTTAATTTTGTTTGAAGTGAATTGAATTCTCGTATGGTATCAGTAATATCAAATATTTGAATGAATGACCAAGTATCAATTTTATTTTGGGCATTTCCTAATTTTAAAGGTAAGAGTCCAGGGTTTTCAGTTATTTTGTGGAATTTTGTAGAAAAGGTTGCGGTTAACAAGGTGAATCTGAAACAAGAGGCATCTTAAGTTCTTTGATATGAATAATTTCGTTCTTGTTTTGTTTGTTAGTAATTTGTACTCTATTTTTATCTAAAATTTCGGTAATTTGGTAAGGTCCAATAAATTTGTTCTCTTTCTTATTTTGAGTTTTTGGATTTTTCTTAAAAACAGTTTGATTTAATTTAAAAATGTCATTAGAATCTCCGTGAGTGTTATGTTTTGAAACTACTTTACGTTTTTGGTCGGTTAATTTTTCATTCAAGTCTTGGTAAACGTGTTCTAATTTATCTTTATGATTTTCCGCATATTCGGTGTAAAATGAAGTTGAGTTAAATATTTCATTTCGATTTCTAGAATTTGTATGGCCAAAAGTTAATTCAAAAGGGTATAATTTCTAGCGCTGTGTATGGAATTGTTATATCCAATAATGGCATAATCCATCAGATCTTTTTCATTAGGATACATTTCATTCAGTATTCTCAAATGTTCAATAATTGTTGAATGAAAACGTTCGACAATGGAATTTGATTCGTGGTGCATTGCCGTTGTAAAATGAATTTTGATTTTATGAAGATTCAAGATTTCTTTAACTGTTTCATTATTAAATTCGGTACCTTTGTCCATAGTTAAATTTTGGGGGATTCCAAATGAAGTAAAGTATTTAATTAAAGCTTTGCTAATATGAATAGCAGTTTTACCTTCTATAAAAATTGCTTGAGCAAATTTTGTAAATGAATCTACTAATGTTAAATAATTTTTTATTATTGAATTAAAATTATTTGTTTTTCAGGGGCGGTTCCAGTATTAACTCTTTTTGTACATCTAATTAATTTTGGTTTGTTACCAGTAAAATATACTAAACAAAAATCCTTGTACAATTGATCATTGTGAAAATACATGCAATAAACTTTTTGTGGGTCCGTGTATTTTTTTCAAAAAATCTAATATTAGTTCGTTATTTTTTTCGGTATTTTTAGAGTAATTATTTTATGATTTTCATAACTATCCTGATTTACATCCGCTTTGTGATATGATAAACGTTCGGGAACACTAAAACTTGATTTATTTTGTTGTTAATGATTTCATCACTAGATTGAATTCCGTCATTTGTATTTTCGTTTACGTTAAAGTGCGCTGTGTTAAATACGGGTGTTAGCATTTTTTTATGTTTTTATTTAATAAAAAATATAAACAATCTTATAATTATGTAATGCGAATTTTATTTTCAAGCTTTATGTTCTATTAGTTAGAGTTTTTTTTTTTTTTAAATTTGAAATTTTATTTTCAACTGAATAATTTGAATCTAATATTTCTTTGAAATTTATAAATTTGATTTCTTTTGGTTATCAGTTTGAATTTCTAAAGGTTTATTGAAATTTTATTTTTATGCAATATTAATTGGTCCATTATTTTTATGTTATTTGTACCTAAATTTAGAAAAGCGAGATTATATATTACTACTAATAAGCAAAAGATATTATAATGTATGCTACGAGAGCGAAATCCTGGAACTGATAAAGTTCTGGAGGCAAAAGAATACAATAGATTCCTACAAATTTGTTATTTAATTTCTTTCTTTTCATATTTTTAATTTTGAAAATTTGTAGTTGTATAATGTCTAAATTGTAAGGATTATTAAAACAATTTTGTTTAAAGTTTGAAAATTTTTTGTTTCCATAAATTTTTGGTAATATTTGAGGGTTGTAATTTAAATTAAATTTTGTCAACTTTAACTTGTCTTTTAATTCCGGTATTTGTTTATTTTCAAAATTTGGATCTTTTAATAGCTTCAGTTTCCGTTTGTTATCGTCGATTAAAAGTTCAATGCATTTTTGAGAATTGTTTAATTTTGTTAAGTTTTCTGTTTTCATTTTGATCTGGGTCGAGTTAAATAATTTTGTTGGTGTTAAATTTTCTAAATTGTCATCTTTCAATTTTATTTGTTTGTTTGCCAAAATGGTATTTTGTAGTGAGGTTAATCTACTAGTATTTTCATTGAATAAAGTTTCTATTTGATTTTTGGAATCTTGTAATTTTGAAAGCAAACGTTTTGTTTTAATTTTTGGGTCAGGGGTTTTAGTTTGAATATCGGATAAAAATTTAATTTTTGCTTCTATGTCTTTACTAGTCAAAAATTGGGGTTGGTCTGTAATATTTTCAACAATACATTCACATAAAAATTCAAGCGTATTATCATCTGCTTCTCTAGGATTATTAATTATTGATTTGTTTTCTAAATCGTTAATTGAAATTCTAGATAAACAATCTTCATTTGTATTATATTTCCCTCTTTTATTGTAAGGTTCTAATCTGAGATTTTTAAAATTTTGTTTTGATAAATTTAAATTTTCTTGTTCTAAATTTAATGGTTGATGATCGATATCTATTTGGTCAACAAAGTTTAAATCTACTAAAGTTCTTGGTTCAATTTTGAAATGAGCTGAAAGGTTTACTTTTGACTTATTATTGTTAAAATTTTGCATTAAAGGTTTCTTATCGGTATCGAACATTATTGAAATTTCAGTGCGTGTTGTTGTAAATCTTCTTTCTGCAATATTAATTTGAGCGTTTAATTTATCGAGTAAGTCAAATCCGATTAGTCCTTGGTAGTTTTCGTTTAATTGAAAAAGATAAAATTTATGATTTTGATTTGTCTTAAAAATTTGAAAGATGGGAATTTCGGCTACTTCATAATGATTTGAGATGTCATGTGATGTTTGAATATTAAAATTTTCGTTTGAAATGAAATTATTGTAAAAATGATGAGCTAATTTTGGATCGATCAAGCTTTTTGAACTACCTGTATCTATCAAAAATTTTGCATTAATTTCTGGTATATAAATATAAGGTAAGTTAGATGCAAAATTATGTAATTGTACTATCTGGGTTGGTTTGAATAAATGACTTCGCGAAAATTTGTTTCATTATTATCATTGTTAATGTCGTTGTGTTGACATTGACCCTCGTCTATAAATGTGTTATCTTGTTGCAAGAATGCATCTTGAGGGTACAAGTTACATTCTTCCGGCAGGTTGTTAAACTCGTCTTGGTTTACATTTTCCGTATAATTAAATAAATTTTCAAATTCATTTTCGGTTTCTTGATTTTCGGTTACATTCTGATTAAAAAGGTGGTTCATAGAATATTTTGATCTTTCAAAAGTAGCATGACCACTACTTGTATCCATTGGTTCGTGTAATCGATATGCAATTTGTGTTCTACCCGATCGGTTAAAATTTTGATTCATACCTTGAGAAGGTCTAGGTTGATTTTGAAAAGTTTTATTAAAATTAGGATTTTGAAATGAAGGTCTTTGATTAATCGCAGAGTTATTTTGAAATGATGAAAATCTATTAAAATTTGGGGTGTTTTGAAATTGTGGCGTTTTGTTAAAATTTGAATTATTTTGAAATGGTAAATTTTTATAAAAATTTGAGTTATTTTGAAATTGTATAGGTTTACTAAAATTTGAAGTATTTTGAAAAGGTGAAGACTGATTAAAATTTTGCGAATTTTGATACTGTGAAAATCTGTTAAAATTTTGAACGTTTTGAGTTGTTGGAGTTTTATTCAAATTAAAATTGGTTTTAAAATTATTATTTAATTTTCCAGGTGTTAATCTTTGTTCCGGTCTAAACATAATATTCGAATTTAAAGTGTTACTTTGGTTAGTGGAATAAAGAAAATTTTGTTCTTCTAATAATAAGCTCATTGCTTTTTCAAGACTATCTGGATTTCTTAATCTAACGTTAGTTTGAATTTGTCCAGTTAGACCTCTTATAAAAGTTTTTAAAGCTAAATTATTGTAATTTTTTATTTGAATCGCCATTTCTTCAGGTGGCATTGATGTTGAATTTAAATTTGACGTGATTAACGATCGTACGTCTTGACAACGCATGCCAAAATTATAAAAAGATTCATTTCTATTTGGTTTCAAATCAATTAAATCTTGCACGAGACAATCGATATTTCTTTGATCTCCGAAACTTAATTGTAATGCTGATTTTATAGCTAACCAATCGTTGAGTTCGCTACGGGAACCAATTAAAATTAAAGCTCTACCTGTTAATTTGCCTAATACAGCTCTTAACAAAAATTGGTTTAAAGCGTTATCGGTAGCGTTAGAAAATGTATTTATTAAATTTTGACAATTATCTATAAAAATATTCAAAGTGTGAGGGTTTCCCTCGTATTGTGAAATACTATCTAAATGCAATTTTAATAAATGATAATTTGTTGCCATTGTTGATGGTTCTAATTTTATGTTACTAAATAAATTTGTTAATTTTTCCAAATCAATTTCTGGGTTCATAAATTTCTCGGAAACGTGCGATTGAAAGTTACACTTATCTATCTTATACTAGGAATTGAAATGATATGAAATTAAATGAGACTTACAATAATGCTGTTTTCATTCTTTGCGGTTCGTTTTCTTAGTTGCTAATGCCTATAAGTTTGGACGATGCTTGTTCCTTCCTCAGGACTTCCTAAATTAATTGTCAACAGTTCGGACGATGCTTGTTCCTCCCTTGATGACTGCTGTGCTGTTTTTGTCCAAATTGAATTTTTTTTTTCTTCGAATTCCCAATTAATCGATGATGCGAAAATTGCTCTTGCGATAAGGTCAATTTTGGGAATACTACCGACTGCGCCAATTACAATTTCGGTTGACAAAAACCAGTTTTTAAAAAGTAAAAACCTTTATTACACAGGACTTAACTACTTCTACAGTGAATTAGAAAAAGCGACTACTGATGCTCTGCACCTCTATTTAACACCTTTGTTATCTTAAATCTAAGAAAAGCGAATGAACTACATCTTATCATTCTACGTATAACATGAATATCGTAACTTGCGTGAGGAGTTATGTATAAACCACAACAATTATTAATATAAAATGTGTTACTAATATTTATGCGTAATTCTTATCTATTAACCACAATTACTAATATAATGTAAAAACATGTTTATTACTAATTTATTATTTCCTCATCACGAGGCAGGAAAGTGACCAACACGACACAGGAAAGTGACCAATGTGTTTATCATATCCTTAGTATATAAGATTACTCTTGTAATAATTAAAGTAGTCATACATCAACGTGTATTCTTGATCGCATGTTAAATTGCTGAAGTCATAATATATTGTTATCTGTGTGTCTCCAACTTAATGTTGTAAAACCAATTAAAGTTTTTGTATTGTTATTAAAACAAAATAAAGATTTTTTTTGTTAAATAAGGCCACGACTTATTTAACTCGCGCACAATTTAAAAACGGCCACTCCAGGAAAATCTGGATTTGAGAGTTTGTATTTTGTTAATATCTTCACTGTTTTCGATAATAAAATGTTGAAAAGTTTTGTCTATTGAATCTTTCACTTACAAACAGTATATTGCTCCTACTAACAAGAAAAAAACAAGGTTTTTGTCATGACCGCTTTGCACTGTTGTCATTAATACGTGTAGATCATAATTTAGTAAATTATATTAAAACTTCAAAATATCGAGTTATTAATTTTTAATTTATTAATAACTCGATATTTCGAAGTTTTAATATAATTTAATATCAACGAGTTAATAATTTATATATTTACATAATTTAGTAAGAATAATCCAGATTATTCTCGAAAGGCAATGGTAAACGACCGAGAGTAATCTGCCAAGAAAGCCATTTAATAAAAACATAATTATTAAATTGGTCGCCAACCTCCAATAGGACACGGCACCTTAAAAAGAAGAATCCAGATTAACAAATTATTAATCCAGATTAATGGATTAATGATCCAAATTAACAAATTATTAATCCTCTATAGAGGATAGAGGAGGATTGACGATACTATAGTATCGTCAATCTTCTATTAATCATCTTAATATCAAATGAAAAACTTAACTATATTGCGTAAGTTTGTGACGTGGCTGGTTATGAGTTCGGAAAAACCGTATGATAATGACAACATTTACAATAAAGCAGAAGGTAGTGTTCGTGGCTATGGAATGCAAATAGTACCAAAGGTAAAGCAAACTATAGAAGAATGCGAGATGCTCGGTCCCGCGCGGGACGGGTGTTAATGCAATCCCGCGCATGCAGTTTCTAATTTAAATCATAATTTTTAATCCATGCGTCTGAAGGTTTCAAATTACTTGAAAATCAGAATTGCCACACATACACTTTTTTCGTCGCAAATTTGTTTAATGATGATAATAATAATAAGTCTTTTATTGGACGCCGGTAAATTGCTCCAACGGTCAATATTTTCTTGGCTTTTTTTGATCGGTAGCTTAAGGACAACTAGCAAATTGCGCCAGCGGTTGGTTAGGGAGCTTAACGCTTAACGCTTGTGTATTTAGTAGTAATTATAATATTATGTAATTCCCACAGTGGCGTAGTTTTTAGAAGGCTTTATTTTTAGAAAAATATATAAAAAAGTAACTGTAACCTACGCACAGCTGTACCTATCAGCGCAAATTCAATTTCTTTGGCATCATTTCTAAAACAATATATAAAACAAAATATAAACAATATAAACAACAATATATTATTATTAATGAAGAAAAAGTAGTGTATTTACTAGTAATGATAATATTATGTATATCCTACAGTGGCGTAGTTTTTAGAAGGTTTCAAAATATGTTAACCGTATGAAAGTAACTGTGGGGGGATCATTTTAGTTATAAAACGCAATGAAAGTGTTTTTGATAAAATTTTTAGAAAAATATATAAAAAGTAACTGTGACCTAGGCACAGCTGTACCTCTCCGCGCAGATTCAATTTCTTTGGCGTCATTTCTAAAACAATAGCAGATAAGTAGTGCTAAGATAGCACTACGGGCCTTGCAGACCCATGGCTTGTTTGACTACACTGGACCATTTCTTTCGATCTCGAGCTCTATCCATCCATTTTTTGATATGTAATTTGTCTAAATCTGTTTGTACTTCTTCCTTCCATTTTGATTTTGGTCTACCTCTTCTTCTCGTTCCACCCATGTTCATCCTCAACATCATGTTTGGTATTCTCTTTTCGCTCATTCGTATTAAGTGACCCAACCATCTTATGCGCTGTGACTTAACCACTCCAATAATAGTAGCTTCCTTATATAATTCATATAATTCTTGGTTGGTTCGTCTTATCCATCTTCCCTCTTCATACTTTCCTCCAAATATTCTTCTCAATATTTTTCGTTCCCATACACTTAGAATTGTTTATTCTTGTTTTCTCAACGTCCAAACTTCGCTTGCGTATGTAACTACTGGTCTTATTATTGTTTTGTACACCCTGAGCTTTACCGACCTTGAGAACATTTTACCATTTAATATTGATTTCAGGGCAAATGCGGCTTTATTTCCTGCAGCGATTCTAGCTCTTATCTCCTCGCTGCTTCCCACTTTTCTAGTTATCAACGTTCCAAGATATGTGAATGTTTCAACTTCCTCAAATTTAACCATTTCACCGTTTTTTAATTGCACTTCTAAATATCCACCTTGTTCGAAAGGTCTGTCGTCCCAAAGCATGTACTTGGTTTTTCCTTCGTTGACCTCAAGTCCCATTTTTTGCGCAGTACTCAATATCATTTTTGTAGCTTTTTGCAGTTCATATCGTGTTCGTGTTAGGATTGTTACATCATCCGCAAAGGCTAGACACTGTTGTTTGTTACGAAATATTATGTTGTTACCACCAATTTTGCTGTCTCTTAAGGCTTTTTCAAGCGCAAAATTAAATAGTCTGCTGAAAGTGGATCACCCTGTCTTAACCCTTGTTTGATTTTAAACCTTCTTGATAGCTTCCCATTCATTTTTACTTTGTTGGTAGTTTCATCAAGTGTCATTTGTACCAATCTTATTAGCTTATCAGGTATCTCGAACTCTTTAAGTGCTGCATATAATTGGTTTCTTTTGACGCTGTCGTACGCTTGCTTAAAGTCTACAAACAATAAATGCGTTGGTAGTTTGTGTTCATGACTTATGTACTGTAATTCTCTAAGTACGTATATTTGGTCCGTCACTGATCTACCCTTACGGAATCCGCTCTGGTACTCACCGATTATTTTATCTGTATATTGGTTTAATCTATTTTTTATACACGTTGCCAATATTTTATACATCACATTTAATAAGGCTATACCTCGATAGTTACTGCAGTCAGTTTTGTCGCCTTTTTTGTGGATGGGACATATTACTGCATCTCTCTATATCTTTGGCATTTTTTCTTTTTCCCATACTTCCTCGATTAGTTCATATATCATAGCTTCAATTGATTCGCCTCCGTATTTTATCATTTCTGCTTGTATTGAATCTTCTCCAGCACTTCTATTATTTTTCAAGCTTCTTATTATTTTTCGGATGTCCTCTATTGTTGGTTTTTCCACGTTCGGTTCTGTTGTATCAGTATCGAATTTTTTCTTTTCTTTACTTTCATCTGATGGTCTGTTGAGAAGTTCCTCAAAGTACTCTGCCCATCTGTCCATCAATTTATCTTGATCTCCTATTAGGTTACCCTCTTTATCTTGGCATACTATTGTCTTTAGCTGATGACCTCTTTTAACTTTTTTAACACCTTGGTAGAAGTTTCTAATTTCCTTATTTCTATATTTTTCTTCTATCGTCTCTAGATACTCTACCATTTGTTTTCTTTTCTTTGTTCTAAGTAATGTTTTACATGCTTTTCTTTGTGTTTCATATTCATGCCTGCTTTCTAATGTTTTTGTTTGTAACATAACCATTCTAGCTTTTTCCCGGTTACTTATAGCTTCTTGACATTCCATGTCATACCAATCTTTATTTTTGTATCTTCTTACCATGGTTTGTCTGCATATTGCTTTTCTCATAACATTTGTCAAGATGCTTGCTTTTTCTTCTATGTTTTCGGGTTTCTTCTCTGTTTTTAATAGTTCATTAATTGTCTTTGTATATTCTTCTTGTGTCGATTTTACTTGAAACTTGATTCGTACAGCATTATTTAACATTTTATCTTCAGCTGTTCTTTTTATTGGTATAATTTGTTTTAGTTTTATTCCTACCATAAAATGATCTGTGTCAATATCAGGGCCTCTGTAAGTTCGTACATCTTTTATACTTGCTTCACTTCTTGTTTCTATTAACACATGGTCAATTTGGTTTACATTTTCTCCATCGGGTGTTCTCCATGTTCCTTTATGGATTTATTTATGTTGGTATTGTGTACTTACTAATTTCATATTGTTTTCCATAGCAAAATCAATCAAAAATCTACCATTCTCATTGGTTTCTTCATGTTTACTGTACTTCCCTATAGTTGGTTAGAACACTATCTCTCTTCCAATTTTGGCGTTACTATCTCCCATAATCATTTTTAGGTCGTACTTTGGAATTTTTTTGTATTCTCTGTCTAACATTTCATAGAATTCTTCTTTATGACTTATTTGTTTTTCCTCCGTTGGTGCATGGATGTTTATTATATTTATTTTTGGGTATTTACCTCTTAGTCGGAGGGTACACATTCTATCCGATATCGGTGTAAACTTTATGACAGCATGTCGCAATTGCTTGCTTACAATAAATCCTGTTCCTAATCTCCTATCAATTCCACTACTCATAAAGAATGTGTATCCGTCCATATCAAAAACTCCGCTATTTTTATGTTTTGTTTCCTGTAGTGCTAACATATCAACTCTGTACTTTTTTAAAACATTTATTAACTGTTTCATCATACCCTCCTCAAAAATTCCCCTTACATTCCAACTTGCTATAAATACATAATTATTTTGTTTGTTCCTCTTTTGTTCTTTTATTCCGTAAACCAATTCGTTTTTTCCGTGTCTCGCCATTTCCGTTATTGTTTGTTTCCATGCATTTTCTCTTTCTAATCGTTTTTTGGTATGGATGTTGTAGTATGTTTCACTATCTTTTCCGTATACGTTTCCCAATTCCAACGTTCTCCATTTATAAATATCTTCCTGTAACCAACACTTGCCCTCTTCCCCATGTTTCGTTCAGTTCTTGCAATTTCTCGTAGTTTAGATTGTACTTTTCTTTCTTCAGCTGTCAAATCATCGTCGATGTATTTTGTGGTGCCTTTTAGGGCATTTTTCTTTTTCATTACTTCCATTTTATCAGTCCAAGATTCCATTGTAGCTACTATGAAGGAAGGAATAACCTACGCACAGCTGTCCCTATCAGCGCAAATTCAATTTCTTTGGCATCATTTCTAAAACAATATAGAAAACAAAATATAAACAATATAAACAACAATATATTATTATTAATGAAGATTATTATTAACTAAGTGGAAAGCCCCGTCCACGGACGGGTAGCTAGCCGGTGGATCTCTATTTTAGCGGTATTAATTTAAAAAAAAATCGTTTTCAAACACTAACATAAGCTCACTGGCGTATTCAGGGGGGAGTAATTGGGTAATTACCCCCCCCCTCCTAAGAATTATTATTTGCTTTTTATTTTTCAACAAATAAAGATCAATCTATGTTGAAATTTACATTGTTATAGGTAAATTACCCCCCCCCCCCTAAGGTAGTTGGCTGGAAACGCCCCTGCATAAGCTCAACCGATGGATTTCTCTTTTAACATTCTTCATTAAAAAAAATAAATCCCTAATACTGACAATTTTAATTGTTTACATTCAAACGTCCTCAAGTTCAAAAATAATAAGGATTATAAAGCTGAGTTGGTGTGCAACTCGATCCCAAGGGAGTTGATTTAAAGTTGCTAAAAACCCACGATATCAACCAATCAGAGTGCGTTGTGTGTCTTCCAAAAATGACACGCTGAAGAAGGAGGTAGAGGAGTAGCATGTGCTGCCCGTTTATTATTGTGAAATACTTCATATGTGTATGGAAGCAATTGTGAAATACATTTATTGAACATTTATTTAATAAGGGGAATTGATTTGAAGTAGCTAAAAACCAACAACAACAACCAATCAGAGTGCGTTGTGTGCCTTACAAAATTGACACGCTGAAGGAGGAAAAGGAGGTAGAGGTGTAGCATATGCTGCCCGTTTATTTTTGTGAAATACATTTATTGAAAATGTAAAAGTCGAATATTAAATTTTTTGGATGGATAATCTTCGGATTAACCAAGATAAAATTTATATCGACGTTGTCGCGACAAAAAGGCGTAAGCGCCAAAATTTCCAAAAATCGTTTTCGATGTTAAAATAAAGACTATTTCAATTTACACTACTTATGTTTTTGGTGTATTCACCAAAAAATCCTAGAATGAATTATTTACTTAAAACAAAGTTCAATATTAACAAACACAAATAACGGATATAAAATGTTTTTTGTTTCTCCTGTAAAATATTACAAAAGTCGCTTACGCTTTTTTGTCATGACAACGTCGATATATAAGTGCCTTAGTTGAAACTTACTTGGTATGCAACTCGTTCCCAAGGGAGGTGATTTTCAATTGGTAAAAAATTGGATCATTTAATTAATATAGCTGGCTCAACCACGGACGGGCGTCCCATCGAGGTTGAAAACTTGATTGGTGTGCTACTCGATCCCAGGGAAAGTGATTTTAAGTTGGTATGATTAACGACGACCAATTAGAGCGCGTTGTGTGTTTTAAAAAAATGACAAGCTGCTACTGCTCCAGCGTGTAATTTTTTTTTAAAACACACAGCGCACTCTGATTGGTTGTTGTCGTCGGTCCTACCAACTTAAAATTACTTTATATAACCTTTCCTGAATGGAGTACTAAGGTGATTTTAAGTTGGTACGACCAAAGACAACAACCAATCCGGGTCAGGACTTTTGGGCGCCAGGACATTTGGGCGCTGGACTTTTGGGTGCTGCCGTTTGGGCGCCGAGAGTTTTAAGTGCCAAAAATGTCTACTGCGCACATTTGCCTCCAAATTTAAAACATGTTCTAAATATTTTACATGAAAATTTAGCACAAAATTTGCTGTACCTATGCAACGGTGCATGATATTTTTATAAAAATTTACATGTGAATGGTAACTAACCAATGAAAACCTTCCGATGGCTACTAATACGCTCTTTTTATTGATTAGTTATCATTTACATGTAAATGTTATGTACAATTATGCATCGTGTCATACAGGCTTTATAAATAAATAAATCTTAAAAAATATTCCCTTTCCCTAGACTCCGTAAGATTTCCCATACCCCCCTTCCAGGGGTGAGCAAAATACAAGATTCAAAATACATTTTGTACTTTGGGCAATATATTGGGGGTTAATATTTAAAATATTGAATGTATTTTGTTTCGAAATGTATTTGTTTAAGGAGATGGGGGGGAGCAAAAATTAATTTTTATTTTTTTGTATTGATGTTTTCAAGAAGCTTTGTTTGCTCTTATTAAAATTATTTTTTACTTTTTAAGCTTGTATGACAAGATGCATAATTTTACATTAAATTTACATGTAAATGATAACTACCCAATGAAAAACGTCCATGTAAAATTTGATTTTATGTGGGATAAAATGTGGGATTCTCCTCCCCCCACCCAATTCTAGTTTTTAAATAACGTGGTATTCTAATAAATAAATCAATTGCCTTTAGCGCCTTTACATGAAGGAGTGTTAAAAGATTTCGGCATGCTAGCAATTATTTAAATTTTTTTAACGTCCTGGAAATAAATTACATAAAACACAAAAATTGTACTTAAGAGGGGCATTTTTTCAGGGCCCTTTTAATTTAATCAACAGATGGCGCCTACTTAAATATTTTTATAAAATAAGAGGAATTTGCTATATTTAAAATATAGCAAATTCGTTGAGATAATACTATTCTATAAGCAATATTCTTGATCTTAAGCTATTTTGAGTTCGTATTGAGTATATCAAAACACACTCACTTACAAAAAAAGATAATTAAACTTTAATTATGAATTGTGTTTTTATAAATAAATATTACGAACTCAAAATATCTTAAGATCAAAAATATTGTTTATAGAATAGTATTATCTCAACGAATTTGCTATATTTTAACTATAGCAAATTCCTCTTATTTTATAAAAATATTTAAGTAGGCGCCATCTGTTGATTAAATTAAAAAGGCCCTGAAAAAAATGCCCCTCTTAAAGCACTGGATATTGCTCTTAACGTAAAAATCAGTGAAACTCTTACAGTGTGAAAATATGGATTAAATACATCTCTGTTAAATTAAGACCTAATTTTTTATTTACTTTACCATACCGAATGGGAAAGTTATGTAATCAAAAAAATTTTTTTTTCAGATTTTCACGGATTTACATTCCTTGAGGTCTAACGAGTTGAAAGAAACCCAACATCAAGAAATGTCTGTGTGGGTGTGTGTCTGTATGTCACATAATTTTGTGTGCGCTCTAGCGCCCAAACTAATAGGAATTTCTCAACCAAATTTTATATTTAGTACTTTTGTATTGAAACTTAGATTTGATTAGATTTTGGTTAAAATCGGTCCACGGAAACGTAAGATTGGGAGTAAATTAGTGACGCGATGAGTATGTTTGGTACTGTGGTCGGTAGAGGGCGACACCTAATAATGTCGCAAGTTATGTTATGTGTAACTGTCCAGATAAATCAACTCACCGAAATAAAAAAGCCTCCTGATCAAATTCCCAACTTAGCGCTGAAAAACCTTCCTAAAAAGGCCATATCAGCGCTAACTGCGATCATCAATGCCATACTTAGACTGAAGCATTTTCCCGGCAGGTGGAAGTTGGCAGATGTCATCCTCATACCTAAGCCGGGAAAATGCTCGTCCAATCCCCTCAACTACAGACCAATATCTCTCCTCTCCTCCATTGCCAAGATAGCGGAGAAAATCATACTCTCCCGCCTTCTTGACGAGGTGGATAGGCTCGGCATCCTCCCCGACGAACAGTTCGGGTTTCGCCAGGGTCACTCGACCACCCATCAAATTCTTAGAATAACAGAAAAGATTACGGAAGGTTTTTCCAGAGGCCATAGAGGTTTGGCTGTCCTGCTGGACATAGCCAAAGCCTTTGACAAAGTTTGGCACACAGGTTTACTGTATAAGCTTTACATGGCTAGAGTTAATCCAAGCTTAGTGAGGCTTATCACATCCTACCTGTGTGCCAGAACCTTCCGTGTCAAAATCAATGCCCAATTCTCCACGATTAGACCTATACACGCGGGGGTGCCCCAAGGATCTATCTTATCCCCCGCGCTTTTCAACATATATACCCACGACATTCCCATTCCCCAAAACGTAACGATGGGTATTTTCGCTGACGACACTGCGATCGTTACAACTCACCCGAGACGAAAGAGGAATGTTACTATCGTTCGTGATACGCTGAAGCTTCTTCAACCCTGGTTCTACAAGTGGAGACTTGTAGTAAACCCGGGGAAGAGCGAAGCTATCATGTTCGATAGAAAACGACACCCTCCCGACAAAATCGAGATGTTTGGCGAGGTAATTCCTTGGAAAGACTCCGTCAAATATCTCGGGGTCACCCTCGACCCAAGACTAAGCTGGTCCAAACACATTGCGAACTGTGTATCCCAAGCTAAAGCCCTTAAGGGCTCCCTTGCTCCACTGATCGGTAGAAATAGCTGCTTGCGCCACAAAGATCGGATCAGGATCTACAAGGCGGTCATCCGCCCGGTCCTTACGTACGCGGTCCCGGCATGGGGGTTCGCATCTTCTAATCAAATGAAAAGATTGGAAACCATGCAAAACGTCTGCATAAGACAAGCCATGGACGCCCCATGGTTTGTCACTAATAGACAACTCCAGGCAGCTTCCGGAGTCAAGCCCCTGGATTCTTTCATAAAAGACCTGACATCTAAACTGTACTTGAAAAGCTCCGACTGCCACAATCCACTCATCCAAGCCCTGGGTCGTTACGACACTAACGACTACCCAAGGACGCCTAGGCCCAAGAATATAATTATCCCTAAAACAGTTGTATTGCCTCCCCACCCTAGATCACCCCAACAAAGCAACCCAATACCAGACATCACGTATTCAGACTCTGACTCCGAGGACGGCGTGTTCCAGTGAGGAGTGTTCACGCTGCCCCGGGGAGGTTACAAACATTCGTCATTGTCTTGTCCAATTAATCTTCTTCCTTTTCAGCTTGTGTTTTTAAATTTTTTTTCAGCGCCTATTAGATTATTGTTGTGTTTGTAAATTGTAAAAAATTTTTTTTTTTTATATTAATAAAAACGCTGTAGCAACGGCGCGACTGAGGCTCTGTTATTGTAGAAAGGGCTCAAGGTAAGCACATCGCGCCGCCGCGGGCGCGGGGATTGTCTCACCCGTGCATGCACGCGCGGACAATTCGACGTTAGCCTCCGGCCCCGCAGTGCTTACCTTATAGCGTAATAACAAACAAGACACCGGCTCGACGCCGCTCCTCGGGTTTGAAATCCCTGTAAAAAATTTTCAACGTCAGGTTTCTAATCAGACGAAGGAGATAAGCGGGCTATCGCCCGCATCTGCTCCGCAGATGCCAAGTGTCAGCTACAGCTACATAAAAAAGCCGCAACGGCGCGACCGAGGCTCTGTTATTGTAGAAAGGGCTCAAGGTAAGCACATCGCGCCGCCGCGGGCGCGGGGATTGTCTCACCCGTGCATGCACGCGCGGACAATTCGACGTTAGCCTCCGGCCCCGCAGTGCTTACCTTATAGCGTAATAACAAACAAGACACCGGCTCGACGCCGCTCCTCGGGTTTGAAATCCCTGTAAAAAATTCTCAACGTCAGGTTTCTAATCAGACGAAGGAGATAAGCGGGCTATCGCCCGCATCTGCTCCGCAGATGCCAAGTGTCAGCTACAGCTACAATAAAAAAGCCGTGAGACCAGGCGTAAGCAGCGCAAAAAATCAAAATCAAGACCTGCCTCAAGTAGTGTGTCACGCAGCCGCGACAGATACTCCAAAAAGAAAAAGAAGCCGATTAGTGACGGACAGGTAAGTACCAATCTAACGGATAATTTTGTTAACCTCCCCCACTAGAAGATTTAATTGGCGGGTGAGCTTGTCAACCTACCGATGGAGGTAGACGGGCAGATCATTCAATTGACAAACCATGAACTACCCGATCAAACACTCTCCTTTGCAAACACCGACAACCTCCGTAACACTCTCCCAGTCTATTCACCCCCCAGTCAGACGCCCCGTCAGGAATCACCTTTGGCCGTTCCACTCAAAACTAGGATCCCTTCGTTAGTGCTGAGGGATACTGCTAAGTGGAAAAGCATAAAGGCTGAATTCGCGAGGCGCGGGATTCACTTTACAAAAGCCAAATTACTCGCTGACTGAGCATCACTCCCGCCAGCGAAAACGACTATAGGGCGATTTACAAGTACTTCGAGGAAGTACTTACTCCCGAAGAAGGAGGATGGTATTTCCACCAGTTGAGAGAGGAAAAGCCCCTAAAAGCAGTCATTAAGGGCATCCCCATCAACATAGACGCTAAAGAGGTCCAAGAGAACCTTATTGCTAAAGGTTACGACTGCACGGTGGGCAGGATGAGGAGCAGTCGGGGTAGGAGACCCCTTCCCCTCATCATGGTCACCATGTCTAAAAGAACGACCTCCGCAAAAATCTTCAACGAGGATGTCGTTCACGACATACGCGTTAAGATTGAGGTTCCCCACGCAAAAACCAAGATTGGGCAGTGCCATCGCTGCCAATCTTTTGGCCACGCCCAGAGCTGCTGTAAGGCTACCCCCAGGTGCGTCAAGTGGCCAGGCCTGCACTGGACGGCCGAGTGCAGCAGACCCAAAGGTACGGCAACCTGCACTAACTGTGGTGGCGACCACCCAGCTAGTTACCAGGGCTGCAAATCATACCCCAAAATGTGGAGAGTGCAAGTAAGGGGTTAAAAAAAGGTCTTTTAAAATAAAATTGTGGGAAAAGAAGACCAAGAAATACAAAATGTTTCATGATTTGGGTCGCAAATTTGGCTAGATGGAAAGAGGGTGAAAAAAGACATTCAAACAAATTTAGAGGAAAAGTTTCGAGATATTATAACACTGTCTTGACTTGCTACGTTATTGCCCAAAGTAAAATATTTTTACACTACTTATTACTTTTTATTCAAATAGCTATAAATACGAGATCTGGGGAACGTGCAAAACCCGCGGGACGAGACCTACAGAACAAGGCGGCACTGGGGGACGGAACAAGAAAAAGTAGTTCCGCATTCACCTCTAAAGCAAACTCAAAGATAAATCATTGAGAATATTGAAAAGGAGTTTAAGTATAATTCAAATCAACTGCAACAGCTTCAGTGACAAATAAACACAAAGTTTATTGCGCGTTATCAAAGGAACTCTGGAAAGCTGCTAATCGAAAATATGTAAATGATGATAATTTTCTAGAAAAAACTTTAGCTATGGTCATGGATGGATCTTGCAGTAAGTATGAAATTCTCAGAAAACACGCGATCATTCTATTTGATGATAAAAAAAGCTTCCCCATTGTAAACAAGTTAAAAAAGCTATATAACGTTGCTATCCTAAAAATATTCAGATTTCCGATAAAGGAGCTGAAGTTGCATTACAATCACTGCTCGATCATACAACGACAAAAATAATTGTACTCAACCATGATCGACAGAAAAGTGTGCAATGCATTGACTAACCATAAATCCTCTTCATCTTGCAATATTTGTGGTGCAGTTCCAAACCAGATGAACAACTTGCAACAACTTGGAAAATTGAAGATTAAAGAAGAAAATTTCTACTTTGGCTTATCAACTTTACATTGTCGAATACGATTCATGGAGTAGATATTTATTTTATATATTTCTTACGTTTTTTGTTACTGGTATGATTGCTGTTTTCTCCACCAAATAAATTATAACGCATAACTATTCCAACTATGACTGTTTGGTGAGTGTGAAACTTTTATTGTGTGACTTTAAAATTATTCTTTATTTTTTCTGGATAGTTTTTTGAGGATGGTTTAATAAGTAAACCGAAACGTCGTCATATTAGTTAATTTGTTTTTTATTGCGTTTCCAATATCCCGTTAAAATTCCTGATATATAACATTGAGTGACATTATTATAAGAATCTTCACAAAGATGTAATGCTCCTGTTTAGCTGAAATTAAAAATATATACCTAGCTTGTGAGATAGAAATATTTTTAATATAAAAACTAATTACATTTTAGTTAGAACAATATTAATAACTAAACCACAAAAATCACTTAACACATGAATGAAAAATACCTATACAATTTAAACAACTTTAAAATTCAAATACTAAGATTAATAATATGTGCATATTGTTTATTATATAAACAACTTATATTATGTAATCTACAAAGCAGGACCTGCATCGTCATCACAATCTGAAAATGTTTCTTTATTTTCTTCAATACGATTGAAATTTTCTATAGTGGAAGCTATGATTCGTAAATTATCCACACCTATTAATAATTGTCTAAAAATACAAAATATTAAATAGGCATCAGATGGAAAACGTAATTTACCTTAATGAGTGTTCTGCAGTGTCCGCAGATGATCGTAATTCTTTTACCACTTTATGAGAATGCATATCTATATATGTTGATGCACTTGGACCTCCAGCAGCTCCTTGTTCTCTTTGTAATATTCTATTTTCATATTGTAATTTACTTATTTCATTCTAAAATGTATACAGATAAAATATTATTTTGAACATTCAAATATGACTGCATTAAAAAATAGTATGGTAAAGTAAAAAAAAAGAAAAATTTTATATGTCTAATCGTTATAGTCAAAAACAGAATAAAACGCTGCAAGATGAACCTTAGACACATACATTAAATAGCCATGTTATATAATAGGGGTGGCCAGCTTTTTGCAGCAAGAGCCCTAGTTACCTACCTGAAAATATTGGTAGTCGAATATTGAGAATAATTCTATAAAATGATTTGATGGCTTTCAATTTAAGCTGTAGGGGATTCCGCCCATCAGCTTTACCCGCACTAGTTTTTATTTCTGATGGTTGTACCAACAGGTTTCTTTTTTTCAATCGTCTGTTCAACAAATCAAATATTTTTCAATATAAAGACTCGGATGATCTTCCAGCTTGATATGATGATTCGTATATTTAGAGCTGTATGCAGAGTATGTAGTTGCTTACGTACGTACTATGGCATATCCATCATTGTGCGAAGGGTTTTAGATTAGAATCGCTGAATAATTTTAATGTTGGACATGGTTGAGCATCTTCACAGTTCTAGACCGTAACTCCATATAGACTTGATGATTGTTTTATATCCTCCAATTTTATTCTCGATTTATAGAATAAATTTCCTGCCAATACATTTTTCTAATTTTCAAGTCCATCTCTTTTCTTTTTATCATTATGTGCTGTCTCCATACTTACTTACTTTCTAGACTAGATGAAGTCCCAGATATTGACCTCTTGCTTGAAGTATTGGGACTTGATTTATGTGAACTGGAGGACATATGCTACAGTTTAAGTAAATGTAACAAATACCGATTTCGTCGCGTACACTTTTATTCTCCATTTTTGTAACCACTCTTGAAAAAGTAAGAAATTTCTTTGAACTTGTTCAGATGCTTTAGTAGAGTTTAAAATGCCAATATTCTGAATATTACCTGTATTATACAATATCAGTAAACAAGGCAAACGAACACCCATATTATAGGCACACCAACTACGAAATTTTTGTTAGTCATCACTGGGTGAGTTTCGTCAAGTTTTTTGTGTTTTTCTCAAGTACATTTTTCAAACTGGTGAAGACTGTAGGTATCTCAAAAACTACGTAACCAATTTTAATAAAATTTACAGCATATCTTCTTTACACTATTATCTACAGCATTGTTTCTCAACCTTTTTAGTGTCACAACCCCCCTAAACAGCAAAATAATTAATTAAAAACCTTTACGACCCCCTCACTATTATCTATTATTATATTAGGAATGACATTATATTAAGAATGAGAGGGTATTGACTCGTAAGGTGTCTATTTCGTATACTTGCCTAATTTTTTGACAGATTGCGATTCCCTTTATACCTGTTCGCGACTCCCTGGTTAAGAAACAACAATCTACAATGTAGATTTTTACACAAAAGTAGATTTTTTTCAATGAGTGTTCTAATCAAAGCGTTCCACAGAACAGCTTATATCTCCGCTAGTTTTTAATGATTTTATGTAAATATATTAATCAATGTATGCTGTATTTAGTAATAATCAAAAATTTTATTATGACGTATATAATTATACGATGGCGGTAAAAAGTTTGTGCCACCACAGCAGTCACTTTCATAAACGACTCGTGCCACTTGATAGGTTCATTGTTACTATTTAGTTGTATTTAATATATAATATTTTTATTACTATGCATTATTATTATTTACCTTGCACATTTTAAAACAACGTGGTTTTGAAAAAAATTGTGAGTTATCCTGAAGAATAACTTACCTTAAAAGATTTTATTTCTTGCCTTAGTTTGACAATCATTGTCTCTGCTGCGGACGTTCTTTTCTGATTAATAGAATAATAACAAATTATTATTTTTTAAATTTTTAGAAATATAATTAAGGTTATTGTAAACTTACATTACTATCTTCTAATCTATATTCAACTTGTTCAAGAGCTTTTGTAAGATTTTGTATATATTCCTGTTCCTTACTTCCTGAAGAATCAACTTGCCTTTGTAACATTTCACATCTTCGACTTTGTTCAATACATTGTTGGCGAAATAATTTATTTTCTTGTCGTAATCGATTTATTTCTGATTCTGGACTGCTACCTGCTTGTTCCACTTCATTTTCTTGTGTACGAACTGCACCATCAGTCAAAAAATCAGGTAAGCTTTTTGAAATCGTAACCTAATAAAAAATGAATAACATCAGTCATTATCATTAATTAATAACTACATAAAACTTTTACTTTATATTGGTAGAATTACTATGGATAAAATGTTTGCTTGAGTAATTCATGAACCAAAATTTTTTTTTAATTAAAAACAGACCATGCAATGCAATCCTCGTAGGTCCTAATATAGACTTATTGTTAGTTCGTTTTCGCAGTAATTTGTTGTAACACGCTATCATAATACTTTATATTATTTTTTTTACATTTTTACTTTACATTAAAACGCGACTTCCGTAATGTAAATTAAATAAAAAATTAAGAATTTAAAAAAAACCTATTATTTAAAATTAAAAAGGTACACTAAAAAGTAAAAGTATTTATTTATGTACAGTATAAATTTTGCTGTTTTTAATATTAAAATTTTTTTTTCAAAACATACAAAACATGGATGACAAAGAAACTGGAAAGTAGATTGCAACAAGCGGAGATGAGGTTTTTAAGATCTAATCATGTGCTATATTCAAAGAGACAGTGAGAAACACTGATTTTCGAAACGCTTTGGGCATCTTCAATCTAAACGATAAAATAGAAGAATACCGCAAAACAAGGAGAAAACACTTGATGAAGATGAACGATACCAGATTTCCAAAGCAGCTATACGTGAGTTGCTGGAAAAGTTTCCGGAATCTAGTATTTCTAATAGTGTTAATGTTTTTTAACCATTATATTCGTAAAGTTTAGTAATAGTAATTCTGATAGGTACACATGACTTAAGTACAAAATTAAAAATATTTAATTCAAATAAAATAAATCTACCCACCCTCTAAAGTTAGCATTAAAAACTAAAAAAAAAAGAACTTTAAAAGTGTCTAAATTGCAAATTTTTCCCTGTCCGATTCACCTAAATTTGGTTCAGTTTTGCGCTTTTTTTATTTATAAAATTATTTTAAAAAAAGTGGAATAATTTTTCAACAACTTAACATTTTTATATTTTAAAAGAATAACTAAGGCAACAGTTACAGAAGTTTTAGCTAATTTTATTTACCCCTTTTACGTTTTCCAGATGAAGCTTTTCAGGGTACCCAAACAATAACAAACTTACACATAATTTGAGGTAGCCCATAATGACAGCTACACTGTTATCATATCAAGTTTGTCAATGCTACTTACTAGCAAACACAACATTCCTTTACATAAAAGCCCACAAAAGTTTTTGATTTGTCAATTTAAATTAATGTAAGAAATTTTTGACAACTTTTCCCACTTCTGCTCCGATTTCCCCTTAAGTTCCTGTTCACCCCATTTTACGGTACATGTAGTTATACTTTTGTAAATAAATTTTTTTATAATACTTTAGGTAACTTGAATTTGTATGATTTGGTTTTGACACTTTTTTTCAGACACAGGTTTTGTCTTTTTAGCTTGCATTTTTCCATTTTCCCTGCCTTTTCTGAAGATTTATTGTACCTAACTATCCTGTCTTTAATTATTATTAACCAAGTTTAAAATCTACTTACGTCAACAGGATTGGAACCACTTCGACTTTCTATAGAATGTGAATCGATTGGTAAATCTAATGGAAATTCCGCCAACGGTTTTGTAGATAAATTTAATGTAGATGAATTATTTGCAATTGCTTGATTTGCTCTTATTCCACTGGATATGGAATCTTCATTTTGACTATCGTAAGTTATGTTGCTTCTATTATTTGGAGTAAAATCCGGCAAATTAGGTATATTATCAACATGAAAATTATGATGAGAATCATCTTCACTATTTAAATAACACTGTTCAACCACTAAATGATCTTGCACAAAATCTGGTAAAGCAGATGAAAATTCAGGAACCATTCTGGTTTGCTTCATATTAGGAGGATTATGAAGATCAAGATCAGATATTGACGATATAGGACGACCGTCACAATACACTTTCGGACGTGCACCTTGTGTGTGATAAATAGGTATGTCGTTATATAAAAAGTGTTTGAAAGAAAAAGGATTTTCTTCTTTTTTCATTGTTTCGTTCACATTACAACCTAAATAGTACGAATACTTTCATAATGATAAAAAATGCTATTACATCTTAAATTATCAAGTTTACCTGCAGCAGTATCTTCTAAATTCATGCTTCTATTAAAATTTCTTGGAAGATCTACACCTAAATCTAATTTACATGAATCATCGGAATCTAACTTTTCGTTATTTAAATTTTCTCTTCTGCTTATAAATTTATCGGGAGTGGAGTTGTTGTCTTCCGTCATAATTTAGAAAATTTTATGTGGTACATAAAAATACACTATTTTTATTTATAATGTTTTATGTTATTACTTTTGACATTATCTTAAATCTTAACCAGAAATTATAAAATTCATGGAATTGTCATTAGCGCGCTCTATTGGTCAAATTTAAATTTTAGTAAGTCATTTTATACAGGATGATTCACACCAAGCAGAAAAATTACACAATGCATGTATGCATGCAATATGTACTTTATGAGACTGTCGGGGACTAATTGTCAAGTGAGTTGAGTACGAACGCTCGATACTCCGACAATATACATACAAATCCCTATCTACGAAGAACAAAATGAGCCTTGTTTTATTGAAAACGACCTCAAACTAGAGTTAGGGCCAATATAAATTTCAATAAGTTTCAACTCATCATGGATTGTGATATGTATCGATAAAGTAACGAATTATTATTATTATTATTATTTCTGAACGGGTGTGGTCTGTAAAAGTTACTCCCACTTGCACTTAGGCTCCTGGCCCATTGTACCCCGCGTTCCTAGTTTTACCCCATCAAGTTCAAGTCCTCAACAAAGTTGAGTACATTATTGATGGGTGAATTTCTTATCTCCTCGGTGGTCGGATAGCGACTCCCTAGGTGTTCATGCCTTACAGTGGCAAGAGCTGGACATACACATAGCAGGTGGTATGGAGTTTCTTCCTCCTCCCCACACATACTACATGTAGGATCTTCAACGACCCCAATATTATTGAGGTGTTTATTTAAGCAGCAGTGTCCTGTATATAGTCCTACTGTTTTCCTCAACTGAGTTCTGCTCAGTCGGAGTATTTCTTTGGTCTTTTTGTCCCCGGAGGGTTCCCGAATAAACATCCGCGATTGCCTCAGTCCCGGAAGATTCCTCCAGTACACAAGGTGTTTCTCTCTTAGTAGTTCCTTGATAGTCCCTTTTGCAGTCTTGTATGCAATCCCGCAAGTTGGTTCTGGACCTACTAAACTATTACATGCAGCCTCCCTTGCTAGGGAGTCGGCTTTTTCATTGCCACTGATACCAGTGTGTCCCGGCACCCACATCAGTGTTAATCTGTTGCTTTGTGCCAGTCTCACCAGTGTGTCAAGGCAGTTCTTCACAACTTTGGAGTGTATTTCTACTCCCTCCAGAGCTTTTAATGCTGCCTGGCTATCGGTCATGATGCAGATGCGCTTATTAACATAAGCCCTCCGAATCAGTTCCTCTGCGCAGGTCATTATTGCCAGAATTTCGGCCTGGAAAACAGTTACGTGTTGGCCCAGGTTTATGCTAAAAGCATCCCCTGGTCTCTTACCACTTATTCCTGCTCCAGTGCTTACGGACGTTTTGGATCCATCAGTGTACCAGATGGTTTCGAATCGTTTTCCCAGCTCCTGTTCGCCGCCCTCCGAACCCCTCTCAGGAATTATAACCTTAAAAGGTTTTCGGAAGTCTCTTACAGTGCTGGTTCTATCCGATTTCATACAGAGCGTGTTGTTACTCCTAATGGAGTTGAAGATCATGGTATGGTGGCCCTCTCTAAAGATTCCACCCCCTTGATCATTAATCGTCAGCCTGTATGCAGCCATTTGGGCCTCCATTTCCACCACCAGGTGTAGTGGGTGCAGTCCCAATAGTGCCTCCATTGCTGCGGTGGGCGTTGTTGCCATTGCCCCCGTTATTCCTAGACAGGCTAGTCTTTGCAACTTATTAAGTTTTTTAATACTTTCCTTTTTCTGGGCTTTGTGCCACCAGATGAGGGAAGCATATGTTACCGTGGGTATCACCACTTTGGTGTAGAGCCAAAGGACCATTTTAGGTTTTAGTCCCCACGTTTTACCGATCGTTCTCCTACAGGCCCACATGGCCCTAGTCGCTTTGATCGTTATATTATCAATATGTTTAGTAAAAGTCAATCTTTTATCCAAGGTTACCCCCAGATATTTGACTTCATCTGCTAGTTGCAGATTTTTCCCCCAGAGTATGGGCATCCTCACTTCCTGCAGTTCCTTTCTGCATTTAGTGAAAGCTACCACGGCGGTTTTTTCCGGGTTTACCGACAATCCTACCTTGGTGCACCACCGTTCGACAATTCTCAGGGCCCGCTGTACTAATGCAGACAAAACCCCTCCGAACTTCCCGACGGCGAGGATTGTTATATCGTCAGCAAAACCTTGCGCGTGTATTCCACCCTGTTCTAGCGCCCTCAGGAGCTCGTCCACAACCAGGCACCACAGGAGGGGCGACAAGACGCCCCCCTGCGGACACCCCCGCGCCGCGGAGACCTCCGAGGTCGCCAGACCCAGAGTAGCCTTAATGTTTCTATTCCTCAGAGTGGAGCTTATCCATCCTATAATGAATGGACTCACTCCTCGTCTCTGAAGTGCGGTCTCAATTGAGTCAAAAGACGTGTTGTCAAACGCCCCCCCTATATCAAGGAATACTCCTAGGGCAATTTCTTGACCCACAAGAGCCTTCTCTATCCTACGGGTAAGTTCGTGGATACTTAGTTCACACGATTTTCCTGCTTGATATGCATACTGGTATCGATGAAGTGGCTTTGACACCAAGACATCGTCCCTGATATATCTATCAATCAGTTTCTCGAGAGTTTTCAGGAGAAATGACATTAAGCTGATTGGACGAAATGACTTGGCCTGGTCGTATGAAGCACGCCCCGGCTTGGGTATAAATACCACCTTGACTTCTCGCCAACCAGTGGGTACATAGTTGAGGGCAATACTTGCCCTGAACATAGCGCAAAGAGGGGAGGAAAGAATTTCCTCTCCCTGTTGTAGTAAAGCGGGAAATATCCCGTCTGGTCCCGAAGACTTATATGGTTTGAACGATTTCATAGCCCATACAAGTCTTGTTTTGTTAACAAGTTTGTTTGCAATCGTCCATCCTTCCCTCCCACACCCCCTTGTAGAGGTGGTTTGGTCTGCCTGGACGGTTGCACAGTTTAGTTTGGGTTTACTTCCTGGGAAGTGAGTCTGTAGCAAAAGCTCCAGGGTCTCCTCCCCGTTGGCTGTAAACCCCCCATTGGGTTTTTGAAGAGAACCAACTTTACCGTTGATTTCTCTTATTAAAGCTCTCTGGAGTCTAGCACATTCTGGAGTTCTTTCGACCTCCTCGCAGTACTTCCTCCATGAGTCTTCTTTTGCCTTTCTGATGGCCAGTTTGTATTTGCGTCGGGAATCTCTGTAAGTTTCCCAACCCCCAGTTCCATTTTGGGCCTGGTTATATTGCCTACGTGTTTCTGCCCTGAGGGAGTTCAGCTCGCGATTCCACCAAGTGGGCTCGCGTTTGGCTGTCCTATTCCTCATTGGGCAGCTTTTATGGTAAGCCTCTAGTATTGCTGATGTGACAAAGTCGTTCATCAGTTCCAGCTCCTCCACAGAGTTAGGTTTCTTTGGACAGTCTTCCAGTCCCTGTTTTAGGAAGTCTTTATAAAGCTCCCAGTCACAGGTCTTTGGATTCCTGAACAATTCTTCCTCCCCCCGGAAGGACTCAATGTCAAATCTGATGTATTTGTGGTCAGAGAGGGACTCCTCCTGAGAGACGTGCCACTCTTTCATCATTCCACTTACAAGCGGTGTCCCGATTGTAATATCAATAACCTCCTGCCTTGTCGATATGACAAAGGTAGGTTGGTTACCCTTGTTCATTATTTCCAGGTTTTTCCTAGAAATAAATTCTAATAAGAATTCACCTCTGCTGTTTGTGTCAGTGCTCCCCCACACTATGTGGTGTGAGTTAGCGTCACAGCCGAGTACTAATTGTGATTTACTGTCTTCGCAGTTTTTAACTAGGTCTTTTACTTCCCTAGTAGGTGGAGGTCCCGTTTGATCATATGGAAGGTACGCCGAGGCGACCACCACATTCAACGCCCCTCCCTCCATGCTGATGTTAACTCTTGCCGCTATTAGGTCTCTAGTGCTTAGTCCCCACAGCGGCAGCGCATTGAGTTGCTTTTTTGCTATTAAGCACACCCTAGGTTCTTTGCTAACCGGACTGATTAGCTCCCAGTCCCTTAAGGTGTTTAGTCCTCTGATATGCCCCCCGTGTATCCAGGGTTCTTGTATCAGAGCCATGTCAATATTATTTTTGATAATATACCTCTGCAGGGACGCCGAGGCTTCCCTGCAGTGGTGTAAATTTATCTGGACAAACTTGAAAAGCTTTTCTAATTTGTCCCCTCCTCCGAGCTGCTTGGAACAGCTGGGGGGAGTTCATCGAGAGTACCTGGAGTTGTATTGGGGTGCTGCTGCTCCCCCTCAACCTCCATTGCCTCCTCTTCGCCTTCTTTTTTCTTACCAAGTTCTTTGAAAAGCACCCTGGTAAGATTTAGGAAAGGCCTATGTTGTAGTCCCTGGATTTTACTCCAGGAACCCTCATCCATTAAAACGATGAGTTGTTGCCCTTTCGGGTCTTCGCTGCTTTTGATTACAGACCATGATTCGGTCTGTAATCCCGGATTTTGAACCGTTAACCTATTTAACACTTTACTCGGTTCCTCGATGGGTCCCGGTATCCATGTCATGGCTTTTACTGGTTTGGGAGCGTCCTTAGAGTCAACGACTCTTAGTATCGCCCCCTCCCATGGTGGGATTCCTTCTGCTACCACCCGCTCCACCCAGTCCTTAGTGGCCTGGTCGTTGCAGGAGGCGACAAGAAGGCCTCCCTTCAATCTCACCTCCGAGAATCTCGGAGATGGACCACCTTTTTCGATGGTATCCAGCGCTTTGATTAGCATCCCTTTAATAAGGTCGCCTTGTTCCACGCTGAGGATTGAACTCGGATATCCTTCAGGCAAGATGGATATCCGGATGTCAGATAAGGCCGCTTTATAAGAAATAGCAGGTACCTTATTCGGGCCCCTACTTTTCTTTGCAGGCCTTATTGCGTCTTGGGGAGTACTACCAGATGACCGGTTTCGCTTGTTAAGCCCCCCAGTCGAGGTACCCTCCCCTGTGTTTGTGTTGACAACAGGTGTAGGTGTCTTAGAAGTCCCTACAGCCTGTTGGTTTTTCTCGGGTGCCATTTTACGTTGCTTACGCAAACGCTTCCTGGCAGCCCCGGATAACTGTTTCCTCTTTGGTGGATCCTGCCTTTCGGAGTCTCCACCTGAGGTGTTTGGTTGGTTTTGTTTGTTACTAGTAGTCTCCATATTTGGTCCCACGAGTAATGGGGAAACAAAGACGCCGCCGCACAGAGCCCCATGTGCGACGGGGGCTATATACAACAAGGTGCGCCTGGTGCCTTGAGGTGTGGTGACTTGGAACTGAGCTTCCCCTCAGCCTTGCATCCCTTTGGCATCACCCACCGTAGGAGTTGGAAGGTTTTTATGGTGGTACCTCATCCACTTGGCCCGGGCGGTTAAGCCAAGGCCCCCGTGCCCCTTGCCACTGCTATCCGCCTAAGCAGAGTCTTTGCAGCCCGCAAGCGGTTTACGGTGTGATCTTTTGTGTTTGCCGATTAGTCTGGTTTCTCCACCACAACCGCTAATAACCTTCAGAAGACGGCCCAGAACCGCCACAAAGAGTTTCACGTCCCGGACGGCCCCAAACCGACCCCCGTCCGAACGACAGTGAAAGGGTTTCCTTCACCATCGCTCGTCCTGGGGTTCACGCCTGTAGTTTCATTAAAACACGCAAGCCCCCTCACCACGACAAGGTTGCAAACACATGGAGGGGGTAAGTAACGAATACTTATTAACGAATAATATATTTACAATTTTAACTTGTTTGTACAATAACCAGAACGAATCTGAATCTATCCGATCGTCGATTCTGGTGGTGCACTTTATTTACATTGTTCTGTTGGTACTTGTGAGTAACAGTACCAACCGCCAGAACCATATTTAAATTCAAACATTACAGATTGTACTGGATATATAATTTTTAATATCACAAAAACGTGTATTTTTAGACCGATTCGGAAACGCTAAGGAACGATAAGTTTCTTACGCTTCTCTTCAACTCCAAATGCATTAAGGAAAAAGCGTATTTGAAAAAGCGTTGTGTCCCGTCTATGCGACTCTCTCTCTTTCTCTCTCTTCCTGTCTCTGTAATCCGTTTATTTTTTATTTTTTACCATTTTTCAATGTAAATAATGCATACAATCAAAAAGTTTTATTTAATATTTTGGGGAAAATATTTATTTATTCAAAATTAGATATAAAATAGTGAAGTATAACCATTTCTCTTATACTGTGGTATAACTTACAAAATAAATTGGCGAGATCTTCTCCTCTATATTATGTAATAGGTTGCAGCAAATTATACCTTAGACATTTGAAATAGATTAGGCTAAAGTATTTGGTTGCAGAGTCGACCGGAGGTCAATACGCGGTTGGCTAGGAGAAACATGAAATCAAAGATGCTATGAGATCATAGCATATTTGATGAAATCGACCTACTGGGGCTTAGAGGTTTTTTTTCCAATTATGTTTCCGTCCAAATTTTCATTTGCCAATTTTTTTTTACATTATCTACAAACACTTATATAATCATTTGGTTACGTTAGTAGAAATTTTGAATTTTTGAGAAATTTACCCTTTTACCACCGTTTAAATCGACCGGAAAAACCTCTGCAATTTATGGTCTTGTATTTGAATGATTCAGTGCCAGAGTTTACCTATCTAACAATTCTTCTTCTTCCTTCTTGTTTTACTTTGGGTTGAAGATCAAACCGGTCTTCAGCCCGTTCACCTAGCTCACCTCTCGTACAAATCCAACAATTAGAAAAGTATAAGTTAATAAAGTTAATGAGGTCAAAGTGCAAGTAGAATTTAAAAATTATGACTTGTGAGACATATAATATTAAAAAACACAAGTCGTTTATGGGACAGACAACTTTAGACATGCATATGGAAATTATTATCAAGATGACATTAGGGTAAAGTATATAGTCATTGGACAGTTGAACAGATTTTTGCTTTATACCATTTATATCTCTCTTAGTTCTTGTTATTTTTTTACCAAATTCATTTTTATGTAAGTTCAACATTGTCTTTTAATATTGCATATTAAATTTTTTTATTATGATAACCCGACTTGAAAAATAAACAAAATATATTTGAAAAATACAAATATGTATAGTTATTGGACAGTAATGTTGAGAGTGGGAATAAATTCTCACGCACTTTTCCGTTACACTTATGTATTACAGACTTACTAATCTGTCTAACTATAGTTTATGTAGCTTTATGTAAGTCTTATTTTAAAGTTTAGTGCAATGTCCAATAACTATAATGTGTCTAACGACTATTATGGTTTACAACAACATTATGAAAAATACTGTTTTAAAATTTGTTGTTTAGGCAATTCTACTATAGTAAACACAGATTCTGATCTATAAGTAAATCTTATTGTTAGTTATTTTATCATTTGACATGACGATTAAACCCTAGTTAACGCAAACAAAAAGTTAAAACCAAGGAAAAAATAGTACCTATAATAATAATATATCGTCAATTTTTATTGGACATTGCGTCCAATTATCCCTTATCTCGTTCGAACGAATTTTAATAACGAACACACCCATCATTACCACGCCACTGGCTGATATCGTTTAAAAAAGAAACGGAACGTGCTCCAAATTCGTCTTGGGTTCTCTTCGAGGGTTAAAAATTTTTGAAAATAAATATTGTGAAAAGAATATTGTTGGAAGCGAAGCAACGTTAAAAGTATTAAAAGCAAAAGAAATTCAAAAAATACGAAAATTGCTCTACAATAAATATTTGGGGCTCACAGTGACCTACTGTCAATTTTGTTTTATTATTAAATAACGTAACCGTGGTTTAGTTTAAAAATTGCATTTAAATTTTGTGTTGAGGTAAATAAATAAATTTTGACAATTTTTGGAAACATCTGGAGGTAAGTTTAATTTTAGTACTACGTGAATATTGAGTATGTAATAACGTCGTGTATTTAATCTTTTTTAGTATGGAAACTACAAAAGTTTATCCAACTTGTGACGAATTAAATACTATAAATTCTTGTTTGCCTTGCACAGAAGATGGATGCATCAGTGTTTTTACATCCGAATCGAATCTAAATTTGCATCTGTTTAAAACTCATAAGAAGTACTTCAAATTTGATTCCAAAATTAAGGAGTATTACTGTCCTAAGACAAACTGTGCTTATAACACCATTAAGTGTTTTAAAAGTTTGAAACTGCTTAAACAGCACTTTCTTAAAGTTCATGCCGATCGAGTATTTACATGTGAGATTTGTAATAAAGGATTCGCCACGTTAAAATTCAAGAGCAGACATAAGGAATACTGTGGAGTCAATTTTACATGTTGTGATTGTAATTTGTCGTATTCTTGTTACGAAACTTTATTGACGCACGCGCGACGTAAAAGTCATCAAGTTTTAGCGAAAAGCTGCTATCGTTCAGATTCGAACCAGAGCGGATCTAAAATTTATAAATGCATTAGTGGATCTGATATATTAGCTATTCCTCGGAATGAAACATTTATTTTACCAAAGTCTTGTACAAGTTTTCAATTAATAAGTATGGTGCCACTTGTCAGTACCGCATCTGCAAAGCTAACTGATAAGAGTAGTCAAACTGAGACTTACGAGTTACCCAATTTAATATCAAAATATACTCAAGTCGATAAGAAACTTAACAACATTGATTCTAAACACTCACAAACTACACTTTTAAAGAAGTACTTTTTACCTGTTGAAACGCAAACTGTTGCCGAGCCTTTAACTATTAAGAAGGCAAAATTAATAATTTCTGATGTTAGTTTAAACGACATCCATAATTTTAAAGACATAAACACTCAAACACAATTAATTAAATCTCATACAAAATCTTGTAACACGTCTTTTGAATTAGTGGGATCGGAACCCATAATTGAAAGAAGTTCGTCTAGTACTCAAACTAACATATTAGGAAATGAAGTCTTGTATTCAACATCAACTGCAACTCATGACACCATTTATACAGATACTTCTGACTTAAATTTTGAATTAAATCATTCCAGTTCTCAAACATGTTTTAATGACATGTCAATTTTTGATTCGTCTACCTTTTTTAATTGTAACATTGAAACTCAAACAGATTTTATGTTAGAAAGCGATTTATTAAGTTATGAAGACTTAACCTTTAAAGATGAAATTTTAAAGCTGGAAAGTGATTTATTATCCAACACAATAGATACACAAACGGTTTTTGAAGATGTGGCTCGATCCGTAGAAAGTCAAACTACTGTCTCGCTTAATAAACTACAAATGTATTTAACTTGCAGAGATATGGCAAATATGGAAACCCAAACTGAAACAGATTTTAAAAGTTTACTCAAACAAGTTAATGCTTGATTATAATTAATTTTGTGGCTTAACTTTTGAGATTCATTATCTGCTTTCTTTTTATTCAATTGAAATAAATTTGATTGTATTGTAACTTTCTTACATTTGTAGGAATAAAAACTTCTCATTTTTTATTTTATTTTTTTATTTCTTCCTGTTATACTTTTTATGTACACTATATCGTGGGTATTCTGCGAAAAATCACTAAGCCAATAATCATAGTTTTGAGATAATTGCATTTGAAAGTTTGTATTGAAATAAGAATAATTATATTTATTAAGAAGTCTATGACGTGCTGTTGATGATGATATTTATTAAGATGTCAGGAAATTAATGGTTGCAAACGATACATTGCTTTATCAACTTCAATATTCACGTGGCTGAAGTTGTACACGAACTCAAACTCAAAACTAAGTGTCTGAAAAACCTACCCTTAGATAACAAAAGTAAATTTTATGTACCAGCCGCATCTTTTAAGATCCCCTCATAAATTTTGGTACACATGTTTAAAATATCATTACCAATAACCATGTCAAATTTCATTAGCCGCATTAGAGGCTAAGAGTATGAAAATCCTACATTTAGATAGAATTCGGAAGTAAATTTCGTGTACCAGCCGCATCTTTTAAGATCCCCTCATAAATTTTGGTTCACATGTTTAAAATATCATTATCAACAACCATGTCAAATTTCATTAGCCGCATTAGAGGCTAAGGGTATGAAAATCCTAGATTTAGATATAAATCGGAAGTAAATTTCGTGTACCAGCCGCATCTTTTAAGATCCCCTCATAAATTTTGGTACACATGTGTAAAATATCATTACCAACCGCCATGTCAAATTTCATTAACCGCATTAGAGGCTAAGGGTTTAAAAAAACATGCAAGAAACTTTGACCATTTGTTAAGGTACAAAGTTTACCGTAATACCCGATCATTATTATTTATAGTGGCTCATGAGCATAAGTGATCCGACGGGAAGTCTTGCGCGCTGGAGTGTCTCCCACTTTTAGCATTTTTTTGCAGGTTTTTCAAACCTTTACCCTCTAATGCGGCTAATGAAATTTGACATGGTTGTCGGTAATGATATTTTAAACATGTGAACCAAAATTTATGAAGGGATCTTAAAAGATGCGGCTGGTACACGAAATTAGTTCCGAATTCTATCTAAATGTACGATTTTCAAACTCTTAACTTCTAATGCGGCTAATGAAATTTGACAAGGTTATTGATAATGCTATTTTAAACATATGTACCAAAATTTATGAGGGGATCTTAAAAGATGCGGCTGGTACCCGAAATTTACTTCCGATTTCTATCTTCTAAATGTAGGATTTTCATACCCTTAGCCTCTAATGCGGCTAATGAAATTTGACATGGTTGTTGGTAATGATATTTTAAACATGTGTACCAAAATTTATGAGGGGATCCTAAAAGATGCGGCTTGTACACGAAATTTACTTCCGATTTCTATCTAAATGTAGGATTTTCATACCCTTAGCCTCTAATGCGGCTAATGAAATTTGACTTGGTTGTTGGTAATGATATTTTAAACATGTGTACCAAAATTTATGAGGGGATCTTAAAAGATGCGGCTGGTACACGAAATTTACTTCCGAATTCTATCTAAATGTAGGATTTTCATACCCTTAGCCTCTAATGCGGCTAATGAAATTTGGCATGGTTATTCATAATGATATTTTAAACATGTGCACCAAAATTTATGACGATATCTCAAAAGATGCGGCTGGTACATAAAATTTACTTTTGTTATCTAAGGGTAGGTTTTTCAGACACTTAGTTTTGAGTTTGAGTTCGTGTTCAACTTTAGACACGTGAAAATGTCGGTTGGATATGTACGATTTAATAATTAAATAATAATGATGTGGAAGATTTTTCTTTAGTTTATATAGCAGCCTATCATGCCACACTTTATCAAATGCCTGGCTAACATCCAAAGAAGCCGCTGAGCAGTATCTTCTAGCACCGAGGTCTTCGTTTATTTTCCCAACTACTCTGTGTACCTGCTCAATAGTTTCATGAGAGCGTTGCGGAATCCTCCAAATTGATGATTAGGTATTAGCTTACAGTTTTCAATTACAGGTTTTAAATGCTCTAGCAGTAATTTTTCAAAAACTTTAGAAAGCACAGGGAGTAAATCTGAATTGTAAATCGAATTGTAAATTGAGTAAATCTGTTCTGAAATCCGCCACTGATTATGATTGTTAATCCTTTGCCTTTGGGCCGGTTTTACAATTGGATAGTCAACTACTAGTTAACTTGACTATTAGTTGACGTCGACTAGTAGTCGATGGGGTCGCCCGGTTTTACCAACCTCTTGTCAAGTTACAACCAGTTCATATTAACTACCTGAAAAAAGGTTTAAAAGGTAGGTTGTTTACTACATTTTGTCGAATGTTTTCAGGGTTTTCAGGCTTAATATTTACCATAGATAAGAAAGGGTAATACTACTCTTATATATAATAATAGTACTCTAGGTACTACTCTTTTATCTATGATATTTACCATAAGTATTATAACCTTACTTTGTCAACGGCGTTGATAAATCAACTAAATTTGCTCAATCAAACAAACACGTTTAACTGTGAAAAATAAATAATAGTATATTATTTACGCGGGAGATATGAGGTGCATTACCCGCACGAAGGTTTTAAAAGCCCGAGGGCCGAAGGCCCGAGGGCTTTTGAAACGTGAGTGTGGTAATGCATCATATCTCCCAAGTTTAATATACTATTTTATCTACTTCCGTGCTAAATATGTTAAACTTGAGAAAACTATGAGTAAATTTTTTTGCGCGCGATCGATCTGATTTTTTGCATATACCTTCCTACCGACAATTCCCTGGGGGTAAGTAATAAATTATAGTTTGGGGGGAGATTTTTTTGCTCAGTTTTTCGATATCTAGCGTCGTTCTCGAGTTATAGCTAATTCAAAAAATTTAGGTAAAAAATAAAAAATTGATATAAACAAATGAATTAATACAACTGTCATATTAAAATAAATTGATTGACATGAGGTTGGTTTTCTTTGTCATTATCTGAATCAGGTTGCTTGTTTTAAAATTATTTAATCTTATTATTCACGAACATCTAAATTTTGAGTAATTTTATTATAATTGTTTGGGAAATCATGTGACTTGTTTGATTTTCCATTATTAAAATCAAGTTGCTAATTTTTAAATTATTTTTGTTCATTTGCCTATAGCAATCAACATTAACTCCCGGCGGGAGTTAATAGAATATTAACTCCCGCAAATCAACGAAACAAAGTAATTGCCGTCATATCCGCGCTATTTGGTGGAGTTAAGTACGCACTTATCTCCCGGAAGTAGATAAATGAATAAAAATTGATCAAAATAAGAAAAAGCTAGCGTATTACTCGCTAATTAACGAAAACAGAAATTGGAAATTATGTCATCATTCGGAAAGAACGAGAAGTTACGATTCTCGTCAACTAATAGTTAACAGAATCGACTAGCAAAAAATCTGCTAGTTGACTAAACTACTAGCTATACTAAATATAGCTATACTGCTATACTAGCTATACTAAACTACTCTATATATTTTCTTTGACTACTAGTCTACAACACGGTGTAAAACCGGGTCTAAGATAGGTGGGCTTACGAGCGCTTGTCGCATGGTCCTCGAACGTGGTCGACTATGTTAGACAAGGACAGAATGAGTGCCGCGGTTGGTTCTAAAGCTGCCGTCCTACCTATGTAATCATATGGGACAGCTCGCTCATTTGTATTTACTACAAATGCAAAAATTCAAACTTTTAGAGAATTATTTTGTAATCATTTTAAAGATAAAACTTAGCTCTTGGACGTGATATAATTTTTATTACAATCAAATGATTAGAAATATTGAAAATTTTGCTGCAAAGTTACTCTATTTTTTAGATAACAAAAATAGCCATATCGTAATTTTTGTAATCGTTACCGTTATTAGCAGAAGTACTTAAAGTAGATCACATACAGGACAATTCTTTCATCTTGCTTGTGAAAAAAATCGGTTGAATTACATGCATTTTCAGAAAAGTTTTTAAGAAATCATGTGACCAACATTCTTTTCCCTGCAACGATCTTTGGTGCTAGGCTCATTTTTGTTTTGATTCTCGGTGATTCTGTTTTTAATATGCTTGCTTTGTGTCAATTCATGTTTCTTTCTTATTAATAGATACACACAATTTGTAGTTTTTTCTCTATTAAACTAAATATCTAATAAAAATAGGAAGTTGTTTATTTTCTAAGACTATGCTTTGTATGACGTCCGCTTAGTATGACTTGTTTGTCCCTTCCCTTCGATGTTATTATAAGCGGATTCTAGTGTATACAACTTACCGAATAAGTTTCTGTGATTATTGACGGATCACATCTTCTTTTAAAAAGTGTTTCTCGCACAAAACGTCATTAATTGTTTGTCCGCACGGGGAATCACAGAACTTCACTCTTTTAATTTGTTTTTGGGCACTTTAAACAACGATACTTTTTCCGTATTACTTTTGTACCCACTATTACAGTTAGACGCAAAAGAGTACCTTGGAGGCATTGCCAAAAATTAACAAAAAACCGATTGTATCGAGAAGAATTAGACTTCATTGCAACAAAATGCACTGTTATCCTATAAGCACATATGCATTACGTGCTTTCGCAAGAGCCACTTCGTCTATCTCATGTAGCTTCGTCTCTCTCGCACACTGACCACGCTCGAGACCCACAAATTTGCGATGTAGGCATAAGCCGTAAGCTCACCTATCTTATTATACACCGTGGTCTACAACATCACTTTTCTTCGACTACAGATTGCAAAACGGCAAAATGGTTGTCGACTATTAGTTAAGCGCTTACAACCACTTAACAAGAGGTGGTAAAACCGGGTCTAAAAACGTATCCAGTAATTGGCAAAACACACTCACTTACAAAAAAAGATAATTAAACTTTAATTATGAATTGTGTTTTTATAAATAAATATTACGAACCCAAAATAGCTTAAGACCAAGAATATTGTTTATAGAATAGTATTATCTCAACGAATTTGCTATATTTTAAATATAGTTGTAATCTTGAAAGATGAAGCTTACGTCACAACCATCTGAATTAAGAACCGACAATCTTTTTTTTTTAAATTAATTGTAGTCATAAGAGCAACAAAGACACACTAACATAAATAATTCTTAAGTGTCTGATTTTAGAAATCTTATACGTCGAAAATTATGTTATGATATGCAACGTATGAGATAGAAAAAGATAGATGCAATATTTCATAGCTTGCATAATAATTTTAATGAAAGTAGTTTTTCATATTGACTGATGCTATAATTTTGACAAGTTACTTTGGTTTTTAGGTTATATTTCCATTTAGTTGTAATTAATTATTTTATATTACGTTAATTGGAAGTTTTGTGTTGCTATAAACTTGTTAAAATTTGTTAGTTCTTTTTAGAACTAAGTATTGTTGAGAATATTTTAATGATTATAATTATAATTATGATTTAAATTTATTATATCAAACACTTATTTGACTTACAATTTTCGTCTTATTTCATACAAATGCCGTTTATGACGAAGCTTCATCTTTCATGACAACAACTGTATAGCAAATTCCTCTTATTTTATAAAAATATTTAAGTAGGCGCCATCTGTTGATTAAATTAAAAGGGCCCTGAAAAAAATGCCCTTCTTAAGAAAATAGACATGAACGCCACTGTGATGTTATAATATAAATATTATAATATAATATATCCTTGGTTTCATAGATATTAACCAATATTTAAAATATTAAAAAGGCAATGAAATATTCACAATAGTAAACTCTCGTCGAAATAATTTTAATTTAATTATTTATTAAAAGTCAATTATTATACTCTTTCAATTATTTTAAACTACATTTTGTTCTATTATCTTTTGTTCAATTTAAGTAGTGTTTGAAAAATCAAATTACTTTTGTAGAATGGCTGTAGATGTCGCTAATAAAGTATAGGAATTTGTTAAAATTTTGACATGTTAATAACACAATAGTGCAGTGTCGGTTTACGTGTGTTCAAAATGTTTGTCTAGGCAGTAAATGGTAACAAATACAACATTAGTTATGGAAATTCTACATAAAATATATTTAAACTAATTGGCGGAGCATTCCTTACAGAAACATATTAATTCAAAGTATGAAAAAATCTACAAAAAATGTTGAATATGAGAAATTATCTCAACATTTTCATAAAAACGTTGAAATTGATTTACCATCATTAATCATAAATTCGGTAAGTTTATTCAATCAATATTAGGTACAAAAATAATATGTAGTTTGCGTACAAGTATTGATTTATTTAAGCATAGAAAATATAGTTCGTATACTACGTCACGAACGGATCAGTATTCGCCGCGAAAAGACAATGTTGCCAGATGAGTAATAAAATAAGTTATTATTTCGTAGAACCGCAGGGTTTCCCCATCATATGGTGGATAACAATTTTGGGTTTTTAAGTAGCCAGCACGGTTGACTTCGCGTTAGGTCATTGCAGAAAAAAATGTTTTTATGTTTGTAATAGTGAACTATTTTGCAATTTCATACTTTTCAGCAAACTATAACTTGAAAATAGTTAGGGGTACAAAAATTCACTTCGGTAGGTGTGTTCCGTAGTAAAGGTTTTCCCAATTTATTTTGGCCATGGAACCGAAAGGCCAATTAGCGTAACCCTCATTAAAATTTTTTTTATAGCCAAGAAAAACTAAAATAATTATTCAAGTATGCATTATTGTTATGGTTGATAACTTCAATGTGTTGGTCAATAAGTTTTGTTTTATCAATTGCAAATTATTTTGAAATACACTATCCTTGGTTTCATAGATATTAACCAATATTTAAAATATTATATGTAAAATGAGAGTTACGCCAATTGGCCTTTCAAGTGTTTAAAATTTTACTGAACCTTTGAAGCTCTATATTTTGTAAATGAGCGTGTGACATTAGAAACGTTAACTAAATAATTTTTTTCACTAGTCATATGAGTCGTCCAGATGCAAACCCAGACATAAGCGAAACAATTTTTTTTTGAGTTTTTGGTATCTAGGGATTCTTCTCAATGCCAGCTACAAGATTACTAATTAATTGAGATAAAAAAACCCGTGCAAAAGCTTTGAAAATTAGACTTGAAAAACTGAGTCGGGTGCAAAACCAGCTATATTTCTTCTGAGTTCGGTTGCAAAAGCTGACATATTTGGTTCGGCTGCAAAACCTGTCATAAATTGCAGGTATTCAGATATCGCACCGCGAGTTCGAATGCAAAACCAGTCATTATTTTTATCATATCTGTTCTAGATTTTATTTAAAAACATTGTTTTTTTTTACTTTTAGAAGTATATTTATAAAGTAAAGTATGATAGAACATTCAGCTGATGTATGTTTTGCTGATTGCGCTTTCTTTGGGTTGATTTGAGCAGTTTTGTTTGTCAGTTGAGTTGCAAAACCAGACATATTTGCCATAACGGATGCAAAACCAGACATTTTCAATTTTTAGAGAATAATATTTAATTATTTTAAAGACTGAGAAGCAAAACCTTTTAGATACCAACAAAGTGATTTATTTAAAAAAAAAGCTAAATGATATTTCGCTTTAAAGCTGTAAAAACAGTTTTTTTCATTTGGAGCGAAATCACTCATAACACTTTTGTCTTGGTTTGCATCTGGACGACTCATATAGGCTATCATTTTTATTTAGGTTAGTAGCTCAAGAAGTGACATGTTTTAGACTAATGGTCAACAAATTTTTTATTAACCACTGGTTAATAGTGAACAAATTGACATTTTTTGATAATTTGGCGACTATTTTAAGCAAAAATGTTGTTTGCGAATTTGGCACATGAGTTCTTAATATGACGTAGGTTAGCACTATGAGGACGGGTTTTATGGAAGTCCTATCCAAAAGGGATTTTTTACCTACCATTTAACTAGTGACGCGCGTGAATGGATTAACGAGATATTTTTAACCGAGTGAGGCTGAAGACCGAACAACCACACCCTACACTCAGGAGGTCCAGTGGCCTTCGGCATTATTAAAAATTTAGTTTAGGGGCGTCGTACGGGCGAGCTTTTTTTCTATTTGAACTAAGAATTAAAGATAAGTTTTTAATAAGAACCGGCTTTCTAATTATTAGAAAGTCATTCTGAAAAATGGTGTACACTAAAATTCCAGAAAAGTTTCCAAAATACCAAAAGAAATTCTCAGAAAAACCCATAATTTCAGAAATATTTTACATATCTGTGCATCAGAATTACACAGTTACTTACCCTACGGTTATAAGATCTTATTTACAGATTGAAACAGTTGACCTCTGGGTCCAGTTTAACCCTTATGGGTCCATACAAATTTACACATTATATCTGCCATACGTAGTACCCGGGTACCATATAATTATATGTAATTCTTGTTGTGCTCAATCTTTTAGCGGATTTTTAATATTCATATAAGCGTTTTTAGTTACAATTATGTTTATATCGAGTTACATTTATACATAATGTGATGGTAATTCACGGTTTGTGTCAAAATTTTATTAAACTGTAAACAATATTCTGAAGTAAAGCTGATTAGGCGAGAGCAGATTTTACGTTCTCGATTGCAATAGTTCATTTTTCAGTAACGTCATGAATGCCAATTAATTTAAAATAGAAATAAATTTTAATAATTATTTGTTACCTGGTGCAACTCGTGAATTTTTGTGGTTTTTTTAATAAATCTATCAATTGATGTAATGTGATAGAGACGTATAATTGTGTAAACTGTGTACTCAAAGGAAATAATTGGGTAAATTTCATTAATCGGTGACAGCTATTTTTTGTATCTCTGTATTCCTAATATTATTCACCATGATACATCTAATATATTCGTATTAATTATAGTTTAATTAATTAAAAATTAGAACTTTTAATATTTGAGGATATTGGATCAATTGAGAAATGTAGTTGAAATTAAACCAAGTAACGATAGCGATACTGAAGACGAACATCGGTGTTACGAAAAACAAAACGAGTCAAGTGAAATGAAGTTTTGTGAATTTACAATTTGGAATACATTTCCACCAAGTCAATCTAAAAGAAGAGATTTTTTTGATATGTTGATAAAAAAACTAACAATTGACGAATTTAAAGCTTATTTTGTAATATTAACTACAGCGGGAGTTTTTTCATCAAGCAAAAAATTTTTTTATCTTCCATCACAAAAAAAGTAAAGATTTTTTAGTAATATGCTTCAATTTCTTAAAATATAGTATAGAAAATACTCTAGGCCTTAAGATAAAACAATCGGTAATTCTACTTGCACAATCAACATCAACGCACAAACTAGACGTTACTGGACGCATGAAAGTAACATGATACTGATTTTTATGGTTATTTAATGTTCCAAAAAGGCAAAGTAAGACCCGGAAAAGCTTCCAGAAATACCAAAAACTTGTGTGACCTCATATCAATGTCCATAAAACAATTTGTAGAGCATAATACATTGAAATTTAACTTGTTTTATTTTTTATTTCAAATTGCCTCTATTCTAAAGTTAATTTCAAGTAAAATGTAAAACAAATTATATTTTAACACTTTATACTATGATAAATTGTTATTAATAAATATTAGAACAATTTTGAATGAATTGAGCTATTCTGTACCATTTATATCCCATAGAAAGTAATGTAGTACTCAGGTACTACGTATGGCTGGATTAAGTATAGCTTTAAAGAATCTCAAAAAATTTTTACTTCATATGACTATTTTAATTTTTTTAAATTTTTTTTTGTGCAGACAACCATTTTTTTAGAGATGTTACCAAAGCTCAAAGAAATCGGCCGGATAGAAAAAAAGATATGACGTTTTAAAGTCAAAATAGTACCCGGGTACTAGGTATGGACCCATTAGGGTTAAAAACAGTTTATCGTTCATATGAAGTACCAGTTCTTTGTATACAGTGTAGTGTCCAGATAAAAGTTACTACAACTGATATTTTTGAAAATTATATTACTAACTAATGTAGTATGTAAATAGTAGAGGATAATAAAGCCCACCGTCAATATTTAGCATAAAAATGAATTTAAAATTCATCTATAGAGTATGCCATCTATAGAGTAGGGGTAGAAACAGTAGTGTAATTAAATGAAAACTAATTACATAAAGATTAGATAATAGTACCCCTGCAATGTTAACTGTGTAGTTCACACTACATGATTTCTCATATGACTTAGTCATAAGAAAAGTCATGGCTAAAATCATACCATCACAACAGCCAATCATAAAAGCCATAACTTCTATAATATCAAAAATCATATAGTGTGAACTTAAAAATATCTCTCATATGAGAAGTTATAATATGTGACAAGTCACATGATAAATTATGTATTGTGAACGGGGTTTTAGTATGTTAATCTTTAGAATGTTGTATTATTAACTCGTTGATATTAAATTATCTTTAAAACTTGAATTAATACGAGTTAGTATAAATGATTCAAAATTAAATAAATTATTTATTAAGCTTTCGGAAAACTAAACCGTTCCTTCATCAGAATAATATTATACAAGTATACAAGTGCATGGAAACAGTAACAAGTATTGTTATTTGAACAGTGACTAGATAAAAATTTAGGCCGTGAGTTAGGGAAAACCTAAATTGTGTTTCGGCAAAGAAGGAAAACCCAACTCCAATACATAAAGAAACTTAGAGAAGTAGTTACTTCAACAGTTGGTAGTGACATCCAAGTTGTTTTAATCGGAGATCCCAAGAAGGATAAGAAAATTAAGAACATCAAGAGGAAACCTTAATTGGCTATAAATGTTGCTTAAGCCTTCAATGTCAGTGTGTCTCATTTGTTTATTTTAATAAGTAGTAACTAGAATCACCAAAAAAATTTGGATCTTGATTGCCGATATATTCATTGTAGTGTCTTCTTGTTAGTTGTTAAAGGGGTAAAATGGGTACACTTGAGTTCTAAGGTAATTTGTTATAAAATTTGTTTGCTTTAGATTCATTAAGCTTTTTACTTTCCAAGTAGAACATTGCTTTTCCCTTTTTGGGAATTACAAATCCGATTAGCGGGGTGGATTAGTCCCTATATTACCTATTTCAGATAAATCAATATCTATTTCACCACACCGTGTGGATGTCCACTGAAAGTCCGAGCTAAGAAATTCTGTATAGTCCTCGATTTAAACTCAGAATTTCCGCTCTGTACTCAACCAGCGCCACCGGTCACATTACTCCACGGCTGTGGCTTTGCTTTAGATACACGTGACAAAATTTGGTAGTAATAAAGGTAATAAATTAGTCACGCGGCCTTTAGAAATTCCAAAATTTATAACACTTCTTATTGTTATCATGTATTTGTATATTTTATTTGCTTTATAAGCGATAAATTATTTCAACGGATCTCTATTTTTTTGGAAAAATTTTACTTCGTTTATTCAAATTTTACTTCGTTTATTCAAATTTTACTTCGTTTATTCAAATTTTACTGTAGACCGCACACTATAGCAGTACCAGGCATTATTTAGAGCATAATTATGAATAGTATTGGGATGATTAAATACTGGGATAAACAGTTCCCTCGAGATTTAAGCAAAGGAAGATTTTCCAAAATTTTTACACCAACATGGTAAAAACAATGATCATAAAAAACAACTTTATATTATAACTTCGAAAGTAACGTAGATATTTAAAATCTCTTTAAACCATTTTATTGTCTTTAAAAAAGTGTCTCAAGAAAGTGTTAACATTTTTTCGGTAACTTTAAAAACCGAGATATCGACATTAACTTATCGAAAATTCCAATAATCGAACTTTTGGCTATAACTCGAAAACAAAAGAAGATATAGAATTCTGGTTTTAGCCATTGAGTTTTTCTCAAAAAAAAGAGATCGAGGATGCGCCATTTATTTTTCTATAACTTCTATGGTTATAGATTTCTCCCTTATTATGATATATGTAATATACATATATGATCTAAGATTTCTCCATAAGAAACATCGAAATTGAGCCACTCTGTACATAATAGTACATGTAAATACCTACGAATACAACCTTCTGATAAAGTTATTTTTCAAATATATTATTCGGTAGGTACTTTATTCAGAAATGGAAATACCGGCCCTAAATTTAATGTTTTATTATTATTCATAATGTGAAATTTATTATCTGTAGTGGCGGTTTTTTTTAATTGTATAGTTGTATATTTAGTAAAATATTTATATTACACTATGGTTTCAAAACCCAACAGAATACTTCTTAATTTTAATATTTTTCACTTTATTTTTTTATTTTTTGAGTTTTTATTTTTTTTAAATAAATATATCTATTCGTTATTTTACTAATAGTACAGAGTGGGCCATGTAACATTTGGAATTTAATTTCGCTTTAAAAAAAATACTAATAGACATTTTTTTAAAATTATGATTTTATTGGTAAGTGCCAAACTACACGAGCGTAGTTTCCGTCGCGTATTTATCGTCGCGTATTCTCCGTCGTATTGAAAACCATACGTTTAAATGGAGCAAACTACACGAGCGTAATTTCCAACGTTGAAAACGCTCTTCCGTCGGCGTCAGCGAGTTGTACGCTATGTGCTAAACTACACGAGCGTAGTTTCCGTCGCGTATTTATCGTCGCGTATTCTCCGTCGTATTGAAAACCATACGTTTAAATGGAGCAAACTACACGAGCGTAAAACACGCTGTGTGGTTTTCAATAGGCGGAGAATCCGCGACGATAAATACGCGACGGAAATAACGCTCGTGTAGTTTGACACTATCGGGAGCGTTGTTTCCGTTCCCGTCGAGGCTCGCCGGCGTATTTCTGAGAACGCAAACGCAGTGTTTGAATCTGGCAAACTACATTGAAGCGTAAAACGCCAGCGAGTGTACAGTCTGTAAAAAATGTTTGACACGTAAAAGTTTATTACCAAAATTGAGAAACATCCAACGCTGTATAATATGAAAATGAAAGAGTACAGCAACAGAGATTTTTCTTCTTTTCTTTAAAATCATATAAATAGCTAGTGCAGAAACACAACCGATCGTAGTGGTATTCATTTTTAAACTAACATCATTAACAAAAGCTTCTTCACGAACTGTACCCGGCGTGTTAATATCGCTCCCATACGCTCCCGTGTAGTTGCAACAAGTCGAGCAGAGAATACGCGACGATAAATACGCGACGGAAATAACGCTCGTGTAGTTTGGCACTAAGGGCCATCATTGACATTTATGAATGAAACATAACATCGTTCAAATTGCTTCCACGACTTGATTTACAGTGCCTCATTCGATCTACCCAATTTTTCAGTACATTTTCAATTGTTTGGGCCTTATCTCGTGAACGACGGCGTCGATTTCGTGTTTTAAGGCCTCAATGGACTCGGGATTGTTTGCGTAACCCTTATCTTTCACTGCGCCCTGGAGATAATAGTCTAACGGGGTCAAATCGCAGATCTTTTGAGCACTGTGTTCGAAAACCGCATAATCAGCTGCAACTCGGAAGTACATTGGCCGCCTTGCAGCTGCCCTTTCTGGAGAGCTGTAAAAGATAAGTGTTACGCAAATAATCCCGAGTCCACTTAGGCCTTAAAACACATTCACGAGATAGAGGCCCAAACAACGAAAATGAAAATACTGAAAAATTGGGTAGATTGAATGAGGCACTGTAAAGCAAGTCGTGGAAGCCATTTGAACGATGCTATGTTTCATTCATAATTCATAAATGTCAATGATGGGTTGATGGGCCTTACCAATAAAATCAAAATTTTGAAAAAATGTCTATTAGTACCTATTACCTATTTTTTAACACCCGACCCAAAAAGAGGGGTAGTGTTATAAGTTTAACGTGTGTGTCTGTGGGGTCGTAGCTCCCAAACGGATGAACCAATTTTGATTTAGTTTTTTTTTGTTTGAAAAGTGGCTTGATCGAGAGTGTTCTTATCTATGATTCAAAAAAATTTGTTCAGCCTTTTGAAGATCGTTTGCTATTTCCTACATTACTTGATGAAGGCAGAGCCGTAGTAGTAATATATAAAGTTTATAAAGCATGAAATAAAACTTAAATTAAAAATTAAAAAAAAAACCGACCAAGAAAATCTTTAAAAAGTAAAAAATAAAATTCAAGCTTCGTCGCGTCGGGGGACCGCTAAGTAAATAAAGCTACCTATGTAGGTCCCCTGACGCGACGACGCTTGAATTTTATTTTTTACTTTTTAAAGATTTTCTTAGTCGAGGGTTTTTTAAATTTTTAATTTAAGTTTTATTTTAAAGCGAAATTAAATTTTGTTTTATAAAAAAGATTTAATTCTTACGTCATTAGAAAGAAAAAAAAATCGGTTATTCTATAGCAGGGGTCGAAGGGCAGAAAACTGGAGCGCTAACATATCTTACTTGAAGGTTTTATCCAATTTTCATAAGAATAAATTAGAAAAATCAGTCGTTTATTGTGTTGATTATAATTTTACTCATAAATATTGTTGATATTGAATGGGTGGGGTATTTTTTAAGCTCTTTAAATATTCTGCCGTTCTTAGTTAAAACGTCTTTAACTGACAAAGGAAAAACTGACTTAGAAATGCATTTATTTTGGACATCCGAGAATATATTTAGTTGATTTTTATGATATCCACAGCAGTTACGGTGTTCTTATATATTAGCGTAGATATAAATCATATTCCACTACGCGTATCTAGGTATGAAAAACCAGTCAGTTTTAATTTGTCAGTACGTTTTAACTAAGAACAGCAGCATTTGCCTGGACCCAAATAGAAATAACTTGCCGACCCCTGTTCTACAGCTTCTTCTTCTTTTTCTTTTATATAGGCTTTACGCCTGTTTTTCTTTACACGTTTCCTCTTATTTATGGAGTGTCTATCGATGATGAGGCCCAGCTGGACATACATCTTTTGGAAGGTCTACTCGGCTGACGCTTCTACAGGTTATACCTAAATATTTGAATAAATAAATAACAAAAATTAAGCCATAATTAATTGAACATCGATAGGTATGTCCTTGCAGTACACAGGTTACGCCATTAAAGCAAAAACAAAAAGCCTACCTAGTGGTTTTCTTATTTTAGTGCAAGGACATAACGGACCAAGGTAGATGAATCTATCTACCTTGACAACCGACAGTGCAAGTCAGGGCCGGACTTGGTACGACAGTGTTTTTGCTAGTTTATAATTTTTGGATATGGTCTTCAACTTTAAAATGACGGCTCCCTACTACTCCGTTGGTCTCTGTAGGTCTCAAGAAACAAAATTTAATAAGGAACAACTCTTAATTTTATACAAGTTCAGTACTCAGTTGTTGGTGAGACTAGCAGAAAATTAATGCTTTATGATGAAGAAAGTTAAGGGAGCTGCGCTTCCAATATACTCAATACGCAAAATCAATCGTGCTGAGCTAAACGATGTAAGCTAAATTTAAGTTATTGCAATCTATTTGTTTTAAAAAAATTATTTTTGATTTTTTTAAGCTTTTACGTAACTTTAATTTTTACATAATTTTTGGTTTTAATGTAAAATATAGAATAATAATATACAAATTAATGTAGATTTCTGGAAGTGAAATTTGCGGTGAGATATAGAAATTAAGGTATAGAACTATGTTTGTCCTAACACTCCTAACGCACATAGGGTGCGTTCTACTTAAAGCCCACGACGACCACGGTCAATATCAATCAATTGGATTGATTCAATCCAATCAAATAACTTCGCTCGATCTTTAGTCCAATCAAAGAACCATGGAACCACATCGCGGTCGCTCATGGGCTTAAGTGGAACGCACTGATAGGTACATATAACTTCTAACTACATATTTTTTTTTATAAAAAAAATGACGGATGTGGTTGTTTGGCCTTACTGGACGAAAGATGTGGCCATCACATGACTTTACCATACATTAATCTTACGATATTATAGCATCACCTATGTCTTGGATACGAATTCAAGAAAATAGTTTATATATTTGACCGATTTCTTTGACATATTTTGTTGTAAATTGAGTTATCACTTATTTTGAATTCATTCTACACTGAATCAAAACTTGTCATAATTTGAAAATTGTCATTCGATGAATGATTCAATGAAAAACCATCATAATAAATATTACGGATTACTTCTGTGCTTTGTTCTGACTTAGCAGCATCTCATGAACAGAAATTCATTGTATTTATGAAAATTGAAAATTTCGTAGTAGGCGAGAAGGGGACAGATTGGGTCACTTTTTTTAAATTTTAGATAACTTGGTTAATTTCAAATAAAAAAATGCCCGCTTTTGGACACAGTGGCCTACATGATCCCTTAATACAACAGCCCCTATTAAACATTAGCAAAATTAAGCATAGACCACTCATTAGAAAAAATTGTCAGGTGTGATTATGGCCCAATGTGCCCCACTGGTGGGGCACTTTGGGCCAAGGGTTAAAACCGTTTAAATCAATGGGATATTATCAAATAAATACCAATAGTAAAAGTAGGTAGTAACTTCTATTACATTTATATAAAAAAGCAACTCTATGCGCTGAAACCTACCCAGAATAATACAAAATTGTTTGTATTAAGAGGGGCATTTTTTCAGGGCTCTTTTAATTTAATCAACAGATGGCGCCTACTTATATATTTTTATAAAATAAGAGGAATTTGCTATATTCTATAAACAATATTCTTGATCTTAAGCTATTTTGAGTTTGTAATATCACATATATAAAAGACCAGCACGCTGCTGCTGCTGCTGCTCCTCCAGCGTGTCATATTTTTAGGACACATAAAGCACTCTGATTGGTTGTTGGCCTTAGTACCTTAGTACTAAGTACTTTAGGTACTAAGTACCTTAGTACTTAGAAATCCTAGAGAGCGAATTTATATGTAACAACAGACCCGTCTTAAGGTATAGACTAATATAAATCACCAATAGCAAACGATTATTAGCGCTAATAAGAGTTTTATATTGATTATAGACTTTGTTTGACCAATTACTTAAGAGGTGTTACCCTTAGACGGGTCTGTTTATTATTTAACAACAGGCCCGTCTTAAGGTATCACATATATAAAAGACCAGCACGCTACTGCTGCTGCTGCTGCTCCTCCAGCGTGTCATTTTTTTAGGACACATAAAGCACTCTGATTGGTTGTTGGTGTTGGTGGTACCAACTTAAAATTACCTTAGTACTCGAATCAGAAAAGGTTATATATATTTCTATATGGAGTGGTAAAGCAACTTTAAGTGCCAAACTACACGAGCGTTATTTCCGTCGCGTATTTATCGTCGCGTATTCTCCGCTCGACCTGTTGCAACTACACGGGAGCGTATGGGAGCGATATTAACACGCCGGGTACAGTTCGTGAAGAAGCTTTTGTTAATGATGTTAGTTTAAAAATGAATACCACTACGATTGGTTGTGTTTCTGCACTAGCTATTTATATGATTTTAAAGAAAAGAAGAAAAATCTCTGTTGCTGTACTCTTTCATTTTCATATTATACAGCGTTGGATGTTTCTCAATTTTGGTAATAAACTTTTACGTGTCAAACATTTTTTACAGACTGTACACTCGCTGGCGTTTTACGCTTCAATGTAGTTTGCCAGATTCAAACACTGCGTTTGCGTTCTCAGAAATACGCCGGCGAGCCTCGACGGGAACGGAAACAACGCTCCCGATAGCGTACAACTCGTTGACGCCGACGGAAGAGCGTTTTCAACGTTGGAAATTACGCTCGTGTAGTTTGCTCCATTTAAACGTATGGTTTTCAATACGACGGAGAATACGCGACGATAAATACGCGACGGAAACTACGCTCGTGTAGTTTGGCACTAAGTTGGTATGACCGACAACAACGGCCAATCAGAGTGCGCTGTGTGTCCAAAAAAATGACGCGCTTGAAGAGTAGCAGCAGTAGCAGCGTGTCATTTTTTTAAAACACACAACGCGCTCTGATTGGTAGTTGTCGTTAATCATGCCAGCTTAAAATCACCTCCCCTGGGATCGAGTTGCACACCAATCAAGTTTTCAACCTTGATGAGACGCCCGTCTATATTACCCTATATTAATTAAATGATCTAATTTTTTTCCAATTTAAAATCACCTCCCCTGGAATCGAGTTGCACACCAAATAAATTTCAACTGGATTATCCATCCAGAAAATTTAATATTAAACTTTTACATTTTCAAATTTTCTAAACGGCAAACACACGCTACTCCTCTACCTCCTCCTCCTTCAGCGTGTCATTTTTGTAAGACACACAACGCACTCTGATTGGTTGTCGTCGTCGTTGGCTTTTACCCCCCTATTCTGTAACTTTTCGTTACCGTTCGTTATCGTTACAAAATCGTTAAGAACCGTAAAGTTCTGTTTTCACATACCATTACATTAATATTTAATGCAAATCTGAGTGTAAACCAAACTTTACGGTTCTTAACGATTTCATAACGATAACGAAAAGTTACAGAATAGGGGGGTTAGTAACTTAAAATCAACTCCCCTGGGATCGAGTTCCACACCAATCAAATTTCCAATGTTGGTGAGACGCCCGTCCGCAATTGAATCAGCTATATAATCATTATTTTTGAACTTAAGAACTTCTGAACGGGAATAATTAAAATTGTCAGTATTAGGGATTTATTTTTTTTAATGAAGAATGTTAAAAGACAAATCCATCGGTTGAGCTTAGGTTAGTGTTGGTGTTTAAAAACAATTGTTTTTAAAATTAATACTTCTAAAATAGAAATCCACCGGCTAGCTACCCGTCCGTGGACGGGCTTTCCAACTAGTTTATTTATAAAAACACAATTCATAATTAAAGTTTAATTATCTTTTTTTGTAAGTGAGTGTGTTTTGACATACTCAATACGAACTCAAAATAGCTTAAGATCAAGAATATTGTTTATAGATTAGTATTATCTCAACGAATTTGCTATATTTTAAATATTGCAAATTCCTCTTATTTTATAAAAATATTTAAGTAGGCGCCATCTGTTGATTAAATTAAAAGGGGCCTGAAAAAAGTGCCCCTCTTAACATTTATTTAATATTGTAATGAAAAAGATCAAATTTAAAGCAGTTTCAAAATATGTAACATCCTGCCTATCTACAATCATAACGTCTTTAGTAGTTGGTTCGCCAAATTTTTTTACATTTTTTCTTGAGCCACTGATGTAGGCCCAATGTGCCCCGCAATACATTGTGAAGAATAAGTTTTCGTAAAAAAAATTTGCGGCACTTTTTGGTTAACTTTATTACTGGAGGTTATTTTAAAAGAACTGTACTAAACTACAGACACAGAAATAAAATCATGAAAATCATTAAACATTACTTACCTTTGCATACAACTGATACCAATAAAAGTGGAATTACAATAGAAAACTGATATTACTACGTAACAAAATACCGCCGTATTTAATAAGATCTTTTTAACTAGCATCAAGTGCGGCTCAGTGTCGCCGACTTATGTAAATTATTTCAAATTTTTGGATGAACTACAAAGCCGGAAATTCAAAGTGGACCAATGTGCCCTCTTCTCCCCTATTAATGAAAAAGTTTATTTTGTTTATTATGAATTAGTTCATTTATATATAAGAAAAAATGATAAAATCAGTGCTTTTCAATCAATGTACCGAGTTCATTGATATTCATGTACATTACTTTTTCAGTGATAATTTTTCTTGACATTAAAACGTGGTGTTTTCTTTGCACCTCCCCCCTCGAATTTGCAATTTTTTTACATTTTCAAATATTTTCTGGTTCTATCTTGTCACTAAAGGTAAAAATGCTTTTTAAAGTGTTTCTAAATAAAAATTTCTTGTATGTTGTTCTTTAGTTATGATTAAAATTCTAACATTTTAACGTTTAATTAAGTTTTAAATTTATAACCAGTCAGTGATTAACTATATCATGTCGTTTCTGAAACTGGTCATAAGGTTTGTGTACAGTAAGAAGATTCTTTTAGATTTTTTTTTAACTTAAAACTGCAATCGATTTATTTAGTTTGTATTCAATGTCCGACGTAAAAAATTAGAAATGCTTCGTACTGATAATAATCTTATATTTTTAGGATGATCGTAATAGTTCTATTATGTGGATAAGTGCTGAAGACGCCAGTCTACTGGGTGCCGAGGAGGTTGCGACTAGATTGAGGGTAGAAACTAGACAAGGATTAAGTTGGCAAGAAGCAACTTATAGACGACAACTGTCAGGGTATGTTAACATTTATGCAGTTTTTCGTGATTTTTAAAATAAATTGGGGAAGTGTACTCAGCGGTGATACATTTAAAGTACTTTCTGTTCTTATCCTTTCACACACGATGAAAATTTAGTAGGATTCAATATAATATGAATATGTATTAATTATTATTAATAATGTGAAAATGAACTACGACACTATTTGATTTGCATTAAATTATATTGTGGAATCAAAAAGAGTGTTGATTCTGGTTAACGTCTTTTTAAGTGCTTATATCTGCATTGATTTAATCACAAAAGCAAAATAAAATTTTTTTCCTGTATAAATTGGGTATAGCCAGAGCTGTCCAAAGCACTTCGTAAAAGTAATTCAATGACAAAATACTTTTTTTTTAAATTTTAATTTAAGTTTTATTTCATGCTTGAACATATTTTCTTTAACCATAGTTAAGAACACTCTCGATGAAGTCACCTTTCAAACAGAAAAACTAAATCAAAATCGGTTCATCCGTTTGGGAGTTACGATGCCAGACAGATACACACGTTAAACTTATAACATCCTTTTTTTTTGGCTTGGGAGTTAAAAATTCAATATACAATTGTGTTTGATGGACTTAGTTTGATTTCTGTTAGCCCATCTGGCATGTTCTCTTGAGAATTAATATGGGTGCGATGGTATAGAAAGGACGGTTGGAGTTTGAAACCACCATGGAGTGTGACTTGACCTATCGTTTTTCGCGGTCATCTTTTTTGAGGCATTGACTGTGTCGTTTATTTATCGTTTGTGACTTTTAAGTTGGTGATCACTTGGCCGATCAGTTCCATGCTCATCTTGTTATTTATCAACCTAGCGAGAACGAAGGCGAGTTCTCTCGGCGTTACTTACACGACGTCTTCTTGGGAGTGGAAACGTTTGCCAGTGCTGGATTCACTCTTCTTGCTTCTCGCATTGGTTGATTTGTTTGTCTTGTTTGATTTTCTTGGCTGCTTTGACTTATCTTTAAGCAGGGGGCGGGCTTTTGTTGCTCGTCAATGGTTCGTTTCTGCGAATTACTATTTGAGTTTTCTACATCCAATGAAGTTGGCGGGATGTTTGCCACTACAATTGATGCATTCCGGTTTAACATTATTGGGTCTTGGATAACTTAAAGTTAGATGGGTTCCTGGGCACTTACGACATCTGGGAATTGCGCGACAGCAATTCTACGCGTGACCGAAAGATTGACATCAGTAACATTGGCTTATCCTGGTCTTCCGATATGTCTTCAAGGTTAATGTTCTTTGGAATGCTCCTGATTACCACTTTTAGGAGCGTATCTTCATTTAGTTGGTGGTAGTGCCACTCGCCTTGATCCGGCTTTAGAGTGTCTTTAAAATATTTGAAACTCGTCCTGTGACGAGTGTCTTGCGACAGTAATATCCTGGCTGTGACTGTGGCGCCATCTGTGGTGCTGTGACTTAACTTTTAGAAAATTTATGGTTATGTTATGTCTATTTTTATTCGCGTTTTACATTACCGTTGGTGGCGCCACCGTCAATAACAACATTACGTCTTTCAGCAGTTCCAATTATTTCGTGTGGTGGCGTTTAGTTAATGTAAACAAAAGAAAATGTTTGTTTATGGTGTTTATGTTGGTATTTACTATACGTTACAAACGAGTTTGAAATTATTCCGCGTGGAGGCGTTTTGTTAATGTAAAACGCGAATAGAATGACAATACAATTTTTAATTTTTACCAACAATAAGACAAACCGATGTTTCTAGTTTTTTAGCGTTAAAATAAATTAACTTAAAAATTTATTTAGTAACGAGTTAAAATAGTATTAATTTACATAAAAAATTTATTATAGTAGATAAGAGCATCATGAAAAAATATTTTTAATTAATTATAAAATATTGACTTCGCTTCGAGATACAAAAACTTTATTATATGTATAAAGTAAATCAGTTGGAATACTACACTTTTATTATTTTAGTGAGAATAAGATTATTCTCAATAGAATATAATGGTACGATTAGATAAATTAAATATCCAGCAACCAAATTGATACCTTTTTTATTCGTATAGTTACAATGGGAAGAAGAAATTTAGAGAAAATCAATTTCCCATCTTATTTTCCTATGTTCAGATAAGCGGTCGGACACCCTGTATAATTAAAAATATATATTTAGGTAATCAATGTATGTTTTAGAATGAAATATGGGCATGTCATTCAAAAATGGAGAAAAAATTAAAAAAAAGGTCATTTGTGCGACTCGCCGAAATTTTGCTTGTCACAAAAATGGCATGCGGCTTCAATGATTTTGAAACCTCTGTACTACATAACCCAACTTTGCATAATAGGCCAGTCATTATAACAAAAAAGGTATGAAAAATAGCGGAAGTTTTAAAATTTTGAGACAATATTGGAGAAGGTAAAAAAATAATAAATTTGATTTTGCACCCTTTTCCGCCCCCCGGAACATTGCTAAATTAACAAAAACCGTAAATGTGCAGTAACTTTTTGAAAAAAATTCCGAGAGTTGTGCAAACCTTAGAGAACATTCTAATAATTATTACACATCTTCAATAAAAATTGCACCTTGCTACGATCACCGGAACATGGCAAATAGTGGTTTATTAATTTTATTTTGGTATATCTTGTCGAAAAAAGTGCGAGTCATACAAATAATTGCTTATGCAACCCAATAGGCAGGCAGATTAATAATTACAACTATTTGCATGTTCTGGTCATTGCAGAAGGGTGCAAACTTTATAAAAGATGTGTAATAGTTATTAAAATGTTCTCCAAAATTTGCATAAATATCGGATTTTTTTTCTATAGTGTTATTGAAAATTTACGTTTATTGTTTAATTATGTAAAAATATTCCGGGGGGCAAAAAAGGGTGCAAAATTCGGATTTATTATTTTTTTACCGTCTACAATGTTGTCCCAAAATTTAAAAACTTCCGGAATTTTTGTCTAACTTTTCACTTTTTAAGCCTACAATGACTGGCCTATAACCTCGCTGCCAACTGTCAAGCCAAATTCTTTAAAAGTTACATCACCGCACTAGTCACAGCCAGGATATTACTGTCGCGAGACACTCGTGTCCTGTGGGCTTCAACTGACACCGGCGTGATGCTTAATCCGTTGGCGAGCAATTTTACTTTGGTGTATCCAAAGTACTTTTGCAGATGACATGGTGATATCGGGTGTAAGCGTAAGAACGCCCATCTGTTGTAACGTTTTTGTAACGTCATGGAAATAAATGACATAAAATACATATTATTCAGGTACTTTAAGATATTAAATTTATAAAAGATAACATTAAAATAAAGCGTTTAAGGTGAGGACAAATCACCAATATCGATTACTTTAGCCAATAATTGATTTTAAAGTTTGCAATTTTTCTTCAATATTCACCTCTATTGACTTATTCTATCACCCGTCCGTGCACTCAAATATGGTCTTACGCTCGGAGAGTAGTGATTGTCGGAGCACCTTTAGTTGTACCTACACCATCGTACAGTTAACGTCGAGTAAATTTCACATTTTTGGGGTAAATAACTTAAATTTGACGAAAAAAAATAGTAATAACCACCTCCTTCGTGAGAGCACCTTTGTCGAGGTGGTAGGCCTTACGGATATTATTAGCTAATCAGCGTGAGTCAAGACGGCTCGGAGTGGATTTTGGCAAAGCATCTGTATCCGACAATGATCTATAATTTCTTTCCAAGTTTTTTTGATCCTAAAAAGGACTTCTTTGTCATATCTAACAGGTGTTCCTCAAACCGGGTAACGGGTAACGACAGAGATAAACATCAAATTTAAATGCTTAAATGGTCCGAAAATTGTTTGTTTTATTATTACGTGTTTGGACCGTTTTCTATCATCCTGCATAGTGAAAATTTTTAAAATCCGGGTACCGGATGATGAACTGTACTCCCATTATTTAATATAGCACTAGATATCGCTCTTAAACATTTTTCAAATATTGTCGAGTTAACTTGAACACAATAAAACTAATTGGAATGTTATTTAAGGTTTTAGTTGTGGTTGCAACTTGTATCAGAAATATTTTTAATTTTTTTATTTTATTTCAGATACAATGAATTATCAATTAAAGAAGAGGATCCGCTGTGGAAAAAGTACCTAGAACAATTTAAGAATCCTCTTATCCTTTTACTATTAGCTTCTGCACTGGTTTCGGTATCTATGAAACAATTTGACGATGCAGTTAGCATAACGGTAGCAATAGTTATTGTTGTTACTGTAGCATTTGTGCAAGAATATCGATCTGAAAAATCACTGCAAGAACTCACTAAACTTGTACCACCATCTTGTAATTGGTAAGATTATGATTTTATAATGATAGTAATTAGCATACGTTTATAAGCACAAAAACAATACAAAAAATTGCATTTCTTATAAATTTACACAAAATTTTACTTTTTGCACAAAATCATAACCCATAACTCAAAACCACCATTTTCAGAAATATCAGTATTAGCTTTTTGTCACCTTAGAGTTACACTGTTATGATGTGCTTTATATTCCAGTCACTTTAGACAAAAATATGGCTTCTGATCTAAAAAATTATATTTTTCATTTTTTTTTTATCGATTTATTTTGGTGTTATAAAGAAAATATGAAAAGTCTAGAACGAGATCAGTGCCGCGTAAAAAGTTATTACTCTAACTCTAAACTCTAGAGTTAAACTCTATAATACCACTACATCTCTCCAATATGTTATATTCTCTTCTTTGTAATCATAGTAATTTTTGTATAGGTATATGAAAATACTCAACTTGTGTTTATCTATCTGTACAACATTTTAAAACTGATTTATTATTGTAGTTTAAGAGAAGGAACACCTGATACCTTTCTAGCCCGAGAGTTAGTTCCCGGAGATATTGTATTGCTGAATGTAGGTGATCGTGTACCAGCTGACTTACGCTTATTTGAATCTATTGATTTAACTATTGATGAAAGTAGTTTTACTGGAGAGACTGATCCGGCCAGAAAACACACCTCGCCTGTATTAAGACCTAATGGAGCACATTCCTCTAAATCAAATATTGCTTTTATGGGAACATTGGTTCGTTGTGGAAATGGAAAGGTATGTACTTACTAGATGCGATATTTTCAAAATATCTTCAATATTTTCAATCTTCAAAAAAGTTTTGCTTTTTGTATTATCATTAGAAAATGTAAGAGTTATAACATTTAATTTCGTTATAAAGAAACGATAAATTATACTATTATTGCTTCAAGTAAACCACCCTTTCTCTGTAGATTACTTCATTCATTTTCAATAGAGCTTTTACCACGGCAGAGATAAGCTAAAAGAAAGACGCTATCATGTTCAGAGTCGTCCATACCTTTCATGTCGTATCTTTCTAAAAATTGTCAAAAATGACTTCAAACATGAAAATCTGTTAAAAAAGTGGCTGATAAAATTTTGTTTGATAACAGTGCAGCTTAGCTAATAGTCTAAGATCCGGTATAAGAAATATCTACCCTCATCTGTTATTTATTAGTGATAAGAAATAAATGATAGATAATATACACATTGACACATTGGACATAGGTTGCCTAGTTAAATTGCGTACGGACGATATTAATAGCCCAATCAAATTAAACGAAAAATAAGCTCCAGCTCGGAAAAATTACCATCGAGCTGAATTTTGGTATACGCCTTTATTACATCATTGTAAACAATATGTGAAAAGTCGAAATCGAGATCATGTGAGATTCAAAGGTTATTCGGGGTCAAAGGTCACAAAAACGACCTTTTTGTAAATAGTTCATTTTTTGTTAATTTTACGATAAAAAGTTTCAAATAAAAATTATAGAGGAGATCATTATCTACAAAAAAGCTTTATAAAATTTTTATTAAAAAGCTATTGTTTGTGCGCTAGAAGGCCTACAATGAGCAACAACCACCCGAATATTTGTTCATTGTATGCCCTCTAGCACAAAAACAATAGCTTTTTCATAAAAATGTTATAAAACCTTTTTTGTAGATAATTATCTCTTCTATAATTTTTGTTTGAAGCTTTTTATAGGAAAATAAACAAAAAGCGAATTATTTACAAAAAGGTCGTTTTTGTGACCTTTGACCCCGAATAACCTTTGAATCTCACATGATCTTGATTTCGACTTTTCACATATTGTTTACAATGATGTAATAAAGGCGTATACCAAAATTCAGCTCGATGGTAATTTTTCCGAGCTGGAGCTTATTTTTCGTTTAATTTGATTGGGCTATTAATATCGTCTGTACGCAATTTAACTAGGCAACCTATGTCCAATGTGTCAATGTGTATATTATCTATCATTTATTTCTTATCGCTAATAAATAACAGATGAGGGTAGATATTTCTTATACCGGATCTCGCACTATAATCCGAACATGAGTTCATTCGGACATTCCAATAGTTGAACTATACGCCAAATTTAAATTTAGAATGTTTGAATATATATTTTTTTAAATTTAAACAAACGTATACTTTTAAGAATGGGTAGTTGCACATGAGCGCCAGATCCATTTAAATATTTATGATAAATATAATTACAATAAAAGTGTAAGATAAACCCAGTATTTCGTTTGATCCTGAGACTGGTGATTTACAAATCAAAGTTGTCTTTTCATTTGTAAATACAACTTTGTTGAATACTTTGCATTTAATTTACATATTAATTAAATCTAATTTCAAGTTATTAATAATAATTTTAATGGTAAATAACATTAGTAAATAATTATGCACTACCAAAAGGAAATGAGCGTTCTTAACTCAATGCATTGGTGTATATACATTTGTGCATAAAAAAACAAATGAACTATCAGCGTGCAAGTTTCAAATAATGAAACTACTGCATTAATAAATTTTAACACTAACAACGTCTCAGCATCCAAACGGAATACTGGGAAGGGAGATTATTATATGAATAATGTCAGATTCTTTAATTATTTTAGGGAATTGTCGTTAGTACAGGCATACATAGTGAATTTGGTTCAGTATTTCAAATGATGTTAGAAGAAGAAGCTCCAAAAACGCCTTTGCAACGTTCTATGGATAGTCTTGGAACTCAGTTATCAATGTATTCCTTTGCTATTATTGGACTGATCATGTTACTCGGTTGGTTTCAAGGGAAAGTTCTTTTAGAAATGTTTACAATTGGCGTTAGTTTGGCAGTAGCTGCAATTCCAGAAGGTAAATATCAATAACTTTTGAAAACTTTTTAGATTTACAATGGTACAACTGTTGCTGTTTTTAACTATTTTACAGCTTATTGGATAACTAATTATTACAAATGTTGTTTTATTTTTTAAATACAGTAATTAACTAAGTAACAGACTAATTTGGGCGAGGGGGTGTCTTGTAACGTTATATTATGTTTTTCAACGCGTATTTTAAAAGTTTTGCCAATTTTGCTATACAAACTACAACTTGCTGATGGGGTAGATGTGAATATTGTCTGTACAGCCATATATCTTATATTACGTTAAATAGGACATATACCTAGATAGCCTGAATCAGGTTGTTTTGAAGCAACGAAAAATTTGTTTTCTGTTTGAGATTTATGTACGCAACTTTCACTGTCAAATTTTGCACATTTGTTGATACTTCTTAATATATTGACATAATCAATAAATTAATAATTGCGTCGCTTTAATAGTCAAAAGGGGCTCTTCATTGGCTTGTCAACGTGTTCGTGATAAAAGAATACAAAAAAGTAGCTTTTGTAAATGAAAATTTTTTTACCAAGATATAATTAATATAAATTCACGGAAGTCATAATATATTCCATTAAGTCATCATTAATTTATGAAATTTTTATGTTAAGAAAAATGATAATGATGAAAGTTTGAGCTCTCAGTTTTGAATATTATTGAAAATGCAGGCTAGTAAATAAAAAACATGTGCGAATCCACGTTAAGGCACAAAATCAATACTAAGTAAATTTTTTAAAATGAAAATTTACTAAAGAATGTCTATAGATTCGTAGGTCTTTTATACAGTCAATCTTCTTATAACATGGTTAATTCGTTCCATGTATTATTAAAACCGTGTTCTAGAAAGAAGAGTGTGGTGTAGTATGGGCAAAATAAGTCAACAGCGTAGGTGTGTGGGTAATATCTGCACTGTTATATTGAAACGAAACAGTGTTTTCACAGTATCTTATTATAAATAGGTTAACTGTTTTAAGGGCTAACACCAATACTATACACCACTCTAGAATTTTGAAAAATATCCAATTTTTTGTTTAAACAATACTTTAGGGCAATAAAAGTAATATCTAGTTGGTGCTATAGTAAAAGGTTCAAATCTTGATTTTGCCGCAGCTTCTGATACATCGCGTTTGTACTGCTTGTACTTGTCGTAAAAAGTGTTAGTAAAACTTGAAACCTGTTTTTCTCTAAGGCTCTGGCCACACGTGCAGTAAAATGCCGCTGGCAGCAGCAGTAAAAGCGCAAGTAGGCGCATTTTCAAGGTAATGCTGATACAAATGCATTGCTAAAGCTGCGACATTACCTTTCATTTACTTTGAAAATGGGCGTTCCTGCAGTTTTACTGCTGCTACCAGCGCCATTCTACTGCACGTGTGGCCAGAGCCTAAACAACTCTTTTAAAATCAAAGGGCAGATTACTTGAACATCGTTGCATGGATTGATTTAAAATTTTGACAATGGCTTCATAATTATATTCTCTGTGAGAGTACTTGGCCGTTTTTTGATTTAATGTAAACTTTTTTTTTATAAACAATTTGCTATTTATTTTTTGGCCAAAAACGATTCATTTTTTCAAAAGTCCACCAATTTTTTTTTACAGAATTTAATTTCAAAAAAACCCTACCAAGTCCCAAGGCAAGAGCATAGATTACACAATTTTTTTGTTTTTTATACTAGGTCTTAAACCCCATTCACACTACATGATTTCTCATGTGACTTGGTCACATGACTTCTCATATGACTTGGTCACATGACTTCTCATATGAGAAATTTTTTTACGTTCAGACTACATGATTTTTGATATTATAGTAGTTATGGCTTTTATTTATATGATTGCCTGTTATATCTTAGTTAGTCATAAGAAAAGTCGTGGCTAAAATCATGCCATTATAACAGCCAATCATATAAGCCATGACTTCTATAATATCAAAACTCATATAGTCTGAACGTAAAAAAATTTCTCATAATGAGAAGTCATGTGACCGAGTCACATGAGAAATCATGTAGTGTGAATGGGGTTTTATACTTTACGAGAAATCCATCCTCCTGTGAAGGAGTTAAAAAAGGAGATTTCAAAGATTGGCTCTGTCAAAGATTGCATCAAAACGATAATAAATTTGTTTTTCATGTTTCAGTAGGTGTTAAATAAACCCTCTGAAAAAAAATTCTATTCCATTTTTTATACTCCCAAAATAAATCGTCAGCTAGTTCTGTTTTTCGGCCGCTAGAGTGGTGTTACTCCTTAAGCAAAATTGACCATTAAGTCAAGTTTGCAGTTGTTTTAGGTAAATAGATACGTTCTTTTTCCCTAGCATGGAATAGGGGTGATAATGTTTCAATAACTCTGTTCTTTCAGCAGTTTGCAACGGTTTTGCAACTATCAGAAGCATGCGCGGTCTCGATTTCACGGTTTAATTTTAATCTGCGCATGCGTCTGACGGTTTCAAATTCTTCAAACTGGCAGGAGGAACAGAGCTGATGCCAACTGGTGGATAGTAATTTTTTAAGGGAACAGGTGGGGAGTATTTTTTGAAAATTAATTTAAAAAATATATTTTTTTATTTCTGCTATTATAAAGGTATTATAACAAAATATTACGGTCCCAAATACTCTTTAGTTCTATTTATATCTGAAGTATATTATTTTATTTATGGTTCATTAGACTCGGTTCGTCAAAAAGTCCGCTAGTGTATGGTTGACTATTCATTAACTTTGTTTTTTATTAATCGAATCATTATTAATGGATTTTACAAACGATAATTAAAATGTAATCAATAAGGGTATTCACACTCGCTTGTGTATTGGTGTTTTATTTCTACACCGATGTATTTATCCTATTAACGTCTAATAGTAATAATACATAACTTTACTTGGCGTTACTAGGATAAATACAACGGTGTAGAAATACAAGGACATATACACAACAGTGTGAATACCTTGAATGATTAACTTTAATAGAAAATGTTTTATTTAACATTAATAAACGTTTTCTATTGGTTTAGTTGAAGTTAATCATTGATTAAAATTTTAATTATACACCATAAGAATCGTAAAGTTAGGTTTATATTAAAACTTTAAATGTAAACAAGCGGTAATTAAATCTGGAAACTAAATTTGAAAGTTTCTAATGAATCGATCTAAAATAGAATTAGGGAATAGGGGTGTTACTCACCTTGTACCTACGTATATTGTTTAATTGGTTGAATGTTGTTTTATTAAGATTTTACATTAATACTTATTTAAATAATTACTTACATAGGTGTAAGGAAAGCCAATAATTTATTATTGTTATAATATTTTTGATTTCTAATATTTATTTTTATAAAAGTTTTGTATTACATTTGTAAATATTTTTTTAATTAAATATACATTTTGATACCATTTTTGTTTATTTAATTTGACAAGTAATGTAACTGCTAATTATTTTTAAAAAACAAGTAAAAAAAGAACAAGTAATTTATACTGTTGAACAAAAATTTCAAATTTAGTGAATTGTCATGCATATTAATCATTGATCTATACCTACTTGGCTTCATGCACTCACTAGTTCATCATAATTATCAGCCGGTGCTAGTGTTAAAAATCTGAAATTTTACATGGACTTACAAATCTACACCTACGTGAACTATCGTATGTGCAAAATCTTAATTTTACAGGAGAGCATTTTATATTTATTTTAAAAGACCTTACCACAATCTACACGATAAATTACATAGAAATTTCTAGATACCATGAAATCCTTACTCTGAAAAACGTAGTTTGGTATAATATTTGCGACTATTTTCTTTGGTAACATTAATATTAGGTGTAATACAATTAATTTCTTTTTTGTGGGATACGATAGTTTACGTAGGAGGTATCGAAATGGTGACAGATAGACTGAAAGAAATTTAAAAATTTTAAAAAGTATCTCCTTTTTTGATTTAGGAGGATTTAGGAAAGTGGACTCTTTGTTTTTCACAGACGATTTTTTGGGTTTTGTCAGTTCCTTTCAATTTTTGCAATATTTCAACATCAATATTTTCGTAAAAGAAATAGGTATTCGATGTTCTTAAAGTAAAATTTATAGGTCTAGATGTGCGGCTTCTACGGCCGCTTTTAGACAATATAAAATAAACTACAATAGGAAATCTTTATGAAAAGCTGCCAGTCTCGATATAGTTAATAATTTTCAAAATCTTTTTTTTTTAGACACTTATTCTCACTTTACCCAGGACTTGTTAGTTTTTTACTTTCTTTAGCTAAAGAAATTATTACCAGGCAAAATTTGACTCCCCTTCTTATTTTTTTGATAGATTTTTATGTTTTGAAGTTCCCTGAATCCACTGTGATCATTTTTAGAAGAACATGTGAATATCGTCTAAACAAAGCAATGGAATCACTCCAAATTTGAACTTTTGTATACCGTGACTGAAATCCAAATGAAAATTAATGAATCTCCTTCAAAGGAAAAGTTAAAGAAATGGAAAGACAAAAATTAAAAATAACCATTAAACAATCATCCCTATAAATTTTCTTCTAATTTAATTTTATGAGCTTTTTCCTAAAATTTACCATTATGAATTTTGTTAGTAATACTGCCGTGCTATGCCAAAAGGTCAATGTATCTACAATTTTGAAAAATTTATTATTGCTATGGTATCTATAGACTATGACACCTATAGACATTCTAGAAAATCTCTCGGTTTTGATTGTTGGTCTCACAGGTTGGGGATCATTACCATACATAAAGGACTTGGTTGTTTGGCTTTCAACTTTCTTTCAACAACTACAACAAATGTGGTAATGTCAGTTCTTATAATGATAAATGATACTGTTGGGCCTGTCAAAGAAAATTGCATTTGTATTTTAAGTGAGTAAATATTTTTTAAATACAATTTACTGCTCGGTGGAAGAAAGAGTGAAATTGAAAATCATTATATCAACATGAAATGAAATGGGTAGGTAAATGGCCACATCCGGTTTTTAAGGTAGTTCCAGCGTAAAATCACGTGATATAGACACGAATATCCACACATACTATCAAATATTTTCGGTTACGGTGATCTAGCAACGTTGCACTGAGCATATTATTTTAAAACTCAAAAAATGTCAAAACAATTACGATTTATGGTTTCAGGACTTGTATGTTTTGACAGTTTTTAACCCCCGACCCAAAAAGAGGGGTGTTATGTGTTTACGTGTGTGTCTGTCTGTGGGGTCGTAGCTCCCAAACGAATGAACCGATTTTGATTTAGTTTTTTTTGTTTGAAAGGTGACTTGATCAAGAGTGTTCTTAGCTATGATTCAAAAAAATCTGTTTAGCCGTTCAAAGATCATTTGCTGTTTTCTAGTCTAGTTGATGAAATCAGGGCCGTACTAGTAATATAAAAAGTTGTGAAACTACAGGGCCGTAGTAGTAATATTTAAAGTTTAAAAAGCATCAAATAAAACTTAAGAGCAATATTCAGTGGTTAAGCACAATTTTTGTGTTTTATGTCATTCATTTCCAGGACGTTACAAAAATTTAAATAATTGCTAACATGCCGAAATCTTTTAACACTTCTTCATGTAAGATTTCGGCATGCTAGCAATTATTTAAATTTTTGTAACGTCCTGGAAATAAATGGCATAAAACACAAAAATTGTACTTCAGCACTGGATGTTGCTCTTAAATTAAAAATTTAAAAAACTCCTGACAAAGAAAATCTTTAAAAAGTAAAGAATAAAATCCAAGCGTCATCGCGTCGGGGGACCGCTAAGTAAATAAAATAAAAACAGAATACAACTAAAAATGATACAGTATGAAATTTAAATACACGTCAACTACCTAGGTCCCCGACGCGACGACGCTTGGATTTTATTTTTTACTTTTTAAAGATTTTCTTTGTCGGGGATTTTTTTAATTGTAAATTTTATTCCATATTAAACTATCATTATCACTATTAAACATAAAAAGAACTTGTTGAAATTAAACAAAAATGATATTTCAAATTATTATACCTCGAATACAAAACGGTGAGGTACTATTTTTTTTTAATTTGCTAAAAAACATTTTTTTTTACTCCTAAATTTTTGCAAAATTCTGTCTAGCGGTTTTTTTTTGTATAATAAAAAGTAGTTGGGCGGACAGGAAGTTTTAAATGCTTTAAGGGGGAAAGCCACTGTGACGGTCGAAAAAGTAACCTAGTTTTTAAGAATTATTTTCATAGAGGTAACTAATTAATTAAGGAATCGGATTATTGTTATTTTATTAAGTGTACATTAAACTTGTTTTATATAAATTTTTATCTAAATATTTTAAATATTAACAAAAATATGAGCCGTTATTTAAAGACTGATAAAAAAAATTTCCTCTCCATTGTGGCATCGATATATCTCGGTGAAGAGTTATCCGAAAATAAAAATGAAAAAATTATTAAAATTCAAGTGAATGTCGCTATCATTGTACGTAGTCGATTTTAAAAATTTTAATAATTACTATTTTAATAATCTGCTTGAATGAAAACAAAAGAGTTTTAAAATTAAAATACATTTCAATCTATTGCCATTTTGTAAATAATCAAAAAAATAAAAAACGGCTACGTACAACGATAGCTACATTCATTTAAATTCTGATGATATTTTTAATTTCGGATAACTCTTCACCGAGATATCGATGCCACGATGGAGAGAGAATTTGTTTATCGGTTTTTAAATAACGGCTCATATTTTTGTTACTATTTAAAATAATTAAATATAAATTTATATAAAACAAGTTCAATATACACTTAATGAAATAACAATATTCTGATTCCTTAAATATTTAGTTACCTCTGTGAAAATAAATCTTAAAAACTATGTTACTTTTTCAACCGTCACAGTGGCTTTCTCCCTTAAATAGGAGGTGAATCTGAAAGTTGCTAACTTTGTTATTATTAATTAGCTTGGATTTTAAATTGTCAAAAATTTTGAAACTTTGGGATTTATTCTTAGCCTATAAACAAAAAATTAAAAAAAATCTATCGAAAAGTGGTTTCACCCTGGAACTACCTTAAGTAACTTTACTTACCAATGTAAGCGTCATTGTAGTTAGATCTATTTATGAGGAACTCCACCACTCTGATGTATGAAAAGTAAGAGCCCCTAAACACATTTATAAAGATTTTACACATTTCAATATTTTCTTTTGCTAACCTAATTTCATTGGAGTATAAGGCCTTGCACCTACTTGCAATTGTTTTATCAATCATTTGCTTAACCACGCTCATATAATATACAACTCATACGTTTTGTTTCATTACCCACGTTTTAGATGTAGGTGTACATCATCTTAAAAATTATACATTCTAAATATAATCTATTGGTAGTCCCTCATGCAACTGTAAAACCGGCTGACTAAAAATTGCATCTGGGTGTAAGCCCTAATGATTAAAATATTAATGACCATCTCTCGTCTACATAGACAGGTAAAACCAGCTCAAACTGAATGCTTCAACTAGTTTAGATAATTTACAATACATTTACTTTTACATAATATTTTTGACACTCGCCCATCTGTTAGTATTGACTCAATTTTTAACAAAATTGTAATGTTTTTTTAAATATATCATATAAACACTAGTAGAAATGTTTTCAAAATAAGAAATCGTTACATTATCCTTTTTTTTTAGGTTTACCTATTGTTGTAACTGTTACATTAGCATTGGGAGTAATGCGTATGGCTAAGCGAAATGTTATTGTAAAGAAATTACCTACTGTGGAAACTTTGGGATGCGTAAATGTAATATGTTCAGATAAGACTGGAACGATTACTCGAAATGAAATGACAGTCACGGTACTTATTACATCGGATGGCTATCTTGCTGAGATATCTGGAGCTGGTTATAACGATCATGGCCAAATTTTACTTCACAAATGTGAATTTCCAGATTATGCTCGTGAAAGCATCTATAGTTTATTAGAGGTAATTATAATACAGGGCAATTCAGAATTACATGAAAATTTGTATAATATATGTACAACATCAGTTTCATTCTCAACACATTTCTCTCTATAAGATATTGTTTTCATTCACATACTGAAATTATAATTTTCCAAGCTTACGAAAATAATGATGAGTTTATTATTTTAGCTACAATTTTTAACATAAAAAAGATCCCCGCTTAAGGGGGAAAGCCACTGTGATGGTCGAAAAAGTAACCTAGTTTTTAAGAATTATTTTCGCTATTTTTATTATTGTATATTTTATTTTGATTATTGTTATTTTATTAGGTGTACATTGAACTTGTTTTATATAAATTTTTATCTAATTATTTTAAATATTAACAAAAATATGAGCCACTATGTAAAGACTGATAAAGTCTTCTCCATTGTGGCATCGATATATCTCGGTGAAGAGCTATCCGAAAATAAAAATAAAAAAATTATCAGAATTTAAATGAATGTAGCTATCGTTGTACGTAGCCGATTTCAAAAATTTTAATAATTACTATTTTTATAAATTACTTGAATGAAAAAAAAAGGGTTTTAAAATTAAAATACATTTCAGTCTCTTGCCATTTTGTAAATAATTAAAAAAATAAAAAACGTCTACGTACAACGATAGTTACATTCATTTAAATTCTGATGATTTTTTCATTTTTATTTTTGGATAACTCTTCACCGAGATATCGATGCCACCATGGAGAGGGAATTTTTTTTATCAGTCTTTACATAACGGCTCAAATTTTTGTTAATATTTAAAATAATTAGATAAAAATTTATATAGAACAAGTTCAATGTATACTTAATAAAATAACGATAATTCGATTCCTTAATTAATTAGTTACCTCTGTGAAAATAATTCTTAAAAACTAGGTTACTTCTTCGACCGTCACAGTGGATTTCCCCCTTAAGCTATTTTGAGTTCGTATTGAGTATGTCAAAACACACTCACTTACAAAAAAAGATAATTAAACTTTAATTATGAATTGTGTTTTTATAAATAAATATTACGAACCCAAAATAGCTTAAGACCAAGAATGTTGTTTATAGAATAGTATTATCTCAACGAATTTGCTAAATTTTAAATACAAAAGTCTCCTAGTATTTTATAAAAATATTTAAGTAGGTGCCATCTGTTGATTAAATTAAAAAAAAGGCCCTGAAAAAAGTGCTCCTCTTAACACTACTTTAAAAATCATGAAAGAGGTATCAATACAAATATAATATTAAAAACGAATGAATGACAAAAGTATAAATAATTTGAAAGAAAGAATTCATTTATTTTAGTTTTCACAGTAATTGATTTGATTCACAAAGAATTTGATCTGGCAACAACAAAAATTAGTTGTGTTTTTTTACGTAAATGCAATTTGATGCAATCCTTCAATGCCCTTTTGATTGAATATTTTTCAAAGCGTAACGTCACTTAATTTGTGGTTATTGTTTTTTGTTGGTATCCCAACGTTGCCAAGTCGCTTGTAGTTCTAAAAAAGTTAAAATTCGTTTAGTTCAATTATTATTTACAGCCAAACTAGACTGTCAATATCTTTAAATTTTTTCTGGGTCTTTTGTAAAATGCTAATCTATAGTTGAAAATATTTTTTATTCACTTGACATGTGTTTAACCATATTATTTTATGGGAATTGTGTCAAGTAACCGCGTTCATGCGATGATTTCAAATTCGATTTTTTGTAAACTAGTCGGTCAGTCCGCTTAAAATTTTTTTTACGTATGTGATAAATCATAAATTATATACTTTGTAAATTTGATAATTTTTCCATGGACTTGGAGAAACGCTCTAACCACCTTAATATAAAAATTACTTGAAAATAAATATACCGCCGAAATTTGTTAAAATATTGGAAATTTTTTGTTTTTTTTGGGACTTTAAAGTGTCTGCCTTGACTTAGAACCACCGTGGCTGTTTGCTATTATAATTTTTCAGTAATAATAATACAGTTGTTATCACGGTGCAGAAACTCAGATAGGAAAGTTCGGTCAGTGTACTTTTAGTTCTCGACCATTCTGAAGGTGGCGCTATTGTGAAGTTTTATACAAAAGTAAACAATAACATAACCTATATTTAAAATGCAAGCGATTAGTGATGATTATAACAGTGAAAGTAGTTAATTTGTGTAATTTAAATTTAAATATAGTGGAATAAAATGTAAAGGTACGTATACATATAACACTTATGCAGTTGGCAATAAATAATTACATGCACCTAGTATGTTCTTATAAAAAATATTGTTAATGTTTGAGTGTTATATAAGTTGACAAAGTCTGCTAATTTATACGATATTACTTACTGATAGATTTGTGATTAAGATTTGCGAAAAAATTTTAGCATCACTTTTTGAACGTATTGGTATAAGAAGAGCAACCAAACTGACTCCGGAGGCTAAAGTAATTTATCAAGAAGTAGTTAAATTAAGAAGACAAGTACGGTACTATAAAACACGGTATTCAAAGTTTGCAAAGAAGTTAAGGGCTTTCAAAAAAGATAGTAATTCAAATTCAACCATGTCTCGTATCACATCACGATTCTTTCAGTCTCAAGTGAAAAATGCTCCCTTAAAAGCTCATGGTAGAAGATTTACTGAAGAAGATAAAGTTTTAGCTCTAGCTCTGTATAAGTAAAGTGCTAGTGGTTATAAATTGTTATCAAAACTGTTTGTATTACCATCTACAAAAACGCTGACTACTTTTCTAAATAAAATACCAATCAAACCAAGAATTAACGAATACCTATTTCAAGTGTTGGCTAGCGAAGCAAAATTTTTTCAAAGGGAAACTCTGAAGTATTGTATTTTAATGTTTGATGAAATGGCTATATGCCCAAATATTTCATATTGCAAGAAAAGGGATATTTTAGAAGGTTTCGAAGATTTTGGATATAAGAAGACTGAAAAAATAGCAAATCACGTGCAGGTACCTATTGAATATTTTAAAATTAAATTCAAGTTTAAATTTTTTTAAATTTTAGGTGTTCATGATACGCAATATAGAAATGAGATGGAAGCAACCTATTTTTTACAACTTTGTAAGTGGTGCTAGCAGCAATTCAGATATACGAACCATTTTAAAGCTATTAATTACAAAGTTAACTGAAATTGGTTTGATCGTAATAGCAACAGTTTGTGATCAAGCACCTTCTAATGTAAAGGCAATTAATCTTTTGTTAAATGACACCGAAGAAAATTATAAGAAACGAAACGAGGAGATGAAAGGAAAATTTTTTGAAGTTGCAGGTACTCGTGTAATACCTCTCTTTGACACTCCCCATTTATTGAAGGGTATTAGAAACCAACTCTATTCAAAGAATAATTTAACGTGCAGTATAGTAGTTCTAAAAATAGTAGAAATAATTATTTTCATATTTATATGTAATTGATAAATGTAAACTTGATTTTTAGGGCTTCATTAACCTTTACCGAAAAATGAAAGATCTTGGTTTTACTATGATGTCTCTAAGAATATTCAATATTCAATAATATAGCCTCTCTTACTCAAATGTCAACCTTACCTAGCAATACAAATAAGGCTCTGGCGACCGAGTATCGGCGGAATAACCGTATTGCATCAACTACATTTTTTGTTAGTTCAGATAGGCCACTTGAGCTTGGTGTGCCAAGCCAACGTCTATTACTAACAAAATAGAAAGATGTAATCTTATGATGCAATTTATATTTGTAAATAAATGTTTTATAATAATTAGTAAAAATAAAAACTGTATTTTAATCTGTAATTTAATCTTACTTTTCTTAAATAAATATAAATTTCTATTAAATTTATCTCTTTTGTTATTTATGGTACATATTCCTACTTTATAGTAATAGTATGAGTTATTTCATTTATTTTTATAGTTAAAAATGTAGTATTAAGATATTAAATTAAAAATTATGCAAGGCAACATTCAAACAGAATTCTTCTTTCCTTGCTAGGTATGCAACCAAGCAAGCACATTAATTTATTTGTCAAATTTAGTTCTCAACCATGTTGAAGGTGGCGCAATTTTAAGACTGTCTGAACTTTTAACATGGGAGTTTCTATTCTATTTATATCTATTATTCTATGGTTGTTATCATGAAAGATGAAGCTTTGTCATAAACGGCATTTGTATGAAATAAGACAAAAATTGTAAGTCAAATGAGTGTTTGATATAATAAATTTAAATCATAATAATTATTATAATATCCACAATAATATTTAGTTCTAAAAAGAACTGACAAATTTAAAGAAGTTTAGAGCATAACAAAACTTACAATTAACGTTATACAAAACAATTAATTTCAACGAAATGAAAATATAACCTAAAAACCAAAGTAACTTGTCAAAATTATAGCATCAGTCAATATAAAAAACTACTTTCATTAAAATTATTATGCAAGTTATGAACTATTGTATCTATCTTTTTCTATCTCATACGTTGGGTATCATATAATTTATAAGATTTTTAAAATCAGACACTTAAGAATCATTCATGTTAGTGCGTCTTTGTTGCATCTATGTTACTACAACTAGTTTGAAAAAAAAAGATTGTCGGTGCTTAATTCAGATAGTTGTGACGTAAGCTTCATCTTTCAAGATAACAAATGTATATCGTCCCCTTAGTACTATAACTGGGTAACTTGATTTTACTGTTATTAAGAAAATTGAAAAAATTGAAAGGATCTGGGACTTATCTACATTTTGCAAGTGGATAAATATGTTCTATTATGTTTCTAAATATAAATTATCCACTTGCAAAATGTAGATAAATCCCAGATCCTATAAATTTTTTCAATTTTCTCAATAACAGTAAAATTAAGTTACCCAGTTATAGTACTAAGGGGACGATATAGTATTTTAAAATATTCAAGCAACGACTTGGTTACTATGACGCTGAATTTAGTCAAATTTTTACTCTTTTTTTACCAGAGTGACCAAAGGAACCGCTCATCGGACTAAAGAGTCTCCATTTCATGTATAGCATATTATATAAAAGTTAGTTCACACTACGTGATTTCTCATATGACTTAGTCATAAGAAAAGTCATGGTTAAAATTTTAGCATCATAACAGCCAATCATAAAAGGTATAACTTCTATAATATCAAAAATTATATAGTCTCAACGTAAAAAAATTTCTCATATGAGAAGTCATGTGACTTGTCACATGAAAAATCATGTAGTGTGAACGGGGTTCAGGGTAAGAGAGTAAATATAGAATATAGAAAATGTCAGGATTGTTAAAACACCGTAAGTTGGCCAACCACTGGCTCTTGGGTTATTTTTAAAGCTATCTTTTTATTTAAGTCTCCTTTAACTTAACCTACATTAAAGTTTGTTAATATTGGCTTCTATTAAGAATACTTCTATTAGGTATAGCGGGTGGCCACCTTACATCAAAACAGAAGATTAACGTGGTAAATTAGTTTCTTCATTTTTTTCTGTTTGATGAGATAAGAATGATTGGATATGAATGAAAATGGTATTGATGAAAAGAGATATTTTTCCGTTTTTGAAGATACCAAAACTCTTGATATTTGCTTTTTAATTATTATTAAAATTGCAAGAGTCAAATAAACGATTTTTTTAAATCAGGCCAAAGTAAGGAGGGAAAGAGTGAAGTATTTCAATTCTCACTTCACAACTTTTCACTTTTTAATTTCAATTTTTGAGGTGTAAAAGATGGTAAAATAATTTTAATTTAAGGGGAAACACCACTATGAAGGGTTAAAAATGATTGTTTTATTTTGCATTTCCTCTAGGTGTATGTACATATCTAGGAATATGTGAAAAAAATTTCAAGTTAAAATATTAATAATTGAAGCTACAGACGATTTAGTGAGATTTAAGCTACTACGATTTACGTATAGGTACTTTTTGTAATCGCGTTTTTCTCAAAACTACTTTTCTTGATGTGGCGGCAATCATAACTTGTCCGATTTTTAATTTTAAAAAACCAAAATTTCCGTAATTGCAGTAGCTATTATTACACGTAGTCGTTTTTTTCTTTTTTAAAATTTAGTATTTTTAAGCTCTCCAATGTAAGTAAAACTTTTGCAAACTTCTTTTTTGAACACCGGCCATATTAAGTTATTTAACTATTATCAAGTTATTGATGTCACCGTTTGATCACAGTTTTTATACAGAGGCTATGTTTAATGTATTGCTTTTTAAGTAGCATACCTTTTTTCCAAATCTCAAATAAATAATCTGGTATTACAAAAATATCTGAAAAAACAAATTTTTTCGGCTGGTTGCAGTGGTGTTTATTCTTAATATACAGAGTTATCGACCGTAAAAACCCAATCATAGAAAAATAACATGGGAAATGAACTTTTTTATAATTCCTGTTTTCCATTCTAACGAAAATATTTAATATACTTGTATTAGGTAGTATGGTAAAGTAAAAAAATAGTATTAATGCAAAGAGATTTTTTCTATAGTCTAAAGATACTCGACACACAAATTTGCTTTTTAATTATTGTTGAAAAAACAAAATAAGCAATTTTCATAAAATTAGACCTGCTGTTAGGTCTCAGGATCAAGAATCAGACCAGTCGTTTAGAATGTGAATTGTGCAAAACAGTTAGCACTGTTCACCTCCAAACCTATTTTAAACAAACTTAAAAAAAAAATGACACCGACTTCAAAAAAATACCACAAAGCCACTAAAAAGCGAAAAATAACTGATTTACAGATTTAATTCAAAAGACAAAAATTCGCGTAAGGCTTAAGTGTAATTCTTGTCAACCTATTAATTTAAATAAAATATATGCACTACCTAGTGATCTGTTTGAAGTCGGTGCCAAGCCAAATAGGTAGTGAGTAGATATCCTAGGTCCACTCTCGCCACATCGCAAGTTTTACCGCGCTTAAGTTTTAATAATTTTAAAGCCTTTGCTATCCGTAAAAATTATAAAAAAATTATATTACTCAAATATAATGTAATTATATTATACACATCCAGCAAAAGATGTTTGGTATTTTATGATTTTAACTTTTTATTTGCAGTCAATAGTATAAAGGGACACTCAACGTGGTATATTCTTGCATGCTTTTGTTAAGAAAGGTTATTTACCTTGAAAGGGGTTAAAAATAATTTAAATATTAAAAAATATGCCTTAACAAAAAGAGGCCAGGATTGACCTCGTTCAGTGTCTCTTTGTGCTATCAACTACGATTAAAAAGTTGAAACCATTAAATACCAAATATCTTTTTACTTGCTGTGCATAGTTTAATATAATTCCCAGTGGCATTAAATAACTCCCGAAAATATCTAGTGATCGCGCAGAGAAATATATCATGTATAAGTTACAAAAAATCCATAAAGTCTTTACATAGAATGAGCTATTTGTTGGTTTCTTTTTGAAGTGCGTGTTATTTCGAGAATTTGCAACACTGACACGCTTAATTTTGATAGTTATGCACATACTGCAATAACTTTAAGGTAGGATTTGCTGGTGACGTGCTAAAAAGGTGGTGTTCACCTTTATACAGTGACGTCATTCATGTGTTTTCATATCTACTAAGATAGGATATGCCTGAACAGTGTAGTTTCAATAACAATTTCTAAAAAAAATCAAACGATGGTCTACCCTATATATGATTAAATTTTCTAAAAGTCTTTTGCTCTAATTTTAAAGCATGATTAGTGATTACATTCTCAAAACTGTTTTAGGTAAATTGCTAAAATAATTGTTACATGTTAAAAATAATTGTGCTGATATTGTTTTTTTTTTAAATTTAATACAATATTGAAAATTGAGGTTGATTTTCAAAGGTTATTGAAAAAATTTGTATTTTTTTTTATATTTTTTAAATTTGCATAGATATTTTAATAATTGCTTTTATTTCATTTTTTAGGTTGGGACGGTGTGTAATAATGCAATAATTAATAACGAAATTCTTATGGGGCAGCCAACCGAAGGAGCATTATTAGCAGCTGCTATGAAAAATGGGATGTACAATGTTCATGAGAGATATGTAAGACTACAAGAATATCCTTTTAGTTCTGAGCAAAAAATGATGGCAGTTAAATGTATTCCAAAATATGATGAAAATAAACATGAAATATTTTTTGTAAAAGGAGCTATTGAAAAAATACTTCCAAAATGTATTAAATATTCTTATAACGGTATTTATCAAGCACTTACAAACAAAAAAGAACAAGATTTTATGGCAGAAGCTCATGAAGTTGGCAAAAAGGGATTAAGGGTTGTAGCTTTAGCCAAAGGATCGTCATTGCAAGAACTTATTTACGTTGGGCTAGTGGGCATTTGTGATCCTCCAAGACCATATGTGAGAGAATCTATCACAACTCTTTTACAGTCTGGAGTTGACGTTAAGATGGTAACAGGTGATGCTGCAGATACAGCAGTAGCAATTGGTAAATATTATTTTTATTTGAAAGTTACTTTAAAAATTGAATTATTTAGTTAGATACTGAATTATTGTTTTCATTGTAGCACAGATGATTGGTTTAGATACCTTACATTCCCAAATTATTTCTGGCGAACAGTTAGATAATATGTCAGAAATTGAATTAGATACAGCTTCACCTCATACCACTGTATTTTATCGAGTTTCGCCAAAACACAAACTTGCTATAGTAAAATCTTTACAAAGAACTGGTCATATTGTAGGTATGACTGGTGATGGTGTAAATGATGGAGTGGCTCTTAAAAAAGCCGATATTGGTATAGCTATGGGCAGAAATGGAACAGATGTGTGTAAAGAAGCAGCAGATATGATATTAGTCGATGATGATTTTCATACCATTATGTAAGATAGTTCAATGTTATTCCTATAAAATATTAAATTTATAACGCATACATTATTTTTTAGATCGGCTATAGAAGAAGGTAAAGGAATATATTACAATATTCGAAATTTTGTTCGATTTCAACTATCAACATCTATTGCTGCTCTTTCACTTATAGCCTTGGCTACTTTGATTGGTATACCTAATCCATTAAATGCCATGCAAGTGAGTATATAATAGTCTATTAAACAATAAGTTTCATAATCGACGTAATTTTCTTATAAGGTGGTATTCAAATAAATAAATCAATTTCCTTTTGCGTGTTTACATAAAAAACTTTTGAAAGATTGTCTAATGCCAGCAATTATTTAAATTTTTGTAACGTTCTGGAATTCTGGTTCCATAGAAAATAAATTATTCTGTACCTAGATACCTTTATAATACCTACTTTCTTTTTTGCTTACCTTTAGATACTTTGGATTAATATAATAATGGATGGTCCCCCAGCTCAAAGTTTAGGAGTTGAACCTGTTTCAAATGATGTTGTAAAGCAGAAACCTCGCAATGTTAAAGAACCAATAATAACAAGAGCACTTATTATTAACGTACTCTTATCAGCAATAGTGATAATATCAGGAACATTGTGGGTTTTTAAGAAGGAGGTAGGTCGTACAATTTATGAAAATTAGGTATATCCGTTTAGCTAAAAAAATTTTTTACTTTAAGATGAGCACTGAAGGCATTACTGCACGAGATACTACAATGACATTTACTTGCTTTGTTTTTTTTGATATGTGGAATGCATTATCTTGTCGTTCACAAACGAAAAGTATTTTTTCGATTGGATTTTTTACAAATAAAATGTTTTTGATAGCCGTCAGTCTTTCTGTAATAGGCCAATTGCTAGTAGTTTATGCGCCACCATTGCAGAAAGTTTTTCAAACAGAAGCTCTTACGTGGTGGGGTAAGTGACATTTTTATACTATTAAAATATTTTGAATAAAAAAGTATAGATTAAGGGCCAGTTTTACAAAGCATGTATAAATTTAGAATAAACCATGCTGAAAGTATGTCTTGTTGTATAACGTTATATTTTATACAAATTGTTGGATAACGTGTTGCTCTGACTTTGACCAAAACCCCTGTTTATACTGTATGATTTCTCATATGACGTAGTCATATGAAAAGTCATAGCTATATTCATGCCATTATAACAGCCAATTATAAACGCCATAACTTGTATATTTGAAAAATAAAATAGTGTGAACAGCGTTTAATGGTGCGTTTATAGAGCGAGATAAGCGATAAGAGATAGTGGATAAGAAAGTTAAACCATAGGAATACCGTAGTAGCGTTCATACAGCACGATAAGTGCCAAGCGCTAAGGGATAAAAGTTGAACATTTTTCAACTTCTTATCTCTTATCCCGTCTACGTTCATTTGAACTAAATTTTACCCGCCTATTTGTGTTATTACGAATTAATATTTTATTTATGTTTATGACTGTTATGTATTATAAAATATCAATTTTATATAATTTTTTAAATAATAATAATATAAATTTTTGTACGACAATCATTCCAAATATTTATTTATCTATACCTATTTAATAATTATTAATTTCGTCTATATAAGCAGGCGGTTTTTATTAAACAATAAATCGAATTTTAAAATTTATTCGCAGTTGGAGATTTGCAAAAACGTTAATGGTAATTATCAAATTACGCTGGGTTTATAGGCTTTGTTTCGCGCTAAATCTTGATTATCCATTTGTATTTTATGAATTCTTCAAATTTAGTTTGCAAAATTTATTTAGTTACTTTATAAAAGATGCCAAATTTCTGGTAATCAAACCATAAAAATAAAAGATTTGAAAAATATGTTTCACAATGACTAAACCAAACTATAAACATAAGCTGTCGTGGCCTGTCAAAGTTTCAAAATAATTTGAACTGCTCATGCGTAACGTGTGCATTTCTTAAATTCCTTATCTCGTTGTATAAACCCGCTTATCCGTTAGTCACTATCGCTTATTTCTTATCCACTATCTCTTATCGCTTATCTCGCTCTATAAACCCACCATAAGAGTGAATGGTGCAGTGTCAGATTAAGTCAGTGTAGGGCCCGTAGCAAATGTTGTTGCAGAAATTTATTTATTTACTCCTATTTTTTTAATGAGCTTTCTTTTTACCATTTCTTAACTAAAACCGCGAAACGGGTTTTTTTTTACTACCTTTTTCTTAAAAAAAAGCACTTATCTGCTGGGGCACGGGGTCTGGAGAGGCGCGGGATATTTGCTACTGCGTTAATCCGGCACTGAAATAGTGATGAAATCTAATCAGAACACTGATTATAAATAATTTAAAAGTAATTTTTACTCCAGGCAGTTAGATAATTTTGTAAACAATTTTATGTATAGCATTTTGAAAAGCATAGTGTCACTATGACGGAGCTGCTAATATTTTATTTACCATGATCATTTTTTGTTTTAGATATGGTCTTTTTATTAGCATTAACTTCATCTGTTTGGATAATATCTGAAATAAAGAAATTATGCGAACGGTTGGTGGAACAACGTGGAAAAGGTAAACGATCTCCTTTAGAATATGTATGACAGCAAAGGGGGCCCAGGGTGAAAAGTCATGATGATTGAATGCTTTTTCTACTCTACTCTTTTATTCTTGGCCCCCTTTAAAATGTGAAAAATAAATTCTCTCATGTTGATTTGTGTGATACAAAATTAACTAAAACCGAAAAATTATAAGTACAATATTACAAATTTGTCTTGGAAATCTTTTAAATGTTTAATTATTAAGATGGTAGTGTAGCTATACTTATAAAAAATCTTGTTAAATATAATATTCAATTTTTAATTTATTGCCATAAGTAAAAAATTATTTGAAATGAAAATTTGTAATAATGTAATGAAATATTATACCAATTTTAACTCTAAATAAATGCATTTATAGTTAAGTAATAATTAGTTTTAAAAATAATAATACAAGAAATAAATTTGTTTATAAAATATTTGCACAACCTCATAATTCTGTGATGAAAACCCAAAATGTCTTAAGTCTACCTATTGCTTTTTTAATATTTTTATTACCCCAAGTACATCATGCAAATAAAAATATTACAAGGCATACATAGGTACTATATAACGAAATATAAACTATGATTGCGTTCTTACAGTGAATTTTCTAAAGAGGTATATTATTATAGATTGATTTTTTAAAAATCTTATTAACAATTGTACAATAAATCTTCTCCATTATAAACACTTTTTTGACACTCCTATAAAATGATTACTTTTTACTTTATATTCTTTTGCCTTTTCATCACAGAATTTCTCTCACAATATCCAGGGTATTCTTCAATTGTTCAGCAGATAGGTACTTAATAGAATAAATCTCAAGTTAAAAATATTGCAGTATTTTACATAGTAAACTTATGCTGAAACCTTGTAAACTCATGATGGTGTCGATCCAGGTTCACTATGAAATACGTAATTGTTAATTTATTGATGCTTTTAATCTAGCATGAATTATTGTTAAATATATTTATTTTATTAGTGTTGTAGTCTACAGATTTGAAATTTAAATCTTCTGTTCCCATTTTACAAACGCACACTTTTGGATCATCAAATTTGTTACGAATACAATTATTTTTAATAACCATCTGATCATAAAATAGCAATGCAAATGATGTGAGAATCTCATTATTCTGAAACATTAATATTTTATCTTTGTGCTAATAAACATACAATAGAACCTCGATTATTGGTGTACTCTGGAACTTTGCTTAACATGGATAATAACATGGATATAACTTTCTTCGTTTTAAAAACTACATTTCATTAAAAAGTACGTTTTAATCTTTTTACTGCACTAGAACTGCTAGATTGGATCAGATATTTTTATAATCAATGCTGATAACTTCCAAGTTTGCAGTTGTGTGAATTTAGTATTTAGATTAGCAGTTTTTGGATTACTTTACCACGCATTACTATACACGTTTTGTAAAGTTGCATAAACATGCTTACATTTATATATAGTAAATAGGCACGGATAATCGGTACATGGATAACTAATGTAATAAGTGAACCCTTCACCGATAAACCTCACCATAATCAAGGTTTTACTGTAACGTATAATTCATATTTTGCGTACAGCACCAACCAAATACACCTTTATCTAAAAAAATTGTTAGTAGCATTTCAATTATACAAGGAAAATGCAGCAAAAAATGTGTGTAAATAAAGTAAGGGGGTACACCGGGGTACATGACCTGAGAAGGTGAATTTCAGGAATCTTTACCTCAAAAACAGTTAATTTTATTTGTTTTAAAATTAGTTTGGTTAATAGAGTATTTAAAAGAAAGTTGTTTCATACAAATTTTATGCAACAAAACACCGTTATAAGTAGCAGTCAACCACGTATAGTTGACAAGATAATTCTGGTTTCAACTGTATTTTGAAAATGACTGACTGATTTATTTCATTTTATGTTACAATGTGCCTTATATGTATTATAATTTGTATTATAAGATTAACCAAATAGCGACCTAAAGTTGATATTATGTTGTGTTTTTGTTATTAAGAAGTTTTAATTCAAAAAAACTGATTGTAGCTTTTACAACAAGATCTACCAAAGCACATTGTATTAAAAAGTGAAGTAAAACAGTGTAGTCTTTTCGAGATGCAGTTGACACTGGAATCATTACGTCAACTGCACGTGGTTGACAATTGCTATACTTTTTTGTTTTCATAAACAAATTTTTGTTTCGTATACTTCTATGTATAATAATCGCGTTCGAATATTCATTACTACTCCGTGATTTCGTCTGCCATCTAACGAATTTTTGTTGAAAAAAATTTATGAAGAGGGTTATAATTACTTATATGACAGTGACAAATTAAATTAAATTGTTTTTTCATTTTTTAAACTGTCAATATCTTGAAGGTCTATATAAGCAAATTTAAGGTTATGTATCGATAGTTTCAACAAAAATTCGTTAGATGGCAGGCGAAATCACTCCGATTACTCCAGTACTCGGAGTAGTAATGAATATTCATTCAAAGGCGGTCATTGTATCTCTGTACCTTTTTTTGAGTAAAACAATTTAAAGCAAAATAAATGTTTTTGAGAAAAAAATTCCTTAGATTCATCTTTTTAATGGCTGCATACTCCGGCGTATCTCGTATTGAACCTAATTTATACCAAGTTGAACTAGTATAAATTAGAGTCAAGTGGGTGAAAAGTGCCGTAATAATGAATGGCAAATAACTTTGTATATTTTATATTGTTACTAAATAAATCTAGTTTAAACAATTTCGTTTAAATTTTTAAACATACCAACACTGTGATTCTACTTTGAATAGGATCAAAATTTGTACTCGATCATATTGTCGCTATAATGCAAAACTAATGAGATATTCTGCAAAATTAAAATTTTGCCTTTGCTGAACTTTTTGAACGCGCTATACGAAACATAAAATTGGATCTGAAACATGCAAATTTTTTATATAAAATAGTAGAGGTATTCATACTCGATCGTGTATTGGTGTTGTATTTATACACCGTTGTATATATCCTAGCATCGTCTAGTAATACACAACTTTATTTGGCGTTACTAGGATAAATACAACGGTGTAGAAATACAAAGGCAAATAAACGTCAGTGTGAATACCCCTAGTGTGAATACCGCTAGTGTTTTATAAAATTGCTTTTTTTTTCTTACATTAATATACTAAAAAAAATGTTGCCAGATTTCTTTTTAATAAATGGCGAAGCGACAGAGGTCTTATTAAAGGACAAAAGTCGATTTATGCGTCGACAGGTAAAAAATATCCAGACAACTTTAGTCGATTTAGGCGTTGAAAGGGTTAATAATGTAATAAACGTAAAAAGATTATTACTGCATTTTAATATATACAGTAGAACTTTAATATTCGTCTTTTGGTACGAATTCATATAAAATGATTACACTAGATAGTATGGAATAGATTCAAATGACTCAAAATATGAAGAGGTCAAGGCTGAGGAACAATAGAGACGTAGGTCGAAATGCATAGAGACAAATAAATGCCAAACTGTGCAATCTGCTGTTATGGTGCAATTCTGAAATATAATCTTTTCCAAGGAGCATATTCGACGTTGGAGTTGAAATCTAATTTTGATACCAAATTTTACTTTCATTGCTCGTTTTGCAAGTTGCTTGCGAGAGGCCGTTTTGTACATTGAAATTCATTAAAAAAAGGCTGAGAAGTAGATACGTTATCAGATAATAGACTAGATGAGTCGTTCATGCTAACGAACATAGAAAGATACTTAATGGATCAAAATTACATCAACAATAACGATGTCATAAACAGTTTAGGCCAAACAGCAATTAATTGAAACAAACACTATTAATATTTCGACTTTTTTTATAATACATAAGGCTCGGATTTATAAGCACTAACAGATCCGACTTAGGAGAAAACCCCCATAAGCCACCACTTGAAAACGTTTATTAACGCTAATAAATGTTTTATATTAAGAGGGGCATTTTTTTCAGGGTCCTTTTAAATTAATCAACAGATGGCGCCTACTTAAATATTTTTATAAAATAAGAGGAATTTGCTATATTTAAAATATAGCAAATTCGTTGAGATAATACTATTCTATAAATATTATTCTTGATCTTAAGCTATTTTGAGTTCGTAATATTTATTTATAAAAACACAATTCGTAATTAAAGTTTAATTATCTTTTTTTGTAAGTGAGTGTGTTTTGACATACTCAATACGAACTCAAAATAGCTTAAGATCAAGAATATTGTTTATAGAATAGTATTATCTCAACGAATTTGCTATATTTAAAATATATAAATATATAAATATATTTTAAATATAAATATATATATATGCACATGGTACTAATACGCCTCCGAGAAGTAAGTCAGCGTATCTTGTTAGACTCCGATTTTACTACTTCGACTCCGAAACCGGAGTCGAAAACGTTTCCCCATTAAAAATTAAAATTATGGCTCACCACGTCGCCTGGATTACCGTGACCAATTTTACTCTGGAGTCCAAATGGTCATATACACATATACTTTTATACAACGTAGTGTACGAAAAATCCGCTAGGTTCGCTACCGTTTCAAACGATTATAAGAGAATATGTTTGCCGGTTGCTTGTGCCTCCAAACGCCTGTAGATCTTTTAGGCCTCCGATTTTTTCAATACTTTGGCAACAGCGCTTTATACTATTCTTACAAGTTAGTAGACTAGTAAACGACTTGCATTTATGCATTTTATACTGTTGGCACATTTTTTATGTCTTATCGCTTTTATAATTTTCAAGAGCAAAAGTCTAATATTATTACAATTACTTAACTTATTATTAAAATTAAAAAATTGTAAGAAATGTTAAAATTAACCATATAATGTATTTTGAAAATTATGATATAAATAATTGATAAAATACATTATCTGCATAGTATACTATGTAATGTAAAAAAAACACTGACGAGTTTTTATCAAATTTATTAGAATTAAAATAAAATTAGAAATTAGATTTACAAATAAATACTCAAATGAGTTTAGCTCCGAGCAACATGCAAACCATACAAACTAATTATTTTAACTATAGGTACACTACTCTAAAGGAACTTAATTTTTATTGCGGCCACCTGTAAAAACTATTTCCATACAGAAATTTTGAATTTGTTTGGACTGGAAATTAATACTACGCAGTGATTTAAATAAAGTAATGATTGTCGATTTTAGTTTTGTGTAATTAGTAACTGATCAGCACCTTGAAATCTGCACTATTATAATAAACCCAAAGTTTGTACTGTTGTCCATGATGTATGATAAAATTTTAATTGATAAATTCTTAAGATTTTAGGCATAACATAGGCTAATAATTAAATAAAACTCGTAGTTTTTTCGTCATTTAGCTAACGTCGTCAACTATTTTTTAACCACCAACATAATATAAAAAAAAAACATTGAAAGCAATAATTTCATTACTATGTAGTTTTTAATATTGAATTATTTGGAGGCATTTCATCTTTTACGAAATTAATTATAATTTGGGTTAGTATAACAGATCAACTTAAAATAACTTTTAATGTTTAATACCTTGTTATTTTATAAAACTAAAGTAAATTTCATACATGTTTTCACGTAAATAAAATTGGTAGTAAGTAGATGCACATTCAAGTCATAAGCAGCCGCGCATATTACTTGGACGAAAAATACGCCTTGGTTTTGCGGGATCTTTTACTATTGGGTTCCAAAACTTAATTTTGTAATAATTTAGCAAACAATAATAGCAACAATTAATAATTTGAGGATTAGAATATCAAGAAATATTTTTAACTTGAAATTAAAATGTCGTTGATGAGCACTTCAACTATATCGTGTCCATGATAAACAATTAATTGATTGTTCTTTAAGATTTAAGGCTTAATATGGGCTAATAATTAAACGCATAAGTTTTTTCGTCATTTAACCAACGTCGTCAATTATTTCTTAGTTATGTATGATACATGATATTATTTTTTTTATCGCACCGTATTAACTACCCACATAATATAAAATGAAGACATTGAAAGTAATAATTTCAAGCATTATCGTTAGTATTTATTTTATACTTAATTTTTTGAAAGCATTTCATCCTTTATAATATAAATTCGGGTTAGTATCAGATCAATTTAAAATAATTTTTTGCTTTAATATCAGTCGCCTAGAAGCAAAACCCGACAAGTCACATTTCACTTTAGATACAAAAATCGAGAAGTCTTTGCTTATCTTACAAATTACAATAAATTAGTTTTAAGCGAATTTTTGTAGTGAACCTTTTTTGGAAGTAGGTACGTTATTGTTGGTATTGAGAAAGAATCATATAAAGTCAAATAAGTTAATGCCACCCGGACTGCAATGCATTTAAAAAAATCTTTTCTTGAAAATTAAGTTCATAGTTATCTGAGTACCTAAGTGTGAATATCCTTAGGTGCTCTTTAGTCACTGAGCGAATTACAATAATCGAAAATAAATTTTTATGGATATCTCAGACACCACGGTGACGTTTACGTATAATTTTTGATGTTGATCTACTTGAGAAACTTACAACGAGACATAACAGTGAGTATGTCGCCAATCGAGATCCCAGTTTTTTTGGTGATTCTAGGAGCTAAAAAAATTATTACTTTCTCAGCGTTTAGTCGATTGCCGAGTCGATTGCCCTTTAGTTTTTGAGTTATGAATTTTGCTAACCGCTATTGGAATGGCAAAGCGTAGGTCCGAAGTTCGATCCTCACATAAGGCAAATTTTTTTCCAGAAAATTATGTAATTTATTATTAGAATTAATAATATGCTTTTGCAGATTTATTTAGTTTTTAATCTACGAATTACGATTTAAATACTCTACCTCCTAAACTACCATGGTTTCGTGTAATAACAGCCAATATAGTATAGTAACAGTTAATGTTTATTTTCAAAAATTCACAACTCGAAAACTAAAAGGCAATCGACTAAACGGTAAACGCCGAAAAAGTGATAATTTCTTTAGATCCTGGAATCACCAAAACAATTGGGATTTCGATTGGCGACATACTCACCTCACTATAGTGTCCCCTTATTAGATGTAATTTCTGCTGTTTGAGGAATAGATAGAAAAACTAGTTGCTTTAAGTTGGTTACTTACAAAAATATCTCAAAAAAAATGGTGGGGTTTCTGAGACCTCACGGTAACAGACGCGTTAGAAAAATTAGCAGTGTAGGTCCGGGGTTAAAAACGCAATTTGTAATTTTATACATTATAATTCATTTAATAGCATATCAATTGATACAAACCAAACATTATGTTTTGGCAAGTAAAATAAGTATTGTTTAATAAAGCAACTTATAAAACAAATAGTCCGGTCAAAATGACATTCACTCTTGCATAAATTCCCAAGAAGCTGAAAATTTGCATGAACGTTGGGGATACCATTATAATAAAATTGTAAAAAGTCCCCATCGGTCCCATGTGTGCAGAAAATTTTATGCGAGGTCAAAGTTTGCAAAATGAGTTTTTTAGATTTTTTAGCAAAACGGTTAGTTTTATAAGAAAAATAGTTTAGACAAAAATTGTAGATGATTTAATTATCTACAAAAATTGTCCTTACACTTTTTTCTCTAACATTCATCATTTCTGAGAAAAAGCAGTTCTAAAATTTACTAAAGTTGTATTAATTGTCCTTACTATGCATACGTTTCTAGGCTACCTATGAGGTAGCGTACTTGGCTATGAAGAATACAACTTTAGTAAATTTTAGAATCATTTTTTTCTCAGAAATGGTAAATCTTAGAAAAAAAGTGTAAGAATAATTTTTGTAGATAATTAAATGATCTACAAGTTTAGCCTGAACTATTTTTCTTATACAACTAACCGTTTTGCTAAAAAATGCAAAAAATCTATTTTTGCAAACTTTAACTTTGAATAAAATTTTTTGCACACCATGGGATCGATGGGGACTTTTTACAATTTAATTATAATGGTATCCCTAACGTTTATGTAAATTTTCAGGTTTTTTAGAATTTATGCAAGGATACCCCTATTTTTATATCTATTTTGACCGGACTAAAACTGACAATATTATTGTTCGCCACTGTAAAACTTTACTTACAAAGGGAACCCGCGTACCTGTAATCACCGATTTCGTCGGGATTCACGGTATACGTAGGACCTGACTAGAAGTAAAAGTTATGTAAGTGGAAACTTCATACGGCCAATCGTTTTTTAACAAAAATCAAGTTTTTGTCGCAGTTTAAATGCATAAGTATTTCATAGGTAAGATTTGGATACGAGGATCGGTGGTTCAAGCCTTCACCAGAGAATTTTTTTTTGTCGGTTTTATTCAGGTTTTTGACTTTTTTTAAATTTTTATAATACTTACGCCACAAGTAAACCGAAATAATCTATTATATATTATTATAACAATTTTATTTAAAATCAAATGCATTATAACAACAAATGTAACAGGATTCTCCGATTCTCTTACATTAATTAAAATAATAATTAGTATAATTCGATATCAGGAAGTTGTTATAAGTACCCTATACTTGTAATGCATTTGATATTATTGTGAAAATGTTATACCGGTTTATTGTGGCGTAAGTATCGTAAAAATTGAAAAAAAGTCAAAGAAAAAAAAGTTTTATGATGAAGACTTGAACTGCTAAATATAGAGCTACAAAAAATCCGACCAAAAAATTTGCTTGAGCAAGCCTTGAACCACTGATCCTAGTATCCACAGTCCTCTACCACTCGACTAACTACTTCTTCCAAATTATGTTGAATCCAAACACTTATGTAGTTAATTATTTGCAACAAAAATTTGATTTTTTAAAACGCTTGGCCGTATGGAAGTCCCACTTATGTTACTTTGACTTCTAGTCAGGCCCTACGTATACCGTGAATCTCGACGAAATCGGTGATTACAGGTACGCGGGTTCTCCTTGTTAATCGGATCTTTTTTGTTTGTTTGCTATTTACCCTAACATTTTAACAATAATTTCAAAATATTTTCATCCTACAGTGAATAGGTAAAATCACACCATTGCACAGGTGGGCTGTAACAGTCCCGTAGCTCTAAATCTACAAACGCATAGATATTTTGTGAAAATAATATAGGTTGTTTTTGAATTTGATTATGATTTGATTAATATTTATAAAAGCAAAAAAGTAAAAAACAAAAAGACAAATTGTTGTAAAAAAAATGTGAACAAATTATTTAAGAAATACTCCTGCATTATAAAACTTTATATTTTTACTTTGATAAATATTGCATGAAATAATTAACAGTGGATGAACGAGTGTTCTACCTACACAATGTAATTCGAGACTATCTAAACGCGTGTGTTTGATCTTCCATCTCTATCGTGTCATGAGTGCGTCTTGTTTTATCGGCAGTTACGCCCGGCAACACTGTTGGAGTTTTTCTCGGCCTTTTCATATATACAATTTATACAAATTGTGTCCATAACGTCGTATCGATATACGGAGACCAAAGCGTAATGCCACTATACCAATTATCTGTATCATAAAACACAAAAATTCTTTTCCCCTCTACGGTTGCTTCAGGAGTTCTAATCGTCTAATAGATTTATATACATTTACTTCATACCTACGGTTGATTTTAAAGGCGGATAAACTGTCGTCCTATCAATGTACGGAGTCCAAAACGATACATTTGCACGTATATATAAATATATAAAAATATTTAAGTAGGCGCCATCTGTTGATTAAATTAAAAGGACCCTAAAAAAATGCCCCTCTTAAGGCTTATTATAAGAGTGTCTTTTAGTGGTTATAAATCCGGGTTCTATACATAAGGACTGTATCACCATTGTTTGTTATTAATAAAATATAATTTTTATTATTGGTGATGAACTTTTATTTTTTCTGGGGGGTCCCAAGTGGAGCCCCCTTTTAAAAAATTTTGGTTGCGGTGCTATTTTGGGCCATGACCATTGCATTTTGGGCCGCCAGCCATCAATTTGGAAACAAAAGCAATCAAAACTTTGTTATTTTATTGTTTGCTTCACAACAAAAGGGTCTATATTGTTTTGATCTATATCTAGGTGCAAATACAATCCTGACAGACGAAATTCAGCTAAGAAATGGAAAAAAGATATGAAAAGGACTTAAAAAATGGTAAGGGGCAACATGTCATTATCACGTCTTCTGATGGCATTACTGTTATTAAATGGGTTGATACATGCAGTATCTACTTAGGCAAGGAACCCGCCAGTGTATGTGAACAAATTTAGTTGAAAAGAAAAGAGTATGTTGAAATTCCTCTACCTTGAACCATAATAGCTGTTATAGCAAACATATAGACGAAGTGGATTATGGGCTCTTTTGTGGCTTTTTACCGAAATGGCACGAGGAGTAATCGATGGTATGCTATATGAGAATTTTTTACCACTTTTTGAATACACTTTTTTGTAATGGGTGGATCACCTGGAAATGGGAAGGGAAGGAAAAGTTGAATTTGTGAAATTCAAATCAAGAATTGCAATTGCTTTGATATATCAAGGTTCAGCTAAACTGGGTATAACTAGGACGTTTTTAGGCTAGCCACCTCATCACTAAAGAAACCAAAACTCACATTGTATCATATCGTCGGCTTACTTGTAAAACCGTGTAAGTCCGATTTAAAAAAAAAATTATGTTCAATGAAAAACCTTTAAGTTCTCTAATATGGAAATTATGAAAACCCGTAAAATATTTTGATGATAAACATGAAACTATATTCTTGCAGTATCTCATAAAAGTTTCATAAATTAGAATTCTAAAATAAGAGTAGTAGCAGATTTTTTATGTCTCTTGAAAAGTTTTGTCAATCGGACTTACACGGTTTTACAAGTAAGCCGACGACATGAGAAAGGTTTTGACGCTGGTGGACATTATTCAAAAAAGATGATATGTGCAAAACAAGATATATTTGTGATAGATGTGAGGTCAGTCCGGAATGTTTTGAGTCATTCCTACAAAATATGCAAAGAAAACGAGGCATTGTAGATTCAAATCGTTCTGCAGTAAGCAGCAATTTTTTTTACATTTTAAATGTTTTTATCATGTTTGTATTTAAATAAAAAAAATTTATATTTTGTTCTTTAATTATTGTAAAATATCTCATTGTATACTCTGTTTTATTTAAGAAAAATGTAAAACGTTTGCACTAAACGGATGACCTTTAAATGTTAACCAATGAAATTGCTTTGAATAAAGACTCGCTCACAATAAGGAAATTATACGAGATTTTAGTGTTTATTCAAAGCAATTTCATTAGTTAACATTTAAAGGTCATCCGTGTAGTGTAAACGTTTTACATTTTTCTTAAATAAAACAGAGTATAGTAATAAAATGAGAATAAAGAGCGCATTAAAAAAATATTTGTTGATCTATTAAATTACCTCGTTTCTGGATATCTTTGAAGGCGGCAAAAGAATCTCTTTAAATTGATACCGTTTTCATTGACATCACGTGGAAACAGGAATTAAAACAAAATCAATTTTCTTATAAAATCGGATATAAGGTCGGTCACCCTATTCGAAGGGTAATTTCTTTGTACTATTACACATAAGTTGAGGTCTTTCTAAAGACCAACTAGTCTGACGATGCACAATTTTTTATTAACAACTAAACTACAAATCAATATTATCCCTTTCAAAGTGGTTCCCTTGGAAAGCTTGCCAGCACCGTTGGAGACACTATCCGTAGAAGTTGTGGAAACTCCCAACTGAAATTCTTGTCAGATGCTTGGTCCCGACTTTTTAATGGTGTCTGCAGTTCCAATGTCGACCTTTGAGGTGGAATTTTAGCTTAGAAAAAGGAAGAAATCACTCAAACTTAGATCAGGCGAGTATGGAGGCTGGAAACCACTAGATAACTTTTTTGGTCAAAAATTTACATCGTAACTTAGCAAGCGTGGTCGTTTTATACAGAAAAGAAGCTTAGAATCAATGTTTTGATTCACAAATGAAACACAGGACGTGTGTGTTTTATTATTTATTAACATTTAAAGCGCCGTCTACTAATAGACTAAAGTGCGCAATATTATTTTAAGGGTCTAGAGAAATATGAACTTTTACAAATAAAATAAATCCCGTCCATTAATCACGTGATGTTGTTTTTGGCATTTTTAACCCCTCCCTCCCCCTTGGTGATACATGGTGAGGTTTAAGACTACCCCCCCCCCTCCTACCATATCACGTGTATTTTTTTATTACCCACAAAGAATTGTAAATTTTTTTAAATATTTATAAAATGCAGGTATAAGCTTAGATCAGTTATTTCACTGTGTAATATAAGATCGATGGGTATAAGTATCATCAAAAAATAAATACACGTGATATATTACTAGACCCCCCTCCCCCTTGTGATATTTCGTGATTTTTTTGGACCTCTCCCCCCCCCTTTCGAGCCTCACGTGATTAATGGACAGCCCCTAAAACAGAAAATTTCTACTCGTATTATGAAAGATTGCATTCTCTCCCCCCTTATCATCTCTGATTACACTTATTTTAGATTACACAAAAGCTTTGTTTGGTATCACAGTGCTAGTGCAGCCTGAACTACACTAACTAGAAATTGATTGGTGTAAATTCACCAACCCACTTTTTATACTAATCAATTTTTGCAATTTTTTACACTAACTTACTCGGAGTGGTTTGGTGTAACATATCAAACAGACCTAAAATCTCATAGCCGATCTTTTCATTTTTAAGTTGTATGCCAAGTAGTAAATAACTTGACGATTACTTTTCCTGAGCTTTTCGTCGAATTTTATATAACCAGTAAGTACTTGAAGTATACATTACGGTAGGTATTATATTTAAAAGTATTGTTACTCGAATTTCTGTTAATTTGTAACGGTAAGTAATATTTTGAATCTTTATTACAGCACAATTATTGAATAAATGTGTAATACAACAAAAATTATACAAAAATTTAATTTTTCCGCACACCCAGAGTACCATCTGGTGACAGGCTTGAGTATGTTCGTCTGTATCATCGTAGCTCCCAAACTAATGAACCGATTTTGATTTAGTTTATTTTGTTTGAAAGATGACTTGATCGAGAGTGTTTTTAGTTACGATTCAACAAAATCTGTAAATCAGCTATCAACCCACGTATACATATACCTTATAGGAAATATTTATATTGCCATTGGTAAAAAATTAAAAAAAGCTATGTATAGGGTGACTAAGAAATTTTTAATGTAAAACTTGATAATTAAAAACAGTACAGGAAACATAAGCAAGAAAATAAACGAGTGGATGTGAGTCGGATGTGGTTGTTCGGCCTCACTGGATGAGAGATGTGGCCATCACATGACTTTACCATACATTAATTTTAAATTATAGGTCTGTTTGGTACAACAGTCCTAGTGCTACACTAACTACACTACTACAAATTGATTGGTGGTACAATTACTAACCCACTTTTTACACCAATCAATTTGAAGTAGTGTAGTTAGTGTAGCACTAGGACTGTGGTACCAAACAGACCTTATATTTAAACTTTAAAATATCGAGTTATTATAAAAATTAAAAGTTAATTAAATAATTTTTTTTTTATTTACATTTTAACGTGCATCAACTACTGGGTTATTAGCACTTCTAAATGTTAATTTTTAATTTGTTCAGTATTTTTTTGTTTGTTTTTATGTTTTTTTTTTGGATTGGGTATTTTGGTTGGTTGGTTTTTTGGTTCACCACGGAGTGAGAATGTCCACTGGAAAGCCGAGCTAAGAAATTCTGATGCGTCCGAGATTTGAACTCAGAATTCCCGCTCGTAACGCAACCAGCGATCACATCACTCCACTGCCGTGGCTTTAAATAATTTATTAAGCTTTCAGATGATAATAACTCGATATTTTAAAGTTTAAATATAATTTAATAACAACGAGTTAATAATTTAACATTTTAAATATACATTAATTTTATGGTACTATAATACAGTGGGGCCCGCTTAATGTGATCACATTGGGACTTGAGGTTTTTGATAACAATAACCGATTGATAACAATAAAAAGAAAAAATTTTTATTGGTTATTTATTAGTATGGAGTACATCTACAAAAATTAATTAATAATAGTCATTCATTGTGAAGTTTTCAAGTAGGACTGAATCTTACAACACACATTAACAGCAAACTATCGTCCATTTATGTATTTAAACGACGGAATTGATAATAAACATAAATATGTAATGTAATATCGGTACGTGACATTTGGGCGCCGCCGTTTGGGCGCCGGACTTTTGGGCGCCGGAATTTTGGGCGCCGGATTTTTGGGCGCTGGGATTTTTGGGCGCCGGATTTTTGGGCGCTGGGATTTTTGGGCGCCGGATTTTTAGGCGCTGGACTTTTGGGCGCCGAAACTTTTAAGTGCCAAAAATGTCTACTGCGCACATTTACGCGCACATTTGCCTCCAAATTTAAAACATGTTCTAAATATTTTACATAAAAATTTAGCACAAAATTAGCTGGTAAATTTGCTGTATGCAACAGTGCATGATATTTTTATCATTATTGGTAACTAACCAATGAAAACCTTCCGATGGCTACTAATACGCTCTTTTTATTGATTAGTTATCATTTACATGTACATTTTATGTGCAATTATGCATCGTGTCATACAGGCTTTATAGATAAATAAATCTTAAAAAATATTCCTCCTCCCAATGTAAGAGTACGTAAAATTTTCCATACTCCCCCCCCTGGTGTGGGCAAAATATAAGATACAAAATACATTTTGTATTTTGGGCAATATATCGAGGGTAAATATTTAAAATATTGAATGTATTTTGTTTTAAAATTTGTATTTGAAATACATTTTGCGCCTCCCTCTTCTTCCAAACCCTTACCATACCTCCCTCTACTCCCATACTTTTACGTAATTAATGGACGGTCCCTAGGGCCGTTGACAAGGGCGTTTCCAGCCAATTGACTTAGGGGGGGGGGGTTAATTTATCTATATCAATGTAAATTTCAAAATAGATTAATCTTTATTTGTTGAAAAATAAAAAAAAATTCAATTTATTCTGGACCGGTGAAGATTTTCTTTATAAAGTGTTTTATTTTTATCAGCATTACCAACTCCGCAAAAATCACCAATAAATACGTAATACATAAAGGAGGATATCCACGCAAGGGTAGCACCTTAGATCAGTTATTTCATAATATAAGATCGAATGGTGGCACCCCCTCCATCTTAAGCCTGTATGACACGATGAATAATTTTGCATAAATTTTACATGTAAATGCTAACTAACCAATAGAAAAAGCGTATTAGTAGCCATCGGACATTTTTCATTGGGTAGTTATCATTTACATGTAAATTTAATGTAAAATTATGCATCGTGTCATATAAGCTTAAAAGGTAAAAAATAATTTTAATAAGAGCAAACAAAGCTTCTTGAAAACATCAATACAAAAATACAAACAAATAAAAATTAATTTTTGCTCCCCCCCCCCCCATCTCCTTAAAAAAATACATTTCGAAACAAAATACATTCAATATTTTAAATATTAACCCCCAATATATTGCCCAAAGTACAAAATGTATTTTGTATCTTGTATTTTGCCCACCCCTGGAAGGGGGGGGGGTATGGGAAATCTTACGGAGTCTTACGTGGGGAAAGGAAATATTTTTTAAGATTTATTTATCTATAAAGTCTGTATGACACGATGCATAATTGTACATAACATTTACATGTAAATGATAACTAATCAATAAAAAGAGCGTATTAGTAGCCATCGGAAGGTTTTCATTGGTTAGTTACCATTCACATGTAAATTTTTATAAAAATATCATGCACCGTTGCATAGGTACAGCAAATTTTGTGCTAAATTTTTATGTAAAATATTTAGAACATGTTTTAAATTTGGAGGCAAATGTGCGCGTAAATCTGCGCAGTAGACATTTTTGGCATTTAAAAGTCTCGGCGCCCAAACGGCGGCGCCCAAAAGTCCAGCGCCCAAATGCTGGCGCCCAAATGTCCTGGCGCCCAAATTTCTTGGCGCCCAAAAATCCGGCGCCCAAAATTCCGGGGCCTAAACGGCGGCGCCCAAATGGCGGCGCCCAAACGCCGGCGCCCAAACGGCGGCGCCCAAAAGTCCTGACCCGATGTAATATCACATGTGTGACGTTGATTTTCTTGCTAACACCTGACTTTGTATTATGTGGGTGGTATGCACAATATAAAAAAAATGCTTGTAACTGAAAATCAACTCCTTTGCTCGTGGGAAAAAATAATCTTAAGAATAATATGATAACATTAACCGAATTATGATAACTAAAAGCGATGTTTTTTGTATGTAATAATATATGTCCGTTCCGTTCCTGGCAAAAGTGATAACAATATCCGAATGATAACATTAACCGCGATCACATTAAGCGGGCCCCACTGTATTAGGGTTTTATTTAAGGCTGTTCTCTCGCAACCACTTTTTTATTTACAATTTTCTGACTTTATTTTTGAAAATAACGAGTTAAAATTTTTACGGTATGTCGGAAATGTTATTTACAATATTATGTCGGAGCGCTTTTATCGCGAATAAATAAATCGCAAAAAAAAAATTTTTAACGCAATTTTAAAAAATTTTTGGCTCCGACATAATATTAAAAATAACGTTTTAGACATACTGTAAAAATTTGAACGCGTTATTTTCAAAAATAAAGTCAGAAAATTGTAAATAAAATTATCGCATAAATGCGCGTATCTCTTGCATTCGCGATTTTTTTTACACATTACTTTATTTTTTATTGTACGTTTTTGGTCAGCTACTGTTATTGTACACCAAATAGTCCATTTTCTATTTAAAATCGAATTTTCATTCTAAGTGAGAACACAGCCTTAAGAGAGGCATTTTTTTCAGGGCCCTTGTAATTTAATCAACAGATGGCGCTTACTTAAGGCTGTGTTCTCACTTAGAATGAAAATTCGATTTTAAATAGAAAATGGACTATTTGGTGTACAATAACAGTAGCTGACCAAAAACGTACAATAAAAAATAAAGTAATGTGTAAAATTTTTTTTAAATTGCGTTAAAAAAATTTTTTTTTGCGATTTATTTATTCACGATAAAAGCGCTCCGACATAATATTGTAAATAACATTTCAGACATACTGTAAAAATTTTAACTCGTTATTTTCAAAAATAAAGTCAGAAAATTGTAAATAAAAAAGTGGTTGCGAGAGAACAGCCTTAATAGTAGTTTATATCACGAGGGCGTAAGGGGTTGTTTTTCGTCACGAGACGTAGTTTATGACACGAGCCGCAAGGCGGCGAGGGGAATAATAGTCGAGAGATGGAAAAACCCTGGAGCCCGAGTATTATGAACAGCTTTTCGTGAATTTGGGAATAATATCCGACAAAATTCACGACTTTTTTGCAATAATTGCATAAATTTTATAAATTATAACACGTTTTATTTGACATCGTGGTAGGTTAAAACCAACTTCTACTTGTAACCATGGTGTTTTTCTTGGCACCAGTTGGTACCCTAGAGGGCGGCCTTGTTGGAGCGCCATGTTCATTTTGATTTCTGCTCTCGTGAAGTGAATAATTCCCCTGGGTAGGAAAATTATCCTAAGTTGAAGCGGTGGCACCTGGACTTGGAGGTCTTCGGGTGAGGACTTAAACAAACGAGTGTTCAAGACTCACTGAATAATATATTTAAAATCATCTATTTTATACAAAAATATGTACATAAGAATAATAAGTTAAACAAGAACAAAGTATGATCGTAAAAATTATTGTAAACTCAGCATTTTGTTTATAGCTATTTCCGTGCTTCCAGGATGATTCATTTGTTACAATGTAACTAGTACAATTCATTACCTAGTCGTCATTTATATAAATTTATAAAATTATCAATTATTGATTATGGATTACATTTCTATTTTGAGTAAATTATAAGTTGTAATTGTAATGCAAGTTCATTGCCTGCATTTCACTATTTCACTAAATACATTTCATTATTCTGCATTTTTGTTATCAATCCTACCTTGCAATTAAATTACAAAGTAAACGTAGTTTTGTATAAGAAATGAAATTTCCATGTTTAATATTGAAAATGACAATTTTTAATAATTAAACATGAAGTTTGCACGTTTGTGTATTGTGTCGTGTGTTTTCAATTAAAAATGCCTAAAAACCAAGAAATAGTCGTTAAATAATCAATAAATACGACATTGTGGTCGCATCTATCGATGTTCATGGACACGTTGCAAAAAAATCGCAAATTCGATATTGATGGATCACGTGGTAGGCACTATCGAACTCAGCAAAACGCGGTATTTATGGGTCGAATTTATACATTATTTTCTATTTCAGGCTACAAAGCCACGATAGTCGATCTACGTAAAATCCTCTACAGGATTTTTTATGCGCCGACAGGCGCATATTTTGAAGATCAAAAATGAAAACGACGAAAAGCACGTTCGCCGAAGACAACCGCAAAACGTTGTAGATACGCAAGACAGGCAAGTTTTTCACAATTGTGTGGTTAAGATTAAATATGTCAATAAATGATTTTTGAAAATTTTTGTTTTTTTGAAATTTTTTGGTATTTTTTTACTCCCGGTATTTTTTTACTCCCGGGAGAAAAATAAAGTGTGACGAAAAGAGCTTCTTTACTCCCGAAAAACCGGGTGTAAAGTAGTCACTTTACACCCAAAATCACGAAATAGTAGTTTATATCACTAGGACATAAAGGGTCGTTTTTCATCAAGGGTGAAAAACCCTTACGTCCGAGTGTTATGAACAATTTTTCGTTATTTTGGGAAAAATATCCTACAAAATTCGCGATTTTTTCGCATATATAATGTAATAGCTCTGAAATAACTATCGATAGATGGCATGAAGGTTGCAAATCATTTGTCGAGTTTGTCTCTTTGGTGAGGCAAAGAATGATATTTTTTTAAAAATTCCGAACGACGGACAATTTGGTCTGACGGACAGCAAGTTGAAATGACGGACGGTCCGTCGTATTGATGGACGGATGGTCACGTTATGCAAGTATTGCAAAAAAAAATCGCGAATTTTGTCGGATATTATCTAAATCTATGTTTTGTAAATAAATATAATGTAGCACTTAATTTAATTACCAATTTTTTAACTGAAGATGTCACATAACTTAAAACTCCAATTCCAACTCTCTGGAACTCTCTACTCCGTCCGAGTAATATTTCTTTTCAACGAAAAGCAACTTTTCGTAATTTTGGGGATAATATCCGACAAAATTCACAATTTTTTGCAATACTTGCATATATGTAATATAATAGCTCTGAGATAACTATCGATAGATGGCGTGAAAGTTGCAAGTCATTTGTCAAGTTTTTAATAATTGTGCGGTAAACATGTGTTGATCCGAACGGGTGACCCGTTCGGGGGAGGTACCGAACATAGAGTGTTTTTTTTGTCCTATGGATGAAAAAAGTTAGGTTTTTTTTGTCTTAGGACAAAAAAAAGTTAGTTTTTTTTAGAAAAAGTTTAGGTCGGTTTCCCTTCGGGTAGCCTGTGACGAAAAGACCTTCTTTACGACCGCAAAACAGGTCGTAAAGTAGTCACTTTACACCCGAAATAACGAATTCCTCTGAATTTAAGCCTACGGCTTGTTATTTCCAGCATCTGCGTCGTTTCTTTGGCAGTACTGGATCTGTGAGCATATAAATTGTTTAACGTCCGATAAGTAGTTTGCTAGATTGGTCTCCAGACGCACCTGTAACTCTGGTTTTTATGTTAATGACGGCGATTCATTAACCCAGGGGGACCACCGGCTTAACGTGCCTTCCGAAGCAAGGAGACTAATCATAAGAAAGTTTCTGTTTTCCGGGTTTGAACCCGGTACCTCGCATTCGCAGTTGATCACGTTACCTACAAGGCAAATGACCGTCTCTTCAGAAAATATAACTTCTTCTTCTTTGCTTCAAGTTTTAGGCAACTTTGCCTGTTACGGAACCCAACGCTTTCTCGGACATCCTATACTTCTTTTTCCTATGCATTTATAATTCATAGCTTTTGCTGGTAATCTATCATTATTCATTCGGTCGACATGTTTTTTCCAACTTCCTCTGTAGCTCTTTATCTTTTGGTTTAGATCATATATATCCAGTTCATTTCTTATATCTTTATTTCTCAGTCTATCCATTCTACTGCAACCTTTCACTCTTCTGAGAAATTTCATTTCCTGTGATTGGATCCGACTTTCTTGCTTTTTTGTTGTGGTTTATACTTCACTTCCGTACGTAACCGTTGGCACTGCAATCGTCTTATAGAACTTTAGTTGGGTTTCTTTTCTTGTTTTATTTCGTAGATTTCGATTTATAGTTCCACATATACTAGTAAATTTATTTAATTTTTGCTCGATATCGTTACATAGTCATACGTCAGATCATATCCCAGATATTTAAAGTTCTTAACCTATTCTAATATTTTTCTATTAATGACTATTTTGGTTCTTGTTGGTGATGTGCCTATAAAAGCCATCGTTTTTGTTTTTACGGCCGCTATCTTCATTTCATATTTTTGACAGATTCTTGAAAGTATATGTACTCCCCTTTGCAGATTGTCTTCTGTTTCAGCAATTATTGCTGCATCGTCAGCATATAAAATACAATTTAAGATTGTATTCTTATCCAGAGCAATTCCTTCGTTATATTTCTCTTTCCATTTGCGTATTATTTCGTCAATGTATATATTAAAGAGGATTGGAGATAAACAGCAGCCTTGTTTTAAACCTTTGTTTTTATTTCATCTGTTATTTTTCCTTGTACATCTACAACTATTCGGGTATCCATGTATAGACTTTTAATTGCATTAATGAGATGTTTAGGAAAGCCTCTTCTCTCCATTATTTTCCAAAGTAGGTTTCTATCCACATTGTCAAACGCTTTTTCAAAATCTAGAAAAGCTATATGTGTTTCTTTATTAAATTCTCTGAGTTTCTCAATTAACTGTTGCAATGTAAATATCCCGTCTATTGTTGATCTTCCTTCTCCGAAGCCCATCTGTTCTTCACCTATTATGTTTTCTGTGATATTCTTAATTCTATTCTTCAATATTTTTGTATATATTTTGTAAGCAGAGTCCAACAAGCTAATACCTCTATAGTTCTGACAATCGTTTTTATTTCTTTTCTTAAACAGTGAGATAACTTTAGCTTTTTTCCAGTCATCTGGTATTGCTTTTTCTTTCCAGCACATATTAAAGAGGTGTAAAAGTCTTAAATGCAGCAGTGTGCCTTCATATTTTCATAATTCTGCATTCACTCCATCCAGCCCAGTTGCTTTTCGATTTTTGGTGTTTTTTAGTTTTTAGAGACATCGTCAGTTCGTTCATGTCAATATTATCCAGCTTTTTTATATCCTCTTTTTGCGCTTTGGTCTCTTCTGCTCCTTCTTTAAACCATAGCTGCTTATAGTGGTTTATCCAATCTTTTTCTTCTATGTTGTTTATTTGAATTTTTTCTTCTTCTTGTTTATTTAAAGTCTTCATTACCTTATATGCCAGTATCTGTCTTCCATGTACATCATGTTCGATATTGCTAATGAAGCGCTTCCAGGATTGCGCATGTGCTTTTCTTGTTAGAGACTTGGTTTTATTTCTTTTCTGTTTGTATTCTTCGATGTTTTCAAATGTTGGATTATTAATATATATTTTATAAGCGTTTTGTTTTTCTTTTATTGCCTCTTCCAATTCATCTGACCATATTCATCTATAACTTATTTATTTATTTATAAATTAGTAGGTACATCGTACTTTTTACTTATTAAATTATCCTTCACCTTGTCAGGTAACACACAATCCTGCTTCTTTGTTGTCGCCTTGCCGTGAGATCTGGATTGACAGCATTATTTTGTTGATTTGGTACATTTGCATGTTCGTTTTCATTGTAAATTCCAAGATTAACATTTTCTGCTTCGCCTTCCTCAAAATCCTCACATTCGAACCCACCATTAAAATCGATGCAAATGTTATGTAGTATACATAAACGTGACCAGACGTCCCGTTTTGAACGGGACCGTCCCTTTTTTTGATTACATGTCCCGGTGTCCCGACAATGTACTCCGGGACCCAAAATTGTCCCGTTTTTGGAAACCGTGTGTTATGTTGCTTGTTTCTATCATAACAATGCAATGTTATGATAAATAACTAAACATTTTGAATATATTTTTTTAATTTGTAATAATAGCTAACTTTTTCTAAATTATTTAACTTAAAAAAATTGTTTTTTTGTTAATTTATTGTTGAGTGGGAACTGATGGGGTGTCCCGTTTTGAGACAAAAAATAAATGGTCATGTTAAGTATACAACATGTTATAATTATTTTGCAGGCGGTTTGTGGATCATAGTGGAGTACTCGATGCTTTAACTAACAACGAAATCTAATCTTTAATACTCCATTGCAACGTTCTATAATAGAACGAATCTTCTTATGTTGCTTGTTATATTCAGACTCTGTAGTGACTACATTGATCAGTTATTATATATACATGCTGTATGTACTATAAATAGCCACATCCTAATTTATAAGCAGTACATGGACAAGTTTGTAGCACATGCAGATACACTACAATAATCGACCAGGTCAGCAATCGTTCAAGTAAAACGCTTAAAATTTAAAAATGTAAATTTATTGTAGTTTCAGGTTAAACTTTAGAAAATGTGATTTGATTCAACATCTATAAATTTCTTAAAATTGTAGAAAAACAAACAAAACTCTTTCAAACATTGAATAAAATAAATTAAAATTTTACATATTATCATATGTAAAATTATATATGCACATGGTACTAATACGCCTCCGAGAAGTAAGTCAGCGTATCTTGTTAGACTCCGATTTTACTACTTCGACTCCGAAACCGGAGTCGAAAACGTTTCCCCATTAAAAATTAAAATTATGGCTCACCACGTCGCCTGGATTACCGTGACCAATTTTACTCTGGAGTCCAAATGGTCATATACACATATACTTTTATACAACGTAGTGTACGAAAAATCCGCTAGGTTCGCTACCGTTTCAAACGATTATAAGAGAATATGTTTGCCGGTTGCTTGTGCCTCCATGCGCCTGTAGATCTTTTAGGCCTCCGATTTTTTCAATACTTTGGCAACAGCGCTTTATACTATTCTTACAAGTTAGTAGACTAGTAGGCGACTTGCATTTATGCATTTTATACTGTTGGCACATTTTTTATGTCTTATCGCTTTCATAATTTTCAAGAGCAAAAGTCTAATATTATTACAATTACTTAACTTATTATTAAAATTAAAAAATTGTAAGAAATGTTAAAATTAACCATATAATGTATTTTGAAAATTATGATATAAATAATTGATAAAATACATTATCTGCATAGTATACTATGTAATGTAAAAAAAAACATTGACGAATTTTTATCAAATTTATTAGAATTAAAATTAAATTAGAAATTAGATTTACAAATAAATACTCAAATGAGTTTAGCACCGAGCAACATGCAAAACCATACAAACTAATTATTTTAACTATAGGTACACTACTCTAAAGGAACTTAATTTTTATTGCGGCCACCTGTAAAAACTATTTCCATACAGAAATTTTGAATTTGTTTAGACTGGAAATTAATACTACGCAGTGATTTAAATAAAATAATGATTGTCGATTTTAGTTTTGTGTAATTAGTAACTGATCAGCACCTTGAAATCTGCACTATTATAATAAACCCAAAGTTTGTACTGTTGTCCATGATGTATGATAAAATTTTAATTGATAAATTCTTAAGATTTTAGGCATAACATAGGCTAATAATTAAATAAAACTCGTAGTTTTTTCGTCATTTAGCTAACGTCGTCAACTATTTTTTAACCACCAACATAATATAAAAAAAAAAACATTGAAAGCAATAATTTCATTACTATGTAGTTTTTAATATTGAATTATTTGGAGGCATTTCATTTTCTATGAAATTAATTATAATTTGGGTTAGTATAACAGATCAACTTAAAATAACTTTTAATGTTTAATACCTTGTTATTTTATAAAACTAAAGTAAATTTCATACATGTTTTCACGTAAATAAAATTGATAGTAGGTAGATGCACATTCAAGTCATAAGCAGCCGCGCATATTACTCGGACGAAAAATACGCCTTGGTTTTGCGGGATCTTTTACTATTGGGTTCCAAAACTTAATTTTTTGTAATCTAACATCAATATTTTTAATTTTGTAATAATTTAGCAAACAATAATAGCAACAATTAATAATTTGAGGATTAGAATATCAAGAAATATTTTTAACTTGAAATTAAAATGTCGTTGATGAGCACTTCAACTATATCGTGTCCATGATAAACAATTAATTGATTGTTCCTTAAGATTTTAGGCTTAATATGGGCTAATAATTAAACGCATAAGTTTTTTCGTCATTTAACCAACGTCGTCAATTATTTCTTAGCTATGTATGATACATGAAATTATTCTTTTTATCGCACCGTATTAACTACCCACATAATATAAAATGAAGACATTGAAAGTAATAATTACAAGCATTATCGTTAGTATTTGTTTTATACTTAATATTTTGAAAGCATTTCATCCTTTATAATATAAATTCGGGTTAGTATCAGATCAATTTAAAATAATTTTTTGCTTTAATATCAGTCGCCTAAAAGCAAAACCCGACAAGTCACATTTCACTTTAGATACAAAAATCGAGAAGTCTTTGCTTATCTTACAAATTACAATTAGTTTTAAGCGAATTTTTGTAGTGAACCTTTTTTGGAAGTACTAGGTACGTTATTGCTGGTATTCAGAAAGAATCATATAAGTCAAATAAGTTATGCCACCCGGACTGCAATGCATTTAAAAGAAATCTATTTTTGAAAATTAAGTTCATAGTTATCTGAGTACCTAAGTGTGAATATCCTTAGGTGCTCTTTAGTCACTGAGCGAATTACAATAATCAAAAATAAATTTTTATGGGTATCTCAGACACCACGGTGACGTTTACGTATAATTTTTGATGTTGATCTACTTGGGAAACTTACAACGAGACATAACAGTGAGTATGTCGCCAATCGAGATCCCAGTTTTTTTTGTGATTCTAGGAGCTAAAAAAATTATCACTTTCTCAGCGTCTAGTCGATTACCGAGTCGATTGCCCTTTAGTTTTTGAGTTATGAATTTTGCTAACCGCCATTGGAATGGCAAAGCGTAGGTCCGAAGTTCGATCCTCACATGAGGCAAATTTTTTTTCAGAAAATTATGTAATTTATTATTAGAATTAATAATATGCTTTTGCAGATTTATTTAGTTTTTAATCTACGAATTACGATTCCAATACTCTACCTCTAAACTACCACGGTTTCGTGTAATAACAGCCAATATAGTATAGTAACAGTTAATGTTTATTTTCAAAAATTCACAACTCGAAAACTAAAAGGCAATCGACTAAACGGTAAACGCCGAAAAAGTGATAATTTCTTTAGATCCTGGAATCACCAAAACAATTGGGATTTCGATTGGCGACATACTCACCTCACTATAGTGTGCCCTTATTAGATGTAATTTCTGCTGTTTGAGGAATAGATAGAAAAACTAGTTGCTTTAAGTTGGTTACTTACTAAAATATCTCAAAAAGAATGGTGGGGTTTCTGAGACCTCACGGTGACAGACGCGTTAGAAAAATTAGCAGTGAAGGTCCGGGGTTAAAAACGCAATTTGTAATTTTATACATTATAATTCATTTAATAGCATATCAATTGATGCAAACCAAACATTATGTTTTGGCAAGTAAAATAAGTATTGTTTAATAAAGCAACTTATAAAACAAATAGTCCGGTCAAAATAGACATTCACTCTTGCATAAATTCCCAAGAAGCTGAAAATTTGCATGAAAGTTGGGGATACCATTATAATAAAATTGTAAAAAGTCCCCATCGGTCCCATGTGTGCAGAAAATTTTATGCGAGGTCAAAGTTTGCAAAATGAGTTTTTTAGATTTTTTAGCAAAACGGTTAGTTTTATAAGAAAAATAGTTTAGACAAAAATTGTAGATGATTTAATTATCTACAAAAATTGTCCTTACACTTTTTTCTCTAACATTTACCATTTCTGAGAAAAAGCAGTTCTAAAATTTACTAAAGTTGTATTAATTGTCCTTACTATGCACACGTTTCCAGGCTACCTATGAGGTAGCGTACTTGGCTATGAAGAATACAACTTTAGTAAATTTTAGAATCATTTTTTCTCAGAAATGGTAAATCTTAGAAAAAAAGTGTAAGAACAATTTTTGTAGATAATTAAATGATCTACAATTTTAGCCTGAACTATTTTTCTTATACAACTAACCGTTTCGCTAAAAAATCCAAAAAACCTATTTTTGCAAACTTTGACTTTAAATAAAATTTTTTGCATACCATGGGATCGATGGGGACTTTTTACAATTTAATTATAATGGTATCCCTAACGTTTATGTAAATTTTCAGGTTTTTTAGAATTTATGCAAGGATACCCCTATTTTTATATCTATTTTGACCGGACTAAAACTGACAATATTATTGTTCGCCACTGTAAAACTTTACTTACAAAGGGAACCCGCGTACCTGTAATCACCGATTTCGTCGGGATTCACGGTATACGTAGGGCCTGACTAGAAGTAAAAGTTATGTAAGTGGAAACTCCGGGGAAAGGTAGCTACTGTGGTCCCGAAAATACAAATTTTACGATTGAAACCTCGAACTTTTCTGAAAGAGTACATTTTAAATAAGAGATTTAAGGGAGATGCAATGCCCTAAATGCACCTGTTTTTTCAAAAATCGAATTTAAAAAAGCTTGATTTTCGACGGTTAAACGCTCGTGATTGGCTAATCAAGTTCGTTTGTGGGAGGTACGTGTGCTGCCATATATAACAGGGTTACACTTGAACAATCAGTCAGTAACTCTTGCACTATGGTAGGAATGCGTTCTCCTTTTTGTATTTAATTTAAAAATTTAAAATAATTAAAAAATTACTTCAGAAAAGGGTTACTTAAATTTAACGAACGGTAGTTACTTTTTCGTGTGAATCCGACTCTTGCCATGGTGATTTTCATCAAAATTGACTCTCAGCACCCTTCGGGCGCTTCGAGCCATTTTGATGAAAATGACAACTAATTTAAAAATATCCCTAGGCCGACAGATCAATGAAAAGGTGAATCTTTGAGATGTGAAACTCGTGACAGTGGATTTTTTACGCACGGTACTTGTGCGAAGAAAAATCGACTTAAAGCACCTCTCGCTACGCTCGCTACGCTCACTACGCTCGGGCGCTTTAAGCCATTTTTCTAGCACATGTACTATTCGGAAAGGTGGTTGTGCAAGGAAAAATCGACTTAAAGCACCTCTCGCTGCGCTCGAGGGCTTTAAGCCATTTTACCAGCACATTGAGGGTTGAAAACCATGATTTTCGTTCGAAGTGCTCTGTTACTGCATCGCAATGCAAGTGTCGCTCCCACTCCGCGCAAAGCTAAGACTATATCTGGGTGCACGTACCGACAGAATTAACCAATCCCGAGCGACTTTGCTTTAAAATTTACTGCAAAAATCGAAGTTTTTAAATTCGATTTTTGAAAAAACAGGGGCACTTAGGGCATTGAATCTCCCTTTATTCTCTTATTTAAAACATACTCTTTCAGAATTCATCGAGATTTCAATCGTAAAATTTGTATTTTCGGGACCACAGTAGCTACCTGCAACCCAAATGCATTATAACAACAAATGTACAATAATAATAGTATAATTCGATATCAGGAAGTTGTTATAAGTACCCTATACTTGTAATGCATTTGATATTATTGTGAAAATGTTATACCGGTTTATTGTGGCGTAAGTATCGTAAAAATTGAAAAAAAGTCAAAGAAAAAAAAGTTTTATGATGAAGACTTGAACTGCTAAATATAGAGCTACAAAAAATCCGACAAAAAAAATTGCTTGAGAAAGCCTTGAACCACTGATCCTAGTATCCACAGTCCTCTACCACTCGACTAACTACTACTTGCAAATTATGTTGAATCCAAACATTTATGTAGTTAATTTGTAAAAAATTTGATTTTTTAAAACGCTTGGCCGTATGGAAGTCCCACTTATGTTACTTTGACTGCTAGTCAGGCCCTACGTATACCGTGAATACCGACGAAATCGGTGATTACAGGTACGCGGGTTCCCCTTGTTAATCGGATCTTTTTTGTTTGTTCGCTATTTACCCTAACATTTTAACAATAATTTCAAAATATTTTCATCCTACAGTGAATAGGTAAAATCACACCATCGCACAGGTGGGCTGTAACAGTCCCGTAGCTCTAAATCTACAAACGCATAGATATTTTGTGAAAATAATATAGGTTGTTTTTGATTTTGATTATGATTTGATTAATATTTATAAAAGCAAAAAAGTAAAAAACAAAAAGACAAATTGTTGTAAAAAAATGTGAACAAATTATTTAAGAAATACTCCTGCATTATAAAACTTTATATTTTTACTTTGATAAATATTGCATGAAATAATTACAGTGGATGTACGAGTGTTCTACCTACACAATGTAATTTGAGACTATCTAAGCGCGTGTGTTTGATCTTCCATCTCTATCGTGTCATGAGTGCGTCTTGTTTTATCGGCAGTTACGTCCGGCAACACTGTTGGAGTCTTTCTCGGCCTTTTCATATATACAATTTATACAAATTGTGTCCATAACGTCGTATCGATATACGGAGACCAAAGCGTAATGCCACTATACCAATTATCTGTATCATAAAACACAAAAATTCCTTTCCCCTCTACGGTTGCTGCAGGAGTTCTAATCGTCTAATAGATTTATATACATTTACTTCATACCTACGGTTGATTTTAAAGGCGGATAAACTGTCGTCCTATCAATGTACGGAGTCCAAAACGATACATTTGCACGTATATATATATATATTACACCATATCATATACATAAGTGTATCTGAAAAATGTTCTTATTTTTTTTTAAATTTAAATCAATTTGCATTAATTTTTGCTATTGTTGTGAAATTTTCAATTCCAGATCAATTATTATCATTATCATCATAGTAAAATGTAATTGACCATACAAGAGGTTCCAATATATTCCAAAGCTATATGCTATGCTCTGTGGCATTTCCAAAATATTTAAGTACACAATTCACATATCTGCTTGTCGAATATTACTCAAAATTGTTATTGCTATTTACTAAAAGTTACATTATTATATTTAATTTGGGCTTTTCTTTTAGTTCTATTGCATTTTTTAATAAAATGGGAAGAAATTGAAATGAAGACCCCCCATATCTTTAGAAAGAGGATAAAAAATGCTATTCAGAAATGTTATATTCAACTATGGTTTTTATTAAAAAAAAAATACAACTTAATATTATAACAATTCGGAAACTGACATAAATATTTAAAATCTTTTTAGTCTTTGAATCTTAATCTGAAGAAAGAAAAAGAAACAGGTTTTCACTAATTTCCAAAACAAATCGATATTTACCGAGAAGTCCAATAATCGAACTTTTGACTATAACTTGAAAACAAAAAAGATAGTGAGTGAATTCCGATTTTTACCTTTGAGTTTTTCTCAAAAAATGAGATCGAGAATGCGAGGTTACATTTTTCTATATCGCTACGGTTACAGAGCTATAAGAAATATGGAAATTAAGCCACCCTTTACAACAAGAAATAATTTTTTTTCATATTTTGAAATGTCGTGTTTTCTCTTCCGGATTCGTGCTACTACTGAGCGCTTTCTGGTTTGTCATTAAATCATTTGTTTATTAATTACATGCTTGTTTTCATTTTCTCTAATTTTGCGTGTTTCATATTTACCCAACTTGCTCTTACAGTAGGTACATACTTATGTACAGTTGCTATCTTGAAAGATGAAGCTTACGTCACAACCATCTGAATTAAGAACCGACAATCTTTTTTTTTTCAAATTAGTTGTAGTAACATAAGTGCAACAAAGACACATTAACGTAAATAATTCTTAAGTGTTTGATTTTAGAAATCTTATACGTCCAAAATTATATGATACCCAACGTATGAGATAGAAAAAGATAGATACAATATTTCATAGCTTGCATAATAATTTTAATGAAAGTAGTTTTTCATATTGACTGATGCTATAATTTTGACAAGTTACTTTGGTTTTTAGGTTATATTTCCAGTTCGTTGTAATTAATTATTTTATATTACGTTAATTGTAAGTTTTGTTTTGCTAAAAACTTGTTAAACTTTGTTAGTTTTTTTTTGAACTAAATATTGTTGTGGATATTATAGTGATTAAAATAATTATTATGATTTAAATTTATTATATTAAACACTTATTTGACTTACAATTTTCGTCTTATTTCATACAAATGCCGTTTATGACGAAGCTTCATCTTTCATGATAACAACTGTATGTTGCAGATTATTTTCAAAATAATTTATAAATATTTTTAATATTATCGAGGAAAATGTTTTCTTATGAAATGATAGTTTACAACCTTGGTACCTTAGTATAAGAAAAGTTCTAGTGTTAACCGCTCGCTGTTGGGAAGTATTGACAACTTCCAATCACTGGCCTTCAACAAGGTCAGAGATACTTGATAATAATTTATTCTATCTTGCTGCGAACAGAATAAACATTAATTAATGTCAATGAATTATATTTCAAGTGTTCATTTACGTTTTCAATAATATGGCTTTAAATTTTTTTGGAAATATTATAATTTTGATTGTCATTACAAATACTTTTATTATAATAGAAGGTGCTGTGCCAACGGTCTCTTTTGAAGCTTTAAGAACCGGTGGGTTTCGTGCAGTAATACCATCAGGTAATATTTATAAACATGTAAAATAACAATTAGTATAATTTAGCAGTTATAGAAAATATCGTCTTTACAGATAAATTCGAAATTGTACGTAAAAGTACAAAAGTACTTACATACATAAATAGAATAAAATGTAATTATGTAATTATTATTATAAAAACATAATCAAATTCAGATTATTGTATTGACATTAATCGACTACGAATATTGCAGCGAATTAAACAAAATTAAATACCATACTGAAGTTTTAGGATAAATTATGTAAATTAAGCTAAAAGTATTAGTCTTGATTGAAAGAATACATTTAAAAGATATGAGAAATACATGAAAAATAATACTCGATTCTCAATTTATTGAACCGAAGAAATTTGTTAAAAGATGTATTTTTAAAATCTGCATTTTTAAGTTAAAAAATATCTATTAGGTGTGCAAATGAATAATCTAAATTATTGGACAACGATGATTCGGAACAACTGCTCGCTGAGAATTTGGCACAAACCCAAAAAGAGATTGCACAACAGTTGGGAGTAATGCAGCAAACAATTTCCAAACCTTTATATGAGATGGGAAAGATCCATAAAGAAGGAAAATTGGTTCCGCATGAACTCACTAAAACCAACAAAAAAATAAAAGAGTGGTAGCGTGTCTTTCGCTTTTCAATAAGCAGCGTCGAAAGGCTTACGTGTGGAAAATCGTTACGGGCGATGGATATTCCATGACAATCCGAAACGCAGAAAGTCATGGGGAAATTATCAAAATTGGTCACAAAACCTAATCGCTTTGGAAAGAAGGTTCTTCTGTGGATTTGGTGGGATATCAAGGGCGTGTTTTATTATAAGTTGTTATTGGAACCTGGTGAAACAGTTACTGCGGACAGCTACCAACGTCAATTAATCTGTTTGAGTCAAGAATTGGAACTAAAACGCCCGTATACTGGCAAAGAAGAACGTCTAGTGAAATTGTTGCATGACAACGCCAAACCACACATTGGTTGGGACGTCTTGAAGCACTTAGCGTATTCACCAGACATTGCCTCATCCGATTACTACTTTTTCCGGTCGATGCAATACGCCTTGTCCGATATGCACTTTTAATCAGTGGATGAGATCCGAAAATGGCTTGACGACTTTAACGGATTCAAAGACGTAACATTTTTTTAAGATGAAATTCATCAGTTGCCTGAAAGATAATGCTTAAAGTTATAAAAAGCAGCAGCGAATACTTTGATTGAACAATTTAATTTACTTTCTCTTAAAATATGTAAAAAGATGTAGCTGAAAAAATTGGATTTATTTATTTGTACACCTCATAGTTGTTGTACCTTAATACATAATATTATGCATGTATGTTGAAATCTTTGATCATTAAAAAAGAATTGTCAAAAAAAGTTGAAATTAAACGATTTGATGTGACACAACATATCGTCGGCGATGTGACAAAACCTCCTATCTCGACTTTTTGCTAAAATGATATTTTTATATTACTTTAAAGCCCTCAGTAATTTACATGTTCTGGTAAGAGCTTATAAGTAGCAAAAATTTGTTTACTTTGAAATTCTGCAAAAACTAATTAATTTTTACATTAAAGCTTGCAAGAATTGCTGATAGTACCTATTTTGTCTTTTCTGCATAATTTACTTTTATAGAAGGTTTTGTCACATTGCCGACGATATGACAATGATACAATAGCTTTTGCGGGAAACTGAAAATTTTCCGCCAAGGTTTCTTTCACACCGGTTGCATTAAATGAAAAATTACCCGCTAGCTCAGTTGATGGAGTAATATGTCCCAATGATGGATACTTATTATTCGGTGGATAAATAAAATTCATAAAAAATAATGAAAAAAAAATTATAAGGTTTGTTTGTGCAGCAGTTGCCAACGGTTTGAAAACGTTTGAGGCATGCGCATATTCAATAAAGCGTTCGTGCAGTGCAAATTTCAAATTTTGACTACTGGTTTGGTGTTCTTGCAGTTACTCAAACTGCGTTGACAACCGTTTGTTACCAGTCAAATCAGTTGGAGGATTTTACAGAAACTACTGTGGGATTTAGACAGACGCGACTGACAAAAGACGATGTGACAGATGTGACAGATTCATTCGTGAAAGACGACGAGCGTGAGACATATAAAAAGACGACGATAGTTAATTAAATTGTACGACGGGCAATTTAGTTATTGTTGATTTATTTCATGTATGTTTCGAGTTGTTTATCAAAAATAAAGTTACTAAAGTAGCTGCAAGTTTATTGTAAACGACTATTACAATTTGGCGTAGCAGCGGGAAAGACGAAAAAGACTACATTTGGGGGCTCTTGCCGGGATAAAAATCGAGTTAAAATTATGTGCAAAGTGTTATTAATTAATCAATCAGTGAACATTAATTTACACAAAAACTTTGCCGTAAAAATTTAGACAGAATTGTCATAAGAACAGTTACTTTTTAGGAAGAAAGACTTGATTACCTTATCAAAATGGAATGTTTGGGACAGTTGCCGCGTATCAATGACAATATTAAAAAAGCAAGTGTGTGTATTATTAAAGCTTTTCATAAATTTATTTTTGAATTGGACGGTGATCGAAAAAATCGACAAAGACTTCGTGATTTTTCAGGTTTTACATTTGCAACTAATAGTAAAGAGCATATCGATAAACTAAGTTACGTCACAAACAATTTAAGTGAGCGCGATTTAACTGCAATTTGCAACGTTATGAATTTAGAATATGACGGAAACAAAGAAGAATTAACATTACATATCAGCAAACATTTAATGGACATCAACCTACTAAATAATGAAGGGAACACCAATGACGAATCGGACGAAGAACTGGAACCAGACGATGTAGACGTTGATGCAGACGACGATGTGTCAACCAATAGCAAGTTAAGTACGCAAAATGTACCAAAATTCCATTTAACATATAAAGACGTTGAGGGGTCAATAAGGAATTTCACTGGTGAAGACCTTTATCCTCTTGAAAAATGGATGACCGACTTCGAGGAAATTTCAAGTTTGTATCGATGGAACGATTTACAAAAGTACATTTTTGCAAAAAAATCTATGAAGGGGCTTGCACGATTATTTATCCAAGGAGAAAAAGGCATCAACTCGTGGAACAAATTGAAAAAAGCACTAAAAGAAGAATTTGCGCCCAAAGTTACGAGTGCAAAAATACACGAAATGCTAACCGGGAGAAAAAAGAAAAAAGAGGAAAGCTTACAACGATATTTTCTTGAAATGAAGGAAGTAGCAAGCAGAGGCACAATCGATGATGATTCATTAATGCAGTATGTTATCGATGGAATACAAGATGAAGTATGTAACAAAAGCATACTTTATGGTGCAAAGAACATAAAAGAATTTAAGGCAAAAATGGAAACGTACGAAGTAATGAAAGCGAAATGTGGACAGCCTGCTAAGCCAAATACGAATTACAAAACAACAAAAAACCCGAATGCATCAGAGGTATCGAAAGAGACGGGAATGCGTTGTTTTAATTGTGGAGCAAGGGGCCACAAATCGTCAGAATGTCAGTCCAAAGCCTTGGGGACAAAGTGCTTCAAATGCAACGAATTTGGGCATAAGGCAGCAAGATGCACTACGGCAGCAAAAAGTGTAGAAAATACAGCACCTGTCATGACTAATGGAGTGCATGTAAAAGAAAAATTTGACGATGAGAAAATGATTAAGAAGATTTTGCTGAGAAATATCAAGATTAATGCGCTTGTTGATACGGGCAGTAAAGTAAACTTAATCAAAGAATGTATTTACGAAAAAATGAATTCACCAGCTCCGAATAAAACTAAAATTACACTCACTGGACTTGGAAAATGTCAATTAGAGACAATTGGATTTTTTGGAGACGTAATTGAAATAGACGAACAAGAGTTTCCTACCACGATTCATGTTGTGTCAAATGGTGCGATTGCTACTGATGCAATTGTGGGACAGGATTTATTGAATCAAGCTGAAGTAAAAATCAGAGAAGGAGAAATTACGATTCAGAGAATGCTTCTTCATGTTTATAGAATTCGAACAGTAAACGACGATAACGATACGTTGGACGTCGACGAAGAAGTTAGCAAGCCAATCAAAGAAGAAATCAAACAACTCATTGCTGACTACAAGCCAGAGAAAATTAAAGAAACCAACGTCGAAATGGTAATAACGTTAAAAGAAGAGCAGCCAATCTACCAAAGACCAAGACGATTACCTTACCCAGAAAGACAAACAGTGGATGAACAGGTCTTACAATGGATCGAGAATGGAATAGTAGAACCATGTTCCTCGGAATATGCAAGTCCAGTCGTGGTGGTAAAGAAAAAAGATGGCACACCTAGGATCTGCATAGACTACAGGTTGATAAATAGAGTGATGGTTAAAGATAGATTTCCACTTCCGTTGATCGAAGATCAGTTAGACAGACTGCAAGACGCTAAGATTTTTACTACAATAGACTTAAGAAATGGATTTTTTCACGTGAAAGTATGTGAAAAAAGCAAGAAATATACCAGTTTTGTGACGCACAATGGGCAATATCAGTTTTTAAGAGTACCATTCGGTATGTGTAATTCACCATCAGTTTTTCAAAGATTTATTAACGTGGTATTCCAAGAATTAGTTAAGCAAAATATAGTGTTAGTTTATATTGATGATTTTATAATACCTTCAAAAAAGAAGAAGAAGAAGTGTAAAAAGAAGAAGAAGAACCCATGTAAGAAGAAGAATCCATGTAAAAAGAAGTGCGGTTGTGTAGAAGGCGAGAAAGAAATGATAGAGCAGACGACTCGAGAATTGTTTGAAGAAGGTAGAAACGAATTGCGACAGGAGGCGCAGTTACAAATACTGAAGACCCAAGAAGAAAATAAGAAAACCTACAATTTACGACGAAAGAAGCCTAAAACCTACAAGATTAATGATTTAGTAGCCATAAAAAGAACGCAGTTTGGACCAGGTTTAAAACTAAAATCTAAGTTTCTCGGTCCTTACCGAATAATCAAGGTCAAATATAACGATACTTATGATGTTATAAAAAAAGGTTATCACGAAGGCCCTAAGATAACTTCCACTTGCGCTGAATATCTGAAGACATGGATTAGCGGCGAATCCTAGACGGATTCGGATTAGGATGGCCGAATGTGGGATTTCGACAGACGCGACTGACAAAAGACGATGTGACAGATGTAAGACAGATTCATTTATCATGGTTGATTTATCATTCATTATCAGATGTCAAACGAATATCCAACTAAATGCGTTCGAGTAGTTAGTAGTTAGATTACGTTAGTTTGTAATCACAAACTGCTGCACAAACAAACTTATAGTGCGAGATCCGGTATAAGAAATATCTACCCTCATCTGTTATTTATTAGTTATAAGAAATAAATGATAGATAATATACACATTGACACATTGGACATAGGTTGCCTATTTAAATTGCGTACGGACAATATTAATAGCCCAATCAAATTAGACGAAAAATAAGCTCCAGCTCGGAAAAATTACCATCGAGCTGAATTTTGGTATACGCCTTTATTACATCATTGTAAACAATATGTGAAAAGTCGAAATCGAGATCATGTGAGCTTCAAAGGTTATTCAAAGTCAAAGGTCACAAAAACGACCTTTTTGTAAATAGTTCGCTTTTTGTTTATTTTCCTATAAAAAGCTTCAAACAAAAATTATAGAAGAAATAATTATCTACAAAAAAGGTTCTATAAAATTTTTATGAAAAAGCTATTGTTTTTGCGCTAGAGGGCCTACAATGAGCAAATATTCGGGTGGTTGTTGCTCATTGTAGGCCTTCTAGCGCACAAACAATAGCTTTTTCATAAAAATTTTATAAAGATTTTTTGCAGATAATTATCTCCTCTATAATTTTTATTTGAAACTTTTTATCGTAAAATTAACAAAAAGTGAACTATTTACAAAAAGGTCGTTTTTGTGACCTTTGACCTCGAATAACTTTTGAAGCTCACATGTTTTCGATTTCGATTTTTCACATATTGTTTACAATGACATAATAAAGGTGTATACCAAAATTCAGCTAAATGGTAAAATTTCCGAGCTAGAGCTTATTTTTCGTCTAATTTGACTGGGCTATTAATATTGTCCGTACGCAATTTAAATAGGCAACCTATGTCCAATGTGTCAATGTGTATATTATCTATCATTTATTTCTTATCCCTAATAAATAACAGATGAGGGTAGATATTTCTTATACCGGATCTTAGACTATTATAATTGGGTGAACAAGTTGGTCGTCACACAGATGTGATAAATTAAACATTAAATTTTCTCTGAGGCCGTATAAAATAAATCTGTGAAATAAATTGTGAAAGTGACATTTAAATTAATAAAAATCGTACTACAATTTCATAATTATTGAGACGTTTCAAATAACAATTTTCAAATAAAACAAAATTTTAATACACCCTGTGTATAACGTTCAAAATAATCAAATTAAAAAAAAGAGCCGCAAATAACACCGTGTAACTTGAGCACAGCTAATGAAATAAAACCACTGCTTAGCAGGTCCGCACATGTACAACGCAGAAAAATAATCACTGGAACAGTCCAGATGCACAGACTTTACGATGCAGCGAGTTGTGTAAAATTCATTAATGCGCAATTATTATTAATAAATTAAAATTATTTACCATCTCCCATAGTAATTCATTCAAGAATGGCGCCTATTATAAAATTTTCTCAACCTCCCATGACCATCTGGTTAGGAAATCCAATCTTGAGCTTCCACCCAACTTGATACACTGTAATATCGTCTTACTGGACATTGAAATAGGATTGAATAATCATCAAAATTTTGAACACTTTTAATTCACTATTTAATTTTAATTTTTGTGGAGCGTCACAAAATTACGTATGGCCTCTTGGCCGGTTGGCGTTCAAAAGCATCGTCTTTTCGTGCTGCTCAAGCACGTCCCCGCTTTTCCCAAAATTCTTACCTTTCCCCTGTGCCTTTCTATCCAAATTTCTGTGTTTGTCTTCATTGCGCAAGTCACGAGTTGGTTTTGTGTTTTGTTACATTTTACACTTTTAAATTATTCGCAATTGTCTCTTTCCAACATAACAAATTCAAACTTCATACAATAAAATTTGATAAACAAAACTTAAAATTATCTCGCCGACCACAGAAAAATTGCCTCCGTGAATTGAGCTGTTCAGCTGAGAAAACTTAACTAAAAACGGAATCCTTTTAAAGGATTTTCAAAAACAAAATTAAAACAGTGCAACTTTGACGACCAAATCATTTCATCCCCTAAATAAAACAAATTCAATAATAAAAAAAATTATAATTAAAAACCAATGACAAGGATCCACCTGTTGGGACATAATTCTCAGGGTAGAGCTAGATTTTTAAAAAAAATTCATCCATCCTATGATCTCATACGAGGAAGTTCAAAGCATGACAATATATTTCCTCCGAGCAACATGCGTACTATAATATTTGTTCTATGTTTTTTTTTATATTTGTATTTTGGATTTGTGTGCTATTTAAGTAGAAAGTCAACTAACACGTTTTAAGAAATTTATTAAAATTTAAAATCTTTATATTGTTTGAATTATGATCAAATATAATACATATTATTATATTTTTACAGAAAATGGTAACGTTACGCAGTTTAAATTTACTGCTAATGTAAATGAAAAATTATCAAACAGGCCAGGAAAGATTTTACAAGAAACAAAAGTTGTAACTGGAGATTACTTGGTTTTAGAATTTTCAAACCTGCTAAAAATTAATGACGTTATTAATTACAGAGTTTTTGCTACTGTAAACCGTTTAGGGTTCATGAAGGATAAGCAAATTTGGGAAGTATCAGGTAGGTGTTCACACCCAGATTTTAAATTTAAAAAATATTATTACATATGTTCTACATTTATCATCAGTGCTTTATTATTGTGTCTACTAGTTTGGACAATTTGCTTACTTCACCTAACACTTATTTACATAGTGTTAGTCTAAGTGCTATCGATGGATTTTCAACATTGTATGGCTTTTTTTATTTTTAATAATTTTCATTTAATTAGTAGGTAGTTATTTAAACCTTATAGATATAAGGTTTTTTCTTTGTTAAATATAAAAGTGGAGGTTAAAAAGGCGATACAATAAGCAAGTTGAGAAAGTTAAGTGATTACAACAAGAAAAACAATTTTCACTACGAAATTTAAATGGACTACTTGATGAAAAAGATGTATACCTTCAAATCAGAAAAAACGAGACTGGAGTAAGAATTTTGATAAAATTAAATAATGGGTTTCAGTCAGACAGTTGGGAACTTTATCTGCTTATAAGTCAGAAAGTCTTTTGAACAGAGAAATTTAAGATTTTGGTGGAAGCTCAGCCATAAAGAAGACAACATCTTTTCAAAATTTGAAATCAATTAGTGGCAAAAATTTGCAAATTACAAAAATCAAAACAGCTAAAAATTTCCTTTTTTTGCGAAAATAAGAACCAAGAGCTTTAGATTTTTAAAAAAGTATAAATTGATATTTGAAGATTGAAGACATATTTGACTTTTGAAACAAAGTTTACTGGAACCTTGAAAACTACACTTTCTTGAAGATTTTTTAAAATAATTTTAAAACTGTGTTAGTTAGAAGTATAAAATTTTATTTTGATATTTAGCACTAATCAATAAATTGATATCATATACTTTTTCAAATTTTGTCACTACTAATTTTTGATTTTATTTGACGTTAAACTCGGGAGTCACAACTTATTATTCCGATAGTAAAATACCACGACATATAATACACGAGAGTGTGAATACCCTTTAATGTAGCCGTTTAGTGAAGCCAGCAGAAGTCTTAAATTTTTAGAAAATTTACCTTTTTGCTCCTACCACTATATCCAACCAGAAAAATTTCAATCATTTACGGTTTTGTATTTAGAGGGGGTCTATCTACAAGCCATAACATTTTCGGGGATTCTGAAATCCAGAATGACAAATCTATCTCTCAATGTAATATCTATGTAGGCTTTATCACAGATAATTCTACTTAATATATTCCAGAAAGATATCCATTTATTATTTTTTTTTGTTTTATTATTTCAGAATTTTATTGAATTACATTTTGTAAGACTTTTTAAATTTTTAAATAGATTTTTTATAAAAATAAATAACTAAATAATTATTATGCATTTTAGAGTTATTGGATTCATATACGCCTTTAACAACACATTGTATTGTTGCAACAACGATAGTTAATGGAAAAAATGCTTGCGTTGGGGACGTTATTTTTACAGATTCCTTTAATTCCCCAGTTATTAATTTCAGTAAATGGACGTTCGAACACAGAATTCCTACTAATTCTGAACCGGTAAGAAATTAATTTCTTTTTTATTTTTAAGACAGTGTACGAGATTTCTCAGTTTGTAGTGACTGAATTTATGTAGTACTTGAAATTTTTAATATACTATGTTCAAAGAGGTGTGGTAGATTTTTTTCAATAATTAAAATGAATATAAGAAAAATTGATCGACTTGCTACTCCTTTAAACATATTATATCGTCGCCTTACTTGTAAAACCTTCTAAGTCCGATTGACAAAACTTTTCAAGAGACATAATGAATCTGCTACTACTCTTATTTTAGAATTCTAATTTATGAAATTTTTATGAGATACTGCATTTCATGTTTATCATCAAAATATTTTACGGGGATTTCATAATTTCCATATTAGAGAACTTAAAGGTTTTTCATTGAACATAATTTTTTTTTTAAATTGGACTTACAAGGTTTTACAAGTAAGCCGACGATATTAAAAATTTCAAGTAAATTCATTCATTCACCAAGATAAATTTCGTGTATTCAAAAACTTAACAAGAATTCAATCATTGTATGCGCAGGTGCGGTCAAAATCAAATCTAATCTAATCTTTAATCATGTACCTACATCCAAAATAATTCTTACCCATGAAAAAATAAAAACGATGTTATCCACTCAATCGACAATGAATTTTTCGAAATTTACTTTGATTGGCTAATTGCACATCTGAGAAGATATTCCACATTCACAATTTAATGTGAAATTTTATATTCATTTTTATTTCATTTTATTTAAAACCATTTCATATTCACTATATCGTAATTCCAAAAACTCTTTCCAATTTTTTCAAAATTTACTAAAATGGCTTTACACATTCAGATTACACTCGAGAAAATACACTATTCAAAAATTAACGTAAAAATTGGTTCAAACTGGACTTAAGAAAACACTCGGGAAAAACACAAGATGGACGTTCCAACTTGACGTTACGCAAAAGATAATCTTTCTTCCGTTTTCTTACCAATTTGCAAAATCAAAAACTTCAAACAGTTTTTAAGCACTAATTCAATTTTTAAAATTTCCTAATATTCGCAAATTAATAAAAATAAAAATTTTCCTTTTATTAAGGGTGTTGAGTGTTCAAAAACTTTTATGTCACAATCGCCTTGTTATAAAAACGGGGTGTTGAAGTGGTTTTTTCACGTACAAGAACAAAAAATGTGAAAAAACAAAAGTACACACAAATCAAAATTTAAGCTGCTCGCACACTTAGGCGACGCTACACCACACCACGCGACAAGTTTTTTGGCGCTTAGAGAAGTTTACATAGAATCAAATGGGAGCCCGTACACTTAGGCGACGCGACGCGACACTACATCGCTCGAATCGTCTGAGAGGCATTCGAGCGACGTTTGTCGCGTGCTTTTATTTTGCAACAAATGTCCTGTCTACCAAACCTTTCTCTCGCTAATCCGTCGCGGGTGATACCAGCCAGGACTTAGCTTCGAATTAATTTTCAGAGGTACGCACATCAATAAAATTTAAGCCATATTGGCAAAAACTTTTTTACTATATTAGTAAGAATAACAAAAAAAAGGAATGTTATAGAACACTATTTTATATGGAAAATGTGCATGTTTCAAATTTAACAACATTGCAATTGATTTTTATATGTGAAATAATTATATTTCGTTTTGAAAAGAGTATATATCTATATACACATACATACATATAATATTAAAGAGAGATATATAATATTATGTTTTTCATCATTAATTTAAATTATTTTTTAAACATTAGTAAATTTTATTGTAATAAACAAAAAAAATTTTAATTAGAACTAAAAAGCTTAAAATAAATAAATTATATATATATATTAGAGCTCTACAGGCCTTAGAAGGCCCTTGGCTTTATTCCCTGCCTACCTAACCTGTCTTGTAAACTCTCGTGTGTGAAATACGGTAATGACGTCGACACAACTATAAGGGATATAAGGGAACTATAAGGGATTTAATTATAATAATTAATTTAATTTTATAATAATTAAATACAATAATATTTTTAAAAACAAGCAAAGAAAATTTAAAAAAAAGTACTAAAAAAGAAAAAATAATTTTTCGTGTTTCCATTAGTAAAGTGGTTTCAATCTTTTAAAACATTAATTTTCGAAGCTTTTCAATAAAAGTGCATAATTTGTCGACGCGTCAGATAAGCACAGAAATTGTCTGTGAAACAAAAACTGTCGCGTGGTGTGGTATGGTGTGGTGTCGCGTTGCCTAAGTGTGCGAGCAGCTTTATCCCTATTAAAAAAAAATAAAATTTTTCAAAAAATGTTAAAATTTTAATTTAAGAAAATTCACACACAGTGTTCTTTTAAGGGTAGTTTTGCAATAAGACGTTTTTATAACAAAGGATTTAACTGACACTTTTTTAGCTTGGAACTCTGGAATTTTTCTTATGTAACCTTATGAGAATTTTATATGTACTATTTATAGTGAAAAAATTGCAGATTACAAAAATGTCAAAAAAAAGACATGTTGCCATTTGAAAAAAAAAATTTATGTTTACTTCCGGTTGAATTTGAAGTATAAAAAAATATACTTTGACAGTTTCCAATAGAAAATTTGGAGTTGAATAAAAAATTATTTAAACTTTTTTTTTGTATCTAGTAATATTTAAGAATTATTCACTGTTACCACTTTTCGTGAACACACTGTATATTAACCGTAGTATTATTTATTGCTGTTTTACGGTCATTTTATGTTGAGAGCTTGATAAAGTCGTTATCGCCGCCATATGTAAAGGCTACTATAAAAGACAGCGAATTAATGTTCACTGATTGTAGTTACTAATAAAAATTGAGGAGGTATTTAGTAACGATACGAGTATTATGGACTATTTTAGAACCAAGTTCCTGTAAAAATAACTTTTAAATATTTAAAATCTTATTATTTTTTTATTGATTCACGTAGTCACAACACAGAGCCAATCAATTTAATAGATATTTTACGATTGTAACATAACAACGTTGTTCTTTGAAATTTATGTATTACTGTAATTTATGTACTATTAATTCAATCATTAAACATTTTTGCTTTCAATTTTAGAATTACGAATTCAATTCTTATCAAAATATAGACGAAACCCGTTTTGTAAAAAATGGTGTTTTATATTTACAACCAATTGCTTTAAGAGAAGATAGTGATGTAAGAGGATCATTAGATCTAAGAGAAGGGTATGTACAAATCTGAATATTCTAAATAATCTAATCTGAACATTCCAATTTATGAGAGTAGTAGTACTATTTATATTTAATAACTTAATTGTTCAAAATGCTATTTAAATATTTTGTAAGTACTACAAGTATATTTCAATTTTCTAAACAAAAAAATGTATAGGAAGGCGTTCAATGTAGTTGATTGAAAAAATTAAAAATTTTATTTTTTGCATGAAAACATCTCAAAACATGTTTCTGAAGTTTCAAATTAAAATTGGAAATTACAATGCTAGATTTTGTATCGGGTTGAAGAAATCTAAAAATTATGCAAATATTTTAAATTTGCAACGCTACCTCACAAGGCTATAAGCTGGTGTGGACAGGGCGTTGTTCTAACCTGTCAGTCAGTCTTGGTCCGGGGATAGCGATTGTATGTCACATTTTGAATGTACATATGACTCAATTATACATCATTATTTAATTTCGATATTTGAGTGGAAAAGTTTGTGTTCTATTTTCTACATCTGCTTTTGAAGACGTTGTGACTTACATCAAGTACTAAGTGTCAACATCAAACCATCGCTACTCGATCTTTATATTTGATTCAACCTGGTACAGTTTTTTTCCATTTTGTCAAGATTGTATTTACCTGTACCATTTTTTTAGTTATTGTGAGCAAGTTTGAGAATCGTTTCCGACTACCCTCGGCCGTATTTCTTTCTCAACCCAGCCCCCGCACATAGGTATTATTGAAGACTAGCTTACTGTATCCTAGTATTTATGCCGGATTTCTGAAACTACTCTCTAGATTGTTACGTAATCCGGATCTCTGTTTTCTTTGAGCATCCTTTCTATATAGTTGTGTTAATCAAAGAGCAGTTTACGTTTTAGCATAAATGTTGTTGACAAAAATTTCTAGAATCCTTGCTTATACCAGCACATTGAGCATTTTTTGTGGGGCGTCATTTAAATTACCTTGTGACGATCACCACCGGATGAACAAAACGGATAGACTAAGATCTACTTACGGATTTCATCCCGAATTTCAAGAGTTTTGAACATTTTATGCTTTAAAGATAGATACCCCCCAAATATAAAACCGTATAGCAGAGATTTTCCTTATCGGATAATCCTGTAAAAAAATTTGCACAGATGAAAATTCGACCGCACAGAGAAAAAATTGTACTTAAAAATAGAACAATTTGTATTAGATTGTCTACAAGTACAATTGTGTGAAAATTTAGTACAATTGTACCTGTTTTTAGCACAATTTTAGTCATCTCTAGCGCACTTGTACTATTTTCTAACACAAATTGTGCTACATTTTTACACAATTTGTACTTGTAGACAATCTAGACACAAATTGTTCTAGTTTTAAGTACATTTTTTTTTCTGTGCGGGAATTTCAATTTAATGTTAAATTTACAGGCAAATTTATTTAACTTATATATAGTGCAATGGTTGAAAGCTTTTCAAAAAAATAGAGAATTTTCCACTAAGGTTTCTTTCACACCTGCTGGAATAAACGGATACCAAACTAGCTCAGAGGGTAGAATAATGCGTCCCACCAATTAATCCTTATTATTTGGTGGATAAATAAAACTCATAAAATACGATGACAAATAAAATTGTAATCAAGTGAATAAGATGGTCGTCACACAAGTATTATTAACAAAAGTAAATTAAATTTCCTCTGAGGCCGTATAAAAGAAATTTCTGTGGGTCAGGATAATTATGGAAGCGACATTTAATAAATCAAAAATCGTTCTGCACTTCCACAACTATAAACTGAGCAATCAAAATCATTCACAATAAAACAAGAATTAATTTAGACCTTAAAAAAAAACAATTATTAAAAAAAAATTCGCATCAAAGTTTATGGTGGTTGGAGCGTTTCAAGTGACCAATAATTGTACACGTAGAAAATAAAGTTTAATAGTTTTAAACAATTTACCATTTTGCTACAGCAACTTGTTCCACAATGGCGCTTTTCGTAAAATTTTCCTAATTTTCAACGATCATCTGGATAGAAATTTCCAGACCCTGGCAGCTGCCGTACAATTCCATGCGCTACAATGCTGGTTCACTCGAAATTCACGTGAGGTGAACTTTAAACAAATTTTAACACTATGGTTCACTAATAAAATCTACTTTTGCTTAGCGCTTAAAATCACGTATGGCCTTTTGGCCGGTTGGCGTTCAAAAAGCATTCGATTTCCGTGCCGTTCAAGCACGTTCCCCTTTTTTCAAAATTCCTCCTTTTCTCTCTGCTTCTTTATTCTAAAATTTGTATTCGGCCTCATTGCGCAAGTCGCCATTTGGTGTTGTTCATTTAACTTTAACTAACACCTGTTCAGCTGAGAAAATTTAACTCAAGAAAAAGAATTCTTTCAAAGGATTTTCAAAGAGAAAATTAAAACACTGTGTAAATTATAACGACCAAACATTCAATCTCCTAAATAAAACAAATCAATGATACAATAATTTAAATTAAAAACCAATAACAAGGATTCACCTGTTGGAACATAATTTTCCAGGGTAGAGCCAGATTTCAAAAAAAATTCATCCATCCTTCTTATAATCCCTGTTAGGAAGGTGACAATAACATGACAATAGTTAAATAATTAATTTAACTAATAAATTTTACTAATTAATTAGAATTGGTTCGATTGACTCTTACCAAAAGGGTGTCGTAAAAATGTATGATAAAGTTTGTCATAAGTAAAAATTATCCTATAAAACTCAACTTTTTTTAAAAATTTCATTACGTTTTCTAATTTAACATTTTTTACTAGAAAACATTGTACAGTGGGGCCCGCTTAATGTGATCGCGGTTAATGTTATCATTCGGATATTGTTATCACTTTTGCCAAAAACGGAACGGACATATATTATTACACACAAAAAAAATCGCTTATAGTTATCATATTTCGGTTAATGTTATCATATTATTCTTATGATTATTTTCTCCTACGAGCAAAGGAGTTGAATTTCAGTTACAAGCATTTTTTTATATTGTGCATAAGTCACCCACATAATTTAAAGTCACGTGTTAGCAAGAAAATCTGCCTATGGTTCATTTTTTTCAAAGACGGAGTGGATGTAAATAAACCCACCGTGTGATTTTTTCTATCACCGTCACATAATATGTGATCACATTACATTTTTATGTTTATTATGAATTCCATCGTTTAAATACATAAAAAACTTCACAATGAGTGACTATTATTAATTAATTATTGTAGATGTAGTACATACTAATACATAAGCAATAAAAATTTTTTTCGTTTATTGTTATCAATCGGTTATTGTTATCAAAAACCCCAAGTCCCGATGTGATCACATTAAGCGGGCCCTACTGTATTTACGTTTCAGTTTGGAATATAAAAGTTAGGGCATTTAAATTTTTTGTGTGTTTTTTATATAACACTTTCAAGAGTAAAATGTTTAGCGTAATTTCACATTTAATGGGCTGTGGTATTAGCTCAACTTAGAAGCTCCAAATTTTGAAATAGTAAAAAAAGAATACTGTAATGAAGGAGTTTCTGGATTCTGGATTTTATTGTGGAGGGCAAGACAAGCTCGCACGCACTTAGGCCTCTAAATCGGGCAAATTGTACTACCTCCGATTTCCAAGCAGTGTATGTGGCGCGACTATAGGAATAGAACTGCGGTTTTTCGCTTTCCAGCCTGCCAGTATATTATGCTTAACACCACACTGCTGGCTGAAGGAGTTTTTTCAATAATTTAAAAAATGTTATTACTTTATAGCAAATATAGGTACAACTTACCTCTCCGACAACTAGGCTTGGTTTCCTTACAAGTAACGTAACGAATTCGTAAATTAATACTTTTTAGTAAGAGGGGAGATTTTATTTAAACGAGCTCTATTTTTATATATTATTGATATAATATTTTTGTAGTTTATGGAATATTTTTCGCCGAAATTTCATTTTCATTATTTTTCTCCAATATAATTTTTTGGTTAAACTCCTTTCTTGTCTTGTCTCGTAATTATACTGTTAGGAAAATTACAGGACTAATTTTCTTTCTCTGTTATTACATTTTAACTTTTAGATGCACCTCAAAGAAAGACAACGAATGTTTTTATGAACAAGCATCTGCATTTTTATTACCTCCAGTAAAATCTGCTAAGATGAAATCTCTAGTTAATTTTAAATACGGAAGAATTGAAATTCAAGCTAAACTTCCAGCTGGAGATTGGATTGTTCCGGGTTTGTAAAAATTATACTAAGGTCCGTTGTTTCCACATTAAAAAAGCTAGAGTTTAATTTTGTAGTCGATGTTTTAAAATAAAACCGTTTGAATTTTGACGTTTTTAATTAATTTACAAATTCTAAAAGCTAAATATATTCACTATAATTTTTAAGACGTGAAATTTCAAATGTCAAGAAGAAACCAACTTTACTTTTTCATAATGTTGACAATTAAAGTAAACAAGATAGGCTCATTCTGTAAAAATTTATGCCCGAACATACACAAAAAAAATGCATACAGACGAACGTAGAACCTTCTCTTTTTTTATTTTTCGTTGGTTAAAAATAATCTCACCTTTGTCAGAAACTAGCATACTATCAAAAAAATCAAGCTAGCTTTTTTATTCTGAAAACAACGTTTTTGTAAGATTTTTGTTTAAAAATATAATATGAAATATTTTAGTAATTCAATTACAACCAAGCGGTGATAATGTAGAAAATGATTTGACAAAAATATGGATTGCTTATAGTAGAGGTAACAACCACCTAAGAGGAAATTTAAATGATGATATTGGATCTCGAATGATTTTTGCTGGTCCAGTTGTTCAAAACATTGAACCAGGACGTAGTGAAAACTTAGTTACTCGTGAATCCAGCGAACCCTACTATGCCAATTTTCACACATACACCTTAGAATGGCTTCCAGGTAATCAAACATTAAAATATAGCAAATTCATTCATTTATGCGATTTTTATTTGTTTCAGGCAGCATGAAGTTTTACTTCGATTCTCAGTTATTTGGAAACATACCTACAAGTTCCCAGTTTAATGTAGAGGTATTTATTTAACTTTGTACAAATAAAATAATCATTTCATTAATATTAAAAGTACTAGATGTAAGGTAAATAAACGTATAATTTATTTCCAGAATTATACATAAAAAATTGGTTGCCTGTAAAGTCGGTATACGGGCGAAAGTTTTACGTGACAACGACTTTGAGTGGTAAAATAATTTTAATGTGAATATTCATTCGTATAGTAGGAAGAAGGATGAAATAATAGTAACAATTTAAAACATTTATTTATACAAAAGTTGACAGAGCGAAATAGAAGCGCAAGACATGAACCGGTGTGTATGCCTATCTCTCTCACTCTCTCTCTCTCGCTCTGTCTCTCTCGCTCTTAGGCGGGCTAACTGTGCTCGAGTGGAAGGGACGCGTGCCTTTCACTTTTTATGTCTGTCTCTCTCGCTCTTAGGCGGGCTAACCATGCCCGAGTGGAAGGGACGCGTGCCTCTCACTCGCTCTCATTGTGAGCGCATAACGTGAGCGGAGCGTAACGCAGTTTCTTGAAGTGTCACCCGGCAAACCAATTTATAAGACGTTGTCACGTCAAAATTAAAACGATCGCTAGTTTCCACTAAAGCCACAGCAGTGGAGTGATGCACAGAAAAAAAAGTACGCAAACCCCATAATGGGCCGACATTTCTTTCTATTCTTTTTGTTTAATTAAAAAATGCTTTGTTTTATTTTTACGCTAAAATATTTTTCAATTAAACAAAATAAATAGAAAGAAATGTCGGCCCATTATGGGGTTTGCTTTGTTATACGCGGAATAAATCAGAGTTTTTTTTGAAATAAAAAATCAAAAATCAAAAGTGTCGAAATTTGAAAGATCAATATTACTTCCGAAAAATGAAAAATTTTGTAGAATACAAGTTTGAATATTTTTTTCTGAAAAGTACGTTTAAAGACAAAACAAAACAAAAAAAAGGTTTTGATTAGTCAATTTTTGAAATAGTTATGATCGTTTGAAGAAAACAACATCAGTTTTTCTAAAAATTCGTAACTTTTTTTGAGTTGAGTAAAAAATTTTGAAAAAATTCACAAAACTGTTTTTGGTGGGATAGTATAATATGTAAAAATTTCAGGAAAATCAAAAGAGTTTTCAGAGAGTTTTGAAGAGGGTTCAAAAGTAGTCGATTTGGTGTGGAATGCCCCATATATTTGACTATTTATAACGTAATACGACTTTTAAAGGTGCATTAAAACGACCCATTTCAAACGAAAATTGAAACTCATGATGTCACAGTTTTCCAAACATAAATAAAATCCGATTCGTGCATTATGTAAACAGTATAATCGTGATTTGTGGTTATGTGCTCGGATTGTCGTTTGTTGTTAGCTTACTTCTTGTGTTTTAAATAAGAATGCCGTCAGAAGATTTTGTAAAGGCGTCCTCAAATAATTTACCATCGGTTGACAATTTTATGATACACACAAATACTAAAAATTAAAATAAAAACTTAATAAAATAAACTAATAAAAACAGAATCTAAAAATTCTGATTTTATTCGTTGACACTTTACAATGTTGACGGTTAAGTGTCATCTGTGACGTCATTACCATAGCAACTTGAAGTTAGCTGTGTTTAACCGTTTACGCGGCAAATATCTAATTTTAAATTTCATTATAAAATTACTTGGACGTGAGCCTTCGTGAGAAAAATAAATTTGTTTCTATTACTTTGTTTACATGGTTACTTAACTACCTCTTTGCATAATTTTTAAAAAATGTGAAAACACCCTATTCATCATCATCATCATCTACACGGCTAAGGCCAGCACCCTATTACGCAATAAAAATAAGGCTAAAATCTAAAGCAATAATCAAAAGTGTTAATGTAAAATTACTGTGTATTATTAGAAACGTTATATTTTAATATTTAAATATAAATAATATTATATTATATATAATATTTTATATATATTTTGAAGTTTTATATTATTTACGTTATATTTTAAATTATTTTTAGTATCATCTATCATTGGGAGTTTATGTGGGAGGTATAAATGATTTCCCCGATGGATACACTTCAGACACTGGAGAAAAACCATGGTTAAATGCTGAAAGAAATTATATTAAGAAATTTTTCGAATCAAGAAATATTTGGTTGGAAACATGGAACGACAATGATTCAGCTTTAAAAATAGATTCTGTCAAAATTTTAGCAATATAAGTAAAATTTCATTATAATAATTATTATTAGTATTGTCATTAATTAATATTTTTGACTTAAAATAGTTTGAGTTGTTAACTTGTGATAATTATATTATTATAAATTATTTTAAATAAATTACAAGTTAATGTTAATGTACCTAGTAAAATTTTTTTTAATTGTTCCAGTCTATTTGAACTCTACGGATAGCTATAATGACACAAATATAAAATTAATTGGAAATATAATTGATTTTGAATTGGTTTTAAAGAATAAAATTTTGTAAATAGAAAAAAGCTTATATTTTTGATCTAATATAGTATACCTACTATTACCGACGTTTCGCGCCATCTGATTTATGCACGATAAAAAACACTCAACGGGAACTGAGAGATAGTTTCTTTAAATTGAGACTTTTAAGCATATTATAGAAAACATGCATACTACTATGGTTTAAGGTGAGTATAAAGTCAAAATCGATTAGTTGAGTTTAAAAATCGATTTTAAACGTATAGGTAATACATAATATAAATAAACTTCTTGTTGCTGATTTGAAAAAGAATTAAACACAATCAATAAGTACTTCTTCAAAACTCAATAAACTTTATTTAAAAACGATCCTATTTATACATATACAATTTATTACTAATTACATATACATATTCAACAATAAAAGAAGGTTAGTTATTTGATTTTGCATTTCACAAGTGTGTTTTGATTGCATTTAAAGTGTTGCAATTCTACGTTGCAAAAATTTCTTTATTACAATACAAGATAAAATACAATTTGTTCCCTAAATTTTCATGGTTAAAATTTAAAAAATAATAATTTTACTAATTTTGAACATTCTGCCACATCAAGTGATGATGGTTGATATTGATTAAAAATATAAAATATAGTTTTAACAATATAATACCTATTGCAATACGTTAAAAATTATTCGCTAAATGCAGTTTTGTATAAGAAATAAAATTTTCATGTTTTATATTAAAAATTCCAAATTTTTAATAAATAAACATTCTGCCAGGTCAAATTGAAAATGTATGATGCTGATGTTGGTTGGACCATTTTCATTTAATCCGTCGAATTGCCAGTGGGGTTTGTACGAGTTGAATATGAGTGACCGTGTGAGTACCCACTAGGCAAAATAACATTATCACAACGTTGACACGATATCAAAAATTCACTTGCGATGTTACTTAATTTGTTGAGGCGATGTTGTAGCAACGTTGCTACAACCGCTGAATGTCTGCCCATACAACGTTAATTGTTAACGTTTCTAAATAATGTTGTCTCAACGTGAAAAAGTATTGTTGTCTCAACGTGAGAAAGTAACGTTGCTTTAACATTAACTAAAAAAAATTAAAAATTTTTATGATAAAGTAAGCAGCTTTTCGATCTATGATCATTATTTAATTACAGTAATTATTTTTGTAATTTAGTAATATTGCATAATATTTTTTGTAATCGTAATATTCTAATATTATTCCCCTACTTATGTACATACCTACCTACCTACCCTTGGAGTGCCTTATTATTAGAATGGAGCCTGAAAATATAAATTTTAAAAATGTTATACCTTACCTTATGGGATTCGAACTTGCGACCTATCTTTCGTTGTATTTGGAATGCCTAGACAATGACCACTCGGCTATCGAGTTTGGTTGTAAAAATTGTGATTATCTGCTTCAATATTAATATGGTTTGGTTGTAAAGTTAATAATTTATGTGTAGAGGGCGGAGATAAATTTTTTTGTATTAAAATTATTTAAAGTAGTTTTGGTTAAAATTGGTTCAAATAAGTTTTATATGCGGCTATAATTTTTTAAAAAGACGGTTAAAATCACCATTTTATGTCACTAAAATCACTAATAATAATATTATATGAATTTAAAAACTACATATTTATTGTATTGATATAAAAAAATACAAATTTATTTGAGATTTATGCTAAAAATAAATAGTACTTAACTAGTATCAAATTTTATAGTATATTATTTACGCGGGAGATATGAGGTGCATTACCCGCACGAAGGTTTTAAAAGCCCGAGGGCCAAAGGCCCGAGGTAATCTCCTCCGGCAATAAATCTATTACCAAGACTACTGTAAAAATGTTCAAATTGATTTGCTTTGATTGCATGTTTAGGAGGACAGTAAACAGCTGTTATTGTTAATGGTCCAATCCAGTCCTCCACAGCCACACTGGTCGCTTGTATGTGGTTTTCTTGATAGTTATCCAATAGGTGATGCTTAATGGAGGTTCTAATAATGACGGCAGATCCACCATGAGCCGTTCCATCAGGGTGTTGAGTGGTGTATACTGAAAATTTAGGTATTTTTAGGAAACTTTTTTTTGTGAAATGTGTTTCAGATATTAGCATAATATCTATTTCATAATTGCTGATAAACTTTTGTATTTCTTGACTATGCTGACTTAGTCCGTTGGCGTTCCATAGTACTAATTTAAGGTGTTTTGCTATTTGGATTTTTTGTGACGAGTGCCGTTAATAGGTTTAAAACAGTATTCATCTGTTGGATGAGCTCCTTCATCATTTGTTTTAATTCTAATATGTCGTTTGGCTGTTGATATACTTGCTGTTGTTGTTGCGGTACCTGGTAGTTAGGATTTGCTGTTTGGTGTATATATTGAGCATATACAGGTCTTCCTTGTACTATTTCTGCATAAGATGTTCCTGGTTGGATTTGTTGTGAAGGCAATTTAATATTAGTTGGTTTATCTTGTTTATTACGTAATGGAGGAAACGTTCTATTATGTAATTGCTTGTAAACAGAACATCCTCTATAATTTGCAGGATGGCCACCATCGCATAGCACGCATTTAACATTTTTTGATCTTTCTTTTCTGGGACACAGACTTGTCAGATGATCTCCGGCAAATTTGACACATCGTGGGCTTCTGTGGCAGAATCCCTTGGTATGGCCATACCTTTGACATTTTTGACATTGTGGTATTTCTTGTTTGGGTCTAGGAGGTTCAAACTTAATTTTTGTATGCAGTAAGCTGTTTACTTGATATATTTCTTTATTGTTGTCACTCGGTTTTAGATCAATATAGAAGAGCTGTAAGGGTGCTTTAGTTTTTGCATTTTTAATGTTGTATACGTTAACTACTGTATGTCCCAATTCTTCAATTGCTTCTTTAATTACTTTTACTTCGGTAGAGTAATGAATTCCTCTTAGTACTACTTTAAAGCTTCTCTCTTGTTTTAATTTATAGGTATGAAATTCTGTCTTTTTTTCGTCGAGTGCTTTGATTATATCTGTATATGCTTGTGTATTTTTTGGCTGTATTTTAACTTCATCACCACCTAAGACTTTCAATTCGTAATTATTTGTCGCTACCGCTTCAAGTAGAATTCTAAGGGGTTGAATATTTTTAACCCCTTCCACAAATAGGGGAGGTGATTTAGGGATTTTTTCCTTTGATGTTTTTTCGACTTCCTCTTCTCGGTCTTTTTCGACTTCCTCTTCCCGTTCTCCTTCGTTAGCCAACACTTCGTATGAATTTTTATTTAATGTTATCGGTTGTCCGAGCCAGTAATCATTTAATCTTGTTTGTTTTGTGATTCTCATTTGCTTTTCTGGACTATTTCTCAGGCGTTTTTTAGGTTGTATCCATGGTTGTTCACGAGTTTGTGGCAGTGGTGGATACAATGAGTTATAGTTTTGCTGCATCATTGGCACTGACTGGTTTTGGGTTAAAAAGGTATTACCTTGTGGTATTTGTGGCATCTAGATTTGTGATGGAACGTACTGTGTTTCACTCGAGTTTATTTGAGCATCTCCAGCATGTTGTTGATTGTAGTATGTCACACCATTTATTAATGCAGGTTGTATTTGTTGGGGATGCTGGGGTAATAGCAATTGGCCTCCTGGCTGCAAAACTTGTAAAGGCGATTGACATTGTGCCTGCAAACCTTGGCAGGAAAACTTGCAAACTTATTATAATAAAGCTAAAGTTTATTGAGCATAAAAAGATCGACCCTTAAATTAATATAAATTAATTCACTTCAAAAGTTACAATTAATAAATGAATTAATTTTTTATGTCTCAAAAGATAACCTGAGCTTTAATTTTTTTAAATACAAAAAATGTATCCTTTTATCGTTTTGTGTATATAAATTAATTTTTAATAATTAGATTAAATTTTAAATTTAATTTACGTTATAATAATATGTGAACAATGTTACAAAGTTATTTAAATTATATCACTGTCTCAACGCATTAATATTAAAGCGATGTGAAAATGCAACATCAAAGCAATGTTGGTACAATGTTACTATCACATCGCATTAATATTAAAGCGATGTGAAAATGCAACATCGAAGCAATGTTGGTACAATGTTACTATCACATCGCATTAATATTAAAGCGATGTGAAAATGCAACATCGAATCAATGTTGGTACAATGTTACTATCACATCGCATTAATATTAAAGCGATGTGAAAATGCAATATCGAAGCAATGTTGGTACAATGTTACTATCACATCGCATTAATATTAAAGCGATGTGAAAATGCAATATTGAAGCAATGTTGGTACAATGTTACAGATGTTAAAGCAACATTGACGCAACGTTCTATTGTAACGTTGTATTAACATTGAAAAATTAACATCGCCGATGTTAATTTAATGTTACATGTCTAATGGGTAACTAATAGCCCGGGAGGCAACGACAGAAAAAGTGCACTCATTTCTACAAAGTTAATTGTTTTTTAATCAATGTTTATACAGTGTTAATCAAGAAAGTTACAGTCTGCCAAAACTTTTACCGTTGCGGAAATAAGTAAAAAAAATTTGAAACCTGTAACTAAATAATATGTAGGTCATATGTCATAAATGTCAAAATGGCCTAAATGTCATATACCTACAAGACTAAAACTTTTTAAAATGACCAAGGACACGTACAAATATAGGATAATGACAGTCTGCCGCGTCCGTAACACCCCGCAAAGTGTTAAAAAAATGAAGTTGTTCGACTTATTTATACAAGACTAAAATTTTTTTTTCAAATAGTTTAGTTTATAAAAGAACCAAAAAAATAGTATACCCATCATCTAATGTTTTTAAGTTCTTGGTAGACGCAATACAATGCACAATCTTCCGAGAGTTTTGCTGCGCTGATCTGCTATCGGTCTAGGACGTTTCGGCGCAGCCGATTCGGCGCAACCGGTTCGGCGCGAAAACGGTTCGGCGCGAGCCGGTTCGGCGCAAGGACAGTTCGGCGCGAGGCGTTTCGGCGCAAAGACGGTTCGGCGCGAGAACGGTTCGGCGCAAAGACGGTTTGGCGAAAGCCGGTTCGGCGCGAGTACGGTTCGGCGCAAGGCGGTTTGGCGCGAGGCCGATTCGGCGCAAGCCAAATGCAAGGGGTTTGAACCCCCAAACCCCCCCCCTTATATAATGCTCTGTATTAACATTCTATTAGATAAAAACAAAAATAACAATAAAAAAAAGTTTACGATTATACAAAAACCCCAATTCTAGATTAAAAACTGCCGGCTTTCTAGTATTTCCTCAACCCCCCCCCCCCTTGAGCACGTCTCTGTTGCAATTTGTTTTTGTACTAAAAATAAACTTCAATCAATTTATTATATATTTTCCATTTTGTCTGATGACCTTTTGCCATCTTTCTGGTAACGATTCCACGCTCATAGAACATCTAGTCTTTATCAGAAAAAAACTTAACCAAGTGCGATTAAAGTCAAACTCAAATGATTATTTTGTAACTATTAGATGAATAGTTGTATCTAATGTCTATGACTAAAATGACTAAAATTCAAAGAAAAAAATTAAATGTTTGTAATTATTTGCACCAAAAAGTCTTCGCGCCGAACTGGTTTGCGCCAAAATGGGCTTGCGCCAAAAAACCCTTGCGCCCAACCGGCTCGCGCCAAAAAGTCTTCGCGCCGAACTGGGTCGCGCTGAAATGGGCTTGCGCCAAAACGGTTTCGCGCCGAAACGGTCGCGCCGAACCGGCTGCGCCGAAACGTCCCATCCCGATCTGCTATATATCGTTCTGAATAATTGTTAAATTTAAATATATTACAATTTTATCTCCTCTCGATTGTGGCTGGAAAGTCGACGAAAATAAAAAATATTGTTTTAATTGGTCTAGTAGCTACCAATTACCCCAGTCTATAGATGATGTTACATTTAATCAACAAAACGATAAAGATGAAGGTACGAATATTTGTAATTTAATCGAACTTGCATCTGCATAATATAATAATTTTTACATATTATTTAAGAAAATAGGTCGTAACACTTTTGCAGAATATGAATAAAATCCAAAAATATTTTGATATTGCGAGGAAACTCCTCTATATCGGCTAAAAATTGAAAATAAAAATAGAGAAGTTTCCTTGCAATATCAAAATATTTTTGGATATAATAATTTTTAATTATTTATTATTTTTTGTAGATACAGAAACGCTTGACGAATCTGATGAAATTATGTTAGTTAATGAAGTTATGAAAGTTAATGAAGGTCGTTCTCGATTTTTGAAAGAAAACGATGGTGTATATTATGAACATGATAATGAGGATGAAGACGATGAAGTATAAAAAAAATTATTTATATTGAGGATTTATTTTTTATACGAGTACTTTACTGCGTAAATAATACAATTAAAATAAATTTTATTTAATAATTTTGACTTTTTATTTTGCTACTATTATCTATATATATTTGTATATTTTATAAAATTCTAGTAGGATACTTTGTTTTAATATAATAATAATTGTCAAGACTCCAAAAATTCTAATTAGCAATTATTAGATTTAGAATTTTATTCGTTTATTTAGCTCACGGTTCAATCCAGTTTTTGTGCCACAACTTCAGCGACATCTACCAAAACCTTAGCCACCTCTTATTGAAAATAGACAAAGTCTGTTTAACAATAATTTACGTAAACTACATGTAGACAAAAATTCAGCTTTGTATATTTAAATTTAACAATTATTCAGAGCGATTTATAACAGATCAGCGCAGCAACCACTCTCGGAAGATCGTGCATTGTATTGCGTCTACCAAGGATTTAAAAACATTAGATGATGGGTATACTATATTTTTGGTTCTTTTATAAACATAACTATTTGAAAAAAAATTTTAGTCTTGTATAAATAAGTCGAACAACTTCATTTTTTTAACACTTTGCGGGGTGGTAGATCTTTGATGGCAACGCTTCCGAAGCGGCAGACTGTCATTATCTTGTATCTGTACTGCCGTGTTAATTCTAAAAGGCGTATCTGCAATTTTTGGCTTTTTGAGTTATTGGTGGCAAACGCTTCCCTGCATGTAAATCTATCATTTCGTTAAGTTCAGAAGGCTAAACTATGTATAGATATGCTAGAATACATCTTTAAAGAAACGGCGTATCTGCACTTTAATGTGTAATTTTAGATAAAAAAGACGTAACCAACAATGTTAGATTTAAAAGACGTATCTACAACTACTATTTTGTGTAGATACGCCCTTTCTTTGTAACACTCCATTACTTGACTGGCAAAAATTATCTATTCTGTGACTGGCAGATACAATTCAAATTTTGATGGTTACACTTGTGAAGTTCTGTTTATTTTTTATAATTTAAATATTGTTACGTGTTTTAAGTTTTTTGGTTATCAGTTATTTAGGAAAAAGTTCACACAGTGTCTCATTTTGCAGATACGCCTTTTTTTCTTATGAGTTTTATTAATATGTGATATAATATTTTATTAATATAAAGAAAGGGCGTATGTATCAAAAGTCCCATTTATAATAAATATTTAAGAAAACGGTTTATTTCATTAGATTCTGCCACAGATATAATATGAATCTAAAACACTAGTTTTCTGTTTAATTCAAACCATGTGATGGCACACGGAAATTTATAAAAACACGATTTCCCAACAATTAGCTTTTTGCAGATACGCCCTTTAGAATTAACATGGCAGTAGTACGTGTCCTTGGTCACTCTAAAAAGTTTCAGCTTTGTAGGAATAATGACATTTAAACTGTCACTGCTTTCCGAGCTATAATGCTGCATTGCTTTCTTGTTGCACTTTTTTTCCACTTTGTTGTTGCTGTAAATTTGCGGTGAATCGTTGAATGCTGTCTAATTACGTTTCTATTTTTTTATGCTTGTTTGTTCTTCAACTGATTAATATTATTTCGATATAAGATTTCTTACGTTTTTAGTGTTGTTTCAATCTTCTTTTGTGCGTTGTAGGGGAGAGTGGAGTATAAAGATCCCTTCAGGTAAAATTATCCCCTCCAATTATTAAGAAAACTAGGAATACCATTCATGTGGTAAGTTTGAAGACGCTCGTATAATGGTTATTTTCGTTTGTTTATTTTGTAATGCTTTTTAAATTCTGTATTAAACCTATGTGTTGTTATTTATTGAATCGGGTGTGTGTACAACTTGTTATGGTATATTTGGACTTGAAAAACATTTAATAGTTACACGCGTATATTATCACTGAAAATTGGCGAGTTAAATTAGATCCAATAAGTACATTTGAGACAAAACGATCTCCTGTTGGTGGTTCATAATGATCCCAGGATTCAATGCACCAAATGTCGCCCCGGTGGGCGCATGATGAATGTGCAGATATTATAGTGACGATGAAGCAGATTACACATGTAGCCGAGTATAATGTTTCAGGTTAAATTAGCGCATGTTAAACATAATCTAAAATTTTAGTTTAGTTAAAAAAATATTTTTTTTTGTTTTTATCACAATATAGTATATTATACACCGAGGGAGGAAAGTGCCACTTTTCGTCATAAGAGTAAAGGTTTTTACACGAGGCCCAGCCAAGGGGAAAATTTACCCGAAGGACGAAAATTCACTTTACTCCCGAGCGCAAATATACTACTTTTTTGTCTTTCCGCTATAAATTGAATATTTCTCGATATTTAGAAGTTAAACACTTTATTGCTTACCCCAGACGTGGTAGCTTGCTTAACATGATATCATTGTCAAAGCACCGTATGCATTTTTGGAATCTTAAACGTAGTAATAAATTTGAATCGTTGCTGCGCAACGTCAATAATTTCAAACATCAAACATTCATTTCGTTTTGTGTTTGTAATTCTTTTTACTTTTAGTCCCGCTGTTTTACTTTTCGTCCCGCTCCTAAGAAAAATGGCACTTTGCTCTCGCAAAAGTGGGAGTAAAGTGACCACTTATATATCGTTTTTGTATGTTTTACGGAAAGACAAAAAATATATTATTTTTATAAATAAGTAATTTACTAATAAACTTTACCTAATCATTTTACCCGACTGAAAAGGATTATTTTACCCCTGTCAGGGGTGTGCACCACTTTTGCTGGGTGTGCATTATGATCATTGCTACCAAAGCTTTTTAATAATTCAACCCAGGTGACTTTGCCAAAAGTTTAAGCAAACTATACTCTTGCTTGTATAAAAAATCTGTGACTTTTTGCTTTTGCGTTGTAGGATATGATAAAATTTGAATGTTGCTATTTGTTGAAGTTGCTTGTAATTTGTGCCATGTTTGTGGTAATTCAATATTTGAATATTAATTTCGACAATTTTTTGTTAATTTTAGTAGTGCGATTAACTTGATATTTAAAACTCTTGGTTTTCTTGTTGCTTGCATTTTGTTACGGCTAACGCCAAACAATTTTAAAATTACCTAATAATTCGAAGTTCTTTCAAAAAGAATTGAATATTCCTCGTACATATACGACATAATCACGGCGCCGTACGGGTTATTTTTAGAATTTATATCTTTCTTTTCATGAAAGCCAAGCATGAAAATACCGAGAATTTTAAACGATAAATGCAAGCTCTTAGATTCCAGCATTACGTCATCCTTCATAAGTAGAAAAATACTCTTTTATGATGATTTAACCTCTGTAGTTAGACAACCTTAATGGCTACCGTGAAAATCTGAACGAAAGAATGCCTTTCTTTACAAGGTACTTTCTGTTTCCTGCCGCCATGTTGTAGAAAAAATACGTGGAGGAGCGACACTCTTTCTTCTACCTTCGAAGTAATCACTTCGACTTTTACTTCAAACTCAGTAGATTGAACATGTAACTTTTTATTTCCGACTCCAAGAGAATAACTTTGTGCAATTTTACTTCGAGTTTTTGTGTTGACTAAAATAGAAAAAATGTAACTGGTGCAAGTTAATTTTTATCGATTATTGTTCAATTATCTAAAAATATTTCCGTCAACAATTAAATCAAAAGGATTAACAACTAATTATATAGTAAACTAAAATGTTATTTTTGTTGAAGTTTATTAAATAAATCAACATTAAATTATCTCAAATAAGCGAACGTACAACATCGAGGATGTTAAAAGTTATTACTAATTATTTATGTGCCTGCAATTATCGAAACAATTCAAACAAGTTAATGCGAAACAAATGCAAATTGCTGATTTACTTTTATTAACTTTGGTGTAAATTACTGATTTGACGACAAAATTCTACAATTTGTGAATGGATTATTTATCTGGGTCGACAAGAGAAATGGAATTTCGAAAAATGGAAGGAATTGCTCGCAAGTTGACTGTTGCAACATGGATCAAAGAACTCGTCGCTGGAACTTGAGAAATCCAACGAACCCGTGTAATTCATTCCAGGAGACACTCGCTTTGCCTGTTTTGGAAGAATTAAGGTTAGTTTTATTGCAATGTTTAACTTTAAGGTGTTCCAAATTTCTTAAAAAACGGCAATTAACTTTTTAAATGTTTACTTATTTTTTATGACCAAGGTTGGTCTTAATTTCACTACTTCCAATTACATTAAATAGTTAATTGTTAAAGTTTAATTTTGTTAATTGTAACGTAACAAAATATTATCGAATCCAGTGCGGATTAAATTATCTTCATTTGTTTATTAGATGATTAACTTAAAGATAGGTAACTACAAAAGTTACAAGTTAAAATTAAGTTTGATTTTTTAGAATCGATTCTCTAACGTAGCTTCTATTATTTTTAAGAAATAATTCTGTGTTTTTGTGTAATCGCAATTTATCTTTATTATTTATTTCGTCACATTATACGTATGAAAATCATACACTCTTTTATTTTGCGTCGACATACTTTTACCTTTCAGAGATTCTTCTTTTGTGTAAAAAGAGGTAAAGTGAGTGGGTTTTTCAATACTACTATTTACTCTGAGATAGGAGTACCTGCTGTTCTTGGATTTCTCAAATTCTAAGAATCTCATATGGGCCACCGACTTTATGAGCTAGTTCGGAGGGCGCTTTGTCCGTAAGTATTAGGAGGAGCGTATCAATTTTGATTTTTAAAATTATTAAGATGTCATTGTTTATCTCTTCTTCTTCGTATTGCTTCTTAACAGAAGTGTCGTGACCAATTTAATATGTTATTATTAAATGGCTTTCTTGGCAGATTACTCTCGGTGGTTTGCCATTGCCTTCCGAGAGGAGAGGGTCATAATGAAGTCGGATAAATCTTGTAGCCGAGCTGGGGATCAAACCTAGGGCTTCTAGCTCAGAGTCCGGTCTTCAGCCCATTGACTTAGGGTCGTATTCTCTAACTCGTCCTTTAAATAAAGATCTTTTATGTAAAGGCAGGGTACCTGAAAGGATCCGTTTAAAATCGCATTCTCTAACTCATCCTTTACATAATTTCTTATCCCTTAGTAGTTGTTACGTAAAGGCAAGGCTGATGTTTTTAATCGTAATGGTACAACTCGATTATATGAATAATGTGTTCTCATTGGTTGATTTTAATTTTCAAAACAACATAACCTGTAATATTTTTAGTTGACGTCTTAAAATTGCGATTTTGTTTTGTGTTTTTGAATTTATAATAAATTGTAAATCTACATTTAAATTAATGAAGAAGAATTCATTGCTAGAGGAAATTCACCTATGTTACCATCAACAATTTTAGGTAAGGAGAAATAGGAGGTTTTTAACTTTTACATTTATTTTCTGTTTTATTTTAGGTTCTTTATTTTTAAAAGAAGGTACATTTGGAGACGACAAAATAAATTTTATGTTACCATTAACATCAACAATTTCAGGTAAGGAGAAATAGGAAGTTTTTAACTTTTATAAATATATTATCTATTTTATTTTAGGTTTAAAAGAAAGTACAGTCCTTCGTCGTAGGTATACTTTGGTATAATATCTTACAATATCAAAGTAGGGTATTGACAAGTAGATACCGATACAAATAATGAGATACTGAAAAGCATCGACAACAAATTGGAGTCGTTAGTGAACCTTCAGAAAGAACGACTAGCACTAGAAAGAGAACGTTTTGACTTTGAAAAACTTACATTTTCTTTAAATTTTAAAACATTCAGAATTTGCTATTTAAAACAATTAAAATAAAAATGTATTAAACAAAATTATTTTGACTAATATTATTACGAGCTCTTATTCCTAATGCTAAATTGTAAAAAAATTTACAATTTAATAATTATTATTGTTGTACAAGAATTATCAAATTTTTACCAATTAATACTACTTCTATATTATGGAATCGCATGATGTTATGCAGGATTCCGCAGGCATAAATAATTTTGGATACAAATGTGGGGTGGTAATTTAATGCTTTGTCTTTATTAAGACACCTCTAGACACATTTTAAAACGCCAATACATCTTTTCACACAATTGCGTGCTTTACAATGGGCCTTGTAGTACCTTCCTTCTGGACTATTTGGATCAGCTCCTTAGGATCGGAGTCATTAGGTACGGTTGTAGAAGGTATCCCGACTCTCCTAATAACCACGATGTTGTATAATTAATGTGTATGTCACATTCTCGTTCAATTTTTATCACCCACAATATTATTAAAGCTATTATAATAAGAACTAAATTAAGGAATAAATAAAATGTACCCGACGTTTTACAATTAAAATGACAAAATTTGAGTAATTTGGGTAATTTTGCGTAATTCATCAAGAATATTATTCAATTGAATATTCATTTTGAAGATAAATTCACTTTTGAAGTTCACATTTACTAATAAAAACAACACTTCAATTTCGTTAAAGGCGTACTGACCATCCTTTACGTAAAGGATCAAATTGGTGTATTCTGACGCTAATAACGGATCACTTATGCCCGTACTAATAGTCGAAGATCAATCCGAGATCAAGGATTAATTCTCGGATCGTTCAAAAATGCTACCAATAGTCGTAATAATCCTGGATTGAACACGATCCGAGATCAATATTGAACCTCGAAAACCGATCTTGCTTTGACCAGGATTAATCCTTGGATCATTGTGGCGCATGCGTGTTTGCTATGTTGTCATAGTGCATTAACCCTCATAATAATTAAATAATTTTTAAAAACTTTAATTATAGGAACTGAACAGGAACGACGATATAATATTAAAAATTAAAATTTTTTTAAAAATTAATAATAAAATAAAAAATTATGGTTATAAAATAGATACTAATAATGGTTATAAATAGAAACTAACTAAATATTACTAGATATATTACCAAATCCAAGATCAAATCTAGAATTCACCGATCTTACCCGAAGCCGGGACTATTTGTTACGCCAAGATCGTTGTTACGATCTAGGATTGCTGGATCTAGGATTGATCCGAGGATTGATCCTCGACTATTAGTACGGGCATTAGAGTTACAGAATGAGCAAATCCTTTACCTAAAGGCATCCCTTACCGCGCCGTTTTAAAGGCATCCTTTCCGTAATGATCCTTCAGTTAGAGAATACGACCCTTAGCTCACCTCTCTCGTCATTGTTTATATGTGCTCTTTATTTACTTGTCTTTTGAGCTTCTTTCTGTATTATAACTTCTTCTAGTTCTACGTCTTTCTCTTCTTCCTGTTATTCTTCTTCGCATTTTTGTTCTTTATTTTCAAATTCTTCTACTTCTCAAAAATTTTCTTGTTTGTTACGATTGATAATGCTAATTATTTTTGCTGGTTTTTGTATTTCTTGTGAAATGTTGTATGATCATAATATGATCCTTGTATTTCTATTATACCCATATTTCTAAATTGGTTGCACTCTTGAATTTTGTTGTCTTCATTGCAACAGGTGCATCTCTGATTGACAAATGTAGTTACATAATTTTTATCTGATTTTGACAATATAATTTTGAATTTGTACTTTTCTCTATTTTTTGTTCCAGTTTGGCCATTATTTCTTCGTACTTTGCTTCGGTTTTCTTAATTTTGTTATTTTTGAAATATTCATGTTCATAGCTGCTTTTGTTTGCAAAAATGTTTTTATGAAGTTCCCTTATTACATTCCATTACTCTTCTAGGTTTTTTAATAATCTTTTGTACTTGCTTAGAGTAGTTTCTTCTAGCATTTTGATTGCTGCAGCTTTAATTATTTCAAATAAGTAAAATATTTTCAGGTATTTGAATTATTTGATTTTGTTCCATATTTATTGTTCTTCTTGTATTTTGTTCGTTGTTTTGTATTTTTAAGTGTGATTTTTGTTTCTTGTATGCTTGGCTTCAAATTTAATTTCTGATAAACTTCCTGTGTGATTTAACTGTTTTGGCGTCGCTGATGGACGCTGTGTGCTTATAAATTTGCTTGGTTTTACGTGGTTGTTTGAATTTATGTATTTTAATTTTTGTCGCTGCTGGAGGTATACTTTGCTCAATTTGCTTGAATTGAATGTCCAGACGCCACTATTAGACGCCTGTATTATGATTTGATTTGTTTTGTTTGAATTGTTTTGGATTTGTCCGGCGTTTCTGCTTGGCCCCAGTGGTTTGCTTGATTTGAATTTCCAGACGCTGCTGAAGACAACTGTAGTCTGATTTACTGGACTTGAATTTCTAGCCGCCGGCGCCGGCGCCGACTCCTTTGGCTCTCGCACGGCTTGACGCAGGTACGAACAAAAGTGAAATGTGTACATAGAAAAATGTTAGTTTTTAATATTTTTAAAAAATTTATGTTTTATTATGTAGTTTAGATAAAAACTGAGCTTACGTTTTTTCTGAACTTTATTCTTAGTTTAGACTTTTTTTTAATGAGAAGACCATGTAAATAGAGATCCACCGATCAAGCTTAGGTAATAAGCTAATAAGTGCTGAAATGATATTTTTTTAATTTAATTTAAAAAATATATCGTTTTTGTATCTTTTACTGAAAATCATAAAAATTATCATCATTGAAGGGGGTAGTCCAACCTTTGTGTCGTGATATCAAATAATTACACTATTAAAAATATTTCAATTCCATGTTGAAACGTCTCCCCGCGTAAAGCTATTAAAAGGCAATCGAACAACATAAACTTTAAAAATACACCTTATGTAAAGAGAGATTTATTCATATTTAATTTCGAATATTGACGGAGCCAGCAGATTTTTGAGTGTTCACTGCATTATTTATTGATTACAGCTTGGCAATGCTTTCGAGGTTAAATTAAATACTATTTAGTAGATACGTCATTATTGTTATTAGTAGTTGAACTGTTGAAGGTTATCGAAGATAGTAGCACGAAATAACAATATTTTTCATTATAAAATGAAGGTGTATAAAGTAAAAATATTTTTTATTTTAGCAGCCTCAATATTGAATGTTCAATCTGTTTTCGAATTTCCAAATGTAAATTTTGAAGTTTTAAAATCTCGTGGTTTTAGAGCATACATACCCGGTAAGTGCATTTATATTCTTTCTGAAGTGAACTATTCTGTAGTAGTTTACAACATAAATAGTAAATTTTCATCATTAATAAACATGAAAAATTTAATTAATTATTTAACAAGAAAATAAAATATACATAACTCAGCAGTGGCATGGAGTGAAACTCATGCAACTACAAATAAGTAGTTGTGGGTTCGATTCCCTCAATGGCCTGTTTGGACAAAAAATCAAGAGTAGGTACAATATCCAAACTTGAGCAACCAAAAATGTACATTCAAAAGTACTACGATACCTATTAGTTGATGTACTACTTGATGTAGAAAAAATACATAGGTACATATCTGCTGTACAGGGTGGCTCAATTTCGATCCTTCTTATGGGGAAATCGGTAACTATGGGAGATATCAAAAAATGGATGGCGCATCCTCGATCTCTTTTTTTGAGAAAATCTCAATGGCGAAAACCAGAATTTGCTATCTTTTTTTGTTTTCGAGTTATAGCCAAAAGTTCGATAATTAGACTTTTCTATAAATGTCGATATTTTGGTTGTTTTTGAAGTTAACAAAAAAGTGTTAACACTTTCTTCAGACACTTTTTTAAGGGCAACAAAATGGAATAAAGAGATTTTAAATATCTAGATTAGTTTCCGAGTTATAACATAAAGTTGTATTTTTTTAAATAGAAACCATAGTTGGCTATGACATTTTTAAATGGCGTTTTTTATCCTCTTTTCAATGATGTATAACATGTGGGGTCTAATATTTTAGTTTCATCCCATTTTATTAAAAAATGTAATAAAAATAAAGAAGAATGAAAAATTTAATATAATAGTAACTGTTTTTAGTGTATAACAATAAAAAATATTCAATATTTAACAAAAATTAAAGTAATTGTATTCAAACTGAAGTCTATTATTTTCAATACATATAACTTTGTCAAAACAAACACTACGAAATTGGCATCTAAAAAATTCCTTTATCAATTAGTTTTTAGTAGGAAAATATTAGTTTAGTTGCTGAAATTAAAATATTAAATATTTATTAGCAATTCTAATAATATGTTATTATATTTACCTGTTATTTCACGTAAATGTAAAATGGCTTATGAACACTATGAAGAATACGATATGTTGGAGTTCTTCATTCAAGCTAGTTATAATGCTGTTCTTGCATGTGCAACATAATATTTTAGTAATTATTATCTAACTAAACAAATATTTTCCTACTAAAAACTAATGGGTAAAAGAATTTTTTAGATGCCAATTTCGTAGTGTTTGTTTTGACAAAGTTGTATTTATTGTAAACAACTGAGTTTAGTTTGAATACTTACTGTAATTTTTGTTAAATATTGAATTTTTTTATTGTTATCCACTAAAAACAGTTACTATTATATTAAATTTTTCATTCTTCTTTATTTTTATTACATTTTTTAATAAAATGGGATGAAACTAAAATATTAGACCCCACATGTTATACATCATTAAAAAGAGGATAAAAAACTCCATTTAAAAATGTCATAGCCAACTATGGTTTCTATTTAAAAAAATACAACTTTATGTTATAACTCGGAAACTAATCTAGATATTTAAAATCTCTTTGTCCCATTTTGTTGCCCTTAAAAAAGTGTCTGAAGAAAGTGTTAACACTTTTTTGATAACTTCAAAAACAACCAAATTATCGACATTTATAGAAAAGTCTAATTATCGAACTTTTGGCTATAACTCAAAAACAAAAAAAGATAGCAAATTCTGGTTTTCGCCATTGAGATTTTTTCAAAAAAAGAGATCGAGGATGCGCCATCCATTTTTTGATATCTCCCATAGTTACCGATTTCCCCATAAGAAGGATCGAAATTGAGCCACCCTGTACACAAGAACAAAACAGACGTGAACATATTAACGTAATATAGTATTTAACTTAATTGCCGAAGTTTTGCATCACAGATGAACCGCACTACTTTAATTGATTTTTAATATTTCCGTCATTCGCTTTTGCAAAAATTGCAAATTTTAGTTTTGCTAAAATATTTTTATGTTAAAAAAGAAGGTAGTAAAATTTATTCTTGCATAAAATGCATTTAAGATTTTAAATAATAATTACACAATCAAGAATAGAGTGGCAGACACAGATTACCGTATGTCGACATCATGAAACCATCACACAATAGATGTGCACACAATCAAGTTTTTTAACATAGTATGTGGTACTGATGAAGGCATAATGAGCCAGAAACACAGTGATGAGTGGTGGTTTCAGGAAGTCGACATACTGTAATCTGTGTCTGCACTCTATTCTTGATTGTGTAATTATTATTTAATATTTCTGTGCGTCAGTGTAATTTTTCCTATTAATGTTTGATTGGGTGAACCTGGTTATTGTGAAATGAATCAAACTGATTTGGCACATGGTATAACAACTATTCACTACCCTTGTCTAAAAAACATTGTTTATAAATTCTATATGTATGGAAGATAACGATGAACCAATATATAATTTCTATGATGTTTCCAGACAATTCCATAAGTTAAAAAATATATTTGTTTATATTGCAGTGGGTAAGTCAAAAATTTTCTGCTCCAACCGCATTACAACTCAATCAGCCATTGCCAACAGCATGCTTCACGGTTGGACACAGAGTTCTTGTTTCTGTTTGCTTATTAGGTTTTCCCCGTACAAATGGTCTAACAGAACAATTTTAAGTTGCTCACGTCACTAAATGATACTAATCTTACTTGAATATTTTGTGCCTATATTAGTTTTCTGGCTTTAAAGTAATACCTATAGGGACCGAGCGTATTTGCAACTAGCGCCAGTTTTGGCATGATAATTTGCATAGTAGGCGTAAACATGCCTTTATTGATCATAACAACTTTAAAAAAATTAAACTAATTATTGATTAACAACTTAAAAAAATTAAACTAATCATTGATTAGTTTATTTTTTAAGTTAAAAAAATAAAACCAATCAATTAATAATAATATTATTATGTTTTGTGGCTATGACGTGCATGCCAAAATGTTCAAAGTGTCCGCCGTTAGGCGCCACTGTACAGTATTCGCTCGGTCCCTATAGCTAAAATGTATTTTTAATTTAGATTCCAACGAAATAACTTATTTTGTATTGAATGCAAATTTAAATGATAACATTTACCCTAATCAACCTGGCCAATTAAGCAATGAAACTAGGGTAATTGTGGATGGTTATCTTATTCTAAATTTTGCTGAAAAATTAAGAATTAAAGATGTATTACATTATTGGATATTTGTTATTGCTAATGGTAGTGGCTATAAAAAGGAAGGACTCACCTGGGAAGTTACAGGTAAATCTAATATTGTTTTTTTTTTTTGATTATTTATTATTGTTTATTCAACGCAACAACCACAAAACTATGTCACAAACGTAGTATAGGAAAAGACTTTCAATTATTATTTTCATATTAGATTTTGCTATACCTTTTTCGCTGATGACTCAGGGACGTAGCTAGCATTTTAACATTGAGTAGGTCAGCAAAAAGCCTATATATTTTTAGGTGGGCCATTGGTGGGGAGGGGGCAGGCGTTACGTCCCTTATTATATGCGCCGCAGGCAAAATTTTTTGAATTTTCAAGGTCAACGCGTTTTTAAAAGAGTTAAGGTATCTTTTGACTGACTGAATAAAATTAGAATCTACATTTTTGCAATGTAGCAGTTCTTGTGGCGGCATTAATTTCAAAGAACACTTTTTGTGTTTCCTGTTTTTTCGTCTCAAATTTCAAACTCGTAATTTATAACAGACTTTATTTGATAAAATTATATCTACGCTACGTAAACAGTTGGATTGAGTAACATTTTTTTGAGTTACATAATCATTTCCCGAAAAAGGTTTAAATTAATATTATTTTCCTTAATGTTTGTCTGATTTTATTAAATATTTCCAGGGTGGGCACACGGGTGGGCCGACAGAACTTAAGGTGGGCCAGGCCCTCCTGTAGCTACGCCCCTGTGATGACTATGTCCAGTTCACACTGTTAGCCACTGCGCAGTATTGTCTCATTTTTCTTTAAATAGGTTATTGTGAATTACTACGATAAAAACTGTGCAAAGGTATAGATTGGCAAAGTGATGAGCTGATGAAGTTATAAATGGATAAAAATAATGGATTGTACCATATTGCAATGACTGAAAACCAATGTGCTTAATCATTTATGAATTCTGTGTTGATTGCGAAAAAGTGCTTAAGTCAATATTTGTCAAACTGAGAAAATGGCGAAAACAAAATTAGGTAAAATTGAACTTGTTGTACTGACCAACATTTTGAGAGTATATAATTCTCATATAATTCTGAGTTTGAACTCAACAATGGCCAAAGTTTTGGTAGCAAGTAAAATCATCATCTGGGATGAATGCACAATGCCAAACAAACGCGCACTGAAATGACTTAGATGAAGCATTTTATTAAATATCTCGCTTAATATGTACGCTATGACTTAGGCAGTTATATCAAAAGAAAGAGCAAGTTGTTTTCTATGGGAATATGTCAAAATCTCCATTTCGCAAAAACATGACTTAAGCACTTTTTCGCAATCAACACAGAATTATTACGTCACACTTTACCAGTCTATAGTTTATATAGGGCACGAATACCTGCAGTAGAAACCGAATGAAAAAAAATTTTCTCCTAATTTTTTAAAACTGTTTTTAACTATTGACTCATTGACTGACAGACCAAATTGACCACTTTTGAACCCGATTTTTTTTAATTTGCTTGAAATTTTTACATAATTATACTACCTACCAAAAACAGTTCGGTGAATTTTTTCAAAATTTTTTACTCAACCGAAAACAAGTTATGAATTTTTAGAGAAACTGGTGTTTTTTTCATCATATGAGCGATCATAACTACTTCAACAATTGACCAATCGGGACGTTTTTTTTGTGTTTTTTTGCCTTTAGCCGTACTTTTCAGGAAAAAAATACAAAAAAATATTCAAACTTTTTTTTGGAGAAAATCATTAATTTTTCAAATTTTGCCACCTATGAAATTTGACTTTATTATTTCAAACAAAAAATCTGATTTATTCCGAGTATAACACCGCAAACCCTATAATAATGGGCTCAAATTTCTTTCTTTCCCCACTTTTGCGGGAGCAAAATGCCAGTTTTCTTAGGAACATTTAACATTTTAGAATTACTCGACTCATATACGGAGCTAAGGAACTCCGTATGTGTTAAATCTACTACAGTAGTAAATGGAAAGAATGTGTGCGTAGGAGATCTAATACTTGATGATACATTTGATGATCCTTGGATTAATATAAAGAAATGGACTATAGATCAAAGAATACCGACTTACGTAGGTCCGGTAAGTTTTACTTTTTACAATACAAACTTTTTAGTTTTATTTAGTTTATTTTTGGACCGAGATTATAAACGACAAAAAAATCGGCATTGTTTTAAACGAAAAATGTAAAATAAATATTTTTTCGTTATTTGGGTATGTACTTTGCTATTTTTCATATCACTTTTGCGGAAGTAAATTGGCCGTTTTCTTCACTTTTTTTCCGAAGATTTCCGAAGGCGATATTCGGGTTTTTTGCGGACGTAGTTTGGCTGTTTTCGTCACTCTTTTTTCCGAAGATTTCCGAAGGGTTATTCGGGTTTTTTGCGGACGTAGTTTGGCTGTTTTCGTCACTCTTTTTTTCCGAATGTCGCCGAAAGGATTTTTTGCAAAATTTTTTGCAACGTGTCCACGAACATCGATAGATGCGACCACAATTGTCATATTGTGAGGTTCGTAAGTTCGTCAGACCGCCAGGCCCCCGCGACGCCTAATATTAACGCAACCTGTAATTTAAAAAATGTGTTTAAAATGCGAATGAAAACGTGTAAATTGTACTTACTTTTGCGGTCAAAAATTGGTTGTCTGCCCTTTTTAGAAAATCATACACTTGCTCTTTAGAGAGTACGTTAGCTTTCTTCACAACACTGGAATTTTTGATTCAATTCGTGCACAACAACTAACAAAATCGTATCTGACAACTAATTAATTAATCCCGAACGTCAATTGTCACCACCTACTTAATTTTTTTTTCTCATTTTTTATGACATTTACGCAATTACTGCATAAAAATTGTAAATTTCGTCGGATATATTTCCCTCACAACGAAAAGTATTTCATATCACACGGACGTCAGGGTTTTTTCGGCCATCGGCTTCTCTTATTCCCCTCGCCACCTAGCGGCTCGGCTCATAAAACACGCCTCTTGCCGAAAAACGACCCTTTACGTCCTTATGATATAAACTACTATTTCGTTATTGGGGTATGTACTTTACTATTTTTCATACCACTTTTGCGGACGTAAATTGGCCGTTTTCGTCACTCTTTTTTTCCGAAGATTTTCGAAGGCGTTATTCGGGTTTTTTGCGGACGTAGTTTGGCTGTTTTCGTCACTCTTTTTTTCCGAATATCTCCGAAGAGATTTTTCGCAAAATTTTTTTGCAACGTGTCAACGTGTTTGCAACGTGTTTGCAATTTCGAATTAAAAGTCGTAAATGACAATTAGAAAAAAAAATTTACTTGATGTCCTCAGGACGCCTCTGTACAAAAGACATCGAATTGATTTTACAAAAACCTATATCTCGTTATCTCTTCAATAAGGTTTTTTACTGAAAAATATTATATAATCAATCGATAAACCAAAACGGATTATAATGTATTCCTAATCTAATATTTTTTATTTTTAACCGCAAGACTAATGATAATCCAGCCACTTTTTGCAATATCGGTATGCATAGAGTTGCAAGTTGATGACAATTAGCAATCAAACACAAGAATCGGTAACAATTTAATCACAAAAAATATTCAAATTAGTGATGCTGGAGAAATTCGCGGCACAGCTGCAAAAATAACGGCAGTTAATGAGCAGTCTTTGGTATAACCAATTCCAAAAGTTATATAAAATTCGCTCTCTTAGAAATTGTTATACCTACATGATATTACTCACTAAACAAGGTAGTATTCATGATTAATAAGGTAATCCAGCACCACACCCTTTATGTTTACAAAAAAAGGTAATTTTTAAACTTTGAACTTTATGACTGGTGCGGATCACCAGGACTTATGTCTTGAATCTCCTTCATCTTATAAGAGCGTTTTGCTTTTACCAATATTTATAGAGGGAGGGATAAGAATCTGGAAGTTGCATAGGCAATTGACAAAATAATAAAATAAAATAAATGACAAAATAATAAAAAATACTTTTTTAATTTTTAGAATTTCGAATTCAATTCATATGAGAATAGAACTAATACTTGTTTCATACAAAATGGAGTACTACATTTAAAGCCAATAGCTATATTGGACGAAAATGAAGTGAGAGGAGAATTAAATTTAAGAGATGGGTAAGTAGATTTCAGTAAATTTAACAAAGAAATGGCCAGACCTCTAAATCACCACCAAATAACAATATAAATCTTACAGAGGGATTTAGAAAAACTTCTAAGTTCTATTAAAACCACCATTGCTCCGTTGCTTATGGGTTATAAATTAACCCCCGTATTCATAAAAACGCAATATTTACAACAGGTTTACTAAAGCTTTAAAAGCCTCACAAATGCCCTTAAAATGCCTTATATCTGTTACCGTGAAAGACCGAAATTGAGTGAATGTCAACATTCTCTAAAGTTGTTTGGCGTATGTTCGAAATATCGGTCAAATATCATTATTTTTAACTTACACCGGCGAATGTCGGCATTCACCATGCACTCGTGGTGTATGTTGAAAAGAAACATTGGTTTTTTAATAAATCTGAGATCTGTACAACCACGATCGACATCAGAGACTTGAATTCTTACGGTATCGCCAATTTGCTCCGGAGGAAACTTTTTTTTTGAGGTTCGCAACATTTTATTTTGCATGAAGTAGAAGATTCTCTTTTGCGGCTACTGTTTTTGAAGAAATTAGCTCGTGTTGTCCAGTCGATGCTTGAGATGAAGACGTGCTAAGTTGTGGATCAGTCTGCGGTTAAGAAGAAGACTTACTAGGTTGCGGATCCGCTCCAATAGTATTTTGGTTATCCAAAGTCGACATTCACCAAAGCTCAGTTGTGTTTGTCGACATATACCGGTGAAAGTTCAAATGTATAATAAAATTAACATATGTTCGGTCTTTCTCTAATAAGACATTTGGTATTTGTTGTCAAGATTCACCGGTGAATGTTGACATTCACTAATTTTGGTCCTTCACAGTAACATATCCTTTACAAAGGATTTACAATCCTCTTTTAAGTATTTTTCGTTTTTATGAATACGGGGAAAGATCTTTATAGCAGTTTAATGTGTACACTAAACTTGATACGTGAGAACAGGCCTTCACCACACCAGACTACTTAACCAACCACCTGTATACCATCTATACGCTTGGTTTCTATCTATAAAAAAATTCGTTACATTAATTCGTTTTTATCTGCAGTCGACCGCGACATGTTGTAACTGTGGCCAAAAAACCAGCAATGTTTTCAACAATCAAAAGCATAGCCATGAATTTTTCCCTCTGAATCCTGAATCCCTCTGAACCGTTATTATTATAAGTAACTAATATGTAATATTTATATGCAGGTGTACTTCTACTAATGACAACGAATGTTATTATAAATATGCATCAGCATTTCTTTTACCTCCTGTAAAATCAGCTAAAATAATATCTAAAGATTCCATTATGTATGGAAAAATTGAAATTAGAGCCCAACTACCAGCCGGAGATTGGATTTTTCCCAGTAATATTGTTTATTTATTTTTACAAATTAATGACCAATGAATTACAAGTTAATGGTTAAAGTAATAAATTACTATTTTATATTGTATGTTTTCTTCTAATATCTAATTTGAGCTCACATTACCATGAACTTGTAATTTATTTAAAATAATTTATAATATAATTTTCACAACTTTAAACTGATAATATTTTTTGTATTTAACTCAATGCTAATGATAAGGATATGAACTGGAAGGTGGGAAAAACAAGAATTTAACACAACAATTATCTTGAGAGAAGATATCTATGAAAGAGTTAAAACGCAAGATTATTACATCAATGTTGACCATATGAAACTATACTAAAACAAAGTTAAAATTATCTTAAATAAACCAATAAGGTAACAAAAATTTTTAATAAGTAGCTCATTAAAATTGTCAGGCATGGTCGATAATAATTTATTGCTTCCCGGTTCGCACGGTGCGTAGTTAGAAATGTTATAGCTATGTCAATTTTATTTGAATTGCCTTGAAAATTTTAGGGAATATTTTCTAAATGTTGTACTTCCAAAAAATTAATAAAAAAAAACGATTTTTTAAAATCTCTAAACTAGCCAGACCCCTTAATAAGACTAATATCTACTGATGAGCGCTTTCGTAGAAACATGCGAGATACTATTGAAGTTATCCAGAATCAGTCTGCTGACAATTGCAAGATCATTACTGAACACTACAAATTGTTGTATAAAAAATACAAAAATACAAAAAATAAATTATTATTTTTAATAGTTTGTCCTTTTAGGACAAAAATTTATCTTTAACATCTAGTAAGTAAATAGTGCTTGTGAGTTTATTCCTCTTATTCTTATTCTCAAAAGTGAATATAAAGTTTGAATTAAAATTCACGAAACTATGTACTACCTAGTTGGCAGTAATTAAATAAATATTTTTATAAATAACATTTCTCTATTTTTATTTATTAAAAAAGTGTGTTCCATCACCAAGATAATAATATGTGATTATTGTTATTGGTTATAAATATTAATTTTTTTAATTTATTCATTCTGAGTGTATTGATTTTGAATTTGATGATTTCTAATGAGAAAACATATTCAACAGATGCCTGACTTCACACTACTGAACTTTTACTTAAGTGTTAAATATATTTAATATTCAATAAAATTTGAAAAACTTATTCTACCAAATGACCAAATAAAAAAATATAAAAATTTAAATTGACAAGTGAAATAATAATCAACAAAACTAAGTAGATTATATTTTAGTTTATTCTAAAATTTTACCTATTTTAGTTATTTCTAGTTATTAAGGATAAGTTATCGTCCATTTAATAATGGTTTTTTTCTTTTCAACCCTCATTAAATTTTTAAATATTATACAAACACAATCTTCCAAAAGTAAGTTAAAAAACTCTTATTTAACTTTTTCTTGTTAATTTTTATATTTTAATCTCCCGCACATACCGTAAGGGAAGTATAAGAATCGTGCTAAAAATCGAGTAGTGAATTTTTGGCAAATAAGCACGAATTAGAGTTACAACTCATTTTTCATAGTTTTTTTATGATGTCTGTATGTATGTATTGTGGTGTTACAACAAGGAAAACAAAAGACGGTGTTTAATTTTATTTAAAAAGATTAAACAAGATCAAAAACTTGAAAATAAGACCAAAGAAAATTGTTGTTTGTTTCAAGAGAGGTTGTTGCCTAAAACTAAAAATTAAAACAATTTCAGATAATAAGAATAAGCGTAAAATGTAACGAAACACACATAATTTACACTTCTTTATATTTACACTTCTTTATAATTTACATTTACACTATCAGTGAAAATTTAACTCCATTAGTAGTCCAATTATTTTAACAGGTTCTTGTGTATTCCACAAATGACCAAAAATATTACTTAAGTTCCTTTCTGAAATAAACAATGTAATAATAGTGTTTCTATATGATGATGAAAATGATGATTTTTAATAAATAATTAATCAATTTTAAATATTTCTATATAATAATATTGCATTAAAAATTGTAAATATTTTTAAGGTACAAACATATAGCATAGATGTTGATGTGGATGTCAATGTCGCGATAAAAACAAGTATTTAAATCAGAGTGCGCATAGCAAAGTAGTGGATGTCGATCACGATACTTATCGCGATCTCATTATGGTAATCGTAATAATATAAACGAAATGTTAATTTAAATTTTAATTTGAGTACTAAGTTCTTCTTTTTCTTTCTCTAAATTTAAGCGTATGACTTGTTATTTCCAGCATCTGCGTCGTTTCTTTGGCAGTGCTGGATCTGTGAGCATATAAATTGCTTAACGTCCGATAGGTAGTTTGCTAGACTTGCTTCCAGACGAGCCTGTAACCCTGGTTTTCATGTTATTGACGGCGATTCATTAATCCAGGAGGACCACCGGTTTAACGTGCCTTCCGAAGCACAAAGACTAGTCATAAGAAAGTTACCTTTTTCCGTATTTGAACCCGGTACCTCGCATTCGCAGTTGATCGCGTTACCTACAAGACAAATTACCGTCTCTACTAAGTTCATTGTTATAAATTTTTGTTTTAATAAATAGAACTTAACTAATTTCTATTAATTTACCTCTTTTTATTTACCTCTTATTACCCCTCATTATTACAATGTTACTATGAATTTTAACAGTAAAATAACGTACATTTTACTATTTCAATATTTATTCTTTATCTTTGTGATAATCTTTATACGTAGAGGAGAATAATTTATTATTCTTCTTCTTTTGAGTACCGTATCCGATATCGGACGTAGGTAAGATCCTAATGGCTAAAGCCAAGAGGTCTTTTACTGGGGAAATATTAATAGGGTGGTTTCCCGTTGCCTTCCCCATCCCCTTCCTCATAATTTATTATTAATATTACAAATTATTAAATTATTATTATTATCGTTCGGTGGATGTGTAGGTACATACCACTTTGGTATTGTATTTTGTAATCCTAAGTTCAAAACTTGGCAAAGTTCTTTTTCTTTGCTTATGTATCATAAAATAAGCAACGTTAGACCTCCATAATAATAGTTATTAGAGGTGTAAATTTTAAGCACACAATTTTAGGATAAGTTTTTATTCATTACATTTTTAATTTAATATTGACTTCCACATCAACATTCTTGATATGTGCACCTGTTTTCTTCATCCACATCCTTGCTATACCTTTATAGTTTTTAACTTGTGAAAATTATAATATAAATTATTTATTGTAGTAAGTATAATATAAACTCTGACATAATCAAAATATGTAAAAATTAGAAAAAATTTTATATTTTGATATTTTTATGTCTTTATAATAAAGTAAATAATAACTTTATAAAATCAGACATATTTTATTAAATATTATACAAATATAATAATACGTTGAGCTGGTTAATTCATAGTATGAATAGTTACTAATTCATACTTATGTTGAAAAATAAAAATTAAAACATATAGTTGATGTTGTGGAACATTCAAGCATTCAACATCTACTTTTTTCATGTATCACGTAGGTCAAAATATTACTTTACCATACTACATAGTATGAGTACCTATACGTAGTATACTCGTGAGTATACGTAGTATACCATAAGTATAGAATTACCATAATTATACATATTAGTACTATACTACATAGTATGAGTATATTCAATTACTTAATTAATTAGTATATTAATTAAAATAAAGTATACGTAGTATACCATACGTAGCATGGGAGAGTATTGTAATGAGAAAAATTTTTTTTTTAAGTATACTAGTACAGTGGAGCCCGCTTAATGTAATCACGTCGGGACTTGGCGTTTTTGATAACAATAACCGATTGATAACAATAAACGAAAAAAAATTTTATTGTTAATTTATTAGTATGTACTACATTTATAATAATTAATTAATAATAGTCACTCATTGTGAAGTTTTTTATGTATTTAAACGACGGAATTCATAATAAACATAAAAATGTAATGTGATATCACATATTATGTGACGGTGACAGAAAGAGTCACACGGTGGGTTTTTTTACATCCACTCCGTCTTTGAAAAAAATGAACCATAGGCAGATTTTTTTGCTAACACCTGACTTTAAATTATGTCGGTGACTTATGCACAATATAAAAAAATACTTGTAACTGAAATTCAACTCTTTTGCTCGTGGGGAAAATAATCTTAAGAATAATATGATAACATTAACCAAATTCATGATAACTATAAGCGATGTTTTTTGTGTGTATTAACTAATAATATATGTCCGTTCCGTATATCCGAATGACAACATTAACCGCGATCACATTAAGCGGGCCTCACTGTACTAAGTAGCTTATTTACAACAATTAAATTTTTGTTTGCAATTTAAATTTCTAGTTTTACAATTAGAAGTGAAAGATAGAAGTACTCAAAATATGAATTCAGTAAAAGTGTTAATTGCTTATAGTAGAGGGAATGATTTTCTGCGAGAGATAGATGTAAGAAATATGAATTCTGATATTGGATCTCGGCTATTAACAGCAGGACCAATTGTGAATTTAACAGAACCTAATCGAAGTAAATACACTGTTACATCCCTTAAGGCCATACCATTATGTAACGAATTTCATAATTATAGTTTATCGTGGTTACCAGGTAAAAGAACATATTACCTACTATATGTATGCAATTTATTAAGCTTATAATAAATTTTGATATACTATAGGCAAAATGGTGTTTTCTATCGATTCTGTTGAGTATGGCACAGTATCATTGCTTCAAACTATTCCAAATGCTAATGTTGAAGTAAATCAAGAGTGGACAACACTGGAAGATCTATTTAATAAAGAAGTATGTATAAGTATAGCCACAGCAGTGGAGTGATGTGATCGCTGGTTGAGTATAGAGCGGAAATTCTGGGTTCAAATCGCGGATTGCACAGAATTTCTTGGCTCGGCCTTCCGGTGGGCATCTACACTCCTGTGGTGATCCCTGATGTTTGTGTCGACGTCATTACCGTTGATACGGCTGCGTCACACACGAGAGTTTACAAGACAGCTTAAGGTAGACAGGGAATGAAGCCATGGGCCTTCTAGGCCTGTAGAGCTGTAATATATATATGTATAAGTATTAATTAACAAATTTGTTTTAAAGTTTTCACTTTTTTTTGTATCATTTGGCATTCATTCTGAATTAAACAAAAAACACGGCGATTAGATATCAAAAAAGACAATTTAATCATCAAAAACTAAGAGGCAATAATCGACTAAACGCCAAAGAAGTGATAATTTTTTTAACTCATGAAATCATCAAAAAATTTGGATCTCGATTGGCGACATAGGGGGTTATGAATACAAGTGAGCATGAAGTATATACTCAAAATTTTGAAATTTTTCTCGGAATTGTATGAATAAAATTCAAAAATAATTTAGCACATAAGTAGATACTCTTATAATAAGCGTATACTTACTTATGCTCATCATCTACTTATATATTTTATTGGTATAATTTGAGGTTTTTAATTCAAAATTTTGAGTATATACTTCATGCTCACTTTTATTCATAACCGCCATTGACTGTAATGTCCCATTTTAAGTTATAAAGACACTCTGACAACAAACAATTCTGACTTATTTTTTGTAACGAAATTTGAATTTTACAGTTACAACTTTCTCTCGGCGTTGCAGTTGGGGGCTTAAATGATTTTCCAGATGAATATCATTCAGAAACGCATGAAAAACCTTGGGTAAATGAAGAAAGAAATTATATTAAAAACTTTTTTGATGCTAGAAATATTTGGTCAAGAACTTGGATTGAGGACAAACCAGCTTTAAAAATTGATTATGTGAAAATCTGGGCCGTATAATAAAAATAAATAAAAAAGTTTATAAAAAATATATAATTTTATATAAATATAGGTACTATTATCTACTTATTGTAATATAAATTAATAAATAATTCTTAAATTATAATTTTGCGCTGTCGAATTATATGAAAATTACTTATTTTAAATTTAGAACACTTTAAAACAAATTACAGTATAAAATAGAAATATTAATTGACTTATTAATATAATAAATATAGGTAACCCAGGTAACACACAATGCTGCCCCAGTGTTGCCCCAATGTTGGGCCGTTGCTGCCGGTATTGGCCCAGTGTTGCCCCGGTGTTGCCCCAATGATGTGTGTTACCTGGGAAACGATAGGTTTATGTGAAAGAAAATTTTATAAAATTTTGAAAATAATTATCCAATAGGTAATGTAAAGACTTTAATCCTAGATTACTAATCATATTTTCAAGTTACATTGTCACTATACACAGTCGTCTCACAATCAAAATAAAATTTTAATATATTTTTTATTAATAACTTTTATTAGTTGAAAAGCATAATTATTATACAAAAGAATATTTTATGAAACACCATCAAATAACTCAAAAAACTTATTCTTTGTAGAGCAGGGCGAGGCGGGGAAGGTTAAGGATACGCACTACTGTCCCGGTATTGTTTCGCCACCACAAGATGGCGCATCATTCGGTAATGCAATGATTTTAACTACCTCTACAGTTTCTATGCTGATTGCATAGATGACAAATGCGTTACTAGTAGGTCGTCTCTTTGACGAATAATCTAGGGTTAATATTATCTCTATAATAACAAATAATCATAACAAAAGTTTAAAAAATTTTGATTTCTGGGTTCAGAACATTCAGAACTAATGCTTAGATTTAATTTATATGGGATACGTTCCTAAGTGACAAAATAAAAAACAAGTTGAAGCTACAGACGACCTTATTTTATCTTCGGATTTTTTTATCAATCGTACAGTTGATTCGTTGACATTGAATGAACGTGATATGGATGCAAACGACTCTCCAAGGCGTAAACGATCAATCATTTTTATTTTCACTTTAAGCAGTAACACAGATTTTTTTCGCATCAAAACTCGTTTTTTATTTATTTTTTAGTCGACATTATAAATTATAAATTAGGAGGACAGCGGTAGAGACGTGTTACTCGATCACAATTTTTGTAACGAATGGAAAGATAAAACAATAAAACACGCAAAGCGGCTCTTACCAATAAAGGACGGAACGTCTAATGTGACCGCATTTAAAAATATACTTTGTGCATTGAGTAATAAGGTTGATTTCATTCTGTTTGTTTACATTCTCAAAAACGCTAAAAAATTCTCTCAATTCTCAAAAAAATCCTTTTTATCAATGTGTATGTACCGATTACATCCGCGAATAAAGAAATCTTTAGCCGCGAATATAGGAATTGGGTCGCAATTTTTTAATCCGCGAATAGTGAAAACGCGCATGAAGGAAGCGTAAATAAGGAGCTTTGGCTGTATTGATATACAAGAGTGTGATGTACCTTGGGACATTTTTCGGTTTTTAATTTTTTTGACGTGATAACGTCTTGTAAATCGATGAACGGCGACACACACGAAAAAACATGACTTGTCACGTTCCGCCTGAGCCATGCCTTTGCGAGAAAGCGCGGAACAAGCCGATGCGTCCGAGTGAAAGAGACACAGCGGCATACAGTTAACTGTATTGTCAACTGTTTATAAAGTAAAGTGAATATTTAATATAAATACCATTGTTTATTACAATAACAATTGAAGCAATAAGGTAATTAATTCTTGCATTCTAAGAATTTGATTATTTATATAATCTCATATATTTGTTTTTTGATTATTTAAAAAAAGTAGCATCGGTCAGCTAGTGCAGTAATGTTTTAATGACTATTTCACTCATCAATCATTAGACCAATAGAATGAAAAAACAGCGAAACATTCAACCAATGGCAATCGAATTGCAGCGACTATTTTTTCAAGTTTATTTTAAAGCAAATATAAGTGACAATTTTTTTTATTAACTTCAATATTTAAACAATACATATTATCTACTTAATAAACTTGAAGAAAATTATGTTTTTAGCAGTAATTCAAATTATTTAAATATATAAATTATTAACTCGTTGATATTATATAATATTAAAACTTCAAAATATCGAGTTATAAATAAATTAAAAATTAATTAAAAGATTTATTTGAAATCGTTAGAAAGCTCAATAAATCTTTTAATTAATTTTTAATTTATTTATAACTCGATATTTTGAAGTTTTAATATTATGTAATTCAAATTATAATGTAATTAATTATTTATATTAACCTCCTATTTTGTTCGTGAAATAGTCTAAATAAATATCCTCTCTGCAGCAATTTTCCCTCCTCTTCGAGTCGGGAAAATTGCAAAAGCAACAAACGCATTCGTGAGCTCAAAAAAATTGTCGACAATTTGAAATGCACTCGGGATATTGCATATGACTATTTCACTCAGCTGTCATTATACCAATGGAATTAAAAAACAACGAAACATTCAACCAATAGCAATCGAATTGCATCGACAATTTTTTCAAGTTTATTTTAAAGCAAATATAGGTGACAATTTTTTTTATTAACTTCAATATTTAAATAATACGTATTATCTACTTAATAAACTTGAAGAAAATTGTGTTTTTAGCAGTAACTCAAATTATAATGTAATTAATTATTTATATTAACCTCCTATTATGTTCGTGAAATAGTCTAAATAAATATCCTCTCGTGCATTTAGTTTTAAACTAGTGAGGTCTCGAGCCAAGAATTTGTACAAGTTATTTAAAAATAAATAATTTTTAAAAACGGTTTTTTTGGCTCAATAAACATAATTGGCGCTGCGAACAAGATTTCCGAAACGGCACTATCGAAGTACCGGAGATTTTTAAATCCTTATTTGGAAATTCGAACCTAAAAATTTGGTGCAAGATCCACTTTGGTCAACTACTGAGCTACTTCAACTTCCGAGGGTACTCAACTGTAAAACCAAGGAAACTACACCGAAAATTCGCTAGGCATAACGACGGGATGCTATTAGCCACATTAGTTTTGTAAGTACACCTTAATTTTCCTTAAACATTTTATTGAAAATTCCTATCGCATTTATAATTTTAATTTACGTGTTAATAATATTACATGAGTGTTACTCGCGATAGATCGCCTTTAAGTAGAATAAATAACGATTCAGATAGTTCAGAAGACACTACACATAATTGTAATCAAATAGTAAATCAAATAATAAATCGATAATCATGTCTAATACAAACACCGAAATAAATTTAGCTAAAGAAATGATTCCCAAATATGAAGGAGGAAGTAAAAATTTATCGTAATTTATTATACAATGTGAAAAATTTATTTGCACTTATAGAAATTCCACAGTAGGTCAAGAAAATTGTACGTTCAACAAACTTTTATTTGAACTTTGTTGTTCGAAATTAACTAACGCTGCTAGAGACACGTTAGTCGTTTCTAATTGCAAAACTTGGGATCAAGTAAAAACTACATTACTGAATAGATTTGGAGATCCGCGAAATAAAACCTTATTATTAAATGATTTAACCACTTGTTATCAAAGTAATAACGAAAATTATGATGCTTACTTTGAAAAAATTAAAGGTAAATTGCAACAATTATTGGAGCACATTTCGATAAGGGAAACTGATTTAAATTTAGCCCAATATAAAATTATAGCTCACACACAAACCGCGAAATACTTTTAAGGCCGGTTTCTTAGAACCTTATCGTTCCCATATTGCAGATCAAACAGTAAATTCAATTGAAGAATGCTTATTGCAATTACGAAATTATGATAACTATCGACAACAAGTAGATTTCTTAAATTTTATGAGAAACAAATCCGGAAAACCAAATGTTAATACACCCATTAAAAAACCACAACAATTTCAACCATCATTTAATGCGCAAACTAAGAGGGTTGGTAATTCTAATTTTTATCCAAATTTCAACTCGAATTTTAATCCAAACTTAAATCAAAATTTTAATCAAAATTTAAATAATTTCCCACGAAACTACAATCAAAATTTTAATTCAAAATTTAATAATCAACATTCGCGTGGTTTTCCTCAAAATGGACCTAAACAAAATAGCTCGCAAATAGTAGGAAACAATTCTCGTCAAGAACCTACCCCAATGTCGATTTCAACCAGAAATACTTTTAGACAAACACAAAACAGACCGAATAACCATTTCCAAAGTCGCGGTCCGTGTAACTTTATTTCAGAAGAACTTAATAACGTTCAAAACACCAATGAGGAGTACGATGGTAATTATTTCGAATTTCAACAACCCGAAAATTGTGAAACAGAGGAAGAAGCTACAAATTTCCCTCCGAACTTTGATCAAACCGAAAATTTTAAAATTCAAGAGGATCATGAAAATTTTCGTATACATGCCTCGGAAAATCAATAGATTTAAATTCATTAACCATTAAACCTAAATTACCATTTATTTCAATTCCAAGCTTAAATCTCAAAATTTTAATAGATAGTGGTGCCTCGAATTCAATTATCAATCCGAAAACCGCACACAAATACTTTAAAAATTTCATTTTTGAAAAACATTTTTCAGCAAAAGGTTTTAATAAAATAGAATCCAATAATGAAAATGTTTCTTATCCTATTTTATCTGAATTTGGTATACATAAAAGATTTTACTTTCACGTAATTAAATGGCACAACAAGTTTGATGCATTAATAGGTAGCGAAGATTTTGAGAAATTAGGCGCAAAAATAAATTATGAAACCTACGTTTTAGAAATAAAAGATTTGAAAATTCCATTCTTCATGGAACTAAATTCGAAAAATTTCGTACCCTGTAGTCAGTTAGCAAAAACACGCGCAACCATTCCGGTCAACATAGATAACGGACAAGTTATAATACCCGAACTAATCGTTAATAATTATTGTATCCCCGAATCTATAGCAATTGCAAAAACGGATTTTGTACAATCCCTATAGAAGAAGATCGAGAAATTCAAATTAATTTCTTACAACCAGTCGAGGTAGACCCAATAATTAATATTGAAATGAGTCAAACCCCAAATTCAAATTTTGTAGATTTAAATATCTCAAACGTCATTCGTACACAACACTTAAATTCAGAAGAAAAACAAAACATTTTAGGTTTATGCCAAAAATACAAAGATATTTTTTATAACGAAAATTGCGACTTGAGTTTCACCAATGCTGTAAAGCACAAAATTAGAACGACAGATGATGAACCAGTTTACCGAAAATCGTTTAGATATCCCCACCATCTAAAATCGGAAATTCAAAATCAAATTCGAAAATTATTAGACAATAAAATTATTCGTCCAAGTATATCCCCCTTTAGTTCACCCGTATGGATCGTTCCGAAAAAGATCGATGCAAGCGGAAAAAAGAAATGGAGATTAGTTATAGATTATTGAAAATTAAATGATAAGACCGTAGAGGACAAATACCCTCTCCCGAGGATAGAGGAAATTCTCGATAATTTAGGAAAATGTACGTACTTTTCGACTCTTGATCTGGCACAAGGTTTTCATCAAATAGAATTACACCCTAATTCCATAGAAAAAACCGCATTTACGGTAGACAACGGGCACTGGGAATATGTTAGGATGCCCTTTGGGTTAAAAAATGCTCCCTCCACATTTCAACGTGTTATGGACAATGTTTTACGGGAATATCTTTATAAATTTTGTTTTGTTTATATGGACGACGTTGTAATCTTTTCTAAATCTCTCCATGAACATTTAATTCATCTAAATAAAAATTTTGACAAATTCAGAGAATTTAATCTAAAAGTTCAATTAGATAAATCGGAATTTTTGTGCAAGGAAGTAGCGTTTCTTGGTCACATTATTACTCCAAATGGTATTAAACCCAATCCTGAAAAGATAAAAGCTATTCAAGCATACCCCCTTCCTAAATCGGTTAAGGAAATTAGAGCGTTTTTAGGACTAATAGGATATTATCGAAGATTCATTCAAAATTTTGCTAAAGTTGTTCAACCCTTCACTAAATGTCTTAAGAAAGGCGCAAAAATTGACCAAAACAACGGTGACTATTTACAAGCATTTCATAACTGCAAGGAGTTGATAATGAACGCCCCTATATTAACGTATCCCGATTTAATAAGACTTTTCGTATTACGACGGACTCGTCCAATTTCGCTATAGGTGGAGTTTTGTCCCAAAATAACAAACCAATTGCCTTTTATTCAAGGACGCTAAATAGCGCCGAAAGAAATTACTCAACGATAGAACGGGAATTACTAAGCATCGTTGAAAACACAAAACATTTTAGGCCTTACATTTTCGGAAAACAATTTATAATTGAAACGGATCACAAGCCGCTCGTGTGGTTATTTTCTTTAAAAGATCCGAACTCGAGGTTAGTGAAATGGAGACTGAGGTTAGAAGAATTTGATTACAAAATTCAATACAAGAAAGGTAAAGAAAATTCGGTAGCAGACGCTCTATCACGAATAGAAATAATCGCCAACGAGACAACGGACGATGACATGCTGGACCTTTTGTCAATGATCCCAAATGTTGAGGATGAACCTGATTTAACAGCTGAAGATCTTGACGAATTATTAGTAGACGGAATTCGCCAGAACGAAGAACCGGAAAATACACAGCACACAGCGCACGAAGACCCTGTTTTTACAATGCCCATTACAGATAAACCAATTAACCAATTCAATTATCGTATTATTTTAAAGTTAGGAGATCAATTTAACGTGAAATTAGAGAGACCATTTTCAAAATATAATTATATTGTTACAATTAGGAGAGGAAACGAAATATAAAATCTATCAGAAGCTTTGAAGGAAATTATAAACCCAACAAACATGTACTGTATTTACTTCCAAGATGAACTTTTGGAATCAAAATTCTTAACCTTAACAAAACATTTATTTGACAATAAAGTAAAAATTATCAAAAGCAATATCGCTGCTAAAGATTTAGTCAAACCAGATGATCAATATAACGTAGTTCACGAATATCACTCTAGTAATCATAACGGAATTTTGGAAACTTATATTAATTTAAAATCACGATACTATTGGCCCGACATGAAATCAAAAATCAATCAAGTAATAAACAATTGCGAAACATGTATGTTAAGTAAATACAACAGAAATCAATATAAAGTAAAATTTTCAGGACCCCTACTTGCCAAACGACCTTTTGACATAATTCATATAGATACTTTTAGTTTTGAAGGAAATAAATTTTTAACGATAATTGACCTTTTTTCACGTTACACTCAAGCTTATTTTATTATTGATGGGTCAGGAATATCCATGCTAAATAAATTACGGCATTATTGTTCTCATCACTCATATCCAAGAAAAATAGTTTGTGATGAAGGAAAGGAGTTCAAAAACAAAATTTTTGAAGAATTTTGTTCCTTATTTAAAATTGAGTTACATTTTACAACTAATTACAATAGCTTTTCAAATTCTCCCGTAGAAAGAGTACACTCGACCATTCTAGAAAAATTACGTACTCTTAAAATTCAAAACGAATCGGAAAACCCACAAAATTTAATGATATCAGCGATTTTGATTTATAACCAGTCAATTCATTCTGCTACAGGCCACACCCCCTTTACATTACTTTATGGACCTTTTGAAAATTTAAACGCTCACGCAATCGACATGGACAAAACGGTTTACGAAATTTATAACGAAAAACGTAAAAACGAGATTTTACCTTTTTACGAGCAACTTTATCAAAAACAGCTTAGAAACGGAATTCGGATTTTAGAAAACCGAAATAAAAACAAAGAAGCCGATATCGAATTTAATGAACCAACTGCGTACTTTAAAAAACAGCAAATTAGAAAAACGGACCCATGTTATGAGAAAGTTAACGTTACATCGGTTGACAAAAATAAAATTCAAGAAATTCGAGAAAAATCGAAAAGACCAGCAAACACTAATCTTAGGAAAGTTCGCCGTATTAAAAAGAGTTTTCTATTACAGAACCATGGGACTGATCAATCGGATCCAGGGCCTTCAAATAAAAAAGATCAGCACTAGTGGCTATTTCCCTGAAGATCTAGGTTCAACGAAGTTCCTAAATCATTACCACAAATTTTATTTTTATTTTAACATAACCGACTTAGATGTAAGTTACCACCTATTATTAAATAATGTAATTACTTTAGAAACAAAAATTATAAACCCCCTTTCTAGAAAAGTATTCGGCACATTAAAAGATAATTGTAAGTCCATCGAAAATCAGTTGCAGAAATTTAAACACCGTAATAAACGTGGTCTCGCTGACATTTTAGGATCCGCGATTAAATTCATCACCGAAAATCCAGATAATAATGATCTGATCGAAATTAATAAAAATTTAGATTCATTGTATAAAAATCAAAATAATATAATTAAACAAATTAATCGGTACACCACTTTCGCTAATCATATTACAGCAAGATATTTAAAGGATCTTCAAATCATTCGGAATGACCTCAACTGATCTCTATCTGCGATAGTTGACGTAAACAATCTTCTGTACAACCTACTGGTAGTTGAATATTACAATTTCATAAGTTTAAAATTATTAAACGCTCTCCGGAGTATTGAAAGAACCGTATCATTAGCTTTTTCTGAAATAACTAATTTGGAAATCATTTCTGACTCTGAATTACATGAAATTGTTAATCATTTAAAATTAATTTATAAATGAACAGAACTACTTGAATTGGATACCTTACACTTTCAAATCGTTTCAACAAAAGATATTATTACATGTATTTTAAAAATACCAATCCTCGATTCCTCACCATTCCAATATACCAGAATTTATCCAATTCCTGACAAACAAAACAATGTGCTGATACCACCAGGCAAATATCATCTACAAAGTACAAGAAGAGAGATCTGGACCGACAAAAAGTGCAAAGTGATTGAAAATCAAATTGTGTGTTTCGAAAAACCGGGAATTAGTGAGTGTTCATTTACAGATTTCAAAAACTGCACGATTGCAATGGCTAATAACAATTACAAACTTTTCACACAACTCCAAAATGGAAAAATTTTAGTTTCATGTAAAATTCGCTTTCATCTTGCTGAAGAATGCAAAAATAATGTTTATAATTATGAAATTATTGACAATGTCTTGGTTTCATCAAAAGATAATTGTAAAATAATAATTGGTGATGATGTTTTTGTAAATACGTTCAGTAATTTTACTTTTGAAAATTTCTTAATTATAAGTAATATTAATCCTCATAAAACTAATTTGGGTATACAATTACAACAAAAGCATTTGGATGATTTAAAAGACTTAAAAGAGGATTTAAAAATTTTAAGTAATAACGATTTTAGTTTAGATCCAATATTGCATGTAACACATTTTTCTTTAACCTTATCAATAATAGTAATATTTTGTATTTCAATCTTACTATTGTATGTATTTAGAAACAGGTTAAAAGATTTTATTTATAATCAAAAATTGAAAGAAAGTTATGAATCAAGACCAACACCTACTCCCCAAATACACGAGGGCGTGTTATCTTAAGGATGGAGGACTTATGTTCAATGCTCTCTAGGAAGGATCAACTTCATCGGATGATGCGACTCTTCTTTCAATATAATCATCATTTCTAGAATAAGCTGTTTACTTGTAACAATAATTAACTTTAAGTTTAGTCTTCATATTAGTTTTAAACTAGTGAGGTCTCGAGCCAAGAATTTGTACAAGTTATTTAAAAATAAATAATTTTTAAAAACGGTTTTTTTGGCTCAATAAACATAATTATATATTAATTGCATATGACAAGTTAACGCAGTGCAAAGGAATATACTGTGTGTTCACGGAAAGTAATAACAATGAATAATTATTAAATCTTATTAGATACAAAAAAAAGTTTAAATAGTTTTTTATTCAACTCAAAATTTACTATAAGAACGTGTGGAGGTATATTTTTTTATACTTCAAACTCAACCGGAAGTAAACATTAAAATTTTTTTTCAAATGGCAACATGACTTTTTTTTAACATTTTCGTAATCTGCAATTTTTTCTCTATAAATACATGTAAAACTTTTATAAGGTTACATAAAAAAAAATTCGAGAAAACACAAGATTTAAACAAACAACAATAATTTATTAATTAGGTATGCATCAGAGTGCTATGAAAAACAAAACACCATTATTATGATATAACACCATTAGTCTCTTTCTATGGAGGCATTTAAAAATGGTAGTTTACGCAATTCTATCTTTAAATTTAGAGAATTTAAAAATTAATTCAGCATGCTATCAATTATCACCAAATCACCAAAACTTCTGCGAAGATTAGAATTATATCTTGAACAAAGCGGTAGCAATTTTGAACAATTTATCAGATAAATAACAGTTGTCTTTTTTGAGCCATGATGTTTTGTTTTCATAGCACTCTACATACCTATGTGTAAATAATGTGTAAAAGGAAGAAGTTGAAACAATCGAGGCAAAATTAGCGAAACCACCTCCAATATTTGTACCAAATGTACAAGATATTAAATCACTTGAAAAAATTTTAAATAACGCAGCAAAGGATGGATTTAACATAAAGCTAATAGGAAGAGAAAACACCAGGATTCAACCAGTAAACAGCAAAAATTATACAGCCATACTAAAAGCACTAAATGCTGCAAAAGTTGAATGCTACACCTTCCAACTCAAAGAAGAAAGAAAATTCCGTGTAGTAATGAAAGGCCTACACTTCTCAACCGAGCTGGATGAAATTAAACAAGCAATCGAGGAACAAGGACACAAGGTGGCACGTATAACAAACATAATACAAAATAAAACCAAAAATCCACTGTCGATGCATCTTCTTGAATTAACACCTCAAACAAATAATAAAGCTATTTATAAAATCAACCGATCAATGAACACGGTGGTGGAGGTTGAGCCACCCCATTCAAAACGAGAGGTGGCGCAATGCATCAGGTGCCAGCGATACGGACACACTAAGGCATACTGCTCCAGAAAGCCCAAATGTGTTAAATGTGGAAAAGAACACTGGTCCAAGGAATGCGCAACCGAAAAGCTACTAAAAAAAGATTTAATTTGTGCGCTATGTCAAGGAAATCACCCAGCTAATTACAAAGGATGCACCGTATACAAGGAAATTCAAAAACGAAAATTTCCCCCACTAAGACCTAAACAGCTACCACGTACTATCGAGGCAACTGCTCCATCACCACCCCCATCACTAAATGATGCAGACTTTCCCCCTATAACATATCGACAACCGCAAACACAGGAGCACTTAAGAAGAACATGTCCCTCACATGAACCAAACAAATTATTAAATAACATACAAATTTTGCAAACGCGGTAAGAGGCTTTGAACAACATAATCAAAATTTCGAAAACACACACTCGTACCAAGAAAATCATGGCGAAAATGCAACAATAATAATGCTAACAAAAATGATGCATCGTATGGATGAAAATATGAAGAGAATCGATCGACTGATCGATCTCATAATCAACATGCTCAACACAAACCATTAATGAACACACCAATGAACATAATTGTTTGGAACGCTAACGGCTTGTCACAACACGCACAAGAGATAACTGTATTTCTACAAAACAACGACATAGATATTGCACTAATTTCAGAAACACATTTTACTACCCGTAGTTTTATAAAAATTCCACGATACTCAATCTACCATACTAACCATCCGGATGGCACGGCACATGGTGGCACTGCAATCATTGTAAAAACAACACTAAAACACCATCAATTAGAAAAATTTCAAGAAGATTATTTACAAGCCACGAGTATCAAAGTTGAAACCTGGAATGGGCCACTGACACTTGCTGCAGTCTATTACCCCCAAAGACATACTATTAAGGAAAACCAATTCTTAAACTTTCTCAAAACACTCGGAACCAGATTCCTCTCGGCAGGGGACTATAATGCAAAGCACCAAAAATGGGGATCAAGGCTCTCCAATCCAAGAGGTAGAAAACTTCTTAAGGCTATCAATAAAGGAAATTGCGGACACCTGTCGACTGGACAACCAACATTTCTATGTCATTAAGGTCATTTCAAAACAACATATGCATGCTGAAACATGCCTGGACTTATCCTCGGACCACTCTCCAATTATAGTGACAACACACTCGAAAGTACTCTAAAGACAAAGTCAGCCACACCTGCACAACAGCCGTACTGACTGGGAAAACTTTAGATCACTAGTTGAAGAAAATTTAGAAATCAGCCTACCACTAAAAACGGAGAATGAATTGACTGAAACCGTAGAACACTTCAATAATACCATTCAGCACGCTGCATGGAGTTTGACTCCTGTTCTGGAGCATGTGGGGAGAGATCAATGCTCGGGAACGATAAGGAGGGCAATTGCAGAAAAGAGAAAACTAAGAAGAACATGGCAGAATACCAGAAATCCAAATGATAAAAACAGATTAAATCAAACTACAAGATCGTTAAAAACCATGCTACAAAATTATAAAAACCAAGCAGTCCAAGAATACCTAAAAAATCTTACACCCACGAAAGCTACGGAATACTTGCTGTGGAAAGCAACAAAGAAACTAAAAAAAAACAGTTACACCTATTCCACCAATACAAAAAATAAATGGCAACTGGGCGCAAAGCGATCGAGAAAAAGTAAACACGTTCGCCGAACATCTGGAAAAAACATTCCAGCTATTCCCGGCGGAAGATAAGCAAACAGAAGAAAAAATAACTCGATTTTTAGATACCTCACTCCAACTAGATCTTCCAATCAAGCCTTTCAAAATTAAAGAAGTACGCACAATCATTAAGAAAATCAAATGCAAAAAAGCACCAGATTATGACCTCATTACCGGAAAGGTTTTCCAACAACTTCCGGAAAAAGGCGTGAGAATGATAACACAACTGTGCAACACAGCAATTCGCTTGCAAGTTGTACCGCCACAGTGAAAGATTGCGCAAATAATTCTCATCCACAAAGCAGGAAAGCCACCCGAGGAAACAGCTTCAGCTACTCTCAAAGATTTTTGAAAGGCTACTATTAAAAAGATTGTATCCACATCTAGTGAAAGGAAAAGTGATACCAGAACACCAATTCGGTTTGTTTTAGAAAGCAACATGCTACCATCGAACAGGTGCATCGAGTGGTAGACAAAATAAATCAAGCTCTAGAAGAAAAAATATATTGTACTGTCGCCTTCTTGGACATATTGCAAGCTTTTGACAAGGTTTGGCATCCTGGGCTGTTATATAAAATTAAATCAAAATTACCGCATCCATTTTACTTAATATTAAAATCGTATCTCTCCGATAGGTTATTCCAAGTGAAGTACCAGGAAGAGCCCTCGGAATTCAAATTAATTCAATCAGGTGTTCCGCAGGGTAGCATGATGGGACCAATACTGTATCTTTTATTCACATCGGACTTGCCGACTACCGAGATGACGACAGTTGGAACGTTTGCGGACGATACAGCAGTCATGGCTTCACACAGCGATCCATTTACAGCATCGAGGTACTTGCAGGATCACCTATTACAAATCCAAAACTGGCTGAAAATATTGAGAATCCGAGCCAATGAATCAAAATCTATTTAGGTTACGTTTACAATGAAGAGAAGCACATGCCCACCGGTAGAGTTGAACGGACAAACATTGCCTCAATCAGACACAGCTATATACCTTGGTATGCACCTCGATCGCAGGCTTACGTGGAAGCACCACATTTGGATGAAAAGAAAACAGTTGGGCATGATGTATAGAAAAATACACTGGCTGACTGGACCAAAATCACAGCTAACCCTTGAAAGTAAGGTATTACTGTATAAGACTATCTTAAAAGCAATTTGGGCATATGCCCACTAGGCAAAATAACATTATCACAACGTTGACACGATATCAAAAATTCACTTGCGATGTTACTTAATTTGTTGAGGTGATGTTGTAGCAACGTTGCTACAACCGCTGAATGTCCGCCCATACAACGTTAATTGTTAACGTTTCTAAATAATGTTGTCTCAACGTGAAAAAGTAACGTTGCTTTAACATTAACTAAAAAAAATTAAAAATTTTTATGATAAAGTAAGCAGCTTTTCGATCTATGATTATTGTTTAATTACAGTAATTATTATTGTAATTTAGTAATATTGCATAATATTTTTTGTAATCGTAATATTCTAATATTATTCCCTTGGAGTGCCTTATTATGATTGATGTGACGTTGAATTTAAAATGAACTCACAAAATTTCACTTACAAAAAAAACCCACGATCTTACCTGCACTCTTGGGCCTCTCAAGCGGCACTACGGCTTAGCTCAACAGAGGACACTTATGGGGGGGGTTGCAAGCCGAGGAGATCCTCGACCCTATCAAAAAAATTACACAAAAATTAAGGCGCCACGTGCTTATCGCCGCTCGCCAGATGTCAGTAAAGCCTGAAAGCACGAAAGTAATGGAAATAAAACCCCAGAGTACAAGTAGATGGCTTTAATAAAATGAAATGTACAAAAAAATAATGTGGTCAAAGCAATTCAAAAAGGTACTCCACAGTAAATTTTCAGACGCAGCTGTTAAGATAAAATACCGCGTCAGATCTGATTCGGCGTACAAGATTTTACAATCGGAACTTTTGTTCCGATTTTTCGCAAACAGAAAAAATAAATTTTAGGAAGATAAATGAGGAGCAGACTTTCTATATGCAGTTTGTCCATTTTTAAAATTTTTTAGTTATACATAGCATCGTAATCTATACATAAAATACCACATATTTTAATTACAAAAAGATGTTCTAAACAGCATCTATGCAGGGTAAAAAAATTGTTGAAAATCACTTAGACAATCTAAATGCAGTTTGTCCAGCGCTTGTGGACTAACGTATAGCAGTATGTCCTTCATACGTAGATTAGCCGCTGTTTCTCACGTGTGTGCACTCTCCGGTCTAATATTAACTTTGTTATCATTTATCATAATAGGTTTATTATTATCATTAGACGTAACGGCATTAATAAATAATGAATATTACGGAAGGTGAACATGTTGTAGGCGATGTTAATCGAGGAAGCAGAAAAAGAAAACGAAATATTGTAACAAAAGATCGTAAGAAGGAAGTTAGGTAAATCATAAAATTCTTAAGGTACTATACAACATAATAAATAGTACCTATCATACACATTTTTTTTTACTTAATTTAAGGTATTCAGATCAAGATCCTAATATAGAAAACGTAATCATAACGTGTAATCATAAGCGGAATGACTTTCAGTGCGGTGAACTAACCAAAGACGATATAATGTTGTATCGCAACAATTTCTTTGATCAGAAAAACAAAAATGTCCAAGATAATAAATTGGGGCATTTTATGGAAGTTCAAACCCCAAGCAGATACAGAAAACGAGTACCCAACAGCAAGTCTCATAATTTTTCCGCAAAATATCATGTAAGTTTCATTTTTGTTATCATTTTTTCCAAGACTTCAATAAACGTTTCGGTAGGTTTTGAAAGACAATAAAAAAATTAACTTGTGCCAGAAGACATTTTTATCAATATTCAGTGTTAGCCAAAGGCGAGTTAACACTATAGCAAAAAAAATAAAACTTGGATCGGGTATTGCAGACAAACGAGGGGGTGATAATCGGTCATATAAGAATACAGAAAAGTTCCAAAATGTAAAAAAATTTATATCTAATTTAAAGGGTCATGAGAGCCACTATGGACGAGAAAAATCTAGAAGAATTTACATATCTTCTGAATATAACATACAAAATTTGTGGAAAATTTATAATAAGAATTCTGATAAAATTTTAAAAGTTAATTACAAATACTTTAGCCGAGTTTTCAGTAACCACTACAATATTGGCTTTGGAAGTCCAGCCACAGACGTTTGTGGCTTTTGTGTTAGAACAGAAACTCAAATTAAAATTTGCAAAGAGAGTGTTGCAAAAGAGAAACTGAAATTAGATCTTAATGTTCATAAAACCCAAGCAAAGCAATTTTTTAAACTCATGAAGGAGCATCCAGCTGGAAGTGTTTCATACTGCTTTGACTTGCAACAAGTTCAAGTTTTGCCAAAAGTTCCAATTCAGGATGCATTTTACGCTCAGCAACTATCCTTTTATTGCTTCTGTGTTACTGACATTAAAATTAAAGCACCGGTATTTTATACATGGATGGAAAATCAGGCAGCAAGAGGAGCTGTAGAAATAAGTTCTGCCTTACACGATTTTCTAATAAAACAAAAATTTGAACCAAATGTTAATACAATAAATTTATTTGCGGATGGATGTGCTGGTCAAAACAAAAACTCGCATATCATGCATATGTTGATGTTATGGCTTAACAACGACGCACCCAAAACTATTACATCGATTGTAGTAACATTCCCTGTGCGAGGACATTCATATTTGCCAGCTGACCGAGTTTTCGGTCAAATTGAAAAAGTGACTAGATCTCACTCAACAATTAAAACTCCCTCAAAGTACTATGAAATATACGCAAAGAAGGGAATAATCCGAAAACTTGGTACGGACTGGGATCTAACTAATATTAAAGCTGCTTTGTCTTCATTAAAGAAAATTAAAGGTATTAGTCAAGCAAAAAGGATTATTATTAAAAGAGCAGAAACAACTAATACTACTACTGCAAACAAAATTTTTATAAAACCCGAATTACTTTATCGAAGTGATGACCCCTCTCAAAAATTCGAGACGTTGATAAAACAAGGCAAAACCCTTCGAAAAATTAAATTACCTAAAGTGGTTCTACAGCACCGAATTAAACCAAAAAAGCTGAAGAGCCTTTTAAAATTGTTGATAAGTCTTTCAGGGCGTGATTGGCTAAATGACCCTGAACTCAGCTGGTTACAAGTAATTTTTGAAGATTATAATGATGAGGCTGTAGAAGAAGTTTCGGAAGAATCCGATCTAGAAGTTAATCTGGAGGAGGACAATACATGCGATTAATTATTGTCAAACAAAAAAAAAATTTATTCAAACAAAAATGTAAAACTTTTTCTACTAATAAATTTTTTTTCTACTACCATGCTTTATACTCTTTTTTTTGTCTTGTAATGGGCAAGTCGATAAATTTCGAGTCGTAAAGACAAACAAACTGCAGTTTGTCCAATGTAGACAAACAAAGTGCAGTATGTCCAATACATTTTTGGATTTTTATGCCAAACCGTCAATTGAATATTTGCCACATTCATAATACTTAATAGTGTATTTTTTTCTGTATTTTTGCAAAAATTACTTTTTTGATAACTTATCATATAAACCTGTAGTAGTTTTTCTGCTCTCCTGAAAATTTAAGAAAATGGACATACTGCATATAGAATGTCTGCTCCTCAAATAATCTTCTTGTCTTCCTCGCCGAATAACCGCCCGCGTACTTAGGTGCACAACTACGTCGCACTCTTTCAAAGCACTTTGCTTTGCAAATACCAAATGATAAGGGAATAATAAAAACAAACGCTCACCCCTTCGAAACGTAGCGCCTCTTGTCAACTGTACTTCTACTGAACGCAACCAAACTGATATCTTGATTTCGATCTATACGGTAGGAAATGATAAAATGGAGCCTAACTGTCGGTTGTAGCTCAATGATGAAAATTATTGATCGCTCGAATCCAAAATAGTAGCCTCGAATTGATCGGCTGTAACCCACGGCAGGTGGAATATCACGAGAAACGTCCTGTTACAATCTTGACCGTTCCCTTGTGAACAAAGATCGATACGAAATTCGAAATCCGAAAAACCGGCAATGAATTATTAACTAAATTCAACTAATAAAAATCGATATCGACCGCCTAATCCGCACTTTTCCATTCGGATCGTCGCTAATTGCCAATTTTCACTACAATTCACCTGCTATCTCTCGATATCCTAATCTTTTCCTACGAAAATTTTTGCGCAGTCCCTATATTCTCTTTGTTTAGTTCAAAATTAAAATTACTAAATTTATAAACAATAGAATGTAAATAAAAGAATATAGGGTGCTTCAAAATTATTCGTTAAATTCGCTAAGGCGAAATTCGCACGTTACATTGAGCCTGAAAATATAAATTTTAAAAATGTCATACCTTATGGGATTCGAACTTGCGACCTATCTTTCGTTATGCCGGTACCAATCAATCAATCAATCAATACAATTTATTTAAAAGTTTTCATACAAATAATATTAAAATGAATGGATAACTCATTGCATTAATATTTAACATAAATCTAATTGGTAAGAGCTCCTGCTTTCGCGTACCTCTCATTATCTTTATTGCCAGACATTGACTTTAAATATTTATAAAATTTATGACTTCTTGTTATTATCGTTATGGTAAATTTGGAGAAAAAAGATATATTTGCAGAAACAATTTAAAAAAACCTGCTTAAATATTTTGTTTTTTTAGTTTAGTTAAAAACTTACTTGCTAAATGTTAAAATATTTATATATGTACAAAAAAAATTATATACAGGGTAACCATACACTGGTGGAGTTACGATTCATGGTTCGTTCTGTAAAATGGTAAGTTTTGGTAAGGCAGTTTATGTTTTATCCTAAATGGTGCGTTGTCCTTACGAATTTTGGTCAAGTCCTTTGTTAGTTCACTTTTTGTAATTTGAGTTGTGAAAAATTTTGTAGCTAGTCTATTGATATGGTCTTGAAAATGTTCCATGTTTGCTTGTTCATGTAGTGTCGTTATTCTTGTGTATCTGTCTGAGTCCGTTATCAGCCGAAGACACTTATTTTGAAAAATTTGCAACGGCTTGATGCTAGTTTTAGAAACGTTGCACCATGCCGCTGCAGCGTATGATAGTATTGGTCGCAACAAGGTCTTGTACAGTAGCAGTTTGTTTTGGTTTGTCATCGCATGTCCTTTCATTAAACTGTAAATTTTTATTAGTTGTCCGTATGCTAGTTGTTTGCGTTTTTGTATGTGGTTTTTGAAGTTCATTCTTGTATCCAAATTCATGACAAGGTATTTAACGTTAGTTGATGGTGTAATTTTGTGTCCGTCTACAAGTAAAAGTTGAAATATTTTGTTGTTTGTTCGTTTCCGTGAGAAAATAATAGTTTCAGTCTTGTCAGAATTTAATTTAATTTTCCATTTTTTATAAAATTTTGTCATCATGTCCATGTGAATTTGTACTTGCTTGTTGGCTACCTGTGCGTAGTAGGAGTGAGCATAAATAGCTGCATCATCTGCGTACAGCGCTAAGTTTGTCTTCTCAAATGTCGGTATGTCGTTGATGTATAGATTAAAAAGTTTTGGTGCAAGCACTGAACCTTGGGGTACTCCAGCAAGTATCGTTTTAATTGTCGAAATTTTTGTGTTGACTTTAACTGTCAACGTTCGTGATGTCATGTATGAGTGCAGTAATTTGATTAACGTAGGTGAAAATTTGTATTGTATTAATTTATACGTCAGTCCGTCTATCCAGACTTTGTCAAAGGCCTTTTCAATGTCGAGTAAAGTCATTACAGTAATATTGTCTTTATTAAAATTTATCGCAATGTCATTTATAATTCTGGTTATTTTGAGAGTTGTATTATGTCCTTTTCAAAATCCAAATTGAAATTTACTTTTAATTTTTAAATTGTCTTCTTCGTCCTGTAATCTGTTCAGTATAATTTTTTCGGCTAATTTGGAAATTATTGGTAGCAGGCTTATTGGTCTGTAACTTGTTGGTTTCGTCGGGTCTTTGTTAGGTTTTTGTATTGGTATTATTAGTCCTTGTCTCCAGATAGTCGGAAAGTGCTGTAGTTTAAAAATTGCATTTATTATGTAGTTCAGTTGCACAATTGCTTTCTTTGACAAATTTTTTAATATTAAGTTTTCAATTTGGTCATGTCCAGGTGCTTTTTTGTTATGTAGGATTTAATTTCTGCAGGAGTAGTCATAATTTTTTTAAATTCGTTAGTGGTTTGTTTATATGTCTTTCCTAAAAAGGTTTTTACGTAATTTTTAATTTTGATATGCTCGTTAGTGTCTCCTGTTAAGTCTGTGTTGTGGATTTTTTTAAATGTTTCTGCTAGGACTTCCGCTTTCTCTTCATCGGTCATAGCAATTTCATTGTTGTCTGATATTAGTGTCGGTATAGGTACATATTTCTTCCTTAAATTTTTTGTCAGTTTCCAAATTGAATTGTCTTGTGGTTTTAGTGTCTTTAGCAGGTCATTCCATTTTTGGTTCCTAAATCTACTTATTTGTTCTTGTATGTCTTTTGTCATTTGAGTCATCGTGTTTCTGTGAGCAATATTGCCGGTTGATTGCCAAAGTCTTCTGTAATAATTTCTGTCCCTTATTAAAATTTGAATGTCATCTGGCAGAGAATCTTTGTTAATGTCTATGTTACAGTTAAAACCCGAAATCAGTTAAAACCCGATCTAACTAGTAAATTCTAGTTTTAACTAACCGCCTTAGTAAATTCTAGTTTCAACTGAAATAATTTTAGTTAAAACTAGAATTAACTGATTTCTAACAAAGTTCTTCAGTAAATTCTAGTTTTAACTAAAATTATACCAGTTAAAACTAGAATTAACTGAATTCTAACAAACTTTTTTAGTAAATTCTAGTTTTAACTAGTATAAGTTTAGCTAAAACTAGAATTAAGTAAAAGTAGACTTAATTAGTTAAAAATTGTTATATTAAGCAATTGTTCTTGAGTCAAAAAAACTTTAGAATTTTCTTTAATTTTTTTTTGTCATCGTCACTTTCAAATAGGTAAAAACTTTTGTTCAGAATTGCATTATATAGTAATGGAAACCAAACTTTACGGTTTTTAACGATTCGATAACGATAGTCGATAACGAACAATCTCGAAAAGTTACCAAATGGGGGGGGGAGAGTGTTAAGCTCAATTTCCATGTATCCGTTTGTACGTTTATCCGATTACTCCATCCAGTTACTTTAAAAGTGACAATGACAAAAGAATTTAAAAAAATTATAAAGTTTTTTGACTAAAAAAACAAGTGCCAGATGAAGAAATTTGCCTAAAGACTGCAGCGCAAAAAGCTGCCGTTGAATCTGGACAAGAGTTTCTCCGCTGTTCTTGCAATAAAAATTGCACCTCAAAGCGTTGCCTTTGTTTAAAAAGAGAAATTATTTGCAATTCAAAATGTCACAACAGCATGCCATGTGGCAATAAGTAGAATATAATAATAATGTATAAAATAATTGCCTAATAAAACAATTTTTATCTAATTAAGTCTATTTTTACTTTAATTCTAGTTTTAACTGGTATAAGTTTAGTTAAAACTAGAATTTACTAAAGAAGTTTGTTAGAAATCAGTTAATTCTAGTTTTAACTAAACTTATTTCAGTTAAAACTAGAATTTACTAAGGCGGTTAGTTAAAACTAGAATTTACTAGTTAGATCGGGTTTTAACTGATTTCGGGTTTTAACTGTAACATCTATATTAATAATTTTGGAATTCTTCTTTTTGACGTTTGTTATAATTTTTGTTAGTTTCTGTATTTCTGATTCTAGTGTTTCTATGGTGTCAATGTTAGGGTTAATTTGTATTTGTTCGTCAAGCTGGGTTCTAAAGTTTGTCCAATTTGTATTTTTGTAGCTTGTTACTTTTTTAATAATTTTGGTATCCGCTTTGCTTCCGAAAAAGAACTGAACTACGTTGTGATCCGAGCTTAAAACTGGCAGCGAAATTGGTTTGGTTACATTGTTTATGTTTTTATTGATTAGTAAGTCAATCGTCGATGGAGTAGTGTTGTTCATCGGATGGTGTGTATGCTCGTCTGGGTATAAAATTTCCAAATGATTGTTGTTACAGTACCTGAGTAGGAAATTTCCATTTGTGTTATTTGTATCACAGTTCCATGCTGTATTTTTTGAGTTGAGATCGCCTGCTACCAAAATTTTATTGCCAAATTTGAAAAGTTGTTCCATGTCATTGTCATTGTCATTGTATTTATTTATTGGTCTGTTATATGCTACAATTATTGTAGTTTTGTTTAATACCCAGAGCTTCAATGCTGCAATTTTAAATGTCTATACGTAAATGAGGAATTTCGTTTTTGACTATAATCGCAACACCACCGCCCATGACATCGTTGTCTCTGTCTTGCCGTAGCACAGTGTACTTTGGAAATTTAATAAGTTTAGCGGGGGTTAATTTAGTCTCAGTCACCAGAAAGATGTCGATTTTATTTTTATCTAAATAATTTTGAATTTTAAAAATTTTTTGGCTAATGCCGTTTGCGTTCCAAATATTTACTTTAAATTTAGAAGTCATAGTCGTCCAATTTAGAAAAAAATTCAATTGAATCCTGAAATTTTTGAATTTTTGTATTACAGCCATTTAGCAAGTTATTGTAATCGTGCAAGGCTCTAAACATTTCGCTCATGTTTGTTTTTGAGTTTAGTTCGTTTGTAATTTCTATAAGATTGACGAAGTCACTGCTGTTATTAACACCGATGGATCTCTGCTGACTTGATATTGCTTCTTCTTTCTTCTTTTCTTGACTTCTACTCCATGCACTTATGGCTGGGGTCGGTGCTGGTACATACCTGGGCTTTAACGCGGGGAAGATGTTGCTTTGGTTATAGCTGTTTCAAATGAGTGTCCTTTGGTCTTGAGTTTTGTTTATTTGTTCTAATTTTTTTAAGTAAATTGGACAATTTATGTTGTTTGATGTGTGATTTCCACTGCAATTTGCAAATTTTGCAGGAGTATCTAAATTTAAGGTACATTCTTTTGTCATGTGTCCTTCTCCACATTTTAGACATTTTGGTGCATGCCTGCAGTTTTCTGTGGCATGGCACCAAGCTTGACATCTTCTGCACTGTATGAATTTTTTGCTGTTTATATGTCTTTCCCAATAGACTCTTATGTTTCATATGTATCTCACCATTGTGTTTAGCATTTTCTCTGTTACAGAGTCATCGGTAATTACCATGTACATAGGTCTTTGCGTATTGTTGAGTTTGTACACTTTTTTGATATTTAATTTTGTTTTTGTTTTTAACTCATCAAGTAGCTCTTCTATTGTTGGATTTGAGTCTAGCCCTTTAACTAGGCTTACCATACGTCCCGGTTTCGGGTATTGGTCCCGGTCGGTTTGGTATTTTGTCCCGGTTACTAAGTATCATTTTAAAAAAGCGCGGGAGAAATTGTTTGCGATTTTGGGCGTTTTTTCAGTTAAAAGTTGGCACCACAGATTTCTAAAATCTCTAAACCATGAGCTAAAATGGGATGAGGTTGAAATATCTGCAGAAACTACTAACAATATTCATGGTGCAAACGATAGTCAGAAAATTAATACCGACAATCTATTTGACGAGTTGTCCCTGGCAAAGACATATTTTGCGACAAAAAATGAAGAGTGTCGGACAGCAACCACCCAAATTGAGTACGTGGAAAAATGGGTACAATTATTCCAACATTTGGTGGGGCACCACATCGAAGTACCAAATTTAATTAAAATGTTGCAGTACTACAATTTGTGCCTGCCGGGAAATTCAGCACCCTTAGAGCGTGTTTTTTCGATCATGAAACACATTTGGTCAAACTTAACTTTGAAATTTCTTGTAATGAATTTTTTGAAAAAATTAAAAAAGAACACAATTTTGAAAAAAGTTCACTCTAGTGAAAAGTACGAATGGTACAATAAATAATAAAAAAAATACATTTTCTGTAGGTATAAATTACGATATTATTATAGTATCCTTTTTTATTTTTTCAAAAATATAAAAATTGCTACATTATTAAACGTTTTCCGAAAAAATTCAGTTTTTTTTTCAATGCTGTTCAAATTCTTACTTTTGTCCCGGTTTGAGACTTCATGATTATGGTAAGCCTACCTTTAACTACAAATGCGTGAGTCTTCTCATCTCGTGCAGTGTAGGTGTGGAACTCGCATTTTTTGTCTTCTAGTCTGGTTTTTAGCATTATCCATCCAAAGCGATGTGAAAGTACAACATCAAAGCAATGTTGGTACAATGTTACTATCACATCGCATTAATATTAAAGCGATGTGAAAATGCAACATCGAAGCAATGTTGGTACAATGTTACAGATGTTAATGCAACATTGACGCAACGTTTTATTGTAACGTTGTATTAACATTGAAAAATCAACATTGATTTCCCCTTCAAAGGATTCATAAAAGAAAAATTTACAGTAATGTGCAATCACGATGACCAAATTATTACATTTCCATAATGAAACAAACTAATAATAGAAGATTTAAATTAAAACCGAATAGTGAGGATTCATTTTTTGGGACATAAACTTCCAAGGTAGAGCCAGAATCTAATAAAATTTATTCATCTCTCTTAAGGATCACTGCTTGGAAGTTCAAAACATGACAACATGTTTTATTATAATTTCGAAGTCACCCGATCGTTTGGTATAAAATAAAAATTGTAATTTCAACTTTTAAATTTTTTTTTGATCATATCAAATATCAGTTGCATATTAGCTGTACCCGCGGCTTGGTCCGCAAGCTCTTTTATTTTAACGGAATAATATACAGCCTATGTCTACCCTGAACGTCCATTCTAAATATTGGTAAAAGAATTTTTAAATCGGATGAGTAGTTTCAGAGATTACCTCTTACATCCAAACTTACAAACTTTACCTTTTTATACGATGAAATGATATTATACTTATAAAAAAATCATTGATGGCGCAAAAATTTTGTAACTTATTTAACAAAAAAATGTATATAAAACAAGTTCAATGTACACTAAGATAACAATAATCCGATTCCTTAAATAATTAAATAATTAATGAATTTTCGTATTTGCGCATTATCACTTGCCGGTTTTCTTAGCCCTATAGCCAACTTAGCTCCACAATGTCTGCTCTGTGCTCTCTTTTTGACCAATGCTTCAATCAATAAATCCTCAATACAGTAAGTAATAAAAAGCACGTGTGTGTAATTAAAAATCGCTAGTGCAACTAACTCTTTACTAGACGCTTTACTTCAGCTTTATCTAGACAAGTAGACTACAAGCAAAGATCATAATATACCAGCAAATACCATCTTTGCTACAAGCCTAAACGCACTTTGAAAAATATTTCAAACATATCAAATTTTTCTAAACTAGACTATATTTTCAAACAAGATAATAAAAATAAACATATGAAATGTTACAATAGAATAAGGATTTTAATGAAACTTGGTGGTAATATTATACATAGGTATTGTGTGCAAAATCAGTGAAGATATTCAAAAAAACCCAATAATGCAACTGGTAATTTGTGATAAACAAATAATGCTGATTTGTTAAAATTTAGTAAATTCCAAATTAATTACAAACACAATCGATTAACTTAAAAAAGTTTTTAGTGATTCTGAACTGTTTTTGAAATTAAAAAATCAAAGCCTAACTTTTATTCATTTCTTTAAAAAAATTTACATATTAATTATGTACCTATACGCATAATATTATTTATGTATTATAAACAATATAATGAATGAGATGTTAGTCCATTAAAAACTTAACATCATGTTTCGTGTATCTACTTATTCATAATGTCCTAAAGCCTAAACCAAAAGTTGTTTTCAAAACAAGGTGCTCCACTATCGAGAATTACCATGGGATTCAGTTTGTTAGCCGCGAAGAGGTACATACCTATCTCAATTATTATTGTACATATTATACTAACCGTTAGAAGACCCCAATATAAGTGTACCTATACTATATTGAATTAAAATGCTACGTGTAAATCGCGATCATAATTTGTTGTGGCTTAACCTAGACGTTATTATCTTTTGTTCGTTAATATTGTAGGTACCTACGTGTAATGTAACATCCCGAAATTCAGTACTGTAAACAGGTGTATTAGGAGTGCGGGGAGGTACACCTGATAGAACTGGTCTCAGGTAGTAGCCGAAAACCCGTCAGTTTATCGAGTGCTTAAACAGAAGTGTGTTTGCTCTTTGTGTAATGTTCGAAAAATATTTGATTGCAATTTTTAGCCCTAATAACACAAGATGGCTACCTTAGGGCTTTCTAAAGTTTTTATACTTGACAAGTATTTTACAGAATTACAAAAGTTTTGGGAAACCGAAAAGAAGTTACAAGGTGTGTTTCAACTAACTATTAAAATAGAATGTATTTTGTTGGCTTCACGTGGAAATTTATTTTATTATTATTAACTTTATTATTATGTACTTCACGGTTATTTGGTAAAACTCAGAAAACTAGTAAAATCACATTTATCTAAATTTGTATATAAGTAAGTGGATACCATTAAATAGTTAAATGTTTTTCCTACTCTTTGGTTTTTTTAAACACAAACGACATATTGAAATAAAAAGTACCTATACATTTTAAACTCATATCTCTATTGTCTATTCCGTATATCTGTAACATTTAGAATATCTACGATAACAATTATTACTTATAAAGTTAGAAATAAATTGAAATGAAACGTCTTGAAAGCATTTTTTTGTTAGTAAACAAACAATAATCCGTAATAAATTGAAAGTGGGGGAATTCTGCACAAAATGGTACTAGTCGAGTCGTACCCACCTGCATAATATTATATTAACACGGTTAATAGCTTAGCCCTTGATATAATACATAACATACATTAGGTAGCTAAATTACGATAACGTAATATTGAACAAAATTTATTAAATCAGTTGATTCCTCCTTTTGACTTTGGATTAGACGGAAATTACCACTTGTCTATCTAAATTTAAATTTATTATTTGGTACTACTGTAATTTTTAAAAGATGTGATCCTACGGTATTTTGTACATTATTTTAATAATGAACTAATAGAATTTGGATGTAATATACTCATATAATAGATGTAAAATCTACCAATACCGGAACTTGTTTAAAAGAGTCAATTTGCTTAGTATACAGTAAAAGGGGTGTTCCCAAAAGAGAGTATATTATACATATAAATTTCCCTTAGCTTTTATATTACTTAGGTACTAGTTACACCCATGGTACTATCTTCAGAAGCGTTGAGGACTTTGCAAATAAAGCCGTTATTTTTCAACATAATATTTATTTATAAATATAATGTTAAAGAGGATTATTTCAATTTTACAGATATATGTACATTTCAAATACGTCCAATTTTTTAATTGATAGTTAATTTATTATTTAGATTTTTAATGTGTTTTCTCGAGAGGTTAGTCATTTTAAAATTCCAAAAGAAATCACAGAATTTTCATTCTTCAAACAAAAATTTCATAAAAGTTTCACGAAAATTTCACTACCTGGTATACCAAAATTCCACAACGACACACCTCTCGTCTTTTTTATTTAAATTGTAGACTTTTGACAGACCTATTTGTTAATTCTTAAATATCGTTTACGAACGATTGAAAAACCAGACCTTAAAAATTCAAAACAAGTATTTTTATAATTTCTTTTTAAATTTTGTATTAGTTGTACAACAGCTGCGGGCCCGCAAATATTTTAATTTAATATTAAGATAAATATATGTGAAATTTTTGGCTGCTTTATAAAAAATATTCATGTGCTAGGTTTTCTCTACCATACTACATTGTATACCATATGTATATAAAGAATGGAATAAATCTGATAAAAAATTGGAAGGGTTTTATAGAAATTGTCGGTCACTTCGATTTTACTTTATTTAATCCACCTAAATACATATTTTTATCAAATATAATTTTCTACCGTCAATCTGTAATTTGTTTTGTAGTAATAACGTCTTCAACTTTTCTTTTATTAGCAACGATTATTTTTTAGAAAAAAAAACCTTAAAAAAAATTGGGTCTAAGATGATAACCAAAGATATTATATTTATTAAAAAAAACTCAACGGAATTTGCTAGATAACATTAAAATTAAACGTTTTAGATACGGAGAAATGTCGTATATCGATTAGTTTAGCTAATAATCGATTTTAAAGTTTCCAATTTTTGTACGAAAAGTGACCATAATGACTATTCAGTTACTCGTCCGTGTGGATTTACTTACGCTACAGGCTGAACGTGGCGAACGAACACGAGGGCAGCAGTAATACTTGCACCATGGTAGCAGTAACATTAAGCAAATTTCACTCTTTAGGGCTTTCACATCGAGGGTGATCCATCTTCTTTCTAGTAGCACACTTTACGAGTTGGACCGGGCGCTTTGGGTGATATCTTACTTATTGTTAGTCAAAACGCCCTGGAGCGAAGGTAACGCATCGGAAAGCGCGGATAATCGATTTATAGCGGATTTATACTAAAATCTACGCTGGATACATAAATTTTGATTTTTGCAAAAAACTTATGCAATGGACGGGGTTACCCTTCTAGCGACATCCAAACAATTGTCGTTAAATGCTATTTCATGTAAAATTTTGTTGTTTTTTTTTAATGTAAGCCCTATTTTCAATGTGTAAGTTGTAACACAATTTTAAATACTTAGTCAAAATTAAAAATAAAATTATAAGTGAAATTAAGAATACGTCTAACATAGAATAAAGTCCTATTACAATCGAAAACAACAAATAGCTTCCTTTGAATCATAATTATCACAAAATATAAAATTGATTTTGTTGAGTACATTCTTCATGTGGTCAATGTTCTTATATTAGAATAGAAAAAAAAAGATACAAATACAAAAAAGCAAGTTTTATTCTCCGTTTTGCCAGCATAATCTTTGAATTTAAATATATGCTCGATTGCTTGTTTTGTTTAATTTAATAAATTAAGATTAAATAAGACGGTCAGTAGTACGGTGGCTAAATACATTGACTGCGGATGCCGAGTGTTCGGTTTGACTCCAGAAGAAGTAAGAATATTACTGTGATTGTTTCCACTCGGAAGGCAATAGCAAACCAGTGATGTGTAATCTCCCTATTAACTATGCCTCTTCGTAGGACATTAACTAAAAACTTAAATTAAAAATTTAAAAAAAAACCCGACAAAGAAAATCTTTAAAAAGTAAAAAATAAAATTCAAAAGTCGTCGCGTCGGGGGATCTAGGTAGCTGACATGTATTTAAATTTCATACTGTATCATTTTTAGTTGTATTCTGTTTTTATTTTATTTACTTATTAGCGGTCCCCCGACGCGACGACGCTTGGATTTTATTTTTTACCTTTTAAAGATTTTCTTTATCGGAGATTTTTTAAATTTTCAATTTAAGTTTTATTTGATGCTTTTAAAACTTTAAATATTACTACTACGGCGCTATCTTCATTAACTTTTTATATTACAAGTACGGCCTTGCTTTCATCAACTAGACTAGAAAACAGCAAATGATCTTCGAACAGCTAAACAGATTTTTTTGAATCATAGCTAAGAACACTCTCGAATCTCGAGCAAGTCACCTTTCAAACAAAAAAAAAACTAAATCAAAATCGGTTCTTTGTTTGGGAGCTACGACCCCACATACAGACACACCCTTACACACCCACACAGATATACACGTTAAACGCATAACACCCCCCTTTTTGGGTCGGGGGTTAAAAAGAGAGCAAAATATATCAGCGCTTACAGCAAGAAACCAGCAACCTGCTTCTTTTTGTGTTAGTACGTTAACGTTAGATTCGATCCCAAACAATAGTGTTACAACAGACCTCAACCACATTAATGGATAAATAAACTTGCAGTAGAAATAATCATTTTATAATGCATTTATATTATATTTAGAAAATATTCCTTTATACAGTTCTTATCACGAAAAATGATGCTGACGTCATAAACGTCATTGCGTATGAAATAAGACGAAAATTGTAAGGCAAATAAGTTCAATATAATAAATTTAAATCATAATAATTATCATAAATAATATTCACAACAATATTTAGTTCTAAAAAGAACTGACAAAATAAAACTTACAATTAATGTAATACAATAGGGGTATTCACACTTGTTCGTATATTGGTGTTGTATATGGGGAATTCCACACCAAATCGACTACTTTTGAACCCGACCCCTTTTGATTTTCCTGAAATTTTTACATATTATACTATCTCATCAACAACAGTTCTGTGAATTTTTTCAAAATTTTTTACTCAACCCAAAAAAAGTTACGAATTTTTAGAAAAACTGCTGTTTTTTTTCAAACGATCGTAACTATTTCAAAAATTGATTAATCGGAACGTTTTTTTTTAGTTTTGTTTGACTTTAGTTGTTGTTTTTAGTTTGTTGAATTTAGTTTTGTTTGCAAACCCCATAATGGGCCGACATTTCTTTCTATTTCTTTTGTTTAATTGAAAAATATTATTTGCGTAAAAGTAAAACAAAATATTAATTAAACAAAAAAAATAGAAAAAACTTTCGGCCCATTATGGGGTTTGCGTTGTTATACGCGGAATAAATCAGAGTTGTTTTTGAAATAAAAAAATCAAAAATCAAAAGTGGAAAAATTTAAAAAATTAATGATTTTCTCCAAAAAAAAAAATTTTGTAGAATCCAAGTTTGAATATTTTTTTTGTATTTTTTTCTGAAAAGTACGTTTAAAGACAAATAAAAATCAAAAAAAGAACGTTTTGATTAGTCAATTTTTGAAAAAGTTACGATCGTTTGAAGAAAAAAAACATCAGTTTTTCTAAAAATTCTTAACTTTGTAAACAATTTTGAAAAAATATACAGAACTGTTTTTGATGGGATAGTATAATACGTAAAATCAGTTGTGTACTTTTTTTTAACATTTTTTACAAAGTTAAAATTTTTCAGAAAAACTGATGTTTTTTTTCTTCAAACAATCGTAACTATTTCAAAAATTGACTAATCAAAACGTTGTTTTTTTTGTTTTTGTTTGTCTTTAAACGTACTTTTCGGGAAAAAATACAAAAAATATATTCAAACTTGGATTCTACAAAATTTTTTATTTTTTCGGAGAAAATCATTGATTTTTTAAATTTGTCCACTTTTTTTTTTAAATTTTTTTATTTCAAAAGAAACTCTTATTTATTTCTCGTATAACAACGCTAACCCCATAACGGGCCAACATTCTTTCTATTTTTTTTGTTTAATTAAAAAATATTTTGTTTTATTTTTACGCAAATAATATTTTTTAATTAAATAAAAGAAATAGAAAGAAATGTCGGCGAATTATGAGGTTTGCGTTGTTATACGCAGAATAAATCAGAGTTTTTTTTTAAATAAAAAAATCAAAAGTGTCGAAATTTGAAAAATCAATGATTTTCTCCGAAAAAATGAAAAATTTTATAGAATCCAAGTTTGAATATTTTTTTTGTATTTTTTCCTGAAAAGTACGTTTAAATACAAACAAAAACAAAAAAAAAACGTTCCGATTAGTCAATTTTTGACATAGTTACAATCGTTTGAAAAAAAACATCAGTTTTTCTAAAAATTCGTAACTCTTTTTGGGTTGAATAAAAAATTTTGAAAAAATCACAGAACTGTTTTTGGTGAGATAGTATAATATGTAAAAATTTCAGGAAAATCAAAAGGGGTCGGGTTCAAAAGTGGTCGATTTGATGTGGAATGCCCCATATACACTGTTGTATTTATCCTAGTAACGCCAAGTAAAGTTGTGTATTACTATTTATGGAGAAAAAATTGCAGATTACAAAAATGTTAAAGAAAAACATGTTGCCATTTGAAAAAAAATTTCATGTTTACTTTCGGTTGAATTTGAAGTATAAAATAATATACTTTGACAGTTTCCAATAGAAAATTTGCAGTTGAATAAAAAACTATTTAAACTTTTTTTTTGTATACTCGGTGCCAAATATCTGTGCCTCTACGTCACTAATTTCTGATTAAGAAATGACTTACTGAATATAATTTAGGACGTCGTTCGGCTTTATTTAAAAGAGTACGAAAACATTTGTATGTATGTCTTGCTGATCGAAACTAATAAAGTCGTACGTTACCAATATTGGACATTATAAAAACAAACAAAAAACAAAATTAGTATGTCTGAACTTTTACTGCATTGTAATGCACTAAAAATTTTGAGTCACGTAGTGCTTTTGGTATCTAAGGATCCCAGCGCCAAGTGCGGATAAATTCAAACTTTAAATAACAAAAAACTTAAAACGTCAAAACGTAAAACGTATTCAAATTTAAAACGACAAATTTTTAATTTTATATTAAATATTCAACTTTTGGTTACTTTTAAAATGTTTATACATAAGTGGTCGCACTATAAAATCTCAATGGCAACAGTTGATTTTGAACTTATGAAATGGGTTACTGAAAAACTAATATGCAATTTAGAAGAACGAAGTTTAATAATAATGAACAATGCATCTTCTTCTTCTTAGCCTGTGCTCATCCACTCCTGAATGTAGGCCTCTCTCATTTTTTTCCATGCTTCCCTATCCGTTGCCTTCCGGAACCACTCCCGCCCCGCTATTCGTTTTATTAACAATGCATCTAATCACTTGAAATTGAACTAAATTGAACAAGGAGGAAAAACGGTATGAAGTAGATGAACTGTTGCAAAATCATGAACACGAGGTCTTACGATTACTTTCTTACCACTGCGAGTTTAATGCGATTGAACTTGTATGGGCACATTGTAAAACTTATTATAATAAGTATATTGGAAGAGATGGTTATGGGGATGACAAAGTAATTTTGATGTGGAATGAAGCATTGCAAAATTGTACATCTAAATTTAGCAAAACTGCATTCGGCACACTGATAAGGTCATAGCTGATTGGTATAAATGAGAAAAACTGTTAGAAGTCACAGTAAAGGAACTGATTACATCAGTGTCAAATGATTCAGATTCTGATGGTGATAGTGATGGATAACGTCATTTCCAATAATTATCTAAACCAATTTTAAGCACTAAAACTATTCGGCATCGGAAGTTAGGCATTTATGAAGAGTCCCTCAGAATCGTTGAATTTAAATGTTTATGTTTTGTTCATTTTGAAATGTTCTTGAAGTTATTACTTGTTTAATAAATATTGTTCTATTCTATTCTTGGCAACAAAATTGTAATTTATTATAATTAAATTTCTTACTAAACTTTCCTTTAATGAAAAATTATTTGCAAATTAATGAAAAATATTTAATTTTTATTTATAACCTGCACCATTTTGACAGTGACATTTATATTATGACAAGTTGTGGTGAAGAGAGAAAGTTATATCAAAATAAAAAGAAACAATGCATTTTAAAAAGCACTCGTTTGACTAGTTTTTTCCAGCTTGATTCATACCATTTTAAACTATGACGCAGCGGCAAATTTATTTGGCACCTACTATATCTAGTAATATTTAAGAATTATTCACTTACCACTTTTCGTGAACACACTGTATACAACGGTGTATAAATACAACACCAATACACGAGTGAGTGTAAATACCCTTATAGAAATGGAGTTATAACCTAAAAACCAAACTAACATCAAAATTAGAGCATCAGTCAATACTACTTTCATTATAATCACCTATTATGCACGTTTTATTATGCTATTATGGTAGCAACTGTAGCAAATTAAATGTAAATAATCACCTCTTAAGGTACAAACATAGCAAGGATGTAGATGGTCGATATTAAATGTAAGTATCGCGATAAGTATCTCTCTCACTCTCATCAATACATACGTTTGTTTTTATCGCGCCAGTTTCATCCTTACTATGTTTGTATGACTTGACTAGATGAAAGTAAGCGCAAAAACAGATATTCGTCCGGTCGGGTCCATGTTAGCAAGGAAAAGGTGTCGGGTTGAATTGATATGGGAACCGAATAATCGTCCATAACCTAATTTTACTTTTACGGGACTGGCACATTTTCCCTCCACATCTACTGCGCAGAAATTTTGATCCGCTAAATCCAAATCCGAGTTAAGTCAGACGAATTTCTCTCACTTTGATGATTTTATTTTTACTTTTAAATGTTTTTTATACTGTAACTCTGTTATGTATTAATTTATTTATTCCATAGATGCTTCTTCGTCAAACGAGGCCGTACATTTACAACAACGTTTAAAAAGTTTAAGTACAGAATTAGTAACTTTAAGGAATCGGTTACACGTACAAGGAGCGCCAAACAATACTTTTAAGGAAGCGATATCTCCCACAACAGTAACCCCTACTGTTAGACCTATTATTCCACCTAGAGTTACTTCCGTAGTTGCTGTAGTTCCCATACCGGAATCACGTAGTCGATTGCCAACTACGGGTGCCGATATTGAAGATCTTATTCATCTACAGGGACCTCTCACTGAAGATGCAGTTATGAAATGTTTACAAGCGCGATTTGCGGCTTCAAATTTTTACGTAAGTATTGTTTAAACAGTATACCTAATATAAATATACTCAATTGCTACTAGAAACCCAAAATTACCTTCTATTATTTTGTAGTATTCTGTAGTTTTATTCTGAAACAATGTATACTAATGAACGATATTAACCTATAGAGGAGGTCCTTGAAGCTTCTGTGGAGATCTGCCATTGCTTCTTATTTAAAAAAATTAAGCTACCCTGTAATACCTGATCGCGACGCCCCATGTTGAGAAACGATGCGCTATGACATATTTATGCTACTTGAAATGCTACTTTTACTGTGTAAAAGCACTTAAAGGCCAGTGGCCACACTGAGCTATAAATGTCGCTTGAGAAACACAAGTAAAGCGCATTTTCAAAGTAATGCTGATACAAGTGCATTGCTGAAGCTTCGACATTACCTGAGCTGTAAATGTCGCTTGAGAAACACAAGGAAGGAGCATTTTCAAGGTAATGCTGATACAAGTGAAAATGCGCCTTCCTTGTGTTTCTCAAGCGACATTTACAGCTCAGTGTGGCCAAGCACTTAGTAGCGAGAAGTTACTTGCGATAGCTACTAGCTTTAGATATCGAACGAAACAATGCAATAGTACAAAAAATGTTGTATTTGTATGATATACGTGTTACAATACTATATCGTCGTATATTTACGATTATTCGTTCCGCAAACACCTCTTAACAAAATAATTTGTCATTTTTAACACTTGTTTCATAATTATTAATTAATCATTGTAATATTTCCTATTTTGTTTTGTTAAAAAGAATTATTTATTTCTTATCACTTTAGTTTAGCTTTTACTAAACTTAAAATAAAACGTGTATACATTTTAGAAAAATTTTTATTTTGCAGACTAACGTTGGACCCATTTTATTGTGTGTTAATCCTTACCGAGATGTAGGTAATTCTCTAACACTAAATAGCACAAGAAGTTTCCCATTGAGCTCCCAACTTAATAAAGTAGTTCAAGAAGCTGTTCGGCAGCAATCTGAGACTGGTTATCCTCAAGCTATTATTCTTTCTGGTAAATATTTTTATTATATATTATGAATTTAATTAATTGTATGCATCTCAAGCAGAAACTTTTGATGCGTTTTTTAGGAACCAGCGGTTCAGGCAAAAGTCATGCATCTATGCTTCTACTGAGGCAACTTTTTGCAGTAGCTGGAGGTGGACCTGAAACTGATGCATTTAAACACTTGGCAGCGGCGTTTACCGTATTGCGATCTTTAGGCTCGTCTAAAACAGCAACAAATTCAGAATCTAGCAGAATAGTAATGCATCTCTTTTATAAGTTAGAAATTGCTGTTACACTGTTACTTATTTTAGGGACAATTTATCGAAGTTCAAGTAACCGATGGAGCTCTTTATCGAACAAAGATACATTGTTATTTTTTGGACCAAACTCGTGTAATTAAGCCATTACCGGGTGAAAAGAATTATCATATATTTTATCAAATTCTTGCTGGATTATCCAATGAAGAAAGATCTAAACTTAAACTAGAAGGTTATACACTTTTTAATTTAAAATATTTACAACACGGAGATACGAAACAAGATATCAGAGAAGATTCCAAAAGGTATAATAGTTTAATAATATTTAAAAAATATTATTTTATTTCTAAAGGGTACAATTTTTAGATTTCAACAATGGAAAGCGTGCTTGGGTATACTTGGAATTCCATTTTTAGATGTTGTTCGAGTGTTAGCAGCAGTTCTATTATTGGGCAACGTGCAATTTGTTGATGGAAAAAATTTAGAAGTAGATATTCAAGGTGAAACAGAACTTAATGCAATAGCGGGTCTTCTTGGAGTTTCCGGAGCAGCGCTCTTTAGAGGACTTACAACAAGAACGCATAACGCTAGAGGGCAAATTCTCAAGTCAGTTTGTGATGCTAATATGTCAAATATGACAAGAGATTGTTTAGCTAAAGCTCTTTATTGTCGTACCGTTGCTACAATTGTTCGAAGAGCCAATAGTCTTAAAAGATTAGGATCTACATTAGGTACTTTAAGTTCGGATTCTAATGATTCAGTTCATAATCAAGCAGAAATTGCAAGTCAGCACACGTCAACAATAGGAGGTACAAATGCAGGCAGTAAATCTATGGCTGCTTTAAATAATGCAGTTAGACACGCAACCGATGGATTTATTGGAATTTTAGATATGTTTGGATTTGAAGATCCTAAACCTAGTCAGCTTGAACATTTATGTATTAATTTATGTGCAGAAACAATGCAGCACTTTTATAACACACATATATTTAAATCGAGCATAGAATCTTGCCGAGATGAGGGTATTAATTGTGAAGTAGAAGTTGATTATGTAGACAACGTACCTTGTATTGATTTAATATCTTCACTTAGAACTGGCTTGCTAAGTATGTTAGATGTGGAGTGTTCTATAAGAGGAACAGCAGAATCGTACGTATCCAAATTAAAAGTGCAACACAAACATAACTCTCGACTATTTGATCCGAAATCTGCAGAATCGAGACTTTTTCTTATACAACATTTCGCAGGGAGAGTAATTTATGACGCAACCGATTTTTTAGATACAAATAAAGATGTTGTTCCTGATGATCTTGTTGATGTTTTCTATAAACATAACTGCAATTTCGGATTCGCTACTCATTTATTTGGCAGCGAATTGAAAGCTCTTTATTCTACTGAAAATGTACCTCGAGGAGTTAGTTTTAGAATATCGCCAACTTCCCATACAGATCTGCTAAATGGCGATGAACCTATATCTACTCTAACGCAAGATTTTCATACGCGACTTGATAATTTATTACGAACTCTTGTTCACGCCAGACCCCATTTCGTACGTTGTATTTGCAGTAATTCACACGAAACTCAAAACAGATTTGAAAAAGCCATAATTATGAAGCAAATTCGATCTTTGCAAATATTAGAAACTGTTAATTTAATGGCAGGCGGTTATCCACATCGAATGAGATTTAAGGCGTTTAATATAAGGTATCGATTGCTAACTTCTTTTATTCATTTACAACGAACTGAAGATAGAGTTATTGACGATTGCAAAGTAATCCTTGAGCAAGTTATAAATCTTATGCCAAAATATGGAAATACTTTAATATCCACTGGCTATGCAATTGGAAAGCGTCATATATTTTTAACGGAAAGTATAAGACAGCACCTTGAAGAGTTACGTAACGAAACTCGTCAAAAATCTGCAACTCTTATACAAGCTACTTGGAAGGGGTATCGATTTAGATGTAGATGGCCAACAATTCAACGTGAGAAAAAATTACATTTATCTAATATGACTTCTCTTAGTCGTCCTACAAATTGTAGCTTAGCAATTAGACCCAGACCTCAACCAATTTCAGGTACACCTCCTCCAGAACCAAACGAAAAATGTGACAACAAAATTATTCAACAAACATGTAATTTATTTGGTTTGGATTTGGAAAGACCGCCTCCTTTGCCACCAAGTCGTTCATATACTGTAACAGGCAATACAAAACTAGGTTATCCTCAAAATCGTGTTATGAAAATGTCTTATCCTGAAGAATCTGGAATAGACAACGTTGTACTTTCAAAAGGAGAAACCGTGCTTGTTATAGGAGCGTCATCTAAAAGAGGTCATTTAATTGTAGAACATAAACATTGCACATTACATGTACCATTTCAGTATTTAGAATTAAAACAATATGTCAATATTTAAACTACAGAATAAGAAGTTTACAATTTATTATTTGCTAAAATTTGTTATTTAAAAAATAACTTTAAAACACCATAGAAAGTTTATCTAAATGTATCAATTGACAAAGTAGAACAAGAACTCATTTTGAAAAATATGGCTGACAATACCGAGCATTAAAAACCAAAATTGCAAATCAATATACCACTTGCTTTACCACTGCTTACAGATGTTCTACCAGTGTGAACAGCGCCATTGAATTGGTTATCAATTTTAGCTGATAGTGCTCAGTATTTTTTTTATCGATAGCTCAATAAGACTACGCCCTTTTTTAAATCAATTTCTACTTATTATGATTCAATTTCGATAAATAAAATTTTTAGTGGTGAAGCACCTATTCCTTAAATTTTTTAAAATTTTATATTACCTACATATTTGCATTATTTATTATATTTATTTATTAATAAATTTTAGCAAATATACAAATTTCCTTCTCTGGGGTTGTTCCCAGAACTCTGTACATGACTGTATCTTGTATTATTTATTTATACAGAATGTATTCTAAGTAAATGCAAGCATTCCATGGAATGATTTCTAAGATTATTTCTTGAAGAAAGGGGGGGGGGCAAGTTAAAACACTTTTATTTTCATTAGAAACTTGGAAAATACACTTTTGTAATTTCCTTATTACTGAAAAAAATTGCACAAACGTATATATTTTTTTAAAAAAGGTACTTTGACTTTTCAACATTTTTTTTTTAAATTTGAATTTAAAAAAAACCAAAACAAGTCGGTCTGCGTCCAAATGTCCCCTTTTATAAAATATATACTTTTGTACAATTTTATTCAGTAATAAACAAAATATTAGCGAATTACGTAAGTGTGTTTTCCAAGTTCCAAGGATTCCTCGTAAAAAAATCAATTTAGTTATTATGTTCTTTGCTAGAAATTTATTTCAGCATACATAATGTTTTAATACTAATAGCTCTGAAACTATCAATTAAAATTTTTTTTATAGATAAACTTTCATAGACTCTATAAAGCTATTAACTGCATTATCAACGAGTAACCGTAAATTAAAATATTAAATTTAAAATTTTCTTACATATATATTTGTCGGTTACACATGGGCCTGTGAAATTTGATACACACAATTTTAAAGTAACCTTTTGCCTCTAACGAAAAAAAATTCAAATTGATATCTCAAGTGTTTCAGAGTTATAAGTATTTAACAGGAATCGTTTTTTTTATCCATTCGGTATGTACTACTTAATATTATGTACCTACAATATAACAATTTTTATGAAATAACTTCAATATTTTACCTGAAATAGTTTCCGATTACTTAGAAAACATGCTGGATATTAGCTATTTATTAATATTTAATAATAAATAGTAGTTGTGTATTATGTAATTTAAAAATTGCAATATTGAATAGGTAAGTTTCCTTATAATGTGTTCATTTTTTGACCACCTTTTCTGCTGGTGTTAAAAAGTATAATGTAAAAGTCATTTTGCCATAATTTTAAATTTACTCATGTCTTGCCAATAAATATACATAAAATGTACAAATTTATATTTGTAAGTTATTTTTTACATATTAAATAATAATTACCATTTATAGAATATAACTTAAATGAAATACGTTTACTTAATTATTAAATACATTATATTATACCGTTGTACAACAGTTATTATTTCCTTTAACTTGTTTTATATATCCGACTTACTAATTGTTATTTGGCTATGAGAACTTGGTATAATTTCTGCTTGATAAGATTCTGCATTAGAAAACGTTTCCCAATTTTTATTAATTTTTAACTTATTTATTTTTATATTTTTTAGTTTCTTATCGTTTGGTTGCTTTTTTAATAATAGAATAACGCCAACCTAAAAATATATTATATAATTTGTATGGTACTAAAAAAGCAATTGTAATTATAAAAACCTCTAAAATGAAGCATAGCATATAAATTAAAAATTCAAACCAAAGTAATACACGAACAACAAATAATATTTTCATACCACATCCATTAGTATTTATTGTTAAAACTCCTAATTGTATTAAATTACTATGAACGCAGGCTGATAATACTGAACGCGCACAACATGAATATGGTACTAAGTCATTTCTAATTAATGTCAAATCTGAAAGAGTATCTGTATCTTCTAGAAGAATTTCCTTAATGTACTCTTCGCTAAAACAAAAATTAATATTATTAGTACTTTTCTTGAGAGAATTAATAGCGACTCTTGGTGTTAGCTTTGCGTTCCAATATCCGCGGTTTGAACGCTGTGGCGTACTAAAAATCTAGAAGTTTTGTTCATAAAATATCTATTGACAACAAAAAATGTAAGTCCGGTAAATCGCAGTTCGTACAAAGTAGCCTGTACACTTCGCGCTCGGTACAAAAATCACTGTACAGAGCGCGAACTGTACAATTTCGGGCTTGGTACGTAACATATTAGGTATATAATATATAATATGTGTCATGCAGCTTTAGGTTAAAAATTTTAAGTAACTTTTGAGAAACTCATAATTAACTTATTGAAATGGCTTGTACCAATTTTTTACCTTTTCTCTTTTTCGCTCATATGATATTCACTCCAGTTAATATTAAACCAATCTTTATATGAAGTTCCTCCACAGCATTGGAGAAGAAATTGAATATTATCTACTAATATTTTAGAAGTATGTATACGATTATAACATTTCATTAGACTTATGAAATCTATCTCAAGATTTCCTTTTATACTTAGGGCAGTTATTACAAACATAATAGATATTAGATGAATAACTCCAGCGATTCCTACTGCAAGTCTTTGATAACATAGTGTATAACCATATACTCGATCCATATTTGGAGAACTAAAATAAAATGTGTTTATTATAAAATTATTGTAATAAGTAATTGAATTGAGATCAAAAAAGATAAAATTGCGCACATTTTTAATCAAAACCTCTAAATGTGTGTTGCGTTATTTTTCCGCAGATTTCGTTCTATGATTTATCCGTAGTTTATGCAAAAATACATAATATTATAAAAGGTAAAAATGGAAAATGAAATAAAAAATTTATACGTATAAATAAATATTACTAATTTTATTATTTGCAGATAGCGCTACAGATTTGGGATTACTATTTTTGAAATATCGTGGAGTTTGTTTAATAATTATAAAAAATAGTAACCCCAATTCAATAGCGCCATCGGAAGATGGGTATGAAAATTAGTAACGCTATTAATTTACAGGGAAAAAGCATACATATAAATTTGTATGAGATTTTCCATCTATATATAGCTCTTATCTTTGGTTATAAAGTCACCATTTCTCGACCGTATCCGTTCTTACCGATTTCTGAATCTGTATAAACATAATTCCAGTTTAGAGATACGAAGTGTAAATTTTGTTATTTTTTAACGATTTTTGTAACAAAATTAAAAAACTTAAAAATTTTTAAAATGCTACCTAGCTCGTTAAATTTGCTATATGAGGAGAAGTTTATATTTTATAAAATCATTCATTTAAAAAGGTTTGCCAAAAAAATTATTGTTGGGAAATTAATTAGACATTTTTTGGACTATAAAAGACTTAATTATAAAAGATTTAATTGATATCTAGTTTTTAAGGTGTTTCTTTACTTTATCGCTGGCTTCATCAAAAATGAGTATTAGAAAAATAAATTGCTAATTAAAACTTAATATAAAAAAAAATGACATAAAAGCAATAAATTCTGAATTGTTTATTGAGTTGCTTGTGTAGGTGTTATTCTCGATGAAGCTTCCAATAAAATATAGCCAAATCTAGAAAATTACATAAATGATTAAATTAATTAATTTTGTACCCCTAAATCTACCAAATTGATTTATACTGGACGAAAAGATATCTTTAATATTATTAATACAGAATACAACATACATTTGAGCCGTTTTCAACCGTAGTGCGGTAGGTAATGCTATAAATCCCGCAATTAGCCCAGAGCATGTTGAAAAATGAGTTCCTGTTAATAGCAACATTTCTGGAACACTAAACGCTAATATTCCGGTAATTATTAATTGCACAGAACACGCAAGTGACAAAACTGAACACAAAGTTCCAACCCATTCTATGTTAGCTAAAATCATATAGTATCACCAAAAACAAAGCGTTTTTTTGTATTTACTGTTCAGCGCGAAGTGACACATCTACATAGTTGCAATGGTTAATTTCTTCCTGTCAATGTCAAAAACTTGAAAAATTTAATTACTTTTTCTTTGAAAAACTTATTATTTTTTTATAAAATTAATTTTAGTATCTGCTTGAATAAATTGAAAGAAAAATTGAAGACTACCCAATGATGTAGAAAGGCGTCATTATTAAGATCACTTTTATTACCTATGGTTGGTAATTAGAATCAAACCATAATTTAATAAGTTTATAAAATATTATCAACCATCACAGTTTGAATAAATTGATTTTTACCAATATAAAGGACACGATATTTTTGTCTTGCAGATGTCTTGCAGTTTATAAACTCAACTGCAATTGTGGGTATGTATCAATATTGATCATACAAAACAGATTCTGTCGAATAGGATAAAGCAACATTTGTGTGATTCAAGGAATGGTTCTGGAACTCTCTGAACATTTTACAATAATTTAGTAAAAATAGTCACCACTTTGACATAAATGATGTGTCTATATTAATTAAAGATAGTAATTATTGGAGAAAAACTTTTTTGAAAACAGTGTATAAACTGTAAAACAGTGAAAATGTACTATGTTATGTACTATGTGTAATGTGTACATTTTCCTGTTAGGGGCCGTCCAACCCCCCCTCCCCCTTGGTGATACATGGTGAGGTTTAAGACTAACCCCCTCCCCCCATATCAAGTGTATTTTTTAGTACCTACAAAGAATCTTAATTTTTTTTTAAATATTTATTTAATTTTCAGTATCAGTATCGCGCGTTTGCCGAAAAAATAAATACACGTGATATATTACTAGACCCTCTCTCCCCCCTTGTGATATTTCGTGATTTTTTTTTGAACCCCTCCCCTCTCTTTCGAGCCTCACGTGATTAATGGACAGCCTCTTACGTACTTTTCCCGTAATATTCATTCATTCATTAAGCTTTTTACGTTCTAAGTAGAACATTGCTTTTCCCTTTTTGGAAATTACAAATCCGATTAGCGGGGTAGATTAGTCCCCATATTACCTATTTTCGATAAATCAATATCTATTTCACCACACCGTGTGGATGTTCACTGAAAAGCCGAGCTAAGAAATTCTGTATAGTCCGCGATTTGAACTCAGAATTCCCGCTCTGTAACGCAACCAACACAGAAAAAAATGTGTACTTAAAAGTAGAACAATTTGTGCCTAGATTGTCTACAAGTACAAATTGTGTAAAAATTTAGCACAATTTGTGCTATAAAATAGTACAATTGCGCTAGAGATGACTAAAATTGACTAAATTTAAGTACAATTGTACCTAATTTTCACCCAATTTGTACTTGTAGACAATCTAGACACAAATTGTTCTACTTTTAAGTACACCTTTTTTTCTGTGAATGATCACATCACTCCACTGCCGTGGATTGTATTTATATTTAAATATATTGTTATTAATAAATAAAATAAAAAAATTTTAATTTTTTATTTATTAAATTATATACTTTATTTTAAGGGAGAACGCCACTGTGACGGTCGAAAAAGTAACCTAGTTTTTAAGAATTATTTTCACTATTTTTATTATTGTATATTTTATTTTGATTATTGTTATTTTATTACATTTAATAAAATAACAATAATCCGATTCCTTAATTAATTAGTTACCTCTGTGAAAATAATTCTTAAAAACTAGGTTACTTTTTCGATCGTCACAGTGGCTTTCCCCCTTAATCATTTTTTCCGTAAAAATCGATTCAGCATTTTTAATAGTAATGTTGCTGGTACATTTGTGTGCTTTACAGTCTATGTTACTCACAGATAAAAAAGCTATCAATCAGTAAAATCAGTCAAAATTAGTTCAGAATTTCAAGAAATATTTAAAAATATTGCGAAATAATTTTATCTCAAATCATATCTTTTCTTTTAAATTATAGTGGTACTAGGAGAACTCGGGGAGCATTCGGCCATAGGGAGCATTCGGTCACCTTTGTTATTTTTAAACCTCATTGAAAATCCCGAGCAAATAAAATAAATTAGAGTTGCCAACATATTAACCTATCACTTGAATTATATTCAGTACGAGCTTTGTGAATATAATGATTTTCGGAATAAAAAGTGTTAAAACGATCTTAAAGGGAAGAATTTTTAACAAATTTATTTTTTCTATTGCAATATTTTAAATAAATAAACTTGACTATTGCTTTATGTGAAGGGTTTATACATATTTTAGCTTTAGTTTTCTGAACAGTTTCAAATCTATAAATAATTTTTCTTATGTATCAAGACGTTTAAATATTATATGGTACCACAGGGAGCATTCGTCCACACATGGAATGGTTCCATTCGGCCAGTAGCCAAATATGCTCACTGACCCTGGACCGAGTCTTTTAAGATTGACTAGCTATAATATTAATTATTAGCTGCCAATATAACCGGATCTATATTGCTGTTAGCTGCCAATAAAAGAAAATCTAAGTAAAATTATGTTACTTCTTCTTCGAGTAAAAGTGAAATATCACTTACGCGTTAATTCAAATGAAGATGTTAGTGATGAATTTGAAATTATAAAAGAGTTTAAAGGAGATGAATTACAAGAAGGAGATTTTGTTCTGGTGAGGTTTAAAGTCAAAAACGCAATGATTCATTACTTTGGACAAGTTTTGAATCTACTTGAAAATGAAAATACAGCAAAAATTAAGTTTTTACAAAAGAAAGGGCTATCCACAACCTTTTATTATCCTGTTATAGATGATATTTTTAAAGTAAATAATGATTATATAATCAGTAGATTAACTATTTCTTCAAAGGCAGGCACTGTTAGAACTGTAGCAAATTTAAATTTTTTTCCAAAATATGTTTCACATTCTTATAGTATTTTGAAAATTTTTCCTAATAAACAAGTTACTTTTTGCAGCTTCTTGTGTTTTTTTTTCTAATGATGACCATTTATCCATCACTGGCCGAATGCTCCCTAGAGATGGGGAGCATTAGGCCATTTCTAACTCAATTTTAAAATAGAAAATTTTATTACAAAACTTCATATTTAAATTTCCTTTTGTTTGGTGACATTTAGATAAATGTATATAGTTTACTATAAATTAATTAGTTTGTTTAATAAAAAATTGTTCAACCATTTATTTAAAAAAAGTACTATGTGGCCGAATGCTCCCCGAGTTCTCCTACATAGTATTGCATAGTATGCTGAATAGATGATTCTGTTTTAAAAACTGGAGAATAAAAGTTTAACAAACGCATGTTCGATAAACATCAAATTTTTTTCTTCAAATATTTTATTGGTTACTAGCTTGTTAATTGTTAAAGTTTAATTTGTAATTATTCCCGTAACCTAATTTTAATAATGAAAATAAATAATAAATTATGTATTCAAGAAACAACTAAATCGTTTTTAATGAACGCATCCTCGTTTGAAACCACTTTTATCAAATTTTCGATTAATTAATTTAAATTAAACTGAATCAAGTTCTCTACGTTGAGTACTTTTATTTATCAAATTAGTGTACTAACAACCTGTAAAGCATAAAATAATTAAAATGAACTTTGAAGAAATATTATTTCAAGTTGGAGAATTTGGACATTATCAAAAGTTAGTATTGTGGATCATATTACTACCCGCTGTTTTTCCATGTGGATTTCATGCTTATAATCAATTGTTTATGGCATCTAAAGGTCAGCATTGGTGCAAATTACCAAAATTCAATCATTTAGATGCAGAAATAGTAAAAAATTTAAGGTACCTTTTTAAATATTAAAGATATTAACTTTTTATCCATTATTAATACTGTATATTTGGTATCTTTTGGATAGTATAGACAAATTAATTTAATTGATATGTAAAAATTATTAAGTATTTACTTTTAAAGTATTTAAAAATGTATTAAGTATTTACTTAAGGTGGTTCGAGCGGTACTCGGCTAGTTTTTAAGTTCATAGTAACTGAAAAATATTAACACTACTTTAAAAATCATGAAAGAGGTATCAATACAAATATAATATTAAAAACGAACAAATGACAAAAGTATAAATAATTTGAAAGAAAGAATTTATTTATTAAAGTTTTCAGAGTACCTTATTTGATTCACAAAGAATTTGGTCTGGCAACAACAAAAATTTGTTCTGTTTTTTTACGCAAATGCAATCCTTACAATGTCCTTTTGCCATGTAACTTTGTTACATTTTGTAATTTTCGATGTAATAAAAAAATAAAATTTACATAATTATAAATTTTCAAAGCGTAACGTCACTTAATTTGTGGTTATTGTTTTTTGTTGGTATCCCAACGTTGCCAAGACGCTTGTAGTTTTAAAAAAGTTAAATTTCGTTAAGTTCAATAATTATTTACAGCCAAACTAGATGGTCAATATCTTTAAATTTTCTCTAAGCTTTTCATACTTTTTTTTTAACTTGACATGGATTTAACTATATTATTTTATGGGAATTGTGTCAAGTAATCGCGTTCACGCAATACTCCCCATGTTAAATTCGGAGATTTCAAATTTGATTTTTTTGTAAACTCAATCATAAATTATATGCTCTGCAAATTTTATAATTTTTCCATGGACTTGGAGAAACGCTCCAACCACCTTAAATTCTATCAATAAATGTACAGGGTGATTCGGGTTAGAATAAATTTCCTCTATGACACGACGTTACATTTTGCATAAAATTTACATGTAAATTTTTACATATTTTTGCCAAAATGCTATGCAGCTAAAGATAATTTTCTGTATGCAACGTGTGCAATTTTTTATGACAAATTTATCACGCACTAAAGTCACTTAGTATTAGTAGGAATCAGTGCTAGACTTTTGGATATTATTACAAATAGTCACATTTTCCGTCAAATATTCTTTAATTAAACTAGAATTTCCGCTAGCCGCCAAATGGTAGTTTTTCACAACTAAAGCAACTTTAGCCATAAGTCATATCTAGCGGTAAAACCGCTAAAGTAGCAACATTAGTCCAAACTGAGCGGACTGTAGGTGGAAAAATGTCTACTGCTCACATTTACCTCCAAATTTAGAACATGTTCTAAATATTTTACAAGAAAATTTAGTACAAAATTTGCTGGTAAATTTGCTGTATGTAACGGTAAATTGCAATGTAGTAAAAATGTAGGTACATGAAAATGTTATGCAAAATTTAGCGTGACAACAATTTACTGGAACCAAGCAACTATATCAAGGGTTTTGTGACAATATCATAAGTAGTATTTATATTATACAACATGTTACAGTTAAAACCCGAAATCAGTTAAAACCGTAAAAAAATTCTAGTTCTAATAATCTCTTTAGTTTATTATACTTTAGTTAAAACTAGAGTGTGGTAGAGCCTCGGTTCCTAAAGTGGGAGAAGTTACCGGGGTTCCGCGAAATTATTTATTTTTGAATATTTTTTTGATTATATTTAAATATAATCAAAATTTATATATTATATTTAAATTGCAGGGTCTTTTATTTGTAATCATTTGATGTGGGGTTCTGTCAAATTTTTGGGATTTGGTAAAGGTTCCGTTGCCTTAAAAGTTTAGGAACCCCTGTGGTAGAGTATATAAGAGAATGTGAACAACATGTGGATTTGTCGTGCCATGTTTTTCACATTAAGCAGGCAAATTTTAAAATACTTACAGAAATCCTTGAGATAAACGTCAAAATAACATTTATACATTTACAAATTAAACGGGTAAAATAATTTTTTTCATAAAAATGCTTTTTTCAAAAAAAGTAATAACAGAAAGGGTTTTTTGATTAAAGTAAATTCTTCCGAAAAACACAGAACCTTTTTGTATAAGAAAATTAAGTGAGTTTCAATTATTATTTCATGGAAGATATGCACGTAGTACTATTAAATACCAGTACCATGGAAAATGTGAAAAACATGGCGTCGAATTACACATTAAGCACACTCTTTTATATATACCTACTCTAGTTAAAACTATAAAACTATTATATTATAAGTTAATTATAATTAACTGACTTTTATCGATAAATTCGCGCTGTAACTGAAATTTAAAAAAAAATATAAAAAAATTGTTTTATTGGGCTAATACTTTATACATTACTAGCAGATCAGAATTTATTTCTGATTATTATCTTTGATTACTATTAGATAAACTATTATCTAGTTCTTGACTTTCTGTTAGATCTGAATACTATTTAGTTGGTAATTTTACGATTGATACCAATTTTTATTTTTATTGATTCTATATAATAATGCAGACCATTAATGGTACATACCAGCAGTCTGGCGTAAGGCAAATAAAGATACTATTAAAGAGCAGAAAACCGCGGTTATAATCCCGATTGCGTCGGATATGTGCTGTGATCTAAAAAGTCCAAGATCGCTCTATGGACTATGGGGAAAGCAAAGGAAAAGCACTCTATTAACATTTCTCTAGTAAAGTTTTCTTGGCTTATAGCAAAAAGGATCACTAACATACGGAATCTGATATGCACCCGAAGAAGAGGATAATAATACCACACCGAAAAGAGAATGAACACTAAACTAATATCACGATTAAGAAGTTCTGTTGGCTTAAATATTCCGATTTAGGTTATTTGTTGGCCTATGGGTATATTTTTAATGTAAACTGTTTCAAAAAATTACATTTTCTAAGAGTTTGGTTGGGGAGTTGCGTGAACCTATGGGTATATATTTTTAATAAGTTGTTAACAAGCTCCGTGTTTTAAAACAATAAGGGTTTTTATCAAGTAGTTTTTCAATGTCTAGAAGTTCGACACGGCTATGACTTGTAGCAATAGCCAATACCATGCTAGCATGTTTGCTTACTCAATTCTCCAATTTTTTTTTATTTGTCAGTTCCTGTTCTCTATTGTATTAATTTTTTGTATTAGTACCTACATTTTTCAGCATTTCAAAATGTTTGCATTATTTTATGAAATAAAAATAAGTTTAGAAAATTCAAATTTTTGGAGGTACACACTAGACTTACATCAGGAGAGAGATCTGCAAGAAAAAATCGAGAGGTTTAATTACCTAAATAGAACTATTAAGCGAACTTTGAGTTCACATTCCTTTAAAATTTTACAAGGTGATGTCCGTATCTACAGTTACTTATGGCAACGATACATGGGTAATATGATAAAGAAACTGGAAAGTAGATTGCAACATGCGGAGATGAGGTTTCTAAGATCTATATGGGCTACACTCGAAGAGACAAAGTGAGAAACACTAATATTTGAAGCGCTTTGGGCAATCTAAACTATAAAATAGAAGACTACCGCAAAACATGGAAAAAACACTTGATGTATTTTGTCGGATGGCCGAAGAAAAGATTGAGGAACCAGTGATTAATAGTGGCGTAACGGGTATAGAGGTTATATGATAACCTATATAGACGTATATGATATACGTCTATACTCGGATGGCTCCAATAGTAATGCTAGATCAGGTCCAAGAATATATTCTGCAAAACTTGACCTAAGCATAAGTATAGCGCTGGGCACACATGCATCCGTATTTCAAACAGAACTTATGGGCATACTACAATGCGCAAAAATAGTTCAGGATAGATGTATCCAGAACCAACATAAGTATTCAGATTATTTCAGACACCTCTGGTCTGGTGCTTGACTGCATCCAAACACTGAATAATATATGCAACCAAAATTTTCTTTCTCTCTGTTGGGTTAAGGGACATCAAGGTGATGAGGGCAACACAAAAGCTGATGAACTCGCGAGACGCGGTTCCAATAGTCTTCCCTACGGCCCGGAGTCGATGATCACGCCTTCAATTAAGGCTCTAGATGCACTCCTAAAACAACATACCCTACAACTGCACACCTGCAGATGGGTACAAAAAACAACATGCCGTCAAGCAAGGGCTGCAATACGTGCACCCTCTTGGAGACATGCTAGATACTATCTGATATCTGAAACTGTCCAGAGTCAATCTGCGGATAATTGCAGGGATTTGAACTAGACACTACAGATTAAACAAACATCTTCACGTGATGGGGTATGCAGAAGACCCGATATGTCGTGGATGCAATAGAGAGAAGGAAACAGCCAAACATGTACTTTGTTACTGTCCGGCGTTAACTTCAATAAGAGGATCTGTGTTGGGAGACTTCTAGCTCGACATGGCCAGAATCAGGGACACCAAGGTATTAACTATTATAGATTATATAGTATATAGATTATATACTAGTATATAGATATATAGATTACAAGGTATGATCTTGCGCATGTTGTGACGTTTAATAATTCAAAATGGCGGCCAAATGCGACTTGCCTTGGAAACGTCAATTACAAATTCAAATAATATTATAAAAATTCATATAGATTTTTGATTTTAATTTATAAATTATACATTTTTACATTTTATAATTTACTTAAAATAACAAAAATTCTAAAATAAACAATAAGAAATGTTGTGACGTTTAATAATTCAATATGGCGGCCAAATGCGACTTGCCATGGAAACGTCAATTACGAATTCAAATAATATTATAAAAATTCAAATAGATTTTTGATTTTAATTTATAAATTATACATTTTTACATTTTATAATTTACTTAAAATAACAAAAATTCTAAAATAAACAATAAGAAACGTCAAAGCAAGTATCATCTGGCGGCCATTTTTTTAATGCGCAGAATAAGACGAGTTTTCGTTCAAGTGTAGATCATACCTTGTAATCTATATACCTTGCAGCGACACTCTGCCTGCCAAGATCCTAGAGTTCATCCTACAGCTGGATTGGTGAGCTTGTTTTGCCCTCTAGAATGAATCCAGAACGGGTATAAGTGCAGAAGAAGAAAGAGAAGTTTAGAAACTACTACCGTAAACCGTAGAAAAAAAATATTTGATGTGCTGAAAAGCTGATATGAAAACGCACATGGACATGAAGGTAGGAGAAGAAGGTTTTCTGACATAACCATGAGAACCAAAACTTTAATGAATAATATTAATTAATTTGGACAGTCAGGACAGTCAGGACCGTCTTCAGGATTCAAAGTTTATTGAAATAATTAGCAAAAATAAATTATAAAATCAAAATCAGGTCCTGACTGTCTCTATCAATGTAATAACAAGTTTGTAAAGAAGTATAAAATTTAATATCTACTTGTAGATTATTATTTAAATTAGACCTCTTCTCGACAATATTTTTATTATTTAAGTATAAGGTCAACTATAACACGTTTTAAAGAAATTCAAATTTCAAATTTAAAACTTTTTTTATTAAAACTTTAATTATATCTTAAAAAAAATAATTAAAGTTTTAATATTATTTAATATCAACGAGGTAATCATTTAACATTTTTGATATTATTGTAAATAAAATTATTATAACGATGAACCAAACCATTTTTTTGAATTGTCCAAAAAACTCAAAAAAAATAATAAATTTATTTATAAAATGGACGAAAACAACCAGATAATATTTAATAATATTTATAACCATTGTTATAGCCGTGGAGTGATGTGACCGCTGGTTGAGTACAGAGCGAAAATTCTGGGATCAAATCGCGGATTATACAGAAGTTCTTAGCTCGGCCTTTCAGTGGACATCCACACGGTGTGGTGAAACAGATATTGATTTGTCGGAAATAGATACTAATATGGGGACTAATCCACCCCGCTAATCGGATTTGTAATTCCCAAAAAGGGAAAGGCAATGTTCTACTTAGAACGTAAAAAGCTTAATGAATGAAAATATAACCATTGAAATGATGAATAGTTTTTTTAGCACTGTGCAAAAACTTTCCAGCAAAAGTAATAAAAGAAAAGATCTAACTTGTAAGTCAATTTTTCATTCGGAAATGAATAGTTGCTGCCGGGTAGACCTAATTGACATATATTATAATTTCAAGCTGATCAAGAGTTCATTATGATGTATCATCACCATCTCACCAAATTTTTGTTATTGCGAGTGTTCAAAAGCAATAGAGGTGATGCAGTTGTCTTCTAACTAATCAATATCTTAGAAAATATTGTTTAAATTGAATCAAAAACTTTAAAGTAAACAGAGATTCTTGCAACTGGTAAGTACATAAAAACTAAGTACACCTCTACAGTGTACGCTCTCGGCATTGTCGCAACTAATCCATTTGCACGATGGATGATTTTCACACACTTCAGAAAACATCCGACGTGAGATAAAAGCCAAACGTCCAACAACGCATAAAATGCAAGAGCAGTAAAAACATTGGATTATTTTTGCCTCATTGCATTATCAGCTACTGTATAGAAGTAATTTTGTTGCATCAGTATCACAAAGCCATGGTGCATTTGACGCTTATCTGCCGTAAGCCTAAAGTCAAAATTAGCTGATAATGCAATGGGCTTGTGATTTTATTAATTTTATGTTAAGAATTATGACCCTTTTGCAATAGAAAATGATGGAGATCACTCTAGGCGTGAAATCGAAACATTATAGAATACTGTTTGTCAACTAGAGTTGGTAATTGTTTAGCAACTACAAAAGTTGGATATGTCCTCCCTCATTTATTTTGACTTTTATTCAATGAAGACTTCTTATTTAATTAAATTCTTCTGCGATAATCAAACATCTCAATAATAGGAGATTGCAAATATCTATTTGTATATTGGCCAAAATTAAAATTTGTTCATGAAAACCACACCATAGCCGGAGTCAAGAGCCAACCAGAATATAACAAAAAATGTTAGCTTAGTGGATGAAGAACAACAATACCATTAATTGGTCAAACTATGTTCGTTTTGTACAAATTATTAAAAATAAAGGCCTTCATTTAGAAAACAAACAATTTTCTTATAAAGTCATGTTTAGAATTGAACTAACAATAGGACTAAAGGCGCGTTCTCACGTTTCAAGTTTAATTAATCGATTTTAGTTAATCAACAAAAGTTGAACACGACTTGAATAAGTTTTTGTCCACACGTTTCAAAAATACTGATTCAATTCATAGCACAGTTTCAGTTTAATTCGGTTGTTTATGGCGTCAAAAACAAAATACACATGCACGAGAGTTGAAAGCGAATCAAAATTGACGTTCAAATGACGTTCACACGTATCAAGATTGCTTTCAACTTGAAAGCAGACAGACGATTCATAACTTGAACGATATAGATTGACTGGGTCAATCTTTTGTTGATCCACTAAAAAGTTGTTCAACTATATTGAAACAAAGGTTCTCACTGTAGATTTCATTCAACTTTTGTTGATCAACTAAAATCGGTCAACTAAACTTGAATCGTGAGAACGGTCCTTAACCAACAACAACATTAATAGTACAAATATCCACAAATAAAAAAATCCCAAAATAATTCATAAAATCATTGAGCAAATGAATGCAGAGCAAGACGAAGCTGAATTAGATAATTAGAAGCTGAGGAAGATAAAGCGCTACTAGTTGATACATCAAAAAGCATTTTTTTGGCCAGAAATGAAAAACAAGAACATTTGGAGAAACAACCCAAAAAAATGAAAAATATTTCAGATGCAACTCATCTGCGGTAGACATCGCAGAAAATGTAAAATTTCTATTACTGATGTCAACAAAGCTAAGCCATCAGACTTACAAAACATCATAGGAGTCGTACTCGACAGAAATGCGAATGGCTTGTACAATATTGGAACAAAAAATAAACTTAATTTTTAAATAAACTATATATTAAATGTAGGTTTACAGTCTTTAGTTTCTAATTAGTATTAATTAGTCTAATTAGTCTTTGTCAGTCTTTGTCGTCAGTCTAATTAGTATTAAATATATAAATTATTAACTCGTTGATATTAGATAATATAAAACTTCAAAATATCGAGTTATTATTAAATTAAAAATGATAAAAGATTTATTTAGCTTTCAAACGATATTTCGTTCGTCATCAGAATAATATACAAATATTATATAAACAAGTCATGGAAACAAGAACAAGTATTGTCATTTGAACGGTGACTAGATAAAATCTAGGACCGTGAGTTAGGAAAAACCTAAATTGTGTTCCGGCAAAGAAGGAAAACCTAACTCCAAACTGAAAAAATCTGACCTTATATATCAAGTGGACTGTACAAATTGTAACTTGGTGTACATTGGACAAACCAACCAATGGTTGAAGAAAAGAATTGGTGGTCACATCTCAACCATCAGATGTAATAAGCCCGAATCAACGGCCATCGCCAAACATATCTTGGTAGATGGACATACTGCGGACTTCGAAAACACTAAAATCATCAAGTCTGTTCCAAATTATAAAGATCGGCTGGTACATGAAATGATTTGTATAAAGAAGACCAACAACACAATGAACCGGCAAACTGATATTGATGGCTTAAGCAACATTTACAGCCAATTACTCCTTTAAGTTTTTTACGTATTGGAGTTAGGTTTTCCTTCTTTGCCGGAACACAATTTAGGTTTTTTCTAACTCACGGTCCTAGATTTTATCTAGTCACCGTTCAAATGACAATACTTGTTCTTGTTTCCATGACTTGTTTATATAATATTTGTATATTATTCTGATGACGAACGAAATATCGTTTGAAAGCTAAATAAATCTTTTATCATTTTTAATTTAATAATAACTCGATATTTTGAAGTTTTATATTATCTAATTAGTATTAGTATAATAGTATATTATTATAGGTACTAATTAATTAATTCTTTCGAATCCTTTGATATATCTTATCTCGACTGAAAAACAAGTCCCAAAATGAGAAAATTTGTCTGTGGACTGCAGCAAAAATAGCTGCCGTTGGAACAGAAATAGAACAAAAATATAATAGAAGAGAAATAGGACCCATCCACAGTCGTGGAGTGATGTGACTGCTGGTTGAGTTACGGAGCGGAAATTCTGGGTTCAAATCGCGGACCTCGCAGAATTTCTTAGCTCGGCCTTCCAGCGGACATCTGCATCAAGTCTGTGGTGAAGTGCTAATAACCTAGTAGTTGATGCACTTCGAGACCCCCAGCCACAGAGGTCTTAAAAATCAACCCCCAGCAACAGGGGTTAAAAAAAAAGAAATAGAATCCGCTGTTTTGGTAAAAGAAATTGTACTTCAAAACGATTCTTAGCAATTAGAAAGGTCACAAAAATATTATGCCATGTGGCAATAAGTATAATGTGTAAAGTATTTCCTTAATAAAACAATTTTATCTAATTACATCTGCTTTTACTGTTAATCTAGCTATTTTTATTTTTATTTTTTTTTTAATAAATTTAATAAAAGTACAAAAAAAGTAGACGTAATTAGATAATAATTGTTTTGTAGGTAACACACTTTAGATGATTATTTAGCAAAATTATTAAGTGATGATCATCATTTTTGGGTATATAATATTATAATAATTTAGTTATGTCTACCGTAGTATTCCATTAAATTTTATTGACGGAAAATGGGAATTCAGTGAATGTTTAATGTACGATCAAAATTATTCCCAATTTGATAGTTTCTCGATGAAGAATTATGAAAATTACTCAATTTATTTAAACTGGTCATCTGTAAATCAAATTTCATGCACAAATGGATGGATTTACAAACCAAACGATAGAATAACTATTGTAACCGAAGTATTTGTATTTTTAGCTTATTAGATCGATGAAATTTGATGTAATTAAGTATTATTGTAGTGGAATTTGGTGTGTGAGAAAGATTTTCTAACAACAATAGCTTTAGTACTTTTTGGAATGGGTGGTTTAATAGGAAATTATATTTTTGGATATCTTCAAGATGGTTTAGGTAGAAAACAGTCTTTTTACATTTATTTATTTATACAATGTGTTTTTGGTATTGCTACAACATTTTCTACCAATTTCTATGTTTGGTGTTTTCTTCGTGTAGGAGTTGGATTTACTATACCGGCAATATTAGCAACTCCGTGTGTATTATGTAGGTATACTAGAGTTGACTCGGGCTAAAAAGAACCGGTACGTAATAATGCGTAGATATGAAAATTCGTTTGCACCGGCACGTTCTCCCTCCACATGTACTGAGTCGGATTTCTCCTTGCCGATTCTTCTTAGCCCGAGCCAACTTTACTACTATATGTATGTCCGAAAATACTCATTATTTCTTATAGATAGTGTTTTTGTAATTGTTTTTTTAACCGTCAAAATAAAAAAAGAGGAAGTTTTCAATTCGTCTGTATATATCTATTATATATATTTTTTATAGATGTTCGGGATTAACTTTTTACAAAGTGGTCCGATTTTAATGTTTCATTTTTTATTCGATAGGGGAAACCTCCAAGTACGTCCCATATAAATTAAAAAAAAAAGATTCCACCTCTAAGAGTAGAAAATTAAGAAATAATAATTGATTTTTCACTTGTGAACCTATATTCTGTACCGTATAAGTTATTCACATGGACTTCCCCTAACAGATTAACAAAAAATCAAATTGATTACATCTTCATTAGGAGAAGATGACTGAATATATTTACAAACCTTCGTTTTTTTTAATTTAATAACCTTATCGATTTTAAAGTAAAAATAAGTATTTTGTAATTTGTATTTGACATCGAAAATACAAAATATATTTGTATTAGGTATTTGAAATACAAAATACAAATACATTGAAAATATATATTTGAAATACAAAGTACAAAATGTATTTCAAATACATGTATTTGAGATACTGCCATACAATACCAAGTAGACGCTAAACAAAGAATCAATAAAGTTCATTAAATTACTTTAAAGAAATAATCGCAACGTAAAATCTCCAGCAATAAACAATGACATTCCAACTCACTCACGCCGACTCAAAATTAGTTACTTACATTAGTTTAGGAGGTTAGTTATTAGGACTCAAAAAGTGCATTTTATTTATTTTTGTTTTTGAATTCAACGACATTTTACATTAAATTAAAAATTTAAAAAACCTCCGATACAAAAAAAATCTTTAAAAACTAAAAATAAATAATATAATTATTATTATTTTGATTTCATCACAATTAGTAAATGGCTAGATAGTTTAAATGAGAACTTTCTAAAGTAGAAAAATCACGATAAAAATTACGTTTAGAAGGTTTTTAAGAGTTGGGATAAAAATTACGTTTCGGAGTTACGAGGTTTTGCACGCTAGTGCGATATTATGTACTACCAAAGATTATATAAAACTAGAAAGATGTCCAAAGCTATAGGTTTTAATATGTCACAAATTTTGACATTTTTTTTTACAAATTTTTACAGTGTACACGCAGTGTATAATGTGTTGCATATACAAATAAATTATTAAATTGTATTTGTATCGTTCCGTTTCTTTCTTTCTAACAAGGATAACTCACACTTTTAGCAAAGTTACAAACCTAAATTTTACCGAAATTATTAATGGATACTCTTATCCTCCTTTATCTTATGTATTTAGCATAGAACAGAGTGCCCATCACAACTTATTCTCACCGCCATTCTTAACAACCTTAAAAATACCGAATAAACGAATTTAAAATTATATTTGCGACATCTATGATAAACCAAGGAAAGCTGCATAACCACAAAACACAATAACTACATACCGGCATTTCAAAATTTGATCACGCAAAATGGTGCTGCCATCTACTTATGAGAAATAATTTTGATACATATAAATTTACATTGCGTTATTCATCTTTATAGCTCTTATAATCATTGGTACTACCTACCTATTAAAATCCTTTTTTTTTGGTAGGCTGTTAATAGTCTAGTGAAATTAGCTTTTTTGATCTAAAAAATTAGACCTTCAATTTTTTTGTTTAATTGATTTATTTTGGTGTTTTAAAGAAAATATCAAAAGTCGAGAACAAGATCGCTGCCGCGTCAGAAGTTATTCAAAGTCAAGGTCACAAAAAACGGTTTTTTGCGAATATCGCGCTTGTTATGGCTTGCAGGCCAATTGAGGTTATGATAAAAATAAAAGATAATAAAATTCCACACAAAAATGATCTTACAATTTTTTACGCACAACGAACGGTTTAGGCAAAAATGTGCTTTGAAGTTTCCGCGTAAGGCACATTAGCTGCATTTCATATTAGTCCATGCATAGAATATGTGGTTCAAAATTATTTTGAATTACTGTTCTTTAAAACCTCTAGCCTACAATATTGCTCCAAGCAACATATGTGTCGAGACCAGATTAAAGGATTACCACGTACCCCGGGATCCCGCTTTCATTTCCGGGATAACGGAATATGAATGCGGAATCCCGGGATACGTGGTAATTCATTAATCTGGTCTCGACACATGGTGCTTGGAAAAATTTTAAGCTAGAGGTTTTAAAAAAATAGTTATTCGACATAATTTTGAAGCACATATTCTATGCATAGACTATACTATGAAAAGCAGGATAATATGCTTTACGCAAAAACTTTGAAGCACACTTTTATCTAAACCGTTTGTTGTACATAAAAATATGTAATATTATTTTTGTGCAGAATTTTTTTATCTTTTATTTTTATAATAACCTCAATTGGTCTCCAAGCCATAGCAAACGCGATATTCGCAAAAAACCGTTTTTTGTAACCTTTGACCTTGAATAACTTTTGACGCGGCAGTGATCTCGTTCTCGACTTTTGATATTTTCTTTATAACACTAAAATAAATCGATTCAAAAAAGAAAAATAAAGGATCTAATCTTTAGATCAGAAGCCATATTTTTGTTTAAAATGACTGGACTGTAATAACATTATTTTAATATTTGAATTTTTAGCAGTAGAACTTCAATTTTCAACCACGATTGGTTATTATTTTATTTTATTTTACATAACAACATTTTAAAAGTATTTCATAAAATTAATCGTTGTTGTAGCTATTGAATTGGTTGGTTCCCATTACAGAACAAAGGTTGCAGTTCTAATAAATATTGCATATTCACTATCATTAATAACTTTAGCTGTAATTGTCTGGATAATAAAAGATTGGCGTTTTCTTTCACTTGCAACAACCGCTCCATTTTTATTATTATTTACCTGCTATACATATTTTCCAGAAAGTCCTAGGTGGTTGCTATCCAAAGAAAAATTTAATGAATTGGAAAAACTCTTAAAAACTATGGCCAAGTATTTATTCTTTATTTACAAATATGACGAATGCTTACTTATATTTCTTCACAGAGTAAATGGAAAAACCTATCGGGAGTCGTATATAAATGATTTAAAACAAAATTATGCAAATAAAAACGCAATGAATTCATCGAAAAAGTATTACGGCGTATCTGATTTATTTAAAAATCCAAATTTAAAATTTAAAACAATTATCATCACATTTATTTGGTTTGTTAACACAAGTGTCTACGTTGGCCTTTCTTACTATGCACCGGTATTAGGTGGTGATCAGTTTTTAAATTTTTTCTTAGCAGGTGTTGTAGAATTACCAACTTATTTATTCTTATGGCCATGTATGGAACGGTTGGGAAGAAGATGGACGTTATGTATAAGTATGGTACTAGGCGGATCAGCATGTTTAGCTACATTTTTAGTGAAAAACGGTAAGTTACTGAATTAGCTGATTTTCCAGCTTTATGATTATTGAGTTACCCCCAGTTTTATAAAACTTTTAATGAGCCGTTAAAGTTAACAAATGCATTATATTAATCTGTTAATACTAACGCCCATTTTCTATTGGTTAATGAAATTTAACGCGTCGTTAAGAGTTTTATAAAACCGGACATTAATGGTTTTGATTACTCGAGATCTCGTTAAAAAAAACCGGTTAAACTTATTTTCACATTTGCTTGCTCAGCCTTTAACCTCACCATATAGGATTCCGGTCACTCTACAATCTACATCAACATAATATATTATTTCAAAATTTTCTATAGAAATGGGGAAAAGGTTTGTTTCCCTTATCTGTTAGTATTTTACAAAAATTAAAATTGAAATCCAAAAGCACAAAAAGATTAGAGTATAACTAACTTAAACACTGTTTTAGATATGCTGATGACATTGTGTCTTTACTGTTTTGGGAAAATGGGAATATCATCAGCATTTGTAGTCGTTCCATTAATGGCTTCGGAATTATATCCTACTGTAGTACGAGGTGTAGGAATGAGTTTCAGTTCAGTAATGGGAATGTTTGGTCCTGTATTTATTCCTCTTATAAATTACTTGGTAAGTAACTTATTTGGCAAACAAAATAAATATAAATTATCAAAAAATATGAAAATAAAATGCATTATTAAAGATAAAACAAAGTAGGGTCAAGTGGGGTAAATATGAAACAAAATGTAAAACTTTAAATTAAAATTTTTAGCATCACTATTGGTTGTAGTTTTACGCAATATTGATAATTATCTATGATTTAAAAAAATTGAATGTTAAATAAGTATTATAAAAATAAAAAAACCGTGGTTCACTTTTTACCTTGATTACGAGAAAAAATGAAACAAGCACGGGAAAATGTGAAACAGGTCTGTAACTCCCACACTATAAGTGGTATTAAAATTTTTCTTACAGAAATGAAAAGAACGGAGAAAACTGCACAAAAATATACGCTGCAAGCGTTTATGTTTTATATTTCTGCACAAAAGAATATAAAACACAAAACAAGGTAATGAAAATTAAAACAAAGCTGAAATAAGGTTGAAAATACTTTACTCTGCATTTCTCAAAATAATCAACAAATCAAAAACTATGAAAAAAAAATTAATGCCAGTCAACACAAGAATATTATTTAAAAAAAAGACCAAAAAAATTGAAATAGATAAGCATTATTTAAATAAAAATTTGAATTATAACAAACAACGGGAAAATATGAAACAAAAGTTAATGGTTAGTTACCTCGAAATCACTTTTTGAAAGAAACTTTTTTCACTTGATTTTTCATTTTCACTTCATTTTTCGGATTCAGTAAAACTATTTTTTTCGGATTTTTATTTTTTTATTTGGTATACTTTTTTTTTAAAAGCAGTTTAATTTATTGGTGTAATAAATTCTTCTCGTATTACTTTTGGAAATGATTCAATTTTTCAAAATGTTTTTGCAGAGAGAGTAGATTTGGACACTTTTTTAAGTAGCAAATCTTCAAATGATGCATTTGAGATTTTGGAACAGCCTGACTAAGGTTCTACAAATATAGTAAATAAAAGCGATATTGTAAACTTCTTTATCTCAGATTTATGGATCTTAATTGTCATCAACGTTGTTGCTACTCAGTTTATTTCTTCCATGATACTGTTTTAGCTTTTCTATATTCAGTTTATCTTGACTTTGCTGATTTCTGTTTATAGGATATATTGCAGTAAAAGCAAAACTATTTACAATAAATTCTTCCGGGAACCCAAGTTATACCTAAATACTTTGTAGTATTCTGGTAATTATTGTTTTTCTAAGCAATTTTTATGAAACGTAGGCGTAGATATATCATGGTATGAATCCAATCATGCAAGTTAAGGATTATCACGCCGCCAAAATTTACATTGACTTGTAGAAACTGGTTCATAATTTCTCTACAGCTGTTTCATATTTTCCCTGATTGCTGTTTCACTTTTTCCCAAAAGTTTAATTTAATATTGTAGAAAAACAATTTATCAAAAAAATAAAACAAGCAAGGCATTATCATCTTTCATCTATTCTCTGTGTGCAAAATTAATATAAATCCAAAATTCCAATTTATATTGCAGTAATAGAGAAAGTTGTATAACAAGAAATGAAAGTAATTTTACACATTTTTAGATCCTTTACGAAAAGGCATTATCTGCAGTACAACTAGGTAAATAAAATATTTCATATTTTTACATAATTGAACATAAACTATACAGAATATGATGCCGTTTTTATTTTTGTAATTAATTCATTTGTGTATTAATTACATGCTTGTTTCACTTTTTCCCTAATTTTTATCTGTTTCATATTTATCCCACTTCGCCCTATAAGTAATGTAAAAAACCTAATTAAAATAACAAATTAGATTAATTTAATAGGTAATGAAAACACTTCTTGAATAATCTAAACTCGTTTGGCTTTAGATGGATAGCCTTGTTTTCTTTTTTCTTCTATAGGAATGTTTTTCGCCTTTGCAGGAGGAACCACGTATCTTAAACAAGCGGCCAACCAAATTACATTTTGTAAAAAGCTATCAAATCACATTTTCCATATCTCCAGTATCAATGATCTCTGTTAATCAATAGTAAAACCTTACTGACTAAAGTTCTATTTTTTTTAAATCATCAAAGTTTTTCCACTGCCTTTCAAAAACTTCACAAGTAGTTGCTTGACCGTACAACACAAATACCTCTTTTTTCATTTTTGCCTCTTGATAAGCATTTGTCCAGTTCTGGAGTGTTATGGAAGAAACTTTGGCAACGTCATTATCTTCTGAGTTGGTAGTATTATATCTTGTTGACTATTGGTTCACCATTTCTATTGCAACTACCAAAAAACGAAAGAGTGGAAAACGCTGAATAAGTGACGAAAAGAAAAAGCATAACATTTCGGAACCGGCTTGAAATCCCGCGAAAGCGGGAAACCGCGGTTTTAATCCTGGTTGTGTCAGATATGTGCTGTGAGTTCAAAAGTCCAAAATCGATCTATGAACTATAAAACTCTTCCCAACCCGCAACTATGCCAGCGTGGGAAGATATGGCCTAAACCTTCAAGTTAAAAACTTGAAGAGACGTATATCCAAAAATGGATGTAAACAAAAACGATAATAAAGAAGAAGCGTTATCCATCTTTAAAGCTCATAGCATCTTTAATATAATTAAAAATCAAATAGTAACAAGTGAATCTTGATTTCATTGATAATTAATTTGTTATGCCATATTATGTGTTTTTTAGGGAACTGACATGTTGACAATGCCATTAATTATTATGGGTTCATTGCTTGTTGTTGGTGGAGCGTGTTCTTTACTACTTCCAGAAACTTTAAATCAAGATCTTCCACAAACATTGGAAGATGACGAAGCACTAGCACCGTCCAATTGTGCGAAATATTGTATGTGCATAAAATAAAATTTATTCTTCTAGATAACTTTTAATAAAAATGTACAAGTTATTAATATGTTAGATTATTATCCTTATAATAATAATAAAATTAAGTATTTCATCAGAACTTTCTTTATTCTTCTTAACATTGTTCTATAGATATAACGTTATTCTTGTCTTTGTAAAACCTCATAGCTCTCATCACTGATGCATTAAAATCGGAATTTGTTGACTGTGGACCAATCAACATTTGATTATTTACTGTACCTATATAACAGCTTCGGATAGTGTAAGATATAATTGTTATATAGAAGAGATATGTATATAGTAGTTGAGGTGAAGTGAACGATGCCTATAGTGGCTTTTCCAAAATTATCACGAGGGAAAAGGTACTAACCGTAAACGTATGTAAGTTTATTTTATTTTATCTTTGTTTTTTATTTTATCTTTGTTACTAATTTATTGTTTCATTTAGATTCCGGTTTGAACCTAAAACAACTAATGGGTTCCTTGCTTCACAATTGCGCTTAATCACCTAATCATTGCCTTGAAAATGGGTCAATAAAGGGCCCGAAACGACGGAAAATATTATTATAATTGTTTAAATTAGACCTAACACCTCAACTATATAATCGATATATCCCTTCTATATAATCGATAGGTCAACTATAATTCTTTAACTTATTATTGTTATTTTAACCTGCCTACATTTATCCGACTTCAACATGACCCTCTCCTCTCGGAAGGCAATGGTAAACCACCGAGAGTAATCAGCCAAGAAAGTCATTTAATAATAACATATTAAACTGGTCACGACGCTTCTGTCAAGAAGCATACGAAGAAGAAGAATTCTCTTTTTATATTATTAAGAAAAGACTATTGAAGGCAATAACCAACTTTGAGAGCTTTAAATTAAGAGTCAAGAGGTAAATTTAAGTTTTGAAAACGGATAACTTTGAATTTTTATGACAATCAATCTTGATGAAACTGGGTTATTGCCTTCTGCAAGTCATTATAAAGACAAAACCTGAATTTGAAGCGGATTAATGATCAATTTATTCCCCCTCATTTATTCGCCATAATTCTTTCATTTTAACTTTTGCACTTTAAACAATCCTAGATTTTGCAAGAAAAATAAAAAATGAAATCTATTAAATAGAAGCAAATCAACAGTAAATAAATAGATAGGTATGATAAAAAGAGCTATTCAACACATGCATCAATTAGAGAATGTATTCCCCAAGCCAATCATGATGTCACACCAATGATGCCATGAAATGTAATATCCAATCATAGATATTATATCCAGTCATGTGAAGCCCATTATCCATGTAAAAAAAAATACTTATTTTTAATTCAAAAAGAAAATGTAACTTTTATTGGTGATAAAACACACTGTCTCCATGCTTAAAAAAGTAAACTTAACATTATTTTTGTAAATCACATCCACAATAAGATTTATTTTCAACACAATAATTGAGTATACTTCTCCAAAGAACATCTTTAGATAAAAGAAAAGGATTGCCTATAATTATAAGTAAAATTTTTGCTCTACTAATTGCCACATTAACTCTTCTAGGATTTGAAAGAAAACCTATTTTATACTTGAAGTCTTGCTCTACTAGATTATAATTTGATCTTACTGTCGATAAAAGTATAACATTAAATTCCTGACCTTGAAACTCTTCAACGGTACCTACTTTGGGAACTTGAAATTCAGCCTCAACTAATAATGAACGAATTTGTTTTATCTAAAAATAAATACATTTATAACAATATATTTTCTATTATACCTATATCATCAGTTTCATGTTAAAATTGACCAAGTCCGTTATCAGTATAATTCAAAAATACCATTTTAAGGTTTACCATACAATTTTGTAATAATTACAATATTACACATTAAGATTCTTGTCTTGCGTTGATTAGATAAAAGCTAGCAAGAACCAATCAGACTGAAATATCTTTTACCATAGAAAATGATTGCAGGAAAATTCTTTGATCTCATTTTTGATTTGAAAATTGCTTAATGGTATCTAAATATACCAAGTAGGTAAGTAGATTACATGTATTGGGTATTAGTTCTGACTTGCGTCTAAAGGCAGAATACTATTTTTTACATTTCAAAACAAAATACAGTCGAGTCGCAAAATAGTGAATTAAATATGGCAAAGACCTTTCACTTTTTCGAGGTTGTTCACTATTTCGGTACTTACAAAATTTACAATAAAACCACGTTTTGAAAATTAAAGCTTTATTTTAAAGAAAATTGATACAAACATAATTATTAATTACACTATCTGTGGGAAAAATGATGTTATTTTTGATTGTATTTGTTTTTTATTTAATTTAATAGTTAATACTTTTTGCCTTAAATTATGTAAACTGATACACCAACATATAAAAATTCCATTCTATGCTAATTTTAGGCGTGAAATGAAGTGAAAATATGATACTTAATGTAAATTCTCAATGTTGGCGGAAGTCCCTATAAATGACGTCATTCAAACTGCACGATTTAGTACGCAGTTCGCTGTATCGGGGTTACCGCTGTTCGTTATATAGGAGTCCCATATACACTCAATGTTAAAATTTTTGTGTTCACTATTTCCGGTAGTTCACTATATACGGTATTCACTATTTCGCGACTCCACTGTACATTCAAAATGCAATATATCTTGGAATTTTTTGTTTTAAATTCACCATTATCAGATACGTTACAATGTACGAGACTACGATATTTTAAACTTTTTCACATATTCTTGAATATGTATAGGTAGGTACATTGACAAAATGAAAAAATAACTCGATTTTTTTTAAGTCGTAAAGTGGCATTTTCCTTTAAGGGCTTACGTACAGTCATGAATTCTAAAAAACTCGTTTTTTTTTTTCATATGAAAGTACAACATCTCAGAAATATTATGTAAAAGTTTCAAGTCGATCGGAGTAAAACTCGCAAAGATAATAAGCTAATAAGAGTAGCAATTATTATGAAACTTATATCAAACGGAAACTTCAGGCGTGTTTAACTCAAAACTACATTTTAAAAGTCCGTGCGTAAGATAACTCAAAAACTACTTAAGAGGGGCACTTTTTTCAAGGCTCTTTTAATTTAATTTAATTTAATTAACAGATGGCGCCTACTTAAATATTTTTATAAAATACTAGGAAGCTTTTGTATTTAAAATATAGCAAATTCGTTGAGATGATACTATTCAATAAACAATATTCTTGGTCTTAAGCTATTTTGAGTTCGTGTTGAGTATGTCAAAACACACTCACTTACAAAAAAAGATAATTAAACTTTAATTATGAATTGTGTTTTTATAAATAAATATTACGAACCCAAAATAGCTTAAGACTAAGAATATTGTTTATAGAATAGTATTATCTCAACGAATTTGCTATATTTTAAATACAAAAGCCTCCTAGTATTTTATAAAAATATTTAAGTAGGCGCCATCTGTTGATTAAATTAAAAGGGCCCTGAAAAAAGTGCCCCTCTTAACCAATTATGATGAAATTTTACACACGTCTTAAATATAAATAATTCTCGAGACTGAACGATTACTTTTTTCATTTCTATTTCTTTTTACAAGTAATTATAGGCCAATTTTTTGGATAAAAATCATCACTTTTATTTCAACACTATTCCAAAAGTGGAAATTTTTATATTTTTTAAAATGGAATTGTTCAGTCCCGAGATAAACTAATATATTAACCGAATCTTTTTACTTTTTTCATTTTGGATAATCCTGTGACGAGTTATCTTACGCACGGCAAATCAGCTTTTTTTTAAGCGTCTTCGAAAATCTACTACCAATGGTTTAATTGTCCACCTTTTTTGTGAAAGTAAAATTCTAAAATGTTCTTTAAATGTTGCTCTTTTATGTAGAAAAACTTTTAAATAAATACATCTATTCATAACTTACAAAAAAAATCTCAAAAAACTGCTATTTGTAGACCTCATGACTGTACGTAACCCCTTAATTATCACAATCGACAACTTTGTTTTTAAGTATATGTTAAATTTTGTAAGTTTCAACGACTGAAAAGCTTCCGTACGTCTAAATCACATGAAAAATCGTATGTATTGTTTTCATGTCAATGCCTAAAGATGTTGGAATCTCTCGGTATGTCACATGCCGATCTCGCTCAATCATTTCACCTACAGCATTAACGTTAGTGACAACAATAGTTTCTAGACAACCTGCACGAAATTCGTCACTGAGAGTGGTGCGACCTAGCTAGAAAACCAGCTATAAACAGTACTCCTGGATGGTACATCATTTCCAAATGCCAAAACAAACCAATTGATAGATTGTTTCAACTTTAGACCATATTTAAAATCGTAAAAAACCATGGCACCAAAATTTTCACACAAAGGTTCCAATTTTGACATAATCACTTTCTTTAAAATGCTGTGTAAACAAAACTTACTTACTTAAATACAAACTTTCAACTGAATTATATATTTGATTATATGTAAAAAATGTCAAATTTAACAAATACAATAATTAAAAAAAAAGACACCAATAGAAATACTACTAGATTCCGAAAACTTTTCCAGAAACCCACGTAATAATCAGTCATTTTTTATAAAAGAATTTTTAGAGACAAAAGTAATCTCGTTCATTTATTCATGAGCGTCATTACAAATCAACAAAGAATTTTAAACTAAAATCTAATCAGTTCTTTACACCTTTCTCTTTATGAGTATAACCAAATACAATGTATAACTCAATAAGTTCACTATCTATTTAATCAAAAAATTGGGCTTGGTCATTTTTATCAAAAATCCAAAAATATAGTAATAGAACAAACCTGTTTTATGTATGGCGATATAATGCCTATATCAGAACTTTTCAATCCTAATCTGTACAGCTCATTGACATAAAAAAATATTTGGCTAGCTTCATCTGGATTAAACCAAGAAGGAGAATCGCGTGATTGATAATTCTCACCCAATACACCGTGAAATACTATGGAAGGTGGTAAATTCATTTCTTGGCAAGGTAAAATATCTCTAACACTATTTAATAAATAAGCTTCATAGCTATCAGTTGAAGATATCTAAAACAAAATATTTTAATTGCTAATAGATAAACAAAGAGTCACTACTTTACAGTTGAAATTAATTGACCCCCATAAAATAACTTATTAAATAAATTCAAAACCAGCGGTAATGATCGATAATTATACAACAATCGAGTTATTAAACGAGGATCATAACCTTCAGTATTAGGGAATGCTTCAACATCACGAACATATGGAAATCTGTTTATCATACGATCCATGTAGGTTTCTTCTAATCCATATAATTTTGCAGCTGTAGATACAATAACTGGTCCCAGTTGTAATGGATCACCTTTAATAAATAATTATTAAAATCATATTTTACAAAATAACATAATATATTTTACCAGCTAATATAACTTGCCCTGAGGAAATGTCTAAAAATGACAACGGAATCATAATCTCAGGTTCCATTAATTGTCCAGCTTCATCAACAATAATATGAGTAAAATGTCCTTTAGGGAAACCCATATTAAATAAAACTCCAAGTGCTGAACAAGTTCCTATAGTTATTCTGTGTCGACCTATTACTGATGAATTATAGCCTGAAAATTAATATAATATTATTATAATTGGTCTGTTTGTTTGTCTTACTCTGAACTACTTTGAGTAAAGTAGGGTAAAATTGATTGGTGTAAGAAGTTGGTTCTGTAATTTTACACCAATCAATTTTAGCAATTTTCTACACTAACTTACTCGGAGTAGTTCAGAATAGCATAACAAACAGACTGATATGGTTAATATTTAAAACATTAATAATATAATAATAAATTGGATAACCAAATCCAAGGCTGAAACTCCAAGGAGCAAAGCCCAAAACTGGAGTAAAACAATGAGCTTTATACCTACAACTGAAGCCAGATCACAAGAAAATTTACTGCTCCATTACTTAACATGAATATTTTTTAAATTTTAAACTTAAAATTAATTTCATCATCATGATCATTACCAAAAATAGATTTTACTTACCTATGGTTAATTTGTTATTTTTTACATCACAAGACTGGATTCCTGTTCCTTGACGAGCGAGATCTGCTACAGCGGAATATGGAATTAAATGAACCGGAATTGCATCCTCTGCAACAATATGATGTGCCACAAGACGTATTAAATCGCCTGGTTTTAATACTCCAGAATCTATTAATCTTGTTGCTATTAAATCTGCAGCACTATTGGAAGGAGTTGCAATAAGCAAACGGGAATGAGGAATTAAACGTATAAGCTGAAGAACAACCTCTACTAATGTAACAGTTTTTCCAGTTCCTGGTGGACCAAATATGATGTAAGGTAAAGGGCGAGCTTCACCTATTAGTATATTTTTTATTGCCTCTTTTTGATAAAAATTTAAATTTTTATTACACCATTCCAGTTTAAAAGTGGAATTTAAAGTTTCAACAAAATTTTCTTTCTCGTTCTTGCTAATATCTTTCGAACTATATTTTGTAGATTCTGAATTGCAGATTTTATTGACGACATTACTGCTAGTGGCAGTTACTAATGGTAATGCACTACTATTGGATATATCATGACATATTTGTCTTTCTTTATTTGAAAATGTTTGTACATCGAGATCATCGTTAAAAGTAAAGTTTATTTGACGCTTTTTAATTACGAGTTTTGAAGGAAACAAAAACGGCTTACCCAAATTTCTTATGACCAATCCAACAGCTTGATGCATTCTGCGAAATTTTGCTCTCGAAGATATTGCCATTACAGCTACTCGTTCACCATTATAATTATTGTGAAATGTAGGTGAAAACTTGATGTAAATGTGTTTAGCTCCAATTTTGTGAATAATGCCCTCGAATTCGTCAGCGTCGCAGTCGCGAGAATTTTTTACAATTATTTGATCACCACAAATCAAAGATGGTCTTTTCTCTGCCAAATTTTCAATTTCTAACATTAGAAATTCGCCATTTTTAATTAAACACGTTTCGTCCTGCCTATAACTTTGCAATGCTAGAATTTCATCAATTTCTGTTAAATGTAATAAGGCATGAAAACGATCTTCGTAAATATTAAATGTAACAGGCAGACTCAAGCAAGGCCTAATCAAACGTAACTCCTCTATTAATTTATTCATATCTTCGTTGTTGGTACATTTGTAAAACATAGCTAATAGTTTCTCAGGAACAGGGTAACTAGGTAGACGGGAAGTGGTGAATCGTGGCTGTAATGAAATATTTTGACCTCGAATGATATCTTTATTATTTTGTTTGAAAAATTCTTTACTGGCTGTGTTATGGGATTTTATATAATTTGCAGAATTAGTATTACTGACCAAATTCTTGACATTTACCGTTACCCAACGGCCAATTTTAAAGTTTTCAAATGTAAATATAATTAACTCCTTCGTAATTCCTACACATTTAACAATACACAAACAATCGAGATTTATAGTTTCATTTGCTTTAACTACAATATTTGTCGATAATGTTGGTTGGATAATCTTGCACTGAAAATTGCTCACAGGTAAAGCGATGGACAATAAAGTCAAGTCTTCTGCTAAATTATTAATAATTTGCAGTGAAAAAGGTTGCTTTTCATTTAAAGCTCTTGCATTGATATTAATATTGTCAGTAATAAAAATACCCTCCACATTTGTTTCAAAAGCAACGGCAGAATTGGTTTCTAAAAATTTACTCTTTGTAATTGCTTGATGTTCTGGAATAACTTTCAAAGATCGACAAACATATCTTCCTTGATCACTTTCAATAACTTCCGTCACTACCTTATCGCCAATAACTGGAATGTATCCAGCAATTACAGCATCGTCCGTAAAAAAGATTGTAGTATTGATTGATCCAGTTTTTGTGGAATTACTCCATGTACATATTGAACCTTGTAAAATGCGTGGACGTAACGGTCGAATTACGTCAATTTCAAGTATTTTACCAAATAAATCGGTGAAACCTTCATCTAATTCGACTTTAGCTTCTACTTCCATCCAGTCTCCAATAATCGGTACAAATTCTGACGACACTTGATCCAAGTTAATATTGATATCTCCAGGAATTACAGATAATAGTCTACCATTTCGTGAATTTACTTTACAAATAAAAGTTCTAAAACATGATCTTTTTTCAGTTTCGTTATTGCAACTCCACTCATCAACAATTGAAATATCGCTTACTTCAGCGACACCATTTTGTATATTAGCAGTAAAGAAAATTTCGGCACCAATTTGAAGATTATCAAATTTACATTCAAATTTATATATGTCATCTATAATATACCATCCATTTTTAATAGCTGTGATGATTCCCTTTTTGCGAAAATGCTTATTTGAGAACTCATAATTTTCATTTGAACTTGGAAATTTATTTTGTTGACGTTCATCACGTTTTAATTTATTTAAAACAGCATATGCATTATCTAAAGATTGTTCATCATAACTACTACCCCAAAAATAAGAAGTTAAATACTTAAACATTTTTTAATCAAATCACAAAATCAAATTATTCTGTTAGGTTAGATACCTATCAAAATCACGATTGCTAACATCCGCTCTCACCGGTGCGCGATCAATTATTCTTCGCTCACAATTTTGCTCACAACCAGTATAAATAAGAAAAAGAAACGGCAAAACTAAAGTTGAATTAAATGTATTCAGAAAAGTTTGGAAATAGTTCTTTAGTCGGGACTACGATTTTAAAAATTTACAAAGGATAGAATGATAGAAAACGGTTCAAAAAGAAATAATAAAACAAAAAATTTATGAACCATTGCAAGTAAAGCTTACATTTTCAAAAAAAAGAAAAATTACATATGTAATTTATATACAAAAAACTTTTTAACAAAAAAAATTAAACCGACCTCAAAAAGGAAACTAAGGGTGCGTTCCACTTAAAGCCCACGACGACCACGGTCGTTCGTCAGTCCAATCAAATAACCGCTCTCGATCTTTAGTCCAATCAAAGAACCACGGGACCACGCTGCAGTCGTCGTGGGCTTTAAGTGGAACGCACCCTAAAAAGCATAAAATAAATATATTACATTTTTGAGCCTTAAGAGGGGCATTTTTTTCAGGGCCCTTTTAATTTAATCAACAGATGGCGCCTACTTAAATATTTTTATAAAATAAGAGGATTCTTTTGTATTTAAAATATAGCAAATTCGTTGAGATAATACTATTCTATAAACAATATTCTTGATCTTAAGCTATTTTGGATTCGTAAAATTTATTTATAATAACACAATTCATAATTCAAGTTTAATTACCTTTTTTTGTAAGTGAGTGTGTTTTGACATACACAATACGAACTCAAAATAGCTTAAGATCAAGAATATTATTTATAGAATAGTATTATCTCAACGAATTTGCTATATTGTAAATATAGCAAATTCCTCTTATTTTATAAAAATATTTAAGTAGGCGCCATCTGTTGATTAAATTAAAAGGGCCCTGAAAAAAATGCTCCTCTTAATAAGTAATGTAAGTAACTAAGTTTGAGTCGGTGCAGAGTGGATGACTTTTGTTTTGATAATTTTTTTAAAGTAATTTAGTAATCGTTGATTTTTTGCACCGACTCAAAATTAGTTACTTACATTACTTATTAAGACTCAAAATGTAATATATTTATTTTATGCTTTTTAGTTTCCTTTTTGAGGTCGGTTTAATTTTTTGTTAAAAAGTTTTTTATTTTTTTAATTTTTAGTGATTAAAATCTACTAATTACTACCTAAATTAATTAATTTGCTCGATATAAAGTTTTTCTCCACGCCAAGTTTCAACAGAATAAGTTGACAAGTGAAAAATCAATAAATGAAAAACAATCATTCCCTATTTTCTACCCTTACGAGTGCAATTTTCCCTTATTTTTTACCCTTACAAATGGATTTTTTGTGAAATTTAAATGAGACCACCATGGAGGTATACTCTATCAAATAAAAACAAATTCATCAAAATCGGATCACTCTGTAAAAAGTTATGCCCGAACATACATAAAAAAAAACATACAAACAGACGATTTGAGAAACTCCTCCTTTTTTTGAAGTCGGTTTAAAAATAGCATTGAACGACAACTGCCTGGGTGCCGCTAAAAGGGAGCCTCGCTCATCGCATAAGTTTTTTTTACAAAAATCATTCAGTGCAAATTTGATTGAAATTTATGTTTTTATTGTAGATTTTAGTGAGGATCCGAGATTGGACATAATTGCGTTGTCAAAATCGACTCTCCGCTCGATCCGCTTTGTCACCTCTGCTCAGAACTATTTTGATTAACTTATATTTAAACTTTAAAATATCGAGTTATTATAAAAATTAAAAGTTAATGGTAAGTATTAGGCATGGACTTAGAAAGATTTCTAATGCCCGTTTGCACCACTTATCCTTAAAGTGTTAAGCGTCTCATAAATCAATAAGTGTCACTTATTGCATTGCACCACTGAATTAAGTGTCACTTAACATCGTAAGGATGTTTATTATTGGGGAATTTAAGTTCCCCTTATGATAAAGGGCGGCTTAGCTAAGGGTCAAATTTATTCCGAGGTTGTGCAAACGGTCATCAGTGGTGCAACGCAATAAGTGACACTTATTGATTTATGGGACGCTTAATACTTTAAGGATAGGTGGTGCAAACGGACATTAATACAAAGAATATTGTTTATAGAATACTATATCTCAACGAATTTGCTATATTTTAAATACAAAAGCTTCTAAGTTCTGTATAAAAATAGTTAAGTAAGCGCCATCTGTTGATTAAATTAAAAGTCCATGAATTAAGGGCTCCCCTAACCCCTAGTAGTTTATATCACAAGGACGTAAAGGGTCGTTTTTTACCACGACGGGCGTAGATTATGAGACGAGCCGCGCAGCGGTGGGGGGAATAGTTGGAAAGATATTATGATCTTTGATAGTAGTTTTTTTTTTAAAACCTCTTATTTCCGAAAAGTATGCCATTTCAGACGCTGCACTGTTACCCTACATAACTTAAGTAGTAGGTACTTTTTTCATTTCTGGAATTCACCGAAAAATGCAAAATAATTATTTATATATATAACATAACATGGGTCTGCTTCACAATCATTCACAATGCCCCTGTATACGGTGATCTAGTCTTTTATGATCGAAGGTTGCGTAAATTGCAGTGCTTACCACCTACCCCACCTACCGTCTATTTCTATGCTATTAGCCATCTAACCTATAAAGATTGTTATCAATTTGAAAGTGATTCTTTATATTCAAGATGGAGTGTTAAGTAAGTAACTATTATTTATTTCATATCGAATAAATTATGAGACTTGTATCTTTTATGAGTTGCTGTTTAACTTCTCTGCACTATAGAAATTATTAGGTTAACTTATATTTTTGAGTTTTGCCAGTCATCTATTTTTGTTAAAAATTAAATGACAGATGAGTAAAATTATTTTTTCTTTTTTGTAGTAATAAAATTATTAAATTATTTATTTCTTTATTTAAAGTTTAATGTTATAATAATATATATTAAGTATCTATAGCCACACAGGAAATTATGGTTACCTAATTTATATTATAATAAATTAAAAATTAACGAATAAAACAAAAGAAATAATACGTTTCTAATAGCATAATAATTATTATTTTGCAATGTTAATGGTGCATTTTAAACTAATACTTCGGTTTTCAACTTTTGGGTCTCATAAAGAAATTTTATCTTTGTCCAAGAACAAAAAAATTTAATATTTTATGATAATAATTTATTTGATGTTATTGTTAATTTTCGTTAACTTTTAATATTTTCAAGTTCTACTTCAAATTAACGATGGTAATAATTAAGAATTTTACTTATAGAAACAACTTACATTGTTACAAAATAATTATCAATCATGGAGTTAAGAAATTGTACTGTAACAAGCAATAGCGATTGTGGTGTACCATCTGAATGTAAAATTCCTAAAACAGAATTTAATGATGATGTGGAAATGCCTAATCCAGACAGCTTAGAAGTAAAGGTTGTGTATAATAAAAACAAATATGATGTTAGTGCTTCTGGACAAATGACAATTGCAGATTTTAAAAAGCAACTACAGGATCTCTTAGGTAATTTATTATTTTTATTGTTATTTTTTTTTGTAATCATCTACCTATTTACTATAATCTGTTATTTTATTATAATTAATTGTTTTAGGTGTACCAGATTCTATGCAAAAATTAATGTTTAAGGGTTTACTTCAGGATAGTCAAACTTTATCTAGTGTAGGTATTACCAAAGGCTCGAAAATTATGTTAGTTGGATCTACTCTTAATGATGTTTTAGCAGTATCTTCCATTACAAAACAGGTGAATTTTTGATTACATACTTTTATATACAACAGACAATATAGTACAACTTTGATATAACTTACTTGGAAATAACAAAAAAAAAGCACTCAAGTGTTTATAACGAACAAAAATGAATGTTCCAATTAAAAACCTTTACTTTTAACTATATTTAAATTTTAGTTATAACAAACTGATTTAAGAATTTTCATGCAGTGTCGGGAATTTGTAGCAATGTTGTTATAGATTTTATATATTTTATTTAGGTAATATTTATTACTCGATTACTCAAAATAAGGGGGATGTGTTTAACACGTATGGATGTCTGTTTGTCTCTACAGCAGTGGTTTCCAAATTTTATGTTAGGAGAGTAAAGAAAAATGGTTTTTAAGCAAATTAAAAAAAGAAAAATAACACTTCACCATTTTGTCTTCAAGGTATAAGAATTTAAAATATCATTTTTGTTTAATTTCAACACGTTCTTTTTACATTCAATGGTGATCCGGCAACGCTGCTCATAGGTATGTGTCAACGAATGACAGTTTGATATGGAAGTACTGTCAAAACATACAGTCCTGTAACCATAAATCATAATTGTTTTGACATTTTTTCAGTGCAACATTGCTAGATCACCATAATCAAAAATATTTGATAGTAGGTGTGGGTATTCGTGTGTCTCTATCACGTGATTTCACGCTGGAACTTTGCTGGAACTACCTTAATAGGCTATATAAGATTACGTTACTATGATACACACGAGTGATTTAGTTACCCAACTATCAAAATAAAAAGGAGGCGTGGTTAGATTTCGGGTTATACAAGGTGTCCTAGACCACCTATATTGGTTTTTTTTTAATGGTTAGCTGTATAGAGTTGCGTCAAAAAGTTTTATTACAAAAACTATAATAAAGAATATAATGGTTATAAAGTATTCTTCATCTTCTTCGAAAGAAAAATGCGTTCTGTGTTAAAGTGAAAGTAGCTGATGTGAAAATCCAAATAAATAAAAATTTTAAGACGCGTTCAAATTAACGCAATTATTAATTTTTAATTGGCATTATATTCCAACCATTGGTTTAGATTACATGTGTTCGAGTATAATAGTAGTTTTTCTGGAGCCTCTTGAATGTAAACAGTTGCGTTAATTTGAATATGCCTTTGAATTTTGGTGTTAACAATATTGAGTTTCTCTACTGTACAGGGTGGCTCAATTTCGATCCTTTTTATGGGGAAATCGGTAACTATGGGAAATATCAAAAAATGGATGCCGCATCTTCGATCTCTTTTTTTGAGAAAATCTCAATGGCGAAAACCAGAATTTGCAATCTTTTTTTGTTTTTGAGTTATAGCCAAAAGTTCGATAATTAGATTTTTCTATAAATGTCGATATTTTGGTTGTTTTTGAAGTTACCAAAAACGTGTTAACACTTTCTTCAGACACTTTTTTAAGGGCAACAAAATGGGATAAAGCGATTTTAAATATATAGATTAGTTTCCGAGTTATAACATAAAGTTGTGTTTTTTTAAATAGAAACCATAGTTGGCTATGACATTTTTAAATGGCGTTTTTTATCCTCTTTTCAATGATGTATAACATGTGGGGTCTAATATTTTAGTTTCATCCCATTTTATTTAAAAATGTAATAAAAATAAAGAAGAATGAAAAATTTAATATAACAGTAAATGTTTTTAGTGGATAACAATAAAAAACGAGTGGATGTGAGTCGGATGTGGTTTTCGGCCTTCGGCCTCACTGGATGGGAGATGTGGCCATCACATGACTTTATTACCATACATTAATTTTATGATACTTTAATTGCACAAAAATTCAATAGCATAGCATCACTTCGTGAACAGAGTTTTGTGGAGGCGCAGCCTCCATCACCTCTTTCAACATCTAAGAACATCGCAAGGATGGTTTGGTGTGTATGTATAATACTATAAGCGTGGAGCCTTGTCTCACCTCAAAGTGGAGTTTTGACCCGCGCGAAGGCGATAATCAACCTTTGATGAATGAGTAATTACGAGTAAATCGCGAGTTTGACGGCAGATACAACAGTAGACGCATTGGGATTGAACCACGATACACTTACAACGGTATGCTCGTTATTTGTTCCAAATACGTTTACTACTGCGCATGACGTCAATTGCGAACGTGTTGCGAACCATATTGTGTTATGTCACGCTCGTATTCAACGGTTTTGCGTTGCTGTTACATTATACTTTGATTATTATCATCGCATTTTATTATTAATAATCGTTTTGCGAAAGTACAAAAATGCCGGGTTGTGCAGTTGCTAAATGTGGTAATAAAAATACGAAGACAAAAGGGACAGAAATCAAATACTTTCGATTTTCGAAAATTGAAAAGATTTCTAAAAAGTGGATTGTTGGATGTCGTCGTGAGGATAAAATTAACTTAAAGAATGGTAAGTTAAATTAATATTATGTAGTATTTAAAAATTTACCTAGCTGTTTAACTTTTTTAGCTTGCATTTGTTCTGAACATTTTGAAGCCAGCTGTTTTGAAGTGCCTCTAAGGGAGCCGACAATTAAAACCTGATGCGTTACCTACTTTAAGACTACCAGGTGATAATAAAACACAAAATAAAAGGAAAATTGAGGAAAGATCTGATCGTTTAGCAAAACAAATATGCAGAGATATAGTTAATGATTTGTTAAATGAAAATGTTTCGGAATCTACTTTTTCTGAAGATAACGTGCCTGAAGTTGTTTTTGATGATTTAATTCACAACAATAACGGTACGGAAGTAAACAATGCTGAAACAAATAAAGTGCAAAGAAGTGATCTTGCGTTAGAGTTAAAAAAGTAAGTATCCATAAATCCTCGACATCTATTTTTCTATATTTACATTATTTAATCTTAACTGTTATATTGATTTCAGAGCACAAGATGAAATACAAAATCTAAAAGAAATGTTGAAAATCGCTGAAAATAAAATTCAACATTATAATGAGATTTTAACCACTGTTTTTACAGAGGGCCAAATTAAGAGTCTGTTAAGTAAAAATAAATCCTGGTATGTCCACATTAAGTCATTGGGTATCAAATTTTGATGTAAATCAAGGAGTATTGAAAAGTGTTCTAAAGTTAATGGCAAAAAAATCTTGTGAGTTCAATAATATGGAACGGCTCTGTATTATATCATTCGATGAAATTTATATATCGAATAAAATGGAAATCGATAAAAAAGAAGAGCAAAAAGTAGGATCGCACAAATCCTGTCAAACTGTTATTGTACGAGGCCTAACTGCACATTAGAAACAACCAATTTATTACCAGTATGATCAACGAATGACTCGAGGTATTCTTGAAAATATTATTTCCGAGTTATATAAAGCAAACATTTCTTTAACCATTGGTTGATCAAAAATTATAGTAGAATGGCTGTTTCCAATGAGAAAATAATCAACGAATCATAACTGCCTGGCAAGATTTATGTGGTCCTACAACCTGTTGCTGTTACAACACGTTAAAAGCATAACACCCCTTTTTTGGGTTGGGGATTAAAAATTAGCACTTAGGCCCATACTAATAGTCGAGAATTAATTCTCGGATCAATCCTAGATCCACCAATTCTTAGTCCATCCAATCAATCAATCTAATAGTAGTAATAACCTAGGATTATTACGATCAATGGTTGCATTTTCGAACAATCCGAGAATTAATCCGTGTTCTCGGATTGATCCTAGACTCTTAGTACAGGCATTAATGTAGTAATTCATTATCAATTATTAATTTTTAGTAAGACTATTATTATTTATAAATAAATGTTGAAAGTATTAAATAACTAACCATAAAATTATTATAAATAAAAATAATAACAAAATAAATAACTTTTTACATTTTAAAATGCATTATAATATCTCTTAAGAAGCACAATTTGGTGTAAAATTAGCACTTAATGTAGTAATTTATTATTAATTAATTAATTTTTAATTGGCTATAAAGAAATTATGATATTTAAGCAAAATAAATAACTTTTTACGTTTTAAAATGCATTATGTGCATATGCATATATGCAATTTTAGTTCACAAGTGACGTCACACAAATCGCCGGCGGCCATATTGCATGCGCACGAGCATACCGTTGTAAGTGTATCGTGGATTGAACACAAAAATTCAATTTCGGTGAGTTGATTTATCTGGATAGTTACACATAACATAACTTGCGACATTATTAGGTGTCGCCCTCTACCGACCACAGTACCAAACATATAAATCGCGCCACTAATTTACTCCCAATCTCACGTTTCAGTAGACCGATTTTAACCAAAATCTAATCAAATCTAAGTTTCAATATAAAAGTACTAAATATAAAATTTGGTTGAGAAATTCCTATTAGTTTGGGCGCTAGAGCGCACACAAAATTAAGTGACATACAGACACACAGACATTTCTTGATATTGGGTCTCTTTCAACTCGTTAGACCTCAAGGAATGTAAATTCGTAAAAATCTGAAAAAAAATTTTTTTTTGATTACATAACTTTCCCATTCGGTATGGTAAAGTAATATTCAATACTTAACAAAAATTAAATCAATTGTATTCAAACTGAAGTCTATTATTTTCAATACATATAACTTTGTCAAAACAAACACTACGAAATTGGCATCTAAAAAATTCCTTTATCAATTAGTTTTTAGTAGGAAAATATTAGTTTAGTTGCTGTAATTAAAATATTAACAGCCGTATTCATAAAAATACTTAAAAGTGTCTTATAAACCTATTGTAGCTAAAACGTTCACTAAAGTTAAAACCCGTTTTAAGAGTGCTTTATTCATAAACGCATTGTAAGTGTGTAGTAACTAGAAAGCAGATATAAGACTAAATTAGCTCATTTGTACCATAGTTGAACTATTTCAAGGGATTTTTACGCGTTGAACGTAATTAGTTGGCAGCAAATATAAATATATTTTAACCTATAAATTAAGCGATTGTTTTGACGATCTGTCTAAATTTAAGTTAATAATTTATTTTTGTGGGTGAATATGGATGACAATAGTTTGAAAAGAAGAGAAAATTCAGTTGAATTTTTGTTTAACTTTTTAATTAATCTTGTTAAAAAATATATTAGTCAACAATAATCTATACTGAATAAACATTTTTAAGTATTTGGAATTTTTTTAAATTGTATTAACAACATAATTATATTATAACAATTTCAACTTATAAACCTTATAGTAGAATCTATATTTTTTTTGAAAGTCTACATCGTCAAGCCGAAAAGGATTTATTCTGCGTTTATAGACTTTTCTACGACGCGGACGGGCACCTTCAATCGCGTGATCAATATTATTTATTACTTCCATTCTATTTAGAGTACAAATAGTTGCTATTGCATCCATTTTACTGATTTAAAAAAATTTATAAAAAAGCAAGCACGTTCGGTTACACTTAGGTTACACGTTAAAATGGGTTTACAACACTGTTAAAGTAGGTAGTAGACCTTTGTAAATATCGCCAACTTATGAACTCCTTAAAACAGGTTTTTAAGCTTACTAAACGTTTATGAATACTGTTTTTTTACAAGTCCCTTATTAAGGGTTTGTAAACCGCTCGTAAATTTTTATGAATACGGCTGTTAATATTTATTAGCAATTCTAAATAATATTTACCTGTTATTTCACGTATATGTAAAATGGCTTATGAACACTATGAAAAATACGATATGTTGAAGTTCTTCATTCAAGTTGGTTATAATGCTGTTCTTGCATGTGCAACATAATATTTTATTTGCAACTAAACAGCAACTAAACTAATATTTTCCTACTAAAAACTAATGGGTAAAAGAATTTTTTAGATGCCAATTTCGTAGTGTTTGGTTTGACAAAGTTATATTTATTGTAAACAACCGAGTTCAGTTTGAATACTTACTGTAATTTTTGTTAAGTATTGAATATTTTTTATTGTTATCTACTAGAAACAGTTACTATTATATTAAATTTTTCATTCCTCTGTATTTTTATAAAATTTTTTAATAAAATGGGATGAAACTAAAATATTAGACCCCACATGTTATACATCATTAAAAAGAAGATACAAAACGCCATTTAAAAATGTCATAGCCCACTATGGTTTATAATTAAAAAAACACAACTTTATGTTATAACTCGGAAACTAACCTAGATATTTAAAATCTCTTTATCCCATTTTGTTGCCCTTAAAAAAGTGTCTGAAGAAAGTGTTAACACTTTTTTGGTAACTTCAAAAACAACCAAGATATCGACATTTATAGAAAAGTCTAATTATCGAATTTTTGGCTATAACTCGAAAACAAAAAAGATAGGAAATTCTGGTTTTCGCCATTGAGATTTTCCCAAAAAGAGAGATTGAGGATGCGCCATCCATTTGTTGATATCTCTCATAGTTACCGATTTCCCCATAAGAAGGATTGAAATTGAGCCACCTTGTACATCAAATTCTATCACAGCTCTCAGAAATTTTCATGCAAAAAAGGTATTACTCACTCAATTTCAAAATGCTTTCATTACTTTATACACATTAATGTAGGGTAAACTTGAAAATTTGATTTGAAAAATAAACAAAATATATTTGAAAAATGACAGTAGTGTTGAGAGGGAAAATAAATTTTCACACACTTTTCTGTTACTCCGTGCTCCTATGTATTACAGACTTACTAATTTATCTACTACTAGTTTATGTAGTTTATGAGTCTTATTTTAAGGTATAGTGCAATGTCCAATAACTATAATGTGTCCAACGACTATATCGTTTATCATTTACAAAAAATTGTGATGTTACTAAAAAATATTGCATAATAAAAACTCTTAAAGTTGTGATAAAAATAATAATCTTAACAAAATTCCTAATATGTAGTAGATAATATTATAATTATCAATTTATTATTCATCTATGAAATGATGTTTTTTACAAAATTTTAATTTATTGTTTACATGAATTTTCTTTAGAAGTGGAATTTTTTGTGGACTGCAAGCATTAAATTATGATGTTTTAACCTTCTTCAGACTACTGATACTTGCCGACAATTTTTGTAGCTTTTAAAATACCTACTTTATCACATTTTTTACTAGTAAAGTAGAAACTGTTATTTTTGCAGAGCACCCACTGCTTTCTTATCTGTTTTTATACATTTTTCCATTATTAATAAGTTTTTTTATAATCAAATCTCGCTTTTCTGGTGTACCCACAATATTTTCCTTTATTGGAAGCTCCAAACTTACTTTTCTTCCTATGTACAGTGGGGCCCGCTTAATGTGATCACGGTTAATGTTATCATTCGGATATTGTTATCACTTTTGCCAAGAACGGAACGGACATATATTATTACATACAAAAAACATCGCTTATAGTTATCATAATTCGGTTAATGTTATGATTTTATTCTTAAGATTATTTTCTCCCACTCACATAATATAAAGTCAGGTGTTAGCAAGAAAATCAACGTCACACATGTGATATCATATTACATATTTATGTTTATTATCAATTCCGTCGTTTAAATACATAAATGGACGATAGTTTGCTTTTAATGGGTATTGTAAGATTCAGTCTTACTTGAAAACTTCACAATGAGTGACTATTATTAATTAATTTTTGTAGATGTACTACATACTAATAAATAACTAATAAAAATTTTTTCCTTTTATTGTTATCAATCGGTTATTGTTATCAAAAACCTCAAGTCCCAATGTGATCACATTAAGCGGGCCCCACTGTATTATCAAAATTAAAGTCAAAAACTTAAAACCAAATGACAAAGTAATAGTTATAGCGTCGTTCATAAGCAATCTTTTGCACAGTGGGTGGTGGAAGGAGAACGTGTGAGTGCTGTTGTATAAATGGAGCCAATCAATTTTCGTTTATGCTCATTTGCGTCATCGTGGCCTGGATATGAACGATGGCCTACTGCTATTATTTTGCACAGGTAAAATTACCTGATGGTTTTGCATACAATGCAGATAAGGAAAATATTACAATAACTATGCGTTATAAAACTTGACTGCTTTTGACTGCAACTGTACATAACATGTATTTATTAATTAGATAGATATGTACTGTTTCTGTCCCATTTATTTTATTCAGTTAACATTTTGTAGGATGTAGTAAATTCAGAGAAAACAATTAATGCAAAGGAACCATTATGTAAGCAAAAAATACATAGGAAAGTTTTAGATAAAGGGCCACCAGAAGATGTTATGCCAGGTATTAAAAATTTAAAGGTAATTTAAATCAAAACAAAAGTTACTATTTTGAGCAATTATTTTATTTTTAGGAAGGGTTGCCTCAGTTACCTCTTTCTGGAATGCTCAATAAACAAGGTGGAAAAGTTAGACTTACGTTTAAATTAGAAACTGATCAAATGTGGCTTAGTACAAAAGAGCGAACTGAAAAACTTCCTATGGGCTCTATAAAAGGCGTCGTCTCTGAACCTATTGAAGGTCACGAAGAGTATCAGATAATGGTAAGTGTAATATTGTCAAATTAATTTATAAATTGAAGAGCACAGGCAAAAATAGAGGAAAGTAATTTTTTTGCAATATTTAGATTTTTGCATCAATTGAAAGCTAATACAAAACTATTGTATAGCAATGTAATATGAGCTAAAATAATAAGGATAACCAAAAGATACAGCATGTTAAAGTTTGACCATACCGGTTAAAACATAAGAGATGTCTACTTTAAATTTGCTCTCCTGAAAAATCACACATTTTGACATACCCTTTTCTTAGCCTGCACTCTTTAATTTAGTACAGTCGAATCTCAATATAATTTTATATTTAATTCCAAGAATCTGCTGATAAGTAACTTTATTTTTTGACAATTTCAGTTGATATGTAATACTTCGTAAAATGTAGATTGCTTTGGCAAGCAATCTCCATACTTCACATAATTTTAGATAGAATAAGACTCACTGTCAGTTAGGTATAGGATACATTTGTCTGCGTGCTTCAGTCCCAATTATGTGGTGACATATCTTTTAATTAATCAATTTTACCTCTTTTACCCCACCACCATGAAGCAGATTATATTTACCAGGTAGTTTAGCTACATACATCTAACTCAGCTGCTTAGCTCCCAATGCGATCTATATTTATGGCTTAATGTGATCACTGATTGAGTTACAGAGCGAAAATTCTGGGTTTGAATTGTGGACTTGACAGAATTTCTTTAGCTCGGTCCTCCAGTGAACATAACTAAAATTTGATTTAAAATTCAAATCAAACTTTTAATAAAAAGTTAACCATATTTAATTTATTGTTATTTTTGGGTTGGTGAACTAAATAATAATTAGATACCGTAAATCTTTAACGTTTTTTTAATTTACTTTAAGCTTTGTCAGGAAATACAATAATTAATAATAAAATAAATATTATATATATAAAATAAATATAAGGCCAAAAATTCCTAATTTAAATTTTTCCAGTTATTATAAAATTAAAGGTATTTTCGATATTTTGGACAAAATAGTTAGTTTGGTTTTAGAAAGTCATACGTCAATTTATCATATACACTTGTCATTATATTGTGCTGCTGCTGCAGTTATAATTATAGAGAAAAATGGTCAAGCATTAATAACTGATGGCATTCCTACCAAAAAAGAAGCAAAAGAACCTGCCTGGAAAATTCGCCTTAAGAACAAAATTAACAATTTAAGAGGGGCATTTTTTTCAGGTCCCTTTTAATTTAATCAACAGATGGCGCCTACTTAAATATTTTTATAAAATAAGAGAAATTTGCTATATTTAAAATATAGCAAATTTGTTGAGATAATACTGTTCTATAAACAATATTCTTGATCTTAAGCTATTTTGAGTTTGTAATATTTATTTATAAAAACACAATTCATAATTAAAGTTTAATTATCTTTTTTTTGTAAGTGAGTGTGTTTTGACATACTCAATACGAACTCAAAATAGCTTAAGATCAAGAATATTGTTTATAGAATAGTATTATCTCAACGAATTTGCTATATTTTAAATATAGCAAATTCCTCTTATTTTATAAAAATATTTAAGTAGGCGCCATCTGTTGATTAAATTAAAAGAGCCCTGAAAAAAATGCCCCTCTTAAGAAAAGATATTGGAATTATTACAGCATTTAAAAATAATTCTAATAATGTTGGACCTAGAAAAATCAACCAAATTTTCGTAAAATATAAATTAGACAGACAAGACATAAGTTTCGAAACTAAATTAAATGACAATTTAGATTATTTAAAACAAAAATTAAAAGTAAGTGCACACAGGCTAAAACGTTATACCTACTAATTGTATCCAAAGGAAATTTGAAAACAAACTATACTTAGAAAATTCAAATAAATTTTTTAGATATTTAGAACCTACTCCTAAAATTCAAAATTTTCCGCAGCAAACTTTTGGTCAAACCTTTGGAGTCAAAATAGTAAATATAATAACAAAGCATCTTGGCTCGAAAAACTTAAGGATGATTCAAGCGCGTTAGAATGGCGTGAAAATCACCTTATAACATTAGAAGAAATCACTAATGCCATAAAATATTCTTCTAATTGGAAATCGCCGGGATTAGATGGCATTCAAAATTTTTGGTTAAAAAGATTTAAATCGGTCCATTTACCTTTACTTTTTTGAATTACAATAATTCTTGGGTTATGGAGATATTTATTTATATATTCTTACTTTTCCGACGTTTCGATAATGTATATTATCATATTCATGGTTCTATGAATGGTACAAATTAGGAAAAAAGGAACAATTAAATATAAATTTTCCATAGGTACTCACAGTAAGATGGAATTAAAAAATTAAAGGGAAAGGCGAAAACTGTAAAAATCTTCCAAAATATGCAATTATAAATACAAATTAAAAATTAACAATAACTGGATGTCAATAGTAAAATGACAAAAGTCTTAAAGTGAATACCTATGAAACAAAAATATTACAGTAGTTAAGGTTATAAAAATTAAAAAATACGGAAAACACTTGAGGTAACAATTCAGAAAAATGGTGTCGAAAATATTTTAACCAACACCTCAACGTTACGCGTTCAGGATTAGGGAAAAAAAAAATTGGAAAAACTAAGTGAGGTCGTTTCTTGTCTTATCAAGATAATTAAGTAATAAATTTTTATAACCTGCATTTATATATCCATAGTCAGTCTGTTTGTTCATGTTCGTCGGTGTTGTGGATATATAGGCTGCTTCTAAGAAAGTTCTTTTTTGATAATTACTTTCTGAATTTAAAACTTTTACGTTGTCAGTCATTAGGGTATGCGAGTTGTTTATTATTATGTGTTCAGGTAGACCAGTCTTCCCCAATCCCGAACGTATGTCATAAAGGTGCTGGTTAATTCTCGTAGAGAGTCTTTGTTTCGTCTGGCCTATATATGTTGATCCACAACTGCATGGAACACTGTAGATTACATTGGCTTTGTCTTTAGGATGCACCTTATCCTTGGTTTTTGAGTATAATATTGTATTTAATGTTTTATTTATTTCTTTTTCTCTAATCCTGAACGCGTAACGTTGAGGTGTTGGTTAAAATATTTTCGACTCCATTTTTCTGAATTGTTACCTCAAGTGTTTTCCGTATTTTTTAATTTTTATAACCTTAACTACTGTAATATTTTTGTTTCATAGGTATTCACTTTAAAGACTTTTGTCATTTTACTATTGACATCCAGTTATTGTTAATTTTTAATTTGTATTTATAATTGCATATTTTGGAAGATTTTTACAGTTTTCGCCCTTCCCTTTAATTTTTTAATTCCATCTTACTGTGAGTACCTATGGAAAATTTATATTTAATTGTTCCTTTTTTCCTAATTTGTACCATTCATAGAACCATGAATATGATAATATACATTATCGAAACGTCGGCAAAGTAAGAATATATAAATAAATATATCCATAACCAAAGAATTATTGTAATTTAATACATATTTGGATGAGATGTTTTCCCCTATTTACTTTTTTGGTATAACGAGGCCTTGAATGATCCTTCAGTTATTCCAGAATTCTTGTGCACAGGCGTTACATATATGCTTTACAAAAACAGAAACCCTTTAGAACCACAAAATGATAGACCCATTACTTGCTTACTGACTATTTACAAAATCTTTACATCTATTTTGGCCTCTAAAATTGAGAACCATTGTAAGACAAATAACGTTATGTGTATGGAACAAAAAGGTTGTGTTAAGGGTTCTCAAGGATGTCGGGAATTGCTTATCGTGGGCACAGTAATTACAAAACTTGCAAAAGACAACAAAAGAAATCTGCATATGTGCTATATCGATTATAAAAAAGCTTATGATTCGGTTCCTCACGATTGGCTTTAGATATATTAATGATTTACAAAATTGATCCAAAAATCATAAGTTTACTATCTTCAATGATGTCGAAATGGAACACACTTATCTTGAATAATAGAACCAGACTGGAATTGATTAAAATCAATCGTGGAATTTTTCAAGGAGATTCATTAAGTGCACTTTGGTTTTGTTTGGCTATGAATCCACTTTCGACATTACTGAATGATTCGGCATCAGGATTTAAGCTCAATTTTCGCAATAATTGTACCATAACGCATTTGCTTTACATGGACGACTTAAAATTATACTCCAGAACAAAATATCAGCTTCAAAATTTAATCCAAAGTACAAAATTATTCAGTCGCGATATTTGCATGGAATTTGGTTTCAAAAAATGTGCAAAAATCAACATAACTTTGGGTATCCCAATCGCAAATACAGACATTTTAAATGAAATTCCTCAACTGCTACCAAATAAATTTTATAAATATTTAGGAATGCAGCAAAATTTTGTTTTAAATCATACACTCCTTAAAAACGAATTTAAACAAAAATATATTAAAAAACTAAAAATTTTACTCAAGTCAAAATTAAACTCTCGAAATATGATATCAGCTATAAATTCGTGGGCGGTTCCAGTCTTATCGTATTCTTTTGGAGTTTTAAAGTGGTCGAATACAGACTTTAATGCCTTGGACACTTCAACTAGAAAGATGTTATACAAATATAGATATGTAATCCAAAATCAGCAGTCGAAAGGCTGTACATCAAAAGAAAGAAAGGAGGACGAGGTCTTATAAATTTATTTAATTTGTGCAAATCTTTAACTAAATTATTACGTGACTATTTTTACTCTTTGAACACTCCTTTAATTCAGCAAATCATTAGTTGTGATAAACATTTTAGCGGTCTAAATTTAAAAAACATAAATTTTAATTGTGAACTAAAAAGTGATTTGGATGTAAATTGGAAAAAAAGTTCTGCATGGCAAACATCCGACAATTTTAGACTCCAATGAATTGATAAAGAGATGTCAGTAGAATGGCTTAAAAGAGGATTGCTACATTTAGAAACCGAAGGATTCATGTGTGCTATACAAGATGGAGTTATTGCAACAAACAATTACAAAAAGCACATCATGAATCTGGAGGTTGCAGATCATTGCCGTAAATGTAACGTCCTCAACGAAACAATAGAGCACATAATAGCCGGTTGCTCGTATCTGGCTCCTACTGACTACCTCCGAAGACATAACCAAGTTTGTAAGATATTACATCAGCAAATTGCAAAGAAAGTTGGTTTGTTAGACAACTTTAAGCCATATTATGACTATATTCCAGAACCTGTTCTTGAAGATGAATCTTCCCTTCTATACTGGGACAGGTTAATCTTAACGGATAGGGAAATTAGTCATAATAGACCTGACATTGTTTTAATAAACCAGCGAGACAAAAATGCAACCATTATAGATGTTGCTGTGCCTTTGTCCAAAAATGTGTTGAATACAGAAAAAGAGAAAATCCGTAAGTACGAGGCACTAGCGATGGAAATGATGAATGTATGGGGTCTAACAAAAATTTCTATAATATCAATAGTAATATCGGCTACTGGTGTGGTATCTTCCAAATTTAAAACCCATCTTTTCCGTTTAGACCTTTCTTCAAAATTATTCCCTGAGATGCAAAAAGCAATAATTTTAGAAACATGCCACCTTGTTAGAAAATTTTTAAATGCTGTAACATAATCAAATACTTTAACACATAATGTAAAATAGTTGGAGCTAAATCCCCCATTCTATTTATACCACTGTAATTGTGAGATATCAAATAAATATGAAGTTATGAAGAAGAAAAATTTGAAAAATTCACAATGTGAATAACTTTGCATTGTGATAACTTGTGAATTATATTGTGATAACTGATAAAGTGATAAGTGATAACTATACACTTTAGTTCATCTTTTGTTAGTCTAAAATTACGAATCAATTGATTAAGACATTAGGTATATAAAAATAGCCGAATGTGCTATTTGCTTAGACAATGTGACATCTCTCTAAATTGACTAATAAGTTAAATGTTAACTAGGTGATTTATGTCACCATTCCCAATGAAAGATGGTGTTGCATATGCCTATCTTAAGTCCTCCAACAAGAAATAACTCTGAATAATTAGTCAAATAAAAAATTATTTTTGAAGTAATTTTGAATATTTATTTTAGGGATTACAATTGGGACCAACAGAAGCTTCACGTTATTGGATTTATTGGGTTCCAACTCAGTATATTGATGCCATAAAGGATGTCGTTCTGGGCAAATGGCAACAGTATTTCTAATTTGTTCTTTTTTTATTGAATAAAATATAATATAGATACAAGTTTTGTCAATTACAAAATTATTTTATTTAACTGCCAATTGCCTAAAAAAGCATTTTAGTGATTGTTAGTAGAGTGCACGATATTGTATTAATAATTATTATTATGGTCGTAGTTTTACTTTGTGATATTTTGGTTAGCAAACGTGTGATACATTTAATATTGAAGTTATAGAATTGGAAGAATTCAAGTTATTCGTTCACAACTTATTATACTCTGATTAATTTGAAATTATGTTTCCAATATTTTGAAAATAATAAATTTGAACATAACATTTTTTTTTATATCATGATATCCACATTTGGATCGTTATTATTCAATTAAGCGTTTTTAAGTTAATTTGATGCCACTATCTAGAACTTTGTTTTAAATTTTATACTGTTTTCTCTTAAATATTTTGACAAATTATGAATTGAAGGGGTAAGTAGATAAGAAGGATTAACTTACATTTAAGTACTGGAATTTAATAGAAAATGCAAATTAATATTTTTAACTGACTTAAAAAAAGAGATTCAACTTGTATGTATTTTTTTTTATATATGTTTGTGCATAAATTCGTAGTAAGGGGACAGATTAGGATGATTTTTTTTTATTTTATTATATTGATTATGTTTGTTACTTGTTTGGTACCATGAAAAAAAAATTACATCTAGGTAGTTTAGTTTATATTGGCGGCGTTATTCGCAAATCGCATTCAAGAGTTCAAAAACGCAACTTTATGTTTTTAAAAACTTCTATTCTATTAATTGTCTCCATTCAGTAAAGAAATGTTACAAATTCCAAAATTTATTGTTTTTGTTTTTCAATAGGAAATTTAACGGGTTACAACTGTAGTCTAGTGAACGATCAAAAAATATATAGTTCTCTCAACAAAATTCATATTTAGTCGACTTTCTGTTAAAATAACATCGTTAATTTATTACAATTATTTGTATTTGCTTTGTGCATTTGTAGTGTTTTTTAAATAAATGTTAAATTTTAAAAAACAAAAATTATTTAACTTAACTAAACCTGTGTATTAAATAAAATCAGTTTAAAAATTGTCAAGCTTTAGTCAATTTTACTTGAAAATAAAAATAAATTTCCCTTAAACTGCACTAAAGTCGTAACTTGTTCAATTTCCTGTCCGGAATTGAGGGTTTTTAACATTTTTTTTACTTAATTAGTATCATCTACTTATTTCCGGGGAAATTTATACCAAGTTCTAAATATTAAGTTTGATTGATTCCCTGGTATTGTACTAAAGGGTCGATAGGCTACGTAAGCCCCACAGAACTGCGACCAGGATTGATCTTTTGTTCACCCTATTTATTTTAGCCAAACCAACCTTTTTCTAAGCAGAGACTCTGTTTAAGCGGATGCCAGCCGCGCTTTTTTCAGAGTCCCGCAATGTATTCCTTAGCTGCAATCTCGAGCTAAATGCGTCGCATTTGCAGGGAATGTTCGGCGAATTTAACGTTTTGATCCATAGAACCTGCATTTGTCACTAGAACTAAGTTGATTCCCTGGTAAGCTGCGCAACTAGTAAAATCCTTCAGTCGAGGACAGTACGAGTGTTTACAGGACACTGCTGTCTCAAAAGACACCTTGAAATTATTAGGGTCTTGAATATCTTACATGTAGACTGTTTGGGAAGAAGGATGTAACTTCTCATCACATACTATGTGTATGCCTTGCCTTAACCATAAAAAGATTATTACTATTCTCTGTTCATTATTAGTAGTCAGGTGCAGCTAAGCGTTATTATTTTTGACACTGCTGTCTCAAAAGACACCTTGAAATTATTAGGGTCTTGAATATCTTACATGTAGACTGTTTGGGAAGAAGGATGTAACTTCTCATCACATACTATGTGTATGCCTTGCCTTAGCCATAAAAAGATTATTACTATTCTCTGTTCATTATTAGTAGTCAGGTGCAGCTAAGCTTATGGCGTTATTATTTTCCATTCTATTCGAAATAGTGCATGCTCTATTTGGGAGGGGCTTCATTGCACCTGACTAATGAACAGGGTATAGTAAATCAGGTGAAAATTCCAATTTGGAGAAAATTGATTTTGAATTCACATGATTACATGGATATGTTCCTTCAGCCAGTTTGAAACTGTCAAATGCAGATTATAATGTGAATTTGAAACTGCACATGCGTTTGTTAGTTTGCAAACAGTTTCAAACTGCTGAAAGCACAGAGCTTGTATAAGTTGCATTTGGATTATGTCAAGGTTATCTATGTATTTATTATGGGTTGTATAATCGTATTATGTTACGTTATAAAATTTATTATTTTCAATGTAAAATTATCTGAAATTGTCGTTCTTCAAAATTGATTGAATTAAGGGTTTTTAAATTTTCATATCATCAAGCTCTAATTAAAATATAAACGTAGATTTCTGAGAGTGATGACGTAATGCGCAACAACGTAAATTTAAAATTTATCTGAGCCATTTACATGACAGCACTTGCACGTTTTCCTCCACTTCCCATTGCACACATCTCTGCCATCACAAAGCATCTCAAGTCTAGTGGTGCAGGTCTACGACGACCAAGTTTGCCCGGCCCTTCCTCGCTTTTATATTTTTGACGATCAAGGAGATAACTCGAGCACCCATCAATACTGGCAGTGGGAGTAATCTAAATATTAATTTCTTTCACTATTTGTTCGAAACTTACGTTAGACTGTAGGTGCTCAATACCTCTTAAGAAGGTATATGGTGATGAAGAATTACTTATAACGTCTACAGCTGAATTGATGATTATAATAAGCTATGCTATCCATACTTTCAGTATTCTAGCATGAGATACACAAAACATCACAGATAATGAAAATTCCTTCTTAATTGTTAAATGAGAAGCAGGATTATCAAAAACCTGCAAGATTCGCTTTTTCCCGAGTGTATATAATAGTGGAATTCGGCAATGACCCATGCTTGCTGCTCGCTATTACCAGTATGTGCTATTACTACCAGATTTTACTGTAATAAATAAAATAATAATATATATTATTAAATAAATTAGGTTTTGATGTAGTTTTTAAAAAAAACCTCTTAGAAAATTTATTGAATGAACAAAAATGCAAATTGGACAATTTAAAATTAAAAGATTTACAAAGGGAATGTTTTATCTACAATACCTATACTTAATACATTTTAATAATATTAATAAAGGTCGATTTGGCAGACATTATCATACATAGATGCACACAACCAGTCTCATACATCCTCCAAAACGAGGAATGGTTACAAAAATGCTCTTTGTAAAACGAGGAAGCATAAATATATCAACATGTTGTTATTATAAAATATTATGTAATAAATGTGAATGAAATTTTAATTTTACAATGTCACAAAACAAAATCTTTGTAAGTACTTAATAATTTAAAGTTCATCTTTTCTTGGTGTATCATCATCTTCGGTTTCTTCTTCAATTGGTTCTTCTACTCCAGCTCCTTCAGCACCTCCACTTTCCACAAATTTAGTTAATCCTTCAAACGTCCTGGGACCATTATATTCAATAATTTTATTATCTCCTTTGCTATACAATTTAATGGTTGGGAAACTTGTTACACGAGTATGTTCAAGTTCGTTAACTGTAGCATCCATTTTGGCAATTACAACATCATCATTTTTTTCAAAATGCTCACCTACTTTATCAAAAATGGGAGCCAATTGTTTACAGTGACCACACCAAGGTGCATAGAATTCTACAAGTACATCTTTAGTTGAATCAAGTGCCACATTATCAAAATTACTAGCAACTAAAACATGAACAGATTCTTTATTCCAATCTTCTGGAAGAGTTTGCGACAATAAATGTTGTTTTAACTTTCCTTCAAGAAAATCTTGTACAAATGATTCCAAAACTGGGGCCGTGAGTTCGTTACTTTCTGGTTTATATTTTGCCATATCTTCTTCAAGTTTAATTAAACGAGCTGCAGGAGTTTCTTCCTTTTTCATTCCGAAAAATTCAAGAATTCTTTGATGATCTTCTTCATCTGTATCGATGGTTACGAAGAGAACTTGATCTCTGAATGGTTTAGCAACTGAACGTGCGGCATCTACAATCTTTTCAGTTTTTGCATCTCCTTTAGAAATAAAAAGTAGTAAATGGCTTTTAATGTCACCACCAAAAATCTTTTGGGCAGTTTCATGATTAAATTCAACTATAAGAGGTAAGGATTGAGTAGTCACAAATTTCTTAATATTCTTCTCCGACAATTCGCCTTCAAATATGGATTTCTTTTCATCAAACTGTAAAAAAAAAACACAATTAAAATTCTGAAAGTGAACATGAATACATCTATAGTCATAAATAACATGTACAACCTATCAAATTAAATAGATGCTATAGTATTTACAACAGTTGTTCCAATACACGTCACAGATTCAAATTTGATGACGTCGATCATAACCACCACACAAAAATTAAATTTCAATTTATCTCATAATGCGAAATTTGATTAAATAGTAATTTTTATGTTTAACAGTTTGATGTGTAAAATTGGATATACACTGTTGTCAGTTGTTCGCACGTTGTCCGGTTGTTTACAAAGTTAAAAACCAATTTTACGTTCTTTTGTGTGTATGTTGCAAATATTTCTTTAAAAATACTGATTAAGTTTTTTAAAAGTTGAGTGGCCACAGTTTACGGTAATTAAATGCATTACATTTTAATAATTTTTTACATTACTAAATTTCTTCAATCATTATCTAATCTTACTTTGTTTTATTTTTTAAAAAATTAAAATTTAAATGTGATGTTCTCTAAAATTCATTAATTTTACTGCAGTGTAAACACTATCATCGTAGTCTGATATTTCTGCCGAAGTAACTATTTTAAGAATATTGAATAGAATGAAACCTATAGCAAAATGTTACACCAACAATATAAATATTGTTAATATTAAATATTTATAAAAATATCAACTTATAGCGACATTATAGGTGTTTTATTTCTGTCCTATAACCGCAAATTTCCATAAAAATTGTGGCAACAATGTTCGAATCTGAAGTCATCAATGCCTATGACGTGTATTGGAAGTTGGATAACTAACGCCTAGTAAAGTTGTGTATTATACAAACAAAAATACACAAGCAAATTTGAAAACTCTTAAGATTTTCAACCAAAAAATACAAAAGTTATATAAAAGTGGAGCCAAACCAATATTTACAGTAACATAAAAACTGTAAAAAAATAGGGCAGCCTAAATGAAGACAAAAAAGATAGAATGGATTATTAAAACGTAGAAATAGAACTTCTGCTGAAACATAATGAATTTTTTAATTAAATTTGAATTTAATTATCATCTAATACCATGTAAATAAAAAGTGTCAAAATAAATTTGTCCTGTTACATGGCAAAGAATATTGAAATTTTCGCACATTTTTTTTTGTGAAAACACAGTCCCTACTTAAAAAATTAGCTGCACTAGAAAATATTTTATAAAGCCAGTTAAAATAAAAATTTCGTTTGTAGGAGTCCAAAAAATGTAAAACAGAGTGTACAATAAGAGAAGTAAAGCCTCCCATATCTGTTATCGTTTGGTCCGTTATTGATGGTCAAGGACCCTGGTCCCATCTATTTCATGAATGAGATTATGCTTCAGAACTATATAAAAAATGCCACCATGGCATACTGCCAAAGTATTAAAAAATATTTGAATTGTAAAAATACTCCCCCCTGGATTGGCCTAGAAATTCTGCAGATCTAAATCCAATCAAAAATGTCTGGAGTCTTTTAAAAGCCATAGTATATAATTTATTCAATACCACCGGCGTGGATAAAATAAAGGAAAACATACTAAATATATGATATATCGTCCCCCTTGTGCCATAATCACGAATGTGCATATTACAAATTTTGAGAAGAGCGCAATTAAAGTTTTAAATAAGTATACATTCATATTTTAAAATTAATCAAATTAACTTGTTGAAACCTTTTCTTTACATTGTGTTTCGTATTATCTACTCATTAATTTGATTAATTTTAAATTACATACGTATGTTTAAAGCTTTAATTGCGCTCTTCTAAAAAATTATTAATATTCACATCCGTGGTTATGGCATAAAGGGGACGATATATGACTACCGAATATCAGAACAATGATAATACATATATCAAAAGAGTATCGCCACTAAGAGTGGCACCACCGACTATTAATAAATTTATTATTTTTTATAATACTAATAAATCAATACCCCAGTTTAAGTCAATAATAGAAATATGTGTATGCTATATAATTAAAAAAGTAACAGGTCAAAATTTGTATTGAAAATTTTACTTTTTTTAAAACAGGAAGTTATATTTTGAAAATTATAAAATAATAATTAACTTGATTTTATAATTTAGTATTAATAATTAATAAATAACTTTTAATTTTCAAAATAATCATCTACATTTTTATCTATAAATTACTTAACACAAGGTTATTATGTTAATAATAATTAACACAAATTTTTTTAATCGTCTATATTTCAAAACTAGAGTTTTTGACTTGTTACACTATTGAACCGGGGCATCAAAATAATTCTCAGGTATCATGTGGCCCTAATTTTAACTTTTATTTTAAATTATTGGGTTTTTAATGATTAACTTAAAAAAATAGAAGTGTGGCTAATTTTTTTAGTACGAACTGAATATAAGTCCTTGCTAAGGAACTTCAGTGTTGCATCATCCTGTCCTAGCCAATCTTAGAGGCTGATTTTTTGCTTAAATAACCAATAACGGTGTTTACGTTTTACTGAACTTACACTCATTAAATCATATTAAATGAAGAAATATTGGATACATTATACATTTTATAAGAGGTGTTGCATCTAAAAAATCCATTGAGCAGTTGCTAAAAATGAGTTTCAAAACGCGAGACTTTGATCCTACGATTAAAGTTATTCAAGATAAATTTTTTTTACATAACAATATAACAAAGTCCTTTTTTAGATTTTAATTATAGTTTGAACTGCTTTATAACTTTCAAATTTTTGTTGTCATTTTTGTTACAGAATTTTGTAAAAATTTGAGCAATTTAAAATGGACGATACACAATACAATAAACAACAATCATCGCGTTCACTGGATAACCAATCCTAACTGAAACCAATATTCGCAATGCAATCAGTGTTTAACTCAATAATACTCCCCATTAATACTGTATTTAAAAAATAATAATAAACTAATTAACTCTGAAATAAAAAAGTCATCAAGCATCCAAACTTATAAGAAATCATGAAAGATGACTACTAGGGTTATAACTTTCGTAAACTGATGAAAATCCTTTAAAACAGAAATGGAAATGTTTACAGCACAGACAGACTCAATCAATTAATGATTTTTGTAGCAGACATAATATGACAGAGATGATAAAATAAAATAAATATATGAAAAATTTAAAGGAGTTTAACTTGTTAAAAAATATTAAATCAATCTGAAGAGCTTTAACAAAACTGAAACAGTGGATTATACCAGATGGAAAACCTTAAACCCAAACGTAGGAAGCATGGTAAATAAGTTTCTCTAAAATTAATGGTTCTCATTGTGACAGACAATAATGAAAATTGTCTCAATCTAAAGAGATTTTAAAAATATTTTTTAAGAGCAAAAGATTATACTAACCTTTTTAAACAAAATTATGGAACCACATTTAGCATCATATTCCTTGTAAATACTTTCGTCAGAAGTGATGGCAAATGGGTAGTCGTCTATTGAACCAGCAACCGATAAAAAGATTTTAGCTTCATCGGAAGTTCGGTCTTTAAAGAAACCAATAACTGCAACATTGCTGGCTTCGATGAACTCCTTAGCTTCTGCAGTAGTTTTTAACTCTTTAGCTGGTGGACCAGTTTTTTTTGTTACCCATGCAACTATTTCATCAGCTGTGCGACCGCCACTATATTCAATAGGCGAACCATTCTTATAAAATTTAAGAGTAGGATAACCCCTTACACCATTTTCTTCTGAAAGTTCAGTTTCTTCGGTAGCGTCTACTTTGCCTAGTTTAATCGTCGATTGTTGATCAACAAGTAATTGTGCAGCTTTTACATATTCTGGAGCTAATGCTTTGCAATGCCCACACCAAGGAGCATCTAAAATGATAAAACAATAATATAACTATGGATATTCCCCAAATACATTTGTTACTTTACAAAAATTAAAAATTACATTTTAGATGATTCGTAATGTATAATTTTTTCCACTCTTTTTAATTGTAAACACTGTAAACAAATGTAAAAATTGTGCTCAAGTAAACGATAACAGAAAAAAGCAACTTACATACCAAGTCACTACATGTATTTAGAACCCGACTATTATAGACCGCATTCGAATATTCATTACTACTTGGAGTACTGGAGTAATCGGAGTGATTTCGCCTGCCATCAAACGAATTTTTGTTGAAAAAATTTATGAAGAGGGTTATAATTACTTATATTGACAGTGACAAATTAAATTAAATTGTTTTTTCATTTTTAAACTGTCAATATAAGCAATTTTAAGGTTATGTATGGATAGTTTCAACAAAAATTCGTTAGATGGCAGGCGAAATCACTCCAATTATCCAGTACTCGGAGTCTTCGACCCTAGTTTTCCATTAGGAACACAACAATTTTGAATTTTAATATAAAGCCACCCTTAAACTTTTTTAATAATCTGTCAATGTCAAAACGTCAGGTTTACATTTTTATCATGGTCAAGTTCATAAACAAGCGTTTGGAAATTATTAAATTAAATAAAATTCATTAAATTAAAGTTCGATAATCGTGTAATCTTGAGAAATGGTCTGGTCAAATAGCAATCTTGCTAATGTGATTTAACGCGGTTTGGATTTATTTTTATAGTTACGTTAAGTCGTTGGTTTATGCCAACAATGTTAGTGGAGCTCAGGAAATTTATGTAAGCCGGACACTGCCAAAGTCAGAAATTTATAAAAGAATCAGCTTCAGTCAGATTATTGTTTTAATCCCAAACGTGTCCAACTTACACAGTTTTTAATGTATTTAATAAAATTCAAACATCGCAATTATTGCTACACAGAACAAGAATAGAAAACCTTAGCGACTCTTCTGAACAATTTAATAGTCTGCCTCTGGGGTACAGGTCTTCTGTTAAAACTATAAATAAAAATAGGTAGTAAGTATACAGTATAGACTCAATAATCCGGACTATCAAAAATCCTGATTACTTGAGGAATTTACATTGCTGATGAAACTATTGAAAAAGGCGCTTTTTAAGCATTTATTAATAAAAAATATTAGATATCTATAATATATTTAAAAACATTAAAGAAATTCCTACATAAAATATTACAACAAATATATTTAATTTTTTACTTGAAACAATAAAGAGCTTCTAAATTATTTACGATTTACAAACACTTTCTTTACTACAAAATACCAAGGGTGTTTTTCTTGTGCTAAGAATATTTGTCTTGGAATATTAACTGGCTATGCCTTTCACGGAATAAATCAATTAAACAGTGTCCAACAAAATGTCGAACATGAACACTTTGGCATGTAGCAGGAAACTTTATGAGGAAAACAACCTCCGTAATATACTGAAAGTGTTTTGTGGCGACATTTTGTAGATTGTAAAAGAATGTTGAAGAACTTTGATTTGATAAGATTGATCTTGAGGTACACGTAATTTTTGTAATAAATTGTAAGATTTGTGATTATTAATTCTATGGTGACAAGGCAGAAGCATATGTGTGCGGATTTTTATCTAAATATGTTACACTTTAAGATAAAGATTAGCACAGAATTTTAAATATACATATCAGCATCTGCTTTGCCACCACAAAATTAATAATTACATAAATTAAAGAGGCTTCCCTCATTTGGGACCGTTCCTGCAGTGCTACGTTGAGCTCCGGTTAGCTTAACCAATGAATCCAATCAATGAAAAGTACAAATTTATATTTTAAGGTTGATTAGCCTTAACCGAGCAATAAAAAAACGGTCCACGCTCTTACAAAAGTTATAACAAGCAAAAATGGAATCTGCCAAAAAGACCTTCCTTCGATTTCTCAAATATGTTATAAAATAGATGAAAACAGACAATAGGAGTAAGAATTCAAGAGGTGAATAACTTTTAATCTAAAGTTGATTGAACTAACATAAGTAAAGAAAAATAATAATTGTTTTATCGGTATTAAAATTAAATGCTTATTAATAAAGATGAAATTTAAAGCTAAAATTATTAGTTTTTATTATAAATAATAAAGTGCACCAATAAAAATGGTAAGTACTTACAAAATTCAACGAGAACAAATTCGTTGTCGGTAATAGCGGTTTGAAAATTTCCTTTAGTTAAAACCAAAACGCCTTCGTCCAATTTAATTTCTTCATTGCCATAAACATTATGAGCTGTTACAAGCATCAAACAAAAGGCCACAATTTTATTCATTTTAAACTAATGTGTTACCTACTACAATTAGGTACCTTCTTAAATTGACAAGATATATAAAGTCGACAACGAACGTGTGCATCGACGAATTGTTCTCACAACGTGGCACAAATCGTGGGGCACTACGATTGGTGCCTGTGAATGACGTAGTCGACGTGGATTTGTGACGTTTGACATCGAAAATTATTTTACAACCAAATCAGTAGCTGCTTATCTTGGTAAGCTGTAAAATATGTTACCCACATAAAATTATTAATTTATTGATAGTAATTAATGTTTTAATAATTCTTGTAGGTTATATATTATGATTTATGAGTTCTTGCTTTTCTTAGTTAAGCCAATAATACAAGGTCGAGTTAGAAATACGAGGTGGACAATAAGTTGCGCTCAAACATTATAATTTTTTTGATTCTTTTTAAATCCACGTATACTACTGCATTTTAATATATCTTTTATCTCTCTAAATACTTACTTATACTTACAATCGTTAATGCATTGTAATCGTCAAAAAACGCAAAGTTATTTTTTTAATTCAACGCACACAAAATATTTAAGGCTTTGATTTTTACCTTTAACGACTGTTTCAAAATGTCAATAATAGCGCAAAATTGGCTATAGGTTTTACTAAAATTCTTTTTTAATTGAAAGAGGATAATTTGTTGAACATTATACGTTATTATAAAATACAGTCCAAATACGATAATTTGAACTTGCATAACTCGAAGCTTCGATAAGTTGAACGAAATTCGTTGACATTCGGTTATTTTTACAAAATTTACATCTACATTTTCTCAATTTTATTATAACTTAATAATTTTAATTTTTCGTAGGACATTGTAGTACTTCGAGTTATTATAGTTTCGTGTATATTACTATTCTGACGAAGAAGCGTATTAATTTCCGAAAACTTAAATAATTAATTCATATGTGTATGGAAGCATAAATAATTTATTTGATTTTGAATCATTTTAAATAACTCGTAGGTATTAAAGATTATTATTATTATTAAATAGTATAACGTTCCCTGAGGAATTGAGCTGTCTCAATAGACTTACAAAATCCTTTTTCTGAGGGGGATTAGTCCTCTGTTTCCATCATTTACATAACATCTACAATATTTACAAACTTGGATGCGTTTTTGCTTCCTTCACCAATGACTTCCATCTCTTCCTATTACTATACACTTGTTGCCAATTCTCAACATTCATCTCTATCAGGTCCTCCGTCACACATCCCATCCAACTCACCCTTGGCCTTCCCCTCATTCTTGTCATATCCGGCTTCCATAGCGTTAGTCGTCTTGTCACATCTTCGTTAGTACTCCGCATTACGTGTCCCAACCATTTCAAGCGCTGAGCCTTCATAAACTTCACCATGTCCTCTCCATCCATCTTCTCTCGTAGCTCAAAATTCCCTCCATTTACTCTTTTCGGACCCAAAATTATTCTCAATAACTTCCTTTCGAAGACTCTCAACTGTTCTTCCTCTCTCTTTGTAATGCACATGGTTTCGGACGCATATGTCACAACTGGTCTTATCAGTGCCTTATAAATTCTGATCTTGGTTTTTTTCTCTATTTGCTTGTCTTTTAAGGGGGAAAGGTAGCTACTCTGGGCGACAAAATACAAATTTTACGATTGAAACCTCGATGAATTCTGAAAGAGTATATTTTAAATAAGAGAATAAGCGGAGGTACAATGCCCTAAGTGCACCTGTTTTTTCAAAAATCGAATTTAAAAAAGCTTGATTTTCGAAGTTTAAACGCTCGTGATTGGTCAATCAACTTCGTTTGTGGGAGGTACGTGCGCCGATATATATAACAGGGTTACACTTTAACAATTACTCAGTAACTCTTGCAGTATGGTAGGAATGCGTTCTCCTTTTTTATTTAATTTAAAAATTTAAAATTATTTAAAAATTACTTCAGAAAAGGGTTACTTAAATTTAACGAACGGTAGTTACTTTTGCCGGTAGGTCCGGCTCTTGCCAGGGTGATTTTGATGAAAATTGACTCTCAGCACCCTTCGGGCGCTTCGAGCCATTTTCATCAAAATGACAACTAATTTAAAAATATCCCTAGGCGCGACAGATCAATGAAAAGGTGAATCTTTGAGAGGTGAAACTCGTGACAGTGGATTTGTAACGCAAAGTAACTGTGCGAAGAAAAATCGACTTAAAGCACCTCTCGCTGCGCTCGAGGGCTTTAAGCCATTTTTCTAGCACATGTACTATTCGGAAAGGTGGTTGTGCAAGGAAAAATCGACTTAAAGCACCTCTCGCTGCGCTCGAGGGCTTTAAGCCATTTTACCAGCACATTGAGGGTTGAAAACCATGATTTTCGTTCGAAGTGCTCTGTTACTGCATCGCAATGCAAGTGTCGCTCCCACTCCGCGCAAAGCTAAGACTATATCTGGGTGCACGTACCGACAGAATTAACCAATCCCGAGCGACTTTGCTTTAAAATTTACTGCAAAAATCGAAGTTTTTAAATTCGATTTTTGAAAAAACAGGTGCACTTAGGGCATTGTACCTCCGCTTATTCTCTTATTTAAAATATACTCTTTCAGAATTCATCGAGATTTCAATCGTAAAATTTGTATTTTCTCGCCCAGAGTAGCTACCTGCAACCCTTTTAAGATATCTCGATTTGCAAAATATGCCCTATATCCAGCCTGTATCCTTGCTCTGACTTCCTCTCTTCCATCATTGTTATACTAGTCAATTGTACCACCAAGTAGTTAAAGCTCTCGACTTCCTGGAATTCTGGAAAAAAGGACATTGTAGTACTTCGAGTTATTGTAGTTTCGTGTATATTATTATTCTGACGAAGAAGCGTATTAATTTCCGAAAACTTAATAAATAATTAATTCATATGTGTATGGAAGCATAAATAATTTATTTGATTTTGAATCATTTTAAATAACTCGTAGGTATTAAAGATTAAGATTATTTAATATCAACAAATACTTTATAATATTAATATTATAAAGTTTAAGGTATTTGATATCAACGAGTTAACACATTGAATGCGGCTGCCGTCACGTCTACGGCGCTAGTGGTCACGTCTACGTGACGGCAATTTATAATGCAAATAAAAAGTTTTAGCGTAGGAGATAGACCTAAAGTTGCAAAAACGCATTTCACTTTTCTGATAAAAAATAGACCCATCTTTTTATTAAGGGTGGTTTGCCCTTTATCTTAAGAGTTGAACTGTCAATGTTTATAAATAGCAGTAAAAATAGCCTTCTTAAAATTAAAATGAACTTATCCAAGCGTTTTACTCTTTTTTATTCTTAAATGTCTTGAAATATCGGATTTATTTCGCATTTTGCAACTTTAATTTTTTTGTTGAATAATTGATAAAACTTAAAAAAAATTATAGCACTGACTTCAGGAAAGAAAGACCTTTCAAATGAGGTGTTACTTGCCATATCATCCCTATTAACATTTCAGGGGTTTTCATGACAGCGCGAAGGGATGAAACAATACGGGAGGGACATTAGTCGCAAAAGTTGTCCCCTTTAATGATAAAATTGACGTGTTTTTGCATTTCTTAAAAAAAAATTCTGCTGACCACAATCTCGTTTGTTTTGTTTTCAAAGGGCCACCCTGTATATGGGGCATTCCACACCAAATCGACCACTTTTGAACCCGACTCTTTTTGATTTTCCTGAAATTTTTACATATTATACTATCTCATCAACAACAGTTCTGTGAATTTTTTCAAAATTTTTTACTCAACCCAAGAAAAGTTACGAATTTTTAGAAAAACTGCTGTTTTTTTTTCAAACGATCGTAACTATTTCAAAAATTGATTAATTGGAACGTTTTTTTTTGGTTTTGTTTGTCTTTAAACGTACTTTTCAGGAAAAAATACAAAAAAATATTCAAACTTAGATTCTACAAAATTTTTCATTTTTTCGGAGAAAATCATTGATTTTTCAAATTTCGACACTTTTGATTTTTGATTTTTTTATTTTAAAAAAAACTCTGATTTATTCCGCGTATAACAACGCAAACCCCATAATGGGCCGACATTTCTTTCTATTTCTTTTGTTTAATTAAAAAATATTATTTGCGTTAAAATAAAACAAAATATTTTTTAATTAAACAAAAAAAATAGAAAAAAATTTCGGCCCATTATGGGGTTTGCGTTGTTATACGCGAAATAAATCAGAATTGTTTTTGAAATAAAAAAATCAAAAATCAAAAGTGGAAAAATTTGAAAAATTAATAATTTTTTCCGAAAAAGTAAAAAATTTTGTAGAATCCAAGTTTGAATATTTTTTTTGTATTTTATCCTGAAAAGTACGTTTAAAGACAGATAAAAACAAAAAAAAGAACGTTGTGATTAGTCAATATTTGAAAAAGTTACGATCTTTTGAAGAAAAAAACATCAGTTTTTCTAAAAATTCTTAACTTTGTAAACAATTTTGAAAAAATTTACAGAACTGTTTTTGATGGGATAGTATAATACGTAAAATCAGTTGTGTAATTTTTTTCAAAATTTTTTACAAAGTTAAAATTTTTCAGAAAAACTGATGTTTTTTTCTTCAGACAATCGTAACTACAGTGGAGTCTCGAAATAGTGAATACCGTATATAGTGAACTACCGGAAATAGTGAACACAAAAATTTTAACATTGAGTGTATGTGGGACTCCTATATAACGAACAGCGGTAACCCCGATACAGCGAACTGCGTACTATAAATAGTGCAGTTTGAATGACATCATTTATAGGGACTTCCCCCAACATTGAGAATTTACATTACGTATTATATTTACACTTCATTTCACGCGTAAAGCTGCGTTTAGATAGCGCGAATTTGCCTTGCGAATCTGATTCGCGCATCAATCCACGCGTCGTGTAGACGGTTTTATGGCGCGAATCACGACTCGCGAGGCATATGCACTGCGAGTGGTCGGTAGGTCGGTTTCGACCGCGCGTCAAAGGTTCCTCGCACTTTTATACTCGCGCGGTGTAAACTTCGTGTTGGTGTTTCCATGTTATTCAGATACTGGCGGCTCGCCCTGCATTATGACGCGCAAGGCATACTTGCGTCGTCTAATCACAGCTTAACGTTAGCATAGAATGGAATTTTTATATGTTGGTGTATCAATTTAAGGGAAAAAGTATTAACTATTAAATTAAATAAAAAGCAAATACAATCAAAAATTACATCATTTTTCCTAATTAATAATTATATTTGTATCAATTTTCTTTAAAATAAAGCTTTAATTTTCAAAAGGTGGCTTTATTGTAAATTTTGTAAGTACCGAAATAGTGAACAATCCCGTAAAAGTGAAAGGTCTTTGCCATATTTAATTCACTATTTCGCGACTCGACTGTATTTCAAAAATTGACTAATCAAAACGTCCTTTTTTTTTGTTTTTGTTCGTCTTTAAACGCACTTTTCAGGAAAAAATACAAAAATAATATTCAAACTTGGATTCTACAAAAATTTTTATTTTTTCGGAGAAAATCATTGATTTTTCGAAATTTGTCCACTTTTGATTTTTGATTTTTTTATTTCAAAAGAAACTCTTATTTATTTTTCGTATAACAACGCAAACCCCATAATGGGCCCACATTTCTTTCTATTTTTTTTGTTTAATTAAAAAATATTTTGTCTAATTCTGTTTCGAAAAGTGGTACTTTGTGATATCCAATTGAGTTTGGAAAAGCACTACTTTCCCGCACTAGTTTGGAAATTACTCCGCACTCTAACACAAGTGTGCGCCCGAACGGGTTCATCCGTTCGGGTGAACACATGTTTATCGCTTAGGTTATTAATAACATGACAAATGACTTGCAACCTTCACGCCATCTATCGATAGTTATCTGAGATCGTGAATTTTGTCGGATATTATCCCCAAAATTACGAAAAGTTGTTGATATTACTCGGACGGAGTAGAGTAGTAAACATAAATTACAAACCTAACCTAACCTGTTCTCTCTATAACTTTTTACGATAACTTTTTACACACTTTTTACGATAAACTGCATGATAAACTTCAATTCATCGATACCAAAGAGACAAACTCGACCAAAGACTTGCAACCTTCACGCCATCTGTCGATAGTTACTTCAGAGCTATTAAATTGGTTCTTTTCGAAACATCATTAGACAAACTATTGTTCGATACTAGCGGAAAACTATTTCTCCATTCTCAGCTTTATGTTCACGAACTCGGCCTTCGGCCTCGTGCGCAAAACTCAGCCTCGAATGGAAAAATCTTAGTTTTCCTAACTAGTATCGAAAATAGCTATTGTTTTATTTTTACGCAAATAATATTTTTTAATCAAACAAAAGAAATAGAAAGAAATGTCGGCCCATTATGGGGTTTGCGTTGTTATACGCGGAATAAATCAGAGTTTTTTTTTAAATAAAAAAATCAAAAATCAAAAGTGTCGAAATTTGAAAAATCAATGATTTTTTCCGAAAAAATGAAAAATTTTGTAGAATCCAAGTTTGAATATTTTTTTTGTATTTTTTCCTAAAAAGTACGTTTAAAGACAAACAAAAACAAAAAAAAAAACGTTTCGATTAGTCAATTTTTGACATAGTTACGATCGTTTGAAGAAAAACAACATCAGTTTTTCTAAAAATTCGTAACTCTTTTTGGGTTGAATAAAAAATTTTGAAAAAATTCACAGAACTGTTTTTGGTGAGATAGTATAATATGTAAAAATTTCAGGAAAATCAAATGAGGTCGGGTTCAAAAGTGGTCGATTTGGTAAATAACTAAACATTTTTTGAGTTTTGAGTCAAAAAATAAATTGTCACGTTAGATATACCTAGTTTTAAAAAAAGGTAAACTTTGTAATGAAAAACCACTGATGAGATTAACAAATAATGAAAAAGTTAATTTTATAATCGTTTCATAATCCATAGGAAGTGGATTATTACAATAATAAATAATTAGCTTCTTCAAAACAGTTTTTGAAAAAAATTAAACTGTAATTAGTACAAAATACTAATTTATAGGTTATATTACTCTTTCATAGACATTCGAATTTAACATAAAAATGGGGAAAGTACCTACTCTTAATTCAAATTTTTACCATCTCTGTCCTATCACAAAATACTCTCATACATGTGTCTGCTCATTTTATTATACAGTGTTGTCACTTTTTCAAAAATTCAATTTTGAGAGTTACGTAAAAACTTTCAGAAAAAATGTTTTTAAAAATGCATAGAAATTCGTAATTACGACTGTTCTATATAATGAATCTTTTAATAATAAAATTTCGTTTTTAGATTTTTGAGTGGATTTCCGTATAAAACGGAATTCTACATAAACATTTTTATGTTAATATTTATAAAACGTTGTTATGGAGAAACTAAAAAAATCGTGTGATGCAGATCAGATAAATGAAGAAGAATATCAAGTGTCGTCGGAACTATATGAGGAATATGATTATATAACAAATCTTGAACCCTCACTTAAGAACAATAGTTAGTACTGTTTTGATTTACTTTTACGTTTAAATAAAACTTAGGTTTTAGTAGGTATTAAAATAAAATTATACAAATTTAATTTTTTGTTTTAGATGTAGTATCAAAATTTTCGTTTGAAAGTCCTCCTGGAAAGTTTGAATTAGATAATGATGGAGATGTGATTGTTCAGAGAAAATGCATCACCAATCAAGTGGAAATTGGTAATTAGATAAAGTAATTTTTAATTAAAGAGTAAAGCGTAAAAGGTAAAATGTATACAGAACTCGTTCAAGCACCAACGCCAATATGAACATGGACAGTACAGGGGCGTTTCCAGCCAACTGGCTTAGGGGGGGGGTAATTTACCTATATTTATGTAAATTTCAACATAGATTGATCTTTATTTGTTGAATGATAAATAAAGGGTTAAATAATATTTCTTTGGGGGGGAGTAACTGCTCAATTACCCCCCCCCCTGAAACCGCCAGTGGGACAGTATCTATATAAGTACTGTGTCTTTTAACCTTTTAGTAGTCGCTGCTCCCTAAATATTCTAAAATTTTACATAATATTAACATAGAATAGAACAAAATATACACGGAAAAAAAGGTTTTCTTAAATGAAGAAAATATTTTCTTGCGGCTATTCAAGTAAGAGATTTTCTTGATTTAAATTGTTTTTATTTCAACCAAGTAATTTTTTTTCGTGTAACAAGTAATTGTAAAATAACAAATAAAAACTATTTAAATCAAGAAAATCTCTTACTTGAATAGTAGCTGTACGAAAATATTTTCTTCATTTAAGAAAACCTTTTTTTCTTTGAACACTTGCACTGGCAATGAATAGTAACCCATCATAGTATGTGCGAGCACTTATATAGCATAGCATCACTTCGTGAACAGAGTTTTGTGGAGGCACAGCCTCCATCACCTCTTTCAACATCTAAGAACATCGCAAGGATGGTTTGGTGTGTATGTATAATACTATAAGCGTGGAGCCTTGTCACACCTCAAAGTGGAGTGTTGACCCACGCGAAGGCGATAATCAACCTTTGATGGATGAGTAATTACGAGTAAATCGCGAGTTAGACGGCAGATACAACAGTAGACGCATTGGGATTGAACAGTTGAAAAAGGTTTTCTACCATACATGCCCGCGTCCAGATCACTTAAGCATTTATCTAGGTCGGTGCCGAGACATTGAGTAAACGCCTCGGCTGTGACCCTGTGTGCGAGCACTTACTTCTATCATCTTAAGCGAGGTCCAAACCTAACGTTTTGTCGTATGTTTTACCCGACAGACGTACGACGTTTGATGTTTTCTTGCCTGAACTGACAGTAGAACGTACGGGAAAACGTTAGGTTTGAACCACGCTTAACGATGAATTTAAAATAGAAGTGAGTAACTTAAAGAAAATTATTATAGACAGCTAAAAAAAAATCACTTATATAGAGCTTTCATAAACTTACAAAATATAGCAAGACCCAACTTCTTCCAATTGTAGTTGACGTTGCCTTTGGAGATTACACACGATAAACTCTGTTTAAGATCATTTAAAAGATTCATCCAAAGTTAGATGACTGGGCGAAGCCAATTTCTTGCATAGTAGAAGTGGAAGGAGAACGTACCAGTGCCGTCGTGCATTTAATTTACTTTTGACAGATAGTAAGCACTAAGCAATGGCTTAATTCAACCTGACACCCCTTCGTTGCAAAAATGGACATGACTAGACACATTTTTGTTTCTGCACATTATCTCCGCCCAATCATCTAACTTTGGATGAACTATACGAACCTTAAAGTACCATCAAATGTCGAAGAAAACCTAATTAAACTGAACTTATACTAATTAAAACTAGAATTTAGAAGAAACTAAAGATGTTGTTAGAACTAGAATTACCTAGTTACATCGTGTTTTTATTAGTGTCGGGTTTTAACTGTAACATTTAGTATATTTACATAACTTATTCGATATTCAATGGGTGACAAAGTTTTCGTTTTTTTTTTTAGAGCATAGTAGAAGTACTGTATTAGGATTGGTGGGTCTTCAGATCTGGCGAGGAGCTTTACTTTTAGCTGATTGGTTATTATTCAATGGAGACAACTTACCAAAAGATATTACAATCCTGGAACTTGGTTCTGGTGTAGGATTAACAAGTATAATTGGTGCTATATATGCACCAGTAATATGTACAGGTAATAACTAAATAATAAATATATTAATTTATACATGGTCTGGCGCGGGAATATTATAATACCTTTCAAAACAACATCGTAGTAGTAATTTGAGAGATAAAATTTATGTAAAAAAAATGTATTTCTAAAAATTTCAAATATTACCGATTATACAAATTAATGTAATAGGATATTTTAAAATTCAGCATGCTGATGCTGCTTTAATGCTGGGAATAAACGGTCTAGAAAATGATATAGATCATTTAATTAATTATACCATAGTATGGTACTACTATAGTACTTCTAGTAGTGTTAGACTACGATTATACTACCAGTATGCAATAATTACACTAAAGGCCGATCTTTTTATGTTTAATTAACGTCAAGTGGTTACTTGACGATTATTTTATTTGGGCTTTTTGATGGTTTAGTTAGAAAGTTGGGTCTTTTGGTTGCATTTTATGCTACTAGTATGCCAACTTGATCATGCTAATAAATTTTTACTAGCCAGTAAGCAAATTTAGAAGGCTAGAAAGCTAAAGTAAAGAAATCGTCAAGTAACTACTTGACGTTTATTAAACATGAAAAGGTCGGCCCTGAATAGATTCCATATTTTATACCTAAATTTGATTTGTTATAAACTATTTTTAAATTTCTTGTTTGTTACCTCTGATCTTATTATTATATTTATTAAAGAAAACTCAATGGAATTTGATAGATAACATTAAAATGAAGCGATTAAGGAGCGGATGAATCGCCAATATCGAATAGTTTAGACAAAAAATCGATTTTGAAGTTTCCATTTTTTACGCAAATTTTGACCTTATTGGCGCATTTTATAAGCTGCGGGGCGAGGCTAAAGATCCCGGCTGAAAGTTTTAACACCGTGTTATTCATATTTTCATATAAAGATTTCGATTGAGGAGTTCTGTGTGCTAGAGGGATTTTTTTAATGGCTGAACTGGCTCCGCAATTCACATTTTCAAAGATTCCAGTTGAGGATTTGCGTTGGTCTAAATACAAGTTTATGTATTTTTTAGTTTTTGAAAAATTTTAGAGCTAATTTGCAATGATCCCCAAATTTATTTTTTAGAATTGCTTTTTGGACTGTTAACTATACCATCCTTTACCTCGTAAATTTTAAATTCGTGGTCAGGGTTAACGTACTATTCCCAAATTGTTATCTATTCTTGTGTTTGATTGAATGCTGAATGAGTTAAGCGAACATAGGATATTAACGTGTAAAAATTTATTTATGCAAATTCCTGATTTCCTAATTATTTTAGAGAAAAATTGAAAGACACAAATATAATGTAGAAATATAAACTGCGAATGATAAGAGGATTAAATTTTATCTAGGTTTTACTTAGAAGGTAAAAAAATTCTTTTAAAATTGCTAAAATTTTGATTTATCACACTGGCCATGTAATTTCCAAGGTAATTATTTTTAATAAGTAATAAAAATCAACAACGCGCTGTTTAAATGTTTTGCACTTTATTAAATTTTATATTCATGTCTAACTTCATCAATCACATCTTTTACTTATTGTTATCATTGACAGATTGTAAATAAATAGAATTCAATAAAAAAAACTAAAATGGAATATTACCTTGGAAACATACATGGCCAGTCTGATAAATCGAAATTTTAACAATTTTAAAAGAATTTTTCGTGATTTTGGGTGTAAAGTGACTACTTTACACCCGGTTTTTCGGGAGTAAAGAAGCTCTTTTCGTCACACTTTGTTTTTCTCCCGGGAGTAAAAAAATACCGGGAGTAAAAAAATTTCAAAAAAACAAAAATTTTCAAAAATCATTTATTTACATATTTTATCTTAAGAAGGGCATTTTTTTCAGGGCCCTTTTAATTTAATCAACAGATGGCGCCTACTTAAATATTTTTATAAAATAAGAGGAATTTGCTATATTTAAAATAGAGCAAATTCGTTGAGATAATACTATTCTATAAACAATATTCTTGATCTTAAGCTATTTTGAGTTCGTAATATTTATTTATAAAAACACAATTCATAATTAAAGTTTAATTATCTTTCTTTGTAAGTGAGTGTGTTTTGACATACTCAATACAAACTCAAAATAGCTTAAGATCAAGAATATTGTTTATAGAATAGTATTATCTCAACGAATTTGCTATATTTTAAATATAGCAAATTTCTCTTATTTTATAAAAATATTTAAGTAGACGCCATCTGTTGATTAAATTAAAAGGGCCCTGAAAAAAATGCCCCTCTTAACCACACAATTGTGAAAAACTTGCCTGTCTTGCATATCGACAACGTTTTGCGGTTGTCTTCGGCGAACGTGCTTTTCGTCGTTTTCATTTTTGATCTTCAAAATATGCGCCTGTCGGCGCTTAAAAAATCCCTAGAACACGTATATCGATTATCGTGGCTATGTAGCCTGAAATAGTAAATAATGTATAAATTCACCCCATAAATACCGCTTTTTGCTGAACGCGATAGTACCTACCACGTGATCCATCAATATCGAATTTGCGATTTTTTTGCAACGTGTCCATGAACATCGATAGATGCGACCACAATGTCGTATTTATTGATTATTTAACGATTATTTTTTGGTTTTTAAGCATTTTTAATTGAAAACACACGACACAATACACAAACGTTCAACCTTTTCGAGATCAAAAATCAAAATGAACATGGCCGCCCTCCAGGGTACCAACTGGTGCCAAGAAAAACACCATGGTTACAAGTAGAAGTTGGTTTTACACTACCACGATGTCAATTAAAACGTGTTATAAATTTATGAAATTTATGCAATTATTGCAAAAAAATCGTGAATTTTGTCGGATATTATTCCCAAATTCACGAAAAGCTGTTCATAATACTCGGGCTGCAGGGTTTTTTCATCTCTCGACTATTATTCCCCTCGCCGCCTTTCGGCTCGTGTCATAAACTACGTCTCGAGACGAAAAACAACCCCTTACGCCCTCGTGATATAAACTACTATTTTACATTACAATACGGCAAAACTTTTTTGTACGAATTCGCCGTTGTTTTTGTTTGAATCAATCGCTTTTTCTATAAATTTAATGTTTTCTTTGTGTGAATTCATCCCATTTTACCCTATTTTTACCCTGTTTGTTAACTTTTTTTTTAAGTTTATCTCTCCAATTACTTCTACGACAGTTTTCTTAAAAGTGTTGTAGTTTTGAGACGGACTCTGTACTAGTTCATCATTTGTTTATATTGCAATAACCTACTTTCATATTTTAGATATAAATAAAGACGATATTTTGGATCTTATAAAAACTAACATTGCACGAAATCAACATTTGGTTAAATTTTCTTTAAACGTAACCGAAATAGATTTTTCTAAAAGATTATTGCCCACCTCGATTCAGTCTATTCTACATAAAATTCAACTAGTTTTAGCTGCCGATGGTAAGTTTAAAATGAAATAATTTTAATTACATAATTGATAATACTTAACAAAATAGATTGGAAATTGATTATTATTTTAAAATTTACTCAGACTATAAAAAAAATCTCTTTTGCTTAATATTATTTTCATTTTTATAAGGGGAAATAAGCATTAAAAAAAAAAAATTTTATGTTAATTTTCTATGATCGGGCTTAACCCATTATATCCCATCGTACTCATTTGAGTACAACGGAAAAACTGCATTGTATGTCCATCTGTTAATTATTTTAATAAATTTGCATACAAGAGGTGATACGTTATACATTTATCTTTTGCTTAGTAAATGTTTTTGTGTGCAATATGTAGTGTAACCTCTCATTGTACTCATTTGAGTACACACCCCTATTGTCAAAAATTAAAATTTTTGAATATGGGTTACATTTACTTTTTTATTCCAAATAAAGACCTTTTCAAGATTCTCGCAAAAAAATGTTGTTTTTTTTTCAAAAAAAAAGTGTTGGGTTATAATGGGTTTAAGTCAGTCAGGTACAGTTGTACCATAGTATAATACTCATAAAATAAGTAGTTTCACTTGTTGTCTTTACTATTATTGTCAGTGACCAAGATTTGAACTTGCGCATTCTCACGTGCGCAAGTCAAGGTAAATGTTTGTATGAATTTAATTACTTTGTATTGAATTAAACTTCTTCTTTATGGGAGAATTATTATATTATATCTGTGCTCTGTGGTGTTATGACCACAGATATAATCTTGACTTAATCTCGTATGCTGCCAACGTTACACTTAAAAATTTGCAACAATGGTGAATTCGAATTACAACAATTAGAGAATGTGCAAAGGTGAATGCACGAGTTCAGCCCTTGGTCGTAAAATCAGGCAAGTGAATCTACTTATTCTAGTAGGTTTGATGAACCTACGATGGTTGTAACAACTTTTAACTTAAATGGATATTCAAAATAACATTTATGGCCATGATATAATTGATAAATCTACTTTTGGTACCGGTAATCAGAGAGCAGGCTGCCTGCTTTTACTGTGAGCGTACGTTAAGATATTATTATACTTGCTCAAAATGTTGACCTGTGCAGTTTCATACTACCTTACTAGTAGTAAGGTAAGTAGAAAGTTTTCATACCATGTTTGTGGCCAATATTACCAAACTTCTTATAGCTAATTTAATTGGTCAATTGTATATTTCATCGACAATCACCAACTTAACATCTGGTCAAAAATTTTGGATAAAGTAAAAGAGTTAAGTCTTCATTTGTCATTTAACATTTAAAAAATGAACTAATAGAATGATTTTTTACAACAATTAGTAATCTTGGTAAAAATTTACTGAAATAACTTGATTAATGAATATTTTTAACTTCAAAATAACAATTCATTACAATATTCCATTTCCAAAATTTTACTTTTAACTCTTATGTTTTTAGTGATATATGACAATCAATTAACAGAAGATTTTGTGTATACAGTTAAACTCATTTTAAATGGAAATCCTTCTTCTACGGTTTATGTGGCATTAGAAAAACGCTACGTATTTACAATAGCCGATTGCGATTCTGTAGCCCCGTGTTATCAATATTTTTTAGAATGTATAAAAAATGAAAACTTATTAATTAGTCATGTGCTTCTAGATTTTCCCCAATATTTTAAATATAACCGTGTTAAAGAATTACTTTTGTGTAAAATTAATTTAAATGTATAAATTAATATAACTTTGAGTGCATTAAAACTTTTTTGTGTAAAACGTGTTTTACTTACCCCGAAAAATTAAGATGAAAAATAATGTTTTGGGCCTATATAGAAAAGGAGCCCAACATAAATAATAGGTCTGTATGCTACACCGAAGTACTCCGAGTAAGTTAGTGTAAAAAATTGCAAAAATTTATTGGTGTAAAAAGTGGGTAGGTCATTTTACACTACACCTTGATACTATACCCCTCACATATCCACCACGGATTACTTGGATATGTGTGAAATTGACGAAGGAAACTTTATTTATGTTTGTAGCTTTGTTGAGTTGTTTAATATAAAGCAGTTAGACTGTGAATTATAAGAAATGCAAAAGGTATTATTGTTATATATGTATATTGGAAATGTTTATTTTGATTATTTGAAAAAAGGGGGATTGTTGATAACTAAAAATAAAATAATTTCCGCAATATGTAACTTTTATGCAATATTGTACTATATTATAAATAATAATTCCGAACAGGAAGCAAAATTTTTAAATTTTTTAAACTAAAAAGTTGTATTAGTAAAGTATTTATTGCAATGCTAAGTTTAAACGCTTATAGTTTCTTTGATGTCAGTTTTTTAAAATATTACAAGTCAATTTACAAGACGTTTTGTAATATTATGTTAAACAATTATACAAAACAAAAGAATGTCAGTTACAAAGTATTGAAAATGTAACAAAAAAGATAAAACTACAAGCACTTTATATCACAATTTTTTAGACAAACCAAAAGTGTATCGACACTTTTGGAACTAAAATATTAAAAGTTGAAACAATGTAAATTATACGAAATGTATAATTTTATTCACAAACGTTTTCGTTATACCATAGCATCGTCAGGTGACTAAACTCCTGTTTAGTTTTGAAAACGTTTGTGAATAAAATTATACATTTTGTATAATACATTTTTATACATTTTGTATAATTTACATTGTGTCAACTTTTAATATTTTATAATATGAGTTACTAAATAGTAACATATCTTTTATATATCAAGTTATTTATAATGAAAATATATAATCTATTACAATAATTATTGTTTCGCTGTTATTTCAGCTCATCGGATAGATATAATATAAAAACATATAAAATATAAAATCTAATTCTGAAAATAAATTATTAAGTAAAATTTTTCAAAAAATTTTAAAAAACTTACATATGAAATAAATCCCTATTTGGAGTCTATCAGGAAATAAAATACAAATAAAAACCATAAAACAATTCAAATCTAAGCCTAAACCATGGAAAAGAATACATTTTGAAAAAAATTTTCAAGTCAAACTGACAGGTAAAAATAAAAAATAAGTACCTACTTTGACCACAAAAAATTATTGGCCTACTAAAGGAATGAAAATTCAAATACAACGCGAATTGTTAAATGAAAATATAAACCTATAGTAAAAGCCTAAAAATAAAATGAAATATTAATCTACTAAGGAGTAAGATCCAAATCCAACGCGAATTGGTAATGGAAATTGAAACCCTACAGTAAATAATAGCCATGAAGATACATTTGGCAATGTCGCATTGACAGCACTTGGTGGTTCTAATTTAAAATGTCTCTTATAAAATAAAAATTGTTTGTGTTATTTTAAGTTACTAAATAAGTAAAGAATAATCTAAATTTTATGTTTTAAAATTGTATTATCAAAAGAAATAATTAATTTCTACAAAAACATATCTTAAAATACTATAAACATTAAATAGAAACATCAATACATAGATTTATGAAAAGTGCTTGTAATTTATAACAGTGTGGTCTAAGTAGTGCAACTTGATAAACATATCACAATTTATATTGTCATGAAACGACTTTAAAAAGTCATTATTTTGATAAAGAGTTGAGTCGAAATTGATAGTTTTTGTTTTCTTTTCAAATTTTTAAGTTGAATTTTTGCGATTTATCAAAGAGACGCTCGTACGAAGGTTTACTGTAACTCTTAACACGAACAAAGAAGGTTTTATTTTATTTGAAAGCATTTGAAATTGGAATTTATTTTGTATTGTGAACTGTTAAAAGTTTTAAAGGTGTGGGCGCGTGATAAGAATGGTTGGTGGGGCGCGAGAGCAAATGTTATCAAGAGTTAACGAGGGAAGGACGAGAATTTAAAAGCGAATCAATCGACTGAGTGTCGTAAGAAAGCGAACATTTGAGCCATTTTGGTTGAGTTATTTTTGGCCGCCGAAAAAGGCGTAAATTTGAGTGTTTTGACCGGTGAGATCGTCTTTGGTCTTGTGAGGACCAGAATTTTGTGAAGATTTGATTGGCGTTAATTTTTGATGATCAAGAGTTTTTTTTGGTCAACGATTTGGAATTTGAATTTGAAGTTGTACATGAATTTGGTCAATGGTTCGACATTCCTGCATATGGAACGAGGAGCATCAATTGTATGGAATTTGCAAGGTATTTAAAACTCAAATAAAAGTTATTTAACATTTTGATAAAATTTTTGCGTTAAGTGTGATATAAAAATTTTGTGGCGCCGATAAACTTCATCATTATTTCACATAATTTTTGTAAATGTTGTAAACTTTTTTGCGAACACGAATACACCGTAGTATGTACGAATGCGTTATTTTGCTATTCTCGATTGTTAAAATTTTTCAATTACAATAGCGCATTCGTATTTGCTGACACCAATTACACCATACGCTTTCAGGGCTCAAATCTGTGAGTTCAAGAGGGGTCTTTTTGATAAATTTTTATTAATTTTTGAATAAAATTACAATTTATTATTATGTTTATTAATTACGACTTGATTCATCTTTTTGACGCTCAACGTAATATTTTTGACTTTTCGACTTGGTAATTTCATTTTCATCTGATGCCCACCTACCCCTGAGAAAGATTTTTTTCGAGCGTTCCCATTTTAGAGAGCTGCCGGCGCACTTTTGAGAGGTGTCTCGCCAAGAACACTTCAATATATATCATTTTTATATCACAATTTTTTAGACAAACCAAAAGTGTATCGACACTTTTGGAACTAAAATATTAAAAGTTGACACAATGGATTCTGGATTTGTTCTGGAGGGCAAGACAAGCTCACGCGCACTTAGGCCACCAATCGGGCCCATTGTACTACCTCCGGTTTCAGTTACACTCCAGTCCTGTCATTCCCCAATGAGCCAATCCAGCTTTAGGATGAACTCTAGGATCCTGGCAGGTGGAGTGTCCCTGATTCTGGCCATGTCGGGCCAGAAGTCCCCCAACACAGATCCTCTTGTTGAAGTTAACGCCGGACAGTAACAAAGTACATGTTTGGCTGTTTCCTCCTCTTCATTGCATCCACGACATATTGCGTCTTCTGCATATTCCATCATGTGAAGATGTTTGTTTAGTCTGTAGTGTCCAGTTAGAATCCCTGCAATTATCCGCAGAATGACTCTGGACAGTTTCAGATAGTATCTAGCATGTTTCCAAGAGGGTGCACTTATTGCAGCCCTTGCTTGAAGACATGTTGTTTTTTGTACCCATCTGCGGGTGTGCAGTTGTAGGATATGTTGTTTTAAGAGTGCATCTAGAGCTTTAACTGAAAGCGTGATCATCGGCTCCGGGCCGCAGGGAAGACTATTGGAACCGCGTCTTGCAAGTTTATCAGCTCTTGTGTTGCCCTCACCACCTTGATGTCCCTTAACCCAGCAAAGGGAAAGAACATTTTGGCTATATATTGTACTCTCCTACTGCTGTTAAAAAAATTTAAAAAAATAAATCAAAATCATGGGGGAAAACTACCAGCAAATAGAAAAGCACAAATTTGTTTGCTCCGGCCAGCCTTTCTGTTAAAAGAAACATAAAAATCAAAAACAAACTATGAGAATGTAAAACACCTTTTTAATTTTATTCAAAAGGAAAAAATTTTTCGCAGATAAATTTAAGAAAAAAAAATCTTATAATACTTCAATTATCAGGTTTGAACCAATGAATAGCAATTTAAAGCCAATGATCCATTTAACGTGCCTGTAACCAGATACTATTAACTTTTTAAAATAACCTGCTGATTAGAAGCACGCTGCGGAAATAATTTTTACAAAATAAATAAAAAACAACGTTGGGTACCTTTTTAATCTTCCCCAAATGTAGATCCAAATATGGTCCAAAATTTATTGATCACACGTGTTTCCAAAATTAATCTCATCCACTTAAATATCGGGATATACGCAACGAAATTCTTCACCAAAAATGAAATATTGATAAATTGGTCCAAACAATACAGGTCTCTCCAATATTTCCAACCTGGGACTCCAAAATCAAATTACTTTTTCCGTTACACCAAACTAATCCACGTTTTGCGTTTCATAAAATATAAACAAAAATCGCTCGTTTTCAGGATATTAAAAATCCAAATCTTGAAATGTCACGTTCCAAAAATACATCATTCAAATTAAATGCCCCAATAAAATCTCAATTTGGACACTTTTCAAACACTCGAGAAAACGCAAGATGGACGTCCGTCTAACTTGACGTTCCACCCAAGAAAAAAAAAACCATACTTCCGGTTTTCCAACTTTTAAAATTAAAAATTTCCACTTTTCATTTTATTCTTCAACTCCTGTTGCCAACCGTCACTTTTTAAATACCTAACTTTTACAATGTTTAAATTAAAAATTTTCCTTTTATTGGACATGTTGGCTATTCAAATTTTAAAAACAGGCACAAGCGCCTTATAAAATAAATAGAAGTATTATTTTCTTTTTACTTATTCACAACAGAAGTATGAAAACTTAAAAAAAAACTGCGCCAACAAAAATAAAAAAATTTCCTTTTTCTAAACCCAAAATTTTACAAATAAAACAAAATAAAATTATCACTCATATCGCTTGTTTTTGATTTAGTGTTTTGTTATACGACAATATATTATTCAGTGTCTGAATGCAGTCAAGCACCAGACCAGAAGTGACTTTGTGGTTCCGAAGTGCCACGAGTGCCGCCCTGCTGTCTGAAATAATATGCATATGTTGGTTATGGATACATCTATCCTGAACTATTTTTGCGCATCGTAGTATGCCCATAAGTTCCGTTTGAAATACGGATGCATATGTGCCCAGCGCTATGCTTATGCTTAGGTCGAGTTCTGCAGAATATATTCCTGCACCTGATCCAGCATCATTTTTGGAGCCATCCAAATATAGACGTATGTCATAGTTAGGTGCTCTATCAGTATTTAACAGAACGTTGTACTTCCTGTCAAATATGTATTTAGGTTGGATTCTATCTGGCTCCAAGTGCAGTAGGGGTATTCCCTTGGAATATTCCTCTAAAATTCGCATATGTGCCGTAGTTCCATGCCTATTGTCCCATATTTTCCAACTACGTAGCCTAAGCGCCCCCCTAACCGCCATCTCCTGCACGTGAAGATCAAGTGGTGGGAGGCAGAGGAGAGTCTCAAGAGCCGCAGTCGGTGTTGTTTGCATTGCCCCAGTTACAGCCAGACAGACTATTCTCTGTATTTGGTGTAAGGAGGATGCGGTTGTTACTTGTTTGGTTCTGGGCCACCATACAAGGGCACCGTAGCATAGCATGGGTCTGACAACGGCGGTGTAGAGCCAGAGGGTGATCTTAGGAGACAAGCCCCATGACCGTCCCATTGTTTCTCGACATTGCCAGAAAGCCAGCTTAGCTTTTTCAAGTTTCATCTGTAAATGTTTTCCCCAGTTCAGCTTTTTGTCTTTTTGCAGAGGATATTCTCAAATTTTCCTGTAAGCAGTATGACGATGTCATCTGCGTAGCCTAGGGCCTCGGTTCCTAAAGTGGGTTCCCCATGAAGTTGTAGTGCTACACTCATACTTTTGATGGTAGCTTTATCAAAAGCTCTTTCGATATCGATAAACACGCCCAGGGTGGATTCACAATTATCCAACGACCTCTCTATGCGCTCCACTACCTTGTGAAGCGCCGATTCGGTCGATCTCCCTGGGATGTATGCATGTTGATTCGCATGTAACGGTTTGTGAATCAGAACCGTATCGCGGATCTCTTTATCGCATAGTCTCTCCAACGTTTTCAGAAAAAACGATGTGAGGCTAATTGGTCTAAAAGATTTAGCGAGGGAGGAGTCACTTCTACCTGGCTTAGGTATAAAGACAACTTTTGCTTTCCGCCATTCCTTCGGTGTGTATCCGTGCGCAATACATGCTCAAAACACTCGCTCCAGGTGACTGAGCACTAATTCCAGGCCCCACTGTAGTAGGGTTGGAAATACTCCGTCAAGCCCAGGCGATTTGAAGGGGCTGAAAGACTTAATTGCCCATGTTATTTTAGCCGCATTCACGACTTTGTTTGCAGTTTCCCAATCTGCCTCAGTCGGCGGCTGGCCCGTAGGTGCGGACCAGTCAAAGTTCAAAACAGTTTTACTATCAGAAAAGTGTGTTTTTAGCAGGATTTCAGCAGCCTCCGAAAGGGTCTCTGTAAGAGCCGTTCTCTCGGCGCAGGCTGCCTGGCTGCCGGTGTGGATCTTTTGACAAGATCTTTTTTAGTCTTGCTGCAGCAGTAGTTGATTCAACACCACTACAGAAGATTCTCCATGACTCACGTTGTTTTGGCGTATCAGTCTCTTGTACTCCGACTGTCGCATTTTAAATGCTGTTCAGTCGGCGTCACTTTTAGAGACTTGCGCTTTGTTGTAGAGCTTTCTAGTCACCCTTCTCAGTTGGTCGAGTTCTTTGCACCACCAAGGTGTTGCATGACCCCGTAGTCCAGCCATCTGAAGTGGACAGGATAGCTCATAGGCTCTTGTGAGGGAATTCTGAAGTGCATTAGTATACATTTCGATTTCCTCAGTGGTTGTTAAGTGTTCTTTTGTGGAGTTTCTCCCTGACATATTGGCCTCCAGGGAAGAGGATAGGTGGTCTAAAAAGGCCGTCCTGTCAACTCTTCTCTGATTCCTGTATTGTCTGGGTTTTTAGTTTCTGGTTTTTTAGTTTCAAATTTAAAACAGATCCATTTATGGTCCGACATTGTCATTTCTTTTGACACATGCCAGTCATATATTTTATTTGAAATGCTTAATGACGCAAGGGTGATGTCTATTACCGAGTTACGTGTGGGTGACAAATAGAAAGTAGGGTCGTTCCCACGGTTAAGAATTTCTAGATTAGTACTTATTAAGTAGTCTGATAGAGACTTACCTCGGTTGTTGCAGTCCCCGCTTCCTCATGCAGCATGGTGGGAGTTGGAGTCGCAGCCAATTATGAGGTGCTCTTTCCTTTGCTCACAATAGTTTACGAGGTCCACCATCCTCCGAGAAGGTGGTAGTTCAGGTGAATCTATTGGGAGGTACAGTGACGCCATAATTACGTTCTGTTGGCCATTCCCAAAATCACAGCTGAGTCGGACCACTGTAAGGTCACCGTCACTGAGCTGTGGTAGAAGGTTGGCCTTATGTTGTCAGGTATGTATATACACGTTCTGATTTTGCTTGTGCTACCTGTAAAAATGGTACCATTTAGGGTGCGTTTTACTTAAAGCCCACGACAACCACGGTCGTTCGTCAGTCCAATCAAATAACCGGTTTCGATCTTTAGTCCAATCAAAGAACCACGGGACCACGCTGCGGTTGCCGTGGGCTTTGAGTGGAACGCACCCTTAGTCTTGTAAGACCCCTTACTTGGGATTTTACTAACCATGGCTCTTGTATAAGAGCTATTGTATCCGTGCAGCGGTCGAGGTGGCGGCATAAAGTTGCAACAGCCCCTCGACAGTTTGAAGAAAAAAACAATCTATTTTTCTAAAATACTTCATAACTATTTCAAAAATTGACTAATCAAAACTTTCTTTTTGGTTTTTTTATCTTTAAACGTTCTTTTCAGGAAAAAACACAAAAAAAAATTTTTCATTTTTTCGGAAATAATCATTGATTTTTTAAATTTTTCCACTTTTGATTTTTGTTTTTCTTATTTCAAAAAAAACTCTGATTTATTCCGCGTATAACAACGCAAACCCCATAATGGGCCGACATTTCTTTCTAATCTTTTGGTTTAATTAAAAAATATTTTGTTTTATTTTTACGCAAAAATATTTTTCAATTAAACAAAATAAATAGAAAGAAATGTCGACCCATTATGGAGTTTGCGTTGTTATACGCGGAATAAATCAGAGTTCTTTTTTAAATAAAAAAATCAAAAATCAAAAGTGTCGAAATTTGAAAAATCAATGATTATTTCCGAAAAAATGAAAAATTTTGTAGAATAATTGAATAATTTTTTAATATTTTTTCCTGAAAAGTACGTTTAAAGACAAAAAAACGTTCCGATTAGTCAATTTTTGAAATAGTTATAATCGTTTGAAGAAAAAAACATCAGTTTTTATAAAAATTCGTAACTTTTTTTGGGTTGAGTTAAATTAAGGGTTAAATTTTGAAAAAATTTACGAAACTGTTTTTGATGGGATAGTATATGTAAAAATTTCAGGAAAATCAAAAGGGGTCGGGTTCAAAAGTGGTCGATTTGGTGTGGAATGCCTCATATACAATGTACTTTTTTCAATAGAATTAGGAAAATGTGCACATATACCAAGCGATGTTGGGAAAAGTATATTGAGATTTAAAAACAAGTTAGTGTGTTAAAGCAGGGACGGCGGGTTTTGAATTTTCCATGTGATGGATCATGGGGATTTTAATAATAATATTAATTAGAAAGTAGGGAATTAATTTTTATAAATTAATAAAATAAAATTTTTATAATAATTACTATTTAGATTTCTTATTATTATTTATATTAACCTTCGGGTTGGCACGTGGGGTCTTTTGGGACCCCCGGGTGTTATTTTTGCTCATAACTTTTCAATTTAACGATATTTCTCTGTGAAATTTTAGAACATCTCTTTTGAATGTTTATCTAATATAAATAATCTAATAACGTTGAGCTAACATCATTATAGACGCGAAATAGTAGTTTATATCACGAGGGCGTAAGGGGTTGTTTTTCGTCACGAGACGTAGTTTAATACACGAGCCGCAAGGCGGCGAGGGGAATAATAGTCGAGAGATGGAAAAACCCTGGAGCCCGAGTATTATGAACAGCTTTTCGTGAATTTGGGAATAATATCCGACAAAATTCACGATTTTTTTGCAATAATTGCATAAATTTCATAAATTTATAACACATTTTAATTGACATCGTGGTAGTGTAAAACCAACTTCTACTTGTAACCATGGTATTTTTCTTGGCACCAGTTGGTACCCTAGAGGGCGGCCATGTTGGAGCGCCATGTTTAATTTGATTTCTGCTCTCGTGAAGTTTGCACGTTTGTGTATTGTGTCGTGTGTTTTCAATTAAAAATGCCTAAAAACTAAGAAATAATCGTTAAATAATCAATAAATACGACATTGTGGTCGCATCTATCGATGTTCATGGACACGTTGCAAAAAAATCGCAAATTCGATATTGATGGATCACGTGGTAGGTACTATCGAACTCAGCAAAAAGCGGTATTTATGGGGCGAATTTATACATTATTTTCTATTTCAGGCTACAAAGCCACGATAGTCGATCTACGTGTTCTAGTCTCCCCTACAGGATTTTTTATGCGCCGACAGGCGCATATTTGGAAGATCAAAAATGAAAACGACGAAAAGCACGTTCGCCGAAGACAACCGCAAAACGCTGTAAATACGCAAGACAGGCAAGTTTTTCACAATTGTGTGGTTAAGATTAAATATGTCAATAAATGATATTTGAAAATTTTTGTTTTCTTGAAATTTTTTGATATTTTTTTACTCCCGGGAGAAAAATAAAGTGTGACGAAAAGAGCTTTTTTACTCCCGAAAAACCAGGTGTAAAGTAGTCACTTTCCTCCCAAAATCACGAAAAAAAATTTTTATAGTTAAAACACCTTCGGATTGGCACTTGGGGTCTTTTAAGACCCCAGGTATAATTTATTCTTAGCGGTCTGTAAAATGGCTTATTTGTGGCCTAATTAATTTATTTTGTTTTAAAAAGTATTTAATACATATACGGACTAAAAAAAAAACCTTAGTAGATTAGAAAATATATGTAACAACAAACCAAAATTATAAATAATTAGCATCGCATATTATCTTATTTGGAAACTAACTGACAAATATTATGGAATTTAACAATCAGAGTTGTGAAAGATTTGGTAAACAAATGGACCAAAAAAGGATGTAACGTGGTTGCAGTCATTTTCAGGGACGTGCTCATGGGGGGGAGCTTCCTCCCCCAATGTTGCAGAAAGTTGGCAAAAAGTTGACAAAAACACCCAAAAGTTGGTCAATTTGACATTTTTGACGTGACAACGTCTTATAAATTGGTTTGCCGGGTGACACTTCAAGAAACTGCGTTACGCTCCGCTCACGTTATGCGCTCACAATGAGAGCGAGTGAGAGGCACGCGTCCCTTCCACTCGGGCATGGTTAGCCCGCCTAAGAGCGAGAGAGACAGACATAAAAAGTGAAAGGCACGCGTCCCTTCCACTCGAGCACAGTTAGCCCGCCTAAGAGCGAGAGAGAGAGAGTGAGAGAGATAGGCATACACACCGGTTCATGTCTTGCGCTTCTATTTCGCTCTGTCAACTTTTGTATAAATAAATGTTTTAAATTGTTACTATTATTTCATCCTTCTTCCTACTATACGAATGAATATTCACATTAAAATTATTTTACCACTCAAAGTCGTTGTCACGTAAAACTTTCGCCCGTATACCGACTTTTTCATGTTCAAATTTACAAAAAGCTGCATAACTTACAAACAGTTGGCAATTTTGAATTAATTCAGTTGGCAAATTTGAGATTTCTCTCCCCCGGAAAAAGTTGGTTGGACACGTATCTGGTTTTTTCTTTTCTAATATTCAACTAGTTCAAGATTTGTTAGTGGTCAAAACAACATTTGTTTTGTACCAATGTAGGTACATTGAAAAAAACAAGATGGAAATTCCAAAAGAAATGCTACCACATCTCGCTAGAGAAAAATTGTCATTTATCTTTGGTTTGGTTGGTACCCTAGGGTACATCGTCTAATCGCAACTAAATCTTACCCAAACATTAGGTAATAAATGAAAAAAATGTCAACTGTACTCAAGAACTTCTGATAGAAAAGTTAAAACGGCATGCGAAAACTTGCTTCATTTGTGAAGAAAATTTTAAGTTTAAAAATTTGCAAAAATTTGATTTTCCTAAAATAAAATTTTATATACATTGGTAGTTAATAAATTCTTTAATTAAATTCATGTTTATATAAATATATTAAAATCTAATAATACAACATTTATGTAGTATTTGCATTATAATATACCGTAGAATTCCTGAGGTCTTGAAAGACCCCAAGTGCCAATCCGTGTAACCTTTTTAACGTGCCAACCAGAAGGTTAAAAATGGTTACTGACAACAAAAATTAACTAAACATGTAACGAAAATTTTTCATTTTCGTTGTGAGTCCGCACGCCGCTGGTCACCCTAAGGTTCATGCGCAGCGCGTATGATTGGCCTTGACATCACTTCCGGTAAAATTTTCCTGTCAGAAGAAGTTATCTGTCAAGTGAGGTGCAATTTTAGCTCAGCATGATATTTTAGATCTTTTGCATGGATCGATGCAGATAGTTTTCGTTTATATTTTTATTCGTGATTATGGATGCTCCAGTTATTCTGGAAAATCGCTTTTGCGGATTTTATGTTTTCCAAAATTTCCAGTGTTTGTGGTTCGATTGAGGATATTTTCGTAAGACGTTTTGTTCGATACTTGAATGCCTTTAGTTTGGAAATCGCTTTTGCGGAATTATTTTCTATATTATTTTGTCATGGTTGAGCATACAGCGGCTTTAAAACTTTAAGCTTTATAACTTTATTTGGCTTTGTAACTTTAAGAATTTATGGCTTATTAACGTCCCGGTTATGATTTATGGTTTTACCTCTTGGTTTTTGAGTGGGAAGATAATGTTTTATCTAGACGACCATTTTTATTATTCCTGGTAACACCTGCACCACCTGTTGATAGCACTACTATATTTGGAGATGAGTTTTTGGGTTCCTGTTCTGTCTATGGTCAACACATTTGTTTGGAACTTTGTAATCAACATCTTGAAGAGAGAAGAGCAACTATAATGAGTATTTTATGTAATATTATCTTTTGTAATCACGTTAAAGATCTTTTAGGTGAGTGATTTTGCTTATTGTAGTTGTTTTGATTTAGCTTTTGACACCACGATACTTGGTGTGTGTTGTTCCAGACACCTGTGGTGCCAGCAGACAGAAATTTTGGATGTTTCACTTTTATTAACCCAATTGTTCTCTTGTGCTTACTGTTGTCATATTAAAGTTTATAATGTTTATTTTGTTTTACTACTTCGAGAAGCAATTAATACAACCCATCACCCAGCCGCCGAATTATCATTGAGCTAGTTTTTTACATCAGGGTCTTCGCACGTCGAATTTTACCAGTTTACTGGGTGTGCGGAGAATTCTCTTTTCGAAGGGAATTTTTCTTACAAACAATAAAATATATACCTATATACTAACCAAGGAAAATGTTACTACAACTTACAGTACAGTATACTGACTAAAATAACAAATAATACTGATCAAATTAATAAATTATACTGGCCAAAATAACAAATTATATTGACCAAAATTGGATTTAAATAATACCTATACTTAAATATTTAAACTGACCAAAAAATGAGTTGTCTTTTCTTTAAAATAGGGAAGAGTCGGGTATTGGTGCGCACCTAAGCCAAAATTGTAATATTTCTGAAATGACAAATGATTGGACTTACAGGTTTGCTATCAAGATTTTTTAACAGTTTGGCTGTAATATTCTGTAGTCACTTTTAAATAAAAATGCAAATTGTGACTTTAAAATACTAAATTAGAAAATATGGCTCTGCGCACAATTACCCGACGTATGCGGCTAATGGTGCGCATAAGTAAGATAATCGTGCCCTTTGAAAAGGGAAACAAATAACACAAGTAATTAAAGCTAAAAATATACTTATTTATTTAATAAAGCCTATATAACTATATATAACGTATGATTTCAAAAACTAAACTATAATAAAATATAAAAAATATAATATGAGTTACTAAGTAGTAACATTTCTTTTATATATCAAGTTATTTATAATGTGAATATATAATCTATTACAATATGCTTGTCAGTTTGACTTGAATTTTTTCAATATGTATTTTTTTCATGTTTTAGGCTTAGATTTGAATTGATTAATGGTTTTTATTTGTATTTTATTTTCTGATAGACTCCAAATAGGGATTTATTTCATATGTAAGTTTTGTAAAATTTTTTGAAAAATTTTACTTAATAATTTATTTTCAGATTTAGATTTTTTTTTATATTTTATATGTTTTTATATTATATCTATCTGATGAGCTGAAATAACAGCGAAACAATATTGTAATAGATTATATATTCACATTATTATAAATAACTTGATATATAAAAGAAATGTTACTATTTAGTAACTCATATTATATAATTTAACAAGTTAATATTCATAATACTTTAAAATATAAAAAATATTATAAAATGAAAATAATAAAAAAGATTTTTAGGTGTCACAAAAATCTTTTTTCTTGCGATTTTGTCGTTTAGCTGTATTTGGTTTTGGAAGAAGACTCAACTCTTTTAAAATAGTAGATGTACTGGGAACAGAATCATCACTTTGCGCACTGCGCCCCATTAACCGAAAGTGGCAGATTCACTTTTAAATTGTATAAAACAATAAAAAGCGCTTTTTTGCCTAGACTACATATATCAGTGTAAAGGGGACTCGTTATGCAATGTATTTGTGTACGCACACAATTATTAAAAAATGTAAAAGCGGAAATACTTACGGCTTATTTTCTTTGAAGCTCCTACTAGAACACGACATACATAAACAAAAAAGCGACCATTATAGGTAGGTAAAGTACAACGATCCACTGGACTCATATGTCGTAGTACATAGGTTTGTCAAGAGATAACCCCTGAATACCGAATTTCAAATTATATCAGCCGGTTATGGAAATAAAGGCATGCGCACGATTAGCCGCCGCGCACAATTACCCGACTCTCCCCTACCTTTTAGATGTGATAAGTGATAACTAGTGATTAACAGCAAAAGTGTGGATTAAAACAGTAGTTACAGTTCTTTAAATGTTGTGGTGGCAATTGCTAGAGCCGAAAGGGTTAATTTCCAAAAGGGGTGCAATTTGTGTCATTTAGAATAATTATAAATAAAAGAACTTGTAAAGCTGATATGAAAAAGTTTGAATGCGCTGGTATAATTTGTATTGGTGATAGTTATTGTGTTGACATGGCAACCTTCAAATTAATGTCGAATTTTGATAAACATCAACGAATGTAGGTATATTTTAGTTTAAATTTTTTAAAAGAAAGTTGTGAAAATGAATAAATGTAAAGAAGACGAACCAAAAGTCATTGATAATGCAATGATTGAAAGGTGTATAGATGAGCAAGGACCACTTGGAGAAGCTGGACGATTGGCACGTATGGAAGGAACACCATTTGATGAAGTCGAACAAATACGCATTGAATTTTCAAGTAAATTTTCTTTCGTTATAATACCCATATATGTATGTATATAATAATTAGTTAAAGGTGATTAATTTTAATTTCAATTTTTGAAATAGTATTACAAAATTGTGCTCTGGTTATACTTCTATATTCATTATTTTCTATACTTTGTTTTTTGCATAATTCTACATTGTAATAACTGTGGTTTTAGGGATCTTACGAATCGATCACATTTGGATGTTAACTTCGTTAACAAAATTAAGTTTAAGTAACAATCTTATTGAACATATTGAAAATTTAGACTCTTTAGTTAATTTAAAAGAACTAGATTTATCTTTTAATAAAATAACTAAAATAATGAACTTAGATGCTCTAATTAATATCGCATTTCTAAGTTTATTTGAGAATAAAATATCTATTATAGAAAACATGAAGAGTTTAACAAAATTGGTTATTTTTACCATTGGTAATAACTGTATAACTGATCGAAATAATGTAAGGAGTGTCTGTATAGTATTGTATATTATATATTTTTTATAAGGTATATTATCTTTTAGGTAATATACTTACGTCGCTTTCGTCAACTGAAATCTGTAAACATGGCTGGAAATCCCTGTGCCGAAACAGATGGTTTTCTGACTTTTGTAGCAGGTCTCTTACCTCAAATTACTTATTATCAATATAAATTAATACCAGATGAAGAACGAATCGTTGGTCTAGAAGAACATAGGTTAAGTTTTAACAAAAGTTTTTAATCGTTTTTATTTATTTGTTTGTTAGTTGTTTATTTAGGTTTTGCAAACTTCCTTAATTTAAACCCGACTTTATTAGCTTATTTGTTTGGTAATCCTAGTTGTAAACTTCCCAGAGCTCAAGATGTTGAGGAATTTATTGAGTAATGAAATCATCACACTTTAGGTAGGGGAAATGTGCCAATGATGGACCCCTTAAAAAATATCATTTTTTGGAGTTTTGGAGTTATTAATTTTTTTTATATGAAAATCTATACTAAATTTGAAGTTTATTATAGTATAGAGTGAATTTTTTACCAATTAATTTCCTGTTTTATTAAACATGGCTATATTATTATATAGCCATTTAAAAAAAAATAGCCGAGGAGTCCATCATTGGCACATATGTGCCCATGTCGGACCCATTTAAAATAAATGATTAAAAGTGTCTTTTTAAACTTTTATTAGACAAAATATAGAACAAACTAACAAAATAAAACATTAGGTACATAGTTCATCACGACTTACATAATATTTAATAACGAATTCACTTTTCTCTTGCACGTGAGTACGAGTATAATTCACTATTCAGTCTCTTTTTGGATGGCATATTTATTTATAAATGAATAAGAACAACTTAAAAAATATAAATTATTTTATTGCCATCATAGAACACAGTTAATATCTCGCTTAAGGCTAGGATATTGAAGAGTGTACGAGGTTATACATGACTAATTCAAAAACGGATAGATGGATTGTCATAAATTTTTTTAATTATATATATGATGTTTTAAGGACGATCCTCAGCTATTTTTTTTTAATAAATTGTTTTTCAATTAATTTTTTCAAAATAACCCGTTTGTAAATTTTTTAGCGAAAATAAAGTTGGTGAAATTAATTACTTATAAACAATTAAAAATGAAAATAAAATTAAAAATAAGAGGGGTTTAAATCAGTTTGGTTATATGTACATGATTAATTCGAAAGCAAATAATTTGATAATTTTGAAATTTTAGGATAATATTTATGGTACCAATGCGCAGGGAAACGGCTATTTTTAAACATAACAATTTTATTTACAATAATTTTAAAATGTTATATTATTTATCAATTAATTAAATTTTACTAATTGAAATACTATATAAACGAAAATGAATACATATGTAAATTTTCAAAAGTTTATTTTACCTAGAACATACTAAAAATGTAATTATAACAATAAGGCAATTTAAACACCCGGGTAGCAACAATTAAATAATATAGTTCAACTATTATTACTCAGATGGTTCTCTAATCGCGCATTGTTAATCATATAGGCAGATATCTATTTTAGCTAATAGGCCAGTCATTATAGCAAAAAAGGTATGAAAAATAGCGGAAGTTTTAAAATTTTGAGACAATATTGGAGAAGGTAAAAAAATAATAAATTTGATTTTGCACCCTTTTCCGCCCCCCAAAACATTGCTAAATTAACAAAAAACATAAATGTGCAGTAACTTTTTGAAAAAAATTCCGAGAGTTGTGCAAAACTTAGAGAACATTCTAATAATTATTACACATCTTCAATAAAAATTGCACCTTGCTACGATCACCGGAACATGGCAAATAGTGGTTTATTAATTTTATTTTGGTACATCTTGTCGAAAAAAGTGCGAGTTATACAAATAATTACTTATGCAACCCAATAGGCAGGCAGATTAATAATTACAACTTATTTGCATGTTCCGGTCATTGCAGAAGGGTGCAAACTTTATAAAAGATGTGTAATAGTTATTAAAATGTTCTCCAAAATTTGCATAAATATTGGATTTTTTTCTATGATGTTATTGAAAATTTACGTTTATTTTTTAATTATGTAAAAATATTCCGGGGGGCAAAAAAAGGGTGCAAAATTTGGATTTATTATTTTCTTACCGTCTACAATGTTGTCCCAAAATTTAAAAACTTTAACACTGCGCAAACGATCTTGGGTGCAAATTCCACTTGTATCTCTAATTTTCTTCTTGTTACTTGATAGTAGGATTATGGCACAAACAAATCTTAAATGAAAATCTTGTACATCTAAGCGTTTAAAATTACATTTTTTATTTTAAAATTTAATTTTAAAAAGTGCAATTATGAAATTTATTTATTAGTTTAAATTGCATATCGGAAATAAAGTAATTTATTGTTTTAGAATTATAGTATGACTACGTAAAGTATTATTTTTAAAGAATGTTGAAAGTAAAGTTTTGCTTGTTAAACTTCAAATCATTGCACGCGTGTTATTATACTTTTTTGCTGCATTTTATTTTAGATAGCGTTAACATTTTTCAAATATAAATACTACTAATAAATAAATAAGGGCTTCGAACAAACGGCAACATGAAAATACATAATTTAACACTAATGTTCCCGGATCAGGGTACTGGGTACTTTTTTGAATTTTGCTATCGAATATCTCTGCTTGTATTTTTCACAGCGATCTGATGGGTTTTTGTGACATCTTATAAGCAATAGTTCTTAACGTATTAAAGCCATTTTGAAAGCTACTACATTTTAGTAAATGCACTTTTTTGCGAAAATAAACAGGTACCTATTACCCGAATAGTGTACCGGTTACCTTCACAATCATAATTTTGAGCTAAAAGTGGATTAAAATTTCACAAAATCTCATTTAAAAGAAAGCAATAAAATTCTCACATCAACTTTTTAATTCAGAAAATATACATTATTTATAACAGTTAACATTTTGTATTACAAAATTTAAATTTAAAAATAAATTATATGGTAAATCTCACGTGAGGGGGGGGGGGCACATCTCATTAAAGGCAAGAGGAGAGAGTCCAATTTAGAAAAAACGCTTTACATAATTAATGGACACCTCTTTTCATAGGTACGCAGGATTAAAATACCAGTATCAGTAAGTGAGGGCATATTGTTCTTAAGGGCCGGTTTATTCGTCTAACCGTAAAGTGTCTAATAGCGTTTAGGTAAGATAATTGTTGATAAACGTTTATATTTACATCCCCATAGCAACTTTTGTCTTGTAAATATGGGTTATTGTACCTAAATATACGAGTCACTTGAAGCGGAAAATAAGTTTTACAAGTCAGATCTTAACTTAAAATTTCTAAAATTGTCGGTGTTGTATTTATGAAAAATTTAATTTACGCATGAAAAATTTAATTTTTTATAAATAATTTATCAAAATGAATCTTATAGATGACATTAATTTTATTCTAGACGAAAACAGAGTCCAGTAATGGGATAATTTCAAACTTCCGGACCTGTAAAAATGTACCTATAAATCACTTTTAACAAAATGATTTGACAAAACAGTTTTTGTTTATAAATTCATTAAGCTTTTTACATTCTAAGTAAAATATTGCTTTTTCCTTTTATTGGAATTACAAATCATCCGATTGGCGAGGTGGATTAGTCCCCATATTTCATAGTTCAGATAAATCAATATTGATTTCACCATAGCGTGTGGATGCCCACTGGAAGGCCGAGCTAAGAAATTTTGTATAGTCCGCGATTTGAACACAGAATTTGTTCTCTGTACTCAACCATGAAAAAATTCATGAGCTACCACTACTTAGGAAACTTTTCTCGCCACTGGAAATAATTTTTAAATATTATGTTATCTATAAACAATATATTTTCTAAATAATTGTGTTATTAATAGCAAACATTTTTCCATTTCTTCGTAAAGAGCATTTACGCATGTTACTCCCTAGTTTATACATCATTATCTCGTAAACGAATTAATTATTACCTCTTCTTTTCTGTTTTTTTTGCTAAAAATTGCTAAAGTTTTTAATTCTTGAAAATTAAATTTTTGATAAAAAAAAACTCAAATAATGTATTTACTACCCATTATATCAATTTATTTTTATTTATTTGTAAGTAGAGAATTTTAAAATTTACATTTATTAATTTTTACAAGTTAAAACTTTTGTAATGTAGATAAGGATAGTTATCTTTTAAGACATTCTTGTTATATGGGTGTACATTTCATACGTTTTCTTATTCAGTGCTATTCACGATCGAAATGCTCACTTAACAATGTAATAAGAACCGCTAAGCTTGCTAAGATTTGACTAAAAAAACATTTTGAGAAGCAAAAAATTGCATTACAATACGGGTTTAACCAAAAATTTTAAAAAAAGCTTTTAAATTTTTGCATAAATGTTAAAAATTTAACTTTTAGGGACTTAACGATTCATTTTCTGTTTTAAAATTTGTATAAAATCTTAGGAGACATTTAAGAATTCATACTGGAAAAAACCATTTGTGTTAAAACCACTTCGGTTCAAATTTACTTGGCGTAACCTGACAATTCAAGCTAATAAGTACTACTACCTACCTCAATCAGGCGATATAACATATGTTGTTTTTTCAACATGGAACATGGGGGTTAGAGAATAATCGGAAGAATTAATCATCATAAACTAAAATAAATTTAAAATAAAAGACTTTTGTATTAAACTTTTTCCAATCAATACGAACAATTTAAACTAAAATTATTAAAAATTAGGTAGTGAAATTTTAAACATACAAACTACCAGTGAAATTACAAAACTATTGGTTCCTTTTAGAAATGATCTGTGAATACTACAGAGATATTTACAAAATCGATGCTTCATGTAATAATATCATCTGTAAATAGTACCACTGAAATTATAAAACTGATTGTACATTTTACAAATCGTCTGTAAATACCAATTGTCTAATTTATAAAATCGTTTGTTCTATGTAGAATTTATTTGTAAATACTACAAATGTGTTTACAATATATTATATAATATACAAATCCTTAGGTACAGCCAGTGCTAATCCCTCTTGGTAATATTTACAATGTACTATTGTACATTAAAGAAATGCCTTTCTTGGCCACAAATAATAACCCGCATCAAGCTGGCGCCGCCACTTTTGCAAAACCTAAAATAAACTATATGGGAATTTGTGGCTAATTAGTTACCGCAATCGCGAATTTGTGGCTCTTACCGTTCGCGAATTACAGCCATTTGAGTGGTGGCGGCGCTAGCTTGATATCAAGCCAGCGTCGCCACCACTCAAAAACTTATCAAAACTTAAAAATAAGTATATGGAAATTTGTGGCTAATTTGTTTCCAATTAGTTACCGCAATCGCGAATTTGTGGCTCTTACCGTTCGCGAATTACAGCCATTTGAGTGGTGGCGGCGCTAGCTTGATATCAAGCCAGCGTCGCCACCACTCAAAAACTTATCAAAACTTAAAAATAAGTATATGGAAATTTGTGGCTAATTTGTTGCCAATTAGTTACCGCAATCGCGAATTTGTGGCTCTTACCGTTCGCGAATTACAACCATTTGAGTGGTGGCGGCGCTAGCTTGATATCAAGCCAGCGTCGCCACCACTCAAAAACTTATCAAAACTTAAAAATAAGTATATGGGAATTTGTGGCTAATTTGTTGCTAATTAGTTACCGCAATCGCGAAATTGTTGCTCTTATCGTTCGCAAATTGCAGCTATTTGAGTGGTGGCGGCGCTAGCTTGAATCTAGCCAGCGTCGCCACCACTCAAAACTTATTAAAACTTAAAAATAGTATGGGCATTTGTAGCTAATTCGTTGCCAAAATGAGCCATAAACCTTTACAAAAAGCAGTTATCTCTTACCATTTTAAATCACGAAAAGAAAATTAAAATAAGAATGTTTGAAAAAAAATACAATTTAAATTTTATACGTGGGGTTTTAGTTTTAAAGACCTTGATATCATGGCATTTTTATGTACCTACATGTTACACGATTTTTAATTAAAAGGTTTCTTTAAATGCCTCATTTTTTACCTTTTATTGTTTCTAATTTTTTAGTTATCGTAAACCCTGTATGACACGATGCTTAATTTTGCATAAAAGTAACATTTTAATTATAATAACTAACCAATGAAAAATGTCTGATGGCTACTAATATGATCTTTCTATTGGTTGGTTTTTATACATTTACTATTGTACATTTTACTCTGAAAGAATTTTTAAGACTCGAAATCTAGTGCAACTTTCAATATTCTAAAAATTATTGAATGAACATGTAAAAATCGAATTTTTTAGAATAATTTGAGTCATACGTTTGAGAATCAATGAGACAAAAGCTTCAACCGTCACGGAAAAATTCACAAAAAGTTTGATGGAGGGGGGGTGATATTTCCCGTACTTAAATAAAATTTTTGGGTAAAATTAATGTCAAACGTTTGGTATAGTTTAACACCCCTATTCTGTAACTTTTCGTTATCGTAATGAAATCGTTAAAAGCCGTAAAGTTTAGTTTACACTCAGAATTGCATTAAATAGTAATGTAATGGTATGGAGAAACCAAACTTTACGGTTCTTAACGATTTGATAACGATAACGAACGATAACGAAAAGTTACAGAATAGGGAGGGTAAGCCTCATTGGGCTTTCAAATTTTTTGTTTGAGCTTTAATAAATAAACATCCCCACGCTTTTATATTGATGTTTTCAAAAAGCCTTGTTTGCTTTTTTTTGGTTTAAGTATCAGAGTGCGTCGCCACCACTCAAACGGCTGTAATTTGCGAACGGTAAGAGCCACAAATTCGCGATTGCGGTAACTAATTAGCAACAAATTAGCCACAAATTCCCATATACTTATTTTTAAGTTTTGATAAGTTTTTGAGTGGTGGCGACGCTGGCTTGATATCAAGCTAGCGCCGCCACCACTCAAATGGCTGTAATTCGCGAACGGTAAGAGCCACAAATTCGCGATTACGGTAACTAATTAGCAACAAATTAGCCACAAATTCCCATATACTTATTTTTAAGTTTTGATAAGTTTTTAAGTGGTGGCGACGCTGGCTTGATATCAAGCTAGCGCCGCCACCACTCAAATGGCTGTAATTCGCGAACGGTAAGAGCCACAAATTTGCGATTGCGGTAACTAATTAGCAACAAATTAGCCACAAATTCCCACATAGTTTATTTTAGGTTTTGCAAAAGTGGCGGCGCCAGCTTGATGCGAAAACCGTATTTGTAGAATGTACAAATATTTTTCTAAATAATACCAATTATTTTTCTCTGTGTAACGTACCTAATCTGACTAGTCCTCATATTTAAAGGTTTAACCTAGATCTATAAATCAATAAATAGTTACAAGTTGAAAAAAACAGGTATTTTTCATCAAAATACAAAATATTTTTAAAATTAGTTGGGGATTTTAAGTAGAAATGATCTACGAACGTCCAGTATACCTTTTTGGCATAATTTTGGACAACACGTTAAAAATCTACTTAATCTTCAGACGCTTTCTCTCTTGTGTGTAATCTGTTAAATCTGAGAATATCTGCATGACTTTTTTCATTTTTGTTTAATAATTTACTACATGCGTCTTAAAATCACGTATCACTCAAGTGTTAGAACAGTACTGTTTTGAGAAGGGCAACTTTCTTATGACTAAGTCTCCGTGCTTCAGAAGGCACGTTAATTCGGTGGTTCTCCTGGGTTAATGAATGGCTATCATTAACATAAAAACCAGGGTTACAGGCTCGTCTGTAGGCAAGTATAGCAAACTACCTATCGGAAGTTAAACAATTTATATGCTCACAGATCTAGCACTGCCAAGAAAACGACGCATTGTCTGGAAATAACAAGCTCTAGGCTTAGGCTGAATTTATTCTGTCGAAGAAGAAGAAGACAATTTTTAAATGATATTTTTATTAAGCAATTTACAGCAAATTGCGATTGCGGTGCAATAACAATAGACATCTTATTCTACTTCCAAATTTTCACAATTTTAAAATAAAAGTATCTTTTTATCCTACTCAAATGCTATCCGTTAACGACTAGAATTTTTTAAATATTTTTTAAGTAATCACTGGTTACGTATTTATATACCTATTTACCAAATTTTCAAAGCATTAAAATTTTTTCAATATTTTTTATGTATTCACTGGTTATGTAATGATAAACTTACAAAATTTTACAATTTTAAAATAAAATTTTAATTTCTTTTCCTCTACAAAAAGCACCCCTCAACGATTAGAATTTCTTAAAATATTTTTTATGTATTTACTGGTTATATATTAATATACTGTTGTGAGATCGCATTTTTGGATAAATTCAAATTTCCACGATTAAAGGTTCACAATAGATTTTCTCTCAAATTTGAGTTTGTTCTGATTTTACTTAGACGAATGATAAATTGTTTGTATTCAGTAGTTTGTATCAATGTATTGGTATGATGAGAAACGGAATTTTCATAGGAGGAAATTTGTCCAAAATACTATAAAAAAAATTAAATCAATCAAAAATGGATAACGTTTTAATTTAATTTATTTATATTGTTTAAATTACTAAGGTTGACTTGTATAGTCCAAGTTTAACCGGTAACTATGGTTTAAACTCGGATTTTGACTATTGTGATTGGTTAAGGTAGTACTGTCGGTTTTAGAATTAGCGTTCAGAATTTAACGAAATTTGGAATATTGGTAGATTATGATAAGATAATAACGCAGTTAAATTTTTGAAGAGCTACTGAGAACCAGTTAAAAAATATAATTATTTGAAATTTCATGCTTTTAACATTGATCCTTATGGGAAATTATAGATTTTTTCATTTTTTACAAAAAGTGCCGTTGAGATTTCAATAAAAACAGAGTAAACGAGAGAAAATAATATGTAAAACATTTTAAACACTTAAAAATACTGCTTCACAACCTGTGATAGTAGTAATTAGCAAATAAATTTCAAAAATGTACTTTTTGTATTGTAGTTCTTTAGATGTGGCAACATTGTAACAGAGGTTATAAGGCGCGAAAAATTTAAAAATGTATGGAATATGAGAATATGGTTTCATAAAAATTATTTTCTAAAAATTACACGAACGAAGTTTTTTTATAATATTTTATAATAAATATAATGTTTTATTTTAATTATTATCATAATGTTATAATAAAATACATAAAATTTTGTTATTCTAGTGTAGTAATAGATCTATGGGTTACTTCAAAACAACCAATGCTATTTAGATAGAAATCTTTTATCTACTATAATAATAGATCTATGGTACACTTATACATAACCTCTAAGTTTGTTACACCACTGTGACGTTGCCTAGTCTAAATACTACTTAAGTCAAATGAGACAGTGTATAAATTTGACTCTTGCAGTATCGACAGTACTACCTTAATCTACAGTTTAAAATTTTTAATTAGGTAGAGAATAAATAACATTTAATTTTTTTTATTAGAAAATTCAAAGGCTGACAAAAAGGACCAATGAACTTCGAACTCACATTTACAAAATTCTAGAAATGAGAAGAAGTTTGACTTTGGAGGGACGGAAATTAGTTGCTGACTGACGATGGCGGAAGTCGTCAACTCAACGACATGAGAGTTGAAATTTGGCAATTTTGCAAATTAACAATTTACGAATTATTTGCAAGCTTATTGAGTAGAAATTTTATTTAAGTAATTAATTTATCAGTGCAATGATAATTTGAGTGTGAGAATCGAATTCATGGATAGTGAAAATTTGGAAGCAAGATTTTACCTGTTGATTTTGGTGGTCGGCCATTTTGAAGGTGATGATATTTTTTCACGTGGAGTGTTGCTGTTTGAAGACATCATGATGGTAAATTATATCTGAATTCTATTATTTTACGTGATTTATACGTTGATTGTCTGCAATTTAAAATTGATTTGTTGGATAATTTTGGGGTTAAGATAAACCATGCGACTTACTTCGTTGACTCTGGAATCGTTGTTTATTGCAACTTATTAACCAAACATCACAATTACACATCGGATTATTGACTTCACGATTTATAGAACTTTGATAATAATTAGTAAAATTTTGTTGAAATTAAATTAACTTTCCAACACATGTCATGCAGCTGTGTAAAGACAATCTGTGCGTGATGGCTGCGTTCAACTACTGCATGTGAACAGTTACCGTTCGGCGCGAATTTTTGAAATCAAACAAAGAATAAAACAATTTATTTCGTTTTTTTTGTAAGAATTTATTTCAGATAATTAATTTTTTTTTTATACAACGTTTAAGTTACTTACAAGGTACAGTAACAAATTTGATACATTAAATGTGTGAAATTGTAAATAAATTGCGTCCAATTTTTGATAATCAACTGTGTTGATAAAGGTTTAATGAAGAAAATTTCGTTTCATTGTATAAATCAGATAATTATTGATAACAACATTCGTCTAATTAAATTACTATTACTTCCCTGCAATTTTGGTTTTATTTTTAATTGTGGAAAATTTTTGAAATCTCTCATTGAACTTACTATCTGAGCGAGTCTTATGTTTCCGAACTATTTGAGCTACCGGACCTTTTAAGCGCTTGTTCGATCAGAACACGACAATACTTACAAAATTTCAAAATTTTAAATTTTATCGCTAAGTTAACAAGTCGAACAAGTGCTTTGAGTACTTGTTCAGAATGGCTGCTAGAATCGATAGCTTTAGCACGTTCTTGTTACTAGATTTACTTGCTAGATCTTAAAATTTTTAGAATAAAGCAAAATGAAAACATTTTGGTAAATAATATTGTTAAGTCGACTAATTTTGACATTTATCGTGCTAACCTAAATTTCACTAAATAGGCAAATGTTGTTAAATACGCTAAGTTAACAAGGTTAGCGGTTCTTGTTAGAAAATTTTTGATCGTGAATAGCATTGATTGTCTTAAGAATTTTATTTCAAGGTGAAATATGTTGCAAAAAGAGAGGAAGGAACATTTTGTGAAATAGATACACTCGTAGAAAACAACATGAATTCTGTTTTAAAATAGATTTCTGTACTTCAAGGGCGACATATCTGAATCAAAAGTTGAACTAATTTTAGCTAAGTGTGTTGCCTATGTATTTAATTATAATCATACCAATATTCGCGCGCCCCCATGCGAGCCTAAATGAACACCCGACTCACAGATCCGAGCCTTAATATACTATTATAGTACCACTAAAAAACCTGTCAAATTTTATTAGCATTAGAATATTTGATTTTTAGTTTATGGTATTAGCAATAAAAAAAAATCATTTAAATCCATTCATATGGCAGGTTCCGTCATTTTTAATTTATAATGGCTAATTGCACTGGACTATAGATGAAATTTTCAATGTACTATAACCTTTCTTTAAATTAATTTTAGTGAACAATTGAGAGTTGTAAAATTGGAAGAAGCAAAGGAAAAAGAAATTCAAGATAAAATTGAAGCTGAAATTGCTGAAGCTGAATTACATGCAGGAAGTTTTGTTGAGTTTTTGGGTTCTAGGCATTTATTTGATCAAATGTTCGAAGGTGACGAAGAAGGTGCTGCATTACTAACTATGAATAATGAAGTAAAACAGTTTTATACGGATTATGAAGAACAATTTGTTACTATCACAAAACAAATTTTTGAAATGGGACAGAAACAGTATATAATACGTAAAACTGAAGTAGATGAATTTTTTGAAAGTATTACCACTGCTAAACTTGATAACCAACAAATAAGTATAGTAAGTATTAAAATTAATATTTACACAATTACAGGCCAAAATGACCGAGCGAGACAATTTATTGCGCAGAAGATGAAGAGACTGGATACATTTTCATTTCTGCATATATTAGCTCCGTCGGATCATATTTTTTGGCCTGTACTCTACTTAACGATTAATACGTTACAAATAATTGGTTTTTGGTGAAAAGCTTCTGATAATAATTGACAAGTACTGGTGAGACTTATAGTTTTGATTGTTCATAATAGCTTTCTGAATGCTATAAGGGTCCTACAAGCATGTGCATGTACTTAGCACCGCCACTTTTGAAAATCACAAAAATTTTAATTGTGCTGGATTGTGCCCGGTGTGTGCCGCGTTGTGCCGTATTTTTTTTTTTTTTAATTTTTTTTTCCCGGATTTTATGGAGGTAGCCTATTTTGAGGGTGGCGGTTAGCACCGCCATTTTCGATAATCTTAAAAATTTTAATTGTGCTGAATTGTGCCCGTTGTGTGCCACAGTGTGCCGTAAATTTTAAAATTTTATTTTAATAAATAAATTTTTTTTGGACCAAAACGTGTTTTATCGATGGCCGTTAGCACCGCCACTTTTGATAATTCTAAAAATTTTAGTTGTGCTGAATTGTGCTCGTGGTGTGCTACTGTGTGCCGTAAATTTTAAAATTTTATTTCAATAAATAAAATTTTTTTGGGCCAAAACGTGTTTTATCAAAAGTCGTTAGCACCGCCATTTTCGATAATTCCAAAAATTTTAATTGTGCTAGATTGTGTCCGTTGTGTGCCATAGTGTGCCGTAAATTTTAAAATTTTATTTTCACAAATAAAATTTTTTGGGCCAAAAAATATTTTATCGATGTAAATTAACCCCGCCATTTTCGATAATTTAAAAATTTAAAATTGTGTTGGATTTTACTCAATGTATGCAGCTGTATGAAATAAACTATTGCCCCGGTATTCATAAAAGTGAAAAATACTTAAAAGAGGTTTGCAAACCCTTTGTAAGGGATATAAGGCATTTTAAAAGCATTCGTAAGGCTTTTAAAGCTTTAGTAAACCTATTGTAAATATTACGTTTTTATGAATACCGGGGTTAATATCTAAATTTTGTATAATAGATTTTCAGCACAGTTGAGATGAAAGACGATAAACATGTATAAGTAAACTACCTCCGATCCTTTTTTGAACCTTTTTATTTCAGGTAGATGAAAAAGGTAAAAGTTGTAGTAACTATAGTGAACATTTTTACATAAATTACGATTACAACACAATTAGCCGTTATTCGTCCACTCCTGAACATTAGGCCCCCCTTTTTAAACTCTCCCCAACTGGGGGGTTCTTTCTTTCCCATTACTTCTTCATCAGTTCTTGCCCATAACTTACCACGCTGGGCAGACGGCTTGGCGAGTAGTCCGCAGATCAATTTTGGACCTTTTAGATCACAGCACATATCCTATTATTACATTTAAAATAAACCAGCAGTCTGGCGTAAATCAAACACGGATAGACTAGAGAGTGGGAAACCGCGGTTCTAATCCTGGTTGCGTTGGATACGTGATGCGATTTAAAAAGTCCAAAATTGATCTGCGGACTACTCGCCAACCCATCTGCCCAGCGTGGTGAGTTATGGGCAAAACTCTCTCTCCCCCCACTTAGGGGGGAGTCTAAAAGGGAGGCCTACATCCAACAGTAGAAAGAGAAAGATTGAAAAGAAGAAAGAAAGACATTTAAAATGTATAAAATTTTATTTGGCAGTACCAAATAGTTACCAAACTTAATAGTTTGATTTCCATGGCCTGGTTTTAATCTGTAGCTGAGTAGCTTAGGCTACTAAGTTATTATTTGAATAGTTTTATACAGGGTTTAATTATTATTTTATTTTCATGGCTCCATGGGCGTCTGTGTAATTTATTTTTGAGGGGGCAAACTTGTGAATAGGTGGCTAATGTTGTTTGGTTCGGTTACGAAACAATTAAGTTTGTTTTGATTATTTCATTTTGTTGAATATCACCATTGGGGGAAGGGGGGAGCAAAGAGTCTGCTGCCTTCTCCCCCCGGCTCTTGCTGCTTAAATTTTTTTAAACATTTAATATTTCACCAGCCCAAGTTTTTAAAATTTTCTAAAACTTTTGGTTTTAAAATGATCTTATAGACGTCCATGAATATCACACTACATACAGGCCAAGGGCCTAATTACATGTAGATAAATTGTTCACCTAAATTACACAATTAAACGAATTTCGGAAAAAAAGGAGAAAACTACTTTTCCGAATAGGGTGTGAACAGCTTTTAATCGGTAAAATAAATGCCAATTTTGATTAATGCAAAGGAGGAAGGCCTCACATTTTTGTGGGATCTCCTCTGATTGTAGCCCTGGCTTTTATGTTAATGAAGAAAATTAATTAACCTAGAAGAACCACCGGATAAATCGATCGATTGGATTATTAAGTCATTTTCCAGGAATCATCCCTTTTATCGATGACTAGATTGTATCGATCCCCCCCTTCCCTCCTACCAACAACGGCGATAGATTATTTCAGTCAATAATACTTTAATTAATATTATTTTTATTATCTGCGATTGGTTGATATAAGATATGATTATCAATAATATGATTATTGCATACAGCTGCACGCATTGAGTAAAATGCAACACAATTTAAAAATTTTTAAATTATCGAAAATGGCGGCAGTACTGAATGGCGGGGTTAATTTACATCGATAAAATATTTTTATTTTACTTTAAAGGATATTGTAAATAATCCTTACTCCTAAAGACTTTTACATTTTTCATCTACCTGAATTAAAAAGGTTCAAAAAAGGATCGGAGGTAGTTTACTTATACATGTTTATCGTCTTTCATCTCAACTGTGCTGAAAATCTATTATACAAAATTTAGATATTAACCCCGGTATTCATAAAAACGTAATATTTACAATAGGTTTACTAAAGCTTTAAAAGCCTTACGAATGCTTTTAAAATGCCTTATATCCCTTACAAAGGGTTTGCAAACCTCTTTTAAGTATTTTTCACTTTTATGAATACCGGGGCAATAGTTTATTTCATACAGCTGCATACATTGAGTAAAATCCAACACAATTTTAAATTTTTAAATTATCGAAAATGGCGGGGTTAATTTACATCGATAAAATATTTTTTGGCCCAAAAAATTTTATTTGTGAAAATAAAATTTTAAAAAAAAATTTGAAAAAAAAATTTTATTTGTGAAAATAAAATTTTAAAATTTACGGCACACTATGGCACACAACGGACACAATCTAGCACAATTAAAATTTTTGGAATTATCGAAAATGGCGGTGCTAACGACTTTTGATAAAACACGTTTTGGCCCAAAAACATTTTATTTATTAAAATAAAATTTTAAAATTTACGGCACACAGTAGCACACCACAAGCACAATTCAGCACAACTAAAATTTTTAGAATTATCAAAAGTGGCGGTGCTAACGGCCATCGATAAAACACGTTTTGGTCCAAAAAAAATTTATTTATTAAAATAAAATTTTAAAATTTACGGCACACTGTGGCACACAACGGGCACAATTCAGCACAATTAAAATTTTTAAGATTATCGAAAATGGCGGTGCTAACCGCCACCCTCAAAATAGGCTACCTCCATAAAATCCGGGAAAAAAAAATTAAAAAAAAAAAAATACGGCACAACGCGGCACACACCGGGCACAATCCAGCACAATTAAAATTTTTGTGATTTTCAAAAGTGGCGGTGCTAAGTACATGCACATCCTACAAGCCCGAGTAAACATTATAGTAACTAGTAGCTTTCTAACATATCGTCGGCTGAGTATTGGAGTGTTCCATGTCCATTTTAATTTTTTTTTAGATTAATGCATCTACTTGTTGTTAATATTGAATTGTACCATTTCCATTAAACGTGTCCAAAAATTCGAAAACGTTTGTGAGATATTGAGTTTTAGCTTTTTACTAACTTTTAAAAATTTACTTTAAATGAGTATTGTTTTGTTCCAAGTCCACAGCCAACCTATTGCATTACTAGGAGTAATCACGTGGGTAAGGACTTGGAACATTCCAATACTAATTTACAGGCAAGTAACGTTTTAGTATTATTATGCATAATTAGCTTTATACGCTATTATATTACGATATCGTAATTTTTACGAAAAATCTATTCTAAAATAGTCATTTTATTATTAGTATGCTTATTTAAAATTATTTTTTAAGTTACTTTATATCTATTATTTTGGACATGGAACAACTTAATATATTAATTTATAAAAAAGTTTATGTCATTTGTTCCATGTCCATTTCGAATAATTAATTATTTTCAGAATAGGGGAGAGTCGGGTATTGGTGCGCACCTAAGCCAAAATTGTAATATTTCTGAAATGACAAAAGATTGGACTTACAGGTTTGCTATCAAGATTCTTTAACAGTTTGGCTGTAATATTCTCTAGTCACTTTTAAATAAAAATGCACATTGTGACTTTAAAATACTAATTTAGAAAAAATGGCGTTGCGCACAATTACCCGACGTATGCGGCTAATGGTGCGCATAGGTAAAATAATCGTGCACATTGAAAAAGGAAACAAATAACACAAGTAATTAAAGCTAAAAATATACTTATTTATTTAATAAAGGCTATATAACCTATGATTTAAAAAACTAAACTATATAAAATATAAAAAATATTATAAAATAAAAATAATAAAAAAGGTTGTTAGGGTTCACAAAAATCTTTTTTTTTGCGATTTTGTCGTTTAGCTGTATTTGGTCTTGGAAGAAGACTCGGCTCTTCTAAAATAGCAGATGTACTGGGGACAGGATCATCACTATGCGCCCTGCGCCCGATTAACCGACAGTGGCAGATTCGCTTTTAAATTGTATAAAAGAATAAAAAGCGCTTTTTTGCCTAGACTACATATATCAGTGTAAAGGGGACTCATTATGCAATGTATTTTACGCACACAATTATTAAAAAATGTAAAAGTGGAAATACTTATGGCTTATTTTCTTCGAAGCTCCTACTAGAACACAACATACATAAACAAAAAAGCGACCATTATAGGTAGATAAAGTACAACTATCCACCTGATTCATATGTCGTAGCACATAGGTTTGTCAAGAGATAACGCCTGAATACCAAATTTCGAATTATATCAGCCGGTTATGGAAATAAAGGCATGCGCACGATTAGCCGCGGCGCACAATTACCCGACTCTCCCCTACTATAATTTAAAAAAAAATAACTAGCACTATTTAATTCATGTGATAATACCCCAAATAATAAATTATGTATGTACTATTATAATCTACTACATATTTAGAAAAAATGCGTTTGAACCTTTAATTGCAGTTTTCTCGTAATTACCTTTTTAGGACTTGGAACACTCCAATACTCAGCCGACGATATGATAACACACCGCGACTTGTGTTTAGAAAACTTTAGTATTCGCTGACATTATAGTTTGGTAGTGGTTATAGTAGTAATCGGCTTCCAATTTACATTGAGCATTAATGATATTAAGTTATGATATTAAGGGCCTGTCTTTTCACCTTCAAGTAAACCTCAAGTAAATTTTAATCGACAAGTAAGTTACTTTTCGGTCTTTTCAACTACTAGTAAAATTTAGTAACTGATCTAAGATTAAAAAGCTCAAGTAAAGTAATCGTCAAGTAACTACTTACCGTTATTACCGTTAAAACTATAGATGTATAGTAAAAGTAGACGTAATTAGATAAAAATTGTTTTATTAAGCAAATATTTTATACATTATTATTACAATATACTTTTTGTTACATGGCAATAAGTCTTTTGTTCTAATTTTATACAAGTTATCTGCATTTATTTCCAATACGACTTCAATGATGCGTAAGTCTGATTTAGATCTATCATTAGAACATTAAGAATATAAATAATTATTATTACCTCCGATGTCATCTGCAGAATATGTTACTGGTTTACTGGATAAAGAACTGTTTGACGCTGTATTAACTAGTAGCGCCTTCTCTTCCTCTTCTGCTTCTCCGTCAGCTTCGTCCTGCTCTGAATTAGTTTGGTTTGATGATTTTTTAAAGTTCATTTTCTTCGTGGATATTTGTAAAAATATCAGATGCCAGTTATTGTTTCTTTTATGTCAACTTTTTTTTTAAAGTCCTGATTGGCTCTTTCAACAGAACCTTAACTCTAGCTATGGCGCGGTTTTCCATGAACAACTTTTAATTCTGACTAATATCAAAAATCCAATATTGTAAAGTAGCTTCTTTATGATTATGTTAACAAACTCTCTTCCGTTATCGGAGTGCAAATACATAATGGTTGGAAGGCAACCTCTTCGTGAGCGCTTGTAAATATCTGAAATTTTGCATATCGTCAGCGATGTGACAAAACCTTCTATCTCGACTTTTTGCTAAAATGATATTTTTGTATTACTTTAAAGCCCTCAGTAATTTACATGTCCTGGTAAGAGCTTATAAGTAGCAAAAATTTATTTAACTTGAAATTCTGCATAAAACAATTAGCTTTTACATTAAAGCTTGCAAGAATTGCTGATAGTTTTTTGTCCTTCCTGCATAATTTACTTTTATGTAGATAGGAGGTTTTTTCACATCGCCGACGATATAGTAATGTATTTTAAAAAATTTATTTTGGGTATTTGAAGTACAAAATGCAATAGATTTTGGAATTTTTATTTTAAATTTAAAATATGGGATATAAGAATGAAGAGTATGCACTCTATTTTAGATTTCAAAAAAATTAAAATTATCGAGTGTTTTCTATTTTTAATCCAAAATACAAATGTATTTACTAACATTTATTAAATTAGTAATTTACTAACAGTAAACAGTTAATTCTAATTTTAACTAAACTTATACCAGTTAAAACTAGAGTTAACTAAAGGAGGTTAGTTAAAACTAGAATTTACTAGTTATACTTTAATATCCAGTTTCATTAATTTAACATCAAATCTTTTAATATTTTGAATATCTAGAATAAAATGGAAGAATTTTTAATAAAGAAGGCTAACACGTTTCAAAATATGAAAGAATTAGAAGAAGAATTAGAGGAGGAGAAGATAACTTTAGAAGAATTTAATGAAAACGTGCAGAGATATGCTGACGAATACAACGATATTATACATAATATTTGGAAAGACTTAATGGGTCTTGAATTAACGCTGTATGAACAAATGGAAGAAGTAATACAAAACTTTGAGCAAGTAGTTACAGAACAAATAAATATATTTGTTGAGGCAGCACAAGGATTTTTTACAGAATTAAGAAGTTTAGAACAAACATATATAGAAAATATATCTTTAGAAGCAAATGCATTTCAAACGATGATTAATGCTCAAGAAGACTTTTTTGTACCAGAAGAACTAACTGTGGTAAGTAAAAAATTTGTCGTTGCTTCCACTTGAATCACGACTTGAATTTTATTTTTTAGGTTTTTTCGGATAATTCAATAAACTATATTTTTTTCAATTCAAGTTGACGTTTCGCGAAATTTTATTGTTCGCTTTATTAACATATACCTATATATATTGTACTAAAATAATCCAATCTTTAAATTTCCATAATTTTAAATAAAATTATAATTTTAATTTTATAATTTTCCAAACTTTCTAAAATAAATTTACAGGATTATTCAGTAACTTTGCCCAGCTTGCTCAATCGAACTTTTTCTTCTTCGATAACGTGCGACTTTGCCACGTTAATAAAATTTTACTTAGCCAAATTCAAATTAAAATTAATAATATTAGATTTTCTTCACTAAAATTTTATTTTCTCACTTCTATACAAAATCAAAAAAATTTCTCTCAGAAAATTCCGACCATCCGGTCGAACTCGTCGTTCGCCAATCTCTCCATGAATTCCAAAATCAAAAATTCTCCCACCTCTGCTATCATAACCAGAGGCGTTACAATTTAAATTCTTAAAGTAAAAATATAAAATATAAATAAGTAAATAAATTTCTTCATCCCAAAAAATATACGACAATATATAAGCAAGCGCTTATGACGATAAATCGCCATTTTCCTGCTTAATTTCTCTTGTAAACTATTGCGTCTATGACGCAGCCGTATTTACGGTAATGACGTCGACACAAATATCAGGATTCACCACAGAGTGTAGATGTCCACCAAGCTAAAATTTTGTGCAATCCGCCAAGCTAAAATTTTGTGCAATCCGCGATTTGAACCCAGAATTTCCGCTGTATACTCAACCAGCGATCACATCACTTTACTTCTGTGGCTTTATCAACATATAGTTTATTGAATTGTCAAAAAAAAAACAAAAAAATAATAAATTAATTTATATAATAGACGAAAACAATCAAAAAATATTTAATATTTTTATTAAGCTACCAAACGTTAATATATTTCTCGTTCAAAATAAGTAATAATAAATATTTAATTTTAATTAATTAATAATTTATTATTAATAATAATTTAATATTAATAATTAATTACTTATTTTATAACTATATTTTTAACCCCCGACCCAAAAGAGTGGTGTTGTAAGTTTAACGTGTGCGGGTGGGTATATGTGTGTCTGTCTGTGGGGTCGTAGCTCCCAAACGGATGAACCGATTTTGATTTAGTTTTGTTTTTGTTTGAAAGGTGACTTCATCGAGAGTGTTCTTAGCTATGATTCAAAAAAATTTGTTCAGCCGTTTGAAGATTGTTTGCTATTTCTTAGTTGGTTCATATAAAGTTTAAAAAGCATGAAATAAAACTTAAATTAAAAATTTAAAAAACACCCGACAAAGAAAATCTTTAAAAAGAAAAAAATAAAATTTAAGTCTCGTCGCGGCGGGGGACCGTTAAGTAAATAAAAACAAAAATAAAAACAAAATACAACTAAAAATGATACAGTATGAAAAAATTCAAGTAAGCTACCTAGGTCTTGAATTTTATTTTTTACTTTTTAAAGATTTTCTTTGCCGGGGTTTTTTTAAATTATTAATTTAAGTTTTATAAAATATTTTATTTATTTATTTTTATTATTAGATAATGTCAGATAAAGAAGCATTACTAAATGCATTAGGAGCAACACATGATTGCCATATGCTTGCAATTGATACTCGAGAAGATAGACTTACAGGACGTGCTAAAACGTGGTTGACTAATCTAGTCGGAGGTTTAACCAAGTAAGTAATCTAATGATAATGTTATCTGCCTTGAAACTGTTTTTAATATACATAATTACAGAGAAGAAATTGAAAGAAATCGAGGTAAAGTGTTGGAAATTAATCACTTCCTAGACATTCAAAGAGAAGAATTTGACGACTTACACGCTTTTGCAATTGGAAATATGATGATGGATCCAGACTTAAGTGCAGCATTAAATTGATGGACATAATAAATAAATGTATTGTATTATTTTGTTTTGGTTTAAAATTTGTTATTTATAGACAAAATAGACAAAATGTTTTTAACTAGTAAAATTATTAATGATATAAAATCTAAAAATTCCATACTAGTAGTGTTTAATACGCTACTAGTATAGTATTGTATAGTATAGTGTAGTATTGAGTTTAATACTCAATATAAATCAATTATTATTTTAAATATCAAAACTGATCACTAAACCAATAATAAAAAATCACTAATACTAAACTAATCAGAATTAAATTATATTAAAACTTCAAAATATCGAGTTATTATAAAATTAAAAATTAAGTTTGAATATTTTGAAGTTTTAATATAATTTAATATAAACGAGTTAATAATTTATATATTTAAATAATCAGAATTAAATATCACACGGAAAAAAATGTATGCTAAAAATTTGTAAAATTTGTCACTAGATTGGTTACAGATACAATATTGTATAAACCTCCTCGAAACATAAATTATTTATTTTTTATTTAGGAATTAAAATTATTATAAATAAATTTAAAAATATCTATATTAACCCTCCATTCAACGAGTGGGGTCTATCAGTCCTAATTTCTTTTAGATTTAATTGGACGAATGAAATGTAATTTGTTGTCATTTTATTGTACAGATGCAAGTGCAAATCGAAACGTTATTTTCATAGGTGGAATATTGTCCAGATGCCTATAATAATTTAAATCAATCAAAAATGGACAAACGTTTCAATTTAGTTTAAGTTAATTTTTTTTGAATTATTTGTTTACTTACCATTTTAAATTAAAGTGCAATTCGGACGTAGTGAACTGTAATCGCTGGTACGCTTTTAAAATGCAAGATGGTGTTCTAAGTAAAATTTAGTGTGGAGAATTCAAAATGTTTAATTTGGCATTGAAGATTTTTCAAATTTGGCTGGCGGAATTGACCAATCAGCGTTCGACACAATTTCAAAAAAAACCTAAAATTGACAGGAAGTGAGAAAAATGTACGAGGAGAAGGAGGTTGCGAAAAGAGGAGCTTGGGGTGAAGTCGTGAACTCAACCACCTCATAGTGAAATTTTGATGTCTTGTAAATTTAATTTTGAAAATAATTTACAACAGTATTAAGCAACTTGCGAAAGAAAAACAGTGAAGGGCCCACGTTGGGCGCCAAAATTTGTAACTAAAAATAGAGGGATACACAAATCTCAGGGCTGTGTAACTACAAAAGATGGAAATGCCCCTTTGGCTAGCTCGTTTATGCAAGAGATAGAATGATGTGCCAATTCCCCTACCTGGATGATAAGTGGATGATACAGATGGCGCCGTAAAGTTATGCTTCACGAAGCAAAGGCGATAAAAGATAGTAAAATGGACGCCACGTAGTTTATTAACCACCCTGTATATCACCGCAATAGTACCCACTAGAAAAACCACGAAAATATGGCGCACTAAAAGAAAAACAGTAAGAGAAATTGGGTAAATCACCTTTGGTATCAAAAGCGTGCTATCTCGCTTCACTTTCAGGTTTATTAATATTAAGTAAAATTCACAAACTTTGCGCAGTAATATTGAGCAATTGAAAATATTGAGTTTAGTAAAATTATATTCCAAATTACAAGTTGAAAAAGATATCGCAAACACAATGATTGAATTAGAACTCTCAAAATAAATAAGCCCAAAATACCACTTGCAGTAAAAAAAATTGTACACAGACAAAATAAAAATTATGTACGGTACAAACAGATATCTTATCTTGAAGATGTCTTCTGGTTTTCGATGTTGATGGAGGGAAAGATGTTAAGCAGCAGAACAAATAATTGGCAGGTGTAAGACCAACTTGAGACGGGGTGGTTGATTACAAAGATTACAAAGCAAAAGTCTCCAAGATTACAAAGCAATAAGGAAGTACTACTAAAGGTTGATTCTTCCAACTGAAGTGAGGAATTCTCAAATTTGGAATGGAATCGTCCAACAAATAAATTGTCCATACGATACAAAAAAACATCCATAAAAAACGTCCATAAGAAAAAAACCCTAAACGAAAATAAAGTTAAAAACTGGAGTTTTGACAATGATTTAATTACTTCAAGGTGTTAGTCGAGGGTCCAATGATTTCCAGATAAAATTCGCAACGATTTCCATACAAGATCTTAAAAATTTCAAACTACAAAATCCTTCTAATGAAGATAAGATTTCCTCAGCAAATACTTCACAAGAAGCCGTTAACCAAGGGAAATCTCAAACTCGAGGTGACTGAAAGAATCCCAAATAATTGGGTTGGAAAAAACCACTAGTCCAACAAAAATCAGATCACTCAAACGTTCAAAAACAATGCGAAATATGAAACGATGGTCGGTAGACCAACAAGAAGATCACTTATGAGTTCGTTGGGATGGTCCATTAATCGGAGTTGATATTTACTGCTGGCCGAAGAAATTTCCTCTTTTATGTTGTTGATTTGCAAATCATTGGCAATTACATCATTAGGAACATACCAGGGAGCGTTGCAGATGCTACGCAACACCTTGTTTGAAATCGTTAAATCTTCGCAATATTGGAGTCGCTGGCTGCACCCCACAATTGGATGCCATATGTCCATACAGGTTTGACGATTGTTTTATACAGAATGACTTTGTTTTCAATTGATAGAGGGGAGTTTTTACCCATGAGCCAGTACATCTTACGATGAATGAGTCCCAACTGCAGGGGTTTGTTCCATATATGCTTGGCCCATGTCAAGCGTTGATCAAGGTAGAAACCCAAGTACTTTATTGATTGTTGCATAGGAAGAAAGTTATGGTACTGCATTACACTTGGACAGTTTCCTCTTCTGATGAATTCTGGAAAGGCATTATTGAGGAGGCTAAAGCTCTAAAAGAGCTATTAGGCCATCGGAAGTAAGTAAGTAAATTTATTATCTTATCTTACGACACTGAAATACTAGTCCTCTAGAATAAAATAAACTGATTTTTTTAATTTGGGTCACCACGTGGTTAAATTTGTAAAAAAAAAATAAAGCAAACCAAATGTAAATTCAAATTATTTTGTAATTTTGCCACTATGCGCCACGCTCCCGTCAACTCATTAATCTTATATTAGATATGTTACTGTGAAGGACCGAAATTAGTGAATGTCTACATTTTCCGGTGAATGTCGACAAATACCAAATGTCGTGGTGAAAGACCGAACATGTGTTAATTTTAATCTACATTCGAACTTTCACCGGTATATGTCAACAAACACAACGGAGCTTCGGAGAATGTCTAATCCACAACCTAGTACGTCTTCATCTCAAGCATTAACTAAACAACACAAGCTAATATCTTCAAAAAAAGTAGCCGCAAAAGAGAATCTTCTATTTCAAGCAACAAAAATGTTGCAAACCTCAAAAAAGAAGTTTCCTCTGGCCCAAATTGGCGATATCCAGCACGATACACTTACACTTACAGTGTATCGTATGGCGATACCGTAATAATACCAGTAATAAAAAAGAGACCAGTAATGGAAACCATTACACGTCTCGTTTTCATTACACGTCTGTTTTTAAAGTGACTAGAGAATGTTGTGTTTTTTCCACCTGATAGGTCACTCGGAAAGTGACGTTTTCTCGGTGTTTTCCGATAAAGATTTTTTTGTCCAATGGAAATAAAAAATCTCTAGATTTAGTTATTTTATCTAGGTTAAAAAAAAGTTACTACAATGAAATAAATTTTTGAATTAATAAATATAAATTAATGAATTGTTTTTTGATGATTATAATTATGAGTTTATGTACAAATTAATAAAGATTGCATAATATCTTCTACGTTTCGCTAGATTATTTACAGCTTCGTCAGGAAGAACATAAAGAATTTTTTCAAAAATGAAAATTGAGAATAACAATTAAAAATATGACAATAATAATTATATAGAATTAAAATTAACAAAATTACTATAGTAATTTGCACTATATATAGTGCACTATATATAGTGCAGAAGATCTCCATATATTATGTTAAGACTTTTTATATCATCCCTAAAGTTTACACTATGTTCCACTGTTTTTATGTGGAACATTTCACTAATTCATAAACATTTCATTAAGAGGGGCATTTTTTCCAGGGCCCTTTTAATTTAATCAACAGATGGCGCCTACTTAAATATTTTTATAAAATAAGAGGAATTTGCTATATTTAAAATATAGCAAATTCGTTGAGATAATACTATTCTATAAACAATATTCTTGATCTTAAGCTATTTTGAGATCGTATTGAGTATGTCAAAACACACTCACTTACAAGAAAAGATAATTAAACTTTAATTATGAATTGTGTTTTTATAAATAAATATTACGAACTCAAAATAGCTTAAGATCAAGAATATTGTTTATAGAATAGTATTATCTCAACGAATTTGCTATATTTTAAATATATAGCAAATTCTTCTTATTTTATAAAAATACTAGGGGGGCTTTGCCCCCCTGGCCGCTGTCGCGGCCCTAATAGCACATAAACGAAATAACTTTGAGTTGTAAAACTTCTTTTCATAAAACATTTTTTTCCGATGATTAATATATCTCAACGGATGAACGGATTAACGTTTAAACGGATTATAACGTCATACAGCTTGAAAATTTAAAATAAATGTTATCGATTACTATTAGGTATTTTTTTATTTTTTGAAAACGTTCTGCAATTTTACTATTGGTTAAAGGGAAAGAACCAATCACAATCTTCCAAAACGTTGCATAAAAACCACAGATTAGTATACAGATAGCCAACCCCATTGTTAAAATGGTTAACACATTTCTTACCTGAAATCATGTTAGTACTGGAGACGACTACCAGAGGCGCATTTCTGGGAGACATCACGACCAGGGTTGTAAAAAAACATGTTTTTTTTAAATAAAACAAAACAAACGTTTTTTTTATGTTTAAAACAGTTTTTTATGTTTAAAACGGTTTTTTATTACCTTAGAAAAAAAACATGTTTTAAACAGAAAAACATGTTTAAAACAATGTTTAAAACTAAAAAAAAAATTTGTTCTCTTATCTATCTTTAGCTCTATACACCTTCCGAGTAAGCATGCAAAAACTGCCCCTGAAGATTTTTAAAAATCTATATGGCCGTTTGATTTTTAATCGGAAAAAAACATTTTTCTGAAAATTTCAGCTTTCCTACTCAAAGATTTAATAATAAGAAAAAAAGTGTTTTTTTGTTTTTATTTTATTGTAGGTAATTGTTTTAAAGAATATTTTTTAATGAAACTTTTTGGTAAAGAAAAGTTTTTTTTTACCTTTTTCTCTTATTTTAAAAAAATAAAAAAGTTTTGGTCGCTTTGTTTAAATACATATAGTATGTTCCTTAAATATGTTCATCACGAATTTTTTACAGGAAACTTTCTGTTTATTCTTCTGTACATGGTAAAATTTTGAACATTATTTGTTCGGTGGAACATAATCATAAAAAAAATTAAATAAAAAATTAAAAATTTTTAAAAAAACCTTTTATTTAAAATTACAAAAGTGCACTAAAAAGTAGAAAATAATTTTAATAAAAGCAAACAAAGCTTCGTGAAAACATCAATATAAAAGCGTGGGGCTGTTTATAGGTGGATAAGCAGGCTAACTATTGGTGAAAAAATTCATAACCCAATATTTTATATTGATGTTTTCACGAAGCTTTGTTTGCTTTTATTAAAATTATTTTCTACTTTTTAGTGCACTTTTGTAATTTTAAATAAAAGGTTTTTTTAAAAATTTTTAATTTTTTATTTAATTTTTTATTTTCTAATTTTTTAGTCATATCTTTTCAAATACAGCTTATGTATTTTAACTAATATAGGTTCATCCTATCAGATTTCTTTATTTATGTGTTTTAGATGTTTGATACTTCACCCTGTATAAATCATTACGACGAAAAACTTTACCCTGAATGCGGTCCTTAAAAATGAGATTTAGAATTCTAAGTTACTTTCCACCCTGTATGATAAAATTGTCCAATGCGCATCGACGCATGCGCTTAATGGTTTTTAGTTTTTTCCCGATTTTTCGCTTATTTTTTAGAATTTTAGAAAAACAAAATTAAAATATGAAAATGCTCTGCCGGTGAAAGCTGTGTATCAAATTTCAGATCTCTAGGACGTCGAGAAGTTGCTTAAAAATGGCCTCAAAGCGGTCGACCCACACGGACGATGGACGACGGACGACGGACAACGGTCTTCCCAAGTTAAATAAAAGCTTTTAAAAATAAAATGTATTAGTATGAGGGTATCCATAAATTACGTGAGGCGTTTAGGGGAGGGGTCGAGCCGAATCTCATCCAATCTCACGTAGGGCGATAGATTTTTTCTCACAAGAAACTGTAAAATTGCGAGTAACTTTGGTAATTGTAATTGCGATTGTCTTAACTAGCCAAATAATGGTTTTTAAGCAAGTTATGTTTTTTTTTAATAAATCCAATGAATTTACACTAAAAATTTCCATTTAAAAAAATCTCAAATAAGATTAAGGGGACGTGGGAGGGGGTCCAGCCAAATCTCACAAAATCTTACTGCGGGGGGGGGGGCGCCAAACACGCTTTACATAGTTTATGGACCCCCCTATGTAGTTGTATCAGTGACTACTTAGAATGGTAAACCGTGTAGGACTTAAAGGGACGGTGGTTCGAACCTCTAGCTAAATTTTTTTATTTTTTTATAAATTTTGAATAAATTATTATTAATAATCTTTAAAAAAAAATTAAAAATGTAAAAAAAACATGTTTTAAACTTACACAAAATTAAACACCTGTTTTAAACGCATTTAAAACATGTTTAAAACAAATTGATGTTTTAAATGAATTTTGTTTTAGACATGTTTAAAACACCTTGTTTAAAACAAAATGTTTTAAACATTACAACCCTGATCACGACATTGAACTATGGTGGCTACTGGATACGCTTCATAGATGTCGTTTCTAAAATATCTCATGAAATCTCAAGTAGAAAATTTTATTTACCCACGGCTTAAGGGTTTACTTTCCTTCAAGGCATGACACTACAACGGCATAATGTATGTATAATTAATTTTCTGCTTAAGATTTTATGAAATATTTTAGAAACGACATCTATGAAGCGTATCCAGTAGCCACCATAGTTCAATGTCATGATCTCTCCCAGAAATGCGCCTCTGGTAGTCGTCTCCAGAACTAACATAGTTTCATTGTTAAAATGTGTTAACCATTTTAACAATGGGGTTGGCTATCTGTAATAGTAATCTGTGATAAAAACGTTGCAAATTTTGTCTTATCTTTTTACAAAATTAATTTTTCCAAAATATTGCACTGCAATATCGGCGTTTTTGCGTCATATCTCCGGCATCATGAGGTATTATTATTATTTGAGAATTATTGGCAATTTGAGCTACTGTCTGATTTTCGCTTTTTATGCATTCATTCAAAGGTTCCTTTGATTTTTTTGCTGGCGGATTTGATTTTGATAGTTCTTGTTGCTGCTGTTGTCTTTCCCTGAGTTCCTTGACACGTTCTGCTGATGTTTTAGAAGATAAAAGCTCGTAATTTGTTGATGGGAACGACGGCTGCGGCCGATCAACGTCTCAAGTACTAAACAGATCAAATTGCCTGAGATGTTGATCAGTTTATCAGTTTATACCATGGTATAAAGGTTGAGACAGTAAAAATAATTTTATATAGTATAAGCATTTCGGTTTCATAAAAATGTTACAAAAAAACGTTACATAAAAACGTTACATAAAAACGTTACATAAGAACGTTACATATTGAGCCCTTATCTTTTTATAATATAGGGTAGGTAAGCATTTCGGTTTCATAAAAATGTTACAAAAAAACGTTACATAAAAACGTTACATAAGAACGTTACATATTGAGCCCTTATCTTTTTATAATATAGGGTAGATTTAAGTAGGCGCCATCTGTTGATTAAATTAAAAGGACCCTGAAAAATATGCCCCTCTTAATTTAACACTATATAACATTATAATGTTAACATTATATAGATCAGCAGTCTGGCGTAAATCAAACACGGATAGACTAGAGCGCGGAAAACGGGAAACCGAGATCTAAAAAGTCCAAACTTGATCTGCGGACTACCTACCTGCCCAGCGTGGTGAGTTATGGGTAAAACCCCCTCTCCCCTCACTGGGAGGAGTTTAACCCTCATGTTACTGAATAAAAATACAACATATATCACCTGAATGAGGTACCCGGTACCCGGCATAATTCTTACGTTATTCAGTGTTTTCTGTGATCTTTTTTGCAATTATTAGGGTTTTTAAGCTATTATTTATGTTTTTAAAGTGTATTAATATAATATTGAGTCATTTAAAATCAAATTCTTGCTTACAAAGTTTGGTAATTAAATAAATTAATTATGTTAGTACTTGTAAAAATGCCACTTGTTTCTTACAAAATTAGGCAAGTATATTCAAATTTGAATAAATATTTTTTGGAAAATAGTAAATAACATTTCAAAAACGTAAGAACCAGTGTGCTTTGTATTTTCAAATCAACCTTTAGAAAAATTTGTATAGAATAACAGCTCAATAATAAAATACCAATATACTGCGAGTTTTCAGCAAAAATGTAAATCTGAAAAATTTCATTCAAAGAAGAAATACAAGCCCTTTTTGACAGTAAAGAAAAAAAATAATTTGGATTTAAAAGAAGTAGAAAGAAAAGCGATTTTATGCCCAAGAAAACTCAAATAAAATTTTCAAATGGTATAGTATTTCATTGAGTATACACTCACTGTAATCTTTGATTTACACAAATCATAAGAAAGTTCTTTTAAAATTATTGTTTATCTACTCCTAATCTGTTGTTCTTTGTCGTTAAAAATTGAGTTTTTGAAATCTAACGTGTATACTGTAGCACAGATCTTATAGGATCGCCTAAACACGGATATGGTAGACTATTTCACTCAGCTGTCATTAGACCAATCAAATTAAAAACAACGAAACGTTCAACCAATAACAATCGAATTGCATCGACAATTTTTTAAAGTTTATTTTAAAGCAAATACAAGTGACAATTTTTTTTTATTAACTTCAATATTTAAATAATACGTATTATCTACTTAATAAACTTGAAGAAAATTGTGTTTTAATAAGCAGTAACTCAAATTATAATGTAATTAATTATTTACATTATATTAACCTCCTATTTTATTCGTGAAATAGTCTAAATAAATATCCTCTCGTGCATTTCAAATTTGTATACCATTTTTTTTCGACAAAAAATTGTCGACAATTTGAAATGCACTCGGGATATTGCATATGACAATTTCACAAAATTGTCCGTCATTTGTGTAAAACGAATAAATCGTTTTACCCAAGAAAAATATGTAAAAGTTGTACACTATTATATGAACCTATATGTGATCATCAAATTCAAAAACTTGTTGAAAAATTTTATAGAAAAAATTTTATGAATTTTTTTGAAAAATGTTGAAAACATAATTTTAATAAAAAAGTATAAGCGTAAAAGAATTATACTTTGTGTACATTAAAATAAATTACCTGTTTTTAATATAATAATACGTTTTGAGCTAAAATTTCTGTGATTTTAAATTAAAGGTACCCGGTACCACATTCAGATGATATAGGTATAACTTTTTATTATCGCAATAAAAATGCACTTATAAAAATATAATAGTTTTCAAAATGACTTTAATACGTTAACAACTATTTTTTATAAGATGTCACCAAATCCCAGGTCTCTGTGAAAAATACAAGCGGAGATATTTCACTGCAAAGTCAAAAAGGTACCCGGTACTACGATCCAGGAACAATGGGGCTTATGAATAAAAGTGAGCATGAAGTATATACTCAAAATTTTGAATTAAAAACCTCAAATTATACCAATAAAATTTATAAGTAGATGATGAGCATGAGTAGGTACGCTTATTATAAGAGTATCTACTTATATGCTTAAGAGGGGCATTTTTTTCAGGACTTTTTTAATTTAATCAACAGATGGCGCCTACTTAAATATTTTTATAAAATAAGAGGAATTTGCTATATTTAAAATATAGCAAATTCGTTGAGATAATACCATTCTATAAACAATATTCTTGATCTTAAGCTATTTTGAGTTCGTAATATTTATTTATAAAATCACAATTCATAATTAAAGTTTAATTATCTTTTTTTGTATGTAAGTGTGTTTTGACATACTCAATACGAACTCAAAATAGCTTAAGATCAAAAATATTGTTTATAGAATAGTATTATCTCAACGAATTTGCTCTATTTTAAATATAGCAAATTTCTCTTATTTTATAAAAATATTTAAGTAGGCGCCATCTGTTGATTAAATTAAAAGGGCTCTGAAAAAAATGCCCCTCTTAAGGGCCAGTTTCATAATCAAAGTTAACATGGCATTAAAAGTTAAAAGGAGACTTAAGATAAAAATGAATTTCATAAACAATTTTAACAACCTGTTAATCTTTAACAGACCATTAACTTAAAAACGTCGGTTTTGGCGTATTAAATTCTTAAAAGGTCTTTTAAGCTGTTGTTACCTGTTAAACATCCCTACATAACCTAGACTAGAGTAACCTCGAACGTACGAACGACCCTAAGCGCTTTTGTAGATAAAAATGAATAGTTTATTAGATAGCAGTACATCTAATTCTTTATCAGAAGAAGAATTATATGTCAGACGAAAAAAGTGGTACAGGATACCTTTTCATTTATGTGAACTTTATCCGTTTGTTTGTTTTCTACGATGTGTTTCAAAGCATCTACTTCAATTAATAATCGAAGTTCCTCTTCTTTACTAAAGTTAGTACTTCGATTTCTCTTATCCATTGTAATTACAATATTTAACTAATTAAAAATGATGTTATTTTCAACTTACCTTTATAATAGCAAGAACAAATCTGAAATTAAAACGTGCTTGTCTTGGAAGTTGACCATTTCAGGTTGGTTCTTCTGAGGTAGAGTACCAACTAGTAAGTACAAATATTCAAATTTTGATTTGAATAACATAATTATAATTTTTTACACTATCAACTTACTACATCACTACTACTATTTAATTATGACACTAGCACACCGATTTTGAGGTTATACTTGTCAGTTTTTAGTCGATTTTTAGTTCAAATTCACCACATGTAGTTCTAAATGCTCCATTAGTTAAAACTGGTTTTAAAATCATTATGAAATGCAAAAAGTTAACAGAGCCCTTAATTCTCTCGTTACACTAACAGACCTTTTAGTTAACTCTCCATTAACGCTTTGATTATGAAACTGGCCCTAATTATTTTTGAATTTTATTCATACAATTCCGAAAAAAATTTCAAAATTATGAGTATATACTTCATGCTCACTTTTATTCATAACCCCCATTAGGGTTAAAAAGGGAGGCTTAGCGTTCAGCAGTGAACGAAAATGGCTGACGAAGATGAAGAAGAAAGAACATTATATATGGAGATTTATTGCACTAGTAATTTTGTTAATTTTAATTCATCTAGTTACTATTATAATTATTGTCACATTTTTAATTATCATTTTCAATTTTTATTTAAGGCTAGAGTTTTGCAAGTGCCGGACTAAGAAAATGACTCATTTAAAAACGGCTTGACGAATTAACTTGAAATTTTGGAAATATATATAAAAAATATTTACGCACAAGCTAATCTATTTTATATTTTAAAATTTTTAAAAACAATATATTTTTTGTCGAGATATCTATAGTTTCTAATTTATTTTATTCAAATCAAAATAATTCACAGTTTATAATGATTACTGTTATAAACAAAAAAAATTTTAAAATTAAAATTTTATTATTAATAACAAAGTTGAAAATTAGGAAAATGACCCACTCAAAAATGGCTTATCCGATTGATCTCAAATTTTAGGGTAATATTTATGAAGCAAAGGTCTACATACTAATCTATTTTTAAAATTTATATTTTATTAAATATTATAGTAATTTAATTTGTTTATATTAAAAAATGATAATTTTTTAACATTTTTTATATATACATGAAGAATATACTTAAGTGAATGTGCTTACCAAATTTGAAATTTTTTGAATCTATATAAATAAGTAATTTTTAAATTTTAAAATAATTACTTTATTTAATACATACCTAATAGTCAAGATATTAACCAAGTTCAAATAGAAGGTGTAGCTTCTTAGTGTCGGATAGCGCTGTTTTAGACATTGGTTTTAGGTATAACTAGGTAACAATATTTTATCTTTTTCTCTCATAACAATATAATATAACGCTATCTTACTCCGTCAAATACTAACTATAGAAGCCAGTAGCATTACTTCCATGTACTTTTTTGATAACTTTACAACATTTTTGATTCTCAAAATTGTATGTGTCGTTAGATCCTCTCACAGACAAAAATAAAATATAAACAAACAAGTACAAACGAGGTATAAAAGTATAAATCAAATATATTTGATTGAATTATTATTATTTATAATTATTATTGATTATAAAATAGATAAAAGAAAATTGTACATTTAATTTAATTTTATTAATTTAAAATTAATATTTTGATTTTAAATTTACTTTGTTAAATTTTGCGCATTTTCTTATTTTTTTATATCAGTAATTTTTCTTTATTAAGTACCAATCAAGTGCCTATCCGAACCGGATGTTGGCGATCTTCCTGACTAAGAAGACTTTACTAGGGAAATGTTAATGGGATGGTTTTTCTTTTCCTATCCGTATTTGATATACACCAGACTGCTAGTATAAAAAATATATATTTATGCTAAACATAAATTGGTTCAAAATTTAGTTATTTTTAAAAATCTTAAAATAATAAAAGTTACGTATTACATATAGGCAACCCATACCACTTGTTAAAAACTTGAATTTTTCAATCTTTCCCATTGTTGCCTAATCATTTCAAGTGAAGTTCAAAAAGTATCCGCCGATACCAGAGACGTATAAAAACAATTGTCGATAATTTTCAGTGTAATGTTTAAAATTGTATTGCATTAAATGCAATTTTTGTTGTAAAGTTTAAATTATAACGTAAAAATTTCACAAATAAGAAATTCAACAATTGTATTAAATAGACATATTTCATTTAACAATTGTTTAAATTCAAAAAAAAATTAACAAACGTTTAAATCATTATAATTAAAGCAATTGTCGTTTAAAAAATACAAAATTAAATTTTTAATTTTATAAGTGCACAATTTCAACAAATGTTTAAATTATTACAATTAAAACGTTTGTTATTTAAGGATACGCTCCACGGTCCCGGTGTTGTTTCACCATCACAAGACGGCGCATAATTCGCTATTGCAACGATTTTAACTACCTCTACAGTTTCCTTCTTATATGTCTACCCCTCTAAGTTACGCTACTCTGTAATAGAGGCTGCTGTATTTAAAGAGGCGGTAAAATCTACTAATTGATACGATTTCATACGAATACAAAACGAGTCTCGTATTAGATAGATAAGTGACTATGCTTGCAATCTTTAAGTTTCTGAGGGGAAAAAACGTGTGGTTCGGTGTATTCCTATCATTGCTAATGGGAGGAGCCGAGACGTAACATAAATACTATATTATGAAAGGTAGTAAGGTCTCGCTTATCTTTGGTATGCGTGTATTTACTTCTGAAATAATACAATAAGTAAAATAAAAAAATATAAGAAATGTTGGTTTTAAATATAATTTAAATTTTCTAGTCCACCAAATTTAAAAGTTATTAAAAAAATGGACAAAAACTTATCGGTTATTAGGTAGTAGTTTTAAAATTCTATGATGGGTTTCAATTTAAAATAATAACTAACATAAGTAATTAATTAAGAGTAATTAAGAAGAATTTTTTATTATCAATTAGGGTAGAGAGCCATAGCCGTAGAGTGATGTGACCGCTGGTTGAGTACAGAGCGGAAATTCTGGGTTCAAATCGCAGACTATACAGAATTTCCTAGCTCGGCCTTTCGGTGGACATCCACACGGTGTGGTGAAATAGATATTGATTTATCGGAAATAGGTAATATGGGGACTAATCCACCCCGCTAATCGGATTTGTAATTCCCAAAAAGGGAAAAGCAATGTTCTACTTAAAACGTAAAAAGCTTAATGAAATGAAATTCAATGTTCCCAATAAATGTTAACTTCAAAATCCCAATAGTTCTATGCAAATTAAATATATCCAACTACAATCAAGTACGTTTTATATAACGATGGTATGAAGTATGAATGATAAAACAAACATTTGAGTGGAAATTCAGTTGCATCCATTGTAAATTTTACACTGCAAGAGTTCTACTTAGAACGTAAAAAGCTTAATGAATCATGAATTAGGGTAGAGGTAAATTGATGAGCGAAAAAAAAAGCGTGGGCAATTCTTTAATATATACCTATATTCTCTATTTGTCAATAATAACAAACGCTTTATACCCTATACAAAGTTAATTTTTAAAAAAATTTCAACTTTGTAACTCTTTTCTGTCGGGATTTCTTATGGGTAAATTTCTTGATACCTTTGGATCTATAATTTCTGGTAGAACACAATTAAAATAAAAAGTATTTAATTGATTCTCCATATTTGTTTTCCAAAAATTGTCGTCTCTTTTTATCTGAAATATAAAACTAAATAAAGGAAAAGGTCTATTATTATATAATAATAAGAAGAATGTACCTTCTCTACCAACATACCTAAAGGAGTCCCACAAATAAAGTAACAAATTTGTCTATTTGTTATATGCATCTGTCCTTAAATTTGATAGAAATAATTATGATTTCTTTTCAAATATAGTTCTCTATTTTTGATGGACGCAAATTTAATAATTTTGTTTTTAATTGCTTCTGAAGGATGTAAGTTGGAAGCAGAATGTGGGCATTTCACTTCTACGAATGCGTCATTGTCCACTAACCCATCTGGGCTAGCGGGTGAATGTAAACTGGGCCAATGGTAAAGTGGGCCAAATTTTGAAAATGGTAAACTGGGCCAAAAGCAAATTTTATTAAAATTTTGAAAATAGTAAACTGGGCCAAAAGCATAAATTTCACTAAAATTTTGAAAATGGTAAACTGGGCCAAAGTTTAATTTCCTATAGAAATAGTGAAAGATTTATGTTTATAGTTTAGTGGTGTGCCGGTGTGAATTCTTTTTTGTTATTATTTAAAAAAAAATATTAGAAACTAACTGTAACCTACCGACAGATCTACATCCTCGCGCCCGATCTACCTTTTTGCGCAGATTTGTTTGTTTTCAGCTTATTTAGTTTAATTTCCTATAGAAATAGTGGAAGATTTATGTTTATAGTTTACAATTTAGGAAAAAAATTTACGGATAGTAAAATTAATATCTTTGGGTTGACTTCCGACTTTTACGGAATACATTTCAACAAAACATAAAATTTTTAAATTACCTATTCATTAGTCGTCAAAATTATGTCTGCAGAAGCCTTAGCCCAAACCACCGGAGGAAACACAGCTGACCCTACCACATAGTAAGTGAATAAATAGTCACAGAACTTGTCGAGATTCGCATTATTCGGTTTGGTTTCCATTAAATCATTGTAACCTCCCAAAACGTCCGCTGCCAAAAACTTTAAACCAAAGAAATACCGTAACCATATGCCAACTTCAGAACCGACATTTTGGTAGTCTGAAGCCAAGCCGTATCTCTGGAGAGCTCGGTACCACGCCTGTCCAAGATGAAACCTGCAACCTTCGACATTTGCTTCCGGCCACTGGGTAGTACACGCATTTCTCATCGCAACCTCAAAATCAGTAACAATTCTGGGTATTTGAAATATTTGAAAACTTTCGAAAAGTTAATACTTTTTTGCGTGGATCCTCTCGTGCCGTGGTGGTTTTTATACAAATTTACCCTAGTTCAGGATTCAGGTTCAGGAAAAGGTGGATCATTGAGAGGTGAAACTTGTTCTCGCGTGAATCCTCTTCGTGCCATGGTGGTTTTTATAAAAAAATTTTATTTTTAATTTCAATTCAGCGGTTACTTCAAAAATTATGTTTTTGGCTCAGTTTACCATTTTCAAAATTTTAGTAGCAATTACTTTTGGCCCAGTTTACCACTTTCAGGTAGTTTTTTGGTCCAGTTTACATTACCCCGGGCTAGCACCTAAATGGAATAACTATGAGTCTATAAAAAATCCACATTTATTTACAGTTTTGTTATGTATTTTTTCAAATTCTACTATACGAGGGGAGTTCAATAAGTCCGGTAAAAATCAAATAAATGACGTCACAAATTCAAAAACAGAAAACATTTGACAGCTTCAGCCTGTTGCTGGTCTACATATAAAATTTCAAACAGGTATGTCAATTATTTTGGTCGTCACAACGATTTAAATAACGCAACTTGTAATTTGTTCTAAAAAGAGGAAAAAAGTGAATTTTGCGTATTAATAACACTATGTTTTTCGTGGAAAAAGAATTACAAAAACAAAAATAAAATTAGATAAATATTACCCGGATTCCGCACCATCGATTAAAATGATAAATAAGTAATATAAAACTTCAAAATATCGAGTTATTATTAAATTAAAAATTGTTAAAAGATTTATTTAGCTTTCAAACGAGATATCGTTCGTCATCAGAATAATATACAAATGTAATGATATTTTTAATTTAATAATAACTCGATATTTTGAAGTTTTATATTATCTAATATCAACGAGTTAATAATTTATATATTTGATAAATAAGTAGTTTATGAAATTCCGTTGTGGTAGTACCAGAACAAAAGATGCTAAACGTCCAAGTAAAAAAATTAAAGTTACTACTCAAGAAATCATGGATAAAATCCGTGACATGGTTTTGGCTGATCGCAGGTGCAATGATTTCAATTTTACATAAATGTTTGGACATGAGAAAGCTATCAGCAAAATGGTTGCCGCGTTTGTTATTGATCACGATAATGCACCAGCTCATTCGTCCAAAATTGCAACAATAAAACTTGATGAATTACGTAAAGAATTTCTTCTTCATCCATCATATTTTTCAGATTTGGCTTCTTGCAATTATTTCCTGTTTTCAAATCTGAAAAAATGGCTTGCTGGAAGAAGATTTCAAACAAACGATGAAGTAACCGTAAAACCTAATTCATATTTTAAAGGTTTTGTTAAATCTTACTTTACAGACGATATTCAAAAACTTAAACAGTGTTGGAATAAATTTATCCAGTTAAAAGGAGACTACATGTTAAAAAATAATAAAAAAATTTTCCCAAAAAATTTTTTTTTTTCACATTTTAGAGACTCCTCATTATCACATACCAAGCAATATTTATTTCTTACTCCCAATACAATAATTTTTTTTGTTTTTTCACCAATAATACATGCCTAAAAATTAATAACATTTAATTAAGGACTTATGGACTTACTTTTTAGAAAATGTCTTACGACTCCAGACAACGCATTGTAATTCGTTTTACAAGAACGTTTGCTGCAAGCACCATCAACGACCACAGTGATAAGGGGTGTACCATCGCTGTTGACTTTACCATCTTATATATTTTTTTAAATTTATCTATATCAGTTGATCGTCCTTTAGTTTTTTTTAACTTCGCTTTAAATATGCGGTACAATGTTAATTGCATTTTCTTCGTAAAATTGCATGTGCCGACTTTAAGAACGGTAGCATTTGTTTTTGCAGGTATTTGGATAAATAATTGATGTCTACCAGCCACTTCTTATCACTTGTACGTGATTAAATATAAAATATAGGATAAGCCACCTACTCGTGTTTAAATGAAAGAAATGCATATCTGCATTAATGTAAAATATTTCATTTTTATTTATAATCTGAAACCCTTTGACAGCGAATATGTAAGTGCGAATTGAAAATATGCAAAAATTAAAACAAGAATTAAACCGACTTCTGAACCGTATTACCAGCCATGTGAATTTTACTAATGATTTGAAAAGAAAATTGTAAGAGCAATTAGTAATCATAGAAATGTAATACATATATTTATTGTTGCTTTATTGTATGAAATTCAAAAGAAATTGTCTGCAAAAAACAATTACAATTTTGAGAATCAAAAATGTTGTAAAACTAACAAAACAGTACATGGAAGTAAAATGCTACTGGCTTCTATAGTTAGTATTTGACGGAGTAAGATAGCGTTATATTATATTGTTATGAGAGAAAAAGATAAAATATTGTTGCCTAGTTATACCTAAAACCACTGTCTAAAACAGCGCCATCCGACACTAAGAAGCTACACCTTCTATTTTGAACTTGATTAATATCTTGGCTATTATGTATTAAAAAAGTAATTATTTTAAAATTTAAAAATTACTTATTTATATAAATTCAAAAAATATTAAATTTGGTAGGCATATTCACTTAAGTATATTCTTCACGTATATATAAAAAATGTTAAAAAATTATCATTTTTTAATATAAACAAATTAAATTACTATATTATTTAATAAAATATAAATTTTAAAAATAGATTAGTATGTAGACCTTTGCTTCATAAATATTACCCTAAAATTTGAAATCAATCAGATAAGCCATTTTTGAGTGGGTCATTTTCCTAATTTTCAACTTTGTTATTAATAATAAAATTTGAATTTTTAAATTTTTTTTGTTTATAACAGTAATCATTATAAACTGTGAATTATTTTGATTTGAATAAAATAAATTAGAAATTATATATCTCGACAAAAAATATATTGTTTTTAAAAATTTTAAAATATAAAATAGATTAGCTTGTGCGTCAATATTTTTTATATGTATTTCCAAAATTTCAAGTTAATTCGTCAAGCCGTTTTTAAATGAGTCATTTTCTTAGTTCGGCACTTGCAAAACCCTAGCCTTAAACGATATACAATTTAAATTTTGTAATAAAAAGTAAAACGGCGCGCCATATATTATTGACAAATAGAGAATATAGGTATATATTAAAGAATTGCCCACGCTTTTTTTTTCGCTCATCTATTTACCTTTACCCTAATTGATAATAAAAAATTCTTCTTAATTACTCTTAATTACTCTCGAGAAACTGATTGATAGATATATCAGGGACGATGTCTTGGTGTTAAAGCCATTTCATCGATACCAGTATGCATATCAAGCAGGAAAATCGTGTGAACTAAGTATCCACGAACTTACCCGTAGAATAGAGGAGGCTCTTTTGGGTCAAGAAATTGCCCTAGGAGTATTTCTTGACATAGGGGGGGGACGGCGTTTGACAACACGTCTTTTGACTCAATTGAGACCGCACTTCAGAAACGAGGAGTGAGTCCATTCATTATAGGATGGATAAGCTCCACTCTGAGGAATAGAAACATTAAGGCTACTCTGGGTCTGGCGACCTCGGAAGTCTCCGCGGCGCGGGGGTGTCCGCAGGGAGGCGTTCTGTCGCCCCTCCTGTGGTGCCTGGTCGTGGACGAGCTCCTGAGGGCGCTAAAACAGGATGGAATACATGCGCAAGGTTTTGCTGACGACATAACAATCCTCGCTGTCGGGAAGTTCGGAGGGGTTTTGTCTGCATTAATACAGCGGGCCCTGAGAATTGCCGAACGGTGGTGTACCGGTAGTGGTGGTAGGATTGTCGGTAAACCCGGAAAAAACGGCCTTCACTAAATGCAGAAAAGAACTGCAGGAAGTGAGGATGCCCATACTCTGGGGGAAAAATCTGCAACTAGCAGATGAAGTCAAATATCTGGGGGTAACCTTGGATAAAAGATTGACTTTTACCAAACATATAGATAACATAACAATCAAGGCGACTAGGGCCATGTGGGCCTGTAGGAGAACGATCGGTAAAACGTGGGGACTTAAACCTAAAATGGTCCTTTGGCTTTACACCAAAGTGGTGATACCCACAGTAACATACGCTTCCCTTATCTGGTGGCATAAAGCCCAGAAAAAGGAAAGTATTAAAAAACTTAACAAGTTGCAAAGACTAGCCTGTCTAGGAATAACGGGGGCAATGGCAACAACGCCCACCGCAGCAATGGAGGCACTATTGGGACTGCACCCACTACATTGGTGGTGGAAATGGAGGCCCAAATGGCTGCATACAGGCTGACGATTAATGATCAAGGGGGAGGAATCTGTAGAGAGGGCCACCATACCATGATCTTCAACTTCAACAAGAGTAACAATACGCTCTGCATGAAATAGGATAGAACCAGCACTGTAAGAGACTTCCGAAAATCTTTTAAGGTTATAATTCCTGAGAAGGGTTCGGAGGGCGGCGAACAGGAGCTGGGAAAACGATTCGAAACCATCTGGTACACAGATGGATCCAAAACTTCTGTAAGCACTGGAGCAAGAATAAGTGGTAAGAGACCAGGGGATGCTTTTAGCATAAACCTGGGCCAACACGCAATTGTTTTCCAGGCCGAAATTCTGGCAATAATGACCTGTGCAGAGGAACTGATTTGGAGGGCTTACGTAAATAAGCGCATCTGCATCATGACCGATAGTCAGGCAGCATTAAAAGCTCTAGAGGGAGTAGAAATACACTCCAAAGTTGTGAAAAACTGCCTTGACACACTAGTGAGACTGGCACAAAGCAACAGGCTAACACTGATGTGGGTGCCGGGACACACTGGTTTCAGTGGCAATGAAAAAGCTGACTCCCTAGCAAGGGAGGCTGCATGTAATAAATTAGTAGGTCCAGAACCAACTTGCGGGATTGCATACAAGACTGCAAAAGAGACTATCAAGGAACTACTAAGAGAGAAACACCTTGTGTACTGGAAGAATCTTCCGGGACTGAGGCAATCGCGGATGTTCATTCGGGAACTCTCCGGGGACAAAGAGACCAAGGAAATACTCCGACTGAGCAGAACTCAGTTGAGGAAAACAGTACGACTATACACAGGACACTGCTGCTTAAATAAACACCTCAATAATATTGGGGTCGTTGAAGATCCTACATGTAGTATGTGTGGGGAGGAGGAAGAAACTCTATACCATCTGCTATGTGTATGTCCAGCTCTTGCCACCGTAAGGCATGAACACCTAGGAAGTCGCTATCCGACCACCGAGGAGATAAGAAATTCACCCATCAGTAATGTACTCAACTTTGTTGAGGACTTGAACTTGTTGGGGTAAAACTAGGAACGCGGGGTACAATGGACCAGGAGCCTAAGTGCAAGTGGGAGTAACTTTTACAGACCACACCCGTTCAGTAATAATAATAATACTCTTAATTAATTACTTATGTTAGTTATTATTTTAAATTGAAACCCATCATAGAATTTTAAAACTAATACCTAATAACCGATAAGTTTTTGTCCATTTTTTTAATAACTTTATAATAACTTTTAAATTTGGTGGACTAGAAAATTTAAATTATATTTAAAACCAACATTTCTTATATTTTTTTTCAGAAGTAAATACACGCATACCAAAGATAAGCGAGACCTTACTACCTTTCATAATATAGTAATTATTAAAGAGCGGATTTTAGTGCTTTATGACTATTCTTAATATTAAAGGGAATGTAAAATTTTCTTAAAATGTGCACGATTTATGAAAAATGTGATCATTTGGCACCAAGTTTTTTACGCCTTTTTTGCCTTTTTTGCTTTATTGTGCCTATTTTAAATTTTTGTGCCTATTTAAAGTCTTTTTGTCCAATTTTCAGCGTTCATTGAAAAACTTCTTTTTAATACTATGGGAAATTAAAAATTTGTTTTCTAAAAATACCTAAACCGACAAAAATAATCAATTTACAACAGAACCTAAAACAGAAAATCACGATGTGCAACTTCAGCATTTTGTAAATTTTGCTTATTAGTTTACCGATGACGTGCTCATTGGTGAAATGATGACTTTTATTGCTGAAGTACCGGGGCAAATTGGCCAAGTAGTAAAATTGAAATCGGAAAAAGTTTTCTCAAAAAACGAGGAATTTGCAATTCTAAATAAAATCAGCATTATTTTGAGTGGGGGCAATGTTCTTGATTTCCAAATAAATCCAGTTATTGTAGCCAAATTTAAAAAAGCACACATAATAATTGTGGATTTGGAAAGAAGCTTATGCTTTTAAAAATATTTTAAGTGACAAAAGTCAGAACTTTACTGTAGAAGAGTAATATTTAATCGTTAACTGTTTTCACGCATAATTTTTAGTTAAGTTTAGTTAGGTAATAATAAAAGTAAGGGGTATCAAATTTTTTTTTGGTACTTTTTTTATGCCTTTTTTCATCTGATTGTCATTTTTTAATGCCTTTTTAGGCTATTTTTCGTGCCTTTATAGGCGCCTTTTTTGATATTTTTTATGCCTTTTTATCCGCTCTTTAGTAATTATGTTACATCTCGGCTCCTCCCATTAGCAATGATAGCAATACACCAAACCACACGTCTTTGCCCCTCAGAAACTTAAGATTGCAAGCAAAGCCCCTTATCTATCTAATACGCGACTCGTTTTGTATTCGTATGAAATCGTATCAATTAGTAGATTTTACCGCCTCCTTAAATACAGTTGTTATCATGAAAGATGAAGCTTCGTCATAAACGGCATTTGTATGAAATAAGACGAAAATTGTAAGTCAAATAAGTGTTCGATATAATAAATTTAAATCATAATAATTATTATAATCATTATAATATCCACAACAATACTTAGTTATAAAAAAATTAACAAATTTTAACAAGTTTATAGCAAAACAAAACTTACAATTAACGTAATATAAAATAATTAATTACAAAGAAATGGAAATATAACCTAAAAACCAAAGTAACTTGTCAAAATTATAGCATCAATCAATATGAAAAACTACTTTCATTAAAATTATTATGCAAGCTATGAAATATTCTATCTATCTTTTTCTATTTCATACGTTGGGTATCATATAATTTTCGACGTATAAGATTTCTAAAATCAGTCACTTAAGAATTATTTATGTTAGTGTGTCTTTGTTGCACTTATGTTACTATAACCAATTTGAAAAAAAAGATTGTCGGTTCTTAATTCAGATGGTTGTGACGTAAGCTTCATCTTTCAAGATAACAACTGTACAGCAGCCTCTATTACAGAGTAGCGTAACTTAGAGAGGTAAACATATAAGAAAGAAACTGTAGAGGTAGTTAAAATCGTTGCAATACTACAGTCACTAGATACATACAGTACCGCAACGTCCGGCTATTTTGGGTCCAAAATATCGCTTTCTCTCTCGCATAGGGGTTGCGGGGCCAATGAGTGCGAGAGAGAGAGAGTGCGAGAGAGTTATTTTGGACCCAAAATGGCCGGACGTTGCGGTACTGTATCTATCTAGTGACCTTAGTATACATGGTCGAAGCTAGTGACTGTATGCAATACCGAATTATGCGCCGTCATGTGGTGGCGAAACAACACCGGAACCGTGGAGCGTATCCTTAAAAAAAAATCTTTATATTTATCAAGACTAAAAATTAATTATTAAATTAGTTATTGAATTGCCCAAAAAAAACAAAAATAAATTAATTATTATTATTAACTCGATTATTTTAAAGTGATCTAATTAATAATAATTTTATTAATTAATAAAACTTAACCATTTAAATAAAATATTAATATTTAAAATGTTAAATTATTAACTCGTTAATATTAAATTATATTTAAACTTTAATAAATAAATAAATAACAATAATAATAATAATAACTTTTAATTTTTATAATAACTCGATATTTTAAAGTTTAAATATAATAAAATATTAATACACTAAATAATATTAAAATTATTAAAATTTGATTTTATCTTCTGAATTGAAACTTTCCAGTAACATTCTTTACTAGTGCATCGTTTGTTCTTTATTTTGATACATAAGATATCTTTTGTTTTCGTAATATCCTTCAAATTTTATATTTTCCATGGATTGGATTCTGAAGTAAGCAGCTATGTAAGCGCTATTAATATGTGCCCCTGTTAAATAGAAAATCTGCAACACATATTGTTAAGTTGGAACGCAGCTAAAGTTTAAATTGCTTATAGACTGGGCAAGCGCACAATTGATGTCTCAACAAAATACGATCGAAATATTATGACAGACAGAAACAATTTACGTATCTATGTAGTTAGTACCTACTTGTATTTCAAATAATTCTAAAGAAGACATTACCTTTGATAATGTCATTTTTTGGAGGTGCACTAGGTGGCAATCCATTTTCGACACCAGTCGGAACTAAAATAGGTATGTGATTTATCCAAAATTTTTACGTAGGTTCTACTTTCTGTTACTTTTTGTGTAATATCCATTTTGACATGTAAATTTAATTACTACCACAGTATAATCTTTCGCTTAATTCATATTAAATAATAATGATATCTATAATAAATGATTATTGTTTTTTGTTTAAATAACATGAAGGTTAATAATCGTGTTATTAGTATGCATAGTATTACTTGCCATGTACATACTATATCCATATACTTACTATTTACTTAGTTTTAAGGACAGCTCTTATCACTTATTTAATCAGTGCCTATTTTAGATCCTTTACAAAAGTTCTCTTAAAACTGTTTTCAAACCTTACATTAATTTGTTGTTATTAGGAAAATACCTCTAAACCAGAAACTTTCAATTATTGATAATGCACTAGTGATTAGGAAATTGTTAAAGAGGACATCACTGTGAGATGGATGTATGTAACAACAGGTGGCGCCATAATACAAGAATTCCAATTAAAAATTAATTTAAAAGATTTTAACAAAATTGTAGTCACTCAAAGTGTTATTAACCACTTAAGACACAGCGTCGCTTTTGACTCATTCACATCCACGTTTGCCATGTCTGTCGTTAATGTACTCTAGGTATAATATAACTAAGTAATTTGTATATTGCCTCCTTGTTTAACGTTGACTACCTTACCTTAAACGCATATACAGTGGAGCCCGCTTAATGTGATCACATCGGGATTGGGGTTTTTGATAACAATAAAGGAAAAAAAATTTATTGGTTATTTATTAGTATGTACTACATCTACAATAATTAATTAATAATAGTCACTCATTGAAGTTTTCAAGTAGGACTGAATCTTACATCACACATTAACAGCAAAATATAGTCCATTTATGTATTTAAACGAAAAGCTTTTATTTAACTTGGTATTGGCTTTGTCAGTCGTCTGTGTGGTTGGACTATTTATTTCTTTGTTTTATTTACATGCTGAGAATTGTTTAGTTTTACTCAACTACTTCTTGAAAAGTATTAGTATGAGGAAAACCATGTCAAGAATATTTTTTTGGAAAATTTAATATTTTTCAATACTTTTACTTTCAATTTGAGCATGGGATGGAAAAGAAACGACTAATCTCACAAAAATCAAACTTTTGTACCGACCTAACTTGCACAATTGAAGGTAATTGCCGATCTCGAGGATATTCACATTTTTTGTTTTTCTTGACTCCAAACTATGTAAATATAATAAAACAAAAAGACTTTATTAGCGCTACCTGGACTATAAGTAACAGTGTTTGAAAGCACATTAGATTTTAGTATAAAAATCTATGAATCGTTATACTTTTTGGCAATAATATTGACAAATTGTAGGATTTTCATGATAATTCATAGTTTTGGGTTTCTACTTACTTATTAAACTACTTATTATTATTACCTATAATAATCGCTTTCTATGCAAATGTATATGGTCAAGTAGTTAATCTCTTACAAGGTAAGGGCCAACTTTGGTCGTCACTAATTCTCACCGCAACTATTATATGTTTGAATTATAGTTAAAACTTTATTGAATGCAAATTTAAATATCCGGAATTTAGCCAAAGTACACGTTTGAATAATTTTGCAGATATTTTGGCAACATGGTAAATAAAATTTAAGGATCAAGTACAGTTCGGCGCAAGACATTTTAGCTTAGAAATTTAACTAAAATATAACAAAACTAGAAATTTGGCCTACTGTGGCCAACAAATATCCTAAATGTGGATATTTGCAAGAAGCGTTAAGTTCTGTTATATTCTTAAATTGAAGAGCACGCTGCATTCAGGGGAGAGGGAGAGGAAGAAAATTTAATTTATTAATCATAATCCGGATTAATGATTTAAGTCAAGGTTTCCTTTACATTTAAACTAGAAAGGTAGCTGTATTAGAACTGCGGTCATTCGAGTTCCACCTAGTTTATTTACGATACTTATGATAACCTGTACATCATAAACTTTTTTTTTTACTTTGTGTTCTGGAGTAATTTTTACTTTTACGGTACTAAGTCACAGTCTTGGAGTGATGTGACTGCTGGTTGGTTGAGTACGGAGCGGAAATTCTGGGTTCAAATCTCGGACTAGACAGAATTTCTTAGCTCGGCCTTCCAGTGGGCATCCACACGCTATGGTGTAATCGATCTAGACTAGAGTATCGAAGAAGAGAAAACGAGGAGTGATTCACCTCGGTAAATGAATCGTAAAGGATTCCAAAGAAGTAGGCATATTCCAAATGGAATGGATACCTGATAATAACAAGTGCCACACGGTCGTTACGTACGTACTTTAGTACTCAAAAAATCATATTTGCATAAGAATAAAAATTATTCAACACATCACCATCCACAAATGGTAAATTATACTGATGCTTGTTCAAAATTCGCTTCCAACTTTCTACTCATTTTGTGATACTAAAAATTGTTTGTTTACTTTAAAATTCGCATTACCTTCTTTAGTAAATTAAATAGAGATTAGGTTATAACTAGAGCGCGGATTAAGAAGCACTTATTTTTAGAAAATAAGCGCTTATAGTAAGTACTCAAAATTGAAGAAAGAAAAGCACAACAAAAGCTTTTATAAGCAGTCAAAAAAAAGACCTAAAAAATATTAATTTGTATTTATAAGAAAATATAATATATTCTGTAGTTTACTGCTGAAAACCCGTATGGCACGACGTTAAATTTTGCATAAAATTCAGCAGTAAACGGTAACTAACTAATGAAAAACGTCTGATGAATACCAATTTTATGCAAAATATAACGCTTCATACGGGCTTGAAAGAAAAAAAAAACAAAAATATTTAAATAGTAGTAGGTATTCTTAATTTTTAGCAAAAATTGAAAATAATAAATTGAGAAGATTAAAAAAAGGGGACTAGCATAAAATTCTATTTCAGGTATGAAGTTGTAATTATAATTCGAACGTATAATAGTAGTGGTGAGGATTATGAACATTTATGATGTTGCCCAACATAAAAGTTGGCTTTTCCTTTGTTAATCTAGTTAATTAATTAGTTCATTGGTATTAATGATCCGTTTATCATATTAAAGCGCAGAAGCCTAGGAACTGCTCTCATCTGAATTCCACTTACAATGCTACATACAATAAATATATTACGCGTGAAAATTATGAAGGTACAACAGTTTTTTATACTGTAACTCAATTATATGTATCAAACGTAAATGTTATCTATAATAGCGTGGTCGTGGTCTATGTAGTGCAACTTTATAGTAAAAAATATATAATTTTTTTATGATAACTTTTTTTTATTAAAAAAAAGTTTTTTATTCACTAAAAAGTAAATGTATCTGAAAGCACTTTTAAAATAAATATTAAGTACATACTCCAATTATTGTTAAGATTCGTCGCCTGAGAACCGAACTAGTGCATGTCCACTTCTATAAATTTTACAGGAGAGGGTTTTTAAAGGGTAGTTCACACTACATGATTTATCATATGACTTATTAGTCATAAGAAAAGTCATGGCTAAAATCATACCATCACAACAGCCAATCATAAAAGCCATAACTTCTATAATATCAAAAATCATATAGTGTGAACGTAAAAAAATCCCTCATATGAGAAGTCATGTGACAAGTCATATGATAAATCATGTAGTGTGAACTACCCTTAAAGCTTGAAAGTTTGTCGAGTTTATGAATTTTTCGTGTTAATTCATTATTGGAAAACAACATGATATTTATTTCTTAAAACTCCTCTGTTGGCATAAAAAATTATTTATAATTTTGTTCTGTGGACATAGATTTTTTGTCATAGAATAGTTTGGTTTATACGCGACGATACTATATTTTAGAATTATCGAATACGTTTTTACGTTTTTTTTATTTTACGTTAACTATGTAGTGTGCTAAACTGGTAAATAAATAGACGTATAATTTTTCTTTTAGAATTAGCCACAGATGGAAGTCTTGCTTCTGAGAATTGGGCGATGAATATGGAAATTTGTGATTTAGTTAACGAAACTGAAGATGGTCCTAAGGATGCTATTAGAGCAATAAGAAAGCGCCTTACTCAAAATGCAGGAAAAAATTATACCATTGTTATGTATACACTTATCGTGTTAGAAACATGCGTAAAAAACTGTGGAAGACGTTTTCATTTATTGGCTTGCAATAAGGATTTTATAGCAGAACTGGTAAGACTATGTTAGAATTGCATACACAGCGATCTCTTATTAAAATAAAAACATAAAATTTGTTTAAAATATATTAACCATTTCATGCACTCGCCCGGGTTAACTTGGATTACAGTTAAAGTAAATTTTTGTAACCTCAAATTTTTGTAGGTGAAGTTAATTGGTCCAAAGAATGACCCACCAACAGCCGTGCAGGAAAAGGTTTTAAATTTAATTCAAACTTGGTCTGATGCATTTCGACACCAAACAGAGTTATCAGGAGTTGTCGCAGTTTATCAAGATTTGGTCAATAAAGGAATTGAGTTTCCTGCAACTGATTTAGATGCGATGGCTCCAATATTTACACCCCAAAAGGTAAATTATTATATAATTGACTAGTTTGCCAATTATTGCAATAATATTTTCAGAGTGTTGATACAAGTATTCCTGCTGCTGTAGTAAACGAACATCAACTTGAAATATCACCTATTGCACAAATGGCTAGTCCTGTTAGTGCAATTTTAACTGCAGAACAAAGAACAAAACTAAAATCTGAATTAGATGCTGTTCAATCGAATATGTCGGTTTTTGGCGAGATGTTAAGTGAACTAAAACCCGGAAACGAACATCTAGACGAACTGGAATTATTACAGGTAAAAAATTTAGTACAGTCAACCCTTCTATAATACAGTTAATTGGTTCAGTGAATTAAATTCTTATGATACGGTAGGTAAAATTTACAAGCAATTACAATTTCTATATTTTTTTACAGGAATTAAATTTGACGTGTCGCACAATGCAAGAACGAATGGTTGATTTAATTAGTAAATTGTCTAATGACGAGCTTACAGCTGAGCTTTTACGAATTAATGACGATCTCAATAATTTATTTTTACGCTACAGTAGATGGGAAAAAAATCACGAAGCAGGAGGACAGTCTGCTTCTCTTGTACTTGCTAAAGCGGTTAGTCCAGGAACAAAATTGTTACCTTTATCACAAACCAATGATAGTTTAATTGATTTAGGACTCCCAGATGTTACTGATCAGCTTAGTACATTAAGTATAGCTTATAAAATTTTTATTGTTTTAAATATTTTTAATGTAATATTTTGCAGATGTTTCTACAAACTCTTCTACCGCACCACCGGTAAAAATGGGATCGGGGACTGCTATAAATGGTTCTCCCCAATGTGATGAATTTGACATGTTTGCACAATCTCGAAAAGTTACATATGAAAGTAATAAAATTAGGTAAGTAATAATAGTTTGTGAACGAAATATAAAGATGCCTTGAGAATGGTATAATGCTTGAATACTCATACTAGCCATATTGTGTTCACAGTATTATTGAATGGCTTGAATAACAAACAGCACTTGTCTGTTCCAAATCAAAGTTGTATTTGCTATTAAAATTCTCTTTCATATTGTCGCTATTTTGTAGTAAAGAAGTATATGATTATATTGTTATTATCAAATAATTATTCAGTTTCAAGTAACAAAATATATTTAATTGGGGTAGAGAAAATTGCCCAAAAAGCAATTTGGCTATAACAAAGTTATCCTCAATTTTTGTATTGCTTTGTACATCTAGTATGATTATATAATTGATATATAAAATCAATGGTATAAGTTGTTTTTTAATTTTTTAGTGGAAGTTCATACCAAGACAATTTGAATCCCGATCAACCATTGAGTGGTTTAAGTACACTTACACAGGAGAGACAAGTAAGTAGCAGGTTTTTACCTTACCTACTTAAAATATAGGAATAATTTTTACATTTTATATTTTGTATTTGTCACAATACCGGGTGCCCGTTCAGGTACCCGATCATAAGAAAATAACATGGGAAATTGATTTTTTTTAAATTCTTGCTTCTCATATAACGGATAAGAACGTTGTATTGTTAAACGTTTAAAACTAAAATAAAAAAATTTGAAAAATCGGATCTACTTTGGTTAGAAACCGCCTGTCAAAATTATTTGTAAGTTTTCAAAGCCAATTTGATTTTTTAAAAGTTCTTATTAAAAGCTTTTATTTAATAAGCGAGCTGGTTCTTCTCTCAAACTTGCCTAGAAACTACATCAACTGACCAGTCAACGTTCTAGGGTCTTAGTGGCTGAAAATGATTTTAGGGCTTATTTATCAATCTTTAGTTAGTGCCTCAAGTAAGTAAATCTGACGAGTAAGAATGAAATTGAATCGATAATTTATTTGATTTCATACTTACTTGTTAGATTTACCTACACACTAGAGACACTAAATAGAGATTGATAAATCGACCCTTAATCAATTTATTATGTTATTCTGAGAAAAACCTTCTATATGCACCTTATTTTTTTATGCGGTTGTTTAATAATTATAAACAATCTTGTTTTATAAATATAAGTTTCTATAAGAATAAGCTTAATTTCACCAAAATAAACATTAATATTTTTACTTTTCTCGTATAAGCAATTGTTTTTAAAATAAAACTCGATAAATGGCGGAAAATGTCTACAATGATTTTTTTTCTCAGAAAGCAATAATTGTTCTATCACAATAAATGAAAAACGAAAATATTCAGCCAACCTTAAACTATCACGACATATTTTTGACGTGATAACGTCTTATAAATTGATGAACGCCGACACACACAAAAAAACATGACTTATTAGTAACGTTCCGCCGAGCCGTGCGTTCGCGAGAGAGCGCGGAACAAGTCGATTCGTCCGTGTGAAATACCATCGTTTATTACAATAACAATTGCGGCAATAAGTTAATTAATTCTTGCATTCTAAGAATTTGATTAGCTATATAATCTCATATTTTTGTTCTTTGATTATTAAAAAATAGATGTGAAACATGTCGATGCGATGATGTCAATATTAAAAACATTTAATGAATAAAAACGCATAATATAATTATGAGCTTAAAATTTACACTTCCAATAATAATTATTATTATTATGAAGATCTAAAACGTGACTTAATTTATATTACATAAGTAAAACATAATTTTTTTATGTTTTGACATAATGATATAATTTAAGTTACCTAAAAACTATTATTAAATACTTCTTGACCATGTAAAACGTATTAAGTATTATTGACTTTGTTGATTTTTTTTAGGATTAATGCACATTGATTAATTAAATTGAAGTATTTTTTCAACGCTTTGCTATTTATTTTAAGCTTTGTCAGGAAGCAATTACATGTAAAAAAAAATTTTTTATTGAAAATGACAACTTTACTTGTAGTTATGAAATTTTTTTTAAATTTGTTTTGAATGATAATAGTAGACTAGATGAACAAAAAATTAACAATCTTCCTACTGAAGAAGATCACCATATTTATGCTAAGGCTCCTTGTATTCTCTCTGAAGTTCACACTATGTTCCATCGTTTTTTATGTGGAAAGTTTCACTAATTAGCCTTTTAAAATAATTAATTTTCATATCTAAAATTTTTGTTTGATTGAAATCAAAGTCTACTATAAAAATAATAAGTTAAAAAAAATTTTATTTTACATGTAATTACTTCCTGACAAAGCTTAAAATAATAAAATTGAAGAAATACTTAATTTAATTAATTAATGTCCATTAATTCTAAAAAACAATATCAACAAACAAATTATTATCAAATGGACGATAACAATTCATTAATTTGTATTATTCCTTTGCATTGATGAAACGGTAGCCGTTTTCTGCAATTATTATGCAATTAAGTGTTTTACGGTACTGAGGACAGCAAATGAGCTAGACACACAGGTGAATTTTTATTTTTCTTTGTGGTTTTAGGTTGTTGATATTCAGTAATCTGTGTTTACTGTTCTTTCTTGATTGCATAATTTCCATTACATCGTAAAGTTCAGTGCAATTTTTTACTATTGTAATCTGCATCAATTTTATACATGCGAGATTGTTTATCTATCATAATTTTCTTCAAAAATTTTTAAAATCGGAGTCCTGGTTATATAACTATTTCCGAATACTATTTTATTATAAATAACTAAACTAAATAAGTAACATTTATCTTTGAACACCAAAATTTTCTTCTTTAATTGATTTTTAAAGAGAAAAATACCTACAACTTTATTTTTTAACACACTTTTTTCAAAAATAATATAAAATAAGTACAGCTCCACCAACGACAGAACCAACTTTAGAGGTGTGTCAGGCGCTGCTAAAATTTAAAATGTACACTCAGTTGAAGAAGTTTCTCGGCGCGAATATTTAAAATCTATAAATTATTTTGTCAATTTGCAATCACGAAATACGTAGAAAATGATAGCATATACATATGATAGCTCTACAGGCCTAGAAGGCCTTTGGCTTCATTCCCTGCCTACCTAACCTGTCTTGTAAACTCTCGTGTGTGACGCAGCCGTATCAACGGTAATGACGTCGACACAAATATCAGGGATCACCACAGAGTGTGTATGCCCACCGGAAGGCCGAGTCAAGAAATTCTTTGCAATCCTCGATTTGAACCCAGAATTTCCGCTCTATACTCAACCAGCGATCACATCACTCCACTGCTGTGGCATAAAAAATGATAGCGCAAATATTAAATAAAGCACTTTTAGAAATAACACGAAATCGAATAACACAAAAAACCACGACAAATGTAAACACACGCCATGATTTGTAACTTTTACAACAGAATGTACTTGAGAAATAACTGCACGTTCATTGGTTCATTCAAATTTTTATCAAACTAGTTGGCATATTTGCCACGTCCTTTCTACGCTTGGTGGAGCTGTATACCAATTGCAATTTAACAACTCTTTTGACTCATTATTTCAATTCTGTTAGGCTGTTTGAAAAATCTATGATTCGTTGTTCGATAGCTTATATATTATATTTTATAACTTTTAAATGCCCTTTATTTATTGCTAAAGTTTTGTTTGATTTAATTTTTCAGTTTTTAATAAGTTTTTGTGCTAATTGTTAAGTAAATTATATTTCTTTAGTCTCAAATTTTTTATTTGTATATCTATTATGATTTTTTTTATATATTTTGCTTTTCATTTATTATTTTTTGTGCAGAATTCAAGAGAAGCTGATTTTGATGAAATGGCTGCATGGTTACAAGAAACGGTATGTGGTATCATTTATTTTCTTGCACATTTTTCTGTATTAATTAAAAATATTTCCTAAAAGTCTTTATTTTTATAGTAAAAATCTTTAAATCTCTTAATATAAGCTACTGCTAACCACCCTCCACTATTCGTTTGGTGGTTAACGTAGGTTTAGTGGGACTGAGCTCTAAGACACATTGTTGGCTTGGAGTTAGGAGGTTATATCGTCCCCCTTATGCCATAACCACGAATGTGTATATTACTAGTTTTGAGAAGAGCGCAATTAAAGCTTTAATTATACATTCATATTTTAAAATTAATAAAATTAACTTGTTGGAACCTTTTCTTTACACTGTGTTTCGTATTATCTACTCATTAATTTGATTAATTTTAAATTATATACGTATGTTTAAAGCTTTAATTGCACTCTTCTAAAAAATTATTAATTTGCACATTCGTGGTTATGGCATAAGGGGGACGATAAGCTATATGGGTAATGAAACCAAAGGCAGGAATTTTTGTGAACTACATTATATTATTTATTATATGGTGGACCACTTGAGGCCTGAACATAAGAATTAACATAATAAATTCGTATTTTTGAGATTCCTGCCTCCCATTGTGCATGAAAAATAATACAGTGGAGCCCGCCTATTGTAATCGCGGTTAATGTTATCATTCGGGTATTGTTATCACTTTTGCGAGGAACGGAACGGACATATATTATTACTAGAGCCCGGATTTATAAGCACTTATAATTCCAAAATAAACGCTTTAAAAAGTTTTAAAAAATGGAAAAAAAGCACTAAAAATCAAACATCAAAATATAATTTTTATTAAATAATAATTAGACTTTCGATTTATAATTATAAAAAATATTAATTATCATATATTTTTCCAAATTTTCCATTTTGAAAGATTGTCGTCTGTCATTATCACATGTTTATAAATCAAAAAACTTCTATCCAAAGTTCTCTTTTTAAAATTATTTATAATTTTTACCAATTCCACTAAAGTCAAATATCTTTTTTTCGATGGACGATGGAACGTATGAAAAGTTAGCTTTGATATAACTTAATTGTTGTCGAATTAATGTATTCTTAAAAATTTCTTGACATTATTTTATAGCTGCCGACAACGATTCTGACAATTTTTCAAAAAATTTCAATTTGTCAAAAAAACAAATTTTTGAAAATTCTTTAAAATTTTTCGTAGAATATAGGGCAGAATTGAGCCACTTTCTCCACCTGTAAGCACTGCTTCGGGAGGAAGAAGTGTATCAGGAAAATTTTTTTTAAAAACTTGCACTCTCAAAGGCGCCTGGACAATAATTCTTTTTCCATTCGAAAATAAATTATTAATTTTGGAATTATTATTCCAAATCTCCAAAAAACATTAAAAAAAGCACTATCAACATTAGCTCAAATCACTGCAATTTTTAAGAATCGTCAAGATCCAAAAGGAATATCTTCTACTTATAATTTAGAGCAATATGCAAAAAGCTTAGAATCCGGGCTCTAATTATTCGATTTATGTTATCATATTATTCTTAAAGGCCTAAACAGAATGAACGCGAAACCAACGCGACGTAACGTCCGTCAAACGCTGACGTTACGCTTTCGAAACGATACTGCACAGAATAGCGCGAAACCGACGCGACGTCGAAAACCTAACCTCACAGCCTAACCTGCATAATCTTAAGATAAGTGTTGTTATTTGTTGACGTGTTAACTTATTCTCTAAGCTTACTCTTATTAAAATTAAAGACAATGGATGATTTTGAACTATTTTTAAATTTTTACATGTTATATTTAATGTATCTTATAAAAATGACAAATAATGTTACCAACTTATATTGATTTAAAAATTAAATCACCAAATTGTAGTTGGTAGTGGTCGTTTCGCGTTAAGTTTGCCAACGTTCGACGTTGGGATCGCGTTGCGAGCGTTCATTCTGTTCGAACGTATTGCAACTACATACATTTAACTTTTGACGGACGTTACGTCGCGTTGGTTTCGCGTTCATTCTGTTTAGGCCTTAAGATTATTTTCTCCCACGAGCAAAGGAGTTGATTTTCAGTTACAAGCATTTTTTACCCGACTACGGCAAAGCCGAGTAAGGAAGGGTTATGTTTTTAGCAGTCTATGTATGTTCCAATCTACTGCGTAAACCACTCAGCAGATTTTAATGAATTAGGTCGCAATGAATTCCTTATACAATCCGGGTAAAATAGGATACATTTTAAATAATAAATAAAAATATTTTATATTATTTTACTTATAACCCGGTTATAAGTAAGGTTAAGTTTTCGAGAATTCGTTTTTTTAAGAATCAACATTAGGTTTACAATGAAACCTTAAATACATGCACGTATGCATGGCTGCATATACTCTAAGCTTTTTACGTTCTAAGTAGAACATTGCTTTTCCCTTTTTGGGAATTACAAATCCGATTAGCGGGGTGGATTAGTCCCCATATTACCTATTTCCGATAAATCAATATCTATTTCACCACACCGTGTGGATGTCCACTGAAAGGCCGAGCTAAGAAATTCTGTATAGTCCGCGATTTGAACCCAGAATTTCCGCTCTGTACTCAACCAGCGGTCACATCACTCCACGGCTGTGGCTTCTGCATATACTATCACCTCTTTATTATTAATTCTTCACAAAATGAACCCTTAACGGAAAAGTTTAAAATAAAAAAAAACAGTTTAAAAAACTATTACCCGACTACTAAAAAAACTAAAAAGTAAGAAATAAGCTTCTTTAGATATCCCTCCTTATTGAGTTCTATTCACATTAATAAAATTTAATTCAAAAGCCGTGGTCGTGCGTTTTCCACTACAATATAAAAAAGCAAAACGGCTTTTGAATTAAATTTTATTAATGTGAATAGAACTCAATAAGGAGGGATATCTAAAGGCGGATCCAGACTATGTAACAAAACACGTTAAATAACAAAGTTATAAAACACAATGTTTTACAACAATTTTCTTGTTATATAGCATATTTTATGTTATCCATTAGGTGTCGGTAAAGATCAAAGGAAGTCATAAAACTTAGTTTTATAACACGCAGACTTGTCCACACGTGTGTTATTAAGGTGCTACTCTACACTCGTATGCTAACCTGATATTGAACCAATTTCGAAGTCAGCAAAATAATGCAATAATTTGTTTACGTTTGAAGATTATGTAGCTGTCGAGTTTTGTTTTGTTACATAGTCTGGATGTCTGCTATTTTATAAAAAGTTATAAAACAATGTTGTACAACAGATTTGCTGTATAACTTGTTATTTAACATGTTTTGTTACATGAATCTAGGTAAAATAGTCTAAGGAAAAATAGTCTATGGTAAATTGGTCTAGGTCTACGGAAAAAAAGTCTAGGTAAAATGGTCTAGGTAAAAAAGTCTAGGTAAAATAGTCTAGGTAAAAAAGTCTAGGACTAAGATTTCATTGGACAAGTTTCACTATTTTTTAAAAAAATTTTATTAGAAAGTAAAGGTCAAACTGATTGTAAAGAATTTTTTTTAAATTTTCTTGAGTACTCTTAACATAAGAAAAACTTGATTAAAAACTTTAAAACGCCGGTAAGTGACGTCAGCTACCGATAGAAGTGAGAACCAATCAGAAGTGAAAATGCCCGAATTTGACAACTGCGCATAACCATGCTTACCCCTCTATTCTGTACCTTTTTTGTTACATTCGTTAGTTATCATATCGTTAAAAACCCTAAAGTTTGGTTTACACTCAAAATTGCATTGAATAGTATTGTAATGGTATACAGTAACGTGCCCATGGGGGGGAGCTTCCTTTTCCAATATTTTAAAAAGTTGGCAAAAACACTCCAAAGTTGGTCAATTTAGCAACTTTTTTGTTTTTTACAAAAAGTTTTTGAGTTTTGAGACTAACTAATTATTAGTATATTGCAATGATATAAGAGCTTTTGCGGGAAACCGAAAATTTCCCGCCAAGGTTTCTTTTATACCTCTGCAAAAAAATAAAAAATTACCCGCTAGCTCAGTTGGTCGAATAATGCTCCCCACAAATGAATCATTATTAGGTGGATAAAGAAAATTCATATGGTAAAGGCAAATAAATTGTAATTGGACGAATAAATTGGTCGCACACAGATATGATAAAAAACAATCGACATTAAATTTTCTCTGAGACCGTATAAAATAAATCTGTGAATCAGATAATCGTGAAAGTGACATTTAAATTAATAAAAATCGTACTACACTTTCACAATTATTGAGACGGATCAAAAAAACAATTTACAAATAAAACAAAATTTTTAATACACCCTGTGTATAACGTTCAAAATAATCAAATTAAAAAAAACGAAAGCCGCAAATAACACCGTGTAACTTGAGCACAGCTGATGAAATAAAATCACGGCTTAGCAAGTCCCCACATGTGCAACGCAGAAAATAATCGTTGGAACAGTCCAGATGCACAGACTTTACGATGCAACGAGTTGTGTAAAATTCATAAATGCGCAATTATTACTAATAAATTAAATTGATTTACCATCTCCCATAGTAATTCGTCCAAGAATGGCGCCTATTATAAAATTTTCTCAACCTCTCTCATGACCATCTGGTTAGGAGATCCAATCTTGAGCTTCCATCCAACTTGATACACTGTAATATTGTCTTGCTGGACATTCAAATAGGATTGAATAATCATCAAAAATTTGAACACTTTTAATTCACTATTTAATTTTAATCTTTGTGGAGCGTCACAAAATTACGTATGGCCTCTTGGTCGGTTGGCGTTCAAAAAGCCACGTCTTTTCGTGCTGCTCAAGCACGTCCCCGCTTTTTCCAAAATTCTTTCCACTCCCCTGTGTCTCTTTATCCAAATTTCTGTGTAAAGCCTCACTGCGCAATCGCCATTTGGTGTTGTTTGTCGGATATTATTCCCAAATTCACGAAAAGCTGTTCATAATACTCGGGCTGCAGGGTTTTTTCATCTCTCGACTATTATTCCCCTCGCCGCCTTGCGGCTCGTGTCATAAACTACGTCTCGAGACGAAAAACAACCCCTTACGCCCTCGTGATATAAACTACTATTGCCGACCACAGAAAAATTGCCTCCGTGAACCAGCTAATGCGTATTCAGCTGAGAAAATTAAAAAATACAGAGATTAAATCTTTTTTAACAGAAAGAAGAATTTTTTGCAAGATATGAAATAATTTTTAATCGGTTTTGATAACGAATTAAGATTTTGATTTTTATTCGCGATTTTATATCAATAATGTCCAAATGATAGATCGGGCCGTTAATGAATATTCAAATATCTTAAGACTGTTCTCTATAGTATTTGATTACACACACTTATTTACACAGAGCCTTAGTAGCCCTATAAACAACACGTCTCACTTTGGTTTTTTAAATATTATATATATAGACTTTTTTACCTAGACTTTTCTACCTAGACTATTTTACTTTTAGACTATTTTACCTAGACTTTTTTACCCGTAGACATTTTTTCCGTAGCCTTTTTTACCTAGACCAATTTACCGTAGACTATTTTTCCTTAGACTATTTTACCGATTACCTTGTTACATAGTCTGGATCCGCCTTAAAGAAGCTTATTTCTTACTTTTTAGTTTTTTTATTTATATTGTGCATAAGCCACCTACATAATATAAAGTAAGGTGTTAGCAAGAAAATCACCGTCACACATGTGATATCACATTACATATTTATATTTATTATGAATTTCGTCGTTTAAATACATAAATGGACTATAAGTTTGCTCATTTGCTGTTATTCTGTGTTGTAAGATTCAGTCCTACTTGAAAACTTCACAATGAGTGACTATTATTAATTAATTTTTGTAGATACTAATAAATAATCAATAAAATGTTTTTCCTTTTATTGTTATCAATCGGTTATTATCATTAAGCGGGCTCCACTGTATCAATCAAAATAGATTTTTGTTCTTATGCAGCACAATGGGAAAAAAAGAATCTTAAAATAATAATAATTGACCATTTTAATCTCCTATATTTAGGTCTAAGATGGGCAGACTTAACTAAGCGAATAAAATTTCTTCATAGTATCTTACAGCTAAATTTTCAATATTTTAGCGCTTACGTTAAATCGTTGTCAAAAATTATAATTTTACAATCCATACTAATAATAATTATTATCACACCTATTTTTGAAAATCATTTAAGATTTATCGCTACATGATTAAAAGTATTATTGCACCTGGGCAGAAAGAGTGTCATAAAAGTCCAGAACACAAAATACTGAGATGCAATTTTTTGAGTCGGGGGTTAAAAATAAATTAATAATAATTTTAAAAAATCACGGTTGCCTGGATTTGGGAGCCAGTAAAGATACATGATAGAGAAACATTGCGCGTATTATTCTTGTGATAGAGTAAGACGCAGCATAAATTATTATTTATTTTTAATAGATTTTGTTCAATTTAAAGCATTCGTGATATCGTCGGCTTACTTGTAAAACCTTGTAAGTCCGATTTTAAAAAAAATTTATGTTTAATGAAAAACCTTTAAGTTCTCTAATATGGAAATTTTGAAATCCCCGTAAAATATTTTGATGATAAACATGAAATGCAGTATCTCTTAAAAATTTCATAAATTAGAATTCTAAAATAAGAGTAGTAGCAGATTTATTATGTTTCTTGAAAAGTTTTGTCAATCGGACTTAGAAGGTTTTACAAGTAAGGCGACATATACCTATTTGTTGACATATTATGTTTGATAAAAAATACTTTCCATCCGGTAACCGGATGGGTGAAGGTCAACCTTAATTTAGATCTTAGACTATTATGCCACTCTTGCAAATATTAAATACTTAATTTACTAACTAAATCCAGTGAAACCCCAAAATTGATTTTTCTGGACTTATTACACTACTTGCTGCCCTGGTATGATGTTTTTATTTGTATATTATGTACCTACTGTTTATTTTGTTATATTAATTATTTTTGATGCAATTTTAGAAAGTTAAATCAGAAGAATCAATGACCAGCAGTGAATTTGAAAAATTTCTAGCGGAACGAGTTGCTGCAGCAGAAACCTTACCAAATATAACGACAACTAATGTAATTCCAAGTAACACACATGGAAATGAGAGATTGCAATCATCACCAAAGGATAATAATAAAGAGGGTTTTCTAGCATAGTATTTTAGCACTGTATATATAACTACTATAATAGAAGTACCTAGATACCTCTAATATAAAATATTTCGGTTTTAATTAGGTTGTTACGTTGTTAAACTTTTATTTTATTTACCTATATTATATTATTTAAGATATCATGTTTATTGTATACAATCCACGGCAGTATTATTCGGTACAGTTGGTGATTTGTATGGCATTTTGAGGTGTACAGAAAGTTACAACAACACTAGAAACTTATTATATTATCAATAATATAATTAATATTATTATGTATTATAAGTATGTATTATAATTATTCATTATTTATTGTAAGTTTTATTTATATTATTGAACATTTTAATATGACTTTTTTACAGTCTTTGATGTTGATGTATGTAGTAAACTTTCACTAGTGCTGTTGTGATTGTGACCTATCCATGTGTATCATTATGGTACACCAGATCTTAAGTGCCACAGACAAACTTGTTAACTTTCCAGTACATGCATGTGATCTGATATCATGATTTAATAAAATTTATTACAACTCTTGAATCTGTGTTTGTTTTTAATTGGATGTATTTCATTAATGTATTTAAAAAAAGAAGTTATGCTTTTAAAAAGATATGTAGGTACCTATATAATTACAAAATTAATTATAAATTAAAACAAAAAGCTACATGACGATTTGCACATCCAAACTGTCAAATATGATGCGACTATTTGTGGTGTAGAGGAAGAAGGTGTGTGTACTGGAGAGTTATTATAAAACACCTGCTGGGGTGTTATAAAAGTCCTTATATACAAATAATATCTATAATAAAGAATTATTTTTGATTCATTACCGAATGTTCTGTCTGGTGGGTTTTTTATTTTAAATATAATGCATTTTTAGATTTTTGATGACATTTTATTTTAAAATCTTGGTCTCATTTTCTACCAGAACTGTCAACCTTTAAATTTTCTACTACTACATACAAAGTAGTTTGGTGCAAAAACGTAAGTACTCGTCCAATGATTGGACTGGGGAAAAAAGTATTATTTTATGATTTTAACCAGTTCACTAATAAGTAGAATATTTGTTTGGTTCAGAAAGGGAAGTTCTTTGAATGAATGATAACAATTACGTGGTGTAAATCTATGGCAAAAATTTCTTTTGCATAGCTATACTTGGTTCACAATTTAGTACAAGATCAATTTGCTTAAAGGCATACACAAATAATAATATAAGATGTTAATAAATAAATCTAATCAAACTTTCTGCGTAAATTCTAAAACATTCAACAAAAGAAACGGACATAGATGGCAAATAATTCTTCCTGATAAAGTAATAGCCAAGTTAAGGTACAAGGTGGGATTATCTTTATACCAAACTGGAATAGTATACCCACAGTACAGGTGCAGACAGGAATATGTTCTGGAAGTGGGGGGAAATAATATAACCACAGATTAGTATACTAATCTGTGATATAACTTTGTTTGGTATCACAGTCCTTGTGCAACCTGAAGTACAGTTTTCTTTAAAAGATGGCGTTTGGTATGAATTGTTAGGTTTGTTCCAACAATCTATTATTAAAAAGGGTCTTTAAAATCTGAGTATTGCAAAAAAATTTTGAATTCGACATTCAAAATTTTAATAAAAGTGTTTCTATTATGTTCTTTCGTGTTAAAGAAAATCTCGTTAATCTAATCGTGCGCGTCAGTCTCGTTGAAGTTTTTCTTGAAATTCTCAAAGCTACTTGCGCACAAAAAAATAAAACTTGCAAAAACAAGTGCAAACGAAACACAAGCGATCTATAAATCATGGCATAAAAATTTTCACCCAAAAGTTTCATTTCTTTGCACAATTACTCTCTTTATAATGTTGTGCAAACAAATGAACGTAATCCTGCAAATGTAACTCAGAATTTCGTTAACCCAGTCATGCGCGTCCGTATCCTTGATGTTTTTCTTAAAAATCTCATAAACTATTTGGGTACAAACGAAAGTAGAACTTGCACAAACAAATTAGACTATTTTGAATCAAAAATTTTAAAAGATTCTATGTATTTTCCCGTGCTAAGAGAATCTCGTTAATCCACTCATGCGCTTCAGTATTCATGATGTTTTTCTTAAAAATATCAAAAACTATTTGGGTACAAACGAAAATAAAATTTGCCCAAACAATCACAAAGGAATTACAAGCGTTCTAGACTATTTTGAATTCAAAATTTAAAAAAACATGTCTCCAGCCCTCACCCCCCCAGCGAAATTTTAAAATTTCTCAAAAAGTATTTGGATACAAACGAAAATAATGTTTGCACAAACAGGCACAAACGAAGCACAAATAATTTAGACTATTTTGGAGTTAAAATTCAACATGGGGGGGCTAGCATGTCTTCAGCTCCCCCCTCCAGCAAAATTTTGAAAAATTTTAAAAACTATTTGGGTACAAACAAAAATAATGTTTGCACAAACAGGTACAAACGATGCACAAACGATTTAGACTATTTTGGAGTCAAAATTCGAGTTGGGGGGGGACCGGGGACATGCACCCGTTGAATGCGCGCCCACCTGAGAGAAGTTTGAAGACTATACGAGGGTATGATAGCAAAAACTACGATTCCTCTGCATGTGAGGAGTTATTATATGATCCAAGTCCAAGTATAGCTGATTAGGGTTTAGTTAGTTTATTTTTATTTTTTATTAATGAGTAATCATCAACCGAAACTTTATAAGCGAATATCTCAAAACTACAAAATTTTACCTGGTTGACAACAAAACAACCAAAACTATACATCCGATTAATATGATTTTAAAAAAATTTTGTTCACAATATTCGTTGCTTCAGTTCGACGGGAGCTTTGTTTTTAATTTATCACTTTGTTTAGCTTCTAGGTACAATAAAAACTCATAAAAAATGCTTTATTTGAAATTTTTGAAATGCTTTATATAAAATTTTATTATTTTTTTAGATATCAAAATTTTCTCTTGTCGAACTGAATCCATGAATATGAACTTTAAAAATATTTTTTTAAATTTTTATTTCCAAGTAACCATATGGCCGATTTTCTTGCTGTTAACCAGCCACTTACGTTTTTTGTAAAGAGAAAACTTTCACGTCCTGTATGGACGTGATGATATACGGAGTGGTATATAGACTACAAACAAGCCGAAAATTTTTTTAATCTAGGTCTGTTTGGTACCACAGTCCTAGTGCTACACTACCTACACTACTATAAATTGATTGGTGTAAAAAGTGGGTTAGTAATTGTAGCACCAATCAATTTGTAGTAGTGTAGTTAGTGTAGCACTAGGACTGTGGTACCAAACAGACCTAATATGATATAATGAATTATATGTATGTAAAATTTGAAAATGATTCGTTATGTTATGGGCAAACTTCCCTCTTCCCCCACTTGGGGGGAGTCTAAAAGGGGAGGCTTAACGTTTAGGAGTGGACGTATAACGGCTGATGAAGAAGATGAAGATTTAATATTATCTTATATTGAATTGTTGTAGTTGGTATATCTGTGGTGTTACCATCGATCTTATATTACACTAGATGATGGATACAGCTACTAGAGTAAAGGGAGGTAAAAGTCCGCATGGGGCAAAAGTCCCAAATTCAAATATCTCACTATATTTCAAAATTTTTTATCATTGTGGGCAATGTGCAGTTAGTAGTCATCAATTACAGTGTCTATACCAAATTTTATCACGCAAAGTTGGATTACTGGAGAACCATGAGGTAATTACGATTTTGCGTATGCCTGATGTATCATTAGCTCTTGCAGAAATTGCGTTGAAATGTTGAAAATGAGTAGTAACCATAACTAGTATGTATTTTATTGAAAATACATGTTTCTTGCTATAAACTTATAGGATATAATCGATGTTAGGTTTGATGGTCTGGAAAGGTCATGACTCGGAAATGTTTTTGGCTACTTGGGGCAAGAGTCCTATGTTGCTGAACCCATGTCAAGCAAAAGTTTGAAGAATTAAAAAAGGCAAGAATTAACCGATGGCAAAGTGCTTTGTTTAGGCTGCAAAGAATAATATGAGAATTTATCAATGAGAGAGTGGATTCAATGCGATAGCTGCAAACAATGGTGTCATGAAGAGTGCACGAAATTGGCCAATTTATTTGTGACCATTGTTGAAATTTTTCTACATTTTATCTTTTTTATATCTTATACTTTTGTTGTTTTTGCTTATTACTTTTCATTTGAAAGAAATTGTTGATTTTAATTTGACTTAAAATAGCGCAGAGTCCAATGGCGGACTTTTGCCCCACCTATGGGGTAAAAGTCCCATTTTCCGCAACTTGTGTATTATGGTTTTTTTATACACACCGTTTTCAAATCATGGCATTAATGTTATTTATAACAAAGCCTAAGTACTGTACAAACTTCTCATCCAAATATTGAGCTGATTGAGTAAAACATATAAGCGTAAAAAAATACAACGTACTAAGTGCGGACTTTTACCTCCCTCTACTCTAATATTGAAGCCAGTTTTAAATTGTTTACCTGCTATTTGTTTACAAAGTCCCTGGAACTGATTGGTACTTTTAACTTTGTTTATGTTTACCTGGTCTCTCTCCACCAATCAGATCCAAGAACTTTGTAAACAAACAGAAAATAAACAAAGAAAAACTGGCTTCACAACAATTAATGCTATTTGAATAGGAATCCACCATTTAGTGACATAATTGATCTAAGGGTGTTACCACTGGCGTATTCAGGGGGGAGTAATTGGGTAATTACTCCCCCCCCTAAGAATTATTATTTAACCTTTTGCTTTCCATTTTTCAACAAATAAAGATCAATCTATGTTGAAATTTACATTGATATAGGTAAATTACCCCCCCCCCCCTAAGGTAGTTGACTGGAAACGCCCCTGGGTGTTAGGGGCAAAGTTATTTTATTGCAGAAGAAAACATATGAACTTCTGTCAGAAAACCACACATATAATCTCGATGTATGCTGCCAACTTGAAAATAAAAATTGCAACAATGGAGAAAATGAATTACAACAATTGACAATTGGAATTACAACAATTAGAGGGTGCACATGATAAAATGCGCAAGTTCAACTTTGGTCACAAAATCGGCCAAGTGAATCTACTTATTCTATAAGTATGTATATACCTATGTTAATACTAGCAAAATTGTAAATACAAATAATACAATTTATTATGTTGTTTACATGTCATGTAAATGTCACTTTCCTGTCAAATTCAAATCGCCATTTTGCTAGTTTCTTGCGCTAATCTATGCGCACTGCAAAATTGTCTTTGGGATCCACCGTACAGTGTCATTTCTTTCATCTTTCTGTCATTTGTATATAGGCGTTTCAATTTAAGATTGCAGCGCCGCTAGTGGCCATGTTACCAAATAGCGTATCGCTTCTCTTGAAACTTTCTTTAGTATTTTGTATTTTGACGTGACAACGTCTTATAAATTGGTTTGCCGGGTGACACTTCAAGAAACTGCGTTACGCTCCGCTCACGTTATGCGCTCACAATGAGAGCGAGTGAGAGGCACGCGTCCCTTCCACTCGAGCACAGTTAGCCCGCCTAAGAGCGAGAGAGACAGAGCGAGAGAAGGAGAGTGAGAGAGATAGGCATACACACCGGTTCATGTCTTGCGCTTCTATTTCGCTTAGGCGCCTGCATACAAGTTTACACGTTGCCAGTTAATCATAGATAAGATACTACTCTTTTATCTATGCAGTTAATTGTAAAACAATTGTGTAGTGATAATGTGATAAGTTATTGTATGTATATTTGTATATAAATACGTATGTATGTGTAAAGGTAAAAATAAAATTTTGTTAATATGAAATTCAGTGCGAGATTCTTTGTATAAATTAATGTTTTAAATATAATTCTTTGTATAAATAAATGTTTTAAATTGTTACTATTATTTCATCCTTCTTCCTACTATACGAATGAATATTCACATTAAAATTATTTTACCACTCAAAGTCGTTGTCACGTAAAACTTTCGCCCGTATACCGACTTTACAGGCAACCAATTTTTTTTCTTGTATTTTTCTTAGACCTAAGGTATTTTTACATTGTTGTATTCTTAAACCATTTAAGTTTAAATGGTCTAAGGTTGTATTTATCCAAGGTATATAGATTAATTTATATACCTTGGTATTTATCCTAGTAACACCAAATAAAGTTGTGTGCTATACTATACTAGACGTTGATAGGATATTACAACGGCGTATAAATACAACACCGATACACAAGCCAGTGTGAATACCCTTTATATATTTCCTTGGTATTGCTAATTATTATTAGTCTATTGTATTTGTTATTATTACTATTATTTTTATCCATGTTGTTGACAAAAGAACGCTCGTGTGTGGCCACGTTAGCCAATGTTATACAGTAGTTTTTTTAGTATTACTGTGTTTGTAATTCTTAGGGTGTCTAACTCAAACTGGTTTACCCTAAACGCTATACTGAAAACAGCAAGATTATTTTTTTTAGTTAGAATTTTTCAAGAATGGCAAAAAAAACTTACGATTTATTATTCAAATTATTATTAATCGGCGATTCTGGTGTAGGCAAAACGTGTATATTATTCAGATTTTCTGATGATGCATTTACTACTACATTTATATCCACAATAGGTAAGATAACCTTTTAAATCACATTCGTGAAATTGATAAGATCGTAGAGCAGTATTCGATGCAAATATTAATTGAATCTCTGCATTTTATCAACATTTACAAAATATGATGTTTTAACAGCATTGCATATCATTATTATAACATCTATAAAAGATAAAATTATAAATAGAAGGTGAGGTCATCAAAAACGGTAATTTTAAAATTAATTTTCAGGTATAGATTTTAAAATAAAAACTGTCGAACTGCGCGGTAAAAAAATTAAGCTACAAATATGGGATACCGCAGGTCAAGAACGATTCCACACTATAACTACTTCATATTATCGAGGGGCAATGGGAATTATGTTAGTTTATGATATTTCAAATGAAAAGAGTTTTGAAAACATAGTTAAATGGCTACGAAATATAGATGAGGTATTTTATTAATTATATAATAAATAAAAGTCCCTATAATTGTACCGATTGCTTTGCAGCATGCCAATCAAGACGTTGAAAAAATGATTTTGGGTAATAAGTGTGATATGGAAGATAAACGTTCTGTTAGCAAAGATAAGGGAGAATTGGTAAGTTCATGCTTACTGCAACACTGCAATTTCTTTACAAAACTTGTCAAATTATCATCACGTGTACCTGGTTAGTCTTATAACCAAATGTGATAGATCAGGAGAGCCTGTTACAGCTTTACTTATGTGGTGCTTACTAGTTACACATATGACATGTGAAAACTTATTTGTGTTTTTTCAAAACCATCACGTAGGCAACTTAAATTTGAACAAAAGCACACATGTAAATGATATTTATTTTTACCTTGTTACTGCTTGGATGATTATTGACAGCGAATATGTAATAATGTGTAAATAATAATGCATATTATTGAAAGTAACACGGCAAGTGATTTGTTTCTGCAAATGTTTGAAAGCAGACATATGAGCAGTTGCAAATTATAGTCTGCTCATGCGTTCTAACGGTTTTAAAATGGTCAAACTGTTACAGAATCTAAAGAACTTATAAGAATGTAATCTCAGTCACTAAAATAATAGAAGAGTGACTTCTTTAAATTTTCAACCTTTTTTCTCCGAAATTATTTTAGAACACTATTTTTTTTGTCAAAAAATAAGTAATGAAATTTTGACTTCCAAACTTTCAAGTTATTCTCAAATATACCAATCAAAAACAAATTTATGCAATAATAATTCAATCCAATCCATTCAAACCAATAAGAAGCTAGGTATGTGTTGATATAAATTCGGATTGGTACAAATTTTTACCATCCTTAAAAAACTCTCTGGTTGGTTCACGTTTTTACCAACTGAAAAATTAACTCCCATGGGAACAAGTAACACACCAATCGAGTTTTGAAACACTAACCCAACTTTGGATGGGCTTTTCAGCTAGTCTAAAATATTTCTTTACGTTAGGGATTCCCAACCTTTTCTTGGTCAGAGATCACTTATATTATTTTTGTTAGCAAAGACCACTATGGGTGCGTTCCACTTAAAGCCCACGACGACCACGGTCGATTGTCAGTCCAATCAAATAACCGCTCTCGATCTTTAGTCCAATCAGAGAACCACGGGACCACGCTGCGGTCGTCGTGGGCTTTAAGTGGAACGCACCCTATGTAGGTATAATAAAAAAGAAGGCGTTTTTTCGAAGTTTAGTATAAGAAATTGCTTTTTACACCAAAACAACTTAAGTACATTCGATTCAAAAGCATCCTTGCAGTTTCTTCGCGGACCATATTTTGGCTTCTGCAGACCGCTGGTTGGGAACCACTGCTTTATGTGGACACACATTGGGGTTTATGAATAAAAGTGAGCATGAAGTATATACTCATAATTTTGAAATATTTCTCGGAATTTTATGAATAAAATTTAAAAATAATTAAGCATATGCGTAGATACTCTTATAATAAGTGTACTTTCTCATGCTAAGCATCTGCTTATAAATTTTAGTTTTATAATTTGAGGTATTTAATTCAAAATTTTGAGTATATATTTCATGCTCACTTTTATTCATAACCCTAATGTCTTGCCTATCTCACAAACATCTACAGTATCGCAATTCTTATATGGAATCTTATAAACAAGATAATTCTAATAAACTGAAATTGAATCTTTAGTTTAGAAAACAACTGTGAGCTTTTATTTTTGCTTAAAAATAGCAATTATTTAATAAAATAGGTCGTAATTATACAATACAATAGCAATTTTCAAAGCTTTTTACGTTCTAAGTAGAACATTGCTTTTCCCTTTTTGGGAATTACAAATCTGATTAGCGGGGTGGATTATACTCATATCCATATTACCTATTTACGATAAATCAATATATATTTCACCACACTGTGTGGATGTCCACTGAAAGGCCGAGCTAAGAAATTCTGTATAGTCCGCGATTTGAACCCAGAATTTTCGCTCTGTACTCAACCAGCGGTCACATCACTTGACGGCTGTGGCTTACAATAGCAATTAATCACTATTATAAGACCTTGCATGTACACGTTCATCATTTACAATTTATAAATATATCGTCAACTGAAAATTGTTTTTTGTTTCAAGTCCATTTTTTAAAAATCCTAAGTTATTATTATTTTACAACGGTTCCTGAGCAACTAATTCTACCATATCCATTTATATGAAAATATACTTCATGGCCAATTTAAAAAATAAATGTAATACAATATTTTGCTTGTTTTCTTAACATTTTATTTTAATTTAAATTTTTATATAAACGCTTATGGTACAATTAGTTTCTCAGAAACTTGTAGTAGATAAATTAACTTCATATTTTTACAAAATGGGCTTCATACAAAACAATTCTCAACTGACGATATTATATACATTTTAATGTCACTAATTGATTTTGATTATATTTTACTTAAATAGATTGCTCGTGAACATGGCATACGATTTATGGAAACATCAGCTAAAGCAAACATAAACATAGAAAGAGCATTTAACGAGCTAGCAGAAGCCATATTAGATAAAACAGCAGGTAGAGAACCTGGTGAACATATTGATAGGGTTATGGTTGACAGAAGACAACAAGCAAGTACTTCTAGATCCTGTTGTAACAATTAGATATTTTATAAATTGTAATAATTTTAAGTTTCAGTTAACGCACACACTTATTAATGTTTTTGTTGTATCATACAATTACCTCAAAGAATACTCATCAAAATTTACAAATTAATCTCTATAATTATAAAAATAAATATAATACAATATTTTGCTTGTATCCTTAGCATTTTATTTTGTGATCACAGTTAAAAACAATTTTAATTGACACTTTATTATTTAAACATTATTAAATTATTGTTTTTTTTTTGTTAATCATTTCATAGACAACATGCACATTTGCATTGCATTATATTTATATTTTAATTAATTAATGTACCTATTGAAACTACACTAGTGTAATTATGATGTATATTAATTTGTATCAACAAATAAGAAAAATTGTTGTAAATGGCTAGGTATCATATACGAACAAACTTAAAAATGGTATCCTACTATGCAATAATTGTTTTCGCTTGTACAGCGTTCTTCTAATATAGGATAGAAATTTGCAATTTTATTAATTTCCTTCTCAGCTTGAGAAACGCAATCAAAACAGATAAATGTGTGTATGTGAAATTTTAAATTAGGCCACTTTCAAATTAATGTAATAGTGTTTTTATCTGATAAATTTACGTCCGTGTTTTCTGTTTTTTATATTATGCTGGCATATTGGTATCTGATTTATATTGCACTTGGTGTGCTCTGAGGATATAAAAACAGAACAAATTATGAGAGGCTGTGTCATAAAATTACAAATATGGCTTTTGATAGATAAATATAACAGTATAAAAAATTGTTTACTTTATACTGATTTTCTATTTACAGTGTTATTTGGAACAATTGCAAACGAAAACAGATTTTGAGTAAAAATTTGAGAAAATAAATTGAGTTTGCTTCAAATCTGTCTCTAATTGTTCCAAATAATACTGTAAAAGGTATAGTTTTACCTGCTTAAAATAACGGTATCATATTCGATTGATTTTGACAACATAGATGCAGACCTAACTAATTTAAATGACTTTTTACAACATCGTAAAATAATATCTAAGTTCTGTAAATAACAATTGTTACAGAAACATAAACCCTCACCGTGTTTCACGTTTTATCATAGAGGGCACAATACATTCATCTAATACCTTTTCTCACAAAAACCAAAGATTTAAAATTTTGACTCATCCAACCAAAAACCTTTTTCTACTGACTATTTGACCACATTTAATGTATTTTTGCTTAAGCTAAGCCTTTTTACTTTATTTTGAGGTCTTGGGAAAGGTTTTCACATAGCAGTTTATCCATGAAGGGCGGCCGTTTGCAACCGCTTTTTTACCATCGGCTTCAACAAACTTAACATTATTTGTTCGATTTTCATTGATTTCAGCGGTAGATCGAGAATCCTTTATTCTCAGATTTTGAATGCTATGCTTTGTCATCATCATTGATGTTACTTGGGGTATTCCAGTGCTTTATCTACTGTTATAGTAATTTGTTTCCTTAACTCTGGAACGTCACTGCTAATTCAATACAGTTCATAAAAGTGTTGTTGATGGTTTTAGCTGCCTCTATGATTTGGCATGCACAATGTATCCATGACCCCTGAACCAAGAAAAAGAAGAGTGCCAACTTAACTATTTTTAAACAAAACTAAGAAGCATTCAACGATCTATTATTAGATTATTACATAGTATGGACTTGAAGGACCTTCTAAGCTCTAAGGTAAAATTGTTCAATGCACATAGTAATATAAGATCGATAAAGGCTTTTGTATTTGAAATAATATTTTAATTATATACATGTTAGAAAGATCTTGGTTTTTCCAATATTTCTATTAAACAACTGATATTTCTAAGATTATTCTTTATCACTTTTTTTACTACTATTTATCCACTTGTTCTATTGTGACCGATTGTCCTCTGGGTATTCGCTGTGTGCGTAGGTGTAGAGAAGATACTCAAAGCGTTCGGAGTGGCCGGTAATAGAACTGAATTGGGACTTGCTTTATGTGATTACCGTGGACTTAGAAGGATTATGACCTGCAACTCCCTACCCGAAAGCTTAAAATTTGCGAGCTCTTTATATGTCAAGAGTCCCAATTATTTTCGTCTATTTAAGCCACCAGAGGGCAGCAGGAGGAATGACACAGCGAATTCGCTGTGTGGGTAGGTGTAGAGGGGATACGAAAATCGATCGAAGCGTTCAGAGTGGCCGGTAATAGAACTGCATTGGGACTTGCTTTATGTGATTACCATGGATTTAGAAGGATTATGACCCGCAACTCCCTAACTGAAAGCTTAAAATTTGCCAGCTTTTTATATGTCAAGAGTCCCAATTATTTTCGTCTATTTAAGCCACCAGAGGGCAGCAGGAGGAATGCACACAGCGAATTCGCTGTGTGGGTAGGTGTAGAGGGGATACGAAAATCGATCGAAGCGTTCAGAGTGGCCGGTAATAGAACTGCATTGGGACTTGCTTTATGTGATTACCATGGATTTAGAAGGATTATGACCCGCAACTCCCTAACTGAAAGCTTAAAATTTGCCAGCTTTTTATATGTCAAGAGTCCCAATTATTTTGTCTATTTGAGCCACCAGAGGGCAGCAAGAGCAACGCACACAACGAATAGCATTCCCAGTCGATTACCATCCTTAAAATGCAGACTTAAGTTGGTATTAACTTCATTTAAATAGTATTAATGGCCACTTTATTAAATGTCACATACAGGTCCGGCTTCCGTGTGGTTTCTATCTTCATTGATCAGTGTTTTCAGATACTGATCAGGGTCGGTTTTTGTATGATTTTCATTGTTTCTAACATATATATCTATATATTTCGGATTGCCTAATACATTGCAAGGTAAGTAACAATCATGCTAAATACATCACAATATATCGCGCTACAGATAGCAACTGTGTGTCCGTGCCCAAACTACCAACCTTGCGAATTAGCGTTTGATTTGTAAGCATTTTACATTTTTTTTACCTACGACGAGAAGCCAGCCCGACGGTAGAACCCCCGACCTGGAGGATCCATAATATTTTAATATTGTATTTAAAATATAGCAAATTCGTTGAGTTAATTGTATTTTATGAACAATATATTCTTGATATGCTTTTTTGGGTTCATTATATTAATTTATAAAAAGAAAATTTGGAATTAAAGTGGATATAATAATAATTATAAATAGCTCAATTATTGTGTAATTGACATACACCATTATAATTATATAGTACAAGTATTTTAAATACAAAAACCTCTAAGTTCTGAATAAAAATAGTGAAGTGAGCGCCATATTCTGCGAAAATGCACTAATAAGTAATAAGTCAAAATTTTGCTGTTTTGACTTAACCCACTAGACATGTAACATTAAATTAACATCGGCGATGTTAATTTTTCAATGTTAAGAGCAATATCCAGTGCTTAAGTACAATTTTTGTGTTTTATGTAATTCATTTCCAGGACGTTACAAAAATTTAAATAATTGCTAGCATGCCGAAATCTTTCAACACTTCTTCATGTAAAGGCGCTAAAGGCAATTGATTTATTTATTAGAATACCACGTTATCTGAAAATTAGAATTGGTGGGGGGGGGGGGGGAGAATCCCACATTCTAGTTTTCAGATAACGTGGTATTCCAATAAATAAATCAATTGTCTTTAGCGCCTTTACATGAAGAAGTATTAAAAGATTTCCGCATGCTAGCAATTATTTAAATTTTTGTAACGTCCTGGAAATGAATTACATAAAACACAAAAATTGTATTTAAGCACTAGATATTGCTCTTAATACAATGTTACAATAAAACGTTGCGTCAATATTGCTTTAACATCCGTAACATTGTACCAACATTGCTTCAATATTGCATTTTCACATCGCTTTAATATTAATGCGATGTGATAGTAACATTGTACCAATATTGCATTTTCACATTGCTTTAATATTAATGCGTTGAGACAGGGATATAATTTAAATAACTTTGTAAAGCCCGTATGACACAGTGCATAATTTTGCATAAAATTTAGATGTAAATGGTAGCTAACCAATGAAAAACGTCCGATGGCTACTAATACGCTCCTTCTATTGGTTAGTTATCATTTTCATGTAAATTTTATGTAAAATTATGCATCGTGTCATACAGGCTTAACATTGTTCACAAAATTAAATTTTGAATTTAAAGTACTTTAAATAATTTTAATACAAAAAAATGTATATTGATGTTTTTTTATCGTCTATAAATCCGCCCTCTACACATAAATTTTTTTAAATTTAGTTGTTTTTAAGATTTGCGTCGAACAAAAAAAAATCAATTTCTCGGCATGCTTGGTGGTTGAAAAGTAACATTCAAAATCAATATAATAAAATGACATAGGTATATAACGAGTTAAAAAAGTCCAGTTGATGCTCACGTCAAAATTTTTAACAATTTTTATTTTCTGGAATGTTTTTTGTGTCAAACTTTGTACATTGTCAAAATATACAGGGAAATTTATAACCGTAGTTGTTGGTATTGGTCTAGTTAAGTTAGTTTGTATTGAAAAACATCATTGTGGTTACTGAACCTACACGAAATAATTTTCAATAACATTTTCATATTTACCTATATCGATTAGGATTGTTAACATTTCTGTATAGCACCATAGTAACACTTACCTACGCATTTAAGGAATAATAAATTGTTACATTGGTTGTTTGCCTTTGAATTATTGGTAAGTCACCTTTAATTTTTAAAAGTAGTTTTATTTAAAACTAAACAGTACAATAAATCATATTTTATATTTTTCTTTAATATTTAAGTAGTAATATAGCACATAATCATATAATGAAAGTGGTAATATTAATAACTAAGTAGTAGGTACTTAATTCATGGTGCAATTTGACAATATTTTAATTATAATTTATCGTAATGACTCATTATTTTTCACGTAGGTACCAATTACTCTTATCTTTTCTAGTAAGAATATAATGTAAAAAACCCAATTATGAATTACATACATGATAATATCTCTCCATAGTAGAAAGGAGAATAGCCTTCTTTATACTATAATCTATCTAACAAAGCATAGATATTATTAATAATTAAAACCAAAAAGTTTTAATTCTAGTACATTTAAGTCGGTTTTCTTGAATAAATTGAAATTAAAAATTAATTTATTCAACTTAAAAACGAATCTTTTTTATTGTTCAATATACAGTCATAGTCAGCTAAATACACACATAGTTAGGAATATGCAGTAAAACCTCAATGTAATGGTTTAGTGCATTCGAGGGCTTATCAAATCTAGCAGAAGTCTGTTATTAATGAAGTAGATTTTCTGAACGCCTTTTTTGTTTAATTGGACAAATTAATTAGTAAAAATTGCTACAATCGTGGATGATACAGCCGTCATGGTATAACATGTAAATTCTGTTAAATGTTAATGTTTAATCTTGATCTAATCCAATAATGGTTGAAAATATGATGTATAAAAGCCAACGAGATCAAATCTGTACAAGTCATATTTACTATGCATAGAGTTTAGAGATAGTGCCTGCAGTTCACCTATAACTATGAACAATAGAATGCTGCTACAAACAGAAGGTTTCAAATATCTGGTATTCACTCCGATAAAAGGCTTACATACAAATAGCATATCTGGACAAAACGCAAGCAGCTCGGACTCAAGTTGACAGATATGTATTGTTTAATAGGACTTACTCAGCATTATTCCTGCTATAAAGATAGCTATATTCTGCTATACAGAAGTATTCTAAAGCCAGTCTAAATTGAAAATTACACTAACAAATTTACTTAGCCACAAAAGTTTCTTTGTTTGCAGGTGGCACACTTTTTGAAAAACTAACGGCAAAATTGTTTATTATTAATTCTTCTTCTTCTTCAACTTAGTTTAAGCCTTTAAGGCTTGTTATTTCCAACATCTGCGTCGTTTCTTTGGCAGTGTTGGTTCTGTGAGCATATAAATATTTTTACATCCATCTCGCCTTCAGATGTGCCTGTACCCTGGTTTTTATGTTAATGATAGCAATTCATTAACCCAGGAGGACCACCAGCTTAACGTGCTTTCCGAAGCACGGAGACTAGTCATAAGAAAGTTTTACTCTTCTTCGGATTTGAACCTGGTACCTTGCATTTGCAGTTGATCGCGTTACCTACAAGGCAAATGACCGTCTCATTAAGAGGGGCATTTTTTTCAGGGCCCTTTTAATTTAATCAACAGATGGCGCCTACTTATATATTTTTATAAAATAAGAGGAATTTTCTATATTTAAAATATAGCAAATTCGTTGAGATAATACCATTCTATAAACAATATTCTTGATCTTAAGCTATTTTGAGTTCGTAATATTTATTTATAAAAACACATTTCATAATTAAAGTTTAATTATCTTTTTTTGTAAGTGAGTGTGTTTTGACATACTCAATGCGAACTCAAAATAGCTTAAGATCAAGAATATTGTTTATAGAATAGTATTATCTCAACGAATTTGCTATATTTTAAATATAGCAAATTTCTCTTATTTTATAAAAATATTTAAGTAGGCGCCATCTGTTGATTAAATTAAAAAGGCCCTAAAAAAATGCCCCTCTTAATTCTAATTACTATAAAAGTGTCCAGAAGCAACAATTTTGAATTTTTCTTAAATTAGTGATTTTCGAAAATTGAAACAAAAACTGTCTCTAAACGCAAACCCTAATGAGAGGGTTGCCCAAAACAAAGATACTAGAATGAGTCGCAGTCTGGAGAAGGTAACTCTTCAGTTTGTATTGCCACGATGTTGGTATAGAGACCAGTCGTTTATGATAATTGTGGAGAGCTAAGACGTAGGTTCTGAAATAAAATTAAGTATGGGGGCAACTTCTTAAATAAAACACTAGTAACAGGATATTGGTAACAAACAGGTTTAATAAAATATAATAATGATAATAGAAAGTCTTGGCATAATTTAAATAATTGCAAAACAATTCATGCGGTTACTGAATGAAGCATAACGCACTTAAAGGGTGTTCCCAACAATATGAAACAAAATGCCACTTGTTTTCGCTCACTGCGAAAAAAAATGCGGCTGACTAGGGTGGCTCGCACTTCCAGTCTACCTCAGGACGACTGGTCGAATGTAAAAGAAGAATTTGGCCCTTGGGCTAGCTCAGAGCAAGAGACAATATTCCGGTAAATAAATGCACTTCCAATCCAAACTGTTATGGGTGTTGACCCAGGGTGTGCCTACACAGAGAAAAAATTGAATTCCAAATCAATCTCGCACCAATTTTGAAGTAAATATTATTTCAATTGATGTCAAATTTACTTCAATTGTAGTAAAATTAACTTCAAAATTGGTGCGAGATTGATTTGCACTTCAATTATAGTAAAAATTACTTCAATTTTTTCTCTGTGTAAACAGAATAGCTTTGAAAAAAAAGCTGTCTAAAAAGATGTTAGATAGAACGCCACATATCACCACATAGATAGAATCGCTCTACAATATACTACGAAAGTGTAGATTACTGTACTTGAATGGCTAAGTAATGGGTAATTTACACGGGTTAAGTAGATAAGTGATTAACTAAATTTTAAGCGAATTTTAGGTTAGAATTAAGTGTTTGTCCAACTTAATAAACAGTTCACACGTTAAATTAAGTTAAATTATATTAAAACTTCAAAATATCGAGTTATTAATAAATTAAAAATTAATTTACATAATATCTGTATATTATTCTGATGACGGACGAAATAATCGTTGGAAAGCTCAATAAATCTTTTTAAACCGACTTCAAAAAAAGGAGGAGTTTCTCAATTCGTCTGTTTGTATGTTTTTTTTTTTTTTTTTTCTTATGTATGTTCGGGCATAACTTTTTACAGAGTGATCCGATTTTGATGAATTTTGTTTTATCCGATAGAGTATACCTCCATGGTGGTCCCATTTAATTTTCACAAAAAAATTTCATTCGTAAGGGTAAAAAATAAGGGAAAATTAGGTCCATTTCCCCAGCCCCCCCCATTTTGATTTTTGGATCACTTTTTAAGTCATTCGTTTGTGCATCGTTTGTGTACGTTTGTGCAATAATTTTTTTCGTTTGTGCATTCACCGTTCGCGAATTATTTAACAAATAAGTTTGGGGGGCTGGAGAAATGCCAGCCCCCCCCATCGCGAATTTTGGGTCAAAATTGGTGTCAATCGTTTGTGCATCGTTTGTGTACGTTTGTGCATTCAATATTTTCGTTTGTGCAAACACCGTTCGCGAAATATTTACAATTCAAATGGGGGGGGGGCTGGAGAAATGCCAGCCCCCCCCATCGCGAATTTTGGGTCAAAATTGGTGTCAATCGTTTGTGCATCGTTTGTGCACGTTTGTGCATTCAATATTTTCGTTTGTGCAAGCACGGTTAGCGAATTATCTTCAATTGAATAACCGGCCATCATTTCTCCAGCCCCCCCCATTACGAATTTTGGGTCAAAATTAGTGTTAATCGTTTATTCATCGTTTGTGTACGTTTGTGCATTTATTATTTTTGTTTGAGCAAGCACGGTTAGCGAAATATTTTCAATTAAATAACCGGCGAACATTTCTCTACCCCCCCCCCATTTCGACTTTTGGATCAATTTTTGTGTCACTCGTCTGTAAATATACCATTGTGCATTTACTATTTTCTTTTGTGAATTCACAGTTCGTGAATTATTTAACAAATAAATATTTATAAATCTCCGAGCAACAACTGCCATAGTGTCTAGATTGCAATTTATTCTAGTCTACTGAAGAATATGTTGAAAATATTTTAATTTTCCGGAAATCGTCATCGAAACAACACTTCTCTGCGTATCTACGCGTAGGGAAATTGATTTATACTGACTAGTCCGGCAATATCAGTAATTGATTTTTGCTGTTTTGACACAAATAACTATTTAGTCAACAAATTGACAAATTTAATTTTTGCTCATTTTAAAAATGTTATTCAATTAGTGTTTTAAAATTTTGATTTTATCGAAATTGACAGTAAAACTATATTTTTAATACTTAGCGGAAAATGAACTGCGACAGGCGAATTTTCTCTTCAAAATACGTAAGAATTTGTCAAAAAAGCTATAGTTTTAGGTGTATGTTAGAGCCGTTAGAGCATTGATTGAGCCTGAATAAACTTCCATTATTTTTGTTTGAGCTTCAAAGGTCGCAAAGTTATTCGCGAAAAACAAGTAGAGGAGGGGGGCTGCAGACATGATAGCCCCCACTTTCGAATTTTTGGATGAATTAGGTGACAAAAGCATCGTTTGAACCTGAATGAGCTTTCATTATTTTGGTTTGAACCTCAAAGGTCGCAAAATTATTTGCAAAAAACTGGTGGGGGGAGGGGTTTTAGACATGTTTTGTAATTTTCCTAATAATTTTAAATTTGTATGTGCATTTGATATCAATCTATAAAGCTTCGTTTAAACCTGAATGAGCTTCAGAGAGCAAGACTTTATGTTAATTTTTTACAAAGTTATGGATAGTTGAAATTTTCGACTAAACTCCGAACAACATGCGTTAAATCGTAAGGTTCTTAAAAAGTTTTATTTCGGATAAACGGTAGTATTACCCAATGCTTTACTATTTCCGACAAACACATAATTGAAAGGCCCCAAAACTTTTTAGCCATTGGATCATAAATTTTTTCTTTATTAGCAACAACAACGTTAAGCTGCTTCAAATCAATATTAGATTTTATCGGCATAATTTCTATTTAGATAAATTACTTCTACTTAAAAAATTTTATATTTGTAAAGAATAAAATGTTGCTTATTTAAAGAATTTATATATTCAAAGTATGTAGATTACCAGCTTTAAGAGCTTTAAAAACTTAAGATTTAACGCATGCTGCTCGGAGTTTAGTCGAAAATTACAATTATCCATAACTTTGTAAAAAATTAACTTAAACTGTTGCTCTCTGAAACTTATTCAGGCTCAAACGGAGCTCTATCGATTGACATCAATTGCACACATAAATTCAAAATGAGAAGGAAAATTGCAAAACATGTTTACGGCCCCCCACTAGTTTTTCGCAAATAACTTCGCAACCTTAGAGGCTAAAACGAAAATAATAGAAGTTTATTCAGGCTTAATCGATGCTCTAACGTTTGACACTAAATTCGAAAATTCAAAAGCGGGGAGGGGGGGCACTGACATGCACTTAAAACTACAGCTTTTTTGACAAATTCTTACGTATTTTCAAGAGAAAATTTGCCTGTTGCAGTTTATTTTCCGTTAAGTATTAAAAATATAGTTTTACTGCCAATTTCGATAAAATCGAAATTTTAAAACACTAATTGAATAACATTTTTAAAATAAGCAAAAATCAAATTTGTCAATTTGTTGACTACATAGTTATTTGTGTCAAAACAGCAAAAATCAATTACTGATATTGTCGAACTAGTCAGTATAATTCAATTTCCCTGCGCGTAGATACGCAGAGAAGTGTTGTTTCGATGACGATTTCCGAAAATTAAAATATTTTCAGCATATTCTTCAGTAGACTAAAATAAATTGCAATCTAGACACTATGGCGGTTGTTGCTCGGAGTTTTATAAATATTTATTTGTAATGGGGGGGGGGGTAGAGAAATGTTCGCCGGTTATTTAATTGAAAATATTTCGCTAACCGTGCTTGCTCAAACAAAAATAATAAATGCACAAACGTACACAAACGATGAATAAACGATTAACACTAATTTTGACCCAAAATTCGTAATGGGGGGGGCTGGAGAAATGATGGCCGGTTATTCAATTGAAGATAATTCGCTAACCGTGCTTGCACAAACGAAAATATTGAATGCACAAACGTGCACAAACGATGCACAAACGATTGACACCAATTTTGACCCAAAATTCGCGATGGGGGGGGCTGGCATTTCTCCAGCCCCCCCCATTTGAATTGTAAATATTTCGCGAACGGTGTTTGCACAAACGAAAATATTGAATGCACAAACGTACACAAACGATGCACAAACGATTGACACCAATTTTGACCCAAAATTCGCGATGGGGGGGGCTGGCATTTCTCCAGCCCCCCAAACTTATTTGTTAAATAATTCGCGAACGGTGAATGCACAAACGAAAAAAATTATTGCACAAACGTACACAAACGATGCACAAACGAATGACTTAAAAAGTGATCCAAAAATCAAAATGGGGGGGGCTGGGGAAATGGACCTGGGAAAATTGCACCCGTAAGGGTAGAAAATAGGGAATGATTGTTTTTCATTTATTTATTGATTTTTTACTTGTCAACCTATTCTGTTGAAAGTTGGGGTGGAGAAAAACTTTATATCGAGCAAATTAATTAATTAATTAATTAAGGTAGTAATTAGTAGATTTTAATCACTAAAAATTAAAAAATAAAAAACTTTTTAACAAAAAATTAAACCGACCTCAAAAAGGAAACTAAAAAGCATAAAATAAATATATTACATTTTGAGTCTTAATAAGTAATGTAAGTAACTAATTTTGAGTCGGTGCAAAAAATCAACGATTACTAAATTACTTTAAAAAAATTATTAAAACAAAAGCCACCCATTCTGCACCGACTCAAACTTAGTTACTTACATTACTTATTAAGACTCAAAATGTAATATATTTATTTTATGCTTTTTAGTTTCCTTTTTGAGGTCGGTTTAATTTTTTGTTAAAAAGTTTTTTATTATTTAAATTAAGTTAAAATTAAGTGACAATTAAGTTAAATTTAACTAAATCAACTTAACCCGTGTGAATGAGCCTTAAGTGAAATAAAAACCTGAGTTCCAGTAGTATTGATTCTCTTTAATGTATTGCAAAAATAATGTTTAATGCGCGATGGTGAATTCAAATAATAAGTAGGTACTAGAGCAATACTTGGTCTACCCTTTATCAACCCCAATACACTAAGTATAACTTTATAATGTCTTACAGGAGGTTAATACCATATTATATATATATTTGGTGCACACAAATTTGTACAACTCTTACTCGAATCAACGAGTAGCAAACAAGTGATAGTGAGAAAAAGAAATTCTAATAAATTATTACGCGCAATGATTACAAAAAATATAATGATTATAAAACGTAAACTCTTAGTTTTAGATGTTTTCTTTCTTCTAGTCTCGGATCGGCAAAACAACAAAAGAAAAAAAAAAGGAAATAAGGTCCGCAAAAGAAAATTGGTCTTGAAGTTTTCAATTCTAAACGTTCAAGTATAATAATTAAAAAGGTAAAAGTAAAATCCTAAAAACAAAATTGTTTTAGCTTTCGCGAATGTACGCATTCTAATAAATAACTACCTTGAGATGGAAGTCAGCAGGGTTAAAAGCAAAAAAGTAAACACGTTGAAGATGAATATTGCTTATAGGAAATATCTTTGCACTTCGATGTTAAATGCTACAAAGAAATAAGTTACTAAAAAAACAGTTTGAAATTGTAATGAATTTCTTAAAACATGTTAGTTGACTTTCTACATAAATAACAAAAATTTATAGTTGAGAATAGGTCTTAAATAATAATCTACAGGTAGATATTAAATTTTATACTTATTTACAAAAATATCACTACAATAGCGACAATCAGGACCGTCTTTAGAATTCGAAGTTGATTGAAATAAGAAAATTTATAAATAAGAAGCAAGAAAAATTATAAAGTCAAAAAAAACACCTTACCGGATTACCTTTATCTACCTGTAGATTATTATGTAAGACCTATTCTGCCGTCCTAAGAAAGAAAGCCTTAACTCCAATTATTTATTAAAACGAGTTAGATGTTTCAAACGCATTATTATGCGTTTCATATTACTAGGCTAAAATATTTTAAAAACTTACAAAAAATGTAAGTATATGAACCATAAGTCGTTAGTTTTACTTTAAATCTACTGGGTGCCATCAATAAACATCTGTATAGCTGCCTAGTTCAAAAAAATTATTGATGGAGTTAAGGCTTTCTTTCTTAGGATGGCAGTATTCTCAACTATATTATTATATATTAATTACAAAGTAATTTTGCAATTAAAATATTCGAAGGTTTTGTACTAACATTTGAATAAACGAATATATCCTTAAAAGATAAGATATTTTGACTAAAAAAAAGTGCTTCCAAAAGTTGGAAAATCTAAAATACCTAGTAACAGGCGGCTGATCAAAAAAATCTCAAAGAAGTTGGTTTGAAATATTCCAAAATTAAAATAATCTGAGGACGTTTTACTCAAATTTTCATACAAAATTTGTCAACTAAGCGCTATCTTCAATTTTTCTATCTCCCCAAATGTGCACTCTAAGCACCCAGATAATCAATTTAAAAAATGTTTGAAGCGTGCAGAGCGGCATTTGAGACATCAAAACAATCAAAAATTGCAGTTATTGCAATAAAAGAAATTACTCTTACCTTAAAATTCGAACGTGGCAGCCTCCAATAAAATAATAACCATTACGGTTATCAAAAATTGACAGCAAGAGCCTGTTAAAACGATGAGAAAATTAAAATTACTTACATAGAGCTCTAGTAAGTTTACATAACTTAAGGTGATAGCATCTTTCTTCCAATCGTTTTTGACTTGCGGTTTAACAGATGATAACGAAACCACCTGACTGAACATGCGCTATTCACTGATAAGCACTGCACTAGATTTGCTGGAACCATTGAGTGAGTAACTGTTGATGTCGGTTGATGTAGTAGCAAGTGATGATATCAACCTATCCAGATGAAAAGGAACTTCCCAAAGTGGCAAACTCAGCACTTCAAAAACAAAAACGGAAGTTGTTAGTAACTGGTTACTTTTTTATAATTTGGTTACTTTAACTAAAAGTCCTTTAATTTTTTTATGATTTGGTTACTTTAACTTAAAGTAACCCAATCATAAAAAAGTAACCAGCTGAGCACCCTGTATTGACTGACAATAAAACTTATGAACGTAGCACCAAAACCACGAAACGTGTTTAGAACACCTAAAAGTCTTGCTAGATGGTGAAAAAACATACCATTTGCAACAAATGTTAATGTTAAGTAGCGATGACTGGCTGTAATGATGCACAAATGACTTTGAAACAGTAGTGGAAAAAGACATTATTCATCTAAGATACCAAAAACACGTTTTTCGGACGCTTATAACGTCGCTCAAACCTGGGGGAACCATTAAAAAAAAGAGACAAAAAACATAGCAAACCGTCTGAAAATCTGTTTTACTAGTAGATTTGGGTCAGTTAATGCAAAAAAAATAATTTTTCAGAAGAAAATCTGAGCACGAGCATCTTCCATTTTCAAACCGTTCTGATTTCATACAAATTTAGTGCAGCAATCAGTCAAATTTTCATTACTCAAACGAGATAGTGTGTAACCAATCAACAAATTTATTAACATTTTTGAAAATGCGCCTAGGGCAAATGCTGCGCACAAAATGTCTGAAAACAAACATTTTTGCAATAAAATGACCTAATCTGTGTACATTCTTAATATTAGACGTATTGTGATAATACCATCTGCCTATTTTTTTGACAGCAGAAATGGACCTCTGCGAATCGGTGACTTTTTTGACCGTTATTCCCCACTTAGTTAGTCGTGTTCAGGATCATCTGATCTAACTATTTTATTGTAATACTAGCTGACTCGGCAAACGTTGTTTTGCCACCGTGTCAACTTCCTGTCGATAAAAAAAAATTTGGGGTGAACCACCTTTAACATTTAGGGGTATGAAAAATAGATGTTGGCCGATTCTCAGACCTACCTGATAAGCACACAAAATTTTATCAAAATCGGTTCAGCCATTTCGGAGGAGTTTGGGAACAAACACCGCGACGAGAATTTTATATATTAGATTAGGGGTATTCACATTGACGTGTATATACCCTTGTATTTTAACATCGTTGTATTTATCCTAGTAACGCCAAATAAAGTTATGTATTACTAGAGACTAGACGTTGCTAGGATATTACAACGGTGTATAAATACAACATCAATATACAAGCCAGTGTGAATACTCCTATTGAGAAATTTATTTGAACACTTAGTTACACACGTTTCCCAAATTTGAGCTTGTTTGGCTTTGTTGCATGGATTAATAGTTACTTGCCTAGTTCCTTTTAAAATTTACATTTAACACGCTAAGTATGGCGTGGGGCATCGCGTGTAGCTGACCTGTAAGTACTTCTGGACGGCAAGACATTTATGTGTTCCACACAATATTGAGCGTAAAGTGAAATAAAGTTTGTATAGTTTTAATTTTAAAATTGCAAATGTTTTGCAAAAAAGTACTCACAATAGCAATAATTATCTAAATAAAAACTACCCGGGGTTGTGGATCGTATAGCGTAATTTTTTCTCGAAGGCGTAATACAAAAATTTGTGCCGTCCAGTCTGTTACTAAATACGGGGAGTAAGTTCCAAGCGTTCACAACCTTCATAACTGTTGATAACCTTCCTTTTATTAGTGTATTTTAACGCCAGCACTGGCACGTTCTCCCATCAATTTCTACTGCACATTTATGCCCACATCTCCGCCTTCGAAAAGAAAATTTTACTCTATAATTGCTAGTACAACCATACTTAACGTGTTAAATAAAAATTCAAATTACATTTTATTTATATTAAAGTATTATTATTATTGTAGTAAGCAAAAATGACCACATGGAATAACGGCCCTTATCCTCCACCAGGTCCAGGTGAGTTTTCTTCACTTCTTTATTTTTCTTTAATATTTATACAGTTGGTCAACTGTCGATTCGAACATAGGAAATTGATTTTTTATTAAATTCCTGCTTTCTATTAAAAATGAAAAAGGTATCAATTTAAAGAGTTATTTTTTGGTTTTAAAGATACCCAGCACCTATATATTTTCTTTGCCCAGCACTTAATTTTTGTTCTTTAAGTAGTTCACACCCCTCTGGTGTGTGAACTACTTTAATTATTGTTCGCTCCGCTCCTTTCAAACGCTACATAAACAAAAAGATGACCAGCATTTCAGTGTCGTAAAGTGAAATAAAGTAGGTGCATGTCAGTGGCCTCCCCCACCTTTGAATTTTTGGATGAATTTGGTGTCAAACGTTAGAGCTTTGTTAGAGCCGGAATGAGCTTCCATTATTTTTGTTTGAGCCTCAAAGGTCGCAAAGTTATTCGCGAAAACAGGTGGGGGGGGGGCTGTAGACATGTTTTGCAATTTTTTTTCTCGTTTTGAATTTCTATGTGCAATTGATGTCAATCCATAGAGCTTCGTTTGAGCTTGAATGAGCTTCAATGAGGAAGAGTTTAAGTTAATTTTTTACAAAGTTATGGATAGTTGAAATTTTCGAATAAACTCCGAGCAACATGCGTTAAATCTTAAGTTTTTTAAATCTCTTAAGAGGGGCATTTTTTTCAGGGCCCTTTTAATTTAATCAACAGATGGCGCCTACTTAAATATTTTTATAAAATAAAAGGAATTTGCTATATTTAAAATATAGCGAATTTGTTGAGATAATACTATTCTATAAACAATATTCTTGATCTTAAGCTATTTTGAGTTCGTAATATTTATTTATTTATAAAAACACAATTCATAATTTAAGTTCAATTATCTTTTTTTGTAAGTGAGTGTGTTTTGACATACTCAATGCAAACTCAAAATAGCTTAAGATCAAGAATATTGTTTATAGAATAGTATTATCTCAACGAATTTGCTATATTTGCTATATAAAAATGCCCAAAAATATATAGCCCAAAAACAATTAGCTATTGGATCATAATTTTTTTCTTTATTGGCAACAATAGCATAACGTTAAGCTGCTTCCGAACATTACATAGAATTACATATTCAAAGTATGTAGATTATCAGCTTAAGAGGGGCACTTTTTTCAGGGCTCTTTTAATTTAATCAACAGATGGCGCCCACTTAAATATTTTTATAAAATAAGAGGAATTTGCTATATTTAAAATATGCTATATTTGCTATATAAAAATTGCTTTCATCAATTTTTCAATTTTTTGATCAAGTATTAATTTTTTAGTTTCATAATAACAATTTCCGTTGCTTCAAGGACATTGATTGCCTTGACCGGAAACATAATTTACTGCTGGGTGAGTTCTGATTTTGTTCGCGGAACACTACCTTCAGCAGTATGATAGGTCCGATGTGGTCTATCCCGATGGTCAGTTGTGATCACGGATTTTTTTTGCAGTTTTGCATTATTTTGAATGCAATTTGCTTTTGATTTTCTTACGGGTCCTATGTGATGCTGTAACTGCGCAAGCAGGCTCCATGCAACGTCCGCATGGGAGTACCTCGTATATTTTTTATACGCATTTGGATATGACCCTTTAGTGCTACGTGCTCAGTCATTTTGGTTTCACGCTTTATGCGGAAATAGTAGAGTAACGCTTCGTTATTCTAGGAGAATTACCACGTTATTTTTTTAGTTTATGATTAACATTTTTTTGATTTTAGAATCAAACTTTTTATTTTAACCTACAGTTATTGAGCCTTGATTACGTTATCATTAGAGTTAATTTAGCAATGCAAACCTACACACGACTTCAGTACCATCAGAGAATACGGTGAACTATACCATCACGTTCACTTCACGTTCACGCCACACTTGCGTTTAACTTTTTGCAGCATTAGTTTTCCATCTTCATCGGCGTGAGATGATTTGAGGAGGGGGCTATGTAACAAATTTTTGCATTTGTTACGTGGTTTTACTTTTCATTTCATTTCATGATATTCCTCGATCCGATCCTGCATTTTTATTTTCATTTATAATGCAAGCGTTATAAATTGAATGCAGGGATTTTTGTTGCAAAGGTTGGTGGGTTGAACTTTTAGTTCCCCGAGAGCGACTCTGAAGCAAGCAGCTTGTTATTTTGTGGTCAACAATTTTGAGTGCCGATATTATTGAATTGGACGAATATCAAGTATTCAGAAGTCATAGTTATCGTGCCAAGTTTTTGTGTGACCTGTTGTCTATCTGTCGCTCGGCTACTGTGTGTTTTGCCGACACATATGACTAAACATCTGGGGAACATTTCTAGCTGCGCAAATTATTACAAGTAGTTTGATCCGAGGCGCATTAGTGGCGATCCATTCCGATCCTCCACGAGTAGCTGTGTTGTGGTGTTATTTTTATCAACTAAAGCAAGCATCGCCAGCTTCGTACTTTGTTGGAAGGTAAATCTCTTTGGAATTCTTTTATCTTTTGGATGACTCAGTCGATCAACACGTCTCTCACTGGTCCAGCTACATCAACATCAGCGAGCAGAGTTTTTCATTCGCGAGTGTCTGGTCAGTTGTTGCCTGCTGATTATTGACAAGAGTTCCAGCATTTCAACCTGCAAAGCCATACACGTCACACTCATTTAGAAAGAAGGCTTGTCATCTTAAATTTTGTACACTTACCAAGCGCTTACGTAAGTAATTTTTATTTTTCTATTTTGGGTGACCGACGTGTATTATTTCGGCTTTTTGTATCACATTTTGGTAATCCTTAGTGATTATTTTTTTTGGAACTTGTCTATTTGAAGTGGGTTCACTTGTGATTGTGGACCGTAGATTTTCAAATTTGATGCTGTGTGTATTGTTGAACACAGCCATACATTGCAATTGCTGGAATAGTGATTACACCCTCAATTTTATTGTTATTAAACGCATTTTATTACCTCTTGGGTTTTATTGGAGTTTCGCCCAAACTACCCTTATTTTCAGAATTCACGACCTGGCCTACGCAATCATTGTGAGCTGGTCTTTAACATCGTGGCAAACAAACTGGAGAGGTTCTCTCCGGATTGCAACAGACTCTGGTCTCTATTTTGGGTCAACCCTCTCATTAGGGGTTGAGATTCAGGGGGCAGTTTTTGTTTCAAGCCTTACATTTACTCGAAAAGTAAACTCTGCATCTCCACGTGATTACTCCACTTTCGTTCTCTCTGTACTTGGTATATTCAAACCCGATTCAAAAGAACTCTATTTCCTTTCTGCGTGAGTGAATATTCCATTGTTAAATCGACGAAGCTCGTTCAAAGAAATATTTTTTTGTATAGTTTTCTATTTATTAAATTTTCATAATTCGTCTAATCTAATCCAATCTTACTGGCTTTAATGGAATACCAACCTTTTTCAGGATACACTTTTTTTCTTAAATTGGTAGTGTTAATTTTGAAAATCGGGGGTAGCAAAAGTTGCTCCTTTTCGTGCCACTCTAAACCAGTGAAAGCTCAAAGGTGGGAGTGCTCCCCTTCAGCGGGAACCGTTGTCGTGAGTTCGTTGGGTATGGTTGCCTGCCCAGTCCCAACAATCGTAGAGAAGTGCTCACCGTTTTCTCTTCAGCCACTACGGTGGACTTAAGGGGTACTAGGAACCGCACGTCCCGATTAGTTCCTCCCGAGGGGGAGCAACTGCGACTTACCCGAGCTTTGGCGGTGAATGGCTGAATTGTGGCGCAAGCGCCTTATTTCTTACTTTTGATATATTAAAAATAATAAATAATACATAATAAATAAAAAATAATAATATAGTAAAAAAAATTATGATCTTATTTTTCAGAGTTCTCTTTTGTCAACGTTCTTTTATTTCAGTGTTCTGTTTTTTCAGAGTTCTCTTTTGTCAATTTTCTTATTGGTCAATATTCTTTTATTTCATTGTTCTGTTTTTTCCAAGTTCTGATTTTTCACCGTTCTGTTTTTGGTTGTTCTGTTTTTCATGTGCTGTTCTTTCGTGTTCTGTTTTTTCATGTTCTGTTCTGTCCGGTTACCGGGGCCAACATGTCTACAGCCCCCCCCCCCCACCTGTTTTCGCGAATAACTTTGCGACCTTTGAGGCTCAAACGAAAATAATGGAAGCTCATTCCGGCTCTAACGTTTGACACCAAATTCATCTAAAAATTCGAAGGGGGTGCCCACATGTCTACAGCCCCCCCCCACCTGTTTTCGCGAATAACTTTGTGACCTTTGCGGCTCAAACGAAAATAATGGAAGCTTATTCTGGCTCTAACGAAGCTCTAACGTTTGACACCAAATTCATCCAAAAATTCAATGGTGGGGAAGCCACTGACATGCACCTAAATAAAGTACTATGTATAGTTTAATTTTAAAATTGCAAATGTTTGCAAAAAAGTACTCACAATAGCAATTATTATTTTATAATTTAAACATATTAACCCCCCCTATTCTGTAACTTTTCGTTATCGTTATGAAATCGTTAAGAACCATAAAGTTTGTTTAACACTCAAAATTGAATTAAATAGTAATGTAATGGTATGTGGAAACCAAACTTTACGGTTCTTAACGATTTCATAACGATAACGAAAAGTTACAGAATAGGGGAGTAAATTTGGAAAACGGAACTGGCATACACATGCACTATTCACTTACGCCATTGGACCTATTTGTTGTAACTTGTAACAAGCTATTCAGGTTGTTACTTTCGACCTTAGTCTACCCTACCAACTTACTGTTGCTGTCAAAAACTTGAATTTAAGATTACAACTTGTAATGCAATATTTTAAAACAACTTTCTAACATTGTTGTCAGATCCCAATCAAGGCTATTATGGTGGCCAACCAGGTGGATATCCTCAACAACAACCTTATCCTGGTACAGGATATCCCAATGCCCCACCACCAGTTTATGGCGGCGGCAATGCACCACCACCAGGAATGGGAGCGCCGTATGGACAAGGATATGGGCCACCAGTGGGAGCGCCATACGGACAACAACCAGGTGTTAATTATGGTCAGCCAGGAAGTGGAAGCTATAATCAACCAGGTGAAGGAACACCTCTATCTAATAGAGCCGGTTTGTGTGGTTTATTATTTTCTGATTTTTTAATTGGAAGCATGTGTGGAAGCAATGAATATAAATTACTAATTAGGGGTTCATTTTGTCTATATTTTATGAATTTTATTTTCAGAAGAGGTATTACAAAATTTAAATAAGCGCAATTTTTTAACCATTATTTATTCAAATATGGAAAATAATGTGCTTATGTATAATAATTATACATTTACCAGTGGTGTCTAATCGGTAGCTCGTGAGTCACGTGTGGCTCACAGTAATTTTAGATGTCTCACTTTATCAACTTGGACATGGATATTTGCTATATTTTCTTTAACTTATTACAAATTTTTATTGTTTGTACATTAAAACGTTAAAAATTTTAATTCATTAGAATCGTGATTACTTGAAACACAAAGCGTCACTTAATAAGTATACAGTGTGATCACCACTGTCTGAAGATCACCTTTAGCCTTATTTGACGTTATGCTGGCACAATGTAGCGCGATTGGATGCATTTTTACCAGTACAAAAAACAAGGGTAGTCCATATTATCGGACTAGTCTATATTTAGGGAATTTACTGCACATATCACATATTGTTTTTATCCATGCATTCGGTTACGTGAAAATTTCAAAAATGTGGTGAAATATGTATTTAATGAGTTCACGTTATCGCGACTACTGTATTAAAATAATATATAGTTTATCTAAATATTTTAAAATGTTAAATTATTAACTCGTTGATATTAAATAATATTAAAACTTTAAAATATCGAGTTATTTAAAAATTAAAAATCAATTAAAAAATTTATAACTTATGACTTGTTTACATGTAATCTCTGTAAATCTTATTCTGATGATGTATAATAATTTAGGATAGCCATATAATAATAATGTCTGGATGTTCTTTATATTTAAATTAGTATTTATTTAATCTTTTCCATTTTACAACTTTTTATCTAATCCGTGGCATTACATGTTAAAATTATCACTGCACTAAAATCAATTGCAAAAGTGCACTCCTTCGGACGGACTTTGAAATCGAAGTCATCGAACCAACTAATACTCAGTCAGCACTTTCTTTGCCGCTATCGCGTCTGCCGCGGTGTTGCAATAAGGTAACCTACATGAAATGTTATCACAAACTTGCACTTATAATAATTGAATAAATTTTACCCAAAAATAATTAAATTTATACTTAAACATATGTATCTATACACTACAGATGGATGAAATCTGAAAGCTCAAAAAAAATTTTAATTGATTTTTAATTTTTAAATAACTCGATATTTTAAAGTTTTAATATTATTAAATATTTTAAATTCTAAACTAGCTCGAGCCAAGTTAAATGTTGGGCATCATTGTCTTATTCACACTATTAATGCTACCAAGAACCACTATTCTTATCCAAGGGCATGTTACTTTTGAAAGTGTTTCAAAACATTTTTTTCAAAACATTCACAATGAAATCCATTTTCAAAGGTTTTTATGAAAAAGAATTGGCACCTCGTCGTAGTTCGAATCCCTAGTCAAGAAAGGAAGTGCACTTTAAAATGTATCTTTTGTTTTTAATTTAATATAACTTTCTCTTTTTACCACAATTTACAATAATGTGCTCTCACTATGTGAATCACGCCAAATACAATAGACTAACTAGTCTTTTGTATTTGATAACACTTTATTAGTTTATAATGTACTCGTAGTTACGACATGCTAACTTTGTATTGTATGTTTTCATGATGTACAATATTGGTAACTTACGACTTTGTACTCTTTAATAAAGCTAATGACGCCGACGTCCTAAATAAATTATATTCAGTATGCTATTTCTTAACGAGAAAATTTGTGACGAGGTGCCAATTTATTGGACGGCTAGTATATCTACTAGGCTACTATCCAAAAATATTATAAAATTATTTATTACAAGCATGGCAGTTTTTAACTTTTCTGATTTTGATACAGATTTGTTATGAACGGTTTAAAACTTTAAAATCTGTTTAAGAGCAACATCCAGTGTTACATTGAATAATTTGTGTTTTATGTCATTTATTATCAGGGCGTTACAAAAATTAAATAATTGCTAGCATTATACAATCTTTCAACATCTTTTTAGTGTAAATACGCTAAAGGAAATTGATTTACTTATTTGAACATAGTATAATTCAAAAACTGAGATTGGTTAGAAGGGGGAGATTACCACATTTTAATTTTGAATAACGTGGTATTATAATAAAAGAATTAATTTTTTTTAACGTATTTTGAAAGTTTGTCTAATGCTATCAATTATGTAAATTTTTGTAACCTGGAAGTAAATTACTTAAAACCATCTTAAAACACAAGTTATTCGATAAGCAGTGGATAATGCTCTTAAGAAGGTCTAGTAGAGATAGCATGAAATTATATCGCACTCATGGTGCAAGATGGGTAAACCAACCTTCAACGGCCGGCGGCGAGAAATTTTTATAAACCATAAAAAAATTTCATATTTTCTTTTGATTTTTAGAATCTACATAGTTACCATTTGGCGGAAAGAAAAATCATGTTATTTCGTTAAAAACTTTGAAATATACAGTGTGTTCACGAAAAGTAGTAACAGTGAATAATTCTTAAATATTACTAGATACAAAAAAAAGTTTAAATAGTTTTTTATTCAACTCCAAATTTTCTATTGAAAACTGTCAAAGTATATTTTTTTATACTTCAAATTCAACCAGAAGTAAACATAAATTTTTTTTTCAAAAGGCAACATGTCTTTTTTTTAACATTTTTATAATCTGCAATTTTTTCTCTATAAATACATATAAAATTTTCATAAGGTTATATAAAAAAAAATTCGAGAAAACACAAGATTTAAACAAACAATAATAATTTATTAATTACTTATGTAGTGCTATGAAAAACAAAACACCATTATTATGATATGACATCATTAGACTCTTTCTATGGAGTCATTTAAAAATGGTAGTTTAGGCAAATCTATCTTTAAATTTAAAAAATTTAAAAACCAAAATTAATTTAGCATCTATCAATTATCACTAAATCGCCAGAACTTCTGCGAAAATTAGAATCATATCTTCAACAAAACGGTGGCAATTTTGAAAAATTTATCAGATAAATAAAATGTTGTGTTTTTGGTGTCGTGATGTTTTGTTTTTCATGGCACTCTACATACCTATGTGTAAATAATCAGTAAATTATTATTGTTTGTTTAAATCTTGTGTTTTTTCGAATTTTTTCTTATGTAACCTTATGAAAATTTTATATGTATTTATAGAGAAAAAATTGCAGATTACAAAAATGTTTAAAAAAAGCCATATTGCCATTTGAAAAAACAATTTTATGTTTACTTCCGGTTGAATTTGAAGTATAAAAAATATACTTTGACAGTTTCCAATAGAAAATTTAGAGTTGAATAAAAAACTATTTAAACTTTTTTTTGTATCTAGTAATATTTAAGAATTATTCACTGTTACCACTTTTCGTGAACATACTGTATAGCGGTATAGAAAACACTATTTTTATCGGTAATTTTTAAATTGTATAAATTTTAAAGTATTTAACGAAATCTCTTTATTTTATTTAATTTTCTTTAAAAAAAATGTCTGAAGAAAGTGTAACATTTTTCCGGTAATTTAAAAAACAACCGAGATATCGACATTTATTGAAAAGTTTAAAAATTGAATTTTTGTCAATATCAGCAATGACGGCCCGTGAGTAAATAATTTGGAGAGACTGGAATTCTACACAAGTGGCGGTCGTTGTTATCTTATCACATCACTATTAAATTTCAAACGCGGGTGCTTAGTTGAGAATTTCTTGTTTAGATAATTACATAAACATACTATAATTCAGAAATTAAAAACATTGGAAATTTTTTCAATACGAATTAAGTCTATAGGTAAATAGAGATGAGATTTTTACCTTTTTTAGTTTAGCTCACGTTTAGCTGCTATTTATACTTTATTAGTACTAAAATTCGTTTCATGGAAAACTACGCAATATAAGCTCTATTTGTTTTTACCTTTTTTGACTTTAATTTTTAGTTTAAATAGAAGAAAAAAGTTTGCGACCTCTCTAATAATCTAGTAAAAGATACTTTGTCATCGCCTTTTTTTTTAATTTGTGTAACTTTTATCAAACAATCTCATATTTTACAACATAAAGCGGATAAATAGCATTAAAAAAATTCAGCAAAATCTGAAAGTCAAACGCAAATCTTGAGATTTTCTGGCAGTGATACTTTTTCTATTGATTTATATAAACCTTACTAGCGCCAAAATATTCTTTGGGTTAAATTAGATTTTTCCGAATTTAAAATTATTTTGGAAAAATATTGTAAAAAGGTCGTTTGTCATCGTACCACTTTGAGTAAGAATAAAGTAATTACTTATCATAATGTTACAATGATGTAAGAGAAAATTAATTTGAGAAAATGTTGGATTTTAATTTCATTAAGGGGTTACGTACAGTCATGAGGTCGAAAAATAGCAGTTTTTTGCGATTTTTTTTCTAAGTTATGAATAGATGTATTTATTTGAAAGTTTTATTACATGAAAGAGCAACATTTAAATAACATTTAAGAATTTTAGTTTTAAAAAAACGTGTACAATTAATCAGCTGGTAGCAGTTTTTCGTACACGCTTAAAAAAAAGATGATTTGCGTTGCGTAAGATAACTGGTAACAGGATTATCTGAAATCAAAAAAGTAAAAAAATTTGGTTAACATATTAGTTAATCTCGAGACTGAACGAATCCATTTTGAAAAATATGAAAATTTCCACTTTTGGGAAGGTGTTGAAAAAAATTTACGATTTTTAGCCAAAAAAATTGCCTATAATTGCTTGTAAATAAAGATTAAATTGAAAAGTGAAAAATATTAATCGTTCAGTCTCGGGAAATATTTATATTCAACATGTGTGTGAAATTTCATCATGATTGCGGAAGTAGTTTTTGAGTTATCTTACGCACGGACTTTTAAAACGTAGTTTTGAGTTAAACACGTCTGAAGTTTTCCGTTTGATATAAAGTTTCATAATAATTGTTACTCTTATTAGCTTATATCTTTGCGAGTTTTACTTCGATGGACTTGAAACTTTCACATAATATTTCTGAGATGTTGTACTTTCATATAAAAAAAAACAAAAAAAAACGAGTTTTTTAGAATTCATGACATTGGTTTTTGATTTGTGGGTAATTGGACAATTAAATTATTTAGTAAATTTACGTTTCGAGATTGATTTATTTTCTCTTTCAATGTAGATTTTTTAGACAATGGAATGTATTCAAAATGTCATAGAAAATTGTAGTATTGTGTAGATGAAACAACCGATAGTAGATATAAAGATGATATATTGCTAACTTTAGTGGCTATGAAATTGTTCGATGAAGAATTTTTTAATATCTATTAATTAATTAAATCATTGTATATTTTCACAAGTTAATAACCCAAAATATACTTTTTTTAATTTAATTTATTGCTTAATTTATTAAAAATGTTAAATTATTTACTCATTGATATTAAAAATAATATTAAAGCCTTAATTATATCGAGTCACTATCAATTAAAAAATCAATTAAATCATTTATTAAGCTTTTAGAGGATTATTTCCTTCCGTCATCAGAACAAAGTTTCAAAATATTATACATGTAAAGAACTCATGAATGATAATGAATAAATGATTGTATAAATGATAATATAAAAGAAAAAATAATTAAAACTTTAATATTACTTAATTTATTAAGCAATAGGTTTTTAAATAACAATTAAAATTTTGTTTTTATAAATAAAATAATTTTTAATTTAATAAAGATGTAATCTTTTTAAGTATTTCGAGTTATAAAGTAATTAATATAGGTATACAATAATAAAAAATGATATAAAATAATTTGATTTGTAATATATCAATTTTATAACTCTAAATACTTAAAAAATTTACATCTTTATTTAATTTCAACGAGTTAATAATATAACATTTCAATCAATTTATTGTGAAATTTTGTATTTTGTTATATAATCTCGCACTCCGCTTATAACTCATACTTCCAGCTTTATGATTCGCAAGCACCGGTGTTAAAATGTCCTTTCGGTATATGAAGATTAAATTATCTGTAAAAAGATCATATTAAAATTTTATGTAATTACTAATTTCAAATAGCTAAGAAGTTTAAGTTTTACTAATTTGTATGGGAGATATAAATAACGCGCTAGTAAATTTTTTCTTTATAGTTGTGTGCATGACGCTTAAAATTTTGATTAACTTTTTCTTTAATTTTGATATTATTTTTTTAGATATGTATGGAACAAGTTATCCTGAAGATCCCGAGGTAAAAGGATTTGGATTTTCTGATCAAAGCATTCGACGAGGTTTTATTCGGAAAGTTTATTCAATTTTAACTGTGCAATTACTTGTTACTGCAGGTTTCATTTCATTTTTTGTTTTTCATAAACCAGCTGCTGAATATGCAAGATCTCATTTTTGGCTTTTTATTGTTGCTGTAATCGTTTTAATTGCAACAATGATAGCATTAGCTTGCTGTGGTGAAGTTAGAAGAAAAGCGCCTATGAACTTTATTTTATTAGGTTTGTTTACTCTGGCAGAGTCATTTATGCTTGGTTTAGTTTCATCTACATATAGAGGTGATACAGTTTTAATGGCAGTGGGAATTACTGCAGTATTATGTCTTGGTTTAACTCTGTTTGCATTCCAAACAAAAATTGACTTCACATTATGTGGAGGTTTCTTATTTATTGCAGTTCTTTTGTTGATGGTCTTTGGAATTGTGGCTGCTATATTATCAAAATATGGACAAAAAAACTCTACTGTGTATTTAGTATATGCATCATTGGGTGCTTTACTTTTTTCTGTTTATCTTATTTATGATACTCAGTTAATGATGGGTGGAAAACATAAATATTCTGTTTCACCAGAGGAGTACATTTTTGCAGCTTTGAATTTATATGTAGACATCATCAATATATTCCTTTACATTTTAACTATTCTTGGAGCTGTAAAAGATTAAACTTTAAAATAATATTTTTCAAACTATTACTGTAATTTCATTTATCTGTTATTTTGTTATAATTTACTACAAAAGATGTTTCACTTAGTTTCGTGCAATTACCACTCGTTATGTGTTGGTGTTGATGTAAACACGGTGATATGTTGTCAGTTTTTTGATAAAGCGATCTAATCTTGAATTTAAAAATAATACATTAGTTTGTTTTTTTGGAAATATGTCCAAGTCATGCTTTAGTGGGTAATTATCATTAATTTATTGCAGAGAATTTCGAAATTGCATAACTTTACCAAGAAACTGATTATACTATGTAGATATTTAATGTTATATGTAACTATTTAATAATATATATAGAATTACTTTTGCAAAAATCAATGAGTACTAATAACAATAACACCTATATTTTAATTTTATAATCGATTACGTATACAGTAGTTGAGCTTTTGTAAACAAAATAAGTGTATATAATATATAATCCGCAAAATATAAGTATACTAATATGAAACTTGGCTTTATTGATTTTTGCTTAATTAATATTATGTATTTATTTTATTGTAAAAGATTATTAAGAAAATATGTACCTATAATACCTATCTATCACTTACCATTTGTTATATATAAAAATTATTAAAGTTCTTAGTATAACTAAATATAATGACTTATTCTACTACATAGGGTTCTTGGAAACAAAATTGAAACAATTTATAAGGTACCTCAAAATCAAGCCTGCATAACTTAATAATGTTTGAAAAGGGGTATGGCTTAAAAACGAACTCTTTTTTATAGGAAGTAGTAATAAAATATCTAAAAGAACAATGGCAAAAAAAACAATTATGTTTTTATTTGAAACTTCCACTACATATTCATTTTTTGTTTCGATATTGTCATTCATACTACAGTGGGGCCCGCTTAATGTGATCACATCGGGACTTAGGGTTTTTGATAACAATAGCTGATTGATAACAATAAACGAAAAAAAATTTTATTGCTTATTTATTTGTATGTACTACATCTACAATAATTAATAGTAATAATAGTCACTCATTGTGAAGTTTTTTATGTATTTAAACGACGGAATTCATAATAAACATAAAAATGTAAGGTGATATCACATATTATGTGACGCCGATAGAAAGAATCACACGGTGGGTTTATTTACATCCACTCCGTCTTTGAAAAAAATTAACCATAGGCAGATTTTCTTGCTAACACCTGACTTTAAATTATGTGGGTGACTTATGCACAATATAAAAAAATGCTTGTAACTGAAATTCAACTCCTTTGCTCGTGGGAGAAAATAATCTTAAGAATAATATGATAACATTAGCCGAATTATGATAACTATAAGCGATGTTTTTTGTGTGTAATAATATATGTCCGTTCCGTTCCTGGCAAAAGTGATAACAATATCCGAATGATAACATTAACCGCGATCACATTAAGCGGGCCCCACTGTATTAGGTATAGTCATTTACATTTTTAATTTCAACTCTTGATATTTTAAAGCTACGAGTAAAACTTAAACCCTTTCATAGGGAGCGATTTCATAACTCCTTGCCTCTTTTTGTTATGTTTAAATGATACTGTTTTAATAAAAACGCAAAAATCTATATTATTAGTATTCCTACTATACAAAAGCAAACTTCAAAGGGGATATGGATATTTTCTTTCATTTTAGTGCGTGATTAATAGGAAAATTATTAAATGAATCCAAGGACAATAAAAATTTTTTTATTACTTTATTGTGTTTTATCTTTTTGCTATTTTTGTAGCTTAATTGATTTTTAAATTTTAGTGATTATTAATTTCACAGGTTATAAATTTTGGATAGGGATAATATTATAAATAATAGTCGAATATATTGATCAAAAATCTTTCAATAATAATTACATTATATTATTTTATACATTTATATACAGTATATAGTTATTTTAAGGCGCTCTCTTGACTTAAAATGCTAAAATTACAAGTCAAGACTGCTGTAACTAATAAATATTTTTATAAATGATTTCAAAATAATGTCTTCAAATATGGCCAAGCATTGCACTTATATTGATGATCACATTGCTTCAAAATTAATTTTAATTTCAAAATTTTAAAAGTAGTTTTATATTTTACCTTAAATAATTTTTTTATGAATATTTATTATTAATAGCACAATCTTAAGTTGTTGAAACTCGACATTTTAAGCTACGAGAGAAGCGCCTTACGTACAAAAAAATAAGTTACTGTTTAAGGTACAAATTACATAAAATTACCCATATTCGGATTGAACTGCAAGACTAAACTGACCAGGAGTTATTGTTGTTCCATGATACCATACTCTTGTATCGATCAATACTACAATTATAACATTTTCAGGTTTTTTAAAACTTGTATCAGTGTCTTACTACTTACTAGCATCACCTGGTTCAACAAAAAATGTGATAGATTTACAAATATTTTGGCATTCGGGTGAAGGTTTTAGATTCCATGTTTTGGTACCTTGTAATTGAGCTTGCCACATTAAACGATTAATAAAATCAAGCTAAAATGTATTATCAAATATAATATAGCCAATAGGTAGGATGTATGTATATTAAAAATTAATTACATGCATTGTGGCACCGGCATCGTATCCCATAAATATGTATTCTTTTGGTGGAATTTCATAATCATTTGGAAGAAAGTGTGGTTTTGAATAATACTTATGCATTTCTGATAATACTCGTGGATCACAATTTCCCCTACCATAAAAAAAAATGATTGTACAGTGATTTTTGATTTATTTTAAAAGCAAATAGAAACGTACCATCCGACATACCATGAAGTTTGTTTTAGATCTTGATTAACTCTAGCTTTACTCATTTCAAATACATCTCTCAAAGTTATAAAATTAGATTGAAAATGTAAAAATTGACACTCATCATCGACACTTTTGTAAGCTGTATCTATAGTAGCATATAAATTTTTAAAGAAATCAAAGCCAAATACGTTTAAAGCTTTCCAATGAAGAAAAGCCTTTTTAACCACTATTGGTTTTGAACTGTAACTATATTGACTAAACTGCTTTTGGGTGGCGTTGTACAAGACTATTGGTTTTGTTACATTTATGCAAAATTGGCAATCCGACACTGGCCTAGTAGCTTCCCAAATAAAATAATTATTTGGTATAATGCAACGCACTCCGAGAGAATTTATTAATAAAAGTTCAAATAAACCAAATTTGCAAAAAACACATAAGACACCAATAATTAAGGCACCAATTATGTACGTCCTACTATTATTATTGTCATTAATAATTGCTGCATCTTTTTTCCATATCACATCCTGTAATTCCTTTATCCGGAAACCATAATCCAAAAGTTCCTTATTTAAATTTAGAAACTCTTCTTGATATTGTAAGAACTTGACTTTCTTAACACTCATATTTTATGGTTTCGAGATGTAGATTAAGCAAAACCCGTAATCACAATTTAAAATTTATTATTAAAACATTTAGATTAAAAATTAACTTTGTGTAAAAAGAATCTTTAACATGGTTATGTTCGTTATATTGGTGGTGGCTATTAAGCCGCTCTCCGCAGTAGCACAGTAAAGGTACAAACATAGCAAAGATGTTGATGTACGTCATGAGCGATAAAAACCAACGTCTTTCTTTAGCCTTTCTTTTTTTTACCCAAACATTATCTTTTGGTTATGGTCGATATAGTCCAGTCGCTATAGGATTTCACCTGGAAAAAATTAGCGGGTCCAATTTTTCTTTTACATACTTAGGGGGGGGGGGGGGGTGGAAGTGTAAATCTTGGTTTTTGGGAAAATTTTTCCATTGCGTTTGACGCCATTTTGATTAAAGGGTAATTTGTTGTTTTTTAAATAACTCACTTATTTTTAACTTTATGCCCGGTTGCACCAACCGACCGTAAAAACAGTCGATACAATAACCGTTGATCGACCGATAAATCGATGATTCTCCGATGTTTTAAAATACCAGTTGCACCAGAAAAAATAACAGTTGGTATTTGAACCGACCGTTTATTGTAAAGTGAAGTGAGCGTTTTAAACTATAACCTTACATTATACGTATTGTCAACATCGATATTGTATTACAGTTATTGTGAAATAACTGATCTAAGATTGTCAATGCCATATAAAATGGGAACTAATAATCAGCATTTCACCTAATTAGAAAAGGATTGTGCCATTGATGTTATTTTACGATATAAAGGCATAATCTAAAATAAGAAGACTGATGGAGTGACAAACAAACAAAAACTTGAGGCATGGGATAATATTCTTCTTCTTTTCAGCTTTATTCCGCCCACTGCTGGGTATAAACCTCTCCCATTCCCATGCTTTTCCACCTTTTCTTGTTCCATGCCGCTTGTTGCCAGAATTTACTCGCCGTTTGTTTGATGTTGTCAGACCATCTTTTTTGAGGTCTCCCGATACTTCTTTTTGCTGTTCTCGGCCGCCATTGTATTATTCTGTAAGTCCGCTTGTTAAAGCCTTCTCGTGGCACATGTCCTGCCCAACTCCATTTCAATTCCGCAGCTCTTCTAAGTATGTCTTATTTTTGTTTGGTTCAGCAGATCTTGGTTTCTCACTCTGTCTCGGCGGCTCACTCCCATCATACACTTCTCCATTGCTCTTTGCGTTATTTGCAGTGCTTTAACACTTTTAACCGCTAGCGCCATAGTCTTCACTCCATAGGTCATCACTGGTAGGATGCATTGGTCAAACACTTTTCGCTTTAAGTACATTGGCATGTCGTTGGTTTTCAGGATCCATCCCAATTTTTCAAATGCTGCCCATCCCAGTCTGCTTCTTCTTATAATCTCAGCGGTTTGATTTTGTTTTTCCAGCTTTATTAAGTGTCTCAGGTAGACATATTCTTCTACAGTTTCTAGTTCTTGCTGGTCCAGTTTTAATGTTTTGTTACTGTTGGACATGACTTTGGTTTTATTGATGTTCATCTCAAGTCCCAGTTTTTTGTTACCGCATTGAACTCATTTATCATTTGTTCTAGTTCTTCGTCGTCAGGGATAATATTGCAAAAGAATATAATTCTTGCAATATCAACATGCCTCGGTAATGGTTTAATCGTAATGTCATACTACTTATAATTTATAAATAATATTAAAAAGATTGCCAAATCACTTTAAACTTCACAACAAACAAATTCACAACAAAATTCCACTTGAAGGCGTTGGTATTCCTCCCCCCCTTCCCGAAATATTTCGCAAATAAGTCTGTTGAGGCTCAACAAAAAATTTGGAACTCTTGGGTCTCTCACCAACTATACACAAACGTTTGACACCAATTTAACAAAATTAATTCTACTTTAAGATGGGATAAAGATAAACTTGTTAACAACCTCTTCCCCCCCCCTCCAAAGTTTTTGCAAATTACTCCATGAAGGTTGAGGCTCATATGAAAATATTAAAAACTTATTGATGTACAAACGTTTAACAAAACTTTTTCTAGAAAATTCGATTTGTCTAGTACATTCATAAACTTTCAGAATATTGAAAGTTGCGCTCGATTCCGGGCCTTAAACGTTTTTTTAGAGTAAAATGTCATTTTGACTTTTATAGTTTATATCCTTTTTAAAATTTCTTTTAAATCTTTTAATAAAATTATAATATATCACCATTTTATTAGTTCACGATATTCTATTAAACATAATATTCTTTTCGAAAATTACACCTTCCGTATTATTCCATCAAAATGATGATGGATTAAGTTTTTTTAATCGGATCAAAATTTTTAAACCGATAAAATAGAATTAAAATAAGGGTCACAGCCGAGGCGTTTACTCAATGTCTCGGCACCGACCTAGATTAATGCTTAAGTGATCTCGACGCGGGCATGTATGGTAGAAAACCTTTTTCAACTGTTCAATCCCAATGCGTCTACTGTTGTATCTGCCGTCTAACTCGCGATTTACTCGTAATAATTCATTCATCAAAGGTTGATTATCGCCTTCGCGCGGGTCAACACTCCACTTTGAGGTGCGACAAGGCTCCAAGCTTATAGTATTATACATACACACCAAACCATCCTTGCGATGTTCTTAGATGTTGAAAGAGGTGATGGAGGCTGCGCCTCCACAAAACTCTGTTCACGAAGTGATGCTATGCTATGCTATAGAATTAAAATAGAAAATGTTTGTACGGTACTTGCCCGGAGTACTCGAAATTTAAAATGCTCGTAACTTTGCAGAAAATGAAATTAAAATGATGGGAATGGAAGCTCATTCAAGCTCAAACGAATCTCTATCGATAGACATCAATTTCAAAAAAAAATTCAAAATAAGAACGAAAAACATGTCTACAGCCCCCCCCCCCCAAGAATTTCGCGAATAACTCCGCGACGGTTGAGGCTCAAACGAAAAATTTGGAAGCTCATTGATGCTCAAACGTTTGACACCATTTTTACCCCAAAATTTTACTTGGGGGGGGCTAGCATGTCTGCAGCCCCCTCCCCAAGAATTTCGCGAATAACTTTGCGACCGTTGAGGCTCAAACGATAAATTTAGAAGCTCATTGATGCTCAAACGATGCTCAAACGTTTGACACCATTTTCACCCCAAAATTCCACTTGGGGGGGGCAACATGTCTACAGCCCCCCCAAAAGTTTTCGCGAATAACTCCGCGACGGTTGAGGCTCAAACGATGCTCAGACGTTTGACGCAAAATTTACCCAAAAATTCGATTTGGGGGGGACCAGCGACATTTACCTCTAAAATTGATATAATGCAAAGGCAACTACGGAAAAATGTGTGGCTTCGAATGCTCCTTTTTATGTCTATACTGTAACGAAGAGACATTTGACAATCTAACAAATATAAGGGTTCTGCTGCGGGAAGACGACTTCGATGATGGAGGTCTTGACGATTCTAAGGATCTCTGTTCAGAAGAACTGTCTGATCTTGTTGACAATGATCCCGATTATCCGAGTTATAATCACGATTGCATTAACATAAGAGCAAAGTATATTCTGGCAAAAGTAGGTAAGTGTAAGTTCAATGTTAAAGGAGTATTAAAAAGTTTAATTTTACTAACTCCTATGTGTTTGCGCTGTAATCAAACATTAAAGTCAGTTTATCTCAGAACTATCATTTTGGAGTTATCTTGTTTTGGCAGTAAGCCGACGATATATTCTAAAAAATTGTAAAATAATAAATATAATATGTTAATTTTACATGCATATTATCTGGCTATATCTGGCTTGCATATATTCTTTAGCTCTACCCGAATTTTCTCTTCGTAAAACTAAGGGCGTTTGCATTAATAAAATGCCACCACACGGAATAATTTCAAACTGCTGTTGGACGTAATGTTGTTATTGACGGTGGCTCTGTTGAATTAATTAAACAGGGCACACTGTTTAATTATTGTGGATCGAAAAAATGAAAATATTATAAAAGTCGAAATAATAAAAGCGAAGTTTAGTTTACTGATCTTTATTCTAAGAAGGTTGCTACAAGACTAAAAACTAAATACTACCCTTATGACTCTTATGCTAAAATCAAAAACAACTTAAATAAGCGGGAACTCGTAAACAAGTTCACCGCTATGTAATTCGATACTATACAAAAACTTAAATTTTAACTAATAGAGGTCTGAGCTTGTAATCAGAAGGGAACACGTGCCTTTTCTCTCAAAATGAATTTTTCGGTTTTTAAAAACAATACATTTTTAAAACTTTTGCTTTTTCCAGAAAATATTTGTTTATCTCAAAATTCTATTTATTTTAAACTATTTTACTTTAAAAATTAAAAAAAAATTGTTTGTTGGTAAGAAATATTCGGCAATATGAGAAACCCTCTCCCCCTCATAAGAAAAACTTGGTTACAGATCAACAGATCGAAAGAAAACGTCTGAAGTTTAGAGTCTGACAATTTTCAGTTTGGTTTATTCAGATATTGAAGTCTTAGAGTTTTATACATTGAGCGCCAGGCTGTATATATGGTAGTTGTAACTGTAACAGCACCGTTGTGCACGTTCAGGCCGGCCCTGGTCACAACAGGTAGTTGAACAACCACCATTAGAGTGCCGGCAACGAGTAATTGTAAATTTTTGAATCTGCCGGCGTCGGCAACGGAGGCAAAATAATACCGAAAATAAAATCGGTAGTGACTAGTGATGGTGGGAAATAATTTTAGGGTTCGCTTGTGTTAAATTGTTTTGTGAAAGGGTAGCTGGTATTTGGTGCATTTTATTGGTTTAGTAGTCGGTTTCGTTTGTAACAATCCGTTTTTAATTTTAAATGTAATTATGCCCCCGAAAAAACGCGAAAAAGATGTTGAGGCTACAAAAAATCCCCGAATGGATCATATACAAGCCGATCACGAATTATTTTTACAAGCATTTGAAAGTAAGTTGCCCCTATATAAGTTGTTTGTTAAATTTTCAAGTAAATTTAACATTATTTTTACAGAACCAACCCAAATATATCGCTACTTAAGGACCAGAAACATGTGTTCGGTAAAAGATATTAGTTAATTTAAATTTCCTCAATTGATTTATTTTTTCACAGCCCATCTTTTTATACAGAACTTTATCCTATATGATGAAAGATCGAATGTCGAGAAGTCATAAACTGCGTAACGGATTTAACATAGATAACATGTTAAACAAGATAACTTCTCGTCAAAGGGATAATCCTATTTCAGGTCTTCCAGCTTTTATGAATATTACATTTTTGGGTTTTTTCAATAACTTGGTAGATCCTAATTTACGGGTAGTTCAAGTCGAAATGTTTTTACTAAATATCAGTCATAAAAAACGTAAGGATAGTTCGTCCCCAATGATGCGAATGTCTGTTGGGAAAGTAGAAATTGTTGTCAATCCCACCACTGATAATTCAACTTCTTTAGTTCCATCGATAAGCATATCGAGAGAATCTTTTAGTCTGCCTGGCGGTCCTTTGGCAAAGTCATATATTTTATTATTAAATGTATCATGTTTACCGGAGCAAGCTAGCAATAGTACGGAGAGTGAAGAACCGATTGCTAAACGGCGTAAATCGATTTTAAATGCAGATAAGTTTTACGACATGCAAGACTCCAAGTTTTATGTATCTGAATTGACTGTATACGATAAGCACAATCGTTGTGTACTAACTGATGGCGATTATGATGTATATTTACAAGAAGTAACTGCTCCAATAAAAACATCACCAAAGAAATATTCAAATTGGGAATCGGTTAGTGATTTAGGAAATGCTAACTTGGATGTTTTAGAAAAAGGTCCAATTATTAGATTTAAGCTAACATGGTCTCAAGAGCCTTGTAAACAATTTATGGAAATACCAAAGCCGTATATAATCGGGGATAATAAAGAAAACATGTCTGTTAACTGCAATTCAAACAATGATAATAATGCTAACGGTATAACCAATAATTGTCAAGAAAAATTACAAATAGTTTATCAGTTTGTATATAACAATAATTCACGTCAGCAAACTGAGGCTTGTGAAGATTTTCATTGTCCTTGGTGCAGTTTGAATTGTTATGCACTTTATACGTTAATGAAGCATTTAAAATTATGTCATGCTCGCTTTACGTTTACTTACGTTCCACTACCACAAGGGGCTCGAATAGATGTTGCCATTAACGAGCTGTATGATGGATCATATACGGGATCTCCTCATGATTTAATTTCTCAGCCGTCGATGTGTGCATTTTCTAGAAATGGACCAATTCGTCGCGCTACCGTGACACATATACTGGTTTGCCACCCTAAACGACCTAAAGCCAGTTTATCGGAATTCTTAGAATTAGATGACTGTGAGTATGATGGACAAAGGCCATTTATAACGGGACACAATCGCTTATATCATCACACCATCACTTGTTTACCAATTCATCCTAAAGAAATGGATGTGGATTCGGAAGGGGAAAACGATCCTGAATGGTTGCGAACTAAAACTACTATGATGATAGACGAATTTACTGACGTTAATGAGGGCGAAAAGGAATTAATGAAAATGTGGAATCTTCATGTGATGAGGCATGGTTTTGTTGGCGATTGTCAAATTCCTCTTGCTTGTATGATGTTTGTACAAGAGAGAGGTAAAGAATTACTTCTTAAAAATTTGTATAGGAATTTTGTGGTGCACATGTGCAGTTTATGTGACTTTGGACTAGTTAGTGCAGTGTGTTTGTATCAAACTGTTCAAAAATTACAAGAAATGGTAGGTGAAACAGGAGCTATCAGTAATGTCTTACGTGAATCTAGAGAAGCCCAAATGGACATATGGACCAAACTTGCATCTACTTTACCAGAAAAAGCGGAGAGTGCTGTTAAAAATTCAATAATACGTAAAAATTCAAATATTGCCCAAAGAAGGAAAGGTACACCAACTCCGTCCGATGGATCTCTTAGAAGTAAATCACTTGTTGGAGAGTCTAATGCGAGGAAAAGACTCACTTTATCTTTAAATAAGAATGAAAAAATGTCGACTAGTTAATTTTATATTTTTATGTATTGGAAATAGTAATTCATTTTAAATAATAAAAATGTTGATTTTAACTTTATTAATACTACGTATTTGGAATAATATTATGTACTATTGCAAAACTTAAAAACAACATTTGGCAGTACAGACTGTCAAAATTATAATAATTAAAGGCCAGTTGTGCAATAACGCTTCAAGTTATCTATACGGTAAAATGTACTTTACAAAAAACATAATCATACTGTGTGACTTCAATATACCTAGGTAAAAAGACATATTTTAAAGAAGTATGAGAGCAATTTTCAGGTCCTATATTTTAAAAGTTGATTTTTTTTTTAAAGTACATTTTATAGTGGAGATTTTTGGTTTCTAATACTTTGGTTCTAAATTGCACATTAACTTTGCAGGGGGTTGTACGTGGCAAAACTTATCTGCTTAAACGGTATTTAAATATTTCTTTGATTTTTATAATTATTTTACTTGAATGTTTCTTGTTAAAGAGTTATTAATTCTCTTTGCACTCTCATCATATTAATTAATCAATTAAGGAATGCAAGGGGTTAATATAATTTGATATATTAGGTCTGTCTTAACCAGCTCAGAAACCGTACAATGTACGGTCACGCTCATGCACAATAAGTAAAAATCATGTACAATAGATAAAATTGGTGTTGTTTTATCTGTTGCGCAGAAGCATGACTGTTATTGTACGGTTTCTTGTTAGGTTGAAACAAACCTATTATACCGGGTGCTGAATGAGTTAGGCGAACATAGGATATTAACGTGTAAAAACTTATTTTTGCAAATTCTTGCTTCCCTAATTATTTTAGAGAAAAATTGAAAGATACAAATATAATGTAGAAATAATAAACTGCAAATGATAAGAGCATAAGATTTTATCTAGCTTTTACGTAAATGATCAAAAAATTCTTTTGAAATTGTTAAAATTTTTATTTAGCAAACTGGCTATGTATAAGTTTCCAAGGTAATATTCCATTTTATGAAATTAAAATTTAATGAAGTGCAAAACTGTAAACAACGTGCAATTGTTTTTTATTACTTATTAAAAATAATTACCTCAGAAACTTACATGGCAAGTCTGATAAATAAAAGTTTTAACAATTTCAAAAAAATTTTTTGACCATTTACGTAAAAGCTAGATAAAATCTAATGCTTTTATCATTCGTAGTTTATATTTCTACATTATATTTGTGTCTTTCAATTTTTCTCTAAAATAATTAGGGAAGCAGGAATTTGCAAAAATAAGTTTTTACACGTTAATATTCTATGTTTGCCTAACTCATTCAGCACCCGGTATATGAAAGGGTTAATATTTAAAATGTTAAATTATTAACTAGTTGATATTAAATAATATTAAAACTTTATTAAATCAAGTTATTAAAAATTAAAAAATTAATTTTTTAAAACCTTATTCTGATGACGGATGAAAATAATTCTCTGAAAGCTAAATAAATAATTTAATTGAAAGGGTTAATAACCTAACCTACTTTTATAATAATTTTATTATATCAATGCATTTACATTCGAATAAAATAATCACAAAAATCAAAGAAATCTTAAAGAAATATTTAAATTATAGTGGTTTCTCAGTAATCTGGCACTTTTTTGAGCCTAAATTGGAGTCCAGTGATTGCTTGTTGTGGGGTCAAATGACCGCTGTGGGCAATTATTATTTATTTTAAATTCGTCATTATTAGTGATTTCTTAGTAATCAGATTTTTTGGTAATTCGGCAATGCTCTGGTGCTATATCGGGCGGATTACGGAGAGACCACTGTATTTTAAATACTTTTTAGGTTGATAAGTTTTGCCACATGCAGCCCTCATGCAGATAACTTTTATGTGATTCACAGCTTATAAAGTCAAAGTTAATATTCATAATACTATAAAGTCAAACTACTATACCATATATATGTCTAGACTAGAGTTATTATAGAACCGGCCTTATATGTTTTTTAAGTAAAAACTAAATTTAGGTAATAATAATCACAGCTTAATATGTACTGAGTTTTAATACTGCCATAATTGACACTGTCAAAGCAAAAAGTGATGTACTCTATTTTTCTTAAGAATTATATTATAAAACTAAATTGTTATCATTTGTAGCGTGATTGGTTAATAATTATTTATTATAATGGAATTTTGTGTTCAATTATTATAACATAAATTCTGTGATAAAAATGTATAAGGGCTTTTTAAACCTTCTCACATAAATGCAGTTATAGTGGGTTATATTATGTTTGTTCCAACCAGCCCATACCTCGTGCAATGTACGGTCATACATGCACAATAGATAAAAAAATTTAATAAAAGTTTTTTCGTTATTTTGGGTGTAAAGTGACTACTTTACGACCAGTTTTGCGGTAGGTCTTTTCGTCACAGGCTACCCGATGGGGAACCGACCCGAACTATTTTCAGTCCTAAGACAAAAAAAAAACACTCTTTGTTCGGGTACCTTGTGAACACATGTTTACCGCACAATTATTAAAAACTTGACAAATGACTTGCAACCTTCACGCCATCTATCGATAGTTATCTCAGAGCTATTATATTATATATATATGCAATTATTGCAAAAAAATCGTGAATTTTGTCGGATATTATCTCCAAAATTACGAAAAGTTGTTCATATTACTCGGACGTAAGGGTTTTTCACCTTTCAGGTTATTATTCCCCTCGCCGCTACGCGGCTCGTTTTATAAACTACGCCGTCAGAGATGAAAAACGACTCTTTACGTCCTAGTGATATAAACTACTATTAAAAAACCTTTTATTTAAAATTATAAAGGTGCACTAAAAAGTAAAAAATAATTTTAATAAGGGCCAACAAAGTTTCTTGAAAATATCAATATAAAATCGTGGGGCTGTTTATTTATAGGTGGGTAAGCAGGCTCACTGTTGGTGTACGAAATTCATAGCCCCTTCGCTTTTTAACCCCCGACCCAAAAAGAGGGGTGTTATGCGTTTAACGTGTGTATCTGTGTGTTTGTCTGTGGGGTCGTAGCTCTTAAACGAATGAACCGATTTTGATTTAGTTTTTTTTGTTTGAAAGGTGACTTGATCGAGAGTGTTCTTAGCTATGATTTAAAAAAATCTGTTTAGCCGTTTGAAGATCATCTGCTGTTTTCTAGTTGACGAAGGCAGGGCCGTACCACTAATATATAAAGTTTAAAAAGCATCAAATAAAACTTAATTTAAAAAACCCCCGACAAAGAAAATCTTTAAACTTTGTTTGATCTTATTAAAATTATTAATGCATCTGTGCAATTTTAAATAACTAAATGTTAATAATTAATAATTTTTTTTTAAATTTTTTATTAAATTTTTTTATTTTTATCTATTCATATCTATTCAAGTTCAGCTTCTGTATTTAAACTAATATAGCTTCATCTTATCAGAATTCTTCAATTATCTGTTTTAGTTGTTTGATACTTCACTCCGTATATAACATTAAAAGGAAAACTTCATCCTGAATGCGGTCTCTAAAAATGCGATTTAGAAATCTTATGTTACTTTCCAACCCGTATGATAAAACTGTTCAATGCGTTTTATTATTTTCAACTTATCTCGATTTTTCGCTTATTTTTCAGAATTTTAGAAAAACAAAATTAAAATATGAAAATGCTTCTCAAGTGAAAGTTGTGTACCAAATTTCATATTTCTAGGACGACGTCGGAAAGTTGGTTAAAAATAGCATCAAAAAGGTCCACCCAGACCAACGATGGAGAACGCTCACACCAAGTTAAATAAAAGCTTTTAAAAATCATGCGCAATGTTGTGGCATGATGGACTGTACACTGTACAGTTCTTGGCTAGTTGGAACAAACCTATTGAAACCACTCGATTGAATTGAACTGGTCACAACTGTGAAAAAGTAAAGTAGGTACATTTTTATTCCCTTGCATCATTTTACCACAAAATTTTTACTTTAAGCCCGTATGACACGATGCATAATTTTACATAAAATTTACATGTAAATGGTAACTAACCAATGAAAAACGTCCAATGGCTATTAATACGCTCTTTCTATTGGTTAGTAACCATTTACATGTAAATTTTATGTAAAATTATGCATCGTGTCATACAGGCTTTACACAAGAAAATTTAATGTTTCAAGTATTAAATAGCTGGCAATGGCTTTAAAAACTTTTTGAATTTTAAGTTGTAAATTTTTCTTTCACAATTACATACCTAAGCATAAAATAAAAAAATAAAATTCAAATAGTATTTGAAATTTCTGTTTTGTGTGTAATGTGTAAATTTTACATAACTATTTTTTGTGTATAATGAGCAAAACCTCTTATATATCCTTGTCAAATAAAACAAATTCTTTGTATCAACCAGTTTTGGTTTATTCAACCATCATCGGGCCACAGCATCAAACTACAGAAACTTTTAAATAAGGCTTAAACAAATTTTATAATTGAGGAGCAGACTTTCTGGTTCAAGGTAGCTCCAGGGGACGCGTAAATACAAATTTTACGATTGAAATCTTGATGTATTCTGAAAGAGTATATTTTAAATAAGAGAATAAGCGGAGACGCAATGCCCTAAGTGCACCTGTTTTTTCAAAAATTGAATTTAAAAACTTCGATTTTCACAGTAAATTTTAAAGCAAAGTCGCTCGGGATTGGTGAATCAATTCATTCAGTTCATTCTCCTGGCGGTACGTGCACCGTGAACTGGTCTTAGCTTTGCGCGGAGTGGGAGCGACACTTGCATTGCGATGCAGTAACAGTGCACTCCGAACGAAAATCATGGTTTTCAACCCTAAATGTGCGGGAAAAATGGCTTAAAGCGCCCGAGCGCAGCGAGGGGTGCTTTAAGTCGATTTTTCTTCGCACAACAACCCTGCGTTACAAATCCACTCTCACGAGTTTCACCTCTCAAAGATTCACCTTTTCCTTGACCTTGATTTTTTTCCTTGATATTTTTAAATTAGTTGTCATTTTGATCAAAATCACCCTCGCAAGAGTCGGATCCAGGCGGAAAAGTAACTACTGTTCGTTAAATTTAAGTAACCCTTTTCTGAAGTAATTTTTAAATAATTTTAAATTTTTAAATTAAAATTTTTAATTAATAAAAAAGGAGAACGCATTCCTACCATAGCGTAAGAGTTACTGACTAATTTGTCAAGTGCAACACTCTTATGTATAGGAGCGCACGTAACTCGAACGAACGAACTTGATAACCAATCACGAGCGTTTAACCTTCGAAAATCAAGCTTTTTTAAATTCGATTTTTGAAAAAACAGGTGCACTTAGGGCATTGCGTCTCCACTTATTCTCTTATTTAAAATATACTCTTTCAGAATTCATCGAGGTTTCAATCGTAAAATTTGTATTTTCGAGTCTCCTGGAGCTACCTTTCCCCTATCACATATTTTAATTACAAAAGGGCGTTCTAAAAAGCATCTATCCAGGGTAAAAAAATTGTTGAAAATTACAAAGACAATCTAAATGCAATTTGTCCAGCGCTGTTGTACTAAACTCTAACGTATAGCAGTATGTCCTTCATACGTTGATTTAGCCGCTGTTTTTCACGTGTGTGCGGTCTCCGATCTAATATTAAGTCTTTATCAATAGGTTTATTGTTGTTATTAGACCTAATGGCATTAATAAATATGGATTAATACGGAAGGTGAACATGTGGGCGATGTTAATCGAAAAAGCAGAAAACAAAATGAAATATTGCAAGAAAATATCGTAAGAAGGAATGTAAATTTTTTTCCTATAAACAAGATTTTTTTTGTCTTTCGGGAGTAAAGCGGTCACTTTACTTCCACTTTTGTGAGAGCAAAGTGCCACTTTTCTTAGGAGCGGGACGAAAAGTAAATTAGCAGGACGAAAAGTAAAACAGCGGGACAAAAAGGAAAAAAAAAAGAAAAAAAAAAAAGGAAAAAATTTTCAGGAGAGCAGAAAAACTACCACAGGTTTACATGATAAGTTATGAAAAAAGTAATTTTTGCAAAAATACAGAAAAAATACACTATGAAGTATCATGAATGCGGAAAATATTCGATTGGCGGTTTGGCAAAAAAATTCAAAAATGTATTGGGCATACTGCACTTTGTTTGTCTACATTGGACAAACTGTAGTTTATTTGTCTTTAAAATCTGAAATTTGTCGACTTGCCCATTTCAAGACAAAAAAATAGTACAAAGCATTGGTATTACAATAGTATATTATACACCGAGGAAGTAAAGTGCCACTTTACCCGAGGCAGAGCCGAGAGGAAAATTTACCCGAAGGACGAAAAGTCACTTTACTCCCGAGCGCGAATATACTATTTTTTGTCTTTCCGAAAGCCAGTTACGAAATTAAAAGCAAGTACAGTCAAACTTTCCTAACTCAAACTTTCTAGAACAATTTTTAAATAAAATTTATGTTTTTAAAAATACAAAGCTGTTTACAAAGAATAAGGTCTAATACCTTCCTTGAAAATAACCGTAAATCTTGGCTATTATGCCTGTTAAACACTTTATTGTTTAGCCCAGATGGTGGTAGTTTGTATAACATGATATCATTGTCAAAGTACCGTATGCATTTTTGGAATCTTAGACGTAGTAATAAATTTTAATAGTTGCTGCGCAACGTCAATAATTTTTGTTCTTTTATACTTTTTGTCCCGCTGTTTTACTTTTCGTCCTGCTAATTTACTTTTCGTCCCGCTCCTAAGAAAAGTGGCACTTTGCTCTCACAAAAGTGGAAGTAAAGTGACCGCTTTACTCCCGAAAGACAAAAAAAATCTTGTTTATAGGAAAAAAATTTACATTCCTTCTTACGATATTTTCTTGCAATATTTCATTTTGTTTTCTGCTTTTTCGATTAACATCGCCCACATGTTCACCTTCCGTATTAATCCATATTTATTAATGTCATTAGGTCTAATAACAACAATAAACCTATTGATAAAGACTTAATATTAGATCGGAGACCGCACACACGTGAAAAACAGCGGCTAAATCAACGTATGAAGGACATACTGCTATACGTTAGATTAGGCGTACATGATTTTAGGCGTAAAAATTCTTTAGGCGTAAAGACTTAGTCGTACTGACTTAGTCGTAAGTGTTTTAGGCGTAGTGGTTTTAGGCGTAACGACGTGATACCCTGCTGCAAAACTGGGCTATTACTAAGACAATTGTTTTGTTGAATTTAAAATAGAGATGGATGCGAGACGGGATATCCCGTGGGATATTTTTTTTGTCCAGCGGAATAATTTGAATATTTATCCCGCGCGGGATATTTTGTCAACTAAGTCTCGCGCGGGACGGAATCCCGCAGTCCCGCATTTGATTTATTTTGTACAACGCAGCCCGAATGAATTTTTTTGATTTTTTTGTTAGCGCATATTACTTAGAGTAAATGTAGGGAAAGGATTCAATAAGTTAAATTATGAAATAGAAGGAGAAGAAATTTCGTCCCGCGCGGGACTGAGTTGATAAAATGTCCCGCGCGGGACTAATTATTTTAAATATCCCGCGAGACAAAAAAATATTCCGCAGGACATCCCGTCCCGCATTCATCTTTAGCTGTTTGTATAAAATAAATTTATAAATAAAACGCGGGACTGAATCGACATCAGAATGTCGATTGACAGATCGATTGTCGATCGACAATCCCGTCCCACCGCATTCTTCTCTATCTGTAGTGTAAAACCACAGATTACTATTACAGATAGCCAACCCCATTGTTAAATTGGTTAACACATTTCAACAATGAAACCATGTTAGTACTGGAGACGACTACCAGAGGCGCATTTCTGGGAGACATCACGACATTGAACTATGGTGGCTACTGGATACGCTTCATAGATGTCGTTTCTAAAATATTTCATAAAATCTTAAGCAGAAAATTAATTATACATACATTATGCCGTTATAGTATCATGCCTTGAAGGAAAGTAAACCCTTAAGCCGTAGGTAAATAAAATTTTCTACATGAGATTTCATGAGATATTTTAGAAGCGACATCTATGAAGCGTATCCAGTAGCCACCATAGTTCAATGTTGTGATGTCTCCCAGAAATGCGCCTCTGGTAGTCGTCTCCAGTACTAACATGGTTTCAGGTAAGAAATGTGTTAACCATTTTAACAATGGGGTTGGCTATCTGTATACTAATCTGTGGTAAAACTTACGGCAACGGTATTTAATGGTACTCTTAGATATTTACAATAACACCCCTATTCTGTAACTTTTGGTTATCGTTCGTTATCGTTATGAAATCGTTAAGAGCCGTAAAGTTTGGTTTACAGTCAGAATTGCATTAAATAGTATGTAATGGTATGTAAATCAGTTTGTCCTTTAAAAGTCACGTAGAAAATCTTTTAAAATCTGAAAAATCTTAACAAAACAAAAAGAAAACATTTTAAAACACACTGTTCCCAAGCTGTAAACGTAGGGAGATTTTTTAAAAAAAACCAATTTATAAAAAAAAGGGTTTAAGATTTAACAAAAATAATTAAACCATCAAATTAACAACAAAATCTGCTAAATCATATAAAATATAAACTTAGCACACCTTACAGCCATACCGCCCCAGCAAAAGTTTTAGGTGCATGTCCCCAGCCCTCCCCCAATTCGAATTTTGACTCTAAAATAGTCTGAGCAAACATTATTTTTGTTTGTACCCAACTAGTTTTTGAGAAATTTCAAAATTTTGCTGGGGGGGGGGGGCTGGAGACATGCTAGCCCCCCCATGTCGAATTATGACTCCAAAATAGTCTAAATCATTTGTGCTTCGTTTGTACCTGTTTGTGCAAACATTATTTTCGTTTGTACCCAAATAGTTTTCGAGAAATTTCAAAATTTCGCTGGGGGGGGAGCTGGAAACATGCTTTTTTAAATTTTGGATTCAAAATAGTCTAGAACGTTTGTACTTCGTTTGTGCAAGTTTTATTTTCGTTTGTACCCAAATAGCTTTTGAGATTTTCAAGAAAAACATCAAGGATACTGACGCGCATGAGTGGATTAACGAGATTCTGGGTAAAACTTACAGGATCACGTTCAAAATATTCTCTATCGTTTGTACCTGTTTGTGCAAGTTTCATTTTTGTTTGTACCCAAATAGTTTTCGAGAAATTTCAAAATTTTGCTGGGGGGGCTGGAGACATGCTTTTTTAAATTTCGAATTTTGGATTTAAAATAGTCTAGAACGTTTGTACTTCGTTTGTGCAAGTTTTATTTTCGTTTGTACCCAAATAGTTTTTGAGATTTTCAAGAAAAACATCAAGGATACTGACGCGCATGAGTGGATTAACAAGATTCTTAGCACGGGGAAACACAGAAGAAGAATTTTGAATTTTGAATTTAAAGTTAAATTGCACTTGCAAAGATTCTCATATTTATTTAATATGGACTATCATTCACCATTAAAAATTAAAATAAATGATTTTTTTGTTATTTTTTGTTGTTATTTTTAAACGCACACCACCTAGGAAACGTAGATCATTATGCTATGTTCGAGGTGATTTGCATGATTAACAGTAAATATACACACCAAACTTTTTTCAAACTAATTTTTTATTACGGAAAATAAAAAAAAAATTGAATTTCTGAAGAATTTCAAGCAACAATTCAATATTAATTTCTGACGGTCTAGGCATGATTCTTTGATTTAATGAATACGTGAATAATAAAGGATACTAAATGTAATGTCTGTTGTACTTATTTATTTAATAAAAAGATTTTGTTTATTTAGTATTTTACAAATTATTTTACCAATACCAAATAATACCAATTTGTTACCAATATAAAATAAAATCCTTTAATCCAGAGATAACTTTATATTCAACACATTACATCCTTCCCTACTTAAGTTTCTAATCAACTGTTGCTCTATATCTTATGTGGTGTTCCATGTGTTTCCCCGTGCTAAGATTAATCCACTCATGCGCGTCAGTATCTATGTTTGAAAAACTTCTGTGTTTCCCCGTGCTAAGAATCTCGTTAATCCACTCATGCGCGTCAGTTTCTTTGATGTTTTTCTTAAAAATCTCAAAAGCTATTTGGGTACAAACGAAAATAAAACTTGCACAAACAATCACACCAAAGTACAAACGATAGAGAGTATTTTGAACGTGATCCTATAAGTTTTACCCAGAATCTCTTAATCCACTCATGCGCGTCAGTATCTTTGATGTTTTTCTTGAAAATCTCAAAAACTATTTGGGTACAAACGAAAATAAAACTTGAATCACAATCACAAGCAAATGACAAACGTTCTAGACTATTTTGAATTCAAAATTTAAAAAAGCATGTCTCCAGCCTCCCCTCCAGCGAAATTTTGGAATTTCTCGAAAACTATTTTAGGTACAAACGAAAATAATGTTTGCACAAACAGGTACAAACAAAGCACAAACGATATAGACTATTTTGGAGTCAAAATTCGAATTGGGGGGGGGGCTGGGGACATGCACCTAGAAGTTTTCCAAAGTATAAAATTTAAGTAATATTTTTCAGAAACATTTTTCGCCACAGCTATGCACCTAACTAAATCTAGGATCTTTGAAATACATATATTAAACAGATATTCTGCGTGACAAATCAAAAAAAAAAGGATGCAACATTGCTAGATTGAGTTTTCTGAATAGTGTGCAAAGTGTCCCAAGTTGTAGTAGTGTCCCAAGTTGTAGCATGTTACGGTACTAACAAAACAGTTTATGATGAAAAAATTAGAATTAATGATGATGTTGCCGAGAAACTTTATTCTCACGGATCCGACAGGCAAGGGTCAACCGATGGGTAAAATAGATAAAGCTTTGATGATAAAATTGCTTTGATTAATGGTGCAATCAACCGTTATATGGGATGCTAAAAAAAAAATTGGTTCAAATAAGATATGAAACAACTTCAATAGGTATTATCCAAAGTATCCGTTAAGCCCCAGTTCGTAAATAGAAAAAAAAAGTTAAAATAAATATTTAAAAAAAATAGCGTTTATTAAAAATATTGACTAAAAAATAAAAAATAATTCTTTAGTCTTATACCAGCAACAAGATATACTTCAAAACATCAATAAAAGCGTGGGGCTGTGTTTGTAGCTGAAATTATTAACCCCACGCTTTTATTGATGTTTTGAAGTATTTCTTGTTGCTGGTATAAGACTAAAGAAATTATTTTTTATTTTTTAGTCAATATTTTTAAAAAAGCAATTTTAAAAAAATATTTTTTTAATTTTTTTTATTTTCTACTTTTTAGTATCAAACAATTTAAAAAATTTAATTTTTTAAATGCTTAAATGCTTTTTTAAATGAAAAAATGATTTTATTTATTATTATATATTATAATAACAAAATATTTTTTGTAAGTTATGTACTTATGTGCACCTAAGGGAACGTACCCATACTACGTGACCCGTTTAGGGTGGGGAGGGGGGTCTTCAATTTCCACTATATCTCATTTTTAAAATTTGTAACTGAAATTTTTGCGTAAAAAGTAACAACTTAGCTTTGGTATAATTCACAATCATCTAGTCGCCATTTTGCCAGTATATATTTTAAAACGCAATAGCAGACCAACTTGAATAAAAGCTATTAATAATAAATATAATAAAATCTTCTTGACCATATTTTGCGTAAGACAAAATTTTCCAGCTTATCTGAAGATATTCCAGCACTTCAAAAACTTCAATATTATTGAAGTGAAATTGATGTAAAACAAACTATAAAACTTCAAAATGTTATTGGTGTGATTAAATTTTCTCAGAAAACTGGATTGTAATCAAACTGATATAAAAATTTAACTACCTTCAAAAACAAACGGACATTTGCTCACAAATCGTGCAGAGATATGCTCCAGGTGTTATCTCCACCTTTTCTCTTGGAAGTGTGACAACCACGCCATTTAATATTTAAATAAAAATTATTTAAAAACAATTTCTTCCAAAAGAAAAATGTGCATTTACAATGCTCAAGATTCACATAGATCGTAAACGAAAATTGATGAAATTATATGCATTGTCCAAAAAAACTCACAAACAAACTAAATTAATGCTAGTCCATAACATGGACGCTATAAATGAAACTAACTATAATTAAAATATTACAAAATTATGTTTGAAATTGAACACTCGCTGTAGGTGTAAATGAGGTTTTGTAAATGAGGTCATGAATTCTAAATTAAGCCAGAACCTCATTTACACTTAATGTGAGTGGTTAATTTCAAACATATGCGTAATATTTTGCGTCAGTTTTTCTGTGCAATGAATCTTGAATCTTCACCTTTATATGAAGTTGTAAATGTTGTACATAGATTTTTAATATTTATTTAATTTTATTTTGAATTTAATCGATTTTGATTTTGTGAATAGTGACTTGTCATTGCTTTGCATTTCTTTTTTAATGCTTACATCAAACGAATATCACTATTGTGTTATCGGTGAGTGTTGTACTTAATTGTTTTAAATGTAACATAGACTAAATTTTGCTTTTTTCTATCTAGTACCGAAGATGAAATAATATTAAATTCTGCAATTTAATTTCTTCTACTTTATAATAAATATATAAACATATAAATAATAAAAAATCTAAATCTGAAAATAAATTATTAAGATAAAAATTTTTCAAAAAATTTCAAAAACTCACATATTATATTGTAATATATATCGTGGGCTTACTGCCAAAACAAGATAACTCCACTTTTGACCAAAATTACAACAAAAAATTATAACAAACGTATAAATTATTATAATTAAAGCAGTTGTCATTTGAACGAAAGAAAACTAAATTTATAATTTTATAAATATAAAATTTCAACCTAAACGAAAAAATAGAGGAATACCGTGGAAAATGGAAAGAGCACCTAATGAGGATGAACGATACCCGCCTTCCAAAGCAGCTATACATATACAAACCCACAGGACGGCGCAGTGTCGGAAGACCGAGGAAAAGGTGGAGAGACCAATGATTGAGGATGTCGTCAGGGTTGTAAAAAAACATGTTTTTTTTAAATAAAACAAAACAAACTTTTTTTTTATGTTTAAAACAGTTTTTTATGTTTAAAACGGTTTTTTATTACCTTAGAAAAAAAACATGTTTTAAACAGAAAAACATGTTTAAAACAATGTTTAAAACTAAAAAAAAATTTGTGCCCTTTAGCTTTATACACCTTCCGAGTAAGCATGCAAAAACTGCCTCCAAAGATTTTTAAAAATCTCTATGGCCGTTTGGTTTTTAATCGGAAAAAAAACATTTTTCTGAAAATTTCAGCTTTCTTACTCAAAGATTTATTAATAATAAAAAAAGTTTTTTTTTTGTTTTTATTTTGTTGCAATTGTTTTAAAGAAAATTTTTTAATTAAACTTTTTTGGGTAAGAATTCTTGATAAAAGACTTTAAAATTATGTTTTTTTTAATAAATCCAATGAATTTACATTTAAAAAAATCTCAAATGAGGTTAGGGGTACGTGGGAGGGGGTCCAGCCAAATCTCACAAAATCTTACTGCGGGGGGGGGGGAGAAACCGCCAAACACGCTTCACATAGTTTATGGACCACCCTATGTAGTTGTATCAGTGACTACTTAGAATGGTAAAGCGTGTAGGACTTAAAGGGACGGTGGTTCGAACCTCTGTAGCTAAATTTTTTTATTTTTCATAAATTTTGAATAAATTATTATTAATAATCTTTAAAAAAAAAATTAAAAATCTAAAAAAAACATGTTTTAAACTTACACAAAATTAAACACCTGTTTTAAACGCATTTAATACATGTTTAAAACAAATTGTTGTTTTAAATGAATTTTGTTTTAAACATGTTTAAAACACCTTGTTTAAAACAAAATGTTTTAAACATTACAATCCTGGATGTCGTAACGGGTATTCAACCTAACACGTGCAGAAGAAGAAGAAGAAGAATAAGGGTCATATCAAATTTCTGTCACTTGTCATTTACTTACAAATCGCAATGAAGTAGTTTCGAAAGATGATAATTGCAAAATATTTGAATGGTGAGGGTCCGGTGCCATTTTTAAAGACCTAAAAAACATCGGGATCAAGCGTGATTTTGTTTACAACACCACAAAACGGTACAATGAAACCTTCTCTCTATAGAGGATACAAAAAGATCTGGTAAGCCGCGATCAGCGAGGACAGTACGAGTAGTCGAGTAGCGAAAATTGTGACATCGTAAGGGAACGGATTTAACAAAAACGCCATCGGTCAGTACGAAAATTGGCAGCCGAACTGAATATTTTTAAGAGATCTGAGCACAACATTTTTAAAATTGATCTTTTACAGCGTACAGAATAGCCACACGAAAAAGTGTAGCGTGCCACGTGTTGCTCATCCCTGAATAAAAAATTAGTTGTTTAACTAACAGGCATGGGCGTCCATTATGGGGGCAAAAGGGGCAGCTGTCCCCTGACTTTCGGATGCTGAAATTTTTTTTGACATTTAATATTTGACCAGCGCAAGTTTTTAAAATTTTTGATTTTAAACGATAACAATTCTTTTATAATACATTTTTTTTGTATTTTCCCTTCCCCCCCTGAAAATGATCCTATGGACATCCATGCCGACAAGGAACGTTATGCGCAATAATTACCAAAATGCAACTCGTATCTATCAGATCATTGACGCAAAATATGATTACGCGCAGATTTTTGCCTTTCGTGCACCCCAAATTCTCATATTCAACGTACCGTTTCTATAAATAAAAGCTATTGAAAACAGATATGATTTCTAATAAATTGGCACTTTATTGCCCAATAGGACTGGGGCTCTCGCGCATCCATAGCATGCGTAACAATTACTGAATTACAATTCGTAACTAATTTTGATTTCTAAATTATTACTGTACCTACTTAAATAGTTTTATGATTTATCTAATTAATTTATTTATAATAATCATTTAAAATTATTTATTGTTAACAGTACAATATTGACTTAAATTTTTAGCATGAAAGTGATAAGCGGTTTAAATAAAAATAAACAATTTAAATTTATTATTAGAATTTTTAAGTCGACCGCTATTGCTATAACTTCAAATAAAGGTTAAAAAAGAAGGAATCCTTTAAGGGTAGTTCACACTACATGATTTATCATATGACTTGTCACATGACTTCTCATATGAGAGATATTTTTACGTTCACACTATATGATTTTTGATATTATAGAAGTTATGGCTTTTATCTTTGGCTGTTGTGATGGTATGATTTTAGCCATGACTTTTCTTATGACTAAGTCATATAATAAATCATGTAGTGTGAACTACCCTTTAGGATTTGGGTTTTATACCTTCTTGGAATCAGGGTTGTAAAAAAACATGTTTTTTTTAAATAAAACAAAACAAACGTTTTTTTTATGTTTAAAACAGTTTTTTATGTTTAAAACGGTTTTTTATTACCTTAGAAAAAAAACATGTTTTAAACAGAAAAACATGTTTAAAACAATGTTTAAAACTAAAAAAAAATTTGTTCTCTTATCTATCTTTAGCTTTATACACCTACCGAGTAAGCATGCAAAAACTGCCCCTGAAGATTTTTAAAAATCCGTTTGATTTTTAATCGAAAAAAAACATTTTTCTGAAAATTTCAGCTTTCCTACTCAAAGATTTAATAATAAGAAAAAAAGTGTTTTTTTTTGTTTTTATTTTATTGTAATTGTTTTAAAGAATATTTTTTAATGAAACTTTTTGGTAAAGAAAAGTTTCTTTTTTACGTTTTTCTTTTATTTTAAAAAAATAAAAAAGTTTTGGTCGCTTTATTTAAATACATATAGTATGTTCCTTAAATATGTTAATCACGAATTTTTTACAGAAAACTTTCCGTTTATTCTTCTGTACATGGTAAAATTTTGAACATTATCTGTTCGGTGGAACATAATCATAAAAATAAAATGTATTAGTATGAGGGTATCTATAAATTACGTGAGGCGTTTAGGGGAGGGGTCGAGCCGAATCTCATCCAATCTTACGTGGGGCGATAGATTTTTTCTCGCAAGAAACTGTAAAATTGCGAGTAACTTGTGTTAAATTAATTGCGATTGTCTTAACTAGTCAAATAATGGTTTTTAAGCAAATTATGTTTTTTTTTAATAAATTCAATGAATTTACACTAAAAATTTCCATTTAAAAAAATCTCAAATAAGATTAGGGGGACGTGGGAGGGGGTCCAGCCAAATCTCACAAAATCTTACTGCGGGGGGGGGGGAGAAACCGCCAAACACGCTTCACATAGTTTATGGACCACCCTATGTAGTTGTATCAGTGACTACTTAGAATGGTAAAGCGTGTAGGACTTAAAGGGACGGTGGTTCGAACCTCTGTAGCTAAATTTTTTTATTTTTCATAAATTTTGAATAAATTATTATTAATAATCTTTAAAAAAAAAATTAAAAATCTAAAAAAAACATGTTTTAAACTTACACAAAATTAAACACCTGTTTTAAACGCATTTAAAACATGTTTAAAACAAATTGATGTTTTAAATGAATTTTGTTTTAAACATGTTTAAAACACCTTGTTTAAAACAAAATGTTTTAAACATTACAACCCTGCTTGGAATACCCCATTGTAGGTATAGTACTTAACGGTGAAGAATTGTATATTTTGTATCGTGTTTTCCGTTTGCGAAGTATAATCATCTCCATGAAAAAAAACACGTCAAGAACAAATTTCAGAAAGTTTAAATTATAATTTTTTTTTAATAGGTGTAAATGTAGGTAATGTTTTTCTTGAATATCTCAAAGAAAACTGTTTTGATACAGACAAAAATAAAATATAAACAAACAAGTACAAACGAGGTATAAAAGTATAAATCAAATATATTTGATTGATTTATTATTATTTATAATTATTATTGATTATAAAATAGATAAAAGAAAATTGTACATTTAATTTAATTTTATTAATTTAAAATTAATATTTTGATTTCAAATTTACTTTGTTAAATTTTGCGCATTTTCTTATTTTTTATTATCAGTAATTTTTCTTTATTAAGTACCAATTAAGTGCCTATCCGAACCGGATGTTGGCGATCTTCCTGACTAAGAAGACTTTACTAGGGAAATGTAATGGGGTGGTTTTTCTTTTCCTATCCGTATTTGATATACACCAGACTGCTAGTATAAAAAATATATATTTATGCTAAACATAAATTGGTTCAAAATTTAGTTATTTTTAAAATCATAAAATAATATAAGTTACGTATTACATATAGGCAACCCATACCACTTGTTAAAAACTTGAATTTTTCAATCTTTCCCATTGTTGCCTAATCATTTCAAGTGAAGTTCAAAATTATCCGCCGATACCAGAGACGTATAAAAACAATCGTCGATAATTTTCAGTGTAACGTTTAAAATTGTATTGCATTAAATACAATTTTTCTTGTAAAGTTTAAATTATAACGTAAAAATTTCACAAATAAGAAATTCAACAATTGTATTAAATAGACATATTTCATTTAACAATTGTTTAAATACAAAAAAAAATTTAACAAACGTTTAAATCATTATAATTAAAGCAATTGTCGTTTAAAAAATACAAAATTTAATTTTTAATTTTATAAGTGCACAATTTCAACAAATGAAATAACTCAACAATTGCATTAAATAGACAGATATTTTTAAACAATTGTTTTCATTGCAACACAAAATTTCAACAAATTGTTACAATTAAAACGTTTGTTATTTAAACGATATACAATTTAAATTTTGTAATAAAAAGTAAAACGGCGCGCCATAGAAATCAATTATTATTTAAACGATACGCAATTTAAATTTTATATTTTACTACAAAATTTTATTTTTGTGTTGTTTAAATATCAAACTTTTTAATTATAATGATTTAAACATTTGTTGAAATTTTGTGTTGCAATGAAAACAATTGTTTAAAAATATCTGTTAATTATGCCCGTACTAATAGTCAAGGATTAATCCGAGATCAAGGATTACTTCTCGGATCGTTCAAAAATGCTACCAATAGTCGTAATAATCCTGGATTGAACACGATCCGAGATCAATATTGAACCTCGAAAACCGATCTTGCTTTGACCAGGATTAATCCTCGGATCATTGTGGCGCATGCGTGTTTGCTATGTTGTCATAGTGCATTAACCCTCATAATAATTAAATAATTTTTAAAAACTTTAACTATAGGAACTGAACAGGAACGACGATATAATATTAAAAATTAAAATTTTTTTAAAAATTAATAATAAAATACAAAATTATGGTTATAAAATAGATACCAATAATGGTTATAAATAGAAACTAACTAAATATTACTAGATATATTACCAAATCTAAGATCAAATCTAGAATTTACCGATCTTACCCGAAGCCGGGACTATTTGTTACGCCAAGATCGTTGTTACGATCTAGGATCGCTGGATCTAGTGCCCGTACTAATAGTCGAGGATCAATCCTCGGATCAATCCTAGATCCAGCGATCCTAGATCGTAACAACGATCTTGGCGTAACAAATAGTCCCGGCTTCGGGTAAGATCGGTGAATTCTAGATTTGATCTTGGATTTGGTAATATATCTAGTAATATTTAGTTAGTTTCTATTTATAACCATTATTAGTATCTATTTTATAACCATAATTTTTTATTTTATTATTAATTTTTAAAAAATTTTTAATTTTTAATATTATATCGTCGTTCCTGTTCAGTTCCTATAATTAAAGTTTTTAAAAATTATTTAATTATTATGAGGGTTAATGCACTATGACAACATAGCAAACACGCATGCGCCAAATGATCCGAGGATTAATCCTGGTCAAAGCAAGATCGGTTTTCGAGGTTCAATATTGATCTCGGATCGTGTTCAATCCAGGATTATTACGACTATTGGTAGCATTTTTGACCATTGGTAGCATATGATTGATCCTCGACTATTAGTACGGGCAATTGTTGAATTATTTCATTTGTTGAAATTGTGCGTTACAATAATAATGCAACAATTTTAAAATTATCAATTTTAACTTTGTATAGTTTAAATAGTTATCGGTTTAATTAGAATGTTTTAAACGTTTATTGAAATATTTTGATTAATTTAAGCAATTGTTAAAATAAATATGTTTATTTAATACAATTGTTGATTTTTTCATTTGTTCATTTTTACGTTATAATTTAAGCATTGCAATAATTTAAACATTTCAACAAAAAATTTTATTTAATGCAATACAATTTAAAACATTACTTTGAAAATTTTCGACAATTGATTTAATACGTCTCTCGTACCATCGGATATTTTTGGAACTTTTCTTGAATACCAATGGCAACTCTGTAGACAGAAGAAATGTCAAGCTTTACTTGTGGGATGCCCGTGTTACATGTAACTACGTAACTTTTATTTAATTTTGTAAAAAAAAATGTTTTTTAAAGGTTTATTGGTTTTCCAGTAAGGATTAAACTGTCGATCAAATCATAAATTTGAATTCTTGATGATTCTTCTGTCTACATAGTTGCCAAAAATATCCACCGATACGACGATGCGAGAGCCGAATTAAAAGCAATTGTCGAAAATTTTCAGTGTAATGTTAAAAATTGTATTGCATTAAATAAAATTTTTTATTGTAATGTTTAAATTATTGCAATGCTTAATTATAATGTAAAAATGGACAAATGAAAAAATCAACAATTGTATTACATGAACACATTTCTTTTATCAATTGCTTAAATTAATCAAAATACAGTGGGGCCCGCTTAATGTGATCGCGGTTAATGTTATCATTCGGATATTGTTATCACTTTTGCCAGGAACGGAACGGACATATATTATTACACACAAAAAACATCGCTTATAGTTATCATAATTCGGTTAATGTTATCATATTATTGTTAAGATTATTTTCTCCCACGAGCAAAAGAGTTGAATTTCAGTTACAAGCATTGCTTTATATTGTGCATAAGTCACCCACATAATTTAAAGTCAGGTGTTAGCAAGAAAATCTGCCTTTGATTCATTTTTTTCAAAGATGGAGTGGATGTAAATAAACCCACCATGTGACTTTCTATTACCGTCACATAATATGTGATATTATATTACATTTTTATGTTTATTATGAATTCCGTCGTTTAAATACATAAAAAACTTGACAATAAGTGACTATTATTAATTAATTATTGTAGATGTAGTACATACTAATAAATAAGCAATAAAATTTTTTTTTGTTTATTGTTATCAACCGGTTATTGTTATCAAAAACCCTAAGTCCCGATGTGATCACATTAAGCGGGCCCCACTGTATTTCAATAAACGTTATTTAATTCTAATTAAACCGATAACTATTTTAACTATACAAAGTTAAAATTAATAATTTTAAAATTGTTGCATTATTATTTTAACGCAAAATTTCAACAAATGAAATAACTCAACAATTGCATTAATTAGACAAATATTTTTATACAATTGCTTTCATTGCAACACAAAATTTCAACAAATGTTTAAATCATTATAATTAAAACGTTTGTTATTAAACAATATACAATTTAAATTTGGCAATAAAAAGTAAAACGGCGCGCCATATAGAATCGTGGTTGCATTAAAATAAGACCAAAGTATATTCTGGCAAAAGCAGGTAAGTGTACTAAGTTCAATATTAAAGGAGTATTAAGAAGTTTAATTTTACTAACTCCTATGTGTTTTCTTGTTTTGGCAGTAAGCTGACATTAAAAGATGGATGTGGCTATATATACATACTCACTGTAGGTATGCGTTATTATTACAATTAATATTTTGGTAATAACTACTCAATTATAAATAATTATAGTCAGAGGTGGGAAAAATACATTTGTATTTTGAATTAAAGGTAGTAAGAAAACACACTGTAACTTTGAAAATTTTGTTTGAACTTCAAAATACAGTGCACATTCTCATACATCTCATATTTTGAATTTAAAAAAATTTTTTTAAAATATGTTGTATTTTGTACTTCAAATATGAAAAAATTATTTCGTATTTAGTATAAAAGTATTTCAAATACATTATTTTGTTCACCATTGATTTCATATTTAAAGTACAAAACCCAAAATCTTTCGGAAATTTTTATTGTAAATTCAAAATATGAAATAATAATGCATGCGACTGCACATTATTTGAACCATTTTTGAACAAAAATACACGCATAAGCGTGTATTTTTTGGTATAAACCAAAAAGATGCATTTTCATACTATTGTCATAATAGGACAAAATGTAAAAGAAATTTTTTTAAATTGTTCCGCTTCAACAACTATTCAAATACAATTTTGCATTAACAATTCGTGTAATCTTAAGAACACAACTATAGTGTGAATATAATGCAATTTTCCAGGTATAAAATTTTTTAACAACCACTGTACCCAAAGCGCAATTTAGGCTTAATATGCAGTGCACATATGGTGCACAATTTCAACAGCACAAACTTCAAACTTGTGTGAGTAAAAATGGTTTGCTTAGTTTTTCTCTTCGGACGTTTTTGAATTTATTTTTAATTTTGAATTTTAAGTTTTTATTTGATTGATTTGAACATCAGGGCTCGTTATTATACTAAATTTGTTTTTCACGTTCAATTATTGCACTAAGCCCACTACTCTCAACAAGAGAAATTTTAATTTTTGCATTACTTTCTATTACTTTTAATTCGTCTACATATAAAATGGCATTGAGAAAAGGGTAGCAAAATATCAAAAAGATCTGGATTTGCACACTTGGAACAGTTTACATCTTCTATGAATATCCCTTACGTTTGCCATAATACTACTAACACATAAACTGGAATGCAGTTAGACTTAACGTATAACATTTGGTTATCTTTGTCATATGTTCAAAAAGGAACTATTAGAAAAGAGACAGAAAAAAAGAAGTACGTTGGGGTAACTTTGTTATGTAAATTCAGTTGCGGTTTGTGGAAAAACTCTAACGGTGTTGGCTTTTATATTTGGGTGCTAGCTATAAGGATTCGGGAGAGTATTTTAAAATAATTTTTACGTTTAATTTTGAATTAATTTTTAAAACAAAAACGATGGCTTTCGCCGGAAAAGACCCAATAAGGACAAAGATTGTCATAGACAACACTATAACTGAACAAGTCCGACATTTCAACTTCCTAGGCTGTGACGTTACCTACGAGAAAAGCAATGGTATACAAAACAAATTAAATAGATTTAGAGCTACATGCGGCACAATCCATAAATATTTAAAGAATAAAACCACAAAAGATACTTGCCTGAAATTTTACAAAACTGCAGCAATACCGATTCAAACCTACGGTTGCGAAGCATTGGTCATTGGGAAAAAAGACGAGAGTAGAATTCAAGCTGCAGAAATGCAATTCCTTAAAGCTGACAAAATCCGAAATGAAGATATACGACAGGAACTTGCAATAGAACCATTGATGAAAACTATCAGGATGTACCGACAGCGATGGTGTGAACATATGGACAGAATGTACAACACGAGCCCGGTAAAAGTAATTTTGGGATCATCCCAAAGGAAAAAGAGATGTTGGGCGACCGAGGAAACGATGGATGCCGGAACAGGCTTTAGCCTAATCCAGGAAGTTTGAAGAAGAAGAAGAATTTTTAATAGACGGTCATTTGCCTTGCAGGTAACGCGATCAACTGCGAATGCAAGGTACCGGGTTCAAATCCGGAGAAGGGCAACTTTCTTATGACTAAGTCTCCGTGCTTCGGAAGACACGTTAAGCCGGTGGTTCTCCTGGGTTAATAAATGGCAAAATAGTCTAGAAAACTACCTATCGGACGTTAAACAATTTATATGCTCACAGATCTAGCACTGCCAAAGAAACGACGGAGTGGCTGGAAATAACAAGCCCTAATAGGCTTGGGCTGAATTTATTCAGTTGAAGAAGAAGAATAATTTTTAATAACTTGTTTTCTTTTCTATACTATGAAATGATATTAAAAAAAAAATATTAAAAAATATTTTATTAAGTCTGGCAATTTATAACTATACATTTAAGGACTCATTGAATAATGCAACATCTTTTTGATTTAGAATACCCCACAATTTCATCTGTATCTCCCGTAAATCGAATTATATCATTAGAAGACAATTTTGGAATAGCTTCACATTCTGAAGTAATAGGTGTATGTAAACTACTAATATCGCTTGTACTGTTCCGAATTTGCATTCTTTGTTTTTTTAAATCAGCTAAAGTACCATTTCCATTAATAGTAACGACTACATGCACAACCGTAACTTTTCCATTGACATCTGTTGTATAAGTTGCTTCATTTTTAGATTCAATTAATTCACCGTTTTCCAGAAAATCATTATCTCTTCCTTCAGGAGCTTTTCTGCTTTCGGGCAATTCTGCTTGAGGTTTATTTTCCATTTCTTTAGTATTTAAGCTGTATATATTGGGTTCATTGTTAAGAGCCAATGTACTTGAACTATTATCTTGACCATTAACGAAATCCACGTGTTCAATGTCCTAAAAAAGTTGATAATAATAATTGTTTTTATTTTATAAAGAGCAAAATAGTTAAAGCACAAAAAATTATTTAAAAAAACGAAAATAACATTGTATACTTTACCATATATAGTATGAGTATACTTAATATACTAAACTAGTACATACATACTCCCATACTATACATACTAGTATGAGAAAGTATTGTAAACAAAATTTTTTTCAGATTTTGACGGATTTATAATCCTTGAGATCCAACAAGTTCAAAGAGACCAGACATCAGAAAGAAAATCAAGACATTTTTTTTCAATTTCCAATTTAAAAATTTTATTAATTATTGGTATAGATATGTAGTTGACATTTTAATTTGTTTCAAAGGATCCTATAGAGTATATATGTTACAGTTAAAACCCGAAATCAGTTGAAACCCGATCTAACTAGTAAATTCTAGTATTAACTAACCGCCTTAGTAAATTCTAGTTTTAACTGAAATAAGTTTAGTTAAAACTAGAATTAACTGATTTCTAACAAATTTCTTTAGTAAATCCTAGTTTTAACTAAAATTATACCAGTTAAAATTAGAATTAACTGATTTCTAACAAACTTCTTTAGTAAATTCTAGTTTTAACTAAACTTATACCAGTTAAAACTAGAATTAAAGTAAAAATTGTCTTATTAAGCAATTATTTTATACATTATTATTATATTCTACTTATTGCCACATGGCATGCTGTTGTGACATTTTGAATTGCAAATAATTTCTCTTTTTAAACAAAGGCAACGTTTTGGGGTGCAATTTTTTTACAAAAACCGCGGACAAACTCTTGTCCAGATTCAACGGCAGCTTTTTGCGCTGCAGTCCTTAGGCAAATTTCTTCATCTGGCACTTGTTTTTGAGTCAAAAAACTTTAGAATTTTTTAAAATTTTTTTGCCATTGTCACTTTTAAAGTAACTGGACCTATGAGAGCGCTCCTGTATGATCGGATAAACGTACAAACGGATACATGGAAATTGAGCTTAACCCCCCCCCATTTGGTAACTTTTCGAGATTGTTCGTTATCGACTATCGTTAAAAACCGTAAAATTTGGTTTCCATTACTATCTAATGCAATTCTGAACAAAAGTTAAATTTACCTATTTGAAAGTGACAATGACAAAAAAAAATTCTAAAGTTTTTTTGACTCAAGATTAAGAGCCAGATGCACTTTACAATTCAAAATGTCACAACAGCATGCCATGTGGCAATAAGTAGAATATAATAATATTAATGTATAAAATAATTGCTTAATAAAACAATTTTTATCTAATATTAAGTCTACTTTTACTTAATTCTAGTTTTAACTAAGCTTATACCAGTTAAAACTAGAATTTACTAAAGAAGTTTGTTAGTATTCAGTTAATTCTAGTTTTAACTAAACTTATTTCAGTTTAAAACTAGAATTTACTAAGGCGGTTAGTTAAAACTAGAATTTACTAGTTAGAACGGGTTTTAACTGATTTCGGGTTTTAACTGTAACATATACAATTAGATCACTTGTTTAACATTATTAATAATCTTCACCCTAACATCAAATTCACAAAAGAAATGAAAACCAATAACAGTATTAACTATATTGTCTTGATATTTCAATTTTCAAAGAAATTAACGGTCACTCATTTAACATTTATCACTAGCCTACTGAAGCGGGTGTTGTTATTCATAACAGCTCTGAGCACCCACTCGCTCAAAAAATGGCATCTTTCCGAGCTTTAATATATAGATAATTTAATTTATTACATACATTTATTAAAAACAAAAAAAGAATATCCTTAATTCTTGTCGAGAATAGGTCTAGTTTAAATAATAATCTACAAGTAGATATTAAATTTTATACTTTTTTACAAACTTATTATAACATTAATAGAGACAGTCAGGCCCGTCTTCAGGATTCGAAGTTTATTGAAATAATTAGCAAGAAAAATTATAAAATCAAAAAAAAAACACCTTAATCGGATTACATGTTTCAATCTAATTCACGATTCTACTCGTGAAACTGATATAATCAGATCAGCACTGGTTTTATGAAAATACAATTTTACTTATCAATTTTCCAAAAAACTTAAAAAAGGTACTTTTTATAGTATAGGTATAGGTATAGGTAAAATTCTCTTGACACTTTCTGTTTAGTCACCTGATGATGCTATAGTATAGCGAAAACGTTAGTAAATAAAATTATACATTTAGTATAATTTACATTGAGTCAACTTTTAATATTTTTAGTTCCAAAAGTGTCTAATACATTTTTGGTTTGTTTAAGAAATTGTGATATATTTATAAAATTGCACTAGATAGACCACACTGTTATAAATTATTTTAAAATTTAAATAAATTCCAAATTAATTTATCGTCCCTGGGTAACTTGAAATTACTGTTTTTAAGAAAATTGAAAAAATTTAAAGGATCTGGGACTTATCTACATTTCGCAAGTGGCTAATTTATATGTAGAAATATAATAGAACATATTTATCCACTTGCAAAATGTAAATAAGTCCCAGATCGTTTCAATTTTCTCAATAACAGTAAAATCAAGTTACCCAGTTGTAGTACTAAGAGGACGATATTATAACGCCTTTGATTATAGTAGTTGTAGGTATACTATAAATAATAATAATTATATACTACTACTGTAATAAATATAATCAAATATAATACTAACTTTAGTGGCAGAAGCTTGCATTCGCAACCTTGCTTCTTCTACTGCATCCCTTCTCGCAGTGAGACCTTTATCTCGAAGAGAAGTTCTTCTAACTGACTGAGCCCTTGTATTATTACTTTGAGAACGCCGCACCCGTTTTCTTTGGGATTCAGCTTGTTTTTTATTTTCTTGTTCTGTTTTTAGTTGTAATATTCGCTCCTTGAGTTCAGGGTCTTCACAAATATCTATAAAAATACTTTTATCTTTAAGCATCAAGATGTTATTTAAAATATTATTTCAAATACAACATAATAATATTATAAGGTATAGAAGTATTAAAAATATCTACACCAGTGCTAACTTTGATATCATAAGGTCTGTTTGGTACCACAATCTTAGTGCTACACTAACTACACTACTACAAATTGATTGGTGGTACAATTACCAACCCACTTTTTACACCAATTAATTTGTAGTAGTGTAGTTAGTGTAGCACTAGGACTGTGGTACCAAACAGACCTATAATCTTCAAGAAACAAGAAAACACTTATAATAAAACTCGAATAAACAGCAAACAGAAAACAAAAAATGTCAATGTCGAAGAAAACTGAAATTTAAAAAGATAAAGTTGTGCTTGAAGATTTTCCCTTCATATAGCTTGAAATACTGAACCGATTTTGATGGAATATTTACTGATTCTTATCTTTTGTCCATGAGTCCAAATCGCTATTGTGACTCGCATGAATGGATAGCAAGATTCTGTTAATCTTGAAATCTAAAAATACCGAACTGGAAAAAGGAGGAAATCGATTATCATAATTGACAAATTCCTTCAATTTATATTAAGCAGCTTTTTCTTTTTTTTTTAAATAAATCGGCATTATTAAAACAAAGGTGCATACAAAGCCGTGTATATTGTCGTATAATTTTTGGATGAAGAAATTTATTTATATTTATTTTAATTTGGTATTTTGATTTTGAAAATTGAAAGATGCGACGCCCTGGTGTAATAGCAGGCGCGGTCGTTGATTCTTATGTGGAAATTACCGGTTTGATCCCGGTAAAAAGTTGAAAATTTATTTAGTCGATTTATGAATATTTAAGAATTATTATAATTAAGCTGGTGATACACATGCCACTAAGTCGCATGCTCTCATGCAACTGCGCATGCTCTCATGCGACTAGGTAGCAATTGCTCATTTAATAGCATGTGTATACATGCCAAGTCTGCTATTAAAAAGCCATGACGATGTATACACATGCTACTTAGTGGCATGAAAGTATCGTTTTACGTAGCAAATGCAACTTAGTGGCATGTGTATACATCTAAAGTCTGCTACTTGGTAGCGTGCGACTAAATCGCAAGACATTTGATTTTTATCCGGCTTTGTCAAGACAAGGGAGGCGGGACGGTGTGAAAATGTTGGCATTTTTGCAATTCTAGTGTCTATACCGTCCGCGGCACATATCATATACCACTAGATTACAGTTTTTATCAAGTTCAATTACCGTTTTTTATTTTTTGCGTTTATCGTTTTGTATTTTTATATTTTAAAATGGCTCGATGAGATATTAGCAAAACTTTAAATTTAATGATGAAATCAACAATTACTTCCTCAAAACTGTTGTCTTCTGGCTACCCAATTTTGTATCCAAATTTTACGGTTCCTTTTTTTTGATTTAAAGGTTTCGTTACACATTGGATGGCAAGTAATAGTATAACATTGTTTAAATCATTTCTTAAACGAGAAACTTCCATAGCGAGTTTTATTATTACCACATGCACAGTAATTGATTATACTAACTGCTAGTATGTTATAAAATGATAAGATAAGGTAGGTATTTCATTACAAGAACGTGCCTAAGAACGTGGATTATAAAAAGAACGCTACTAGGTAGCGTGCTATTTAAGCAGGCTTCGTTAGTAGCATGTGTATCACCGGCTTTACTTGATGAAAGAGGACTTGCAAGCTACCCACGGTGCTGCAAGGTCGCGGTTTTGTGCATTGCGAGATTGAATATGTAAATTTTGATTGAGAAAGTAATAAAATTTGTGGGTAGCGAGAAGTTTTCTTGTGTCTTTTTTTTAGAAAAGAAGAATTTAATTTTTGAAAGGAAAATAATTTTAAGTACTATTTGAAAGATCGCGCACTTGAGTGTGCGATAATTGAGACGATTGAGCAAGCTGGGCTTATGATAACAAATAATTCGACCATTGAATTTAGTTTGTTTTGGAAGATTTTAAATTTAAATGAAGAAAAGAATTTGGAATATTTGTGGTTTGGATTATTTTTATGTCAATATATAGGCAGATTAGAATTGTTATTATGCGTGTATAGAACAATATAACAAACTGCTGACAAAGATCAAGAAAACAACAATATAAAAGATTTCAAAAAGAAGGTGCATCAGTTGTTAATTGAAATCGAGCCATATAATGAAAACAAGTAGGGTAAGACGGGGTCAAACGGACACGGGGGCAAACGGACATTTACTAAGAAAAAAAGGCGTAAGTTTTGATGTTGCTCAGTCGCTACTGCGGTAGCACTAGTGACGTTGACATGTGAGATTAGTAATACGAAAGTAATCCGTTAAATTTTTTTCAATTTAAAGCTGTTTTTGTACTTTAAAACTGAAGAGTAATAAAAAATGTAAGTGAAATTAACGTTATTGTTAAATTTTTGTAATAAATTGTTTAGAATCTAAGTATTTTAAATATATAAATTATTAACTCGTTGATATTAGATAATATAAAACTTCAAAATATCGAGTTATTATTAAATTTAAATGAAGAAAAGAATTTGGAATATATTTTGAAGTTTTATATTATCTAAGTATTTTAGTAAAATATTTAAAATCTATAAATTAGGCCAATTCAAACTACGTGTCTTTGGTATTGTTGCCACTTAATTTCATTTTCGTATTATGAATTTTTACTTTAATTTCGAATTTATAAAATTTTTTGCGATTTGGGGCAAACGGACATATTGATTAATGGGCAAACGGACAGTACATTTTTTATAATTTTCCTTAATAATTGTTATACAATGATGGTACGGAACCGAATTAGAACTTTGAAGAGGTGCTCGTGGAGTCTAGAAAATATGATTCTTGCCTTAATTGCTGTAAAAAAGAAGAAGAAGAGAAGACGTGTAAAAAATAACAAAAAATGAAGAAATTTGGTCAGCATACTATTTTACCTACAGAAACATACAACAAAGTTTTGAAATGATCGCCTCAATATCAAGTTTATTAAAAAATTCTGCAAAGAAAAAGACGAGCAAACACAAGTAAATCTAAAGTAGGTACTAACCGATTTGAATTTTATTGAAGATTTAATAAAAAAAGTTACTAATACAAGAAAAAGTATTAAAAAAGACAAAAGTGTTGAAACCTTCCAAAAGAAAAAGAAAGAAAATGCTACTTTTGCGGAGTATGTATACAAGAGTGTATAAAAATGATGAGGAATGGGTGCAATGCCTTACATGCAAAATTATGGTTTCATGTACATACACTGCACTAATAATGACGATGATCCATACTTTCTATGTGTTAACTGTGCAAGTGATTCGGACTAAAAGTGCGAATTCAGATTTTTATAACGTGTATAAATCTTATGTCCGTTTGCCCCCGAGTGTGGGGCAGACGGACATTTCCACCTTATGTTTGTTTTAGTCTTACTTTTCAAAAACGGTTTTTATTTTTTTAACTTTAATGCCATCATTTGCTAACTTATTAACGGTATTATCAAACCAAATAATTATTTCTTAAATATTATGTTGCTTGTAATAAATATTACTATAAAATCCACTAGAGTGTCCGTTTGACCCCGTCTTACCCTATACAAAATATAAAAGTGTAGTTCTATAATTGTTTGTTCAATTTTCTTTTTTTGACATATTTTCTTTTTTTTGTGCTTTGCACATTTCTTAGAAATAAATTTGATTTATTATTATTATTATATATTTGTATGTGTAAATAATTATTGTCATGTATACCTGCTGGTGTTTCATCATTTTTATTTTTTGCATTGAGATCTGCGCCATATTGAGCTAATATTTCCAATACATCTAGCTGTAAAATTTCTAAATTATAAAATGCAAAGCTTAATAATAATAATTAATGGATTCTTACATGGCCCCAGCAAGCAGCAGCATGAACAGGTTGCCATTCATCTCGATCTTTAACATCAGTTCGTACATTATGCTCGAGAAGAAATTCAACAACAGATGTGTATCCATTGGCAGCAGCTATGTGTAACTAATTAAATTAATGTTAATAGTATTTGTTAATTTAAAAGTTATTGAATAATCTTTAAAACTTTAATTATTACGAGTTATATTACTATAAATTAATAAATTCAATTAAATTATTTTAAGCTTCCGGAAGATTAATTTATTCCTTCATCAGAATAATGTGATATACAAGTCTCAAAATATTATACAAATTATATACTCACTAAATAATTTATTTGAATTTATTAATTTATAGTAACTCGTAATAATTAAAGTTTTAAAGATTAATTAAAAGTTATGATTGTAGCATTCTTAAAAGTAATTGATTTTGCAAAATTTGAAATACTCCGACTGAATTCGAAATAGTAGAAGCAAGTTGCCAATATCCTATCCTATAAAAATATGTTTAATATTAAAATATATAAATTAATTCTAGAAAATTATTAAATTAAATTTAAAAAAGTTAATTCAAAAATTATTATTTTTAACTTGTTAAAAATTTTTTAAAGTTAATTTAATAAATTTACACAAGTAGGTACTAATTTGAAAATTTACCGTGACTTGAAAAAATCAAACGCTTCCCCATAACGATTCCATTATTTAAAACTTTTCAATTAGGAAAGCATAAATAATTTTCATTATTAACTATATCACAGTATAATATTTATATTATCTAAATATTCTGCTTATTATTCAAATTTACTTACGGGGGTAGCTCCTTGACCATCATAAAATTCTAAATCTCCACTAAACTTAACAATTTCTTGCATATCATTTAACATTTGTATTTCGGTTAGTGCTCTAGTTTTGTCTATAAGTTGTTGCGTTACACCTCGTTTAGCCATTTCTCCTTCTATAAAATCTAAAGCTGTTTCATCTTCACATATGTCGTAGGGCATATTTCCATCAGCATTAACTGCTAATAAATTTGCCCCTTTGGATATTAGTATCCTTAAACAAAAAGATATTTATAGGTTGTACATAATATATAGGTACTATAAATAGGTAAAAATTATAAATTATTAATTAATTATAATTGAAGCATTTCTTTGAAAATAACAAATGTCCATTTTCTCATCTCTACCTGAAGTTTTTTAATTTTCCAGCAGTTGCACTTTTCGAACATGTGGTAGTTTTTCAAATAAACGCTTTAATTTATTATAAATTATAATACATAATTAGTGTATATTATTTGTGTCGCCTTCGCCACCTTTATATGATGTTTATTTGTTAGAATATTATTTGTTCTACTGAAATAGAACAAATTTTTAACAGAAATATTTGTTATTCACTACCTAATTATTACAACAAATATTTCTGTTAAAAATTTGTTGTAATAATGACTGGTAAGAATTAGTGATTTAAAAATCCCTCTGGTGCTATACTTCCCAAAAAATTAAGCACTAAATTCGTTCCGTTCAAAATAAATGTGAATAGTATTTCAAAAGAATTTTTTTTGGCTTATTTTTCAGAATTTTAGAAAAACAAAATTAAAATGGGACCCGTTAGTGAAAACTGTATCCAAATTTCAGATCTCTAGAACGTCGGGAAGTTAGTTAAAAATAGCCTCAAAGAAGTGCTCCCACCCGGACGACTGACAACGCTCACATCATGTTAAATAAAAGCTTTTAATAAAAATAACAATGTAAGAAGGACCTAGTAGAGATAGCATGAAACTATATCGCACTCTGTTGCACTCATGGCGTGAGATGGGCAAACCAACCTTTGACTGCGGCGAAGTTTTTTCATAAACCATAAAAGATTTTCAAATGTTTTTTTTGTTTTTTAGAATCTACATGGTTATCATTCGGCTGTAAGAAAGATCAAGATATTTGGTAGAATACTTTAAAATTTGCAGCAATTAATTGTCATTATTTTATATGTTAATCTTTTATTAGTATTTGTTTATAAGTTCAATAAAGTTAGTTAAGAAAATTCTTTTGTGTTAATATCAGAAATTGCAGTGGTGGGTACTAAACTGAAAAAAGTGTAGGTAACATTATTTTTTTTAATTATTATATAATGTCAGTTTTTATTTATTATTATGGCTACTTGAAGCCTTGAAAGGTAAAAAAAAAACAGAATTACCAACCATTATACTTAGAGACATACAAGTCAACTCAATCGTCAAAAATATGGGACTCTAACGATCTAATGAACAGTTTACTGAAAAATTTCATAAAAATTCTATAAATTATAAGAAATGCAAAATACACAAAAGATTGTCTTAACCTGTAAATTCATCTCAATGCGTCATCATTACTTAACAGTTAAAATTGCAAGGTGAGTAAATGGCACGTAAAATTAAATTTCATTCGACCGTGTTAATATTATGATAACGGTTTGAACACTCGCTATAGTGATGTATCAGTTAGGTCTGTCGGTTTGTTTAACAAAATCATATTCCCAGGTTTTTTCTTCAATTTCTCTAGCTGCAGTCTCCAACAACGTGAGTTTGTGGGAAGTGAAACCAATGTTATTGCGTCAATGCAATAATTAGTTTTTTTTACAATCTAGATTGTGTTTTCTCACTCTTAAGATACTTTTTTATTATGGATTTCTCTTTGTCTCTAATGTGCTCTTTTTGTCTAATTTTCAGTTTTCTGGCTGTTCTTCTATTACAGTATGGTAGTACAGTCTACACAGAGTAGTTAGTACTCCCTATTATTTTCCGTAAAATCCATCTTATCCCCATTGCTCAAGATGTTGATTAATTTGTCAGATGTTTTGTGACAAACTAGTATACTGTATTTCTTTAACAGTTTAATACGCCTACCCAAGTTAACTTGAGTTTGAATTGCAGGTAAATTTCCGCCTGCCCGAGTTAACTCGTATTAAATTTTTTACTTGTTAACACAATGATATATTACAAAATTGATGAAAGAAATGGTGTATCTTTCTTTTCTATTTGTATACAATCTTTTCACTGTGCATTTTCATGATGCACTGTTAATTAAGTAGTGAAAGGTTGAGAACTTCTGAGTCATACAATTCCGCAAATAAGTAACATTATATTGATTTTTGGTAGATCTTGCGTTATGGTTAGGTCTAGAAAGTTCTTCAATTTATTCTTTCTCGCTCTTTATAGTAAATTTGATTAGTTTGACTGTGAAACACTCTTGTTTATATCCATTCCAAAGGCATAAGATGGACGTTGTATGATCTGATTTTTTTTTCTAACTGATTTATCACATTTTGCAGAAATTTTTTTTCTAAATTCTATCGTTGTCTGTTAGGTACTTTTTGTGTTTGACATTGTCAAAAAAGCAAAGAAATCGTGGTCTTGAATATTGAAGTTTTATTCCACACGCTGTTTCAGTTCTGTCAAATATTTGTTTTCTGTTTCTGTTTCTCAAATATTTGTATAAATAAATCACAAATATTTAGAGGCTTAAAATTCAATGTGAAGATCTTGAGTTCTCGCAATTTTGTATGTTAAAGTTTCGAAAAGAGATAACTGGACTGATTGATAATTCCTTTTTGTAAAAGTTTCGGTAGTAAATATAGCTGTGGTGCTTTTGGATTCATGGGTGTCAATTTTTGTTTGTTTCCTGTATATTTCTCTAGAATTGTGATGTTATAATTAATTATATGTTTTACTATTGTCTGTATAGAATTTTTAAGTTCTTGCTTAAAAATTTTCCAATGTTTTTTTGCTAAGAAACAATTTTGCCTTTTCGGTATAATCTTTAGCTGGTAAAAACTAATTGTGCTCCATTTATTATTTTATCCTTATCATTTTATTCTCTTTTTCTCAATGAACTAATTGTGGTTTATGTCGTAGGCTAAATAAAATAAATAAATTTGCAGAAGAGTGTCTTTTATTGCACATACATATTTATCACCTGCAGTTGTAAGCTTTAACATGACAGAGTATTATACACAAAACAATAAAAAAAATTTAAGCTAAATTAATTACCTAACCAATCTAAGGTGACCACAAGTAGCTGCAGCATGTAAAGGTGTCCATTTTTCGCTATCTTCTGCATTAACGTTAGCACCATATTCTAACAGTAATTGCAGCATGGCTTCGTTATCGTCAATGCAGCATTGATGCAAAGCTGTAAGACCATCTTCATTGCATGAATCCGGACTAACATCTTGTACAAGTAAATTCTTAACTATAAAAAAGTGAGAACATATATAATATTTAATCATACAACATTATAATAAAAAGATCGAAGTAAATAAATTTTGGTTTTAACAGCAAATTGTGGTAAAAGTCTGTAAAATCATTTCTATATATTTCATTTCGAACTTTCACCCAAAAGTGGATCACGATAGACTTATTCATCAGTTATGGTTATATAGTAACTATGTATTACATAATTTATGTCAGATTTACTTTGAAAAATTTCGTAGCTCTCATCAAGTGACTAAAGTGACTTTGTAGGTAAGTTTCACATAAGTAACCCAAACTGATGAGAATCGTAATTTAAAACATCAATTTTTAAATAATTAAATTTTTTATATTGTCTTGAATAAAACTATGGAGTATCAGTTTCGGTTATTTATATACCAGGAATTTGATTTTGGTGTTGCCTTGCTTTGGTAGAAGCTGGCAAGCGCCAATCAGATGGATGTATTTTCTTCCTTTTCTATGCTTAAAATTAGATGTTGCCTTGCTCTTGTCTTGCCGATGTTTTTAAAGTTCGAAGACAAGAACCAATCAAATTGAAGTATTGTAACTGTACAGGGTGGCTCAATTTCGATCCTTCTTATGGGGAAATCGGTAACTATGGGAGATATCAAAAAATGGATGGCGCATCCTCTATCTCTTTTTTTGTGAAAATCTCAATGGCGAAAACCAGAACTTGCTATCTTTTTTGTTTTCGAGTTATAGCCAAAAGTTCGATAATTAGACTTTTCTATAAATGTCGATATCTTGGTTGTTTTTGAAGTTACCAAAAAAGTATTAACACTTTCTTTAGACACTTTTTTAAGGGCAACAAAATGAGATAAAGAGTTTTTAAATATCTAGATTAGTTTCCGAGTTATAACATAAAGTTGTGTTTTTTTAAAATAGAAACCATAGTTGGCTATGACATTTTTAAATAGCGTTTTTTATCCTCTTTTTAATGATGTAGTTATAACATGTAGGGTCTAATATTTTAGTTTCATCTTATTTTATTAAAAAATGTAATAAAAAGAAAGAAAATTTTTTTTTTTTTTTTATTGACTCCATGGTTTTGTTACAATCTGTCAGGGACAATAAGCAACATTGTTTGATATATTACAAGGTAATAAAAAATAAAGTACATGACATATTGGAGAGCTTGCCCATTGGCATGCCTCCCTTAAAAGAGATAAGGTATCGCACTCACGCACTCAACACTTATCGCGTGGATATATCCATCGGATCACGCCGTTTTAGTCTTCTCACTTCTAGCCCCGCAAGTAGATCACTCACTAGTGCATTGGGATGATCCTCGAGACGAACCCGATATTTCTTGCTCGCATGGTTTATTTCTTCTCGGACACTTCTGATCTGCAAGTCTGCACTAATAACGGTGTTGGGGATGTACCAAGGTGCATTACAAATATCACGCAGCACTTTGGATTGAAATCGCTGGATCTTGTCAATGTTGGACTCACTTGCTGAACCCCACAACTGAATGCCATATGTCCATATGGGCTTCAGGATTGTCTTGTAAAGCAATAATTTGTTGTCAATGGATAAGGGTAACCTGCGACCCATAAGCCAGTACATTTTGCGATAGTTGAGACCCAGCTGTAGTCGCTTTGACCAGATGTGTTTGGCCCAGGTTAGTCGCCGATCTAGATGGAAACCTAGATATTTAACAGTTTCTTGTACTGGGAGGGTTTCATCAAATAGTACTACGCTAGGGCAGGTTTCCCTTCTGAGGGTAAACGTAGTGTGCACCGACTTTGTGGTGTTGGCCTTTATACGCCATTTCTTCAGCCAATTTCCTATCTTGTTTGTATGATCCTGTAGGATCTGGGATGCACGAATTGGGTCTTCATCTGATGCTAATATGGCTGTATCGTCCGCAAATGTGGCTGTTTCGGTGTTGTCAGTTTCCGGCAAATCTGCAGTATACAGGAGATACAAAATCGGTCCAAGAACGCTACCCTGAGGTACTCCGAAAAGAATTGGTTCCAAGGCTGAATAAGCTTCGCCAACCTTGACAAAAAAGTACCTGTTTGTTAGATACGATATTAGTAGACTGCTGTACGGATAAGGTAGGTACATTTTAATTTTGTACTTCAAGCCATCATGCCAGACTCTGTCAAACGCCTGCGAAATGTCCAAGAAGGCAGCTGAACAATACCTCTTACTTTCCAGGTCAGGTCTGATTTTTTTAATGACTCTATGCACTTGCTCCACCGTTCCGTGTCCCTGTCTAAATCCGAATTGATGGTTGGGGATTAAGTTCCTGTCTTCTAATATGGGTTTCAATCGTTTTAGAAACAGTTTTTCAAAGATTTTGGATAAGATGGGTAGCAGACTTATAGGTCTGTAGGAAGACGTTTCAGCCGAGTTTTTCCCTGGTTTCTGGATCATGATCACCTGCGCTACTTTCCATTGTGAAGGAAAATGACCATATCTAATGATTGCGTTGAATATGATTCTAATTAGTTTGAAACCATTCTCTGGAAGGTTTTGTAGAATCTTTGCCGTTATCAGATCATATCCTGGGGCTTTCTTTGATTTTATTTGCTTGAAAATTACGTTTTTTATTTCATTCATTTTGAATTTTTTTATTTGTGGGCTCATTTGATATGGCGCTGCAAGTTGTTGTTGTATGGGATATTCTTCTTCAAGGGAAATTTCTCTTGGTGGTGGTTGGAAAACCTTGACTAAATGTTCCGCAAAAATTTTGGTTTTTTCTTTGTCATTTCTAGCCCATTCCCCGTTGGTTTTTCTAATTGGTTGATTAGTCTTCTGAGTTTTCTTTGTGGCACGCGTAACCTTCCATAAGGAATAGTCGGTTGCTTCAGTTGCTGTAAGGTTTTCAAGAAAATTTGTGATGTCCTCATTTTTGTGATCATTTAATAATTTTTTTAGTTGTTTTGTGGCCTCATTTAAGTTTGTTTTGTCAATTTGTGAGTGAGTTTGATGCCAACGTTTTCTTAATTTTCTCTTTTGCGCTATTTTCTTTTTTATATCTAAGGGACAAAAGCCAGGTTTGTCCAAGGTCAACGTAGTTGGAGTGGCGTTCCATGAGGCTTGCTGAATTAAAGTTGTTAACTGTTCTACTGCTTCATCTATTTCTTTTGCTGTTTGTAGCGAGATGTTGAGGTCTATATTAGTAGTGAGATAATTTTTGAATTTTTCCCAATTTGTATATTTATTGCATAATGTAGGTGGTTTGTTGACTTTAAAAACACAGGAATTAAGGGTGACTAGAAGAGGAGTGTGATCAGAAGATAGGTCTAAGCATGTTTCTACTTTTAGGTAATTATGGGAAATTCCTTTAGTGACGCAGAAATCAAGTATATCCGGGGTTTTATTTTGGTCAGTGGGCCAGTAAGTGGGTTCAGTTGGTGACAGCGGCAGTAGGTTGCAGCCATGCTAGGATTGGTACAATTGCCTTCCTCTGGGAGTAATCAGCCTTGAGCCCCAGTAATTGTGCTTAGCGTTATAGTCACCTCCAGCAATAAATCGATTTATTTTATTAAAAAATGTAATAAAAATAAAGAAAAATGAAAAATTTAATATAATAGTAACTGTTTTTAGTGGATAACAATAAAAAATATTCAATACTTAACAAAAATTAAAGTAATTGTATTCAAACTAATGTCTATTATTTTCAATACATATTTTAACTTTGTTAAAAGAAACACTACGAAATTGGCATCTAAAAAATTCCTTTATCAATTAGTTTTTAGTAGGAAAATATTAGTTTAGTTGCTGTAATTAAAATATTAAATATTTATTAGCAATTCTAATAATATGTTATTATATTTACCTGTTATTTCACTTAAATGTAAAATGGCTTATGAACACTATGAAAAATACGATATGTTGGAGTTCTTCATTCAAGCTAGTTATAATGCTGTTCTTGCATGTGCAACATAATATTTTAGAAATTATTATCTAACTAAACAAATATTTTCCTACTAAAATCTAATGGGTAAAAGAATTTTTTAGATGCCAATTTCGTAGTGTTTGTTTTGACAAAGTTATATTTATTGTAAACAACTGAGTTCAGTTTGAATACTTACTGTAATTTTTGTTAAGTATTGAATATTTTTTATTGTTATCTACTAAAAACAGTAAATAAATAAATAATCAATAAATCTTTTAATTAATTTTTAATTTATTCGATATTTTGAAGTTTTAATATTATCTAATATCAACGAGTTAATAATTTATATATTTAAAAACAGTTACTATTATATTAAATTTTTCATTCTTCTTTATTTTTATTACATTTTTTAATAATATGGGATGAAACTAAAATATTAGACCCCACATGTTATATATCATTGAAAAGAGGATAAAAAATTCCATTTAAAAATGTCATAGCCAACTATGGTTTCTATTTAAAGAAAAAACACAACTTTATGTTGTAACTCGGAAACTAACCTAGATATTTAAAATCTCATTATCTCATTTTATTGCCCTTAAAAAAGTGTCTGAAGAAAGTGTTAACACTTTTTTGGTAACTTCAAAGACAACCAAGATATCGACATTTATAGAAAAGTCTAATTATCGAACTTTTGGCTATAACTCGAAAACAAAAAAAAGATAGCAAATTCTGGTTTTCGCCATTAAGATTTTCTCAAAAAAAGAGATCGAGGATGCGCCATCCATTTTTTGATATCTCCCATAGTTACCGATTTCCCCATAAGAAGGATCGAAATTGAGCCACCCTGTACATGGTCCGCTAGCAGATAATACTAAACTGTGAAATAAGCTTGCAAAATTATATATTTTTAAACTACCTGAATGATAAAAAGATTTCTATGCAAAAAACAAAAAAAATTAAATTGCAGAACGTATAAATTGATTTCAAAAGCCTAAAATGATTTTATTTCTAAGATCACTAAATCAAATTAACAAAACATGGTGCTTATTGATAAAAAAATTTGCTACATATGCATTTTTTTATTAATATTTTTTCGATGATTTTAAATCTGCTTTTAGTTTTTCTCTAGTACCTAACAGTTTTTGAAATGAGAGTCATCAAAGTTCCACAAATCAGAAAAATTTTTAAAGACCAAAATTTTGTGAATCATTTGAAAAAGTATGGAAAGCTTTCAAATAGACATGTAAAAACTTCTTGAGTAATCTCTAGTAATTTGATGATTTACAAATTCTAAAAGCATAATCATGATTTTTATACACAACTGCCATGCTCAGAAAAAGTGAGAGATGCTTTGGTTGAACCTCACATTTTAGAAGATGGTTATTTAGATTATTAATAAAATTTTTGTTTTTCATAATATCACAAACATTTGTTGTATAGAAAAAATATTAAAATATAATTTATGAAGCAAAAACAGAAGTTTTTGATCATTATTTATCGATTATTACTATATCTTCGAATAAAGCCACTCTGCCAAAGTAATGAAAGTGAAATTACTGCCTTTAAACAAAGTATACAGACAAAATTCAAATTTACCTTCAAACATAGGTAAATTTTTAATTAGATAAATGTGGTCCAACGGTAAAGATAAGAAAGACAAAGTTTGTTTTAGCTCTCCTAAACAATTACATATGGACGATATGGTCGTTGTTCCAATTTTTATCATGACTAAAGTCATGACAAATTTGGAACGGCTTATCTGAAATAAAAGAGCAAGAAAGATTTCAATCATGTATACGAGCCTCACTCCGAAAATCAAATTTTTGAAAAAATCGTCGCAATTTGTTATTAATTAAAACTTTTCTAAATCCTTTCTCCGCGAGATCCTCATAAGAATACACTGATCTTTTTTGTTTTTTTATTGCATATGAGCCGTTCCGGAGTTATCATGGTTACTGCAAGTCATGATAAAAATTGTAGAAAGCGAAATTCCCCGACTTGTCAAGATTTTCTCGTTAAAAAATTTATACAAGTAGTACTTCAAAACTACTAATCAATAGGTACTCTTTAGTATTTTAATAAACTTTTGTTATCATAGCTTAAAAAATCGTGAAAATCCCATAATTTAAGTAGATATATCCCCTAAGTAATGATCACAACAAAAAATTCTATCAAACAAATTGATTCCAATATTTACACTATATCAAAGCTCAGGACTATATTTGAATCGGTGAGTGGAAGAACCGTACATGAACAAAAGAGCTATTTTGAGAAAAACACAATAAACTGATTGACTGCTAAACGAATTACTTTTCTGTATTTTGATACATTGTGAAGTTGTAGTAATTAAATACCTTGATATGATTACGATGAAAAGTTTATACAAATTTGTTACTGAAAAAAAATAGCGACAAAAGAACATCGTGTCTTTATACTGTTCTTGCACTCAATAAAAAAAATTAAATATTTTTTATTAAAAATTAAACAAAATTAACAAAAATTAAATATTTGTTGTTGTAAAATAATGTATTGCATAATATTATTGTGTTTCATCCCTATTTGTAACTTTCCAAGAAATAATATGGTAATAAAATTCCAACATTTCTCCTTACATACAAAATGCATCATCAGTGCGCAGCATTAGCGCACATTATATTGTCTTATTTACGCGGATTAGTGAATGAACAGTACAAGTGCAAGCATTTGTATCGTTCTTACACTCAATTTTTTGATTTCAGCTGTATGATTTATAAACTGTTGTTTTACTCATTGATGAGTCTACGTATTTAAAGCAATTTGGCTATCTCAGTTGAAAATGCCATTTTTGGTACTTGTACTGTTCTTTCACTCACCGATTCATTTATTACAAGTACAACAAACAAACAATAACTTTACCTTCCTCGATATCATTTCTCGCAGCTGCCTCTAGTAAAACTACACTATCTTTAAATTGTAAGTTTGGTTTTACTGATTCAAAATCTGGAATAGGCTTTCGATTATGTTCTTTTTCTTTTTGTAGCCACAGTTTAAGTTGTTGTGTTCTTCTTCTTCTTGCTAATGCTAACCGTTCTTGGGTTGGCAGTTGCTCAATATGAGACATTTCTTGTATTAATTCGGAATGATCCATATTGTAGTAATTTATGGAATTGGTAAGTATGTACGAATTCTGCAAACTATATAAAAATTAATTAAATTATGCTACATGTTAAGTTGTGAAAACAATTATTAAATAAAAATATCGGAAGAAAATAAAGTATTGTCGAAAACTAATGAAGTATTTAGAATTTTATTGTTTATTTAGCTTGTTAATTTTTAATTTAATATTAATTTTCAAAAGATAATAATTTATTTGATATAAAAAGTGTTTTTATTTGATTGTGTCAAAAGGTGACGTTTTTTGATTCGGATGTTTGAATGTAAAGATAACCTTTGTAGTAATATAATGTCCATTTTGTTAAAAATAGCGAAACCACATTACCGATATTTTAGGGTAGAATTCTTAGGAATTATTAATAATATTAGTAATTAAAATTACTTATTAAGGTAATGTCATAGTCACAGTATAATTACTACGTCAAAAAATCTGAAATGTTGGATGCAGTTATAGAAAAGTTCTAATAATTATTATTCGTGAATTTAGAACACGAAATGATGCTTTGGTGCATATTTATTATCTTGCAGTATATATTATAATATGATAATATATATTATATATTATGTATGTAATAACGGACTGCAAGTCTATGACGTGCCGATGATGATGATGTATGTAGGTATGCATCTATTAAATTGCAATAATTTATTATGACTGTAATACATTTATCAGCATTTGGTATGGTCCTTGAAGAAAAAATAAAATCCAAAGTAACCGTTACTTTTGACGACCTCCTTTTCTTTTTGAAATAAAAATAATAAACAAATATTATTTAAAAGTAAGCTTAAAAAAAAATAAAAATTAAAATAAACTAAAAAGAAAAAAATAATTTTGTGCTGTTTGTGGATGATATTATTATCCCCACGCCTTCATTGATGTTTTCAAAGATTGAAACTACTTTACTGTTGGAAACGCGAAAAATAATTTTTTATTTTTAGTCCTTTTTTTTAAATTTTACTTTTTGAAAAAAAAGGTGGTTTTGCTTGTTGATCACTATTTAAAAAATATTTTTTATTAATTTTATTTATTTTTTATATAGTCCAATAACTACATATTTGGATTTTTTTTACTATTTTTTGTTTATTTTTCAAATCGGGTTGTCATAATTAAAACTATTTAATATGAAACATCAAAAGACAATGTCGAATTTACATAAAAATAAATTTGGTGACAAAATAACAAAAAGAAAGAGATATAAATTGTAGGTATATAAAAAAAATCATCTGCTTAATTGTCAAAAGTCGATTAAGTCGGTTTTAAACGTTCCTCTCAAATTGGTGTGTGGTTTATTAGCATTTTACATTTTTTACCTACGACAAGGAGCCATCCCAACGTAGAACCCCCAACCTGGAGGACCAGCAAGACGGCCAGAATAAAGTTGTTATTTCACCCGGATTCGAACCGGGTATTGAGCGTTTGTAGTCAACTCGCTTGACCATTACTTTCTGACCGTCTCTTTCAAGAAGTTATCTTACCGAATGAACCACGGTCAATGATAAATCCTTATAATTTTGGCTCCAGTGTATTGTTTTACACTTTTGTAAATTATTAGCCAAAATTATTATGTGATTATCATCGCCCTTGGTACATTATATTGACTTAACAATTATTTAAAAATATTGATAAGTAATGTTTGAGGTTATATTATGCTTTTCTTTAGTTTATATAAAATTTAAAAAGAAAATTTTTCTACAACCAATGACTGGTTTAGATGTGTCAAGTACGTATGAGAAGATATGAGTTCAAAAGATTATCGATCAGGACGTCTAATCACAGTTTCAGGGTTCAAAGAGACTGCATGACGGCAAATCGGACCACGGTCTGTTTATCAAACAGTAACTTATTTAACCAAAAGGGTTATTTATAAATAATTAGTCAGTCTAATTAAAGTTTTACTGTTCAAAGGAATTATAAAATAATCGGACAATGGTCTGTTTATCTTACAGTGCCATATTTATATAAATTAGTTATTTATTAAAAATTAGTAAATTTAATTAAGATTCTACTGTTAAAAGAAACTGTTAACTGAAACTGTTGTTAAAAGAAAATATAGAATGGCAAATCGAACAATGGTCTGTTTGCTTTATAAGTGCCAGATTTAACTAAAGAGTTATTTATGAAGAATTAGAAGGTCCAATAGATAGACGTACGAAAATGTGTTTAATTTAAAGTTCCATCAGTAGATTAGACCAGTCAAAGAGTGTCTCGGCGATTCGAAAAAGAAATCGCTTGCAGGATGGATGAGCTGTTACTTATTTATTTTTTTGAATAACGGACAACCAGCAAAGTGTGACAACTTAAATTTATAGAACATAAGAGATGGTCGTAAGGGGTCGTCTTTGTGTGGTCAAGGGAGTGTTTTTAGGATATATAGACGATAGGCGGTGGAGCTCAAACGTTTGTTTGATAAAATGACCCAAGTAACACACGATCGTATAGTAGACGTATATTATTGGGATATTTGGGATATTTTTGGTATACGTCTAAGTTTGGTTATAATATTATACGTATATCATATACACTTCATATACCATACTTAAAATATCCGTAAATTAGACGTATATAATTGGGATACTTAAGATGTACGTGAAATACGTCTAATTTTGGTATATCTAATATACGGATATCATATACACTTTATATACCATACTTAAAATATCGGTAAATTAAACGTATATAATTGGGATACTTGAGATGTACGTGAAATACGTCTAATTTTGGTATATCTAATATACGGATATCATATACACATCATATACCATACTTAAAATATGCGTAAATTAGACGTATATAATTGGGATACTTGAGATGTACGTGAAATAAGTCTAATTTTGGTATATCTAAAATACGGATATCATATACACATCATATACCATACTTAAAATATGCGTAAATTAGACGTATATAATTGGGATACTTAAGATGTACGTGAAATAGTCTAATATTGGTATATCTGATATACGAATATCATATACACTTTATATAGCATACTTAAAATATTGGTAAATTAGACGTATATAATTGGGATACTTTAGATGTACGTAAAATACGTCTAATATTGGAATATCTGATATACGGATATCACATACACTTTATTTACCATACTTAAAATATCGGTAAATTAGACGTATATAATTGGGATACTTGAGATGTACGTGAAATACGTCTAATATTGGTATATCAGATATACGAATATCATATACACTTTATATAGCATACTTAAAATATTGGTAAATTAGACGTATATAATTGGGATACTTTAGATGTACGTGAAATACGTCTAATTTTGGTATATCTAATATACGGATATCATATACACTTCATATACCATACTTAAAATATCCGTAAATTAAACGTATATAATTGGGATACTTAAAATGTACGTAAAATACGTCTAATATTGGTATATCTGATATACGGATATCACATACACTTTATATACCATACTTAAAATATTGGTAAATTAGACGTATATAATTGGTATACTTGAGATGTACGTGAAATACGTCTAATATTGGTATATCTGATATACGGATATCACATACACTTTATATACCATACTTAAAATATCGGTAAATTAGACGTATATAATTGGGATACTTGAGAGGTACGTGAAATACGTGTAATAATGGTATATCTAATATACGAATATCATATACACTTTATATAGCATACTTAAAATATTGGTAAATTAGACGTATATAATTGGGATACTTTAGATTTACATGAAATACGTCTAATATTGGTATATCTGATATACGGATATCACATACACTTTATATACCATACTTAAAATATCGGTAAATTAGACGTATATAATTGGGATACTTGAGATGTACGTGAAATACGTGTAATATTGGTATATCTAATATACGGATATCATATACACTTCATATACCATACTTAAAATATCCGTAAATTAGACGTATATAATTGGGATACTTTAGATGTACGTGAAATACGTCTAATATTGGTATATCTGATATACGGATATCACATACACTTTATATACCATACTTAAAATATCGGTAAATTAGACGTATATAATTGGGATACTTGAGATGTACGTGAAATACGTCTAATATTGGTATATCTGATATACGGATATCATATACACTTCATATACCATACTTAAAATATCCGTAAATTAGACGTATATAATTGGGATACTTGAGATGTACGTGAAATACGTTCCATTTTTTAAAAATGTACGCAGCGGTAGAATTTGTTGGAAAGAAAGTTGCTATTGTTCCCATGCCAAAATCACTGGTAAAATCAGAAAAAGCTTTAATAACATTAGTTCAAAATTTGGTTTCTCTAAAAAACTTATACTATACGTTATTAATAAAATCATATTAAAGATTAATCTCTATAGCTGCAATTAAATATTGTGTTGGTAACATAATTCGTATTAGAGCCAATGAATTTATTGTACTTAGGTGTTACCAAGCGATTACTGATTAAATATTTAGTACATAGATTTAGTAGAAGGCAAGCAACAATTTAGAATATCTACACATTCCATCAACAATATTAATAATAAAATAAAAAAATTTAAAACTTTTCGACGTTTTTTGTAGAAAGTTGCTATCATTTCTTGAAATTAAAAGATGAAAAGCTATCGAATTTAGATTTTTGCTTTTATATAGGGGACTAATTTTACTGAAAAGTAATGGCAATAGCGACACTTATGAACATTTATTTTGTCAAATGATTATTTTTTAAAGAAATATATCAGCGTGCCCAAAAATGCATTGCATAAATTTGTTAATTCAAGTCCCGATATATTTTGTAGTTTACAATGTTCATTAATTAATTCATATATGCAGTGATGTGGAACGATATGGCCCATTAGAAAATTATAGTTGCTTTTTGTAAGAAAATTGTTTAGGACAGTTAAAAATAAAAGTAAGAGGAAATAAATTGTCACTTTAACAAATTTACAACCGCATAAAAGAAATAGATTTTAGTGTTACTAATTATTAACCATCAGAAAATTATTGACTAAACTGAAAAGAGTGTTGAAGGAAAATTTGCCGAAGATATAGATTATTTCAAATGTAACAAAGCTTTTGTAATTACAAAGGACTTTGGCTTATCGATAAAAAGTCCCAACAATGTTGTGTTCCCAAAAAAAAAAAAATTATTATAATAACAACAATTTTTTATTTAAATCGCGAATAGCAGTGCACAGGCATTCCATTTAAATATTTATGTACGATTTGTATAAAACTCCATTAGAATCATCAATACGTTTATAATAGTAAAGTCACCAAATATCAATATAAGCTTCATAGCTAAATAGTTACAGTGCTTGCCTCAATATCCTAACACCGTGAGTTCGATCCCCCTAGATGCCAGAAAGAAATGTAAGTACAATTTAATAAATTTAAAGTTTATGTATAGATAGGTACAACTTAATCAGAATTTTCCAGGTAATCTATGAAGACACGGCAGCTTAAAAAATACAAACGTGATAATAGACTACCATAAAATTAAAAAAATGTAATGCTAGAAACATTTTTTTTACCGATAATATACGTCTTCGTTAGTCGGATAACGGATAACGTATAATATACGTATTATATTGGTAGATCAAATACGTCTATATATTAGGATACGCAGTGACCAAAAATACAGATAATATACGTCTGTCATATACAGTTTATATGCGTAGCATAATAACGAATAATATACGTATGTGAAATATATATAATATATGTATACAATGTACGTCTATATATTGGGATACGCTATGACCAAAAATACCAATAATATACGTCTGTATTATTCAATTTATATGAGTAGCTTAATATAGGATAATATACGTATGTAAAATATGTATGTAATACGTAATACGTCTATAAATTGGAATACGCCATGACCAAATATACCGATAATATACGTCTGTATTATACAATTTATATGCGTAGCATAATAACGGATAATATACGTATGTGAAATATTTATAATATATGTATACAATATACGTCTATATATTGGGATACGCCATGACCAAAAATACCGATAATATACGTCAATGGTTAACGTTTTATAGTCGGTATTAACGTTTGGTCTAGACGATTTTTATACGCCTAATATACCATTATGTGTTACTTGGGGATATTTATTAATTGTATAATGGTAAGCAGACATAGATTAAGAAATTATAACCAGGTTGCACATTAGACAACTTTTGATTTTTTATCGTGACTAAGGAAAACCATATACGATATCAGCAAATAGTTGAATATAAATAAAAGCATAGTTGCAGGATAACGTAAAAATGCTTGAAAATGAAGATAATGGATAATAAGAAGCTAAAACTGGTCGTATGACATTTGATCAGGATATAAAAATTTGTAGATCGTGATCGCCACATTCACATTGGCATCTTTGGTATATGCTCACCCTTCATACACATCCTCGGTATGTTCGCACATTTACTCTATCTATTTCAGTCATATAATTTTTCTTTTACTTGGTATTATGAGTGTTTTCCCTATTAATTGCCTAAATCGTACCAGAGGTTTTCAAAATCGTACCTACCTCATGTTATAAATCACGATAAAACTTGAAAAATACCAAAAAATAATTGCAAAATAACAGATTTGTAACAAATCGCATTTAGCGCCACTAAGGGTAAATTCGTAAAATGACATCCAGAGGTGGACATCTTTGTCGATATTTATGCTTTTCACATTTTCTTCTAGGTGACTTGTATCAAATATACTGTAGAGTGTAGATAGGATCTATATCTACAGTATTTGCTTGTATCTAGCGGAAGCGGATAACCCGGGAGCCAACTTTTTATTAAAAGGATTTTCTTCAGTGTGATGGCTTCTGCAGTACATTTTTAAATTGGCGAATAGTAAAAAAGAGGAAAATTATTTATTAAGTTAGCTCAGGTTTTCTGATTCAAACAATAATATTTTGAATATTATTTTTATTATTGATAAGAAAATAATATGAGTTTTATTATTTACTTAATCTTTAAATTATTATCTATACCTAATCTATCTGAATAATACAAATAGGATTATGAACCAGTAGTATCTTTCTACATAATCTATACATTTTTGTAAACATAATAGTGAGTCTTTCGATCAATTACTTTTGAAATTCCCGATTTTAATTTGAAGACTGTTGTTTTTATTGAGCAAAACAAGTTAGCATAATTTTATAGTCTAAATTGTTAAGTTTTTATTTTAACTCATGATAATAAATAAGATATTTTAAAAAGTATCGAGTTGTAAAGTAAATAATTAAATTATTTTTCATTTTTTTATTAAGCTTTCAAAGGTGCATTATTATTACTATTTACTTTATGCCTCGATATACAGTGTGTTCACTAATAGTGGTAACAGTAAATAATTTTTATATATTACTAGATACAAAAAAAGTTTAAATAGTTTTTTATTCAACTCGAAATTTAGTATCGAAAACTGCCGAGTTTTATTTTTTTATACTTCAAACTCAACCGGAAGTAAACATTAAATTTTTTTTGAAATGGCAACATGTCTTTTTTTTTAACATTTTCGCAATACGCAATTTTTTCTCTATATATAGGGGAGAGGTTTGCAAGTTGCCAGTGCTTGCAGGTTGCCAGGGTCTCTGAATTTCGGCATCTAAGCGAGCCACACAAAAAATTTCGACTGAAATCGTCAACAAAGGAGGTGTGTTCAATTTTAAACTACTTTTGGTCCAAAAATATCCAATATTACAGTGTCTACTGAAGAAAGTGTGAAAAACCGTAATTTTAAAAGTGAATAATTAAAATTGTATTTTTGTTTTGTGATTATAAATTGAACATTTTTATATAAAATTCAAAGTAAATATTTTTACTGTGTTGTATTATATTCAATTTAATTCATTCCAAAAGAATTTCAAAAATAAAACAAATTGAAAATTTTTTGTACGAATTATTGTAAAATAGCTTCAGAATGCAGGTTGCCATGCTTTAAGACTTGTAAGTTGCCACCCCTTTTTTTTCGCTTATTTCAACTTGTATGCCAGCTATCATGATTTTTTGATGATTACAATTGTTATTAAGTCAAAAGTAAACTGTTTTTCTTACAATTTTGAAATATTTGTAGTATGGCAGCGCGTAGATCTAGAAAAAGCGACCGCGGTATTAAGAATTATGATGCATTGCTCATCGGGAAATTTCATGCCAATTTACACAAATTTTTTTATAAATTATGTTTTTAAATATGACTAAGAACAAAGAAAATACAATATATTTTTACAATCAGATGTTTTTCTTTCCGTTTTTCTACATTTTCAGCAATTTTACAGGGGGTGACAACCTGCAAACCTAAATTTCAAGGTGTCGATTTTAGGTACTTTAGAAAATTGCCTGTAGAACTTTTATTTTTTGAAATTTCAAATGATTTCTACTTCAGGATTGTGGCATTATAGTTCCTCTTTCCAAAGTATTTTTTTTATTTACAATATATTAATTTTAAGATGAGTTATGATAAAAAAGCTAAGGGGTGGCAACCTGCAAGTCATTACCCTACATATAAAATTTTTAAATATTCGAGAAAACACAAGATTTAAACAAACAATAATAATTTATTAATTAGGTATGTAGAGTGCTATGAAAAACTTGTTTGTTATTGTTCACTATTAACTAGTAATTAATAATGAAAAGATTGTTGACCACTAGTCTAAATTGTGTCACTTCTTGATTTACTAAACTAAGTAAGTAAAAATGATAGCCTAATGACTAGTAGTCGAAAAAATATCTTATTTATTTATTAACTTTAAAGTAGACCAATTTTGTTTAGAAATCCAAAGATCACGTGCATCGTTAGACAGACACCACACGAGATCAATGTGTGGTGTGACATTATGATAAGGGTTGAAGAAATGCATTATAACTTAGGCGAGCTTACTGGAATATGTGACATGCTGGCACGCGATTTATTGTCTATTTTCCAAAATAAAGCTAGATTTCGCATATCATTCATTCGCTATAAAATGGCTAAAGAAAGTGAAGTTGTAAAATATCTACAATAAATAAGAAAACGCAAAGTATTGATTCTACAATAAATATGTGAAAATACTGAAATTTAGCAAAGATGCTTGAAACTGGTGCAAAGTGATCGGTGACTCCCTAGAAGTCCTAATCACAACAAACTTCACCAAAAGATTCAAATTTCAAATTACCTAATTCAAACTTTGATTTTATACCGGGTGCTGAATGAGTTAGGCGAACATAGGATATCAACATGTAAAAACTTATTTTTGCAAATTCCTGCTTCCCTAATTATTTTAGAGAAAAATTGAAAGACACAAATATAATGTAGAAATATAAACTACGAATGATAAGAGCATTAGATTTTATCTAGCTTTTACGTAAATAATCAAAAAGTTCTTTTGAAATTGTTAAAACTTTTATTTATCAAACTTGCCATGTAAGTTTCCGAAGTAATTATTTTTGATAAGTAATAAAAAACAATTGCACTACGTTGTTGACAGTTTTGCACTTTATTAAATTTTAATTTCATAAAATGGAATATTACCTTGGAAACTTATACATGGCCAGTTTGATAAATAAAAATTTTAACAATTTCAAAAGAACTTTTTAACCATTTACGTAAAAGCTAGATAAAATTTAATGCTCTTATCATTCGTAGTTTATATTTCTACATTATATTTGTGTCTTTCAATTTTTCTCTAAAATAATTAGGGAAGCAGGAATTTGCAAAAATAAGTTTTTACATGTTAATATCCTATGTTCGCCTAACACATTCAGCACCCGGTATACTTATATATCTACTTATAAATGACTCCAATATTATGTATATGGTACCATCGATTCCATAATGACCAAACTATTTTGAAAAAAATTTGAAAAATAAGGATAAACCAAAATATTGTTGCTACAAACCTGAAACCTTGGAATTCAATTATGAATTTACTGATGCTTTGAATGCCATAATTTCATTAATATCTGTTAATTTTTTTTACAAATACCAAAAATGTACATGCTTGTAGTTTCGAAAATATTGTAAACCTCATCATTTAATTATCGCTTATTTATAATGTTCATAATTTCTGCAAATTTTATTACTTTTTAAGTAGTATTTGTAGTTTTTCCGGAAATAACTGGTAAAATTTACAGTGTGAAACAGTGACATCATCAACCGTTTATTAATATTTATTAATATCACTCTTACGTCGTGTAAATATCAAATGTTATAAAAAATATTCAAATAATATGTAAAAATTATGTGACTTCGAGTATAATGTTGTTCTTCACGTACTGTCAGATGTTGTACACGATTTGAAAAAATTAGTTGGTTTTTTTTACTCGTTTTAAAATTTTAAATTAAATTTTAAAGTTTTAAAATTTTTCGTTTACTCTCTTTCCGATAATCGCCAAGTTTTTGTAGTCATCTACTGAAAGAATATTTTTTGAATTTTACTAATTTTTTTTATTATATTTTATTTTTATATTTATTTTGTAAACAAAAATTGTTATTGAAAAGTGGTCTGTTAGCTGAAAATTACTCTTTTTCTGAACTGTGTACCAGATTTCATGTCAATTACAGTGGGAGATGTTAAAGAAAACGTGGCTTTCAGAAAAATGTGTTGAAAGTTTAAAATCATAAAATTCTCATATCTTATTGGATTGCTTATCGGCCAATTTGCTTAACAAGTAAAGTTATCTTAAAGAATGATTGCGTCTTTTGTGCATTTTGGCCATTTTCATGTGCCTCAAAAGAGTCGAATCTTGGAATCGAACCAGACTCGATGATTAAACTCTTGATTTTTATAAAAAAACAAATTTATATTATTTAGCAGTGGCGGCTGGTAAATTTTTTCATGAGGGAACTCAAGTTAAGGAGAAGTCAAGTCTCAAGAAAAAATGATTTGTTGCAAATATTTATTCAGTATTTAGTTTAAAAAATTATTGAAACAATTGAAATCGTTAAAGTTTTTGAGGGATATGTAAAAAATAAAAATTATGTTTATAACATTTTTAACTATGTAATAGATTTATTAATATAAAATCTGCAAATCAGCAAAATTTAGTGACAACATTTTAAACGCTAAATTAATGGGGTATTCTAGTGGTTATTGAGGTTTTAAAAATCGATTATTTTTTTGAATTTTCTTAAGTTATACTACTGGGAGTGTAGTAGAAGAAGTAACTTAAAGCGATTTGATGAAATTCGAAAAATTACGGAAGTTAAAGAAGTTTAAATTACAGTGACTCTTATAAAAATGAATACAATTCTAAAATTAAACATCAATTATCTCAGAACATTTTTTAAATCTTGTCCCACACTTTTCTCAAAAACTACTGAACCGATTGGTTTGCTCTTTTATTGAAATACTCTAGTATATCGGTCATTTCAGCAATTAAAATTTTTTTTGAAGTGCGATTCCAACGGATTTTTTTTCAAAATTTGGGGAATTATTCTCTGTATAAAAATAATGATTCATCGGAAAATTTAGCTCTCAATATTAAGTACTTTCGTGGTAATGATTTTTTGAATTTTGACAATTTTTTATTTTTTAACTTTTTCGTTAATTTTTTTAAAGTAGAAATATTTTTCATAAAAATACGAGCAGTACAGTTTCTTTTGTAAAAAATTCTTAGCTTTTGAATAAAGATATTAATTTTTTATTATAAGTAACAAAAGATCCCCAAAAATTCAATTAAATTAAAAAAAGCGATTTCTTTGACAGTGCGGCATGTTTTATTTCAAATTTGATATTTTTTCCTGAAAGCTGAGAATTTTTTACACAAAATATGAAATTTTCATGATATGCATATTTTTTGTTTAAATACAAATATAAAAATGTACGCTCTCTAATACGATTAAAAAACTTTTATTTTTGAATATTATATCGATATGAGTATCGATACTCATATTTAAAATAATATACTCTTACGTAAGATTTATTATGTAATTATCTACTTTTTGGTAGTACTTGTTTAATCACACTTTTTCGTTTTTAGTTTTAAATTTTATTTAGAAAAAAATTATGAAGTAAAAAAAAATTGACAAAATTTATGGTGCTCTTAACAATAAACTATCACAATTTTGAATATATTTAGACTGAATTGTATGGATCTTGACTGATTTTCCGGTAAGTAGATATTAAATCAAGAAAATCTTTTACTTGAATAGCGCAAGAAAATATTTTCTTCATTTAAGAAAATATTTTCTTCTGTGTACCTACACGTGAAAATTTTAGTTAGTGTAAAATCCAATGGCTTCTAGCACGAATAAAAATGACTGTAAATTATTACTACTACATTAAAAATATAAAGGCACATAAATAATATTCATACTGTAATGTAATATTCATCATATATTTGATGTGACTAGATTTGTCCACAATCTTCTTTAAATTTTTTTAAGAACATCTACTTCTTTGGATTTCCATTTTGTGAAATAATATCGGCATATTATAAAATTTAACGTTTAATTTTTTATTTTATTTTACCTATACGAAAACTTTGAAACTGAATATTACTATAGGTATTTAATTTTACCAGCAGTTGATCTTCTATTCTTTCTGTAACACTTCATTCACCTGCATTCTATTCATCGTTTATTTTTATTTTATTAGTAAACTTTTGAAAACGTGTATGAATTCAGTTACAACAATAATTTTTAGTGAAGGGTGATTTTTTTAAGCCTGATGGAACTTAAAATTATAAATAATAATAGAAAAAATTTAATTTTAAATAAAAAATTTGTTTTATTTGCAATATCGATACATGGCATTAGCATTTGAAAATGATTTTGGGCATTTTTTTGCTTTTCTTGCTTTTCTTCGTCAAGCTTTTCTTGACGTCCAATTTTGAGAGCCCGCTATGAAGGTTTACATTACGGGCGATTCTGTTGACTGCCGAGTTCATCAGATTCAAATGATTGTACGCCTGGATGTGGAAAACCGCAACGCTTTTCGTATTTCTAAGAGAAACTCGAAAGGCAACACTACATCACACTGGTGATAAGGTGACCAAATACTAGATGATTAATCCAGACAAAACCTCACAAATGAGTTATATAAGTTCGGATAAAAGAAGAGACGGCAAGGTTGTGAAAATCGCTTGTATTCCTTCTTATGAAACCGAGGACTGATAGTAATATGAAAAACTTTATCGATTTAGGTCAGACTGTATCTGAGCAGCAGACACATTCTCGAACATTTTTGCAAAAACGTTCATACACCAGCATAAATTATGACCTTACACTAATAAAAAGACTGAATGATGTCGTTTATGAAAATGATAAACAACAGAGCTGTTTAATGTAGGAACTGTGAGGAACACCTGAGGTAGCTATAAAAGCCTTCGATCAAATTTTTTTTAACTTGACTATCATAATTCTATCAATGAAATAAGATCCAAGCCAAATAGCCCCCCATCGCCATAACCGCCGCCAATTTAGACATCAACAGCACGTGATCAGCGCGGTTGAAAAATCCTTGTAAATCGCATTAACGGCCATGCCTTCCTGAAAGGCTTGCATAACAAAATTCTCTCAACAAGAGATTTGTGGTGACGATTGCTCAGAGATAAAACCGTGCTGCTTATAACTGATAACACGCTTTAATGCTACAGAAAGAAAGTCATTTACCATTAATCAAAAATTTTGAGAACATGCGACAAAGTTCCTGGAGACTGACTTGAAAATTGGCATAACAAACTACATCCTCCACTTATTGGGGAAAAATCCAGTATAAAGCGAAACTGAAAATAGCATAAACCATAAAGAAAACGCAAGTGACACCGCACAATTCTTTAAAAATATGGAAGACAGTCCATCTAGTCCAGCCCTTTTACCATCATTCAAACCCCTCAAATTGTCAAATAACTGAATCTCGGTGATCGCACAGGAGGTGATATGATTGCACATTGTTCAAAATATTATAAAACTCCACGGAAGATCTAGGGGTTTATGCAAAGGTGAATATCTTGATAAAAAAATCTGTAAATTTCAAATACATTGAGCTGGGATAAGCATCGTTGCAATCCCTATATTTTGCTTTTACATAGGTAACTCCAAAACCGTTATTATGTTAGTCTCCCATTAACATTGCGATATTATAATTATTAATGTATAGCATTATACTATGTTTTATTTAAGAAAAATGTAAAACGTTTGCACTAAACAAATGGCTTTAAATGTTAACCAATGAAATTGCTTTGAATAAACACTAAATCTCGTATAATTTCCTTATTGTGAGTGAGTCTTTATTCAAAGCAATTTCATTGGTTAACATTTAAAGGTCATCCGTTTAGTGCAAACGTTTTACATTTTTCTTAAATAAAACAGAGTATAGCATGTTATCATACTACTAGTAAAAATTAAATTTAAAATAATTAAAAATAATATACCCACTTATATTTAATTTTAAATTTTATCTACTTTTTTATGTAATTTCCCGAAGTTAAATTTTCATTTGCGATATCGCTGATTATTAAATTGTATTATAGTATCAGGGTTAGAATCAATTTTTTATTGCTAATATACATAATATCGATTTAAATAAAAGAAATTGTTATTTGGTGGCTCATTATAATATGAGTTTCAAAAAGTTTCACTCAAAGCTTTTGATAATTAAAATAAATTTCTGGTAAAATCCGGAAGTATATCTAAACGATAACAGAATTAGGGACCCCCTTGCTTTTTCTAGACTAGGTATTGCTGCAAGAAAAATTAGGTGGGTATTTTGAATATAATATGTAATGTTTGTATGGAAATAGTACCTACAAACATGCATATTGTTTAATAAAATATTATACATTATAACTACTGCAATATAATAAGTATGTACATTAACGTCACGATAAGATTAAGGTCTAGAGATACCTAATTTATAGTAATATACTGTTAAATTAATAATTACATAAACGTAACTTACATGATGTATCTAATAAAAATATCGATATAGGTAATGGTAGATATCAGGTACTAGCCCGCTTCTTTTCTTTGTTACTCATGTAGATTTCAGATTCAACATTATTTAGCATATAGCTAAATATTCAATAGATTTGGATATTAAGGTTACATGTCAATTGACAACTACATTTACCTGACCAGCTCACCCGCACCTATAAACAGGTTGTCGGAAATACCACTGTGAAGTTAGACGTTTCTACAATCTACTTTATTTAATTTTACAAAATCTATTAAATATTTATCACATACTTTAATGACATTATCTACATACATACATGATAATAGAGAATAATCTCCAAGGCATACTTATTTTATTAGTGTTACGAGCAAAATAATTTGCTTGAAGTAGTATAGATACATAAGTAGGTATAATTATCAACTATTATGTTTCTTCGTCAAAAGTTGATAAAAGTCTAAAAAGTAAAAATTATTGTATTTTGGGACAAGAATAATTTTAAGTTTTAAATAATTAGGAATCTTTCTGTTTTATCTGATTTATCACTATTTATGATCAGTTTGTGTCTATGGAATGGAGATGTGAATAAATTGACGTCTTTTCGAGGGAATCGAAAAAATACGTGGTAAATCGCCGATTTACCAATGCGAAAACACAACCTGCGTCATGAAAAAGTAGTGTTCTTATAACAATGGTCTGGTGCACAAATGTGATAAGTGACATTTTTTGCATACCAAAATGAGTTATCACTGTATTACCATTCGCCTTATTAAGAGGAATGCAAAAAATGTCACTTACCACATTTGTGTACTATACCATTGATATACAAACAACAAAAGTGGATTTCTTTTTTATAAACTCAATCTACTGGAAACCTTGGAGATAATAATAAAATAAAGCTCTACGGGCCTAGTAGACCCATGGCTTGAACAATCTGTCTCTATCTCTTTCGGGCTCTCGCTATAGTTGTCCAGTCTTCAACTCCCATTGCCATCAGGTCTTTCTCCACTGCATCCATCTTCTTCTCGGTCTTCCTCTTCTTCTAGTACCAATCCTACCCTGTCGTAAGACTTTTCGGGTCGTTCTCGGATTTGGAAGTCTAATCCTTTGGGCATTAATTACTTCAATTATACTCGGTTCTCCGTAAAAACCCATAACTTCTTCATTCTCCAGCCTGCGCCGTACTCCATCTATCTGTCGTTCACCATAAATTCTTCTAAGAATCTTTCTTTTCCATCATGCTACCTTTACGCTGTCATTTTTATTTAATGTCCACGTTTCACTACCATACAGCACCGCCGGTTTATGTTTATACCTGTCTTGTAGATTCGTATCTTTGTTCTTCGCGATATTTGTTTGTTACGTAGTATTGCTCCTAAGCTTGCAGCACTTTAATTTCCTCTGGTCAATTTCTATGGTGTTGTTGAGGTTACTTATTATTAAAGTTCCCAAATAGGTGAAGTTTTCCACATTCTCAAAGTTATACTCTCGGATATCTTGGTCAACTTTACATAACTTTTGGTCTTCTTAAGTGTCATCTTTGTCAACCTTATTGCTTTTTTCGGTATCCCCAAAGCTGTCATTGCGGTATACAACTTGTTTCTATTCACCATATCATACGTCTGTTTGAAGTTTATGAAAATCACGAACAATTCCACTTTATTTTCGTAGCAATTCAGTTGTATTTGTTTCAGGGTGAATATTTGGTCCATCACAGATCGATTGTTTCTAAAGCCGCACTGATAGTCACCGATAATTTCTTTGACAAAATTGCTTGTTTTTCTTTTTATTATTATTATTGTTGCTTTTGTTGTTATATAACCTTGGAGATAGAATCTATATATCTTCTTCTTGTTCTATATATATAAAAGAAAGTCGTGTTAGTTACACCATTTATAACTCGAGAACGGCTGAACCGATTTTTATGATCTTTGATTTGTTGGATTTCTCGCCATCTCGAATAGCAGAATAACTATTAAAACATCGCAAAAATTCACGAAAAAATTATTGATTCTGTGGCGGTACGAAGTTCGCCGGGTCAGCTAGTTGTTAATAAAAGATCCTGGAGGTGCCAGACGGACCTAGGAAAAACACCACTATTTGTCGTATTAAAAATCTAATTAAAACGCCGTTATCACATATTATTAAGGACACATTGAATGGTCGAATGTTATTCGATTGTGTATTGATTCTACAAGGTGTAATTTTAATTCTTTTACAGCGTTGGACAATTTTTAACCTTGCGTGTAGTTTACGAGAATTAATAATTGAACTGTATTGCTGTTATTTTATTATACCGGGTGCTGAATGAGTTAGGCGAACATAGGATATTAACATGTAAAAACTTATTTTTGCAAATTCCTGCTTCCCTAATTATTTTAGAGAAAAATTGAAAGACACAAATATAATGTAGAAATATAAACTACGAATGATAAAAGCATTAGATTTTATCTAGCTTTTACGTAAATAGTCAAAAAATTCTTTTGAAATTGTTAAAACTTTTATTTATCAAACTTGCCATGTAAGTTTCCGAGGTGATTATTTTTGATAAGTAATAAAAAACAATTGCACGTTGTTGACAGTTTTGCACTTTATTAAATTTTAATTTCATAAAATGGAATATTACCTTGGAAACTATACATGGCCAGTTTGATAAATAACAATTTTAACAATTTCAAAAGAATTTTTTGATCATTTACGTAAAAGCTAGATAAAATCTAATGCTCTTATCATTCGTAGTTTATATTTCTACATTATATTTTTATCTTTCAATTTTTCTCTAAAATAATTAGGGAAGCAGGAATTTGCAAAAATAAGTTTTTACACGTTAATATCCTATGTTCGCCTAACTCATTCAGCACCCGGTATAAATAGGTTCGTTAACCCTGATTCTAAGATATTATATTTATTAATGAAAACTCAAAGGAATTTGATAAATAGGTAACATTAAAATTAGACGTTCAGGGGGTGGTAGAATGTTGCAAATCGATTGGTTTAGTTAATAATTAATTTTAAAGTTTGCAATTTTCGTTCGGTATTTGATTCTATTGATTGATTTTCTTGTGGGTCCGTATGCTCACACTTAAGGTACGCTTTCATCTTTCGGTATCGTACTCAGCGCACGCATCGGACAAATCGTATTTTTTTGGTCAAGATCATTCACTTCTTCGGATCGTATCAAACAGAATCGGATCGTACAAATATAATGTAGACCCTAAGCACCACGAGAGGCAAAAGAAATGTTCCCGCTAGAAACATACAAAAAATTGAAACTGGGTGCGTACTATACGTTTATGATCATAAAAAAAGATATCCTAAAGATTGCCCATATTGTACAGAGGTACCGTACGAAGGATTGTAAATCTTAATGTATACGCGTTCATCTAACTCTAACATCTTACAAGAGAAATATTTACAACTTCCTTACAGTAAGGGTAGTTAACAGTTACGTGCATGGGCGCCCATATAAAATGTTTTCAGTAGGGGCCATTGTATATTTAATTGTGTATCGTATCTCATTGAATTTTCGAGAAAACGCGAAATTTTTGTTTTTTTCAAGGTCAAATGTCCTTGGATCGACTTTAGGAATATTTAGATATACAGTGTGTTTACGGAAAGTGGTAACAGTGAATAATTCTTAAATATTACTAGATACAAAAAAAAGTTTAAATAGTTTTTTATTCAACTCCAAATTTTCTATTGGAAACTGTCAAAGTATATTTTTTTATTCTTCAAATTCAACCGGAAGTAAGCATAACATTTTTTTTTTTCAAATAGCAACATGTCAACATTTTGGCAATCTACAATTTTTTATCTATAAATACCTATAAAATTTTCATAAGGTTACATAAGAAAATATTTGAGAAAATGTAAGATTTAAACAAGCAATAATAATTTACTGATTATTTACACATAGGTATGTAGAGTGCCATGAAAAACAAAACATCACGACACCGAAAACACAACATTTCATTTATCTGATAAATTTTTCAAAATTGCCACCGTTTTGTTCAAAATATGATTCTAATTTTCGCAGAAGTTCTGGCGATTTGGTGATAATTTTGATAGATTCTAAGTTAATTTTGATTTTTAAAATTTTAAATTTAAAGAGAGATTTGCCTAATATACCATTTTTAAATGAATCATATGATGGTATCATATCATAATAATGGTGTTTTGTTTTTCATAGCACTCTACATACGTAATTAATAAATTATTATTGTTTGTTTAAATCTTGTGTTTCCTCGAATTTTTTCTTATGTAACCTTATGAAAATTTTATATGTATTTATAGAGAAAAAATTGCAGATTACAAAAATGTTAAAAAAGACATGTTGCTATTTGAAAAAAAAAATTTATGTTTACTTCCGGTTAAATTTAAAGTATAAAAAAATATACTTTAACAGTTTCCAATAGAAAATTTAGAGTTGAATAAAAAACTATTTAAACTTTTTTTTGTATCTAGTAATATTTAAGAATTATTCACTGTTACCACTTTCCGTGAACACACTGTATTTTTGTGGTACAGTAAAATTAAGTATTTTTTATGGAAAAAAAATGAATCTTTAATTTTAATCAATTAATTAATTAATCCGTGGGCCGCCCCAGAATGAGATGGCGGGATCAATTTGAGTGACGTAACGGGCCGCTGGTCTTGAACGTGCGGATGATGATGATGATAATTAAAGATTTTAGAAGAAGTTGGAAAAAGGCATACTATAGGCATCCATAGGTATAAGCAGAGGCTGTAGTGTGCTTCTGAAAATATTCTCGTTGTAACTTTAGATGTCATAGTTTTACTATTTTAATAATTCAATCTGTTTTTTATAGTGTTACATTTTATTAATTTATGTATTTTGTTTTATGTTTTGAATCTATTGTAACTAGTAAGTATGAATGAATACTTCTGGTGGATTTCTCAGTAGGGGCGACGGCCCTGCCCCCCCCCCCTATGGGCGCCCATGGTTACGTGCAGTTACATTGACTGGCACTTTAATAGTTTAAAGAAACGAAACTGTACTCATAAATCGTTGGTGACTTATTTGGTCTATAATAATCACTTACATAATTGCTTTTTAAAATGTTATATTATAAATTAAAAAATTCAATTAAATTATTTATTGAGCCTTTGGAAGATTATTTCACTTGTTAAACTTGTTCACTTTATTCTGGCGATAGAATGAAATAATCTTTCGAAGACTCAATAAATAATTTAATTGAATTTTTTAATATACAGTAATTTAAAATAATTAAAGTTTTAAGATTATTTAACAGCTTTTTATACTAAACTAAGCATAATACGAAATATTAGATTCTTCAATTGTCCAAATGAAATAAATACTAAAAAAACGGAGAAAACTACAATCAAGCCGTTGCGATTGCTATCGTTCATTACTCGGATTTGTTCAAGACATCAGCTGCACTCATCGTACTCATCGGAAAAGTTGCCTACTCGACAAACCCATCGGATTTTCCAAGATCCGATGGGTGCAATGCAATGAAGATGGTTTATTAGAAACACTGTAAAGAATATTTTTTTCAGATTCTTCTGATCCGTGCGCTGAGTACGATGCCGAAAGATGAACGCGTACCTTTACTCTTACGCGCGGAGAGTTGTTCTAGTACGTGGTAATAGCTGAAGTGTTTACAATGCTTCAGTACCGACCTAGATCAGTTCTATTTAAAAAGTCGCCATGAGCTGGAAGTAATTTTTCCTTTGTACATTTCTGCTTACAGTTTTGGCGCACTCATTCAAAGGTTGATTATCGTCTTCCGCGGGTCAACACTCAACTTTGTCGCTATGCTGAGACTTTATTCTCGCTAAAAAAGTATATTATACTCTCAACCATCCATGCGATGTTCTAAGATGTTGAAGGAGGTGATGGAGGCTACGCCTTCACAATACTCTGTAAGCAAAACAGGCTATGTTATAATGAAGTCAACGACACTCGTTGACATCGACATTAATAAGCGAGGTTTTTCTCATTTCTTTATTTTGACTTAAAGATATCGGAACCATAATTTGAGTAACAATTTAATTCTATAACTAAACTCACGTCACAAACGGCATTTGTATGAAATAAGATGAAAATTGTAAATAAGTGTTCGAGATAATAAATTTATTTCATAAATTTGTTTAATGTAAATATATATTTGACTGTAAAGCTGCGTTTAGACGGCGCAAGTTTTCTTCGCAAATTTGATTCGCGCATCAATCCTCGCTTCGTCTAAACGGTTTTATAGCGCGAATCACGACTCGCGAGACATATGCACTGCGAGCGGTGGGTAGGTCGGTTTCGACCGCGCGTCAAAGGGCGTCAAAGGTACCTCGCACTTTTATACTCGCGCGGTGTAAACTTCGTATTGGTGTTTCCATATTATTCAGATACTGGCGGCTTGTCCTGCATCATGACTCACCATGCATCTATTCGTAGGATGCCTCGCGGGAGTGATGCGCGAATCTTCCTCGCGAATCTGACGCGCGAGGCATGTTTCAGGAAAATCTTGTCTCTGTATGTTTTTGAATTTTTTCGCATAATATATTGTAACTATTTAATTTAATTTATTTACCCTATTTACTAATTTTACTATTTAATACCTTATTTAATTTTTATTAATTGATTTTATTTTATGATAGAAAGTCCCTGTAGTATTTAAAGCAAACTTTTTTTTTAAATTTAATTGGTTGCTGGCCAGTGGATAGAAACTATTCACATTTGACAATTACGTTTACTTAATTCTTTTTTAAATAAAATATAATTTAAATAGTAAGACATAGTAGCGGTGAAAACTGCAGTATCTTTGCTCAAATTTAAAATCTATACGTTAAGAAGGTGCCAGCAAACAATTAAATTTAAAAAAGTTAGTATTAAATATTCGAAACTTTATAATTACGTTTATAATTATTCTGACAAAGGGACAATTTAGTCCCAAAAGTTCAAGAAAATATATAAAATTATTTGATTTTCAATCATTCTTATAACTCGAATTACTTAAATATTTTAATCTTTGTTTAATCTCAACGAGTTAATAATATAACATTTTAAAATAGTAGACAATTAATAAATGTTGTTATTAAAATGTTATGTTGAAAATATTGACACTTCAAAGATCTTGAACACAACTTCATTAATGCTCGCGTATTAGGATTTTTGTTGCAGGATTCCGGCTAGACGCAAGTTACTTTTTGATGATATTTTTCTTCAAAAGGATGGTATCTGTGTTTTTTTTTGTTTAATTGTTCGAACAGTTTCTCACATAACTTTATTATCAACTAATGTGGATCTAACGCTGGAATTTGGATTTGCAGTAATCAAACCCAATGTCATTTCTTCTGATTTATTGTTATAAGTTATAATTAATATTGCTTTGCTATACCATTTAAAAAGCGATAATAAAAACTTTAGTTGATAATTATTTTAGTTAATTCTTGAATTTAAATTTGTCGAAGTATTACCAGTTTTTTTAAATTTAATAATTAAATTATGTATGGTTGATATTGATGGAATACGGCTATTATTATTGTTTAACAGAAAATAAATCACGGATTTGACGAAAACTATTACCATCGTACTCGTAATGCAATAAAACTTTTTCTTCCACCAGTGGCGGATTTAGCACTCATGAGGCCCCAAGCGCAATTCAATTTTGTGGCCCCCCTTTTCAATATTTGCACTACTCATTTACATTACATTTTACAGTAATTTATTTTCAACTTCCGGTACACAAAGAGGGGCCGTTAGCGCCGCAGGCGATTTTTTTTAAAGTACTACCTAATTTATATGAGATTATTTCACCTGAGATCTTGTTTTAATACGCAAACTACATTATGGAACTTTTCATAAAATTAGGTCCATCAAATTTTCACTTATTTAACTAGATTTCTGATGGACATTTAAAAGTTGTTTTTTTTTAAGTATTTTATTAAATTAACATTGATAATTCTTGTACCAATAAGTTTCAATTTTTATAATTAATACAACCTAAACATCAGCAATCCTTAAAATATATCCAAGCAGTTGTTATATTTTATATTGATTAATTTTCAATGTTATTTCCTGATGTCTCACTTTTTTAATAATTAAATAAAATAATTTTTTTATTTTAAGAGCTGAATTTTGAGGCCCTTTGGATTTCGGAGACCCGAAGCGCGCGCTTCCTGCGCCTAATGGGAAATCCGCCACTGTCTTCCACAGAATAAGTTGTGTACATTGTTTGCCAAAATTTTAATCTGTCAAAGTAACTTGTTGGCAATTATGGGTTTTCAAAGAAAATTAAATATATTAATAAAAGCTTGGAGCTAATAACATCATCCACAAAGAGCCCCAAGCTTTTATTGATGTTTTAAAGGACTTTAAACCTACCTTTAGTTGTAGGTACGTGCCTAGTCTACTGGCTACTTAACTATTTAAAAGACAAAAAATTATTTTTTTTTAAACCGACTTCAAAAAAAAGGAGGAGTTTCTCAATTCGTCTGTTTGTATGTTTTTTTTTTTTATGTATGTTCGGGCATAACTTTTTACAGAGTGATCCGATTTTGATGAATTTTTTTTTATTCGATAGAGTATACCTCCATGGTGGTCCCATTTAAATTTCACAAAAAAATTTCATTCGTAAGGGTAAGAAATAAGGGAAAATTCCGTAAGGGTAGAAAATAGCGAATAATTGTTTTTTATTTATTGATTTTTCACTTGTCAACTTATTTTGTTGAAACTTGGGGTGGAGAAAAACTTTATATCGAGCAAATTAATTAATTAATTAAGTAAGGTAGTAATTAGTAGATTTTAATCACTAAAAATTAAAAAACTTTTTAACAAAAAATTAAACCGACCTCAAAAAGGAAACTAATAAAAAAAGCATAAAATAAATATATTACATTTTGAGTCTTAATAAGTAATGTAAGTAACTAATTTTGAGTCGGTGCAAAAAATCAACGATTACTAAATTACTTTAAAAAAATTATTAAAACAAAAGTCACCCGTTCTGCACCGACTCAAACTTAGTTACTTACATTACTTATTAAGACTCAAAATGTAATATATTTATTTTATGCTTTTTAGTAGTTTCCTTTTTGAGGTCGGTTTAATTTTTTGTTAAAAAGTTTTTTATTTAGTAAATTTTTTTAATTTAATTTTTATAAAAGCTTGTTTTTAATTTTACATTGCATACATTAGCGAACAAGATTATTTAACGCTACTTATACATTACGAGTATGCAACCAATGTTGTTCTCATTAAAACTATCATTAACAATGAGAGGAATCCTCGAACTTATACAAAGCTCAAAAACAGACTGATGCTATTAGTAAAAAGATGCTTATTTATTAAAAAAAATTGTACAAAATTATACATTTTTTAAAAGGCGACACTTAAATGCATCCCGACTTGTTTAGATATTTTTAATACATATTCAAAATAGTTGTTTTTTGTAATCTTTGAACAATTTTACATTTAGGTACTTTACTAATTAATAATGGCAGAAAGAAATAAAAATTAAAATCAACTTGGCAAGTATTGAAGCTTTTTATATTTAAATCATACGTTTTACTCATGTTTTGTTATTTTTAGCAAATTTTGAACATGTAGGGGAAATGTGCCTATGATATACCCCTTTTGGAAATATAATTATATCTTTTTTAGTTTTGGAGTTATTAATTTTTTTTATTGGAAAATCTATACTTAATTTGAAGTTTATTTTAGCATGAAGTGAATTTTTTACCAATTAATTTCCTGTTTAATAAATATAAGCATTTTAAAATGTTAGTCGAGAGGTCCATCATTGGCACATATGTGCCCATGTCGGACTTCTTTAAAATAAATGATTCAAAGCATCTTTTTAAACTTTTATTAAACAAAATATAGAACAAACTAACAAAATAAAACACTATAGGTACATAGTTCACAAATAAAAAATTTGCAACGAAAGCCAAGACCAGCGCACTCATTGTGACACCACGACTTACATATTTTACACGAATCTACTTTTTTCTTGCACGTATAATTCATTCAGTCCTTTTTGGATGTCATATCCATAAATGAAAAAATTAAATAAAAAATTAAAAATTTTTAAAAAAAACCTTTTATTTAAAATTACAAAAGTGCACTAAAAAGTAGAAAATAATTTTAATAAAAGCAAACAAAGCTTCGTGAAAACATCAATATAAAAGCGTGGAGTTATGAATTTTGTACACCAACAGTTAGCCTGCTTATCCACCTATAAACAGCCCCACGCTTTTATATTGATGTTTTCACGAAGCTTTGTTTGCTTTTATTAAAATTATTTTCTACTTTTTAGTGCACTTTTGTAATTTTAAATAAAAGGTTTTTTTTAAAAATTTTAATTTTCTATTTTCCAATTTTTTAGTCATATCTTTTCAAATACAGCTTATGTATTTTAACTAATATAGGTTCATCCTATCAGATTTCTTTATTTATGTGTTTTAGATGTTTGATACTTCACCCTGTATAAATCATTACGACGAAGAACTTTACCCTGAATGCGGTCCTTAAAAATGAGATTTAGAATTCTAAGTTACTTTCCACCCTGTATGATAAAATTGTCCAATGCGCATCGACGCATGCGCTTAATGGTTTTCAGTTTTTTCCCGATTTTTCGCTTATTTTACAGAATTTAAAAAAAACAAAATTAAAATATGAAAATGCTCTGCAGGTGAAAGCTGTGTACCAAATTTCAGATCTCTAGGACGTCGGGAAGTTGCTTAAAAATGGCCTCAAAGCGGTCGACCCACACGGACGACGGACGACGGACAACGGTCTTCCCAAGTTAAATAAAAGCTTTTAAAAAGAAGAACAACTCAAAATTACTTTATTGGGGTCTATCATAGGCTACATTGCATAAATCAGATAAAAATCCCAATCTTTTTTGTTCATTATCGAGGCTGACAAAACGCCAATAATTTTTCCTGTTAAAAATTTTGATCCTCCATCACCTAAAAAGAAGAAAAAAATATTAAACAATGAAGAAAAGAAAAATGAAAAGTTGAAAATATTAAAATGTAGAAAAAACAAAGAGAAGAAGAAATTTTATTTCTTCTGATAGAGTTGAAGCAAAATAATTACAAACACGATTATAAATATATAAAAGTTTGTTTTAATTTGACATTATAAATAAATAAAAATCTTCTAAATATGGAATTAACCACTTTCCTTCTTTTTGGTCGTTTCTATCTGTTAAATTTCTGCATCCATCTCTTCTTTTACATTTTCTGCTTCGACTTCTATTGCCTCGTTCATGTTCCTGGCAATATTGTGTAGAACACAACTTGCCACGACTATCGGGATTACCTTTTCCGGTTCGGTGAAATTTTTGGCCAAGTAAAAAATCATTTTGTTGAATTTGGTTGACCCGAACAAACTTTTATAACTTTTTCATGCAAAATTTCTCCTAAAATTCTATTATCAGATTTATACACATTTTTAATTAACTATGTACAAACCTGTTGGATGTCAAACGACGATGTTTTGTTTTGTCTAGTTTTAAATGTAAAATTAGAAACTGCACTTTATTGTACCACGACACTGGCTTTAGTGGTTGCTTCCTCGTCTATAGTTTTTTCGTTTCATGAGATAGCTGCCATCGAATCTTTGTTTTAAGTTTTTGTTTGAGTAAAGCTTATTCTTTGTGTCGTAAAGACATGAATACCATTAAAATATTTCGAAGAATTTTATAAAAACCTTGCGTTTTCAAGGACTTTCTTTCTCGAATGCGATGTTAAATTTTACAGTGTTAATAAGAAATTCTTCCATAATAAGAGTTTCTTCCATTTTTTACACTGTTTTTTGCAAAAAAAATTTAGTTAAAATAAAGATATTGTTTAAGATTGAGGTTCAAATAGAGCGTACTTATATAAGGAAACTTTGTGCTAAGTTTGAAAATAATTGATCAAAAACTGTAGGAGCTAGAGTGTACACAAATTCAAAAAACTCACTTAAACGCTTATAACTTTTAAACGGCTTGGAATTTATTTTTAAATTTTTAGAGAATATTCCACGAATAGTTTTACAATCGATTTATAAAAGAAAAAAAATTTTAATTTTTTGAAGCCTCTATACCTATTACCTATTTCCCCCCTTAAGCTAGGTTAAAATTTAGTTTATATTTATATTTTCTGTAGTTGTATTAAGTAGGTTACAGCAAGTTACAAGCTATGAGTAGAAAAAACGCACGTTTGCGTTTTACACCTGAAGAAGATTTGTTTATTAAGAATTTGAGGGTGCACCACCTATAGGAATAAGGAATAACTATAAAATAACGTCACAACAATAGCGGGATTTGCAATAACTCTAAAGGTGACTTGTATAGATCTAGTTTAAAATTTTAAACTGTAGATTAACCAATCACAATAGTTAAAATCAGAGTTTAAACCATAGTTACCGGTTAAACTTGGACTATACAAATGACCCTTTAACTGTATTCCCGTTATTGTAAAATACCGTATTTTGTCTAAATACGTGACTTTTAGCGTTAGCGGAGAGTTTACTGTGGTGTGGCGATAACTCACTAATAATTAGTCAAGACAAGTGGAACGCTGAAACTACTTATTCTATAAGTATTATCCTATAGTAGAGTAGAAATTATCCAAACCTAACGTCCAAACTAGACTCGACTAGTTGAGTCGTAACTAACTTGCTTCCAAATCAAGGTGTATAGATTTGCAATCTATATACCTTGCTTCCACATCACCCTTTTTTTGTCAACACTATTTCCCACTAAATAAGAGTTGTCGACTTGTCGTGTTGCTCAATAAAAACTGCTACAGAATTCTGCGCATTCTCCCTCCAGCACGTAGCAGCTCACCCTTAGACTAACATCTGTATGGCGCGCCGTTTTACTTTTTATTACAAAATTTAAATTGTATATCGTTTAAATAACAAACGTTTTAATTGTAATAATTTAAACATTTGTTGAAATTTTGTGTTGCAATGAAAAAAATTGTTTAAAAATATCTGTCTATTTAATGCAATTGTCGAGTTATTTCATTTGTTGAAATTGTGCGTTACAATAATAATGCAACAATTTTAAAATTATCAATTTTAACTTTGTATAGTTTAAATAGTTATCGGTTTAATTAGAATGTTTTAAACGTTTATTGAAATATTTTGATTAATTTAACAATTGTTAAAAGAAATATGTTTATTTAATACAATTGTTGATTTTTTCATTTGTTCATTTTTACGTTATAATTTAAGCATTGCAATAATTTAAACATTACAACAAAAAATTTTATTTAATGCAATACAATTTAAAACATTACACTGAAAATTTTCGACAATTGATTTAATACGTCTCTCGTACGGATATTTTTGGAACTTTTCTTGAATACCAATGGCAACTCTGTAGACAGAAGAAATGTCAAGCTATACTTGTGGGATGCCCGTGTTACATGTAACTACGTAACTTTTATTTAATTTTGTCAAAAAAGATGTTTTTTAAAGGTTTATTGGTTTTCCAGTAAGGATTAAACTGTCGATCAAATCATAAATTTGAATTCTTGATGATTCTTCTGTCTACATAGTTGCCAAAAATATCCACCGATACGACAATGCGAAAGCCGAATTAAAAGCAATTGTCGAAAATTTTCAGTGTAATGTTTTAAATTGTATTGCATTAAATAAAATTTTTTGTTGTAATGTTTAAATTATTGCAATGCTTAAATTATAACGTAAAAATGAACAAATGAAAAAATCAACAATTGTATTACATGAACATATTTCTTTTAACTATTGCTTAAATTAATCAAAATATTTCAATAAACGTTTAAAACATTCTAATTAAACCGATATCTATTTAAACTATACAAAGTTAAAATTGATAATTTTAAAATTGTTGCATTATTATTGTAACGCACAATTTCAACAAATGAAATAACTAAACAATTGCATTAAATAGACAGATATTTTTAAATAATTGTTTTCATTGCAACACAAAATTTCAACAAATGTTTAAATTATTACAATTAAAACGTTTGTTATTTAAACGATATACAATTTAAATATTGTAATAAAAAGTAAAACGGCGCGCCATACATCTGGGTCTTTTGACTAAGTTTAAGATCAGTAATTCTTACAAACTTAAATAACTATGGCGCGCCGTTTTACTTTTTATTGCAAAATTTAAATTGTATATTGTTTAAATAACAAACGTTTTAATTATAATGATTTAAACATTTGTTAAAATTTTGTGTTGCAATGAAAACAAGTGTTTAAAAATATCTGTCTATTTAATGCAATTGTTGAGTTATTTCATTTGTTGAAATTGTGCGTTACAATAATAATGCAACAATTTTAAAATTATCAATTTTAACTTTGTATAGTTTAAATAGTTATCGGTTTAATTAGAATGTTTTAAACGTTTATTGAAATATTTTGATTAATTTAAGCAATTGTTAAAAGAAATATGTTCATGTAATACAATTGTTGATTTTTTCATTTGTCCATTTTTACATTATAATTTAAGCATTGCAATAATTTAAACATTACAACAACAAAATTTATTTAATGCAATACAATTAAAACATTACACTGAAAATTTTCGACAATTGCTTTTAATTCGGCTCTCGCATCGTCGTATCGGTGGATATTTTTGGCAATTATGTAGACAGAAGAATCATCAAGAATTCAAATTTATGATTTGATCGACAGTTTAATCCTTACTGGAAAACCAAAAATTAAATAAAAGTTACGTAGTTACATGTAACACGGGCATCCCACACGACTTCAGTATAGCTTGACATTTCTTCTGTCTACAGAGTTGCCATTGGTATTCAAAGTTCCAAAAATATCCGCTGGTACGAGAGACGTATTAAATCAATTGTCGAATAATTATTTATTATTAGAATTTTTAAGTTGACCGCTATTGCTAGAACTTTAAATAAAGGTTAAAAAAGAAGGATTCCTTTAGAATTTGGGTTTTATACCTTTTTCGAATACCCAATACCCCATTGTAGGTATAGTACTTAACGGCATAGCATAGCATCACTTCGTGAAGAGAGTTTTGTGGAGGCGCAGCCTCCATCACCTCTTTCAACATCTAAGAACATCGCAAGGATGGTTTGGTGTGTATGTATAATACTATAAGCTTGGAGCCTTGTCGCACCTCAAAGTGGAGTGTTGACCCGCGCGAAGGCGATAATCAACCTTTGATGAATGAATAATTACGAGTAAATCGCGAGTTAGACGGCAGATACAACAGTTTTATAACAGTTGAAAAAGGTTTTCTACCATACATGCCCGCGTCCAGATCATTTAAGCATTTATCTAGGTCGGTGCCGAGACATTGAGTAAACGCCTCGGCTGTGACCCTGTACTTAACGGTGAAGAATTGTATATTTTGTATCGTGTTTTCCGTTTGCGAAGTATAATCATCTCCATGAAAAAAAACACGTCAAGAACAAATTTCAGAAAGTTTAAATTATAATTTTTTTTAATAGGTGTAAATGTAGGTAATGTTTTTCTTGAATATCTCAAAGAAAACTGTTTTGATACAGACAAAAATAAAATATAAACAAACAAGTACAAACGAGGTATAAAAGTATAAATCAAATATATTTGATTGATTTATTATTATTTATAATTATTATTGAAATAGATAAAAGAAAATTGTACATTTAATTTAATTTTATTAATTTAAAATTAATATTCTGATTTCAAATTTACTTTGTTAAATTTTGCACGTTTTCTTATTTTTTATTATCAGTAATTTTTCTTTATAAGTACCAATCAAGGCCTATCCGAACCGGATGTTGGCGATCTTCCTGAGTAAGAAAACTAGGAAGACTAGGGAAATGTTAATGGGGTGGTTTTTCTTTTTTTATCCGTATTTGATATACACCTGACTGCTAGTATAAAAAATATATATTAATGCTAAACATAAATTGGTTCAAAATTTAGTTATTTTTGAAAATATTAAAATAATAAAAGTTACGTATTACATATAGGCAACCCGTACCACTTGTTAAAAACTTGAATTTTTCAATCTTTTCCATTGTTGCCTAATCATTTCAAGTGAAGTTCAAAAAATATCCACCGATACGAGAGACGTATAAAAACAATTGTCGATAATTTTCAGTGTAACGTTTAAAATTGTATTGCATTACATGCAATTTTTGTTGTAAAGCTTAAATTATAACGTAAAAATTCCACAAATAAGAAATTCAACAATTGTATTAAAAATAGACATATTTCATTTAACAATTATTTAAATACAAAAAAAAATTTTAACAAACGTTTCAATCATTATAATTAAAGCAATTGTCGTTTGAAAAATACAAAATTAAATTTTTAATTTTATAAGTGCACAATTTCAACAAATGAAATAACTCAACAATTTCATTAAATAGACAGATATTTTTAAACAATTGTTTTCATTGCAACACAAAATTTCAACAAATGTTTAAATTATTACAATTAAAACGTTTGTTATTTAAACGATATAAAATTTAAATTTTGTAATAAAAAGTAAAACGGCGCGCCATAAATAATCGCCGTAAAATTTAAAATATTGTCGGAAGCTTTTGGGCTTTCAGGGGCGTTTCCAGCCAAGTGGCTTAGAGGGGGGTAATTTACGTATATCAATGTAAATTTCAATATAGATTGATCTGTATTTATTGAAAAATGAATAATAAAGTGTTAAATAATAATTCTTATTAAAATCTGAAACCGCTAGTGTGAGCTATTAGTCCTAAAAGAAAAGCCGAACAAAATGTTATGCAACACTTTCCTACACTTAAAATTAATATTTATGTAGAAAACGGATTTATATGTACCTATTTAAATGTTTTACCACATGTTTTATAAGTTTTTACCGCATATAAAATTATTAGCCATATTTCGCATATAATCGTATATACGGTGTGTTCACGAAAAGTGGTAACAGTGAATAATTCTTAAATATTACTAGATACAAAAACAGTTTAAATAGTTTTTTATTCAACTCCAAATTTTCTATTGGAAACTGTCAAAGTATATTTTTCATACTTCAACTTCAACCGGAAGTAAACATAATTTTTTTTTTCAAATGGCAACATGTCTTTTTTTTAACATTTTTGTAATCTGCAATTTTTTCTTTATAAATACATATAAAATTTTTATAAGGTTATATAAAAAAAAATTCGAGAAAACACAAGATTTAAACAAACAATAGTAATTTATTAATTACGTATGCAGAGTGCTATGAAAAACAAAACACCATTTATTATGATATTACACTATTAGACTCTTTCTATAGAGTCATTTAAAAATGGTAGTTTAGGCAAATCTATCTTTAAATTTAAAAAATTTAAAAACCAAAATTAATTTAGCATCTATCAATTATCACTAAATCGCCAGAACTTCTGCGAAAATTAGAATCATATCTTGTACAAAACGGTGGCAATTTTGAAAAATATGTCAAATAAATGAAATGTTGTGTTTTCGGTGTTGTGATATTTTGTTTTTCATGGCACTCTACATACCTATGTGTAAATATCAGTAAATTATTATTGTTTGTTTAAATCTTGAGTTTCCTCGAATTTTTTCTTATGTAACCTTATGAAAATTTTATATGTATTTATAGAGAAAAATTGCAGATTACAAAAATTTTAAAAAAATGACATGTTGCCATTTGAAAAAATAATTTAAGTTTACTTAGGGTTGAATTTGAAGTATAAAAAAATATACTTTGTCAGTTTTCAACAGAAAATTTGGAGTTGAATAAAAAACTATTTAAACTTTTTTTTGTATCTAGTAATATTTAAGAATTATTCACTGTTACCACTTTTCGTGAACACACTTATTGTCCATATTAAACAATTTTCTTAATAAACTTTTCATTTTAAAATTAATTACAATTTAAAATTTTAAATATATAAATTATTAACTCGTTGATATTAGATAATATTAAAACTTCAAGATATCGAGTTATTAATAAATTAAAAATTAATTAAAAGATTTATTTGAGCTTTCAAACGATTATTTCGTTCGTCATCAGAATAATATAAAAATTAATATATATAAGCTTAAATTATAATCATCAGAATAATATAAAAAATAATATATATAATATATATTATTCTGATGACGAACGAAATAATCGTTTGAAAGCTCAAATAAATCTTTTAATTAATTTTTAATTTATTAATAACTCAATATTTTGATGTTTTAATATTATTTAAAATTTTAATACAAAAAGTTTAAATTTAAAATTTGAATTCGTATTTTTTACAATTTATAATATCATTTTACAGGTCAATTAAGTAAAATAGTAGTTTATATCACAAAGACGTAAACTGATCCACCATAAAAGCCATAAAATTTCGACAGCAATTGGACTTATCGACAGAGCACTTAAATTAACGCATGGCGATTTCAGAAAAGATACTCTGAATATCGCAAAGCGAACTCTGATGAGCAATAACTATCCCTATCCACTTGTAGTTAAATTAATCAAAGACCGTGTTAACAGATTATACAATGGGCATATTGCAAGAAGAGAAATTCATAACAACTATTCGGTGATTCCGTTTGTTAGTGGGTTAAGTGAACAAATCAAAAGAAGTCTTAAAGAACACAATATTGAAACCACCTTTAAGTCTCCTAACAACATTGGTCTCTTATATATATATTACAGCTCTACAGGCCTAGAAGGCCCATGGCTTCATTCCCTGTCTACCTTAACCTGTCTTGTAAACTCTCTCTTATATACCAAACTTAAAAATCCAATCCCTTTTGAGAAAAAATCTGACCTTATATATCAAGTGGACTGTACAAATTGTAACTTGGTGTACATCGGACAAACCAACCAATGGTTGAAGAAAAGAATAGGTGGTCACATCTCAACCATCAGATGTAATAAGCCAGAATCAACGGCCATCGCCAAACATATCTTAGTAGATGGACATACTGCGGACTTCGAAAACACTAAAATCATCAAGTCTGTTCCCAATTATAAAGATCGGCTGGTACATGAAATGATTTGTATAAAGAAGACCAACAACACAATGAACCGGCAAACTGATATTGATGGCTTAGGCAACATTTACAGCCAATTACTCCTTTAAGTTTTTTACGTATTGGAGTTAGGTTTTCCTTCTTTGCCGGAACACAATTTAGGTTTTTCCTAACTCACGGTCCTAGATTTTATCTAGTTACAGTTCAAATGACAATACGTGTTCTCTGTTTCCATGACTTGTTTACATAATATCTGTATATTATTCTGATGACGAACGAAATAATCGTTTGAAAGCTCAATAAATCTTTTAATTAATTTTTAATTTATTAATAACTCGATATTTTGAAGTTTTAATATTATCTAATATCAACGAGTTAATAATTTATATATTTAAATATGTTTTTTATAGCATATAAATCCGTCCTCTTTTTAATATGTGTATTAACTATTGTCAAAAGTTAATTTAAAACTATTGTTTCCACGATTTCATTGAAATCATATATAAATCTAAACTTTCAGGGTTCAAACTGAAATTTGTATTGAGTAGATAATAATAGTATAAAAACAGTTTATTATGTTAGTTCTTTATAAAATGCAGTGGATAACACCACTTGAAATGTGCCTTTTAAAATTATTTTTCAATAAATCACCGTATTTTTATTTAAAATTTTTTGAAATCGAAAAAAAAACACTCTTTGTCAATTTTGAGCGGAACATATTTGGGCCAAAATGTGGGTACTAGTGCTATGTCCTATAGAAAGTAAATTTTGTGACCCGATTAAATAGAATCTACTATCAGTATACAATAAGTATTAGCATTTTTTAAATTGACCACGCGGATCCTGAATCATATTTCTGTTTCGAATGATCATCATTATAATATTTATGATTTAAAACAGCGGTTGGCAACCTTTTTGTTGTAAGAAGGCCAAATATTTTACGTGATGGTTAGTGCGGGTCGCACTTCTTGGAAAATCCACTAAAAAAGAGCTTTTTTTATGCAAATTCACCAAAAAGAGCCGCAGAAAGGGCCGCACCAACACGTCTCGCAGGCCGCATGTTCCGACCCCTGATTTAAAGTATAGGTAAGTTCAAAGGTTTTCTGAGACAAACCTGTGATAAAATTGGTAAAATATTCACAGCACACCACTGCAAATATGAGTAATAATTTATTATTATAGCTTTAGTAATAATTAATAACTGATGTGTAATCAATGAGTAATTTAATACGAGTAGTTACCAATATGTTGTGAAATATTAAAATGTTTTCAACAATAATTTGGATTTGTTTATCAACTTTTATTAATTTCATTTGACAAAATGAACTGGAATACTTCATATAAATTTGAATTATTGAAAATAGATGTTATACTACTTATGTATGTACAAATATCATTATTATATAATATTTATTTTAGTAAATCCTTAAAAGGAATGAAAAGAAGGTCTTTCTTGGTCAGTTTCTTGCCTTACAAGTAAATAGGAACGGCGCGGCCGGCGGTGAGGTTGCTTGTGAGGGGTCAGGGGTGTAACGTTGGTAAGTTGATACGCATACTCGTTCGTGTCAAGTCGCAGAGCTGTACAATAGAAATTAGGGTTACTTGATTACAAAATATTTATTTAAAAATTATTGTATACCATCTATGTGTAAAATATGGCTACCAATAGAGCAACTAAAAGTGGATTTGCTGCGGAAGCACAAAGAAAAGTAAGTTTTTTTAAAATATTTTACATATTTTTCTGTGCCATAAAAACAGGTGGTTCCGATCGGTACATTCACAGCGTTAAGGTAACTACCTAGTACATTAATAATAATAATTATTATATGAAGAATGTGAAGTCATCGCTAAATTGGATTAAGATTCACACCTTTATATTTTAGGACTACCATTTAGAATTCATGTTAAAAAGAATAAAATTTAAACTTGAAATCAATTTCAAAAATGGGTTACCTACTAAAAGAAAATTTTACGTTAATACGAAAACCTCAAAACTTGATAAAGAGATTTTGATTATAAAATTGACGGTTAGATAAATTTTTGTGCAAAGTTAATTAATTAAATAGCTTTATATTAAATCATAATTCAATACATTCTTTTATTTCTAATTTTGAAAATAAATTTTAACCGTATTAGCTATTACGCCATTAGTCATTTTCAAGAATGCAGGTAATGGCAAATATTAAAATTAACAAAATTTTTAATTTGAATAATGCAAATCGTAATAAATTAAATATTAAGCAATAAATATAATTTTTACATTTCAATTGCAATAAATTAAAAATTATTGTAAATGACTCAAAATCGACAATTTATGCAATAATAAATTATTACATTGCTCGACTCTCGCGGTACTTGCGTGAATCACAAATAGCGACCTATTTTCTTTATTTGGTTGTGAATTTGCAATACAAACTTAATTATTATTAATCTTCATTACGGATTTGTATTATGTCAATCAAGCTACATAATTGACCGACATTTTAGTTAAATACTCCGAGTGGCCACGTATTCACTTTTTATTTTAACTTTTTAAATCAAAAGTTGGGAAAAATTTTAAAAATCTTTTTTTTTATTACTTTTTAGTGCTATTTTATAAATTTTTTTGAAACTATTTTTAGTTCTACTTTTTTTATGTTGGTGTGATAAATAGAGTTGTAAATCAAGACATTCGTGCATATTACATACTATATTATCACTGTCAACTCTTTCCCAGTTTTAAATCAGAAAGGGTAACATTTATTTCAGAAAACGTTAATTGTAATTCAATTTAGTCAATTTCATGTCAGAAAGCTTCAATTGTGAATAAAAAAGAACGAATTATAATTTATAATATAGTCAATTTTAATTCAGTTTATAAATGCAAAAAGCGTTAATTGTTATTCAGAAATACTTAAAACTGATTTAAATTTCTAAATTATGTATGTTACTGTGAAGGCCCGAGTATCGGCAAATCCTAGAATATACCAGTTATCTAAGATTTTCCAGTGTGGAGTGGTAAATCTCCATAAAATCACTTGGATATTTCATTTTGAGCTTTTACTACTCTGGTGTTGGTGCGGTAAAACCTAGGATGTGCCAAGTTGCATTAGTAAAAGCAAGAATTTTATAGGGCTTTTCTATAAGCAGTTTGCTTATATGTTATATATAATTTGCCTCTATGCACAAGGGAGGGGGACCTCCCCCACTGCATTTTTCCCAAGACAGCCGCATTTGCAAATGATAAATAATAATAATAAGCATGCAACAGCATTGCCTCGACATTTTTTTAGTGGGACAGTCGACCTAAAGGGGTTTCCACTATTGAATATCAGATAGCACCACTATATTTTATTTCAGCAGTTAGTAATTTGAAAAGTTTGTAACTTTGCTTTATGGGGAATTTAGTATAGGATTTTTAAAATTGTTAAATTTAAATTTTATTTACTATTTATTAATTAAAATCAATATTTTATCACATATTATGTTACATAACACATCAAGTTTCCAATAGAACAATAGAATTACTTTGTGAAATACCTTTAAATTAAATTAATTTAAATTTGACACTTCTAAGACACAATTCTTTGCAATAAAATATTATTGAATAATGATGAAATAAAACTAGTAGCAGAGTAAAAAATAAATATTTTATTGCGAAGAAATACCTAAATTATATCCCTTATCGATCAGACTTCACCTTAGCATAATATATGTATTTGTAAAGAAACTATCATTTCCGAAGTAAATTTAAATTTTCAAACAAAATTTAATTGTAGTTAAATTGGATATGAGTAGGCAGCCCATGTAGTTAATTTTCTGGTATTAATTTTCAAAACTATTTATTTTAAATATCACTGTAGGAAGAGCAAATTAGGTAAGCTACATATTTTAACCCTGAAATATGTTCAAATTTTGTATTTTTATGCTTTTCTAAATGATACAATAAAGCTTGAAACAGTTACTAATTTTTATTTAAAATTATTTATAGGTACATAAAACACAATTATTTATTAATAAAAGAGTAGGTATATAATTACAATAAGTATTTATTATTGATTAATTTAGTCCAACGTCCACTGCCTGCTAGTTTTTTTCAGTTGGAGTCTTGGTTTTAACACTTTCTTCTGCAATAAAACAAAAATAAATAACTATATAAAATTAAAAAAACAAAATAAATACCAAATAGGCAAAATTCAATATTCCTACGAGGTTTTCTTAATTTTCCACTTCGAGTTTTAGGTCCGTTAATCCGTAAATTTACTTGGTTATTTTATTTTGATTTTTTGATACTTGATGGTATACTTTACAACTAATTTGTAAAGATTTAATCAAGATTTAATCGCATTTAATGCGATTTCGGTACAATTCTGCATTACCCCCCCCCCCGCCCCGAAGACTGTATCTGAATATGTGAAAATGCTTGAAACCGAGAAATAGTACTCGAGATAATTTATACCAATACATTGTATCAATGTAATTGTCAATTTACCACACAAGTAAATATTTACAATTTGAAGTAAATTGGCAGATACAATTTATTGATATAAATTATGTCGAGTACTATTCCTTCGGTTTCAAACATTTTCACACATTCAGATACAAGCTCCAGGGGGGAGAATGCTCTTTAGAAATCTTTATGATTTCCAACTGGTATGCAAAAATCTAAATAAAATAACTAAGTAAATTTATCATTGCCACGAATTAATTTATATCTGTATTGCATAAATGAATATAAATGCTGAGCAGTACGATCAAAAAATTCGGAGTGGTATTTCTCTATTAAGTCTTCGAATTCTTTTTTAGAAGGCATGATATGACTTTTAATTTTCTTCTTAAATGTCGTCGTCAAAAGTTCTATTTCGCGTCTCGTATATTTTCTTTTACTTTTATTCTTCCTGGTTCTTATGGGAGACCGTAACTCATGTATAATTTCGTGTATAGTACTTTGTTTACGTTTTATTGGCGTCTTGGTTTTAACACTTTCTTCTGCAATAAAACAAAAATAAATAAATATGTAAAAATAAAAAAACAAAATAAATACCAAATGAGCAAGATCCAATATTCCTACGAGGTTTTCTCAATTTAGAACTTCTAGTTTTAATTGGCGACCTTTTCATTGGCACACGTGTCATTGTTTCTAGAGAACTTTCTAATTTTTCTAAAATAACACAAGGAATTTGTTGGCTATTGAATGAAGTTTCATTTGTTCCTGTTGAAGTCTGAGGCAAAGACTCTCGACAACTTTCGCCTGCAAAAAAAATGATAAGTGTATTACACAGGGTAATTATTTGGTAAAATTCTGAGAATTTATCACAACTCCAGAAAAAATTAAAACAGATAAGTTCCTAAATAAATTTAAAAAAAATTAATAATTATTTAAAATTACCTACAATAAAATGTGAATTAAATTTGGGTTAGTAAAAAATTTAATTTTGTATGCTACTACTTAACCCATTCCTAGAATGCGTACTAATATGCGTATATTTGGGATGGAAAGGGTTAATATTTCAATTTGATTTGGTCACCGTGGCGATTGATAAGGTCCCTTCGGATCTTTTAACCGTAAGTGTGTGTGTGGATTTTCCCAAATCACTCGCGTAATAAAAAAATATAGTCATTTCATTGTTTAGTAGGTATACCTATCACAAAATTATATAGGAACTTATCTTTGTAATTTTTCATTATACAAAAAGTTACCTAAAAACACGTCGACCATGTCTTCCACTTCTTCGTCCGTTTCTTCTTCATTAATCGTTTCATTTTCTATTAAAATTTCCAATTCGGTCATAGATTTACCTTTGAATTTTGTAATATCCAAGTTTCCACCTGCAGCCATAAAAAAACGAGACAAGACTGTGATATGTCTCTGCAACTCAGGTTGTCTATAATTTTGTCTGTGAACATTAATGTCATGACCCATAAAGTCAGCTAGTTGCTGAATTTCGTTTTCGTTCAAAACTAAGAACTGTGAAATAGTAGCCACTTGCTTACGTAGACGAGTACAGCGAAGCAATTCTGGATTGTCTGCATTACATTCTTTTGCGAATGTTGCCATAGCACGACCTCCAGCTTCCAAATGCCCAATAGAATTTTTGGAACAGAAAAGAAATTCGTTATTTTTAGGGATACCGGACATTGTTCTTAAAGATGTAAACATATCTAAGTACTGAGCTTGTGCTTTTGTCAATAATGCAGACAGTACTCTACCGCGCTTTCCAATTAATTTAATCATAGAAAAACGTTCGGCTAGAAGAACTTCCATGCGAGTCATATTTTCATGATCTTCTTTTTGTATCGATCTTCTTTCTTGATACGATTGTAACAACATTCGAGAAACCTCTCCAGGTCTGCGTCGGTTAAAAAGGACCACTTCGTGTAAAACAATTGTCCCTAGTCGAACCCATGCATTATAATTATATTTTTCCAGCAAAATTTGAAAACATTTCTCCGCTTCCGATTGCAAATAATTCGTCAATTTTGCAATATCTGTAATGGCAGGCAAATCTTTGTTTTTAAACATTCGTTTTTTTTGTGACGAAATATAAGCCGTCTTTCCTAAACGTATTAAAAATTCACTCGAGTGGAAGTTTTTGAAATCTAACAAACGAACAAGAATTGGATCAGTAGGTAACAGACCTTGTATTCTATAATAACTGATAAGAGCGTTCACTAAATTTAGTATCACAAGTCGAATAGATTGAACTATTGTGGGAATCTTAAATGAGTATGCATCTCCTGAACAAATGACATTTACTGCATTCATTATCTTCAGATAGTAAGTAGTATCAAGATAATCTTGGACACACTTAATATTATTATCAAGTTTATGAAGTTCGATGAAAAGACGAGCGGCTAAACGTAACTCTTGTCTGCAATTTCTATAATTATGAGGACACGCCCTATGTTTTATAGCGTAACGCTGTGCTAAAATGAGGAGAGTTTTGTCACTTCGAATAATTTGGCCAACTTCATCGTTTTTCAATGGCTCTAATAACATACGAAGTAAATCAGTTTCCAAATTGGAGGGTTGCACTACATTTACACAAGAATCATTCGAAGAAGTAGAAGCCATAGGCGATGAAACTACCGAATATGACGAAAGTGCTAGCCGTCGAGCCTCTTTCAAAATTTGTGGTTTATTTTTTGGCCTATTAACACAATTTTGGTGGTGTTTATAAAGGGATTTTGAAACGAACAAGGATTTGCAGTTCGGACATGGAACCATATTTTCTACGGCAACTTTTTTAGATGTTCTAATTGGGATACGGTCCTTTGTGCAACACTTGGAGTTATACAAATTGTCACCCCTAATACGCAAGTCCTTCAACAATCTACTTCGTTCCAAAGAATTTAATGGCAGTTTATAAACGTTTTTCACCTCATCTCTATCGCGATGTGTTGCCAACAAATGTCTGGGAAGTGCAGTCACAAATTTAGAGCAAAATAAACAACAGTGACTCTTAGTTTTCAATTCGGATTTCTTGACAACATCTTCGGCATTTATTTTCCTATATAACAATGCTCCAATGACATGATTACCAGTTAAAACTAATTCGCCGCTTAGCTGACCTGGCGATAAACACCAGCGAACATTAACATTCAAAATTTTACCATTGGGTATGCTGATATAGCAAGGTGTATTTTTGTCATCAAATTCTGAAAACGAAAATTTTAAAACAAAGCAACGAATGAAATAATTTATGTACTTACTACATAAGTGGTGTTCAGATGTATTCTGATCTGCTATTATGAACGATACAAATTGCCTATTCAATATGTTGGCGCAATTATCATCATTATCGTCTACGTCCTTTTGCGGCTTATCTAGTTCATCAAATAACACAGTGTACTGTCCATAATGCAAACTTTTTGTTACTGTTAATATTGCAGTCGAGTTCTCGATTAAAATATTTGCCTTATGTTCTTGTCCAGTTTGTTCTGTATCGACTAGTTGATGAGAAACAGTCTCTGCATCATGATGTGATGATGAGGCTTCTTCGCCTGTGCCGTCGGTAAAAATGTCCTCAAAGACATGCTGATCTCCATGAACAAGCGCAATGGTGTCCATTATTTCCAGATTGCCTTCTTCGTTAGAATCTGCACTTACCGTTGCATCAAATAAATCTCTTTTTGCACATTCGACATTGTTTTGATTTTTTCTAAAATGTTGCGGTGGGAATGAAATCGACGAAGAAGAGGAAGAACTTATATCATCGTTTCCTGCTTGCCATTCCGAACCCGAATCTTCAAATAGATCTTCGTTTTCCATCACAAACAATTCTAAACAAAAGATTAAAAACATAAAAATAAATCATTATTTTCATAAATAAGTTTAAATGAGGGTCGTAACTAATGGAGGATTAAAGAGTTCAATCCCCCCCCCCCTGAAATTTCTGTTTTGTTCCCACATTACAATAATTTTAAAAAGCTGATTATTTTACAGGGTTCCCACTATATTTCCTAAAGCAAATTCTCTGCCTTTTACAGGTTTTCCCTGACAAAGAAAACAAATTTTCCCTGACATTTCGAAAAATTACCAGTTGAGATTGACAAAATACATTATAAATACAAATAACATTTATTTTATAATTATAAATTTAAATAATATTCATTTTTAAAATTTATTTTTTTAAATTACAATATTTTTCTGACTGAAACTTTAATTTCCCTGATTTAGCACTGAAAATAAAAAATTCCCTGATTTTTCTTTGACAAAATTAGAGAAATCTGAAATTCTAAGACTTTTCCAGACAAGTTGGAACCCTGTTTTAACTTACCCCCCCCAGAAATAAAAATCCTGCTTACGGCCCTGGTTTACATGAATCAAAAATGAAATAGAAGGAAAAATTTGGGCGGTTTTTAGTTAAAAGTTGGCGCCACAGATTTCTAAAATCTGACGACACTGAACGTTGGTAAAAACCATGATACAATAATACCAAGATATGCTCTTACGCAGATGTCCTTGATTGTGATGTAGGTACGTAGGGAACGATTCGTGGTGTCCCATTAAATCCGCGTACATTACTGCAAGATAGGATTATAAAGATGTTTCTTAAAATTTTTATTTCTTGTGTGTTATAATGTGGGTTAAATTAATGTACAATAAATTGGATCGTTTTAATTTTATAAAATAAATGTTACACAACTTCAGATTTTAACTTATCAGATTTATTTTACAATTAATAGACACAGTGGAGCCCGCTTATTGGAATCGCGGTTAATGTTATCATTTGGGTATTGTTATCACTAGAGAGCGGATAAAAAAGCATAAAAAAAGGGGGAAAAAGTGCTTTAAAAAGCACAAAATAATATAAAAAAAGCGCTAACTTTATCAAAAAAAGCATAAAATTTATTAAAAAAGCGTAATAAAAACAAACAATATTTAATTTTTAAAATAATTAATAATTAAAAACTTTTCCAAGTTTTCAGAAGTGAAATTTAATCTTCTATCAGCACATACCTGTAGCATGATCTGGTATTTTTTGCAAAATCTTAAAATGACAATTATTACAATTGAATCGGTGAGTGGAAGAACCGTACATGAACAAAAGAGCTATTTTGAGAAAAACACAATAAACTGATTGACTGCTAAACGAATTACTTTTCTGTATTTTGATACATTGTGAAGTTGTAGTAATTAAATACCTTGATATGATTACGATGAAAAGTTTATAAAAATTTGTTACTGAAAAAAAATAGCGACAAAAGAACATCTTGTACTTGTACTGTTCTTTCACTCAATAAAAAAAATTAAATATTTTTTATTAAAAATTAAACAAAATTAACAAAAATTAAATATTTGTTGTGGTAAAATAATGTATTGCATAATATTATTGTGTTTCATCCCTATTTGTAACTTTCCAAGAAATAATATGGTAATAAAATTCCAACATTTCTCCTTACATACAAAATGCATCATCAGTGCGCAGCATTAGCGCACATTATATTGTCTTATTTACGCGGATTAGTGAATGAACAGTACAAGTGCAAGCATTTGTATCATTCTTACACTCAATTTTTTGATTTTTGATTGCAGCTGTATGATTTATAAACTGTTGTTTTACTCATTGATGAGTCTATGTATTTAAAGCAATTTGGCTATCTCAGTTGAAAATGCCATTTTTGGTACTTGTACTGTTCTTTCACTCACCGATTCAATTGCAGTAGTGAAACTTCTACACAAGGTTAACTTTATGTTAAAATATAGTGGAAATTTACATAAATGTGATGCAAAACTTTTAAAACGGGAAAACTTTAAAAAAAATTGTGAAATAAGCATTGATGAAGTCAAAAAAAGCACATAAAACTCAAAAAATTGAAAAAAAGTATAAAAACCAGAAAAAAGCATATAAAACTTTATGCCAAATGACTTCTTTTCACATATATCAAAAAAATTTGAAACATTTTTTCAGCTGCTTCGATTTTTCAGGAAAAGCATAATAGCTACAAATCCGCTCTCTAGTTATCACTTTTGCGAGGAACGGAACGGACATATATTATTAGTTATTAATTACACACAAAAAACATCGCTTAACCCACCCACATAATATAAAGTCAGGTAGTGTTATATTATAGCAAGAAAATCTGTTCGTCACCGTGTGACTCTAGTTTCTGTCACCGTATATCACATTACATATCGTCGGCTTACTTGTAAAACTTTTTAAGTCCGATTTTTAGCAAAATTGATGTTCAATGAAAAACTTCTAATATGGAAATTATGAAATCCCCGTAAAATATTTTGATGATAAACATAAAACTATATTTTTGTAGTGTGTCGGCCGTCTACTTCAAATAAAGAAAAAATATTTCAGTTGAAGAAGGAAAAGCATGGATCAGCTTTGCTTTAAATTTTGTTACCATAAAATTTCCTTTTTTCCTTTTTTTCCCCGATCGGCCCCGATAGGCCTCCCGAACACAGCCCAAAAAAACCCGAAAACCCCTTCGGAAAGGTACCCGAACAAAGAGTGACAAAAAGAGCTTCTTTACGACCTAAAAACAGGTACGAAAAGTGCCTATTTACTTCCAAAATAACGAAAAAATATTTTCTATAGCGAGTGATTGTTTCTCTCATTTAACAAATGCGTAAAAAAATTTATTGTTATTAATAAATTGTTATGAAGTTAAAATCTGAAGTTGTGTAAGATTTATTTTATAAAATTAAATAATTTAAATTACAACTTTTGAAATTGTATAAATTTAAAAATTTTATGTCAGACCAACCAGACGAAAGTATTAAATTATTAGGTTTTGGTACATATAGTACTTTATATTTTATTCTCAAATATACGAAAAAAACTCAAAAGACAAGAAGACAACCCATAATTACATGTACGTGTATTGAAGCAAAGGTGGAGGACGTACACCGCGATATGTGAATGTGCATCGCGTACCAAAGTGGATCTCCGATCCAGCATAATCTTTGTAGTTTGTATTATTGTAACATGGGTAAAAACAAAACACATTAGGAATGACCTGTTTATTATATGTACCTTGTATATTCTGCAGCTTTCTTATGTTGTTGAAGAATAACAATCACTATTCACTTGGAAACACACTTATCGTACATAATAATTATGTAACTACACGCAATAAACCATTACCATTTATGAATAAAGATGGACCTCCATGCGCATGACACACTAACTTATAACTGCTTAGAACATTGAAAACTTGAAGACACCAGAAAACACCAAGAATCTCATGGCCTCTTCCGGTCTCTCGCATTACGGTTCAAGCCGAGAAGTGCCGACAAAAATCCGAGATGGCTGTTGCTCGATTCTCAATCCCACCTTTGACCTTCACCCCCGTACGATAACTGATACATAATAACGGAATGCCGCGATTGCCGTCTTATCACTATAACCTTGTAGTCACGTGTTACTCCCGTTACGGCACTGGACGTAAACTGGACTGTAGCAAATATTAAAATTTTTCTGAAAAGTTATGAATTAAAAATCATAAATGCAACTAATTTCAATTGTTGTTTTTTTACAAATGGATTCCTTTCTTATGCATATTTTAAATAGCAAATATTTATATTAAATTCAGCTTTACTTTGTATAAAACAGCAAATCGCATTAAAACTTGACCTTCATAATTAATATTTTTTACTTTGAATGAAGAATTTTTATACTCAGCACACAGTAAGTTTTACAAGTAATACCTACATAGCTAGTACATACTTATTGTATCATGGTACATACCACCTATTATGTGTAGGTGCAGATTATTTATTAGTATGACATGAAAAATTATTTACAACAAAAATTCTCACAATGAAGGAATAAGTAAAAAATTTGAATTTAACAAAATTCCATATAAAACTATTTCATATTTAAATAAAAAAAAATTAGTCGCTTTTTATAACCCGCTTCCGGTGCAGCATAGAAACTCATGTTACGAGCCCAAATATTTATATTTGGGTTCTCTAAGAAAACCCTAATTTTTAAAACCTCTTAAAACCTCGAAATTTTATTAAAATTTGCTTTGTAGTTAGGTAAGCCCAATATTTTTTTATTATGCACAAAGTTTTACAAATCCAACGAGGTTTGGAGCGCAATTCTAAATATTTTTTTATATGTCGCACTTTTTAATAATTGTAATAGCTGTTTTTAAAAAATAAATTTTGAAACTGAAAATTTTAGCTCCGAGCAACTTTCGAATCAGTCACTCTTATTTTTGAGTAGATTATGTTATTTTTTATGCTTCCAGCTGTTATAAACTTCTATGTTTTTGAATACAGTAACTAACTAGAATAGATCAGAAATTATAAGCAAAAAATTAATTCAGAAGTTGCTCGGAGGTAAAATTTTAAGTCTAAAAATTTACTTTCAGAAACTACCATTACAATTTACATACTATGTACCTACTTATTTTTAAATTAAATTTGATTCGACGTTTTTTATAAAATAAATTTAATTAAAATAGCTTTGTTTTACAAATCCAACGAGGTCTGGAGCGCATTTCTGAATATTTTATATAAACCATCTTGTAATAATTTTATAATGGTCGTTTTTAAAAAATAAATTTCGAAACGTAAAATTTTAGCTCCGAGCAACTTTCGAATCAGTCATACTCTTATTTTTGTCAATTCAAGCTTTTATAAACTTTTATGTTTTTGAATATAACTGAAATGGATTAGAAATTGTAAGCAAAATGTTAATTCGAAAGTTGCTCGAAGGTAAAATTTTAAGTCGGAAAATTTATTTTCAAAAACAACCATAAATGAACTAGAACAGCAAATCATATTAATCGGTTTTCATAATTTTCATCGTAGGTACTTAAATTTAGACCAGCAGTCTGACGTAAATCAAACACGAATAGACTAGACAGCGGGGCACCGCGGTTCCAATCCTGATTGCGTCGGATATGCTGTGATCTAAACAGTCCAAAGTCGATCTGTGGACTATGGGGGAAGGCAACGAGAAACCACCCCATTAACATTTCCTTAGTAAAGTCTTCTTGGCTTAGCCAGGAAGATCGCTAACATCCGTATTCGGATAGGCACTTGAAGAAGACTTAAATTTGGCAGTAGTTAATAATTATTCACAAAGGTTTTTTGTGATAATATTTCTTTTTTCTTTCCTATCAAAAATTAGTTTTTAAGTATTTTATAATAAGATAAACAGTATACAACATTTTATGAGTAAGTAAATATAAATTTTATTTTATTTCTTTCTCTCTTCGATCCTTACTCTTAAAGAGTGTGGTGACATTATTTTATTTAGCCCGATTAAATTTTGTAGTCTTTTTCGTTATTCCTTATTGCAGCAGAGAATTCGGTTTATTAGCCAGGAAGAAGACGTACAACTAGGGGTATTTTCCTGAACAATTCATCCAAGCTTGCGGGAAGGTCTTGGTTATGAAAAGCTTTGATATCTGCGTGCTCGACCTTGTACGTGTACAATATTTTCGCGCCATAAATGTGTCTACTTATGTACAGATATATAAACAACCACATAACTACGTAAATGCAGTAGAATAATGAATTCTTTTAACGAGCATTATCTAAGGTCAATCTTGAAGTGCATTTCTGTGTCTTATAAAATTAATTTCATTTTATTTTCAATAAAAATTGTGACAAAAATTATATACAAATTTAATTTCAAATATTTTCTTATACTTATGTATTCTTATACTTATGAAAATCGCTTTTACAGCAATAATAGTTATTAGTCATTTTTAATTGAAAATTTCATTTCCTTTATTTTTGATTATACAGGGTGTTTGGTAAACATGCGGTAAAACTTCAAGTAGTTATTCCTTGGCCTATTCTAAGAATATTTTATCCTATATGATGATTTCCGAAAAACACCTTTGTTTTGAAGATACAGGTTGAACAAAATTTGCGGCAGTAACAATATTTTTTATGTTGTTATGTCGAAATGTATATGTGAAGTTGCTGAATCTACAATAATTGTTTAATTAATAAATTTTATATAATTTATAATTTTATTATAATAATTAATTAATTTTTTTGCCGCATGTTTACCAAACACACCGTATAAATTGTTTTATTTTGACGCATCACTTTCGAGAGTTAAGACTGACTTACCCCCATGACATATTATAGCGGAAAACCGCAAATCTCAAATCGCTTTCCCGCCGACAAAATTTTATCAAAGTTTGATGGCAACCGCAGCGAGAGTTTCCGCCTGCCGCTGCGTTTATTTTTTTTTAATAAAATTAAAATTTATCTCGAATTCTAGTCGAAATATAGTAATATCGAAAATAATCGAAATTTATGGGAAAACAATTTAAGCCTTGTGGTTTAGACGGTTTCCCGCTTAATATGTCATGGCACTTAGGCTTGCAAAATGTGACAAGGGGGAGAGGTTAGCCAAATGTGAAATCCGCATGAGGATTCCATTTTTGATATAATTTTCTGCGAATTGTTTTATTTTTGAGTATAGGTATGTTATTCGTTATGCTCGAGCTTTTATAAACTTTTATGTTTTTGAATATACTTAGTAACTGGAATGGATCAGAAATTATAAGCAAAAAATTAATTCAGAAGTTGCTCGGAGGTAAAATTTTAAGTCTAAAAATTTACTTTCAGAAACTACCATTACAATTTACATACTAATGTAGGTACCTACTTATTTTTAAATTAAATTTGATTCGACGTTTTTTATAAAATAAACTAGCTGACCCGGCAAATATTGTTTTGCCCCCGTAAAATCCCGGTCGATAACTGATCAATTATCACTTGATCAGCTATCCCCGTCAGGCATCTACCGGTGTCAAAAATTATTAAATTACTAATATCGCTATTAAAAAATAAGGGTTGATGGTAGAAGAGTGAAAATTTAGGTTTGTATGTATTTTTTAATGCCAGATCATAAAAAAGTAAAAATAAAAAATGTTGTCCAAAAAATAAAAAAGTAAATTTTGGGGTGGACTACCCTTGTCACTTAGACTTAGGGGTATAAAAAATACATAGCGACCTATTCTCAGACCTACCAAATATACATAATATAAAATTTCATCAAAATCGGTCAAGCCGTTTCGGAGGAGTATTTTAACTAACACTGTGACACGAGAATTTTATATAATTAGATTTAATTCTAGTAGCGTAGATAATAAACATTTATTATACACAATGTTTTACAAATCCAACGAGGTCTGGAGCGCATTTCTGAATATTTTATATAAACCATTTTGTAATTTTATAATGGTCGTTTTTAAAAAATAAATTTCGAAACGTAAAATTTTAGCTCCGAGCAACTTTCGAATCAGTCATACTCTTATTTTTGTCAATTCGCTTTTATAAACTTTTATGTTTTTGAATATACCTGAAATGGATAAGAAATTGTAAGCAAAAAATTAATTCGGAAGTTGCTCGAAAGTAAAATTTTAAGTCGAAAAATTTAGTTTCAAAAACAACCATAAATGAATTAGAACAGCAAATCATATTAATCGACCTTCATAATTTTCACCGTAGGTACTTAAATTTGGCAGTGTTAATAATTATTCACAAAGGTTTTTTGTGATAATATTTCTTTTTTTTTCCTATCAAAAACTAGTTTTTAAGTATTTTATAATAAGATAAACAGCATACAACATTTTATGAGTAAATAAATATAAATTTTATTTCATTTAACCCGATTAAATTTTGTAGTCTTTTTCGTTATTCCTTATTGCAGCAGAGAATTCGGTTTTATTAGCTAGGAGGAAGACGTACAACTAGGGGTATTTTCATGAACAATTCATCCAAGCTCGCGGGAAGGTCTTGAAAAGCTTCGATATCTGCATGCTCGACCTTGTACATGTCGCTCAGAGCATGATGTAATCAGTAGGTACAATATTTTCGCGGCATAAATGTGTGTAATATTAGATTCATATTTTAAATTTGCCGCTATGAAAATAATAATTTTAGTAAGGATAATTCGTACGCCTATGGATTGGAATGCGAAAAACGAACGGGATTTTTCAAAAAAGGCAAGGACAGAGTGACGCATGGTAACCTCAGCCCTTTCTGGTTGAATTAGTACTTGAGTACAGACGTGCCTTTGAGATTTTCAAGTTTTCTTGTTTTGTTCGCTTGAGTTTATTTGATTTTTAAGAATCAAATAAACTATAAATAAACTGCAATTTTTATGTAAGTAATTTTAAATTGATATTTCTAATTAGTAAATTTAAAGATAGTATGTTTTTAAAATAATACTTTTGCAATCGTATACACGTGCGTTGCGATGACTCGTGCATCGACGTTGGTTCACATATATAGGGTGTTTTAAAATTAATGTTGCTTTGTTCATAACTACTTTAAACTTAATTATCTATATTTGCATATAATTATAAATTATATTTTGTATATAAATATTGGTGGTGAAATTCAAATAATCTTGGTTATATGTTGGCTTTTGGGAATGTACAGGGTGTGGAATATGTTTCATAATTATTATTTAATTATTGGTGTTGAGGTTTTATTGAGGTATTGAAAGATGATTTTAATGGATCGAGAGGGTTGGTGGTTTGTAAATTCAAGGTATGAAAAACAAGATGGCGCCGGTATAGCGTCATTTTAAGGTAGTGTAACGTCACTAGACGAGGGTTGTTGATTTATACGTTTTCAAAGTCTGAAAACAAGATGGCGCCGGTATAGCGTCAACTTTTGAGGTAGGGTGACGTCACTAGATAACGAAGTTTGCCCTAGGTTAGCGTTGATATTATGAACTTCGCTGGTATGAATGTGTAGTATGTACGAGCCTGCGGGGATGAACCTAGAAAAATCCGTATTCGAGGCTTGGTCTGCACATGCCTCGCAGGGCGTGATAACTGGCATCCAAAATCGTACACGATAGTTAGTATGAATGTATTTAGTAAACCATTACGTAGTAGAGTGTTCCCCAATCTACCATAAATATGTCCCGAGTGTAGGTTCTGTGGTATTGCACTATCCGAGGGGTAAACTTTGTTGTGTGATGTTGATTGGTTTGAGAAAGGTGATAAATATAACAATTACGAATTTTCGGTTCTATGTATGTATCAAAAGATAATAAATAAATAAATACGGCAAAGTCAAAAGACGCATAAAAATGCAATAACCAAGTCAAAAGACATAAAATTACAATACTATAAAGTCAAAAGACATGAAAATATAATACAATTATAATTAAACTATTACTAATAATAAAATATTCTCAAAGAGAATCAAACAAATATCAATCGATAGAAAGGTTTTACCAAATTGCTACCAAGATTATTAAACGATTTACCAGTAAATATATATAAAATATAATCAAAAGTCATTATCAATTCGTGTTCAAATATGTTCAGTTACTCAAGTATAATTGAGATGTGGTGCCATTTAAGTTGGCTTGTTGTTCCAATCCCTGTTTTTTTCTTTTTTTTTTTTCATAAATAAATATAAATTAATCCCATCTTAGTGTTTTATTGTGTTTATTAAATGAGTGTAGAAATAGGTGGCGCTTAGATGCGATCCGACGATCTGAGGTTGAATCATTGTGTAATTATGTAGATTTACTAACGACATTTTAGCATTACCAAGGTATCGAAGTGTAAGTTTGGATAGAAGATTAGTACTGACCTCACGAACTGTGTCTTTCGGTTCTAAAAAGAAGTTTGGTTCTTATCACGGCTTGCGCATTTACAACGTGGAGGTTCATTGACGATCACAGGCTTACGACGAGGTTGTTTGAATTTCTAATAGGTGGAGTTAAATGAGAGCGGGAAATTCAAATTCAAAGGTCGATATTACATGTGTCTACGTAATATATTAGGTTCTTTTCAACCGAAGGTTCTAGAACGGTACTTGGACTGTTGAGCATGCGCGTTAATAAATGTCCTTTCCAACCACACAAATTACTAGTTCCAAGTTCTGAAATTACAACTGAAACGTTTTCCAACCACATTCGGGACTGTAATAGAACAGTCATAGAACAGTTCTAACAGTCTTTGGTTCTAAGCAGTTACAAGTAGTCAGACGCAGACGCATTGTCGCTGTGTTTCTAAATTTAAATTTGATAGTTAGCAATTGTAACGACAATTCCGATTAAGCTCCAAATATATTACATTTTTTTCTCGATATTTAAAAAAATCACAAATTATTAATTATTATAAGTTCGAGAAAAGAATGCATAATGAAATAAAGTTAACAAAATTTGAATTTAAAAATTCAAAATCGTTTAAAGCTGTTTTTATTATTTTATTATTTTATTACTGTTTTACGATCTAGTAGCTCGTACATCGATGAAGATGAAGGGTGGCATAAACCCTAGAATAGTTTCGAATACAATGGTTCTAAAAAATATGTAGGTATATAAAATAGAAAATTTTTACGTACTAATTTTTACTTTTTTTTGTGATTTGTTAACTTATTTTTGTAACGTTTTACAATTGAGTTAAGCAAACAAAAAACTACAATTTTTTTTTACTCGCCAGAGTTCCACTTTGTAGCTGTACCATTGATAAATCGAAAGGGTAATTTTAACTTTTCTTAATGCTTTTTTGCAGCATTTCCGAGTCAGTTTAAAAAATAAACCTTTTCATGACATTAGAAAGTCCATATTTAATACAATGGTGAGTTATATTAAAATTTATATTGATTTAACTCTTCTACTTCTTCTGAAAAGAAATTTTTATTACTTCTTAGTCGACCCTGCCCTTCTGAAAAACGTTAACAATAACAGAATTTTTCAATCTTTTATTTATATCTTGTTGGGTTGTGCCTTGATATTGTAGTGTGTTCTTGAGTTTTTGACTTGATTTTTGATATTACTTTGAAGATGTAACAAAAATTAACTCAATTACCTGTCTGAAGTTGAAGAAATTAAAATATAATAATCAAATCAAAATGATTTTAAACGAACAATTGTTAAACAGCAATTTGTTAATTCAGCGTTTGTTAACTGTTTACCTTTACAAAATCACTTTTTTGCTTATCTATGTATATATCAAACGTCAACGCCTACTACCACCACCACTAATATTTTAAATGGTTCTAGAATGGTCCTAAAACCTTTTCAACTTGCAATTTGTGAACTGCAGTAATTTTACAATATTCGTTGGCGCACGCGCATTTAACTGTCCCATTACAGGTTGTAAACTGTAACAGAACCATCGGTTGAAAAGAACCTATTATAAACCACCACATACGTAAATGCAGTAGAATAATGAATTCTTTTAACGAGCATTATCTAAAGCAGCGATGCTCAACCCGTCGATCGCAAAATTAATTTCAGTAGTTCCCAAGAAAATTTCATTCAAACTGATCAAACGTAAATATTTTAGCTTAGATTAAAAAATACGAAATGTCGTGTACGAAAACCCTAATTACAGTCCCTTTCTCCAAAATTTGTAAATTGGTCTACCACAGTATTTTGATATAGTAGAGAAGGTATAGATCTTCAAGACTTTCAGATATTATAAAATTAATTTTATTTTATTTTCAATAAAAATTTTGACAAAAATTATGTAGATACAAATTTAATTTCAAATATGTTGTTATACTTATGTATAGTATGTTCTTATTATTTAGAACTTTTTTTTAAGAACTTTTTATTTAGAACCAACCATGGACTTAGAAAGATAGGACTAGCAACTAAGATTAAAATGGCGATCTCTTAACCGTATGGGTTTATCACTTCTACCGCTAGGATCGCTGAATTCCTGTTCCAAAATATTCATTTGAATATTTTATTTTCAAATTATTTTCATTACAAAACTTACTTTTTCATACATATAAAGTTTTTTTAAATAATAAAATACGTTATTTAATAAGAAATTATATAATTTCGATTATTTAAAAAAAATTTCTTTTAATTTTTATCACTATTCCAAGCATGCGCGTTGTTGACAGCTATCAAATTTCTTTACCGAACTTAATCCTTTCTAGTTTGAATAAAAGTGCACGTACATGTATGAAAAATGCATTACTGTTTTTAATATATAATATATTTTCAATCTTCAATGTTTTATTTTCATATATTGGTTTAATTAATAATTTTCAATTTGAATTTAAATCGTATTTCTGGAACAGGAATTCAGCGATCCTAGCGGTAGAAGTGATGAACCCATACGGTTAAAAGCTCGCAAATTTTAAGCTTTCAGGTAGGGAGTTGCGGGTCCTATCTTTCTAAGTCCATGGAACCAACCTACAGTATTAACTTGAAAAAATTTTATGCATTTTGACAGCATTTTTCAGTCACATTTTAAAAATTGTGAAATATGTACTATGGATAATCACATCACTCATCAGTTCAATCAGAGATCTCGGTAAGATTGACTTCAGATCGATCGTGTAATCTCTGTCTAAGCATTTTTATACTTTATATCTCGTAACTTGTTTGAAAAATAAGCATGCAATCAAAACACCTTTTTCGAGTCATAATGTGAATTTCTGTCATATAAAATTAATTTGATTTTACTTCTAATAAAAATCTGAAATTTTACGATTCACTAGAATTACTTATACGAAACTGCAAAAATATTAAAAATTTGAAAATTTATTTTGATGAGTAGATAATAGTCCATCTTTTGTGCATTCATTGTGCGCAGTGATAAACAAACCTTTGATAATCCCCACCATGTGATTAACGTTGGTTACTGCATGATGCACCTACTATAAGCACATGAGCCGTACTCGAAATATTTCCTTGTCAAAAATTGCATAGTAAGTTGTTTTTTTTGTGATTAATTTTTAATATTTATTTTAAAAATTAACAGAGGTACTGAAATGTCATCAAACGTCAAACTTCCAAGTCATTTGTATGTATTCAAAAATGGTGGCCCTTTAGGTGTTAAATTAGGTACTTAATGAAAGAAAAATAATGGTCATAGTCATAGGCTCTGGTCGTTGGAGCGTATCGTAGGACAATTGTTGGATAAATTAGGGGTTTCAAACGATTTTTTATACAAAAATTTTTGCATTTTCTGGTAGTCGATAACTAATAAGCTGCGCCAGCCGAATGCCATACTTTTGTGGTGGGGCTGGAAATGGCTACCTTTCCAAAATTTCCTAGAACTTCAGCGGCACATCGAACATCAAATCATAATGATAGCGAGATTAACGATTAATTGCTTTTGTGATAAAAGTGTCAACATGCACTAACCTTCGATAAAAGTAATTTTTTTTTATACAACGTCTCCAATCTTATGATGTGTCGCTTTGAAAACACGAGGTCGAGGTAATACTCTAAAACGATGCGATGAGGTCGCGATAGATGGAAAAAGGTCGACTTAATACAACGTCCCCAAGTTATGATTGTATAATGTGTCGCTTTGAAACACGCGGTCGAGGTAATACTTTAAAACGATTCGGTGAGGTCGCGTTAGGTGAAAAAAGGTCGAGTTAATGATGTCGACCTAATGATGTTGACTTATTGATGCTTCTAGGTCGAGGTAAACTTTTAGGGTGAACTAAAAATTTCTTAATGTTTTAAAATTATTTATTCCGACCTTTACTTTACGATTTATTACTAACCAAATATCTGGCACATATTCCAAACATTTAATATAATGGCATCTTTCCAAAAATTCCTAGAACTTCAGCGGGTCATCGAACATCAAATCATAATGATAGCGAGATTAACGATTAATTGCTTTTGTGATAAAAGTGTCAACATGCACTATACCTTCGATAAAAATAATTTTTTCTTTATACAACGTCTCCAAGTTATGATATTGTGATGTGTCGCTTTGAAAACACGAGGTCGAGGTAATACTCTAAAACGATGCGATGAAGTCGCGATAGATGAAAAAAGGTCGAGTTAATGATGTCGACCTAATGATGTTGACTTATTGATGCTTCTAGGTCGAGGTAAACTTTTAGGGTGAACTAAAAACTTCTTAATGTTTTAAAATTATTTATTCCGACCTTTACGATTTATTACTAACCGAATATCTGGCACATATTCCAAATCATTTAATATAATGGCACCTTTCCAAAATTTGCTAGAACTTCAGCGGGTCATCGAACATCAAATCATAATGATAGCAAGATTAAAGATTAATTGCTTTTGTGATAAAAGTGTCAACATGCACTATACTTTCGATGAAAATATTTTTTTCTTTATACAACGCCTCCAAGTTCTGATTTTGTGATGTCTTGCTTTGAAAACACTAGGTCGAGGTAATGCTTTAAATTAAAACGATTCGATGAGGTCGCGATAGGTGGAAAAAGGTCGACTTAATACAACGTCCCCAAGTTATGATTTTATAATGTGTCGCTTTGAAACACGCGGTCGAGGTAATACTTTAAAACGATTCGGTTAGGTCGCGTTAGGTGAAAAAAGGTCGACCTAATGATGTCGACCTAATGATGTGGACCTAATGATGTCGACCTAATGATGTCGACCTAATGATGTCGACCTAATGATGTGGACCTAATGATGTCGACCTAATGATGTCGACCTAATGATGTCGACCTAATGATGTGGACCTAATGTTGTCGACCTAATGATGTGGACCTAATGATGTCGACCTAATGATGTCGACCTAATGATATCGACCTAATGATGCTTCTAGGTCGAGTTAAACTTTTAGGATCAACTAGGAACTTCTTAATGTTTTACAGTTATTTATTCCGATCTTTACTTTACGATTTGTATAATGGCACCTTTCCAAAATTTCGTAAAACTTCAGTGGTTTGGAGAACAGCAAAACATAGTGCCAGCGAGATTACCGATGAATTAGTTGATCTTCGATAATTACAAAAAATTTAATCTAAGATTACGTCAATCACATGAAACGTGATCAACAACCAGTGGCCACCTAGTTGTTATACACAAATTCCGGCTACCGTAATGGCAGAAATAAATATAAATTTAGTGCAATGTTGCTCCCTCTTGATGTGTAAATGTGCAGGTCGGCCTAATTTTATAGCACTAGTTCGACGTTCATGTCGTTTAGGTCTACTCGACAGTGAATTTTGGTCGAATTTTGGTCGAGGTAAAGATGCAAATTAGTACCATTTTCCGCACTAAGTAGGTGTCGATACTAATAATTGTTTATTATCAATGGTGCCACAATGCTCGGATTCGGGCGTATCGACCAAGAAGAAGATTTAAATTTAAAAATGTTACTGTAGAATTAGACTCTCTTCTGCATTAAGGAACCAACTGACATTTAACCTGAAAACGAGTTAGGTCCAATAAATTACAAATTTAGAGTTCGTACTTTATCAATTTTAGAAAAAAAATCCAAATTTTCAATAACTCTGTTGGTTCTAGAATCAATTTTAAAATCATGAAAATTTTGTAAACCGCCAAGTATAATTAGCAAGAGAGAATCACGCGAGTTTTTATGTATGAATTGTTAATGGAGAAATATAATTTAATTTGAAAATTATCTAAATTTGAAAAAAAACTACAAAAATGTAATGTTGAGACCGATTTACAAGATTCATTTGAAAACTGTTCTTGGCGTTTTACTTGGTTTCTTATTGCAGAAGAGGGTCCAATTAATTATTCACCAATATTTACAATTTATTAAACCATCCTAAGTTGAAAATCTTAGATTTACTAGGTTCTTGTTATTCAAACAGGAGTTTCAGAAAAAATATTACTATCAGAAGCTTATAAAACTAGTTTATCATTATTGTTAATTAGTTTATTACCCTTTTAAAATGTAATTTAATACTTATCACTAGCCGTAAAGCTAATTAGCACTAGCTATTTAAAATATAAGTATAACATAAATATACCTACCTATGGAATTTTTAACTTGTAGAAATTATATTTTTAATCAACTTGCAGTTTATTTAAAATAATTTATAACATAATTTAATTAATAACTATATCAAAATATATTTTTTTTTGAATTTTTAGATTAACGCTAAATATAACGAAGATTTGGCTCAAGAATCCTTGGAGTGGGTTAAAATAATAACGGAAGAAAACATTAATGTATCTGGTGATATGGACAATTTTTTCGATGTATTAAAAGATGGACAGCTTTTATGCAAGTAATTACAAATTTTTACTAATAATATGAGAATCCATTTTAATAGATATTTAAAATTTGTAATTTTATTTGTTGTCATTAGTAAACATTTGAGGTTAAATCATGGAAAATTAAAATATATAAATATATTTTGGGTTATTAACTTGTGAAAATATACAATGTAACTTTATGTAAAACTTAGCTTGTAGAAAATGATCGGAAAATTAAATTCAATTAATGAAAATATAAACTATAACGATATTGTTTGAACTCTTCAGATAGTTATAATGTAAAAACATCAATATCAATCTATAATATTAATAGAAATTTATATGATAAAAAAATATAAATTCGACGGATTCCTCACTTACTACTTGTTTAAACATTATTAAAAATTTATATTTAAAGAAAAAATACTTGGTTTATACGTTTCAAAAATTTATTTGTATTAATGACAAATTTGTTTCGTTCAGCAAGGCTGAACTTCTTCAGAGTAAGAACACAAGTTATACTATAACTATACACCAGTATTATACTACGAGGGCTGTATGATAAATACCTGGCCTCGGCAAGAGATGGCGCTGCATCGACTGGCAAGTCGATGTCTCGTTTAGTTTATAAATGCCAGTCATTTAAATAGAACAACTTTTGTAATTTTACAACAATGGAAAAAACTGAATATCGAGCGGTGATAAAATACTTGTTTTTGGAAAAGAAAACAAATGGTGAAATCGAAAGGAAGCTCAGGGGAGTTTATAGGGACTCTTCACCTTTGTTATCAACCATAAAATATTGGATAGCTGAATTCAAATTTGGTCATACAAGCATTTGTTTTGAAGATCATCCAGATCGTCTAAATTTCAATCAGAAATTATTGAAAAAATCCACGATATCGTGATAAATGATTCGAGAGTAAAAATGCGTGAGATAGCTGAGACTGTAGGCTTCTTAATTGAACAGGTGCAGAATATTTTAACTACTCATTCGGATATAAAAAGCTATCCGCGAGATGGCTGCCGCGATTGGTCACAATTGACAACAAACACAGACGTGTGTGTCAACTTCAAAAGAACGTTTGGCTATATGTTAAAACGCAATCGGAATGATTTTTGGCGTTGCTTTATACTGTTGACGAAACATGGATCTTATAATATAAAAAAATGGCTCGGTTTAAAAAATTTGGCTCTAACAATGAGGTTATTGCTGAAAATAACACTTATTTTGAAGGGTTGGGGCAATCATACTTTTTAGAGGAGATAAAAATTAAAGAAAAAAGTTGGATCAAGTGTATTGAGCTGAAAGGTGATTTCGTTGAAAAATAACATAAATTTTACACATAAAAATGTTTTTTTCTAGTTAAGGCCAGGTACTTATCATAATACCCTCTTATAACTATAGGTACAGTATTCTTACCAGGGCCATATATAAGAGGGTGGTTTTGGGGGCTTAACTCCCCCCCATGGCAGACAAAAAATTTTTTGTAGGTAAAACCCTCCCTATGACTTATGTCTAGCTCTAAAGAAGGTCAGCCTGGCTGAACGAAACAAATACTAATAAATTTTTGAAACGAATAAACCAAGTATTTTCTTTTAAATATAAATTAATGAAATTAAAAAACTTGCGTTTAAATTATATTCCATTATTGAAGTCTAAAACCCCGTTCACACTACATGATTTATCATATGACTTGTCACATGACTTCTCATATGAGAGATTTTTTTACGTTCACACTATATGATTTTTGATATTATAGAAGTTATGGCTTTTATGATTGGCTGTTGAGACGGTATGATTTTAGCTATGACTTTTCTTATGACTAAGTCATATGATAAATCATGTAGTGTGAACTACCCTTTATGGTAAAACGTAGATTTTCAAAAATTCATAACACTCGCAAAAAATAGTCATCGGCATGATACAGAAAGTTTGGAAGGAAGAAAAAATGCCTGCATCTTGGAAGTTGGCACTGATATGCCCGATCCACAAAAAAGGTGATAAAACTGAGTGTGAAAATTATAGGGGAATCGCACTGTTAGATGTCAGTTATAAGGTGCTCGCTACATGCATAAAAAATAGACTGCAAGACTATGCGGAGAAAAGTATAGGAGAATACCAGTGTGGTTTCAGACAGGGTAGATCGGTGACGGACCAATTATATGTGTTGAGAGAAGTCCAGGGAATTAGTCATGAGTTTGGTTTGGAAACACACCTAATGTTCCTGGATTTTAAACAAGCATACGACAGTGTTAAAAGAGAAGAACTGTACAATATAATGCTGGAGATGCGAATCCCTCGAAAATTAATAAGATTAGTTAAAATGACACACGATGGATCGGAAAACAAAGTAAAAACTAGAAGCGGGTTATCCGTCAGTTTTGCAGTTGAGGTAGGACTGAGGCAGGGAGACCCGTTGTCTGCGGTTTGTTCAATTTTGTGTTGGAGAGTGCAATACGAAAATCGGGTTTAAATAGAAGTAGCACAATTTTTAGAAGACGACAACAGAGCGTAGCTTTTGCGGACGATCTAACAATCATGACAAGAACAAAGAAGGATATACAAGAGTTTACAAGAAGATTGTTGGAAGCTGCTAAGAAAGTTGGATTGGAAGTAAATGAGAACAAAACAAAATACATGAATTGGAGCGATGAAAAGTTTGAGGAAAATAAATATGTAAAAATAAGAATGGAAGATAAAACCGTAAATTTTGAAGAAGTTTGTTCTTTTACGTATCTAGGAACGGTAATAACAAGGAAACCGGGTCTCGGTGAAGAAATTAAAGCAAGAATAGCCGCGGGCACAAGAAGTTTTTTTGCACTGAAATCGATCTTTAATAGCAAGGTGTTTTCTAGGTCAGTGAAAGTAAGGATATATAAAACAATCATAAGACCAGCGGTTATGTACGGATCGGAAGTGTGGACACTGAGAAAGAGTGAACAACTGATGTTGGAAATATGGGAGAGGAAAATATTGAGGAAGATTTACGGTGGAAAGTATGTGGACGGACAGTGGTTAATGCGGTCAAACCGAGAGTTAGCGGATATGTACAGCCAGCCAAGCATAGTAGGGTGTGCGAAGGCACAGAGATTGCGATGGCTGGGACATCTAGTAAGGATGAACGAAGGCAGAACCCCAAGTGAAATTTGGCAATTGATTTTTGGTGGCACAAGAAGAATTGGCAGACCAAGAAACCGATGGAAAGATGAAGTGCAGGAGGATTTATATAAAATTGGTTTGGTAAATTGGAAGGAATGTGCTCGTGACAGGAAAAATTGGAAGTTGACGACACAAAAAGCCATGGGCCTTCTAGGCCTGTAAGGCTAACATACATACATACATGATTGGCTGTTGTGATGGTATGGATTTTAGCCATGACTTTTCTTATGACTAAGTCATATGATAAATCATGTAGTGTGAACTAGCTTTAATGGTATTTAAGAATTCTTTAATAAATCATGGAAAATATTGTCATAGTTTATATATATATTTTCATTAATCGATTTCATTTTTTGATAACTCGATCTACAAGCTAAGTACATATTATTAAAGTAACTCATTGTAAATTATGGTAGGTGCATACACATTCAAACGATTAGAATTAGTTAAAAAATTTAAATCTAAATTTTTGTAATTCAAATAATTATCATTGATAAAATTATTGATTGATAAAAACAGCATAATAATTAAATTAATCTTTATTGTAGCATAGATGGCATGTTAATTAATATTTTTGTTAACGTATCAAATATTACAATATTGATACATTGATAGGTATGTTAGTCAACACTTTATTTAGAGGTTATTTTCATTTATTGCGTCAATATTTGAAATATATTATTGCTTTGTGGGTATATTGGACAAATTAAAATTTGTTAATTAATTTACGTTTCGAGGTGTTGTATTTTTAAATACAAATATAAATTCAGTCCACGGTAGTTACCTACTGTAACTCAGCAAATACACGAGGTATCGGGTTCAAATCCGGGAAAGTATTTCGAATCGCAAGTTTACGTTACACCAATCTACAATACTTACACTTTTTATACCGTGTTCTAGAGGTGAGTTGCGATTTCACGAACTGCTACTTTGTCGCTGCTACTCGGCTGTCACAGTCACGATCTGCTCCAGTCGCAGCTAAATAGCAGTGAAATTTTGTCACAGCCGCAGGTTAGGTTGGCACTCATTTGGTATCGTCACGATAGCAACAATCTTTCTTTTTGGTGCCTTGGCTTTTCGCAGCTTCGCGTTCGCAGCAAATCGTTGCTTTGCATTTGCAGTAAATCGCTGCTTCGCACGCCAGTGAAACAAAAAGCAGCGGATCACCTTAAGAAATTTAAAATCATCATTTTAATTTTGTTTTTACGCAAAATTCGAATTATAAATAGCTTATTTCGTTCTCAAAGGAAATAAAGAATATAAATCTTGCGTTTTTGGCCGTGACTAACTAAGTAGCATTGGTAGCATTTACAAGCACTTAATAGCAGTACGACCAAGGTAACCGTTTCAATTTCAATTCAACAGATTAATAACTGCTCCAAAAAATCACTGCCATTTATCACCGTGACATGACTGAAGCAGTCACCTCTTGTCACCACTCCAGTAAAATCGCAGGTTGGCCCATCTCTACCGTGTTCCTTATGTTCATAAATGTAGTCTACTCAGAGTAGTTCAGAGTAAGACAAACGAACAAATCTTATTTCTTTTGCATGGTGTTTATCTCTGTCCACAGCGTATCTTGTAGTTTTTTTATTTATACATATCTATGATAAGGATACACATAATGTTTTAACCACTTCAATAATGATTAATAGTAGTTAATGTAAAAAGAGTACATTAAACAAGGACAAGGATGCCACACTACCCATGAAGTGGTTAAAGAAATTTTGTGACACTAAAAAGTGGAAACTTAAAAAATATTAAAAAACCTTTTAAATAAGCTGTTATTTAAAATAAATAAAATACATACACTAAAAAAGTAATTTCAATAATCGCATAACAGCAACAATACAATGTTTTTATAAACAAATACCACCCTACGCTTAATAAAATTTTATTGAAGTTTTCAAGGATTTATTGTAAGATGGTAATTATGCGATTATTGTAAGTGTTTTTTTTTATTTTAAACAACAGCTTTTTTTCAAAATTTTTTAATACTTTTTTAACACAGTTTCTATATCTTGAACATAAATATAAATAAAAAAATTAAATAAAATATTAAAAATTCAAAAAAAACCTTTTCTTTAAAATTACAAAAGTGCACTAAAAAATTAAAAACAATTTTAATAATAGCAAACAAAGCTTCTTGAAAACGTTAATATAAAAGCGTGGGGCTGTTTATTTATAGGTGGGTAAGCCAGGCTCCCTGTTGGTGTACGAAATTCATATGTTGGTTCTTCTGTTTCATCTGTGTTATTTATGTCTTCTGCCTGGTTTTGCTCATCTTCCTCATTCATCTGTATATTTAAGGATGTGGCTATTTATACATACAGTATGTATACCCAATTGGCTATTTATACATACAGTATGTAATATGCAATTGACTATTTAAACATATAGTTACAGTTAAAATTAAATATAGATTTAATTTTAAAATTTTAACTTTCATCAATCAGAATTATTAGTAATTATTCAGTTTAAATTTTTAAAATAAAATTATAATCTACATGTAAATAATACAATATTATAATTATAATAATAATAATATGTTAAAACTATATTAGTATAACGGTATTATTTACGGGCTAAAATAGTGGTTGCGTTAAAACTTTTTTTCTTATGTCATACGGTTTTTATACGAAAACTTAGAATTTTTTGTTCAAAATAAAATGCAGTCGCATGCATTATTGTTTCATATTTTTAATTTAAAATAAAAAATTCCGTAATATTTTGCATTTTGTACTTTAAATATTAAAGTAATGGTGGACAAAATGTAATTAAAATTCATTTATATTTGAAATACATTTATATTTTCATTTTTTTATATTTAAAGTACAAAATACAAAATATTTTAGAAGTTTTTAATTTAAATTCAAAATGTGAGATGCAATGTATCAGAGTGTGCACTTTATTTTGAATTTCAAACAAAATTTTCAAAGTTATTGTGTGTTTTCTTACTACTTTTAATTCAAAATACAAATGTATTTTTCCCACCTCTGACTATAATTATTTACAATTGAGTAGTTATTACCAAAATATTAATTGTAATAATAACGCATTACTACAGTCAGTATGTATAAATAGCCAATTTTGTATACATACTGTATGTATATTGTCATGAAATAATCCGACCCAAAAGGTGCCGAACTTATCTATGCATATCCCAGCTCGCTCAATCGGACATTCGCAATGGACGACCTTGTAAATTTTTACACCAAGTAATTTCTTATTTCAATAAAAATCTTAACTGAAAATCTTCTAATGTTCTTCTCTGGTTAAATTAATTCTAAAATAAGAAAACGCACAATTATCCAAGTAACTTTTATTTTTCCTCATCAACTCAAATTAAACCATTTTCTAACTAGCCAAATCAAAAACACAACCGTACGACTGGAAAAGTCGCACAGCTCTCCCTTTATCAAAAACTTTGACTCCCCTACCTCGACTATTTCCAGGGGCGTCTCAAACATTTTTACATTTTATAAAATTTTTATAAATCATGATTATCAAAATAATAATAGAAATTAAATAGCTAAGCTTCTTCATCCCAAAAATAATACGACATCAAATAGCCACATGCTATATTTAATAGTCTTCTGAAATGTTTCTCACAGATTTTTATAATTTTTCCTGTTCTACACTCTAGTATTAAACTTTAATAAATTAGATTAATAACTAATAAAACTGTAAAAGAGTAAACAGCCACGGCAGTGGAGTGATGTGATCGCTGGTTGCGTTACGAGCGGAAATTCTGAGTTCAAATCTCGGACTCATCAGAATTTCTTGGCTCGGCCTTCCAGTGGACATTTTCACGCCGCGGTGAACCAAAAAATCCGACCAAAAAACAAAATACCCATACTAAAAGAACATAATAACGAACAAAAAACACTGCACAAATTAAAAAATAAGTGCTAATAACCTAGTAGTTGATGCACTATAAATATACCCCCAGCCACAGGGGTAAAAAAAAATAAAATAAATATAATTTTTAAAATCGTTCTTAAAACTTTAATGAGATTTAAATTGTTGGTAATCACAATGGTTAATTTGAACATTAATGAAACATAATCATTGGTTTTTAAATTAAGTTCAATATATTTACGTACCTGTCAGAAAATTAGCATCTATTTAAATTTTATAACTGAGCAATTTGTGTCTTTCGTTTCGTTCATTTTAATGTTAAAATCACTCTCATTTGACTGGTCTATTATTAGTCTATTTGTATCAATAAACAGTTTTAGTATACCTAATCCTTTACAGAAGATATTACATTTATTAAAGAAAATTCAACGAAATTAGAACGATAACATTATAAAATGAAGCGATAAGGTGAGGATGAATCTCAAAAATCGATTGATTTAGTAAAAAAAAAAATCGATGTTAAAGTTCATATTTTTACGCAAATATCGATCTTATTGAATTTAAGAGTGTATAATTTTATCTAGTTTTGTTACGGGGTGTGGCTGTGAACGGATCATAGTACCTAGATTGTTATACTCTGAACAGACATGCCATTCCTCACAAGTTGAGAAATAAATAATGAGCTAAAATCGGGAGCTGAAAAGCGAGGGAGAAATCCCTCGATCTTAACGACTCAGAAAATGCTTCACATTTTTTTGGTGAAGGATCACAGCCGCTGTTGATGAATACATACCCATAATTCACAATTATCATCCGGCGATGTCCAAGAGTTGAATGAGGCAAGAGATCTATTTGCAATGATTTGCAAAATTTTTGTTTTACATTTGCTTTTTGGACCGTTTACTCTCAACTTGTACCTCAAAAATTTTTCAATTTGTGCTTTTTTTATGTTTAGCATATTAATTTCGATATAATAACAATTTACATACTTTATAAAATGTATATTTAAATATATAAATTATTAACTCGTTGATATTAGATAATATAAAACTTCAAAATATCGAGTTATTATTAAATTAAAAATTGTTAAAAGATTTATTTAGCTTTCAAACGATATTTCGTTCGTCATCAGAATAATATAAAAATGTAATGTAAACAAGTCATGGAAGCAAGAACAAGTATTGTCATTTGAACGGTAACTAGATAAAATCTAGGACCGTGAGTTAGGAAAAACCTAAATTGTGTTCCGGCAAAGAAGGAAAACCTAACTCCAATACGTAAAAAACTTAAAGGAGTAATTGGCTGTAAATGTTGCTTAAGCCATCAATATTAGTTTGCCGGTTCATTGTGTTGTTGGTCTTCTTTATACAAATCATTTCATGTACCAGCCGATCTTTATAATTTGGAACAGACTTGATGATTTTGGTGTTTTTGAAGTCCGCAGTATGTCCATCTACCAAGATATGTTTGGCGATGGCCGTTGATTCGGGCTTATTACATCTGATGGTTGAGATGTGACCACCAATTCTTTTCTTCAACCATTGGTTGGTTTGTCCAATGTACACCAAGTTACAATTTGTACAGTCCACTTGATATATAAGGTCAGCTTTTTTCTCAAAAGGGATAGGATCTTTAAGTTTGGTATATAAGAGACCAATGTTGTTAGGAGACTTGAAGGTGGTTTCAATATTGTGTTCCTTTAGACTTCTTTTGATTTGTTCACTTAACCCACTAACAAATGGAATCACCGAATATTTGTTATTCAATGTACACCAAGTTACAATTTGTACAGTCCACTTGATATATAAGGTCAGCTTTTTTCTCAAAAGGGATAGGATCTTTAAGTTTGGTATATAAGAGACCAATGTTGTTAGGAGACTTGAAGGTGGTTTCAATATTGTGTTCCTTTAGACTTCTTTTGATTTGTTCACTTAACCCACTAACAAATGGAATCACCGAATATTTGTTATGAATTTCTCTTGCCATATGCCCATTGTATAATCTGTTAACACGGTCTTTGATTAACTTAACTATAAGTGGATAGGGATAGTTATTGCTTATCAAAGTTTGCTTTGCGATATTCAGAGTATCCTTTCTGAAATCGCCATGCGTTAATTTAAGAGCTCTGTCGATAAGTCCAATTGCTGTCCCAATTTTATGGCTCTTATGGTGGTAGGAATTATAATTCAGATATCTACCGGACCAAGTAGGTTTGTTCTTGTTTCCATGACTTGTTTACATTACATTTGTATATTATTCTGATGACGAACGAAATATCGTTTGAAAGCTTAATAAATCTTTTAACAATTTTTAATTTAATAATAACTCGATATTTTGAAGTTTTATATTATATAAAATGTATAATACTCATTTAAAACTCTTTTCAGGCTCGTAAATAACATCAGGGATGGTATAGTAAAAAAAATAAATGCAAGTCAAATGGCTTTTAAATGTATGGAAAACATAAATGCATTTTTGGAAGCGGCTAAAGAACTAGGAGTTCCTGCCCAAGAAACATTTCAAACTGTCGATTTATGGGAGAGGCAAAATCTTAACTCTGTAGTAATCTGTTTGCAATCACTTGGACGAAAGGTAATTATCAATAATAATAATTATAATAAACAATCAAAATGATACACTTCCAAATGCAAAGTAGCTATTTCAAAATTTTTCTCTCAAAATATTTCTTAAACTAAAAAAAAATTAATATTTCACGAACACCGTAACTGATTTACTGTGGGATAAAATAATAATGTAATTTTCGAATTTTTTAAATAGTGTAGGTACTAGTGAATGGTATTTCAAATCAGCGTAAATTGATTTAATTAACCCGAATAGGCTCAACATCATTTTTTTAATTTTATTTTGTTGGTAAGTTCATAATAAACAAATTTTACTTGAAAAATTTTTTTTTGGTTTGGGATGAAAGCTGTGTTCTTTTAAAAGGACGATGGTAATTTGAATTGTCAAAAAAAATGAACTCCATACATCGACGAAACCCGATTATTTTCAATAGTTGGTAAAGTACTGATAATACGCGGTATTTGCTTAAAAATTGAAGGTAAAGAAGTTATAAGGTAGTTTATGGGGTGTTCTTTTAAATGGATGGTAGGCTTATCTTATCAGGGTTAACATATTTTAAAATACATAATTTGAAAGAAGAAACTTGTGAAATGATTAATTATGTTAAATTAATTTGAAATTTTTTAAATGTAATTTGACATGATCAAGTCTAACGATACATTGTACAAAAGCACTTAATTAAACAAATATACAATAATGACTTTATAGGCTGGTCAATATGGTAAACCAAGTATTGGTCCAAAAGAAGCGGATAAAAATGAACGCCACTTTACTGATGAAAAACTTCGTGCAGGACAAACCATTATAGGGTTGCAAATGGGTAGCAATAAAGGAGCCAATCAATCTGGTATTAATTTTGGAAATACTCGACACATGTAATGTCAATATGTACGATAAATTAACAACTTATAATTTATGATAAACTGTATATTCATTCATTCCAAAATACATTTTTAATAATTATTGTTAGTCTATTAAATCAATAAATAAAGAACAAAAGAACCATCGTTTCTCGAAATGAAACTTTTAATTTTAATCATTTATATAAAAAGTTTTTGGAAGATTCACAGACTCATCTTTTAAATTCAGAGTTATTGTGTATTATACATTATAGTAATACTTATTGGAGACCAGGGAACATTTGAACATTTTTGATTAAGAATTTTTTAGTAGAGTTTGTGCCCAATTTGATATTTTATAAATAAATAAATGGATAACTAACTAGCAGCTTATCAAACTGAAAAAATCGAGGGGAAACATAAATGCTTTACTAAAATGAATGAAGCGCTTTTGATAGGTCAGAATCTATGCTATTCATTTCAACATATGAAAAATATGTCTCATTCCCTGGTACTACAGTGGGGCCCGCTTAATGTGATCGCGGTTAATGTTATCATTTGGATATTGTTATCACTTTTGCCAAGAACGGAACGGACATATATTATTACACACAAAAAACATCGCTTATAGTTATCAGATTTCGGTTAATGGTATCATATTATTCTTAAGATTATTTTCTCCCGCGAGCAAAGGAGTTGATTTTCAGTACAAGGATTTTTTTATATTGTGCATACCACCCACATAATATAAAGTCAGGTGTTAGCAAGAAAATCAACGTCAAACATGTGATTATCACATTACATATTTATGTTTATTATCAATTCCGTCGTTTAAATACATAAATGGACGATAGTTTGCTGTTAATGTGTGTTGTAAGATTTAGTCCTACTTGAAAATTTCACAATGAGTGACTTTTATTAATTAATTTTTGTAGATGTACTACATACTAATAAAAAACCAATAAAAATTTTTTCCTTTTATTGTTATCAATCGGTTATTGTTATCAAAAACCTCAAGTCCCAATGTGATTACATTAAGCGGGCCCCACTGTATTTTAAAACAAGAAAAGCACAAAGGCGGAAAGTGTCTGAACTATACACATAGCTGGGGTAAAATTGGATATACACTTTTGTGTATTCCAATTTTTAACCTACTTTTGTAGGTTAAAAATTGAATGTCGGCATTCATCATGCACTCACCATGTATGTATGTTGAAAAGAAACATTTTTTTCACAGAAAACCAAATGCAATTGCAAACCTTTTTATTAAAATTAAAAGGTTATTTTACCGTTAATTTCGTTGAATATTCGTTCCATGAGTACTAACTACATTAGCTCATTTGATATTTTTTTAAACCACCCTCAGAGGGCTGATTAGTCCAGGTTGGTACACTTAACTTTGCTCTGGATTTTTGGATTGAATATACTGGGTAATTTACAAAAGAAATTGCAGTTAAGAGGAGGATTCTAGCCAAGTTCTTAATGAGGTTAGCTAGGATCATCACCAACCTTACATTATTTATCTCAGGGGGGGCGACTATATACACTTTAAAACTAGAATATAATTTGAGCAAGCATATAATATAAATTATAGCAAGAATTATCTGTCTCTATCTGTTATTGCGACTTTTAACTCGCAATATTGACTTCGATGTCAAGACGCACTTATAAATTGCAATCGTCAAAACCACTCGTTATGACGAAATTCATTGTAAATTTTAGTAAAAGAGTAATTCTGCTATCACTTATTGATAAAATAACAATGTAAAATTTCATTCTTAACCCGTAATAATGAAAAGCAAGAATTATTTCGCAGAAATGGTAAGGAATTAGGAATTTAAATTTTTCTACCTATAATAAGGTATAGGTTTGAGTTTAAGCAGGCCATCCGAAATAATATGGTTCTTAATGTGGATTCAACAATACTTTTCTTTATAATAAATTTTATGTTAAACAGAAAGCTGATCTTCGCAAATAATTAAGTTTGAAAAATTTGAAAACGATCTAATCATCTCAAATTTTGTTTATCAAAATTTTCCCCCGGAGGGGAATAGATCTTTTTGAAAATTCCCAATAGTGAATTTTGAGGCTCTTCTACCTAAAATTTAAGAAATTTATGCAAAGAGTGAACATTGTTCTTGAATAGACACAAATGATTAGAAAAAATAAATGTAAAATTTTTGTCGGAATGTGGCTATTTAAAAAAACTCAAAAGCACCACAAAATAATACCTACATATCATTTAGTTTTCTTATAGAAGTCAACGGATGTAATCATATCAAATGTTACTCAATACTTCAGGGGCTCTATAAGTTGATATGCTTGATAACCCAAGTAGCATTTTTAGCTGAATTGCAGCAATTTTTTAGCAACTTGCTGCAACTTGCTAGAAAATTGCTGGAATTCAGCTAAAAATGCTACTTGGGAAGCTTATCGAGTTTACTAACAAATTAGAAAATGTCTGTTTGCAAAATATTTTGTCTAATAAAGTAATTATTATTTTTTTAATAATTTTACTGCTCTAGGCTGCAGCCTACTCAACCTATTTTGAAATATTTTTAATTTTTTCAATTTTTATAAAGGAATTTTTTCAGACGAATCAAAATTCTAATGTGCCTACTCGAAGCTTACAATACTTTCCTTGTCTAGAAAAATATAGAAAATATAATCTAATAATAATTCTAAACGCCTATTAGGCGATTCAATATAAGCGATACGCCACCAAAGGTTGAACTAAATTCACAGACAATGTTGTTATTGCTTATTTACTGTACGGCGAGTGCAAGGTTATTTTTTCTGTTGTTTCTTCTTTAATACACATAATTTTGCCATGAATTTGCACTCACATGTTAAAGAGAATGCCATACAAACGTAGTCAGCGATTAAATATAAGAAATAAACTGAAAGAAAACAATGCATCTGAAGAGGCATCTAAATGTGAAATGAAGAAAAAGAACTTCTTAATAACAAACGAAATCCAGAAGACATAGAAGCAGCTGAGGCTTTACTTCAGTTAAGGGGGGACAACACAGTAACAGCTCGAAAAACAGAGGTATTTTAGGAATTTTTTTACAGAAAAAGTACAAAACGAATCATTTTCAAATTTTACATACATATAATTCATTATATTGTATATAATTAAAAAATTTTTTTGGCTTGTTTGTAGTCCATATACCGAGTGTACAGGACGTAAAAGTTTGCTCTTTAAAAAAAACGTAGGTGGCTGGTTGACAGCAAATCGGCCATATGGTTACTTCGAAATCAAAATTTCAAAAAATATTTTAAAGTACATACTCATGGCTTCAGTTCGACGGGAGGAAATTTTGATATCTAAAAAAATAACAAAATTTCAAAACTTTGAAAAAAAAATTTCAAATAAAGCACTTTTTATGAGTCTTTTTTGTACCTAGAAACTAAACGAAGTGATAAATTAAAAAAAGCTCTCGTCGAACTGAAGCGACAAATATTGTGAACAAAATGTTTTTTAAATCATATAAATCGGATGTATAGTTTTGTTGTTTTGCTGTCAACCAGGTAAAAATTTGTAGTTTTGAGATATTCGCTTCTAAAGTTTTGGTTGCGGATTACTCATTAATAAAAAATAAAAATATCTTACTAACCCCTAATCAGCTATACCTGGACCATATAATAACTCCTCACATGCAAAGGAATTGTAGTTTTTGCTGTCATACCCTCGTATGGTCTTCAAACTACCCTTAGGTGTGCGCGCATTCAACTACGTCTATACGTTGCATATCAATTTTAGTGCAATATTTGTGTAATTAAAGAGTTAAATGTTTATACTTTTTAATATTTAGTATCCTAAAACTCAAAGAAGGTTTTAGTTTTGCTTTCTATGACACTTATTGGGAACCATAAAATTAATATTTCATGGGTAATAAATTTTACTAATCCATGAATTTTATTGCTTTACATTTGTTAATTTCTTAGCACAATACAGTAAAAATTTAAATGTTATTGTTTTTTATAGAAAAATTGTTTTGTATCATGTTACAATTAGTACAATTAAAAAGAAATCGAGGTGCTAAAAATGTGCAGATGTTTAGTTATCATTAGGGCAATTTTTTTGTTGCATTTAAAACACGAAAAGTTGCATTTATAAATCATAAAAGTTGCAATAAAAACAAAAAAAGTTGCATTTATTATTTTTTTTAAAATAATAAAGAATATACACATAGAAATTTATAAAATAAATAAATACATTGCCATATTTTATTTTTTATAGAATTATAATGTAACGTTAAACATTTTGTGACATTTTCATCCTTAAATTAACGATCCTTAGCAAGTAACTTGTTTCATAAATCATAACTATTACTTGGTCAAGCAGTACCGTAGCTAGGATTTCATTCCGGGGGGGGGGGGGGGTTGTAAAAAGTATAATTTTCGGTGGTTCCTCTTTTGAGAATTTTTATTATTATAAACAAATTTTTCTTTATTTTCAAAAAAAAAAAATTTTTAACATTTCTGGGGGGGCACGTGCCCCCAGGTGCCTTCCTTTGGCTACGGACCTGTGGTCAAGTTACCAACTTACAAAAATTAAACTAAACAATTCAAAATTCAAAAATAACACGTACTAACTCGTACAGGGTTGTATTTAGTAAATGGTAGCTAAACAATAGAAAACGTCTAATGGATACTAAGACGTGCTTTCCGTTGGTTAGTTACCATTTGCTGGTCATAACGAGCTAAAGATTCATGGAAATTAAAAATTCAGGGAAAAATTGGAAAAAAAATGTATTTAACTTGTAATTTTGCTAAAAGTTGCAAGAAAGTTGCAAATATGTGAAAAGTTGCAAAAAGTTGCAATAACGTGAAAAGTTGCATTTTTGTTGCGCTAAAAACTTCTTTATTATTTATCATATGCGATTAAAATACAGTTTTTTGTTGTTTTTAGACAGTTTGCGACTCGTGAAAAAAAGTTGCATTTGGTGTCAAAAACTTGCCCTAGTTATCATACCTATACCTATGTTTGTAGTTGCAACCCAGGCGCAAAACAACCCTACAACTTGGCCAATTTTACGATTTTCTTTTTGATATTTTGAGAGAACATTCTTTAAACATGTATCTTTCGATGTAGGAAATAAAAAAAAAATCAAATTTTTAAAAACCTTACTGTGTTGTCCCCCCTTAACCAATTTCAAACCCAAGATGCAACCGTACAATGCTGGATTGAGAACTTTTCGAGACTTTGAGCTGTGCAGGTTAATAATGGAAATGTTGCCGATATTGAGTAAAGTTAAAATTTTAATTTTCAAAGCTTTAAGTTGCAATGGAGCTTAGTTTCTAAAATTAAAGAGATGTGGAATTGCTAACTCGTCTTATCCTATATTACCAGATGGTAGATTTTTAACTGTAGAAAATAATTTAGATATGCAGCAGTTTAAATAAAGATATTATATTTTATTATTTAATTTGATATGTTTTTATCACACAAAAAATGAAAAATGTTTTTCATAAAATTTTTCTTAATTACAAATAACATTTTTCTTTACAAATTCATAGTTATAATTCACTTCGATAGTAACAAAACTTTGGTCGAATAATCCATACAACACAAAATGTGTTTTACTTAAAAATGTACACATATTTAGTTCTAATAATGCTGTTGGGTTTTCATTATTATCCCATCGGGAGAATATACCACCACGAGCATATTCCTCCATCGATGATCGACATCCAATACACCTTGTATTTCGTAAAGATTTGTATATAAAGCACTGGTTTGCAAACAGAGTCCGTATAACTTAATGATGTCTTCCTCTAAACACTTCATTTTTTTGCATAAAATACTGCGCCCAGCGTCTTACCACTGCTTCACTTTCATAAACACATTGTAAGTTGGCGTTGGCTTACAAAAAAACACATGAGGTCTAAAACGCCCAGCTTTATTCTTGACATTTTCATTTTTTACTTGAGAACCTTAATATATAGAAGAAAACTTGAGAAACTTGTGAAATACAAAATAATGTTCTTATGTTTAGATTGTACCAACCTGAAAGATGTTTAATTAGTTTAAAATTATACGATGATAAACACTGAACAACTATTACTTCCATTAAATCTCAAAACTTTAATTAAAACATCCATTTATTTGCTTTAAAAGCAATGTAAACAAAGCAAACCTTGTCGCCTAAACCACCTATGTGATAATCTCCACACTACTACGCCTACGTAAAGCGTGACGTCATAACAAATGACGGATAAGAATATCTTAAATTACGTTCACTACAATCCTGTAACTTTACAATTGTATTTAGTATTTAATTAGCCGCAACTTGATCTAGTTTTTATTAAAATCTGATATTTTTTCAAACATCTTGTACCTTTCAAATGCCTTTAATATCACACCTCATCAACATTAAAATCTAAAAATTAGATCACGTTCTAAGTCAATTATCACTTATTAATATGGTTTCATAAAATTACTTTGATTTTATTTAGTTAAATATATTTTTATCCTCAAAGTTAACAATAATTTCTACTGTGCCGCCCTCTATCAAAAGAAAAGGCAAAAATCCAGGTCTTAGGCATTATCCTCACGGGGACGCATGGCATCAGCACGACATGCTTTCAACATGTTGCTTACCCATTTTAATATACGGGTACGACACAGATGTAAGATGTTGAAAGCATGTCGTGCTGATGCCATGCGTCCCCGTGGGGATATTGCCTTAAGGTGCAAAGTAAAAAGCAGTGTTTGGATTAATTTAACAGATAAATACAGCTACTATTTTCTTATGGGGAATCTTTAGGAAATGGCACTACGAGTGCTATTATTGCAACCGAAAATAAAACACCTCATTCTTGTAATATTTTCACCAGTATTCCCACTTGTTTCCTTTACATTTTGTAAAAAGGATGTAAGTTAGGTTTATTTAGAGCAGGCATGTCAAACACGCGGCCCGCGGGCCGCATGTGGCCCGTCTACAAGTTCACTGCGGCCCGCGCCTGCCAGCTCATTACCTTTTTTTTTTTTAGTAATGCGACCCGCACCGCGGTTGTTTAATTACCTTTTCTTCCTTTTTTTATTGGTAATGCGGCGGCCCGCGGCCTGTGTGTAATACTTGATGTGGCCCTTGGTGGTAAACGAGTTTGATATGCCTGATTTAGAGTAATGAGATATAGTATAAATGAGATGTATTTAGTGTAAATGAGGTTAAAAGGGTTATATTATTGTAACAGCATAAGGAACGCGTTTTTTTAACAATTTTTTTAGGTAGAAGAAAAAGCAACAGAACAATAAAATTCAAAGAAGCATATATTATATTATTTTTGTACTTCTTCTTCGTATGCTTCTTGACAGAAGCGTCGTGACTAATTTAATATGTTATTAATAAATGGCTTTCTTGGCAGATTACTCTCGGTGGTTTGCCATTGCCTTCCGAAAGGAGAGGGTTATTATAATAAAGTCGGATAAATTTTGTAGCCGGGTTGGGGATCGAACCTAGAGCTTCTAGCCTAGAGTCCGGTCCTTAGTCCGTTCACTTAGCTCACCTCTCTCGCTTAGCTCACCTCTCTCTATCATCTAACGGATGATAAACGTATATTGCGTTGTATCACTTCATTTGATATGTATCTAGGTGCGTCAACCATCGTTTTTATGACCTTATTCTGAAATCTCCGCAGGATCTCGATGTTGGAGTTTGCTGATGAACCCCATACAGTTGTATATCTATCATATAAGTCCATATTGGTTTGAGGATCGCTTTGTAGAGTAGTAGTTTCTTTTCTAGAGTGAGCTGCGATTTTCTGCTAATTATTTAAAAATAATGAATTCGTTAATTATTATGGTAATCTCACCCTGAATTACTAATAATAATTAACAAATATATTGTCGTGTTCTGACGAACAACTCTTGTAGCTGTAGCTGACACTTGGCATCTGCGGAGCAGATGCGGGCTATAGCCCGCTTATCTCCTTCATCTGGTTTTGAGACCTGACGTTGAGAATTTTATACAGGGATTTCAAACCCGAGGAGCGGCGTCGAGCCGGTGTCTTGTTTATTATTGCGCTATAAGGTAAGCACTGCGGGGCCGGAGGCTAACGTCGAATTGTCCACGCGTGCACGCACGCGTGAGATAATCCCCGCGCTCGCGGCGGCGCGATGTGCTTACCTTGGGCCCCTTCTACAATAACAAAGCCTCAGTCGCGCCGTTGCTACAGCGTTTTTATTAAAATATAAAAAAAAAAATTTTTACAATTTACAAACTCAACAATAATCTAACAATAGGCGCTGAAAAAAAAAAATTAAAAACACAAGCTGAAAAAGAAGAAGATTCAGAAAGAAGGACAGGACAATGACGGATATTTGTAACCTCCCCGAGGCAGCGTGAACACTCCTCACTGGAACACGTCGTTCTCGGAGTCAGTGTCTGAATACGTGACGTCTGGGGCTGTGGTCGGTCAGCCCATTGGCGTTCCAATAAACGACTTTTAGGGCTGCGGGAAAAGTTGTCGTCATGAGATTTTAGAAGTGATGGCGTGAGCTGGAGGACAGGAAAGAAGTTAGTCGGACCTGGACAACTCTTTAAGGTTCGTGCCCAATTTATCGGAGTTTGCAATAGGAGGCTCTCCCAGGGAGCGAGTTCAAGAGAGATTTTAAAATTTCCACCATTAAATAAAACAAAATTATGCAGGGCATTAACAATTTACTTAGACGAATATCGGTGACAACTAATTCCTGAATTTCACAAGAAAACGAAATTTTTGTCATTAAATTAATTTCCACACAGAAATAAGTCAAATTTGGACACAATTCCCCTACAAGCTCACACATTTAATTCAAATCTACTACTGTAACTTGTAAGTAAATTGGACATTTCAATAAAATAATAATCTGAAATAAAAATTCTTCACACAGCAAAATAAAATTGTCTAGTTTAAATATTCGCGCCGAACTGTAAAATTACGCAAGCAGTTATTGTATGCACTCATAATCTAAAACGGTAGTCGATGGTAAGTCAATTGTTCACCACGCGCAACGGTTACAATCGCTTGTAGAAAGTTTATTTTATGAAGCCGAATAAACTTTGTATGACGATGTCCTTCAGTATAAAAAGAACATGGTATGTAAGGTAAAACATATGAGTGCATGGTATAAGTTCCATTAACGTTAAAATTTCAAATCAATAATGATGGATTCGCGTAAATTAATAAAAATCTGTTATTAATTACCAAATTGAAGCAATGCTGATCAGATACAAATTGGACGCTTTTCAAGTTGGATTCCTCTACAAAATAGACGGTTACTAATTTCCATATCCAAACTCCAGTTAAAATTTAAATTTCCATTCCATTATCTAAAATTTCACCAAACTATTGCCATTGCTCTGACAATTTAATCGAAACTAAAACCATTCTTTCACAAACTCGTAAAATTCCAAAAAGTTAAATTTATCAAACATTAAATTATTCGAAAAACGTTGTTCAGCTCCCGACTTCCTACCATCATGGTCGGCCAGTCACCTTATCTTCCCAAAATTTTCACTTCGTCTTTCTTTTCATGCTTTCGAAATCGTGTCCGTTGCCAATTGGTCGATTTTAACAGCCAAATTTGAAACTTTCCAACGAAAATTAAATGTTCCTAATTTTATTCAAATTTAAATTGCTTCTAACACCATCTAGTCTATTTAACACAAATCAAGAATTATTTATTAATTAACAAATAATAAACTTGTTAACTTGTTAAAAATAATTAACGTGTTAACAATATAAAAAATAATTAAATAATAAAAAACTTTTTAACAAAAAATTAAACCGACCTCAAAAAGGAAACTAAAAAGCATAAAATAATAAATATATTACATTTTGAGTCTTAATAAGTAATGTAAGTAACTAAGTTTGAGTCGGTGCAGAGTGGGTGACTTTTGTTTTAATAATTTTTTTAAAGTAATTTAGTAATCGTTGATTTTTGCACCGACTCAAAATTAGTTACTTACATTACTTATTAAGACTCAAAATGTAATATATTTATTATTTTATGCTTTTTAGTTTCCTTTTTGAGGTCGGTTTAATTTTTTGTTAAAAAGTTTTTTATTTTTTAATTTTTAGTGATTAAAATCTACTAATTACTACCTTAATTAATTAATTTGCTCGTTATAAAGTTTTTCTCCACCCCAACTTTCAACAGAATAGGTCGACAAGTAAAAAATCAATAAATGAAAAACAATCATTCCCTATTTTCTACCCTTACGGGTGCAATTTTCCCTTATTTTTTACCCTTACGAATGGAATTTTTTTGTGAAATTTAAATGGGACCACCATGGAGGTATACTCTATCGAATAAAAAAAAATTCATCAAAATCGGATCACTCTGTAAAAAGTTATGCCCGAACATACATAAGAAAAAAAAAACATACAAACAGACGAATTGAGAAACTCCTCCTTTTTTTGAAGTCGGTTTAAAAATGTCGTCCAACTTGACTAATTTAATTTCAGGTTCCAGAACAATCCTCCACCTATAAAAATCTCGTTTTCAACATACCAGAACTATTGGTACAACAATTAATCGCAAATCAACCTCAATTCGTCCAAGTAAAACAAAATTATTTCAAAAACAAGAAAATATTAAATTGAAATCTCAATCGTGGAAATTCTCAAATTGACAAATGAACCGGGTCACAACAATATATATTTTGTTGGTTGGAGTTGATTGGCAAAACCGTTTTCCTTTGTAATGTAATTTATAATGTTAACCCTCAATAACTGACTAAAATAAATAAATGTTTTTCCATTTATTACAAAATCTCTGGTGAACATGCATTTTAATGTTCATCTTATCTACTTCCACTGTAACCACGCAAAAAAAAAGTTGTAAATGTAACTACAAATGCAGTGCAATCTACTACAATGATTTGCAAATATAGTGACAACACCAAAGAGTAGTAAAATTTACATATCAATTGTTGTAAAATGACTGCAGTAGGGGAGACCGAGGAGAGTTGAAACAGAGGTGAGTTGAAACAGCGTCGATTTTGTGGAACCTATTCCCGTTAGAGAACTGGCAACGCGAAAATTTATTGCTTTTTTGACGTGTTATTTAATGCAGTTTACATCGAAATTGTACTGCGGATGGTTTAGTAAATACGACGTGCACGTGAAAAAAATTGACAAATGTAAATTTTTGACCAATATTTCGATAGCCTATTATTCAATAAATATCAGGTAAATACTATTGCAACATAATTTTTAATATACATTAAATATTAAAGTTTGATGGCATAATATGGTTTTTTTGGGTTCGATACGTGTTTTGGAATTAACAGACATTATTCTAAATAAAGGAGACCGAGGAGAGTTGTAACAGCTTGTTTCAACTCTCCTAGTTCACTATTAATACATAATGATCAAAAAAAAAAAAATTAAAACCGGCAATAATTATTTTAGCTTGTGTTGCCTCGAGCTCTATTTCAACAGCAAATTTAAAAAAAAAAGTGGGTTCAGTGTATGGAATGCAAAAAATGGTCATATAAAGCTTACACTGGAGAAGAGTTCTAATATATTTGTCACAATTTCCTTTAGGACTAAATTTCAAACAAAAACAAAGCAGTATAATATTTGTTGTATTCACTTTTATTATTTTATTTTTTTTATTCACAAAAAGTAACGTTTAAATTAAATTTAAACACAAATACCCACTTGTTAAAACTCACCTCGCCGTCTGTTACAACTCACCTCGGTACTAGGAGAGTTGTAACACTGGGAGTTATTTTAGTTTTCGTCGATTTTTTCATAAACCTTAATTATTTTTACTTATTTTTATATTTGATTCATATAGTGTATAGAACTGGCTATATGGAATTCTATAATTCATAGAGGTAGAACCATTTTTGGCTAAAATATACTAGATACTGTAAAAACTGTTTCAACTCTCCTCGGTCTCCCCTACAATTTACTACAATTGTTGTAAAGGTTTAACAGCATTGTAGTATAAAGTACTTAAAATTTTGTTGTTATATGAACGTGTGCTTATGTACATAGTACTAATGGTGATGTTTCAACACCTATAGGTGTAGTTAACTCTACGTTTACTGTGTAGTAAATATTGCTAATATTCAGTATAATTCACTTTTTGTGCTGTTGTTACTTGTACAACATTGTTAAGTTAATTGTACTACACAATTGTTGCTATTTTTACATAGTGATGTTGTTACCTTTGAATTATAAATTAATTAGAACTACTACAATTATTGTGTGGGTTTGACAACGCAATAGCAGTATGTTTTACTTGTGTTTAATGTTACTAAATTAACAACTTTATAGAGTAAACGCATATTAACAGTACAAGTAATTTTGTATATTTATTAAAATAAATTGCTTTATAAAGTTTCTTATAATTAATAATTATTGTAGATAATAAGGTAGGCTACTTCTTTAATAAGGTAAAACCACTGTACATAATGGGTGCGTTCCACTTAAAGCCCATGACGACCGCAGCGTGGTCCCATGGTTCTTTGATTGGACTAAAGATCTAAAGCGGTTATTTGATTGGACTGACGAACGACCGTGGTCGCCGTGGGCTTTAAGTGGAACGCACCCAATGTGGGCGTATCCAATGGTCCAATAATAGTTGGTTTTGAAGTAGAAATCCCTGTAACTTTCGTATCCGTTGTTCCAACTGGGCCGCTGTCTGAAATGCATATTATGTACCTCGTGAAATTATTTCTATTTAATTAAGCAGTCAAGTCATAAAATTACCTGCATATGAAGCACAAAACCTTTTTGAACTTCAGTTTTTGAGGACCTCCAGTAAATTCCAAATGTTTCGATTTTACAGTGGCAGTTCCAATCATAATGACAATACTTCGTTGTCACCTACAAAATTTGTTATATAAAACGGAAGATATACGTTAAGTACCTGTAAGCAGTGAAATGCTAAAAAACCAAGCGCCAATTCGCAAGGTTGGTAGTTTGGTATCGGACAACGTCGCAAGACGTTTAAAACCGACTTATATACATATACCTGTAAGCAACACGTGCTTCACGTCATTAGTTCTTAAAATCTGTTTTACATTGGTTGACTAGTTGTTTGGCACGTTGCTAGTAGATTTTTTCTGCACGTTATACACTGTTTTAACGGATTGACTAGCAGTCCCCTTTAAAAAATCGATAATGTTATTTTTGTCCATTCTAAGATTGCAATTTGATGTTTCAAGCTACTTACGTGGTTGTTGTTGATCCGTTGATTATAGTGATTTTGACTGTATACGTTTCATGGTTTCATCCAAAAATTGGCAAAGATTTTTGTTGTCTTTCTGAGTAGAAGTAACAGGTTCACATTTCTTAAGTTTGTTTAGTTCGACTAGGTATAGATTTACAACCTCAGGTAGGTATTACCATGTTGACCCTCTAGGCCTCTAGTGGTAACTGAAAAAATAAACTTGCGTCTACCGTCTAGCAACAAAATCCTGCAACAAAAATCTTAATGCGCGCGCATCAATGAAAGTTGTGATCTTCATTTCAAAGCAACGATCTTTCTTTCTTCAACTTTCAAACGAAAGTTTGAAAATATGTAATTCAAATTTTATTAATTATCTACTATTTTATGGTAGCAAGTATTTAAAGAAGAACTTCTTAAAATTTAATTGCTTACTGTCACTCTGGAAAAATTTTTTTTACGTATATATATGGCATAATAGTTTTAAGAATAAAAGCTTTTAAAACATTCTTTATTCTTTTACCTGAATACTATAAGAAAAGGTGAATACAGGGTGGTATCACAACATTTTTGAATATTATTTTGAATTGTTAATTACGTAATGCTGTTGATAACATCGTATTGTAGCGGTCATGAAAACTGCATTGCAAATTATTTTTATGTGGATTATTCAAAATTTTATTTAAAACGAGTTCATTTATTATTAATTAATAGCAATTAAAATATAATTAAAAAAATTTATATTGTAGTTTAACAAATATTTACGATTCAAAAAAATGTGCTTATGTGACAATAAGAATGAATAAGATTTTAATGCGGTAGCCTGCCTGCAATTCTTAGAATTACACCTTTAAACTTTACATTGTTAAAAAATTTTAATCTCCACGTGGTTTTTTGAACCGAAATTTTACAAAGAAATATTTCTATAAGGACAAAGTCGATATTCGCTGGAAATCGACAAGTTTAAAATCAATTTCTGACCAAACTAATCGATACATAACATTTGCACTTACCTAAATCGCTAAATTATAACTTCACATTACGTTGAGATTTCATTCGTAAAATTAATATCTTCGGGGAGCGCTTAGGTAGCCCGCAACTCAAAAATCGTCGTTATACTGCCGATTTTTAATTTTGAACATTAAAAAATTGAGTACTTACCTTTAAATACTAAAAAGTCATTCATAATTCTTTTCACTTCGCGATTCATTTCAAAACTAATAATAATATTGTCCTCGTGTACACTGTACCTTAAGGTGCTGTTCAAACATAAATTAAGAACGAATAAAAGATTCTGCATATTCGTCAAAGCATAACTTAATTACGGAAACTGAAGGATTGCAAAACATTAGAGTTGCAATATTTTGTTACATAATTACATGAGGTAAATTTTAATTACTACAATTCAGTGTACTTTTTACTTATCTTATTGTTACACCAAAATCAATTATTTTGAGTGATACGCAACAACACTATAGAGTTAGAAGTACATAGAAATTGCTCCAGGAGTATTTCTTGACATAGGGGGGGCGTTTGACAACACGTCTTTTGACTCAATTGAGACCGCACTTCAGAAACGAGGAGTGAGTACATTCATTATAGGATGGATAAGCTCCACTCTGAGGAATAGAAACATTAAGGGTACTCTGGGTCTGGCGACCTCGGAGGTCTCCGCGGCGCGGGGATGTCCGCAGGGGGGCGTTTTGTCGCCCCTCCTGTGGTGCCTGGTCGTGGACGAGCTCTTGAGGGCGCTAGAACAGGGTGGAATACATGCGCAACGACATGCTGACGACATAACAATCCTCGCCGTCGGGAAGTTCGGAGGGGTCTTATCTGCATTAATACAGCGGGTCCTGAGAATTGTCGAACGGTGGTGCACCAAGGTAGGATTGTCGGTAAACCCGGAAAAAACCGCCGTGGTAGCCTTCACTTAAATGCAGAAAGGAACTGCAGGAAGTAAGGATGCCCATATCTGGGGGTAACCTTGGATAAAAGATTGACTTTTACCAAACATATAGATAACATAACGATCAAGGCGACTAGGACCATGTGGGCCTGTAGAAGAACGATCGGTAAAACGTGGGGACTTAAACCTAAAATGGTCCTTTGGCTTTACACCAAAGTGGTGATACCCACAGTAACATATGCTTCCCTTATCTGGTGGCATAAAGCCCAGAAAAAGGAAAGTATTGAAAAACTTAACAAGTTGGAAAGACTAGCTTGTCTAGGAATAACGGGGGCAATGGCAACAACGCCCACCGCAGCAATGGAGGCACTATTGGGACTGCACCCACTACACTTGGTGGTGGAAATGGAGGCCCAAATGGCTGCATACAGGCTGACGATTAATGATCAAGGGGCAGGAATCTGTAGAGAGGGTCACCATACCATGATCTTCAACTCCAACAAGAGTAACAACACGCTCTGCATAAAATCGGATAGAACCAGCACTGTAAGAGACTTCCGAAAACCTTTTAAGGTTATAATTCCTGAGAGGGGTTTGGAGGGCGGCGAACAGGAGCTGGGAAAACGATTCGAAACCATCTGGTACACAGATGGATCCAAAACTTATGTAAGCACTGGAGCAGGAATAAGTGGTAAGAAACCGGGGGATGCTTTTAGCATAAACCTGGGCCAACACGCAACTGTTTTCCAGGCCGAAATTTTGGCAATAATGACCTGTGTAGAGGAACTGATTCGGAGGGATTACGTAAAGCGCATCTGCATCATGACCGATAGCCAGGCAGCATTAAAAGCTCTGGAGGGAGTAGAAATACACTCCAAAGTTGTGAAGAACTGCCTTGACACACTGGTGGGACTGGCACAAAGCAACAGGCTAACACTGATGTGGGTACCGGGACACACTGGTATCAGTGGCAATGAAAAAGCTGACTGCCTAGCAAGGGAGGCTGCATGTATGCATGTAATAAATTAGTAGGTCCAGAACCAACTTGCGGGATTGCATACAAGACTGCAAAAGGGACTATCAAGGAACTACTAAGAGAGAAACACCTTGTGTACTGGAGGAATCTTCCGGGACTGAGGCAATCGCGGATGTTCATTCGGGAACCCTCCGGGGACAAAGAGACCAAGGAATTACTCCGACTGAGCAGAACTCAGTTGAGGAAAACAGTAGGACTATACACAGGACACTGCTGCCTAAATAAACACCTCAATAATATTGGGGTCGTTGAAGATCCTACATGTAGTATGTGTGGGGAGGAGGAAGAAACTCCATACCATCTGCTATGTGTATATCCAGCTCTTGCCGCCGTAAGGCATGAACACCTAGGGAGTCATTATCCGACTACCGAGGAGATAAGAAATTCACCCATCAATAATTTACTCAACTTTGTTGAGGACTTGCAACTTGTTGGGGTAAAACTAGGAACGCGGGGTACAATGGGCCAGGAGCCTAAGTGCAAGTGGGAGTAACTTTTACTGACCACACCCGTTCAGCAATAATAATAATAATAGAGGTACATAAAAATTGTAAAGTTAACTACATTCATCTTACAACAATGCGTTAGTGCATTTTCCAGCTGATGTAGTATAAACAGCATGAGAGGTGCGTTTAATTTTACTACAAATGTTGTTCCTGTCACTACAATTATTTTACTACACGAAAAATGTAAATGTAACTACATCTTTTTTTTGCGTGACGTATTATGCAAGACTACTAAATTATTCACATGTGCATAACTTATTTGTGAATGATAAATACCGGTGTTCAGTGTTTACAAAAAAAAAACAATCAAGCAAGTATGATTTTTCAATTTCCAACATAGGGTAGGGAATAATGCAAATCAAAGTCAAGTGCCCTTCCGAATCGTCGAGTTCGAAGCGTGAAAACAATTCAGTATGTCTTAAAAAGACATAAAATTAAAAAGACAGTAAATTAAAAATTTACTATATTTTTTAATCTTCTCCATTTTATCGAAAATTTGTGGCGGTTTTAGCAGGCGTTAAAAAGTACCGTAACATGCTACAACTTGGGACACTTTGCACACTATTCAGAAAACTCAATCTATCAATGTTGCAACCTTTTTTTTTGATATCTATTTAATATATGTATTTCAAAGATCCTAGATTTAGTCGGGTGTGATAATTTGAGAAGAGTGCATAGTTGTGTTGAAAAATGTTTATGAAAAATATTACATAAATTTTATACTTTGGAAAACTTCTGCTGGGGCGGTATGGCTGTAAGGTGTGCTAAGTTCATATTTTATATGTTTATAGCAAAATTTTGTTGTTAATTTAATGGTTTAATTATTTTTTTAGATCTTAAACCCTTTTTTTTATTAATTTGTTTTTTTTTAAAAATCTCCCTGCGTTTACAACTTGGTACAGTGTGTTTTAATAGTAGTTTATATCACTAAGTTGTAAAGGGTCGTTTTTCACCGCAACGGGCGTGGTTTATCAGGCGAGCCGCGCAGCGGCAAAGCGAATAAATAGCCCGAGGGGTGAAAAGACCCTTACTGCCGAGTCATATGAACAGCTTTTCGTCATTTTGAGGAAAATATCCGACAAAATTCACGATTTTTTGCAATAATTGCTTAAATTTAATAAATAATAACACGTTTTAATTGAACATCGACCAACTTCAAGTACAGGTGTAGGTGCACCTGAAGTTGTACAGGTAGTTTGGTGTAGTAGTTAGGGAGTGGAGCTATAGATCCAAAGATCCTTAGGTTCGAATCCCGATCGCTCTCAAATTTATTTGTGCCGTGTTTAGGATTACACGTTAAACTATCATCCTACTATGACGTTTAGTCGGTAGTTTTTGTAATTTAGTTTTTGTAATTTCCGATCTGCCTCCGAAAAATCCCGCTAGCTATCTCAGATAATTGAAAAGAAGAGTACAAAATAAACGGCACATCATTGAATGTCAAAAGTGTCCCAAGTTGTAGCATGTTACGGTAATTGAAGATAAGAGAATTTTTAATAAGCAAATGTCGAACATGCACAATTTTTTTTTACTAGGAACTCTTTTGTTTTTAAGTTTCTAACAAATAGTTAGGTAATCAATAAGTAAACATCGAAAACACCAGCTTGCAAAAGAAGAAAAATTCTATCATATGATACGAATGAGAATGATCTCTTGATGATCTGATAAATTGATTAAAAAAAACAAGAAATGCTTCGAGGATGTTTTAAAAGTGTAAACGTAGGTAGGTATTCATAAATATTATTGATTATTGGGGTTTCTTTACCATTTGTTTTTGTAAAAATTTAGTAAAGATTATATTCACAAGGAAAAAAAAGGGCAATTATAAATGGATCGAATTCAAACATAGCTATTCAGGTTCCTTGCGGTGGTTCTATCGACCGGTAAAAGTAGAATCCGCGCCGTCGCAAAAATAATAACGTCGCAACGGATTCACAGTTTAGAAAGAACAAGCTTCAACATGTGATTATTGTCTTACACGCTTTTTTGGCCCCAGCCATGGGGAATGGAATGAATAAGGCAAGTAAAATAATTAGTGGATATTTGGAAATTTTTGCAGTTATTTGAATACACAATTATAATCAATAGCAAGTATTTTGTATACTTTAAAATTATAAAATAAAATCTTTCAAAAACACTTTTTATGCACAAGTTATTATTAATTGATTTTCTATTAACCGAACAAGCTTAGATTTTCTATTTTGCTTGAATTCTGTAATAGATTACCTACTTTATTTATTTTAAAATTATGGTCTAATGACATGTTTTGAAATGTCACTTTGTTTGATATTTCTTCGTTTTTGAAATTTGATAACGTGTTAAAAATACTAATTTCAAAATAAGTAAAATTGAAATAATTATTTTCATATGGTAATCTAGTAATTTAACATTTTCAAATCGTTTTGTGACCAATTTTGAAAAATACTTGCTTAGCCATTGAATTTAATTAAAAATATTTAAATTTGTCATATTGGTGACACCGACGTTCCTACCTTACATGGAAAAACGGAGTAACTTATATTTAAAGTCATAGGAGACCACACGATTTAGCTTTGGTCATCGTACGACGAACTTGATCCAACTCGATTTGAAAGATAGCAAAAATTTTCCCAGCTTTTTATGAAACACTTGGACTTTGAATTGTTTAATTCTAAGTTTTAGATTTTCAACTTTATGCAATACAAATTGTCCTTATTGCTTAAAAAAATTTAAGAAACTGGGTGTAGCAGGTAAACGTTAAAATAAAAGCTTCTTTGTAATCCATTCCATCAATCGTTCCAATTTGCCTTCGCTGGGTGTTTTGCAGGTTTTGTAGTCGATTTGTTGTCTTTATTTGGTACCCGTTTTGGAAATTTCATTATAACATTTTTTCTGCAAAAAGTTACTAACTGTATTTTTAGTTAATTTTTTTTAACTGCAGCAGAGGTAAATAGAATGCATACTTTATAATGCATTAAATAACTAACTGAAAGAGAAAATATATTGTTGAGGTTTTAGGTCTCATTAAGACATTTAAAAATTGCCCCACGTTTCGGGCCACTTAGGTCCATTTCTAAGGCAGTGAGACCTAAAACCTCAACAATATATTTTCTAATATATAATTGATAGGTCAACTATTAAATTATTCCTTAACTGAAAGAGGTTACACCTTAAATCAAAAATTATCAAAATTAATAAAAATACTAATTTATACGTAGGTTGCTGGAAAAGTTTCTGGAATCTAGTAATTCTCACACTATTGTGTAAATTTTTTTTAACTTTTATATTAGTAGAATTTGACATTTTTATATATAATTCAGTTGAAAGTTTGTACTTAAAAGTGGGAAAGTTTTGTTTCTACAGCATTTTAAAAAAAGTGATTGTGCTGAAACTTTCGTGTGATAATTTCACATTGAAATGTAAACATGGTTTCTTTTACGATTTTCAATGTGGTCTAAAGTCGAAACAATCCATCATCGGCTTGTTTTTGTTTTTAAAAATGAAGCACCATCTAGGAGTACTTTTTATAGGTAGTTTTCAAAATTCCAGTGTGGATGCACTACTGTCAATAACGAATTTCGTACAGATCGTCCAGACTGGTGTTGTCACTAATGTTAATGAAATACGTAAAATGATTGAACGAGATCATCATGTGACATACCGAGAGATTCAAACATTTTTAGGCATTGACATGAAAACAATACATACGATTTTGCATGATCATTTAGACGGACTACGGAAGCTTTTCAGTCGTTGGAGCTCACACAATTTGACAGAAACTTAAAAACTCAAAGACGAAGTATAATCTTCTTTCAAATTTGGTGTACAATATCTTCAATGGTGATGAAATTTGGATTTGAATTCAAAAATAAACATCAGTCCATCGTTTGGGTAAACGCTGGTTTCTGAGGTGTCAGCTTCAGAGTAGAAAAAATGTTCTTCAAATTGGTTTCACCGGATGCAAAAGTGTATTAATGTGCAAGGCGAATACTTCGAAGAGCAGTAAAGTTATTTACCAAATTTTATGTGTATTTTATCATATCGTTTCCGGAAACTTTTCCAGCAGTCTACGTAATCAGTCGGCTTAGGCCCAGTTTATCAATCTCTAGTTAGTGTCATAAGTAAACTTATTTGACAAATAAATATGAATTTTAACCGATGATTGGTTAAAATTGTTGAAATTCATACTCTCTTGTCAGATAAATTTTTCTAAGTCTCTATCATCAATGTCAATGTCTAAAACTCTTGCAACTATTAATTGTCTCAAGAACAAAAGAGGCCGAGTCAAACCAAAGTAAAATTCCTAAAAGTATTGGCCAGCTTTACGGTTAAAGTGACTTCACGACTTCTTAATATTGCCCTGTAGCAAGGCTAAAAGTATTATATAAAGTATTAAATTAAGATTTATCTAAAAACATAAGGTAAAAGCATCCCAATTCATTAAACTTGAAAATAAATTGAAATCTTTCACTACAGATTTAAAATTAAATAAAAACCAATAATAAAACAAACTAAATATTTCAACATAATATAAAATATGAAGTACTAAATTATTAAGTAAACAATAATAGCAATAGAGGTACAAGAAATAAATACTAAACTTTTAAAATCAATAGGTCAATTTGTAACAACATAGGAAAATCAAACCACATAAAAATAATCGTTCAGACTCCATAAAAATCACTGTAATTTTAACGAATAAAAACTAACTAAGAAAGAAGTTATGACCATAATGAAATATTTTATCACTCCTCAATAGCTATAAAAATTGAGACGTTTCATATAAATATAATAAAGTATTTAATTTGATATCTGTGCAGTGCCGCCGCTACGGATACCTCCGCTCTTGTAGTCGATTTTTTCGATTTTTTTACATAATACAATAAATTTACAAATACTTTAAATAGCCAAATTTTTTGATTAATTATATCTATTTCTTAAATTTCTATTCCCCTTTCTTTGTAGTCATATGAACAACCATTTTTTAACACAATTATTATTATACGATATTGGAAAACAAACATTTCACGTTCTAGGCCCAAATGTGTATTTTTTTATCAGGGACATCTATGACCTTTTTTTCCTTATTTACTTTTAATTTATTACTTTATGTACATTTTTCTTCCTACCGGATTTTGCTTCCCCATACATCTTTTTTCTCGCTTCTTGCTGCCCCTTAAACTAATTTTGCTGCCTCTAATTTTGACCGCCTGTGTGTTTTCAACACTGTGCACAATAAGTTGCAACGGCCTTGTACCTGCGTACAAGTTAAATTGGTAGCTCCGGTTCAATTAAAAATATAGTCACAGAAAAAGTAATTTCAATGCCGAAGAAAAGACGATAAATGAGTTTTCTAAAAAGTAAATGAAAATATTATATCTATAATCAAACTGAAATATTACAAGTTTAAAGTCGTGTTATCTCAATCTTTTCTTAAAAAAAAATCGCGGTCTGCGTTAAACCAAAATTAGCTGATCCAAAAATCCACCAACTTTAGAAATCAAACACACAAGAATCAATAACAATTTAATCACCTAAAAAATTACTCTTAAAGTGATGCTGGAGTAATTCGCGTCATCGCGTCGTACAGTTTCAAATAGCTTCAAATCTTATTATATGGTAGTCAAATCAGTTGTACTCCAGACTACCTGCTTAAAGTTATATAACATTTTATCACAAATCTTAGAAATTTTTATACGAGAAAGAAGTCTAATTATCGAACTTTTGGCTATAACTCGAAAACAAAAAAAGATAGCAAATTCTGGTTTTCGCCATTGAAATTTTCTCAAAAAAAGAGATCGAGGATGCGCCATGCCATCCATTTTTTGATATCTCCCATAGTTACCGATTTCCCCATAAGAAGGATCGAAATTGAGCCACCCTGTACAGTTCGCGCTCTGTACAATGATTTTTGTACCGATCGCGAGGTGTACAGGCTACTTTGTACGAAGTGCGATTTACCGGACTTGGTATTACGAGATTTGTACAAAGTGCAATCTGTACAACCCATTTGTACAGAGCTGTTAGTTTCAACCTTTCTGTCAACTTGGTACAACTTAATATTGTACAAAGCTTGGCAGAACAGCAGAAGAACAAAAATTGAAATAACAAGGCAAGATATAATTATAAACATTTTCACTTTATTTAAAGTAAATATAATTTCCTTGCACACACATAATTTATTTATTGGTACAGCTCAAAAAATTATGGCAGCGAGAATTGCACAAAACTCCTTTTTTCTTGCATATTACACATCTTTTATTCAAACATTTTTTAGTGCATATGCTCCGCACAAAGAGGAATAGCCCTGCAGAGTGTTGTATACAAAATTTTGGCCATATGGATTAAAGAGAAATTATCTCAATTTTCAGAAGGAACTATTGGTGAATACCAATGCGGATTTAGAAAAAGTAGATCAGTGATAGATCAAATATTCACTCTTAAACAAATCCAGGCAAAAAGTCATCTGTTGAAACTGGCTACTTATGTGCTCTTCATAGATTTTAAACAAGCATACGACACAATTAAAAGAAATAAACTATACAAAGCACTGTATGAACTGGGTATACCAATAAAAATGATAAGAATAATAAAGATGACTATGAGAACCACAGAGAATAAAGTCAGAATGAATGGCTTGGTATCAAGAAAGTTTCAAGTAAAAAATGGTTTAAGACAAGGAGACCCTCTCTCTGCGGTACTATTTAACTTGGTGTTGGAAAAAGTAATGAGAGATAGTAAATTAAACAGAACAGGAACAATATTCAACAACACCCACCAGTGCTTAGCATTTGCAGATGATGTGACATTGTTAGCAAGAACAAAAAACGAGCTAAAAGACTGTTTTTTAAGACTGATCAAGGCGGCCCGTAGTATGGGATTGGAAATAAATGAAAAGAAGACAAAATAATACATGGAATGGGATGATAATCAATTTATAGAAAACCGTTATCTAGATATAAAGTTGATCAATCAGACTCATATTGAGTTAGAAGAAGTACCAAGATTCTCTTACCTGGGTACCGTGCTGACGAGAAAACCAGAGAGCAGTACTGAGATATGTGCCAGAATGACATCGGGCAATAAAAGTTTATTGGCACTGAACACAATTATTACTGGAAGGGTATTATCTAGAGCTGTCAAAATACGTGTATATAAGACCATAATAAGACCAGTGGTAACATATGCTAGTGAACTCTGGACTTTAACAAAGAAAGACCAATTAATGCTTAAAGTGTGGGAAAGAAAAGTATTAAGAAGAATCTATGGTGGAGTACTGGAAACAACAGGATGGCGAAGACGAACTAACGATGAAATACAGGAATTATACGGCGAACCAGTAATAACAAGTTTCGTGAGAGCACAGAGATTACGATGGCTGGGTCATTTGTTGAGAATGAGGGAGGACAGGGTGCCACTGAGAATATGGAACAGCGAGATTGATGGCAGGAAAAGACGTGGAAGACCACTATCAGAATGGAGGGAAAATGTACTGCGGGATTTGCAGCTTCTGAATGTGGTGGATTGGAAACAGAAGACCAAAAATAGAAGTGAGTGGAGAAGGATAGTAAATGAAGCTATGGGCCTTCATGGCCTCTAATGCTGTATTATATATATGCTCCGCACAAATCCTTGGTTGCCAAATATTGATGTCTCTGAATTTGCGGCTCGTAGGGATACTGATGCATCTGGCACCTGATAGGTCGCTCGGAAAGTGACGTTTTCTCGGTGTTTTCCGATAAATAAATTAATATATCGTCGCCTTACTTGTAAAACCTTCTAAGTCCGATTGACAAAACTTTTCAAGAGACATAAAAAATCTGCTACTACTCTTATTTTAGAATTCTAATTTATGAAATTTTTATGAGATACTGAAAGAATATAGTTTCATGTTTATCATCAAAATATTTTACCGGGATTTCATAATTTCTATATTAGAGAACTTAAAGGTTTTTCATTGAACATAAATTTTTTTAAAAATCGGACTTTGAAGGTTTTACAAGTAAGCCGACGATATTTACTTTAAATAAAGTGACAATGTTTATATATCTTGTCTTGTTATTTCAATTTTTGTTTTTCTGCTGTTCTATCGAGCTTTGTACAATATTAAGTTGTACCAAGTTGGCAAAAAGGTTGAAACTAACAGCTCTGTACAAATGGGTTGTACAGATTGCGCTTTGTACAAATCTCGTAATACCAAGTCCGGTAAATCGCACTTCGTACAAAGTGGCCTGTACACTTCGCGCTCGGTACAAAAATCATTGTACAGAGCGCGAACTGTACAATTTCGGGCTTGGTACGTAACATATATAACTGAACTTCTCCAGTTAAAGCTAGAATTAACTAAAGAGGTTTGTTAAAACTATAGAATTTACTAGTTAGATCAGGTTTTAAATGATTTTGGGTTTTAACTCTAATCTATAAATTTTTTAGTATCATGCTTGCGCAATATTTCTATTTTGGTAATTTTCAACTTTCTAAAAAAGGTTTTTTTTACATTTTGAAAAAACATAAAAAATAACTTAAAAGTACTTGTAGCATGCTATACCAATTTTAAGTCACGAAAATTAGACACAGATTTTCTAAATGCTTATTTAGTGGTGACATAAGGAAGTCCAGAACGATCTTTCTATACCTACTGGATGGTCATAATCTTCGTTTTCTTATGTTAACTTTTATTAATATATTATTTCTCAGACCTCTTTGAGTACTAATTAGTCTTCTAAATCAGTTTGGAATATTAAACAACAATACTCCTGCGCAACGCGGCGCCCACTCCACAGTGTACGATTAACCGATTTAAAGTAAAATTTTTCATTTGTGACTGGGTGGAGTTAATGTCCAGAAATCAATATCAATAGACCATTTACCTCTTGGCACCGTCACATTCTTCTTCCGTATGCACTGCACAATAACTATAGGCTCCTCCCAGTCACAAAGAAAAAATTTTACTATAATGCGAAGAAAAACATTTTACGACTCAGTTGAGATACCTATACATTTTACGGAAAATATCTGTCGGTTCCAATAAAAGACTATTGTCTTATAAGACAGGGTAGGCAAAAAAACGATACATTTAGCTCAAAAAACTGTTTCACCAATCTTTCTTAACAAACTTTCTCCACATTTTTATATTCTTAAATACTTCTTTTGCCTCGACAACATCCATACACCAAATCATAATATAATACTATTTGCCCTTAAAACTCTTAATTAATCTATTATTAACACATTCGTTTTATCTTCTTCATCCACACACTTTTTTTGTACATTTATTTCGTGAATCGAATCACACTCATTCTCTCCCCCAACATGTCTAAACCAACGAGCGACCCTTCTTTCACATTGGTCAAATTAGATTTCCTTTCGAATTAATAACTTTAATCATACTAGTTTTTATATCTCGTTCCAATGGCATTTAAGATAAATTTTGTGTTTCTCCTAGCATTAGCATACTCCGCGTAAATATCAATACAGCAAAGTTGACTTTAATACACTTTTATACACCACCATCTTTGCTTCTTCTGATGATACCACTTAATTTTTTGCGATAAGCCCCTCATCAATGCATTCACAAATCTTAACGCATTTTAATTTTAACACATTTAAAGCATGCTGTAAATCATTTTCATTGCCATTAATTCATCATCCCATCATCTATATACACAATTAATTTAGCAGCACCATTACATTCACAATGTTTATTCAAACATCATGAGCGTTTTCACAAGCAGTCATGATACACTTATCCATAACTACATTATAAAAAAATGTAAATATAAAATAAAAATATATAGGTACAAATAAAAATATTACAAAATTTAGCCATTTGCAGCTTAGAGGTAACATCGTGTTTATATTGATATTTACTTCATTATAAAAAAAATAGTTGTATATTTGTAGGTCCTACCGGGCTTATACATTGGAAACTACAGAGATTCCAAAGATGTAGGTCAGCTAACGAAGTACAATATTACTCATATATTAGCTATTCACGATACAGCTCGACGTCTACATCCGGTAAGTATTTATAGCAAGATCAGGCTTTACTTTAGAACACTTATGAAATATGATATAGCCCCGATCGTATGTTAAAAAAAATGTTTGTTATTGAGATACCAAAGTGTCCACGTCAAATATTTCTTAAACTAAGATAAATCTTGATACTATTTATAATAACTGGGGGAATACGGCAACAATTTATTAGAAATAGGTATGTTACTTAAAATATAACTCTCGGAAGGCAATGGCAAACCACCGAGAGTAATTTGGCAAGAGAACCATTTAATTTAATATTTAATGGTCGCTAACCTCCGATAGGAATAGGGGGAAAATATGTTGAAACTTTACAACAAATTAATGTGCTAAAGTGTGTTCCAAAATAAACTGACATTTTAAATTAATCAAAAATTGCTACACTTCTCATCGCGACAAAGCCAGATAGAAATTTTTTATTGCTGTTTTTAGTAAACATTTGAGGTAAAATTATGGAAAAGTACACAGTCGAACAACCATTAGAAATTGTTAAAATTTATTTTTTTCAATTTTAATAATTCAAATTATAATGCATAATATCCACTTAATTATAATTTAATTTTATTAAGTTCACAGAAAGCGTTGAGCTTGTGTCAAGTTCAATTCAAAAACGAGTAATCGTAGAAATAATTTATAACAGTGGGGTCTATGTATAGTGCAACTTGATAAACATATCACAATTTTTTAGTCAAACCAAAAATGTACTTTTTGAATTAAAAATATTAAAAGGTTACACAATGTAAATTGAATGGTTAGTGCGAAAACGTAAGTACTGACATTTTTACCTTTTTTAAATTGAGATATACATGTTTTCTTATACTTTCGATGTCGCCCGATCATTTGGTATAAAAATAAAAATTGTACTTTCAACTTTAAATTTTTTTTTAACCATATCAAATATCGGTTTAGTATGCATGCTAGCTGTGCCCGCGGCTTTGTCCGTAAACCTTTTTATTATCTTAATCTCTTAATCACTATGGTGAAATAGTTGTTATACTGTCACTACGGTGCGGTCACAGAGACCGCGCTTTATTTGTTGATTTTTAATGTACTACTTACATTTTAATTTTTGGGTTTGTTTTACCAAAAATATCTTGGTTGGTATTCCAGGAAGTCAACAAAAATTTTATTAACATTTAAAAATTTTAAAAGATTAGTAGGTACTGTATTTAGCGTACATTTATACTATTACAAGAAAAATTTTTTTTTTAATCAGTCTGATGGATTTCTAAACAATTTAATAATAGTTTCTAAAAGTCAATAGATGAGAAACTATAACTAAAATACAAAATTGAAAAAAAGAAACTGAATTCGCAAAAATCACAACACCTGAAATGTTACAATTTATCCATATAATTGATGAATAAAGTCACAATTATTGATTCATTTTTTTTGTTTTTTTTTTCAAATTTCTTAATAAAACTGAGAAATACTATTCAAACTAATTCAATTTTTAATACAATTTATATAAATTGTACGAAAACAAACTAGTTCAACAGATTTATACGCTAGTTCACTGGATATTAAAAGGGTACACTTATAACATGGTGCGGTCACAGTGACCGCTTGCTTATTTTAATTCGTTTTAAATATAAAACTAAGCGATCTTCAAGGGCCTTCTTCTGTGAACATAGTAGGAACGACGTAACTTAAAGGTACTGAGACGCTAAATTTATAATTTTGAAGTAGGCCTGAAATACACAAATTTTAAACTGCGTAGCGGTCACAGTGACCGCATCATAGTGATTAAGGGTTAGTTTTGAAAATTACCTCCTAAATTCAAACTTACCAACTTTACCTCTTTATACGATGGAATAATATTATACTTATAAAAAAAAATCATCAAGAACGCAAAAATTTGAAATGAAGGAAGCCGAGACTGGTAGTATTTAAATAATTATGGCTTAATTTTAAGAATAAAACTTTGTTTTGTAAAAATTTTGTATCTTTTTAAACAAAAAATTATGATTTTGTGCAAAAAGGTAAGTACTTCATAATATATTATATTATATAATATCAAGAGGATTTTTTTTGCTGATTCACATAAGGAATATGAAAGATTGTGAAAAAAAATACAATTTGGAGATCAATTAAACAAAGCAGACACTTTAAATTGATTATCTCAAAATGTAAATTTTGTAATACTTACCTTTTCGCACTAGCTATTTAATTATTCTAAATGTATAATTTTATTTACAAACGTTTTCGCTATACCATAGCATCTTCAGGTGACTAAACAGAAAGTGTGAAAGTGTGTGTCTTTTCACACAGCGAATTGCGACTTAGTAATCGAGGTAATTGGTGGAGAGTTATTATTCTGATGCCCGCTGTACACTCTCGCCGAGTGCTCTCGTGCGACCATCTATATTACACAGTACCAGGCACACCGAAACAGACGAGACATGACGAGAGCACCCATCACACGCTTGTCTTCGCCATGTCTCGCCCTCGTTATCTATAGCGGTGTCATCGAGCTCCCTCGTAGGTCAAATATATAGAAAGCTTCTGCCTAGTGAATTTTGTTTTTAGATGTAATAATTATAATATTTTTAAAATAACGTGAAAATTATTATGTTTTTTAAAATATGTATAACATTTATAGATTTATTTTAATTAGTAAGTTTTCTGTAACATTGTAATCTTTATGTTCACAATCAAATTTGTATTTTAGATTCTGACGAAGAAGAAATAAACCTCCTCGAAACATTAATTATTTAATAACCTTTTAAAAAAGTCCAATTTATTCGCAAAAAAGAAAAAACCAATAATATATGTAGAGTACAATATTACAATATAGACCGAAATCCCTGAAACTGTTAAAATTTTGTACCCATACAGTGATAATTGTGTAGGGCATAACAAAAATTATGCATTAATGCATAATCATTTAATGCGTAATCATAATTGTTATTAAATGAATTAATTTCTTGGGATTATGGACAAAATATTAAAGAATACAAATATATCTCTCTTCTACATTTCGCTATATATTTTAAGCTTCGTCAGGAAAAACATATAAATAAATATTATTTTTTAAAAACGAAAATTGAAAATGGCAAAATTAAAATAATTATCTTCTTCTTCTCTTTTTTTAGGATTATTTTCCTGTTTCTAACCAACGTTTTCTTTATTCTTTATAGGTTTATAATTATTTATAATTTATAATTATTATATAATTATAATATAATTAATTATATTATATATAATTATTGTCATATTTTAATTTTGTCATTTTCAATTTTTGTTTTTAAAAAATAATATTTATTTATATGTTCTTCCTGACGAACCTTTAAATATATAGCGAAACGTAGAAGAGAGATATATTTGTATTCTTTAATATTTTGTCCATAATCCTAAGAAATTAATTCATTTAATAACAATTCACAAAATGGACGATAACAATTCATTAATTCGTAATCATAATAATCAGTCATAACGCTTTGAAAAACTTGTACTGCGATCATGATTTTAGTCAAATAAAAAAGAAGTAGGTACATGAAATTTAACAATATGTACTCTGTGAGGCAATTTAAAAAGATTACCATTTAGAACTGAAAAAGACCTAACAAATTTCAAGTCAAAGAGGTAAAAGCTGATGATATATTATATGTTAAAAAGTGGTGGTCGCAGCACTTCAAGTGGAAAAAACGAAAAACAAAATAAAAATTAATTTGGGAGTGACACAGCTTTCATCACTTCAGCTTTATTTCGTCAGCTTCGGGGCAGTTAAAGCATAGAAGTTCAGCTTTACATTTTCGACAAATACCAGGTTTTTTTAACTTCTTGATTAACTAACTTGTCTACAACAAATGATGATGATGTGGAAGTTAACGACAATGTTGAATAACTATTTTAATTGATATGTTTACTGCTTTATTTGTTCATTGTTTTTTATCTTTTGCTCTTACATCCACACTCTTCATACACGAAGGGACCTCTAAATCAACACCTTTATTTTTTGTTTTTTTTTTTAATAAATATCATCTTTACAGCCAAAAGCAATAAAGTTCTTATTACCTGCAACTGCGAAGAAACTTTAGGGATAGTATTATTGAAATACTGCTGATACATAAAATGCAAAACAGTTTTTTGTTTAATTTTTCTTAGAATGCTTCTGGATGAATTTATGTCTCTTCTTGCATGACGCGATTGTTGAAAATAAAATTTTAACCATAGGTAAATTGACTGCGTTTGAATGTTACATTACTCCAAACTTTCCACTCCTATTACTCGAAGTGATTTCATCTGCCACGCGGATTTTTGTTGAAACTAAATTGATACATCACCTTAAAATTACAAGGGGTTTACAATAATTGTTTATTATTGACTTTAAAAATGAAAAAACTATTTAATTTAATTTGTCACTGTCAATATAAGCAATTATTATATTTATAACCCTCTTCATAAATTTAAGGTAATCTTTTTTTTAATAAAAATCTGTTAGATGGCAGGCGAAATAACCGAACTTAATTTATTAGTAAGTTTCTACGTAAAAAAATGTAAGATCATTTTTGTGTTGAATTTTATTATATTATATTTTTATCATAACCTCAATTGGCCTCCGAGTCATAACAAGCGCGATATTTGCAAAAAACCGTTTTTTGTGACTTTTGACCTTGAATAACTTTTGACGCGGCAGCGATCTCGTTCTCGACTTTTGATATTTTTTTTAAAACACTAAAATAAATTGATTCAAGAAAAAAAATGAAGGATCTAATTTTTTAGATCAAAAAAGCTAATTTCACTGGACTAAAAGCAAGTTTAGTCAAATCGACAAAACGTTTACGGTCAGTATGTGATTTACTTTATTAGCTGTTTGAAAATTTAACCCTTGCTGATTTGATTCCGTGATAACATTGAATTTGTCATTTCATGGTGAAGTAATATTGTCATCATAGATTGTTGTAAAACATGCTTTGGCATGGGCACTCAACTGATAAGAAAGTTACCGTGTTTATATGAGACTTTTGAATGCATTTTAGAAATAGGTTACTGTCATATTTTAATTTTAAATAAAACTTTGCGAATGCAAATTTAGACTAATTTAAACAAACTGACAATTTAGTACGTTACTGGTTCGAAGCCCGTTCGCATTAAGGTGCTTTTTAACATAGCTACATTAATATTTGTTGCAGCTACTTCAATTTATTGTAGTATAAAAAACTATAAATTATCATACTTTTTTCAGTAAAATTGAAAATCTTTAGGGTTTCTATGACAATTAATGGATTTTTATAATGCAACTCGATTCTGTTTACACAAACCTAATTAATTCAATGTAAAATTAATTATAGTATAATATAAATTTAGAAATTACATTTACAGTGTAATCCTTTTTTTTAGGATAAACATTATCTCTGCGTTTTAGCTTCAGACTCACCTGATCAGAATTTAACGCAATATTTTTCTTTATGTAATGATTACATACATTCTGCTCGTTTAAGAAATGGCAATGTTTTAATTCACTGGTAAGTAAATTAATAGCTATTTATTAATTTAAAAAAAATTAGCTACTATATTATTCTCAATTTATTAAAAATAGTTTATGTATAAATAAAATGACACAAAGGGATCAAGCAAAATAAATTCTAATCTTAATAATAATTTAATATCTTGACAGGCTCCTGAAGCAATTAAATTTTAAGCCCTCTTCTAAATATCTTTAATATCTCTCCTTACACTTTGCATTCTATGCGCATGTCTTTTACTTTGGTATGCACTAACCGGTGGCCCAAAAAAAGTTTATTTTTGAGGACTTCTTGATTTATAAAGATGTTTGGAAATACGTTAATATGACAGATAATACCAGCATGCGAGTATTCTAGTAGTCTCTGTAAGGGACCCTAAGCAACAATAGGTTGGTTTCAACCAACGTAGAAACCATCCGCGGAATCGTCCCGCTTATGCGCAATAGCTAAAAAGCGTTCCAAGCGACAGTGCACGGTTTGTGAACGGTTTATGGGACGGTTTATTACGCGTTCCAACCAAACTTGTGATCGTTCATGGTACGGTTACGGAACAATCATATCGATACTAGGTCTGAAGTAGTTACGAAACGGTAACTACTGTTTTTTTTTATTAAAAAAACAATTAATTATTATAAATTAAATAATTCTTGCTAAAAAATTAAACTTTGTTAAAGTAAAACTTTAAAATATAAATGACACCGATATTTTTTTTGTAAAATTACAAAAACTAACAATATTTTTTTTTAATTAATCCTTACTTAATTTTTAATTATCTGTCTTAATTAACTTATTATCTTAAATACCTACCTCAATTTTTAAATGTTTCATAAAGAAGATAAAATATGAAATTATTTGGTAAAGGCTTAAAATTTTGAAATTAAAATTAATTTCGAAGCAGTAATGTCGTTTTTCGGCACTTAATTTTTGATAAAAACCCTATATTCAAATAATTCAAATATTGGTGCAGAAATCAGTCCCAAATCTGTTCCAGCCTCGCTAACTCTTTTCATGCATGCATGAGCAAAAAACCGTTACCAACAGTTTCTGAACCGTTTCGTGACGGTACAAAAGTGGTTGGTTGGAACGAACCTAAAATAATTTGTTCTTCAATAAGAATTATTTCTCATAAGTAATAATTAGAGGTGAGATTTTAAGTCGTATAAAATCAAAAAAAGGTACCTAAAAAGGTTCTAAAAAAAGCGATTTTAGGTCTTATATAAACACAAAAAAAGGTCCTTTAAAAGTACTAAAAAAAAGATTTTATACCTAACCATTCTTAGATACCCACTGAAAATTTGAAATTTTTCTTAGGTTGGCACATATCGTCCCCTTTATGCCATAACCAGATAATACGAAACACAATGTAAAGAAAAGGTTTCAACAAGTTAATTTGATTAATTTTAAAATATGAATCTATATTTAAAGCTTTAATTGCGCTCTTCTCAAAATTTTTAATATGCACATTCGTGATTATGGCATAAGGGAGACGATATGGTAAGCTGCCACCACCAAGCAGCAAATTCAAATTTAAAAAAAAACAATAAAAAAAATTTAATTTAGGCTAGGGGCGTTGTAAGGCTAATATTTTTTTCTATTTGAACTGAAATTAAAACAAAAGTTTCCAAAATGCTAAAATAGGTCGTAAAAATTAAAAAAAAAGTAAAAACCTGAAAATCTCATCTCTAGTAATAATATTAAGGCTAAATGTACTTCTAAGTTTGCTTCTAGTTTGCTTCATACTTATACAAATTTGGGTTATCCTAACCTGTATACCCGAACAAATCTTCTTCGGGCATTTAATTTTACGTTAATTTATATTTCAAGAAAAGAAAAAAAATTATCATAAAATTTAAAAGGCGACTAATGATGGATATGAATTTTTTGAGGAGATAAACTTTATGTATAGACAAACACTCATAATAATAGCTTAAAGATTATTTATTTATTAAAATCAGTAAGGGGCAAAATTAAAGCAAATTATCAAGTGTTCCACTCTTTCTCTATGCTCTAGAAATGTTTCTAACTTGTATTATTTATTCGTTTACTATACCATTACTATACTTACTACACTAATTATACTGCTACTATATTTGTATATTTACCAATTCATATTTATACATAATATAACTTATACATATTTGTCAGATGCAGTTGCTTAACGTATTTTACACCTTTTCACATCCCAAAGAAACATATTTCGTATATCGTCGATGATTTGTGAAAACCTTTCAGTAATACCCCGAACTTCCACAATTCGCGTAAGTCGGGGTATAATTTCGCATTAGTACATATAAATTACTTTTAGGTGGGGCCGGAGACGAAATAAAGTAATAATTTAGAAAAAATATGTTTAATAAAATTTTAGATAACACAAATTAATATACAAAATCGTAAACCGAAGTTATTTTGATGTAGAATCGACGAGATTTGAAAATCGCGTAACTCCGGATTCGCGTAATCCGGGTAGCGTAAGTCGAGGTGTTACTGTATTACTAAGACAAAATTAGTCAAAAATTATTTGAAATATATATTTAAATATAATTTAAATAATTTTAAGTTTTTGTTAGAAAACTTTTCTAAGGTTTTCATTAGATATACTGACGCGACCACTGACAGTATCTTTTATTAAACTTACTTACTTTGGATATTATGAAGCTGAACTATCCAAGTGTTAAACGCATTGGTAGGTCCAATTAATGGGGACCTACAGTTACTACAGAATACAAAGCACAGTTTTCTTAATTATTAGAACCACTAATATTAGTAGTAATGGTCACTTACAATAATCCTTCTAGACAACTGCGCTTGTTGTTTAAAAAATTTTAAGAACCACTGCACTAAAAAAATATAATTTTTTTTAATAATTTTCTTTGACATTACAATGTCGCCATCCTTTTTTATGTGTACACTTGTACATTTATTTTGTAATTTAATTAAAAACAAAAGAATTTCATGGAATAAGTAGAAAATGTGAATTTTTCTTACCTGTTGCACAAATAACCATTATATTTCAACAAATTCTTTTTGTTATTATTTTTATAGTGTTGAAACTACGATTCCAGTATTTTTTAAACTCAATTTAGCCTTGCAGGTATGTCACGTAGTGTAACAGTTGCTGTGGCGTACATAATGGCTTCAACAAATTTGAATTGGAAAGAAGCTTTAAAAGTTGTTCGTGCCGGAAGATCTGTTGCCAATCCAAATATGGGTTTTCAAAGACAATTGCAAGATTTTGAAGATAACAGGCTAATAGAAGTTAGTAGAAAAACTTATTTTTAATTACTTACTTTTTACTCTATACACTATCATTTTAATTCATTATTATATTCTGTATAATATTATCACTTAAACTGCAGCTAATTTTGTTCAAAAACGTAGATATACCGGCGGCAAAATGCAAAGTATGATAACACATAATAGTTTAATACGCATCGGCAGTTGAAGTGTTAATACAACTACTCATAGGATGACTCATAGTGGAAGCAAGTTTTTTATGCTCTGGTTTGTCTGCTTCGATTTTTGCATTGAAATATCTGTTCGGTTACCTCCTTAGCTTGTATTCGGTTTATATTCATTATCATAAGAAAGAAAAATACATTTAAAAGTTAGAAAGAATATGGTATCGATTCTGAGAGACTTTTTCGCGTCTGAAAATATCCGACACGTTGGTTTAGAAACAGGAATTTTTTACTATGTTAATTTCCTATGTTCGAGTCAAGGTGGGCCACCCGGTAGCATATTAACATTCCTTACCCTCTTTCGCAACCGGGGTCAAAAACATCATGTGATTGGCCGAAAAGTAACCTGCGCCGTGGGTACTTGTTAGCACTTAGCATTTTTATTTGGAATTGTTGGTTGAAATTTTATTTGTCACATAACCTCATTTTTTACAAAATCTCTTTTATAATTGTATTATTGCATTTTACAACGAAATGGCATATATATCTTTGCTTTGTGATGCAACAGTTTGTAGTTCTTTTTGTAACAACACAAATTTCACCAATACATGCAATACTGATTACATGATAAATAAGATACTTGCAGAGTTGAAAATCATTTATTTCAGTTTTTGAATTCTATAATATATTTGTTTTCTGCCCATTGCATCACATTGTCATAAAGCTATATTTAAAAAAGAATTTATTACCGTTGTAAAAAGAATGTATTTTTGAAAATGTCACTTAACTTGTTAAGCTTCTAACTCGTGATAATTAATTAAAAAATTATTCTAAATTTAACAATTAATGTAATAATAAAATTAAATTTATATTATGTATTATAATTGAAAGTGATCATTTAAGCTGCATTCACATAGGGGATTGTATTTGGATGGTATGTGGATGGTAGAATCCGACACTGCTGATTGGTTTGGTAATCAATTCTACCATCTACATTCTACCATCAACAATTCTACCATCCACATACCATCCAAATACAATCCCCTATGTGAATGCCACTTTAGGAATGTTAATATGCCACCCGGTATAACGCTAATCATTTCTTTTTACACGATTTCACTTTTAAGCCAATTTTTTAAATAGCACAATTTTTCAATCATTTACATTTCAATTATTTAATTGATAATCACATAGTATGCATTATGTACAATAGAGAAAAACCTAACTATAGAAAGGCAATGTCTAACGCTCTAACGCAAAACTTTAACCCTCAACAATAACTTAGAAATTGTTTTAAAAAAAAATGAAAAGTGTATCTTGTTTTTGTCGATAATTTATTTATTATGAAAAATGTTTTTTTAACTAGTTAAAAAGTCCGTCCCCGGATGGATCTAGCTGGTGGATCTTTTTTTTTAGCTTTATTAATTTAAAAAATATTGTTTCTTGAAATTTATTTGATATGATACTCGATCCTATAGGGGAGGTAATTTTAAGTTGGTAAAACGTTAGATTAATTAGGTAGTCGGACAGATTAATACAGTAGGATCAGCGTCTCGGTATATCAAAACGTAAAGGCGTATCTCATTTTTAACATAATAACAATAGTAACAGTAATATCGTAGGTATGTACCTAATTATAGTAACAGTTTATAATGATATAATCAGGTATCCATTCTATTCGGAATATGCCTACTTCGTTGGAAGTCTTTACGATTCATTTTCCGAGGTGAATCACTCCTCGTTTTTTCTTCTTCGATAATCTAGATCGATTTCACCACAACGTGTGGATGTCCACTAGAAGGCCGAGCTAAGAAATCCTGTATAGTCTTTGATTTAAACCCAGAATTTCCGCTCTGTACTACTCAACCAGCGATCACATCACTCTACGGGTGTGTCTTTTTTAGTTAGGATTTAGTTAGAATGCCTTTAAATAACTGCATATGGTCTCCTGAAGTAACATTTTTATCTGAGAAATGCTTGTAAATTGTTTTGCTAGTCACTGGCGCGGGGTTTGTGGTGGTGTAATTTACGACATTTTCTAGAGGTTGCTCAATAAGTTTAATTAAAATTAAATTAAATTTTTAGGAAAGGCGTCGACTGAAAGAAAGATTTCCAAGTTTTGCATTAATTAAACAAGATGAAATACAGTGCGCACTCATGCTTAACAATTACGATCAACTATTATTATCTCGCAATATTTGCGAAGGTAATTGTACGTATGGAGAAGATTGTCCTACCGGTGTTTGTAGAAAAATGCCAGTCCATCAGTCTCGATGTAGAAACAGAAAGACATCCACATCATGCGGAGTTACGAGAACGTATAGTACCACTAATTTGCGTCCTAGATCAAGTCCAGCTGGATTTAGAAGTTACACAGGTGGGTAATTTACATAATATGTACCTACAGTTGTTTATAAATAAAATGAAAAAAAATTATTTATTAGATCAAAGCAGATACATATAATTTTATATAATATTTAACAATAATTCAAGAGGAAATTTCAAGTATCGAGTATCTTCAGAATCGAAATAAAATTTTTTTTATTTTAAACATTTTTCATTCGTATGTATTCCAGTGGTAATCAAAAATCTTAAAAAAAAACTAATTTACTAAGTTAATCTTTTAATACGTTCGGTTAATGTAATAAATATTCATTTTTAGAACTACATATTTCATTTTTTTACGATACTCTGCGATAATACTTGAAGTTTTGTTAAATAAATCGATAATTTATTGTTCGAAAAATATTTCAAAGTTATGTTTGTACTGTGTACCACTGCTTTGGTAACCCTGCCGGTGGCAGTAGTCTGAATTTTTTTTTTTTTTAATTTAAAATCTTTATATCATTTTGAATTTCTTCAATTTTTCTTATTTTTATTTTTTTGGTCACATCCGACTGAAGGCATGGGATATAGATAGATAAGAATAGCGCCATATCGTATTACTATTCTAAATTTTACAATAATTTTACTATATTTTTATTATTATTACAAGCTTTTTAATTAACTTTTTTTTGCTACGAATCTTTAAGTCCAATTTTAACCTATTTTTACGTGCCCGATTGTCTTGAATTTTTTCACATTTACTTGGTTTACATGATTATCCAATATTTTTAAAAAAATTTGAGTTAATATTGTTTAGTTATATATTTATTGCCAATTTAAATTTTGTTTACGTTAAGCAAGACAACAGAAACATATCAAAAACAGAATAAGATACATAGTACATTAAATAGTTTCGAATATAGCAATATAGCAATATTTTTAAGAGCGAAAGAGATATATATTTTCAACATATGTAAACAATCAGAATCTATGACAAATATCCAGCCTACAAGCATACTAGTTATTGCACTATAAACCACATAATATTAAAGTTTTAGTTTAGTTCAGTGGTAAAATGTAGGACTTGTAATGCGAAGGTCGGGTGGTTCGATACTTGGTTAGGAAACTTTTTTTGTCACATTTGTAATACAACGCTCAGCTGTTCCCCTAAGTAAAAAATTTTTTTTCATTTTTTACGATACTTTCGACAGAAATAAACAAAGTAAAATATTTTGATTTACAATAATTTCTTCTGTTATCAATAAGGGTTGATACATAAAAACACATACTAATTACAAAAATTATTTAATGTCAACTAAAAGTAAATAAACATCAAATTAGCGGAAAGTCAAACGCTACTGTTACGAGGAGAATGCTCATGAAACATATGAAACACATCGATATTAATTTAACGGTCTGTTAAAGTGTTTGCGGTATCAGCTGATCATGGTAAATGGAAAACCTTCTCTCAATTAATCCGGTAAAAGAGAGTTTGTGAAAGCTACCGGCCATGGTAATGTCCACTTACCACCACAGTAGTTCAGTCACAGTATCACATCCATTCATTCAAGAGTGGTTTTATTTTTCATTTTTTTTTAAATAACCATACTAACATTTTTTTTCTTCCAGGTTCAGCACCGCCATCACGTGCAGGATCTCGAATTGAATTATCTACACCAGACTCAAATGAAAGTGCATCTGCTCCTGTTACGCCTCGTTGTAGTCCACCAGTTTCACCTAAGCACATATATATGCAACGCAAAAAGTGTTACGTTTTAAAAGAAGATTCTAGTTCCTCTAAAACATAACCAAGTACTACTGGTGTGCATGCAATTTAGTTTTAAGCACGTTAATAAGCCATCCATTGTTAGCAATAAGAGCTCAAAAATGTTTCTACAATTTAAAAGATATAAATAAAATATAGTTATGAAGGTGTATGACTGTTATAAGTGGTATTCCGTTTAGGGTTTAGGGGGGTCGGTTCTTGGTTGATGCAAATGTTAGTAGTTAGCGTACTCACAATTTCTCAAATATTTTGGATTATGCCAACTAACTTAGTTTGCTAATAGGAAAGTGTTAATTAAACTTCATCAGTAAACGAACTTAGCCTCATGCTCATTCCATAGTGTTTACTTTTGCTAATTAACATCCCTATATTATATTATATTATATTAACGCCACTAAATTAAAAAAAAAAAAACAAAATTTCACTTAAACTTAACTCTTCTTATTCTCTTCTTTCTTCTTCAGCCGCTATCTGCCCACTTCTGAACAAAGACCTCCCCCTAGGAAAAGGTTCTTGGCCATAACTTGCCACGCTGGCCAGCCGGAATGGCAAGCAGTCCGAAGATTGATTTTGGACTATAGTTGCTTTACATCCAGTAAGCCTTCCGATGTGCCTGTAGCCCTGTTTTTGTTAATGGTAGAAATTTTTCAACTTAAAGGGACCGCTAGCTTAACGTGCCCTCCGAAGCACGGAGGCTTGATTATAAGAAAGATTGACTCTTCTCAGTTTTGAACCCGGTATCCACATTCGCTGTTGATTGCGTAAACTGCAAGGTAATGACCGTCTCGGTAAACTTAGTTATCACTAGGGCAAGTTTTTGACACCAAATGCAACTTTTTTTCACGAGTCGCAAACTGTCTAAAAACATCAAAAAACCGTATTTTAATCGCATCTGATAAATAATAAAGGAGTTTTTAGCGCAACTAAAATGCAACTTTTCACGTTATTGCAACTTTTTACATATTTGCAACTTGCAACATTTGCAACATTTACTAAGTACAACCCTGTATGAGTTAGTACGTGTTATTTTTGAATTTTGAATTGTTTAGTTTTTTGTTTGAAAAAAGAATGTTTGAATTGTGTACTACTTTAGTTTTGTGTTGTCTAATTTTCACAAAAACTTTCAAAAAAACTTTTTTATAATTTATTTATTTTGTATCAGAACATTCGGTGGTAGTACTAGTCTACTACTCTAAGTAGTCGTTTACAGTTGTGATTGTGTTGTTGTACCACAAATTGCTCCTATTTGTGTCGCTTGCCCCGCTGATCTGCGATGGAAAGGCAGACAGGCCAGCTAAGGGATTACACCCCCGTTCAGTACCAGAGCATGGGTCGCGCATGCGCGGTTCGTGGATTCTTTCACGTTGTGACTCAGACGATCTTTGGCAACTAACTAAGAAAAAATATAAACGGGCCCCAGTCTTCTAAATAAAACACGAAAGTAGAAGGGTTGGTTTTATTTATAAAACAAAAGTCGAGATAAAAGGTGGGGTTGACAATGCTTGATTCCAAAACTCCATATAGGAGACACAAACACATAACAATTCAAGTTAAATCCAGGATACCCTGAAGGGATACCCTGGGACAATAAATGCAAAATAAAAGAACTAAAAAATACAAATGAGTTGCCATCTGAAGACAACCCATCAAAAATAATATCGCGCATCTAGGAAACTGCCCAACGCATACATAACACGTCGGTAACATTGACTACAAATACTCATTCGCAAGAGATATCATCAAGTAGAATTAAATACAGTAATTGCCTTTTCAACTTACCCTTCCACTACAATCATTCCGATTCAACATCGCTATTCTTTTGGAACCTCTGGAATATTAATGGTTCATCGTGCAAACTGAGTTTCAGATGTAAAGCTAAAAATAACAAAACTGCAATAATTAAACAAGAATCAATTCACCTGCGAACGGTAACATCTCAATGTCGATGTAAATTATTGAAGTAAGCTAATTTCCTAAATGCGCTTTTAACAAAATAAAAATCCATGGTTTTCCGGTCATCCCACGCCGTCGAAATTATCAAAATCAAAGCCGATAGGGCGGCGACGTCAAACGGACAAGGTCAGCTCAAGTGGACTGATAAGAATGAAAACCAGGTGCAAAAACTCCATTATAAACATCCATGGAAATAAAAAAGGAAAACACCCTCATGGAAATGGCTCCATCACGCTGATTGAACAATATAAATATATCAGCTCCACTTTAAGTTTGCTTCCAGAAAACCATAAACAAAAGTTGAAAACCAAAATGGATGAACACAGAAATAGACAGGTGGTAATAAAAAGCTAAAATTTATCAAAATCAACATCAGCTCAAAATGGAAAATATTAATGTAATGCTTACCCACAAACATAAAACTGAAGGTTATTAAAAAGATCACTTCATTAAAATAAAGTTTGTGGCTTTTAAAACTCAAACATTACACAGAACAAAAATGAAACTTCCATTTTAGATGGTGATAAACGAAAGAATGCCAATTTGATAAATTTTCGAAATGTTAACGCTTGCGCGTGATGGATATACACAGGATGATGCGTAGATTTCAAACCAATTTAAATAATAGCATTTGGAATGCTACATTGTGATTCAGTTTCAAATATGCCTAAGCAAACCAGCACGTTGATTGGAAAAGTACGTCAATATGTTACAGAGTTTCCAAAAGAATTCAAGTCGACACTAAGAAATACATTGTACTGCATCTTGTGCGAAACCTGCGTAACTTGCGATCGACGATCTTCAGTGACCAAGCACCGCAAGTCCGCTAAACACCAGAAGGCAATCCCGACAAAAACTCAGCCTACGCTTATTCAAACTTTTCTGAGTAAGGAACAGATGACATCTCAAACAGAATTTTCCAATCAGATAGTTACAGCCTTTTTTTCCGCCGATATACCGCTCTACAAGGTAAATAACAAAGTACTCCAGTCTCTTTTTGACTACATGGGTCAGGCCAGGCTACATCGGTCTCCGTGGAGAGAAGCTTTTCAATGCTTAACAAGTTACTTGCTAAGAATCGTCAATTTAAGAATGAAAATGTCACAAAATATTTAACGTTGCATTATAATTCTATAAAAAAATAAAATATGGCAATGTATTTATTTATTTTATAAACTATGTGTATATTCTTTAGTATTTTCAAAAAATTTTAAAAAAATAATAAATGCAACTTTTTTTGTTTTTATTGCAACTTTTATGATTTATAAATGCAACTTTTCGTGTTTTAAATGCAACAAAAAAATTGCCCTAGTTATCACTAGTTAATTTAAAAAAAAATACTAACACATCCAACGTTTATCACTTTTGGGTGACCTCTGTACATAATGTAACAAAGATTTATAATTGAGAATTGGTCCTAAATAAATAATAAATTTACATGTAGATATTAATTTCGTCTTCTTACAAATTATTGTAACAAATGCAGTTATAGTCAGAACCGTCTTCAAGATTAGACGTTAATTGAAACAATTAGAAAAAAAAGTTATACATTCAAAAAGTACCTTACCAGAGTACATGTTTTAATCTCATTCAAGATTTTACTCTTAAAACTGATATCTTCAGACTAGTAGGTACTAGATTTATGAAAATGCAATTTTACTCACCAAGTTTTCAAAAAAAACTTCTATCCCTTTGATTTTGACTGTACTTTTTACAGTTTTTTTTATACCTTTTTATCTTTGTCATAATAAAATGTAAAAAGTTTGCAAGAGCTCTTTTAGTTTAGAGTTTCAGACTTGCGGGTTTTCCAATCTTGTAAAATTGATAAAAATATGTTTCTTAATTTGAATTTAAAATCACAAAATTCTTAAAACGTTTTAGTTGACCTTTTACTTTTATTTTTAATTTTAAATTCAAATTTTGAATCATATTTTTTTCTACATAATATTTTGTGAACGTTTTGTGAAAGCTTGACTACGGTTAATGGGTTACGTACAGCCACATGAGGTCTAAAAAAAGCAGTTTTTTTGAAATTTTTTTTCTAAGTTATGAATAGATGTAGTGATTTGAAATTTTTTCTACATGAAAGAGCAACATTTAAAGAATATTTTAGAATTTTACTTTCACAAAATGTGGAAGTGGACAATTAAACCACTGGTAGTAGATCACAGGGGAAGCTTACATAGTTATACACAACATATCTTTTGGACACACAAAAATTCAGGGGACATCGGGGTTCCCCGGCGGGCTAAAGTAGCATTTTCTCAAAATTACTCTAATATTAGCGCTAGAGACGACCTTAGAAGCATGATCCTGTGTTTATATTTTGCACAGGGGAAGCTTACATGGTTATACACAACATATCTTTTGCACACACAAAAATTCAGGGGACATCGGGGTTCCCCGGCGGCTTAAAGTAGAATTCTTCCATTATTACTCCAAAATTAGCCCTAGAGACGGTCTTAGGGGCATGATCCTGTGTTTATATTTTGCACAGGGGAAGCTTACATAGTTATACACAACATATCTTTTGGACACACAAAAATTCAGGGGACATCGGGGTTCCCCGGCGGGCTAAAGTAGCATTCTCTCAAAATTACTCTAATACTAGCGCTAGAGACGACCTTAGAGGCATGATCCTGTGTTTATATTTTGCAGAGGGGAAGATTACATGGTTATACACAACATATCTTTTGCACACACAAAAATTCAGGGGACATCGGGGTTCCCCGGCGGCTTAAAGTAAAATTCTTCCATTATTACTCCAAAATTAGCCCTAGAGACGGTCTTAGGAGCATGATCCTGTGTTTATATTTTGCACAGGGGAAGCTTACATAGTTATACACAACATATCTTTTGGACACACAAAAATTCAGGGGACATCGGGGTTCCCCGGCGGCTTAAAGTAAAATTCTTCCATTATTACTCCAAAATTAGCCCTAGAGACGGTCTTAGGGGCATGATCCTGTGTTTATATTTTGCACAGGGGAAGCTTACATAGTTATACACAACATATCTTTTGGACACACAAAAATTCAGGGGACATCGGGGTTCCCCGGCGGGCTAAAGTAGCATTCTCTCAAAATTACTCTAATATTAGCGCTAGAGACGACCTTAGAGGCATGATCCTGTGTTTATATTTTGCACAGGGGAAGCTTACATGGTTATAAACAACATATCTTTTGCACACACAAAAATTCAGGGGACATCGGGGTTCCCCGGCGGCTTAAAGTAGAATTCTTCCATTATTACTCCAAAATTAGCCCTAGAGACGGTCTTAGGGGCATGATCCTGTGTTTATATTTTGCACAGGGGAAGCTTACATAGTTATACACAACATATCTTTTGGACACACAAAAATTCAGGGGACATCGGGGTTCCCCGGCGAGCTAAAGTAGCATTCTCTCAAAATTACTCTAATACTAGCGCTAGAGACGACCTTAGAGGCATGATCCTGTGTTTATATTTTGCACAGGGGAAGCTTACATGGTTATACACAACATATCTTTTGCACACACAAAAATTCAGGAGACATCGGGGTTCCCCGGCGGCTTAAAGTAGAATTCTTCCATTATTACTCCAAAATTAGCCCTAGAGACGGTCTTAGGGGCATGATCCTGTGTTTATATTTTGCACAGGCGAAGCTTACATAGTTATACACAACATATCTTTTGGACACACAAAAATTCAGGGGACATCGGGGTTCCCCGGCGGCTTAAAGTAGAATTCTTCCATTATTACTCCGAAATTAGCCATAGAGACGGTCTTAGGGGCATGATCCTGTGTTCATATTTTGCATAGGGGAAGCTTACATAGTTATACACAACATATCTTTTGGACACACAAAAATTCAGGGAATGTCGGGGTTCCCCGGCGGGGTAAAGTAGCATTCTCTCAAAATTAGCGATAGAGACATGTGCGTGAAGTTAGCCCCCCTTTTTTTGAAAGCAGGCTCAGGTGTATATCGCCCCTCTCCCCTCGTAAATTAAATTTTAAGATAAAATTAGTGTCAATCCTTAGAGCTTTGTTTGAGCCTGAATGAGCTTCAGTCAGTGAGATTTTGAATTAATTTTTTTACAAAGTTAGGAATATTTGAAATTTTCGAGTAAACTGCGAGCCTTAAAAAATCTTACTATTAAACGCGTGTTGCTCGGAATTTACTTGAAAATTTCAACTATCTATAACTTTTTAAAATATCAACTTAAAATCTTGCTCACTAAAGCTCATTTAGGCTCTAACGAAGCTCAATCGATTGACATCAATTACACACATAGATTCAAAATAAGAAGGAATATTGCAAAACATGTCTCAAGCTACCCCCCTCCCCCTCAGTAGTTGTACGTTTCTAATTGTACTTTGTCACAAAAAGTTAAAGATGTTTTTTGAAGTAATTCAGTTCAGTTCAGTTTAAGTTTTTGTTTAATTTTAGTAATATTTTCGCCGGGGAACCCCGATGTCCCCTGAATTTTTGTGTGTCCAAAAGATATGTTGTGTATAATTATGTAAGCTTCCCCTGTGCAAAATATAAACACAGGATCATGCCTCTAAGGTCGTCTCTAGCGCTAATATTAGAGTAATTTTGAGAGAATGCTACTTTAGCCCGCCGGGAAACCCCGATGTCCCCTGAATTTTTGTGTGTCCAAAAGATATGTTGTGTATAACTATGTAAGCTTCCCCTGTGCAAAATATAAACACAGGATCATGCCCCTAAGACCGTCTCTAGGGCTAATTTTGGAGTAATAATGGAAGAATTCTACTTTAAGCCGCCGGGGAACCCCGATGTCCCCTGAATTTTTGTGTGTGCAAAAGATATGTTGTGTATAACTATGTAAGCTTCCCCTGTGCAAAATATAAACACAGGATCATGCCTCTAAGGTCGTCTCTAGCGCTAATATTAGAGTAATTTTGAGAGAATGCTACTTTAGCCCGCCGGGGAACCCCGATGTCCCCTGAATTTTTGTGTGTCCAAAAGATATGTTGTGTATAACTATGTAAGCTTCCCCTGTGCAAAATATAAATACAGGATCATGCCTCTAAGGTCGTCTCTAGCGCTAATATTAGAGTAAGTTTGAGAGAATGCTACTTTAGCCCACCGGGGAACCCCGATGTCCCCTGAATTTTTGTGTGTCCAAAAGATATGTTGTGTATAACTATGTAAGCTTCCTCTGTGCAAATTATAAACACAGGATCATGCCTCTAAGGTCGTCTCTAGCGCTAATATTAGAGTAATTTTGAGAAAATGCTACTTTAGCCCGCCGGGGAACCCTACTGTCCCCTGAATTTTTGTGTGTCCAAAAGATATGTTGTGTATAACCATGTAAGCTTCCCCTGTGCAAAATATGAACACAGGATCATGCCTCTAAGGTCTTCTCTAGCGCTAATATTAGAGTAATTTTGAGAGAATGCTACTTTAGCCCGCCGGGGAACCCCGATATCCCCTGAATTTTTGTGTGTCCAAAAGATATGTTGTGTATAACCTTGTAAGCTTCCCTTGTGCAAAATATAAACACAGGATCATGCCCCTAAGACCGTCTCTAGCTCTAATTTTGGAGTAATAATGGAAGAATTCTAGTTTAAGCCGCCGGGGAACCCCGATGTTCCCTGAATTTTTGTGTGTCTAAAAGATATGTTGTGTATAACCATGTAAGCTTCCCCTGTGCAAAATATGAACACAGGATCATGCCTCTAAGGTCGTCTCTAGCGCTAATATTAGAGTAATTTTGAGAGAATGCTACTTTAGCCCGCCGGGGAACCCCGATATCCCCTGAATTTTTATGTGTCCAAAAGATATGTTGTGTATAACCATGTAAGCTTCTCCTGTGCAAAATATGAACACAGGATCATGCCTCTAAGGTCGTCTCTAGCGCTAATATTAGAGTAATTTTGAGAGAATGCTACCTTAGCCCGCCGGGGAACCCCAATATCCCCTGAATTTTTGTGTGTCCAAAAGATATATTATGTATAGCCATGTAAGCTTCCCCTGTCCAAATTATGAACACAGGATTATGCCGCTAAGGCGTTAAAAATAATTTTTTAATTATCTATAAAGATGGATAGTACGTAGGTAGTCTATGATTAAAATTGCATATTATGAATTAATTCTACCTTGTTGATTCATAATAATATAATTAAATGCCTATAATTTTGTCTTTAAAGTGTAAAAAGTTAATAATTCTTAATATAAATAGTGTTCACAAAATATGTGCAGAAATTGTCTGGTCAACTATTTAAATTCGTTTCTGAAAAATGAATCCGTTGCTGTCTTCCAGGACATGCTATATTGGTATAAAATATTTTCCAGTTGGAATCGCAGCATTTACAACTTTTGCCTCAACTTTTTCTTGCCCAACAAATTATTTCCAAGCACCTGATGTGCTTTGCTTTCTTTATATTATAAGTTATTTCATATAGTGACCTTTGAGAAGTGCATTTCACACGATATATTACTACATACAACTTTTATGCAGGTTTTAATCGAAGAGAAAAAATGCTCGACTACAATTTTTGGGTATAAACTTTTATTACACTAATAAAAATTTAATATATTATAGGATAACAATAATTAATATATCAAAATAACAAACCACCCAATTTCGTGGTTTGTAAAAACGTTATGCAATATTTCTTAAAGATTAAGTATTTAAAAAAATTTTGTAAAAATGCGTAACATGCATATCTAAACAAAACTTTCTAATAATTAATTCATTCGTGGATATTGCAGCCTCACTTGAGAGTAAACATGTCAATATTTTCCACTAACTAAAAATGCACTAAACGCTCTTAATACAAGTTAAAAGCTATTAAAGTTTCACATGTATAAAATATACTAAAAGAATGAAGGTTTTTCATTGTATGTACAATATTGTCAGGCTAGTGGTTATTCAGTTTTGTTTTTGAATTTAAAGGATTTTTATATTTAAATAAAGGAAAGGCCAAAATTAACATAGCAGAAGAATGTTCAAAAAGCAGTGAACTCCCGAGGACTAGCAAAATCTGACTGGGAGAAACAAGGCTTGCGCAAGGGGTGCAAAATACGATTAAATTTATTGTAAACATTCGCTGAACTTATACCTAATATGTAAATAAAAATTTCTATCTCCATTATTGGCTTGGGGAAAAGGAATAAAATTAATTATATTAAGGCTAATGAAGGGGCTATATTACATTATTTACTAAAAGTATTTAGCAAAGACAAGTTGTTTAAATCTGACTGGCTATTTTACAAGGTGGATTTTACTTTCTGTCTAATTTTGTTTGTAAATAAACCTAAGTTTGTGAATAAATTATACTTTTAATATATTTTAAATGTTATAATTGAATATTATATATTTTAGTTTTAAAAGTGCTTTAGTGCATATTTAATTAGTTTGACATACTGACGTAAAACATTATAATTAATATGTAACATGTGCAAGTAACGTTTACGCTTCCTTTAATGCTCGAAAATTGAAAAAAAAAGTTAGAGTGATATAGGTAGGTATACTGACAAACTAATCAACAAGGTGTAAATATCCTATATTGCTGCTAATTAAAGGGTCTGGCTTAGTTTAGAGATTTTAAAAAATCGATTTTTTTATTACATTTTCTGGAAGTACAACATTTAGAAAATATTCCGTAAAATTTTCAAGACAATACAAATAAAATTGACATAGCTATAACATTTCTAACTACGCACCGTGCAAACCGGGAAGCAATAAATTATCGACCATGCATGACAATTTTAATGGGCTAGTTATTAAAAGTTTTTATTACTCTAGTGGTTTATTTAAGATGATTTTAAATTTGTTTTAGTATAGTTTCATAAGGTCAACATTGATGTAATGATGTGTTGTGTTTGTTTATCTCAAATTGACACTCTTTCAAATCGGTGACCACGATATATCGAAAACTACTGAATCGAATTATTTAAAATTTTGAAGATTTATTTTAGATATAAAAAACTTGTTCGTGAACAAAGGAATTTTGATTCACATGCATACTTTTTGTTTTATTGACAAAAATAGAACAAAAATTTGATCAAAAATGCAACATTCTACTTTAAACGGGTGCCATTTTGTCTTAAATTAATATTTTAAAAAACTGTTTGTTCAAGAACTAAATAATTTAATATATTAAAGAAATTTTTAAGAATTTTTAATTTCGGTTGATCCAGATTCGAGTAGAAGTGGCCACTGCAAAACACTTTTTTCAAAACAATCTTCGGGAGAATGGCCATATATGGCCATATATAGATATATATCTATTTATTTGCTAAGTAAAATCTTACATCTTTATATAAATATACCAATATATTTAAAGAAAAGTTTTGTAGTCTTTACAAAAAAATTCTTAAAAATCAGTCATTCTTTTTACCTCTAAACTAGCCAGACCCCTTAATAGATAAAAACAAAATATTTAAATTGTTACGTTTTTTTTAATTACGTTTTTTTTAATTAATTAATTTTAAAATATATTGAATTAACAATAATTAATTTGAAATAAAAATTTATTTTAAAATTATTTTATTTTTGATGAAAAGTGTAATTATTCTTGTAATCTTAAATAAAAATTAAATATTACCTTATACCTATTATTTTAATTTAAATATTGTTAATTCGATACATCTTTAAATTTATTAAAAACAAAATAAACTAAATATTAACGGCAAAATTACCAAAATGCGCACACATTCAAAAATTATTACCTCTCTTATTATTATCAAAATATTTTGTCGAAGAAGCGTACTCAAAAGAAAGCATTGCTTATAAATTAAAATTTATTTATCAAAATCTTTATTCTATCTGAAAACGTGGCTAATTTTCATTGTGCAAATGTTACAGATGAATATAAAAGATGCTAAAAGAGTTACTCGCTTTGCTTTCTGCAACAAAGAATCATTTATCACCGAATAAACATAGAAATAAAATTGTAGCGGAGAAAATTCTCCAAAATTGAGTTTCAACCAAAAACTTTATATTGTTGTACTTCGGGGTCTTTAACAATTACTATAAAGTTCCTAATGTATTATGTATGGCATATCGATAATCATACGCCATTTTATAATATTTTGAGAAACTATGAGCTATACAATTATTCAACTAAATCTGCATTTGATTACTGCAACGGGAATTACACGAAATGCATTGCTAGCAAATATTTTGTCGTAGTAGTTCTAACTAGATCTCACACAAAGTATTTGTTTCAAAAGTTCCTAGCAAAAATATTTCCAAAATCAAAAAAATAAGTAGGATTTATAATAATAGGTACTTTTCTCAAACATTTTTTGTAATATTAATATCTAGTAATAATTACTTTCGTAATAACTCGAGAACGAATCGTTCAATAAAATATTTTTGCAATCGGTTTTATATTATACTACTAGTTTAACTTGCCACGTGAGAAAGGTGAAATGCTAATTTTTAAGATTTTACAGTTAAAGGACGTGAACATGAGAAGATGACATTTAAAATTTCATAATTACTTTTTGTTTACCTCTTCAGTAAATCATTTAAAGAGTTTTCCGTGCATCGATAATCTTTCTGAGTTTAAGAAATACATAATATACAATACCTACTGTATAATGGAGGTTGTCAGAATAGAAGTGAATCAAGTCCATAAATGATTTTTATGATTTATCAAAGTTTAATTCAGTAATACACTGGAAATATATGATATTATTGGCAACAAAGAAAGCCAACAAACCAACAGAGTTATTCACTAGAAAGTTTAGAAACCATAGCTCTAAAAATGTATTTAATTTTTCTTCATTTAATTAAATAAAAAAAGTAATGGAAATAAATTAAATATTTAATTATACCAAGTCCCTATTGGGGATGGCATATTTTATACCACAAAAACGTCAAGTAATGGTAGAACTTTTCGAATCCATATCTGGACTCTATTGAGTGTAGGTATTATTATTTCTGTAGGTAAACCAAACTTTAACTTTACATAAATTATTTTTCTTAATCACTTTCTTTGGTCTAGTTTACGTGAATTATTGTTGATAGATACTATGAAGATCGCCCAATAGTTTATAATGAAAGCTTTGTGATATTACATCTGTAAAACTCGCCTGGAGAGACGGTGAAGCTATCACCATTAGACTGGACGGAAATGGACGTATCTTTTAATTCATTATTTTTGAAAACTTCCTAAAGCTTACCACAAACTCAATTAATATAATGCATTTGACACACTAAATGTTTAATGATTATTTAAAATAACTATGATTGACAATTTAACAAAATGTAGTGTGCCTGTAAGGTTTTCAGTAAAGTTGTTCAAACAGCTTGTTACGAAAACAAATTAATATTAAAAAAAAGCAGATCTTTTTCTAATACTAACAAAATTTTGATCTTGAATTCGACAGAAAGCTGGTATAATAAAAAAAACCTTTAGAACGCAGATTGAACGAAATTTGGAAGTAGAATAAAAACTTTCAAAAAAATTAGTTCAGATATGAAAATATTTCTATTAATTATTAATTTATTAGAACATGGGCAAAGATGCCCAAAATAAATTACTTAAGCACATAACAAATTATAAATACACTTTGGTGCGTTGACATCATATTTACAAAAATATTTAAGTTATTTGAAAGGCCCCAAAAAATGAAAACAAAGCAACCTGGTAATATTTGCTCGATATCGGTAATACGCCCACTTACAGTATTTTTGAAGAGATCAAATACGATTTTTTTAAGGCATTTTATTTTAAGACTTTTCACTTCGAAAGATGAAATAGTATATTATACACCAAGGGAGTAAAGTGCCACTTTTCGTCATGAGGGTAAAGGTATTTCCCCGAGACGCAGTCGAAGGGGAAAATTTACCCGAAGGACGAAAAGTCACTTTACTCCCGAGCGTGAATATACTAGTTTTTGTCTTTTTTAATAATCGATTATTTCTATATCTCGAAGTTTAATTTCGTCAACTACTCGAATTTCTAGAACAATTTGTTAAATAAAATTAAAGTTTTCAAAAATACAAAGCGTTTTAGGTAGTCGACCTTTCTTGAAAATAACCATAAACTTAATTGCCTATACCCCAGATGTGGTAGTTTGCGTAACATGATATCATTGTCAAAGTACCGTATCCATTTTTGAAATCTTAGACGTAGTAATAAATTTACTTTTTGTCCCTCTGTTTTACTTTTCGTCTACCAACTTTACTTTTCGTCCCGCTCCTAAGAAAAGTAGCACTTTGCTCCCACAAAAGTGGGAGTAAAGTGACCGCTTTACTCCCGGAAAGACAAAAAAAAATATTAATAACTGGAGTTTATTTTAAAGATGATTATAGAGTCTAGCAAACATCATGTTTGCTTTTTTTTATCTCGTGGCTGATTTGTAAAAAAAAAATACAATCCAAGTCTAAAAGTGTGAAGTGGATCGATTCCATTTCGAATGTTATTATTTTTGCTTAGAATATTTGTGTTAAGTAAAAGTTTAAATTCGCTTGAAATCTATGCATTATCCTGTGCTGATCCATAAGCAAGCGTTACTATTTTCAAAATTTATCAGATTGGCATTTTTCCGTTTATTACTATCAAAAATGGAAGTTTCGTTTTATTTAATGTTAAGTTTTAAAAAGCCACAAACTGCTTAATTTATAAAGTGATCTTTTTTATTAACCTTCAGTTTTAAGTCTGTGGGTAAGCATTACATTTATATTTTCTATTTTGAGCGGAGTTTGACTCTTTGATAAATTTTAGCTTTTTATTACCACCTGTCCATTTCTGTAATCGTTCTTTTTGATTATGTTTTTCCGAGAGCGAAGTTAAAGTGGAGCTAATACATTTCTATCTTTTAATCAGCGTGATGATAGAACCCATTTTCATAAGGGCGTTTTAACCTTTTTTCCATGGTTGTTTTAATGGATATTTCACATCTAGTCCTGTTTTTATCAGCCCGCTTAAGCTGACCTTGCCAGTTCCGACATCACCACCCTATCAGCTGTGACCTTATTTCTTTGATGTTGGAATATTTTTGAAACTTTTACCAATTTTTATGAAGTTCATCTACTCTTTTCCAGAATTTGACATTTGTTTCATCGCAGCTGTAGAGAATAACATCGACGACGTGGGATAGCCAAAAAACCATAGATTTAAGAAATTAATTTTAGTCAATAATTATCATCGACGTTGAGATGTTACCGTTTGCAGGTGAATTGATTCTTGTTTCATTATTGCAGTTTTTATTATTTTTAGCTTTACACCTGAAACTCAGTTTTAACGATGAGCCATTAATATTCCAGAGGTTCCAAAAAAATAGTGATATTGAATCAAAAAGATTGTAGTGGAAAGAAGGTAAGTTGAAAAGGTAATAATCAGGTATCCATTCCATTCGGAATATGCCTACTTCCTTAGAAGTCTTTACGATTCATTTTCCGAAGTGAATCACTCCTCGTCTTCTCTTCTTTGATACTCTAGATTGATTTCACCACAACGTGTGGAATGCCCACTAGAAAGCCGAGCTAAGAAATTCGCGATTTGAACCCAGAATTTTCGCTCTGTACTCAACCAGTGGTTACATCACTCCACGGCTGTGGCATTGAAAAGGTAATTACTAATTAGTGTATTTAATTTTACTTGATATCTCTTGCGAATGAATATTTTGCAGTGTTATGTCTGCGTTGGGCAGTTTCCTAGATGTGCGATTTATTTTTTTGTGAGTTGTCTTCAGATGGCAATTTATTTGTATTTTTTAGTTTTTTTATTTTGATTTGATTGTCCTAGGATATCCCTTTAGAATAACCTGAATTTAACTTGATTTGTTATGTGTTTGTGTGTTTCCTATATGAAGTTTTAGAATCAAACATTGTCGTCAACCTCGATTTTTTTTTAAATAAAACAAATTGTTTTTTTACTATCTTGTTTTATTCAGAAGACTGGCTCCCGATTACTTTTTCTTTAGTTAGTTGCCAAAGTACGCGCGACTCACACCCTGGTACTGAACGGGGGAAGGAGTAATCCCTTAGCTGGCCTGTCTGCTATTCCATCGCAGATCAGCGGGGCAAGTGGCCCAAATTGGAGCAATATGTGTTTCATGATTTATCTGCACCCAAGTGTAGTATGTCATAAAAATTTCAAATTATAAAAATCAATAAAGTTACAATAATTAAATCCACACCGTCAAAATCAATAATTTTCTATGTGAATATTATAAGGACGAAAATTAGCATAACTGTAGCAATAAACAAATTACTTAATAATATAATTTAGTGAAGAAAATACACACATAAGTATACATTAGAAATTAGCCAATCGTGCTGTTTTAGATAAACAGCCCTCATCATGATTTCCGTTGTCAAAATCGATCAAAATTAATATTGCTACACAGAAAAAACGGTGTACTTAAAAGTAGAACAATTTGTGCCTAGATTGTCTAAAAGTACAAATTGGGTGAAAATTAGGTACAATAATTGTACTTAATTTTAGTCAAATTCAGTCATCTCTAGCGCAATTGTACTATTTTATTGCACAAATTGTGCTAAATTTTTACACAATTTATACCTGTACACAATCTAGGCACAAATTGTTCTACTTTTAAGTACACATTTTTTTCTGTGTAATTTCTAATTCACTTAATGCATTATAATTTAAATCCAATCGTTAATCGTTACTTAATGATAATGGCGTAAATATAAAAAATTGTAAATAAATTGTAAATAAAATGTTATATCTCAACAAAGTTTTTGCATGCTTTCTGGTTTTATCACGAATTTTTTGGAAATTTCTATATAGTGCCGATATTATCTTTAATAATTAAAAAATCTACTGAGTAAAGTCGTTAATAGCTATTTATGTATACTAGTACAAAGTACAAATAATGCAAGTAATATTGGAAACAGTTTTCACACTATTTAGCCTTTAGCCATAATCACACAAAAAGTACGTACATACATAATATGATTTCATCAAATAAAATTAAAACATTAAAGTAATTAAAGTTTTTGACAAATTAAGTAGGTATTTATTTCAATCATAAAGTGTTTATTTTTACATCCAAAATTTGTTTACAAATACGTACTTTCAGAACGATTAAAAATGATTTTATAACCTATTGCTGTTAGATAAAAGAAAAAGTGTTGAAGAAAGGCGATAAAAAACATAAAACTGTGGAGCATTGGAAGCGAATAAAATTCTATTCGAACAGATCAGATCCATTCAAGGCGGAAACAGACAAACCAACACGATTTGTTGAGAAATGCTACAAATGGTTTTGGCAGCTGGCCATATTTCTTATGAACCGTTTGGATCAGATCAGAGATGAGACCGAGTGACTGTAATCGAGTTGGAAAGGCTACAATGTGATGAAAGCAAATGTGTATATATTCTTATGGTAAATATCATTTTCTAATCTTTTTGATGAAGAAAATGGCACTTTTTGGTAAAGATTTTGATATTTTTGTAAACAATATGTAAAAATTGATTGCATCTCTCTCGTAGTACATACTATATGAACGGCGGTCACAGAAATGTACTCACAATAACATTTACACAAAAATTGTTCATCTGTTCCAATGACCATATTATTATTATGTTATACATCTATTACTTATTACAAAATTTTTTTGAGGCTAATGAAAACTTATTAAACATTGAAGAAGGGCACCTTTTTCAGGGCCCTTTTAATTTAATCAACAAATGGCGCCTACTTAAATATTTTTATAAAATACTAGAAGGCTTTTGTATTTAAAGCCCGTATGACACGATACCTATAACAATACCTATACCTATAACACTTAAAATACCTATAACAAATTTGTTGAGATAATACTATTCTATAAACAATATTCTTGGTCTTAAGCTATTTTGAGTTAGTTTGAGCGTTTAAATTATATTCCATTATTGAAGTCTAAAACCCCGTTCACACTACATGATTTATCATATGACTTGTCACATGACTTCTCATATGAGAGATTTTTTTACGTTCACACTATATGATTTTTGATATTATAGAAGTTATGGCTTTTATGATTGGCTGTTGTGATGGTATGATTTTAGCTATGACTTTTCTTATGCTAAGTCATATGATAAATCATTTAGTGTGAACTACCCTTTACAAAAAAGATAATTAAAGTTTAATTATGAATTGTGTTCTTATAAATAAATATTAGAAACCCAAAATAGCTTAAGACCAAGAATATTGTTTATAGAATAGTATTATCTCAACGAATTTGCTATATTTTAAATACAAAAGCCTCCTAGTATTTCATAAAAATATTTAAGTAGGCGCCATCTGTTGATTAAATTAAATGAGGCCCTGAAAAAAGTGCCCTTCTTAAGAACGGATCGGATCTGATCCGGAACCACCTCATTAGAATGGGTTTCTTACTTTTTGAACAAATGTTGATGTGATCCGGGTCCAATTTAATAATTATAGAATATAGATTAAAGGGGTAGTACTCCTTCGAAAAAATTCAACAAAAATCACTAAAATATTAAGATTCTACTGAATTAATGATTAAATAAAGTAATGAAGTATTTTACTTTTTATTACTAGTGAATATAGTGATGAAAAATAAAACGTTTCGTTACACGAATTTATTTTGAAAAGTTAGACTTACATTACTTATCAGAATTAGATACCAAAAGGACGTTTTGGTGTATTTTAACGAATTCTATAGGTAATAATCGTAAAATTTAGTACCACAATTTATTAAAACCCTGTGTATAATAAATATTCTGTATTTCTTAAGGTTGTCGCTGTGTTTGGAGGGAAAGGTTGTGGAGTAATTTTTTTATACAGATTTTATGTTTTTTTATTGTTGTATACACCCGATTTAAAATGTACTTCGATGTAGTCTGAAATTAATTCCATTTAAAATACATACCAATACTGTCAATTAATGTGATCAATATTAATTAACATTTTGATTATAAATATTATATAATTTTAAAGCTTTTAACAGCGTAAAACTTTTTCATCGACGGACATTGCGTGGAATTTTTGTGTACACAGGACAACTTGCAAGACTCTAAACATAGTTCTAGTTACTACACATATTAGAAAAACGATAAATATCAACACAAGTAATTTGCCAAATTTCAAGCAGGGTCGGCAATCTTTTTTAGCTACGGGTCAAAATTTATTAAAACGACACAAGGTGATAGGAAATATTATCTATTCTCTTTAACAAAATGAGACATTTAACGTCCCGGACCTGATGCAAACTCCAAATAGGACAATTTATAAGGGGCCATCCATAAATTACGTCACACAAATTTTAGGACTTTTTAACTCTTCCCCTCGCCCTTGTCACAAGTTGTCACATTTTTAGCACCCCACCTCCCTGATGTGACGTCACACATTTTTCAATTTTATGCAAGTATTTAAAAATAATCAAAAGAAAACAGTTATTTTTATTTTTTTCTTATTTTTATTAAATAATCTTTTATAAAATCAACATAAAGTCAAATATTTTTGATAATAGAGAAAACAAACGACTGTAACGTCACAAAGCTTTTGACCCCTCCTGCCCCTTGTCACACAATGTCACATTCTGGTGATACCCTCCCCCCCTTTAACGTGTGACGTAATTTATGGATGACCCCTAACCCGCGAATCATAGGTTGCCGACGCCTGTTGTAGTGTCATATGAAGAAATCACAATAAAATTGTATTTAAGCTCATTAAACGATTTTGACAAACAACTGTACTGTAAATTATATATGTAAGTGCATAAATATACATGACGAACATACCCACCAATATTAAAATTTAAACTAAATTTAAAAAATATACATAGAGTACATAAGACTATTATGTACATTAATAATTCATGAAATGATACATTCTTCCGTAAGATTAGAAGCATCACGTATTTGTTGCTTAGTCTTTCTACTGGAGCGACGGATAAGTGATCTGGATCGCGGTTTAGCTCGATGATCCGATATGGACCCACTTGCATCAGTACTAGATGTAGATCGCTCTGTATCTGAAGCAGAACTATCATTTCTTCGATTTCCTTTACTTGTCGATAGATATACACTTGCTCTTCTTTTGATTGTTATGTCTTCGGTATCTTTTTGTAAAATTTTTGAAAGCGTTAAAAACGTACGGAACGTCTCTTTAATATTAACGTCATCTTTTGCCGAAACCTCCATAATTTTAACCCTAAAATAATAAGTAAGGATTTTAAAATTAATTACACTAATTTATATTCATATTAGAAAATTCATATAGATAATACTACTACGTATAGTAAACCTCTTTATAATAGACTATTTCGGGCAAATGTGCGTCCGATAACGTCAAAACTACTAAATGCTACTTGGATTGGACTAACTTCTCACCCCAAAGCACGTAATGTGCACCCAGATGTTTTTTAACATAAATAAACACTTATACTGAAATATTTAAATGCATTTTATAGGAAAACATAGTGCGTTATATTGTGGTTATTCTGCGAAAAAGTACTAGTAAAAGTACTGTAAGTCAATAATCATAGTTTTGAGATAATTAATAATTGTATTTGAAAGTTATTGAAATAAGAATTACGTTTATTAAGATGTCAGAAAATTAATGGTTTCGAACAATACGTTGCTTTATCAACATTAATATTCCCTCATTTGTATGTATATAGTTAGGGTTAATTATGTAGTACATATCATAAACACATACAGTATTTATGTATGTATGTTACAGTTAAAACCCGAAATCAGTTAAAACCCTATCTAACTAGTAAATTCTAGTTTTAACTAACTGCTTTAGTAAATTCTAGTTTTAACTGAAATAAGTTTAGTTAAAACTAGAATTAACTGATTTCTAACAAACTTCTTTAGTAAATTCTGGTTTTAACTAAAGTTTATACCAGTTAAAACTAGAATTAACTGAATTTTAACAAACTCCTTTAGTAAATTCTAGTTTTCACTGGTATAAGTTTAGTTAAAACTAGAATTAAAGTAAAAGTATATTTAATTAGATAAAAATTGTTTTATTAAGCAATTATTTTAGACGTTATTATTATTATGGACTTATATACGATATACGATATGGACTTATACCTGCTCTTCATAGACTTTAAGCAGGCTTTCGACACATTGAGCAGAAGAAAATTGAGTAAAATTATGACGGAATTGGAAATACCAAAGAAATTAAGACGGTTAGTCATGATGACTCTAAAGAAAACAACGGCGAAAATAAGGACACCGGATGGGGAAACGGAAAGCATAGAAGTGAATACCGGTGTAAGGCAGGGTGATGCGATGTCAGCGACTTTATTCAATCTAGTGTTAGAATATATTATCAGAAAATCTAAGTGTAACGGAACAATAATAAATAAAGAGAGTCAACTGATAGCATACGCCGATGACGTCGTAATCATCTCAAGAACAGAAGCAGGAATGAAGAAATTACTAAGAAAATTAAAAGTGGCTGCAGAAGAGGTGGGATTGAAGGTGAATGTGAATAAGACTAAATACATGAAATGCCAAAGAACAGGTGCCGACAACGTAACTGAGATAAGGATAGATGACTGCATTTTCCAGAAGGTCGAAAGCTTTAACTACTTAGGAGTGCGTTTAGTCAGTAATAACGATGGAGGAGAAGAAGTTAGAGCAAGGATACAGGCTGGTTACAGAGCATATTTTGCGAATAAGGATATTTTGAAAGATAGGCAGATATCGAAAAAGTCAAAAGTTACAATATATAAGACACTGATAAGACCGGTTGTGACATACGCTGCCGAAACCATGAGCATTACACGCAGAAAAGAGGAGCAGTTCAGAGTCTTTGAAAGAAAGATATTGAGAGGAATTTTAGGACCGAAAAGAATAGATGGTGAGACCAGACCGAGAATGAATTTCGAAATTCTGAGAGAGATGGACGGAGAAGACGTGGTAAGATTCATGAAGGCTCAACGTATAAGATGGCTGGGACACATAATGCGTAGCAGTAATGAGGATGTGACTCAACGTTTGACCATGTGGAAACCGGATGTGCAGAGAATGAGAGGAAGACCTAAGGCACGATGGTGGAAAAATGTGACAGAGGACCTGAGGGATATGAAAGTTGAGAACTGGCGTCAGATGTGCTGTGATAGGAAGAGATGGAAATTAATAGTGAAGGAAGCAAGAACACACGCAAAACTGTAACGAAGAGAAAAGTGATAGTGAATTAACGATGTGAATGCAATGTAAATTATTTATGTAAATTAAGGACAAAGAGGACTAATCCCCCTCAGAAAAAGGATCTTGTAAGTCTCTAAGCAGACAGCTCAATTCTGAAAAGAATGTAATGCTAAATAATAATAATAATATTATTATCATATTCTACTTATTGCCACATAGCATTTTGTTGTGACATTTTGAATTGCAAATAATTTCCCTTTTTAAACAGAGGCAACGGTTTATTGAAAACTGCAATATTGTTTCGAAGAGATAAGATAAACAATTTTATTTTCAAGTACCAGAAAACTACAAGCAAGACGTGAAAAATTTTTTTTATTAGGCAAATTTGAGTTGCAAACTGCACAGTATTAAAAGGTACCCTAATAAAACTACAGGAGGATGAAAAATTGAAAGTGTAAACAAATAATAATAATAATAATAACTTTATTTGGTAAAAAAACATACTACTATTTACAACACTGATTAACTCAATCTACAGACTCTTCAAGAATAATTATCATATAAAACTATAAGCTCATATAAATTCAAAGGACACATAATTTTTAATTCTTTTTTTAAGGTACCTCAGTTCTGTTTTCAATTTAAGCTCCAACGCTAAACCGTTGAATAATCTTAAACCACTGTATAATTATCATGTTTTGAGCCCTATTGCTTCTAAAAAGATTCAACCTAAAGTCCTGCACATTACGCACCGAGTATTCATAAGAATCTCCCACATATGACACACTATTACACAAATACTCAGGTAACAATTTATTTTTCAACTTGAACACAAAAATCAAAACATTTATAACAATTCTTTGGTATACATTATGCCACAGCCTCGAGCAGTACAAATTTGGACACAAATCTATTAACCTTTAAAATAGTTTTCATTTCCCTATTTTGAAGTTTTTGCAATCTACTCAACATACTATTGAGTAGATTGCAACATACTATTGTTACCTACAAACAGAATAGAAGAACAAAACTCAAAATGAGGTTTAAGCATAGTATTGAAAATTTTTACAGCACTCGAAACTGACACATTCAGGGCTATTACGTATCACCAACGTTATTATAAAGGTGACAGTTATGACATAAAATAAAGTTTTTCGGTAAATTCTACCAATGAAATCGATACGATTTACCGAAATATGTTATAACGGTCACCTTTATCATTGGTGATACATAATAGCCCCGATTCTTTCTAATTTTCAAAAAAAAATACATTTTTTTGGCTATCTTTTTACAAACATAATCAAAATGTGCCTTAAAATTTAATTTATCGTTCACAACGATAGTATCTAAGTATTTAATTCGAGTTACTGCCTCAATCGAAGTACCATCTAGCATCTATTACTACCTCAAGGCTATTACACCCCTTAGCATTAATAATCATGCATTCAGTTTTCTTTAGATTGATTGCAAGTCAATTCATCTGTAATTAGTCACATACATTTTTTAATTCCAGATTAATTATTATTTCTATACATGAATCTACGTTATCCCCAACAACATAAACCAGGTCATCATCTACAAATAAAACTGATTTTGCCCTATCAAATATGTTATTCATGTCATTAATATATAGCAAAAAAAGCAAAACACCAAGAATAGATCCCGGGGGAACTCTCAATGGAACATCTATCTCTTCCGACACAAAGTCTGACTTTCCTTTCCTTTTCTGTCTTTCCTTTCTTTTTTTTCCTTTTCTGTCACTCAAATGATTTAAACCAACCCCATTCGTTTCCTCGAATTCCATATTTGTCCAACTTTTGCAACAATATACCTTTGTCCACTGTCTCGAATGCTCTGCGGAAATCCAAAAATATCGCCACAATTACTTTATTGTCGTTCCACGCAACTTTCCATTCTCCAATGACGTAAGAAATCAACGATTCACAGCTATGTCCTCTCCTAAAGCCAGACTGATATTCAGAAATCATACAAATTTTCTTCCAAGTAATCAATCAACTGGTTGTTTACTATTTTCTCCAAAATTTTAGATTGCGCCGAAATCATATTAACCGGCCGAAAGTCCTCGCACCTACTCGAAATTTTCACTTTTCTTATAGGCACCACTATGGACTCGACTCGACTAAACACCTTAAAATAATTTCAAACTTTAAAAATATTGTATATTTAACAATTTATCATAAAGCTGTGTTTGTGTACAAAACTTAAGTTCTATTTCAGTTTTGTGGTTGTTCCAATCCGCACGTGGTTACATTTCTCAAACATATTTTTTTAAGTATTTATTTTTTTAAATTCTTGCCAATAATGTAACAATTTAAAAATAAGGAGATATTGAACATTAAATATCCGTTTACGAGTGCACCAAGGGAAATGGTTGGTTTAAAACTGTGTTTGTTTATTCAATTTAGTAACTGAAGTTTTGATTTGTTTTTAATACACAAAAAGTTATTCGTTTTCTTTATTACGTACAAATTTAAGAGTTTTTTATGGTGTGGATTATCAATCAATACTTATTGTGAATTACAGGTCATTAAATTATTTTTGAATTTTCGATTTCATTGTAAAGAGCTAGCAGAGGTAACAAGAGATAACTCAAGATAAAATTTTCCCTGTTTTATTTTTTTATTATATTTTACAAAAACTCAGTAGTAGATGTACCTATATATTATACAATAAAACTAAAAATAAATAAATGAGTAACGTATATACATATAGAGTTTACAATATTAAACTTTCATTTTGAAAATGAGAGTATGTTTTAAAAAAATATGCCACTCAGACTCGATGACCTGTACACTGCAATAAATGTATGTAATGGAAGGTTTTGATTTGGAGCCGTCATATGGCGCGACCGTTTCAGTGTGTTTCATGTTTTGAGTTTGGTAAATTTTAGAATAAAGTCGTTTTATCGCAAGACTTTTGGTGCTAGATGGTTTGGCGCGGGGATAGTTCAATTTCTTTTTAGAATATACTTGCGGTCACTGCGATTAAGTTCTTAGTTAAACTTGGCTCTGTTTTTATAATAAATCTTAGGCTTAAAAATACGTATGGATAGATTTAAAACACCAAAGCGTAAGTAGTTGAACTTGGTTTATTTTTAAAATATGTTTGTAGTTAATATTTTCATTTTGTTTAATTATTCATATTTTAAATTGTATTAACTTAAATCACATTATTGTTTATTTTCTATTTAATATTATTTATTAATTAAATAATTATAATAATATTAATTAATAAGAAAATTTAGTCATTTCCTTTTAAAATAGCGTATTTTCTAGTCTAGTTATTTAACCTTTCGAGTAAGTGAACTGTATCAAGGATAGATAATAATTAAAAGCTAGCCTGCATTTTAGTAATTAATATAATAAATTCAGTCGAGAGTAAACTACAGAATTGTAAATACCTAGTATAATATTTAAACGCAACTTCTATTTATTAAATACAAATATTAAACTCCAAAGAGTTATAATTATTGATTTACACCTCGTCTCACAATTGAGGAATCAAAAATAATATCCAAAATTATAAATATATGGTATAAATATAATATGGATAGGTTGACAAACGGCGAAGCTTAGGTTATTTGTTGAAGTTGAGATATTAAGAGACTTAAATAAATTAATTTGCACAAAAGAGTCTTCGCGCTGAACCGAATGCGTGCAAAACATCGTAGATCGGATTCCAGTACTAGAACAGAATGAAAAAATGATAAATCCGATACCAAAACTAAAGTAGTGAGACAGGGTTTTAGCCTGTCTATGTTTAATATAATAATATATACTATGGTATGCTATTATTTTTCCTCTCAAGTATTGACTCTTACGCCTCTATATATTGTCGTGTTCTGACGAACAAGCACTAAAAAGGTCCGTAGCTCGTTGTTTGGAGTTTACACTTTTGAGACAATCTCAAGGAGTAGGTTCCATAAAAACTTTGAAAACTTTCCCAACCAAAATAAAACTCAAATGCAGGGAATGAACAAATCTTTACTTAGACGAATGTTGTATTCAAATCTAAAGGAATTATACAAATGAAACGTAATCTTATCGTTAATGTCATTTAACTTAGTTGGAATATCAAATATTTCACATAATTGTTCTACAAATTTACACATTTAATTTCCAAATAATTTCTACAACTTGTAAGACAATTATAGCGTTCAATAAAATTTTATAAATCTGGAATAAATTTGTACAAAAAAAAAGTTATAAATTGTTCTCATTTAAATTTAAGTCGGTCGCCGAATCAAATAGTTTAAATTGATGGTAGTTTTGGAACCACTGATACGAAATTGGTAGCAATTACTAACACGCATGTAACACATCGAAAAGTTAAACACATTAATTAATCTTCTTTATAACCGAACAAAATGGAGTAGTGATTATAAAAGTTTCAGTGAATTTAATTAGTAAAGTGAGATAAATTAATTATTAGCTGCACACGAATATTCAAATTTTCCATAACGTGCATCTTGTTTAACCTCAAATTCTCAAATTGCATTGTAACGAAATTGTTGAAAACAATTGTTGAAAACGTTCATAATAAAGAATTGAAATATTATTTACCAACAAGATATTCCAAAGAAGCCAAAATTGAGCCATATAAAATTTACATCCATGACTTAACAAAATGGTCGAGCAGATTATACAGCATGACAGGTAAGTCGCCTTTTCGATGTTTCTTCAATCATCCTATCACATGAAATTATTCTTGCACTCACAATTCTCTTTTTAGTTGGTCAACATTATTATAAAACTACTTGCAAATTATTTAATTTATCCAACATCTGAAAAACTACGACGATGTGGTTGAGCTTACGACTCCATCATTGCTAATCGTCCTCTAACCTTCTTCTCCCCCTTGCTAATTTTTCACTTCCTGTCCTCTTCAGATTTGGAAATTCGTGTCAAATGCCTATTGGTCAATCTCACCCGCTAAATTTGAAGAGTCCATTGCCAAGTTAAACATTTCAAAGTTTCCACACAACAAATTTTTACACCATTTTGTAGTTCTCCGGCGTACCAACTATTGCAGAAGCTACCACCGCACAACACTTTAATTTAAAATTAGGTAAGTAAACAAAACATAAAAAAATTACATTTCCAAAATTAAACGCTTTTTCATCTTTGATTAATCCAACTCTTTCAGGTTCCAGAACAAAGAATCCACCTATAAAATTACGTTTCTGCGCACCATAACTATTAGTGCAATAAATGACTGCAAATAATTCCATTCGTCCAAGCAAAAGTTAAAAACATTCAAATTTAAGAAATTATAAAATTAAATTTTCAATTGTGGAAATTTTCAAATCTTTCATTTATCACGGCTCATGTCAACATCCCCTTCTTTTACAAATCAATTTTTTATTTATAAAAAAAAATTGTGAGTAAAATAACCAAAAAAAAATTTCCCTAAACGTTAAATTTTCAAACTTCCCATTATTAAACTTATTTACAAATTATTTACAAAATCAAATGACTAATTCATCAACACAATCCCCTACATTATGCAACTTTAAATTTGTTATCAAAAACTAATAGAATTCAAATTTCCTCCAAATACCTCATAACTTTTCAAAATTTTAATTTTTCCCTTGTGGATATTTAATAATTATAAAACTCTCACTCGTACCTCGTAATTTTACTAAATCTTAATTTTCAAATTGACTTTCATTTACTTAAATCCTTTACTGTGGCTTTCAAATTACTTAATCATTTTATTTTATTTCCCAATTAACTATTCATAAATTTCATATCAATTCATTATAATCTCATTTCACAATTTCATTAATTTTCCCCATTTTAATTAAACCCCTTAAAATTATTAAACTCCAAAATCTCACAATAACAAATTCTTTAGATAATTATCAACCTTATTATTAATTTTCAATTCCATTACTCAAGTACGATTTCAATTTTCATCATTAAATTTGTTGTAATGTTTCCACCTTAATTTTTAGAAAAACCTTAATTAATTAAAATTGCTCAGTACCTCTTAAAAACCTTTATTCTACCCATGTTCTAATTCTCAATTATTTATCACAATATTTGTTCAGGAATGTTTGATGCATGTACTTATTTTATTTTTAATTTTTATGTTAATATCAAATTTACAATTTTTTAATTTTAATTTATTTCATCTAATTTACAGCTATCCTTTAAATTTAACTTATTTTACAAAATTACTAAATTTACTTTATTAATTAATCATATCATTTACAAAATTTTAATATTATTCAAATTTTTACTAATATCTTAAATTTTTATCAAATTCCACTTTAATTGCAATTGTCTTAATTTTAAATTTCCTGATCTTTATTAATTTTAAGGTTTTTATTTACAAAATTATTTCCATCGCACCCTGCGATAAGCCCACTTTAACATGACACACAGCCATTCTTTTCCTGCAACTTTCTTCGTGCAAGAAACCATTTTACAAATAATTATCAATCGTATAAATTTTGAATTTTTGTCTTTGTTATTTTTCTCAAAAATTTCAAAATTTTCTTTAATAAAATAACCTAAATTTTCCTTTTCATTTTCCGTAGAAATTTCCAAATCGGCCAAAACCTCCTCTTTAGAATAAATTTTTAAAATTTTTAACTCAAATCTAAATTCCTTTCTTTTGGTTTTACTTATGCCTGGGTATTTTGTGAATTTTAATTTCCTTTTGGATTTTAATTTTCTAAATTTCATACCCCTAATTTGTTTTCTAGTATAAATTTTAATTTTATTAACAACTATATCCAAAATTTTTACGTCCTCAAGTTCTTCACAAACATCATTAAAGGTCAAAAACTCATTTGAAACTACCAGTTCCAAATTTTCCTCTACAACAGGACAATCTACAATAATTAAATTTTTCTCTACCTGAATAATTTGATCTATTTCAGTATTTTGGTTTGAAACTTTTACTATCCCCTCGTCTTTAATTTTTATATTGTCCATTGTGTCTCGATTTTTCTGATATTTATCTAAAATTTTTAATTTGTTTTTAACCTCATTAATGTCATTCTTTAGCTCTGCTTTTATTTCTGCTAATTTTTGTAAAATTATACTGGTCGCAGGATCTATTATATCAGTCTTTTGTTTAGAGTCACATGGTGTACTAGTCATCCCCGGTGAATTATTCATTTTAATTTTGTTTTAAATAATCCCCTTATTTTCAAAAATTCTACAACTAACTCTATCAAGTGAAAATCTACTTTTGTTTTTCGGAGCCCCACGTTCGTTTTTACCAGCCCCACGTTCGTTTTTACCAGCCCCACGTATGCTTTGTCGAGCCTCACATTCGTTTTTTCGAGCCCCACGTTGGGCGCCAAAATTAGCTGTCGTGTTCTGACGAACAAGCACTAAAAAGGTCCGTAGCTCGTTGTTTGGAGTTTACACTTTTGAGACAATCTCAAGGAGTAGGTTCCATAAAAACTTTGAAAACTTTCCCAACCAAAATAAAACTCAAATGCAGGGAATGAACAAATCTTTACTTAGACGAATGTTGTATTCAAATCTAAAGGAATTATACAAATGAAACGTAATCTTATCGTTAATGTCATTTAACTTAGTTGGAATATCAAATATTTCACATAATTGTTCTACAAATTTACACATTTAATTTCCAAATAATTTCTACAACTTGTAAGACAATTATAGCGTTCAATAAAATTTTATAAATCTGGAATAAATTTGTACAAAAAAAAAGTTATAAATTGTTCTCATTTAAATTTAAGTCGGTCGCCGAATCAAATAGTTTAAATTGATGGTAGTTTTGGAACCACTGATACGAAATTGGTAGCAATTACTAACACGCATGTAACACATCGAAAAGTTAAACACATTAATTAATCTTCTTTATAACCGAACAAAATGGAGTAGTGATTATAAAAGTTTCAGTGAATTTAATTAGTAAAGTGAGATAAATTAATTATTAGCTGCACACGAATATTCAAATTTTCCATAACGTGCATCTTGTTTAACCTCAAATTCTCAAATTGCATTGTAACGAAATTGTTGAAAACAATTGTTGAAAACGTTCATAATAAAGAATTGAAATATTATTTACCAACAAGATATTCCAAAGAAGCCAAAATTGAGCCATATAAAATTTACATCCATGACTTAACAAAATGGTCGAGCAGATTATACAGCATGACAGGTAAGTCGCCTTTTCGATGTTTCTTCAATCATCCTATCACATGAAATTATTCTTGCACTCACAATTCTCTTTTTAGTTGGTCAACATTATTATAAAACTACTTGCAAATTATTTAATTTATCCAACATCTGAAAAACTACGACGATGTGGTTGAGCTTACGACTCCATCATTGCTAATCGTCCTCTAACCTTCTTCTCCCCCTTGCTAATTTTTCACTTCCTGTCCTCTTCAGATTTGGAAATTCGTGTCAAATGCCTATTGGTCAATCTCACCCGCTAAATTTGAAGAGTCCATTGCCAAGTTAAACATTTCAAAGTTTCCACACAACAAATTTTTACACCATTTTGTAGTTCTCCGGCGTACCAACTATTGCAGAAGCTACCACCGCACAACACTTTAATTTAAAATTAGGTAAGTAAACAAAACATAAAAAAATTACATTTCCAAAATTAAACGCTTTTTCATCTTTGATTAATCCAACTCTTTCAGGTTCCAGAACAAAGAATCCACCTATAAAATTACGTTTCTGCGCACCATAACTATTAGTGCAATAAATGACTGCAAATAATTCCATTCGTCCAAGCAAAAGTTAAAAACATTCAAATTTAAGAAATTATAAAATTAAATTTTCAATTGTGGAAATTTTCAAATCTTTCATTTATCACGGCTCATGTCAACATATATTTAATAGTTTAGGGAGAGAGAATTTGGTTGGTAAGAGTGTAGACGGGTGGTAGATATGAAAGACCGTGAAAAGTTGAAAGATTTTTGTAAAGAAGAAATCTGTAAAAATAAGAGTGAATACAGAATTTGAGTTGTTGAAAGAGTTTGTTTCATTTTGGAAGCTAGAGAAAGAAAAATTAGGTGTTTTTTTAAGTAAAAATTAAATGAAATTAGAAAAATAAGATGAAAATGATGAAATATATAGCATAAATTGAACATTTCCAAAAGAATATAATTAGTAAAAAAGAAGTATTTATAAAGTTTTAGAATAGTTATTTAATCGCCAATTAACAAACGAGTTGATTACAACATTTTTTTGTTGACCGTAAACTTTTCCACAAAGACTATCAGATGACAATAACGTTAACTCTATACATTTTCAATTTCACGTAAAAATCACGTTTGCTAAAAAAATAGAAGTCTATAATTAAAATATTATCAAAACGTCAAAATCATAAAAACAGTTACTAATGAAAAAGAGTATATTAATGACGTCCATTAATACATTATTTTTAAAACAAAATAATTCATTAATATCAAAATTAATAAACGGTCAACGAAAAATATAAATTCAATTCATAAAATAACACTGCAATATACCGGGTGCTGAATGAGTTAGGCGAACATAGGATATTAACATGTAAAAACTTATTTTTGCAAATTCCTGCTTCCCTAATTATTTTAGAGAAAAATTGAAAGATACAAATATAATGTAGAAATATAAACTACGAATGATAAGAGCATTAGATTTTATCTAGCTTTTACGTAAATCATCAAAAAATCTTTTGAAATTTTTAAAATTTTTATTTATCAAACTGGCCATGTATAAGTTTCCAAGGTAATATTCCATTTTATGAAATTAAAATTTAATAAAGTGCAAAACTGTCAACAACGTGCAATTGTTTTTTATTACTTATCAAAAATAATTACCTCGGAAACTTCCATGGCAAGTCTGATAAATAAAAGTTTAACAATTTCAAAAGAATTTTTTGACCATTTACGTAAAAGCTAGATAAAATCTAATGCTTTTATAATTCGTAGTTTATATTTCTACATTATATTTGTGTCTTTCAATTTTTCTCTAAAATAATTAGGGAAGCAGGAATTTGCAAAAATAAGTTTTTGCATGTTAATATCCTATGTTCGACTAACTCATTCAGCACCCGGTATAGTAGGTACATATCGTTAGTATGGAAACTAAATAAATAACTTGATATATAAAAGATATGTTACTATTTAGTAACTCATATTATGGAAACGTAAAAGCGTATTTCAATTTTGACTAAGTGTTAGATATTCCTTTATTTAAATTTTATTTAAATCTACATTAATTGTTAAAAGCAATAGGTCTATAGAGGTATTATAAGTTCAATTTTATGTACATATAAATTTCGTTTAATAGAGTTCTTTTTGATTTTGACATGTTAATATCCTATGTTCGCCTAACTCATTCAGCACCCGGTATACCTTTGAGAATAAAAATTATTTTAAAGTGGGAATATATGCACGAAATATGTAAAAAATATGATTTAAACATACAGTTAAAAAAAACTAAAATTATGGCTGTTATCAAAAAAAATTTAGAGAATAAAAATAGTAATTAATTACAAACCGATAGAATAAGTGAATCATTTTTTAGCTATCCTATTTGGGAGTACATGTAGCACCATCAACAGATATCAAGACAATAGCAGGAAAAGATCCGCGTCTTATATTCTATAAAACTGTAGTAATATCAACCCGTATAATATGGAAGAGAATCATAGGTGTTTTTCTCCTAAATATACGTATGACCCCCGAATACGTGTATGTCCTTATAACCTAAAGGAGTGAATGTCACAATCGGGCACTGAGAAACATAAACAGTTTATCTGTACCAACCCACAAAACATCAAAACTTAAGGAGTCATTTCAATATATGGCATGTACCAGCTCAACAAATTCTCAAACTTATTTTTGAATTCCAAAACAAAGACCACCTTCGAATCCAAATAACAAGCAGATCGCCTGTTGAAACGTTTATAATTCTGCTACAACGCGTGGGCAGTATACTAGTTGAAAACAGCTCTGTTGAACCTGTACCATTTAATTAAAAATTTTATCTCAATTAATCTATTTTTAGATTTAGATGTGTTAAGTTCGAAACAAAAAGACATTAATTTTGTGACGCTAGCGGGCGGTGAGCGGTGAAATCGGAAATTGACCGAGGGTTAATGAGGTGGTTTCAGGGACAATTTTAAGGGAGTTACGAAAGACGTGCGAGTGACTTAAGACGTGTATGTGTGAGTGCATTTAAGACGAAAAGACGGGCGATTAATTTTAAGACGGACTAATTAATTGTCATTATTTTATAGGTTTATTTTTATTAGTATTTGTAAATAAAGTAGTTAAGAAAATTTAAAGTATTTCTTTTGTGTGAGTGAAAATTGCAGCGGTGGATTAAAAATTAAAAAGAGCATAACAGATTGCAGCGGTGTGGATAAATAAAAACTTAAATCAGTGTAGTGTAAAGACGCAATAAGACGCAAAACGACGCGACGCCTGAAGACGCAGTGCGACGCCTGAAGACGCAGTACGACGATTAAAGACGCAGAACGACGCCTGAAAAACGAATCGACGCTTGAAGAAACGTTGGCGAACAAAGAAACGCAACAAAGGCGAGGGTCGAAACGACGGTGGTCAGGTAATATTTTTTTGGTATATGGGGTCGAGACAACAGTACCTCTTTGTGTAGAAACCCCAAAAACGGATACGTAATATAAAGTCGTAAAACGGGAAAGACTATTATTTTTATTGTTTTTTTTTTTAAAGACGTGTTATTAAAACAATGTTAACTTTAAAAGATATACCGAGTGTGTCAGAAAACATTAAAGTTTCAGAATTTAAAACAATTAAGAAGTTTTATAAACTTGTTTATGAACATGAAGGTGATCGGAAAAGTCGAAAATTAATTCGTGAATTTAGCGGGTTTACTTTTGAAGAAAACTCAGAAGAATATAAACTTAAATTAAAATATGTAAATAACAATTTTGCGGAAAGTGAGTTAATTTTAATTGCCAATATTTTATGTGTCGAAAGTAACACTGCTAAAGAAGATTTAATTGTAAATATATGTAAAAATCTGATGGATTTAGAAGAATTAAATAACGCGACTCGAGTACAAGAAGATGAATCTGAAGAAGAACAAGACGATGATGAAGAAGAAGAAGGCGATGAAAACGAAGAAGTTTTACAGGAAGAGGAAGAAATTTTAGAAGACGAGGAAATGGTACAAATTAACGACGTCGAAAACGAAATTGGCTCTACGTCGAGACGAAAAACACGAAGATCGATTACGTTGTCATTTCGTGACATCGAAGATTCGATCAGAACTTATGATGGGTCAGATTCGTATCCAATACGTAAGTGGATATCCGAATTTGAAGATTCGGCAGCATTAATGAATTTAAGTGAGCTACACAAATTGCTGTATGCTCGCAAATCATTAAAAGGGTTGGCAAAGTTATTTGTTCAATCGGAAAGAAATGTTAGAACATGGAAGCAATTAAAAGACTTATTAATTGAAGAATTCGATACACAAATTAACAGTGCAAAAATTCATTGCATGTTATCGGAGCGAAAAATGGAAACCAAAGAGTCAGTTCAAGAATACGTTTTGGTCATGAAGGAAATCGGAAGCCGAGGTGATGTGGAACCAGAAGCCGTCATAGAATACATCATAGAAGGCATTCCTGATGATCATGTAACCAAGAGTGTGTTGTATGGCGCCAAAACTTTCAAGGAACTGAAAGATAAAATAGAAATTTTCAACAAAATTAAAAAAGCCAAGCAGAAGAAACCTGAAGGACGATATTCTTCAAAGAAACCAGAAAATGTTGATGGAAAAACACCTCCAGAGAAGACGAATAATGCGGGAACTGGAAGTCGATGTTTTAATTGTGGAGAACGGGGTCATAAATCCATCGAATGTAAGTCGAAACAATTAGGGTTCAAGTGCTTTCGTTGCAACAACTTTGGACACAAAGCCAATCAGTGTCAACACAATAAAACCGAACAGTCAACATCTGCGACAAAGTCACAAAACGTCATAAGAGTGGAAGGCAATAAGTTGGCAGATGAATACCACAAAACGGTGATTTTAGATGGAAGAAAAATATCAGCTTTCATCGATTTGGGAAGTGATGTGGTTACAATCAAAGAAGACGTTGCCAACCAAATGAAGTTGAGTTACCTACCAACCGATATGATTCTGCGTGGATTTGGCGAAGGTAGATGTCAGCCTATCGGACGAAGAACGGTTTTGATTGAAGTTGACGAGACAAAAATTGAAGTCGAGGCTTATGTGGTTCCAAACGAAGCACAAGAAGACGAGATGATTGTGGGAAGGTCAGCTCTGGATCAACGAGGAATAAGAGTTATAAAAGAAGAAGGACGACTAACAATTCAACGAGTCAACAGAGTCAAGACGGCCGAACGATCAATCAAAATAGAAGAAATTGAAACTGATCCTAACTTAGAAGAAAGTGATAAAAAGAAATTACAAGAACTGGTTAGTGAAAACAGTGCGGTGTTTTCTCAAAATTTAAGTGAAATTGGTACCACAGATCTATGCCAGATGAAAATTGAGTTAACATCAAACCAAGTTGTGAAATACCGACCATATAGATTGCCATACGCGAAACGTGATGAAGTGAACAATATGGTGAAAGAACTACTAAACGCCGGTATAATTCGCGAATCTTCATCCGAGTATACGAGTCCGGTGATTTTAATACCTAAAAAAGACGGGACGACGCGTTTGTGCGTAGATTTTAGACGGTTAAATGCGATTACGAAAAAAGAACATGTAGTGATGCCTATTTTAGACGAACAATTAGATCAATTATCGGGTAACAGTTGGTTTACTATACTAGACTTTATGAGTGGGTATTATCAAGTTCCCATTGCAGAAGAATCAAAACATTTAACATCTTTCGTCGTAGAGAACGACCAGTATGAATTTAATCGTGTTCCTTTTGGACTGGTGAATGCACCTAGTGTTTTTACGCGATTAATGCGAATAATAGTTAAAAAAATCGGGCCTGGAATAGTGTTAAATTATATGGACGACGTGTTAATACCGAGTAAGACATTTAAAGACGGTTTAGCAAAATTAAAACGGGTACTTAGTGTATTAAAGGAACTAGGTTTAACATTAGTAAGAAAAATTGACTATTTAGGGGTAGAAATAGGTAAAAATAGCGTGAGACCGGGAATGTTAAAGACGGGAGCTATTGAACATTTTCCTCAGCCGAAAAATGTAACGGAGATAAGACAATTTATGGGTTTGTGCGGGTTTTTTCGGAAATTTGTGCAAGATTTTTCTATAATAGCAGCACCATTGACCGAACTTACTAAGAAAAGCAAGAATTTTGAATGGGAAAAGGTGCAAGATGAAGCCTTTTCAAAATTAAAGAAGATTTTAACCGAGCGTCCAACGCTTACGTTATATAACTCCGAAGCCGAAATTCAAGTTCATACTGATTCGAGTACTATAGGTTTAGCTGGAATATTAATGCAAAAAGAAGAAGAAGGATGGAAAGCTGTAAATTATTTCAGTAGAAAGACGACAGACGCAGAACATAAGTACAGCAGTTTTGAATTAGAATCCTTAGCAGTCGTTGAAGCCTTAGAAAGATTTAGAATTTATCTATTAGCAAGACCGTTTACAGTCGTCACCGATTGTAATTCATTAAAGACGATTATGACAAAGAAAAATCTGTCTCCACGAATAGCACGATGGTTATTAAAATTGCAAGGGTTTGATTTTCAAATAATTCATCGAGACGGAAATAAGATGAGACATGTCGATGCCTTAAGCAGAAATCCCGTCGAACAAAGTTGCGAAGTGGAAGAAGTGCACATGCAGATCTTTACTTTAAGAATCGACGAGGCTGATTGGTTATTGACTATGCAATTAAATGACGAAAAACTGAAAGAATTATTTAGAGAATTAAAAATTGAGCCAAATACTGCAGGGAAAAAGCAAATACACAACGACTATCAGATAGAAAATAATCGAATTTGTAGGAAAGTCGAAGGTAAATTAAAATGGGTAGTACCTAAAGGAATCCGTTGGAGGGTAATACAAGCCAGTCATGACGATATGGGACATTTTGGAATAGAAAAGACGTTAACACATCTAAAACGTAATTTTTGGTTTCCAAGAATGCGTAAAAATGTTAAAAATGATATCGCTACTTGTATAAGATGTGCTTATCGCAAAGCGAGCAAAGACATTCCAGGAGCGGAGAGAAGTCAGAAACTCTTTCGTGGGGTATACGCTAGTGATAGAATGAAGCCCTGGTGCAAACTATCTGAAGAAGACGATGTGGAAGACGACACCGAGGACGAGGACGTCCTCAATTGTAGCAAGGCCGAATGTTAAGTTCGAAACAAAAAGACATTAATTTTGTGACGCTAGCGGGCGGTGAGCGGTGAAATCGGAAATTGACCGAGGGTTAATGAGGTGGTTTCAGGGACAATTTTAAGGGAGTTACGAAAGACGTGCGAGTGACTTAAGACGTGTATGTGTGAGTGTATTTAAGACGAAAAGACGGGCGATTAATTTTAAGACGGACTAATTAATTGTCATTATTTTATAGGTTTATTTTTATTAGTATTTGTAAATAAAGTAGTTAAGAAAATTTAAAGTATTTCTTTTGTGTGAGTGAAAATTGCAGCGGTGGATTAAAAATTAAAAAGAGCATAACAGATTTATTATAATTTTTATGTTTTTATATTTATTATATCTGATGAGCTGAAAGAACAGCGAAACAATATTGTAATTGGTTATAATATTCACATTAATAGATTTCTTAACTTGATATAAAATAAATGCTACTTTTTAGTGTAACCTTAAATTTTATTATTTCACAAGTTAATATTCATAATACTTTATTATTAATAAATTTATAAGTTTTTTAATAATTCTCATGCAATTTTATAATAAATAATAATAATAACAACAAATATTGCAATAAAGTAGTATTTAGACCACAGGGATGAGATTCCAGAGAGCAACCAAAAGATGTCGACTAAGCTATAACATTAAAATGCTTAGTTTAGAGAAGAGCTACAAGTCTGTAATGCCAGAATAATTAAGGAAAATAAAATAAGATGAATGCAGCACTATTGTTAGATAGAGAAGAGATCTGAGGAGACCGCCGAAAAATAGAAGTAGTAACAGGCAACCAAGAGCCTAACACTGAAAGTGTAGAAGAAGAATCTCCGATCCGAGAGGCAAAGCAAAAATGGTTAAAAGAGAAATGTATGAAGATAGAAATATTGAAAGAAAAATATCACCTATTTATATGCATTAAAATATAAGAGAAGCTGCTAATATATTATACAGTCGTTATACAGGGTGGCCCTTTGAAAACGAAACAGACGGGATTGTGGTCAGCAGAATTTTTTTTTAAGAAATGTAAAAACACGTCAATTTTATTATCGAGGGGGTCAACTTTTGCGACCAATGTCACTCCAGTACTGTTTCGTCCCTTTGCGCTGTCATGACAACCCTTGAAATGTTAATAGAGATGATATGGCAAGTAATACCTCATTTGAAAGGTCTTTCTTCCCTAAATTCAGTGCTATAATTATTTTAAAGTTTTATTAATTATTCAACAAAAAAAATTGAAGTTGCAAAATGCGAAATAAATCCGATATTTCAAGACATTTACGAATAAAAAAAAAAACGCTTGGACAAGTTGATTTTAATTTTAAGTGGGCTACTTTTACTGCTATAATGTTATTTATAAATAGAGTCCGGATTTCTAGCTATTATGCTTTTTCTGAAAATTTGAAGCAGCTGAAAATTTTTAGAAAACTTTTGTGTTTTAATTGAAAAGAAGTCATTTGGTATCAAGTTTTATATGCTTTTTATGCTTTTTTTTGTCTTTTTGTGCTTTTCGTGCTTTTTTTTGCCTTTTTGTTTTTTTCGTGCTTTTTTTTTGCCTTTTTATGCTTTTCGTGCTTTTTTATACTTTATTAATACTTATTTTACAAAATATATTTCAAAATTTAATCTTTTAAATTGAAAAAAAAAAATTCAAATTTTGAAATGGAATCCTCACTTGTAGCAAAATTCAAATTTGCACATTACTTGCAAAATATTACTAGTGTAGATGTTAAAAGAAGTTTTTCTGCCTACAAAAATCTTGTAAGTGACAGAAGGATGAATTTTACTACTGAAAATTTGGAAAAAATTTTAATTATTAATTATTTCAAAAATTTAATTTATATTTTTTATGCTTTTTTTTAATAAAATTTGTGCTTTTTTTGACAAAGTTGATGCTTTTTTTAGTATTATATGGTGCTTTTTTAAGCACTTTTTTCCCCATTTTTTATGCTTTTTTATCCGGACTCTATTTATAAACATTGACAGTTCAACCCTTAGACCATTTAAACTTATAGACATGCCTTGATTTTCAAGCAGTAAAGCAAAATTTTTAAAATTCAAAATTTAAATATTCAAAATTCAAAGGGTGGTTTGCCCTTTATCTTAAGGGTTGAACTGTCAATGTTTATAGATAGCAGTAAAAATAGCCCCCTTAAAATTGAAATCATCTTGTCCAAGCGTTTTTCCTTTTTTTTATTCTTAAATGTCTTGAAATATTGGATTTATTTCGCATTTTGCAACTTCAATTTTTTTGTTGAATAATTGATAAAAATTTAAAAAATATATAGCACTAAATTCAGGGAAGAAAAATCTTTCAAATGAGGTGTTACTTGTCATATCATCCCTATTAACATTTCAGGGGTTGTCATGACAGCGTGAAGGAATGAAACAATACGGGAGTGACATTGGTAGCAAAAGTTGTTTCCCTCGATGATAAAATTGACGTGTTTTTGCACGGTCTAGGACGTTTCGGCGCAGCCGGTTCGACGCAGCTGGTTTGGCGCGAAGACGGTTCGGCGGGAGCCGGTTTGGCGCGAGGACGGGTCGGCGCAAAAACGGTTCGGCGCAAAAACGATTCGGCGCAAGAAGGTTTGGCGCAAGAAGATTTGGCGCGAGGCCGGTTCGGTGCGAGAATTTAATATCATAGACATAAAATACTTTTTATAAACATAAATCATTATAGAAGTAGCTTGGTCGCTCTATTAGGGCGGATGTAGAAAATTCTTTATTATTTGACTTTTCTCTGATCGGTCGGTTTAATTAATGGTTTATTTAATTAATCAGATATGCATTTTAACTTACAGAAAACTATGGATATCATATTGACACAGGACCGTAGCTAGACATAAGTCATGGGGAGGGGAGGTTACCTAAAACAAGTTTTTTTACGCTACGAGAAGTTTTTTACTTCATAGCTATGTCATGCAAGGGGTTTGAACCCCCAAACTCCCCCTCTTATATAATGCCCTGTATTGACATTATATTAGATAAAAACAAAAATAACAATAAAAAAAAGTTTAAAAAATTATAAATATTGATGAATATTATGTAGTGTGGTTAATAAATTTTTTTTGTATTGTATTATTTAAAAATCGATTATATAAAGACCACAATTCAGCTTTTGAAAGATTTTAAAAAAGCAAAATCATCTTAATTACAAAAATAATGTCAAATAGGCAAAAGTTTGTACCACGACAACATAATATAGTTATACCAGTCGAAAGAGTATCGAAAATAGATATCAATTTCAGTAATAAAACTTTTTTTTCCAAATTTTGACTTAACCCCTTTATACCAAACTGCAAAAAAATATAAATAGGTAATGTGACATTTTTAAATTATCACTTAGCACTTTAAATTTCGTCACAGTATAAATGAGTAGAAATATGGTATTAATGCTCAACATTTGTTCTGCTGAAAGCAGCCACACTATTAAGTAGTTGTCAACAAGCAGAAATGCAATATATCTGTAGAACTGAATTCAAGCAAATGCACCTGGATAGCAAAGTGCAACCAAAAGAATGTGAAAAATTGTATTTGCTTGCTTACCCTTTAACATAGTTGTAAGGCCATCCATAATTTGCATAAAGAAGATACCATCCTCTAAAGTGCTTCCAAAAACCTCCTTGCTCCTACGCTTTGGTGATTAAGTGATTGGATATCTTGCAGCTACAAACTACAAATCTCACACACTCAATGATTACAAAAATGCTTACCCACTGCTTGTACAATTTAAAAAGTAAATGTTGTGACAACAAAAACAACTTAATAGTTTGCTACAAAAGACCAATTGAAATGAATCACTAAAAAGAACTGATGAAACGATGCGATGCTTTGTTGATGGTAGATGTATAAATACAATGTGTGACTTTTCATTGCCAGTTAGTGCCACACGTGCAGTAAAATGACGCTAGCAGCAGCATAATGAAGCTGCAGTAAAACAGTAGAAACATGGTCACACTTTTAGTCTGAGGCAACACGTGCAGTAAAATGTTGTATCAGCTTTTTTTCAACCGCGATGTCAGCACTATTCACCGCTTCAATTGCTGTCGTGGTGCACCACTCGTGTGGTGGCCATGGTTTCTACTGCTTTACTGCAGCTTCATTTTACCGCTGCTGCTAGCGACATTTTACTGCACGTGTGGCCTCAGACTTAGTACTGATATCGCGGTTGAAAAGAAGCTGATACAAGTGACAAGTGCATTGCTGAAGCTACGTCATTACCTTGAAAATGCTCTTTTTGCGTTTCTCAAGCGACATATTTCAGCTCCGTGTAGCCAAGCACTACATTCTTCATAAGGTGCATTTGTTAACTTTACTGCAGCTTCATTTTACTGCTGAAGCTAGCGTTATTTTACTGCTCGTGTGGCTTTAGCCAGTGGCTACACGGAGCTGTAATGTCGCTTGAGAAACACAAGGAAAGCGCATTTTCAAGATAATGCCGATACAAGTGCATTGCTGAAGCTGCGACATTACCTTGAAAATGCGCTTTCTTGCATTTCTCAAGCAACATATACAGCTTCGTGTGGCCAAGCACTTAGACTTCAGGCGAGCTGCAAAATGACGGTAGCCGAAGCAGTAAAATGAAGCTACAGTAAGGTAGTAGAAACCATAGCCACACGAGTAGTGCACCACGACAGCAATTGAAGCGGTGGTGGACAACAGTAGCTGACGCGCCGCTGTGATTAGTACTGATATCACGGTTGAAAAAAGCTGATACAAGTGCATCGCTGAAGCTGCATCATTTATGCACGTGTATATTGAAGTGATCTCGGCGAGATACTTCCCAAAAAAAATGCACCGGTAGCCCGTAACTATGGGAATATTCGAAAATCTTCTTGAGGGACGTGGATTTCAAGACAAAATGGAATAATCAAGTCGAAATCAATAAAAATTAAAAAATTTAATTTATTCAAAATTTCAAAATTAATGTTACCAAAGAGACCCTTTTGTACTCACAACTTGAGTTTTGAAAGCGTGGTGTATTTTTGTATTAGCAAATACGAATGCGCTATTATAATTGAAAATCGAACAATCAAAAATAGCAAAATAACGCATTCGCACCCATCATTGTGTATTCGTCTTCGCAAAAACAAATTTACAATAAATACAAATTTTTAAAATCAAAAAAAAATCCAATTTTTAGGGTTAATCAAATTTAAGTTTATCGGCGCCACAGATTTTTATTATCACTAACGCGAAATTTATCAAAAATGTTAAATAAACGAATGGAGCTCATTTACCTTGTAATTGTGAAGAAAACTCCTCATTCGACACGCAGGAACGTTGATCCATCCACCAAACGTTAATAAATTTTATATTGATTATAAATGATTGATGATTATATTGATGATTTTATGTTGATATAATTGATAGGTCAACAATTAAATTAAATTATTCTTAAACGTGTTAATAAATTTTCCAAAAAATAGTAAATTCTTCCAGACAATTGCAAGTTCTGCAAACCAAAATATTCTCCTCTCCAATTCTGGACAATTCCAAATTGCAGACCAATAACTTTGGTCAAACGCCAATCCAAGCTTCAAAAAGAATTCTGTTCCTCACAAGACCAAGACGATCTCACTTATTAATCACTAAAAGTTAACGCCTTTTTTGGCGGCCAAACCTAACTCAACAAAATGACTCAATGCTGACTCTCTCACGACCCTAGGTCGATTGACTTTTCCAAATTGTGTGAAATTGTTTCGGGTTGAATACATTTCTGGGAGTAATAAATAATGAAAGAAATCGCTGAAATAGCATCAAAAGCTTCTTCTAACCAAGTCGAAACATTTGTTCGAAGAAACTTACGTCGCATATAAAAAATAAAAACGATGAAATTAATTTATGTAGACGTTTATTTCATTGACATTGACAGGCGGCCGTTTTACTTTATCAATAAAGTAAACAGACTAGTACCATAAAATGGTGCTTTATGGCCATACATATAATCCATTTAAAATTAAAAAATCAAATGTGTCTCGTTTTTACATTACTTGATCATATTACCGCTTGAATTAATTGGGTTACAATTCTACCCTATATTTCGCTTATTCGTGTTATGCACGGAAAAAAAGATTTTCTTAAATGAAGAAAATATTTTCGTGCGGCTATTCAAGTAAGAGATTTTCTTGATTTAAATGGTTTTTTACTTGTTATTTTACAATTACTTGTTACACGAAAACAAATTAATTGATTGAAATAAAAACTATTTAAATCAAGAAAATCGCTTACTTGAATAGCCGCAAGAAAATATTTTCTTCATTTAAGAAAACCTTTTTTTCTGTGTGGTACAGGATATTTTAACCCTAAGATCACTAATCGTTCGACAAAAAGACGAAACTACTTTTAACAAATTCATCATCTATTTCCTCACATTGCTTTATTTTTATGAATACAACTATAGTAATATAAATAATAATAATAATAATATTCCCGCCCCCCACAACGTATTCCTGGCTACGCCACTGTCACAACCTGCACGGAAAATGCATCCACTGTATAGTGTGCGAGGGCGAATTATTAAGTAAAGTAAAATTGAAAGCAAATACACACATATTTTCCTGCTCCCGATCACGTATGTAAGTGTGTCTTATGTGCATAGCTACACCCGACGTAAGTTGTTCATTGCGTTTGTTTATTAGTTACCGTTGACGACGGAACTTATAAGTGTCACTGACTTATTTTCCTAGGAAAATAAACGATTGTCCTACAGATTTAATTTATATTTGTTTGATATTTATATTTGGTTCTTGTTAGATTGATAAAAAAAGACTCATGGATAATCACTAAATTTATATTAGCACAAACGCAGTTAATAAAATACATGGATTGCAACAAAACACAAAAAATTAATTAATAATAATAGAAGACCTTTTATTTTTTTCTGTTGCTAGTAAACAACCAATTTTTTACTAACTAGATTTGGTTGGTCGGTTTGTTTATTATGAAGTAAGATCATGGGCGTGCAGATATCTTTTTAGATATGGTGTTACAAATTCTAATTAAATATTTGACGATCGATGTCAAATTGTAATATTATATAAAAATATTGGCTTGTATTTACTTGGTCAGTATTTTATAATACTTTTGGTCAGTATTTTTAATAAATGGTCAGTATTTTTAATAAACGGTCAGTATTTTAAATTAAATGGTCAGTATTTTAAATTAAATGGTCAGTATTTTAAATAAATGGTCAGTATTTTAAATAAATGATCATTATTTTAAACTTAGATCATATATATATGATCTAAGATTTTAAACATATCAGTATATACGAGGTGACGCAAAACGATTGTTTTGGTTTAAATGCTTTTATTTGAAAGAAGCAGTTGTACGTCAATAAGCCAAGGACCATGTCCGAGCTGAAAAAACAACATTTAAATTAAAAACACATAAAAAGCAAAAGTTATGGAAAATGTATGAAATGAGCATGAATGTGCGGAACAGAAAATGGCCACTACTTGCGAAATATTATTTCTCATTTTATAAATAGTTCTTCTCTTTTATTGGCTTTTCCTTTTTGCATCATTTGAGTTTGAAGATCAAATAAGTTTAAAAGTTCAAATATATGAATTTGGAGCTCTTTTAGTTACCACTCGGTACAGACACCTTTGCAGTCTCCCTCCCCCTCTTCTATATCCGAGTTTCATCAATGACATGCGAAGATTCTTCTCAATATTTTTGTCCATCCAATGAAGAACTTACTGTTACGGAGAAGGAAATTTCAGCCGTATCAGAAATGCGCTGGAACACTTTTGATCAGTTCAAACGAAGAGCATTTAAAGGAGAAGGCCAAAATTAGCTACTGGAGTTCTTCTAGTGGATTAATTATATAACATTTCTTTTATTATTATAATTTATTTGTATATATTTTTTAATAGCAATCTTGTAAATATTTTATGTATAATTTATATATTATAATAAATTATAAAAATAAAATAGAGTAATTTCGTATTTCAATTTATAAATAAATGAAATAAAATTTTTACAATAATTATTTAAATTTCTTATATTATTAAAAATGATTACTGACAACAAAAATTTGCTAAGTAATAAAATAAAAATATACCTAATAATCAAACAAAATCTTACTGCAACTTACAGTAGAGTGTACTGACCAAAATAACAAAATTATACTGACCAAAATTGAATTTAATACTGACACTTAAATATTTATACTGACCAAAATTCAATTAAATACTGACACTTAAATATTTATACCGACCAAAATATTATTAAATACTGACCATTTATTTTAAAATATACTGACTATTTAATGATAAAAATACTGACCAAAAATTTAGTTGCCAGAAATATTGTCCGGTGCTCCGTGCAAGCAGAAAAATTGGAATAAGAAAACACGGCACGTAAGGCCTATCACTCTCGGAAGGTAATTTAAAGCTCGGTTTCGCCTCGCCTTAAATTCACCTTCTTGAATAATAACGTTCTTCCGCTTCTTGTAACTTAAATAACTATTTTTAGAATTTTTATTTAGTCATACAATGTTTTAGCTATTTTATACCATTAGTATAATGTGATTGTTTGAGGCCTTCAAAATAAGATTTCGGTTCTTGTATGACCTCCGAATTTGACCCAAATCCTTTTCTCTCAAGTAATTTTTTCATATTTGGAAACAAAGAGAAATCACTAAGAGCTTTCTGGTGAATATTGAGAATGGGAAAGTACATCGCAGGGTAACTACTAGCTTGGCTATTGCATTATTAGAAGAATGTACAGAAGTACAGAAGCATTGTCGTGATGAAAGAGAATTTTTTGCTTTGAAAAGTGTAGCCGTTTTGTTGGAATGTATAAGTTTAGTCTGTCCAACAGAGATGCGTAGTACTCTTTATTTATTGTTTATCCCTTTTCAAGAAAATCGATTAAAAGTTATTTCATGTGAATCTCATAAAACCGTAGCTATCACCTTTCCAGCTGAGGCAATTGTCTTCGCTTTCTTTGGGGACTGTCTTCAACTTTGTTTGCTGTTTTGTCTTTGGTGTGTAATAGTCAGTAGTGGATCCAAGTTTCATTCGCAGCAATAAATTGAAGCAAGAATTTATCGGGATAGCTGTAAATTGTCTTGGAAAACTTTCACACGGTTGCGCTTTTGGTCTGTTATTACTTATTATCAACAATCGCAACACCTATCTTGCCGAAAGCTTTTTCATACGAAAATGATCGTTCATAATATTTCAAACTAAAACATATGAGATGCTTACACTGTTGGCTATTTTAAAAAACTTCACTAGACAATCTTTCAAGACGATAGTATAGATTTTCTCCACCATTTCTAGTGTAGTTTTACCTCATTTGGGCGACCTGAGCGGGAGGCATCATCTGTGTTCGTTCTTCCACAACAAAAGTCAGCAAACCACTTATTAATCATTTTAGGTGAGAGAGCAGACTTGCCGCAATATTTACTAAGACTTTTTTTGGTCTCCCAATGGTTTTTTTTCCACAAAAATTAATGTTTTTTTAACGTAAGAAATTCACTATTTTCCATAATAATAAAATAGCCAAGATCGTTTAGTTTCAATAACTGTCAAAGCAATATTAATAAATTTTTCAACGTGAGGTTTTGTTTTAACACTCTTGAAGCATTGTAGTATCCAAATAAATAATGCACTTTGCACCAATAATACTTCATCTATGTTTACATGACTTATCAATCAGCCCTCGTGTAGCAGTTACTATTTAATCCTGTATAACACGATGCATATTTACATAAAATTTACATGTACCTAAATGATTACTAACCAATAGAAACAGCGTATTAGTAGCCATCGGACGTTTTTCATTGGTTAGTTACCATTTACATGTAAATTTTATACGAAATTATGCATCGTGTCGTACAGGTTTTACAAGTAAATCTACTTATAACTTAGAAATTTTTGAATAAAACTGTTTATAATTTACGTACGTGATATAACATTTTTCGAAATTTATTTATTTTTATAAAAATTCACTTCAAGTTAACATTGGTGTTTTCTTAATTTTACTTTTGCACGGAACGTATAGTTGGCATCAACCTTTAGTAAAATTTTTTACAATATTACTTGGAACAATTGAAAAAAGATTTGAATCAAACGAAAACAGATTTTTTACAAGTGAATATTATGAGCAAAATAGATATATACTTTAAATTTTATTTTTGTTACATTTCAACAAGGTATTCCAGTCGTAGCGGTGCAGCATACCAGCGCTCAATATGATTTTCATATCAAGAAGATAATATTCTTGTGGCCAGGAGTGGGCAAAATACATAATTATATTTTGTAATTAAAAGTAGAAGGAAAACACGATAACCTTGAAATTTTTATTTAAAATTCAAAATTAAATGCAGTGTATAAATTTGACTCTTGCAGTAACGACAGTCCTACCTTAAATAAAAATTCCAAAATATTTTGTACTTCAAATATGAAAAAATTGACAATTTAAATGAATTTCAAAACATTTTGTTCACCCTTGATTTCATATTTGAAGTACAAAATGTTTCGAAACTTTTTATTTTAAATACAAAATCATTATCATAATATGAAAACTAATTTATGGAGACTGTGCACTTTATTTTAAATCTTGAATAAAAAATTCTAAGTTATCGTGTGTTTTCTTTTTACTTTCAATCCAAAATACACATGTATTTGCCCACCGCTGCTTGTGGCATCCCTTGAAATTCAACATTTAACCAATTAGTACGACTATGGATACCGGCTAATTCGATAAAATAATATGATTATTAACTATTGAGGCGAAGCCCAACTTCATCTGAGATTAAACATACCCAACAAACATTGATTTAGCCGTAAACCAGTTAGCTGTCAGATACTTTCCAGCATTTTTGTACCTATAAATTATAGCTGTTAGATGGCTGGCGGGCTCATAATATTACTCCAGTAGGTATGCACTTTATAAAATTAAATTATATGGGCCATTTGTCATAGTTATCAAGACTTTAAGTTTCAATAGTCTAAACTCATACATTGCTTTTCTAATTAATAAATTTAGGCTTAAAAAGTAATAGTCCTCATGTAGATAGAAAATTAAGAATACATTTTACACTACATGTGTAAAATAATAAAATAATATTAGTTTGAAAAGTATGCTATCAATTGATATGTATACATAACTCAGTAATAATAATCAATCCTCAAATTCTGTAACAGCTTACCTTAATTTTGGAAGTTCACAATATACCCACTCGGAAACATCTTCAAGTTGAACTTCTTTGAATGTGGTCTTAAGATCAAGCTTATTACCTACTACGACGATAGGTATTTCTTGAAAATCTGCCCTCTGTTCTCTAATTTCTTCGAAGCATTGTTTTATGCAAATGAAAGAAGGAGCAGAAGTAACTGCGTACACTAATAAAAACGCATTTGCTGTAGCAATGGAAAGTCTTCTCATTGCAGGAAATTGCATATCCCCTGCAGTATCTAAAATGTCTACTTTCAAAGTAGTTTGCCCCAAATTATATTCTCTGTTATATAAATCTTCTACTGTGCTTTTATATTTATCAGAATAAGTATTTGTTAAAAATCTCTTGACTATACAACTTTTACCAACACCAGCTCCACCCAAAATTACTAGTCGAATTCTTTCATAATCTGCCATAGTGGTCCCATTATTATTCATGATTTTTATTTTAAAAAAGTAGTAAATGCTTGTATATTTATTCCTTATGTTTTATATGTTTTATTCTAACCTAATTGGATTATGCATAATTTCGTCCATGTGAATTGTAAGAAGTAACCTGAAATTGATTACAAAATTACTTTACGTTATAAAAATTTTGATCTTAGTTCTAAATACATATATTTTTGCTTATTCAACAATAATTAAAGAGCAAATTTTAAGTGTTGGGATCTTCAAACTATGGAAAAAATCTCTTTCTAGCATTATTTAAAGCAGGAATTTAAAAAAAATAAATAATTTTCCATGTTATTTTCCTATGATCAAGTTTAAGGTCGGTTACCCTGTGACAATATAATGTGTATATTGCGTTGAATCTTTAATCAAAATCTATTGTTGAATTTTTCTATAACCTGAAATTACGACCACCGACCAGGGTGAACAAACCCCTAACTTGATTCAATTTCCTTCTTTTTCAATTTATATTTATATTATTTTTTCTAAATAAAATTTTCAAAATGTTTTGTTCCACAATCAAAAATATATTTTTTTTTCAGAAATCATATATTATGCACTCTATAGTTCTAAAATAAAATTTTTCCACGCGCAATTCACTAATAAAAATCCGCTAAATACAATAAAATTAAATAAAATTCAAAATTCTAATCACATATTGACATGTTCCCTATTATTGGCAAAAAATGTGCTATAATATAATGGCCATAATACCTATAAAGCAATAAAATTACAAAATTGGTTTATGCGCATTCATTGCCTAAAAATACTGTACTTTCACAAAAGAATTAACTAATGAGGACCAGTGATCGGTCGATCACCCGGTGTATGTACATATAGTTTATATTATATTTATATTATATTATTATATTTATATATTTATTTAACGGCAATGCCATAAAACTCTTTCTTCTTCAAACTATGGAAAACTATGGTACACAATTTACAAAGCGCAACAAAAGTAATAAAAATCCTAACAATAACCGTAACCCATTAAGACATGCTACATGTCGAGTTTACTTCGTATTCGTCTTATAAACTCTTGCTTAGATATATAAAGGAAATCGATATTGAGCTGGTTAGTAAGGATGCAAATTTTATTATCTATCTATCATATTTATTTATAAAAATTACAGTAAAAACTCCATAACGTTAAAAGTGTTCGACCGCCTTTAAAACACTTGAAATGATAAAATTTCTCATTTGGAAAATATTCGATTCGGTATTTCTTGAAACAAAAAAACTCGGCGCTAGCGCCTCGTCTAGAGGCCCCTCCCCCTGGACCCCCGGTTTACTTCTATTTTAGTCTCTGACTAACGTATTAAACATATGGAACATGTTTTGCGATTCCGAACTACCTCTCTTACCGAACCCAAAAAAACCCAAAGTTTTATGCAAAACAAAGAAAGGCAAAGAAAATGGTGATTATTGAAGGCTTCTAAAGAAACCAACTCAAGACAAACAACAAAAACAACGCCGCAAGACTAAATAACAACTTCATTTATAGATTAGGGATTAATAGATAATAATCGGATCAACAATTAATAAGATTAATTTGTTTATATAGGCGAATCGAGATCTACATAAGTATATTTGAAAACAATTTTAAAGTAAACACCCCAACAACAGAGCAAATTACAGAAACAGAATGGATTCCTTCCAATACGCAAAGGAAGTTAAAGAAGAGGTGGAATTGGTTGTCGCGATGACAAAAACCGACAATTGGCTATTTAAGAGCTTTGAGATATAAATCTTTTAAAGAAACAATAAATAAAAAGCGTTCCATTTTATTTATAGCACAGAAGAGTGACCCTACATTGTACGGTTTCTCGGCTGGCTGGAAAAAACTTATGTTGTATTATTTTGTACCATCTACTGCGTCAATAATGCAGTTTTTTTTGTTTTCGGTGATATAATTTGATATAGTATTAATTTGATAAATCATATAACATACGTCATATGTGTGTCTATTTTGTAGGTTGTAAACTTTTTTTAGGTTGGTAATGAAACAATAAGAAGCGCGTCTAAAAATGACACGGAGGAGAAACTTTCTACTAAAATTATTATATTGGATTATCCACACTAGTTTGCGCGCATATTTTATATTCCCAACCAATTAGAAACGTTTATTTGTCTTTATAGTGCTAGTTAATCTATTGAACCCATGAATAGTCTTTACTTGTTCATTTCTTGATTTTCATTTTGTTAAAAGGTATTTTGCATCTATGGAGATTTTTACAAACAAAAATATTCATACTTGCCCATCCCTGGCTTGACGGATCAAAGGATAAACAGTTCAACGGATTAACATATTGTCATGTTTTGAACTTCCTCGTATGAGATCATAAGAGGGATGAATAGAAATTTGCTAAAAATCTAGCTCTACCCTGAGAAGTATGACTCAACAGGTGGATATTTGTTATTTGCTTTTAATTTAAATTTTTTACTTTTATTTTGCCTGACAATGAAGATGCAATGAATCAGTCATCGGAATTCTATAATGTTTGGCATTATTTTCCCTCGTGAAAGTTAGTTAAAGGGATGAGAATTAGATCTTCTCAGCTGAACAGCTTGGTTCACGGAGGCAATTCCTATAGGCATGCGGAATGATTTTAGTTGATTTTAGTTAATTTGTACAGTTTTATTTTTGAAAATTTTATTTATGTGAAGCGTATTTGTTTTATTTGTAAATTGAGTTGTAAATAGTTGAATTTTGGAAGTGGACGAGAGACATGCGCACCGCGCAACAGTGAAAATTTGTAGAGAATTGCAACGTCAGAGGGGAAGTGCAATTTTGGAAAAACGAGTCGAGCAAGCACAAAACGGCTAAAAAGTAGCTTTGGAGTGTTAGCGCCCGTAGGCGTAACACGTATCTGATTTGAAGACGCTATAAATGCGAAGCAAAGTGATTAATTACTGAAGATTGGTTTGATAATTGTGATAACTTTACCTTTGAGAAAATTGACACCGTGAACGTGGAATTTGGAAAAGCCAAGCGGTATTTTTAACAAGGAAGTTGAAAGATTTTGTGCGTGCCTTGAAGCGATTCAACGTTGGAACGCCACGATGCCTTCCTATGGATGGTAAAATTTTTAAAATTTGTTTTCAATTATTTTTATTGAATTGCATTGGAATATTTCCCTACGTTATGAAATACAAATTTACATCTTTGTAATTCGTGATTTATAAGAATTACAGAACTTTTATTTTATACGCGCATCTGCCCATGGTTGAATTTGTTGACCATACGAGGAACACATTTGTTGCGTAGTGGACAATCTCATTTTATAACAGCAAATGTGCGATTATTTTATGTTGGATTTTGAATTGAATTTTGTATAATTTTGTAAATAATTGTATGTCTCGACCGATAACTGTGAAAGTGCAGGACAGTTTTGATTTAATTAAATGTCACTTTCACGGTTATTTGACCTGTAGGAATTTGACTGTAGTCATAATAGGCTTCAGAGAAGGTATTTCATATGAGTTTATTTTTCCACCAAATGATAAGTATCCATCATTGGTACGTATGACTCCAGCTAGCGGGTAAATTTTCATTTTTTGCAGAGATATGAAAGAAACCTTGGCGGGAAATCTTCGGTTTCCCGCAAAAGCTTTTTTATCATTGCAATATATTTAGAATTAGTCTTAGTCTATAAAGGACAACGATGTCTTTTCAAGATGCATTCATCTCATCATGACTAAGTCAAATAATAAACTGTGCTGCCCAGATCATCCCAATGCAACTCTAACGGAAAATTTGGATTCTGGAGATTTGATTTGTCTCAAATGCGGCAGGATTGTAGGAGAGCAAATAATAAACGAGAATGCCTATAATAACGATGATAATGTATACAGCAATCCTTCGAGTATTGGTGGAGCACAAGATTCGACGATGGAGCATTTCGATCCTATGACCATAATAGATTCAACGGATGCAAAAAACTGAAACATTTACAAGACGAAGGCAGCTAGGAATATAGCCCAGGGAATTCTATCCAGAAGCAAGACACACATTTCTCATTTTGCCGCTAAATTAAAATGTACACGGTCAATTGAAAATGATGCCTTTTTACACATTTAAAGATGAATCAATTATAACCAAACTACAACAACAGACATGTTTTGATCTTATTAGACCTCATCAGTGACGTATATACGACTCCTTGCTTCCACACATATATGATGCCTTTTTACTCTTCTCAAAGGTTGTCAAGAGTAAAAACACTCGATTCTTGGGTGGGAAGGGGGACAGTTTTTAGGTTGGTAATCGTAGCCATAGAAACTCGATTGGTGTGCAGCTCGATCCACGGGGGAAGGTGATTTTTAGATTTGTAATCGTAACCCTGCAAACTGGATTGGTGTGGAACTCGATTCCGAGAATATGATATTTAGGTTGATGATCATAAACCTGTAAGCTTGATTGGTGTTGGTCGTTTTTTGGTGTCGTTGTTTGGCATTTAACTAACGCTAAAACATGTTCCATGCTAAATAAATAAAATATAAGGCAGTTTCAGAGGATTATTTCTTTCCGTCATCAGAACAAAGTTTAATAATACATAATGATATGTATTAAGAAAACCAACAACACCATGAATCGACAAACCGACATAGATGGCTTAAGCAACATTTATAGCCAATTACTTATCTAATAAGTTCTTTTACATATTGGAGTTCTTTGCCGAAACAAATTTAGGTTTTCCCTAACTCACGGTCCTAGATATTTATCTAGTCACCGCACATACAGTGATTTGTCTAATCTGGGGGGACAAAATTATTTTCTAGATTTATTCATTGTAAAACTGGCTAAAAATGAATTTTAAACTATACTTTAGCAGTATTATAGCTAAAAAGCAGGTGGAAAGAAAAATATTTAAATTTGAAAAAGTTATTGCAGAAAAACTGTTTGCCAACTTACTTTTGATTGCTACCGTACATTGAGGTACTCTCAGTTTATTAAATAATAAAAATAAATACGTATTTAAAACTTGTAACAAGAAAAATAAATGTATTTATCAGATATCCATGAATTCATTCTTCATCAGAGCTGATGAAATCATGGACTGGGTTTTCATCAGGACTCAGAGAACCTTGGAACATGAATTGGAAAAAACTTCTCACCCCAAAACGTCAAATACATAAAGGATCTTGGCAAAGGGGAGTTGCAAGGGGGGGGTATTTGGCCATATATACTGTATTTTGCCTTTCCTTCAATATAGTCCTGATGATGATGCGCATAGTATCGACACCGGTCGACGAATTGCTTAGTTTTATTCGCAACCCCCCTTTGCCAAGATCCTTTATGTACTTGGAACATGAATATCGTCTCTTTTGAAAATGGTTCTGATGTTCTGCGACTGCTTGGCGGTCTCATTCCTGTTCTTATATTATAAATTCAAAATGTTGGTATATACATTGGAGGTACCCTCAGTTTTTGAGTTCTAAAAATAGATGTGACTAAAGGTGACTTCTAAATTTTACAGAGTTAAAAGCTGAGAAAACAGGCTTTCCAATGATACTAGACTCAATACGGGAAAAGCCTAGGACACTAACTTATTATTTACTTTTGAAATTTTCATTTTAGGAAAATCAAGGTCTAAAAAAAGGCTTTTTTAAAAATTATCTAAAAAGTTATAGGTTATATTTTTTAATTTAAAAGTCTTTAGAGAATAGATATTCATCATCATCATCCGCACGTTCAAGACCAGCGGTCCGTTACGTCACTCAAATTGATCTCGCCATCTCATTCTGGGGCGACCAACGGATCTTCTTCCTCTAGGCTTGTACTGGAACAGTTTCTTTGGTATTCGGGTGTAACTCATTCTATCCAGGTGTTCTCTCCATGCTGTTCTGTATGCTTTAATTTTTTCGTTTAAACTATATATGTTTAGCTGGTTCCTTATTTCTGTATTTAATAGATATTAAAAAAATCAAAAAAAAATATTGAAATTTAAAAAAGTTACTGCAGAAAAACTGTTTGTCAACTTACTTTTGATCGCTACTGTACATTGAGTACAAAACCCTCAGTTTTTGAGCCCTAGAAATAGATGTGACTAAAAGTGACTTCTAAATTTTACAAGGTTAAAAGCTGAGAAAACAGGCTTTCTAATGATACTAGACTCAATGCCGGGAAATCCTGGGACACTAACTTATTTACTTTTGAAATTTTTATTTTAGGAAAATCAAGGTCCAAAAAGGAGGTTTTTTAAAAAAGCCATGGAACCCGAGGGAGTGCCTATATCATGTAAAGCAAATATGAAAAATGTCTTCACTTATCATCTTCGTCGATATTCATCACTTTATTGTACGAAAAAAATAAAACTTGACACCTTAGAAATTTGAAAAATGTACTCTGATGTGTTTTTTATAAAGTTTGATTACACGGTCAACTTTGAAATCGCCTAGCAACAAAAATATTTTAACAAAGAAAAAAATATTGATACGTAGTAATGCATTAGGGTCTTTAGTATTCAAAATTATCAATATAACGGTTCTAGGGTCGATTTCAAAAAATACCTTTTTGTCCCCCCAGATTGAGCAAATCACTCTATGTGCACCGTTCAAATAACAATACCTATATGTTCCTGTTTTCATGACTTGTTTACATGTATCACACTTTCAAAGTTTATTCTGATAACGGAAGGAAATAATTCTCCGCAAGCTTAATAAATTATTTAAATGATTAAATTTCGGTAATAGCGTCCATGTTAAAATTTATTTTTGGTTAATCTTTTTTTGTGGGTATATTGGACTTTTTAAAAAATTTTTAAATAATTTACGTTTCGAGGTGATTTATTTCTTCTTCCTCAGAATCTAAAATACAAATTGATCGTGAACATAGAGATAACAATGTTACAGAAAAAACTTACTACTTAAAATTAAACTATAAATGTTATATAATATAAAACTTCAAAATATCGAGTTATTATTAAATTAAAAATTGTTAAAAGATTTATTTAGCTTTCAAACGATATATCGTTCGTCATCAGAATAATATACAAATGTAATGTAAACAAGTCATGGAAACAAGAACAAGTATTGTCATTTGAACGGTAACTAGATAAAATCTAGGACCGTGAGTTAGGAAAAACCTAAATTGTGTTCCGGCAAAGAAGGAAAACCTAACTCCAATACGTAAAAAACTTAAAGGAGTAATTGGCTGTAAATGTTGCTTAAGCCATCAATATCAGTTTGCCGGTTCATTGTGTTGTTGGTCTTCTTTATACAAATCATTTCATGTACCAGCCGATCTTTATAATTTGGAACAGACTTGATGATTTTGGTGTTTTTGAAGTCCGCAGTATGTCCATCTACCAAGATATGTTTGGCGATGGCCGTTGATTCGGGCTTATTACATCTGATGGTTGAGATGTGACCACCAATTCTTTTCTTCAACCATTATACGATATATCGTTTGAAAGCTAAATAAATCTTTTAACAATTTTTAATTTAATAATAACTCGATATTTTGAAGTTTTATATTATCTAATATCAACGAGTTAATAATTTATATATTTATATAAATGTTATAAATATTTTAAAAAACATAATTTTTTACGTTATTTTTAAATTATTTACTTTTATAATTATTACAGCTAAAAACAAAAAACAAAATTACTAGGCAGAAGCTTTCTATATATTTGACCTACGAGGGAGCTCGATAACACCGCTATATATTTTACTTAATCCCATGATGTCTTCTCTAAAATTAACACAATCGTGCGTTTTTATGTAATACATTTCACTAATATTTCTTTTAGTGAAATTGTTTTCGAAATCTAAAATTTTTGTTTGTTCAAACCGGAACTTATGACCAGTTTGCTGGTGGTGTAAAGTTAGTGCAGTTTTACCATCTGAATTACTGATTCCACGGGTACCTTCTAAATCGATCTTCTTACAATCATTCCTGTGTTGGGATAATCTCTTCTTAAGCCATTGTTTTGTTTGGCCAATATAACATTTATCACAATTACCACAAGGAATTTTATAAACAAGTTCAAACATTAGGTCACTAGGTGTTGAGTCTTTTAATTTACTTAAGAAGATTGTATTATTTTGGAGATTGTAAGTACCTAATAAACAGTGTTCTTTTAAAAGTAATTGTATTTTCTCAGTCAAGCCTTTTATATATGGAAACCTATAGTAGTGTTTTGTGTTGTTGGGATTTGTGTTAGAACTAATTTCAGCTCTTCTCTGTTCTTCTCTGTTAAGTTTCTGCCATTGTAGGTTAATGTACTTAGTTGGGTAGTTGTTGTTTCTTAAAATATCAAATATTTTTTGTTTTGTTTCTTCCAATTTGGTTGGGCGTGTTAAAGAAATGGCTCTTTTCATAAGTCCTAATGTTATGCCTCTTTTAACTGTGTTGTGGTGATATGAGTTAAAATTCAAAATTATGTTAGAACTGGTAGATTTAGAGTACCACTTAGTGGTCAAGGATCCACTCGTTTCCCTATCAATAAGTACGTCTAAAAATGGGATGTTTCCATCATCAAAAAGATTAACCAAAAATAAATTTAAATGATTTTTTAATTGCTAGTAACTTGATATAATTAAAACTTTAATATTATTTAATTTAGCAATATCATATAAGGCACTTTTTGGAGAATTTTCTTTTTAGGTAATCATAGTTCTGTTTTTCTTTTTTTTCTCTTACTATAGTATCTTAATTGCATAATAATTTAAAATAATTAAAACAGCTTAACAAAATTTTAAATGTTGATAAATTTTAACCGATAAACTAGTGTACCACCCTAAATATTGATTTTAATTTTATAATTTTAGATTTGTCACCTCAGTGGTTAGCGTACTCGAATGGAAATTCAAAGGTACTTTTTTCCGCGTGATATCGATTAAAAGGACCACCTATCAAGAAAAGCAGCTGATAATGTACAATATTATATTTTAGTAAGTTTCCACATTAACTATTTCCAAAAACTAAAATAAAATTGATTTTCAAATTTATAAATCAATTGCATCTTATTACTTCCATTGTAGGTCTGTTTGGTATGTTACACCAAACTACACCGAGTAAGTTAGTGTAAAAAATTGCGAAAATTGATTGGAATAAAAAGTGGGTTGGTGATTTTACACCAATTAATTTGTATAGTTAGTGTAATTTGGGCCCCACTATAACCGTGATACCAAACAAAGCTAATATGCATGGGCGCCCATATAAAATGTTTTCAGTAGGGGCCATTGTATATTTAATTGTGTATCGTATCTCATTGAATTTTCGAGAAAACGCGAAATTTTTCTTTTTTTCAAGGTCAAATGTCCTTGGATTGACTTTAGGAATATTTAGATATACAGTGTGTTTACGGAAAGTGGTAACAGTGAATAATTCTTAAATATTACTAGATACAAAAAAAAGTTTAAATAGTTTTTTTATTCAACTCCAAATTTTCTATTGGAAACTGTCAAAGTATATTTTTTATTCTTCAAATTCAACCGAAAGTAAGCATAACATTTTTTTTTCAAATAGCAACATGTCTTTTTTTAACATTTTGGCAATCTACAATTTTTTATCTATAAATACCTATAAAATTTTCATAAGGTTACATAAGAAAATATTTGAGAAAATGTAAGATTTAAACAAGCAATAATAATTTACTGATTATTTACACATAGGTATGTAGAGTGCCATGAAAAACAAAACATTACGACACCAAAAACACAACATTTCATTTATCTGATAAATTTTTCAAAATTGCCACCGTTTTGTTCAAGATAAGATTCTAATTTTCGCAGAAGTTCTGGCGATTTGGTGATAATTTAGATAGATGCTAAGTTAATTTTGATTTTTTAAATTTTAAATTTAAAGAGAGATTTGCCTAATATACCATTTTTAAATGACTCCATAGAAAGAGTCTAATGGTATCATATCATAATAATGGTGTTTTGTTTGTTTAAATCTTGTGTTTCCTCGAATTTTTTCTTATGTAACCTTATGAAAATTTTATATGTATTTATAGAGAAACAATTGCAGATTACAAAAATGTTAAAAAAAAGACATGTTGCTATTTGAAAAAAAAAAAAAAATTTATGTTTACTTCCGGTTAAATTTAAAGTATAAAAAAATATACTTTAACAGTTTCCAATAGAAAATTTGGAGTTGAATAAAAACTATTTAAACTTTTTTTTGTAACTAGTAATATTTAAGAATTATTCACTGTTACCACTTTCCGTGAACACACTGTATTTTTGTAGTACAGTAAAATTAAGTATTTTTTATGGAAAAAAAATGAATCTTTAATTTTAATCAATTAATTAATTAATCCGTGGGCCGCCCCAGAATGAGATGGCGGGATCAATTTGAGTGACGTAACGGGCCGCTGGTCTTGAACGTGCGGATGATGATGATATGATGATGATGATGATGATGCGGATGATGATGATAGGATGATGATGAATTAAAGATTTTAGAAGAAGTTGGAAAAAGGCATACTATTATAGGCATCCGTAGGTATAAGCAGAGGCTGTAGTGTGCTTCTGAAAATATTCTCGTTGTAACTTTAGATGTCATAGTTTTACTATTTTAATAATTCAATCTGTTTTTTATAGTGTTACATTTTATTAATTTATGTATTTTGTTTTATGTTTTGAATCTATTGTAACTAGTAAGTATGAATGAATACTTCTGGTGGATTTCTCAGTAGGGGCGACGGCCCCTACTGGCCCCCCCCTATGGGCGCCCATGCTAATATGTCAAACGGAAGTTATCAAAAATTCTGTAACTCGACGTAAAAAATTAACGTTATCTAACTATTACAAAAAGAATTTTAGGATCAAAGACTGAACTCCGCTGGACGCCGAAAATTTTATAGTTATTTACACAAATATGCGACAGAATCTGATTGAAAGCATTGAAATAAAGTGTTTATTTAATGTTTAGTGTTTATTAATTTATGAAATAATAAATTATAAAGTTTCAATTTTTCACGTAAGAATCGCCCAGTTGCCTCCTTCTTTTGACGCTACGTGCACTTGACGTAAATACAATGTTATTAAGTCTACCGCAGTAATTGTTGTTTTCTTCTGAAAGTGACAATTTATTTTAAATTGATTTTTGGAGGAGAGGTAAGTATTCGAGACCCGAAAATAACAACTTGACGATTAAAACCTCGATTAATTCTGAAAGAGCATATTTTAAATAAAAGAATTAACTATGAAAGAAAGCCTTAAAAGCACTAGTTTTTTCAAAAATCGAATTTAAAAAAGGTCGATTTTCATAGCAAATTTTAAGCTAAATCGCTCGTGATTGGTGAATCACTGGCATTCAATGGTCGGTACGTGTGCAGAAATGCTTAACAGTCCGGCTGTTTACAATTTTCTCATTGTAACAATTTTCTCATAATTGTCCAGAGTCACAGCCGAGGCGTTTACTCAATGTCTCGGCACCGACCTAGATCAGTTCTTAAGTGAAGATGCGGCGGGCATGTATGGTAGAAAACTTTTTTTAACCGTACAATCCCACTTCTTCTTTGCGACTGTGTCGCTTTTTTCCTTTCAACGGACCCTTTTGGGCTCTACGACGCCACGTTTTTTGGAAGGTTACTGTTGCTTCGGCCAAAAGTTACTCAAATTATTCATCAAAGGTTGATTATCGCCTTACGCAAATCAACACTCTGCTTTGAAGCGATACAAGGCTCTATGCTCGCTAAAGTATTTCATACTCTTAATCATTCCCGCGATGTTCTCAGATGTTGAAAGAGGTAATGGAGGCTTCACCTCCAAACAAACTCTGTTCACAAAGTGATGCTATGCTATGCTACAATTTTCTCAGTAACCCGTTCGCAATGTTGCGGAATCTATCCTCCTTTTTAGGACCAAAATTACTTCAGAAAAGGGATGCTTTAGTTTAACGAACGGTTATTATTTTTTCGCGTAGATTCTCCTCGTACCATAGTGGTTTTTATAAAAATACACTTATTTTAAAAATACCCCTGGGCCCGTGGGTTAAGAGGGGCACTTTTTTCAGGGCCTTTTTAATTTAATCAACAGATGGCGCCTACTTAATTATTTTTATAAAATAAGAGGAATTTGCTATATTTAAAATATAGCATAAATATAATAATATATATGTTACTATTTAGTAACTCATATTATATAATTTAACAAGTTAATATTCATAATACTCTAAATATAATAAAATATTATATTTAAAATATAGCAAATTCGTTGAGATAATACTATTCTATAAACAATATTCTTGATCCTAAGCTATTTTGAGTTCGTATTGAGTATGTCAAAACACACTCACTTACAAAAAAAGATAATTAAACTTTAATAATGTATTGTGTTTTTATAAATAAATATTACAAACTCAAAATAGCTTAAGATCAAGAATATTGTTGATAGAATAGTATTATCTCAACGAATTTGCTATATTTTAAATATAGCAAATTCCTCTTATTTTATAAAAATATTTAAGTAGGCGCCATCTGTTGATTAAATTAAAAGGGCCCTGAAAAAAATGCCCCTCTTAAGGAAAAAGTGGAGCATTGTGAAGTAAAACTCGTTTTTGCGTGGATTCTACAAGAACGGTGGTTGTGCAAATAAAAATGGCTGGCATTCAAGCGTAGCAAACATTAATTATAAAATAACATGATTTTTGCTCGAAGTGCACTGTTGAAGCACATGAATACTAGTGTCGCACCGGTTATTCCCTCTATAGCATAGCATAGCATCACTTCGTGAACAAAGTTTTGTGGAGGCGAAGCTTCCATCACCTCTTTCAACATCTAAGAACATCGCAGGGATGGTTTGGGTAAGTATGTATAATACTAAAGATTAATACGTAAATTAACATTAAAAAACTCCTATTATCATACAATAAATTATAGGAGCATTTATATTCTAGGTATATGATAGTTTGAAGTTTGCTTACTTCCAATTTGAGATAGGTACCCGCATAGGTTTTTCCACTCGCATACAGTGAATTTAACACGTACAGCTTCATCAATCGAAAAACTAGACAAAAATGGTCTTTGCATTTAAATTTTATATACTAGTAAAAATCAAATGCAAATCTTTTAGCACTTCTTATATTTTATTAAATTATTATGTAACATCATGAAAATGGTAACGAATTTGTATCAAACGTTGTTTGGTTAATTTTTATTTATCAAAACTTTTTCTTTTCTACTTTTGGCTAGGGTCAATCCTGTTTGCCATAATCAGCAACTGCGTCGTTTTCTTGGCAGCGCTAGATCCTTGAGTAGATAAATTGTTTAACGTCCGATAGGTAGCTTGCTAGACTTGTCCCCAGACGAGCCTGTAACCCTGGTTTTTATGTTAATGATGGCAATTCATTAACCCAGGAGGACCACCGACTAACGTGCCTTCCGAAGCACGGAGACCAGTCATAAGAAAGTTGCCCTTCTTCGGATTTGAACCCGGTACCTTACATTCGCAGTTGATTGCGTTACCTGCAAGACAAATGACCGTCTCATTTATATATATATATTTGCGGAATATACTATTTACAAAAAAAATTATTATTTACAGCTGTCGCCGTTTTTCCGCTTATATCATTTACGTTTATCAAAACGATCATTAAAATTATACATGTATAGATGATCTAGAGCAAACCTTTAGTAGATTTATAAAATTTAGCGATTTAGAAAATATCCCATATATAGGCAACCTTCTCTCACATGAGGGTTTTGAGTTTAAGATTTATTACAATTTTGTTAATTAGTTCTTGAAAATTACAAAAACCTTATTTCCCAAAAATATAACCAAATTAATAATATCTGAATCTTTTCAAGGTAGTTCTTTAGACTTTGTTACAAAATTTACATGTATTTGCCCCAATTTTACCTTATATTATTTATCTGTTAAGTAATGTCGTTATTTGTTTGGATGGTTGCTTTTCAAAAGAGATGAATGCTTGAAAATATATTTCTGAATTATATTATAAATTTAAAGTATCAAAAATATAGTGGGTATATACAAATAACTTTTATCTTTTGACACATTTTTAAGTTAACTCAAAATTAATGATCATTATTCATTACCTTTTGTTGTAATCGGATATTTGCGAATAGTTTAAATTAGAAAATAGGTATACGTGGGCTGGTACCAAATAGCCGGTAGCTTAATATAAACATTATTTTCATTCTGAAAATTTTATTATAATTTCTCATAGTATTTCTCATTTGTAGGCGAAGCACATTTGTATTCGAAGGAATTAATTTTCAAAACATAATTTCTATGTTTCTGGAAGTACTTTTATCTTTTTCATTAAGAAGAGAGCTTTGTTGGCCGAAGCAAAACACATTTATCGCACTTTATTTAAACTATAGATATAAGAAGAAGTCGTTGGGTGCAAATGTGGTGTAGGACACATTTATTTGACATTTTCACATTTAAATATGTTATTAATTGTTCTTAACGATATGCGGACAAGCTTGTCATGATGCAGTATGACGCTTCCTCGTGGTCAATTATATCTACCTAACAATTTAATTAATAAAAAAAGTTAAAAATATTTTAGTATTTTGTAGGTAATTTTTTGTTATTTTAGAAACATTGGCATTGCTTGTACCAAATTTTTTTGATAAATAGCAATCATATTGTTTTGTTAAAATGTCCAAGCTAGCAATTTTTATTTGATTTTTAAATTATAAACCTTTTATCAAAGTGTAACCATACATTTTTGATTAGATTAGTGTTTAAAGATTGAGGAGCAGTTTCTCGACTATTTTACAAGGAATTAAAGATAAAATCAGCACACTTCAAACCGAAAGCTTTACTGAAAACGGGAGTTATCTTCCAGGGTAAGAATTTTTATTTTTTTTGAAATTTGAAAAGGATATATTCTTTTATTTTGTTTGCGCAATTTTTTTTTAATCTTGACTTCTATTTTTAGGAAGTCATTTCAACACTTTCAAAAGTGTTAAACAGATAAAAAACTGAATTTAGTTGTTAAGGGGGAAAGCCACTGTGACGGTCGAAAAAGTAACCTAGTTTTTAAGATTTATTTTCACAAAGGTAACTAATTATTTAAGGAATCGGATTATTGTTATTTTATTAAGTGTACATTGAACATATTTTATATAAATTTTTATCTAATTATTTTTATTAATAACAATAATATAGGCCGTTATGTAAAGACTGATTAAGAAATTCCCTCTGTATGGTGGCATCGATATCTCGGTGAAAAGTTATCCGAAAAGAAAAATGAAAAAATTATCAAAATTTAAATGTATGTAGCTATCGTTGTACGTAGCCGTTTTTAATTTTTTTGATTATTTACAAAATGGCAACAAATTGAAATCTATTTTAATTTTAAAACTCTTTTTTTTCATTCAAGCAGTTTATTTAACATAGTAATATTAAAATTTTTAAAATTTTTTTATCGAAAAAAAATAATTTTTTCATTTTTATTTTCGGATAACTCTTCACCGAGATATCGATGCCTCCATGGAGAAGGAATTTTTTTATCAGTCTCATATTTTGGTTAATATTTAAAATAATTAAATAAAAATTTATATAGAATAAGTTCAAATATATAAATTATTAACTCGTTGATATTAGATAATATTAAAACTTCAAAATATCGAGTTATTAATAAATTAAAAATTAATTAAAAGATTTATTTAGCCTTCAAACGATTATTTCGTTTGTCATCAGAATAATATACAGATATTATGTAAACAAGTCATGGAAACAGAGAACAAGTATTGTCATTTGAACGGTAACTAGATAAAATCTAGGACCGTGAGTTAGGAAAAACCTAAATTGTGTTCCGGCAAAGAAGGAAAACCTAACTCCAATACGTAAAAAACTTAAAAGAGTAATTGGCTGTAAATGTTGCTTAAGCCATCAATATCAGTTTGCCGGTTCATTGTGTTGTTGGTCTTCTTTATACAAATCATTTCATGTACCAGCCGATCTTTATAATTGGGAACAGACTTGATGATTTTAGTGTTTTTGAAGTCCGCAGTATGTCCATCTACTAAGATGTGTTTGGCGATGGCCGTTGATTCTGGCTTATTACATCTGATGATATGACTTACATATCCTACCCTACTGATATGATTACATCATATTTTTGCATTTGCATAACAACCCTAATGTTACTCTGCTATTTACTTGTAGACTGTAGAGTTTTCCCAATCATTTCTTAAAATTTTTAATATTGCAATAGGAGAAAAAAATAATCTTTAGTTCATTATGTTTTGAAAACATTCGCTGTTTATTTGAAGATTTGCAACCATTTCTTTGCCGAGCTGTCATAATTCTGTCTGGTGCATTCTATTCATTCTTAATGGTTTTTGGTATTTTGGCTGATCTCTTTCTTCCAGTTTTTTTTCTAACTTCTATTAAATCCTGTGTTAATAAATTTTTTAATGGTGCGATAAACCCGACTTGGAGTTGCTTTTAATGTTTTAGTTGCCAAAAAATTAAGGTTTCACGCTTGACCTGAATTTCAATATTTGCCATATTTAAACAATTTTGTTTGCGAGTTTAAAAATAGCTCCAATTCTAACTGTGGAACGTCACCGTCAGATCCCAAAAACCCCAAGCATCATATAAGTTATTTTAAATTCTTTTATATAAATTAAAATTGTAATGATCTGAGTAAGTGTGAATATCCTTAAAAGAAGCCCTAGACGATCAATCTGCTTTATCAAAAATTGAGTCAATCGATTGACGCGCGCTTCAATCACCCTACAGTCATTTTGATCAAAACCCCTTAAATGTTTTTTAGTACTTTGTATCTTATATTTTTTGTAAACTTAGATAGACTCTAGAGTCTATCACGCTTGATGCAATCATTGACTCAAGCTTTTGATCAAAAGATTGATCGTCTAGAGCGTCCTTAACTGATTTTTAGCCATTTAGCAAATTACAATAATTGAAAATAAATTTATATGTGAATCGGTGACGTTTACGTATAATTTTTAAAGTCAATATTAAAGTAATTTAAACAAAGATACAAAGCTCATTGCACCTTTGATTTAATGAATGGAGAAGGAGGAACATTATATGGTAGGGCACATTAAGCCACATGAAATTTTCCACTCTGTAGTTTATCAAAAAATTGAAATAATTTATATAATTCGATAACACCGATCTGGACTTGTTGCCAGTTAAAAATTTTTTATTGATACGGTTGTTTTGTTACATAGTAATATCCGTATTCAGCTGTGATTCCATTTTGATTGATATAATTTTCTCTCCGTGTCTGTAATTCAGAAAAATATTCTGATTGAATAGTCCCCAGATTGGTTACAGGTACAATCTTGTGTTTAAAAAATGAAAACTGTTGGATCCACCTATTAATACCTACATGCAATCCAATATTAATACCTTTTTGTGTTACAGCTTTTTTCCTACCCTAAACACAACATTGTGTGGAAATAAAATTTTTGATTTATAAATTATTATATTTTTGTTTTAAAATTGCGACATTATTAACTGAATAGAAACTTAAACAAATAGGTGGGATTCAAACTTGGTACCTCTGGGTCATTAGGTAAACGTGGTCCCATGAAGCTGATTTATTATTATTATTTTGTACATTTAAATCTAATTTCAATAAAATTGATTCAATTTAAAAAATTTTAACTTTTGGCAAACAATTATTTATAATTAAACAATTTAAAATTTTAAATAAAGTTATAATTCACTTGTTAAGCAATTAATATTAATCAATACTGTTCGCAGTTCTGGAAAGCTCTTGAAGCCATTCGATACTAAGTACAATACTATAAATCTAATGTGGAAACGGTCGGAGAGTAATGGTCAAGTTAGTTGACTACAAACGCTCAATACCCGGTTCGAATCCGGGTGAAGTAACAACTTTATTCCGGTTGTCTTGCTGGTCCTCCAGGTTGGGAGGGGGGGTTCTACGCCAGGATGTCTCCTTGTCGTATTTAAAAAATATAAAATGCATTTAAAATCAAACGCCGAAAGGCGTTTGAGAACCGCGAAGCTCCGTATTGCAGTATAAAGCGGATTTACATACAATAACGGTATTATTTACAGGGTGTAAATTACTTATGTCATAATCCTTTAAACTAATAAGAGCCCTGTTTCAGCAACTAATTGATGTTGCGTTTACAATAGAACTATTGTGAGAATATACACTACTATTTTTCAGGTATAAAATTTTCCATATTTCCAACAACATAATCAAAAGAAAGCATAATTTCAACAACACAATATTGTGGAGTTTTAACACAAACCATTTTTTCAGTGTAAATGAGGTGATTATACATTAGGTTATAAATCACGGATACTCAAACTTATGAAGATCTACCAAAAATGAAGAAATTATAGTCTATCGACAAACAAGTACCTCCATGTACGGTTTTTTTGAAAAATTTGGTGCATGTTGGTGACTTTTAAATGTCTCCTATTAACCTTTGAGCACCCCGTTCTGCCTACTATATATATGCCGAATATATAGTCGGCTTTTTGCCAAAACAAGATAACCACTTACAATAAGAGCAAAGTATATTTTGACAAAGGCAGGCAAGTGTAAGTTCAATGTTAAAGGAGTATTAAAAAGTTTAATTTTATAAATTTTTGTTTGTTTGTAGTGCAATCAAACTTAAAGGCAGTTTATCTCAGAACTATCATTTTAGAGTTATCTTGTTTTGGCAATAAGCCCCTACTAAAAAATTTTTTGCTTTAAGTTTGTTATTTACTAATATATCACAAACAGAATGGTAGGGTTCCTAAATTTCCATGGTGTCAGACATGTTAAAAAAATTAAAAGTGACGTTCCATGGATTAAACTAAAAATTTTAGAATTAAATAATTTGAAAAACAACCTAGGGAATAATTAACATAATCTTTAAACTTGCTATTAACGTATGACCAATTCCATATACAATACAATGTATGTAATCAAAAATTCCGTCCACTATCAATTTGACAAATCTTTAATAGAAGCTGCTCATGACGCTACTTAGGAAATGTTGATAATGCTTAATTGATAATCAAACTATTTTACGACAGTAAATTTTTGGAAAGCTTGATTTTCAAGGAACTCGAGTAATGTGTAAAATTATCAAGCAAATATTATTTAATTATAAATTCTTCTTAACCAGAAAAATTTTGCGGCACTGGTTGAAAACTACTGTTTAGCACAATAAGTGACCAGTCCTGCTTATAAATTATTTTTCACCATTTTAAATTAACTTGAAATCATTAACAATGCAAATTTTAAATGTTGTAACATATAAACACATTGTAGTATTTATAATGTAGAATTAATTTGTAGTTCTTGTTAACGATTGTTAAATGTTTTCTAATAATTTTAAATTGAAGCATATTTGATGCTCCAAATAATAGTTTTTTCATAAAACAAAACCAATAATTTCCATATTATATAGGTGATTCTGTAAGGAATATGTTAAGTTTAACGTGCGTTAAAATATATTAATTTTTAATTATTTACAAATATTAACCGAACATTTTAACGCATGATATTAAATTTAAGCATTTAACGTATTTTAACGTACCTACAGAATTCAAAATTATGTTAAAAATTAATATATTTTAACGCACGTTAAAATTAACATATTTCTTACAGAATCATTGTGTGCTATTTTAAGGACAAGATAGTGATAGATAGTGATACCATAGTATATAATAACCTAGAAGAACCTATGGTTATACCTGATGAAGCAATATTCAATTCCAACTTTCAAAATTTGAATGTTTGTTTGACATCTTCCTTCTTCAGGGTCGTAGTAAGGTTTTTATTTCAAAAATGGCACTTATAATTTTTAATTACAATGCAAGGCCATACGCAGAATTTCTTTAGAGCACGTTCTTACTTAAATGCTTTCCATAAAAGTAAATATACTTAATAGAAAAGGTGAATTTTATTGTATTATTCAAGATCAAATGGTGTAAACGATTATAATTTAGAAATAATACAATATTTCCTTGAAAAAATTGACTTGGAAAGCTGAACATTTCGTACAGAAAGTCTGTATTAATTTATTTATTATTATTTTATATTAATAATTACTAATTCGGATACTATTGAAGGCTCAACGTGTAAATCAGCTATGGAAATTTAGAAAAACTTTTATATTCAACTAAAACAACCAAGCAATTGATGGATTGATGGTCCACTTCATTTACAAACGATTTGTCCGCAATATAAAACATGTGCCAAATTAACGATTGAATTATTAGATAGTGTTTCAGTTTTGCGCAATTTGACTTGTTGAATATGACAAAAATTATAAACCTCACAAATTTAAGCATGTGGAACTTTTTTTCAAATTTTTGTAAAAATTAATATAATATAAAAGACAATAAAACATGCAAGACGGTACTATTTGTTTACCAAAATTATCACTTGATATTCTTACGTATCTACAATTAATGGAAAAAATAATACACGTCTTTTTATGAGTAGGTTTGGAAAATTGTCATGCCCAACAACAAACAATTTAGTTCTACAAATAATACAAAAAACAGCGCGTGCATTGGAGTGCATTAACTTGAAATGAAATAAAAACGGTATTGCTTTATAAACAGTAACCGATTGAAAATGGATGCAATTTTGATATAACAATTAATAGATTTCATAAATTTCTAGATACTTTTGCAAGAATTATATTCGATAATACACAAAAGTGCAAATAATCTAAATTTCAACGTTTTACTATTTCTCATGTTAGTGGTAGATATCTATCAATAAAGATTGAAATTTATTGAGATACAATTATGAAAAGAGTATAATTTTTTCAGGTAATTCAATTGGTAACTTGGGTTAACATGTAAATACTCACTGCTAAAGTTCAGTAGTTGTAGATATATGAATTAGCTACTAGTAAGAACATGGTCCAAACTCAACTGTACCAAAATGCGCCGAAACGTGATGAAATCAGTTTGCGATAACACACGACTGTAATCGACGATGGATGTTTAATTTTGTTTGATTTTGTTTAATCAATTTATAATTGAAATTCTCAAAATTACAAATTACGAAACCTATATATACTTTTATATATACTTTTTAAAAATCTTAAATTGATAGTCACTTCCGTGTGCTTAAATCCCATTAAAATAGAACCTTTAACAAAAGTTTTTTTTTAATTGTTAGTAATAATATAAGTAATTATAATTGATTGTACTTTAAAATAATATAGATAAAACCTTACTACATTAAAGATTACAAAATACAAGACAGTTATACTATTATAGCGCATAAATGAAGCTTATTGATTATCCTATAAGGGCATTGTCCTCTTTATGTATATAAAACGTTTTATACATCTAGACATACCACCTAAGCAATTAAATTTGTTCGTTGGGGCATTTTCTTAAAATTTACTATTTTAATAAGAAAGGTAATGAAGCCTAGTGGTAATGATTTGAACTTCAATTGCACATGTCTTTCCATATTGAATATTTTTGCTCTTTGATTTTTAGGTGTAGTAACTTGATTTTGTTATATTATGCCGCTTCTGAATTCTTTTTTTAGACTTTTCATTCTAGATATCTTTATCTAGATAGAGTATTTTCATTGTATTACATTTTTTACACACCAACTTCGTTATGATTCAATTTTTTTTTTTTTTTGATTTGTTGAAATGATGCTTTGTTTTGTTTTATTTCATTCTTTTTACTTTTCTGATAGTTTTAAACATGTAGGTACATTAGTCAATATTATTATAAAATATAAACAAAAACTATTAATTAAAATTAATCTAAATAAGAATTTTCAAGAATACGTGTGATTTACAACAGAACTGAAGATTTTAATTAACTCAAATTAAAAGTTTTAATGTTAATTAAAGTTAAAGTTATAATTAATAGTTAATTAACTTGCTTAAACGTATTTTGTAAATATTTTGACCTCTTTATACATAATGTTTGTACATTAATTAATATAATAGTTAATTGAAATTTTATAAAAAATTACACTTCATATATTTTCAAAATGTTATATTATTAAGTCGTTTAGATTAAAAAAAAGATAAAATTTTTTTAGTAATTCGAATTATAAGAATGATACTTGAAAATATAAAATTATTTAATTTTATTCTTTCTTTTTACTCGAATTACTTAAAAATATCAGTCTTAATACATTTTCATAGTACTGATATGATTTTGAAACCATAAACTTTAAAATTTTACCTGAAAATAATTTTGCATGCCTCATACTTGTCTTCTATCATTTTTTAAGTTTTAAAATTTCTGCTTACTTTTTCGAGTCATGTAGAATACTAGCGTCTACGTCCTGACTACAACTGCAAAACGTAGTTTGCGGCCCATTGGAGTTGGAGAGTCTCCTCTTTGGGATCCGGTCTGATAAGTGTCCGTTTGGTTTCAAAATTGGGTAAACACGGATCTGCCAGAGTTGAGTACCAGACGAAGGTTCATAATGCGCTCCAAAAGTCGGTAAAAGGGCAAACTCTAGGCTTCTAGGACCTACAGAAGAGAGGGGGTTCAAACATTTTATTTCTTAATAATAATTTTTTATCAATTTTAAAGTTGAAAATGATCTCTCTGATGTTGCTACCGATACGGGAATCGTCAGAAAAAAACACTATAAATATCTTTAAATGAACTCGATATCATTTGATACCAAACTAATTTTGTCAGGTAATCAAAATGTCTGCATTGATCTGATCTTTGAAAATGCGTCTGAATTACAAAATAGATGAGGTTATTCGGATGAGGCCATCTCATGATTTTACCATACATTAATTTTTTGACCGTGTCTTTAAGGTATAACGTTTTATACATAATATGATCTTACTTCTCAAACTAATAAATGATTTATTAATATTAATATAATTATTGCATTGCAATTAGCAGAAAACCGCTAGTGGTAACATCATTTTTAGAAGTATTGTATTCACTTGCGTAGAAAGGTACGCGTTCATCTGTCCGGATCGCACGGTGCGCACGGATCGTCAAATCGTATTTTTTTGGTCAAGTTCGTTCACTTCATCGGATCGCATCAAGCGGCATCGGAACGTACAAATATAATGTCGATCCTAAGCACCACGCAAAGGAAATGCTTCTCAATAATTTACCCAAAGACCTATCAAAGAATTACTTTATTGGTTTCTTTTAAAATGCACTTTTATAACCAAACCATGAATTCGAGTACCTCATGTCATAAATCGTTGCTGACTTATTTGCTCTATAATAATCATTTAATTGCTTTTTAAAATATTATGTTATTAACTCCTTGATGTTAAATAATCTTAATACTTTAATTATTTCGAGTTACTATAAATTATAAATTCAAATAAATTATTTATTAAGCCTTTGGAAGATTATTTCACTTGTTAACTTGTTCACTTTATTCTAAAGACTCAATAAATAATTTAATTGAATTTTTTAATTTATAGTTAATTCGAAATATTTAAAGTTATAAATTATTTAATAGCTTTTATACTAAACTAAGCATGGTCGTTAGCATAGCGATTAAGCGCACAGACTGCTAATACAGAATACCCGGTTCGACTCTGGGCGAAATAAAAATATTATTCTGACTGTCTACACTCGGAAGGCAACGGCAAACCACCGAAGTGTAAGAACATTTGCCTAGAGAACATTTAAAAAAATGTCACTATGTCCTTTCGTAGGACGAAGGAATCTGAGAGAGAAAAGCATAATAAATATTAAATTCTTCAATTGTCCAAATACAATAATTACTATGAAAACTGTGAAAACTACAATCAAGCCGTGATTACAATAATTTTAAAGTTACATAATATTTATAAGCACTTTAAAAAGTTTTAAAAAATAGAAACATCAAATTATAATTTTTATTAAATAATATATTATTAGACATTCGATTTATAATTATAAAAAAATTAATTATCATATATTTTTCCAAATTTTCTATTTTGAAAGATTGTCGTCTGTCATTATCACATGCTTATAAATCCAAAAACTACTATCCAAAGTTCTCTTTTTAAAATTATGTATAATTTTTACCGATTCCGCTCAAGTCAAATATCTTTTTTTCGATGGACGATGGAACGTATGAAAAGTTAGCTTTGATATAACTTAATTGTTGTCGAATTAATGTATTCTTAAAAATTTCTTGACTTTTATAGCTGCCGATGACGATTCTGACAATTCAGAAACAAATTTTTGAAAATTCTTAAAATTTGTCCCATAATAATATACGTGCCCCACCTGCAAGCACTGCTTCTCGAGGAAGAAGCGTATCAGAAATTTTTTTTTTAACTTGCACCCTCAAAAGCGCCTTGACAATAATTTTTTTTCCATTTGAAAATAAATTATTAACTTTTGGAATTATTATTCCAAATCTCCAAAAAACATTAAAAAAAGCTCTAATAAGCACTAACATGCGTTTTAAGCAAAATCTTGAAAAAAAAGCAAAAAAAGCACTATCAGCATTAGCTCAAATAACGGCAATTTTTAAGAATCGTCAAGATTTAAAGCAATAAGCAAAAAGCTTAGAATCCGGGCTCTATGTAACGGTGGGGCCCGCTTAATGTGATCGCTGTTAATGTTTACATTCGGATATTGTTATCACTTTTGCCAGGAACGGAACGGACATATATTATTACACACAAAAAACATCGCTTATAAATATCATAATTCGCTTAATGTTATCATATTATTCTTAAGATTATTTTCTCTCAAGAGCAAAGAAGTTGAATTTCAGTTACAAGCATTTTTTTATATTCTACAAAAGTCACCTACAAAATTTAAAGTCAGGTGTTAGCAAGAAAATCTCCCTATGGTTAATTTTTTTAAAGATAGAGTGGAAGTAAATAAACTCACCGTGTGATTCTTTCTATCACCGTCACAAAATATGTGATATCACATTACATTTTTATGAATTCCGTCGTTTAATACATAAAAAACTTCACAATGAGTGACTATTATTAATTAATTATTGTAGATGTGGTACATACTAATAAATAAGCAATAAAAATTTTTTTTGTTTATTGTTATCAATCGGTTCATCATCATCATCATCATCTTCATGCTTTAGACATTGTCCGTTGCGTCACTCTTGGTCTCCCCATCTCTTTCATCAATCGGTTATTGTTATCAAAAACCCCAAGTTCCGATGTGATCACATTAAGCTGTATTCTCTAATTTAATTTAATTCATTTTATTCATGAAAATACTTTTTGATTTATTGTAATCAAAAATTTGTCCCATAATAATATTCATAAGATGAAATTATGAACAAACATTCAAATAAATTGAGAAGTATATCATCGTTAATAAAATTTGCAATTTCTGTAATTTTTTTCAGCTATTTTCTAGGCTAAATATTTTCTACACCACTTTACACTTTTCTACACTTGCCTTTCGGCCGGTGTAAGTTAGTGTAGCTCTGAACAGTTCGGTGTAGTTCTGGGTAATTTACACTGGACAAACGAACACGTGTAGTTTCTTACACCGGGACAAACGAACGCGTTTTTCTACACCAACGGTAAGTTGTACCCAACGGGTACAGTTGTTACCAACGGGTAACGGTGTAGTTCAGGGTAACTTAGTGTAGACAAACGAACAGACCTATAGTATGGTTACATAAATTACTTCGTACTTTTGTGCATAATGGAGAGCCTCCTCCATACATACTGAAGTAATGTAATTTATATCGTTTATTGTTCAATGTGAAACAGTATTTTTCTTTTCGAACTTCACCAGCACAAAGCATTAACCTTTAAGTTTGTAGTCAAAACTGGGGGTTTATTCTCAAAATCAAATTTTTCATCAATTGGAGAACAAAAACTTGAAATGACTTTATTTTTTATTTTCCATTATAACATTTTTAAAATAAAAATATTCTCGGTTAGTAAACTGTCTGAACTTGGACGGGGTGAATCCAAGCTGTACGAAGGTACCCTAATCCAGATAATCAGAAAAAAAATTCAAATGAAATATTACCGTTAAAGTTATTCCAACATGAATGTTTACATTCACACAACAGACTAAAACGTCAACTCATTAACGATAACAAAACGCTTTTATAATTTGAGGAAAAGCAGAGAGTTAAACGCATTCAAAGGTAAATCCATAAATTACTTATGCGGAGCAAAAACACGTATTAACTCTTTCCGACAAAGATGGCTGTTGCACTGCCAGCCTCGTGCCGTGGTTAGCCTCCATGTACAATTGAGAGTTTTGTACACAAATATGAAAACGGTTGTGTGTTGGACAGTGTAGATATGACTACTGTACGAATCCTACTCACTCTCCCCTATATAGTAATAATGTATGTATGTTAGTCTTACAGGCCTAGAAGTCCCATGGCTTTTTGTGTCGTCAACTTCCAGTTTTTCCTGTCACGAGCACATTCCTTCCAATTTACCAAACCAATCCTATCTAAATCCTCCTGCACTTCATCTTTCCATTGGTTTCTTGGTCTGCCAATTCTTCTTGTGCTTCCAAAAATCAATTGCCAAATTTCACTTGGGGTTCTGCCATCGCAATCTCTGTGCCTTCACACACCCAACTATGCTTGGCTGGCTGTACATCTCTGCTAACTCTTGGTTTGACCACTGTCCGTCTACATACTTTCCACCGTAAATCTTCCTCAATATTTTCCTCTTCCATACTTCCAACATCACTTGTTCACTCTTTCTCAGTGTCCACACTTCCGATCCGTACATAACCGCTGGTCTCATGATTGTTTTATATATTCTTACTTTCACTGACCTATAAAACACCTTGCTATTAAAGATCGATTTCAGTGCAAAAAAACTTCTTGTGCCCGCGGCTATTCTTGCCTTAATTTCTTCGCCGAGACCCGGTTTCCTTGTTATTACTTATAGTAATATTGTTATTACTGTTCCTAGATACGTAAAAGAAAGTAGGTACTTAATTTTTTTATTTTTACTTGTCAGCTTGACTTGAATTTTTTCAAAATGTATTCTTTTCCATGTTTTAGGCTTAGATTTGAATTGTTTTATGGTTTTTATTTGTATTTTATTTTCTGATAGACTCCAAATAGGGATTTATTTCATATGTAAGTTTTTTAAATTTTTTGAAAAATTTTACTTAATAATTTATTTTCAGATTTAGATTTTTTTTATATTTTATATGTTTTTATATTATATTTATCTGATGAGCTGAAATAACAGCGAAACAATATTGTAATAGATTATATATTCTCATTATAAATAACTTGATATATAAAAGAAATGTTACTATTTAGTAACTCATTTTATATAATTTAACAAGTTAATATTCATAATACTTTATTATTAAAAATTAGTTGTAAAAAGTAGTAGAGATTTTCTTTTTGTATACCCTTATATATGTTACGAATCTAGGTAAAGTAGTCTAAGGAAAAATAGTCTACAGTAAATTGGTCTAGGTAAAAAGGTCTACGGAAAAAAGTCTACGGGTAAAAAAATTTTAGTAAAAAAAAAAAGTCTAGGTAAAATGGTCTAGGTAAAATAGTCTAACTTTTTTACCTAGACATTTTACCTAGACTATTTTACTTAGACTAGATTTTTTTACCCGTAGACTTTTTTCCGTAGACCTTTTTACCTAGACCAATTTATCGTAGACTATTTTTCCTTAGCTTTTTACCGATTACCATATGTTACGTACCAAGCCCCAAATTGTACAGATCGCGCCCTGTACAATGATTTTTGTACCGAGCGCGAAGTGTACAGGCTACCACAGATTAGTACACAGATAGCCAACCCCCTTGTTAAAATGGTTAACACATTTCTTACCTGAAACCATGTTAGTACTGGAGAGGCGCATTTCTGGGAGACATCACGACAGTGAACTATGGTGGCTACTGGATCATAGGGACAGGGGTAACTTCCACCGATGGTCAAATTTTAATCCTTTTTTTTTTTCTAAGTTGCAGAAGGTTACTGTAAGCTCCACCGCTGGTAGAAAAGGTAACCGGACAAAACATGAAAGTTCCACTGATTGTAACTTAAGGTATTACTGGATTAAAACTCACAAAGCCGCTTATAGTACTTTATTTTTAAAATTGCGATATAAATGATATGACAAACATTTACAAATTGAAAAATTTTCAAATTTACGAATTTTTACAAATTAGAAGTTGATTTTTCCATTATTTTTTCTGAAATAGTGCTTATTTGAAACGAAACTCTAAAATGGTACTTTTAATTTCTCCCACTCCTTAAATTACGATTCTTCCACCACTATCTCTAAGATACGGTTAGAGATATTTTGTAAAACGTAAAATTTGTTATGTGAATACTATTTTCGTCGTATCAACTTAAAATCACCTAAGTTAGTAAAGTAATCACCTAAGCAAGTAAAGTAATCACCTAAGCAAGTAAAGTAATTTTAAGTTAGTACGACCAACGACAACAACCAATGAGGGTGCGTTGTGTCTTCTAAAATATGACACGCTGGAGGAGCAACAGCAGTAGCAGCATAAAAAGGGGAAATTAATAATTAAATATATTCAACTCGGCAGTTAGTAACACCGTTTAATTTCATACCTCCACCCTCTTTTTGAAATTAGATACAACCCTGGAATAAACAGACATCTAATATCTTAAGCCCGTATGACACGATGCATAATTTTACATAAAATTTACATGTAAATAAAGTAAAAAAATGAAAAACGTCTGATGGCTACTAATACGCTCTTCCTATTGGTTAGTTACCATTTACATGTAAATTTTATGTAAAATTATGCATCGTGTCATACAGGCTTTAGAGAAATAACTTAGAGCTAAGTTAAAATTGTGTCATATTCATAAATCCCAAGATTTTTGCATAATTTGAATGAAAATCAAGTCCCACAACACAATAAAAGCTTAAAGAATTTAAAATACTTTGAAGCTTAATACCTTGACTCTTGACCACTTCGACTTAATTCACCAACAGTGGAACTTGCATATGGGATAAGAGTGACTCAAAACCGACTGGTGGAACTTGCATGTTGGATTAAAAAGGATTTGACCCATCGGTGGAAGCTACAATCGCCCATTTGTACAGAGCTGTTAGTTTCAACCATAGAATAATAGATATAAAAAATAGATATATTGCGCTCTGTACAATGATTTTTGTACCGATCGCGAAGTGTACAGGCTACTTTGTACGAAGTGCGATTTACCGGACTTGGTATTACGAGATTTGTACAAAGTGCAATCTGTACAACCCATTTGTACAGAGCTGTTAGTTTCAACCTTTCTGTCAACTTGGTACAACTTAATATTGTGCAAAGCTCGACAGAACAGCAGAAGAACAAAAATTTAAATAACAAGACAAGATATATAAACATTCTCACTTTATTTAAAGTAAATATAATTTCCTTGCACACACATAATTTATTTATCGGAAAACACTGAGAAAACGTCACTTTTCGAGCGACCTATTAGGTGCCAGATGCATCAATATCCCTACAAGCGGCAAATTCAGAGACATCAATATTTGGCGGCCAAGGATTTGTGCGGAGCACTGCACTAAAAAATGTGTGAATAAAAGATGTCTATGTAGGAAAAAAGCAGTTTTGTGTAATTCTCGCTGCCATAATTCATTGAGCTGTACCAGTAAATAAATTATGTGTGTGCAAGGAAATTATATTTACTTTAAATAAAGTGAAAATGTTATATATCTTGCCTTGTTATTTAAATTTTTGTTCTTCTGCTGTTCTGTCCAGGCTTTGTACAATATTAAGTTGTAACCAAGTTGACAGAAAAGTTGAAACTAACAGCTCTGTACAAATGGGTTGTCAGATCGCGCTTTGCACAAATCTCGTAATACCAAGTCCGGTAAATCGCACTTCGTACAAAGTAGCCTGTACACTTCGCGCTCGGTACAAAATTCATTGTACAGAGCGCAAACTGTACAATTTCGGGCTTGGTACGTAACATATATATAATGTATACCCTTATAGTAATGTAAGTTAAACCTGGGTTGAAATGTTTTGCAAGAATCGAGAGGTAGTATTTTGCTGCGTACACTCGTTGTTTGCATGCAAGAAGCATGCATATTATCTTTGAAATATTTTTTTTTTTTTTTATTGACTTCTAATAGTATTTACAATCTGTTTTTAAACAATAAGTTTTGATACAAGAAAATGTCGTGTAGAAGTGAATCCACTGATGCACTCCTTTATTCTTAACTTACAGTTTAGTTAATAATCCGATTTACATAAGTATGATAGATAACATAGTTGTGGTATGACAGATAATATACAGTCAAAATCTCGACGGCAAATCCGAAGGTCTAAACTTTTTTAGTCTGTGCACTTTATTGTCACTGGTTAGTTTAACTGCTAGTTTGTTAGGGTGAACACTAAGTCTACTAAAATAGTTTTTACTGGAATTTGTGATTTGGATTGAAACCTTTCAAACATTTGTATATTAGATAAAGAAGCCGAACCCCAAAGTTGTATTCCATACGTCCATATGGGTTTAAGTTTGGATTTGTAAATTAGCAACTTGTTTTCAAGTGAGAGCCGAGATTTTCGTCCCATCAGCCAGTACATTTTGGTTAGTTTGCAGCCAAGCTCCATGTGAGCCGTCTGCCTAAATGTATACCAAGGTATTTAGCTTCTTCGCTTTGTGTCAGTTGTTTTTTATTTAAGAATACAGGTGGGCATGTTTTTTTTCCCATGGTAAATGTTACTTGTACCGATTTTGTCTCGTTTGGTTTGATGCGCCACAGCTTTAGCCACCTCTGTATTTCATCCAAATGACGTTGTAACATTTCTGAGGCTATCGTTGGATTATGATGTATTGCTAATAGTGCTGTGTCATCTGCAAAAGTGGCAGTAATAGTATCTGCCATGGTTGGTAAGTCAGCCGTATATAAAATGTATAATATTGGTCCAAGGACGCTTCCTTGAGGAACCCCTGCTTTGATTGAGTATAGTGAGCTGTATTCTCCACAATGCTTCACCATGTAATGTCTCTCAAGTAGGGATGATCTTAGCAGTCTATAATAGTTGTGGGGTAAAAACGTTTTCAGTTTGAACAACAGTCCAACATGCCAAACCTTATCAAATGCCTGAGATATGTCCAAAAGTGCAGCAGCACAGTAGGTTTTGGTTTCCAATGCTTTATAGATTATATCCACAACACGGTGAACTTGTTCTATTGTGGAGTGTTGCTGTCTAAAACCAAATTGATGATTCGGTATGAGTTTTCTTTCTTCTATAATTGGTTGAAGTCTTTTTAATATCATTTTCTCAAGCAGTTTGGAGAGTATTGGGAGAAGACTGATAGGTCTGTAGGAAGCTACATCATTTGCTGGTTTACCAGGTTTCGGGATGAGAATTATTTCTGCTACTTTCCATTGCATGGGAAAATACTCTAATCGTATGATGGCGTTAAACAGTTGAGTTATATATTTGATGCCTCGATTCGATAATTCTTTGATTATTCTGCCAGTTATAAGGTTATATCCAGGTGATTTCTTAGGATTTAAGTTCTTATTTATCATGAACCGTATTTCCTTTTTCTTGAATGATTTAATAGGCATTTCTAGTTGGTCAGCTGAGTTTAGAAAATCGTTTATATTGTCATCTTCGCTGGGACATTCAGTTTTATGTGGCTTAAGGCGTATTTTGGCGAAGGTCCGGTTAGTACCGGTTGGTTACTTTTGGTCATCTTTGGTTAGTCCCCCACCACAATTTTATAAATTAACCGTTGTTGTCGCGAAAATGTAAAAGTTACTTTTGGTTAAAAATATAAATGAAAACAAATCAAACTTTGGTAAAAATTTAAACAATAGTTAAACAATTATTTAATTCTTCGTTGTTAGCTTTTCTTTGTTACTTCTAAGGACTAGAGTCTTTTTAATGATATTACAATTTATATAAAATTTAAAAAAATATCGTCAACGGTGCTGTTATATCGTTAATTAACATTGCATTATTTGCAAAAAATAGTTGACAAAATGAAATTTCTTGTTATTAGCAGTCAGAGAACAAATTGCACTGATAGAAACTGAAGTAAGATAAATTTCAGATCATACATTTTGGTTAGAATAATTTCATGAAATAAATTTATTTTTTTGTTCACTCTTTTCAAATTGAAGTAAACAATAATAATAAAAAATGTTTGTTAAAACCGAAACAGTTCTATCTAGGTAATCATATAGCAATGATTATGTAGAACTACACATAAAACTGGAAGAAAATAATAAGACAAAAGAGGAAGGTGGAAGCAGAAAACATGCAGTATAAATACTAATAATTGAGTTGTTGATATTTTCTTTATATTATTTTAAATAAAAAACATTTCATTTTTTGAAAACTTTCTTGAAATTTTGAAGCTGTTCCAATATTTCTTGGTGGCTATTTTGAATAACCAACAATCCTTGTAAATGCAATTACTATTTACATTTTTTAGTTTGTCAGAAGTTCTATCGAGGTTATCATATTCCTTCTCCGATTGATGTTCCTATAATAATATCTGCAATGAGAAAATTATAATAGTTTAATAACTGTAAGATTTAAATTTTATTAATTTACCTGGGTATAGATATTGATGTTAGGAAAGAGTTATTAGTACCATACTAAAACCCACATGTTTGTGTATTATGTAGATTTATTAAAAAGTTGAAATAGTTCTTCATCGTGATGGTAATTAATTTTTAATAATTTTTTCTTACATCAAAATTAAAGCCACGTTTGACTATTTTTCCAGATTGATCCATGTTAAATCGTAACAATAAATAAATTAATGTTTTTAAGTTTAGTTGTCCTTATAAATTTTTTCTCGAATTGCTACCTACAATTTATTTCTAATTTAGCTTTAATTTTTATTAAGAACAATTTATCATATTTGTACGATAAAAACAACATGAATCGTATACATAATCCTAAATATTTTCCAATTTTGATGCAATAATCTTCTATAACCTCAAACTTCCAACCACTTTGAACATAAGAACTGCAAAAAACTTTAAATTGTGTAATTGTAATTGTAAATTGTATGACCGTAGAAGTAACCACCGATTTCGAGCGGTCGTCTTTGGTTATCTTTGGTCAGGTAACTTTTTAACCAGAAACTACCTCCCCTCTAACCGTTCCTCGCGAAAACGACAGAAAAAGTAACCGGTTACTTTTGGTTAGTTTTGGTACCTCGCGAAAATACGCCTAAGAAGACTTCAGAGAGGTGTTCTGCGAATAATTGTGCCTTTTCTGCGTTACTTCTTGCCCATTTACCTTTTTCTTTTCTAATTGGTGGATTACTTTGTTGAGCTTTGTTTAGGTTTTTTGTTGCTTTCCAAAGTGAATAATCTGTAGATTGTGTGGCAGACAGATTTTGCAGGTAATTTTGTATGTCAGCATTATTTTTGTTTTCCAGCATATGTTTAAGTTCTTTTATTGCTTGGTTAAGCTTAGTTTTGTCTTGCGATGCTCTGGTTTCCTGCCACACCTTTCTGAGTTTCCGTTTCTTCATAATTGTTTGTTGAATTTGTGTTGGGCAGTTATAAGTTGGATTGGTTGCCTTGATGGTCTCTGGAGTTGAGTTCCAGGCCGCTTGTTGTATGCTTTTTGTCAAGTGTTCGGTCGCTTCGTCAATATCTGTTTTGTTTTGAGTGGGATGTCCAAGTTTAAAAGTTCATCCAATAGCTTTTGTTTGAGAGAGTGAGCGGTTTTTCTATTAGTATTACGTGGGTGCTCAATGTTACGATTATGGGTGTGTGGTCAGACGAAAGTAAGTCTGTGCAAGATTCTACTTTAAAACGGTTCTTCGGTATGCCTTTTGTTATACAAAAGTCAATAACATCGGGCAATTTAGCCGGATCCGTAGGCCAGTAAGTCGGCTCACCTGTCGATAAGTAGTTCATATTATTGGCTTCTATAGCTTTTAAAAGTTCTCGACCTTTGGTAGTAGTTAGTCTTGAGCCCCAGTATGTGTGTTTGGCGTTGTAATCACCTCCAGTAATGAACCTATGACCAAGGGTGTTTTAAAAATGTTCGAAGCTATCCTTCTTTATTGCATGTTTTGGTGGACAGTAGATTGCTGCTATTTTCATGGGACCACTCCATTCTTCAACTGAGATGCAGGTGGCTTGTATGTGACTTTGCTTGTACTCTTCATTTACATGATGTTTTATTGATTTTTTGATGATGATAGCAGTTCCACCGTGCGCCTTGCCATCCGGATGTTGGGTGTCATAGATGTTGTAGTTTAGAAATATAACACCGCCAAACTTTCTGCATATCCCGTTTTATGAAGAAGGTAGGCAATTGGGATTATTCTAGTAATCGTAAACACCACTAAATGTAAAAAACTCACAGGAAAGTAAAAATACGCAAATTTGTTTACTTGGATGACATACTTATTGCAGTTATTTTAATATAAAAACCAGACTGCTAAACCGATTTTGATGAAAATTTTATGGGACCAATCTAAAAATATATGCTTTTCAAATAAAAAATTTTCTTTTTTAAATCGGTTTATAAATAATGGAGTTCTGAGGTAACAAACATAAAAAAATACAACCTCCTCTTTTTTTGAAGTCGGTTAAAAACGAAAATTTCAAGAGTTAGGAGTGATATACGGTATATGTGTTGTAAAATATGAAATTAAACAAAAACTTAACAAAAATCAAAACAGTTTACTTATCGTTAGAATAATCCAGTATAGCTTCTCCAAGTATTTATTACTTTTTTTTACAAATACTCTGTATATACCTTTGCCACTTTACATAAAGACTTAATACAATTGATATAAATTGAAACTAATATCATCTAATTGAACTTCCTTAATATTATTTGTTTGCTTCGTGCGTTTAACCGAGTGTGATATTTATTAAATTTTTTCTCGGTGCACTTCGAACGTAATTTTAGTAATATTTATTTTTATATTTAGTAAAATTTCAATTACAATGAGCACATTTCTTTTCAAACTACGGCAATCTTTTATAAATCATCCATATATTACAAATGCGGTGGTGTATGGAAGTTTATTCTGCGGTGCAGAATTTTCGCAACAAGTGATAACAAGAAAAATTGTGGTATGATTTTTGGTAATTTTGTGATTTTTACACTGTAAAACATTGATAAATAAATGTGAAATCAGAATTGCGATTTAAGGATCGATTATGAATATTCTTATAAAGTAGCCTCTGTAGATGGTCAATATATTGATCAATACTGTATTGGGCAATATATTAAACTGCCAGTCATATTAGCCAATACAAGTGCAGTGGATCATGTTGAACAATATAGTGATCGTCTATGCAAGCATGTCAACACGCTGGCCGCATGTGGCCCGCCTACAAGTTTACTGTGGCCCGCGCGCCAGCTCATTACCTTTTTTTTGGTAATGCGACTGACTCGCCCCGGGGCTGTGTAACCTTTTCTTTTTTTTTGGTAATGCGGCGGCCCGCGGCCTGTGTGTAATACTTGATGTGGCCCTTGGTGGTAAACGAGTTTGACATGCCTGGTCTATGGGCTAGTTTAGTTTTAGCATTAATTAATATAAGATAATATAAAACTTCAAAATATCGAGTTATTATTAAATTAAAAATTGTTAAAAGATTTATTTAGCTTTATCAACGAGTTAATAATTTATATATTTAATTAATATAAGTTACTAAAAAGTAACATTTACTTTATGTCAAGTTAAAAAATCTATTAATGTGAATATATAAAAATCTATTATAGTATTGTTCGTATCAGATAAATATAATATAAAAACTATATAAAAAAAAATTATATAGCATTATAAAATTATAACTTTTAGCAAAAAAATTCTACATTAACTTAACTCTACCCAGAAATGAAGATTCTTTGACAATTATCTCACAGAAACGGTATAGCATATTTTTTACAAAGTCAAACCTGCTAATCTGTTTTGTATAATATAATTTATTGAAGTAAATGCTACAACTGTGTACGTTTTCTTACAATATCACAATTTTGATATTGTGAGAGTCATCATTTTTATACCTATACATAATTTAAAAAAAAAGTTTAAAAATTTACTTTGAAATAGAATAGATACTTTAAATGGTGAAACTCGATAAATTTGTTTCTCTACTTGAACCTCTTGGCTTCGCACCCCTTCATTTACTGTCTTTAGTTTGTAAATGCTATTAAGTTTGATATTAAAATACTGAAACAAAAACTGTCCTCTGAGTCTTAACCCCTAATGAGGGAGTTGACCAAAATAGAGACCAGAGTCTGTCGCAATCCGGAGAGAATTTCTCCAGTTTGTTTAGCTACGATGTTAAAGACCTTACAATAATTGCGTATGCAAGGCCGTAAATTCTGAAACATAAAGGTAGTTTGGAGTAACTCCAATAAAACGCAGGAATAATAAAATGCTTTTAATGACAAAAAATTTAAGGGTGTATTCAATATTCCAGCACTTGCAAAGTATAACCGTGCAAAACAATACACACAGTGTAAAATGAAAAACTGATTAGCATATGATGTCAAAAGGTGTTTATAAACTATAAGTTTATAAACTATAAAAGGTGACGGTAGTTTATTCGTTCCAATCGCGTCCAAACGTGTGGCTTCAAAATATGACAGTTAGAGATCTTATTTCCAATGAACAGGTTGCACCTGACGCTAATATCAACACAAAGAACACTGATTATAGATGTCGGACGCTACTGGACCAGTGAGAGAGTAAAAAAGTTGATCGACTGAACCATCTAAAAGATAAAAAAGCCTTCCAAGTGGTCCATCTTCCAATAAAGAACAAAGCTTGTGATGTTTGTTTTAGTTGTCAAACACAACACAAAACGCAGCTACTCGTGGGAGATCGGAAATGCGCTTCCAATCAAGAACTGTGTAGTAATTTGAGTAGCAAAAAAAGATTCACCAGATGTTTGGATATATGTCGTTAAAAATGAACAGAAGCCTAACTAACAGGTCACACACGAACTTGGCATAGTTATCGAACTATGACTTCAGAATAATTAATATTCGTCCATTCAATAAAATTGGCACTCAAAATTGCTGACCACAATAAAACAACTCTTTAGTTCAATCGCTCAAGGGGAACTCAAATTCTTATACTGCCTTCATTCAATTCAATACGCATTCATAAGAATACTTGCATTAAATAAAAATGCAGGATCGGATCGAGGAATTTCGGAAAATAAAATGAAAAATAAAACCACTTCTTTCGATTTCTCTAAATCGAATAGGTGAAAGGTGAGCAGTATAAACTACGAATTAAACTCACAATCAATATATTGCGTTTAATTTCATAACCTTCTATCAGTCTGTATGTCCCGTGGTCCGTATGAGCCCGTGAATAAGCAGCCATGTAAAATCTTGGTATAATTTTGTTTATAAAATGAATAAAAATCAACTTCCAGAACACAATGAAAGCTTAAAGAATTAAAAATACTTAATACTCTCATAATAAGCTTTAATAATACTCATATTATAATAATTATATAATTAAAAGAATTTGATCTATTAGTGGAACTTATTATTTTTAATTATGTAATTATGTGTCTTTTTTTTTAAATTTAATTCTAAATTTATATCATTTTTTTTCTTTTTCAATATTGTGTTTTTATTGTAAAATTTGCTAATACCAAAATAGTAAAATCCCCAAAACTTGTCGCGACTCGACTGTTAATATGTTTTATATGTAAATAGATAACTATATTGTATTTACTCTACCACCGCCAATATAAGAAACTAAAAATAATTGAGAAAACAAAATTCCTTAGCTGGTAGCAAGTAACAATCTTGAATTGCCACAGCTTGGCTTAAAAGACTCAAGTAATTAAATTTTCTTGGAAAAGAAAAGCACTAGGGATCGGCAATCAAAATCCCAATTATTTTAGTGATTCTAGAGCTACAAAAATTATCACTCTTTTGGCGCTTAATCCATTAGACCTTAGTTTTTGAATTATGAATTTTAAAAATTAAACATGTCATAATTTTAATTGCCATTTTCAATTTTAGTTCTTAAAAAATTTCTTTATTGTACTTCTTGACAAAGCTAAAAATAAATTAGCCAAACGTAGAAGATATAAATATGTATATTCTTTATTAATTGGTCCATAAACCCAAAAGATACAATCAACAAAAAAGAATAAATTAATATTTTTAATATTTATTTTTTACTTTTAGAGTACAGAAACTCGTGCTTTGGATAAAGCTAGTATTGGAAGATATGCCATATATGGAACATTCATTCAAAGTCCAATCTTGACAGGGTGGTAAGATAGCATTATGTTATTGTTTTCTAGAATAATTAATAAAAATTTTTAAATATGTTCTCAATTTAGGTATACATGGCTAGATAAAAAAAATATTGGAAAATCATACAAAATTATTATAAAGAAAGTATTAATGGATCAATTTTTAATGACTCCGCATTTGATTTGGTTGTTTTTTGTGGGTAAGTAACGTAATTACCATACGATTTTCAGCTTTATTCAGAAAGCATTAATTTATAAGTCAGATTAAGGAGCCTCTCTACCTGCTTGAAATGCAGTGCCTAGAATAAGAAATGTATATTTTTAAATAATTAAAAAAAAATTAATTAGATAAAACATGAATTTATTTTGGTACACGCTTAAAATTTTGAAAATTTAATCAATTTCGAAGTTATACTGTCTTCAAATATGACGAACTTTTAGCGCTTATCTATGCAAGTTTTCGAAATTATAAAAGCGTACCAAAATAGAATGAACCTTTACCTGTTGACTCTGAAAAAATGAAATTTTTTTATTCGTTTAGCGAGCTGTAAAGAAACTTTAAAGAAGAGCGTTTTATTAATTTTTTCAATACAATTGCCTTAACGTTTCTACAACAGCTACATAATCTTCGAACGTGCTTCAAAACGTAAACAAATGAGCATTATGACTTTGCTGACTTCAAAATTGGTTCAATATCAGGTTAGCATGCGGGTGTTTTACAAAAGAAAATAAGTCGATTCATTGTAATCTTTAACATTTATATGATGTTACTGATGAGACCCTATATATGAGGGTTTGCGATTAAAGCTCATAATGTTTATAAACAATGTCGGAGTATGTTACAAGTCTCTATTCACAATAATTTTTCTTTAGTACACGTCAACACGTCATAATATATTTAACTACACGGCATGAACTACATTTATATAAGTCCATCATTTCTTGAACTTTGTGGCACCAACAATATTTTATGGAATAGGAAAAGTAGCACCTTAAACAGTATATCCGGCTTTACGGCTGCCATTCTGGTTAACTTTAAGAGGCTTTCTGACCTTCAGCTTTAACCCTTCCTGCAAGCTGTGCCACGCTACTTGATATACGACTTCACGCAGCTATCTAAATGGACGTCTGTATCACCAGAAGTGTTGGCTAATCTGAACTGCAATAGATGCTTTCTGAATTAAAACTGAGAAAATGGTGTACAAAAACTAAAAGATAAGTCAGTCATATTTACTATGAACTAAAATAATATATTAGTTTTTTTGAGATCCTTATTTTGAAATGATTATTAATTATTTTGAAAGAATGAGATGATGCTTTTTTAAATTTTTGTCACCTAAAACCAACAGTTTTAACTTTTAATTCAGATTTAATGGCTATAGGGGTAGTAAAGTAACATCGTGGTTTACAAAAAAAAGAACAAAACATTAAAAATTTATTAAAATGAAACCGTAATGGCCAACTATACTATGACAGGACAGGAGTTTCATATACAATATACACGGTTCATCTGACAGCAATGGGGTTAGTAAACTAACAAGTCGCCGTTTACAAATAAAACACAATATAAAATATTAAAAAAGGTTAAATTATTAACTCGTTGATATTAGATAATATTAAAACTTCAAAATATCGAGTTATTAATAAATTAAAAATTAATTAAAAGAGTTATTTAGCTTTCAAACGATTATTTCGTTTGAAATAATCCATTTATCCATTAATCCTTTTCCATGACTTGTTTACATAATATTTGTATATTATTCTGTTGAACGAAATAATCGTTTGAAAGCTAAATAAATCTTTTAATTAATTTTTAATTTATTAATAACTCGATATTTTGAAGTTTTAATATTAAATAATATTTAATAATATTTAAATTTCAAAATATCGAGTTATTATTAAAATTAAAAGTAAATTAAACGATTTATTAAGCTTTTAAACGATTATATCGTCCGTTATCAGAATAAGATATACAAGATATATAATATCTTGATATATAATATATTGAAGTGATCTCGGTGAGATCCCTCCAAAAAGTGCACCGGCAGCTCGTAAAATGGGAACACTCGAAAAATCTTTCCCAGGGTATGTGTTTTCAAGATGAAAATGAAATTATCAAGTCGAAATCAATAACAAATTATAAAGGACCCCGCTACGGCCTTATGGGTTTTGGGTCCCAGTCAAATTTAACCATAATGTAGGATATTGTAGTTTATAACATGCTGATAAAAAGTGTCCATGGGCACAAAGTCAAAAAATGGACAGTTTCCAAGATATAAGGCATTACAAAGTTTGTCCAGTCATTCTACGAAAGACACAATGATAAAGTCAAAATCGATACTACCCGGAAACAAAAAATAGAGCTGTGTAGATGAAAGAATTTTAAAAAAGATAGAATTTTTTGCATTGCTCTAGCTAGTGTATTACATAACCTAAAAAATTAAACAAAGTCGAAAATGCGGTTTCTTGCGATTTAAGAAAAAAAACAAAAACGGCAAATTTTGACGGCATTTTTCGTTTTTTTCAGAAAATAAATAATGAATCAGTATTTTAACTTTCTACAACTTATTTTCTACAACTTTTTCATTTAACTTTTTCTTTGTTGGAAAATTCATTTTTTTTTTTTAATTTCAAGAAACCGCTTTTTCAACTTTGTTTAATTTTTTAGGTTATGTAATACACTAGCTAGAGCGATGCAAAAAACGCTATCTTCTTTAAAATTTTTTCTTCTACACGGCAGTATTTTTGTTTTCTAGGTGGTATCATTTTTGACTTTATCATTGTGTGTTTCATAGAATGACTAGATTAACTCTTTAATGCCGTATATCTCAAAAACTGTCCATTTTTTGGCTTTGTGCCCATTGACACTTTTTATCAGCATATTATGAACTACAATATCCTAAATTTTGGTTAAATTTGACTGGGACCCAAAACCCATAAGGCCGTAGCGGGGTCCTTTAATTTATTCAAAAATTTCAAATTAATTTTTACCAAAGAGACTATTTGTAACTCACAAATTTGGGTTCTGGAAGTTGTGGTGTATTTTGTGTTAATAAATACGAATGCGCTATTGTAATTGAAAATAAAACAATCGAAAATTGCAAAATAACACATTCGCACCCACTAAGATGTATTTGTGTTCGCAAAAACAAATTTTCAATAAATACAAATTTTTAAAATCAAAAATCGAATTCAAAGACCAATCAAATTTAAGTTTATCGGTGCCACAAATTTTTAATATCACAAACTCGTATTTATGAAAATTGTTAAAGAATTTGTAATTGAGCTCTTTTACCTTGTAAAAATCATATAACTAGAACTCTTCACTCGACTCGCATTGAACGTCGATCCATCCACCAAACGTCCATAAATTCTCCAAAAATTAGTAAATTCTTCCAGACAACCGCAAGTTCTGCAAACCAAAATATTCTCCTCTCCAATTCTGGACAATTCCAAATTGATGACCAATTAACTTTGGTCAAACACAAATTCAAACTTTAAAACGAATTTTGGTCCTCAGAAGACCAAGACGATGTCACTTATCAAACACTCAAAGTTAATGCCTTTTTCGGCGGCCAAAAATAACTCAACAAAATGGCTCAAATGTTGACTCTCTCACGACACTGAGTCGATTGATTCGCTGCAAATTTCCCCTTCCTTTCATTAATTTTTGATAACGCTTGAACTTGCGTTGTACGAACAATTTTTATCATGCGCTCACTTTTAAATTTTTAAAATAATTCACAATCCAAAAACAATTCAAATTTCAAAAATTTTCAAATAAAATAAGTCTGTTGGTGTGTTTAAAGTTACAATAAACTTTCATTCGAGCGTCTCTTCGATAAATCGTAAATAATATAAGAATTGAAAAAAAACAAAATTATCAATTTCGACTTAATTTGCCAATTAATAAAATAGATTTTTTTTTAAGTCGTTTCACGACAATATATAATATCTTATATTTTAGATAGATTATATGTTAGATATACATATCTTATATAAATAAGATATACAAGATATATAATATCGAGTTATTATTAAAATTAAAAGTAAATTAAACGATTTATTAAGCTTTCAAAAGATTATACGTCCATCATCAGAATAATATCTTATTCTTATTCTCGTTGATATTAAATAATATTTAAACTTCAAAATATCCAGTTATTATTAAAATTACAAGTAAATTCTTATTCTGATGATGGACGTATAATGGACGTATATCTACAAGCTTAAAAATCGTTTAATTTACTTGTAATTTTAATAATAACTGGATATTTTGAAGTTTAAATATTATTTAATATCAACGAGTTAGTAATTTATCAATTAAATAATATTTAAACTAAAAGTTTAAACTAAAAGTTTAACTATTATAAAATATTAATAAAGAGTCATAAAATAAAATGATACTGCTGAAATTCTGTAGCCAGTGCAGTGCGCGCATACCAAAATACACAAAAATTTAAAAGATCGTGCAGACAACATAGCTTGGAAGAAAATTTGGCTTTTTGATCGACAACTATTCTGAAAGCCAGGGTGGAATCAAGCCACGATTTAAATTAACTTTTATCAATTATTATTAAAAGGAACTGTAGTGAGTTCACAAAAATAAAAAAATTAACCCAAAATATCGTAAAAATTGAATTATTTCAAGCTTTTTCATGAAACGAATTTTGGTAGGGGAGACCGAGGAGAGTTGAAACAGTTTTTACAGATCTAGTATATCTTAGCCAAAAATGGTTTCACCTCTATGAATTATAGAATTCCATATAGCCAGTTTTATACACTATATAAACCAAATATAAAAATAATTAAGGTATATGAAAAAATCGACGAAAACTAAAATAACTCCCAGTGTTACTACTCTCTTAGTACCGAGGTGAGTTGTAACAGACGGCGAGGTGAGTTGTAACGAGTGGGTATTTGTGTTTAAATTTAATTTAAACGTTACTTTTTGTGAATAAAATAAACTTTAATAATAAAATAAATAAATTATTAACTCGTTGATATTAGATAATATTAAAACTTCAAAATATCGAGTTATTATTAATTAAAAATTGATTAAAAGATTTATTTAGCTTTCAAACGATTATTTGAAATGACAATACTTGTTCTCTGTTTCCATGACTTGTTTACATAATATCTGTATATTATTCTGATGACGAACGAAATAATCATTTGAAAGCTAAATAAATCTTTTAATCAATTTTTAATTAATAATAATTCGATATTTTGAAGTTTTAATATTAATTAATAATAAAAGTGAATACAACAAAAATAATTAAACTATATACTTAGTACATATAATTTCTGCCTTATCATGTTCACGTTTTGGTGCATGTTCTCTTTTTCTCATATTTTAAGACCATCACTTAGCCATAGTGTATTTTGTCTGTACTTAAATTAATTTTTTTTAGCAATGAGTATAATGGAGAATAAGAATGCCTTTATGGAATGTCGAGAAAAATTTGTACACACGTTTACTACAAGTTGCATATTTTGGCTACCCGCACAATCTCTCAATTTTGCGTTAATACCTACAACTTTTCGGGTTACGTATATAGGTTTTTGTTCCCTGGTGTGGGTTAATATTTTATGTTATTTGAAAAGAAATAATGTTATTGAATATAAATTTAAAAAGATTGAGTAAATATGAATGCCATAAACATTTATCATTATAAAAAAGTATTTAATAGTTACAAATAGATTTATTTTTTAAATATAGTATGTTTGTAGAAAGTCTAATGAAAGCGCCCTTTGGACGTTTCCTTTCGGCCAAATCTATGATTGGCCGTTTCACGACCATATTTACGATTGTGCAAATGCGAAATATCAGCAGTAATCAAATTACCTTCACACATTGCAGTTTTTTTTCCATACAAAGAAATTTTACATATCGGATACACGTTTGAAAAATGCGCACGTTACCATTCATTCTGATGTAAAGACTCACTGTTATTTAAGCAATTTATATTTAATTTAAATATTAAATTATTTGACAAAATTAGGAAGCGTAACACAAAATATGTACGTAAACTTTTTGATTGTTGATTTAGTATATTTATAAGTTATTTTATAAGAATAAATGTTACTTTCTAGTAACTCATATTAGGTTGAAGCCTGTTTCGGCGTTCATCGTTAATATTCATATAATATGAGTTAGTAAAAAGTAACATTTATTCTTATAAAATAGCTTATAAATGGAGAGACCAATTTGAGGGACGTAACGGGCCATCGGCCTAAAATCTGCAGATGATGTTGATGATAACCTATTTTGTGTTTATGTTATATAAATATGTTACTATGTACTTCGAATCAAATTATAGAAAATGATAACACACTGTATTTTATGATATACATTTATGTACCTATGTAATATAATATTTTTTATTTGTTTAATAAATTTTATTGTTTATAAAATAATAATAAAAAAAGACAAAAGAAATTTAATCAAGCTGCATAGATGCAATTCCTTAAGCTACAAAGGGCTGTACTAGAGCTGACAGAAAATGAAGAAATGCGACATGAACTTGCGATTGAACCATTGATAAATACTATACCGATGGTGTGAACATATGAACAGGATGGATAACAGAAGACCGGTAAAACTGATAATGGGATATCATCCTAAAGAAAAAATACAAGTTAGGCACCCGAGAAAACGATGGACGCCGGAACAGGCTTCAGCCTAATTCAGGAAGTTTGATAATGATGATGAAATAATATTATAATATTTATGTGCAATCGTACTAAAATGTACATTTTCACATATTCAAAACAATACTGAAAGTAGCTGTTTTTAGTACAGAAATGTCAAATTTTACTTTTTAGTACAGAAATGTCATAACCTCAAATGTTTTATGTGCAATCCTACTAAAATGTACACTTTCACAAATATTTTTGACGCATTTTGTGAATTTTAAATATTTTATTGCTTAGCAACTGGATCATTATACATACTACGTATTTTGTTAAATTATTCCGTATAACATAATTATTATCGGGGGAAAACATCTCATCCAAATATGTATTAAATTACAATAATTCTTGGGTTATGGATATCTTTATTTATATATTCTTACTTTGCCGACGTTTCGATAATGTATATTATCATATTCATGGTTCTATGAATGGTACAAATTAGGAAAAAAGGAACAATTAAATATAAATTTTCCATAGGTACTCACAGTAAGATGGAATTAAAAAATTAAAGGGAAGGGTGAAAACTGTAAAAATCTTCCAAAATATGCAATTATAAATACAAATTAAAAATTAACAATAACTGGATGTCAATAGTAAAATGACAAAAGTGACAAAAGTCTTAAAGTGAATACATATGAAACAAAAATATTACAGTAGTTAAGGTTACAAAAATTAAAAAATACGGAAAACACTTGAGGTAACAATTCAGAAAAATGGTGTTGAAAATGGTGTCGAAAACCAACACCTCAAACGTTACGCGTTCAGGATTAGGGAAAAAATTGGAAAAACTAAGTGAGGTCGTTTCTTGTCTTATCAAGATATTTAAGTAATAAATTTTTATAACCTGCATTTATATATCCATAGTCAGTCTGTTTGTTCATGTTCGTCGGTGTTGTGGATATATAAGCTGCTTCTAAGAAAGTTCTTTTTTGATAATTACTTTCTGAATTTAAAACTTTTACGTTGTCAGTCATTAGGTATGCGAGTTGTTTATTATGTGTTCAGATAGACCAGTCTTCCCCAATCCCGAACGTATGTCATATAGGTTGGTTAATTCTAGTAGAGAGTCTTTGTTTCGTCTGGCTTATGTTGCATATGTTGATTCACAACTGCATGGAACACTGTAGATTACATAAGGTGCATCCTAAAGACAAAGCCAATTTTCAAAAAAAGTGTTAATTAAATGTATAATATTATCCCATGCCTCAAGTTTTTGTTTGTTTGTCACTCCATCAGTTTTCTTATTTTCGATTATGTCTTTATATCGTAAAATAACAACAATGGCACAATCCTTTTCTAATTGGGTGAAATGCTGATTATTAGTTCCCATTTTATATGGCATTGACAATACGTCGTAAACGTATTTTTAAATATTGGAGAATTAACAATTAATCGGTCGATCAACGGTTATTGTATCGAATGTTTTTCCGGTCGGTTGGTGCAACCGGGCATTAGTTTAGAAATACCTTCAATAAAAAAACAGCGCTAATCAAACTTACGAACGCTTTCGCTCTCCCTTTTCTTTGTACTTTAATTTTACTCCTCAACATTTTTTTTTACCAACACGCTTACCCAACCACCTTGTAATTAATTTTTTTTTTTCAGAAAACAGTCACAAAATTTTCAACAAACAAACAAACACTTTCTTATAAACACTGGAGCAGCGGTTTCAGTGATACCTATTTCTTCCTTCAACCATTAAACGATTTGTAGCAAATGGTTCCAAAATTGATACTTATTTATACCAAATTGTTGCATTTATCATTAAAATTTATCATTAACGTCTCGTTGATAATTTTACTTACAGTTTTTTTTATTCCTGGACAATTAAAGCAACCTTCTCTTGATTTTTATCTTTAACAACAATTTCACCCGGTACGCGACAACTGGGCGAATTCCACTGGGCGACGTATAACTGGGCGACGTATAACTGGGCGACTGGTAAACTGGGCGACTGGTAAACTGGGCGACGGTCAACCGGGCGACGGACAACTAGGCGATAGGTAAACTGGGCGCCAGGTAAACCGGGCGATTGTAAAGCGGGCGACGGACAACTGGGCAATGAGTAAACTGGGCGACGTGTAAGTGGGCGACAACCTGAAGCATTTTGAAGAATTGAAATATTTAGCATAAAACTTATTGAGTTTTGAGTGTAAGAAAACTGTCGCGTTTGAAAAATTTGCAGGTATTTGCATTTTCTCACTGGATACAACTTTATTTTTTGAAACATTTCATACAGGGTAATCTAAAACAAAAACCAAAAAAAAACAAAGATTTTGAAATTTTGTTGCTGACTAGAAAAATTAAAAAAGATTATGCCTGTTGGTAATGTACCTACCATGTGTTGGTAATGTTCTACTGTCTACTTTTGTACTATAATTATATGCAATAAGCTGGCTATATCGTTTAAAATAATTTATGTAAATAATAATTATTAATAATTAATAATTTAAGTAACTCATAACCTAACTAAGAGATGATGAATCATTGTCTTTATTAGCTAACAATATCCCTTAGGGCCTTCCAAATCTAAAAAGGTGCTATTAGGAAGGGGGTGGATAAAACTTTTTCTTCGTCATGCATAAGATGCATAAGAGTCCAGCTGATGACTCACTTAGTCGTACGCAATGTTAACGTACGGTTAATACTTTTTTTCGTGGATCCTTCTCGTGCCATGCTGGCCAAAACTACACTTATTGTAAACATACCCCTAGGCCCGTGGGTTAAGGAAAAGGTGGATTATTGAAAGGTGAGATTCGTTTTTGCGTGGATTCTACAAGAACGGTCGTTGTGCAAATAAAAATTACTATTAAAAAATCATAATTTTCGCTCAAAGTGCACTGTTGAAGCATATGAAGTGCTAGTGTCGCTCCGGTTATCCCCTCTCTGCGTATAACTAAAGAGTAATTTAACTTGCACGGACCGATCACAGAATGCCAGAATTCACCAATCACGAGCGACTTAGCACAAAATTTGCTGTGAAAATCAAAGTTTTATAATCGATTTTTGAAAAAACTAGTGCTGTTAAGGCCATTCTCTGGGGTTAATTCTCTTATTTAAAATATGCTCATTCAGAATTCATAGAAGTTTCAAAATTGATATATTCGGGTCACGAGTACTTACCTCTCACCCATAGAGGTTATCATAATAATTTTTTCTTAAATGCTCAAAATTTATAGTTGCGTCGCCCACTTATACGTTGTCCAGTTTACCCGTAGCCCAGTTGTCCGTCGCCCGGTTGACAATCGCCCGGTTGACAATCGCCCGGTTTACCCAGCGCCCAGTTTTTCCATCGCTCAGTTGTTCGTCGCCCGGTTGACCGTCGCCCAGTTTACTAATCGCCCAGTTTACTAATCGCCCAGTTGTCTTTCGCCCAGTTATACGTCGCCCAGTTGTCCGTCGCCCAGTTGTCCGGTTCCGAATTTCACCCGATCATTTTAACAAATCAATTTGAATTTGTTAAAATATTTTTCCGTTTTCTTGCCTTGCTCTTTACTTAGGAGGAGAGTAGTGTGGCAGCATCGTTCATTGTATAATTAGTAATTTTGATCAAGTAATTAAAAATATAAAATAAAAGATTTTTAATTTGTTACTAAGATATAATAAAATTATTATTGTTTTTGTTTTTTCGGTAGACATATTTAGAAGAAAGCTTGTAATTTTATTTAATTTGAAAAAATACTTCATGAATAAACAGCAACAACATTAAAAATTGATTTTAATATTTATGTGGTGATAAACGCCACACCTTCATGTAAACTCCAAGAAAAATTTTAGAATTTTGCCTTTTCTGCAACTATTCAAAACAGCTTTGCGTTTACAATCCTATAATCTTAAGAACACAACTATTGTGAAAATATACAATTCTGTATATAATTTTTCTATAATTCAATGCATGTAATGCTGCTCAATTCAGCAGCACAATATTGTGCTTATGCGAACGCTTATGCTTATTAGTATTATGCGAACTTTTTTTGTGTAAATGAGGTTTAAGTTCACTGATGCTCAAACTTATGTAAATGAAGATCTACCTAAAAATGAGAAAATGGTAGCCGATAGACTGATAAACTCTAGAAAAATTTTTGAATTCTACCGTTTTTGCAATATTTTATAACAATATTTTACGTTTACAATACGTATAAATCTTAAGAACACAACTATTGAAAAATATACAATTTTCCAGGTATGTAAAATGTTAAATTGTTACTCGTTATTAATCGTTATTTCAGTTACTGTAGCACCTTGTGTTACCTGTACTACTGAACTACTGTACCTGTACTGTACCTGTACCACTGTATAACATGGTTATTTGGTAACTTTGGTTTGAATTTTTGTAGTAGCTTGGTGAAGTTTATTCACGTAATAAGTGAGTAATTTCAATATTTATCCAATTAATATATTTTGGCTGCAAATAAAAAATTGATAAGTTCTTTTATCATCAACTGGCGCCCAAATTCAATCATTGCAGATTGTGGTATAAATACATGGTATTTCTCGTGGTATAAATACATTAGATCAACATCTTCAAGAACCTCACGAAACGCGCGAATGCGCAACCCGTTTGCTTTTCGACTGTGGACTAAAAATCCGTAGTTTGGCTACCTTTTTTCTATCTTAAAAGGATCAAATGGCATTGTGACCATCTTTACTGCCAAAGATTGGTGCATTACAAAGAACGTAAGGACGTTATTATTCAAGGAAAGCGACTTTAAGTTGAGGCGGAGCCGCGGCTTAAATTACCTTCCGAGAGTGATAGTCTTACGTGCCGTATTGCTTATTAAATTTTTCGTGCATCTGCGGAGCACCGGACAATATTTTTCTATAAATTACAATTTGACATCGAACGTCAAATATTTAAGTAAATTTTTAATTTCATTATTTTAATTTAATTTAATTAATTTAATTTCAAAAGTTTGCTTTGCCTGTCCGTGCCTTAGAAACGAATATAAATCAAATCTGTATGACCATCGTTTATTATTTTCCGAGGTAAATTTGCGCTTATGCAGTGCATAATTACAGCACAATATTGTGTGATTTTAACACAAACTTTTTTTTTGTGTAAATGACGTTCTAGATCACGAAACCCAGATACCCCAAAGATTCATAAAATGCCATACCATAAAATAAGGTATGATGATAGCCGATTGACAACAAGAGGGTATTCCTCTAGTAAACACCAAAAAAAAATTTGAATTGTACATTTCAGCAACTATTTAAAAACAATTTTATTTAATTTCGTTATAGCAAATATATTATTGGTTTCTTTTTTTTCAAATTTGTATTTTAGATTATGACGAAGAAAAAATAAACCTTAAAAATGTCCAATTTATCCGCAAAACAAAAGAAAAACCAATAAACAATTTTACGTTTACAATAAGTATAATCTTAATGACACAACTATTGTAAAATTATGCATAGTAATATATACCTATATATCCCCTATATACATAGGGGATAGTTTGGACACTTTTCAGGTTTTATTTTTTACTTTGATTTCTAAATATTTTATCTTTTTGATTCTTAGGCTAATGTTTAGAGTAGTTCTTTAGGTTTATTTACTCATTTTATGATCTTTCCAAAAGTAATGGTTTTTTAGAAACAGGCACTGCATCTGTCCAAACTATTCCCGTGTATGGGGATACTTTGGACGGCACCTGCGGATGGTATGGATATGTAGTTATGAGCACCTAAACAGTGATTAAGTAACAGAAATTTTTCTAATTCGTGTAATTTACTAAATATAAAAGTAGAAAAGTAGGTATATCAAAAATAAGTCACTGCATTAACAGATATGAGGCGCTCAGATCTAAAGTGAATCAAGTGCCATAATTAAAAAAATTAAAAAAAAAAGAGATTAGTTCATTTTTACATTACATGTATGTAAGTATGTAATTCTAAAAATGTACTTAACTCAATTTTTTTTAATTTTGTGACTTGATCTACTTTAGATCTGAACGCCTCATATGTATATCGGGGATCAATGAACAGACAAGGATACAATGAACAACCTGTCCATTGTTTCCCCAACCGATGTAATAACACATTTCTGGTTGTAAAATCGGAACCAAAAATTGCATTTTTATTAAACTTACATAAATAAATCCCTACTAGTCACCATTACATGCAAATTAAACGCCAAACACGAAATATTTAAGTATCTTACGAAAAACCTTACGTTGTTACCTTTAAAAGTTTCATCAGAGGTGTCGAAAAGTAAATAAGCTCTGCAAAACTCACAATTTTAGAGAGGGTGTCATGTTTTTGTCAGCTAATCTCACCTAGTTTTGTCAATTGTACAACCGATCGCGGCAGTAGAATTTACATTAGGGATGGAAATATGAACCTGTCCATTGTATCCCCGTGTCCAAACTATCCCGGGTCTCCCCTACCATTTACCATTTATTTTAACGTGATGTCAATTTTAATTCCAATTCTATAAGCAACAATTAACATATGTTAAAATTTTAACATAAATTCCAATTCTGTAAGGTCGAGACCGTTAAATTTTTTGATTTTAAAGCCTACCCAAATAGTACGTGTTAATAATTTGCGTTCGTATTTTGCCACAGTTATTAAAGTTATTTTGTGAATTTTTGTTGAAAATATGGCACTGATGGGTTTACTCATCTTATGATTGTCGATAATCATGATAATCAACAAAGACAGCATGTAATTTTTATATAAATTTTTAGTTTTTCATTAAAAATTTAAAAATTTAGACGAAAGTGCGAACGATTCAAAGGCAATTGAGAGATGCTAGTAGCCGCTTTGAACTATCCAATAAGTTATTTTTAAGATTATTCCATTTGAACAATGTATGATGTGCTCGAAGTTTGCTCGACAATTTTTCGCCATATATGCAGCAACCTTAAAGAGACAACGTTTCTTACAACGTGAAAGGTGAGCTAGCTAGATGAGCTGGCCAAGAACCAGACTCTAGATCTTAGGTTCGATCCCGAACCCAGCTACAAATGTATCCGACTTCATTATGATCCTATCCTATCCGAAGGCAATGGCAAACTACCAAGAGTAATCTGCCATTCATAGTCACGATGCTTTTGTCAAGAAGCAAAACAAAGAGAAAGAATGCAACTCTCGCAAAGAACTCAAATACCAATTCACATTAAGATTACCAGCAACATTTCATTTTTTTAAATCAGGAAGTTACCAAGTGGGAACCGACCACGGATTTTCTGTTAGTCACTGCATGGCAGAAGTTTCAGATCTCATGATCAGGCATCTTTTTAATACATGCATAAAATTTCCAAAATCTGAAGACAAAAAGCTAAAAGTAAAGAAAGGATTTGAATTTGAACAATTGAACCCGTTTTTTTTTTGGGTTCTTACTCATCCTACTAGAGCAGGGGTTTCACAACCTTTTCTTGGTCAGGGACCACTTTTATATTATTCTTGCTAGCAGTAACCACTAAATAATAAAAAAAGCAATTTCTCGGAGTTTAGTATCAGCAATTGTTTTTTTACACCAAAACGACTCAAGTGAATTCGATTCAAAAGCATCCTTGCCGTTCGTTCGCGGACCATATTATTTTAGCTTCTGCGGACCACTGGTTGGTAACCAGTGTACTAGAGCAAGGCATTTTCAGATTGAAAATTATAGTAATTAATTCAAGCCAAACAAAATAATTATTAATTTGCTAATAAATATCAGAAAACAAACAAAGCAAATATTATGTTGGTTACCTACGTTTTGACATTCGTTATTTAGTTTGAGCGTTGTTGGAACTAATTTGATTAACTTGAAACTACTATTTCGTGATTTTGGGTGTAAAGTGACTACTTTACACCCGGTTTTTCGGTAGTAAAGAAGCTCTTTTCGTCACACTTTATTTTTCTCCCGGGAGTAAAAAAATACCGGGAGTAAAAAAATTTCAAACAAAAATTCTCAAAAATCATTTATTGACATATTTAATCTTAACCACACAATTGTGAAAAACTTGCCTGTCTTGCGTATCTACAACGTTTTGCGGTTGTCTTCGGCGAACGTGCTTTTCGTAGTTTTCATTTTTGATCTTCAAAATATGCGCCTGTCGGCGCATAAAAAATCGTTTAACAAAAATTTTTCTAGAAAATTTGATTTGTCTAGTACATTCATAAACTTTCAAAATATTAAAAGTAGCGCTTAATTGCGGGCCTTAAAAGTTTTTTTAGAGTAAAATGTCAGTTTGACCTTTTTTGTTTATATTATTTTTAAAAATTTTAAATCTTTCAATAAAATTAAAATATATCATTTCTATTCAACATATTCTTTTCTAAAATTACACCTTCCGTATTATTCCATCAAAATGATGATGGCAATTAAGCAGGATTAAGTTTTCTTAATCGGATCAAAAATTTTAATCCGGTAAAATAAAATTAAAATAGAAAATGTTTTACGGTACTTGCCCGGAGTACTCGAAATTTGAAATGCTCGTAACTTTGCAGAAAATGAAATTAATACGATGGGAATAGAAGCTCATTCAAGCTCAAACGAATCTCTATCGATAGACATCAATTTCACAAGAAAATTCTAAATAATAACGAAAATAGAAAAAGCATGTCTGCAGCCCCCCCCCAAGAATTTCGCGAATAACTTTGCGACCGTTAAGGCTCAAACGAAAAATTTGGAAGCTCATTGATGCTCAAACGTTTGACACCATTTTTACCCCAAAATTCCACTTGGGGGGGGCGAGCATGTCTACAGCCCCCCCCAAAAGTTTTCGCGAATAACTCCGCGACGGTTGAGGCTCAAACGAAAATATTGGAAGCTCATTGATGCTGAAACGATGCTCAAACGTTTAACACAAATTTTACCCAAAAATTCGATTTGGGGGGGGGGCCAGCGACATTTACCTGCTTTTTGCTGGGTTCGATAGTACCTACCACGTGATCCATCGATATCGAATTTGCGATTTTTTTGCAACGTGTCCATGAACATCGATAGATGCGACCACAATGTCGTATTTATTGATTATTTAACGATTATTTCTTGGTTTTTAGGCATTTTTAATTGAAAACACACGACACAATACACAAACGTTCAAACATCACGAGAGCAGAAATCAAAATGAACATGGCGCCCCAACATGGCAGCCCTCCAGAGTACCAACTGGTGCCAAGAAAAACACCATAGTTACAAGTAGAAGTTGGTTTTACACTACCACGATGTCAATTAAAACGTGTTATAAATTTATGAAATTTCTGCAATTATTGCATAAAAATCGTGAATTTTGTCGGATATTATTCCTACATTCACGAAAAGCTGTTCATAATACTCGGGCTCCAGGGTTTTTCCATCTCTCGACTATTATTCCCTTCGCCGCCTTGCGGCTCGTTTCATAAACTACGTCTCGTGACGAAAAACAACCCCTTACGCCCTCGTGATATAAACTACTATTACGAATTATACCGAACGTTTTAACGCATGATGTTAAATTTAAACATTTTAACGTATACGTTATCAACTGTTTTACAGAATGCAAAATTATGTTAAAAGTTAATATATTTTAACGCACGTTAAAATTAACATGTTCGTTACAGAATCACCACTAATGTGTGGCAATTGGAAATTATTCTGTTTATCTTTAGGTCACGTTTATTCAGTGCGATTCTGATTTTAACATGGTTATACAACAATATGGTTTTGACTAGATTGTTATCCTAAATTATAACCATCTTCTTAACAACGTTTCCAAAAATTGCTATTCTATTTGGCCTCATTATTTTATCATATAATGTTAGAAACAATGAAAATCATACAAAAGCCGACCCCGTAAGATAGAAACTATATATTAAGCGAGGATTACCGAAACATAAACCCTGAAGCCGGACCTGTATATGACACTTAATGAAGAGACCATGAATGCTATTTAAATGAAGTTAATACCAACTTAAGTTACTTAACTGGAGTTGGTCTTAAAGAATGGTAATCGACTGGACATGATATACCCCAAGGACAATCTGTTGGCGAAAAATATTAACGAAACGCCGTCTAGCGGCTGAAATTTCAAGTACAGTAATGGCTGGCGTAAACAGAATAACGCATGCGTATATAACGCATAACTGATTTGACAGCTGCCAAAAGTACTGCTTTAGCCAGCCATTTTCCATCTTTTGCAGCGCTCTCATCGGTAATATTTTATGCCTATAGGCCATGGACTTAGAAAGATAGGACCCGCAACTCCCTACCTGAAAGCTTAAAATTTGCGAGCTCTTAACCGTATGAGTTTATCACTTCTACCCCTAGGATCGCTGAATTCCTGTTCCAAAAATACGGTTTAAATTCAAATTGAAAATTATGAATTAAACCAATATATGAAAATAAAACATTAAAGATTGAAAATATATTATGTATTAAAAACAGTAATGCATTTTTCATACATGTAAGTGCACTTTTATTCAAACTACAAAAGATTAAGTTTGGTCTTTGGTAAAGAAATTTGACAGCTGTCAACAACGCGCATGCTTGTAATAGTGATAAAAATTAAAAGAAATTTTTTTAAAAATAATCGATATTATATAATTATACATATTTTATTATTTAAAAAAACTTTATATGTATGAAAAAGTAAGTTTTGTAATGAAAATAATTTGAAAATAAAATATTCAAATGAATATTTTGGAACAGGAATTCAGCGATCCTTGCGGTAGATGTAATGAACCCATACGGTTAAAAGCTCGCCATTTTGAATCTTAGTTGCTGGTCCTATCTTTCTAAGTCCATGGTATAGGCGTTTCAATTTAAGATTGTAGCGCCGCCAGCGGCCATATGGGTATACTAGCGGTGAAGAGGCAATTACTCAAAAATGAATGAATTTATCATGATATTACAAACAAACAAGCAGCAGATAAGATATCTTCATATTAAAACATCATAAGAATAAAATTGATGCTAAACAACCATTCCAGCGCATTACCCCTAGTACAAAACTTGCCACCAGATGGCGTATCGCTTCTTTTGAATATAGACCTATAGAGCAGCGGTGGCGAATCCATTATATCTATTATTCTATGGTGGCGAACCTTTTGATGTACGAGTGCCAAAAATTTACAAACAGTATTTATCGAGTTGCTGCCGTGCCGAACACCTTTTAATAGGGGAAGAATTAAAAAAATATTTATTTCAGAATTGTATTTTTGCTTGAATTGTTTATATATTGAAAAAAAATTCGTTTATATCGACTGAATATCTGCAGAAAAATTTTCTGTCAATTTAACTTCATCTGAATTTTCATGAGATTTTACATCTGCAACAGATGCAGTACACAAAAACTCCTGTAAATTTTAATAGAATATTGGGGGTCTAGGGATATTATATTTATTAAAAAAAAACTCGACAGAATTTGACAAATAAAATGAAAATAAAACATTTTAGATACGAACGAATGTTTTTTATTGATTAGCAATAATCGATTTTAAAGTTTCTAATATCTGTACGATATTTGCCTTTATGAGGTATTCTGGTAACGGTACGTATTCACTCTAAAAAATTAAGGGAATTTTACCGTCAAAATATAAGAAAAATTACCCAATTAATAAGAGTAAATTTAACTTAAAAATGGTGTAATTTTGTTTTTACTTTGATTTTTAAGTTAAATTTACTCTTATTAATTGAGTAATTTTTTACATTTCGAGGGTAAAATTCCCTTCATTTTTTAGAGTGTTGATTTATTTACGCTACAGGCCGTGCGTGGCAAACAAACACGAGAGAAATATCACTGTTTAGGAGTTTCACATCGAGGGTGATCGCCCCCTTTCTAGTAGCACACTTTAATTAGTACAGATTAGTCAAACGGCTTGAAGCGTGCAAAGCGAAGATGACGTAGCTAGCGGAGCTCGCGAAGAATCGATTTTGACGAAGCAACCACGTTCAATCTTGGATCCACACTAAGATCTACGCTAGGCACATAAAGTTTGATTGAAAATATTAATTTTCAAATTGATATTGAAATTAATCAATGGTCGTTAAATGCTATTTCATGTAAAATTTTGTTATTTTTGTTTAATTGCAAGCCCGATTTGCAATGGTCCGCAAAATTTTTTGTTTTATTATTGCTTTTTGGACCGTTTCGTATCATCTTGACAAGTGAAAATTTTTAAAATCAGAGTACTGAATATCGTCTTACTCTTGAACATAAAAAGCGAGAAAGCTGACATTAGCGTCTTCTAGAGTTAAAACATTTCATAAAAGAAGTTCACTTTTTTAACGTTAGAGGCGCTAACGTCAAACTTTCTCGCTCCCTTATTAGAGAATTAGCGATAAATCTTTTAGCTTTAAAAAAGTGAACTTTTGTCATGAACTTTTTTCAAGAGTGAAGGAAACTTTTTCGCTCCGTATTGCTTTTTCTGAGCCGTTTTACACAGCTGCATGAATTCGATTATTGAGATTATTTCACGTTACTTTATTTTCAGCGCTTATAAAATGATATCACTTGTAAATCGTTAACGTGCCATTAAAATTTTCGTACGTGCCACCTCTGGCACGCGTGCCATAGGTTCGCCACCGCTGCATAAAGGAAGAAGAGAACAAGTAAATGAATAGTAGTAAAGAAGTAATACAGAATAATCGTAGAAATATCAGTTGTTTAATTGAAGCATTGAAAAGAAATAAGTCATTCTAACATATTGTCGTGTTCTGATGAACAACTCTTTAAGGTCCGTGCCCAATTTGTCGGAGTTTGCAATATAAGACTCTCCCAAGTAGTGAGTTCAATTGAGATTTCAAAATTTCCACAATTAAATAAAACAAAATTATACAGGGCATGAATAGCAATTTAATCAGACGAATATTGTAATTAAGGCGCCTCTCTCGTAGCGTAAAATAAAGGTCTCAAACAAGTCAAAATTGCGCTGTTAATAATAAATAATTTTAAGTGATTCTAAAAAAATTACAAAGGTAAAACATAAAACTATTTTGGTACAGGCTTAAAATTTTAAAATTTTGATTAATTTCAAAGTAATAATGTGATGAGCAGTACAAGCGCTGTGATTGGTCATATTTGAAGACATTATTGCTTCAAAATTAATTTTAATTTCAAAATTTTAAGCCTGTACCGAAATAGTTTTATGTTTTATCTAATTAATATTTTTTGGATCTTGTAAAAATACTTTTTATTAACAGCACAGTTTTGACTTGAATTTTTAGGATTTTAAGCCTAGAGAGGCACCTTAAATTTAAATTGATTAAACAAATGAAACGTAATCTTACTGTTAAACCTCATTCAACGCAGTTGAAAAACCAAAAATTATGCATAATTGTCCTACAAATTTACACATTTAACTACCAAATAATTTCTACAACTTGTAAGACGTTTAATAAGAATTTTATAAATCTGAAATAAATTTGTACACAAATAAATAAATTGTTTTCATTTTTTAAATCTGGCGCCGAATAAATCAGTTCAAATATTATTATGGTAGCAGTAACCTACTAGTAGCACTAATCGTAAATGTGCAGCACACATCTAATACGTCGCAAATTAAACACTTCCGTAAATTAATCTTCTTAACCGAATTAAAATAGTGATTATAAAAGTTCCATCAGTGATTTTAATTAGCAAAGTGTAACGAATTGTTCATTAAATGCAAACTGGGATCCAATTTTAATAACATGAAATGTGGTTAACCTCAAAATGTTCAAACGCATCGTGACGAAAATGCCGAGCATAACTATTGAAACAACGCAAAATAAAAGAATTTGGATGCTATTTACCAATAAGATGACTTCAAAAATCCACAATTAAATCGGATGACTTTTCATATCCATGATTTCACATGAAGATTCTCGTGCGGTAACGAACAGGTAAAATCTTCTTTACTCATCATTTTATAATTTACCAGTAACCCATAACACAATTACTATGGCACTCACAATAAAGGACCCCGCTACGGCCTTATGGGTTTTGGGTCCTAGTCAAATTTAACCATAATGTAGGATATTGTAGTTTATAACATGTTGATAAAAAGTGTCCATGGGCACAAAGTCAAAAAATGGACAGTTTCCGAGATATAAGGCATTACAAAGTTTGTCCAGTCATTCTACGAAAGACACAATGATAAAGTCAAAATCGATACTACCCGGAAACAAAAAATAGGGCTGTGTAGATGAAAGAATTTTAAAAAAGATAGAGTTTTTTGCATCACTCTAGCTAGTGTATTACATAACCTAAAAAATTAAACAAAGTTGAAAATGCGGTTTCTTGCGATTTAAGAAAAAAAACAAAAACAGCTAATTTTGACGGCATTTTTCGTTTTTCTCAGAAAATAAATAATGAATCAGTATTTTAACTTTTTACAACTTATTTTCTACAACTTTTTTATTTAACTTTTTTTTGTTGGAAAATTCATTTTTTTTTAAATTTCAAGAAACCGCTCTTTCGACTTTGTTTAATTTTTTAGGTTATCTAATACACTAGCTAGAGCGATGCAAAAAACGCTATCTTCTTTAGAATTTTATCTTCTACACGGCAGAATTTTTTTTTTTCTAGGTGGTACAGTTTTTGACTTTATCATTGTGTGTTTCATAGAATGACTAGATTAACTCTTTAATGCCGTATATCTCGAAAACTGTCCATTTTTTGGCTTTGTGTCCATTGACACTTTTTATCAGCATATTATGAACTACAATATCCTAAATTTTGGTTAAATTTGACTGGGACCCAAAACCCATAAGGCCGTAGCGGGGTCCTTTATAGTTGTTTAATACTATTACAAACCATTTTCAAATTATTAAATTTGCCAAACATCCAAATTCTTACTACGAGGTGGTTGCGTATTCGACTTCCCACACAGCTCGTCTATTCGATCTTCCTTTCCTATCTACCAAATTTTTACTTCCTCTTATTTCAGGTTTTTGGAAATCGTGTCGAACGCCCATTGGTTAACTTCGCCAGCCAAATTTGAAAAATTCCTTGCCAAATTAAACATTTCGAATCCACCACACAAAATAAATTATTATGCACCATCTTGCAGTTCTGAAGCGTACCAACGATTACAGTTTGCTACCTCCGCACTACACTTTATTTATAATTTGGTATGAAAACAAAACATCCATAAAAAAATTAAATTACTAAAATTAAACGCTTTTCCATTTTGATTGATTTAACTCATTTAGGTTTTTTAGGACAATATCCCGCCTATAAAAATTACGTTTCTGCATGCCACTACTTTGACACAATAATTGAAAATAAATAATTTTATTCGTCCGAGTAAATCAAAATCATCTCAAACTTGAGAAAAATACAAAGTTCGAATCTCGATTGTGGAAACTTTAAAAGGTCAACAGTTGGCCCCACAACAATATATTTTATCCGTAACCAACCCTTGCTACAGCAATTTCGGATCTCGCACAAATTGTGGCGAAAATCAGTGACATGAGGAATGTCTTCCCAGTTTTACCGGGCGCATCGAGAATATATAAGCCACTATTTTCATCATCAATTGCCTTCATTAACGTATCGTATACTTTCTTCTGTTGGAGGTTCAACAGTGGAACATTCGTTCGAACTGATCTCGTCGTATTCACGTTCACGTTCCATTCTCGATAGAAAGCGTCGGTTATTTCACGCTTTGGCATTCCTAATGAACTGCCGCACATGAAGTAACACATGTTTTCATTTACCTGAAGATCGGGATTCCCCGAACTGACACGAATTGAATGTAAAATGTTTTTTGACATGTCATACTTGTACTTTTTCCACAGTTCACGTAGATCTGATGTGAAGCATGTTGAAATAATGATAGCAAATAATGTGCGTATCTGACTTGGGAATGCAGAAACAATTTGCTTCAGCGATTGTCATGTCCCAATGAAAATCGTTTTTAAGCTAATTGAGCTTTTGATATGCCGCACAAAATGTTGGGTACACTACACCATTGATAGTTCAAGTAGAACTAGAAGTAGAAGCATTCGTCATTCTTAGGATGAACTGTGTAAATATGACCAAGAGCATCAATATAACGCACATTCGGATGATCAGGAACCGTATCGCCTTACTTCTGACGTTGAAATTTACCTATAAATTTGATGGCAAATCGAGCCACCATCCAGGAATCATTCCATTTATCGATAACTAATCGATAATTGCCAACAATTCAAAAACTGATCAAACGATTGATTTGATGATCAAATAAATTGCTTTATCTGGACGGTTGCACATAATTAACTGGCAACACAGTACGATTAGAAAATGAATTTTCTTCATAAATTGTTTTTTCGTGAATTTTTACGATGCTTTAATAATTATTCTGCTATTCGGGAAGAGGGGGGAGACAAATCTATAATTCGCGGAGTTATAAATAGTGTAACTAATCAGAAATTTGAGATCACTGACGAAAAATTATGTCTAGCCGACTGTTTAAAATACTAACCGTACATTTATAATATTTTAGTTTTAATTTTTAGTAGTTTGTAAAGACTTAAGGTGTACGCCACAGCATAATCACCACAGATGTGTTCAACAGACGGCATTCTCACCTATCACAGATGTGAAATCCTAAAAACATCATAAACCACCATATTAAAGTGATACTACACAGATGATTTAAGCGATGCCTTTGGAAATATATTTAACTCTCTTTCTCTATTTGGCTCTTTGCCAAACACAGTACTTAATCAGTGCGTCACTAATTTGATGGTGAATCGAGTCACCTTCCAGGAATCATCCCTTTTATCGATAACTCGATGCCAACAATTCAAAAATTGATCAAACGATTGATTCGATGCTATGATTTTTCCTTTTGGTGAATGGATTTTTCTTGACATAGTTGCGTATAATATAAATGGCAACATATTTAAGTATCGCTCTCTACCGAACACAGATCAGAAAATGAATTTTCTTAATAATTGATTTTTCATGATTTTTTACGATGTTTATCTGCTATTCGGGACGGAGACAAATCCAGCAAATCAAAGATCATAAAAATCGGTCCAGTTGTTCTTGAGTTATAAGTGGTGTAACTAACCCGACTTTCTTTAAATATAATATAGAAAATTACAAGATCACAAAGGTGATCTAAACGGTAAAAGATAATTTTAATAAGAGCAAACAAAGCTTCTTGAAAACATCAATATAAAGTGTGGAACTATGAATTTCGTACACCAACGGTGAGCTTACGATAAGTCCGGTACGAACGCCATCTATTGAAACTAAAAAATTGCTATCGAATAAATTTTCCCTAATTTTCCGGGCAACTTTTTTAATTTTACTTTCCGTCAAAACATTCTGTGGGCTATTACAAACATTGAAAAAGAAAAATTAACAAAATCGGTCGAGCCGTTCACAAGTTATGGGCGTGACAAAGGACTTTCACATTTATTTTTATTTACTTGTAGGTATATAGATAGATAAATAACATTAAACTATAAATTGTGTTGTTTCTATAATAATACATGAAAATAAGCAAAAGAAAATTTTAGGATGCTAAAAATCTTGAAAATGAGCCTAGTCTTGTGTAGAGATTGTGCAATTTATAGACAAACACAGATAACCGTGTCCTCCCGCAGTCAAGTGAGAAAACTACATGACAAACTGAGGCTAAATGCAATTTTATATAATTTTAAAACGCAGGATGAAATGCAAAAAGAGTCCGGTAGATTGATAGGTATCCTAGTAGAATTCTCGTAAATAAACAAAAAGCTTAAAAATTTATTTTAACTTTTTCATCATATTTATGTTTTGAAAATTTATCAGGATATCTATGTACTAAGACACACATTAAAAGATCAAATCCATCACGTGGCAATGTTTGTTTTAACGTGCTCAATAAATTAGTTGGATCTACACATTCCGTAATTGCAATCGCAAAATGCAATATAGCTTTGTCAACATGTTCTTCTGCCATTAATTTTTCAGCTAAATTAATTTCTTGTAAAATATTTAATTCTCTATTTGGACAATTCTTCAATTGCGGGTTTTCATCAAGAAAAATATTAGCTGAACATAGTAATTCGCGTAGTTTTTCTGATTTTTCTTTTTGTCTCTTCAATTTTAGCTTTTTACGAAAATTTGGATCTTGATGACGATAGCGATCAAAATAAAAGCAAATAATTGCAAATATTCCAAAAAAAGTTGTTAAAGTAAGTCCACATTGAAACGAATTCATACTTCTAATTTACTTTCAAATGTAAAATAAAATTATTAGTTGACGTTTAACTTTGACGTTTCTTTACTAATTATGTATACTACTGCCCTTGTAACTAGATCATCATTGTCTTTTTTAAGACAAATAATCTTATTGCCTCTTATTCCTCACTGTTGACAATTGTTCAGGAAGTGATTTTTGTTCACCAGGCATAAAGTTACCTATTTAAAAATCGTTTGCCCTGATTGACAATCTAGCTTTAGACTACGCATGTCAATCTCAAAGGCTAGCATAGGCCAAAGAAGCACGGGCCAAATAAGCAAGAGACACACTCCCAAATCACCGATTTGGTTCATTTTTTCATCTAAAATTAAATTATCAGTCATTTCCGAGAAAACGCGTAATAAATTTTTGTACATTTTCATTCTGAATGGTTAGACAAAGTTAAGATATACCTTATAATCCAAATCAGAGACAATTACAGGAAAGATTACGAAAATTAATTACCCGTTTTCTCACAAATGACTGAAAAGTACGTCGTAAAATTTTCACCCGTTTCATTTAAGGTCACAACCTGCACGTGCACTAAACTAAACCAGTAATTGGTCTTTTTGTACCGCAAAAAAATAACACAGAAAGGTAAAACAAAAAAAAACATCCTTGATTTTCTCACTTTGCCATTGATCTGCGTTTTTTGAAAATGTCTTGCTTGGTCACTTTTGACGTGAAATATAACGTGAATACATAAATACCTTTTCGTTATTTCAGGTTATAAATGACCCCGTTACGTATCTGTTTTGAGCCCTATAAAAGGGGTCTTTTCTCAAAAGGTCACCTCAAGGGGGACCAACACGACCATAAAACTAAGTTTTATAAGGTCCTAGGACCTATAAAACTTTACTTTATAAGGTCCTAGGACCTATAAAAACAGTCCTTGTTGAGATACCTGCCCGAACGATTCATCCGTTCGGGTGAACTCCTGTTTTTCGCTTATGTTGTCAATAACTTGACTAACAACTTGCGATCTTCACGCCATCTATCGATAGTTATTTCAGAGCAATTCACCCGTCGATAAACACGCGTTTATCTATATGTTGTTAATAACTTGACAAGCAACTTGCGATCTTCACGCCATCTATTGATAGTTATCTCAGAGCAAAAAAATCGTGAATTTTGTAGAATATTATCCCCAAAATAACGAAATTACGACACCTTAAGTTAAAAAATTGGCAATTAAATTAAGTGTTACTTTATATTTATTTACAAAATCATAGATTTAGATAAAATCCGACAAAATTCGAGATTTTTTTGCAATAATTGCATAACGTGATCATCCGTCCGTCAATACGACGGACCGTTTGTTATTTCAACATGCTGTCCGTCAGACCAAATTGTCCGTCATTCGGAAATTTCAAAAGAAAATCATCCTTTTTCACTCCAAAGAGACAAACATTGATCAACGACTTGCAAGCTTCACGCCATCTATCGATTGCTATTTTAGAGCTATTATATAAAATCGCGAATTTTGTAGGATATTTTTCCTGAAATAACGAAAAATTGTTCATATCACGCGGGCGATAAGGGTTTTCATCCTTCGGTCGATTATTCACTCGCCGCTGCGCGGCTCGTTTCATAAACTTTCGCCCGGCGGATGAAAATACCCCCTTTATCGCCCTTGTGATATAAACTACTATTATAAAACTTTATTATCAATGAACACACTGTTTATTCAGAAGTAAATTATTAGAGCTTGAAAATAAAGTAGGTACTAACTGAATTTAGTTGTAAAGTTGTTTCTCACATTCAAAACATGTTGTCAACTTTGTTGAAATACCTACTATTAAATTAGTACGTTTACTTCAATAATAAGGATTGTAAGATAATAGAATCAAGTAATATTGAACTTATGACCTAAATAAATATAATTTAATACTTTTAAATTATACTTTTAAATTATATTAAAACTTCAAAATATCGAGTTATTAATAAATTAAAAATTAATTAAAAGATTTATTGAGCTTTCAAACGATTATTTCGTCCGTCATCAGAATAATTTTATTATAATTATTTTAATATAATTTAATATCAACGTGTTAATAATTTATATATTTTAATACTTTTACGGTAAAGCAGCCATTTTTAATCTAACAGGCGTGAACTGGTGTCAAGGAAGGTGTAAAATTTTGATGTTGAAAAATACAGTTTTTGTTTTATTAATAATTATAAAGCCATTGTCAGGGGCATTTCCAGCCAACTGGCTTAGGGGGGGGGGGGTACTTTACCTGTATCAATATAAATTTCAACATAGATTGATCTTTATTTGTTAAAAAATAAAAAATAAAGGGTTAAATAATCATTATTAAGGGGGGGGGGTGTAATTCAGTAATTAAACCGCCAGTGGCCACTGTAAAGGTAAAAAAAATAACATATTTTTAAGAATTATTGTTATTTTATTAAGTGTACATTAGACTTATTTTAAATAAATTTTTATTTAAAAATTTTAAAAATTAACAAAAACATGAGCCTTTATTTACGACTGATAAATAAATTCTCCCTCTATTATGACATCGATATCTCGGTGAAGTTATCTAAAAATAAATAAAAAATTATCATAATTTAAAAAACGAATGTAGCTATCATTTTTTTGATTATTTACAAAATGGCGACAAATTAAAATATTTTTTATTTTTAAAGCTCCTTTTTTTCATTCAAGTAGTTTTTTAAAATATTAATTATTAAAATTTTTGAAATCAGCTACGTACAACGTTAGCCACTATACGATTACAAATATTATTAAAAAAAATATATCGGCCCATAAGTTTTCGTTGCCACAAGGTCAAAAAATGTTATTTCGAGAAAAACGACTTTGAAGTTTTCGTAGCGTTTTTCTTATTATAGTGTAATGTATTTTGTAAAATAGTACATTCGCTGGGTGCGTGACACCAGCGCCAAATAATTTGCGGCACTAACCGCAACTTTTACGCGCAAATTTTACATTAGTAGTAATGTAGTAATATGTTATTTATAGATTAAAATTTTATAAATATTATATGAAAACATTCTGTTATACGTAAAAAGTGAGTGGATAAGATTTATTTTCATTATTTTTTTGAATCAAGTGAAAAATGTAAGTATAATATACATAAATAGAAAAAGCAAGTTTGTATTACATATAACATCGAAAACCAAAGTCGTGAATTAAATGTTAATTGTTTATAATTTCAGGTGTAGATGGATTTAATAATAAAACTTAAAATTACTGGATTCTAAGCAACTGGATTCTAAACAATTACAATTACCCATAATATTGTTTTTTAATCACAAACAATAATACAGGGTAAGGGGGCATCCATTAATTACGGGAGCTCAGAATGGGGGGGGGAGGGGTCCTGTAAAATCTTACTAAATCTTATTTAAACCGGAGGGGGGATAATCAAAAATCTCACGTCAACTTTAAAAAATATAAAATACTACAGATATTTAAAAAAAAATATTTTAAGTGTTCATTTTGCCTGTTAAAAAAATGTCATGGCCATTAAAATCATTCAGTTCGAGAATACTGAATGATTCATTATTTTCCCAAATAATAAAAATAAATTTTGTTGAAAATATTTTTAGCTTCAATCTCACGTAAGGGGAGGGGGGGTCCAGGCAAATCTCACTAAATCTCACCTAAGGGGGGGAGGAGTCTAAACTTATCGAAAAATAGCTCACGTAATTAATGGATGGCCCCTAAGAGTCTAGTCGTTGCTAAACATGTTCGAGATGTAGCAGAGCTTCAAGGAAGTAATGAAAGTAGTAATATTATAAAATCGAGCGTCATTCGACACCTTACACAACATCCTTAAAGGTAATTTGAAATTTTAATTTTACAAATTTGATTAAAAACTCTTTTTTCACTTCAGATTGATGAGGTACGATGCGTGACTGGGGTTAAATGTGATTGTGTGTACAATCAAAGTGGAAAGTGCAAACACATTGCTGGATTGATTTATTTTATAAATAATGAAGATGAAGAGAGTGCATCCAAAACGAGTACCTAACAGCAATGGGGGAAACCTAGTGCCCGACAATTCGTATAAGAAAAATATTATTAAGGGCAGATATTTTGAGGAAATGTTTCCCTTAATGACAGTAAAAAAATGTGAACCTCAAGCAGTAGATATCTCCGAATTAGTTGGTAAATCTGCATTAAAATAAGTCATGGTAGCAGATGCCGCAAGTGCACATGATCATACGATAAGAAATCTTATAAATTCATTACTGAAGCAAGCGCGAAATAAATTTAGAAAAGTTAGATTGTGCCGAATGTGTAAATAATTAATAGGGATAAATGTATAAATAAATTAATGAAAATGTAATGTTTTTGATTTTCGTCTTTAAGTAGTTTTTTATGTGCGAAGTAGCTTTCTTCTGTATTATAATTTACTTGGAGCCATCCCAAAAATATTGCAAGCCTCCTCTAAAATCGTGAAAACATAATATAGATGTAAACAGGCTATAAAAGAAGCTTTATTGATAGTAAATATGTATTTGTTGCTAGACAAGTTGCGCGGTTTTTTTCATAATTTGTCCGCCGCGGGCGCTGGAGTCGTTTTCAATTCCCCCACTATATACTTCGCACCTAGCGAATACTTACATTGAACTATCGAGTCCCGGGCCATATGATGTTTCTTCAACAATATTTCTAGTATCGTCCTTGTATTTTTTAACCTTTTTATGGACCTTTTCATTATGATTAAACTATACATTCTTTTCTCATCGTTTTGCTTCTTGACAGAAGCATCGTGACCATTAATTTTGGTATTAAATAGTTCTCTTGACAGATTACTCTCGGTAGTTTGCCATTGCTTTCCGAGAGAAGAGGGTCATAATGAAGTTGGATAAATTGTGTAGCCGGGTTGGGGATCGAACCTAGCACTGCTAGCCTAGAGTCCGGTACTTAGCCCGTTCACTTAGCTCACCTCTATCATCTATCATTAAAGCTATCTAAACTAAACTATAACTAAAGCTATCATTAAACATTGCGAAAACAAAATATATGATAATATCAAAAAATAATAACCACCAAGGTCAACTTACAGTGAATATGCAGCCAATACAAAAAGTGCAAATATATACATATTTGGGAACAACAGTCAATGAGGCGTAGAACCATTCAATAGAAATCAAGTCACAAATAGAAAAGTCCAGAGGCGCATTCTTGAAAATGTCTAATTGTCAGTTGTTCAGCTGGCACGATCTCTTATTAACTACAAAGATAAGATTACTGTAGTGCTACGTCTTCCCGGTGTTGTTGTATGGAGTAGAGTCTTGGACTTCGACAGAAGCTTCTTGCAAGAAAATAGAAGCGTATGAAATGTGGTTGTATCGACGTATTCTGAGGGTACCATGAACGGACCTATTCACTAACAGAGCTGTACTGGAAAGAATTTATAAAGAGAAAGAATTACTACTAAAACATCAAAACTCGCAAATTGAAATATCTGGGGCATATTTCATAATATGCCGAATCGCTGACTATTTCATGAGAAATAGTCAGCGATTCGGATTGCTACAACTGATTTTGCAAGACACGGTGGAAGGAAAGAAAGAACCGGGAAGCAGTGTTGTCAGATTTTAGAAATTTGTGGCGCCAATTTTTAAGTGAAAAAACGCCCAAAAACCGCAAAACGTGGCACCAAAATTTAAATTCAATGTTAAAAATCCAAAATAAAATTGAAATTTATTAATAACTTATTAACTTATTAATAAAAAAGCAAACTTATTATAAATTTTGTTTGTGGGAGAAGGGAGCTTTGCTGCTCCCATCGTCACTCAATTTTTCTTTAGGTGTAAAATCTAATGGCAATTCACTAAAATTAGATCTCAATGTCTATTATTTATCGCAATAAACCGCAACTTCATTTTTCAGAAATCGCCCAAATTGCGGTTTGCGGTTTTTCAAAAAATTTAAGCGCAAATTATCTACAAAAGTCGCCCAATTTGCGATAAATCGCCCAATCTGACAACACTGCCGGGAAGAAGAAGGATATCATGGCTAAAGAACCTAAGAACATGGTATAATACAACAACAGCGTTGATGGAAAAATTTATTTAATTTATAATTAAATAATAAAGGTAATAAAGTTATTTTTCAATCAACGACAACAGTAGGTCTTTTTAGAGCTGCGGTAGATAAAGTACGCATTGCTATGATGATCGCCAACATTTGAAATGGATTATAAGGCACTAGAAGAAGAAGAAGATAGACCTTTTGCATGCGGTTCTCTGCAGTATTTACTCGCTTCATGTCTTTTTCGACGCAAAACGAGTAGAGTATCTGTCTAACTTATACCATTAACTCTACAATTTTTAATAAGGCCTGTATTCCTTCATTGAATACTATTGTTGGAAATACACAAGGCTATTTGAACAATAATGGAACCACTAGAATTTGATTTTGGGTAAATCCGCCAACACATCTTTCCAATAGCTTGGCATCCGAAAGATCTTCGTTTATTGAAAATAATGCTTGTGCTACATCTTCTGGAAGTGGTGGTTTATCAACAAAAAAACTCCAAGCTATTAGTTGATACAGACCAAGAGTCGGCACCTTCAGAATAGAGAAAATGTCGTGAATGTCCTAATGATGACGTTTTATTGTATAAAATTTAGCAAATCCTATTATTATACATGTCATCAATGTTGTTGGAGTGACGTCAGATCCATAATATTTGGTCAGCTCATTAATTACTTTATCGGTTAATCCCCCCCCAACCTATTTCCATTTTTGTTAGTATTTTTTTTTGACAGCCCTAAGTCGACTACCTATTCTTTTTTGTACATGGTTAATACATTCTTTTTTAAAAGCTTTTATTTAACTTGAGGAGAGCGTTGTCCGTCGTCCATCGTTCGTGTGGATGGACCACTTTGAGGCTATTTTTAAGCAACTTTCCGACGTCCTAGAGATCTGAAATTTGGTACACAGCTTTCACTTGCCGAACATTTTCATATTTTAATTTTGTTTTTTTGAAAATCTAAAAAATAAGCGAAAAATCGGGAAAAAATTGAAAACCATTAAGCGCATGCCTCGATGCGCATTGAACAATTTTATCATACAGGGTGGAAAGTAACTTAGAATTCCAAATCTCATTTTTAAGGACCGTATTCAGGGTAAAGCTTTTCGTCGTAATGATTTACACAGGGTGAAGTATCAAACTTGTAAAACACATAAATAAAGAAATCTGATAGGATGAACCTATATTAATTAAAATACATAAGCTGTATTTGAAAAGATACGACTAAAAAACTAAATAAAAAATTTAAAAATTTAAAAAATAGTAGTTTATATCATAAGGACGTAAAGGGTCGTTTTTCGGCAAGAGGCGTGTTTTATGAGCCGAGCCGCTAGGTGGCGAAGCCGCCTAGGCGGCGAGGAGAATAAGAGAAGCCGATGGCCGAAAAGACCCTGACGTCCGTGTGATATGAAATACTTTTCGTTGTGAGGGAAATATATCCAACGAAATTTACAATTTTTATGCAATAATTACCTAAATGTCATAAAAAATGAGAAAAAAAAATTAAGTAGGTGGTGACAATTGACGTTCGGGATTAATTAATTAGTTGTCAGATACGATTTTGTTAATTGTTGTGCACGAATTGAATTAACAATTCCGGTGTTGTGAAGAAAGCTAACGTACTCTCTAAAGAGCAAGTGTATGACTTTCTAAAAAGGGCAGACAACCAATTTTTGACGGAAAAAGTAAGTACAATTTACACGTTTTCATTCGCATATTTTTAACACATTTTTTTAATTACAGGTTGCGTTAATGTTAGGCGTCGCGGGGGCCTGGCGGTCTGACGAACTTACAAACCTCACAATACTATTGTGGTCGCATCTATCGATGTTCGTGGACACGTTGCAAAAAATCTTTTCGTTATTCCGGGTTATAAATGACCTCTTAACGTACTTGTTTTCAGAACTATAAAGGGTAGTTCACACTACATGATTTATCATATGACTTGTCACATGACTTCTCATATGAGGGATTTTTTTACGTTCACACTATATGATTTTTGATATTATAGAAGTTATGGCTTTTATGATTGGCTGTGCGATGGTATGATTTTAGCCATGACTTTTCTTATGACTAAGTCATATGATAAATCATGTAGTGTGAACTACCCTTAAGAGGGGCATTTTTTTCAGGGCCCTTTTAAATTAATCAACAGATGGCGTCTACTTAAATATTTTTATAAAATAAGAGGAATTTGCTATATTTAAAATATAGCAAATTCGTTGAGATAATACTATTCTATAAACAATATTCTTGATCTTAAGCTATTTTGAGTTCGTAATATTTATTTATAAAAACACAATTCATAATTAAAGTTTAATTATCTTTTCTTGTAAATGAGTGTGTTTTGACATACTCAATACGAACTCAAAATAGCTTAGGATCAAGAATATTGTTTATAGAATAGTATTATCTCAACGAATTTGCTATATTTTAAATATAGCAAATTCCTCTTATTTTATAAAAATATTTAAGTAGGCGCCATCTGTTGATTAAATTAAAAAGGCCCTGAAAAAAATGCCCCTCTTAAAGGAGGTCTTTTCTTGAAAGGTCACCTCAAGGGGGACCGACCCGAACTTTATTTTGTTCTAGAACAAAATAAACCTAACTTTTATTATGTCCTAGGACTATAAAAACCTAACATTATTAGGTCCTAGGACTTATAAAAACAGTCTTTGTTCGGGTACCTGCCCGAACGGGTTCATCCGTTCGTAGCTGTAGCTGACACTTGGCATCTGCGGCCCGCTTATCTCCTTCGTCTGATTAGAAACCTGACGTTGAGAATTTTATACAGAGATTTCAAACCCGAGAAGCGGCGTCGAGCCGGTGTCTTGTTTATTATTACGCTATAAAGTAAGCACTGCGGGGCCGGAGGCTAACGTCGAATTGTCCGTGCGTGCACGCACGCGTGAGATAATCCCCGCGCCCGCGGCGGCGCGATGTGCTTACCTTGGGCCCCTTCTACAATAACAAAGCCTCAGTCGCGCCGTTGCTACAGCGTTTTTATTAAAATATAAAAAAAAAATTTACAATTTGCTTCTTCTTCTTCTTCTACGCTTCATGGTATAGGCATTGTTGCCTGTTCCGGTACCCATCTCTGCCTCGATCTTCCCACTCTTCTTTTTCCTGGTGGTCTATATCTTTTTGCTGCTAGTGGCAGTGTCTCTTCTTTCATTCTTTCGAGATGTTCGTTCCATCTTTTGTTGTTTTCTGCGATTTTGTTTTGGAGCTTATTTATTCTTAACTTCCTTCTGATCTCTTCGTTTCTTATTCTATCCGCCCTTGTGTATCCCTTGGTTGCTCTTAAGAATCTCATTTCTTGTGCCTGTATTTTGCTTTTATCCTTTGTTGTTAGAGCCCAGGTTTCACTACCGTATGTTAATGTCGGGATGGCTGTTACATTGTATAGCCTTATGCGTGTTTCGGTTTTTGTCTTATTTTTCAGATATCTATGTAAGTTTCCACAAATCTGTCCAAACCTATTTAGTTTTTCGTCGATGTCATAGTCTTTATCCACCGAAACATCGCATCCCAAATATTTGAAATGTAGTACCTGTTCTATGTTATGTTGATCAATTGCAATCTTGGTTCTAACAGGGTGTTCTCCTTTGAAAGCCATGGTTTTAGTTTTTTGTACTGATATTTTGACTCCATATTTCTTGCATATTAGGTTTAACTGAAAGATAGCTTTTTGTAGATCGTTTTCATTTTTCTGTAGCATTAGGGTGTCATCAGCATATAGGATTAGATTCAGTATTAATCGACTGTTCAGCTGTATCCCAAAGGTTATTATTTCTTTCCATTCTTTAAGGATTTGGTCAATATATATGTTGAACAGCGTAGGTGAGACACAACATCCTTGTTTGACACCTTTGTTTGTTGGGATTTCTTCTGATAGTTTTTCTTCAAAGACCAGGACTATAGAGGTATTATCGTATAAGCTTTTGACTGCTTCTATTAGGTGTTGTGGATAACCTTAATGTCTCATAATTCTCCAAAGTTTCTCTCGAATTAGATTGTCAAATGCCTTTTCAAAATCTATGAAGGCCATATGGGTTTCCTGATTGAATTCTCGCCTCTTCTCTATTATCTGCTTTAGAGTGAATATCGCATCTGTAGTAGATCTACCTTTCCTGAACCCCATTTGCTCCTCCTCCAAAATATGTTCGGAAATTGTTTTTAGTCTCTCATTAATTATTCTTGAATATATTTTGTATCCGCTGTTTAATAGACTAATTCCTCTGTAGTTTCCGCATTGATTGCGGTTTCCTTTCTTAAATATTTGTATAGTTTTTGATATTTTCCAGTTTTTTGGAATTTCTAGTTTTCTCCAACACATATCATACAGATGTCGCAGCTGAAGGTGCAGTAGATAGCCTCCATATTTAAGCAGTTCCATATTAAATCCGTCTAGTCCACATACTTTTCTATTCTTGCTTCTTTGTAATGCTTCTTGTACTTCTTCTTATGCTTATTTCATCTAATCCATACGTGTCTATGGTTTGTGTCTCTTCTTGCTGGATGGTTTCATCATACCAGAACTTTTTACAGTGTTTTATCCACTCTTCTTCTTCTATACAGCTGATTTTTGCATTATCTCTTTCTGTTTGGTTGAGTCTTTTCATTGTTATATAAGCTAATGTTTGTCTTCCATGTACGTCTTCTTCTAATTTTTCTACGAATTTATCCCATGCTTCTTGGTGTATTTTCCTACAAATATTCTTTGAGTGATTCCTAAGAAGATCATAGTTTTTTTTGTTATTTTCTGTAGGATTATTCAGATATTTTCTGTAAGCTTCATTTTTCTTCTTCACCGTTTCTTCAATTTCAGGAGTCCACCTCTTTAAGCCTTTATTTTTTCTAAATTTTTTCTTAGTTCCAAAGGTCACCAGAGCGGATTTATTAATTATGTTTTTGATGTTTGCCACTCTTCTTCTATGTTATTGGCTGTTGGAATTGTAGTTACTAAGCTGTTAATTTTTTCTTGGTATTGCAGTCTAATATTTTCATTTTCGAGTTGATATACCTTGTAAACATTCTCAGTTTTTGTTTTTGACGTGGGTTGTTTTTGTTTTTTTTTGCAAACAATTTGCAAACTCAACAATAATCTAACAATAGGCACTGAAAAAAAAAATTAAAAACACAAGCTGAAAAAGAAGAAGATTAATTGGACAGGACAATGACGGATATTTGTAACCTCCCCGAGGCAGCGTAAACACTCCTCACTGGAACACGTCGTTCTCGGAGTCAGTGTCTGAATACGTGATGTCTGGGGCTGTGGTCGTTTTTCATTGGACAGCCCATTGGCGTTCCAATAAACGACTTTTAGAGCTGCGGGAAAAGTTGTCGTCATGAGATTTTAGAAGTGATGGCGTGAGCTGGAGGACAGGAAAGAAGTTAGTCGGACCTGGCGAAATGGCTGAGGGTTTCCTGGATCTCCTCGGAGGACATTCCCAACCTGACGAGCTCCAAGGTAACCCTGGCTATTTCTTGCTTGGAAGCGGTGAATCTACCGTTGTCGTCGGTAGGAAGATTATTAGAAGGCTTGTCTTTTTTGAGAGCCTCAGATACATTCTGGGGAGAAGCTGGTTGGGTGAGTTTTGACCGGGTCACCTGGACGTTCTGGGAGAGAGCTGATTGGGTGGGGTTTGACCGGGCCACCTGAGCGTAAGAACGTTCATTGGTGACCGGTTTGTACCGTCTTGCCTGGTTGTTGAGGGGAACTGGTCGAGGGGGAGCTTGCGCTCTCCACATTTTGGGGTACGATTTGCAGCCCTGGTAGCTAGCTGGGTGGTCACCACCACAGTTAGTGCAAGTTGCCGTACCCTTGGGCCTGCTGCACTCGGCTGTCCAGTGCAGCCCTGGACATTTTACACACCTGGGTGTGGCCTTGCAACAACTCTGAGCGTGGCCGAAAGATTGGCAGCGATGACACTGCCCAATCTTAGTTTTAGCGTGGGGCACTTCTATTTTGACGCATATGTCATGAACCCTATCCTCGTTAAAAATATTGGCGGAGGTCGATGTCTTGGGTATGGTGACCATGAGAAGAGGAAGGGGTCTCCTGCCCCGACTGCTCCTCATTTTGCCCACTGTGCAGTCGCAACCCTTTGCAGTAAGGTCCTCCTGGACCTCTTTTACGTCTATGTTGATGGGGATGCCCCTAATAACCGCTTTTAGGGGCTTTTCCTCTCAACTGGTGGAAATACCATCCACCTTCTTCGGGAGTAAGTACTTCCTCGAAGTACTTATATATCGCCCTGTAGTCGTTTTCGCTGGCGGGAGTGATGCTCAGTCCGCCACCGAGAAATTAGCTTTTGTGAAGCGGATCCCACGCTTCCCGAATTCACTCTTTATGCTGCTCCACTTGGCAGTATCCCTTAGAACTAATGGAGGAATTCTGGTTTTAAGTGGAACGGCCAAAGGGGATTCTTGATGGGTCGTCTGGCTAGGGGCTGGAGGAGTGTTACGTGATTTATCTATATTTGAAGTGGGGAGTGATTGGTCGGGTAGTTCTTGCTCTTCCAATTGGATGGTCTGCTCGTCTACCAACATTGGTTGGATGTCGAGCACATCCGCCAATTGGGAGCCAATAAAGTCCTCTAGTGAAGGGAAGTTAACAAAATTATCCGTCTGGTTAGTACTTACCTGTACGTCACTAATCGGCTTCTTTTTTTTGAGGATCTGTCTCGGCTTCCTGACATACTGCTTGAGACAGGTCTCGACTTTTTTTGTTGCAGCTTGCGCCTGCTTTCCCGATCGTGCTTTCTCTCCACATCTTTTGGCACATCCTGCACTTTTAATTGGCTGGATTCGGTCTTTCCTGAATGGTTGGCCGGTAAAATCAGCTCCTCATTTTCCGGCTCTTCGGTGGTCATCGTGACTTCATTGTTTTTGGCAGATACAGGGTTGCTCGGAATAACCCTTTTCTCTTTGGTCGCGCTCTGTGGCCTCGAACTTTTCCAAGCTAGAGGTGATCATGTTCTTGTAGCCAATCAGCTTCTTGTGAGTGCTGATGGCGTTATCGTAAACCGCCTTTACATTTTGATAAAAGCGGCTATCCGGTCTTTCACCCAAACTTTGATAAAACGCCTTCGTCGGGCTCGATCCATACGAGTCTAATTCTTTCTTCGTGTTGGCTGCCAAGTTGGTCTGCTCCAGTAGGGTTGCTTCCAAATTGGCTAGCATGCGCTGGAGTTCCACTTCGTTTATTTCGGATAACTTCTTGGAGCTTGACATATTCTTGTAGCTGTAGCTGACACTTGGCATCTGCGGAGCAGATGCGGGCGATAGCCCGCTTATCTCCTTCGTCTGATTAGAAACCTGACGTTGAAAATTTTTTACAGGGATTTCAAACCCGAGGAGAGGCGTCGAGCCGGTGTCTTGTTTATTATTGCGCTATAAGGTAAGCACTGCGGGGCCGCGGGCTAACGTCGAATTGCCCGCGTGTGCACGCACGCGTGAGACAATCCTCGCGCCCGCGGCGGCGCGATGTGCTTACCTTGGGCCCCTTCTACAATAACAGAGCCTCAGTCGCGCCGTTGCTACAGCGTTTTTATTAAAATATAAAAAAATTTTTACAATTTACAAACTCAACAATAATCTAACAATAAGCGCTGAAAAAAATAATTTTAAAACACAAGCTGAAAAGGAAGAAGATTAATTGGACAGGACAATGACGGATATGTGTAACCTCCCCGGGGCAGCGTGAACACTCCTCACTGGAACACGCCGTCTTCGGAGTCAGAGTCTAAATACGATCAAGGTCATGGTCGGCAGCAAAAATCTGCAGAAGGGAACGTTTCTCATTGGTCAGCCCATTGGCGTTCCAATAAACGGTTTTTAGGGCTTCGGGAATTGTAGTCGTCATGAAATCTTATGAGCGATGGCGTGGGCTGAAGGACAGGAAAAAAGTTAAACGACTCTGACAAACTGTCCGAGAGTTTCCTGTATCACCTCGGAAGACATTCCGAACCTGATGAGTTCTAGGGTGACCCTAACTATTTCGCGTTTGGACGCGGTGAATTTACCGCTATCGTCTGTAGGAGGGATGTTGGAAGGCTTGTCTTTTTTGGGAGCCTCGGATAGTTTCTGAGAGAGGACTGATTGAGTGAGCCTTGATCGGGCCTCCTGGACGTTTTGGGAGGGAGCTGGTTGGGTAAGGTTTGACCGGGCCACCTGAACGTAGGAACGTTCATTGGTGACCGGCCTGTACGAGTGTTTCGGTTGGCTGTTGAAGGGAGTTTGTCGAGGGAGAGCTTGCACTCTCCACATTTTGGGGTACGATTTGCAGCCCTGGTAACTAGCTGAGTGGTCGCCACCACAGTTAGTGCAGGTTGCCGTACCTTTGGGTCTGCTGCACTTGGCCGTCCAGTGCAGGCCTGGGCACTTGACGCACCTGGGGGTAGCCTTACAGCAGCTCTGAGCGTGGCCAAAAGATTGGCAGCGATGACACTGCCCAATCTTGGTTTTTGCGTGGGGAACCTCAATCTTAACGCGTATGTTGTGAACGACATCCTCGTTGAAGATTTTTGCGGAGGTCGTTGTTTTAGGCATGGTGACCATGATGAGGGGAAGGGGTCTCCTACCCCGACTGCTCCTCATCCTGCCTACCGTGCAGTCGTAACCTTTAGCAATAAGGTCGTCTTGGACCTCTTTAGCGTCTATGTTGATGGGGATGCCCCTAATGACTGCTTTTAGGGGCTTTTCCTCTCTCAACTGGTGGAAATACCATGCTCCCCACTAGACATGTAACATTAAATTAACATCGGCGATGTTAATTTTTCAATGTTAATACAACGTTACAATAAAACGTTGCGTCAATGTTGCTTTAACATCTGTAACATTGTACCAACATTGCTTCGATGTTGCATTTTCACATCGCTTTAATATTAATGCGATGTGATAGTAACATTGCACCAACATTGCTTCGATGTTGCATTTTCACATCGCTTTAATATTAATGCGATGTGATAGTAACATTGTACCAATATTGCTTCGATATTGCATTTTCACATCTCTTTAATATTAATGCGTTGAGACAGTGATATAATTTAAATAACTTTGTAACATTGTTCACATATTATTATAACGTAAATTAAATTTAAAATTTAATCTAATTATTAAAAATTAATTTATATACACAAAACGATAAAAGGATATATTTTTTGTATTTAAGAAAATTAAAGCTCAGGTTATCTTTTGAGACATAAAAAATTAATTCATTTATTAATTGTAACTTTTGAAGTGAATTAATTTATATTAATTTAAGGGTTGATCTTTTTATGCTTAATAAACTTTAGTTTTATTATAAGTAGTTATTTGACGTCTCGCTTATTAACTACCACGTGGCACGTGTTAAGTTTCACGTACCTATTAGCTCCATCAAATAGCGCGGATATGACGGCAATTACTTTGTTTTGTTGATTAATGTTCTATTAACTCCCGCAGGGAGTTAATGTTGATTGCTAGGCAACTGTAACTTAATTTCGATAACGGAAAATCAAGCAAGTTAACATGCCAACTGATCCCAAGCAATTATAATAAAATTACTCATAATTTAGGTGTTGGTGAATAATAAGATTGTTTAATTTTGCAATTTATTTTTTAATTTTTATAATACAATATATAGGTACGTTTAAACGGAACAGAACAAATTAAAAATAACATAAAATAAATGAAACCTTAGAACTCTGGTGAACGTGAACCGTTATGTTTACATGTTTATGTACAGTTTATGTATGTTTATGTACAGTCCACAATCTTAAACATTCGCTGATTTTCATCTCGTATGATTGTGTGAGATTCAGAAATTAATGAGGTGGTCGGTAGTGGATTTTTGTCGGCGCTTGGAATGCATGGCGTTATTGGCACTGCATCAGCAGTTCCTACATCGGATTGATGACCAAATATTTGCTCCGCTATATTTTTCTTGTTATTTACTGAATTTTCCACATATCCCTCTGCAACTGTTGCAGACCTCCAACCTCTATGCCGCTTCAAAATGTCGACAGAGGCCCCCGAATACGCCAACCTTCTTGGGGAGTAAGTACTTCCTAGAAGTACTTGTAAATCGCCCTATAGTCGTTTTCGCTGGCGGGAGTAATGCTCAGTCCGCCAGCGAATAATTTGGCTTTTGTAAAGTGAATCCCGCGCCTCGCGAATTCAGCCTTTATGCTTTTCCATTTAGCAGTATCCCTCAGGATACGAACGGAGGGATCCTAGTTCTGAGTGGAACGGCCAAAGGGGATTCCTGACGGGGCGTCTGACTGTCAATTGGAGATCTGCCCGTCTACCTCCATCGGTAGGTTGACGAGCTCACCCGCCAATTGGGAGCCAATTAAATCCTCTAGTGGGGGGAGGTTAACAAAATTATCCGTTAGATTGGTACTTACCTGTCCGTCACCAATCGGCTTTTTCTTCTTTTTGGAGGATCTGTCGCGACTGCGTGACACACTACTTGAGGCAGGTCTTGATTTTGATTTTTTGAGCTGCTTACGCCTGGTCTCACGATCGCGTTTTCTTTCATCTTCCTTAGGCATATCCTGCAGTTTTGGTTGGCTGGATTCGGTCTTTTCAAATTGGTTGGCCGGTATAATTGGCTTCTCCTTATCCGGCTCTTCGATGGACATCGTGGCTTCTTCACTTTGCACGGTTACAGGGTTGCTCGAAACAACCGTTTTTCCTTTAATCGCGCTCTGCCTTTTGGCTTCGAACTTTTCCAGGCTTGAGGTGATCAGGTTCTTGTAACCCATCAGCTTCTTATGAGTGCTGATGGAGTCATCGTAAACCGCCTTTACCCTTTGGTAAGAGCGGCTATCCGGTCTTTCTCCCAAACTTTGATAAAACGCCTTCGTCGGGCTCGATCCATACGCTTCCAATTCCTTCTTTGTCTTGGCTGCCAGATTGGCCTGCTCCAATAGGGAAGCCTCTAAATTGGCTAGCATGCGCTGGAGTTTCACTTCGGTTAATTCGGATAACTTCTTGGAGATTGACATATTCTTCGATGTTTTGAATCTGTGTTGAAACATATTCTAATCAAATCAAATCAAAAAGAACTCTATTGAATAAATATTACAAAAAAATTTGAACTTATACCTAGCGCCTATTGCTTCTAACAATTAATCTAGATTAGTATGCTTTATTTACAGTATATTATATTTACAGATATGTTGCTGTCCTGGGAAAAAATGAGTGGAAAAACCCAGCGCTCTGGTTGTACAAAAAAAAGAAAAGTATACATGAGAATGAATTTTAAATTTTGTGTAGGTGAATTTTATTATTATAATAATAAGTTAATAAGTTGGTCGTGTATTAGTTTGTGTTTGTATTTAAATGGTGCATTTCTGCGGCAGGTGATTGAAGTGATAGGTTTGGTTAGTGGATGTTTGGGGGTAGCGTGTTTGTAAAAATGAAAAGCTTGGTCTGTAATTGTTGTGTGAATTCTGGGCACGTTAGTGAGCTCGTGTAGAGATGTATTTCTGTGGCATATTGTGAGCCAGTAATTAGCCGAAGGCACTTGTTTTGTATTATTTGTAATTGATCGATGTGTGTTTTAGAAGCTTTGCTCCACACGGGAGAAGCGTATAGCATTATCGGTCGTATCATGGTTTTATACAGTAGTATTTTAATATTTGTGTTCAAGTGATTTTTGTGGTTAAGCAGTGGGTAAAGTGAGTGGAACGCTCGGTTGGCCGAAGTTCTCTTGTTGGCACAGTGTTGTTTGAATGTGAGTGTTTTGTCTAGTGTGACTCCTAGGTATTTAACCGTCGGAGTGGGATGAATGATTTGCCCATTTACTTGAAGAGTTTTGTTATACGGATCTTTTCGTTTAGAAAAGATCGTGAGTGTAGTTTTGCTTGAGTTTAATTGTATTTTCCATTTCTGGCAATACGGTGTTAAAATGTCCAAGTGTCGTTGAAGGTACGATATTGATTTATTTTTTCTCCATGATGATGATATGAGTGCGGTGTCGTCCGCGAATAGTGCCACTTCTGTATCTGGGTGTTTTGGAATGTCATTGATGTAGTAAATAAAAAGTTGAGGGGCTAATACGGATCCCTGGGGGACGCCTGCGGGGATGGAATGAGGGTCAGATAATGATTTGTTGGCTAAAACTTGATAAGTACGGTTTTGAAGTATTTTAATTAAATGACGTGGGATGTTTAATTGTATGATTTTGTAAATCAAGCCGTCGTGCCAGATGGTATCGAAAGCTTTTTCGATATCCAGCGTGACGACCGATGTTGTGCGCTTAATATTGAAATTTTTGGAAATTATGTCGGTTAGTCGAGCTAACTGCAAAACCGTACTGTGGTTTGTGGTATGTGGTGAAACCAAATTGCTCGGGAATGATTAAATTATTTTCAAAGTTAAATTGCTGAAGGCGATTTAAAATAATTTTTTTTAATATTTTTGAAAGGGTGGGTAGAAGACTGATGGGGCGGTAACTAGTAGTTAAATTTTTTGGCTTTCCTGGTTTGGGGATGGGAATTACTATTGCATGTTTCCAGGATTGCGGAAGTATTGATTTTTTAAGCACTGATTTAAAATATAATATATTTGAAGAATTGATTTTTTTTGGCAAGTGTTTTAATATTATGGGGGAGAGATTATCGTGACCTGGAGCTTTGTTTTTAAATGATTTGATGTGTTGTTTGACTTCTCGAGGAGAGAGCAGGTCTTCAAGGGGTGTGGGATGAATTTCTTGGTCCAACGCACTGAGGGTTTGCTGGACCATGTTGAGTGTTTGTGGGTCCGAGAAACCCAGTGTAATGGAATGATTTTGAAGGTAAGTGGCCGCTATTGCGTTCGACTTCTCTGCGTGTGAATTTATTGGTCCTTGGGGAGTTTGTAAGGTAGGTATTGAATTTTGCGTGTCTCTTTGTTTCAGTGATTTTGCTATACGCCAAAGCTTCTGGGTGTTTTGTGGTGTGATGGTTACTAATGTTTTGTTCCAATTTTGATTTTTGATTGCTGAAATTTCTGTATTTATGCTGTTCGTGAGTTGTGTAATTTGTGCTTTTATGGGTTGAAAGTTGTGTTTTTGATAGATTTTGCGAAGTTTGTTTTTGTTTTTAATTTTTAATTTGAGTTCTGGTGGTAGTAAGAGTTTGTTTATAATTTGTGTGTCTTTCGTGTTTTTGTTAAATGCATGCATGATTTCATCGGTGAAGCTTTTGATGGCTTCATCGATGTCTTGGTTGGTTTTTATGTTAGTGTTTAGTGGTATTTTGTTTACGTCGAACCCAAATTGCTTCCAATTTGTAGTTCGGGGGCATCTAGGTGGATAAATAGGGAGTTGCAGGCTCCCTATTTCAATTAACAAAGGTGTGTGATCTGAACTTAATTTGCTGAGGGCGGTGATGTTTTTGACTGTAACGTTTTTAGATAACATTAAGTCGATTGTGGATGGATGTTGTGTGTTATTGTAACTGTAGTGTGTAAAATTTTCAGGGTGTGAAAGTAAAGTGTTGTTGGCCTCAACGAAGTTGTTTAAATAAACTCCATTGGGGTTGTCACGGATGTTGTTCCAGTTGGTGTGTTGTGCATTAAAATCGCCTATTATGGCGATTTTGTGAGTGATGTTTAAGAGTGTGTTTAATTCATCCTCGTCAGAGTGACGCCCTGGCGAGGTGTAATAATTTATTATGGTAGTATCGTTTATTGTGATTGCAAGTGCCTCGGCATTGGCGGTGTTGGTTTGTGTAGTGTTTGCATTAAAAATATTTTTTACATAGGTTGTTAGGCCTCCGAACGTTGTTCTAGGTTTGTTGAAGATTATGTATTGTGGAATTTTAGGTGGTGCTTTTTTGTTGAGTCTTGTTTCTTGAATTAAAATTATGTCAGGATTAAGTTCGCTCACTAACGCGTACAGTTCGTTGAATTTACTGTGTATGTCATTGGCGTTCCATGATATAATTTTTAAAACTTCCGCCCTTGCACAATTAGTCATCGTACTTGGCGGCTATTTCAGAAAATATCGATATTTTCGTAAACATGTCAGTGACACCTGTTAGTCTTGATTTTATTTCTCGTACAATTGTGATCAATTGTGCAAGGTTGAAGGTTTCGTTTAGCTCTTTAAGCTCTTGAAATAATGTCTTGATGTCAGAGGGATTTGTTTGTTGTTGATTTTGTTGAATGTTTTGCGTGTAATTCGGTGAAGCCGTGACTGGTGTAAAATTTTGTATGACTTGCCTCGGTGCTGGTAGCCCTGGGAAGTTTTGCAAATTGTTGTTAAATTGAACATTTGGTTTTGGCGCGTTTGATCTAGCAACTGGCCCCGGGGCGAAGCGCTGGGTTTTTTCACTTACCTTTGCCGAATACTTTAAGTACGCTGGACAGTCTTTGTAATTGGCGGGATGTTTCTCGCCAAAATTACAGCAGACTTCTTCGTCCCGGACAACCCGAGTGCATACTGAAGTGAGATGATACTCGGTACATTTAACGCAACGAGGTTTGAGATTACAGTTTGAAGAGCCCAAATTGTTGGCATCGGTGACACTGCACTCGGGTTGTTTTAGGCGAATAGTTATCCCATTTAATTATGACTGGTCCTATGGCTTTTATTTTTCTAAGAATCTGGATGTCTGCTGTTGCTGGGAAGTGAATAAGATATGAGCTGGAGGTCTTACCGGCCTTTGTTTTCAAATTCGTGATGTTCTTGGATGGTATTCCATTTATATGCAGTTCATCTTCAATGTCCTGCACTGTGAGACAAGGGGAGCCTTTCAATACCATTTTCTGAATGCGTTGTTCGGGAGGGGTAAAGGTGTATCCTTCGATTCCTCCATCTTTGAACCATGCGTTTTTAAGGAGTTGTTGGTCCTCGACTGAATTTGCATATACCCAGGTTTGCCCCCGGATGGTTTGAAACGTGACTGGATCTTTTGTAATCTCATTCGTAGCCTTTACGAACGATCTGGAATCTTGTACAACAGACGGGAGTACGATCGGAGGTGGTCTGGAACTTTTTGATTTGGCTGCTGCTGCTGCTTTTGATGCAAATGTTGTCTTTGGGTTGGTTCGGGTATGAGTGGAAAATGCTGATGGATCAGGATCTGGGTATGGGTTAGTCTTGTGTAGATTGGCTAACAAACCAAATTTGACACGGAAATCTCTTCTTCCATTATAACGTCGGAATTTGTTGGATTTGCGTTGGTGTGATTAATAATATTTGCTGGTTTAACTATTTGACATGTAAGATCCTGATTTTCTTGCGAAATTGCTTTTATTTTAGCATCAGAGATTTTGCATTTTTTTATTTGCTTGAATTCAAGTGTATTGATGGGCGTTTGAGTTTTAATTTTCCCCTATATTCAAAAATACCAGAGAAAACGAATAATAAACTAATAACTTACGAACGGTAAAACACGTTTGACACTGACGTACGTCGCCAACTGAAACATATTCTTCAAAAACTTATGTTTTTCGCTTATGTTATTAATAACTTAACAAATGAGTTGCGACCTTCACGCCATCTATCAATAGTTATCTCATAGCAAAAAAAAATCGTGAATTTTGTGGGATATTATCCCCAAAATAACGAAATTACGACACCTTTAGTTAAAAAATTGGCAATTAAATTAAGTGTTACTTTATATTTATTTACAAAATCATAGATTTAGATAATATCCGACAAAATTCGAGATTTTTTTTGCAATAATTGCATAACGTGACCATCCGTCCGTCAATACGACGGACCGTCTGTCATTTCAACATGCTGTCCGTCAGACCAAATTGTCCGTCATTCGGAAATTTCAAAAGAAAATCATCCTTTTTCGCTCCAAAGAGACAAACATTGACAAATGACTTGCAACCTTCACGCCATCTATCGATTGTTATTTTAGAGCTATTATATAAAATCGCGAATTTTGTAGGAGATTTTTTCCGAAATAACGAAAAATTGTTCATATCACTCGGGCGATAAGGGTTTTCACCCTTCGGTCGGTTATTCACTCGCCGCTGCGCGGTTCGTCTCATAACCTGTTGACCTCAGGGATGAAAATAGTCCCTTTATCGCCCTAGTGATATAAACTACTATTATATGTTTTAGTTAGATCGCCATCACATCATATTTATATATTTTATTTTGTGTATTCCGATCTTAGAAACATTTCTTTTATCCCATCGACCTCAATTTTGCCCGATGAATTTTTACGGTTAATTAAACACACTTCTGAACGCTTCTGTAGCCAATCAGCAAATTCAATTGTATCTTTCATAGAATTCTTTTAGGCGCAGAATTTACAAAAGCTACATTTCATAATAACGTCAACAATTTTGCCAGTATGAACACAAATATTAGGGACGAAACGCCAAATAAGGATTTAAATCCTCTCTTCTTCCAGCTCCCATCTCTAGACACTGTGATTCCAGAAACATCATTTGAATCTAACATTTGAGAAGTTTCTGACACTTCTTCCTTTGCAGCTTTGGTTAGAACAATATCACAAACAGTTTTTACTACATTCTTGATCTGTTTCACCACACGATCATAAAAACTGTGAAACGTTGATCATGGTAAGTCCATAAAAGCACAAAATTTCTCAACACTACATAGCCCAATACCAATGCGTCTCATAGCTAATATGAAACGTCGATTAATTTCATATGCATTGTTTGTAAGGAGACATGAATCAATCAACACAGGATCACATTTTTCGCAATTCACTACAAGTTTAAAACCTAATCCTCGAACACTACATTCAGTAAAATTTATATTACCACCACAATTACAAGCCACAGTAAAAACAGAAAAAAAGTTTAAAACTTTATAATTTATATTTAAATTAATGAGCCACAGCAGTGGAGTGATGCGATCACTGGTTGAGTATAGAACGGAAATTCTGGGTTCAAATCGTAGATTGCACAGAATTTCTTGGCTCGGCCTTCCGGTGGGCATACACACTCTGTGGTGATCCCTGATATTTGTGTCGACGTCATTACCGTTGATACGGCTGCGTCACACACGAGAGTTTACAAGACAGGTTAGATAGGCAGGGAATGAAGCCATGGGCCTTCTAGGCCTGCAGAGCTATCTTATTATTATTTAAATTAATGTCACAATCAATCTAATTAGATATTTTTCTTTTCAAAGTACTTGTACGCCGTTTGAAACCTTCACCTTTTTCAATTTCAAATCTATTATAAAGTCGAATAGGTTTCTTTCGTTTCGTGTAGCTCTAACGCCTTTACTATATTTACGATCAATTTTTCGCAAATCACAAGATTATTTTCAATTTTAATTTATTAAAATTTTATTATTTAATTTTTATTATTTAATTAATTGCATCATTATGCAACGTGTATACAGTAAGCAACTACATAGAACGACTGATGTTCACAATAGAATAATGCCTTATGTTGATGTTCCATCATTTTTTAAATATGCATTTCCATTGCATATTTCTACATGCATATATGAGGGTCTACGTGGAGCGTCTTGCAGGAACTGTCGCGCTATCTTCTAAATAAAATGACTGTAACTTCAGTCAATTTTCAAAATTGTAAGTTAAAATTTAACCTACGTATTTTTGAAAATATATACAGTGGGGCCCGCTTAATGTGATCACATTGGGACTTGAGGTTTTTGATAACAATAACCGATTGATAACAATAAAAGGAAAAAATTTTTATTGCTTATTTATTAGTATGTAGTACATCTACAAAAATTAATTAATAATAGTCACTCATTGTGAAGTTTTCAAGTAGGACTGAATCTTACAACACACATTAACAGCAAACTATCGTCCATTTATGTATTTAAACGACGAAATTGATAATAAACATAAATATGTAATGTGATATCACATGTGTGACGTTGATTTTCTTGCTAACACCTGACTTTATATTATGTGGGTGGTATGCACAATATAAAAAAAATGCTTGTAACTGAAAATCAACTCCTTTGCTCGTGGGAGAAAATAATCTTAAGAATAATATGATAACATTAACCGAATTATGATAACTATAAGCGATGTTTTTTGTGTGTAATAATGTATGTCCGTTGCGTTCCTGGCAAAAGTGATAACAATATCCGAATGATAACATTAACCGCGATCACATTAAGCGGGCCCCACTGTATTTATATATATTGTCGTATTATTTTTGGGATGAAGAAGGTTAGCTATTTAATTTCTATTATTATTTTAATAATTATAATTTATAAAATTTTATAAAATGTAAAAATGTTTGTTACGCCTCTGGTGTAAGAACTGAGGTGGGGAAATTTTTGATTTTGGAGTGCATGGGGACTCGCGAGCGATCCACGGAGCTGTGAGGTCGCGATTTTGTAGTTTGAGAGCTTCAATGTAAATTTTTGCATTAGTTATACCTAATAAAATTTGAGTGCAGCGATAAGTTTTCGTGTATATTTTATTCTATTTTAGAAAAGAAGAGTAAATTTAAAAGAGAAGAAAATTGGAAAATTTTCAATAACGGAGTTTTGTTGAAGTGGGAATTTTTAATTTTGGAAAAGTGCAAGGTCGCAAGATAAAGGGTTTGAAAGATAACTTGGGCGATTGTTTGTTCATGTTCGATTGAGCGAGCTGGGATATGCATAAATAAGTTCGGCAGTTTTTTTTTATGGTCGGATATTCTATGTCAATATATATATATTACAGCTCTACAGGCCTAGAAGGCCCATGGCTTCATTCCCTGCCTACTTAACTTGTCTTGTAAACTCTCGTGTGTTACGCAGCCGTATCAACGGTAATGACGTCGACACAAATATCAGGGATCACCACAGGAGTGTAGATGCCCACCGGAAGGCCGAGCCAAGAAATTCTGTGCAATTTGAAAATATATACTTTCAAGAAATGCAAAAAAAAATTTTTTTTTTCAATTTTCTGTGGCTTTCCCCCTTAAAAACCGTATTTTATGTCCTAAATGAGAGTAGGAACAAGTATAAATCGTCAAGGTAAGAAAATTTATTATATTTGACAGAAAATGTATGTACATACTGGTTAGTACAATATCAAATGTTTTAAAAATGGCCTTCCAAGTCTGGTCTTACGTCTATAGGACTTGCTTCTTGCTCTTTATTTCTAGTACTAGCGGAATGTTTAAGTTGTATTACATTGGTTGCTGTTGTTTTACACTCGGGACAATTTGTAGTATTAGTCAAATTTATCATACAATTTGAATGAAAGCTATGTCCACAACACCATACGATAATTTTTTCTTGTTCTATTTCTCGTGCAGTGTTTATTAACGAATATTGACACATACTGCATTTATTTTGTTGCACCAACAATCCCTTTCTATGAGAAAATAAAGTTTTTGTTAGGCCTGTAATGATAAATATCAAATAAACGGGTAACAATGGTAATTTTTATTATTTTACTTACTGTGATGCAAATCATAACTTAAAAGATTTAAATTTGTAACCAACATTTGCGTGTCATATTGACAATCAGCTAGCATTCCATTTATTAAAACTTTTATATCTCCCAAATTGGCATCTGTGACTAATTCTAAAAGATGAGCTGGAGAAATATGTGGAGCTGCTGAATGCAGTAATTCCCTCATAGATATAACTTCGCCATTTGTAGGATGTTCTAAAAGTTGAAGCCATATTTTTCGTGCCCCATTTGAATCTAAATGTTCACTTCCTCTTATACAAACGGCTACTGCAGCGTCCGGCATATTAATTTTCAGAAAAAGGTTTACTGCACCTTCAAAGTCGCCGTTCTGCTCCATTAGATATGCAGTAGCAGCATGTATTTGATTCTGTCGTGTAATTGCTAAAGCTTCTTGTACTCTGCACAAATTTAACTTGACGTAAGGAAACACCATGGCAATATTTTGAACACACAATAACCGTAAATATTGTTCGGCTACTTCTGGCGACACTTTCAATTCACTATATACTATATCGCTCAAAAACATAAAAAGGAGTTGCGAATCATTTTCTAATAGTTTACAAAAGTGTTCTATTAAATGAAAAAAATGTTTTAATGCTATTTTAGCTGTTTGTTCAATGTCAATATTTGCAAGACTTTTAAAATTTGTAACAAATTGTTGACGAATATTTCGTTCTGCATCATCCATATATCGTAAAATATAATTAAAAATTTCCAAATGACGTGTATTATCATTTAAATAGCAATTCAAAATACTAGATAATTTGTTCTGTTTCTCGTATATATTTTCAACTACCTTATAGCATTTTGATTCTAATGCACATTTTAATAATTCCTCAAGATTAAAATGTTGTAATTTATTTGAATCTAGAAGATCAATCCAAGCTTGTTCGCGATCCATATGGTCACGTAAACTTAATGATTTTTGTTCTATACTTGTTAAAGGCGTGATCACTGACTTGAATATACTTTCTTCTAAAATTAAATTATTTGAAGATATCAATCGTGAAATGAAGCAGGCTAACACAATTATTTGGCTGTACTGAAATAAAAACTAAAATTATTAATGTATTACATAAATACAGTAATGTATGGATAATCTGAGCCCCCTTTAATCCGAAATACTCTATAACCAGAACACCAGCATTGTATAAAATAATACATCTATAATTATTGGAACTCCGGCAATTTTATGTACTATTCTGTAATCTGAAATTCGGATTAATTAGTAGTTCGGATTTCGCACTAGGTATCACTTATTAATACTTAGAAGTATAAGTGCTCTTTTTGTGTTATAGTTAAAATTTAAGAGGGGCCCTTAATTCAGGGACTTCTAATTTAATCAACAGATGGCGCTTACTTAACTATTTTTATAAAGAACTAGGAGGCTGTTGTATTTAAAATATAGCAAATTCGTTGAGATAATACTATTCTATGAACAATATTCTTGGTCTTAAGTAGTTGACACACCAGAGCGGTGGCGAGTTTTATTGAAACTTGAATGATCGCCCACGAGTTCGCCACCGCCACCGCTCTGGTGTGTCAACTACTTTAAGCTATTTTGGGTTCGTAATATTAATTTATAAAAACACAATTCATAATTAAAGTTTAAGGTTAGATCGTGTCAATTTCAAAATTGATATAATTTTATAATTTTACAAGTTACCGACCGTTGATCCGAACATAGTAAAATAAAATAAAAAACTGATTTTTTTTTAATTTGTGCTTCCTATTATAATAGGAACATAACGAATAAGAATGAAAAAGGCATCAATTTAAAGAGATTTGTTTTCCACATTTAAAGATACCCAACACTTGATATTTTGTTCGTTAATTATTGTTAAAAACTCAATAAAAAAATAGCAATTTTAAAAAGGTATTAGATGCCTTGTTTGAATTTCATTGTCTTTGTTTAAAAACTAATTTCTGACAAATTACTTTGTGGGATTAAAATAAAGATTAAAAATGAAGTGAAACTCAAGTGTTTACAGTTCAAATATCTAAAGCAGGTCTGATTTTTCAAAAATCGCTTATTTTAATTTTACATTTATATTAACAATAATTAAAAAAATTAAATTAAAAATTTAAAAAATCCCCGACAAAGAAATTCTTTAAAAAGTAAAAAATAAAATCCAAGCGTCGTCGCGTCGGGGACCTAAGTAGTTGACGTGTATTTAAATTTCATACTGTATCATTTTTAGTTGTATTCACTTTTTATTTAATTTACTTAGCGTTCCCCCGACGCGACGACGCTTAGATTTTATTTTTTACTTTTTAAAGAATTTCTTTGTCGGGGGTTTTTTAAATTTTTAATTTAATTTTATTTGATGCTTTTTAAACTTTAAATATTAGTAGTACGGCCCTGCCTTCATCAACTTTTTATATTATAAGTACGGCCCTGATTTCATCAACTAGACTAGAAAACAGCAAGTGATCTTCGAACGGCTAAATCGATTTTTTTGAATCATAACTAAGAACATTCTCGATCACAGGTACGCAGATACACACGTTAAACACATAACACCCTTCTTTTTAGGTCGGAGGTTAATTAGGTCGAGGGTTAATAATATACATATAATAGCTTTGTTTGGTACCACAGTTCTATTGCTACACTACTACAAATTGATTGGTGTACAATTACCTACCCACTTTTTACACCAATCAATTTTTGCAATTTTTTACACTAACTTACTCCGAGTGGTTTGGTGTAGCATACCAAACAGACCTAATATATATTTTTTTATATATTTCTAGTACGGCCCTGCTTTTATCAACTTTATATATTACTAGTACGGCCCTGCCATCAATTTTTTATAGTACTAGTACGGCCCTGATTTCATCAACTCGACTACAAAACAGCAAATGATCTTTGAACGGCTAAACCGATTTTTTTGAATCATAGCTAAGAACACTCTCGATCAAGTCAGCTTTCAAACAAAAAAAAATAAATCAAAATCAATTCATTCGTTTGGGAGCTACCAGCTACGACGCCACAGACAGACACACAGATACACACGTTAAACACATAACACCCCTCTTTTTGGGTCGGGGGTTAAAAACAAAATATCAAGTGAGTGTATCTTTAGACGTGGAAAATAAAACTCTTCAAATTGATACATTTTCAATTCTTATCCAGATTCCTATGTTCGGATCAGCGGTCGATCAAAAAAAAGAATATAATTAATAAAGACTCAACTTATAATATCCATTAATTAATAATCTATAAAACTTTAAGTAATATGAGTTACTAAAAAATTGATTAAAAATCAAATTATTTATTATAATAATAATTAATAATTATTCTGATAAAGCCAAAGCAGTGGAGTGATGTGATCGTTGGTTGAGTATCGAGCGGAAATTGTGAGTTCAAATCGCGGATTGCACAGAATTTCTTGGCTCGGCCTTCCGGTGGACATCCACACTCTGTGGTGATCCGATATTTGTGTCGACGTCATTACCGTAAATACGACTGCGTCACACACGCAAAGTTTACTAAGCAGGTGAAGTAAGCAGGGAAAAGCCATGGGCCTTCTAGGCCTGTAGAGCTGTCATATAAAATAATAAAAAAATTATTCTGATAAAGTAACGTATTAGTTCCTCAAGCTTAATTTATAAATATTATAAATAATAATTTAATTTTTAATCAATTTTTTAGTAACTCGTATTATTACTTAAAGTTTTATAGATTATTTAATATCAACAAGTTAATAATATAACATTTTATATACATTAATTATTTTAAATGTTACTCACGCTGAACTCAGGAGGCATCACAATTTGTAATAAAATTTGCACAAGCCTCTGTCTCTGAAGTAGACCCATTTCTCCACAAAATTCGGCTTCTTTAAAAGCTAATGCAACAACATTTAGGCACTCCCGGGTATTATATTTTAACAGAGCTCGTAAATATGGGTACCTTGGTTCATTTTCAACAGGATTGATAGAATGGACTGTTTCCAGGCATCGTAAAATATCGTGCTTAATTCTTAATACATCTTGATTTGGTATTTGACCATGAGGATAACCAAATCCAGATAAGCATGCAGATACATACACTAACAAAGTATTTCCCAATCTGTTGTTATCGGGTGTTAGCTCCATTATAAATTCTGTAATTGGACTAACATAATCTCCCATCGTTTTAGTTGTAATGTGTATCCAAGCATCATACAAATTAAGATTTTTACATATTTTTAGAACTTGGTGCAAATCCAGGCAACTTAAATCGACTGATAAAAGTACATTTTCTAATAACTGAATATTTTTACTTTTTAGGTGTTGAACTAAAGCCTGAGCAACACTCGGATTTAAAAAATATAAGAATCCATTAGAAATATTTTCAGCAAGTAGTGTGTAAAACCAGTCTAGCATGATTTGATCAGACGATATTGTATCCCATAAATTGTTGCATAAAATATCTCTAAAACCGAAATCAAAACTAAGAAACTAATTTTTGAAATTTTTTATATCAACTTACATTTTCTTTAATTTAACACAACAATTTACTGCTGCTGTAAGGCTATCTCGATCAACACCAATCTGATTAATATTCAATAAAAATTTTTCCAGTAATAGGTTTGTGGCTTTTTCTCTATTACTACCTTCATCGGCAGCTAAATTAAATGCTTCTGCCCATCTATCTTGTTCACTTAAGTAAATTAAACGTTCCGGCCACGATCTTACTTTTATTACATGGACCGATTTCGTCCCTAACAAGAGCAATTGATCACCGCGAGCTGATATGCTATTATAACATGCACGCTCTCCAGCTAAAGCAAATGCTTCACTTACACTACCACCTAAAGCTAAGGCTTTAAAATGAGCAGAACTGTATACTAAACCTATATTTGTAAGTTCTATAACTTCCAGTTCATGTTGGGTTCGTACTTCAATAAGTCGTAAATTTTCACTTGTATCTAAAATTGCTAAATATCGCGAACCTAACCAATGAATTGCACAAAGTGTATAAGGTAACTGGATCGAACGTAAAGGAGATATTCGTAATTTGTTATTATTTAATCCCGTAACAACACGGGCATAATTTAATTCATTACTTCTTCCCCAAGCTAATACAGGTTGTAATATTTTTCCAACTGAAACAATTTGCCAACTTAACACTGGTAAAGTAGTAGATAATTTTGGCAATTGCTGAGTGAATAAAATCTTTAAATGTGGTTTTATCGATATTATTATCACCTATAATATTAATAAAACATGATTATGAATACAATAATAAATATAAAAATTTGAACTATACCTTTGATAATGTAGCCATTGCTATCAAAACATTGTTACCCAATAATTGCATTTCATGATTATCTATTAAAGGTTCAAATACGCAAACTTCGCCTCTTGCACCCGAAAACAGGCATTTAGAATCCCACGTTCGTACACCTAATCGTTTGTTAAAGGTTAATAAAAACACACATCCTGCCGAATCACCAGATAATGCAAAATTATTTAAAGATGTAAAGCGTAAATGTAATACTGCCGTTTGGGGTGCATGAGCATCGGGCATTCTTCGAATCACATCACCATTTAAAGTATTTATCATGGAAATATAGCCACGTTCGTATCTAAAAAAAATATTACCGTTTAGTTCACGATAATTCAAATTTTTTCTAGTAAAAGTTGCAACAGTAAGTTCGAAAATATTATTTTTGGTTCTATTGTATTCGTTAACTAAACGTTTAAAAAAATTTGTGTAAATAAAATTTAGTTTTAAAATTTAACTAACCAATAGAAAACGTCTGTTAGTACTAATAAACCAATAGAATTCATTATATTTTCCTGTAACTAAAAAATGGTAATGATGAAAACAGTTTATCCCCTTATTTTTGCAGCGCATTCTTAAGTGGTGTAACCTTTAAACAGGTCTGTTATCACATATAAATCCGCCCTCTAGTAATTAAAAGCTTTAGGTGTTATAATATTAAATTGTTTTCAGAAACCTTAAGAAAATTAAAGGTAAATAATGTTAACATGTCAAGATAACAAAATCTTATCTTAAAAGTTGACAAACTTTATTTTCTCAAAAGTTTATGGTTTATTATAATACCTATAATATAATGTATAATGTTTGTATAATACCTATCGACTTCCAACTATAAAATGTCTTACCCCACTAACAGTCTGGTCGAATTTAAACTAAAAGTTAATGCTGACACAGCTCCTTGATCTCTCACATTTAAATCATGACAACACCAACATAACTTTTGTTCGGAATCAAAAGTTAACGTAAACCCATGAGATGTTCCTACAGCTACTAATTTAGCACTATTAGCAATTACCGTTGGCAATCCAGCATCCACACGATCCTAAAAATTATTTTGTACCTTACTAAAATCATTACAAATTCAATTTATTAATTATATTAACCCCAGCTGAAGAAACTTGGGAAGAAATTCCTTGTAAAATTGCATGGTACAACATTGAACGACATTTCTGATTTAAGCTCTGCAGCGAATGCAACGATGCATTATCGCTACCTTCTTCCGATTCTAATTCCCACAAAACACTTTCCAATGACGGTGGTACAACAGTTGGAATGTCATACTCGACATTATTCAACTAAAAGAATAGCCAGTCCATTAAAATGCACACCAAATAAATATTATAATTATTAATTTAAAAAAAAAATTTAAGGTTACCTCTTTTAAATCTAGTAATAAATCATCAGAATCTTCAATTGTTAAAGAACTACATTCAGAATCCATTCTAATGCCGTATAGTGATCAGCATGATACCTTTTTTATAATTTAATACAAAAGGGGAGGTATTTTTGTTTACATGTTTATTAAAACTAATAATAAATTAGCAACTGATTCCCGTACCGTCTGACGGCGAACCGAGCATAACAAATACGGATATGGATGATTTTTAAATTTAATCCTTTGCACTCCTATATTGAGTGTGGCTGAACATCATATTTCTTACACCTATTCCAACCACTCTGCATCAACTAGACTCGACATTCTATGAAACAATAATTGCTAATTAATTACATTAATTAAGGAGTTGGTGGTAGGTGAAAAAAAATAATTAAGAATTGTAAAGGGTTAATCGAGGAATATTTCCACTTTAACCTTCGCATGGTATACTGGGGTCCCTGGGAACCCACGACATCTTAAAAAGCCTGTAAAATGTTCTAATTTTTTTTTTGCAAATAAACACTTGTAATTTAGCTTTATTACATCATAACCCTCTTGACATGTTACACAATATGGTACTGTTAGTTGTGGCATGTTTTTCAAGTTTTATTTGATTTAAGCGAGTGTGGGGTACCAGGGACCCCAGTATACCATTTATGTAATTATTTTGTCAAAGCAAAAATTTCTTTTTAGTAATTCTGGCCTTTGATAACCATAATTTAGTAAATAAATAGTATCTAAATTGATAAATTTTTAACTCGTGGTAATTAATTAATAAGTTATTTTAAAATATATGATTCTCTTTCGTATGTACGGAGTACGGTGAGTACAATGAATAAATCGCTATTTTAAAAATGTTATAATAGGGCTTATGTAATTAAATTTAATGATTTTTTTTTTTAATATTGTAAAACCATATATTTAGTTTATATTATTATTAATTAAATTTTAGTCAAATTCTTTTTCGTTTTTGTACAAATAAATTATTTACTAAAAGCCTAATTTTGACTGATGTAATTTACAATATTTTACTAAATGTCGAATATACTTATGTAATTGAAAGTTTTTCTTTTTTAAGTGTATTACGTATCTATACTTTGCAATGACAAATACATTAGTTCAGAATTCCCTACAAAAATCAGTCTTAAAATTTTATTTTGTCTATTGATTTACTTTATTCTATCGCTGGGGTCCAGGAGACCACAGTATACCATCTATGTAACTAAAATATAAGTATACCATGCGAAGGTTAAACTACAACAAGGACTTCTGATCAATTTATGGTATTATTATAATTCTATGACTAGGACAAAGGAAAACCTATACAGATCAGAGAATTATCAATAATTTTAATTAATAAATAATTTATTTAAATCTATTTTGAAAACGGATTCTTCTGTATTAAGATTTCCAGAATATGGTCTAACAAAACCGAAACTATTTCAAGTTTTTCTTATATAATATATGAAATAAATTTCGAGTTTCTTACCTAATTAAAGGACGATTGTCCTATCGAAAGTAGGTTAAATAGTTTCAAATGCATCAGGTACAGTCATTGGTGAGGTGTTTACAATGCCACACCACACACAAAAGCTCTGTTCGTTTGTATGAACTAACCTGAACCGAGCAAGTTAGTGCAAAATAATCCTGCACAAAGTTGTATAGTGACGTCATAGAAACGTGTTCATTTCAAGTTAGTGCAAGACAAACGAACAGAGCTAAAGATTAGTTCTCCTCAAGATAATACTTTGGATATGCACAGTCCCGGATCTAGGAGGGGCCTGCCGATGCCGAGGTGTCTATTCCGGGTGGCAACTCAAAGAGCACCAAATTCATATATTTGAACTCTTAAACTTATATTTTGAACTGGCCTGTAGGATAATTTTTTTACATCCTAGCAAACCTGATTTGAAGGTGATTTTTAATTTACCTTTTTTCACAACAATGGCACTATTCTAACAATCCAGTACTTTAAGGTTTGATCTTTCTTTTTGTACCTACACGTGCGCTGATGTCCCTCCGCTTTAGACTTTTTTTTTAGTGGAACTTGGAACAGCTGGAATTGTCTCTTGAAAGAGCCGCGGTTTGCCGACCCCTAATATAGGTGAATATAATTTTTTTACAAGACACTTATTTATAAACCTATCAAATAGTTACAGACATTTTACGAAGAGGTGAATATAACGGCCCTAAAGGCTTATTTTTTTACTTACAAGAAATACTTGCGCTACACTAAATAATTTGTGTTTTAAGTCATTTATTTTGACGTTACAAAAATTTATCATTAGTCTATTGTATTTGATAATACAATCTTTCAACATTTTTTTATGTAACCACGCTAAAGAAAATTAATTTGCTTATTTGAACATCGCGTAATCAAAAACTGAGATTGGCGGGGAATTCCCACATTCTAATTTTCTAATAAAGTGATATTTAATAAATAAATTAATTTCCTTGAAAGTGTTTACATAAAGTTTTGAAAGATTGTGTAATGCTAGCAGTTATTTAAATTTTTGTAACGTCTTGAAAATAAATGACATAAAACAAATTATTCAGTAAGCAGTGGATATTATTCTTAATACTTTTTATGTGAAATGCGATGACAAATATATTTGTGCTTCATATTATTTGTGAATGTAATTGTAAAAAGGTCAATCCTGTTCCTGGATGGTCGTATTCAAAGTAGAAAAGGGGGTCGGATAAAAAAAAGTTTCAAAAGCGCTGCCTTAAGTTATGAACATGAAACAAGTTGCTGGTTCAGATTATCGGTGACGACATTCCCACATATAATAATATCAAATGGAAGTCCACACCATACATCTATTATTATTATTAATAAATCATTGGTTTGCAATGATTATTATCTGCAATCAGGTAAATAAACGCCAAAATGGCTGTATACAGTTATCTTGAAAGATTAAGCTTACGTCACAACCATCTGAATTAAGTACCGACAACTTTTTTTTAAATTAGTTGTAGTAAGGGAACGTACCCATACTACGTGACCTATTTTTTTCAATTTTTTACCCCCTCCCCCCCCTCGGTGACCATCCGTAGTATATGCCAAGACCCCCCCCCTCCCCCAATTTTGTCACGTAGTAGTTCATAAATATGGTTTTAAACCATTTTTTGCAAACACAAAGTTAAAAAAAAATTAAATTGGTTCATATTTGTCTTTATTTAAAAACAAAAGTCTTCTTTTCATTTATTTTTGAATATAGCTCAAAAAAGCGCAAGATTTCCCTAAAAGATATTGACTACGTGACAAAAACTTAAGCCCCCTCCCCCGCCCCGGTGACCAAGCGTGGTATTTTGAAGACCCCCCTCCCCCCCCTAAACGGGTCACGTAGTATGGGTACGTTCCCTAACATAGGTGCAACAAAGTCACACTAACATGAATGATTCTTAAGAATCTGATTTTAGAAATTCTATACGTCGAAAATTATATGATATCCAACTTATGATACCTATAGAAAAAGACAGATACAATAGTTCATAGCGTGCATAATAGTTATAAATAATGAAAGTAGTATTTTATAATTGACTAATGCTATAATTTTGACAAATTAGTTTAGTTTTTAGGTAATATTTCCATTTCAATGTAATTAATTAATTGTAAGTTTTGTTTTAAATATGTTAAAATTGGTCAGTTCTTTTTAGAACTAAATATTATTGTGGATATTATAATAATTATTATGATTTAAATTTATTATATCAAACACTTATTTGACTTACAATTTTCTTCTTATTTCATACAAATGCCGTTTGTGATGTAAGCTTCATTCATGATAACAACTGTAGTGCCTATGGAACGGCTTTCATGCAAAATCTTGATTTTCCACAAATTACACCACTGGTCTGGTTATATTAATTTTATGCAATAAAACAATTTTATTAATAATATGTTTTATTCTAATATGACATTCTATTTAATGTTATATACATCTACATTTAATTCTGTGCTTCTGCAATAGGTTCCGTTGTTTCTAAAACAAAAAAAATTGATAAAAGCATAAAAAAACGTTATATTTTGCTACAACTTTTATTTATATTAACGAGAAAAACCTATAACTGGCCACCCACCAATTTCAGTGATTTTTTTTTTAAATAAAATTAAAACATAAATGAGGAAATGCGTGCCTCGAGGTTTAATTAATACGTTCTATTTTCGAAAAAAAATTAAACATTTCAAGATATCAAACCAAAATATTAAAAAATCTGTTTCTTGCAGTTTGAAGTGGTATGCATATACCGTCAGACTAAAATTCTTCTTTGAACGTTGTCTCTGCTAACGTCAAAATTATTAATAGTATACAAATTTTTAAACAGTTCTAGGAGTAAATCCCTAGTCAGCCAAGGTTCCCCTTGAGAGCCAAGAGATCATATTAAGAGCGCACTGCGGCACGAGAAGAGGGAAAGAGTATTACAATGACGTTGGAAAACCAAGAAAAACTTGGAAGACTAAGAATCTTGATGATATATTTAATAACTAAATATATAAATTATTAACTCGTTGATATTAGATAATATAAAACTTCAAAATATCGAGTTATTATTAAATTAAAAATTGTTAAAAGATTTATTTAGCTTTCAAACGTAATATCGTTCGTCATCAGAATTCTGATCTCAGATCTGATATCAGAATTCTGATGACGAACGATATTACGTTTGAAAGCTAAATAAATCTTTTAACAATTTTTAATTTAATAATAACTCGATATTTTGAAGTTTTATATTATATATTTAATAACGTTTATATGTCAATATTATAATATAAAAGTCAAAATATTTAATTTAAGGCTGTTCAGTCTGACAATGAGTTCGGAATTAGAAAGAAATAAATGCGGTGTAGGCAATTTATAACAACATTTTTGAAAACTACATATTTCAGAGACAATCTTAATAATGCAAATATTATTATGCTGATAATAATAGTAGTTTATATCACAAGGACATAAACCGATACTTTTCACTACAAGAGGTGTGGTTTATGAGCCAAGACACCAGACGAGGGGAATAATAAAGCCCGAGTTGTAAAAAGAAGTTGTGTTATGAAATATTTTTCGCTATTTCGTACAAAATTTACGATAAAATTTTTATGCCTCGCCCCTCATCCTGAAAAACTTTTTGAGCAAATTTTTCATCCTTTTTCATAAATTATAATTTTAGTCAAAAACTATGCACTATTATGTAAAAAAAATATAATAGAAATGAATGTCAAAAATTAAATTATCTCTTAAAACTACTCTATAATACATATATAGGTACATAATGTTTTATCAAAATCGACTAAAAACTAAAAGGGTTTATAGATATTTTTTTGTGTATCGGCAAATCCAATGAAGTATGCAACATATTTTTTTATCATTAAGATTGCCACGGAAGGCCATTTTTTATACCACACTCTCGTATTATTATATTATAGTAAATCCTTCATTAAAGCAAAGACTTTTTATTGTATTTGATGATAAAATAAAATTTATTATAAAATAAATAATAATTAAATAGGATATTTTAAAAATAATATATTGAAATTAATAATTTAAAAGAAATTATAGTTACAATGAAATAATTAAACTGTGACAAAAATACTAGTATTTTTAGCTACAAAGTAAATTAATTTATTACAAAGAAATTATTTTTATAATAATAAATTTTATTTTATAATTTCACTATATCTATTGTAGTTCGTGTTAAACTTAAGAAATGAAATTCATACTTTAAGTACGATTTGCGCATAAGTAATTTTTTTGAGTTTTTTTTATTAACAATTTGAGTGTCAGATGTGCTTGTTCGGCCTCAATGAATCCGTTCATGAGCGTCACTAATTATGAAAAAACTAATATAGCCATTTTAGATAGGATTTACATAAAACCCATTCTTAGTGCTCACCTACATCATGTAAGGAGCCCATGTGCCAAATTTCACGCTTCTAGACCTACTGATTTAGGCTGTATGTTGTCTGTCAGTCACTCTCATTTTTTTTTATAAAAATGTATTAAGTACATACTGCGTATGTAATTATATAAAAATACTGTTATAAATTCAACGCATTTCATTTTTTCTCTAATTTTGAACCCCGACAGAACAGTATTAAAAAATGAAAACTTCTGGCAAGCTATTATTTTCAAAATTATAACTAGTTACTTTCATTTAAACGTTACCGTAAAAATTTCCAGCTAAAATTTTACCTTGCTCATGACTGCTTCATTTTGTAAAAAGGCGTGACAAATTTTGAGTAAACTTACATTATCGTAATAATTTGTGAAATTATTAAATTAATAAGTACTTACAATAAGTATGTAATTTCTAAAGATACTGAATTTATTTTTTTATTTGGAGAAAAATAGTCTTAACCAAAAATTGACATTTTTCAATAAAAACATAATAGTAAATACATAAACCCAAACACTACATAAAAGAATTTATTCTTTTAGCGATAGTGGCGACTCGCTACAATTTTACGGTAATTTTAAATGAAATCAACTAATATTATATGAACAGGTCACACTAATGGAAGCTAAATTTTAAATCTCAAAGATGTAGCAGAGCTGGTTAAAAAGAAATCAAAGTTCAGGCATACAAACACACGTCAAGTTAATAATAAAAATCTTTTTAAACACGTTATTCACATGCAAAATTAATAATAAAATTAACGTAATCAAGTTAAATTATGCGAAATTGTTTATATACACACAACTTACTAAAATCATGGATGTGAATTTATTGTTGATCTATAAAATAAAATTTTATCAAATTTATGAAAAGAAATGTTTATTAAAATTTTTTTAAAAATTATGTTTTGTCAATCAAAGTAATTTAAATGTAACCCAAAGAAATCTCTTGTTAACATCTTTTGCTTTTCAAGGAGATCTGACAAGTTAATAATGACAATAAATTTTTTTTAATTAGTCGAGAAAAAGTGAAAAATAAAGTTTTCAGAGTTTGATAAAATATGCAGTTTTAAAAAAAAAAAATGGCCTAAAGATACAATGCTTGTAGGACAAGCTTGCAAAAATAGTTGAAGATGTATGAAAGTATACAGTGTGTTCACGAAAAGTTGTAACAGTGAATAATTCTTAAATATTACTAGATACAAAAAAAGTTTAAATAGTTTTTTATTCAACTCCAAATTTTCTATTGGAAACTGTCAAATTAAATTTTTTTTTTTTCAAATAGCAACATGTCTTTTTTTAACATTTTTGTAATCTGCAATTTTTTCTCTATAAATACGTATAAAATTTTCATAAGGTTACATAAGAAAAAATTCGAGAAAACACAAGATTTAAACAAACAATAATAATTTATTAATTACGTATGTAGAGTGCTATGAAAAAGAAAACACCATTATTATGATATGACACCATTAGACTCTTTCTATGGAGTCATTTAAAAATAGTAGTTTAGGCAAATCTATCTTTAAATTTAAAAAATTTAAAAACCAAAATTAATTTAGCATCTATCAATTATCACCAATTCGCCAGAACTTCTGCGAAAATTAGAATCATATCTTCAACAAAACGGTGGCAATTTTGAAAAATTTATCAGATAAATAAAATGTTGTGTTTTCGGTGTCGTGATGTTTTGTTTTTCATGGCACTCTACATATCTATGTGTAAATAATCAGTAAATTATTATTGCTTGTTTAAATCTTACATTTTCTTAAATATTTTCTTTTGTAACCTTATGAAAATTTTATATGTACGAGGGCGGAGTGAGAAGTCTGGTAAAATTCTAACAAAGGGCGCCACAATCGCAAATCCCAGAGAGTATTTGTCAATACCATCTATCATTAGACCAAATTAAAATTTTCAGACAGATCCGTCATTTAGTTCAGTTTTGACAGCCATTGAAACCAGACAACCCATCGTATTTTTGGAAACATAGAAAAAAGTGAATTTCGTGTGTTAATTAAACATTATTTTTTGCGTGGAAAAACCATTACTCAAACCAAAACAAAGTTTGATAAATATTATGGGGACTCTTCGTCATCGATTAAAATGATTCACAAGTGGTTTACTGATTTTTGTTGTGGTCGTACAAGCACAACTGATGCCCAACGTTCAGAACGCCCAAATGAAGTCATCACACCAGAAATGGTTAACAAAATCCATGATACGGTATTGCAAGACCGGAGAGTAAAAGTGCGCGAGTTAGCTGAGATATTCGACATCTCAGATGAACGTGTGCGCAATATATTACACAAACATTTAAACATGAAAAAGCTATCCGCGCGTTGGATGCCGCGTTTGCTCACAAGCGACCAAAATCGCATACGTGTGACAACTTCAGAGGCAGCTTTGGCGATGTTCAAGCGCAATAAAAAAGAGTTTTTGCGTCGTTTCATAATTGTGGATGAAACATGGATCCATCACTATACACCGGAGACCAAGGAACAGTCCAAACAGTGGGTTTCTACTGGTGAGTCTGCGCCGAAGAAGGCTAAGGCGGTTTTATCGGCCAACAAGGTCATGGCCACAGTTTTTTGGGAAGCACGCGGCATAATCCACATCGATTACCTTCAAAAAGGAAAAATAGTCAACGGCGAATATTACTGCAACTTATTGGACCGTTTCAACGACGTTTTGAAAGAAAAACCACCGTATTTGGCGAAGAAAAAGGTTCTCTTCTATCAAGACAATGCACGGGTGCACAAGTGTGTAGTTGTCATGGCCAAAATCTATGAATTACGTTTCGAATTGCTTCCACATCCGCCATATTCTCTAGACTTAGCCCCCTGCGACTATTTCCTGTTTCCAAACTTGAAGAAATGGATCAGTGGAAAGAGATTCGGCTCTAATGAGGAGATCATCGATGCAACAAACGCCTATTTTGAAGGGTTGGAGAAACTTGGACTAAGTGTATCGAGCTAAAAGGCGACTACGTTAAAAAATAAAAAAATTTTTGGCCGAAAAAATTATTCCTTGTTTCATTTTTACCAGACTTCTTACTCCGCCCTCGTACTTATAGAGAAAAAATTGCAGATTACAAGAATGTTAAAAAAAAGACATGTTGCCATTTGAAAAAAAAATTTTATGTTTACTTCCGGTTGAATTTGAAGTATAAAAAAATATACTTTCCAAGTTTTCAGACAGTTTCCTATAGAAAATTTGGAGTTGAATAAAAAACTATTTAAACTTTTTTTTGTATCTAGTAATATTTAAGAATTATTCACTGTTACCACTTTTCGTGTACACACTGTATATTTACAGCTTTTGCTCGAATTGTAGTTTTGCAATTTGGTTTGAACCCCATTACCGGTTAAATTTATTAAAACTTTTTATTTAATAAATTATTTTTAGTACTACTCCAGTTAGTTACCTTACAATTTGATTTTGTTCATCAATTTAGTATCTATTCACAGATATTTTTTTAGAAGTAGCGTAATAATTTCCAAATGAAATGTAAATTTTTAACTGAAACTACAGTCGAGTCGCGAAATAGTGAATACCGTATATTGGGATCCGTCAGATGGGAGGAGCCTAAAAAATATGGCTACCTTAAGGGAAAGTTTCAAATACGAGATATAGTTTACGTGCAATCGAATGATTTTCAAAGTGATTTTTTAATATATTCAGGTTCTATTAGTTGTCTAATTTGAATTTAAAATGTAGTAAGTTGACCGGAAATAGTGAACACAAAAATTTTAACATTGAGTGTATATGGGACTCCTATATAACGAACAGCGGTAACCCCGATACAGCGAACTGCGTACTATAAATCGTGCAGTTTGAATGACACCATTTATAGGGACTTCCCCCAACATTGAGAATTTACATTACGTATTATATTTACACTTCATTTCACGCGTAACGTTAGCATAGAATAGAATTTTTATATGTTGGTGTATCAATTTAAGGGAAAAAGTATTAACTATTAAATTAAGTAAAAAACAAATACAATAAAAAATTACATCATTTTTCCTAATTAATAATTATATTTGTATCAATTTTCTTTAAAATAAAGTTTAATTTTCAAAACGTGGCTTTATTGTAAATTTTGTAAGTGCCGAAATAGTGAACAACCCCGAAAAAGTGAAAGGTCTTTGCCATATTTAATTCACTATTTCGCGACTCGACTGTATATAAAAAAATAAGTGGTATAAACTAATAAGTTCCTATAATTTTTATAAAAAGTTTTTAATTTACAATAATAATTAGCATGAGCAGATTAAAATTTGAAAGCAAAATTGAAACTAATCATAATATGACTGATTTTTGTTCAAACCATCACAAGTGATTGCTGAAACAGGACCATACTATTAAAATTACTAAATAAAAAAAATGTTTTATAGAAGTTCAGCCAGCACTGGAATTCTAACCAAAGTGTAAATCTACTATACAGCAAAAGGTAAGCATCAAAACCAATAATAAATACAAATTTAAGTGTCATTGCAAGCATATCGTCGGCGATGTGACAAAACTTCCTATCTACATAAAAGTAAATTATGCAGGAAAAACAAAAAACTATCAGCAATTCTTGCAAACTTTAATGTAAAAGCTAATTGTTTTTTGCAGAATTTCAAAGTAAATAAATTTTTGCTACTTATAAACTCTTACCGGGACATGTAAATTACTGAGGACTTTAAAATAATACAAAAATATCGTTTTAGGAAAAAGTCGAGTTAGGAGGTTTAGTCACATCACCGACGATATAGCATGTAATTTAGATTGTGTTTTCTCAAAATATACAGCACATTCTATAAAACGCTGAAAACGTTATTTTTCACTTTGTTTCTACATTCATTAAATAATAACTTTATAAATAGTAACTAGTCAGATAACCATTCCCCGTTAATAAAATTTATAAGGTTAAAGTACCTATTACCTTTATTAAATAGTCGATTCAATAATCAAGACTAATTTTGCATTTTAAATACATTTTAGTTTTATGGATTATCAAGTCTGTACTGTTTTGGATTATACTTTAGACCAGTATCTGTAGTTAATACTGAAGACTTGAAAACGACAAAAATAAATTCAATTTCAAGTAAAATATCGACTATAAGTACAGGCATCAGTATATTTTAATAGATCTGTTTCTGCAACCATCTGTGATGGTGTGTGAACTATCAGATGCATGAGGAGCTTCCAATTTGCATACGAATTTTAGTGTGCTCATGTGTCCGACAGTTTCCAAACCATTTAAAATTGTTGTAGAAACAGGCTTAATATTAAAAAGTTAACTTCCTTTCCTATTTTTATACTGTTAATAAACTATAGAAAAATTACTTTGTGGTTTTCCATCAATGTAAGGTGTAAATTTTACATGACTGGCACTCCTCTTAGTAGCATCGGCCTTAAATTCTCCTTTTAATGCCTGACGCACCAATCTAGCTGCTATGGTGGAAAAGTTAATGTAGCTAAAAAATAAAAATTACAAATCAATGGTTTGGTTATATAACCTTCATCTATACTACTGAAAATACAAATATCACTTACTTTAGACCAGCTGCACGCCAAGCACTCATTTTATAATGTTTTACTAAAATTTAGTTCCCTGTACTAATAAAAAGTATTTAAATAATATAATTTTCAGCCCAATGTGCCTAAATAAACCCAACCCACGTAATCAGCAAATAAACTGTACGCAAAAAGTGCCCGCACCGTCTTAAAATCAAGATTCAGCGCCTCTGATAGTAACGTGCCGCACTTTTACTAGATATTGGCAGTGGCGCACTTGGTTTCGAATATAGAAGTGTTTGTCCAAAAAAAATGTTATATTAAATTTGATAAGGACGTTTATCGTTCCAATCAGATCAACCGATTTTTAATAATTGTTGAATTTGCAGCCGCGGATCCTTTGCGCGGATCTCCATTTTTTTTTAAATCGGGGGCAAGAACTTGACATTCCGCCTCTTTCCTTCAGCATTTGAGTTTAAAGCTTGAAGCACACTTAGGCGACGCGACCACGATACGACGCGACACCACAGACAGAAGCCCACAACACACCACACACCAGGAGACGCCACAGCAAAGAAAATATATAGCGCCACATCTTGGTAAAGTCCGCACATTTTTGTGTGGTGTGTGTTGTGGGCTTCTGTCTGTGGTGTGGTGTCGCGTCGCCTAAGTGTGCTTCAAGCTTAAAGATCAAATAATTTTTAAGAGTTTAACACCTCTTAAAATAAAAATTCGTGTAGTTCAAACATATAAGGTTCGTTCCAACCGGCGTAGAAACCATCCCCGGGATCGTCCCGCTCATGCGCAATAGCTTAAAAGTGTTCCAACCGGTAGTGCATGGTTTGTGAACCGTTTGTGGTATGCTCAGGTACGCGTTCCAACCAAACTTGTGATTGTTCATGGTACGGTTACGAAACGATCATATCGATACTAGGTAACAGGTAACAGGTAACATTTCATGGCATCTGCGGAGCAGATGCGGGCGCAGCCCGCTTATCTCCTTCATCTAGTATATGAAACTAGCGTTTGGGAATTTTTTAACAAGGATTTCAAACCCGAGGAGAGGCCTAGAGCCGAGTCTTGACTTTGGGCGTTAAGGTAAGCACAGCGAGGCCGAGGCGACGCAAGAGTGCTTACCTTGGGCTTAATACCACGCGCAACGAGCACCAGCAACACCGTTACCATATTTATTTAATTATATAAAAATATACAAACAAATTACTAACAACAAATTACAGATCTAGTAAAGGTGCTGAAAGAAAAATTAAACAACGTTAAACAACAAACAAAGTAAACAAAAATCAAGAGATATATCTTGACTAGGAAAACAAGTGTTTGGTAGGCAAGCACGTCGCAGTCTCATTGAAAAATGGAGTCCGAGTCAGAGTCGGAGTCGAAAAGAGAGGGGGCGGGAATTTGTCCCGAAGGTCCTGGGAGAGGGGGATTGACCAGAGTGGCGGCCTTTGGCGAGATAATGTCTCTTGGTCTGGGAGTCTTAGGGAAAAGCTTGGCATCGTATGTACCAAGCGACTGGATTAGGGGGTTTGGGCAATCGGGACACTTTTTGTACAAGTTTTTGGTAAGATCCTGTATGTGTTCGCGAAGGGGTTTGATGCTGGCTGCGGCCTGCAGTTGCCTATTCGTGACGAACCATGGGGCCCCCATGGCTTGTCTGATACAGGCATTCTGCATCGCATCGAGCTTCTTCATCTGGTTGCTCGATGCAAAGCCCCATGCGGGGACGGCGTAAGTGAGGACTGGCCGTATGATGGCCTTATATATCGTGACTTTATCTTTTGGGGGTAACTTGCTGTTTTTACCGATCAGCGGGGCAAGGTTACTTTTGAGGGCTCTGGCTTTGACAACGCAAGATTTGATGTGCTTTGTAAGCGACAGTCTGCTGTCAAGGGTAACCCCGAGATATCTGACAGAGTCTTTCCAAGGGATCGACTCGCCAAACATCTCGAGTTTGTCTGGGGGGTGGCGCTTTCTATCGAACATGATTACCTCGCTCTTTCCCGGATTGACTACAAGTCTCCACTTGTAGTACCAGGGTTGGAGGAGCTTCAGTGAATCACGTGCGATAGTGATATTTCTGTTTCGCCGCGGGTGGGTCGAGACGATGGCTATGTCGTCTGCGAAGCAGGACAACATAGCGTTTTTGGGTACAGGGATGTCGTGCGTATATATATTGAAGAGAAGGGGGGAAAGAATAGAGCCTTGCGGCACCCCTGCTAATATTGCTCGAGTTGACGAAAAGTATGAGCCGATCTTGACCCGGAAGGTTCTGGCACAGAGGTAGGATGCAATAAGCCTTACTAGGCTTGAATTAATTCCCGCCATGTAAAGCTTATACAGCAAACCTATGTGCCAGACTTTGTCGAAGGCCTTGGCAATGTCCAGAAGGATAGCCAAGGCCCTGTGGCCTCTAGTAAAGCCTTCGGTAATTTTTTCAGTCACTCGCAGAATCTGATGCGTGGTCGAGTGCCCCTTACGAAAGCCGAATTGTTCGTTGGGTAAGATAACGAGATCGTCTACTTCGTTTTGAAGACGGGAGAGTATAATCTTTTCAGCTATCTTACCGATTGAGGAAAGTAGTGAAATGGGTCGGTAGTTTTGGGGGTTGGACGAGCACTTACCCGGCTTTGGTATGAGGATGACGTCGGCCAACTTCCACCTGCCGGGAAAGTGCTTAAGTCTGAGGGATGCGTTTATAATAGCCGTAAGGGCTGAAATGGCCTTTTTAGGGAGGTTTTTCAGCGCGGCATTTGATATGTTATCGGGGCCTGGAGCTCTTCTACTATTGGTGCTTTTTATGGCTTTCTTAATTTCGAAGAAAGATGCGGGCTGAATGGGGATGGGGTCTTCCAGGGCGAATTTTTGTTTGACCGTCGCGTTGATGGTATTTATGTGCTTTAAGAGCTTACGGTCTGAAGTGTTGACCGTGTTGGGGGAAAATTGTTCCTGGAGTGAATCAGCGAACAATTCGGCTTTGTCAAGGGGAAAGTAGGCGTGCGTTTTATCGGGTTTAATTAGGGTAGGGATGGAAGGACGAACGCCCTTGAGGGATTTACTAGGTCTGAAGTAGGTACTGTCGTATTTATTTAATTTAATTAATCTTTATTGGTATTTGGGGGTTATATTATATTATATTATGCGAGAGGTACCTTATTTATTTGTTAATATTTGAGGGTTTGGTTCTCCTTGTCCTAATGGGTATCTCTAGTCCCGATCTCACGATCTCTACTAGTTTCGATGAATTAGAGGCTTAAATATGGCGTTCGGAGTGCGCATAACGCACCCCTCCTGTCGCTCTAAGCTGACCCTCTCAAGAGGCCAGACCCCCCCCACTCTCCTCTGTGGGTCCTTGAGCCGTGGTTGTGGCTTTGGTACCGACTTCGGGAGGCGGATTGGGAACTTCGGTACGGTAACTCCGGCAGAGCCGTGTTATGCCGACGTTAGAACCCAGCCGCTCATCCTTCCGACCGGCCCTCTGCCTTATCCCGACTGTAGTCCCGTGGAGAGGTGCATGCTCCGCCGTCGCCCTCGACGACTTTGGAGTTTTGGCACGTCCCGGGGAAGGACTTTCCAGAGGAAAGAAGGGGGGACGATGGCTCGAGAGAGTCGCGAACGACTTTTAAAATGGTGGCTTGAGCCTTTCAGTAAAATGCGAGGGGGAGGGAACCCACCTATCGGTGAGTCTCCCCGCCCTCTTTTGTTAGTTCTTAGGCCCCGTCTAGTCGCTCTTCACACACACCGGTTTTTCGGGAGTACCGCGTACGATACACCGTCCCATGTCCGTCCGAGGAAAGTTGGCAGGTGTAATCCGGCTGAAGGTCGGATTACACAGTTAAGGGTGGATCGTCCGTTTGTCAAACGGTCGAACCGAACCCCAGAACCCGCCGAAGAACCCACCGTCTCCTAAGTAGGGGCAAACTAGGCACGAGCACGGAAGAGAGCATAATGCCCCCCCCCTACGTGGTGCGGTTTGCGATGCTATCTGCCGACCGTCGAACTCGGTTCCCCCCCCCTTTTGCCCGTCCCGAGGCTCCCTCTGATCGTTGAATGATCGAAGTTGAGGGTGGCCAACGGGTCGTGCTCGAGTCGGGGGGCCCCTGAGTTTGGATGATTAGTCTTCCTTTGGTTTTCTTTCCATGGTGCCTCTTGGTAGTACCTAAACTAGAGGGGGGAAAGAAAAGGGGAAAAAGACGGTTAATGCGCATATGGTACGCTTTTTGAATTGCCAGCCTCTTTGTGGGCCCGGTTCCCCCCCCCTTGGACGGGATTTAGGCCTCCCTCCGACCGTTGAATGGTCTAGTGGAGGGTGGTCCTAGATCCGGCGCAAGTCGGGGGGTCCCTGGGGTTGGAGGCTGGTTGGTGTTCCCTTGGAGTCGCTAAAGTTAATTTAAAATTAAGGGGAAGAAGGATCCTGGTTCAGGATGGCTTTGGGCTTCGTGAACCGCGTTGAACCCTCATGGAATTTACCCAGTCCTTGGATCAACGGGTTTTCGGAATGACCCGCAGCCTCGTAGAATTTATCCGCCTGGCGACGGATAAATTCTGCGACGGACTCCGTGTTGGAGTCCGACCTGAGTTGGGCGTTTGTTATGCGCATGCCTTGCGCGTCCATCGCCTGCCTTAAAGCTTTGCTTTGAATTATCTCCAGCTTTTTAATCTTTGCCCGGTGCGCATACCCCCACGCCGTTGACGCGTATGTGAGTATGGGCCGGACGCAGGTTTTATAAAGCTGGAGTTTTTGTTTTTGGCCTAAACTACTTCCCCCTTTGGTGACAGCTTGAAGAGCGGCTCTGGCCCCTCTAGCCTTGTCCCTGGTGTAGTCAATATGGGGCCCCCAAGTTAGTCTCTCGTCCATGATAACCCCCAAATATTTGGAGGTCCTGGACCACGGAATGACGGTGCCGTTCATCGATAGCGGGTTTTGGGGAAGACGATGTTTTTTTTTGAAAAGTAACCCTGAAAAGTACCCTCCTTGTCCCCGGAGGTATACAAGGGTATACTTACGGGTTCAAGGAGGATCGAACCCTCAAGCTGGTGATGAAAGGATCACCCTTCATGGCCCCGGATTACATTGAGGAAGAACTCCTCAATGAACACAAGATTAAAGTTTCAAAAATAACGCAATTAAAAAACAAATATCGGGATTTAACATCTTCATTCTTGATCGACTTCGCAGCAGGCACCACACTACAAGAAATCAAACAAGTCAGAAACATCGGCCCAATTATAATTCGATTCGAAGAATTGAACAAGAAGACTCATCTCCTCCAATGTTTTAGATGTCAAAATTACGGACATGGGTCTTCTCACTGCAATATCAACCCCCGGTGCGTCAAGTGCACCGGGGACCATCCCACCAATCTATGCTCCCGAACCATCCCAGACGACAAGGTCCGCTGCTGCAACTGTGGCGGGGATCATGCGGCCAACTGGAATCAATGCCCAAAATACATCGACTACGCCGGAAAGGTGAGTGCAAAAGCCAAGCGCAGCGACAACACCTCAAACTCAACCGCCACTCCTTCACCAAATTTCCAAAATATCAATGCTTTTCCTGCCCTGCCATATCGTCCACAAAACCCCCAATTTTCCTCTCCCCGAGTAGAAATCAATTTAAACCCAACCCTAAATCCCGTCACAAATACTAATGATTTTTCTTCGTTAATCCATGAGATTAGAGAACTTGATCAGCTCATTAACATACCAGTCATGATCCAGATGATACGCGAATTAAAATCCAGATTAACAGGTGTTACCGACTCCATGACTAAATTAAATATTGTTTTCGAAGTGGCAACGAAATACAATGTTTAAGTTGGTCACCGGGTCCCAAATCTCATGGATTAACCAAAGACATCATGTCTTGCATCCCAATCCCAATACATTTCCCTTCATCTTATTCTGGTCTGGTGCGAAGCACCAGGGCTGTTGCCCCATATCTTCGCAGACTTGAAGAGTAAGGTTGCGGGCTTGCCCGCAACGTTACGTCGGATAATTTTTATTGAGGCGTACCTCCGAAAATTAGCGCGAAGCTAAGTCCTGGCTGGCTTCACCCGCAAGGGATCCGCGAGAGAAAGGTTTGGTAGACTAGGATGCAGTGGATGGGTTATGGGAGTTTTAATTGAATACCTTTTCTTCGTGTGCGTTGCTCATTCGTGTTGGTTTTTCCCTAAAGTGGCCGGTTTTCTTGTGGGCGTGGCTTGAATTTCTTGGGCGTGGTTTTGGTTTGCAGGAGTTCTTGTTTCTTATGCGGGATCGTTAGGGGTCGGCGTCATCGATAATTTCCCTTGGCATCTTGTACTTCGGATGGTTTGCCTTGTCGTATTTTCCAAGTTGGTTTATTAGCGGGTTTTCGTGGTCTTCTATTTTGGCGTAAAACTTCTCCGTGTGATTTCTAATAAATTCCTTGACCGTGGTGAGTTTGGAGTCATTGCGGAGGCGGACGTTTGATACTCTTCTTGGCGGATTCCATGCGTAGCGGACGAGCTTGCTTTGAATTGTTTCCAACTTGTTGATATGCGTTTTTGCTGCATGCCCCCAGGCTGGTGCAGCGTACGTGAGTGCCGGCCTGATGATGGTTTTGTAGACTCGAAGTTTGTTGGCCGGCGTCATTTTGCTCTTGGGACCTACGAGCGAATATAATTGCGACATCGTTCCCCTTGATTTGTTCGTGATGTTGGTGACGTGTTGGCCCCAATTTAGTTTTTGGTCCATGGTGACGCCAAGGTACTTCGCCGATTTTTGCCATTGGATGAGGGACCCGTTCATCCAAAGGTTGGCTTTTGCAGTGGTCCTTTTCTTACATCGCGCGAAGATGATTGCTACGCTCTTGTTAGTGTTGACTCCGATACGCCAGTCTCCCATCCATTGCTCGATTTGTTCCGCTACGTCTTGAACTCTTTGCGTGGCGATGTCCGGGGAAATTGAAGTTGATGCTACTGCTGTGTCGTCCGCGAAGTAGAAATTGTTGACCTGCGGGTGAATTGGCTTGGGAATGTCGCTCATGTAAATGTTGTAGAGGGGTGCAGAAAGTGGCGAACCTTGGGGGACCCCTGCGTTCATTGGATGAGGTTCGGATTTTGTCCCATCGGCGGCGATGCAAAAGGTTCTTTCTGCAAGATAAGAATGGATTAGTTTTACGATGGCGAGTTTGATACCGGCTCGAAGCATCTTGTAGAGGAGTCCGGGGTGCCATACGGAGTCGAATGCCTTGGAGATGTCTAGAAGAAGGGCGACGGTGCATTCTTTTTTCGAGAACCCCTTTGAAATTTGCTCGACGATGCGAAGGATTTGATGAGTCGTGGAGTGACCTTCGCGAAATCCAAATTGTTCATCGGGGACGACCTTGTTAGAATCCATTTCTTTCTTGAGTCGATTTAAGATTATTTTCTCCGCGATTTTGCCGATGGTGGAAAGAAGGCTAATTGGACGATAGCTCTTCGGTTGGTTTTTCGGCTGTCCTTGCTTGTGGATGACGATGACGTTTGCGTGCTTCCATAATTTCGGGAAGTGACGGAGTCGAAGCGCTGCATTCACGATGGTTGTGATTGCAGTGATCGCTTTTCGTGGTAACTCCTTCAGTGCCCTGTGGGTGATGCCGTCTGGACCGGGTGCGCTTTTGATTTTCGCCTGCCTAATGAGACTTCTGACCTCCTTGAACGATGCGGGTTCGATTGTTGATTCGTCCGGGGCGTTCAGGGCTTCCTTCACGAAGTCTTCTACCATCTGGATGTGATCGGGGTCGTCGTAGGTGGTGTTAGGCGCGCATTGAAGTTGGAGACTGGCAGCTAGAGCGTCGGCTTTGTCCTTGTCCGTTTTTGCTTGGGTCCCGTCCGGTCTTAGGAGAGCTGGCATCGGGGTCCTTTTGGTGCGGAAATTTTTGATGAATTTCCAAGAGCTTGAATCCTCGAACGAAAGGGCTTCAAGCTTGCTGGTCCATTCGGCGTCCTTGTGCTCCTTGACTTCGTTAGTGACCTGGGATTTGAGGCGTTGATACTCGGATTTGTCGACGGGGTGATGAGTCCTTTGAGCAAGTTTTCGCGCTCGATTCTTGTCCTTGATTAGCTGTTTGAGATGCGGGGGAAGTTGGTCTCGAAGATCTGCGACCGGAACAGCATTTGTGGCGTACTGAATCGAGGCTTGGATGTTGAGGTGAAAAGCTTCTACGTAGTCGTCCAGTTGGCTTGTGGTGTCGATGATTGGAATGTCTCCCATGTTCGCTAGAAGGTGATCATGGAAGACGGGCCATACAACTTTGGACCTTGTTGTATTTGGACGGTCATGCGGGATGTTTCCGATGTACATCAGGACTGGAAGGTGGTCTGAAGTGAGCTCACATGCCGTTGTGAGCCGGTGCTGCCAATGAACGTCCTTTAGGAGAGCGACGTCGATGAAGGTTGGAGTTCCGGCGTAGGAGTAGTGAGTGGGGTCCGTTGGAGCGTCGATGGCGAAGTCCAATTCGTGGGCGAAATCGAAAAGAGTGCGACCTTGGGCGTTGTTCCTTTGGCAGTTCCAAGTGGTGTGCTTCGCGTTGAAATCTCCAGCAACGATTGAACCATTTGGGCCTGAAAGTAGAGAGGTTAGGTCGTCTTGAATAATGAGTTTACCGGGAGGAAGGTAGGCTGATGAAAGTTGAAGCCATCCATGTCCGCTTGTATGGATGGCAACCGCCGTGGCTTCTATTTGGTGCAGCTGGGGGAGCGCGACTTCGTGGTGTTCGATCGATCTCTTGATGTAGACGGCGGTTCCACCTCCTTTGCCGTCACGATCCGATCGATACATCGCGTAGTTCGGGAGATTTGCGCTGTCGCAGGTCCTGAGATGAGTTTCGTTGACCAGGATCACATCGAGGTCATGGTTAAACGCGAAGTCCAGCAGGAGATGTTTCTTCCCCTTCAGTCCATTCGCGTTCCAGTAGGCCATGGCGAGAGAAGCAGGCTGCGTACGGGAACTAATGGTCGCGGCCGCCGATTAAGGCGTTGGCGAACTGTATTCCACGTACGTGGGAAATCATCTTTTTGGCTTCATCGGTGTTTCCTAGAGAATAAATTTTGTTAGACAGTGCGGATAATAGTTTGCTTATTTCGGGGTCGTTAAGGAGGGTTTCCGCTCGGGTAGAAGAGGTACGGGTGGGAGTTTCCGTTCGAGTGGAAAAGGATCGGGTGGAAGAGGATCGGGTGGAAGAGGATCGGGTGGAAGAAGATCGGGTGGGACTGTTGGTGGCTTCTCGTCGGTCTGTTCTTCTCCTGCTTTGGGATCTCGAGCGGTTCCTGGTATGTTCCGGGGATGGACTGCGGCTGCGTTCCCTCCTTCTTTGGCGATCGCGTTCGTGACTGTAGTTGTCCGGGCTCCGGGTCAGGCGGTACTGCTGCGACGAAGAATGGTAACCACGATGGCTTTTGTGGGTTTCTCGCCGATGTGATGGTTTCTGGGCCGGGCGGGAATGCGCATTAAATCTTGGCTGGGGATATTCGCTGCACCTCTTGTAATTGGCCGTGTGCGGGCCGTTGCAATTGGCGCAGGTAGCTGGGGTATCTGGTTTCTTCTCGCATGTCGCCGTGTGATGGTTCTTCCCACATTTCACACATCGGGGTTGAAGCCTACAGCAACGTTGAGAGTGTCCAAACCTTTGGCACCTATGGCATTGCGGAGGAGTGGATCTTGGGCGGAGGGTCTCGATGGTGATGTTCAGATTGTTGATCCTTTCCAAGTTGAAAATAGTCTTGGAGTGGTCTGAGCGATTTAGTTGTACGAGGAAAAGTGGCATTGGGCGTCTTGCAGGTCCTCTTCGCATTTGATTTACCGATATGATGTCGAATCCCTGGCCGTTCAGGTCTTCGATTATCACATCTGCTGGTGTCGTTCCAGAAAGTCCTCGTATTACCACTTTAAGTGGCTTCTCCCTCGGAAGCAGGTAGGAGTGGGTGGGAAGGTTCTTCGCCGCGAAGAACTTGTCCAGCCTCGAAAAATCGTCCTCAGTTTTGGCCACTATGGAGATCGAGTCTTTTAGCATCTTAATGGATGTGGTTTCGATGCCAGATTTGCAGATTTCTTCTCCTAGGGCAGTCCAGTTGGTGGTTTCATGCAAGACTATTGGCGGGATCCTTGGAGCGTAGGTTTTCGTTTCCTTTTCCGGCGTGGTTCTTCTTGTAGGGGTAGCTTTGGTGGTCTGTTGAGAGGCCTTGTGAGGTTTTTCGCCGGTGCGGGTGTTGTTCGTAGTCGAGGGGTTGACCGCCGGGACGTTGATGTCCATGGATGTCGACTCCTTTGGTTCCGCACTGTCCGTGGCCTTCTTTTTAAAGAGAGGATAAAATCGGTTTTTAGTTTGGATGTTATCCTCGTCAGTGGAACCGCTTGATCTGCTCCTTTTCGGTTTGCCGGGTTTTCCTTTTTGCGTTTGGAACGGGGCTTCCTGGACTGCTGCTTCCGTTGTTGGGGTGGCCTCCATCATTATTTTCATAATCGCTGCTCGTTTCTGTTGACCTGCTGCAAATTCCAATCGCATTTCCTCAATCTGTGCTGCCATCCTGAGAAGGTAGGCATCAAGTTCCTTCAGTGCGGTTGCTTGAGTTTGGTTGGCCATACTGCTGATAATTTGAAATTTGCTGTTGTATCTGTGAAAGAAAGAGATTAGTGGAGAGAATTGATAAATTCTTTTGGTTTTGTCGGTCGTTATTAGAGCGGCGTAGAGACTAAAAATATTTTTAGTCTGTGACAGATAATGTCTACTGACACTGCTACTAATAACTTAATCGCTTGGTAAAACTGGAAGGCACGAAAGGCACGTCTGGTCACTTTGGTTGTTCGGATCCTACATTTCCCTACCTCCGATCCCCACCCAACAACTGCACGACTCTTAGATTGTACACTCACGCCCCGCCCAAATTGTTCGCAATTGCCCCGCCCAAATCCTGCATGTTAATTTCCAAATTGTACCCACTAGCCCCGCCCAGAGCAGAGCGGTATGCTCTACAACCACATTATCCCAGTTGTCCCAAACAAGTACCCGCGGCTGATCACCGGGGTACCGAGACACACAAAATTCACGATCAACACGTAAATTTCCGACATTCCACTTCATCTCACATTCATCACACCGCAATTGCGAATGATTACACGGTCAGCGGAACCAAATTTTCTATCCACATAACTTTCAAACCTCAAATTATCACCCCTCAGGACAACAATCTCAAGTCTACACATCATGCTTAATTTGTTTTTCTAAAACACACCACACATAATCATGGCACCTGGTTTTTGCCCTCTTTTCCAGGTAGATTCAATATGGATGAAGTCCGGTTGGCCGTAACATCAACCGACGCTGTAATATTGCAAGACGCAATGGGAACAGCGGACCACGTCAAGCAACACTAACTAATTGTAAACAAGTGCTTATGTATATATAGTAGCTATAGTTTGCAATTGAAATGTTTGTATATATTTATATTTTAATAGAGTTGATAAAAAACGAAAAAAAAATGTTTAGTTTCTGTTCACTTGTTTTAAAATGTTTGGTTTAACTAATTTGTTCACATTTTCTTTTTAGTTTACCATAATTTTATAATTTGGTAGCTTATACAACATAAATATTTAAAATTGCTCTTATTTTGTTAAATTAAAAAAAAAATTATTAATACTAATTGATAATGTCTTATAATCACATTATAGTGGTTACCATAGAAATTAACGCGATTCCAAAATTTTCACAACGAAGATTCAAACTTAAATAATAATAATAATAATCAATACATCTGTTTTACAATGATATTCTTGCAACAGTTTATTTCTTTGATGTTTGTACTGCAGCTAAAATTTGATCTTGGTGCATGTAACGCACAAAAAGGGCGTGTATACAATTTGCACAAATTTAAGCCTTTTTAGGCCGTGTCCATTGTAACACTTTTCCTACATCTTTATACAGTACCTATTATTGTTTTGAAAATCATGAGTTCGAATTTATAAATTCGATTAATTTGTTTGTATTAAATACTTTTAACCGGACCACCGAGCTGTCAACATCGTCAAGACCAGAAAATCGAGAAATAGTGATCTATCGCCCAAAAAGTTTTATAAATTGTGAAATTCTTAAAGAAGGTCGTGAAGGATTATCGATAGAGCGCTTATCGTGAATTGTGAGTTTTTGAAAAGTTATCGTGGAAAAATATTCTTGGCCAAGCCGTTTAACATAAAGCGATCCGTAAGTACCAACCGTTTTTATAAATTCAAATTCAAAATTCGTTATCGCAAAATAAAAAATGTCGTACATCCGCAAATTAGCGAAAATGACTGAGGAAGAGCTGCGAGGTTCGATATCCGACCTCCAGGTCTGCATCGCAGAACAAGATGACCTGATAGAACGGACCAAGAAAGAATTGGCCGCGTTTGGCTCGAGCCCCACAAAGGCGTTCTTAACAAAAATTGGTGAAAGACCTGACAGTCGGCCTTACCAAAAGGCAAAGTCTGTCCACGACAACGCGATCACCACCCGTGACGAACTGAAAGGTTACGTAGTGGAAATCCAAGCTCTCCTGGTGGCGAAGGAAGCCAAAAGGTCAAGTCCCGAGAAGCCGAAATCCGATAGTGCCCAAATACCGTCCGAAAGCGCGTTGGTAAACCGCGATAGGAAAAGAAAGGTCAAGAGTGCGACCAGGTCCGGCTCCAGGAGCTCCTCCGCCAGCTGTGACCGTAAGAAGAAGAAGCCGACAAACAGGAAACTGGAGGTAAGTACGTTGCGGTCTCTTACTCCCCCTCTGTCCGACCAAACCATTCCTCTCCCATCAGTTCAGGACATCATTTCTACCGAGCTTGTTGAGAGCCTCTCACTCCCGGAACCAATGGTGTTGGATGACCCTGACTCCCAACAGGGTCCATCCAACCAAATCCCAGAACAGACCTTAACTCAGTCACCTCCTCGACAGGTCACTGACAAAACCCTTCCCCCCCAGCAGACCCTTTCCCCTCCTAAAACCAGGATCCCACCGCTAGTGCTGAGGGACACCGGCAAGTGGAGCCGGATGAACAAAGAATTGGACAGGATGGGTGTCAGGTTCACCAAGGTGAAACTTTTTGCCGGTGGCCTTAATATCACCCCTGCCACCGAAAAAGATTACAGGGTGACCTACAAATATTTTGAGGAAGTACTCACTCCCGAAGAAGGGGGGTGGTACTTCCACCAATTTAGAGATGAAAAGCCTCTGAAAGCCGTGATCAGAGGCATTCCTATTGAAGTCGACATACAAGACGTTCAAGACGATCTCTCCGCCAAAGGCTATGACTGCACGGTTGCCAGGATGAAGAGGAGTAAGGATCGCAAACCTATCCCTCTCATCATGGTCACTATGCCAAAGTCTGAAAAGGCCAGAAACATCTTCAACGAAGATAAGGTAATCAACATTGAGATCCGCGTTGAAGCCCCGCATGCAAAGACTAAGATCGGTCAGTGTCATCGATGTCAGTCGTTTGGCCACGCACAGAGCTGCTGTAAGGCGGCTCCCAGGTGTGTCAAATGCCCCGGCAACCACCTGACTGCTGACTGTACTAGAGTTGCCCCCCGCCCGATATGTACCAACTGTGGTGGTGACCATCCGGCCAGCTACCGCGGTTGCCCCTCTTTTCCAAAGATGTGGAGAACCCAAGTTTCCCCCCGCCCTCCATTTACCAATAGGGAACCGAGACATCTTCCAAAACCGGTCACCAAAGACCGCGCTTATGCCGAGGTGACTCGGACTAAACCCTCCAATCCAGCTCCTTCTCAACCCGAGAAGCTCCCTTCTCTCGACCAACCAAACAAGCCCTCTCCCTCAGACACCAATGATCGTTTCACTGCGACAACTAAAGAAATCGCCAGAGTCGCTCTCGAACTCACAAGGCTCGGCCTGACCTCTGACGAGATCCAAAAGACTTTGAGGCATTTCATTAAATCCGATTAAGCCCTCCCTGTTTTTCTTTCCTAGCCCGCGCCATCTACCTTCCCCGTAATGGCACAAACTATACCCAAATCGCTTAAGATAGCCTTCTGGAATGCCAACGGCCTCACTAGCGAGAAGCGAACACTACTTCAGCTGTTTGCCTCCCAGCACGACCTCGACATCTTATTGGTCGGTGAGACTCATTTTAAAAAGTCAATCCGCGCCAATCTGCCAAACTTCACATTATACAGAGACGACCGTACACACGCCAGCAGGGGTGGTACTGCCATCTATGTTAAACGTGTCATTCCCCACCATCGCATCCCGACAATAGCTGCCAATGTGGAATCAACCACTATTTGCGTTCCGTTCGCCAATCAGGGTTTGCTCCACATCACCTCAGCCTATAACAAACCAGACCAAGACCCCACCCAAGACATCTCCGCTCTTCTTCAAAGAAGCGGAGACGATTCCCACATTATCGCCGGTGACTTAAACTCCAAGCATCCGGACTGGCACTCCATTAGGACCAACACAAACGGCAGAAAGCTTAAAGCTCTTGCCGAAAACTTCCCTTTCGTTATCGATGCCCCGACGTCCCCCACTCACACTTGTCATAGACCTGGCTTCACCAATGACGTGCTTGATGTAGCCATTTTTAAAAATTTTCAGACCCAGCATCAGATGGAGGTAGGTGAACACCTTCTCTCTGACCATTATCCAATTCTGCTCACCTTGGGAAACCCTTCCCCGGAGGAAACATCTCCCGACGCAACACATAAAAGAACATCTTGGCCCGTTTTTCAGGACCACCTGCGCCAGACTATGGGTAAAATTCCCGTAATCACCACGCCGACAGAATTGGAACAGTACGTCCACAAACTAGAGACAGATATTTCCACCTCCCTGAACTATGCCACCAAAACTGCGCAAATACCGCTCTCTCGACCCTCTCTCCCTCAGCACCTCCTGCAACTAATCCAGGAAAAACGACATGCCCATAAGGTTGCAAAACGGACCTGGCACCCCGATGACATTAAAAAGGCGTCGGAGCTCCGGGCCCTTCTCAAATCCGGACTCCAGGACTACGCAAACCAGAAATGGAAAGACAAAATCGAGTCCCTATCTTTCCAAAACCGATCAGCCTGGGCAATGGTGAAATCCCTCAAGGGCGTTCGTCCTTCCATCCCTACCCTAATTAAACCCGATAAAACGCACGCCTACTTTCCCCTTGACAAAGCCGAATTGTTCGCTGATTCACTCCAGGAACAATTTTCCCCCAACACGGTCAACACTTCAGACCGTAAGCTCTTAAAGCACATAAATACCATCAACGCGACGGTCAAACAAAAATTCGCCCTGGAAGACCCCATCCCCATTCAGCCCGCATCTTTCTTCGAAATTAAGGAAGCCATAAAAAGCACCAATAGTAGAAGAGCTCCAGGCCCCGATAACATATCAAATGCCGCGCTGAAAAACCTCCCTAAAAAGGCCATTTCAGCCCTTACGGCTATTATAAACGCATCCCTCAGACTTAAGCACTTTCCCGGCAGGTGGAAGTTGGCCGACGTCATCCTCATACCAAAGCCGGGTAAGTGCTCGTCCAACCCCCAAAACTACCGACCCATTTCACTACTTTCCTCAATCGGTAAGATAGCTGAAAAGATTATACTCTCCCGTCTTCAAAACGAAGTAGACGATCTCGTTATCTTACCCAACGAACAATTCGGCTTTCGTAAGGGGCACTCGACCACGCATCAGATTCTGCGAGTGACTGAAAAAATTACCGAAGGCTTTACTAGAGGCCACAGGGCCTTGGCTATCCTTCTGGACATTGCCAAGGCCTTCGACAAAGTCTGGCACATAGGTTTGCTGTATAAGCTTTACATGGCGGGAATTAATTCAAGCCTAGTAAGGCTTATTGCATCCTACCTCTGTGCCAGAACCTTCCGGGTCAAGATCGGCTCATACTTTTCGTCAACTCGAGCAATATTAGCAGGGGTGCCGCAAGGCTCTATTCTTTCCCCCCTTCTCTTCAATATATATACGCACGACATCCCTGTACCCAAAAACGCTATGTTGTCCTGCTTCGCAGACGACATAGCCATCGTCTCGACCCACCCGCGGCGAAACAGAAATATCACTATCGCACGTGATTCACTGAAGCTCCTCCAACCCTGGTACTACAAGTGGAGACTTGTAGTCAATCCGGGAAAGAGCGAGGTAATCATGTTCGATAGAAAGCGCCACCCCCCAGACAAACTCGAGATGTTTGGCGAGTCGATCCCTTGGAAAGACTCTGTCAGATATCTCGGGGTTACCCTTGACAGCAGACTGTCGCTTACAAAGCACATCAAATCTTGCGTTGTCAAAGCCAGAGCCCTCAAAAGTAACCTTGCCCCGCTGATCGGTAAAAACAGCAAGTTACCCCCAAAAGATAAAGTCACGATATATAAGGCCATCATACGGCCAGTCCTCACTTACGCCGTCCCCGCATGGGGCTTTGCATCGAGCAACCAGATGAAGAAGCTCGATGCGATGCAGAATGCCTGTATCAGACAAGCCATGGGGGCCCCATGGTTCGTCACGAATAGGCAACTGCAGGCCGCAGCCAGCATCAAACCCCTTCGCGAACACATACAGGATCTTACCAAAAACTTGTACAAAAAGTGTCCCGATTGCCCAAACCCCCTAATCCAGTCGCTTGGTACATACGATGCCAAGCTTTTCCCTAAGACTCCCAGACCAAGAGACATTATCTCGCCAAAGGCCGCCACTCTGGTCAATCCCCCTCTCCCAGGACCTTCGGGACAAATTCCCGCCCCCTCTCTTTTCGACTCCGACTCTGACTCGGACTCCATTTTTCAATGAGACTGCGACGTGCTTGCCTACCAAACACTTGTTTTCCTAGTCAAGATATATCTCTTGATTTTTGTTTACTTTGTTTGTTGTTTAACGTTGTTTAATTTTTCTTTCAGCACCTTTACTAGATCTGTAATTTGTTGTTAGTAATTTGTTTGTATATTTTTATATAATTAAATAAATATGGTAACGGTGTTGCTGGTGCTCGTTGCGCGTGGTATTAAGCCCAAGGTAAGCACTCTTGCGTCGCCTCGGCCTCGCTGTGCTTACCTTAACGCCCAAAGTCAAGACTCGGCTCTAGGCCTCTCCTCGGGTTTGAAATCCTTGTTAAAAAATTCCCAAACGCTAGTTTCATATACTAGATGAAGGAGATAAGCGGGCTGCGCCCGCATCTGCTCCGCAGATGCCATGAAATGTTACCTGTTACCTTGTATTAAATTTTCGTTTGTGACCCTCAAAGTAAGGTAAGATTTAAAAAATTTTATACGATTGAAAATTGCGTTTATAAGACATTTACTAAAAATTGTTTTTTTTAACTAATATCGATTAAATATTCGGATAGTATTTAGTATTTAACTAATTTTTTACAATCACATAAATATTTGGACAGCATTTCATTTTAACAATAATTTTTTGATGTTACATTATTTCAATTGATTTGTTTCATCTTTTAAATAGAGCTTATACCAATGCTCGTTTAAATTAAAAAAAATTTACTTCATACATTTGTTTTAGTGCATTTAGTGCATATTAATTTTTACCCTTTTCACTGACATTAAGATTTTACAGATTATTACATCTTATAATCATTGGTAATGTTTTGACAAATTTATGAAAAAATTATGATTTATTTGATGTTAAGATATATATTATGCGCATTATCATGAACTTTAAAACATAAATTTTTCGCCACATTAGAATTCCTCCAATTAATACATTATTTAGCACTTTAATTATTACCATTTCCACACATGGTATAAGGCATTTTTCCACTCTTTTGCTCTGTTGGTTTAAAATTAACCATAATTCAATATTAAAACTCTTGGCATGTTTTAAAATTTTGCACAAGGTTTATTGCATATACTTTATTTATCCCATTTTAATAATCTGGCATTTTATTTATTTGCTCAGTTTAGTAGTTGATTTAAATTCTTGGCATTTTTTCGTTTGCTCATAGAATTCACCATTATAAATTATTTATTTTTATTTAATTTTCCTGGCATTTTTTCGTTTGCCTTTCTATTTAATTTCCCTGGCATTTTTTCGTTTGCCTAAGGAATTTACCATTATAAATTATTTTTATTTATTTAATTTTCTTGGCATTTTTTCGTTTGCCTGGCATTTTTTCATTTGCCTTTGGGATATTTTATTAGGGTTTTGTTATATTTTTTATTTTATTTAATTTCATTGGTGTTGATGCACTTTTTTTCATTTGATGTTTTGATTATTTATTTTAGGTGTTTTAATGATGAAGTATTAGTTTAAATATGAATTTAGTTTTATGCTGTCTAGTTGAGTCTTGATTTTATTGTTTCAATGATTTTTTTTTTATCACAAGGATATTAAAATTTTGCGGACATTGGAGTAATTGATATTGGACTGACCATACCTTTATCATTTTTATTTTTACTCCTACAACCTACGGAGATTGATGATAGCGACTCGCGAAGTCTGACGTGAAGTTGTCCATCTCCAAGTTCGACATACGGGGTCCCGTACCAACAAAAACCAAAATGGTTGTAGTCGGCCTGAGTTTTATTTCCTAAAATTATGGGCAAAAACATCGTACATTTTTGTCCCAAAGAGAACTATGGTCTCCAAATCGTCAACCACCTCCAAATGTATTCTCCAAACCATAAAGTCAAACATTGTTGAACCATTATTTTTATTTTATCCTGTCCAGTAAAATATTTCTATCTAAAATAACTTAAATAAAAATTAGTTTACACAAAAAATAATAACATTTCCTCAGTCGGTAGTTTCAACCTAAACCTAAAGGTATCAATATTAATATAAGTATTTTTAAATCATTAGGTTATGTGAACTTACGTATTATTTGTAATTTTTGTTATTTAATTACATTAGTTTAAATAATTCTGCTTCTTGCAGATTTTCATAACTACGTCCCTGTACGTATAGTGTCTAATCTTAAATCAATTCTATAAATATTGTGTTATTTTAAATGCATTTTATCATTATGCAAAATTTTCCATCTAATCGAAGTTCAATTTTTAAATCTAAATTAGTTTTATTTTATTAACAATTGAAGTTTATAAAAATTTATTGTTCACTCTGATAACCAAGTTTCACTAATAGGTAAGTTTTCTATTTTACATAATTTTGATAAGGTAAGTTAAATTTTACTTTTATGAAGATGTTAAATTTAATTATTTAAGATTCTCACAACTTAATTTATATTAATCCCAATAAAAAATTTTAACAGTTCTTATTTACCAAAAGAAAATATTATTTTGTCAATTTTAAATTAATTTAAAGAAAGTAATTGAAAATATGAAATGTAAGAAATTATAAACTTTAATAATCTGTGAGCTTATAACAGTGACTTTGTCCTGGTTATTTATAATTTTTGAAATGTGAGCGTTTTTCTCCAACAGTTCAGTTAGCATTGTTTAAAAACCACACCTTTAGTAGTTGAAGTTCTTTGTTGATGTAAAATTTTTCCTAATTTTGGCATAATTTATTGCGAAATTTTGTTCAGTTTAAAAGTGATGGTTATTTTAGATTTATACAACACTAGCTGAACCCGGCCACGCGTTGCTGTGGCTCAGTCTGATATTAATTATTATTAGGGAAATAAATAAACGTATTGTAGCAAACATAGATTTACCAAGAGATAAAAAACATTTAAATTAATACTCTCTTTTGAGTTGCTGTGGTATGAAAGAAAATAATTTTACACCACTCGGTGCGGTTTGTGCGCCTCGGCTTCGCTACGCTCGCCTCGTCTTCCAAAACTTCGCCCTCGGGTGTAAAATCTCGTTTTACGTCCTTGTGACGAAAACTACGTATGTGTGCATATATATTATTAAATATATATATTTTTGCGCACAGTACACATAAATTTGCTCCGAGCAACATGCGCGAGCGTTATTTGCTCCGAGCTACATGCGGGTCAGGTAGTACATGTATAAATGGTTTTTCATTGGTTAATTACCATGTACTACATAAAAATGTTGTGTAAAATCCAATGAATGGATTGTTTTTAATAATTATAACTTTATTAAGACTTTTCGGGTGGAGGGGGGGGAGTGCAAAGTTTTATTGAACTGAGTTCCAAAGACTACCATAATAGGTCTGTTTGATACCACAGTCCTAGTGCTACACTAACTACACTACTACAAATTGATTGGTGGTACAATAACCAACCCACTTTTTACACCAATCAATTTGTAGTAGTGTAGTTAGTGTAGCACTAGGACTGTGGTACCAAACAGACCTAATATCTACGCTAAAGTGTTCTTTATTACTTTATTAAGACTTTTTTGGGGGAGGAGACTTTTATTGAATCGAGTTCCAAAGAGTACCATAGTAATATGTAGGCTAAAGTTTTCTGCGTCGATTTACTATTGCACCGAAATGGGCCTATGCCAAACTGTACTCGCTCCGAATTGGGTCTGCGTCAAGCTGTACTTGCGCCAAAAAAGTTTTGCCGAAGTATGCTCTCGCCGAACCGACCCATGTGTTCCCCTGCTAAACACATTCCGGGGACACATTCTCGATGCCGACAATTCAAAAACTGATCGAAGGTTTCATTCGATGATTTTTTCTTGTTAGTGAATGGATTTATTAAGATTTTTCGGTAAGTGGGGGGCAAAGTTTTATTGAAGTGGATTACAAAGATTACCATAATATCGCTAAAGTGTTCTGCGGTTTTTTTTGTAAATTTGTAGGAAAAAAATAAAATAAAAAAAGGAATAAAATAAAAAGCATATAAAAACACTCTGCGTATATATATTGTCAATGAATGGATAACTTTTCGTTATCGTTATGAATTCGTTAAGCTCCGTAAAGTTTGGTTTACACTTAGAATTGCTTTAAATAGTAATGTAATGGTATGTGGAAACCAAACTTTACGGTTCATAACGATAACGAAAAGTTACAGAATAGGGGGGTTAATTATTATGACTTTTTCGTTGGGAGGGGGGGAGGGGGAAATTTTATTGAACTGAGTTCCAAAGAGTACCATAGTAATATGTACGCTAAAGTTTTTTGCGCCCTACTATTACACCGAAATGGGCCTATGCCGAACTGTACTCGCACCGAATTGGGTCTGCCGGTCTGCGTCAAACTGTACTTGCGCCAAAAAAATTTTGCCGAACCAACCCATGTATGCTAAACACATTTCGGGAACACATTCTCGATGCCGACAATTCAAAAACTGATCGAAGATTTCATTCGATGATTTTTTTTCTCATTTATTCTGGTCTGGTGCGAAGCACCAGGGCTGTTGCCCCATATCTTCGCAGACTTGAAGAGTAAAGTTGCGGGCTTGCCCGCAACGTTACGTCGGATGATTTTTATTGAGGCGTACCTCTGAAAATTAGCGCGAAGCTAAGTCCTGGCGGTGTTAACCTGTGGGACCTACAGCTTTACGTGGAATCCGAACCACGGAGTCGGATAAATTTTGTGGCCGGGTTGGGGATCGAACCTAGCCCCGCCAAACTAGAGTCCTCTCCTTAGCCCGTTCACCTAATTCACCTCCTCTTTTTTTTCTCATTTATTTTGGTCTGGTGCGAAGCACCAGGGCTGTTGCCCCATATCTTCGCAGACTTGAAGAGAAAGGTTGCGGGTTGCCCGCAACGTTACGTCGGATGATTTTTATTGAGGCGTACCTCTGAAAATTAGCGCGAAGCTAAGTCCTGGCTGGCTTCACCCGCGAGGGATCCGCGAGAGAAAGGTTTGGTAGACTAGGATGAAAGGATGGGTTGTGGGAGTTTAATGTTGAATACCTTTCATGTTCGTGCGTTGTGAGTTTGTGATGGTTTTTCCCTAAGGTGGCCGGTTTTCTTGTGGGCGTGGATAATTTTTCGTGGGCGTGGTTTTGATTTGCAGGAGTTCTTGTTACTTATGCGGGATCATTAGGGGTCGACGTCTTCGATGATTTCCCTTGGCATCTTGTACTTTGGATGGTTTGCCTTGTCGTATTTTCCGAGTTGGTTTATTAGCGGGTTTTCGTGGTCTTCTATTTTAGCGTAAAACTTCTCCGTGTGATTTCTAATAAATTCCTTGACCGTGGTGAGTTTGGAATCATTGCGGAGGCGGACGTTCGTGACTCTTCTTGGCGGATTCCATGCGTAGCGGACGAGTTTGTTTTGGATTGTTTCTAACTTGTTGATATGCGTTTTTGCTGCATGCCCCCAGGCTGGTGCAGCGTACGTGAGTGCCGGCCTGATGATGGTTCAAAAACAATTCAAAAACTGATCGAAGGTTTCATTCGATGATTTTTTCTTGTAGCTGTAGCTGACACTTGGCATCTGCGGAGCAGATGCGGGCGATAGCCCGCTTATCTCCTTCATCTGGTTTTGAGACCTGACGTTGAGAATTTTATACAGGGATTTCAAACCCGAGGAGCGGCGTCGAGCCGGTGTCTTGTTTATTATTGCGCTATAAGGTAAGCACTGCGGGGCCGGAGGCTAACGTCGAATTGTCCACGCGTGCACGCACGCGTGAGATAATCCCCGCGCCCGCGGCGGCGCGATGTGCTTACCTTGAGCCCCTTCTACAATAACAGAGCCTCAGTCGCGCCGTTGCTACAGCGTTTTTATTAAAATATAAAAAAAAAATTTTTTTACAATTTACAAACTCAACAATAATCTAACAATAGGCGCTGAAAAAAAAAAAATTAAAAACACAAGCTGAAAAAGAAGAAGATTAATTGGACAGGACAATGACGGATATTTGTAACTTCCCCGGGGCAGCGTGAACACTCCTCACTGGAACACGCCGTCCTCGGAGTCAGAGTCTGAATACGATCGAGGTCATGGTCGGCAGCAAAAATCTGCAGAAGGGAACGTTTCTCATTGGTCAGCCCATTGGCGTTCCAATAAACGGTTTTTAGGGCTGCGGGAATTGGAGTCGTCATGAAATCTTATGAGCGATGGCGTGGGCTGAAAGACAGGAAAAAAGTTAAACGACTCTGACAAACTGTCCGAGGGTTTCCTGGATCACCTCGGAAGACATTCCGAACCTGATGAGTTCTAGGGTGACCCTAACTATTTCGCGTTTGGACGCTGTGAATTTACCGCTATCCTCTGTAAGAGGGATGTTGGAAGGCTTGTCTTTTTTGGGAGCCTCGGATAGTTTCTGAGAAAGGACTGATTGGGTGGGCCTTGATCGGGCCTCCTGGGCGTTTTGGGAGGGAGCTGGTTGGGTAAGGTTTGACCGGGCCACCTGAACATAGGAACGTTCATTGGTGACCGGCCTGTATGAGTGTCTCGGTTGGCTGTTGAAGGGAGTTTGTCGAGGGAGAGCTTGCACTCTCCACATTTTGGGGTACGATTTGCAGCCCTGGTAACTAGCTGGGTGGTCGCCACCACAGTTAGTGCAGGTTGCCGTACCTTTGGGTCTGCTGCACTCGGCCGTCCAGTGCAGGCCTGGGCACTTGACGCACCTGGGGGTAGCCTTACAGCAGCTCTGGGCGTGGCCAAAAGATTGGCAGCGATGACACTGCCCAATCTTGGTTTTTGCGTGGGGAACCTCAATCTTAACGCGTATGTCGTGAACGACATCCTCGTTGAAGATTTTTGCGGAGGTCGTTGTTTTAGGCATGGTGACCATGATGAGGGGAAGGGGTCTCCTACCCCGACTGCTCCTCATCCTGCCCACCGTGCAGTCGTAACCTTTAGCAATAAGGTCCTCTTGGACCTCTTTAGCGTCTATGTTGATGGGGATGCCCCTAATGACTGCTTTTAGGGGCTTTTCCTCTCTCAACTGGTGGAAATACCATCCTCCTTCTTCGGGAGTAAGTACTTCCTCGAAGTACTTGTAAATCGCCCTATAGTCGTTTTCGCTGGCGGGAGTGATGCTCAGTCCGCCAGCGAGTAATTTGATTTTGTAAAGTGAATCCCGCGCCTCGCGAATTCAGCCTTTATGCTTTTCCACTTAGCAGTATCCCTCAGCACTAACGGAGGGATTCTAGTTTTGAGTGGAACGACCAAAGGGGATTCCTGACGGGGCGTCTGACTGGGGGGTGAATGGACTGGGAGAGTGTTACGGGGGTTGTCGGTGTTTGCAGAGGGGAGTGTTTGATCGGGTAGTTCATGGTTTGTCAATTGGATGATCTGCCCGTCTACCTCCATCAGTAGGTTGACAAGCTCACCCGCCAATTGGGAGCCAATAAAATCCTCTAGTGGGGGGAGGTTAACAAAATTATCCGTTAGATTGGTACTTACCTGTCCGTCACCAATCGGCTTCTTCTTCTTTTTGGAGTATCTGTCGCGGCTGCGTGACACACTACTTGAGGCAGGTCTTGATTTTGATTTTTTGCGCTGCTTACGCCTGGTCTCACGATCGCGTTTTCTTTCATCTTCCTTAGGCATATCCTGCAGTTTTGGTTGGCTGGATTCGGTCTTTTCACATTGGTTGGCCGGTATAATTGGCTCTTCCTTATCCGGCTCTTCGGTGGACATCGTGGCTTCTTCACTTTGCACGGTTACATGGTTGCTCGAAACAACCGTTCTTCCTTTAATCGCGCTCTGCCTTTTGGCCTCAAACTTTTCCAGGCTTGAGGTGATCAGGTTCTTGTAACCCATCAGCTTCTTATGAGTGCTGATGGCGTCATCGTAAACCGCCTTTACTTTTTGGTAAGAGCGGCTATCCGGTCTTTCTCCCAAACTTTGATAAAACGCCTTCGTCGGGCTCGATCCATACGCGTCCAATTCCTTCTTTGTCTTGGCTGCCAGATTGGCCTGCTCCAATAGGGAAGCCTCTAAGTTGGCTAGCATGCGCTGGAGTTCCACTTCGGTTAAATCGGATAACTTCTTGGAGCTTGACATATTCTTCGATGACAGTTTGAGTCTTGGCAGAGAATCTAGGGAATCTATTTTTTTTTCTTGTAGCATGTAGCATCACATAGCAAAAGAGCTATTACGGGCTACGCCCGCTTATTCTCGAAAATCGAGTAATTCGACCAATAGCAATGCGAATTTTGGGGATTTCAAACCCGAAAGGCGTTGAGCCGGATCTTGATGTTGTAAGCGTATTGGGGAGGGTACCAAAAGGTCCCCCCGATTACTCTACCTCGAAGCATTAGCGAGCTCACCGACGACACCAAAGCACACGTGCATTTATTTAAACAAAACAAAAAAAATTTTACAGCAATTTTACAAAGTTTACACAAATAAAAATTACAAAAAACTATAAAGTTTCGTCCTATCCCTAATCACAATAATCTTGAAATTATTTGAGTCTTGACATGGGAACCAATCAATCATGCTTGTGAGATCGATCTTGAGAGTTTTGGAAATACTAACCGAAAATTTCAAAATCGCCATCTTCTTCATCCGCGAAAAGGTTCATGATTGGTGCGTTTGAAGGAGGAACTTTTTGTGTTCCACGACCGGAGGTTTGATCTGGCTTGGTGATGTGTTTGGGTCTTGGCGTGAAGGGGAAGTCTTTCTTGTAGTTGTAGCTGACACTTGGCATCTGCGGAGCAGATGCGGGCGATAGCCCGCTTATCTCCTTCGTCTGATTAGAAACCTGACGTTGAGAATTTTTTACAGGGATTTCAAACCCGAGGAGCGGCGTCGAGCCGGTGTCTTGTTTGTTATTACGCTATAAGGTAAGCACTGCGGGGCCGGAGGCTAACGTCGAATTGTCCGCGCGTGCATGCACGGGTGAGACAATCCCCGCGCCCGCGGCGGCGCAATGTGCTTACCTTGAGCCCTTTCTACAATAACAGAGCCTCGGTCGCGCCGTTGCTACAGCGTTTTTATTAATATAAAAAAAAATAATTTTTTACAATTTACAAACACAACAATTATCTAATAGGCGCTGAAAAAAAATTTAAAAACACAAGCTGAAAAGGAAGAAGATTAATTGGACAGGACAATGACGAATATTTGTAACCTCCCCGGGGCAGCGTGAACACTCCTCACTGGAACACGCCGTCCTCGGAGTCAGAGTCTGAATACGTGATGTCTGGTATTGGGTTGCTTTGTTGGGGTGATCTAGGGTGGGGAGGCAATACAACTGTTTTAGGGATAATTATATCCTTGGGCCTAGGCGTCCTTGGGTAGTCGTTAGTGTCGTAACGACCCAGGGCTTGGATGAGTGGATTGTGGCAGTCGGAGCTTTTCAAGTACAGTTTAGATGTTAGGTCTTTTATGAAAGAATCCAGGGGCTTGACTCCGGAAGCTGCCTGGAGTTGTCTATTAGTGACAAACCATGGGGCGTCCATGGCTTGTCTTATGCAGACGTTATGCATGGTTTCCAATCTTTTCATTTGATTAGAAGATGCGAACCCCCATGCCGGGACCGCGTACGTAAGGACCGGGCGGATGACCGCCTTGTAGATCCTGATCCGATCTTTGTGGCGCAAGCAGCTATTTCTACCGATCAGTGGAGCAAGGGAGCCCTTAAGGGCTTTAGCTTGGGATACACAGTTCGCAATATGTTTGGACCAGCTTAGTCTTGGGTCGAGGGTGACCCCGAGATATTTGACGGAGTCTTTCCAAGGAATTACCTCGCCAAACATCTCGATTTTGTCGGGAGGGTGTCGTTTTCTATCGAACATGATAGCTTCGCTCTTCCCCGGGTTTACTACAAGTCTCCACTTGTAGAACCAGGGTTGAAGAAGCTTCAGCGTATCACGAACGATAGTAACGTTCCTCTTTCGTCTCGGGTGAGTTGTAACGATCGCAGTGTCGTCAGCGAAAATACCCATCGTTACGTTTTGGGGAATGGGGATGTCGTGGGTATATATGTTGAAGAGCGCGGGGGATAAGATAGATCCTTGGGGCACCCCCGCGTGTATAGGTCTAATCGTGGAGAATTGGGCATTGATTTTGACACGGAAGGTTCTGGCACACAGGTAGGATGCGATAAGCCTCACTAGGCTTGGATTAACTCTAGCCATGTAAAGCTTATACAGTAAACCTGTGTGCCAAACTTTGTCAAAGGCTTTGGCTATGTCCAGCAGGACAGCCAAACCTCTATGGCCTCTGGAAAAACCTTCCGTAATCTTTTCTGTTATTCTAAGAATTTGATGGGTGGTCGAGTGACCCTGGCGAAACCCGAACTGTTCGTCGGGGAGGATGCCGAGCCTTTCCACCTCGTCAAGAAGGCGGGAGAGTATGATTTTCTCCGCTATCTTGGCGATGGAGGAGAGGAGAGATATCGGTCTGTAGTTGAGGGGATTGGACGAGCATTTTCCCGGCTTAGGTATGAGGATGACATCTGCCAACTTCCACCTGACGGGAAAATGCTTCAGTCTAAGTATGGCATTGATAATCGCAGTTAGCGCTGATATGGCCTTTTTAGGAAGGTTTTTCAGCGCTAAGTTGGGAATTTGATCAGGACCGGGGGCTTTCCTGGGGGAAATAAATTTTATGGCACTCTTTATTTCAAAATAAGAGGCGGGGGGGATGGGATCGGGGTCGGCTTGCATTAATCTGTCTCGCACCGTCTTGTTAATCTTATCGATATGTTTTAGAAGATCACGGTCGGACGTATTTACCTTGTTCGGGGAAAACTGTTCCTGAAGAATATCGGCGAACAGTTCGGCTTTGTCCAGGGGAAAGTAAGCGAGGGAGTTATCTGATTTTTTGAGGGGGGGAATAGAGGAGCGAACGCCTTTAAGGGATTTCACCATGCTCCAAGCTGATCGGTTTTGGAAGGACAAGTTTTCGATCTTGTCCGCCCATTTGTCGCTTTTGTACTTCGCGAGTTCGGATGTGAGTTGCGTCCGAAGCTCGGAAGCACGCCTGATGTCGTCGGGATGCCAAGTGCGTTTCGCCACCTTGTGGAAACGCCGCTTAGCTTGGATAAGGTCCAGTAAATATTTAGGGACTGCAGGGCGGGAATAGGGAGTGGAGGTTGTCTTTGTTACGAAACTGATAGAATCATTGATGGCTTGCTCAAAGCTAACAACGTAGTTCTCCAGTTCCGCAACAGTATTGATGATGGGGATTTTGCCCAGGTTCAAGCGGAGGTGGTCCTGGAAAGCGGGCCAGTCCGTCTTGCTATGGGTCTTGTCGGGGAGCGGAGCACCGTGGGTGGGGACACCCAGGGTGAGAAGAACGGGGTAATGATCCGAAAGTAGGTGTTCACCTACTTCCATTTGGTGCTGGAGGAGGAAGTTTTTAAAGATGACTATGTCGAGCACATCTGAGGAATGGTGAATACTAGAATAATGGGTAGGGTCGGTTGGGGCGTCTATCGTGAAAGGGAATTGTTCTGCAAGAAGTTTGAGTTTGCGTCCTATTGCATTAGTGGCTCTCGAATTCCAGGCGGAGTGTTTGCAGTTTAGGTCACCGGCAATGACGTGCGGGGTGTCTCCGCTGCTTTGAAGAAGCTCGGAAACGTCTTTGGTGCAATCAACGTCGGGCCTGTTGTATGCTGCTGAAATGTGTATCAGACCGTGATTGGCTAGAGGAACGCCAATCGTAGTTGATTCCATATCTGCAGCAATGGTCGGGATACGATGGTGGGGTATTGTCTTTTTGACATAAATAGCTGTACCGCCTTTTTTGGCATAGGTACGATCGTCGCGGTAAAGATCGTAGTTGGGGATATTAGCTCGGGTAGCCTTTTTGAAAAACGTCTCCGTTACCAGTAGAAGGTCGAGGTCATGGTCGGCAGCAAAAATCTGTAGAAGGGACCGTTTCTCATTGGTCAGTCCATTGGCGTTCCAATAAACGGTTTTTAGGGCTGCGGGAATTGTAGTCGTCATGAAATCTTATGGGCGATGGCGTGGGCTGAAGGACAGGAAAAAAGTTAAACGACTCTGACAAACTGTTTGAGGGTTTCCTGGATCACCTCGGAAGACATTCCGAATCTGATGAGTTCTAGGGTGACCCTAACTATTTCGCGTTTGGACGCGGTGAATTTACCGCTATCGTCTGTAGGAGGGATGTTGGAGGGCTTGTCTTTTTTGGGAACCTCGGATGGTTTCTGAGAGGGGACTGATTGGGTGGGCCTTGATCGGGCCTCCTGGACGTTTTGGGAGGGAGCTGGTTGGGTAAGGTTTGACCGGGCTACCTGAACGTAAGAACGTTCATTGGTGACCGGCCTGTACGAGTGTCTCGGTTGGCTGTTGAAGGGAGTTTGTCGAGGGGGAGCTTGCACTCTCCACATTTTGGGGTACAATTTGTTACAACTACGTCGAACAATCCTTAAATTCACTTAAAATTTTGATTAAATCATAAGAATTATCCGAACGAACCTGGTATATTTCATAGACAGCCGTCTCCACTAAGTTATTTTTAGAACTTATCTACGTGAGAAACATGCAATTCTTAGGCTTTAGTTCTGAGAATTCTGTCCTTAACTTGCTAACAAGCAAAATAAAGAATTACGTCATGTACCTCGACGAGAAAAATAAGAAATCGGTTCATTTTGACTCCTATATCTATGCAACCCATTAACCTTTGAAGAAACTTTAAGTAAAAATCCCTGTTAAATTTCAAGAGCCATCTTGGAAATAACTGCACTTTCGGTCCGACAGTCAAAGTAGTAAGATGCGTTCCTTTGGTCTCGTGATTCAAATAAATAATTAACGGACTTTCGATCTGTACTTCGAGTCATGAAGACATGAACGGTTTCGTTGTCTTCCAGCAAGGAAGAGTTGTGAACTTTCTGTTCGTCAGTCAACCAAGTAACTTCGTAAAAACTTTCCTAGTGTTCTAATCGAGCAAAATGTGTGATTAATTATTTCGTGTATCTAAAATCGAATAAATAACTAAAAAACTTTATCTTGTGCCTCCGAATAAATACCTGATTAATTGTTTCGTGTAACAAAAATTAAAGAAATAACTTAAAACTTTTTACCGATCTATCAAACAAAATGTGTTTTATAATAAATCTATCGAACATGGCAAATTTGAAATAAAGGCAAGAAATTCAATATTTTCGATCATTACCGACGATGCTAATTCAATGAAATAGAATAGACAAAGTGTTGATTTGCGATAAATAACTTGTACCTATTGGATGGATAAAAATTTGGATTATTAAGAAAATAACGTATACCTATTGGATAAAGAAGAATTGGATTATCAAGTAATCAACGACGGCTACCAGAAAAATGGATTTGGAAGGACGGTGTGTAATTAACATGGTGTACCGACAACTCAGTTTTTTGGAATTTGAATTCAGAAATTAATCATGCTTTCGACGACTTACCACGTTTAAACGGGTTAAAGGTTAGTTTTTGTCCAATTTAATTGTATGCAACCGCATGTATCTAATTGTAACGATTGATTTGATGTATTGCTTATTCAACGACTAATTGGTCCATTTTTCATTAAAATTACATTAAAAATCTATCGTACAATTACCTATAATTTTTATCTGTAAAAAGTATTTATCTGTACAAATTATTGAAGTGGAAATCAATCCATAAGGATGATGAAAGTAAAGGGTTTATTACCATTGATTTTGTTCTAAATAACGCTTTAATTAAGTAATTTTAATTAAATATTGCGGAAGCTTCCTTCATCATTTAGGTAAAAAATTAAGGAAAATTGTATTTATGTTCCGTATTTGTGTCGATTTTTCGTTTAACTTTATTATATTTCTTTACATCAAATATCTTTTATTTCAAGAGCGCCGAATTCTTTTCAGGATTGTGTATTTATGTAAAAGCGAGGTAAGCGTATATTTTGTTTCACGTAGGTACCACCCTGAGATAAAGTTCTCAGTATTTTTTGAATTCAAATTCGAAAAATCTGCTCCACCGACGGAAGTGAGTTCAGCCGAGGGTAGGTGTAACAAATTTGCAGCCCTGGTAACTAGCTGGGTGGTCGCCACCACAGTTAGTGCAGGTTGCCATACCTTTGGGTCTGCTGCACTCGGCCGTCCAGTGCAGGCCTGGGCACTTGACGCACCTGGGGGTAGCCTTGCAGCAGCTTTGGGCGTGGCCAAAAGATTGGCAGCGATGACACTGCCCAATCTTGGTTTTTGCGAGAGGAACCTCAATCTTAACGCGTATGTCGTGAACGACATCCTCGTTGAAGATGTTTGCGGAAGTCGTTGTTTTAGGCATGGTGACCATGATGAGGGGAAGGGGTCTCCTACCCCGACTGCTCCTCATCCTGCCCACCGTGCAGTCGTAACCTTTAGCAATAAGGTCCTCTTGGACCTCTTTAACGTCTATGTTGATGGGGATGCCCCTAATGACTGCTTTTAGGGGCTTCTCCTCTCTCAACTGGTGGAAATACCATCCTCCTTCTTCGGGAGTAAGTACTTCCTCGAAGTACTTGTAAATCGCCCTATAGTCGTTTTCACTGGCGGGAGTGATGCTCAGTCCGCCAGCGAGCAATTTGGCTTTTCATCTTATTCTGGTCTGGTGCGAAGCACCAGGGCTGTTGCCCCATATCTTCGCAGACTTGAAGAGTAAGGTTGCGGGCTTGCCCGCAACGTTACGTCGGATAATTTTTATTGAGGCGTACCTCCGAAAATTAGCGCGAAGCTAAGTCCTGGCTGGCTTCACCCGCAAGGGATCCGCGAGAGAAAGGTTTGGTAGACTAGGATGCAGTGGATGGGTTATGGGAGTTTTAATTGAATACCTTTTCTTCGTGTGCGTTGCTCATTCGTGTTGGTTTTTCCCTAAAGTGGCCGGTTTTCTTGTGGGCGTGGCTTGAATTTCTTGGGCGTGGTTTTGGTTTGCAGGAGTTCTTGTTTCTTATGCAGGATCGTTAGGGGTCGGCGTCATCGATAATTTCCCTTGGCATCTTGTACTTCGGATGGTTTGCCTTGTCGTATTTTCCAAGTTGGTTTATTAGCGGGTTTTCGTGGTCTTCTATTTTGGCGTAAAACTTCTCCGTGTGATTTCTAATAAATTCCTTGACCGTGGTGAGTTTGGAGTCATTGCGGAGGCGGACGTTTGATACTCTTCTTGGCGGATTCCATGCGTAGCGGACGAGCTTGCTTTGAATTGTTTCCAACTTGTTGATATGCGTTTTTGCTGCATGCCCCCAGGCTGGTGCAGCGTACGTGAGTGCCGGCCTGATGATGGTTTTGTAGACTCGAAGTTTGTTGGCCGGCGTCATTTTGCTCTTGGGACCTACGAGCGAATATAATTGCGACATCGTTCCCCTTGATTTGTTCGTGATGTTGGTGACGTGTTGGCCCCAATTTAGTTTTTGGTCCATGGTGACGCCAAGGTACTTCGCCGATTTTTGCCATTGGATGAGGGACCCGTTCATCCAAAGGTTGGCTTTTGCAGTGGTCCTTTTCTTACATCGCGCGAAGATGATTGCTACGCTCTTGTTAGTGTTGACTCCGATACGCCAGTCTCCCATCCATTGCTCGATTTGTTCCGCTACGTCTTGAACTCTTTGCGTGGCGATGTCCGGGGAAATTGAAGTTGATGCTACTGCTGTGTCGTCCGCGATGTAGAAATTGTTGACCTGCGGGTGAATTGGCTTGGGAATGTCGCTCATGTAAATGTTGTAGAGGGGTGCAGAAAGTGGCGAACCTTGGGGGACCCCTGCGTTCATTGGATGAGGTTCGGATTTTGTCCCATCGGCGGCGATGCAAAAGGTTCTTTCTGCAAGATAAGAATGGATTAGTTTTACGATGGCGAGTTTGATACCGGCTCGAAGCATCTTGTAGAGGAGTCCGGGGTGCCATACGGAGTCGAATGCCTTGGAGATGTCTAGAAGAAGGGCGACGGTGCATTCTTTTTTTCGAGAACCCCTTTGAAATTTGCTCGACGATGCGAAGGATTTGATGAGTCGTGGAGTGACCTTCGCGAAATCCAAATTGTTCATCGGGGACGACCTTGTTAGAATCCATTTCTTTCTTGAGTCGATTTAAGATTATTTTCTCCGCGATTTTGCCGATGGTGGAAAGAAGGCTAATTGGACGATAGCTCTTCGGTTGGTTTTTCGGCTGTCCTTGCTTGTGGATGACGATGACGTTTGCGTGCTTCCATAATTTCGGGAAGTGACGGAGTCGAAGCGCTGCATTCACGATGGTTGTGATTGCAGTGATCGCTTTTCGTGGTAACTCCTTCAGTGCCCTGTGGGTGATGCCGTCTGGACCGGGTGCGCTTTTGATTTTCGCCTGCCTAATGAGACTTCTGACCTCCTTGAACGATGCGGGTTCGATTGTTGATTCGTCCGGGGCGTTCAGGGCTTCCTTCACGAAGTCTTCTACCATCTGGATGTGATCGGGGTCGTCGTAGGTGGTGTTAGGCGCGCATTGAAGTTGGAGACTGGCAGCTAGAGCGTCGGCTTTGTCCTTGTCCGTTTTTGCTTGGGTCCCGTCCGGTCTTAGGAGAGCTGGCATCGGGGTCCTTTTGGTGCGGAAATTTTTGATGAATTTCCAAGAGCTTGAATCCTCGAACGAAAGGGCTTCAAGCTTGCTGGTCCATTCGGCGTCCTTGTGCTCCTTGACTTCGTTAGTGACCTGGGATTTGAGGCGTTGATACTCGGATTTGTCGACGGGGTGATGAGTCCTTTGAGCAAGTTTTCGCGCTCGATTCTTGTCCTTGATTAGCTGTTTGAGATGCGGGGGAAGTTGGTCTCGAAGATCTGCGACCGGAACAGCATTTGTGGCGTACTGAATCGAGGCTTGGATGTTGAGGTGAAAAGCTTCTACGTAGTCGTCCAGTTGGCTTGTGGTGTCGATGATTGGAATGTCTCCCATGTTCGCTAGAAGGTGATCATGGAAGACGGGCCATACAACTTTGGACCTTGTTGTATTTGGACGGTCATGCGGGATGTTTCCGATGTACATCAGGACTGGAAGGTGGTCTGAAGTGAGCTCACATGCCGTTGTGAGCCGGTGCTGCCAATGAACGTCCTTTAGGAGAGCGACGTCGATGAAGGTTGGAGTTCCGGCGTAGGAGTAGTGAGTGGGGTCCGTTGGAGCGTCGATGGCGAAGTCCAATTCGTGGGCGAAATCGAAAAGAGTGCGACCTTGGGCGTTGTTCCTTTGGCAGTTCCAAGTGGTGTGCTTCGCGTTGAAATCTCCAGCAACGATTGAACCATTTGGGCCTGAAAGTAGAGAGGTTAGGTCGTCTTGAATAATGAGTTTACCGGGAGGAAGGTAGGCTGATGAAAGTTGAAGCCATCCATGTCCGCTTGTATGGATGGCAACCGCCGTGGCTTCTATTTGGTGCAGCTGGGGGAGCGCGACTTCGTGGTGTTCGATCGATCTCTTGATGTAGACGGCGGTTCCACCTCCTTTGCCGTCACGATCCGATCGATACATCGCGTAGTTCGGGAGATTTGCGCTGTCGCAGGTCCTGAGGTGTGTTTCATTGACCAGAATTACATCGAGGTCGTGGTTAAACGCGAAGTCCAGCAGGAGATGTTTCTTCCCCTTCAGTCCATTCGCGTTCCAGTAGGCCATGGCGAGAGAAGCGGGCTGCGTACGGGAACTAATGGTCGCGGCCGCCGATTAAGGCGTTGGCGAACTGTATTCCACGTACGTGGGAGATCATCTTTTTGGCTTCATCGGTGTTTCCTAGAGAATAAATTTTGTTAGACAGTGCAGATAATAGTTTGCTTATTTCGGGGTCGTTAAGAAGGGTTTCCATTCGGGTAGAAGAGGAACGGGTGGGAGTTTCGGTTTGGGTAGAAGGGGATCGGGAGGGGGTGATGGTGTCTTCTCGTCGGTCCGATCTTCTCCTGCTTTGGGACCTGGAGCGATTCCTGTTGAATTCCGGGGATGGGCTGCGGTCTCGTTCCCTCCTTCTTTGCTGGCGATCGCGATTGTAGCGGCGGTCCTCTGACATCCTGGGTTGTGAGAGGCGGTACTGCTGCGAGAATGGGTGCTGTCCTCGGTGACCTTGGTAGGTTTCTCGCCGCTGTGGAAATCTTTGTGCCGGGCGGGAGTACTCGTTGAATCTTGGTTGGGGGTACTCGCTGCATTTTCTGTAGTTTGCCGTATGTGGGCCTTTGCAGTTTGCGCAGGTGGCTGGAGTGTCTGGCCTCTTCTCGCATGTTGCCGTGTGGTGGTCCTTTCCACATTTCACACATCGAGGTTGAAGTCTGCAGCAACGCTGAGAGTGTCCAAATCTTTGGCACCTATGACATTGTGCAGGCGTGGATCTTGGTCGGAGGGTTTCAATGGTGATATTGAAATTGTTGATCCTTTCCAAGTTAAAAATGGTCTTGGAATGGTCCGAGCGATTTAGTTGGACGAGAAAGAGTGGCATGGGTCTTCTTGCAGGTCCTCGTCGCATCTGGTTCACCGCTATGATGTCGAATCCTTGGCTGTTTAGGTCTTCAATTATCGCGTCCGTTGGTGTCGTTCCGGAAAGTCCTCGTACTACCACTTTTAGTGGTTTCTCCCTTGGAAGCAGGTAGGAGTGGGTGGGAAGGTTTTTTGCCGCGAAGAACTTGTCCAGTCTTGAAAAATCTTCTTCCGTTTTCGCCAGTATGGAGATAGAGTCTTTTAGCATTTTAACGGATGTGGTTTCGATGCCAGATTTACGGATTTCTTCTCCAAGAGCGGTCCAGTTGCTGGTTTCATGTAAGACTATTGGCGGGATCCTTGGGGCGTAAATTTTCGTGTCCTTTTCCGGCATGGCTGATTTTGTAGGGGCAGTTTTGGTGGTCTGTTGGGAGGTCTTGTGGGGTTTTTCGCCAGTGCGGGCAGAGGGGTTGACCGCCGGTACGTTGATGTCCATGGTTGTCGAATCCTTTGGTTCCGCGGTGTCCGTGGCCTTCTTTTTGAAGAGGGGATAAAATCGATTTTTGGTTTGGATGTTATCCTCGTCAGTGGAACCACTTGATCTGCTCCTCTTCGGTTTGCCGGGTTTTCCTTTTTGCGTTTGGAACGGGGCTTCCTGGACTGCTGCTTCCGTTGTTGGGGTGGCCTCCTTCATCATTTTCATTATTGCTGCTCGTTTCTGTTGACCTGCTGCCAATTCCAATCGCATTTCCTCAATCTGTGCTGCCATCCTGAGAAGGTAGGCATCAAGTTCCTTCAGTGCGGTTGCTTGAGTTTGGTTGGCCATACTGCTGATGATTTGAAATTTGCTGTTGTATCTGTGAAAGAAAGAGATTAGTGGAGAGAATTGATAAATTCTTTTGGTTTTGTCGGTCGTTATTAGAGCGGGGTAGAGACTAAAAAATAATTTTAGTCTGTGACAGATAATGTCTACTGACACTGCTACTAATGACTTAATCGCTTGGTAAAACTGGAAGGCACGAAAGGCACGTCTGGTCACTTTGGTTGTTCGGATCGAACTGGCAATTTGGCTTTCTCAATTATTCTGGTCTGGTGCGAAGCACCAGGGCTGTTGCCCCATATCTTCGCAGACTTGAAGAGTAAGGTTGCGGGTTTGCCCGCAACGTTACGTCGGATGATTTTTATTGAGGCGTACCTCTGAAAATTAGCGCGAAGCTAAGTCCTGGCTGGCTTCACCCGCGAGGGATCCGCGAGAGAAAGGTTTGGTAGACTAGGATGGAGGGATGGGTTGTGGGAGTTTAATCTTGAATACCTTTCATGTTCGTGCGTTGTGAGTTCGTGATGGTTTTTCCCTAAAGTGGCCGATTTTCTTGTAGGCGTGGATAATTTTTCGTGGGCGTGGTTTTGATTTGCAGGAGTTCTTGTTACTTATGCGGGATCGTTAGGGGTCGGCGTCATCGATAATTTCCCTTGGCATCTTGTACTTTGGATGGTTTGCCTTGTCGTATTTTCCGAGTTGGTTTATTAGCGGGTTTTCGTGGTCTTCTATTTTAGCGTAAAACTTCTCCGTGTGATTTCTAATAAATTCCTTGACCGTGGTGAGTTTGGAGTCGTTGCGGAGGCGGACGTTTGTGACTCTTCTTGGCGGATTCCATGCGTAGCGGACGAGCTTGTTCTGGATTGTTTCTAACTTGTTGAGATGTGTTTTTGCTGCATGTCCCCAGGCTGGTGCAGCGTACGTGAGAGCCGGCCTGATGATGGTTTTGTAAATTCGGAGTTTGTTGGCCGGCGTCATTTTGCTCTTTGGACCTACGAGCGAATACAATTGCGACACCGTTCCCCTTGATTTATTTGTAATATTTGTGATGTGTTGACCCCAGTTTAGCTTTTGGTCCATGGTGACGCCAAGGTATTTCGCCGATTTTTGCCATTGAATGAGGGACCCGTTCATCCAAAGGTTGGCTTTTGCTGTGGTCCGCTTCTTACATCGGGCGAAGATAACTGCGACGCTCTTGTTTGTGTTGACTCCGATTCGCCAGTCTCCCATCCATTGCTCGATTTGTTCCGCTACGTCTTGAACTCTTTGCGTGGCGATGTCCGGTGAAAGTGACGTGGAAGCTACGGCTGTGTCGTCCGCGAAGTAGAAGTTTTCGACCTGTGGGTGGATTGGTTTGGGGATGTCGCTCATGAAGATGTTGTAGAGGGGTGCAGAAAGTGGCGAACCTTGGGGGACCCCTGCGTTCATTGGATGAGGTTCGGATTTGGTCCCATCGGCGACGATGCAAAAGGTTCTTTCTGCAAGATAAGATTGGATTAGTTTTACGATGGCAAGTTTGATACCGGCTCGAAGCATCTTGTAGAGGAGTCCGGGGTGCCATACGGAGTCGAATGCCTTGGAGATGTCTAGAAGAAGGGCGACGGTGCATTCTTTTTTCGAGAACCCCTTTGAAATTTGCTCGACGATGCGAAGGATTTGATGAGTCGTGGAGTGACCTTCGCGAAATCCAAATTGTACATCGGGGACGACCTTGTTGGAATCCATTTCTTTCTTCAGTCGATTTAAGATGATTTTCTCCGCGATTTTGCCGATGGTGGAAAGAAGGCTAATTGGACGATAGCTCTTCGGTTGGTTTTTCGGCTGTCCGTGCTTGTGGATGACGATGACGTTTGCGTGCTTCCATAATTTCGGGAAGTGACGGAGTCGAAGCGCTGCATTCACGATGGTTGTGATTGCAGTGATCGCTTTTCGTGGTAACTCCTTCAGTGCCCTGTGGGTGATGCCGTCTGGACCGGGTGCGCTTTTGATTTTCGCCTGCCTAATGAGAGTTCTGACTTCCTTGAACGATGCGGGTTCGATTGTTGATTCGTCCGGGGCGTTCAGGGCTTCCTTCACGAAGTCTTCTACCATCTGGATGTGATCGGGGTCGTCGTAGGTGGTGTTAGGCGCGCATTGAAGTTGGAGACTGGCAGCTAAAGCGTCGGCTTTGTCCTTGTCCGTTTTTGCTTGGGTCCCGTCCGGTCTTAGGAGAGCTGGCATCGGAGTCCTTTTACTGCGGAAATGTTTGACGAATTTCCACGAGCTTGAATCCTCGAACGAAAGGGCTTCAAGCTTGTTGGTCCATTCGGCGTCCTTGTGGTCCTTGACTTCTTTGGTGACCTGGGATTTGAGGCGTTGATACTCAGATTTGTCGTCGGGGTGATGGGTCCTTTGTGCCAGTTTTCGCGCTCGATTCTTGTTCTTAATTAGCTGCTTGAGATGCGGGGGAAGTTGGTCGCGAAGATCTGCGACCGGAACAGCATTTGTGGCGTATTGGATCAAGGCTTGGATGTTGAGATGAAGGGCTTCCACGTAGTCGTCCAGTTGGCTTGTGGTGTCGATGATTGGAATGTCTCCCATGCTCGAAAGAAGATGATCATGGAAGACGGGCCATACAACTTTGGACCTTGTTGTATTTGGACGGTCGTGCGGGATGTTTCCGATGTACATCAGGACTGGAAGGTGGTCTGAAGTGAGCTCACATGCCGTTGTGAGCCGGTGCTGCCAATGAACGTCCTTTAAGAGGGCGATGTCGATGAAGGTTGGAGTTCCGGCGTAGGAGTAATGAGTGGGGTCCGTTGGAGCGTCGATGGCGAAGTCCATTTCGTGGGCGAAATCGAAAAGAGTGCGACCTTGAGCGTTGTTCCTTTGGCAGTTCCAAGTGGTGTGCTTCGCGTTGAAATCTCCAGCAACGATTGAACCATTTGGGCCTGAAAGTAGAGAGGTTAGGTCGTCTTGAATAATGAGTTTACCGGGAGGAAGGTAGGCTGATGAAAGTTGAAGCCATCCATGTCCGCTTGTATGGATGGCAACCGCCGTGGCTTCTATTTGGTGCAGCTGGGGGAGCGCGACTTCGTGGTGTTCGATCGATCTCTTGATGTAGACGGCGGTTCCACCTCCTTTGCCGTCACGATCCGATCGATACATCGCGTAGTTCGGGAGATTTGCGCTGTCGCAGGTCCTGAGATGTGTTTCATTGACCAGGATCACATCGAGGTCGTGGTTAAACGCGAAGTCCAGCAGGAGATGTTTCTTCCCCTTCAGTCCATTCGCGTTCCAGTAGGCCATGGCGAGAGAAGCGGGCTGCGTACGGGAACTAATGGTCGCGGCCGCCGATTAAGGCGTTGGCGAACTGTATTCCACGTACGTGGGAAATCATCTTTTTGGCTTCATCGGTGTTTCCTAGAGAATAAATTTTGTTAGACAGTGCGGATAATAGTTTGCTTATTTCGGGGTCGTTAAGGAGGGTTTCCGCTCGGGTAGAAGAGGTACGGGTGGGAGTTTCCGTTCGAGTGGAAAAGGATCGGGTGGAAGAGGATCGGGTGGAAGAGGATCGGGTGGAAGAAGATCGGGTGGGACTGTTGGTGGCTTCTCGTCGGTCTGTTCTTCTCCTGCTTTGGGATCTCGAGCGGTTCCTGGTATGTTCCGGGGATGGACTGCGGCTGCGTTCCCTCCTTCTTTGGCGATCGCGTTCGTGACTGTAGTTGTCCGGGCTCCGGGTCAGGCGGTACTGCTGCGACGAAGAATGGTAACCACGATGGCTTTTGTGGGTTTCTCGCCGATGTGATGGTTTCTGAGCCGGGCGGGAATGCGCATTAAATCTTGGCTGGGGATATTCGCTGCACCTCTTGTAATTGGCCGTGTGCGGGCCGTTGCAATTGGCGCAGGTAGCTGGGGTATCTGGTTTCTTCTCGCATGTCGCCGTGTGATGGTTCTTCCCACATTTCACACATCGGGGTTGAAGCCTACAGCAACGTTGAGAGTGTCCAAACCTTTGGCACCTATGGCATTGTGGAGGAGTGGATCTTGGGCGGAGGGTCTCGATGGTGATGTTCAGATTGTTGATCCTTTCCAAGTTGAAAATAGTCTTGGAGTGGTCTGAGCGATTTAGTTGTACGAGGAAAAGTGGCATTGGGCGTCTTGCAGGTCCTCTTCGCATTTGATTTACCGATATGATGTCGAATCCCTGGCCGTTCAGGTCTTCGATTATCACATCTGCTGGTGTCGTTCCAGAAAGTCCTCGTATTACCACTTTAAGTGGCTTCTCCCTCGGAAGCAGGTAGGAGTGGGTGGGAAGGTTCTTCGCCGCGAAGAACTTGTCCAGCCTCGAAAAATCGTCCTCAGTTTTGGCCACTATGGAGATCGAGTCTTTTAGCATCTTAATGGATGTGGTTTCGATGCCAGATTTGCAGATTTCTTCTCCTAGGGCAGTCCAGTTGGTGGTTTCATGCAAGACTATTGGCGGGATCCTTGGAGCGTAGGTTTTCGTTTCCTTTTCCGGCGTGGTTCTTCTTGTAGGGGTAGCTTTGGTGGTCTGTTGAGAGGGAGGTTTTTCGCCGGTGCGGGTGTTGTTCGTAGTCGAGGGGTTGACCGCCGGGACGTTGATGTCCATGGATGTCGACTCCTTTGGTTCCGCACTGTCCGTGGCCTTCTTTTTAAAGAGAGGATAAAATCGGTTTTTAGTTTGGATGTTATCCTCGTCAGTGGAACCGCTTGATCTGCTCCTTTTCGGTTTGCCGGGTTTTCCTTTTTGCGTTTGGAACGGGGCTTCCTGGACTGCTGCTTCCGTTGTTGGGGTGGCCTCCATCATTATTTTCATAATCGCTGCTCGTTTCTGTTGACCTGCTGCAAATTCCAATCGCATTTCCTCAATCTGTGCTGCCATCCTGAGAAGGTAGGCATCAAGTTCCTTCAGTGCGGTTGCTTGAGTTTGGTTGGCCATACTGCTGATAATTTGAAATTTGCTGTTGTATCTGTGAAAGAAAGAGATTAGTGGAGAGAATTGATAAATTCTTTTGGTTTTGTCGGTCGTTATTAGAGCGGCGTAGAGACTAAAAATATTTTTAGTCTGTGACAGATAATGTCTACTGACACTGCTACTAATAACTTAATCGCTTGGTAAAACTGGAAGGCACGAAAGGCACGTCTGGTCACTTTGGTTGTTCGAATCGGGTCGTTGTATCCCCAATTTGGCTTCTCAATTATTCTGGTCTGGTGCGAAGCACCAGGGCTGTTGCCCCATATCTTCGCAGACTTGAAGAGTAAGGTTGCGGGTTTGCCCGCAACGTTACGTCGGATGATTTTTATTGAGGCGTACCTCTGAAAATTAGCGCGAAGCTAAGTCCTGGCTGGCTTCACCCGCGAGGGATCCGCGAGAGAAAGGTTTGGTAGACTAGGATGGAGGGATGGGTTGTGGGAGTTTAATCTTGAATACCTTTCATGTTCGTGCGTTGTGAGTTCGTGATGGTTTTTCCCTAAAGTGGCCGATTTTCTTGTAGGCGTGGATAATTTTTCGTGGGCGTGGTTTTGATTTGCAGGAGTTCTTGTTACTTATGCGGGATCGTTAGGGGTCGGCGTCATCGATAATTTCCCTTGGCATCTTGTACTTTGGATGGTTTGCCTTGTCGTATTTTCCGAGTTGGTTTATTAGCGGGTTTTCGTGGTCTTCTATTTTAGCGTAAAACTTCTCCGTGTGATTTCTAATAAATTCCTTGACCGTGGTGAGTTTGGAGTCGTTGCGGAGGCGGACGTTTGTGACTCTTCTTGGCGGATTCCATGCGTAGCGGACGAGCTTGTTCTGGATTGTTTCTAACTTGTTGAGATGTGTTTTTGCTGCATGTCCCCAGGCTGGTGCAGCGTACGTGAGAGCCGGCCTGATGATGGTTTTGTAAATTCGGAGTTTGTTGGCCGGCGTCATTTTGCTCTTTGGACCTACGAGCGAATACAATTGCGACACCGTTCCCCTTGATTTATTTGTAATATTTGTGATGTGTTGACCCCAGTTTAGCTTTTGGTCCATGGTGACGCCAAGGTATTTCGCCGATTTTTGCCATTGAATGAGGGACCCGTTCATCCAAAGGTTGGCTTTTGCTGTGGTCCGCTTCTTACATCGGGCGAAGATAACTGCGACGCTCTTGTTTGTGTTGACTCCGATTCGCCAGTCTCCCATCCATTGCTCGATTTGTTCCGCTACGTCTTGAACTCTTTGCGTGGCGATGTCCGGTGAAAGTGACGTGGAAGCTACGGCTGTGTCGTCCGCGAAGTAGAAGTTTTCGACCTGTGGGTGGATTGGTTTGGGGATGTCGCTCATGAAGATGTTGTAGAGGGGTGCAGAAAGTGGCGAACCTTGGGGGACCCCTGCGTTCATTGGATGAGGTTCGGATTTGGTCCCATCGGCGACGATGCAAAAGGTTCTTTCTGCAAGATAAGATTGGATTAGTTTTACGATGGCAAGTTTGATACCGGCTCGAAGCATCTTGTAGAGGAGTCCGGGGTGCCATACGGAGTCGAATGCCTTGGAGATGTCTAGAAGAAGGGCGACGGTGCATTCTTTTTTCGAGAACCCCTTTGAAATTTGCTCGACGATGCGAAGGATTTGATGAGTCGTGGAGTGACCTTCGCGAAATCCAAATTGTACATCGGGGACGACCTTGTTGGAATCCATTTCTTTCTTCAGTCGATTTAAGATGATTTTCTCCGCGATTTTGCCGATGGTGGAAAGAAGGCTAATTGGACGATAGCTCTTCGGTTGGTTTTTCGGCTGTCCGTGCTTGTGGATGACGATGACGTTTGCGTGCTTCCATAATTTCGGGAAGTGACGGAGTCGAAGCGCTGCATTCACGATGGTTGTGATTGCAGTGATCGCTTTTCGTGGTAACTCCTTCAGTGCCCTGTGGGTGATGCCGTCTGGACCGGGTGCGCTTTTGATTTTCGCCTGCCTAATGAGAGTTCTGACTTCCTTGAACGATGCGGGTTCGATTGTTGATTCGTCCGGGGCGTTCAGGGCTTCCTTCACGAAGTCTTCTACCATCTGGATGTGATCGGGGTCGTCGTAGGTGGTGTTAGGCGCGCATTGAAGTTGGAGACTGGCAGCTAAAGCGTCGGCTTTGTCCTTGTCCGTTTTTGCTTGGGTCCCGTCCGGTCTTAGGAGAGCTGGCATCGGAGTCCTTTTACTGCGGAAATGTTTGACGAATTTCCACGAGCTTGAATCCTCGAACGAAAGGGCTTCAAGCTTGTTGGTCCATTCGGCGTCCTTGTGGTCCTTGACTTCTTTGGTGACCTGGGATTTGAGGCGTTGATACTCAGATTTGTCGTCGGGGTGATGGGTCCTTTGTGCCAGTTTTCGCGCTCGATTCTTGTTCTTAATTAGCTGCTTGAGATGCGGGGGAAGTTGGTCGCGAAGATCTGCGACCGGAACAGCATTTGTGGCGTATTGGATCAAGGCTTGGATGTTGAGATGAAGGGCTTCCACGTAGTCGTCCAGTTGGCTTGTGGTGTCGATGATTGGAATGTCTCCCATGCTCGAAAGAAGATGATCATGGAAGACGGGCCATACAACTTTGGACCTTGTTGTATTTGGACGGTCGTGCGGGATGTTTCCGATGTACATCAGGACTGGAAGGTGGTCTGAAGTGAGCTCACATGCCGTTGTGAGCCGGTGCTGCCAATGAACGTCCTTTAAGAGGGCGATGTCGATGAAGGTTGGAGTTCCGGCGTAGGAGTAATGAGTGGGGTCCGTTGGAGCGTCGATGGCGAAGTCCATTTCGTGGGCGAAATCGAAAAGAGTGCGACCTTGAGCGTTGTTCCTTTGGCAGTTCCAAGTGGTGTGCTTCGCGTTGAAATCTCCAGCAACGATTGAACCATTTGGGCCTGAAAGTAGAGAGGTTAGGTCGTCTTGAATAATGAGTTTACCGGGAGGAAGGTAGGCTGATGAAAGTTGAAGCCATCCATGTCCGCTTGTATGGATGGCAACCGCCGTGGCTTCTATTTGGTGCAGCTGGGGGAGCGCGACTTCGTGGTGTTCGATCGATCTCTTGATGTAGACGGCGGTTCCACCTCCTTTGCCGTCACGATCCGATCGATACATCGCGTAGTTCGGGAGATTTGCGCTGTCGCAGGTCCTGAGATGTGTTTCATTGACCAGGATCACATCGAGGTCGTGGTTAAACGCGAAGTCCAGCAGGAGATGTTTCTTCCCCTTCAGTCCATTCGCGTTCCAGTAGGCCATGGCGAGAGAAGCGGGCTGCGTACGGGAACTAATGGTCGCGGCCGCCGATTAAGGCGTTGGCGAACTGTATTCCACGTACGTGGGAAATCATCTTTTTGGCTTCATCGGTGTTTCCTAGAGAATAAATTTTGTTAGACAGTGCGGATAATAGTTTGCTTATTTCGGGGTCGTTAAGGAGGGTTTCCGCTCGGGTAGAAGAGGTACGGGTGGGAGTTTCCGTTCGAGTGGAAAAGGATCGGGTGGAAGAGGATCGGGTGGAAGAGGATCGGGTGGAAGAAGATCGGGTGGGACTGTTGGTGGCTTCTCGTCGGTCTGTTCTTCTCCTGCTTTGGGATCTCGAGCGGTTCCTGGTATGTTCCGGGGATGGACTGCGGCTGCGTTCCCTCCTTCTTTGGCGATCGCGTTCGTGACTGTAGTTGTCCGGGCTCCGGGTCAGGCGGTACTGCTGCGACGAAGAATGGTAACCACGATGGCTTTTGTGGGTTTCTCGCCGATGTGATGGTTTCTGAGCCGGGCGGGAATGCGCATTAAATCTTGGCTGGGGATATTCGCTGCACCTCTTGTAATTGGCCGTGTGCGGGCCGTTGCAATTGGCGCAGGTAGCTGGGGTATCTGGTTTCTTCTCGCATGTCGCCGTGTGATGGTTCTTCCCACATTTCACACATCGGGGTTGAAGCCTACAGCAACGTTGAGAGTGTCCAAACCTTTGGCACCTATGGCATTGCGGAGGAGTGGATCTTGGGCGGAGGGTCTCGATGGTGATGTTCAGATTGTTGATCCTTTCCAAGTTGAAAATAGTCTTGGAGTGGTCTGAGCGATTTAGTTGTACGAGGAAAAGTGGCATTGGGCGTCTTGCAGGTCCTCTTCGCATTTGATTTACCGATATGATGTCGAATCCCTGGCCGTTCAGGTCTTCGATTATCACATCTGCTGGTGTCGTTCCAGAAAGTCCTCGTATTACCACTTTAAGTGGCTTCTCCCTCGGAAGCAGGTAGGAGTGGGTGGGAAGGTTCTTCGCCGCGAAGAACTTGTCCAGCCTCGAAAAATCGTCCTCAGTTTTGGCCACTATGGAGATCGAGTCTTTTAGCATCTTAATGGATGTGGTTTCGATGCCAGATTTGCAGATTTCTTCTCCTAGGGCAGTCCAGTTGGTGGTTTCATGCAAGACTATTGGCGGGATCCTTGGAGCGTAGGTTTTCGTTTCCTTTTCCGGCGTGGTTCTTCTTGTAGGGGTAGCTTTGGTGGTCTGTTGAGAGGCCTTGTGAGGTTTTTCGCCGGTGCGGGTGTTGTTCGTAGTCGAGGGGTTGACCGCCGGGACGTTGATGTCCATGGATGTCGACTCCTTTGGTTCCGCACTGTCCGTGGCCTTCTTTTTAAAGAGAGGATAAAATCGGTTTTTAGTTTGGATGTTATCCTCGTCAGTGGAACCGCTTGATCTGCTCCTTTTCGGTTTGCCGGGTTTTCCTTTTTGCGTTTGGAACGGGGCTTCCTGGACTGCTGCTTCCGTTGTTGGGGTGGCCTCCATCATTATTTTCATAATCGCTGCTCGTTTCTGTTGACCTGCTGCAAATTCCAATCGCATTTCCTCAATCTGTGCTGCCATCCTGAGAAGGTAGGCATCAAGTTCCTTCAGTGCGGTTGCTTGAGTTTGGTTGGCCATACTGCTGATAATTTGAAATTTGCTGTTGTATCTGTGAAAGAAAGAGATTAGTGGAGAGAATTGATAAATTCTTTTGGTTTTGTCGGTCGTTATTAGAGCGGCGTAGAGACTAAAAATATTTTTAGTCTGTGACAGATAATGTCTACTGACACTGCTACTAATAACTTAATCGCTTGGTAAAACTGGAAGGCACGAAAGGCACGTCTGGTCACTTTGGTTGTTCGAATCGGGTCGTTGTATCCCCAATTTGGCTTTTGTTAGTGAATGGATTTAAGCCGACAGTTGCACATAACATAACTTACAACATATGTAGGTATCGCCCTCTACCGAACACAGTACGAAACACAGAGCATGAAATGAATTTTCTTCATAAATGGTAAGAGCGGCTATCCGGTCTTTCTCCCAAACTTTGATAAAACGCCTTCGTCGGGCTCGATCCATACGCGTCCAATTCCTTCTTTGTCTTGGCTGCCAGATTGGCCTGCTCCAATAGGGAAGCCTCTAAGTTGGCTAGCATGCGCTGGAGTTCCACTTCGGTTAAATCGGATAACTTCTTGGAGCTTGACATATTCTTCGATGACAGTTTGAGTCTTGGCAGAGAATCTAGGGAATCTATTTTTTTTTCTTGTAGCATGTAGCATCACATAGCAAAAGAGCTATTACGGGCTACGCCCGCTTATTCTCGAAAATCGAGTAATTCGACCAATAGCAATGCGAATTTTGGGGATTTCAAACCCGAAAGGCGTTGAGCCGGATCTTGATGTTGTAAGCGTATTGGGGAGGGTACCAAAAGGTCCCCCCGATTACTCTACCTCGAAGCATTAGCGAGCTCACCGACGACACCAAAGCACACGTGCATTTATTTAAACAAAACAAAAAAAATTTTACAGCAATTTTACAAAGTTTACACAAATAAAAATTACAAAAAACTATAAAGTTTCATCCTATCCCTAATCACGATAATCTTGAAATTATTTGAGTCTTGACATGGGAACCAATCAATCATGCTTGTGAGATCGATCTTGAGAGTTTTGGAAATACTAACCGAAAATTTCAAAATCGCCATCTTCTTCATCCGCGAAAAGGTTCATGATTGGTGCGTTTGAAGGAGGAACTTTTTGTGTTCCACGACCGGAGGTTTGATCTGGCTTGGTGATAATGTGTTTGGGTCTTGGCGTGAAGGGGAAGTCTTTCTTGTAGCTGTAGCTGACACTTGGCATCTGCGGAGCAGATGCGGGCGATAGCCCGCTTATCTCCTTCGTCTGATTAGAAACCTGACGTTGAGAATTTTTTACAGGTCTTTCTTGTAGCTGTAGCTGACACTTGGCATCTGCGGAGCAGATGCGGGCGATAGCCCGCTTATCTCCTTCATCTGGTTTTGAGACCTGACGTTGAGAATTTTATACAGGGATTTCAAACCCGAGGAGCGGCGTCGAGCCGGTGTCTTGTTTATTATTGCGCTATAAGGTAAGCACTGCGGGGCCGGAGGCTAACGTTTTTATTAAAATATAAAAAAAAAAATTTTTACAATTTACAAAGTCAACAATAATCTAACAATAGGCGCTAAAAAAAAAAATTAAAAACACAAGCTGAAAAAGAAGAAGATTAATTGGACAGGACAATGACGGATATTTGTAACCTCTCCGAGGCAGCGTGAACACTCCTCACTGGAACACGTCGTTCTCGGAGTCAGTATCTGAATACGTGACGTCTGGGGCTGCGGTCGTTTTTCATTGGTCAGCCCATTGGCGTTCCAATAAACGACTTTTAGGGCTGCGGGAAAAGTTGTCGTCATGAGATTTTAGAAGTGATGGCGTGAGCTGGAGGACAGGAAAGAAGTTAGTCGGACCTGGCGAAATGGCTGAGGGTTTTCTGGATCTCCTCGGAGGACATTCCGAACCTGACGAGCTCCAAAGTAACCCTGGCTATTTCTTGCTTGGAAGCGGTGAATCTACCGTTGTCGTCGGCAGGAAGATTATTAGAAGGCTTGTCTTTTTTGGGAGCCTCAGATACATTCTGGGGAGAAGCTGGTTGGATGAGTTTTGACCTGGTCACCTGGACGTTCTGGGAGAGAGCTGATTGGGTGGGGTTTGACCGGGCCACCTGAGCGTAAGAACGTTCATTGGTGACCGGTTTGTACCGTCTTGCCTGGTTGTTGAGGGGAACTGGTCGAAAGAGAGCTTGCGCTCTCCACATTTTAGGATATGACTTGCAGCCCTGGTAGCTAGCTGGGTGGTCACCACCACAGTTAGTGCAGGTAGCCGTACCCTTGGGCCTGGTGCACTCGGCTGTCCAGTGCTGGCCTGGACATTTTACACACCGGGGTGTGGCCTTGCAGCAGCTCTGAGCGTGGCCGAAAGATTGACAGCGGTGACATTGCCCAATCTTGGTTTTTGCGTGGGGGACTTCTATTTTGACGCAAATGTCATGGACCCTATCCTCGTTGAAAATATTGGCGGAGGTCATGGTTTTGGGCATAGTGACCATGATGAGAGGAAGGGGTCTTCTGCCCCGACTGCTCCTCATTCTGCCTACCGTGCAGTCGTATCCCTTTGAAATGAGGTCCTCTTGGACCTCTTTAACATCGATGTTGATGGGGATGCCCCTAATGACCGCTTTTAGGGGCTTTTCCTCTCTCAATTGGTGGAAGTACCATCCACCTTCTTCGGGAGTAAGAACTTCCTCGAAGTACTTGTATATGGCCCTGTAGTCGTTTTCGCTGGCGGGAGTGATGCTCAGTCCGCCAGCGAGTAGTTTAGCCTTTGTGAAACGAATCCCCCGCCTCACGAATTCGCTCTTTATGCTGCTCCACTTAGCAGTATCCCTTAGAACTAGTGGAGGGATTCTGGTCTTAAGTGGAACGGCCAAAGGGGACTCTCGACGGGACGTCTGGTTAGGGGCTGGGGAAGTATTACGTGATATGTCTGTATTGGGAGGAGTTGAGGGGAGTGATTGGCCGGGTAGTTCATGCTCTTCCGATTGGCTGGTCTGCTCGTCTACCAACATTGGTTGGGTGTCGAGCACACCCGCCAATTGGGAGCTAATAAAGTCCTCTAATGGAGGGAGGTTAACAAGATTATCCGTCTGGTTAGTACTTACCTGTGCTTCGTTAGTCGGCTTCTTTTTCTTTGAAGATCTATCTCGGCTTCCTGACATACTGCTTGAGGCAGGTCTCGTCTTTCTTTGTTGCAGCTTGCGCCTACTTTCTCGGTCACGCTTTCTCTCCACATCTTTTGGCCCATCCTGCACTTTTGATTGGCTGGACTTGGTCTTTCCTGAGTGGTTCGCCGGTAATATCGGTTCCTCCTTATCCGGCTCTTCGGTGGACATCGTGGCTTCTTCACTTTGCACGGTTACAGGGTTGCTCGAAACAACCTTTTTTCCTTTAATCGTGCTCTGCCTTTTGGCCTCGAACTTTTCCAGGCTCGAGGTGATCAGGTTCTTGTAACCCATCAGCTTCTTATGAGTGCTGATGGCGTCATCGTAAACCGCCTTTACCCTTTGGTAAGAGCGGCTATCCGGTCTTTCGCCTAAACTTTGATAAAACGCCTTCGTCGGGCTCGATCCATACGCGTCTAATTCTTTCTTCGTGTTGGCTGCCAAATTGGCCTGCTCCAATAGGGAAGCTTCCAAATGGGCTAGCATGCGCTGGAGTTCCACTTCGGTTAATTCCGATAACTTCTTGGAGCTTGACATATTCTTCGATGACAGTTTGAGTCTTGGCAGGGAATCTATCTATCTTCTTTGACTATTTTTTTCGATCTGGTCTTTCTTAAAAAAAAAAAAAAGGTAACATTATATAGCAAAAGAGCTATTACGGGCTACGCCCGTTTATTCTCAAACGTCGGTTGAAGACCAATGACAGAGGGAATTTTGGGGGTTTCAAACCCGTGTGGCCTCGAGCCGGATCTTGATTGAGAAAGCGTAAAGGGGAGGGTACTAGACCCCCCGATTATTATACCGAAGCACTAGCGAGCTCGCGACGACAACGAAGTACACGTACATTTATTTACATAAAACAAAATGTACAGAAAAATAAAAATTACAAAAATAAATTTAGAAAAAATTTTTAAAAAATCCATAAAATTCTGTCCTATCCCTTTCCATCCATTGCTTATTGGCCCCGATGTAGGAGGGTCTGGTACGGGTCCAACCAAAAAAGGAGAGCCCGAGCGCTTGCCCAATCAATAACGTATACGCTTGTGACCTTGCAATCTTGTTTTGGAAATCGGCCAACGAGAGAAACGCAGATAAAAAACGACCAATCCTGGTGGAGTAACTTAACCGATCAAGCAAAGATTTCAAAGTCATCATCCTCTTCTTTATCTTCAGATTGATCGGTGACAAGTGCGTGCCAGGGAGGAGCTTGTTGCGGCTTTCGAACGGCATCTTGATTCGGCTTTGAGATGATGTGCAAGGGTCTCGGGGTAGAGAAAGCCAGCGGATCGTATTTCCCCAGGCCATTGATAAGGGGGTTTGAGGAGCGAGCGCAACCTTCGTATAGCTTGACGGCCTGTTCCTTGATATTTTGTTCAACTGTTTTGGACCTAGTGGCTGCCCGGATTTGTCTGTTGGAGACGCAATAGGGAGCAGAGAGGGCTTGACGGAGGCACTTCGCCTGGGTGGTTTCCAGGTTATGCATCTGGCTGTTTGAGATGAAACCCCATGCCGGCGCTGCATATGTCAATACTGGGTTGATAATTGATTTAATTATTCTGACTTTCGATTTGGGGGGGAGCTTGCTTTTCGCGCCGATCAACGGGTAGAGCGCCCCCTTAAGTGCTTTGGCTTGGTTGATTATATTAGTGGCATGCTTGACCCACGATAATCTTGAGTCCAGCGTGACACCGAGGTACTTGACCGAATCTTTCCAGGGAATACGGGTGCCGATCATTTCCACAATATCGAACGGCTGACGAGCGTAACGGCCAAACATTATCGCCTCGCTCTTGGAGGGATTTACATCCAACCTCCAGAGGCGGTACCAAGGTTGGAGGAGCTTGAGGGCATCTCGAATTATCTTGATAACGTGTGGACGACTGGCCGACTTTGCAACGATCGCCACATCGTCCGCATAAAGGGCAAGAAGGGTCTTAGGGGGAAGGGGCATGTCTCTTTGGAAAAGACTGAAGAGGGTAGGTGAAAGTAGGGAGCCCTGAGGGAGCCCCGCTAGCATGGGTCTGGGGGTGGAGCGAACATCATCTATTTTAACGCAGAACTTGCGGTCGTCGAGATAACTAGCAATAAGTTGAACTAAACCGAGCTTCATACCGGCTTGGAGAAGTTTGAAAAGAAGCCCTTTGAGCCAAACTTTATCGAATGCCTTGGCGATGTCCAGAAGCACCGCCATGGGCTTCAGTTTTTTGCTAAGCGCAAAGGTGATTTCCTCCACCACCCTGAGGACTTGGTGGGTAGTGGAGTGTTTCTTACGAAATCCGAACTGCTCGTTGGGGATGAGGTTTAATCTGTCAATCTCTTCATTTAGTCTGGAGAGAATGATCCTCTCCACAATTTTGGCAAGGCCAGGAATGAGGGAGATGGGGCGGTAGTTTTGGGGAATTGAACTACATTTCCCAGGCTTTGGGATGACAATTATTTCGGCCGTTTTCCACCTGGGCGGGAAGTATTTAAAGCGAAGGATGGCATTAGTAATCATGGTAAGGGCCGTAATCGCTTTTTTGGGGAGTCTTTTTAGGGCAATGTTTGGAATCTGATCGTGGCCGGAGGCCTTTCTAGGCAATATATTTTTAATCGCGGCCTCCACCTCTTCGAAGGACGCCGGGGAGATGGGTTCTGGGTCAACCTCGCCCATCTTCATGGCAACGTGTCCTTCCACCCTGGATACGTGGGCCTGAAGGTCGAGGTCCGATTGAGGGATTGGATTTGGGGAGAATTGGTTTTGAAACGAGTCGGCAAAAGTTTCCACCTTCTCCTGCGGAGTGTATGCGAAAGAATTTGCAGTCTTAATGGGAGGGATGGGGGGGTTTGAGCCTTTTAAGGTTCTCACCATTTGCCACGCGGTCCTGTCTTCGAATGATAGTGATTCGATTTTATCATTCCATCTGTCGTTTTTGTATGTGAGAAGTTCCTGTTTCAGTCTGTTTTTGAGCTGCGCTGCCCGTGCGCAGTCGTCCGGACTCCATGTGCGACGGGCTATGCGAATGGCTCTGCGCTTCTCGTGGATCAGATCGAGCAGATGTTGTGGGACTTTCGGTTTAGTGTGTGGGGCAGTACTTGTTTTTGTGGCACACTCCATGGAGAGCCTGATCTTTTGCTCGAATAGGAGGACATAATCGTCAAGTTCCTGCGTCGAGTTTATAATCGGGATCTTCCCCATGTTTCTTCTAAGATGATCCGTAAAATAGGGCCATGAAGTGTTTTTCGTGATTTTTGTTACAGGGGATTCATCCGGGTTGGGATCACCCAGTGTGACCAAGACCGGTAGATGGTCGGACAACATGTGCTCGCCTAACCTTATTTGGTGTAGGACGGGCATGTTTTTGGTGATGACGATGTCCAATACGTCATCTCGTTGTTCTTTGTTGGCGCACAGGTGCGTGGGTTCCATAGGTGCGTCGAATTTTATAGGATGGGTTTCCGCTAGTTTTACCAGTTTGTTCCCCATCGGGTTTGTTGTACGAGAATACCAAATTGGATGTTTGGCATTCAGGTCACCCGCGATGAGGTGCGGAGAGTCGCCACTGGTTTGTAATATCGTGTCAAGGTCTTTTGTACAGTCCTGATTGGGCTTATTATAAACCGACGTGATATGAATTAGGCCGTGGCCCTTGAGCGGGACTCCAATGGAGGTGGACTCAAGGGCGGCCGGGGAAGGGGTCTGGATGTGGTGATGAAGTAGGGAGCGCCTGATGTAGATGGCGGTGCCACCCTTACTGTTGTGAGCTCTGTCGTTTCGATAAAGGGTAAAGTTTGGGAGCTTAGCCTTTACTGATTTCTTCCAGTGGGTCTCACCTATCAGGAGCAGATCTAGGTCGTTTTGGATAGCCAGGATGTTTAAAAGTTCCCGCTTTTCACAGTTGAGACCGTTTGCATTCCAATAGGCGAGTTTTAGGGAGGATTTTATAATACTAGGGCTGGCCATTTAGAGGGAATGAAAAAAGACTTGGGTGTAGTTTGAGGGGGGGGGAAACTAGTCAACGATTTCGTATTGGGCGGCAAGACGCTTAATCATTGCCGGGTCCATGAAAATGACAGCAACCTCGTGGATAAGAAATGCGAAGTGACGCATAGTGGTTTTTATCTTGGGTTGCGGCTCCTGGGGATTGGATTCAGGGATCGCGTTTTCGGTTGGGGGGGTAGATCCTTGGTTTGAGGGATTTAAATCAAATTGGGGAGGGTCAGCCGGAGGGGCTTTGTAAGATTGAGTTTGGTGGGGGGTCAGTGGAGGAACCGTAGTGGGTCTTGACGCAGGGAAGGCCTTCAATTTTGCCGCCTCCAGGTAGGAAAGTTGACTAGTGACTGGTCTGTAGATATGCCTAGAAGACCTGTCAATGGGGGGGAGTTGTCTGGGGGGAAGTTGGGACCTCTTGATTTTTGGATATGCGACACAACCCTGGTAGCACGCCGGGTGGTCGCCACCACAATTAGTGCATGTCGGTCTTGTGTCCTTGGGTTTGGTACAATCTTGCGTCCAATGTGCGCCGGGGCATTTGACGCACCGTGGGGCCGCGCGGCAGCAGCTTTGGGCGTGCCCAAAGCCTTGGCACCTGTGGCATTGTCCAACTTTGTTCTTCGCGTGAGGTACTTCCACACGAATATCTATATACCGAATCTGGGTCTCGTTGAAAATATTACGAGCCAGTTCGCTTCTGGGCAAGGTGACCATAATTAGGGGGAGAGGCCTTTTATCGCCGCTCCTCCTCATTCTGGCCACAGTGCATTCGTATCCCTTGTCTCGAAGATCCTTCTCTACTACGCTGAGATCGAAATCTCTGGGGATACCCCTGATCACTGCTTTCAGGGGTTTATCATCTTTAAGTAGATGGTAGTACCATCCACCGTCTTCAGGAGATAGGACCTCCTCAAAGTGGCGGTAGATGGCACGATAGTCACTCTCGGTCGCGGGGGTGATACTAAGGCCACCGGCCATAAGACGGACCTTAGTAAAGTTGATGCCTTTGGCTTCAAAGGCAGTTGCGAGCATGTCCCACTTACTCGTGTCGCGAAGGACAAGGGGGGGTACTCTAGAACGGGGCTGAATGGGAGTCTGAGATAGGGGGATAGGGGTTTGTGGATCTGATGAGTTTGAAATTTGGGACAGGGGCGGTAGACCTGGTGGAGGAAAAAGAACGGTTGGTACTGGAAGGGAGGGTAGTCCTGAGGGGGGAATTTGAGTGGGTGAGGGGATAATCGGGGATAAGACTGATTGGTCCTGGAGAATGGGGTTATCCGATTGGGTGCGGGGGGGTAAAAGCGGGGCGATGAGCGGTTGCAAAGTGGTAGCGTAATCCATAACATCAATACTTACCGATTTATCGTTATTTTCTGTGGCCGGTTTCTTGTTTGTGGGCAAGCAATCTTCGTCGGATAAAGACAGCTTCTCGTGGTCCTCCTCGGGATTACTAAAGCTAATCTCTTTCTTGGTCTTTCTTGGCTAAGGTCTTTCTCTCAATTATTCTGGTCTGGTGCGAAGCACCAGGGCTGTTGCCCCATATCTTCGCAGACTTGAAGAGTAAGGTTGCGGGTTTGCCCGCAACGTTACGTCGGATGATTTTTATTGAGGCGTACCTCTGAAAATTAGCGCGAAGCTAAGTCCTGGCTGGCTTCACCCGCGAGGGATCCGCGAGAGAAAGGTTTGGTAGACTAGGATGGAGGGATGGGTTGTGGGAGTTTAATCTTGAATACCTTTCATGTTCGTGCGTTGTGAGTTCGTGATGGTTTTTCCCTAAAGTGGCCGATTTTCTTGTAGGCGTGGATAATTTTTCGTGGGCGTGGTTTTGATTTGCAGGAGTTCTTGTTACTTATGCGGGATCGTTAGGGGTCGGCGTCATCGATAATTTCCCTTGGCATCTTGTACTTTGGATGGTTTGCCTTGTCGTATTTTCCGAGTTGGTTTATTAGCGGGTTTTCGTGGTCTTCTATTTTAGCGTAAAACTTCTCCGTGTGATTTCTAATAAATTCCTTGACCGTGGTGAGTTTGGAGTCGTTGCGGAGGCGGACGTTTGTGACTCTTCTTGGCGGATTCCATGCGTAGCGGACGAGCTTGTTCTGGATTGTTTCTAACTTGTTGAGATGTGTTTTTGCTGCATGTCCCCAGGCTGGTGCAGCGTACGTGAGAGCCGGCCTGATGATGGTTTTGTAAATTCGGAGTTTGTTGGCCGGCGTCATTTTGCTCTTTGGACCTACGAGCGAATACAATTGCGACACCGTTCCCCTTGATTTATTTGTAATATTTGTGATGTGTTGACCCCAGTTTAGCTTTTGGTCCATGGTGACGCCAAGGTATTTCGCCGATTTTTGCCATTGAATGAGGGACCCGTTCATCCAAAGGTTGGCTTTTGCTGTGGTCCGCTTCTTACATCGGGCGAAGATAACTGCGACGCTCTTGTTTGTGTTGACTCCGATTCGCCAGTCTCCCATCCATTGCTCGATTTGTTCCGCTACGTCTTGAACTCTTTGCGTGGCGATGTCCGGTGAAAGTGACGTGGAAGCTACGGCTGTGTCGTCCGCGAAGTAGAAGTTTTCGACCTGTGGGTGGATTGGTTTGGGGATGTCGCTCATGAAGATGTTGTAGAGGGGTGCAGAAAGTGGCGAACCTTGGGGGACCCCTGCGTTCATTGGATGAGGTTCGGATTTGGTCCCATCGGCGACGATGCAAAAGGTTCTTTCTGCAAGATAAGATTGGATTAGTTTTACGATGGCAAGTTTGATACCGGCTCGAAGCATCTTGTAGAGGAGTCCGGGGTGCCATACGGAGTCGAATGCCTTGGAGATGTCTAGAAGAAGGGCGACGGTGCATTCTTTTTTCGAGAACCCCTTTGAAATTTGCTCGACGATGCGAAGGATTTGATGAGTCGTGGAGTGACCTTCGCGAAATCCAAATTGTACATCGGGGACGACCTTGTTGGAATCCATTTCTTTCTTCAGTCGATTTAAGATGATTTTCTCCGCGATTTTGCCGATGGTGGAAAGAAGGCTAATTGGACGATAGCTCTTCGGTTGGTTTTTCGGCTGTCCGTGCTTGTGGATGACGATGACGTTTGCGTGCTTCCATAATTTCGGGAAGTGACGGAGTCGAAGCGCTGCATTCACGATGGTTGTGATTGCAGTGATCGCTTTTCGTGGTAACTCCTTCAGTGCCCTGTGGGTGATGCCGTCTGGACCGGGTGCGCTTTTGATTTTCGCCTGCCTAATGAGAGTTCTGACTTCCTTGAACGATGCGGGTTCGATTGTTGATTCGTCCGGGGCGTTCAGGGCTTCCTTCACGAAGTCTTCTACCATCTGGATGTGATCGGGGTCGTCGTAGGTGGTGTTAGGCGCGCATTGAAGTTGGAGACTGGCAGCTAAAGCGTCGGCTTTGTCCTTGTCCGTTTTTGCTTGGGTCCCGTCCGGTCTTAGGAGAGCTGGCATCGGAGTCCTTTTACTGCGGAAATGTTTGACGAATTTCCACGAGCTTGAATCCTCGAACGAAAGGGCTTCAAGCTTGTTGGTCCATTCGGCGTCCTTGTGGTCCTTGACTTCTTTGGTGACCTGGGATTTGAGGCGTTGATACTCAGATTTGTCGTCGGGGTGATGGGTCCTTTGTGCCAGTTTTCGCGCTCGATTCTTGTTCTTAATTAGCTGCTTGAGATGCGGGGGAAGTTGGTCGCGAAGATCTGCGACCGGAACAGCATTTGTGGCGTATTGGATCAAGGCTTGGATGTTGAGATGAAGGGCTTCCACGTAGTCGTCCAGTTGGCTTGTGGTGTCGATGATTGGAATGTCTCCCATGCTCGAAAGAAGATGATCATGGAAGACGGGCCATACAACTTTGGACCTTGTTGTATTTGGACGGTCGTGCGGGATGTTTCCGATGTACATCAGGACTGGAAGGTGGTCTGAAGTGAGCTCACATGCCGTTGTGAGCCGGTGCTGCCAATGAACGTCCTTTAAGAGGGCGATGTCGATGAAGGTTGGAGTTCCGGCGTAGGAGTAATGAGTTAGTGAATGGATTTAATTCGACAGTTGCACATAACATAACTTACAACATATGTAGGTATCGCCCTCTACCGAACACAGTACGAAACACAGAGCATGAAATGAATTTTCTTCATAAATGGTTTTTTTTGTACATTTTTAGGAATAAAAAGTATATAAAAACACTCTTCTATTCAAATGCAACGTTGTGTGAAAATTTGAAGTAAATCCATCGAGTACTTTTTGAGTTTTGACGACACAAACATACGGTCTCTGCATTTTTATATATATAGATAAACAATTAATTATAAATTAAATAATTACAGTCGAGTCGCAAAATAGTGAATTAAATATGGCAAAGACCTTTCACTTTTTTGGGGTTGTTCACTATTTAGGTACTTACAAAATTTACAATAAAGCCAAGTTTTGAAAATTAAAGCTTTATTTTAAAGAAAATTGATACAAATATAAATATTAATTAGGAAAAATGATGTTATTTTTGATTGTATTTGTTTTTTACTTAATTTAATAGTTAATACTTTTTCCCTTAAATTGATACACCAACATATAAAAATTCCATTCTATGCTAACGTTACGCGTGAAATGAAGTGTAAATATAATACGTAATGTAAATTCTCAATGTTGGGGGAAGTCCCTATAAATGGTGTCATTCAAACTGCACGATTTATAGTACGCAGTTCGCTGTATCGGGGTTACCTGTTCGTTATATAGGAGTCCCGTATACACTCAATGTTAAAATTTTTGTGTTCACTATTTCCGGTAGTTCACTATATACGGTATTCACTATTTCGCGACTTCACTGTATTGTTAAAAAAATAAACTTTGTTAAAGTAAAATTTTAAAATATAAATAATACCGATATTTTTTTTGTAAAATTACAAAATCTAACAATAATTTTTTTAAAATTAACCCTTACTTAATTTTTAATTAATTGTTTTAATTAACATGTCTTAAATACGTCAATTTTTAAATGCTTCAAAAAGAAGGTAAAATATAAAATTATTTGGTAAAGGCTTAAAATTAATTTTGAAGCAGTAATATCGTTTTTCGGCACTTAATTTTTGATAAAAGCTCTATATTTAAATAACTCAAATATTGGTGCAGAAATCAGTCACAAATCCGTTCCAACCTCGCTAACTCTTTTCATCGTCACAAAACGGTACAAAATTCACGCATGCGCAAAAAACCGTTACCAACAGTTTCTGAACCGTTTCGTGACGGTACAAAAGTGGCTGGTTGGAACGAACCTATAAATTTTGCGCTTTTTGAGCTGCTGCCCGAGACTCTGGAAAGTCCTTCCCCGGGACGTGCTAAAACTCCAAAGTCGTCGAGGGCGACAGCGGAGCATGCACCTCTCCACGGGCCTACAGTCGGGATAAGGCAGAGGGCCGGTCGAAAGGATGAGCGGTTGAGTTCTAACGTCGGCATAACACGGCTCTGCCGGAGTTACCGAACCGAAGTTCCCAATCCGCCTCCCGAAGTCGGTACCAAAGCCACAACCACGGCTCAAGGACCCACAGAGGAGAGTGGGGGGGGTCTGGCCTCTTGAGAGGGTCAGCTTAGAGCGACAGGAGGGGTGCGTTATGCGCACTCCGAACGCCATATTTAAGCCTCTAATTCATCGAAACTAGTAGAGATCGTGAGATCGGGACTAGAGATACCCATTAGGACAAGGCCTGCTGCCCGAGACAGATAGTCCGGTTTGCTTCCTCTTCGATCCGGGGCTGTGGATTGGACACATGAAAATAATCACTACGCGTCTATTAAGACGAATAGACTGGAGGAGGAAATGTCTGGATGTGTGTGAGTATGTTTTAACGGGCAACAGAAGAAGTTTTACTCCAGAAAATTTGGAAAAAGTTTTTTCTTTGTATTATGAATAAATTTAATTATAAAATAATGTTTTATTATTGTCGTTATTGTGTTTTTTAATTATATATTTTGGACTGCCGAGAGGCGTCTGGTTTTCAAAGCATTTTACATTTTTTAATGAGAGAACGTGCCAGTACCGTACAAGCATAGTATGTGTACAAGTAAAATTAGGTTATGAGTAAGGCCCGGATTTTTAGGCACTAAAAACTTCCAAAATAAGCAATCAAAAATATTTTTTGGAATAAATTGAAAATTATTAGGTTCTAAAAAGATATCAGAAAAATATGAATCAAATTGCTCACATGTGCTAATAGGCTCCGCGCTAGACATTTTTAGGAACGACCGACGCATGTTGCTCGGAGTAAATGTATACGAGGGATTCAACAAGTTCAATTTATTATAAAATAAGATTTAAAAAAATGTAATTCAAAAACCTGCGTGCTATTTTTTCTCTAGTAGCAAGGGTCTATATTCTGTAAAGAGTGTAAATATGTTAAAATGTGCTCGGGTGATATTTAAAACGAAACGTCATTGACCATTAATTATTGAATAATAGAAATTATTGTTGAGAATAGGTCTAGTTTGATTAATAATCTACAAGTAGATATTAAAGGACCCCGCTACGGCCTTATGGGTTTTGGGTCCCAGTCAAATTTAACCATAATGTAGGATATTGTACTTTATAACATGCTGATAAAAAGTGTCCATGGGCACAAAGTCAAAAAATGGACAGTTTCCGAGATATAAGGCATTACAAAGTTTGTCCAGTCATTCTACGAAAGACACAATGATAAAGTCAAAATCGATACTACCCGAAAACAAAAAATAGGGCTGTGTAGATGAAAGAATTTTAAAAAAGATAGAGTTTTTTGCATCGCTCTAGCTAGTGTATTACATAACCTAAAAAATTAAACAAAGTCGAAAATACGGTTTCTTGCGATTTAAGAAAAAAACAAAAACGGCAAATTTTGACGGCATTTTTCGTTTTTCTCAGAAAATAAATAATGAATCAGTATTTTAACTTTCTACAACTTATTTTCTACAACTTTTTCATTTAACTTTTTTTTTGTTAAAAAATTCATTTTTTTTTAATTTCAAGAAACCGCTTTTTCGACTTTGTTTAATTTTTTAGGTTATGTAATACACTAGCTAGAGCGATGCAAAAAACGCTATCTTCTTTAGAATTTTTTCTTCTACACGGCAGTATTTTTTTTTTCTAGGTGGTATCATTTTTGACTTTATCATTGTGTGTTTCATAGAATGACTAGATTAACTCTTTAATGCCGTATTTCTCGAAAACTGTCCATTTTTTGGCTTTGTGCCCATTGACACTTTTTATCAGCATATTATGAACTACAATATCCTAAATTTTGGTTAAATTTGACTGGGACCCAAAACCCATAAGGACGTAGCGGGGTCCTTTATACTTCTTTACTGAAGAAGTATAAAGATTATTAATCAAACTAGACCTATTCTCAACAATAATTTCTATTATTTAAAAATAAGGTCAACTATTACACGTTTTAAAGAAATTCATATTTCAAATTTAAAACTTCTTTTATTAATTATTGAGTTTCGCCCTTTTTGGGAAAAATCTTATGGACGCTCATGATTTGGTTTTGGAGGCCGTGCGTGATTTTAACCTAAAATAAAATGTCATTTGGTTTAAATTGGTTTAAATACATTATAAGATTTTATTAAAATGAGTTCTACTGAACCGTATTTAGAACTTTCTGATAATCCAATTCGTTTTGAAGCTGTTAATCATGTAACAAATGTATTTTTTGATGATTCTAATAAACAAGTGAGTACTATGTAATAAAAGTTTAAAAAATTTATTAAAATGGAATGTCTAAAGATATTTGCAGTGAGATCAGGAGGAGCCATGGGTGTGGTGGTTAAAGGACCGCACGCAGATTCACCTGCAAAAAATTTTCGCATGGTTGATAGAGGTCCTGTTATTTCTATAAAATTTAGTTTAGACCAACAAATACTTGCTGTTCAACGTTCGACAACTTCTGTAGAATTCATGAACTTTCAAGAGTCCTTAATCGAAAGTGAATTTTCTCAGAGTTGTAAGAAAAATGCTAATTTGTTTGGTTTTGTGTGGACTCAAAATAATGAAGTTGCTCTAATTACTGATCATGGAATAGAACTTTATTTAGTTATACCTGAAAAAAAAACTTTAAAGCATTTGAAAACTACTTCCTGCACTATTCAGTGGTTTGTTTGGTGTCCCCAAAATAAAATAGCATTATTAGCTTCTAATTGTGGGTCTCAGCTACAGCCAGTTTTGTTTAAACCAGGCACTATTAATAAATATCCTAAACTAGAATGTATGTATAAAAATATATTATTGGGGACATAAATTTTCATTGAATGAAATTAAATTTATAATCTTTAGCTGACTCAAGCCGTATGACTCTTGAACGGGATGTTACATTGGCTAATTTGTATGGATTAGCAGCTGTGTTAATATTAAGACATCAAAGTGGTCCTCAACATGCAGAAGTACATATACACACGTTGAATGAATTAGGACAATCACCTGTTAAAAGTCATGTTTTAAAGTTAAATCTTTCTGGTCGGTTTGCCATAAATGTGGTCGATGATTTAATCTTAATTCACCATCAGGTTATGAAAATTGATTTTGGTTATAAAAATATTTTTAATTATTTAAATGCAGGCTTCAAGAAGTTCACAAGTCTTCGATATAAGTCTACCAGGTGAAAGTGATGGTACTGTCATTTATCATAAAGCAGTTGCTCCTGCTAAATCATTAAGACCTGCAAGCCTCTCACTTCCAGGGCTTGTAGAACTTCAAACACATAATTGTGAATTGTGTATCCTTTTAAAATGTGTACCAATACTTGAAAATTCTATTATACTGCCGTGTTAATTCTAAAGGGCGTATCTGCAAAAAGCTAATTGTTGGGAAATCGTGTTTTTATAAATTTCCGTGTGCCATCACATGGTTTGAATTAAACAGAAAACTAGTGTTTTAGATTCATATTATATCTGTGGCAGAATCTAATGAAATAAACCGTTTTCTTAAATATTTATTATAAATGAGACTTTTGATACATACGCCCTTTCTGACTAACATATTAATAAAACTCATAAGAAAAAAAGGCGTATCTGCAAAATGAGACACTGTGAACTTTTTCCTAAATAACTGATAACCAAAAAACTTAAAACACGTAACAATATTTAAATTATAAAAAACAAACAGAACTTCACAAGTGTAACCATCAAAATTTGAATTGTATCTGCCAGTCACAGAATAGATAATTTTTGCCAGTCAAGTAATGGAGTGTTACAAAGAAAGGGCGTATCTACACAAAATAGTAGTTGTAGATACGTCTTTTAAATCTAATATTGTTGGTTACGTCTTTTTTATCTAAAATTACACATTAAACTGCAGATACGCCGTTTCTTTAAAGATGTATTCTAGCATATTTATACATAGTTTAACCTTCTGAACTTAACGAAATGATAGATTTACATGCAGGGAAGCGTTTGCCAGCAATAACTCAAAAAGCCAAAAATTGCAGATACGCCCTTTAGAATTAACACGGCAGTATAGGTACTTTTATTTTTTCTTAATTAGAGTTAGATTCACCAAATTGGGTGGTTTTTCAACCCAATATTGTTATTGATGCAAAATTAGGATGTTTATGGCATATAAATTTATGTTTAAATAAATTATGTTCTCAAATATCCGATTTAGCTCTTTGTACTCAGCTATTATTGAAGAGAACATATGGCAAAGATGTGCTGCTTCAGGTTAGTTAAAAATATTCATAAGTGACACATTCATATTTAATTTTTTTTTTAAATGAAATAATTTATTTATTATGTAATGTGTTATTTTCAAAAACATAATTCCTGGAGAAAAGATAATTTTCTATTTGTTTACAGAAAAAATATTTTATTAATTTATATTTAACTAAGCAAAACATTTTATAAAACCCGTTTATTAATTCTCTCTGTGAAATTGTGTATTTATTTTACAGATATTGGTTGATCACATAAAATTCGAGCAGCCATCTCTTCAAAAGTTAGAAGAATCTTTTAATCACATTAATGTAGTATACAGAAAATGGGCAGAAACTCAACTGCAAATGCAAATTGCATCTCCCCCTAATGCTCCTTTACCAAATCATCCTCCACTAATGCCAAGAGTTTTAATAAATCAATCTGATTTTTATAAATTTGTTTTACAAGAATTAATGGACAAAGATCAACATTTACAAAATGTGGAATGGGCTTTAATGAAGTATATGACTTCTTTATCAGAATATGGAATTCCGGTTGAAATTAGTTTAAACGAACTATTAATTTCCACATTAGTATGTTATAGGTATAAAATTTTAGATTTTTTATCTTTTTTAATGTTCTGATTTTAGGTGAGGCGAAATAAATTTACTGTCCTCATGCAATTATTACAATATGGAATTTTGTCTGATTCCAAGCCGCTTGCATGTTTATTGCTTTCTTTGGGTAATTTACATCCATCAACATCTCAACTGGCATTGGATATGCTCGCACGTTTAGGTATTTTTATAATTTATTTGGAAACTAATATTTACTGTTGTAATTGTCGCGTCATGGCAGGGTACAGATTTTAATAATAATATGTTTAATCAAATTTGCTATAGTATTTTATTTCTCAAATTACTGGTTACATTTTAATTCTTTCTAACTGACTGATTAATTTAACTATTTACATTGTCACTTTATACAATGTAGTCATGATGACATGAATTAATTTAAGATTCATGGTTCGAAGGTGTTTAACTATTTACATTGTCACTTTATACAATGTAGTCATGATGACGTGAATTAATTTAAGATTCATGGTTCGAAGGTGTGCAGAGTTCTGAAGGTACTCTGTAAACAGAATTCTCACAATGCATAAAATTGAATTGATATACATGGTGGCGTATGGATTACGTTAGTTCTTACCATTAACAGTAAAATATATTAATTTGTATCCACAGCATCATTTAAATATAAATTTAAGTCTTGTGTTGTTGATAAGTAGTAACTTAATTTTTAATTAGTTTTTTTATTAATTTAACTATATTTCAGGAGCAAATGAAGAAGTTCAAGAAGTTTTATTAAATGAAGGACAGCTATTATCAGCACTAAAATTTACGCAAGATAATGCAAGCCCTAGAAAATTTTTAGAAGTTGCTCACAATCTTAGAAATCCTGCACTTTTTCATAGTACACTTTTTTGGTTTCAGTCTAATATGAAGTATACTAACACGTTTCTAAAAGGTAAGAAAACTACAACACACTTTTTTTTTTAAAAACATGCTAGATACTAAACAATAATAATTGAAGATCTCAAGTAAGCGCATTCCAAATCAGTATAACAAAAAAATTTAATTTATCATTTTATTTTAGGGAGTATTCACTGAAGTGTTAAAAAAATTATTTGAGGGCGTTAACTAGGCCCAAAAGATATTATAGTTTTTAAAAAAACTCAACGTATTCTTATAGATAGCATTAAAATTAAGCGTTTAAGATATAGGTAAATGTCATATATTGATTAGTTTAGCCAATGATCGATTGTAAAATTTCAATATTTTACGTCTGATTGGTTGCGATTCTTGCATTCTGTTGATGGTACGTATGCTCTACGCAACTACGTGCAACAAGGCTTGGAAGAGACTGCTCATTCTCATTGGTGATGTGTTTACAGTGCCTCACCGCGAACCAATATTAGTTTTCTTCAAGAAGATGCACTAGGGGTATATAGGTGAAAGTAATTTTTCCGCAGTACACTACCTGCCTGTCAGTGCGTCGCTTTTGCTCGACGGACCTCTTTGCATGCTCCGAAGCTGCATTCTCTGGGGAAGTTACCAACGTCTGCTTCTTTTTCCTATGGTTTGTTTTCAATTAATTCATTGAAGCAACTTCGACGTCATGTGCGAGATTAGTGCTGGGCGACTAACTGATTGGCAATGTTCATCATTCTTTACTTGATGGCGAGTGTTTATGCGATTAAAAGGCTCTAGGAAGCTTGCTTCCAACTCATGTCCTGTATTTTGGCCGCCAATTTTTTTTTATTTTGTTTAGATATTTATATTCTACTAGCTCTTAGATCAAGTACATGGGGGCGTCCATTAATTACATAAGGGTTAGGCGAGGGGGGGTATTGGAAATCTTATGGACCCTTACGTAAGGGAGGGGGCCGACGTATTTCTTACGTAAGTTTTCAAGTTTTTTTGTCTCAAAAAGCGAGTTTATGAATTTAAATTACCGTTTGATATTGCTTATCTACTGTTAACTCTTTTTTCGTCGGTTAAAAATTGGGGGGAAAAGGCCGAGAGGTAAAAAAATGTGGGTAAAATATAAAACATGAAAATTATGATTGAAAATTGGGTCGCAAATGTTGAAAGGTTGAGAAACGCTGCCTTATTGCTTTTGTTCCCTAAAGCCTGTATGACACAATGCATAATATTACATAAAATTTACATGTAAATGGTAACTAACCAATGAAAAACGTCCGATGGCTACTAATACGCTTTTTCTATTGGCTACGCACTCTAAAGGAAATGTATCAATTTGTATTATTAGTTATTACTTATTAGCCCAGTTAAATTAGATTTTCTGCAGTTATTATAGTGTGTATATTTGTATAAAATATAATCCATTTGTTAAAATTCATTAGAATTTGTTCCAAACGTTACAAACTTACTGTATAAGTCTATAAGTAGTATATATGTGCCAGGTGACTTGCAAAAATATCCCTGTGAAACTGAAAAGGGAAGATAATCCGGCCGCTAGCCGCACCGTTTAAGAATAATTTTACTCTGAACAATTTTATTTATTTGTGCTGTGCTGATTTCATTATTACTATATTTGTTTCAGATGAACGTCTGGAGAACTTTATTCAACATTATGAAACACTTTTTCCGGATGGTCTAGGCAAAATAAAGCATACTGGCAGTTGATATACCTAATTTTTAATTCTTTGTTTTAATTAAGATATATATTTTTTTTTAATATATTATGCAAGGTGAATCAATAAAATTCATCAAAATTTATTTCATCAAAACGCAGTATACCACCTTTACAATCTTTTTACTCAAAACAACATTTACCCACCCGTAAAAGTTCTTAATGTTCTCTAACTGCCGGTTCACTATCGAGAGGCCGCGAGTTAAATTAAAATTACGATATGGTGGCTAAATGTGAACAAATAGTGCATCTAGCTAAATGCGCGCATGCACAGTTACTGTCGCCCGAGTGTGCTCATGCGCAAACACTCTGCAATCATCAAATGTTTATCAATGGGTAATATTCGTGGTCTCCACTGGATACGTTTTGAACAAATAAAAGGGAAAGTGCACCTCAACACACACCCAAGTGGGTATAACTATCCACAACCACCACCGTGTGAACGATAAACACATCAAACCTTGCGTAGTGCTTTTGGATGCATTTCACTCCCGCAATTGTAGTAGATTGCAGCTAGAACAAAAAATGCACAACTAAAACAACTACACAAATAATAAAGAAAACACCAGGTGTTTTCCTGTATAATGCAACTATATTTTTCTGTTACGCAAATACCACACGTTCTTACAATCAACAATAATAATTCACACTTAATTATTAATATTCCTAACTGAATAATTTAGTCATACGCAAAGTTTAACTTATAATAACAGTAATTAGTATCACAATAATAATTAATACTAACAGTAATCGGCTGTTGACAAGTCAGATTTAAATGAATAGTGGAATGTAACTTCCAATTGTATGGTTTGACTGTTTAAAATCTACCCATGTATTTTATAGACTGACACCAATTTGCATAATTAAGGTTTCTATAGTCAGCCTCGATGACATTCATACACAAATGTTTTGGATGAATTAAATTGACAAAATGTCTAAACATAGATATTATTCTATTTTATATTGGCAATGACGCACTGAGTAAGGGCCGGTTTTACAACCTCTAGTTAACGCTAGATACTACACACAACAGTTCGATGTAGTAATTAAAAATTTACTTACATTAGTTTCTTTCCACTACCAATGACAGGGTTGACCCAATTGCTGGAATTGTTGACCCTGATCAGTAAATGTGAATGATCCTTTGAATTACTAGACGCAATTCCTACTTCCAAGTGTTATGATATGACTATGAGAAAGGATGTGAAGATTTGAATAAACCCTATTTTCAGGAACACAGTAGTAGTAGCTTCTAATTATAATTTCTTTCTTATAAATATTTGATGCTAAATTTTTCGACTCTGTAGTGGTTGTTACTATTTCGATAAAACTCGATCTACTATGATAGGTACATCAATGCACAAAGAGAATATGATAAACAAACAATCTTGAACATAGGTCAGGATCAAAACGCAACGACAAAAAGGGTAAGTACAATTGCATACCCAACTCCCTTTGTTTTCTAACAAAATAAGACCTGCATGGCCATCTCGATTCGCGACCACGAGAGAACAATAGAGGTTTTGTTCAATCACTCGACGTTAAAAGCTGTAAAAATATTATAGTCGAGAGAATTAAATCTAACTTGCGCTATTTCTGAGTTTTTTAAAACACATAACTGTAACTTTAGGAGAGTCAAATCCTAATTTGAAAGGGTGTTTTATTTACATTCAATCGTAAATTGTTTTCTCAAATCATAATTCATTATTATTATATTACAATATTTATTTAAATATAAAACAAACAGATACATACATTACTATATACATAACAGGTTATCTACATTATTTAAATAGGAATTCCAGAAGTTGAAGAGTTACTTTTAAAAGCTGAACATGAATTATTTAACGTGGAATAAGATTTGTGTATTTTTCGACAACAGCAAGTTAAATCTTGTAGTAGACCATTTAAACTGCCATTAGAATCAAACCTATACATTGTGGTTACATCCTCAGATGCTGAATCGCCAATAAAAGCTTGTAAATCAGTTTTTGGAAAACCTTCTTTATAATATATCTTAATTGTTTCATAGGCGTCCATTATGATAGATATAAATAAACTTAAAACAACATAAATGTACAAACATATGAACACATATAAATAAAATTTACTAAACCACCAAATCATTAATGATTTCTCTGACATAATTGAAAATGTTGCAAACATATCGTCACCGTTAATTAAAGAAAATAAACATTCCGATGTAACAGATATAGATCTAAATTTTACATGGTATGGTCCAAAAACTAACCAACCGCATAGCATAAATCCCGTATAAATTAGCATGGCACATAAAAGAAATCTCACTACACGAGGAAATGCTTTTGTCACCGTCAACATTATTACATTATAAGTTTTAAAAAAGCCCAGGTATCTCAGAAGAGCAAACCAAACAAACATGGTTCCGGTACCTACCAAGATACTGGCAATATCCCAAAGATTATCATCGGTAAATCTTTTACGCTCAATTCCTTCCTTTAAAGAAGAACCTATTATGATAAGTATGTCATTAACTACTATTAAAATATACCAAAAATTAACAAATTCCATTTTTCCACTAAAACTTAAGTCTCGACGATAATTAAGTTTAAAGAAACTATTCGTGATAGTTTTTAATTGTTGGGCTCTCCAAATTGCTCGACTACACAAAATACATGAAATGCAGCAAATAATAATAACCAATATATTGAGTAAACTTCTTAAAAGTAAATCTATTTCATTGTCCACCATATAATGAACATCGCCATGGCAAGTTAAACGTATGGGTTTAGATTCTAAAGATAATAACATTTGACCGTCATGATCATCGTTGTCAAATTTTATATCTATATCAAATCTATAACAATCCGGAGGTGTTTTTGGACCTGCAACTTTAAAATTTACCGTTTTAATAGAAAATTTTAAGATAGCAGTTACTAATGCTGAAAAATTTATATTTACATGTTTAAAATACTCTCTTGAATTTAACAATGTGTTATTTGTCGAGACATTAAAACACCGTTTCTCTATCTGCGAATCAAAAATATAAGACTCATTGAATCCAAAAATTGTACCACTTTTGTACTGATATAAACAAAGCTCCATATCTGGCATTATATTTTCTTCATTTGGATAAGAATAGGGCCCTATACTTCCATTTAACTTTGAATAACCTTCATGAGCATAATCAATGGTTGAAAAAAACTCCTCAATTTTGTAAACAGCCAATGGACCAGCAGAAGCAGGATATGCTTTGATTTCTCTAGTAGCATCCCATCCTCGAAGAAATAAGTGGGAAAAAGTAATGGTGTTATCGGTAGTATAATTAAACTGTTGATATCGATAATTCCCAAACAAATATAACTGCATGCTAACTAAAACTATTTTGATGACTTGCACAATTAATTTATAAGGTGTTCTTCGTTTGGCTTTCCATTTTTCAATCGGGTTCATAAAAAAGAATTGTAGCTTTTTTCTCATCATATCTTCAGTTAACAAAGGAGTTGAGGATTCTTCGTTTCCATATTTCAAATTTTTATGATCCACCTCTTCTTCGCTATCGGTACCATAACTATTAGGTGTACCACAACTATTTTGATTCATTGTTCTTTGATTTGCTTATATCACTAGTAAGTACCTAATAATTTATTAAAAAATGCTTGTTTAATGTTCCATAAACATGTTAAAACACCATTCTAGCTTATTAATACTAGCACAATCGATTTTGTTCTTAACAAATTGTATTCGATAACATTTTTCTTATTTTTGTAGCGATTCACACACCAACCTCAACAACGTCAAGTAATATCTGTAAAATGACATTGCGCACTCGATGACCTTGTACAGTGATTGGTTAAAATTTAAATGCGTTTACACTTGATATTTTCGGGGCGTTCAAAAAGTCTGTGGAAATAGGTCGACAACCAGCACTTCGATTTTAAAAATAATGATAGAAAATAGACCAAAAAGCAATAATAAAACAAAAAGCTACGCTGGAGCAGTAGCAGCGTGTTATTTTTTTAAAACACACAACGCGCTCTAATTGGTCGTTGTCGTTAATCATACCAACTTAAAATCACCTCCCCTGGGATCGAGTAGCACACCAATCAAGTTTTCAACCTTGATGGGACGCCCGTCCGCGGTTGAACCAGCTATAGGCATAAAATCTAAGCATAAAATATTACCGATCAGGGCGCTGCAAAAGATGGAAAATGGCTGGCTAAAACCAACGATCTATTATTTCACTAGATGGTGGATACAGGTAGAAATATTATTGAAGCCCACCATAAGGTCTACTTTGCATGCTTTTTGTTTGTTTACAGAATCCCTGGATCTCGACATTGGTGCTTTCAAGATTGCTTATGTTTACCTGGTCCCTCAACGTCAAATTTAAATTTTCCAACCTGAATGGTCACACATATTTTTAATAAAAATAGTTTAAAATGAAATTTGAATTTCATAAAAACGTGTTATAGTTGAGAAGAGGTCTAAGTAATAATCTACAAGTAGATATTAAATTGTATACTTCTTTACAGAATTATTAACACAACAATAATAAATATAGTCAGGACCGTCATCAGGATTCAAAGTTTATTGAAATAATTAGCAAAAAAATTATAAAATCAAAAGACACCTTATCGGATTACATGTTTCAATCTCATTCACTATATCAACTATATCATCAACTATAAATTTCCGTTTACATATTTTTAAATTTATACCTGGCCCGTTGTAAAAAAAAGGTTGCTCATCTTTGGAGTAGGTAGATTAACAAAATTTCTTTTATTTCAAAATCAATAGTTTTTGAAAAAATCTTTAAAAATAGAGGCACCACCGGTAGCGTAAACAGTAAACAAATAAAATATAAACATAAACATGTTATGGGTGGCTTCACAACAACCAATGCTTTTTAGATAGGAGTCCTGCAAGTGTAATATAAGATCGATGCCTAAAACAGTATTTTTGACAGCTGTCAAATAAGCGAGGGGTCAGTCACTGGAGTATTATTTGTACAAGTCTTCAGTATTACATTGAGTATTACGAGTATTACGTTCAGTATTACCTGTATTACTTTGGTATTCCGTATTATTTTGTATTACGTGTATTATGCATGTATTATTTTGTATTACGTGTATTATACATGTATTATTTTGTATTACGTGTATTATTTAGTATTATACAGGTATTATTTTGTATTACTACTTGTATTATTTGTAATACGTGAATTACGTTCAGTATTTCTTGTATTATTTGGTATTACGTTGTATTATTTGGAATTCCGTATTATTTTGTATTGCGTGTATTATTTTGTATTATACAGGTATTATCTTGTATTATACAGGTATTATCTTGTATTATACAGGTATTATCTTATATTATACGTGTATTATTTGTATTACTACCTTTATTTTTTGTAATTTGTGTATTATGTTTAGTATTGCCAGTATTATTTGGTATTACGTTTAGTATGAATAGTAATATCGAATAGTTACGTGACATTGCCAAGAGATTTACTGGATGATTAGTGTGCTGAGTTCTATTTGTGATAATTTGTTACAAATTTGCTGATGGAAGTGAAAAAGGTCAAAAGTATTACTTTGTATTACCTTCAGTATTACGTGTATTATTGTGTATTATACTAGTATTACGATGTATTACGTCCAGTATTATGTTGTATTGCTTGTATTATTTTGTATTACATTTAGAATTATGTTGTATTACGTGTATTATTTTGTATTATAGTAGTATTACGCTGTATTACGTGTATTACTTGAATTATTTTGTATTACTTGTATTATTTTGTATTATAGTATTATTGTACAAATTTTTTCCAGTGACTGACCCCTTGCAAATAAGTTATGCGTTATAATGTTTACGCCAGCCATTACTGTACTTGAAATTGGGATCGAGTTGCATACCAAGTAAGTTTCAACTTAGGTACTTATATATAAATTTTATCTCGGTTAATCCGAAGATTATCCATCCAGAAAATTTAATATTCGACTTTTACATTTTCAATAAATGTATTTCACAATACTAATACAGCACATCTATAAGAACGCTACATTTCAAATCCTATTACACGAAAGAACAAAAAAATCAAAAGAGGAGTGAGACAAGGGGATCCTATTTCATCTAAACTCTTTGCACTCGTACTAGAGGATAGGTTTAAGAAACTGCAGTAGTACGAAAGAGGTATAGTTATCGATGGAAAACGGTTAAATCAATTACGATTTGTTGATGATGTGATTCTGATAGCCAACACAAATGAAGAGTTGTAAGAAATGCTAAATGAATTGAATGAACATTCCAGAGAGATAGGCCTGCAGATGAACACGTCTAAAACCAAATACATGACCAATGACTACGCAGAAAACGAAAAAGATACAGCACAGTTAAACGCTAGAGAATTAACAATCGAAAAAGTAAACTCATACATATATCTCGGACAAAAAATCACTATCTCTAAAGAAAATTTGAAAGGCTGATCTAAGCAGAAGAATATCCCTAGCGTGAGCAGCATTTGGAAAACTACAAAAAGTCATAAAATCTAGCATACCAAACACCCTCAAAGCACGAACTTTCGATCAATACATATTACCGGTGCTAACTTACGGCACTGAAACGTGGGCACTGAATAACAGCATAGTAAAAAAGCTTCAAGTATAGTACAGAGAGCAATGGAGAGGCGAATGATCGGAATCACACTGCGAGATTAAATACCAAATACAGAAATTAGAGATAGATCCCGAGTAACAGATGTAATAAAGCGTAAGTGCAGACAAAGGTGGAACTGGGCAGGTCATATCGCCAGAATGACAGACAACAGATGGACCCGGCGAATGATTGAGTGGAGACCTCGAGGCCAGAAAAGAAGTGTGAGACGACCGCAGACGAGGTGGACGGACGACATAAAAAGATTCATTGGGCATGACTGAATGCAAAAAGCAAAGAACCGAGAAGACTGGAAAAATTTAGGGGAGGCTTATAGCCGACGATGGATGTTGTAGCTGTTGATGATGATGATATATTTCACAATTGCTTCCATACACATATGAAGTATTTCACAATAATAAACGGGCAGCACATGCTACTCCTCTACCTTCTCCTTCAGCGTGTCATTTTTGTAAGACACACAACGCACTCTGGTTGTTGTCGTGGGTTTTAAGCAACTTCAAATCAACTCCCCTGGGATTGAGTTGCTCACCAAACGAGTTTCCAACGTTAGTGGGACGCCCGTCCACGATTGAATCAGCTATATAATCTTTATTATTTTTAAACTTCAAGACGTTTGAATGTAAACAATTAAAATTGTCAGTATTGAGAATTTTTTTTTTAATGAAGATTTTTAAAAGAGAAATCCATCGGTTGAGCTTATGTTAGTGTTGGTGTTTAAAAAAGATTTTTTTTTAATTAATACCGCTAAAATAGAGATCTATCGGCTAGCTACCCGTCCGTGGACGGGCTTTCCACCTAGTTAATTATATATAAGGGTAAAAAATTACATGGGAGGTGCTACAAAATCTCTAAACTAAAACAAAACAAAACTAAAACTGGTATCTTTAAACTCTGGGGAACTCTGTTAAATCTGGCAACTTTTAAAATAAATCGGACTGTTGATGGCAACATTGCATGAGGTTAACGTTGTTGATATTTGAAGGTTAGATTTTCAATGGGGACGGAAACTAAATTCGACAAATTCTAGTCAGTTGTTTTTATATTCGAATTTAATACCTACTGGAACAATATAACCTGCGAATACAATTTACAAGAAACTAATCAAAAATAATTTATAATTTTTGTTTAGTGCTAGTAAGTATTAAAATAATTTGAACGTATATTAACGTATTATTTACTAATAATTTGTTAAAAGTTTTGTAGAGCAACACAGCATTAAATAATATGTCTGTAAGATTATGGAAACTTGGTTTAAATAAATTTCAATCACCTCAAGTTACATCAGCAAATTTGGTATTAATTCGAAATGGTCATCACATTCGAGGAAAACCTCCTGGAGTTGCGAAAAGTTTAGAACAACGCATGAAAGGTTACAAATTTTATTACTGTATTTGTATTTTTGTAGCCACAGCCGTGGAGTGTAGTAACCGCTGGCTGAAATTAGGAAGTTCTGAGTGTAAATCGCGAACTTCACAGAATTTCTTAGCTCGACCTTCTAGTGGGCATCTATACGTTGTGGTGAAATTGAGTATTTGTGTCAACGTCATTACTGTAAATATGGCTGAGTCACACACAGAAGTTTCCGAGACTGATTACCCTGCTATTGGTTGCGCATATTCTAACTAGTCTTAGATAAGACTAATAATAATTGATAATATCAACGGTGATGTGCCAATACCATGATATAATAAAGAAAGATATGCTATTGCGCAGATTATGTAGTCTCCACGTGACGTCATGCACAACAATTACCAAAGTGGAACTCGTATCTGTCATTATCTTACTTATTTTATTATATCATGTGCTAATACCTCCTATCTACATAAAAGTAAATTTTACAGGAAGAACAAAAAACTGTCAGCAATTCTTGCAGACTTTAATGTAAAAGTTATTTTTCTTTTGCAGAATTTTAAAGTAAATAAATTTTTGCTACTTATAAGCTATTACGTGGACATGTAAATTACTGAGAGCTTTAAAGTAATACCAAAATCTCATTTTAGCTAAAAAGTTTGAGATAGGAGGTATTATCACATCACCGACGGTATATCTAATATACATTATATTATATATAATATAATAATTATATAATTGATCAGATTTATCAACTTTTAAGAAAAAAGTCTTGAGCAAACAAAATGTTGGTAGATTTTTTCTAGCAACGCAACCGATGGAGGGTTAAACATGATACAGGCGATTTATTGTTGACTCAGTCCTGAGTACAAGGCCTGTAGTGCTTGTTTATATTTGTATTTTTTTGTATTTGTATTTTTATATTCTACTACAAATTTTTTTTTGCGCAATATTTTTGTATATCGTAATTTTTATTTTAGAGTTAAGCTTCAAGGATCCTAAAATACATTTTAAAGTGGATATTGGGTTGCCTCCCAGCTCTTATTCTAGAAGTGAGCAGTTAAAGTTAAGATTACAAACTATAAAATCTAATCGTAAATGTGTCGAGCTAGAAAAATTATCGCGCAGTAAGAAACGTAAGTTATATGTTAATTACATATTTATCTAACACGGGAACCATATCAACTGCCCATCACTGATTATATTTAAAATTATAGCCAATGTAGCGTTATCATATGAACATTAACTGGTCAAAGCAGTACAATCATAGTATAATACTATACTAGAATAAGTAGTTTCACTCTGTGTACCGACACAGATACCTTTGATGTCGGTGACCACGAGTTGCACTCGCGCATGCTACGACGCGCAAGTATTTACGGCGCACACAATACAAAATAGGGTTGTCTCTGACGGAATACAGAACTTTCCGTGGTAACAAAATTGGTCAAGTGAAACTACTTATTCTAGTATAGTATTATACTATGGTACAATAGCCAGTAATTTACGAAAAAATCTTGTAAAAGATTTATTCTGTCCTCATAACGCCCCAAAAGCCTCATTTCTGAAGAACAAGATTTTACTTCTTTTATGAAAAACGATCTCAAACTGGAGTCAGGGCCAATATAAATTTTAAGAGGAGCACTTTTTTCAGGGCCCTTTTAATTTAATCAACAGATGGCGCCTACTTAAATATTTTTATAAAATAAGAGGAATTTGCTATATTTAAAATATAGCAAATTCGTTGAGATAATACTATTCTATAAACAATATTCTTGATCTTAAGCTATTTTGAGTTTGTAATATTTATTTATAAAAACACAATTCATAATTAAAGTTTAATTATCTTTTTTTGTAAGTGAGTGTGTTTTGACATACTCAATACGAACTCAAAATAGCTTAAAATCAAGAATATTGTTTATAGAATAGTATTATCTCAACGAATTTGCTATATTTTAAATATAGCAAATTCCTCTTATTTTATAAAAATATTTAAGTAGGCGCCATCTGTTGATTAAATTAAAAGGGCCCTGAAAAAAATGCCCATCTTAATATCATTTATCATTCTATTGGATTTGAACTTTTTAATGTCATAAAAAGGTGTATTTCTTTTAGACTGATTCAGAAACAGTACAAAAAAGTATTTAGAAAAAGTTGGAATTAAGGGCTTTTAACTTACCAGGGCAGTATTATAATGGTTATTTATGTGTATATTGTGGTTTAAACTTGAACATGTAGATCCTAGATTTGATACTTGAATTTTTTGTGCAAAAATATACGCGGCAAGCCGCCAGTTTGACACCCCTGCTTTCTACTATTTTTAAAGTTCATCGCAATAGGAATGACTTTTTTTAACACCTATTTGTTATACAGGGTGTTGCTAATTAATCCTTTCTTTATTCATACAGGACTGTGGGATGGGGACGTTTCTCCCCCACCGTTTCGCCTCCCTCGTCGATTTGCCTTCCAAGTTTTGCAGTATTAATTATAAGCTAGCAAAACGTGGAAATTTGCTACAATCTTGAATATTTCCACTCAATAGAAAACTGTCACTTTTCTTTACTTGTAAAACAATTGATATTTTATTACGTAAAATTACATAGAACTATATTTACAAAGCATTTTGTATGTGTGCACTAGAGGTAACATTACTGCTTCCATTGGGACATAAGTGGTATTGGAAGTACACCACTATGTAGAGGCTTATTTGTATGTGGTACTTGCAAAATCAGCAAAACAAAATTAAGTGCTTTTAAAATTAATTTTTTTTTAAATTAAGCTTTTACTTAAAAAATCAAAAAATGCTTATGAAATTGTTAAAATTTTCATTTATCAAACTGGCCATGAAATAAATTCAATTTAATTTCTATCTTATCAAAAATAATTACCTTGGAAACTTACATGGCCAGTCTAATAAATACAAATGTTAACATTTTTAAAAGGATTTTTTGACCTTTTAAGTAAGAACTAGATAAAATCTAATGCTCTTATCATTCGTAGTTTATATTTCTACATTATATTTGTATCTTTCAAATTTTCTCTAAAATAATTAGGGAAGCAGGAATTTGCCAAAATAAGTTTTTACACGTTAATATTCTATGTTCGCCTAACTCATTCAGCACCCGGTATACAGACCATTGTGACAATGGAATTTTGTTTGCAAAAAAATTCGTTGCTAAATCTCCAATGATTTTTTGAGATTATTTCTTACAATCTCAATGTACATATATTTTCCCAGTTATCTTTCCGTCGATTGAACCTAATTCACCTACCCTTTTGCCGAAGTATAACTTCGTACCATAATATGTCTTCAAGAAAGGGATATATTTTAAATATTATTAGGTTATATAAAAGCATTTATTCTCTGAATAAAACAAATGACGAATTAAGATAAATAGCAAACGTAGTGAAATGTTCTCACTGGAACTAGTTTTATTAGTTGTTTCTGGCGTTTTTATTAATTTTACATATTTGTTGTAGATTTGATTGATCTTACAGAATATAAAACGGAATGGTGGAAAAGTACCGGACAATATCAAGTTAAACAACTGGCCGATCATTACGGAGTATATAAACATTTATTTCACGATGCATATTTTGTTCCACGGATTCCGTTAAACATTTTATATGAGATTGATAATGCCGCACTACCTGTTTATTATGGCAATATTGTAAAACCTTATCAAGCAACAAAAATTCCAAGAGTTACTTTTACAAGCAATGAAAATAATTTATGGACTTTGATTTTAACTAATCCTGATGGACACTTTACCGATGAAAATTCTGAATATATTCATTGGTTTGTGTAAGTATTTCAATATTTGGAAAGGATTATTTGTCTTAAATTAGTTTTACAGAGGTAATATACCTGGAAATGACATAGCAAAAGGTGAAACAATTGTAAAATATCTTCAACCTTTTCCTCCTAAAGGTACCGGTTATCACAGATACATATTTGTACTGTATAAACAAGAAACTAAAATTGATTATTCATCTTTAAGAAAGGAAGGTCCATGGTAAATTTATCTCTATCTTTTTTATAAAATTGTAAAATTCACTTTAATATAAATTTTAGTTTAAATTTAATTGATCGAACATTCAACACTTTGGAATTTTATAAAACAAGACAAGATTTTGTTACTCCAGCTGGTTTAGCGTTCTTTCAATCTGATTGGGATCAATCACTTACAGATTTTTTCCACAAAACCTTAAGTAAGATACTAATTAGTTACTTGCTGTAAATTCATAAAAATGTTTAAATATTTGTATTTCTAGATATGAAGGAACCGCTTTACGAATATGATTTTCCTAAGCCTTATATAAAACCCCAGGAATGGTTTCCAAAACGAAAACCTTTTAATATATATATGGATAAATATCGTGATCCCAAACAAGTTCATAAAGAAATATTGGATCGTAAATTGAAAAATATTCATCCTTTTAAAGCTGCACCTTTGCCACTTCCATATCCAAATGCAGTTCCTTACAAAGGATATGTTCCATCTTGGCTTAAAGTCGAAATAATGAAATCCAGATTGAAATGGGGAAGGATTAATGATATAGAAGACAATATATCTTAGTAAAACTCAAGTTTAATTTATTTTATTAATTTTATTTTTTAAGGAATTAAACTTTCTGACAGCACTTTTTGAAAGCTTTTATTTAACTTACAATTAGTGTGAGCGTTGTCTGTTGTTCATTGTCCATATGGATGGACTTTTTTGAGGCCATTTTTAACCAACTTTCCGACGTCATAGAGAGCTGAAATTTGATACACAGCTTTCACTTTTGGTCAATTTTCATATTTTAATTTTATTTAATTAAATAATTTTATTTCAAATAAAAAATTGGGAAAAACTGAAAATAATAAAGCGCATGCGTAGTTGCACGTTTAACAGTTTTATCATTTAAACCTGTATGACACAATGATAAATTTTACTTGATTTTACATAAAATTTAGCATAGTGTCATAAAGGCTTTAGGGTGGAAAGTAACATTTTTAGGAACCGCATTTAGGGTGAATTTGATGTATACTGGGCGAAGCATCAAACATTTAAAACAAATACCTGAAGAATTCTGATAGAATGAAGCTGTACTTTTTAGTTTAAATACAGAAGCTGTATTTGAAAATATAAGTTAGATGCAGATCAGAATTGGTATAAAATGAACCAATTAATGAATTTCAAACAAAGATTTGGAATATGATTGTGTGACAACCACCCCTCTGTAGATTTTACCCTAACCTTCTAAAAACCCGGTAGAAAGTAACAGAATAAAAAGAAAGTAAACCCCTAGGTTGGCGTGAAATGATTCACAATAAGGGCCAGTTCTACAATGTAAGTTAAATTAAGAATAAACTATACTGAGAATATCCCACACAGATTTCGTTCACAATCGTCATGTAACGTTGTATATTTGTATTATTGGTTTTTTTTTGCGGGTAAATTGGACTTTTTTAAAAGGTTGTTAAAATAAGGTAAAAATTATTATGTTTTTTTAAAATATTTATAACATTTATAGATTTATTTTAATTAATAAGTTTTCTGTAACATTGTAATCTTTATGTTCACAATTAAATTTGTATTTTAGATTCTGACGAAGAGGAAATAAACCTCGAAACGTTAATAATTTAATAACCTTTTCAAAAAGTCAAATTTACCCTTAACGAAATTAGTTATATATTTGTATAATCATCTGCCCAAGATCAGAGCAATAAGTTATTCCACAATTTATACACAAAGTAACGTTAAACGATGAGACTTATTCTCAGTATAGCTTATTCTTAATTTATACTTTCATTGTAGAATTGGCCCTTAAGGATCTTCAATATAGTAAAAATCTCGGCGGATGTTAAAATATATCTTGAAAATCGCATTAGTGAAGTTTCATTGTATATTGATGAAGAAAAAGTAAAGTTTGCCGGAATTAAAAAAAGTTACCTTTGTGGATGACCGTATATTGGACACTGCCATTTCGTGACGTCACATTTTGGTGCATTGACATTTTTGTCAGCAAACAACAACCTTATTTCGGCCACCAAAACAAACTTCAAAAGATGGATAGTGATAAATTACACCTTATTGAAAAAGAAAGACGTCATAAGGTGTACGCTAGTCATACCAATAAGGTAAATAGAATTAATAATGTATGAATTTAATAGACGTATAACATTGGTTCCATACGCTAACAAAATGCTTTTGAACATTGCATTCACCTATATCAATTCAATAGATAATACGAATCAAATTCAACTAAAAATATTACGGTGACAGCTAAACATTGAATAAATGCAAACAGCTAACCTATGTGTTTGATTATTACGTAAATGCAGTTTTAGTAGGTAGCGGATCTGTGAAATACGGGCTAAGCCCTTCTACAAAGATGAAAAAGTTTAAGCTCTCTTGATTTATTACCACACAGGGCGATTAATAATGAGCGAATAAATGTGAACATTACTTAGGAGGACATTTGAGTAAAAGATTTCCTAGAGTAGTAAGTTCTCTTTTTTAACCGAGGAAATAAAAAAGGAGCAGGTTCTTAATTCTTAAACTAAATAAAAGTTATGATTGACGAATATCCATACATGCCAGTGTTTGTAATTGTATCGTATTTAAGGGGTTTTGCCACTATAAACTTATCGAGTTTTTTATTTTGCATTTTGTCGAAATATACATATTCAAGAAAGTGTGAAAAAAATTTCAAGTTAAAATATTGAAAATTGAACAAGTTACATATTATTTAGTGCAAGTGGACTAACTACGATATACGTATACTAAAACTTTCAATCGCGTTTTTCTCGGAACTACAAAACTCAAATTGGCTTGCAGCATAACAGCATAAATTTTTGTCCGATTGAATTCAAATTTTAACTGTAGCTTTTGTATGACATTCTGAAGAGAATGATGTACGGATTTTGCAAAATATTAATAATTGTAAAAGTTATTAACAAATTTCTTTCAAGTTTTTGCGCAAAAATCGAATTTTTTCTTCAAAAGCTTGCTATTTTTTCAAAAATTAATATTTTTATAATTCCATATGTCATTCTCTAGCTATTTGTATGTAGATTAAGGGTGACTTGTATAGTCCAAGTTTAACCGGTAACTATGGTTTAAACTCGGATTTTGACTATTGTGATTGGTTAATCTACAGTTTAAAATTTTAAACTAGATCTATACAAGTCACCCTAAGCAGATTTTTTTATTTTTGTTGCAAGATCAAATTCACCCGAGTTATGCTGCAAGCCCCAAAGACCATTTTTGAAAAGATGTATTTTTAAAAGCTGCACTGTGCCGCCACTTCGTAAATTTGTTTTTGTTAAAAAATACAAATTTATACCTTAATACATATGTAAACAAGTGGTATACTTTGTTTTGCAAATAAAACTTTCTTTCCAGTCTAAAAAAATTGTGCAAATGTTGATTCATTTTTAGGCTTCCACAGTGGAAAAACCCCTTAAACAGCATAATATTATAAAAAATGCGTGCTAATTTGTGAAACACGTAATAAAATGTACTAGCATAGAACAAAGCTGTAGGTACAATATCGTCGGCTTACAAGGAAAGCATACTAAAGGTACAAACATAGCAAAAATGTAGATATAGATCACGGGTGAACATAACGACCCTCCTCAACAAAGAAGGACGTAACTCATTTTTACACATTGTTAAGGAGAGCGATTTGAAAGTTTTAAAGAAAAACATAAAAGTAAAAAAGAAAAGAACGACGTAATTGATATTACGACTATTTTGTCGCCTAACATCATCAGAAACGTTAAGTTTTAAAAAAATGTAATTTGAATATCGGCTTTGTTACTGCCCAATTGGAAAAAAATTTAAAAAAAACTTTGAGATGCAACTCTTTTCTACTGATTATCTCTGGTATTATTGGTGATAAAGAAAATTTTTGTTACAAAATAGAATGGATTTCAGGATTACAGTGGTAGTCATAACTCAAATTTGATATAAGTCGAGTTACGTTTTTCTTTGTTGGGAGTGTCGATATCAAGGATGTTGATGTGGATGTCGACGTTAAATAAAAAATTCAATAAATAAAAATGCATCATAAAATTATGTATTTAATAAATAAAAATTAAAAAAAAAACCAATGAAGATTTAAACTTGGAATTATTTTTAAATTATTCTTAAACTTGGAAATTTTGGCGTGACAGAATTCAATACTGAAGCGATATTGTAGACTTTTTAGTTAATTGCTTTATTCTATGAAAAAAAATTTTGCTCTTGGAATAATCCATTTATATTTCATCATTATATTTTCTTTTACTACAAGCCGTGTTTTTTGCACTTTTCAAAAGCAAAACAAAAAAATCAAAAAAGTATACAAGGTTATTTTAGATGTTCCAACGATTATCAAATATTAAATTAAATTAATTATATTGAAACAGTACTAGAGATGAGATTTTTAGATTGTATAAATTCAAAATAAACGTTATTTTAGGTTGGTAATTTATAGTTTTAGGTAACGAAACCCACCAACTAGATATTAAAATTTGAATGGCCTTAAGAAGGGCATTTTTTTCAGGGCTCTTTTAATTTAATCAACAGATGGCGCCTACTTAAATATTTTTATAAAATAAGAGAAATCTGCTATATTTAAAATATAGCAAATTCGTTGAAATAATACTATTCTATAAACAATATTCTAGGTCTTAAGCTATTTTGGGTTCGTAATATTTATTTATAAAAACACAATTCATAATTAAGTGAGTGTGTTTTGACATACTCAATACGAACTCAAAATAGCTTAAGATCAAGAATATTGTTTATAGAATAGTATTATCTCAACGAATTTGCTATATTTTACATATAGCAAATTCCTCTTATTTTATAAAAATATTTAAGTAGGCGCCATCTGTTGATTAAATTAAAAGGGCCCTGAAAAAAATGCCCCTCTTAATAATTATTTTATTTAAGAATAGATAATAAAATTCAACAGATGTCACTAGTTGCTTAGTGATATTTTATTGGTATTGATTGATCCTTGACTTCTGATTGGTTAAAATTTGAAATTTCATGTACATTGCTTCAATTCTAGTGTCGGGTGACTGTAAACTGCCCTAATCCGTTGATACGTTAATCCGTTGATCAGGTAAAAAATATGTAATAAACATAAAATTTGTTTTCTCCCCTGTATTATAATCCCATATTGTAATCTCCCCTAATACCGTACCAATATTTGGGCAGTTTACATTCCGGATTAATGGAATTATTCCCATATTTTTTACCCGATCAACATATTAACGTATCAACGGATTAGGGCAGTTTACAGTCACCCCTAGTGTCAAGTTCATCTCAAAAACTAGTAATCGCAGAAAGTTGAAATTTTCAGAATATACATAAAAGATGATTTTACATAACATAAGCTATTTTATCTTTACAACAAAAGTGTATTTTATTGAAAACTAACAAAAAAAAATTTTATATTAATTATTTTAAAATGAAAAATAGCTTATGTAAAGTAAAATCATAATTTACGTATATTCTGAAAATTTAAACTTTCTACGATTATTCGTTTTTGAATTGAACTTGACAGAAGCTCAACGCTTATTGATCTGCCACCTTAATTATTAAAAAAATTAATAATATTGAAAATAATAAAAAAGTTTTCATGGGATTATTTCCTAATCACTAAGGGCCACTTCGACAAAGCAAGTATAAACTAAGAATAATTTATATTGTGAATATGACACACATATTGCGTTTACACATTTATTTGTGGGATAATCATCTGCCCATCAAAATCAGAGCGATAAGTTATCCCACAATTTATACAAAACAACGATATACGACGAGACATATTCTCACTGTAGCTTATTCTTAATTTATATTTACTTTGTATAACTGGCCCTAAGTTAGCAATATATCGCCCCATACTATCAGTTGTTTTATCTACATAAATCCAAATATTTCCTAGTCTGTGAAGTGTTGTAATCGCTGGTTGAGTTACAGAGCGGGAATTCTGGATTCAAATCGCCTACACAGAATTTCTTAGCGCGATCTTTCAATGGGCATTTACACGCTGTGGTAAAATTGGAGGTAGTGCAATAGTCCTGCTTAGTGGCTTCTTTCTCCACGATTCCATCACAATTTAATATGTACAGGGTACAATAGATCTAGAGTTTCAGTACAAGGTATTGCACACAGTGATAGAAAAAGTATCAATGCCAGAAAATCCAAAGATTTGTGTTTGGATTTTGCTGAATTTTTCTTATGCTTTTCAACCGCTTCATGTTGTAAAATATGAGATTATCACAAGTTAACTAAAATTTAAAAAAGGCGTGAAAAAGTACTGGATTATTGGCGAGTTTTTTTTTGCTATTTGAACTGAAAATTAATTTTGGTACTAATAAAATATGAATAGCTGCTAAAATTAAAAAAGGTAAAAACCTAAAAATCTCATCTTTACATAATATCACTGTTCAAAGAAAGTATAATATTGTTATACACTTGGGTGCAAATAAATTTACCCACTTTATTTTGGATTGTTTCAGATATCAGATATCACAAAAATATTGAGGTTGTTCGAAAGGCTACTTTCGAACTTTTAAAATCAGCTCAAAAAAACATAATATCGTAACATTTGCATGATATCAGTAAATACGCCCACTTATGGTTTTATTTTTAGACATCCCATGTGGCACTGTTGCATACATTTATTTATTGGAAATCAAGATATGACTGTTTAATTTCTTGAAAACCGAGGTTTTGGTTAATTATAAATGGGGATTTTTTCAAGTTTCATTTTAAGACTTTATTTTGGAAGATGAAAAATATCGTAATATATTGGGCCCATTTTAAAGGTGATTAAACACTCTATCAAACAACATGTTTGGTTTTTTAATCTCATGTCAGATTTATAAAAAAAATGTATTCAAAATCTAAAAGTTTAAGTTGAAGTGTTGGTTGATTTATCTGCACCTATAAGTTAGTGTAATTGCAACAATATCGTTATTGTTATGAGTTATAACATATCTTTTTATTATTATGTGTTGAAATCAGAATAACAAATTCCACCAAATTTAGTCTTTCTTGAAGAAATGTTCAAGGCCAAATTTTCTTTTAGACCAACAATCGAGATGATAATGTAAGAGGAGAAATTGGCGAGAATAGTATTATAAATAATTCAAACGACCAAGTGAAAGCAAAACTTTTACCACAATATATTGCCACAATAACTGGTTAATGGTTAATTGAATTTGTATTTATAAAATTTAACTTCTATTCTTTTAGCTACTCTTTCTGCCCTAGCAGCTGGAATAGTTTTAGGATGGACATCTCCTATTTCATTAGATTTACAACATGGTAATTATCACAATATATCCATTAACGATAATGAAATGGGATGGATTGGCTCTTTTGTAACGTTAGGTGCAATGTTAACATGTATACCGTATGGAATAGTTTGTGATACTATTGGAAGAAGAGGAGCATTGTTAATATTAATTATACCATTTAGTATAGGATGGACTTTAATTATATGTGCTAAGTCTTTGATCATGTTGTATATAGGTCGATTTGTAACAGGTATGGCAGCAGGTGCTTGTTGTGTTGCAGCCCCATTGTATGTTAATGAAATTGCAACAAAAGAAATTAGAGGAAATTTAGGTAGCTATTTTCAACTTATGGTCACAATAGGCATTTTTTTTGCATATTTAATTGGGAAATTTATGATTCCTTTTCATTATACAATTGTTTGTGCTATGTTTCCTTTATTATTTTTTATTTTGTTTGTGTTTCAACCAGAATCTCCTTATTATAGTGTAAAAAAGCGGCGGTATGATGTTGCTCAAAATGCACTTATCATATTACGTGGACCATCTTATGATGTAGAAGACGAAATGCGATTGATCAAAGCAACAGTTGAAGAGAATGAAACAAATAATATATCTCTTTTTGTGAATCTAAATCAAACTCCTAATCTAAAAGCTTATGTTATTGTTTTAGCACTTATGTTTTTTCAACAATTTAGTGGAATTAACGCTATAATTTTTTATACCAGCGACATTTTTGTCATTTCTCAATCAAAATTGGATCCTAGAACTGGTGCTATTCTTGTTGGAGCATTTCAAGTTATAGCTACTTTCATATCTTCTTTATTTGTAGACAAATTGGGTAGAAAATTGCTATTAATTTCTTCTGCATTTGTAATGGCCTTCAGCATCATTTTTTTGGGATTGTTTTTTACTATAAAAGATCGCCAAATTGTTTCAAATGAAATTTTAACTACTTGGAGTTTCCTTCCATTACTATCGCTTTCTTTATTTATTGTTATGTTTTCTATAGGTTTAGGGCCTATACCGTGGACAATATCTGGAGAATTGTTTAAATCTAATTTAAAAAGCTTTTCAGCTGCCAGTGCTGGAACTTTAAATTGGTTTTTAGCATTTTTAGTTACCAAATTTTTTCTAAATTTAAAAACCGAAATTGGTATTGATATATTGTTTTACATTTTTGGCTTAATTTGTTTTTGTGGCTCCTTATTTATTTATGTATGTGTTCCTGAGACTAAAGATAAAACAATCGATGAAATACAAGAAGAATTAAAATGATTTTTAACAAATTTATTTTATTAAATGAAAGCGTTCCTATTTGAGAAAGTTAATAAAATTTATAAGTAACTCGATTATTATTAAATAGTACTTCTACTTATTATTTTAAATTCTATTGTACGTATTTATATATTTTTATAATTCATATTTTTATTATATTTATTGAATATTTAATAAATTATTTATGTAAATATACATTATTATTGATTTCATTATTTTGTAGAAGGTTAACAAGTAAATAAAGAACAGCGGCGTAGCAAAGCGTAAGTAGACCGTGTATTAAATTGGGGACTAAAGTGGGTAATAAATTACTTGCAAGTAGGTAATTTGAAATAACGCCAATAAATTTTTTTGTTAATTTCACGAAAAGAAAACTTATATAAGTGGTGATTCTGTAAGTAAAATGTTAAATTTAACATCATGCGTTAAAATGTTCGGTAAAATTCGTAAAAGTAGTTCCAAAAGTTAATCAAATTAATTCCAACAACGCGCAAACGAAATAACGTATTACAAAACGTAGGTAACCAACATAATATTTGCTTTGTTTGTTTTCTGATATTTATTAGCAAATTAATAATTATTTTGTTTGGCATTTAATTACTATAATTTTCAATATAAAAATGCCTTGCTTTAGTAGAATGAGTAAGAACACCAAAAAAAAAGCGGGTTCAATTGTTCAAATCCTTTCTTTACTTTTAGCTTTTTGTCTTCAGATTTTGGAAATTTTATGCATGTATTAAAAAGATGCCTGATCATGAGATCTGAAACTTCTGCTATGCAGTGACTAACAGAAAATCCGTGGTCAGTTCCCACTTGATAACCTCCTGATTTAAAAAAATGAAATGTTGCTGGTAATCTTAATGTGAATTGGTATTTGAGTTCTTTGCGAGAGTTGCATTCTTTCTCTTTGTTTTCCTTCTTGACAGAAGTATCGTGACCATGAATGGCAGATTACTCTTGGTAGTTTGCCATTGCCTTCGGATAGGAGAGGATCATAATGAAGTCGGATACATTGTGTAGCTGGGTTCGGGATCGAACCTAAGACCTAGAGTCTGGTTCTTGGCCAGCTCATCTAACTAGCTCACCTTTCACGTTGTAAGAAACGTTGTCTCTTTGAGGTTGTTGCATATATGGCGAAAAATTGTCGAGCAAACTTCGAGCACATCATACATTTTTCAAATGGAATAATCTTAAAAATAACTTATTGGATAGTTCAAAGCGGTTACTAGCATCTCTCAATTGCCTTTGAATCGTTCTCACTTTTCGTCTAAATTTTTAATGTATTAATCAAATACAACTAAAAATTTATATAAAAATTACATGCTGTCTTTGTTGATTATCAACAATCATAAGATGAGTAAACCCATCAAGTGCCATATTTTCAACAAAAATTCACAAAATAACTTTAATAACTGCCAAAATACGAATGCAAATTATTAACATGTACTATTTGGGTAGGCTTTAAAATCAAATAATAAACGCCTTGACTTAACGCATTATGTTAAAAATTTAACGGTTCTCGACCTTACAGAATTGGAATTTATGTTAACATTTTAACATATGTTAATTGTTGCTTATAGAATTGGAATTAAAATTGACATCACGTTAAAATTTAAATTTGAGCGTTGTTGGAACTAATTTGATTAACTTGGAACTACTTTTACGAATATTACCGAACATTTTAACGCACGTTAAAATTAACATATTCCTTACAGAATCACCACTATAATATTTTATAATAAAGTAGGTAGTTAACGATCTATTATTACACAGTAATATAAGATCGATGGTAATGTAATAGTATATTACGCATCTAGTTTAGGAAAGTGCCATTTTACTGCATGAGTAGGCATGAAAGCCTACGACTGCAGTTAAATCACTTTCCTAAACATATTGCGTACACTATTTTTTCGCATACTAGACAGAAATGTGAAGAAAATTATAAAGGACCCTGCTACGGCCTTATGAGTTTTGGGTCCCAGTCAAATTTAACCAAAATTTAGGATATTGTAGTTCATAATATGCTGATAAAAAGTGTCAATGGGCACAAAGCCAAAAAATGGACAGTTTTCGAGATATACGGCATTAAAGAGTTAATCTAGTCATTCTATGAAACACACAATGATAAAGTCAAAAACGATACCACCTAGAAAAAAAAATACTGCCGTGTAGAAGAAAAAATTCTAAAGAAGATAGCGTTTTTTGCATCGCTCTAGCTAGTGTATTATATAACCTAAAAAATTGAACAAAGTCGAAAGAGCGGTTTCTTGAAATTAAAAAAAAAATGAATTTTCCAACAAAAAAAAAGTTAAATAAAAAAGTTGTAGAAAATAAGTTGTAGAAAGTTAAAATACTGATTCATTATTTATTTTCTGAGAAAAACGAAAAATGCCGTCAAAATTTGCCGTTTTTGTTTTTTTTTCTTAAATCGCAAGAAACCGCATTTTCGACTTTGTTTAATTTTTTAGGTTATGTAATACACTAGCTAGAGTGATGCAAAAAACTCTATTTTTTTTTAAATTCTTTCATCTACACAGCCCTATTTTTTGTTTTCGGGTAGTATCGATTTTGACTTTATCATTGTGTTTTTCGTAGAATGACTGGACAAACTTTGTAATGCCTTATATCTCGGAAACTGTCCATTTTTTGACTTTCTGCCCATGGACACTTTTTATCAGCATGTTATAAACTACAATATCCTACATTATGGTTAAATTTGACTGGGACCCAAAACCCATAAGGCCGTAGCGGGGTCCTTTCTATTAAAAATTTACATAGCAACATAACACGTATTATACAGTAATGTGTTGCTATGCAGGAATCTACCACATTTCTGAATGATTTAGCTTGTAGTAACTTACTACATTTTTGTCTAGTATGCGAAAAAAATATTTGTTGAAGATTATATACTAAGGTAGCGGTTCTCAACATTATTAAGATTTGTACCCCTTTTTAATGATGTGTTTGAAAAAGCAGTTTGCTACTTTATCACTGTTTCTAGCCTTGTAACAATCGTAAAATATAATAAATTAAAGAACAATATAAATTGAACTTGAGCTTTATTAAAAATAAAATAAATAATTCTATTGTCCAAGTAAATTGACACCACGTTACTTTGACTAGTAATCGATTTTATGCTAGTGAGTTTACTTTTGTGGAACAGTGACAATATACGTTTTATAGGTAAATCTGGTTTTATTTAAATTCGCTGAATTTATAATGTTATAGTTGATACGAAGTTGTGAAAAAAATCAACCTCTGGGATCGAGTACATAAATGATTTTGAAGAGTTATCAAAGTTTGATTCAGTACAACACTGAAACGTGATATTATTATTGACAACAAAGAAAGAAAAATAGCTTACATAATATGTCAAAATGAATAAAATATGAGAAATAAGTAATGTACCTACTAGGACGTTTAGGAACCACTATTTTAAAAATCACAAGAGATTCACTTCTTTTCTGGCTACCCCATATGCCGAATGCCTATATTGAATTTTGGGTGCATATAATTCCGTGTTTTAATGATAACTATATATTTTTAGTTCTAAAACTGTTTTATGCACTTTTAGTTACTCTAAAAAAGTTGTCCATTTTCAAAAATTAAATTTACTTATTTACTTTTAATTTAAAGCGCTCAAAATTGGTTATTGCCTTTAATAGTATTTTCTTAATAACATAAAAAAGACAACGTTTAGTTCCAGGGGAACTAAACTATATATTTATTTATAAAGAGGTTTTATATTTCTTCTCTAATATTTTAGTGATCTCTAGGTATTGCGAATATTTCTCTAAATTTTTGACAATAACAGAAAATATAGAAATTAAATTGACTATAAGGTAGTAACACCGCTGTCTTCAAAGTGTGTAAATCCTAATTTAGATATTTTTATCGTTGTTTGTAAGGGAAGGGTCGGTCTGTTACCTTTTGTTGTAAGAAGGCCAAATATTTTACGTAGGGATTAGTGCGGCCCGCATTTCGTAGTGAATCCACTAAAAAGAGCTTTTTTTTTTAAAAAAAAGGTAATTTGTTTTGTTTTTTAACCAAGCCAGATTACGGCGAGAGTCTTGCAGGCCGCACTAAGACACCTCGCTGGTTGCCGAACCGCTGTGATAGGATGATGAGATGACAATAGATAAGTTAGCGTTCGAGCGATTCCGATTCGAATCTAAAGCTAACGTTCAAATATTATGTAAGTTTTTGTTGCACGAATTTATTTTTTGCACGAACTTCTAAATATTACAACCAACAATACATCTACATAATTATTCTTGCAAGGGTTTCTGAAATTTTCGTGTCCGATTTTCCGAGAGTGCTAGCAAACCTCCGGCACTGTGCATTTTTAAATGTCAAAACACGCGAAAACCCATCGATCTTATATTACAAATAATAGATCGTTGCGAAAACCCATTGAACTACCCGAAAACGTCATCGCGCGTCCCGTACTCTAACCTTCAATGGTGCAAATGTGAAAAATTATACTTGAATTCTATCGAAAATTTATAACATGCCAAGTAGCGACATTGCCGAACTTTATCATTTTAACAGGTATATTACTGTCGAATACGACATCAAATTATACAGTTACCTAACGCAAATAATTAATTTTAGGAATCCTCAACATTCTTTAGGATTGCTAATTTTTCTTTTGTACTTGCCTTTTGGAATCGTTCTACTTTTTCTTAGAATTTTGCTTGGTATTCAGTTTTTTCTTTTTGGACTAATATTACCAGATGTAGAAATAGTTAGAAAGTTTTTATGTAAATTATTGCAAGTATCGTTAGGAATATTTGTATATGTAGAAAATCTTAATAAGAAAGAACATGTACAAGTTTATATTAGTAATTACATTACACCATTTGATAATTTAGTGGTTCATTCAATTACTGGATCTATAACGGTAAGAACTTAGCTTTTACTATGGTGAGTATCTAATATTGTTACTTTTAAAAACTTGTGATTTTAGCCAAGAAAAGATATTTTTAATGCACTTGTTTCTGCATCATGTGGAATTCGATTTTTTGGTTTACCTTCTACAAATTTGACTTTATTGAAAAAGAATTTAATTGAGGCAATTAGCAACAATGTGTTTCCATTGTACTTTCAACCCGAAAACAAACAAACTAATGGAAAATCAATTTTAAAATTTAAAACTTGGTATTTTGAGGTTTGTGATCGTGTACAACCAATATGTCTTGAAGTTAGTCGACCACTATTAGATCTAAAAGTGTCGACATTCAATAGTGCATATTGGATGGACATAATGGGATACTTATTTTCACCGTGCACTAATTATACACTTCGTTTCCTACCTATCATTGAGAAGATGAATTTATCTGAGGAGGAATATGCAAACAAAGTTCAACAGGAGATTGCAACTGCTTTAATGGTAAGATTTTTTATTGTTAATTGAACACTAATTAGTTTATATCATAAATAATAATTTTTACCCAAAAATTTTTTTTTTTAAATTTAAATGCTAATTATTATGAACGATTTTTTCGTAATATTCAGTATGAACTACTAATGTGGACATTTTTCCCATAACCACATTAAAAATTTTACGATTATAGAGAAATTTGGAAGAAATCCACAAATACAGCAAGAAAAATATTTTTAATAAATAATATGACTACTTGTATTCGTAGAGAATAACCTTTTTAAATAATAACTAATATTTTTTTGCTTTTTGTTTTCAAAAAATGTGTTCCGACTGTTTTTTCAATCTCATGATTAATTCAGAACTGTACTGTATGCGATTTCGGTCTGTCGAGCAAATAATTTATTTGCATATACAGTGGGGCCCGCTTAATGTGATCACATTGGGACTTTAGGTTTTTGATAACAATAACCGATTGATAACAATAAAAGGAAAAAATTTTTATTGGTTATTTATTAGTATGTAGTACATCTACAAAAATTAATTAATAAAAGTCACTCATTGTGAAATTTTCAAGTAGGACTGAATCTTACAACACACATTAACAGCAAACTATCGTCTATTTATGTATTTAAACGACGGAATTGATAATAAACATAAACATGTAATGTGATAATCACATGTGTGACGTTGATTTTCTTGCTAACACCTGACTATATTATGTGGGTGGTATGCACAATATAAAAAAATGCTTGTAACTGAAAATCAACTCTTTTGCTCGTGGGAGAAAATAATCTTAAGAATAATATGATAACATTAACCGAAATCTGATAACTATAAGCGATGTTTTTTGTGTGTAATAATATATGTCCGTTCCGTTCTTGGCAAAAATGATAATAATATCCGAATGATAACATTAACCGCGATCACATTAAGCGGGCCCCACTGTACTATATATATACGGTTATAGTTCTTAAAGAGTTAATACTTTTATTTTTACTTACATTTCCGCAAGCAACGTAAATATATTACAAGAAAAAATTACAACCTGCATGAAAAAGCATAAATTATGTGTTGATTGCGAAAAAGTGCTTAAGTCATGTTTTTTCGAAATGGAGGTTTTGACATCTGTGGCTTGGAACTGAAAGGGCCAATTTCATAAAATACACTTTTGAGATAAATGACATTAAAGGTTTTACTCTTAGATCATCTATACATCTATATATATGATCGAAGGTTTTACTAAAAATTCTTTTATTTATAAAGGCTCATTCACACGGGTTAAGTTGATAAGTGATTTAGTTAAATTTAACTTAATTGACACTTAATTTTAACTTAATTTAACGTGTGAACTGTATTAAGTTGGACAAACACTTAATTCTAACCTAAAATTCGCTTAAAATTTAGTTAATCACTTATCTACTTAACCCATGTAAATTACCCATTACTGCTTCAAAGTAAAAGTTTCGTTCATCAACTTTTTGGCTTTAGTTAGACTATATGTACAGATATTTATTGGATAATTTGTGTTTCAAAGGGCCAATGTCTACGTTTGCCTTTTTAGCACCAATAGTTTTTAATATATCTGTAAGACATTGGCTGCTAAATTATTCGTTAGACCTACTATAACTTAAGTTTTAAATTGGCCATTTTGCCATAAACAAGTTCACAATAAAAGAGACTTGATGCAATATCTAACTCAAAACAGCCAAAAAGTGACATTGGCCCTTTCAGTTCCAAGCCACAAACATATTCCCATAGAAAACAACTTGCTTTTTCTTTTGGTATAACTGCCTAAGTCATAGAGTACATATTAAGCTAGATATTTAATAGAATACTTCACCTAAGTAATTCCAATGCGCGTTTGTACATTCATCCCAGATGATGATTTTACTTGCTACCAAAATTTTGGCCATTGCTGAGTTCAGACTCAGAATTATATGAGAATTATATACTCTCAAACTGTTAGTACAACAAGTTCAATTTTGTCATTTCGCCATTATCTCAGTTTGACAAATATTGACTTAAGCACTTTTTCTCAATCAACACAGAATTATTATGAATATAAAGTAGTATTGGGGAATCATCGCTATCTTATTTCACTTGAGTCTCAGATGAGCTAAACATTGGTGACCTAGTTCGTTATTCTAAGTTAAATATTCATTTTTCCATTAGTTTACTATAATTAAGGATTTGGATTATAAAACCAAATTTCAATTCGAGACCTTCATTTTTGTTCATTACATCTGAGTTTGCCGTATAGCAGACTAACTTTGGCAGATAAAAATAGTTTTTTATTTTTATACGGTTGTTTTCCAAAGAAGTACTGCTTTTTGTAAAATAGCCTAATTTTTTTTAACATTCTTGCAAATAATTAAACACGAAATATCAAGTGTTACGTATCTTCAAAGAGTATCTTTCTCAAGAGGAAAAGAAAATATTTATTCTTATCTATTACAATGGTAACCAGGAATTTTAAATAAAGTAATTTACCATGTTAATCTCCTATGTTCAGGTATAAGATGGATCACCTGGTATAGATAGAAGCAAATAAAAACTAAGGCCCCAAACATAGTAAAGCAAGAAGCTGCGACTTGCAACTAAAATAAACATTTCTCAGTCAAGTGCGAATCATGCTTATAAAAGACCAGTTCTGTGTCTGTTCATAACGGATTTCTGATTGGTTGGGATTAAAAGTACAGTAGACGCGCGATACCGTGAACACTGGGTACCGTGAACCTCCTGCTAACGTGAACATGTTTTTTTTTCATGAAGCTCCATATACTGCGAACAACTATACCAGATACCACCCTGTAACTTGAACAAGTTCATTCATTACTCGACGACGTTGGACAAAATACGGCACGTTATCATTGTCTAAGTACACCCACGGTATCCAGGAAATCTTTCTTTGCTTGTTCACCTATTTGCAAATTTAAGTAAGTATTTATTATCTTTCTGCAACTGCCTGTATACGTTTTAATTTTTTAATGTGTGTAGTAAAACAAAAAAAAATCAGATTTATGTATTTACTAATAAAATGTTTAATAAATAGTAGGCATATTCTGTAGATACATACTATGTACGAGGGTTGATCCATAAGTATTCTGATGTTAGGAATGAAGACGCAAGTTTTTCACAATTTATTTTTATTTTTCAACTCCTATTAGGTTGATTAATTAAATAATTAAATTATTCTTATTATATCATTAATGATTAATTAAATAATTAAAACTTATTAGGTTTTCCTTAACCAAATGAGGCCGTATCTCTTTCAATTTCTTATCGAATTGGTTCAATATTCACTGTAATACTGCCCCGTGATTGTTCTTTCTTTCTGCAAAAAATCTATGAGGATTATTCTCTTCAAATCCCAAAAAATCATGGTCATGACCATTCTGGCCAATAGAACCATCTTTGCCATCTTTGGAGCAGATTCACCCAGAAAAATCTATTGTTTTGACTTTCACTTAGGCTGGTTTATAAGAATGTATCCAGGTTTCTCCTCTTTTCAAAAATTTCTTCGAATTTTGCTTAAAGAGCTCCAAACACTGCTTTGACATTGACAGCTGTATCCTTTTGTTGTCCACGTGAGCAATCGCAGCACCCATCACGCCAACACCTTTCTCACACTTATCTTATCATGTGAAATATTGATTGACGTTTCGTACAATAAGCCTACTGCTTCTCTTAATTTGCGCACTTTAGTTTGGCGATCAGAGAGAATCATGTGGACCTCTTCAACGATTTTTCTTTGATAACCACGTCTGCCGGGCGGCCTAGCGGCTCCACACTGGGGCAGAAGAGCATACGATTCAAATAGATTTCTAAGTTTGATATCTATTTTCAGGGTTGTTAGGAGTTCAAAAAACAATTGATAGTTATAATTTTTCATATTTCTTAACCGAGACGCAGAGGTTATTTGATTGTAACCACGGACTTCTTAAAAGAAGAAGACTTCTTTATTTTAAGAAGGCCGTGGTTGTAACTGACAAATTATTCTCATCAGCAACAAAATTTCAAAATCCTTGTTTTTTTTCGGATTTTTTTTCGTGTTTTTAAGAAATTTCTTTTATTAAAAAAGTTATTACAACGGCAATGGTAGCCAAGAAGTTTTACAAATTAACGTTTAACAAAAACTAAATAATATGAATTACCATGACTGTTAGAGATTTTAATAATTCTAATATTTCTTTTGGAAGTTGTTGAATTTTTTTCTTTTTAAGTTTTTGTTTATTAGTGATTACGGGATTGGAACTCGATAAAAAGAAGTTAAAAATATCAGTTTTTGTATTTTCCCGACTGCAAATTTATGGAGTTATGCCCTCTCTCCTCTCTGTACCTTTTAAAATCTTTATTACAAGCTTCCTGTGTCTCTTCTCTACTGATTATACCATGTATATTCCACCTATAGTATTTTGTTATCTATTGTACTTGATGCAGAGGAGCACATATATATTTTTGGATTACTCTGTATGAAGTGTTTTCAAAGATAAACAAAGTTGTATAAAGTAAGAAAGTGCAAAGAAGTACGAAATTTACAAACGCGATTGTTTTCTTATACTCAATATCCATTAGAAAAAAAAAGCTAAGCTCGGACTGCTCCGGAACGTAACCAAAAAGCCCAAAAACTAATTGAGATTCAGATTTTAACATTCGTGTTTCGGTAGCGCACTGTTATAAATTTCAAGCCAAATAGTGCAATTTAGCAATATTTTTGGCCACTCGCAGAGGGGCCATCGAAATTTAATAGTATTTTAATGTGCGTTGGTTAGTGATGAATTGACGCTATAGAGAAGAATCTCTAAATAGCATTTTCATTTTTGAATTAATAGCAGGTTTTAGCTCTTCTAACCTAGTGTGCGCTTCTAAAAAAAACAGATGTATGACCACGTTTAAATTCGTTGAATATCTCGTGGTTGTCATAGATGGTGAAAGGTCCCCTTAAACAGCATCCAACTTTGCCTTTATTTCTTTGTATGTTTTTCCATCCAAAAATAAAAAGCGAATTGCGCTTTCATTTTATCGAGAAAATGTTGTTATCTTCAAACACGAATACTTATTAATCGACCTTTGTATAATCAAATATAATTATTAATATCAACCGTTTCACTATACCTTCATTAAAGTGAACAAGCATAGTTTTATTTTGTTCACGATATCAAGTACCTACTGTATTACCAATGTAAAAATTTGGTGAGTGTAACAACAACATCAATAATTCACTAAATGTATCAATATCAAAATATATTAATTGAAGGCACAAGTGATATAGGTGTTGGTCACAAAATTGAAATGCCAAGTAAATCTAGAAAAAAGTACTAAATTGAAACTTTCTTGTTTGCTTTTAGCTATTAGTCTTAATAGTAACTCTTTTTTTTTTTTTTTATTAAAGTTTTTTATTACAATCTATCCAAGGATAATAGCTAATACATATTGCTTACAAAGACTTGTAGGGATCGTCCAATGACGTCTCCCTTTCTTACATTAGTCTTAATGACTGTTATAACTGATAAATATAGAAATCACTGTAGTCTATTCATCCACCTGTTTATATTGTGTCGCTTCAAACGGTCGTTATTGTTGTCACCAGTTTTCAGTTCTTCAACTAGCCTGTTCGGATGGGCGCACAACCTTGTGTAATAAGTTTTACTGTAGTTTATGATTTCTTCTCTAACAGTAGGTATTTGCAGGTCTCGTTGTATAACTTTATTTGGGACAAACCATGGGGCGTCGGTAATTATTCGTAGTGTTTTTGACTGGAATCTTTCCAGTATTTCAATATTAGAGGTCGATGCCGATCCCCATAGTTGAATACCGTATGTCCACACTGGTTTCAGGATGGTCTTGTAGATTAATACTTTATTGTTGAGTGTCATTTTTGAATTTTTTCCTATGAGCCAGTATAATTTACTTAATTTCAGCCCAAGTTGCTTTCTCTTTGTAAAAATGTGCTTGCGCCAAGTCAAACGTCTGTCCAGGTGAATGCCCAAGTACTTAGCATCATCGGATTGAGGAATCTGTCTGTTATTCAATTTCACCGGAGGGCAGGTACCTCTTCTTAGAGTAAATGTCACTTGCACTGATTTACTTTCATTTACTTTTATTTTCCATTTTTTGGTCCATGGTTCCATTTTGTTTAGGACTCTTTGCATAATCTCAGAAGCCACAGCAGGCTCTTCGTGTGCAGTTAGAAAGGCAGTATCATCTGCAAATGTTGCTGTGGTGGTATTCGCGTCGGTAGGCAAGTCAGCAGTGTAAAGTAAGTAGAGGATAGGTCCTAGCACACTTCCTTGCGGGATTCCCGCATGGATTGGATATATCCTGGTGTATTCTTCTCCAAATTTTACATAAAAGTGTCTGTCTGTGAGGTACGATTTCAGTACTAGGTACATGTTATAAGGTAACGCTTTTTTCAACTTGTACAGAAGGCCGGCTATCCAAACCTTATCAAAAGCTTGGCTTATGTCAATAAATACTGCAGTACAATATTTCTTCTTTTCGAAGTTTTTATTTATTTCCGAAGCTAATCTGTGGACTTGCTCCACTGTTGCATGCTCGCGCCTGAACCCAAACTGGTGGTCCGGTATTAGTTTTTTTTCTTTTAGGATTGGTAATATTCTTTTTAAGAACATTCTTTCGAACAATTTGGACAAGATTGGAAGCAGGCTGATGGGTCTGTATGACTTCACATCCTCGGGTGGTTTGCCAGGCTTTTGGATCATTATGATTTCCGCGACTTTCCATTGTCTTGGAAAATACCCCGTTCTTAGTATCGCATTATAGATTTGAGTTATAAATTTTAAGCCAGTACGTGGAAGTTCTTTTAATATCTTAGCGGTGATGAGGTCGTATCCAGGAGCTTTTTTGGCTTTTAGCTCCTTGCTAATCATTGATTTAATTTCGCTTATCTTACATTTCTTGATTGGTAGATCAAGTTGTCCAGGAGCATCCAGAAACTGATGGATTTCATCTTCCTCTTCGTGCCTGTCAAATGCATGTGGTTGGAAGACCTTAGTTAAATGTTCTGCGAATAGTTCCGCTTTTTGTTTGTCATTTTTGGCCCAGTTTCCATCTTCTCTCTTCAATGGGGGTATTTTGAGTTGCGGTCGATTAAGAGTTTTTGTTGCTCTCCATAAAGAGTAGTCTGAGACTTGGTTAGCATTAAGGTTTTCCAGGTAGTTTTGGATACATTGGTTTTTATCTTCTATTAGTAGTTGTTTTAATTCCTTAACTGCTTTGTTGAGTTTTGCTTTGTCATGATGGCTTCTTGTGATTTGCCATTGTTTTCTTATTTGTCTTTTTTCTTTTATTTTTTGTTTAATGTTTGCAGAACAGTAGTTTCTTCCGTCTTCTATTTTTTGTTCTGGAGTCGAATTCCATCCTGCTTGCTGTAATGTGTTGTTCAATTGTTCGATTGCTGTTTCTATGTCGATAGATGTTTTTAGTGGAACTTGTAGTTGTAAATTTTCTTCTACTAGTTTTCGAAATTTGTTCCAGTCAGTCTTTTTGGAGCACAGAGATGGTGGTTTGGTTGTGTTAATGACTTTTGTGCTTAAGGTTACTAGCACTGGAGTATGATCTGATGATAAGTCAAGGCTTGATTTTGCTTCTAAACATTTGTTTGGTATTCCTTTGACCACGCAGAAATCGATACAATCGGGTATTTTTCTTTGATCCGTGGGCCAGTGTGTGGGTTGCCCCGTTGAGAGATGTCGTAGATTGTTTTTTTGCATTGCTTTCATCAACTCTCGGCCCTTGGGGGTGGCTAGCCTTGAACCCCATTGAGGGTGCTTTGCATTATAATCTCCTCCAGCAATGAAGCGATGGCCAAGAGTGTTGTAAAAATGCATAAAACGGTCCTCTTTAATTGCATGCTTAGGCGGACAATAGACAGCTGAAATTGTTAAGGGGCCAATCCAGTCCTCTATTGAAATGCTAGTTGCCTGTATGTATTCTTTTTGATAGTTGTCTAGTACATGATGTTTGATTGAGTTTTTAATTATTATAGCCGTTCCTCCATGGGCAGTTCCATCCGGATGCTGGGTAGTGTAGACCGTAAATTTAGGAATTTTCATATAGCTTTTGTTTGTGAAGTGAGTTTCGGATATTAACATTATGTCTATTTCATTGATTGTGATAAATTGTATTATTTCTTGTCTGTGTTGTGCTAAACCATTGGCATTCCATAAGGCTAATTTAAGTTGTTTAGCCATTTATGCCATTTTAGTCACTAGGGTTGTTAGTATGTTTAGCATGGTACTCATTTGTTCCATGAGCCCTTTCATCATTTGCTTCAATTCTTGTATGTCATTGGTGGGTTGTTGCAATATTGGTTGTTAAATTGCTCAGCAGCTTGTCCAGGTTGGTTTAATATTGGGGTTTGTTGAGGTTCTTTTCTAAGTACCGAGGCATACGAGTTTCTTGATAAACTTGCCTGTTGAGGAATGTTATTGTTTGGCGTTTGTTTTTTCTCTCTTAAGGGTGGATAGCTTTTTTGCTGTAATTCTTTAAATATTGTACATCCCTTGTAGTTGGCCGGATGGTTACCTTCACAAAGTACACATTTAACATCCTTTGTTCTCTCTTTTCGTGGGCATGTATTTGTTAGGTGATCCCCAGCGCATTTGACACAGCGTGGGCTTCGAAAGCAGAATGCTTTGGTGTGTCCATAACGTTGACATTTTTGACACTGAGGTATGTCTCTCTTAGGTATAGGCGGTTCAAAGTTGACTATGGTGTTGAGCAATGTTCTTACCATATAAATGCTTTTGTTGTTTACATTTGGCCTCAGATCCACATAGAACAAGGACAATGGCATTTTTGTGCGATTATGTTTAATATTAAATACACTAGCGATCGAGTATCCCAGTTCTTCGACTGCGTTTTTTATGTCGTCTATATCAGTTGAGTAATGTATACCCTTTAATACAACCTTGAAGTTTCTTTCCTGTTTGCATTGGTAAGTGTGGAATTCCGTTTTTTTTTCTTTGAGAGCATTTATAATGGAGGTGTATTTCTCTGACGTTAGCGGTTGAATCTTTACTTGGTCTCCTGCTAGTACCTTGAGATGAAATTCACCTTCTGCTACTTTGTGCATCAATTGTTGTAGCGGTTTGATATTTTGCACTCCTGCTACAAATATAGGGGGGACTTTGGGTGTTTTTTCTTTAACTTCGGATTCTTTATCCACTTTTTCCACCGGCAATCCTTCAAATCGGTTCCTGGTTATAACTACTGGATTTCCGAGCCAGTAATCACTAATTTTGGTTTGCTTGTTTGGTCTTTCGTTATGATTTGCAGGACTACTTCTTGTTCTTTTTCTATACTGCACCTCATTCCATGAATCCTGCTGTGACAGAGTGCGATTGTTTGAATCATCGCTAATCATAATTGTATTGTTTTCTTTATTGTTGTTGGGGGTTATAATTTCCACGCTTGATTCTATGTTTGCTGCTCCACACTTATCGCAAGTCCACTGATCGATTCTTCCACTGTTGATTAATTCGTGTAGTGTTTCTATGTTGACTTTGGTGCACTCCAAATGATAACTTTTTTTACATCTAATTTTACACTGGATACGGTCCTCATATCTAGTTATAACCTTCTCGCAATCGCCACACGTCGACATAGCGCTTTTTGTTTATCTCTTAACCTCACTTATTAAATTATAGTTCTTATTTTTAATAATTATGTTGTACTGCAATATTACAGTGGATAACACTTTTGCTATTAAGTCACTAGTCACTCGGTTTAATTATCGCTATATCAATTGCCAAAAATCACGATATAACGTAAATTTTCACAAAATTCGCCTTTTGCATCAATCACAATAACTGCCATTCAATGCCAGGGTCGGAAGTTTTCTTATACTCAATATCCATTAGAAAAAAAAAAGCTAAGCTCGGACTGCTCCGGAACGTAACCAAAAAGCCCAAAAACTAATTGAGATTCAGATTTTAACATTCGTGTTTCGGTAGCGCACTGTTATAAATTTCAAGCCAAATAGTGCAATTTAGCAATATTTTTGGCCACTCGCAGAGGGGCCATCGAAATTTAATAGTATTTTAATGTGCGTTGGTTAGTGATGAATTGACGCTATAGAGAAGAATCTCTAAATAGCATTTTCATTTTTGAATTAATAGCAGGTTTTAGCTCTTCTAACCTAGTGTGCGCTTCTAAAAAAAACAGATGTATGACCACGTTTAAATTCGTTGAATATCTCGTGGTTGTCATAGATGGTGAAAGGTCCCCTTAAACAGCATCCAACTTTGCCTTTATTTCTTTGTATGTTTTTCCATCCAAAAATAAAAAGCGAATTGCGCTTTCATTTTATCGAGAAAATGTTGTTATCTTCAAACACGAATACTTATTAATCGACCTTTGTATAATCAAATATAATTATTAATATCAACCGTTTCACTATACCTTCATTAAAGTGAACAAGCATAGTTTTATTTTGTTCACGATATCAAGTACCTACTGTATTACCAATGTAAAAATTTGGTGAGTTGTTAGAGTATTTTGAGATTCCTTTGTTTTTTTAAATAAATAAGTAAAAAATTAACTGAGTTGCTACAAAGTATAAATTTTATATTCATTTTAAAACTTCAATATTCAATTTCTTAAGTTCTTTGTATTATTTTAATAGTTTTGTTTACTCGTGTTAGTAATGTCCATTCTTCATTATATAAATTTTATATTTTCCTTCCATGCATCATTAGTCATTACAATCTTTTCTTCTTTGTAGAATATTATGTTTTTCTTTCACGTGTCGAACAATGACATTTTGTTTCATATTCATATGTAACAAAATCTTGGCTTAAGGGGTTTATGTTAAGCAATTAAAAATTGAAGAGGTTGCTTTATTTCGAGTATTTTTAATGTTTTTTCATATATTGCAATAAAATTTTATTAGTTTTATGGGAAACAATTCAGAAACAATACCATATTCAAAGTTTAATAGTTTTTGTAGCACTGGGTTTAGGGGAGAAAGTAATTAAAATTAATGGGGTGGATGGTTTTTCTTACTTGATGGACAGTCAAGCGCCTAAGAGTTATGCTAACAATCTTACATGTTTGTAAAAATGTCCAAAATTTTCTTATATTTTTAGTGGGGGAACGGTTAAGTAATTTTATATATACAGGTAGTTATCAAAAATTAGGGGAGTTTCGTTCAAGTTTTTGAGAATAAAACTTAAGATACTCGTTCGCTTTATGCGGAATTAAAATTCAATTAAGTTAATTCTTTTAAAAACACAAGTGTTTCGAATTAATTCAAATTTAAAATAAATCGGCAAATCAAAGTTAGTTAAAACTGTTGTGAAAATTTAAAAACTTTTATCGGAAGTGTTTGCATATTATTTAAAGTATCGTATGAAAAGAAAATTATTATAAGATAATTTTCCAAATATTATTTTATTAAATAACCGACAATATTCGGGAAATAATTAAAAATTATGTAATGCAACATTTATACAAACTTTCGTGAAGTTCAAAAATTGAAGTATTATTCAAAATTGCCTCCGAAATTGAGGGATGTGTTTAACAATGGTTAATTAATTTGAATGAAGTATTATACCGCCTACCGATTTTACCGATTTTAAAGAAAACCACCTTATATCATTTGTAATTTGGAGTTTCCAGAGATGAAAGAAAAATTCAAGTTCATCAAGTAGTAAGTGAAAAATATATTTTTATCGTCGAAAATACAGTGCGTGTTTTACTTTGATTTTTGTTTTGTTTTGTGTATTAATTTTAAAATTTTGTTCTATTAATATTAAATTTAGTTTAATAATTTCATTTTTAAGAATTATTATCTTTTAATTAAATCTATTGGGCCCAAAATTTATTATTATTAATTTTTAATTTTAAATATTAGAATTTAAACAACATTTATTTTTATTTATTTTATTTCTTTTTCTTCACATTATAAAATTTAATTTCATAACACACTGTACATATATAATTTGTTTATATTTATTTTTGTGTTTGTTTATTTTTATTATCTTTAATATATGTGTTATTTTGTTCTTACGTTTTTGTTTTCTTTGCATTTTGCAAACCATATTTTTAGGAAAGTCTCAACTGTAAGGAAATTTCAATTTACAAAATTTTATAAGGTGTGGTTATTTTCAAAAGTTACGTCGCGGATGAAAATTAGTCTGTCATCTAATTTAGTCAATCCGATGCAAATTTTATTAATATCTTATGACAGTGGCGCTCAACTAATTATTTTTTTTTATTTTAACATCTACCGCTACGACACCAATTTAAATCACCTGCGGCCCTACGACGAGCTACCGGACAATTTAATCTGTTGCAGGTGTCGTAGTGACGTATAAGATTGTAACAGATTTTTGACGCCCAACGTGTTAGGCCTTGTGTTAACGCGACGTAGGCGATTTTCTTTGTTTTTTTTTGTTTAGATAAAGATTACTTATTTTGTTTTGTTTAATTATTAATTTTTAGCGGTTTATTATTTGGATCATTTTAGGTTAATTTGTTTGGATACGTTCTTTATTTTTTTTTAGGTATTTTTAGGTTTTAATTTTGTTTTAGTTGACAATCGTGTGTGTCCCGCTTAACTTTAATTAATTTTATTTTATATTTAGTTTTTTTTTAATTTTTATTATTGTGTTAATATGGGTTTGAGAAATATCCCTGAACGTCTTCTTAAAGAAGAATTAATATACGAACTAAAAGTCCGCGGTATTCCAGCCGATGGCCTAACTAAGGATTTGCGCGCTGCTTACAGAAAGGCACTTAAGGAAAGTCGCGTTGATGAAAATACTGCTATATTTGTATATCCTTTTTCTTTTAATGAGGATTGTTTAGCGTTAAATAAGGGAAAAGAAATTTTGGAAAAATTGTTAACAGCTTTTGAGACATCCCCAGTAAAGGAAACTGGACTGACCATTGAAACCAAATTGACGCATTATATAAACCGTGCGAATAATTTACGTCCTGTCGATTCACATGAAGAATTACTTAAAAAGCAGTATAGCATAGATTTTTCGTTGTTAATGTTTAAGTATCAATTATTATTGAGTAAATCAGAAAATTTAAATTTAGTTAGTGAGCCGGAACCCGTAAATTTGAATTCCACAACAACCATTTTAAATTCGTCATTTTCCGGGGAACCAAAAAAGGTTTCAGTCAAGCCTACTCCAGTGGTTAAGTGGAATCTCAAATTTTCTGGTGACGCTCGGTCTATGTCCTTGAGTGCATTTCTGGAACGTGTAGATGAGTTAGTAGTTGCTAGGAGCGTTAATTTAAATCAATTATTTGATGAAGCTATAGATTTATTTTCTGGCAAAGCTCTTATTTGGTTTCGTGCTAATAGGACTAAAGCCGCTAATTGGCCAGAATTAGTTAATCTTTTGAATAAGGAATTTAGACCGATAGATTATGATGAACGTTTAATTGATGAGATCAAAAGACGAACTCAAGGGGCTGGGGAAACGGTCAGTATTTATGTTTCAATTATGTTGACAATGTTTGCACGACTACTTGAGCCGTTGGATGATCATAAGAAGCTAAGGATAATTTTAAGGAATTTAACCCCCGAATATCAGAGTCAATTAGGTTTAACTATTATTAATTCATTTGAGGAATTATTAGCATATGGACGTACCATAGAGGAACGTCGATTTGCTATTGAGAATTATGTGCCGCCGTCAAGAAAAAAAAATGACTTAGAAACGGACTTGGCTTATTTAAGTATCACTCCTAACGTCAATAATAAAAATTCACCTATTGCTACGGTGTCGGCACCTGAAAATAATTACGGTCAAAATCGCGATTTTAATCAGGGTTCAAATTATCAAGCTACAGGTCGTGGTTTTACCGGTCGAGGTTTAATAAGTCGAGGTCGAGGTTCAATAGGTCGAGGTCGTGGAGGATTCAAACAAGATTCTAGTAGACCGGCGTTTATTAACACCTGCTGGAATTGTAATGATTCCAGACACTTTTCATCTAATTGTCCCGAGCCTCAAAGACACAGATATTGTTTTCGTTGCGGGAATCCTGGTTTCATTGCGTCTAATTGTCCTAAGTGCAATCCAAATCAAAATTTATCGGAAAACTCCGAAGGGAGGCATTAAGTAGTCGAAAAATGCCGTCCCGTATTTTTAGAAATTCGACTTTATATTTAGCTAAGATTATTAATGATAGGAAAATTACTTTTAAGAAAAATAAAATTATTTTAGATTACGTTTTAGAAAATTCCACTGAAGACAGACGTCCTCATGTGACTGTAAATATATTGGGTTGTGATATTCTAGCTTTACTGGACTCGGGTGCTAGTCATACTATTCTAGGCCAGGAAGGTTGGGAATTATTGCAATCTTGCGGAGTTAAATTGAATGTGCGAAAAATTGCAAAACCATTTTGTACCGTTGCAAATGGAGACTCGGTTAAAAGTTTAGGTACAGTTAACGTTCCAATTCAATTAAAAGACCGAATTATTAGTTTAAAAATTATTGTAGTTCCGCAGATTAAACAAAATCTAATTCTTGGTGTAGATTTTTGGGAAGCTATTGGGTTTGTTCCAGATTTACGAAACGATCAATGGCATTTTACCGATGCAAAAATTGCTTCTACGATTCAAACTAATAAGGAGGTAGCCTTGCAATCGACTTTTAATTTATCAGCATCACAGCATCAAAAATTATTGGATGTTGTCGATGAACATTTTAACAATAACATTAATGAACTCGGTCGCACTAATTTAGTGAAGCATTTTATTAAAACGACTTCTGCTCCAATTAAGCAGAGATATTATCCAGTAAATCCAAATGTTCAAGAACATATTGATAGAGAGTTAGAGAAAATGCTTAAATTGGGTGTTATTGAACCTTCCAATAGTGCATGGTCCAATCCCATTCTTTTAGTTAGAAAGAAAGATAAATCATATCGTTTTTGCGTAGACTTTCGAAAGTTAAATCAAGTATCGGAAAAAGATGCGTATCCTTTGCCTTATGTGTCCGCAATTTTAGATCGGTTGCGGGACGCTCAATTTATAACATCATTAGACGTTAAGTCGGCGTACTGGCAAATACCGATGGAGGAAAATTCTAAACAGTATACGGCATTTACTATTCCGGGTCGAGGATTGTTTCAATTCACTCGAATGCCTTTTGGTCTCCATAACGCACCGGCTACGTGGCAGCGATTGATAGATCAAGTGTTAGGTCCCGAACTTGAACCTTACGTTTTTGTTTATTTAGATGACATTATAATTTGCGCGCCTACCTTTGACAAACATCTAGAAGTTCTAAAAGAAGTTTTTCGTCGCTTACAAAATGCTGGTTTGGCATTAAGCAGAGATAAGTGTAATTTCTGTAAATCAGAATTAAAATATTTAGGTTACGTTGTTAATGGTAAAGGGTTATTAGCCGATCCTGATAAAATTGCGGCTATTGTTCAAATGCCCACGCCTAAAAACACCAAGGAGGTGCGACAAATTATTGGTATGGCATCGTGGTATCGTCGCTTTATTCCCCAATTTTCTTCAATTATCGCTCCTCTGACCGCGTTATTGAAGAAAAACTCAAAATTTGTATGGAATGACATATGTGAGACAGCATTTTCCAATATTAAAAATTGTTTAGTTTCGGCACCTATACTTTCGTGTCCGGATTTTAATGTACCGTTTACGATTCAAACTGACGCGTCCGGTTTTGGAATTGGCGGCGTCTTAACACAAAATATCGACAATGAAGAGCGAGTTATATGCTACATTAGTCGATCTTTAACTAGAAATGAACGAAATTTTTCAGTTACTGAGAGGGAATGCTTAGCTGTCCTTTGGGCAGTGGAAAAATTAAGGGCTTACGTGGAAGCTTCCCATTTTACAGTTATTACGGACCATCATTCGTTGGTCTGGTTAAATAATTTAGAAACTCCTTCTGGAAGGCTTGCTCGCTGGGCAGTTCGCCTCCAACAATATGACTTCGATATTATTCATCGAAAAGGAAAAGAACATCTGGTACCTGATGCTTTATCTCGCACCGTACCAGAAATTGATAATATTGTAAAGAATCCTGTTGAAATTAATAACGCACCTGATCCGTCAGAGAATCCCGTTAAGAAAGATGAAGTACCGTCAGAAATTAATGATCGTTGGTATAATCTTATGTTAAAAAAGGTAGAAAGAAACCCTTTTAAATATCGAGAATGGAGAATTCAAAACAATCAATTATTTAAGCACTTTCAAATAAAGTATCCCGCTCTTGCAGATTCAGAACAGGAATGGCGTGAAGTTGTTCCAAAATCTAGGCGTAAAGAATTATTATTCGAGTATCACGATAAACCAACTTCAGGTCATTTAGGAATATTTAAAACTTTTGAACGTTTAGCTCAGCGTTTTTATTGGCCCAAGATGAAGGCTGATATTGTTCGTTACGTTAACCATTGTCCCGTGTGTTTAGCTCATAAGCCCGAGCAAAGAAAACCTGCTGGTTTTATGTCACGTCATCCGGAAGTAAATAAACCGTGGCAAATGATATCTGTTGATATCGTAGGTCCACTTCCGCGTTCTACTAAAGGTTTTACCTATATCTTGTCAGTAGTGGATTGTTTTACTAAATTTGCGTTATTTTTCCCGATGCGTTCCGCTACTGCATCTCAAGTTATTCAAAAATTAGAAGAAGGTGTTTTGTTACTATTTGGAGCTCCTCAATATTTACTTACGGATAACGGAGTACAGTTCCGTAGTAAAGAATTTCAAAATTTAGCCGCCTCTTATAAAACTAAAATTTTATTTAATGCCTATTATCATGCCCAAGCCAATCCTGTTGAGAGAATAAATCGAGTTTTAAAGACTATGCTAGCTTCCTACGTGAAAGACAACCATAAAACTTGGGACCAATATCTTTCTAAGGTTGCATGTGCCGTAAGAACTGCCGTACATGAAGTTACCGGTATGACGCCGTACTTTGCAAATTTTGGCCGCGAAATAACGTTAGAGGGTGATCAATACCCTAACAACATAGATTCGCCTGATGTAGAAAATATTACGTATGCTGATCGAGCTGAGTTAACTCGTCGTGCACCTGCTTTATTAGACGTTTATGATGATATTGTAAAAAGATTGAAGATTGCATATGAAAAGTCAAAAATTCAATATGACTTACGTAGACGACCAGCAACTTTTGAAGTTGGCGATACCGTTTTCCGCAGAAATTATGTTTTGTCAGATGCAGCAAAACATTTTAACGCAAAATTAGCACCAAAATTTGTAGGTCCTTTTATCATATCTCGAAAAGTTTCAAGTACCACATACGAACTATCTAACGATACCGGTGTACTTAAAGGCGTATGGCATGCCAAAGACTTAAAGTTAATCCCTGAATAAGTAAAATTAGTTTTTTTTATTTTTATTTTATTTTATTAATTTTAAGTTAAGTTAGTTAAGGCTTGTAAATTTGATAGCCACAGTTCATTGAATCTTTGGTTAAGTTTGGGAAATTTTCAATTGGGAAACCTGCTATCTGTGGGACCAAATATTGCTTTCTGATCTCGGATGAAAGGAATATCTCTCGGAAGTAGTGACCTACTGTTTATTTTTCGAAATCATCCTAGATATGAATGAAGTTTTTTTTTCTTTTTTATATTTTTTTTTTATATTTAAGATTCATCCCTGATCGGTTGAATTTTAATATTTTTTAAATTAGGTTAGTTTAATTTTTTTTTATTATTATTTTGTACAGTTAGGTTAGATTTTTTAAATATGTTTAAAATTTTAAGTTTAGAAGTAGTGTAACCAAAAATTCTGTAATTTTGTATCGAATTGGTGAGAAACAGTAATTTTATCGTATCGTAATTTTATCGTATCGTACTTTTATCGTATCGTAATTTTATCGTATCGTAAAATTTTTATCGTTTTGCTTTTTGTGTCAATCTATCAGATTGGATTTATGTGATACTGTTTTAAATAACGCCTCTTTCGTTACGACAAATGCTTGTGCATTATACTTAATAGGATATTTTACTAATTTGGGTTACTTACTCTTTTCATTAAAAAAAAAAAAAATCTATATTTTTTTTTATGGTTTTACGTTATGGTTACTTACGTCCTTGATATGACGTTAAACTATCTAAACAATTAGTAGCGTTGTTATGACTTTTAATTTTCGTATCGTATCGTATTCATTTGACGTTTAATTATCGTATCGTCAGTCATAACGTTAGACCATCTTATCGGTTGTTCTTGATATAACCCTGAACTATCTTTTCGCGTTTTATTTTAATTTTATTTTAGTTAAATTTTAGCAACAATTTCATTCCTTTGTGTAAATATTAAATTAGTTTTCTTTTAGATTAGTTGTGTAATTTTATTTAAGATAGTTAGTTTTTTTAGGGTTCCAGTTAAAATTTGATATTTTATTTAGATTAGTTAATTTTTGTATTTCCGTAAATTTAGTTTAACTTTTACTATAAATGATGTACATAGGTTATGTATGGTTATGCAAAATGGGAATCAGGCTTCACTTGTCCGCTTTGTTTGTGTCTGTTTTTTTTTACATTTGGCAGAAAAATTTTAGGGTAATTTGCTTTGTTACCATTTAAACATGATGCTTGTAGTCGTAAGATAAATGTGTCCTGCGCATAGGGGGTGGATTATTTCGTGCGCAGTATTATTTTTCCAAAGTAACTTAGCTATTTGGCAACGATAGTTACATCAATTTTTTATTTTATCACTTGGGAGGGGATTCATTTACTTTTCGGAATTTTGTGGGGTTATATTTTAAATTCAATTTCAAAATTTTGGAGGGTTGATTTCATAATTATTTTTTTTTTATTTAAAACATTACAATTTTATTAAGACTTTTGATGTGTTGGTTATATATAGAACATTTAGAAAACTTTTGTTTTTTTTTTCTTTTCTTTCTCTATTATGCGTTTTGTCTAGTGGGAACTTATTGTTGAGATCAATTCGGGGAATTAATCTTCGACTAGAGGGGGTGTTAGAGTATTTTGAGATTCCTTTGTTTTTTTAAATAAATAAGTAAAAAATTAACTGAGTTGCTACAAAGTATAAATTTTATATTCATTTTAAAACTTCAATATTCAATTTCTTAAGTTCTTTGTATTATTTTAATAGTTTTGTTTACTCGTGTTAGTAATGTCCATTCTTCATTATATAAATTTTATATTTTCCTTCCATGCATCATTAGTCATTACAATCTTTTCTTCTTTGTAGAATATTATGTTTTTCTTTCACGTGTCGAACAATGACATTTTGTTTCATATTCATATGTAACAAAATCTTGGCTTAAGGGGTTTATGTTAAGCAATTAAAAATTGAAGAGGTTGCTTTATTTCGAGTATTTTTAATGTTTTTTCATATATTGCAATAAAATTTTATTAGTTTTATGGGAAACAATTCAGAAACAATACCATATTCAAAGTTTAATAGTTTTTGTAGCACTGGGTTTAGGGGAGAAAGTAATTAAAATTAATGGGGTGGATGGTTTTTCTTACTTGATGGACAGTCAAGCGCCTAAGAGTTATGCTAACAATCTTACATGTTTGTAAAAATGTCCAAAATTTTCTTATATTTTTAGTGGGGGAACGGTTAAGTAATTTTATATATACAGGTAGTTATCAAAAATTAGGGGAGTTTCGTTCAAGTTTTTGAGAATAAAACTTAAGATACTCGTTCGCTTTATGCGGAATTAAAATTCAATTAAGTTAATTCTTTTAAAAACACAAGTGTTTCGAATTAATTCAAATTTAAAATAAATCGGCAAATCAAAGTTAGTTAAAACTGTTGTGAAAATTTAAAAACTTTTATCGGAAGTGTTTGCATATTATTTAAAGTATCGTATGAAAAGAAAATTATTATAAGATAATTTTCCAAATATTATTTTATTAAATAACCGACAATATTCGGGAAATAATTAAAAATTATGTAATGCAACATTTATACAAACTTTCGTGAAGTTCAAAAATTGAAGTATTATTCAAAATTGCCTCCGAAATTGAGGGATGTGTTTAACAATGGTTAATTAATTTGAATGAAGTATTATACCGCCTACCGATTTTACCGATTTTAAAGAAAACCACCTTATATCATTTGTAATTTGGAGTTTCCAGAGATGAAAGAAAAATTCAAGTTCATCAAGTAGTAAGTGAAAAATATATTTTTATCGTCGAAAATACAGTGCGTGTTTTACTTTGATTTTTGTTTTGTTTTGTGTATTAATTTTAAAATTTTGTTCTATTAATATTAAATTTAGTTTAATAATTTCATTTTTAAGAATTATTATCTTTTAATTAAATCTATTGGGCCCAAAATTTATTATTATTAATTTTTAATTTTAAATATTAGAATTTAAACAACATTTATTTTTATTTATTTTATTTCTTTTTCTTCACATTATAAAATTTAATTTCATAACACACTGTACATATATAATTTGTTTATATTTATTTTTGTGTTTGTTTATTTTTATTATCTTTAATATATGTGTTATTTTGTTCTTACGTTTTTGTTTTCTTTGCATTTTGCAAACCATATTTTTAGGAAAGTCTCAACTGTAAGGAAATTTCAATTTACAAAATTTTATAAGGTGTGGTTATTTTCAAAAGTTACGTCGCGGATGAAAATTAGTCTGTCATCTAATTTAGTCAATCCGATGCAAATTTTATTAATATCTTATGACAGTGGCGCTCAACTAATTATTTTTTTTTATTTTAACATCTACCGCTACGACACCAATTTAAATCACCTGCGGCCCTACGACGAGCTACCGGACAATTTAATCTGTTGCAGGTGTCGTAGTGACGTATAAGATTGTAACAGAGTGTAACAACAACATCAATAATTCACTAAATGTATCAATATCAAAATATATTAATTGAAGGCACAAGTGATATAGGTGTTGGTCACAAAATTGAAATGCCAAGTAAATCTAGAAAAAAGTACTAAATTGAAACTTTCTTGTTTGCTTTTAGCTATTAGTCTTAATAGTAACTCTTAATAGTAATTTTGTATTAATCACATACTTATATGTAGTGGCGTAATGAGCCATTCCTGTACCCTGTGCAAGAATTGGCATTTACATCCCTTAAATTAGGTTTGGAAAAGTAATAAAACAAATACTAATCAAAAAATAGATTTTTTATAAGATTTATTATTTTAATTGGACTTTTCTGATTGTCATTCCAGCAAATTCATTAATTACATCATTATAACTAATATTTTGAATGATATTGTACCTATTCTATTGAAATAATAGAAATAAATTTTGATTAATTTTAACTTGCTGTTCTCTCGCACGAAGAAATAGAAACGGAAAGAGTTAAAAATATTTTAAGAACAACATTGATATTTGGCTAATAGTGGAAAATCAATTTGAAAGTTAGTGAAAATTAGAATTTTTTATCCGGAAGTTGGAAGAATTTTGGAAATTTTTTAGTTTTCTGGGTGGTAGGAAACGTCCGGAAGATATTTCATATTGTTTCTCGGAAGTATTCTGTGTCCTTTTACGTTTTTTTATTAAGGGGTATAACCACTGTAGCGGCCTCTAAAATAGCGTTGTTTTAGCAATTCTTTTTTGATGGAAGGAAAGATAATAGAAAAATAATATTCAAGGAAGTTATTAAGCATATATTTAAGTATTAGAAAAAAAATTATCGTTGAAAAATATTAAAAAATGGAGACACCGGAGTCATTCTCGCGAGGCATGTTGAATTGGAGGAGCTCTGCGGCAGGCAGCCTAACTGACGCAAATTTGAACTTAAACTAAAAAAAAAATCACTTAATCTACAATCTACATGGTTATATCTAGAGAACCACGGTAGGAATTTTAAAAATATTGATTTTTGTGTGATTGGCGAGTATTTGAATTAAAAAGTTCAATTTTTAACAAAAAAATGGACAATCATTTGTTAATAAATAATGTTTAAATTAACTTATCGAAAATTCCTACCGTGATGCTTTGCTAAATGTTATTTTAAAGATACTGTTAAAATTTTGAAGGAAAAGAATGAAAATTGTTCGAGTTATCCTGCCTGCCGATTTGAAAAATAGTGTTTTGAGATAAAAAAGTTGAAGTTTTGAAATGTGTTATAAGCATGAAAAAATCAAAAATTTTACTGTTTGAGTTTTTTTGCCTTTAATCTGCTACCCCAGGTCCATAAAGCTGCTCTTCTATGTTTAAATTTTCACTCTCGTCCTTTTTCCTCGAAGATTTAATACTAGAGCGTAGATCTCTTGCCGCATCTGTCAATGACAATGCTGCTTGCTTGATCCGCTTAGCATCAGATTCAAGACAAAAATTGTATGATTGGACGCCAATATCCATCTCCAAAATTTTCATAATTTGTAGAACATTAGTTAGACCATTATTAAAGGTGCAGACAGCAATATTAGTCGCTATATTTAATACTTTTTTGCCACTTGCATAAGATTTTGGAGCCAAATTTCAAGGATAAAATTTCTTTCGGGTAATAAACGTTATTTCCTCATGTTCTAGAAGGTTCAAAGCATCTATTAAGAACATTTAAAAAAAATTAATTTTTTGAAACCGTTACAGTGGTAATGGGCCTTAAAAGCTTTTATTCAACTTCGTGTGAGCGTTGTTCGTCGTCAGTGTGGGTGGACTTATTTGAGACCATTTTTAACCAATTTCCCGACGTCTTAGAGGTCTGAAATTTGGTACACAGCTTTCACTTGCGGAGCATTTTCATATTTTAACTTTGTTTTCTTAAAATTCTGAAAAATAAGCAAAAAATCGGATAAAACTGAAAAAAGCGCTTGCGTCGCTGCGCGTTGAACAGTTTTATCATACAGGGTGGAAAGTAACCTAGATTTTTAAAACGCAATTTTAGGGACCGCATTCGGGGTGAAGTATAACAGGGTGAAGCATCTGAAACACATAATTGGAGAATTATAATAGGATAAAGCTGTATTAGTTTAAATCATGGACTTAGAAGGAACCTGTTAAGTCTATGGTTTAAATACAGAAGCTGTATTTGAAAAAATATGGGTAAAAAATAAAAAATTAATCTTTTATTTAAAATTAAAAAGGTGCATTAAAAAGTAAAATAGTAGTTTATATCACTAGAAAAATATCCTACAAAATTCGCGATTTTTTCGCATATATAATGTAATAGCTCTGAAATAACTATCGATAGATGGCGTGAAGGTTGCAAGTCATTTGTCAAGTTTGTCTCTTTGGTGAGGTAAAGAACGATATTCTTTTAAAAATTTCGAACGACGGACAATTTGGTTTGACGGGCAGCAAGTTGAAATGACGGACGGATGGTCACGTTATGGAATTATTGCCAAAAAATCTCGAATTTTGTCGGATATTATCTAAATCTATGTTTTTTTAAATAAATATATTGTAGCACTTAATTTAATTACCAATTTTTTAACTGAAGGTGTCACATGACTTAAGAGGGGCATTTTTTTCAGAGCCCTTTTAATTTAATCAACAGATGGCGCCTACTTAAATATTTTTATAAAATAAGAGGAATTTGCTATATTTAAAATATAGCAAATTCGTTGAGATAATACTATTCTATAAACAATATTCTTAATCTTAAGCTATTTTGAGTTCGAATTGAGTATGTCAAAACACACTCACTTACAAAAAAAGATAATCAAACTTTAATCATGAATTGTGTTTTTATAAATAAATATTACGAACTCAAAATAGCTTAAGATCAAGAATATTGTTTATAGAATAGTATTATCTCAACGAATTTGCTATATTTTAAGTATAGCAAATTCCTCTTATTTTATAAAAATATTTAAGTAAGCGCCATCTGTTGATTAAATTAAAAGGACTCTGAAAAAAATGCCCCTCTTAAAACTCCAATTCCAACTCTCTGGAACTCTCTACTCCGTCCGAGTAATATGAACAACTTTTCGTAATTTTGGGGATAATATCCTACAAAATTCACGATTTTTTTGCAATAATTGCATATATATAATAATAGCTCTGAGATAACTATCGATAGATGGCGTGAAGGTTGCAAGTCATTTGTCAAGTTTTTAATAATTGTGCGGTAAACATGTGTTCACCCGAACAAAGAGTGTTTTTTTGTCCTAGGTATGAAAAAAGTTAGGTTGTTTTTGTCCTAGGACTGAAAAAAGTTCGGGTCGGTTCCCCTTCGGGTAGCCTGCGACGAAAATACCTTCTTTACGACCGCAAAACTGGTCGTAAAGTAGTCACTTTATACCCGAAATAACGAAAAATACTTTTAATAAAAACGAATAAAGCTTTTTGAAAACATCAGTATGAAAGCGTGGGGCTGTTTATTTATTGGTGTACGAAATTTATAGCTTCACTCTTTTATATTGATGTTTTCAAAAAGCTTTGTTTGTTCTTATTAAAATTATTTTTTATTTTTTAGTGCACTTTTATAATTTTTTATTTATTCCTCACTAATTTCAATCCAAAAAAAATAATATAAATATTTGGAAACAACGTGAAACTGGTAAGCTCTAGAGTAAAAATTAGTGTAAGATGCACTTTGGAAGAAAAGTTAACTTATTGCCTGATGTTCTCTGTCGTATAATGCTCGGTTGTTTTACTAAGTTTTTGTATAAATTCACTTCGAAGGGGTCTCAAATTTTGTAAATTTTTGTGAATAATAGAATGGTATGCATTACTACGTATACTTGATCTTCTACATATTTAGTAATAAATCTGGGAAGCAAGAAAAATTTGATCATTTGTAACAAGTAACACAATAGTCACGTTTAACCGAAATTTTACAGCACGTTTCACTTTGTAACACCGAAGGCTGAAATTCACGTGTTATTTTGAGCATTTTCATAATAATTACTAGTGATACTCCCATATTTTTTGAAGCCCTCATACTACTATAAACTTTATGTATGGTGACAATCCCCATGCCGTGAGGCCGAGCAGTTACATCACTGATTAGATTTGTTGGTTTGTCTTACTCTGAACTACTTCGAGTAAAGTAGTATAGAGTACTTAATACTCTATAAGTAATATAGAAACTTGACATAGTTGTTTGTAAAACAGATTTTTCTGTTTTAATTAAAATTTCTACAATTGACAGCAATTTTCTAAGTTACATATTTCTACACCACTTTACACTATTCTACTATTGCTTTAAGGACGGTGTAAGTTTGAGTAACTGTGAACTGTTCGGAATAATCTACACTGGAGAAACGAACATGATCGGTTTACTTACACTGTGATAAACTAACGCAATTTTCTACAATAACTTACTCAGAGTAGTTTGGAGTTGATAAACAAACCTATAATAACAGTTATATGCAAAGTCATGTGAAACAACTGGAGTCCAAAGTTATCTACACCATAATTTGTATATATGCTTTGTATATTATGATCCTTATTTATAAATTGTTATTCAATTTAATGAATTATTTTTGTTACAAATTAAGGTGTCGGCTTGATATTTCTATATTAATAATTTAATTGTTAGATAGAACCATCGGAATATTCGGCGGCTGATTTATTAGAATGGGAGAAAAAGATAATGGAAGATGTTGCAAGAAGGGAACAGGAAGAAATGTTACGACCTAGTGTTAATTCAAGTAAATTAGATCTACAACGAATGGCTCGTCAAGTTAAAGAAGTTTTACCTATGGTACCACTTAATACAATTTATTTGGACTTAAGTAAGTAAATTGTTCAATTCAGTTGTTTATCTTACTGATAAAATAAAATTGTATATAATAAAATATATTAACATTATCATTAACATGGTAACTGGTGATGTTGTTACATACACTTGTGGCATTACAATTAATCTACGACACACTAAAAAACCCCTAAATATAATTTAATATTTAAATAATCATTATTGTCATATATTATATATTTTTTTTATATTAATACATAAATTCAATATTGTTAGACTCAATAATGCATATAAATTATTTGACTTAATTGAATTGATTACTAAAAATTTAAAGATTAAAATCAATATACTTATAGTTCACTGGCATTATAATTCTTCTTCTTCTACTTTTAGCTAGGGTCAACCCTGTTTGCCTTAAACAGCCACTGCGTTGTTTCCTTGGCATCCTTGCAATATAAATTGTTGAGCATATAAATTGTTTAACGTCTGATAGGTAGTTTGCTAGACTTGTCTCCATACGAGCCTGTAACCCTGTTTTTTTTTGTTAATAATGGCAATCATTAACCCAGGAGGACCACCGGCTTAACGTGCCTTCCGAAGCACGGAGACCAGTCATAAGAAAGTTGCCCTTCTCCGGATTTGAACCCGGTACCTCGCATTCGCAGTTGATCGCGTTAACTGCAAGGCAAATGACCGTCTCCATTTTATTTTAGCCGCAGTATAATTAAGCCACCTAAAATAATTTTATCATTACAACACAATTAGTAATGATCTCTATTTGTTATTTACAATTTTAATTAATATTTGGTCGGATTTCCCTTTAAACATAACAATTCATCCAATCTTGTTTTCATACTACCATTCAGCTTCTTACATTGTTTTAGAGTGATGCTATTCCAGACTTCTTTTATGGTGGTCTAAAGTGAGTCGCTGGTAGATGGTTTTTTAGACGCCACTTTGTGTTTTACAATACCTTATAAGTTTTCAATTGGGTTTAAGTCTGGGCTTTGAGGTGGCCATGTCAAAACATTCATTTTTTCTTATTTAACCATGATTTTAGTAATTTAGATGCATGCGTTGGGTGGTTATTGTGCATACATTGCCACGATAGTGAAAGTTTATCAGAATAATCTCCGTTTAAATTGTTTTTTGAAATGTTAAAATACATTTGAGCTTTTATTTTACCATCAATTCTTACTATTGGGCCAACTTTTCCAACAATTCTTTTCTTTATATTCTGTTTGGTTACAAGTAGTTTCTTCTTACGGTTCTAGCTGCAAGTTTTATACCACGCTCTGCTTCAATTTTTCTACGAATTTGTGAAGAAGTAAGGAATGGATCATAGTTACTTGTTCTTAAAAGAATTCGATCTTCAGCTTCTGTTGTCTTTCTGGCTATTTTTCTTGGTAATTTAGAAGAAGTTGAATGTTTCTGATAAGGGGCCACCATAAATTACGTCACACGAATTTTAGGACTTTTTAACCTCTCCCCCCGCCCTTGTCACAGGTTTTCACATTTTTAGAACCCTTTCCCCTGATGTGACTTCACACATTTTTCAATTTAAGCATGTATTTAAAAATAATCTAAAGAAAACAGTTATTTTCATTTTTTTCTTATTTTTATTAAATAATCTTTTATAAAATCAACATAAAGTCAAATATTTTTGATAATAGAAAAAACAAACGACTAGTTACTTTAAATTTTAACATGTAACGTCACAAAGCTTTTGTCTACTTTTAGACAAGAAGTAGTCACTTTTAGACAAAAAGTAGTCTACTTTTTTCAATGTTTTACTTGAAGTAGTAACAATGGCTCAATTACACAGGACAACAGTGATTCTGCAGTGTAGGATTTAAGAGTCGATTTTGGGTAATTATGGTCTCGTGAATACGAAAAACATATCAGAATTGCCCAATTAACTCTAGTTTTTGATATAAAGGCAACTCTCTTATATTGAAATAAAATAAAAATATTCATATGCAATATCCCGAGTGCATTTCAAATTGTATACTAATTTGAAATGCACGAGAGGATATTTATTTAGACTATTTCACGAACAAAATAGGAGGTTAATATAAATAATTAATTACATTATAATTTGAGTTACTGCTAAACACACAATTTTCTTCAAGTTTATTAAGTAGATAATACGTATTATTTAAATATTGAAGTAAATAAAAAAAATTGTCACTTATATTTGCTTTAAAATAAAATTTAAAAAGTTGTCGATGCAATTCGATTGCTATTGGTTGAATGTTTCGTTGTTTTTAATTCCATTGGTTTAATGGCAGCTGAGTGAAATAGTCAATATAATCAAAAATATATGTGTTAGGAAAAACGTTTTGCATATTATTGTCTATTCTATTTTTGGCAGGACTTTGTAAGGTCCAGCAGTAGTCCGCCATCATATGGTGATCCCACCGGCCTTCATATCTTTCCTCATTTTTTTCCCCATTTTTGTTTCCAGGTAGTATCATTTTCAACTTTATCATTATGTCGTTCGTAGAATGACTGGACTAGGCGTATAAATCATATTTTATTAGGAAAAGCATTCTTAGTTTCAATAAAAACAAAGTATGAATTGATTTAACAAAATTACAAGTCGTGGCTTAATTATCGTGCCACAAGTGTACCTTATAATATGAGCTTGCTTTGGAGCTCATAGCATTATATTTTCTTGGCTTCCTGGACTTTGTTAGAAAATAGCCTTAACGTGTTAAATTAAAATTTATAAAGCTCATCAAACACAATAAAATTTTAAATTATTTAATTAGCCGTCGGCAATAGATTATAACCTTCTTCGAAAAATTAATAACCTATTGTTTTTTTCAGATGCATTTTAGTTAATCTGCCTTTTAATTTTTTGTTTCTTTTAAAAAATATATTACATGTAATATGGGGAAAAAAATTAACTTGAGAGTTTTAAAAAATTAAAAATTTTCAATAACGGTTTTATGGTCAAAAAGGCGTCAAAGCGGACGCGTCCGTGATTCAAGTTTATTTACACCCCGCAAAAGTAAATATTTTTTCACTTCTCTGTAATTGAGTAGAACACGTGCATATAAATAATTTCAAATTTCTTATGGGATAAAGAAAAAACGCTTTTGCTTTGCCGCCTTGTTCTGTGGAATCCTTTAAACATCAAGGTTACTATTATTCGATTAATAATTATACATTTTTAGATAAAACACTGAACACGGATCAAACTATCACTAATATATTAGAAGGACGTGTCTCCTATATACCTGAAACAAGTCCTACAAACTTTTCATTACAAACAAGTGACATCAAGGCATCTACATCTACAATTAATGACAGTAAACAAAACTCTTTGTGTGTTGCCGCACAAACATTTGGTAAATCCGCTCAAGAAAGAATGTTATCTTTTCAAGAGAGGAAACAACTACTTATTAATGCTGCTAGGCAACGATATATTGAAAAGCACGAACTTAATATTTTGGGAAGCTCGTAATAATTGTTATGAAATTAATTTATTTTAGTGCCAAAATTGGTCAAATGCAACAATTTAATTTTTGTACAAATTAACTTTTGTTGTTTTATTACTAATATTATACAATGATTATAAATTTGTAGATAAGACAAAAAAGATAAGCAAAGAAGTTCTAGTTTTTACTGGTTGTATATGTATTAACCATCTCTTCATTCCAATTCTCGTTTTTCTTAAAATTTAAACAATCAAGGTTTCAGATAATGCCCTACAAGAGGCCAAAAAAATACAAATAGTCGCATATATATTTGAATAGCTCGTTTCAAAAACAATATAAGTCAGAAATAAATTTTACAGAAGACGTAAAAATCTAAATAAGTAACTTCAAAATTGTTACAGTTAAAATTTTTCATTTTGTTGATTGAAACATTGCAATGTCAGCAGAATATTCGCGTAAAAATTGGGTTTTATTTTATGGTTGCTGAAAAAAACTTTTTTGTCTGATTGACGTTGTTCTTGCATATATTGGAAATGTTCAATTAAAAATAATTATTTTATTAAAATAATTAACAAAATTTGTAGTACAATATCGACACTTGAAGGGGCAATTGACTTAACCCTGATTTAATTTTTTTTTAGCCAGGAAAAACTAAATTAATTATTCAAGTATACATTGTTAATATGTTCACACTGTTAGGAGACATGAAGCGAAAAATTTCTTGACACTTTGAAAAGTTTACATAGAATCAAATGGGAACTGCACGTTAAGGTGACGCGAGGTGGTGCGATATTTTGTTTGTCGCGTCTCTTTGTCTTTGTGTGTGGAGTTGAAGCGACGCGACAAATGAATCATCTTCAAGATCGATTGGGAGTTGTCGGTATTTATCGGAACACTTGTATCCAAACTTCTAAAACAAATTAAGTGTGTTTTTATTTTGCAACAAATTAAATTTCATTAAAGTAAAAACTAACAGTAAAAGTACAGCTCGTATATAGAATTGGTAAAGAATAACTAATATTTACCAAATTTGACTAAAACTAAACCATGGATGACCGAGGAGATTCTCTGGCTAATACAGAAAAGAAGACGTTATAAAAACCTAAATTTAATGGAATATGACAACATCAAAAACAAATTAAAAGAGGCAAAGAAAAAATGGTTAGCAGGTTAGTATGTCAAAAGATAAAAATTCTAGAAGAAAAGCATGATGTGTTTAATCTGCATAAATAAGATAAAAGAACAAAGAAGCTGCTGGACAGTACAAACGCCACATATTAGGACGACTGAATGATAGCAACGGAATAGTTGATAAAGAAAAACGTACGAGAAAACTATAAAAGATCTTTTCGATGATGACAGATTACCACATGCTCCTATATCAGAATCGGGCCCATACATAACAAAGGATGAAGTCTGTAATGCAATTATAAATATGAAGGATGGTAAAGCTCCTGGCTCTGACGATTTCCACTCAGGGTTCTTCTCTTATTCTTGATTCTTCTCGATTGGGTTGGCTGACGAGAAACTTCAACAAAATTTACGAATCTGGACAAATACCACGACAGTGGTATTTCTCCTGCATCCTCTCTTATTATTTAATTTGTATTTTGAAGAAATATTTTTTTAAATATTAAAAGCATTGGAGGATTTAGAGAATGGAATAACAGTTAATGGGGAGTGCATAAACATCAGATATTTATTTATTTTTATTTATTTTTATTTATTTATTACATTTACGGATAAACCATTTTACAACTTTAACATACGACAACGAAACAACTTTAAATCCGTGAACATCTCACCGGTAACACGACATCGTGACGTCTCTTCAAATGCTGCAGTCATAAACGCGACATCTATGGACGAATCTTCGAATACTGCACTGGGATATACACGACATCTAACGACAACTCATTGAATACTGCAATACGGGATAAACCCGCTAAACCATAAAGGCCAAACCGAATTACAAGTCAGCAGTTCTACCGACTAAACGTCATAGTAGGATGATAGTTTAACGTGTAATCCTAAACACGGCACAGATAAATTTGGGAGCGATCGGGATTTGAACCTAAGATCTTTGGATTTATAGCTCCACTCCCTAACCACTACACCAAACTACCTGTACAATGTATGCAGGTATGCAGGTGACACGATGATATTTGCAGACAGTTTGAAAGAACTACAAGAACTGATGACCTAAGTAGCAGAGACAAGCGGACGTTATGGATTAACATTAAACACAAACAAGACCAAGTACATGGTGGTAAGTACAGAAACAATACCTCCGCGACAGCTGATCGTTAACAATAGCAGTATAAAAAGGTCAAGAAATACAATATGTAAAAAAAAGTAATTGATATAATAGTAAAATCCAAGTACTGCAAGCAGTGTGAATATTGGGAAAAAAGACCTGACACTACAGAATATTTAAAATGGCTTGAAAAGCACGCAAACGAGTGTGATGCAAATTATGAGGGATCGGCCGGTAAAATGGAAGTTGATGCAGTTATCAAGATGTTTCAGCGCTCTGAAGATTTATATGAAGTGAAATGTGCAAACTACATTGGAGATGGCGATTCCAAAACATTCAAAGGTATTTTGGATTTTGAGCCGTATAAAAATTTTACTTTCTAAAAAAGGAATGCGTAGATCACGTGCAAAAGCGTATGGGAACTCGTCTACGTAATTTAAAAAAAGTTAAAAAGGGCCTCGAAGGAAAAGGAAAATTAACGGGAAAATTAATCGACGAATTATCGATTTATTACGGTCTGGCGATACGTCGAAATCACGATTCCGTAGAAAAAATCCGGAATGACATATGGGCAACGCTATATCACAAAATTTATACGGACGAAGAACCGCAGCACGAAAGATGTCTGGCTGGTGAAGATTCGTAGTGCTCGTGGTAGCGAATGAAAGCCGCTAGTACCTTGGAAGAACATCTACATAAACCACCTTTTTCCCAAGAAGTCTTTGAAACATTAAGCCTATCTATGACGATTTAAGCAGTGACAATTTTCTCACTTGCTGCATAGGTGGCTATACACAAAATAGTAACGAGAGCTTCAACTCAACAGTCTGGGCCTGGGCGATGGCTCCTAAAGCGATTTCGACTGGCAAGACAAATTTGGATTTTGTCACACATATTGCTGTTTGCATAAATAACGATGCAATGTTACCTATAATGCAGATAATGCAAATTTTGGGCATTCAAATTGGACCAAATTGTTACAATTTCTGCGTCGAAGCCGACGCACGCCACGTATCTATTCGGTCGAGTGCGGGCTGTTTGATTTTTCTAAACGCAATTCGTCGACACGACAGATAAACACAGAAACGTTGCCTAAGTGTGCGGACTCCACAAAAATGTCGCGTCGCCTAGGTGTGTGAGAACCTTATGGTTTTTTTTTTCAAGTATCGATATACATATAAAAGCAGTATAATAAATATGTCGTTTAAGGCACATGGTCAAATTTGCCATCGTGTACCACTTCTTCTGTATCACTATTACTTGATGGCCAGTTGCAAATTGCATAGTAAAAATGGTTTATGGTCTTCAATAATACTCTTTTGTACCTGTTGAATGTTTTGAATTTTTTTTTGGATCTATACAAACGTAGTTATTTGGATAACCTTTCATGTGTGGCAGAGAAATGACATCTGTTCAACTTCTTGAGATGTTGAATGTATACTTTGCTAATCCGTCAATAAAATTTTATATTACAACTGTACGTTTTCTTGCTGAATTTTATGTTACAACTGCATCTTTTCTTGCTGAATCATAGAGGAACAACATACATGTATTAATTTGAAATGCTTGTTTTTAATCCTTGACCACTCTTCTTCTAAAGCTTTCATTTGACAAAACATTTCTTTTGTAATATGTCGGCCACCATTTGTTGAAGTCTAAAATTTGGTTTGTCTGCAACATAAAGATGAAAAATTTATTGCTTGCCTGGGACGTGATGGAGTAGTATTCCTCTGGAACATTACGGCCATATTTAGAAATTTTTTTCTTGGCTGCTACAAGAACTGAGAAACTACCACAAAATCTTGATGATCGTTTGACAAAAATGAATGTCCATGCATAAAATAATTCATAATTTTGGAAAATCGTTGGATATTAGTTTGTGATAATAAAAATCTTACGAGGTTGTAGTTCTTATTTTGTATAGTGTAGTTGTTAGAGAAAAAATACAACTCTTTAATATTTCTTAGCTAATGTTTCATGAAACACATAAAATAGAGACTTGGAAGTTTTAATATTTTTAATGCAGTTGACTCAGATGCTTAAGATAAAATATTTCTTGGGTTGGAATGTTGGTAAAGCGTAAATTCTGCATAAAATCAAATGTGAGGGCTGTAACATTATCGTGAGTATTACAAAGTTCTTTTACTGAAGCTATGTTATTATAAAATTTTCTTTGCTTTGCATTTATGAACTGCATACTTGACCTCAATGTTGAACTTTTGATTTTTATTGTTAATTCTTCACATGTTATGCAAGTATCCACCTTTGGTCTACCAAATCGAAACTTTCAAAATAATTGACATAAAACTGGTCTTGATTTTAAGTTTTTGCGCCATAGCATGTAACTATCCTCAAAAAGTTGATTTCCACTTAAAAACTTAATTTCATTAAATTTGTGACTTGTGTGGTTTTGAAACGAACGATTAATTCATACCGAAATATGGCACTTGTACAGAGCGTTAATAAAAGAGTTTACAACACTTTGAGAAATAATATTTAATACAGATCAAAACAAGAAAAGAACTCTAATACTTTAATTAATTCTAATAATAATCCAATACTCGATAGCTTTCGAGGTATGGAATTTTTATTTACAATTTTAAATTTGAATGCAAATATATTTTGCTTTGGGATATTTAAAAAATATTTTACAGGGTGTTTGAGGTAGACTAATCCAAACTGTGATGATAAATCATAGTAAAACTAAAAATTTTTATTGGTTCCATTAGTTCAATGGATGCAACCTTAGACCATATAAACTTAGTTTTTATATGGTAAGTTTATATGGTCTAAGGATGCAACTATCTTCTCGTCTCCATAGGAACAACCTCTTATGACCATTTTCTTTGCCCCCTGAACTTAGGTGGACCCACGACCCAGTTTGCTGGTTCTCAATTATTTAAAATAAAAATCGCTAATATTATTAATATTTATATTTATTTAAAAACAAAGTTGACAAAGTTACAACTATTTGCAATAGATTATCATGATAAAGGTGCTAAATTGCCGAGAACACGATCTATCTGTAACAATACATAATTATTATATTATGTGAAACATGATGAACTTTGCAAGTTTTTATGTTTTTTAAAATAATACAATTTCCAAAGATAAGACGTAAATCTTGCAAAGATTATGCGATATTTTTTTCTACTAATGATGTTTCTAATTATTTAAAAAAGTTTAGTTAATAAATCGCAAAGCGATCAGCTTAACCACGGACCTCTTGTTGGAATATCTATCTGAATATTTTTTTCCTTGGAGACCAAAGATTAAAAATTATACATACCGAATTTCGTAGACGTATAACGACATAATAAAATTTTGAATTTAATAAAGTAACCCTTAAATAAAGTTAAAATCCTGTTACGGAGAACGCCTTGTTTACTTGGTTGCTTCAGGAACGTGCCAAAAGGACGCCAATATCTGGTGAAATTAGTTGTAAAAAAGCTATATTTTTTTATTAAAAAAATAAGAGACAAAAATGATTTTAATAAGTTGGTTACAAAAATTTAAATAACATCAGGGAATTCGTCAGATGACTGGCAGCGGAGTCAAGTTATCTAGTGATGTAAGTGCAGTGCTTTAAATAAAGGCTTTTTAACTTTATCCAGTAATCCGAATGAGGCCAGGTTTCTATTAGTTCGATTTACCGAGACTGCACTGTAATTTTAATTTTCCTCAATTTCCTTCCGTACCAAATCAATACAATATTAAAATGTCTTATATAGTATTTAATGTAATATACTTACAGTTGTAAACCACCACGTATTTGGTTTAAATATTAACCTCTGTAGAAAAGACATATCCGATGCTGGACTAATCAAATGCAAATGAAGATGTTGAATAGAATTAAAAGGTGGTACATGAAAACCAACAAGTAAATCATTTACATCTGCATTACATTGTTGCAATATTGTTTTACCAACACGTTCAAGTTTTTCAACTAAAATTAATTGACTTATTATGAGATAAAATATTTATATAAAGTGACTAAATAAAATCAAAACAACGCTAATAATAATAAACATAACTTTTTCTAAAATAAAAAAATGTGATCATCATGGACTTTTCCATACATAATCGTATATGATATAATAACATCACCTATGTCTTGCACACCTACTAATTCAGTACAAATTACAAAAAATATTGTTTTTGGTGTCCATGCGTGACGTGTACGATGTACCCATGATCCCTGAATTACAAAAAATAAGTCAAGTTTCCGTTAACCGATTTCAAACAAAATCTAATCAGATCTAAGTTTCACTATAAAATTTGGTTGTGAAAATCTTATTGGTTTGAGAGTTAAAATCCAGCGACACATAGGCATTTCTTGATGTGGGTCTCTTTCAACTCGTGGGACCTCAAAAAATGTAAATCCGTAAATATACAGGGTGAATGAGACCACCCGTATCAGTAATTTTTTTCAAAAACGGTTAGTCGTAGAGAGTTGGGTCAAAAAATTTTATTATAAAAGCCGTAATAAAGAATCAAATGGTGATATTATTATTTCCTAGAAAAGTCGGCATCCCGGGTAGTTTGCTCCAGAATATCCAGAACTCCAGAATTTTAAATAGCACCATAGGTCGAAAATGGTATTTTTGAAAAGATCTTTTAAAAATAAGCAAGTTTTGTAGGAAAAATTATTTTATTACTGCCACCCCTATTAAGTAATATCCAATTGAAATTAATCAGGGAAAACACCACTACTGTAAACTTAAAAGAAATCGAGTTTTTATTTTTTTACATTTTGTCAAAGTAATAATATTCAATAATATGTGAAACAAATTTCAAGTTAAAATATTGAAAATTGACTAAGTTACAGCGTATTTAGTGAGAGTGGACTAACTACGGTGTGCGTATTCTAAAACTTTAAATCCCATTTTTGTTTTTGCTGTAACTTGGTCAATTTTCAATATTTTAGCTTGAAATTTGTTTCACATATTATTGAATATTATTACTTTGACAAAATATGAAAAAATAAAAACTCGATTTCTTTTAAGTTGTGGTGGTGGTGTTTTCCCTGATTAATTTCAATTAGATACTACTTAAAAAGGGTGGCAGATTTTTCCTACAAAACTTGCTTATTTTTTAAAGATCTTTTCAAAAATGCCATTTTCGACCTATGGTGCTATTTAAAATACTGGAGTTCTGGATATTCTGGAGCAAACTACCCGGGATGCCGACTTTTCTCGGAAATAATAATATCACCATTTGATTCTTTATTAGTACGACTTTTATAATAAAATTTTTTGACCCAACTCTCTACGACTAACCGTTTTTAAAAAAAATTACTGATACGGGTGGTCTCATTCACCCTGTATAATAGAGAAAACCAAAACAGAAATTAACAAAATCAATTTGCAGCCAACAATCAAACATTATGCTAAGAGGCTGTATTTTTGTGTTCGGTGCAAGTAACTTGGGAATTTATTAAAGCTACTAAGAACAAGGATGTTTCTTTAGATATCTGAAGAAAATTCTTAAAAAAAAGTGCAGAAAAATTAGATATTTTTAATGAATTTAATTACCCAAAGATGCTGCACGACGATTGTGTCCAGGGACACAATCTGCCAATAGACAATTTATGGAACCTTTTAGATAAAAAGTTTAAAATCATAGCAATAGTGTAAAAAAAACCAATTAAAAGAAATATTATTGGATGGAATACATATTTTGTAAGACTAAAATGCAAAGTTAGTGGCTTTTATCCTGTGCTTCTATCTTGAAACACTGCTCGAGGATAGTCTTAAGTTTCAAAGTAACCGAGTAACTCTAAAAAAAAAGGAACCCACAAAATATTGATTACAATTTTATTTTTTTCTAGTATATTTGAATATTTTGTCCGGATTTCAATTTCTATCAAATATAATAATGCAGCTAGTTATTTTTCATACCTTTTAGTATCAAATAAAACTTTTGTGTAATAAAAATAATAAGTTAAGATAAAATCATATTTTTATCATTATTCCCATTGTCCAGATTTCATTTGGAGTCACCGTAATTTTAATTTCACTTACTTAATCCTTTATGATCATTAGTTAAAGAATTAATATTGTTTATATGCAATTTTGGTACGGCAAGAAAATGATATTTCGCTGCTGGTTTGATATCATTAAATACAATAATTTCATCGTCTTCGTAAAGTAAATCTGTTGATTGAGTCTTGGAACAAATTTTACAAAATACACAATTGGCAGTCATCTAAAAATTATTAACTGATATTACAATTCATCCACGTACCTATCTAATATATTTATTAATATAAATAAATAAGTAATACTTTTTCTCTATTATACATAAAACGGTTGTACCAGGGTGCTAAGTTCAAGTCAATTTAGGTTATGTACTGTGGTTATGTATCTGTACAAGGGTATGTCAGTTGGGTCAGTGGCGTAACTTTATGAGGAGCTTATTTTCAAAACGCAACAAACATTGAAAATTTTACGCAATTACGTTTGATACGTAAACTTTCTCTACATGTTGGTTTCAAAACCACCATAAATCAAGGTATATGGATTGTAATCCAACTCGGTACTTCCTTACCTGTTATTTGTATTTGGCAATTACCTCGCTGCCACCAAGCTCAATTAGATGTTGTGGATGAGCTAATCTCTTGGAGTAATTATTACTCCAATAATTATAATTATTATTATAAGTACGAAGGTGTGTAGATAAATCCATAGATAAAAGAGTAGTAACTAATTACTCTTTCTTATCTATGGATAAATCACTTCTTAATGCCAAATAAAATGTATGCTAAAAAATTTATTTTGATAAATTGAGTTTATTAAAAATTACTTCAAACAAACAAAAGAAAAGACATGAATACAATATAAAAATAAATTAATTTATTATAATGGTTTATATATTATTTATATATAAACTTTTTGTCATCTTACACTTGATCCAAATACAGAAATACCTGAACGCAGAATGCGATAAACTCTGCCTAAGATGTGATGGTCCGTAGAGTGAGCAGGTGATGATGGTACAACCCATCCAGATACAATGGAATTCCTAAAGATAACAAAATCCGGCTTCTTCAAACCAAAACGAAAGTTCAACATGATAACATAGTTAGTTTTTACTTTTTGGTAAACAAACATACCCATAAACGATAAAACAGCCAAGTGTGGTCACATATAATCGTCCAACCACGAACGAGCGGCGTTAAAAAACAACACAGCCTGGCCATGTGGTGGTAAAAGACTCATGCCATATACTGCACAGATGTTAAGATCGGGTAGCAATGATAGAATATAACATGTCATAATGTCGTCAAAAACAGAAGTTTAAAACCTCAAGTATTTTTTACAGTTAAATATCAAAATTCGAACTGATGTAAAATGTTGAGCAGTACATCAACGTGACGTTACAAATGTATACCTGAGACCAGACTGACTTCCTGGTTAGAGCAACGCCATGTCAACACCAGTTTTATGGAACCAAGCAAAGTAGCATTACGAATATAAAATGTTCACATACAAAAGGATAATTAATTACAAATATGAACGCAATAAATGAAATTAGTTCACATACAATTCATGCAAAATGCATTCAAGGTGAAATGCAAAATATAAGCCCGGCATCAAGAATTAATGAAAATGATTTAAGACAGGAAATAATAAACAAATGCACAAATTCTTTATGATTTAAATAATTTATTTTAATTATTTTTTAAAAATTATTTTAGAGTTAAATAAATAACAGAGAGTATACTAACAAAAGTGTTTATTTTTTACAAATTATTAATGAGATATCTTTTTACATCTTTCGACTATTTGACTAAATGTTTGCTTGCCAATGTTCATACTAACCGCTTGGATGTTTTTAAACAACAGATCAGATGCTAAATGGTCAGGTAAACGAATCAAGAACTGTGCTCCTTGTAAGAAGTCCATTTGCATTAATTCCTCTTGATTTAAACGCAAAACACCTTATAAAAATTCAAAACGAATTAAAATTTAAAAATATCAGTCTTACTCACCTATTGCAGCTTTAAAAATAAATTCTTCTCCATCACGAAAAAATACATCCCAAACTCTGCATACAATGTCCAGAGGCATAGCTTTAGCAAAAATTGTATAAATCCAATCTAGTAAATATAAATCAGGAGTTAATCCAGACTTTTCAAAATGTGAATGTAATTTAGGTAAATTGTAACTAAATGTTTCATTGTATGCATTATAATAAGCTTGCATTTGAGATTGATTTAATGTAAAAGCAGCAAGGTGTAGTGGACGATTTAATAGATTGGCAAAACACATAAATGCATCCACTTCGTCCATATTCAAAATTAATATTGCTGCAATAAATGACATTCCTTGTACATAACCTACATCTGGTCTATAGCATACATAAGCTGCCAGCAACGAATGTAGGATATCAAAGTATGGTCCACCTTCTTGAAAAATACACAAGTTGGGAAATGTTCTGGATATGTCTAATTGGATTGCATTCATACTACTTTCTTGATCTCCATCTGACTCAAAATAAGACGCATCGATAGTACCGAGACGATTTTGAGCACGTTGTAGACAAATTTCATATAACTGATGTGTGAGATTCAAGTCATTTCCTATTGCTAATTGCCAGACCTTTCCTCTAACGCTGGATGGAAGACCTTGCCACCAAAGATCCTTTGTTTTACGGGACTTGTACCTGTATACGAGAAAATGTACAAATTAATACAAAGTTGAATAATCTTAACCTTCATCAGACCGGTGAAGGTAGTATAATGCAAAGAAATTGCTATAACTTTAAAAAAAATATTCATGCTTATGAGCTTGTGTACAGAGGAAAAGTGGGATACTCAAGGACTATTATACTATTATAGATTTTTAGCATAGCTACCTGTTTTATACCTATAGTATGGTAAAGTGCACTATGATGTACAATTATCCCCCTCCGAGTGTCAACCAAAATGTTTAGGATTTCTCCCGAATACCTTAAAAACTTTCTGTGAATCCCCAGATTTTATTTACTAGTAATATGTAATTTTAAAAAATGGTAATTTTTTTTATGGTTTCTTAAAACCAACAAATGGTTAGTAAGATATAGGAACAGGGTAATCGACCATTCCATGATCAGAGTGACCAACTATTTTTGGTACAAAAGAAGTACGAAGGAATTTTCTTCTAGCTCTTTTAGGTAAAAAATTTTGAAAACTTCCACATTTTGTTTTTCCATTTAATTAATCATCGTGTCAAATTGTTTGAAATATTTTAATAGATGATTGAAGATAAAAGTTTTACCTGACCGTCATATTAATTATGATATTAATTAATTATCAATTAATTAACAAAATTAATATATCAATTATTATCTTTGAAGGGAAATTACTCTTGATTAAATTAACTTAGAAACATTCTAATTACAGCATTGGAAAGCTACATTCTTTGCGCAGGGGAGTAAATCGTCACATTTTTAAAAAAAATTTTAATTTTTTGATTATTTGCAATTAAATGATCCCATGTTTTTTAAAGGTCGAAACTCACTTATCAGCACAGCATAAGAACAGCACCTGATCATCACAAGCAAATTTTATTTCTTATGTGTATTTTGCATGTAAGTACACTCACCTAACATCACCGGCACATCACAGGCAAGACATGCCGACGCCTCAACCACTACACATTTCTCAGAGAGAATATTTTGCCGATGCCGTGTGCTTGTTATGTGATGATGCCTAGCCGACGCCGTATACTCATATATCATCATATTTAGCCTTTAGATTTTACAAATTATATTTTACCATTAGCAATTTTAAGAGAGTGCAGATGATGAACAAAATGAATTCTGAATAACTTATAGTAGTAGTTCGAAACTATACTTTATATGATATAAGTAATAGTACCTAAATACAGCGATTCCCAAAAAAGGAAGTGACTTGGAGAGAAATAGGTGAAAAATTGGAACAACCAGTTAAATATGTTTATGTAAAGCCTGCAGTCCGATTCCGCGGGGGTGTTGTTCTGATGCCGAGGCGTTATATGAAATTGTACACAACCATCGAGTTGACAACTCGACGGTGCCGTGACTGTGCTTGCCAGGTGCTATGCTGTTAAGTGAGATTCGACTTTAATTCATCACATTTTGTAGAATTATTATTTTATTAGGGTAGAGTTTATTAAAATTTGGCCATTTACTCCCCTGCGCAAAGAATGTAGCTTTCCAATGCTGTAATTAGAATGTTTCTAAGTTAATTTAACCCTTGTGTTGCCACCCAAAAAAACTCACAGTATCTGCCACCCGGGTACCCCGCCTACGAAATTCATGGTAAATGTACATTGTAACTAAAAATAATTATATGTATATGATTAATATTTAATTATTCATATTCTAGGAAGATATTCCTACCTGAATATAACAATTAAATCATGTACAGTGACCTAGGGAGGCCTAACCAAACCATACACATAGATGAAATGTAGAAGAAAAACTCATATTTGCTATATCGTTCAACGAGGAGACGAAGGCGATTTCAGTCGCTTTTACGTTTTATACGTTTTGACGATTGCACTCCACACCAGGAACAAGTAGCCAATGATAAAGTTGAACCTATTTCTGATATTTGAAACATGGTGAATGCAAACATAGCGGCGATGTATAGACCAACGAAGCATTTGATTATAAACGACAGTTTCTTTCTTTTTTGAGGAAGAACGAAGTTTACCCAGTACATGCCATATGCTTGCAAAAAAATAAACTAATAAACACAGACATTTTTTACGCTAGCTCTCAGAAGACCTAGCCATGTCAATAATAGAAGAGCGATTTTTTATCATGCAAAATCATACAACGGAAATCGCAATCAAAAGTTACTATAAAAGGCCAGTAACAGATTGGTAATTAATAATAACGATCAACGAGACGCTAGTGGTAGAAAAGTTGTATTTGGATCATGCTGCATTTGCAACGAGCAACCTATTCGAAAGAAAAGAAAGACAAAGAAGTCTCGCGTTGACTGCAATAAACCCGTTTGTAATCAGCACACAGCAAAAAACACAAAATGTTTGAATTATAATTATTGATTTCTAATATATCTGTGTAAAAGATTGAAACCTAATTATTTTTTTGTAATTTTTCATACAGTATTTGTATATTACTGAGGAAAAAACAAAAACTCTATGATTTTTGTTCAACAATCACATTGCAAAATGTGATAGTTATTATTATTATAGTTACATTCAATAAATAAATAATTTGAAATAATAAATTTAATATTGTTATTATTTATATATTTAATTATTACATTTTTACAACAAACTTTTTTTTATGATATACTATACGAAAACCATGCTTTTTCTATTAGGGTACCCGGGTGGCTCATACGTGTTCTTTTTTTCAAATGCAAAATTTTGTAAGTTAAAAAATTCTTAAAAATATGTAGAATGCAAATTTCGATAAAAAATCTGTCAAATCATGGGGATTCGAGAAAGTTTTGATCAGTCTTTTTTAGAAAAAAAATTATTCAACAAAACGTATGCCGATGGATACCCGGGTGGCAACACAAGGGTTAATCAAAAGTAATTTCCCTTCAAATATAATAATTGATATATTAATTTTGTTAATTAATTGATAATTAATTAATATCATAATTAATATGACGGTCAGGTAAAACTTTTATCTTCAATCATCTATTAAAATATTTCAAACAATTTGACATGATTAATTAAATAGTAAAACAAAATTTGGAAGTTTTCAACTGCACAACACTCTAAGGGTGACTTGTATAGTGTAAGTTTAACCGGTAACTATGGTTTAAACTCGGATTTTGACTATTGTGATTGGCTAATCTACAGTTTAAAATTTTAAACTAGATCTATACAAGTCACCCTTAATGTTCAAACGTTTGACACCAATTTCACCCAAAAATTCGAGGGGAGGGTAGCGACACGCACCTATTTACAAAATTATCGTAAATATTCTGAGTTCTTACTATCTTCCTATTTGAATATATCCCAGTTGCAAAACTCAGCTTAAAAAAAAGAAACCCATAAAACAATGAAAACCTGCTGCAACTGTATTAAGTGGCATTCACATAGGGGATTGTATTTGGATGGTAGAATTCGGCACTGCTGATAGGTTTGAAAATGTAAGATTACCAACTTTGATTGATTACCAAACCTATGAGCAGTGCCAGATTCTACCATCCACATACAATCCAAATACAATCCTCTATGTGAATGCAGCTTTACTGTAACTATTTTTTTATACTGTAACCTAAGGAGCTGTCTGAAAGCACTTTAACTTAGGGAGTTTTGCAAAGCTACTGCTACTCTACTCTGCTACTTTAGGCACCACGCAGTTAGCTGGTAGTTTGGTAAGTACAGGGGCGGATGAGCTATCAAAAATCTACCGGGAAAATAGCGGCCGGAGAAATTTCCCGGTAGCCTAGTGGGCCCATCCGTCCCTTGGTAAGTATATGAGATTATAATAGTATAGCTACTAAAAAACTAAGTCTGATGGCAGCAACATCTTCTAATTATTTCTCAAAATATGCAGTTAGTGGTTTTGTAACTGGGCTACTCATTTACAAATTTATATTAAAAATGTAATTCTAAATATATGTTGAATACTATTTTATTAAATTACTTACATAGAATTCCAATTAGGAAGAACTAACTGAGTAAAATGTTTTGTCGAAGCAGCAAATTGCTCTTCCTGACGAAGCAGAATTTTTTGCTGTTTTTGTTTTGCTGCTGTATTTTGAACTTCCTTTTTTTTCGCTGCAGCTAATATAGCTTTGTATTCTTCTCTATGACGTTGCTCTTCTTCAAAAGTTTTAGCAGGTAAATTTGGCGGTCTGTAAAATGAAATATAATATTTCAGAAACAAAAATAAATGACTTCAAAAGATTATTACATCAAACAAATACAGTTTATAATAGGTCTGTTCATTTGTCTACTCCGAGTAAGTTAGTGAATAAAATTGTGTTTGTTCATCATGATGTAAGTAAAACTTGACGTGCTTGTTTGTTCAGTGTAGATTACTCTAAACCAGGGGTCGGCAACCTGCGGCCCGCGAGGTGTCTTGGTGCGGCCCACAAGATTCCCCAGAAATGACGTTTTTTTAAAAAAAAAAAGAAGCTTTTTTTGGTGAATTTGCATAAAAAAAGCTCATTTTTAGTGGATTTTCCAAGAAGTGCGGCCCGCACTAATCCTCACGTAAAATATTTGGCCCTCTTACACCAAAAGGTTGCCGACCCCTGCTCTAAACAGTTCAAAGATACTCTAACTCACACTGTCCTCAAGGCAAGTGTAGAACAGTGTAAAGCAGTGTAGAAATAGAAAATAATTGTCATTTGTAGAAATTTTAATTGAAATAGAAAGTATTATTGCAAATTTTAAATTATTAAATAATAATTATTTAAATTACTGCACATTTTTTACTCTAAAATGTCAAAAACGCATTCATTTGTCAACCGCAAGTATACATTACACCAATCTACACTAGGTTACACTGCCTATACTTTTTACTCCAAAGTATTTTACACTACTTTACTCAGAGTAAGACAAACAAACAAAACTTATGTCAGGGATGAGCAACCTGAATTATGGCAACGTGATGTTTCCACATTATGTAATATGGTTTTTGCAGTATCGGCAGCCAGATTAGTTACCGATGAAAAAATAGTAATACAATACAGTAAAAATATGAAATTTATTCGTTTGAATATTTTATAAAAATTTTTTTTTTTAATTTTTTAACAATACTGCCGTGTTAATTCTAAAGGGCGTATCTGCATTTTTTGTCGTCTTGTGTTACTGATGACCAACGCTTCACTGCATGTAAATCTATCATTTCGTTAAGATTATTAGAAGGTGAAACTGTGTATAGAGATGCTAGAATACATCATTCAAACCATGTGTTGGCACACGGAAATTTATAAAACGCGATTTCCCAACAATTAGCGTTTTGCAGATATGCCCTTTAGAATTAACACGGCAGAATAGGCGTATTCACACTGGCTTGTGTATTGGTATTGTATTTATACACCGTTGTAATATCCTAGCAACGTCTAGTAATGCACAACTTTACTTGGCGTTGCTAGGATAAATACAATGGGTTAAAAATACAAGGGCATTTACACGTCAGTGGAATATCCCTTATAGAAAATATTTATATTTGAAAAACCTGTTTCATTAGTTTTGTCAACTATAAATTCTAGAGTGGTAAAATAATTGAGTTAAGCCGGTGATACACATGCTACTAACGAAGCCTGCTTAAATAGCACGCTACCTAGTAGCGTTCTTTTTATAATCCACGTTCTTGTAATGAAATACCTACCTTATCTTATCATTTTATAACATTAGTATATTATGATTTAGCAGTTAGTATAATATGATCAATTATTGTGCATGTGGTAATAATAAAACTCGCTATGGAAGTTTCTCGTTTAAGAAATGATTTAAACAATATTATACTATTGCTTGCCATCCAATGTGTAATGAAACTTTTAAATCAAAAAAAAAAAGGAAAAATAAAAATCAGATAAATTTAGGTCAATTCTGTTAAGATGACTTCATAATATGTCTTTCAAAATTAATATTTTTAGTACAAATTTTTAGTTTGAAATAATATTGTTTTATATTTTTTGGAAATTTTACGTAATTTCAAACATACGAACGAAATTATGTACTACTTGTTTTTGAGATAAAGTGCATAATTATAAGTTAAAAAAAAAGAATTTTAGGGTTTCTAACAAATTATTTAAATGCTGCTTCATTCTGAAATTTATTGTCCAACGACGCAAAAAATAAAAGACGGTAATGGAACGTGATAAAAACTGTAATCTAGTGGTATATGATATGTGCCACGGACGGTATAGACACTAGATTTGCAAAAATGCCGACATTTTCACACTTCCACTTCCGCCTCCCTTGTCTTGACAAAGCCGGATAAAAATCAAATGTCTTGCGATTTAGTCGCATGCTATCAAGTAGCAGACTTTAGATGTATACACATATCACTAAGTCGCATTTGCTTTGTAAAACGATACTTTCATGCGACTAAGTAGCATGTGTATACATCGTCATGGCTTTTTAATAGCAGACTTGACATGTATACCATGCTATTAAATGAGCAATTGCTACCTAGTCGCATGAGAGCATGCGACTTAGTAGCATGTGTATCACCAGCTTTAAGTAAGTACATAGTACCTACATATATTTGAAATTCCAGTGGGAGAAGCAAAGAACAGTACAAGTCAGAGAAGATAACTTTTCAGGAGAGTAAAAAACTGTATAGCTTTAGCCATTGTAATTTTAAAATTTTCAATTCCAAATATGTACTTCACTCAAATTAAAAAAAAATTGACTTGTACTGTTCTCACTCAAGAATCTTTCATAGCAATCCGGATTTCAGATAATCTGGATCACGTGTGTTACAATTAGTCCAAACTATTGAGCCTGCCCTGTATTCTTTGGTGTACAACTAGCATTAATGCTCGGTTACTAGCTAACTCAAAACCTCAAATTCGTTATATAAACCATTTTTCCGTCAGTCACAGCATTGTTAAATATTAATAAAATTCTATGCTACCTTATATTTTGAATGAGTGCAGATGAGCTAGCTACAACTTGTTGTGGAGGAGAAGAATTATTCTCATGTGGCAGTCTGTTAAAAACCTTCCAACCAATTAAATTACTTGCACTGTGAGATTTCCAAGAAAAGATATTACTAAAACATTATCAGTTGTTGGTTAACTTTGTATGTATTATTTAAACAACTCACTAACCTATTTAAAAAACTGAAACTTTTCTTATGTAATTTATAATCAGCATCTTCACTACTAATTGAGCACCTTTCTTCGGCGTCTAATAAACTACCAGATGGAGAAGGGTCACTTAAACTTGAAATTGTACTTGAAAAAGATCCAGGATCATTCCTTTTATGTCCAAATTTTGTTATAGTAGGTTCCTCAAGAGAATCGTCAACTTTTTTATCACAAATTTGTTCGCTTAAATTTCTGTTTTGCTTATCTAAATTTTTATCATTGGGTAACAAATGAAGTTGCTTCGTAACAGGACTATAAGCTAAAGATATGTTTTGCAAAGCTTCGTTAAGAGTCACTCTACTGTTCAAATTTTTAATATCGTTAGTTTTATCACACCTTCTGGACGTTATTTGAGTATTCGTATAATTATTCGATATTACTACAGCACTGTCCATGCCAGCATTGTTTTTTATTTTATCGTATCTCTCTGGCCAAGTTTTGAACCACCATTGTTGTGATGAAGGCGATGGTAAATTTTCCTCTTTTATTTTTGCAGATTTAGTATCACAGTTTGTTGTGTATTCAACATTGTTGTTTTTCAATGTCTTATTAAGAGAATTTGGCATACTTAAACTAATGCACTTGCGATCTTCATTTTTTCTAAAAATATATTTTTTATATCCTAGAAGAAAAATTTGAGTAATAATAATATTCAACAATTACTCAGTTACATCTCTGTTACCTTGAGCATCTTTATTAGTGACTAATTTTGTTCCACTGTCAGTTTTATTAATCAAACTGTTTTCGCATTTTATTGTGTCTATACTTTTCATAATTTCTTATTCGAACATTGGTATAAAAATTAACTATTTATTGAGTAATAAAAATTTTTTTGCAATGTAATTTAACACATTTATTAAAAAACATGTTGACATACCACATCTGGATATTTTACACCGCCATTTCTGTTTGGTTTTTACTTTTTAGCATGAACTCGCATGAACTTCGAAGGTTAGGCTTGGCCTGGCATCTAAAGGTTCGCGTACGGCTTCTTGAACCTTACAAGTCACATAGTTTTTCTCGACATGAATTGTATAAATTTAAGAGACACGTAATAGACACAATACTTTATTTAATTTCGTTTAAAAAAGTTCGAATGTAAAATTAAAATTTTAGTTGCTTTTTTTGAATTTGAATGGCCTAATTTGACGAGTGTCTCGCGGCAGAATTGATCTTGGCTGCGAGATGATAGCGACATCTATACTGCGGTGACGTACTTAGCCTTGACGTTTAGAAGTGAGGTTAGAATTTCGAATTTACATTATCGTTGTCATTTTAAAATGTGAAACTTGTCAAATCAGAAGAAAAATACTTTTCAAAAAATTATTTTTTAAATAAAATTTATTCAAACAATATAAAACAAATTAGAAATTATAGCAAATTAAAATAAAAACGAATTACGAACTGTATGTGTTGTCAAACTTAGTGCTAATGTTTTCAGTAGCATCGGTTTTATTCAAAAGGCCATCCAGTATATATTTTTTTCTTCAACAATTGTTGTTTTATTAAATTTTGATACGTCTTTAATTTTCTTCTTTTTAATAGGAAATAGACGTAGTACCTGTTTTTCTATATTTTCATTTGCATTAATATTTTTCAGTTTTCAATTGAATGATCTTTAGTTTGAGATTCGAATTGACAAAAGATACGTCTGAAAATATTTAAATATTAGTACCTAACACTGAAAATAACAGTGCCGTTGAAGATTTGTTATTATGATATAATTATGATAAAGAACATTGATACATTCCAAATAATTTTGATAAAATTATAAACACGATGAATAAATCATCATCATCAAGATCATTCAATTGAAAACCTAAGAAAAAATTAACGCAAATGAAAATGTAGAAAAACGGGTGCGTCTATTTTCTACTAAAAAGAAGAAATTTTTATTTTAAGATATAATTTGTAATTTGTTTTATATTGTTTGAATAAATTTTATTTAGTATTTTTCTTCTGATTTGACAAGTGTCACATTTTAAAATGACAACGATAATGTAAACTCGAAACTCTAACCTCACTTCTAAACGTCAAGGCTAAGTACGTCACCGCAGTATAGATGTCGCTACCATCTCGCAGCCAAGATCAATTCTGCCGCGAGACACTCGTCTAATTTGCCATTATTTTTGCTGCAAATTGCAAATTACTACGATAGATACTATCAAATATATATTATATCAATAGACAATAGTCTGTTGTATTTGATGCCATGTACCAAAAGTTTTCCTTCAACAGAACAAGTTATGTTTAACCGGTTTAACCTTAGATCATATATAAGATCTAAGGGTTAACTCTTATCGTTAGTTAACCTAGTTTAACCTGTTAATCTGTAGTAACTTGGAAATTATTGGTTTTAGGGCCGATCTTTTCATGTTTTTTAAACGTCAAGTACTAGTTACTTGACGATTTCTTTACTTTAGCTTTTTAGCCTTCTAAATCAGCTTACTGGCTAGTAAGGTTATTACTATAGCATGATAAAGTTGGCATACTAGTACTAGTAGCACAAAATGCAACCAAAAGATCTAACTAATTTACTCAACCATCAAAAATCTTAAGTAAAATTAAAAAACATGAAAACATAAAATGATGAAATCAAACAAGGTAACTACTATAATTTTTTTTTTAAATGCCCTCTTTTACATTTTATTACTAAGTTATTATTCTTCTTCTACAACTTAGTTTAAGCCTTTAAGGCTTGTTATTTTCAACATCTGCGTCGTTTCCTTGGCAGTGTTGGTTCTATGAACATATATATATATATATTTACATTCATAAGGTATAGTTTGCTAGACTCGCCTTCAGATGTGCCTGTATCCTGGTTTTTATGTTAATGATGGCAATTTATTAACCTAGGAGGACCACCGGCTTAACGTGCCTTCCGAAGCACGGAGACTAGTCATAAGAAAGTTTTACCCTTCTCCGGATTTGAACCCGGTACCTCGCATTCGCAGCTGATCGCGTTACCTATAAGACAAAAATGACCGTCTCATACATATCTAAGTTATTAACAGTAATTAAAAAACAAAATATCACGTGCTAGTAGATATCTTTTGACGCAAAATAAAAATATATTTAATTTTTTTTCTTATTATCTTAATCTTTTTTTAAAGAGGATAGCAAGAATTAAAAAAAATCAATTTTCCATGTTAAGAGCGAGCTGCAAAAATAAGGAGGGATACTTTTCTCATCATTACCTTAGAATCATTACCATTACTTTAGTTACATGAAAATATTTAGGTGGTACTGGCAGTACTATTATCATCATAGATAAAAGAGAGATGTAGCATATCGTTTTTAACAATTTATTTATTACGTGAAAACTTTTAAATTCCAATGTTTTGTATGTGCTTTCTATACCTAATTGATCATTAGTAAAACAAGGTAGAACTCGGATGACCGCAGTTTTAAGGCTTCTGTACAGCTACCTTTCTAGTTTAATGCCGGTGATACACATGCTACTAAGTCGCATGCTCTCATGCGACTGCGCATGCTCTCTTGCGACTAGTTACCAATAATTGCATAAGAGCATGCGCAGTAGCATGAGAGCATGCGACTTAGTAGCATGCTTAAATGTAAAGAACCTCGACTTAATTCATTAAACTGGATTTTTTTCCTAAAAGAGGTACTTATTAACGGCTTTTCGTGACGGCTCAACGTCACAATTTTCTATGTTATAGCATTACATAACGTTTCTTTTTTATTTATACTTTGTATAGAAGCCTAAAAAAGGTCGCTTAAAAAGAGAACTTCGCGCAGACATTTCTTTTGTTGACGACATTGAGTGACATCTGTTAGTTAATCTGGCGACTACTTTAAATAAAACAGTCAGCACCTATTATTGTTCTATTATTATCTACTAGCTGGAAAGCCCGTCCACGGACGGGCAGCTAGTCGGTGGTTTTCTATTTTAGAGGTATTAATTTAAAAAAAAATTGTTTTTAAACACCAACACTAACCTAAGCTCAACCGATGGATTTGTCTTTTAACATTCTTCATTAAAAAAAATAAATCCCTAATACTGACAATTTTAATTGTCACGTTCAAACGTTCTTAAGTTCAAACATAATAGGTCTGTTTGGTACAACAGTCCTAGTGCTACACTAACTACACTACTACAAATTGATTGGTGGTACAATTACCAACCCACTTTTTACACCAATCAATTTGTAGTAGTGTAGTTAGTGTAGCACTAGGACTGTGGTACCAAACAGACCCAATGATTATATAGCTGATTCAATCGCGAACGGGCGTCTCACCAACGTTGGAAATTTGTTTGGTGTGGAACTCGATCCCAGGGGAGTTGATTTTAAGTTGCTAAAAGCCAACGACGACAACAACTAATCAGAGTGCGTTGTGTGTCTTAAAAAAATGACACGCTGAAGGAGGAGGAGGTAGAGGAGTACCGTGTGTTGGTCGTTTAGTATTGTGAAATACATTTATTGAAAATGTAAAAGTTTGATATTAAATTTTCTGGATGGATAATCCTCGCATTTACCGAGATAAAATTTATATATAAGTATCCCAGTTGAAATTTACTTGGTGTGCAACTCGATTCCAGGGGAGGTGATTTTAAATTGGAAAAAAATTATATCATTTAATTAATATAGGGTAATGTAGACGGGCGTCTCATCAAGGTTGAAAACTTGATTGGTGTGCAACTCGATCCCAGGGGAGGTGATTTTAAGCTGGCATGATTAACGACAACTACCAATCAGAGCGCGTTGTGTGTTTTAAAAAAATGACACGCTGCTACTGCTGCTACTCCTCAAGCGCGTCATTTTTTTTGGACACACAGCGCACTCTGATTGGTCGTTGTCGTCGGTCATACCAACTTAAAGTTACTTTAGCACTCCATATAGAAATATATATAACCTTTTCTGATTGGAGTACTAAGGTAATTTTAAGTTGGTACGACCAACGCCAACAACCAATCAGAGTGCTCTATGTATCGTAAAAATATGACACGCTGGAGGAGCAGCAGCAGCGTGCTGGTCTTTTATATATGTGATTATATCCAACGATCTATTATTATACTATTACAGTGTACTATAAGATCGATGATTATTCGCGTTTTACATTAACAAAACGCCTCCACGCGGAAAAATTTTAAACTCGTTTGTAACGTATAGTAAATACCAACATAAACACCATAAACAAACATTTTCTTTTGTTTACATTAACTAAACGCCACCACACGAAATAATTGGAACTGCTGAAAGACGTAATGTTGTTATTGACGGTGGCGCCACCAACGGTAATGTAAAACGCGAATATCTATTATTCTATGGTCAGCACCATAGATAAGAAAGAGTAATATAGATTGTCGACTCTATTGTCTATAATGGGGTCGGGGTCGGAACCGGACAACTGGGCGACGGACAACTGGGCGACGTATAACTGGGCAAAAGACAACTGGGCGATTAGTAAACTGGGCGATTAGTAAACTGAGCGACGGTCAACCGGGCGACGGACAACTGAGCGATGGAAAAACTGGGCGCTGGGTAAACCGGGCGATTGTCAACCGGGCGATGGACAATTGGGCGACGGGTAAACTGGACAACGTATAAGTGGGCGACGCAACTGTAAATTTTGAGCATTTAAAAAAAATTATTATGATAACCTCTATGGGTGAGAGGTAAGTACTCGTGACCCGAAAATATCAATTTTGAAACCTCGATGAATTCTGAATAAGCATATTTTAAATAAGAGAATTAACCCCAAAGAATGGCCTTAACAGCACTAGTTTTTTCAAATATCGATTTTAAAAACTTTTTTAAAAAAACTAAAAAATATTATGCTAAGTCGCTCGTGATTGGTGAATTCTGGCATTCTGTGATCGGTCCGTGCAAGTTAAATTACTCTTTAGTTATACGCAGAGAGGAGATAACTGGAGCGACACTAGCATTTCATATGCTTCAACAGTGCACTTTGAGCGAAAATTATGTTTTTAAATAGTAATTTTTATTTGCACAACCACCGTTCTTGTAGAATCTACGTAAAAACGAGTTTCACCTTTTAATGATCCACCTTTTCTTTAACCCACCGGCCTAGGGGTATGTTTATAATAAATGTAGTTTTGGCCACCATGGCACAAGAAGGATCCACGCGAAAAAGTATTAACCGTACGTTAACATTGCGTACGACTAATGCCCGTACTAATAGTCGAGGATCAATCCGAGATCAAGGATTAATTCTCGGATCGTTTAAAAATGCTACCAATAGTCGTAATAATCCTGGATTGAACACGATCCGAGATCAATATTGAACCTCGAAAACCGATCTTGCTTTGACCAGGATCATGGACTTAGAAAGATAGGACTAGCAACTAAGATTAAAATGGCGAGCTCTTAACCGTATGGATTCATCACTTCTACCGCTAGGATCGCTGAATTCCTGTTCCAAAATATTCATTTGAATATTTTATTTTCAAATTATTTTCATTACAAAACTTACTTTTTCATACATATAAAGTTTTTTTAAATAATAAAATACGTTATTTAATAAGTAATAATATAATTTCGATTATTTAAAAAACAATTTCTTTTAATTTTTATCAGTATTCCAAGCATGCGCGTTGTTGACAGCTGTCCAATTTTTTTACCGAACTTAATCCTTTGTAGTTTGAATAAAAGTGCACGTACATGTATGAAAAATGCATTACTGTTTTTAATATATAATATATTTTCAATCTTTAATGTTTTATTTTCATATATTGGTTAAATTAATAATTTTCAATTTGAATTTAAATCGTATTTTTGGAACAGGAATTCAGCGATCCTAGCGGTAGAAGTGATGAACCCATACGGTTAAGAGCTCGCAAATTTTAAGCTTTCAGGTAGGGAGTTGCGGGTCCTATCTTTCTAAGTCCATGACCAGGATTAATCCTCGGATCATTGTGGCGCATGCGTGTTTGCTATGTTGTCATAGTGCATTAACCCCAATAATAATTAAATAATTTTTAAAAACTTTTATTGTAGGAACTGAACAGGAACGATGACATAATATTAAAAATTAAAATTTTTTTAAAAATTAATAATAAAATAAAAAATTATGGTTATAAAATAGATACTAATAATGGTTATAAATAGAAACTAACTAAATATTACTAGATATATTACCAAATCCAAGATCAAATTTAGAATTCACCGATCTTACCCGAAGCCGGGACTATTTGTTACGCCAAGATCGTTGTTATGATCTAGGATCGCTGGATCTAGGATTGATCCGAGGATTGATCCTCGACTATTAGTACGGGCATAAGTGAGTTATCAGCTGAACTCTTATGCATTACTGATGACAAAAAAAAAGTTATATCCACCCCTTTCCTAATAGCATCTTTTTAGAGTTGGAAGGCCCTAAGGGATATTTTTAGCTGATAAAGACAATGATTCATCATCTCTTAGTTAGGTTATGAGTTATTATTTTCAACTTAAATTTGACGAAAAAAATAGTAACTCTTGCTTGATATCGACTCCGAACAACTGATGTGTTTTTTTATACAGTATAATAATTTATTATTATTTATTTATTTATTATAAAAAAGTAAATTTATCAAATAAATTAATTAATATTATAATGATATGATATGCCACGAAGGTATTCAATTATGTTATTACGATCATAATTCGTAACCTTATTCAGGATTCTTTCGTCAGCTTGAAGGTAACGTCTCCTTTTCGTTGCAGCTTGGTAACCAACAACTTGTCGTTCATATTCTACGTCGTACCTTCTTTGAATAGATTTTAATTAGGTTAATTTTTTTTCGGTTTTTGTTTTAGATCACCCTGTATGAAATGTTTCAAAAAATAAAGTTGTATCAAGTGAGAAAATGCAAATACCTGCAAAATTTTCAAACGCGACAGTTTTCTTACACTCAAAACTCAATAAGTTTCATGCTAAATATTTCAATTCTTCAAAATGCTTCAGGTTGTCGCCCAGTTTATACGTCGCCCAGTTTATCCGTCGCCCAGTTTACTCATCGCCCAGTTGTCCGGCGCCCGCTTGACAATCGCCCGGTTTACCCGGCGCCGATCCGGCGCCCAGTTTACCCATCGCCTAGTTGTTCGTCGCCCGGTTGACCGTCGCCCAGTTTACCAGTCGCCCAGTTATACGTCGCCCAGTGGGATTCGCCCAGTTGTCGCGTACCGTTTTGCGGTTTTGGGCGTTTTTTCAGTTGAAAGTTGGCGCCACAGATTTTTAAAATCTGACAACACTGCTTCTGCTTAGTAAGCAGCGGTAAGCATATGGTAAGCAGCAGTAAGCAGCTCGTTTGCTGAGAGAACACTAAAAATTTGTTTTGGTGATGTTGGAATTAAAAATTAATTCTAATATGATTTCGAATTCTATTGAAAAATTAGTAGGACAGATTTTTATTTGCGTTATCTTGTTTTCCTTCCTTCTCGGTGTAATTATTAGGTGAAGGCAGTACAATTGAAATTGTTAGGTTATGTTATATGTATTTTTATTTTAGTTTTTATACCACAATAAGTATAATTTTGAGTTACTTATTTGGATTGGGAATTTGTTGTTGTTTATTGACGTACCAACATACGTTTACGCAATATGTCGAGCAACTCTCTCGTTTGTATTACACTCATGTATCAACTACTAAAAAGCCTTCAGTATCGTGTCAAATATGTAAGAGTTCTACGTGTAACCGCCATGCAATAATTGCCAACAATCCATGGAAGAATTTACTTATAACTACAAAGTTAAATAATGCACTGGAAAAAGTATATTACTTCAATTTATTTGAATTTTTACTTGATACACCTACTTATGTATTTTTGTTTTAGTTTTATAACAAGATTATTTCAGTCTTCATTTTATCTTGGTATGTGCAAGTGAGCAAAGACAAATTATTTATACACGAAATGCAAAGTTCTTTGAAATATGCTAGTGCCGCAATCGTAAATCAAGCTTTAAAAATTAATATATTTAAATTGATCACCACAAAGATAATGCCACATGTTATAAAACATATTGACGATGTACTTTGTATGAAACAAATGGTTAAATTAAAAAATGTAGAAATTAAGCAAGTAATGCCGGATTATTTGAAATCTCGCTTGCACATAGCTACCACTAATAGAAAAAATGAGCTCGATTATTTAAGACATTTAATTTCTTCTTTGTTACCATTTATATTACCAAGCGATAATTTGAAATGCAAGTAAGCTTGAAATTTTCCTTAGCGAGATATTATTATACTTCCTCGTATGTTTTTAGAAATTACACAATTTTAATGCGTGAAATACTATCGGGATGGGTTTTACTACCTTTAATGGACGTTTTAGCTGATCCTGACATGATTAATTCTTTGGTACTATTACTTGCTTCACGTAAATCCAAGCATAATTTGTGTGAATATGTGCCATTGGAGAATGTAGAATTTTTACAAAATTTTTCCATGGCGGAATTACATCATTCTAAATTTGGTTGCGATTTGAAAGCAATTTTAAAAAATACCGATTTATTGTATGCTTATATGCAGTTTTTGAAAGCGAATGGTCCTGTACATATGTTACAATTTTGTTTAGATATTGGTAAGTATATATGTTCTATTATGTGTAATAATTTAAAAAGTTATTATGTATATTACTATTGACATAGCTAGTCTTATGTGCCAGAGAGGGGACATAGTTCCTCCTCTTACTGGAGGTTCCTTGTAGAAAATGCGAAGAGGTGAGGTGGGAAACAAAGGGGCTAGGGTGTTACTTTGAAGAAAATAACCTACTCATTCTTAATTTTATTACATTTTTAAGTATTGCTTTTTTCTTTTTCTATGGTAGGCTATGCCCTCTGCCTCCACTATTATCTATTCTAGTGTAAATTACGCTATGCCAAAAAAATTGTTTGTCTTTTGAAGAAAACCATTCAGATACTCAATTTTCTATTTTCTTGGCTCTTTAAGTGCGTGTCCTATTGATAAAAACAAATGGCAATCAGAAGAAGCAAGTCTAGTGAATAAGGCGGGTGGATTAAAAAATCTAAAAAAAATGTTTTCAACGTACTATCCTGGACTGGTTTTGCTTTGTGTGATGGTGCGTTGCCATGGAGCAAAATTACCTTGTTCAAATTGATAATTTGCGATCAGCATTAACGGTTTCACCAGATTTTAGGAGCTCACTGTACAACATACCTTTCTTATCTCATCAAATGCAGTGCATTTTCTTCTTTGGCAAGAAATTGATCTGATTTTGCAGTAGAAGTTGAGGGTTAGCTTGGATCGACTTACGATTTTTTGCGTTTAGGCTTTTTAAAATAAATCCATTTTTTATCTTCTTCTTCTTAAGGTGCCGTCTCCTAATATCGGAGGTTGGCGACCATTAATATTAAATGGTTCTCTTGGCAAATTACTCTTGGTGGTTTGCCATTGCCTTCCGAGAGGAGAGGGTTATAATGAAGTTGTATAAATTTTTGTAGCCGGGTTGGGGATCGAACCCAGAGCTTCTAGTCTAGAGTCCGGTCCTTAGCCCGTTCACTTAGCTCAACTCTTTTTTTTTTTTTATCATCAGTCACAATTCGATGCAAAAAAGACTTTTTTTCGTGTTGTTGAAGCAACATTGTAATGATATTCGCAAATACTCTTTATTTGGCACGAAATTCGACATTTTTAATGTGATAAAAAATTTTGTTGTTGGAAAATTGTTCTTCTGTCAACTAATTTTTACAGAGGAATGTACAGAACAGTGAATTTAATTTTTTGTTTTGTAGCTGCCTTATTTATTATTTTTTGATTTTCTATGAAATGGATTTTTTGTAAAAGGTTTTGTTTATAATATACAGGGTTTTTAAAAAAACAAAAAGCTTGAATTTTTCAACATTTTTTAACTTACTTAATTCATAACTCAAAAGCCGTTGATTGTAGACAATTAATAAAAGGTTTGAATCTAGTTGTAGATTAATTCATGCTCTTTAAAAAAGCACCAAGTCAGTTTTACTGAAAAATTAGTATTTTTGGGGATATGGCCATGTAAAAATGGAAATTTAAAAAAATGCTTTAAAGAAGCCAAACTCTCGAGGGTTTGAATTTAGAAAAAAAATTTTGTTAAATAGTTTTCTTAGAAAAGTTTTCTCTATTACCACCTAAGTTATGTAAAGTGTATCCGGGGACACCCTGTGTAATGGCTAATGATACACTCAAATTCTCGCACAGAGAATTAATTATCTTATCTGAAGTTGGATAGGTAGTTGGATTAGAAAGTAAGTGATTCGTCTTATTAAAAATGCTCATCTTTAAAATAAAGATAAGCTAGATTACACAAACCATGTACAATATGACTAGGTCAAAAATGAAGACCCAAAGCGGATGTATATAAATATTTTATATATTTAATAAATTTACAAAATTCAACCTTTCAACTTCTTTAACCTACCTTGCATGAAATGTCCGGTCTTAAAAATTTAAAGACGAGTATAAAATTAATAAATTTGATAATTTAATATAATATGTGTAACCAAAAAGAAAAACCATTTTTTATGAAAAATATTGTTGAAAATAGTTTATTAATTAATACTTTTGATATATCAATACTGTTCAAATTTAGTGGTACTTCTTTTTGCCTCTATTATCTTGTAAACAATTAAGGATTAATCGTATTAACCCTCCCACGTAGTAAGTTTTTACTTTTTTGTCTCAAACGAATTTTATGACTTTTAACGGTCCAGGTACACTCTTTGGAAATTTTCAGCCATGTACTCCTGTTTCATTATAGCCCACAAATTTTCAGTCTGGTTAAGATCTGGACTGTTTTCTGATCAATCGATCATATAAATACCATTAATTTAAGAAATAATTCGATACTTGTAAAATTTTTTTTACCAAAATATAATGTTTTTTACTATGATAGTGAGCATTATCATTCTGAAAAACAGTTCCTCTTTTTCAGCGTATAAATTTGTCACAGATGATTTCAAACTTGCATCTAAATATTATGTCGATATACTTTCTGGCGTTTCTTGACTCTTATAAAATATTTAGGTTGCCTAATCTGCACTGGGCCAAGCAATCTCATTTAATTCTAAGTCGTCCGCGTATTGCTTTAATGGTACATTATTAGATAAGATAGACATATACCCCAATTGTTAAATGTCTACTTTCCATACTTTGCAAATTTTAATCGTCATTTCATCATTTTTTGTTGTTAAAAGTGTTCTTTTTACAGGAGCGTATGTACACAATCCGAGTTTTGGTAAACATTTACCAATATAGTTATGAAAACGTTGATATTTACATCAAATTTTTTAATGCCAATTTTCGAAAAACACGGTATTTGACTACAGTTGTTTTTCTTTTTGATATATTTTTCCAAAAATCCACTTACAGTGAGTTTATCTGACCAACCTTTTCACTTATATAAGTAACTTTTATTTTCTACACGCAAAATCAATCTTTTTTTTTACAGCTGCAGGTGTGGAATCAGAAAAACAAAGTACCCGAAAACTACTTTATTTTGCGGGGATGTTTTTATTTGGTTCCACATTTATAAAATTATCAGATTTATTAATTTTATATTATTTATTATATATACCTAGTTAGTCAATTATAAAACCTGAAGATTAATTCAATATTAAAGTAATGTACTATATAGATGAAAAAAATAATTTTATTTAAAATTTTAAGATCGTGCATTTCGTACTGTTGATACTGTACCTATATCATGTGCCACCAATTTAGCAACAAATTTGCTGAAACAAAAAGAGTTTAGTAGAAAAATTTCTTGAAAAATAAAAATTTTAACTTTTATTATATTATCTAAAATAAGCAAGCGCTATGCAGGCCCAGGGCTTATAACGATAAATCGCCATTTTCCTGCTTAATTTGTCTCGTAAACTTTTGCGTGTGTGACGCAGCCGTATTTACGGTAATGACGTCGACACAAATATCAGGATTCACCACAGAGTGTAGATGTCCACTGGAAGGCCGAGCCAAGAAATTTTGTGCAATCCGTGATTTGAACCCAGAATTTCCTCTCTATACTCAACCTGGAATCACATCACTCCACTACTGTGGCTATCTAAAATACTATTAATAATTACCTATTATAAGTAATATTTTTTTTTCAAGAGATGTTTAATAATATAAAAACTTTTATACTTATATAAATTATTTTTAAGAAAATTTCAATAACAAGTTGCTAACTCCTGAGATGTCTAAAAAGCAACTTGAAAATCTCCACTCTGAAGCTGAAAAACTTTATGCAGTATATTTTAATCAAGACGGGACAGATTTTATTGGATGTTCATCACATGTTCGAAACGAATTTTATCAGTTACTTCAAGAAGGTGTTTACAATATTGCAAAATTGCGAACTTCGGAGCCCTTATATCACGCTTACGATTATGCGTTTAATATTCTAGAGAGTGAATGGTTGCCGTTATTTTTTCATAGTAATCAGGTATGTTATGTGTTACATTTAAATGTCTTAAAACCCGTTCACACTACACGATTTCTCATGTGACTTGTCACATGACTTCTCATATAAGAAATTTTTTTACGTTTACACTATAGTATACTATCAGATAAAATCATTATACAGAATTTAAGTCTGGCTTCTACTATAGTAATAATTAGAGAGCGGATTTGTAGCTATTATGCTTTACCTGAAAAATCGAAGCAGCTGAAAAAATGTTTCAAATTTTTTTGATTTTGATATATGTGAAAAGAAGTCATTTGGCATAAAGTTTTATATGCTTTTTTTGCTTTTTTTTGGTTTTTCTGGTTTTTATGCTTTTTTTTCAATTTGTAGAGTTTTATGTGCTTTTTTTGACTTTATCAATACTTATTTTACAATTTTTTTTAAAGTTTGCCCGTTTTAAAAGTTTTGCATCACATTTATGTAAATTTCGAAAAAAAAATTTTGAAAATTTTAAAAATGTCTTTGAATTTGAAACTTCTGAGAGTAGGTTCATAAAAGATTGCCAAAATGTTTTAAAAAATCCAGAATTAAAGGCAAATTTGGCATTTATTAAATGCCACTGTAACTTTGTTGTCGATATTATAAAATCTTTGGAAAAGCACCAAATGACTTTGACCGAATTTTTGAAATTAATTGCACAATTTAAACGCGCCACTGCTAGCATCGCAAGACAAGTTGGAGAAAATATAAAAAAAAATTAAATGATGTGTTGGAAAAAAATGAAGGATTTATAATAGTAAATGATATAGCCAAAGTAATATCTGGACAAGTTGTAGAAAATATGGAAATGAATCCTTCAGTTGTGGCAAAATTTAAATTTGCACCAATTACAAGTGTAGACGTCGAAAGAAGCTTTTCCGTTTACAAAAATGTTTTAAACGATAGAAGATTAAATTTCACTTCTGAAAACTTGGAAAAATTTTTAATTATTAATTATTTTAAAAATTAAATATTTTTTGTTTTTATTACGCTTTTTCTAATAAATTTTATGCTTTTTTTAATAAAGTTAGTGCTTTTTTTGTATTATTTCGTGCTTGTTAAAGCACTTTTTTCCCCATTTTTTATGCTTTTTTATCCGCTCTCTAGTAATAATAATAGGTCTGTTTGGCATGCTACACCGAACTACTCGGAGTAAGTTAGTGTAAAAAATTGCAAAAATTGATTGGTATAAAAAGTGGATTGGTAATTGTACACCAATCAATTTGTAGTAGTGTAGTACTAGGACTGTGGTACCAAACAAAGCTAATATTGATTTACCGATTAAATGTTTTTTTTTTTTAGTTCTATAGTTATATTTGCGGTTCTAAAATTAACTCCTCTGATTTATCTACATTCAGCAAGTAAGTGCATTTTTTTTATTTATGAACTTGTAATTATAGTTATTGTTTTCATCAGAAACAGCAAAGTTTGTGATACATCAAATCAACGAGCGGTACCGAAAATAAGTAGTAGTTTTGGTCGAATTAAGGGCGTCTTGAAAGCAAACCAGCCTGTGGACGGTTCGATTTATTATCCTGGATTTCAACTTTATACAGATGAATCTACAGCTTTTGTGGAAGACATACTCTTAACAGATTGTGAAAATATATTCCGGGATTTAAGTACTTGGGTAGTCACTATTCCAACTATTGAAGATGAACAGGTAAATGTCTATACTGTAGTAATAGAATAGGTATTACGTATTACGAGCTGGGAAACCAACAGTTTTATTAAAAATTAGTAGGTACCTATTTCTTTTGTATTTATTTTTTTAAGGACAAACACCATTGTGACGAGCTAAAAAAGGTGTTTTTTTCGATTTTTTATATACCTACTTTATTTTTTTAAATTTCATTGAATTACATATTTTTGTAAAACTTTTTTCAAGTCACTGAATACTAAATGAAATATTATGGTACATAAACTATGACAAGGTTTTTTTATATTTTTTTATTATTTATTTGGGATTTGGAAAAGGTATCTAATTAAGCATACATTGAACCTATTTATTGTAAATTTTTATTTAAAAAAAATTTTAAATTGTTGTAGTTATAACATAGCATCTGTATAAAAAGTGACATCTAACGGTTCCCTTGATAACTTGACAATGCATGATCTGAAAAGTAAACATATTATTAAAAAAAAAAAAATTTATTAAAATCAAAACAAAATTTGTTTCTGTTAAGTAAAATTATTTAAACAAAATTGTTTATTATATTCAAAGAAAACGTTTTTACTGTGTGTAAATACATTCTCAGTTGATCATTTAATCAATCACTTATTAACCCTTGTGTTGCCACCCGGGTACCCATCGGCGTACGTTTTGTTGAATAATTTTTTTTTACAAAAAAGATTGGCCAAAACCTTCTCAAATCCTCATGATTTGACAGATTCCCTATCGAAATTTGCATTCTTAATATTTTTAAAAAATGTTTAACTTAAAAAATTTTGCATTTGAAAAAAAGAACACGTATGAGCCACCCGGGTACCCCGATAGAAAAAACATGGTTTTCGTATAGTATATCATAAAAAAAAAGTTTTTTGTAAAAATGTAATAAGTAAATATATAAATAATAACAATATATATTTATTTCAAATTATTTATTTATTGAATGTAGTGTATTATATTAATAATAACTATCACATTTTGCAATGTAATTGTTGGACAAAAATCATAGAGTTTTTGTTTTTTGCTCAGTAATATACAAATACTGTATGAAAAAGCATACGGCATGTACTGGGTAAACTTCGTTCTTCCTCAAAAAAAAAAGAGACTGTCGTCGATAATCAAATGCTTTGTTGGTCTATACATCGCCGCTACGTTTGCATTCAGCATGTTCCAAATATCAGATATAGGTGCAGCTTTATTATTGGTTGCTTGTTTCTGGCGTGTAATGTAATCGTCAAAACGTATAAAACGTAATAGCGACTAAAATCGCCTTGTCTCATCGTTGCACGATATAGCGAATATGATTTTTTCTTCCACATTTCATCTATGTGCGCATGGTTTGGTTAGGACTCCCTAGGTCACTGTACATAATTTAATTGTTATATTCAGGTAGGAATCTTCCTAGAATATGAATAATTAAATATTAATCGAATACATATCATTATTTTTAGTTACAATGCACTATTTCCTTGAATTTCGTAGGCGGGATACCTGGGTGGCGGATGCTGTGAGTTTTTTTGGGTGGCAACACAAGGGTTAAACTCTACAATTTATTGTAATAATTAGCGATTACATCATTCTACTGTTGTGGCTCAACCATAACACTGAATAATTAATTTAGTTGTTTCTGAATAAATAAAAACATTTTTTAAAAGAGGGTTACACCAATTGGTCTTTGAAGTATTGATGTATACTTGAGAAAAATGAAAAGAAAAGAAGAAACAGAAAATCGATAATATTTTTTTACACGTCACAAGGGTGTTCTGCTTTAATGTGGGACCCTATTCTAAATTAAATTTTTATTTACTTTAACACTATGTGACATTAACGTTACTTCTGTGATTATTACTTCTGAATGTGCCTAGATTCAGAGTGACCTTACCTTATTTGAAACATTTGAGTATACCGTTTAAGAACATCATATATCATTTGTTTAAGATTCTGAAAGGCACATGATGTATTAGCCATTAACCTATGTCCACTATGTAGAGATACAATCTAAATATATAATTTAGGTTCACATCCTTCATGCAAGATTTTAATAAATAGCTTGAACTTTGAAAATTGAACTTTTACAAAAAATTAAGTAAATCTTCATTTTTAAATTACCCTAATTAACAAATTTGAAACCTCATCCAGTTAGTTATAATATTTATAATTTTAGATATCTGGTACCAATTCTTCAATGAACGTTGTTTGTGTTAATGTTGTGAGAAATGCAAGCATCTTGGACAACGAAGTTCAACATTGGAATATTTTAAGAAAAGATCAAGATTTTTATACATTGATGAATAAACTAATTGAGTTCCATGGTGAAACTGAAATGGGCGATTCTTCGCTGCCCCCTAAACGGTAGTATGCTATAAGTATTCTTGACTCATTGTATCTATACATTTGTTTATCAGAAATAAAAATCAAATTTTCTTGTTCAATATTCTACATGTAAAACCAAACTACTACTCAAACTTGTCTAAATGAAAAGACAAAATTTCGTTGTATATTGTTTTATAGAAATATGTAGATTATTTACGACGAGAATTTTTTCTTCATCTTTGGTATTAAAACTAATAATCATCATCATCAACTACACGTTTGAGACCAGCGGTCCTAACAAATTATAAGTAATTTAATAATTAGTATAATTTATGAGTGCAGTTACTAATTTATATATTAATATTTTCAGAACTAAAGAAATAGATATAAATTAATAGATTTTGGTTAACCATCCTAAAAGGTTTTGTAGAAACGAAAGCAAAGTTAAAAAGTTTTATATAAGATAGTGCTTGTTTACATTTACTGTCGATTCTTGTTAATAAAAATCAAATCAATTGTAATTTTAACTAAACAGTGTGTGGTGTTTATTTTTGCTACTGCTTATTTTTTATTTTTCTAACTTATAATACTGTCAATTGTAATATTTTTAATGTATTTATACGTTACATTGCATGATATAATATATAGTTTGTATTTTTCATTGCAAATAATACGTAGTCGGTGCTACATTCAGCCTAATTACTTAAGTTAGCTCAAAAGCACCAAACTCTTCTATTTATAGAGGAGGTTATAAGAAATCACCTCTAATATAACCTTTCTCAAATGGAAGTGTATAAGAAAAAAATCCCAGAGTAAAAGACTTGTCCAAACGTTTTAATCTTTTAATATAATTTTTTCCCATATATATGGAAACCTCTGTTAGGTGGACACATTTTTACGGTTCCAAGAGAAAATTCACTGTACTATTTTGTCCTTCTAGGGTTGGTGCTACTTTTGAGAGTAAGAAAATACAATATGAATGTTTTATAAAATCACTACTACAAAAACCCAGTCTACGAGGAAGTGATTTATTATATACATTTTTAACGACTGATCAAGATTTCACATTCTTAGTTAATACAACAGTACCAGTTGTAGAAGACTTAGGAAATATTTATCATTCTGTGGCATTCAAGTTCAGAAAGGAGAAGGGTCAACATTTGGATTCTTTTTTAAATACCTTTTTATTTTCTACAGTAAAAGCAAAACAAAAGTACGTAGTATGTAGTTTGAATAATAAACAAATTTTATATATTTCTTTTTAGCAAATTTGAGTGGGCAGAAATAGGTGATGAAAATCAATATTTTTCCGCAGAAAAAAATACCAACACAACACCTGCAACTTATCAGAATATAGTTTATGGTGATAATTGTAGCATTATGAACAAAAATCAAGGATATGTTCCACCTTTAAATTTCAATGGTGTATCTCAGACAATATTTTATTTATGTAAGTGTAATAAAATAAATAAGTTGACGATTTTGATTTCAAAATAAAGAAATAAGTTATTGTTTTGTGGGTATATTGGACAATTAAATAGTTGTAGATTAATTATATGTTAATTGCAATCGGAAAAAGTTCACTAATATATTTGTATAAACAGATTCTGAGGAAGAGGGAAAAAATAAAATACAAATACCGTAACATGCTACAACTTGGGATACTTTGCACGCTGTTCAGAAAACTTGATCTAGCAATGTTGCATCCTTTTTTTTTGATTTGGCACGCAGAATATTTGTTTAATATATGTATTTCAAAGATCCTACATTTAGTCGGGTGTGATAATTTGAGAAGAGTGCATAGCTGTGTTGAAAAATGTTTATGAAAAATATTACATAAATTTTATACTTTGGAAAACTTCTGCTGGGGCGGTATGGCTGTAAGGTGTGCTAAGTTCATATTTTATTTTGTTGTTAATTTAATGGTTTAATTATTTTTGTTAGATCTTAAACCCTATTTTTTATTAATTTGTTTTTTTTTTTAAAATCTCCCTTCGTTTACAACTTGGGACAGTGTGTTTTAAATTGTTTTTGTTAGTTTTATTAAGATTTTTCAGATTTTAAAGGATTTTTTACGTGACTTTTAAAGGACAAACTGATTTATTGTAAAGGAGATTTATTGTAAAGTTGTAAAAAAAAATATTTAAGATTCTTAAAAATATCTAAGAAATTTTTAGAGATATCTAAGAAATACGGGTCTCATTAGTGACTTTTTCGATCACGGATACTTTTTTTTATATGCTACTATGTTGTTTTTCATTTTTTTAAAAAGAATAAACTTATTTCAGATTGTGAACGACTCAAATAACTTGATTTATTTAGTTATTTTAATAACTGTCCCAAGTTGCAACACCTGTGAGATGACTTGGAAATGTCAATTTTTTTCCTTTAAAGGGCTTAAATTAGCAAAATTTGCAAAATGTAAGAAGGTACCGTTAAAGTACTCAAAGAGACCGGAAAAATAGCTATCTCAGATAATTGAAAAGAAGAGTACAAAATGAACGGCACATCATTGAATGTCAAAAGTGTCTCAAGTTGTAGCATGTTACGGTATATAATTGTCCAATATACGACCCACAAAACGATAAAGAATTTCAAATATGGATGCAATAAATGAAAGTAATTAAAATAAGGAAATATAGCATGTGATTCTTTGGCTTCACTGGGTGAGAAATCAATCGCGATGTTCAGATGTAATCAATACATAACGTTGCCTATTTGTACTAAGAAAAAAATTATTCTCATTCTTTTCAGGATGATTATGATAAAAATTACGTGAATGCTAAAAAGGTACCTTGTGGATTCCATATTTTACACAATAGCAAAAATACATAGTAGTGCAACCATGGCAATTTTACGAAATATACAATTAATTGTGTGTCACTGAATTTTGTGTCTGCTATAGTTCTCAAACCAATAAAAGAATTTCACAACCAAATTTCATATTTAGTAGGGTAAGAGGTTCGGTTGTGGGCATGGTTCGGTTGTGGGCACCCATGCGTATCTTTTGACAGAAAGCAGATTATGTGTTTCTGACAATTGTCACTTGTGTATTAGGCATCACGTTATTTATGTGCCAAATATCAAAGCAAACAGACGCGTTTGCTTTGTGCTATGAACAAATTAATTTTTTTGTCCTTGAAAAAATTACTAAACATTTTTTTACACTTTTTCAATAGTGTTTAAATCGAAGTGAATCAATCGAAAAATTAAGTACAATGCATAGTTATTCAGTAAATTAATTATACTTTGTGATTCAATATCGATTGCAACCAATATGTTGACCCCAAAATTTTTTTTTACCATTTTTCAAGATGGCTGCCAAATTCGGTTGTGGGCACCTGTTTTTTTTTAAAGTCATTAACTCCAGAGCCATCTTTTTCAGTTTCTTATGTCACGCTAGTGTGTAGTCTTTCTATTTTAGATGAAATTGGTCCAGTGCGCGGTGTAACGCCAAAGTAGCCATCGAATCGCTGCCGCAAACCAATGGGGAGATCAGTGTTGACTTCTTCAAATGTTTTTTCTGGTTTGAAGAAGAAAGTAGCTGAGCGAGATGCTAAGATAGCGGCCAAGGTAGCCAAGAAAGCGACACCAGCTAAGCGCTCCAATCCAACTCCAGCCAAGCGTGTCAAGGCAAAAAAGTATTCGCCATCTGACGATGATGCTGACTTCTGACTTATTTGTTTGGAGCTTTTATCGCGCAAATTAACCGCCGCCAACTCCATCAATTGAAACGAATGCAATCGGGCCGTCTATCTAAAGTGTACTGGCATATCTAAAGTAGGTGCGCGTCAGCTACTCCACATGCAAACATTGTGGTTCAGACGATGAATAATGCTAATGAGGACCTTTAAAATAGAAAAACTATTAATTATTTTGGTTGCAGGTAGCTCCAAGGGACTCGAAAATACAAATTTTACGATTGAAACCTCGATGTTTTCTGAAAGAGTATATTTTAAATAAGAGAATTAGCTAAGACGCAATGCCTTAAATGCACCTGTTTTTTCAAAAATCGAATTTAAAAAAGCTCGATTTTCATAGCAATTTTCAAGTTCAGTCGCTCGGGATTGGTGAATCAATGCATTCTATTGACAGTCCGTGTAGTTTGAACTAGTCTTAGCTTTGCGCAGAGCGGCGATAACCGGAGCGACACTTGCATTGGGATGCTTTAGCAGTGCACGTCGAGCGAAAATCATGCTTTTCAATACTAAATGTGCAGGAAAAATGGCTTAAAGGAGGAGTGCTTTAAGTCGATTTTTCCTTTCACAACCACCTTTCCGAATAGTAAATGTGCAGGAAAAATGGCTTAAAGCGCCCGAGCGCAGCGAGGGGTTCTTTAAGTCGATTCTTCTTTGCACAACCACTCTGCGTTTAGAATCCACTCTCACGAGTTTCACCCCTCAAAGATCCACCATTTTCCTTAATCCACGGACCTAGGGGTATTTTTAAATTGAGTGTCGTTTTCATCAAAATGGCCCGGAGCGCCCGAAGTTCTTTCTAACCCTTTTCTGAAGTAATTTTGGTCCTAAAAAGGACCTCTGCATCGCTCACACTGAACAATTCAGACACGTCGTAAATAGAATTCACATTTACATCGGGAACGGATTCGCTGCCATTGCGTTGACTAATGAGTAATTTGTCAAGTGCAACACTATTATGCATAACTGCACGCGTACCGACAACAGAATGCATTGATTCACCAATCACGACCGATTTACCTTCAAATTTGCAGTGAAAATCGAGCTTTTTTAAATTCGATTTTTGAAAAAACAGGTGCATTTAAGGCATTGCATCTTAGCTAATTCTCTTTTTTAAAATATACTCTTTCAGAAAACATCGAGGTTTCAATCGTAAAATTAGTATTTTCGGCCCACAACCGAACCAAAAAAAAGCGTTGATCAAAAATGACTACTTCACAAAATTCTTTAAAAAATTTTTCTATTTGACGGAATTGGTTTAGGTTCTTTATTAATAGTTAGCTAAGGTCTCTAGCTTTCCATAGATACCTATAAGTCTAAATAATATGCACTTGGTCAAAAGTTATGAGCCAAAAACGAAACTATGCTCACAACCGACCCCTTTCCCCTACTTTTATATCGAGACTTGGAGCTGATTAGATTTTTGTTGAAATCGGTCCATGGAAACTTGGCAATCAAGGGAGTTTTCAAACTTGAGGGGAGTGGGAATTATGCGCACGAATGGATTAACGAGATCTCGTATTAATTTGAATTTTTGAATTAAATTTGAATTTTTGATTCATTTGAATCAAATGAACAGACCTATTACGTGATGTGGTAATAGTATAATACCATAATATGGCAAAGCGAGGCCGAACAACCACATTCGATTTTTTTATTTGTTTTGCATTTTTGAAGATCACATTATTTTTGTTTTACATAAGAATTAATTTTTTTTAATTCAATATTAATTTTAAAATAATAATTTAACTTACGAAGTTCTTTCTAATTTATGTTTTATATGGTTTGTCATTACAAAAAGTATCAAACGTAATATTAACGTGTTGTATTAATAAATAGTAATGCAATAGTATTATAAGAAAACAAATAAAATAAAACGTTAATTATTAAAATTAAGTATTAATTGAAATTTTAATTTTCAGTAAAACATACGTTAAAAGTTCGTCCATTCATTTTTAAAATGTATTCGGCGATATCTAGTCTATTTCCTAAGGCAGTCGAATCAATAACAAAATATTATCTTGACCGACAATTGAGCTTTCTTCTTTCCCAAGATAACATTGCTGATTTGATAAACTTACTTGAAGGTAAGTATACATCTTAAACGACAGGGAAAAGTCTGAGATTTTCAAAGTTTTAAAATTTGTTTCAAATGTCAAGTGTGTTACCAATCAACTTAAAAATAAAACAAAATTTTAAATGGACTATAATAATTACAGACACATTTTTTTAATTTTAAACCATAAAAAAATGCAAAATAGAAAAAATTGTATAAAAACTCGTTTCATAATCATTTTTATTGCACTTATCTTTTAAAAAGCTCCCCGCTTCGCGGCTCGTTTTCTAAACAGATTTCGTGCAATAAAAACTGTGATTATGAAACTCGTTGTTTAATATACTATTTAAGAAGTGAAAAATTCTAGAAAACAATTGCATTTTTTATGCAGTTTATGTAGTACATACTTTTAATAAATTATAAAAACTGTTCAGTAATCAAAATTATTGGATTAGGTTTTATTTGATTTAAATTTTTTAGGAATTTTCATTGTTATTATTATTAGTTATGGGAACTTTTTCAAAAACATGAAAACGTCCGTCCTTAATTAGTTCACGTTTCAGATAACAAAAAAAGATATAAAATCAAACATTATGTATATGATCCAATTTATTAAAGATCAATCGATGAATTTCATTTCAGACAGTTATTGCTGTGTATTAATTACTATAAGGCCCGGTATTTCAGTAGACAGTTAAGCTTTCGCTTAAGCTAATCTCAAGTTTAACTCAGTTCAGCCAATCAACATCTCGCATTTAACCATGTTGATTGGTTGAACTGAGTTAAACTTGAGATTAGCTTAAGCGAAAGCTTAACTGCCCACTGAAATACCGGGCCTTAGTAGTATTATCATTAAAAATGGCTACAAATTAATATTACAGAAGCCCTCGAATTCAGAATCAGAAATTAGCAGACAAAAATAAAAAATGGCACTGCAAATTAAACATGATTAACAATGAAAACAAGGAATACATTTAGCAATTTTGTCAACTCTTTTGCACAAACATATCAACGATTAACTACGTTTTTTTAAATTTGTTTTGATTTACTGTTATTTTTTAGTTTATTTATTTAGTGATTTTAGTAATAATTATTTATTTAGTTTATTTATTTATATCAAGTGAAATCTTCAGACAAAAAAAATATCTTTTTCTTACATATAAGGGAACGTACCCATACTACGTGACCCATTTTTTTTTTACAATTTTTTACCCCCTCTTCCCCTCGGTGACCACCTGTAGTATATGCCAAGACCCTCCCCTTCCCCTCTTTTTTCATGTAGTAGTTCACAAATATGGTTTAAAATCATTTTTTGCAAACAGAAAGTCTTCTTTTCATTTATTCACATTTATTTTTGAATATAACTCGAAAAGCGCGAGATTTCCTTAAAGAATATTGATTACGTGACAAAAACCTAAGGCCCTCCCCCACCTCTGTGACCAAGCGTGGTATTTTGAAGATCCCTCCCCTCCTCTTAAACGGGTCACGTATTATGAGTACGTTCCCTAATTTTATTTACCATTTTCATAAAAGATTCATTCTAATCTAATCCATCGCAATCAGTCTTAAACTTCTATGTTTGGGTGTGAAGTTGAAAGTCGATGTAGCTGGTCTCAAATAAATTGACAGCTGCGTCATAGATAAAAAATGGTATATGAATCAAGCCAGAAATCTCTTTTCTTTTTAATATTATTTCATTTTATACTTTTATCGTAACCTTTGTACATTGTTTTTGTAAATTTCATTTGTTGTATAATTTAATGAATCGTGGAAGGTTACGTAATGTACTATGACGACAAAAATACGAATTGCAATGAATATCTCTGTTGTTCAATTTATTGGTATTGTATTCTAATAAGATTTACTTTTAAGGAATAATATTTGAAACCCATGTTACCCCTACAAAGGAAGATCGTGACAAAAAGAAAGACAAATCAATTACAGAAATTAAACAAATGGTATCGCTTTTTGTAGGAAAAGTTTTTGGTGTGGAATTTCTGAAAGAGTATCCAAATCTCTTCCTTATATTACAAGAACCGTTATGTAATAAACAGGTAAGTAAATAATTCACTACATATAACAGGGATCTTGCATGCATTTTGAAGATTTTATTTTTCATGAAGTTTCGCTATTGTTGAACATCACGGCATAGATCAAAAATCTATAAAAACTTTAATTTTCTCAAACACACTTTTTAAATGATTATTTTTTAAAGCGAGTATTTAGCGGGAATGACATCAAACTTACAAGAGGACACTACAGTAAGTATTTCCCTCCGAAAATTTCTACCAATAAAATCACTGTATTTTTTTAATTTCAACAAATGACAGGCAAATATCAGCGGGTATTTGCACTAGTGCAAATACTCGGGTATTTTAATTTTTGTTGTTCCGGCCGTAAAATGAGTGGTTTCCAGCCTGTGCAGGGACGGCTTCCATACAGCCACAAATAAAAATGAGGTGGTCCCGTCACAACGAAAAGCAGTTTACGCCACTCGGATGTAAAGAGATTTTACACCACTCGGTGCGGTTCGTGCGCCTCTGCTTCGCTACGCTCGCCTCGTCTTCAAAACTCCGCCCTCGAGTGTAAAATCTCGTTTTACGTCCTTGTGACGAAAACTACTATTTTGTTAAAAATTAAGTTTTATTTTGTTTTATTTTACATTGTTCAAGTTAAAACTATCAAACTGACAGATTTGAAAAACTTTAAATTTTACTTTTTTCCACAATTTGGAAAAGATATAGAAATTTTCGGAGAGAAATACTCGTCCTATACCGCTCTTGCATGCCACACCTGAGCATTTTTCCTCGTGCGCATAAAATATTCAGGTATTTGGTATGCAATCGGGATATAACCACTAAGTATATCGGCAATCAATATATGGTCCTCCAGGTTGGGGGGTTCTACCGACGGACTGGCTCCTCGTCGTAGGTAAAAAATGTAAAATGCTAAAAAAACTAAGCGCCAATTCGCAAGGTTAGTAGTTTGATATCGGACAATGTCGCAAGACGTTTAAAACCGACTTTATATATATATATATCGGCAATCAAGATCCCAATTTTTTTGGTGATTCTAGGAGCCAAAAAAATTATCATTTTTTTGGCGTTTAGTCCATTGGGTTTTAGTTTTTGAGTTATGAATTTTTGAAAATAAACATAACTGCTATTACTTACTATTTGGCTGTTATTAGAAGAAACCGTGTTAGTTTAGAAGTAGAATATTGCAATGGTAATTCGTAGATTAAAAAATAAATAAAAATTATAAAATTTATTAATTCTGATAATAAATTATAAAATTTTCGGAAAAAAAAGTTGTCTCATGTGAGGATCGAACTCCGAACATGCGGATTTTCATTTCAATAGCAGTTAAACTTATTTTATGGTTATACCAACTGGTAATCGGTAAAATAGTCTAAGGAAAAATAGTCTACGGTAAATTGGTCTAGGTAAAATGGTCTACGGAAAAAAAGTCTACGGGTAAAAAAGTCTAGGTAAAATAGTCTAGGTAAAAAAGTCTACGGCAACATTTAAGGAAAAATTCCATCGGACAAGTTTCGCCATTTTTTTAACTTTTTTATTTCAAAGTAGAGGTCTAAAGGCCGTGTGACACTGTGTGTAAATTTGTTAACACATTTTTTAGCAAATTTGGTAATAACCCATTGATTGGTCAAACAAACCAATGTTGGTACCGATGTTGGTTGGTTCAACCAATCAATAGGTAGTTAGCAAATTTGCTAACAAATTTGTTAACAAATTTACACACGTGTCACACGGCCTTAACTGACGGTACAGAATTTTTTTGAATACTCTTAATATAAGAAAAATTTTAAAACGCCGGTAAGTGACGTCAGCTACCGGTAGAAGTGAACCAATCAGAACTAAAATTGCCCAAATTTGACAACAGCGCATAACTATGCTTAATTATTATTTGTCAATCATGGGGCTCAGTTTAAAAAATCTTCCAAATTTCAAGTCATTTTTTAAAATCTTAAGGTTGAGTTCTGAGACCACCTAATTATATATTTATACTAGGTGGAAAGCCCGTCCACGGACGGCTAGCTAGCCGGTGGATCTCTATTTTAGCAGTAGATTCATACCAACTTGTCTATTTCTAAAAATTCATAACTGAAAAACTAAGGCCCAATGAACTAATCGCCGAGAAAGTGATAACTTTTTTACCTCCTAGAATTACCAAAAAAATTGGATTTTGATTGCCGATATACTTACTGTGGTGTTCCTATGTTAGTTTTTAAATCAACTGGAAACCTAGAGGTTTATTTACTAAAAACGTTAAAAAGTGCTTTGTAGAATATGGTGCTCACAAAAGCAACCCAATAAAATATTCGTAGCTTTCACAAAACATGAACTTGAAGAACCCATCTTTTACAATGTTAATTACTTGTTTACCGTTTATTTCAAAATAAATTAATAAATTACACAATTATTATTATTAACACGTACAAACAGTGGTATTCATAAAAATAAAACAATATTTACAACAGGTTTACAAACATTTTAAAATGTTTGCAAACCCTTTATAAGGCTTTTAAAGGCTCGTGATGCCTAATATAGTGTTTGTAAATCTGTTGTAAATATCGATTTATTTTTATAAATACCGCTGTAAACGTTTTTATTTATTAAATTGTTTTTTAATCAATACAGTGCTCATGAAGCTGTTCGACATCACGCGTACGATACAGTGTGCGAAGATGTTCTAACGTCACTTTTGCTGTTAAAAATAGCAAAAAGCTAGATAGTGGTAAATAGAAAAAATTCCGTACTACTAACAAGGGAATTAATTGATTTGTGATTCAAAAATGACACTTTTTGGAATAAAATTAATATGAGTTTTAATTCCTTCCATTTCGTACTTTTAAAGTTAACTTTGTACAATTCCTTTTTCGAAGATTTTTGTTTCTATATAACATTATTACGCAAAATTTTGTGAATTCTCTTAATAAACTTATTAAAATATTATTATTAATAATTAACTTTTTTTCTAGTTGACGTATGGATTATTAGATATTATAGTTTCTGAACTGTGGTCCGAGTTTAATTTATCCGAGCAACATATTGAAACATGAGCAGTAGCACAGTTGTGTACTATTTTTGTATAATTCGTCCTTATATACCTGTATATACATGTAAATATTATAATAATTTATATTAAAAATTTAATTATTTGGTTTGTTATTCGTTTATTATTATCAGTGTGTACCATCCTTAGTGCCCGTACTAATAGTCGAGGATCAATCCTAGATCCAGCGATCCTACATCGTAACAACGATCTTGGCGTAACAAATAGTCCCGGCTTCGGGTAAGATCGGTGAATTCTAGATTTGATCTTGGATTTGGTAATATATCTAGTAATATTTAGTCAGTTTCTATTTATAACTATTATTAGTATCTATTTTATAAATTTTTTATTTTATTATTAATTTTTAAAAAAATTTAAATTTTTAATATTATATCGTCGTTCCTGTTCAGTTCCTATAATAAAAGTTTTTAAAAATTATTTAATTATTATGAGGGTTAATGCACTATGACAACATAGCAAACACGCATGCGCCACAATGATCCGAGGATTAATCCTGGTCAAAGCAAAATCGGTTTTCGAGGTTCAATACTAATCTCGGATCGTGTTCAATCCAGGATTATTACGACTATTGGTAGCATTTTTGAACGATCCGAGAATTAATCCTTGATCTCGGATTGATCCTCGACTATTAGTACGGACATAGATCAGTTATTTCACTAGATGGTGGATTCCTATTCAAATAGCATTGGTTTTTGTAAAGCCAGTTTTTCTTTGTTTACTTTCGGTTTGTTTACAAAGTCCTTGGATCTGATTGGTGGAGAGGGACCAGGTAAACAACAACAAACTTGAAAGTACCAATCAGTTCCAGGGACTTTGTAAACAAACAGCAGGTAAACAATTAAAAAGTGGCTTCAATATTTGTACCTGTATCCATCATCTATGCCCGTACTAATAGTCGAGGATCAATCCGAGATCAAGGATTAATTCTCGGATCGTTCAAAAATGCTACCAATAGTCGTAATAATCCTGGATTGAACACGATCCGAGATCAATATTGAACCTCGAAAACCGATCTTGCTTTGACCAGGATTAATCCTCGGATCATTGTGGCGCATGCGTGTTTGCTATGTTGTCATAGTGCATTAACTCTCATAATAATTAAATAATTTTTAAGAGGGGCATTTTTTTAGGGCCCTTTTAATTAAATCAACAGATGGCGCCTACTTAAATATTTTTATAAAATAAGAGGAATTTGCTATATTTAAAATATAGCAAATTCGTTGAGATAATACTATTCTATAAACAATATTCTTGATCTTAAGCTATTTTGAGTTCGTAATATTTATTTATAAAAACACAATTCATGATTAAAGTTTAATTATCTTTTTTTGTAAGTGAGTGTGTTTTGACATACTCAATACGAACTTAAAATAGCTTAAGATCAAGAATATTGTTTATAGAATAGTATTATCTCAACGAATTTGCTATATTTTAAATATAGCAAATTCCTCTTATTTTATAAAAATATTTAAGTAGGCGCCATCTGTTGATTAAATTAAAAGAGCCCTGAAAAAAATGCCCTTCTTAAAAACTTTAATTATAGGAACTGAACAGGAACGACGATATAATATTAAAAATTAAAATTTTTTTAAAAATTAATAATAAAATAAAAAATTATGGTTATAAAATAGATACCAATAATGGTTATAAATAGAAACTAACTAAATATTACTAGATATATTACCAAATCTAAGATCAAATCTAGAATTTACCGATCTTACCCGAAGCCGGGACTATTTGTTACGCCAAGATCGTTGTTACGATCTAGGATCGCTGGATCTAGGATTGATCCTCGACTATTAGTACGGGCACTATTGTAATATAAGATCGATGGTACCATCCCATAAATACCAGGTAAAAATAAGTTTACAAAATAGCGTCGCTCTTATTTGTTGGCAAGTAGGTTCTATGCAGGGGCGTTTCCAGCCAACTGATTTAGGGGGGTAATTTACCTATATCAATGTAAATTTCAACATAGATTGATCTTTATTTGTTGAAAAAAAATAAAGGGTTAAATAATAATTTTTAGGGGGGGGGGGGTAATTACCCAATTTTTTTATTGTATTAATTTTATTGTTTGAATTACTATTTAATTTTTATAGACAACGGTACAATGCAATAGTGGCCCATGTTTTACGTGGCTGGTAATTAAAAATATATTTGTATTAACAAAATGTACGAAGCCAAGAATGTGTTTGGGTCATAATATATACAAAAATTTAAGAGAAGCAAAATTTTTATGAATCGTGATATACCAGCTGTCTGGCGTAAATCAAACACGGATAGATTAAAGAGCGGGAAACCGCGGTTAAATTTTTAACAGCGGTTCTAATCCTAATTGCGGCGGTATGTGCTTTTCAGAATTTATGTGAAAACAGTTGGTTTTCCAAAAAATTTTATTTGACCAAAGTTGTAGCTCGTTAAATTTCCTATCCGGTTTAGGCCGTCAGTTGTTTCAGACGTTTCGTTTAGGAGATACGGAGTTCGCAAAAGAAGTAAAAAAAATAAAACCTGAATTTTTTAAACATTTTTTCTCTTAATTTAATTTATAACTCGAAAGCCGTTGATTCTAGACGATAATAGATTATAACCTAATTTGTAGATGAGCAAATGATATTTAAAAAAGTTTTAATCAATTGAGCTTAAAAATCAATAATGTCGGAGCTATGGCCGTTTGAAGTCAGAAATTCAAAAAATTGCTTTAAAGGGTGGTAATCCCCAAGGGTTTGGACTTGGACAAAAATTTTATTTGAAAAATTGGTTGTCTGTAAAGTCGGTTTACGGACGATGATAATTTTACGTCATAACGTCATAAGAAAACATTGATGAAAAATTGCATACTTTTATGAATTGAATTGAATTATTATCACTAAATTATCATTATTTTGAATAATACAAAGAAGGAGTTAATTAAAAATTACAATTTTTTCGACAAATTAACATTTATTTGCACTCGAAATTTTTATTTTAATAAATAGAGCTTATATTGTCGATTAAATTACCTATAATGATTTTAAAACACATAATTTTATGATTCCTCATTATTCATATGTTACTATGAATTTTAGCAGTAAAATAACTTATATTTTAATATTCATTATTTACCTTTGTTGTAATCTTTATTTGGGAGAATAATTAATATTATAAATGAATACATTTTTACTAGTAACGTTTGGTGGATGTATATGTACCCGGTGTGCTCGACGTTGTACGTGCGAGTTCACCTGCAACAAATTGTAAATATAATTAATTTAATAAAGATTTGTTCAATTTCAAATGCTTCGGTATTGTGTTTTGTAATGCCAAGTTCAAATCTTGCCAAAGTTCTTTTTTTTTACTTATGTAATATAAATTAAGTCACGTTTTAGATCTTCATAATAATAATTATTATTATTGGAAGTGTAAATTTTAAGCACATAATTATATTATGCGTTTTAATTCATTAAATGTTTTTAATTTTGACATCCTCATCGCATCGACATGTTTCAAATTTATTTTTTAATAATCAAAGAACAAAGATATGAGATTATATAGCTAATCAAATTCTTAGAATGCAAGAATTAATTACCTTATTGCAATTGTTATTGTAATAAACAATGGTATTCACATTAAATATTTACTTTACTTTATAAACAGTAAGTTGATAATGCAGTTAACTGCATGCCGCTTTTCACTCGGACGCATCGGCTTGTTTCGCGCTCTCTCGCGAACTCATGGCTCGGCGGAACGTTACAAATGAGTCATGTTTTTTCGTGTGTGTCGGGGTTCATCAATTTATAAGACGTTATCACGTCAAAAAATTTGTCTTAAAAAAGTGTCCTTTATCAACACCTCAAAGGTTCTCTACGGTCACGGGGACACCCTGTATATATCTGTAAAAAACCCGGACAGGTGCAGCGGCTGCATACAATTTTTGTAAAATATTACAAAAATATTAAAATAATAGTGTAATTGTAACTGTATTGTATTTTTCATGTGTCTTCTCAACTTCGTTGTATTTATTAATTAGAAATCTTTTGATACGTACAACCTACCCCACGTTCGGTTTGAAGCTACTTTCGCTACCGACGCTTCACGTTAGGAGCGTGCAAAATTTGCGTTCGGGTTGGAAAAATGCTTGCTTCCATGCTTTCCAACCCGAACGGTGCTTTAACGCTACAGTGTTTACAATTTAAATTTGCGTGGGTTACCAAACCTAACTTATTTTTTTGTACATTAAAGTTATTAATGGTTACCTAATATTAAAAAGCTTACGGCGCACACTGATTAATCTGAAAAACATAAGATCCCGAAAGTAATTTTTGAACTTATGAGGATTTTTAAAAATAACATTTTATTTTCACTTGTAGGTAACTTGTTTACCTTAAATCAAAAAATTGGCTTTGTGCAATTATTATTGTGACAGTAGAGTAAAGGGAGGTAAAAGTCCGCATGGGGCAAAAGTCCCAAATTCAAATATCTCACTATATTTCAAAATTTTTTATCATTGTGCGCAAGGTGCAGTTAGTAGTCATCAATTACAGTGTCTATACCAAATTTTATCACGCAAAGTTGGATTACTGGAGAACCATGAGGTAATTACGATTTTGCGTATGCCTGATGTATCATTAGCTCTTGCAGAAATTACGTTGAAATGTTGAAAATGAGTAGTAACCATAACTAGTATGTATTTTATTGAAAATACATGTTTCTTGCTATAAACTTATAGGATATAATCGATGTTAGGTTTGATGGTCTGGAAAGGTCATGACTCGGAAATGTTTTTGGCTACTTGGGGCAAGAGTCCTATGTTGCTGAACCCATGTCAAGCAAAAGTTTGAAGAATTAAAAAAGGCAAGAATTAACCGATGGCAAAGTGCTTTGTTTAGGCTGCAAAGAATAATATGAGAATTTATCAATGAGAGAGTGGATTCAATGCGATAGCTGCAAACAATGGTGTCATGAAGAGTGCACGAAATTGGCCAATTTATTTGTGACCATTGATGAAATTTTTCTACATTTTATCTTTTTTATATCTTATACTTTTGTTGTTTTTGCTTATTACTTTTCATTTGGAAGAAATTGTTGATTTTAATTTGACTTAAAATAGCGCAGAGTCCAATGGCGGACTTTTGCCCCACCTATGGGGTAAAAGTCCCATTTTCCGCAACTTGTGTATTATGGTTTTTTTATACACACCGTTTTCAAATCATGGCATTAATGTTATTTATAACAAAGTCTAAGTACTGTACAAACTTCTCATCCAAATATTGAGCTGATTGAGTAAAACATATAAGCGTAAAAAAATACAACGTACTAAGTGCGGACTTTTACCTCCCTCTACTCTAATGTGCTGTCAAAGTTATCTCCGCAATAAAATCTATTAATTACGTTTATATCTTTTAGTTTTAAATGGTGGCAATTAAAGAAGGTAAGTGTTTTAGATAAAATCATTCAAAACGATAATTTTTATAATATTTATCCCAGTCAACATTTTTTATAAGTTTTTAATGTATAAGTAAAACTTACATAATTATTGTAACTTATACATGATATAAATATTATATAAGTAAAAATTTATAATATATATATATGATTTTGGTTTATAAATAAATTTATATACAAACCTATGTAATTATTATATATTTTACAATATATAATAGTAGTTTATATCACAAGGGCGATAAAGGGGGTATTTTCATCCGCCGGGCGAAAGTTTATGAAACGAGCCGCGCAGCGGCGAGTGAATAATCGACCGAAGGATGAAAACCCTTATCGCCCGCGTGATATGAACAATTTTTCGTTATTTCAGGAAAAATATCCTACAAAATTCGCGATTTTATATAATAGCTCTAAAATAGCAATCGATAGATGGCGTGAAGCTTGCAAGTCGTTGATCAATGTTTGTCTCTTTGGAGTGAAAAAGGATGATTTTCTTTTGAAATTTCCGAATGACGGACAATTTGGTCTGACGGACAGCATGTTGAAATAACGAACGGTCCGTCGTATTGACGGACGGATGATCACGTTATGCAATTATTGCAAAAAAATCTCGAATTTTGTCGGATTTTATCTAAATCTATGATTTTGTAAATAAATATAAAGTAACACTTAATTTAATTGCCAATTTTTTAACTTAAGGTGTCGTAATTTCGTTATTTTGGGGATAATATTCCACAAAATTCACGATTTTTTTGCTCTGAGATAACTATCAATAGATGGCGTGAAGATCGCAAGTTGCTTGTCAAGTTATTAACAACATATAGATAAACGCGTGTTTATCGACGGGTGAATTGCTCTGAAATAACTATCGATAGATGGCGTGAAGATCGCAAGTTGTTAGTCAAGTTATTGACAACATAAGCGAAAAACAGGAGTTCACCCGAACGGATGAATCGTTCGGGCAGGTATCTCAACAAGGACTGTGTTTATAGGTCCTAGGACCTTATAAAGTAAAGTTTTATAGGTCCTAGGACCTTATAAAACTTAGTTTTATGGTCGTGTTGGTCCCCCTTGAGGTGACCTTTTGAGAAAAGACCCCTTTTATAGGGCTCAAAACAGATACGTAACGGGGTCATTTATAACCTGAAATAACGAAAAATATTATACACAAAAAACTATATAAATTATATATGCTTTCTTGAACACAATAAGTTTGTACTTTAAATTATGCAATAATTATAAATATTTCAATATATAAATATTATTATAATGCACAATTCAAAACTTTTACATATTTTTGGTACCACAGTAATTTTATATTTTAATTTATTTAATAATTGTAAATATTTAAATATATAAATATTATTATATTCCACAATTCAAAACTTTTACATATTTTTGGCACCACAGTAATTTTATATTTTAAATTATATAATAATTATAAATATTTAAATATTATTATATTGCACAATTTAAATTTTTTTTCTATTTTTGATACCATAGTAATTTTATATTTTAAATTATATAATAATTATAAGCATTTAAATATATAAATATTATTATGTACATATCCAGTCCTTTATATAGTGATAGTTATTGCAATAATCCGTTGATACGAATAATCCGTTAATATAGATAATCGTACGGATTATCATAAATCAAATAACAAGAAGTTTATCCTACGGATTATCTATATTGAATAATATGAAAAACTATATAAGCAAAAACTTTGAAAAGTTATAATAAAAAATCATAACATTTTATAAACAAAAATATTATTAAAAGGCTACAATTGATTCAAGACAGTAATCAACAAGAAGAAATATGTATATATTAGTGCAATTTACCGAATCCTACAGTGGAAGTTGTTCCACAGTTCTGGCTTAAAGACGGAATTTGCCCATGGGACAATGGAAAACTGTGTCAAAATTTGTTAAAAAAATTTCAGAATGAACTCTTAATGAAAATTAAATAACGAAAATTCAAGTGTTGATTTGGGAGTTGAAGAATGTTTCCCGGTCAAATCTTTGAAGGAGTTATCCGATTTCGAAGACAATTTAAAAATTGCTGATTTTAAAAATAATGTTGAAAGACGATTACGCTACATAGGAGGAACTACGGGGGATCAACGCATACGATTGATTTGGAAAAAAAATCATGACCAACGACCTCCAATATCTATGCAACTGGATTGGCCGAAATGGTAAAAGAGCTGTTAAAGATTCGCCTATAAATAATTTCGTCGAAGGAGTTGAGGATAAAACAATATGGCAACACAATGACTCTAAAACAAATACAAACAACCACGAAAGATTATTTGCAGCAACCGGATCAATGCATCAAAAAAATAAAATTTTATATTTATAAAATAAATTTTTTTGTTTATGTAACTTATTAGTTTTGTATTTTATTTAAAAGTTTATGTATGTTTATTGAAATTTTTGTAATTTTTTTAAGCCATCAATAAATTATTTTATAAAATAAAATGGATTCATCTTAAAAATATATATTTATATAATTTATTTAAACCATAAATTTATAATAAAATGGAAATTATACTTGGAAAAAACTTATATAATTTATTTAAACCATAAATTTATAATAAAATGGAAATTACACTTTTAAAAAACTTATATAATTTATTTAAACCATAAATTTATAATAAAATGGAAATTATATTTATAAAAAACTTATATAATTTATTTATATCATAAATTTATAATTAAATTGAAATTATACTTGTAAAAAACTAATATAATTTATTTAAACCATAAATTTATAATAAAATGGAAACTATACTTCTAAAAAACTTATATAATTTATTTAAATCATAAATTTATAATAAAATCGAAATTATTCTTGTAAAAAACTTATATAATTTATTTAAAGCATAAATTGATAATAAAATGGGAACTTTTATGTACTGAAACTTGGTAATAAAAAATTCCAATATGTTAAATAAAAAGTGTAACATACTTTTAAAATAATTTTAAAATGTTTTTAAAAGGAAAGTTACCATGTTTATAAGATTCGATATATAATTATTTTAAAAGAATTACAAAAAATGTTGACTGGGTATGATACAAAAAAAATATTATGTAACTTGATCAATTTTAAAATTTTTTTTTACCTTTGAACTGTCTTACGTTTATAGGTACTAATAAGAACACTGTAATTTTAATATCAATACACAGTGTTGAGTGTTACCAAACACGGGTTACAAAAAATATTTGCGGAAATTTGCGGATTATAACTGAAAAACATTTTTTCGGTAGTACTGGTGCTTCGATCAAAAACAAGGAATTATTTGAACTCTTATTGAGTAATCCGCCAATGAAGCCAATGTCTAAATGTAGTAAGGAATTATTACTTTCTTATGTTTTGGAGACCATGAGTGTACCAGAACTATGTAGTAATAGTAAAAAAAAATGTGCAAAATGCTCTTCACAATTTTAGTGTTACCTCTTCAAGATTGTGGCAAAAATCTTACAGGAATATACGTTTAGATTTTAAAATAAAAACCAAGAATGGTTAAACAAGACCATTATTACATGTGGAGTTGCTAATGACGCGACATGCGAGTTTGTATCAAAAAGAAGTGGACGGCCAAAAAAACCTTTTTCTGAATTGTCAACTAAAACTAAAAGGAGAAGGTTAGAAGCTGAGGTGCAATCAAGAAGCCAAGAAGAACTGTGTTTAGCTGCTTCTATGAAATTACACTCTGAAGGAAATCGGAGTGGGGCATCACTTATTCTTGGTATTTCTGCATTGCCGAATAAAGTTAATGTCAACAAGAGTGGGAATACGCAAGAAAACATTTCATATTCATGTCAAGAAGCTTTATCTCTATTCACTGAGTTAAAGCTAACTCGGCACCAATATATTGCACTGAGAGCATCCGCTGTTCGTAAGCAATTAAAAAATTTGTTTCCACCTTATTATAAACTGATAGAAGAAAAAATTAAGTGCTATCCAAAGAACATTATAGTTACAGATACATCGGCAGAAGTTCCTGTACAAGATCTTGTGGACCATACAGCATCGCGTGTTTTACATTGCCAATCTGAAGTTTTAAATAATGCTGATCCTCATTTAGAAATAACTTTTAAGTGGGGTGCTGATGGTAGTGGAAGTCAAAGTAATTTTAAACAATCATTTGAAGCAGCAGATTCGGATGATTCTAGTTTGTTTATGACTTCTTTGGTTCCTATTCAAGTACGATCAGTAAATCATGGCAACAAAATATATTGGCAAAATCCACGCTCTAATTTCGTACGGTATTGTAGACCAATAAGAATGCAATTTGTAAAGGAGAATGGTGACGTAATTAACGATGAATTCACATATATGCAGAACCAGATAAAAAAATTATTACCGTTACATGTAGAAATAAATGGCCAAATCTTCATATAGTTAGACATAATTTATTAAAAACAATGGTGGACGGAAAAGTTTGTAATACTTTATCTGCTAATAAATCAACGCATAAGTGTTACATATGTAAAGCCTCTTCTTCACAGTTCAATAATATTGAAGAATTGCAATCAAGATCGTATAATCCGGAAAGCTTAGACCTTGGCTTATCATCACTGCATGCATACATACGTTTTTATGAGTGTCTTTTACATGTGTCTTATAAAATGCCATTACAATCAAAACAAGCTCGTGGTGAAGAGAACAAGAGAATTGTTAACGAAAGAAAAAAACATATACAAACTGAATTTCGAAATCAATTAGGCTTATTGATAGATATTCCCAAGCCCGGTTTTGGCAACACTAGCGATGGAAATACGGCTAGACGATTCTTTGCTAACCCTTCTATAACAGCAAGTATTACTGGCATTCAGCGTTATTTTAAAAACACTCAGCTCTCCCTTTAAAATTGATAGCGCTAAATTTTCCGAATATGCCAAAGAAACAGCTTTACGATATATTGAACAATACAGTTGGTATCCTATGACACCAACCGTTCATAAAATCTTAATACATGGTAAGGATATAATAGAACATTTCTTATTACCTATTGGAATGCTGGGAGAAGATGCACAAGAAAGTCGCCACAAAGATGTTAGGTATTATAGAGAGCATAATACTCGAAAAATGTCCAGAAAAAAAAACCAATGAGGATCTTTTCAACATTTTACTAGTATCATCAGACCCAATGATTTCGAGTATAAGATCCTTACCAGTGAAACAAAAACATGCTATGCCAATTGAAGTACTTAATCTCTTAAGTCTTAAAGGAACCTGAAGTCATATTGGACGAAGACTGATTTTTAAAATATTTGTGTCACCCCTTGAATATTTTATAGGAAAATTATTTTGTTACTATCTTACCGTTTACTACAAACATTTTATTCTAGTAATTTCTGTTTAAAATAAAATTTTAATTAATATATTGTTAATTCTGTAGGGGAGAGTCTTACAGTACCGACACCTTAAGGTTTTATTTCAATAAATAAAAAACGCTTTGAAGTTTTAGTAAAATACCTCTGGTTATATCTGTAAAAGAACTCTTGTGCTCCAAATAAAAAAAATAAAACATGAAAATATTCTGAAAATAATGACTTTTTTTATTAAATTTTAAAACATTAAAAAACCAACTCTTGGAAAATTGGCGTCCAGTACCGGACAGTACAAAAATAAATAGTTATACTTGACAATAATCACAAATATATTGGTTGGACATTTTGGATATATTTGCACAAGCTTTGTGGACCAAGACTTTACAGTTTCCACATTGTATCTAGTCTTCGTCGTTAGATTTGAAGCACAAAGGACAAGTCGTCACTTTCTGAGTAGATGGACTGCTTTAGTTTTGTTTGCATACCTCTTTTTCTAACATCTTTTCCAGAAAGTAAGTTTTTCCCTCGTTTCGCAGTTTCAACACTTTTTTTATAATTTTTTTTTTGTACTAGTATTTTTCTAGTATAAACAGTGGCCGGTACTGGAGGACGATTTTGTGTCCGATACTGTAAGACACGGAATAATATATTGTGGTGAAACGAACCCAGTAATTTTATTTATTTAAAATTTTATTATTTATTCATAATTTTAAAAGGAAGGAAAGCAGCAATTTTAATTTTATTTACCGTCATTAAAGAAAATTTTTGTTAATATTTTAATCGTAATTGAAATTTATATTAAAGGAAGGGAAAGATTTGTTCTTTTTAACACAACTGTTACACTAATTTTATTAAAGACCATTTTACTATGTGTGTTAGAGAGAGAGCAAAAGATTGTTCCTGGATTATTGTTAAAAATAGAGTGGGAGTCTGGAAGACGTTTAATTTTTTAACCTCAAAAAGGAAACTAAAAAGCATAAAATAAATATATTACATTTTGAGTCTTAATAAGTAATGTAAGTAACTAAGTTTGAGTCGGTGCAGAATGGGTGACTTTTGTTTTAATAATTTTTTTAAATTAATTTAGTAATCGTTGATTTTTTGCACCGACTCAAACTTAGTTACTTACTTTACTTATTAAGACTCAAAATGTAATATATTTATTTTATGCTTTTTAGTTTCCTTTTTGAGGTCGGTTTAATTTTTTGTTAAAAAGTTTTTTATTTTTTAATTTTTAGTGATTAAAATCTACTAATTACTACCTTAATTAATTAATTAATTTGCTCGATATAAAGTTTTTCTCCACCCCAACTTTCAACAGAATAGGTTGACAAGTAAAAAATCAATAAATGAAAAACAATCATTCCCTATTTTCTACCCTTACGGGTGCAATTTTCCCTTATTTTTTACCCTTACGAATGGAATTTTTTGTGAATATTAAATGGGACCACCATGGAGGTATACTCTATCGAATAAAAAAAAATTCATCAAAATCGGATCACTCTGTAAAAAGTTATGCCCGAACATACATAAGAAAAAAAAAAAAAAAAAAAAAAAACATCCAAACAGACGAATTGAGAAACTCCTCCTTTTTTTGAAGTCGGTTTAAAAATAGAGTGGGAGTCTGGAAGACGTGATTGGTTGAAGTGCCGTTGGGAAGGGAACAATAATGTAAACAACAAAAATTATAGAGGAAGTGACTTTTGGTCAGTTACCTTTAACCTTTTGAGTAACAAGTTGAGCTTTGTTTGTGAAGTAGCTAACGACCACGAACCAAGTAAAAGTTTTCTTAATAAAAAGTGCGATCGTAGAAGAAAGAAAAACCAACGTGGAAAATCTAACTAGAATAACCTGGGAAGGAGATTCCTGGAGCCACAAGTTTCATTATAAGAATCCAGAATTCAGCAAAAAAGGGTGAGCGTTTTACTTCAACTTCCATACAACATCAGTGTCCACACAACAAAACCAGCACGACGGCAGTTTTAATGAGAATTTTTGATTTAATTTGTAAAATTTTATATTTCATTTTCTTGTAATTTTATTCGTAGAGGCATTAATATTAATAATTTTTCATTTGTACACTTGACACTGAGAATTGGTAATAAAAACAACTGTAGTAGAAATTTGAATATCGTAAATGACAGGGTGTTTTTGGTTACCAATTCAACACACCTGTTTTTACATCAACCTTCGGCCAATTTGTGGCAATAAGAGAAAAATTTCAATTACGTTTTTCTTTGTTTTTATACACGATTTATTTAATTTTTAAAATTGAGTCTTGCATATTTAATTTAGCGTTTTTCCTTTTTTTTAAAATTTTTCAAAGCCAGAACCACCCCAAGAGTGGAGCATTAAATTCATCTCAAGCTCACCGTAGAAAGAGTAGTCGAGGCAATTTAAAAAGATAGGTAGGTGCAAAATTTTTGCACGCAAACCACCATAATATATAATTTGACCATAACAAAAATATTGCCATATATATTTAATTATTATTTGTCTTAAATTAATTGGAATAATTTCTAAGTACATATCAGTTTTAAAAAAATTTCTATCTCGTCTTTTTGTTATACTATTCACCCACTAAATTTTACTCGTGTAAGGAGTAGCCGTCACGTCGAGAACAAATCGCTTCACGTTCAGTAAACGCGAAGTGATACCTCTCTCCCCCGCGGGGCATATACTCCTGTTAATGTCGTTTCACAAAGGGAATAATAATATTAGCGCCTTTCGTTATACGTTTTGAGAAAATACAAGTGGCCGGTACTGGAAGCCGGCCGGTACTATAATATAATATTTATATCTTGTTAATGTTAATAATTGGTAATGTTGTTGTAGTTGTTGCTGTTGTGTAGTAAATTTCGACCAAATGTGCTGATGAAAACTGGATCCAGTTAAAACTAGTCCACATTAAGTAAATTAAATATCTATTTGAGCAAAGAGTATTTTATTAATTTTCCTGATCTTTAAAATTCTTAATATGTGAGAGTAAGTGCGCGGTAAGTGAACAAAAATGTATGATTTCATAAAATATACTGTGTTTTCTCTATATTTAGTTAAAATATTATGTTTAAATTATAAAATATTTGAATTTTGAATTTCGTCCTCGTAAATTTCGAAAATTGATCACTGTGCGGCGTTCGTTTGAACTGAAAGCAAAATATTTTATATTATAAAAATATAAATAATAAATTTATTATTTTACTTTAGTAGTTATCTTATTGCTACACTTGTTTTATTTCAATTTTAGTAATTAGCGCGTTTGATGTTGTTGAAAGAAATTTTAGAATTCTATTATTTTTTAACCAGAAAGTGAGCGATGGCTCACTTTTATTAGACTTTAGGTCTAATATAAATTATACGACAAGGTACGACAAGCATAATATCTACTGTCAAAATGATTTGGTTGAAACTCCTACAGTTAGTTGGCGCTAGTGTGCTGGGCTACGAATTATCGGCTGAGTTGTACGTATAATCTATAGTATTTGTTATAATCTATAGTATTTGGTTTGTAGCGTCTGAAAGGGGCGGAGTCAAAGCGTTTGGAAGCGAGTGGAAGCGCCATCCTGATTTCAGATGCCAAGTTATCATAGCCCTACCACGCGTGTGCAAATTTTGCCTCGGATACGGAATTTTCAAACTTGCGTCTAGCCCGAACCCTGCAACAAAAATCTTAATGCACGCGCATCAATAAAAGTTATGAATTATGATCAAGATCTTCAAAGTGTCAACATTTTCAACATAACCCTATTTAATTTTTATAAGGTAACTGATATTAATTCAAATTTTGTTAATTGTCTACTATTTGAGATGAAATAAAAATTTAAATTTTTAAGTAATTCAAGTTATAAGAATGATTAATAAAAATCAAATAATTTTATATTTTTTATTGAGCTTTCGGTACTAAGTCGACCCTTCGTCGGAATAATTTTAAATTTAATTGCTTGCTGGCACTTCTTTTAAAACCTTCTTAAAGTATAGATTTAAATTTGAGCAAAAATACTGCGGTTTTCACCGCTACGGTGTCTTTTTATTTGAATAATATTTTATTTAAAAAAAACCTAAATAAACGTAATTGTCCAGCAGCAACCAAATAAAATAGAAAAAAAGTTTGCTTTAAATACTATGGGGACTTTCTACCATAAAATGAAATCAGATAATATAAATTAAATAGGGTTATGTTGAAAATGTGACATTTTGAAGATCTTGATCACAACTTTTATTGATGCGCGCGCATTAGGATTTTTGTTGCAGGGTTCCGGCTAGACGCAAGTAATTTTCAAAATTATCATGGTAGGTCGTGTGTTATACCTATACCTTATTTAAATTTAAAACAATTAAGCTCATGACACTACCCGATCTTTGAAGGAAATGCTTTGTTGTGTAATGACAAAAGTGACGCTATACCGTCACCATCTTGAATTTGTGTACTACTACTACTACCAAACCTCCATCTATTAAAATAATTAATTACTAATTATAAACCTAGCTGCAAGCAAAAGTCATCTTTTAAGCTACGGTGTTATATTCTTTTATTATTTTTATTGTGTGAGCAATTGGTATTGAACCATATTGTTCCCATTTGTAGGACAGATTTCAAACCTTGCTTTGAGCTGTCAATAAATAAAATCACCTGAAAAATATTCAGGAAGACCCATGCATTTTCTCCAGGAGTCTAATTCATATTTAAGTTTCAGCTTCCCAAATACATATATCTACAATCAGTTCTAAAACCCTAGGCAATAAAACAAATTTTTTTCTTGTAAGCCAAAGAATTAAGTAACTAACAAGAAGATTTCTGTAAGTATACTTGTAAATATACGAATTATAAATGTAGCAGAAAGTAAAAATATAAGTAGTAGGTACCTAGACAGGAACACACGTCCAGTAAAGCGCGTTCATACGAATCAAGATAATTATTATTCTTGATTAACAAATGTTGAATAAAATCTTTAGTAACAACCTTTGTTTTAATATAGTTGACCCAACCAAACTTTATCCTTTATTCTACTTTTGTTGATCAACAACTGTAATCGGTCAATTAAACTTGATTCGTGAGAAAGCGCCTTTATTGCACGGAGTTTGGAGTAATATCTATCGCCGTGAAGGGCGTTTCTCGAATTTGCTTCTAGACAACGCATTTAGGCAGCAAAACATAATTTTTGAATTTGATAATATTTTAATTCTCCCAAACACTGTTTATTTCAATAAGTATATAGTATTTTACTAATATTAGGATGAGCTGGGATTATAAAATAATTTGAAAAACATAAGAATAATTTCAATACCTGTTTGCTCTTCAATAAATTCTGTATCAACCTAATTTTGTATTATCTTAAATTCTGTTTTAAGAGGAAAAAAAACTGAAAATCACAACTTAATAATTTTCAGACGCAAAGACTTCCAATCTCCAGGTAACCTTTGTCGTCGCGCAGTCATTGATTTAATTTATTACTAGGGCAATTTTTTTGTTGCATTTAAGTTGATGACTTCGCAAATGACAGCTACTTTAAAGAGTAGTACAAATACAGAGGATGAAGTAAGGAATAATCAAAAATTTCAAGAAAGTGCGAAAAATACGATTCGATAGTATCCGCAGAAACTTTTTATTTCTAGATTATTTAAGCTGAAAATAGCTTTTGAAAATGTGACAACATTTCTAAAAAATTCTTAAACCTTTTCAAATAAAAACAACAAGATTTAAAGCTCTAACTGATTTTTGGAATTGCACACGTGTGAAGAATCAAACATTTGAGAACTATGCAAACCAATTGAAAGAAATTGGTTGGAAATTGAACTCAAACAAAAGTGGTCAGATTTAAGAACGGAAACGAATGTGGAAATAACTTTTTTTTAATGTTTTTGAAATAGCCCAAGCGAGAGAAATAGCTGAAAAATATAGAGTCGACGACAATGAAGAATGCAATGAATAAAGTCAAATTCAAAAAACTGGTTAATAACCCCGCGTTCGGTTTGGAGCTACTTTTGCTACCGACGCTTCAGGTTAGGAGCGTGAAAAATTTGCGTTCGGGTTGGAAAAATGCTTGCTTCCATGCTTCCCAACCCGAACGGTGCTTTAGCGCTACAGTGTTTAAAATTTAAATTTGCGTGGGTTACCTAACCTAACTTATTTTTTAAACCGACTTCAAAAAAAGAAGGAGTTTCTCAATTCGTCTGTTTGTATGTTTTTTTTTCTTTTTTTTTTATGTATGTTCGGGCATAACTTTTTACAGAGTGATCCGATTTTAATGAATTTTTTTTTATTCGATACAGTATACCTCCATGGTGGTCCCATTTAAATTTCACAAAAAAATTCCATTTGTAAGGGTAAGAAATAAGGGAAAATTGCACCCGTAAGGGTAGAAAATAGGGAATGATTGTTTTTCATTTATTGATTTTTCTCTTGTCAACCTATTCTGTTGAAACTTGGCCTTGGCGTGGAGAAAAACTTTATATCGAGCAAATTAATTAATTAAGGTAGTAATTAGTAGATTTTAATCACTAAAAATTAAAAAATAAAAAACTTTTTAACAAAAAATTAAACCGACCTCAAAAAGGAAACTAAAAAAAGCATAAAATAAATATATTACATTTTGAGTCTTAATAAGTAATGTAAGTAACTAATTTTGAGTCGGTGCAAAAATCAACGATTACTAATGCCCGTACTAATAGTCGAGGATCAATCCGAGATCAAGGATTAATTCTCGGATCGTTCCAAAATGCTACCAATAGTCGTAATAATCCTGGATTGAACACGATCCGAGATCAATATTGAACCTCGAAAACCGATCTTGCTTTGACCAGGATTAATCCTCGGATCATTGTGGCGCATGCGTGTTTGCTATGTTGTCATAGTGCATTAACCCTCATAATAATTAAATAATTTTTAAAAACTTTTATTATAGGAACTGAACAGGAACGACGATATAATATTAAAAATTTAAATTTTTTTAAAAATTAATAATAAAATAAAAAATTATGGTTATAAAATAGATACTAATAATCAGGGCTCGGAACTTTATGCGCTAAAAAAACAATGAAATATGTGCATACGTATGCGTTAAAAAACAGAGAAATATGCGGTATAATATGCAGTAAAAATTAGGATAATACAAAAAATATGCAATTTTTTGTTTGATCTTAAAATAACAAATGAAGAAAGTTGTAGCTTTTTTTTATTTTTTTGTTGTTCAATAGCACGACGATGTTTTTCTGTTCTAATATGTTGCGTAACACTAGATTTTCTTTCAGGATCAACTTTCACCTCACAAAGTTTGCAAAATAAAATTTTGTCATTGACCAAAAACACAATTTCACCAAATTCTGAAATTACAGATTTAAGACAATGACTGCTTAACTTTAGGCATTTTCGTTTAGGTTTATATAAATTTTTACAGTGGTTCCACACACCAGAGCGGTGGCGGTGGCGAATACGTGGGCGATTACGGTGGCGATCAAATGAAACCTATACAAATACCGTGATCGCCCACGTGTTCGCCACCGCCCGCGCCCTGGTGTGTGAACTACTAACACGAGCGGACTACAAGTGATAAGACTCGATTAGTAACTAAAGTCTGCACCCATGATACAATAAGTTTCATATTATGATACTATGAAATTCTATTTTCGTCGATTATATTTATTGTATCATGGTCTAGTCTAGAAACCCCAGACCGTGGCGTCGGCGTCGATTGCTTCCGTATGCGGAATACCTACAATACATAAACATATTTTTACACCTTGAACTAACATTTTTTAGATCGTTTTTAATTATGTGTTCGAGTACAATACAATTAATTTAGTTACAAATTTTTTTTCTCTTTAAATCGCCAAAATATGCAATTATATGTTCTTAAACTTAAAATATGCGAGTTTGTCCAAAAATTAACAAAATATGCAAAATTATGCAATAAAAACTTTTATATTACAAATGTACGTAATACGAAACGAATTTTTGTCAGACCAGAATTACAATATGCGCTTTCCCAACGAATATGCATTTGCCTAAAGTTCCGAGCCCTGCTAATAATAGTTATAAATAGAAACTGACTAAATATTACTAGATATATTACCAAATCCAAGATCAAATCTAGAATTCACCGATCTTACCCGAAGCCGGGACTATTTGTTACGCCAAGATCGTTGTTACGATCTAGGATCGCTGGATCTAGGATTGATCCGAGGATTGATCCTCGACTATAGACTACGAAAGTGTGACGTCACGAAGCGCGCATGATTTAAAAACCTTTCCAAACAAAACGAATCCCTATGTAAATTGCCATAAGAGAATTTTGTATTGCTTTTTTTAAATCGGTGTTAGTAAAATAAGGGATTTCGTGTAAATAGTGATAAATAAGGGACATTAAAGGGCGAGTTTTTCTAGTTTACAGTAACTGTTAGTGTATCAAGACGTTTCTAATTGTGTTTAAAATCAATTGAGGTTATGTTGTGATATTTTGTTTACAATATTTAACATTAGTTTAGGTTTAGCTGATAAATTTAGTGATTAAATTAATTATTTATTCATTAAAATGATAATGCTCCACAATGTAATTACTATAGAGAGTAGAAAATATATAAATATTTTCTTTCTCGCAAACCCAAAAAACAGGAGAAGTGGATAAATTTAATCAAAGTAGGTATATTAAACGAAGTAGAAAAGCAGATTATAAGCCAACAAAATATTCATTGATTTGTAGTTGTCAATTCAAAGATGATCAAAGGAATAATGTACCAACTATAGGTATTTATTAGTTCCCGTTAATAAATCGGTTAAAGAATATTGTAAAATTTAATGTAATAATGATAATAAAATTTTAATTTAAATCTAATTTTATCTTTTATTAATTTCAATTTACATTATACTTTACACTAATTTGGGTATATATTGATCAACATAAAATTTCTCAAGTTGTTAAATTATTTGCCCGTTTTACCTTTCATAATGGCAATAACGCTACCTTTAGTAGTCTATACCACTAAATGATATGTTGATCGATTCAAAATATGTAAAAGACCTTAAATTTGATCACAGTAATAAAATGATGATTCAATGATTGTTATTAAGATGTAAATTGTCATCATCGGCTTTTTCGGATAGAATCATGTTGGTCCGATTTACATTTCAGGTTAAGCCAGGTGCACTCCTTATCCATAACAGAAATGTTATAATGTGCATGAAATAACACCTGCAGCGCATGAAATCACTTTATTCCTCGAAGACAACAACATTGAGAAGAAACGATGTCACCAGACTTATCCGAAGAAACCTTAAAAAAAGTTAAATTACAAGTAGAATTACATATCTACATTTATAAAATATTCTTACCTTAATTTGATTATATCTTTTCTAGTTTAATGCTAGCACCAACATATCAACATTACTTATGTGTCAAAAATCAGTTTTTCAATATCCCCCGAATGATAAACATTCTCGATCTTAACTTTATTTTCTTTATTATTTTCGTTGGTGAAGAACCTCATAATTGAAGTTATTTTCAAAACATGTTTTGAAGTCAGTTTAATTAAATTAATAGCTAAAATTATTAACCAAATGTAACAACATAACCTCAATTGATTTTAAACACAATTAGAAACGTCTTGATACACTAACAGTTAAGCTGGATTTATAGTTTGACGGACTGTAAGCGTAGACGCACTGCAAAAAGATCAACTATAGAATTTATGTACGTTTGTATATAAATGAACGTAAACGCATGACGTAACGTAAGTGAAACGGACTGGAACGGAAGTGTTCGCCAACTTTCATCTTTTACAGTACGTTTCTTATGTCCGGCCAATCAAAACAAAGCATTATATGTAAAAATTTAAATTGTAGTTCTTTTTATTCCTGTTTTGTTAATTTGGCACCAAGAAGCATACCTTCATCATCCATTTTTCAATGGAAAACGAATTACGATTAGTATAATTTTTGTTGGTTATGTCACTTCCACCCATGTGCAAAAATTTTGTTCCGTCGATTTATAAATTTAATAATATTTTACAGTCCGTTTGTTACGTATCCAGTGTGTCTACGCTTACAGTCCGTCCAACTATAAATCCAGCTTTACTGTAAACTAGAAAAACTCGCCCTTTAATGTCCCTTATTTATCACTATTTACACGAAATCCCTTATTTTACTAACACCGATTTAAAAAAAGCAATACAAAATTCTCTTATGGCAATTTACATAGGGATTCGTTTTGTTTGGAAAGGTTTTTAAATCATGCGCGCTTCGTGACGTCACGACTTTCGTAGTCTATTAGTACGGGCATAAATTACTTTAAAAAAATTATTAAAACAAAAGTCACCCACTCTGCACCGACACAAACTTAGTTACTTACATTACTTATTAAGACTCAAAATGTAATATATTTATTTTATGCTTTTTAGTTTCCTTTTTGAGGTCGGTTTAATTTTTTGTTAAAAAGTTTTTTTTGTATATTAAAAAGCTTTACGTTTGAACTGAAACCAAAATATTTTATATTTTTAAAATATAAATAATAAATTTATTATTTTACTTTAGGAGTTATCTTGTTGCTACACTTGTTTTATTTTAATTTTAGTAATTAGCCCGTTTCATGTTGATGAAAGAAATTTTAGAATTATATTATATTTTAACCAGAAAAAGTGAGCGACAGCTATGATTTTATGACGAGAAATATCTGTTTCAATATCCACTTTAGGCGATTATGAAAAAAATTGGCAATTTTAAAATTAAACTTTGCTTTATTTCACTTTACGACACTGAAATACTGATCCTCTATGATAAAATAAACTTATATCATTATTTGTGTCATCACATGGTTAAATTTGTAATAAAAATAAAGCAAACCAAATGTAAATTTAAATTTGAATTCAAAAATAAATTCAAATTTTTTTGCAATTTTGCCACCATGCGCCACGCTCCCGTCAACCCACCTAAATTTTAGTAGCGTTTGTAGCATCGATCTTATATAGTAGGTGCCAAATAAATTTGCCGCTGCGTCATAGTTTAAAATGGTATGAATCAAGCTGGAAAAAACTAGTCAAACGAGTGCTTTTTAAAATGCATTGTTTCTTTTTATTTTGATATAACTTTCTCTCTTCACCACAACTTGTCATAATGTAAATGTCACTGTCAAAATGGTGCAGGTTATAAACAAAAATTAAATATTTTTCATTAATTTGCAAATAATTTTTCATTAAAGGAAAGTTTAGTAAGAAATTTAAGTTTAATAAATTACAATTTTGTTGCCAAGAATATAATAGAACAATATTTATTAAACAAGTAATAACTTCAAGAACATTTCAAAATGATCAAAACATAAACTTTTAAATTCAACGATCTGAGGGACTCTTCATAAATGCCTAACTCCCGATGTCGAATGGTTTTAGTGCTTAAAATCAGTTTAACATAATTATTGGAAATGACGTTATCCATCACTATCACCATCAGAATCTGAATCATTTGACACTGATATAATGAGTTCTTTTACGGTGACATCTAACAGTTTCTCTATTCCTTTTTATTATTCTATGGTTTATACCAATCGGCTATGACCTTATCAGTGTGCCGAATGCAGTTTAGCCAAATTGCAGATGTACAATTTTGCAATGCTTCATTCTACATCAAAATTACTTTGTTATCCCCATAACCACCTCTTCCAATATTAATAAGTTTCACAATGCGCTCATACAAGTTCAGGTAAGAGGGTAATCGTAAGACCTCATGTCCATAATTTCGCAACAGTTCATCTACTTCATACCGTTTTTCCTCCTTTTTCAATTTTGCTAATTCTAACAAATCCGCTTTAAATGAACTGTCGCTAAAAGGAATGTTATTTTTAGATAACCATACTGCGATACTGCTTTTTTTCACATTGACGTAGGTTGCTTTTCTACCAGCGTAGAGTTGTAAGATGCATTGTTCATTATTATTAAACTTGTTTCTTTTAAATTTCACATTAGTTTTTCAGTAACCCATTTCATAAGTTCAAAATCAACTGTTGCGATTGAGATTTTATAGTGCGACCACTTATTGGTATAAACATTTTAAAAGTAACCAAAAGTTGAATATTTAATATAAAATTAAAAATTTGTCGTTTTAAATTTGAATACGTTTTACGTTTTGACGTTTTAAGTTGATTATTTTAACTCATGGACTTAGAAAGATAGGACCCGCAACTCCCTACCTGAAAGCTTAAAATTTGCGAGCTCTTAACCGTATGGGTTCATCACTTCTACCGCTAGGATCGCTGAATTCCTGTTCCAAAAATACGATTTAAATTCAAATTGAAAATTATTAATTTAACCAATATATGAAAATAAAACATTAAAGATTGAAAATATATTATATATTAAAAACAGTAATGCATTTTTCATACATGTACGTGCACGTGCAAAAGTTGAATATTTAATATAAAATTAAAAATTTGTCGTTTTAAATTTGAATACGTTTTACGTTTTGACGTTTTAAGTTGATTATTTTAACTCATGGACTTAGAAAGATAGGACCCGCAACTCCCTACCTGAAAGCTTAAAATTTGCGAGCTCTTAACCGTATGGGTTCATCACTTCTACCGCTAGGATCGCTGAATTCCTGTTCCAGATACAGTCACTAGATAGATACAGTACCGCAACGTCCGGCCATTTTGGGTCCAAAATAGCGCTTTCTCTCTCGCACTCTCTATCATCGGCCAATGAGTGCGAGAGAGAGAAAGCATTATTTTGGACCCAAAATGGCCGGACGTTGCGGTACTGTATCTATCTAGTGACTGTAGTTCCAGAAATACGATTTAAATTCAAATTGAAAATTATTAATTAAATCAATATATGAAAATAAAACATTAAAGATTGAAAATATATTATGTATTAAAAACATTAATGCATATTTCATACATGTACGTGCACTTTTATTCAAATTACAAAGGATTAAGTTCGGTAAAGAAATTTGACAGCTGTCAACAACGCGCATGCTTGGAATAGTGATAAAAATTAAAAGAAATTTTTTTAAAATAATCGAAATTATATGATTTATTATTAAACAGTACGTATTTTATTATTTAAAAAAACTTTATATGTATGAAAAAGTAAGTTTTGTAATGAAAATAATTTGAAAATAAAATATTCAAATGAATATTTTGGAACAGGAATTCAGCGATCCTAGCGGTAGAAGTGATGAACCCATACGGTTAAGAGCTCGCCATTTTAATCTTAGTTGCTGGTCCTATCTTTCTAAGTCCATGTTTTAACTTTAAGTTTGAATTTATCCGCACTTGGCGCTGGGATCATTAGATACCAAAAGCACTACGTGACTCAAAATTTTTAGTGTATTACAATGCAGTAAACGTTCAGACATACTAATTTTGTTTTTTGTTTGTTTTTATAATGTCCAATATTGGTAACGTACGACTTTTATTAGTTTCGATCAGCAAGACATACAAATGTTTTCGTACTCTTTTAAATAAAGCTGAACGATGTCCTAAATTATATTCAGTAAGTCATTTCTTAATCAGAAATTAGTGACGTAGAGGCACAGATATTTGGCACCGAGTTTATTACACATTATATTATTATCTAAATAATAGATCGTTGGTTTGTAGCGTCTGAAAGGGGCGGAGCCAAAGCGTTTGGAAGCGAGTGGAAGCGCCATCCCGAACGCAAGAAAAGTGTTTGGTGGCGCTTCGAAGCGAAAGTAGCTCCAAACCGAACGCGGGGTAAGACATACAAACAAAGAGTGCGTGTAACAAAGAATATATATAATAAGAAATGACACTCTACGGTGGATCCCAAGGACAATTCTTCAATGCGCATAGATTCGCGCAGAAACTGGCAAAATGGCGATTTGAGTTTGACAGTCAAGTGACATTTACATGACATGTAAATTGTATTGTTATTACGGCCGTACAATAATAGTAGGCGAGTTTACACTACAGATTTTAAACTTTCTAAAGTTAATCATTTACTGAAATTAATGAATTGTTATCGTCCATTTGATAATAATTTGTTTGTTGATATTTTTTGGGTTTATGGACGTTAATTAATTAAAATTACGTATTTCTTCTACGAAGAAGTTTATAATAATTAGCAAAACTTAAAGCGAAAATTAAGCACTTAACATTGCATAAGTTACAATTCAGTTGTAGTGTACTAGTACACTACTGATAGCTGATATTAAATTTTTAAAAATAAAAAATTATAATAATATAATAAGTTTATTAAAGTAATAATAAGTAAATATAATAAGTAAATATAATAAGTAAAGTTAAATTTTACTTTATTTAAAAATAAAATAAATTATTTTTTACTTTTTCTTTTATTTTACCAGTACAAATGGCAGCTGTTAGTGCTTTTCAATTCAATAACAAGTTTTGAATTTGCCGCAAACGGTGGGACACTTTGAAAGTTTATGCATTAAAACAAAAAGCAAAATTAGTGTAAGACAGACATTTCAACAGAAAATTCTCGAAAAGATACACGTATATTCTAAACAAAACTATCCTAAAATAGTAAAATAAAATAATAAAATAAATATCCTAAAGATCTTAAAATATCCTAAAAGCAATCTAGAAGAAGTTTTTAAAAGACTACGCCAAACAGGCATGAAGGTACGCCTAAGGAAATGTACATTTATAGAACCACAAATTGAATATTTGGCACACTAAATTAGTAAAGATGGCATAACACCATCAACGGCAAAACTTCAAGCAATAAATAACGCACCTTCTCCACAAAACGTAACCGAATTAAAATCCTTTCTCGGATTGGTAAATTTCTATGAACGATTTACACCAAACTTACACAGCATTTGCGCCGACTTATACACACTGACAAGAAAAAATGTTAAATGGAAGTGGATAACACGTGAAGATGACATCTTCAAGACTATGAAAGCTAAAATATTAAATTCCAAAGCATTAATCTCATTATGATGAAAATCGTGAACATTTTCTAGCTTGTGACGCGAGCGAAAAAAGAATTGGATATGTATTATTTCGCATGAGTAAAGATAAACAGGAACAATATATTGCATTCGCCTCCAGAAAACTAAATGATAGCGAGAAACAATATGCGATCGTAAAGCACTCGCAATATTTTTCGCCGTAAAGAAATTTTACCAATATTTCGAGGAAACAAATTTACGTTAATGTTACGTTTATGTTTCTAACAAAGAAAATACATATTAAAAAAAAATACAAACAACGATGCAGTTTTAAGAAAGTGCATCAAAACAAAAGCATCATGAACACAAAAATTAACAGAAAATAATTCAGCTTTCTGCAACAGAAGAGATGATAATTATATCTATTGAAAATGGTATTTTAATGTGGCAAGGAAGAATTATTATACCTCAAAGTCTTCAAAAAAATATGTTAAAGATCATACATGAAGGACATCCTGATGGTACAGTAGCAATGCGTGCTTTATCAAGATTCTATGTATGGTAATCGGACATCGATAAAGATATTGAAAGATATACGTACAGAGATGCAAAAAGTGTCAATAAAACAGGCAAAACATGTTTGAACTATCAATCTACTCCTGGACTATTCCTGAACACGTATGGGAGAGATTACACATATAGATTTTGTCGGTCTATTTGAAAGAAAATATTGGTTAATAGTAGTAGATACTTTATCAAAATGGGCAGATGTTAAACCGTTACATGAAATAACAACCAAAAGCTTATGTAACACCTTGGATGATATTTTTGCTCAATTTGGACTCCCTAGAATCATTGTGTCGGACAACGGTTGTCAATTTATGTCGGAAAATTTCAAAATCTACTGCGAAAGAAAAGGCATTTGCCATACAACATCATCACCGTACCACCCAGAACAAATGGGTTGGCAGAACGCTTTGTAAGGACTTTTAAGACTAGAATGGCATCAAGTAGAAATGATAATAAAACTCAAATACAACGCTTAAAATTTTTTTTATTTAATTACAGAAATACACCGCATAATATTTTTTATTTTTGTATTTGGTAGAAGATTAACAACCATTCTAGGCAACATAAAACTAAATTTGAAAGACAATAATTTATGTTTCAAGAACATCAAACAAGAAATTGAAAACGAAAGAGTTAGGAAGAATGAAAGTCGAAACTTTGATAAGATTTGATAGGAGAAAATGTTTATGTATGAACACATTTAGAAAAAGAATGGACTCTTCTGAAAATTATCGCCAGAACAAACAGGTATTAATATAAATTACGATGGAGACGAAAGAAGAAGGCATTTTGATCATATCGTCGGTGTTTTGTATTAAGGGCGAATAAACCAAATGAAAAACTTTACAAGCGCAACGTTTATGACTATTGTGCGAGTTATCTATTAATGATTTAAAATTTGTTAAGTGTTTATATTAAACTCTAAGGATATTACTTACTATAAAATACAAAAACTATGCTTGAAATTATTTGTGCAAAAAGAAAGAAGTGAAAGAAATAAGTAATTCGCATTTTTGTAAAATGGCTTATTTTACAGCGACGATATTCGTCAACGCGATGATGATGCACCGTACATCGATAATCCCATCCTCGTCGCCAGTATGTTGTGTTACAAGTGGATTCTAACAAGGGTAAACTTCAATAATACTTGAGCATGTTATGCTGTTTGCAAATATATTGTCAAAAACTGTCATTTTATATACAATACTGCCAGTGGCGTAACATACTACAGCTACATATTATTAAATTAAAGTGACAGTTATTTATTTAAAACTTCCAACAGTTTCAAACAGTTTGAACAGTTTGAAACCATTTGCAAACCGTCAGACGCATGTGCAGATTGAAAAACGCGTTTTTACAGCAGTTTGATCAAACTGTGACTAATAGTTTTGTTTACTGTAGTTTCAAACGGTTTGCTGATAGTCAGAGCAGTTTGAAGATTTTTCTCAGAGCTTTTTAGAACGCCCTTTTGTAATTAAAATATGTGGTATTTTACCTATAGTTTACAATGCCATGTTAAACTAAAAATTTATGAAAATGGACTAACTGCATATAGAAAGTCTGCTCCTCAAATAGGTGTAATTTTTTTTTATTTAAATTGTTTATTTTGGACGTCATAACGACAAATTTTCTAAAAGATGTGCTGGGGACAATTGTAACAATTTTTTTCGGGATCATGAAACATTTCAAGCACTTACTGAATATTTACTATTATGAATTGTTATCGTCCATTTTGTGATGAATTGTTATTTATCTTTATTTATTGGTCCATAATCCCAAGAGATTTAATCATCGAATAACAGTTTACAATTATTTAATAATTTTTCGATTTTCTTTAAACTTCATCAAATTTTTAAGGATTGTATGTACATATTTTCTGTATATTTAACATTAACTATCCCAATAATAAGAACCATAACCTCAATTTCTAAACAGGTACAGAAAAAATTCAAAAAATCAAAGTCCAGCGATAAAAAATAAAATTACCAAAAATTAATAAAATGGAAAAAGAACAACAGGGCATCTGATTAGTGTGTGAATTTTTAATTAGGTATCTATTATTTGTTTTTATTCAAACAACATAATTTTTAATTTAGTAATATTGATAAATAATCATATTATGTAATATTGTCTTAATAAATAAGTATGTAACAACCATTATTTTGTTCATTTTGCAAGTGTTACAACTAACCCCGATCACTGTTGCATCCGACCCGGGTGTTGAAACACTTTCTCTGACTTTTTAAATTTCCCCGTGGTGTTTTTTGTAATGCAAATAATGCCACTATAACCATAGCTATTATTAGTTTGATTTTTGATAACTAAGGTTCAATTTAGGCATATTTTCAAATACGTTAATTCAGTTCAAATTGTTACGATTTTATCGAAAATGTTTCAATATTGTCCCCGGTCTACCTTACGTGTTTTGATCACAAACTGATTGCAATCTGCTGTCTAAACATACCTAATATTTAGGTTCGGCTATTATATTAAAAATTATATTGCCATTGTAGGTACATACTATGTGATTCTGATAACTTTATCTATTTTATATCTACATACAAATCTATCTTTTCAAAACAGTTCTTCGCTAAAATAAAAACTATCTAGATTATGTTCAAAATTGCAGAAAATCTTGCTTTAACGTCCATTGAATCGAATAGGCTGCTTATAAAATTCAAGTGAAACATGAAAATTAATAAAAGATATCGACATTATTTTATGGGCAAGCATATTATCCCACTTGAAAATTGTGTTGCAATAAAATCAGTGCATGCGTAAACAGCACCACGATTTGTAGTGTAAACATGCGTTACATCCTTGTTCTTCTTACCATATTCTGATATTGATCTCACTGTATGAATGCCCACTAACCTTTGCAAAATAAGCATCACGGCGCCGGCGAGCGTTGACGCTTATTATTTTGCTTAGTTTCGTTGGTTTCATCGTTCACTTTGCACGCGTTGTTAAATAAGTGAATTGAGAAGTGGGTACTACTTAAAATATCATCTACATTTGAAATATAGTTAACGGAATTGTTAAATGAAAACAAACAGTTATAATATTTTAAATAGAGCACTATATTTTTTATTGCACTTAAATTTCAATATTCGTGTGTAAGATGTGAAGTTAATAAAAAGAGAAATTATTGTAAAACATAATATTTTATCTAATACATAATAATAATCATAATTAGTACATTTTTACATAATGGGGAAAATATCGCATTACGATAAATATTATTTATCGTGGTATTAATCATACAGCCAGACTAGTTTAATCAATGTGTTAAAATTATACAACAAAATGATATTACTAATAAAATACTTTGTTGAGACTACAATAATTAATATCTCAGTATTGTAGACAATTTTCTACAAAGCACCATCACAAAAAGTAATAAATAAACAAGTCGAGCATTAATTTATTAAAAAATTTGCCTGAAAATAAATATGTTGTATAAAATTCATATTTTGCTTACATTTCAATTATGTTTCTATTTAAAAACGATTTTACCCTCAATACTGACAACATCTGATCTCCAGGTAAACGTTAAAAAATACAATAACCACAAATTTGAATTTTTTTATAACGGTGTTTATAGAAATGCATGTACAAAAGTGTCCGCTTATAACGAGGACGAACGGAGATTTAAAATTAGCTTGATTAAACGAACTAAGAAACATCGGACTAGACTAAAAACGGTTTATCAAATATTTTATTAATTTTAAAACAGATTTTTTTATATTCAAAATCAAATTTTATGCCTATAAAGTGAATGATATGTCAATAGAAATAATTTAATTTAATTTTGAAGAAACCACCGTAATTTCACAAGTTTCTGTGAAAAAACTAATCACAAGCATGTACTGTCAAATAATCAATCTAGGGTCATACTTAAATTAACTAAAATGACGTAGGTTTGACAATTCAAAATTTTATTAATTTTATTTCTTTACAATATCAAACAAATTTTGAATTTATCATGCTCCGCACAAAAAGCGTTACGATCAATTTTATTGAATATGTTCATAGGTAACTAATGAATTTTAATTGACAGGGTAATTATCAGCTCAATGTTAATAAATGACCCGGGTACTTTGGCGTAGTTGGCGGGTACTTGTTGGTTCGAGTGACGTTGACAGTTAAAGTTTGCATGGATTAGTCAATGTAACCCACGTGATTAAAATTGCAATATTCTGATTGATATAATATACCTAAATGTAAGAAGTTATTTATGTTATGCCGGATCCTTGAATGAAACATGTTTTCAATAAGTTCATTTGTTGAATTTTAAATGTAAGTTTAAATTCTTTAATTACGTTTTTCTCAAATGTAGTAAATGTACATTGATAGTTGTGGAATAAGATGAACAATATCATACATGCTTTATAATTTAATACACGTACTACAGGTTTACCAATGAGAAGATCTAGTAAAACTTCGCACAAGGAGAAGCAAGGCGGCCGGCGTACGAGTATGTTATATATTTCCCAAAGTGGTGAGGGTGCGAGGAGAGAAATATGGTCTCCTTAAAAAAATCTAATCTTGGCGCCTCACTCTTTACTTCATAAAATAAACATGTTTTTAAATAATAAAAAAATATATAAAAAAGTTTATTATATAATATTTTAATTTAATGAAATTACGTTTCTATTAAACTTTTCGTGCCCTCTTTGCATCCCATTTCCAGTTTGGGCTGCTCTAAGATCCGTCGAGATGAGTCTTTTTGATACTAGGGATAATGAAATACGATAGAAGCATACATTGAATCGCGTAATTGCATGTGACGGAAGGTATGTTGCTCTAGTATTTATCACTTTTGCGCGTTTCAGAATCCGCTACTGGAAACGCGCGTAAAACTTTTTATCTGGACAGTAGGCCAGTCATTGTAGGCTTAAAAAGTGAAAAGTTAGACAAAAATTCCGGAAGTTTTTAAATTTTGGGATAACATTGTAGACGGTAAAAAAATAATAATTCCGAATTTTGCACCCTTTTTTGCCCCCCGGAATATTTTTACATAATTAAAAAATAAACGTAAATTTTCAATAACACTATAGAAAAAATATCCGATATTTATGCAAATTTTGGAGAACATTTTAATAACTATTACACATCTTTTATAAAGTTTGCACCCTTCTGCAATAACCGGAACATGCAAATAGTTGTAATTATTACTCTGCCTGCCTATTGGGTTGCATAAGCAATTATTGGTATGACTCGCACTTTTTTCGACATGACATACCAAAATAAAATTAATAAACCACTATTTGCCATGTTCCGGTGATCGTAGCAAGGTGCAATTTTTATTGAAGATGTGTAATAATTATTAAAATGTTCTCTAAGGTTTGCATAACTCTCGGAATTTTTTTCAAAAAGTTACTGCACATTTACGTTTTTTGTTAATTTAGCAAAGTTCCGGGGGGCGGAAAAGGGTGCAAAATAAAATTTATTATTTTTTTATCTTTTCCAATATTGTCACGGCCACAGCCGTGGAGTGATGTGACCGCTGGTTGAGTACAGAGCGGAAATTCTGGGTTTAAATCGTGGACTATACAGAATTTCTTAGCTCGGCCTTTCAGTGGACATCCACACGGTGTGGTGAAATACATATTGATTTATCGGAAATAGGTAATATAGGGACTAATCCACCCCGCTAATCGGATTTGTAATTCCCAAAAAGGGAAAAGCAATGTTCTACTTAGAACGTAAAAAGCTTAATAATGAATATTGTCTCAAAATTTTAAAACTTCCGTTATTTTTCATACCTTTTTTGCTATAATTACTGGCCTACAGGGTCTAACCTTAGCAGATACAATAACATTACACTTTTCAATTTAACATTTAACATACAATTTCAATATAACTATTATTATAAGTTAAATAATATAACCGATAACCGGATTTTGCTACGGGGCTTCAGACTTTTGTAAAAGTTTTCGTCTTTTCGTTGGTCAAACTGTAGATAGGTGTACAATTTTAATTAGTAGGTATCTTTTTCAATTTTTTCAAAAGCGGATTGGTTCGTTGTTTCATAACACCATTCGATACAGTTTTGCAACTGTATTAGTAGAATCAGGCTACTTTTAATTAATATTTTGGTGATATTTTATGATACAAAATTTTTCGGTTGATATGAAATTATGGGATAATTATATGCAATGTCCCAAGTGCACAATTTTTTTAAGCTTACGAATGCGTTTATTGCTTTTGCCATTTTACCGACTCGAAATGCACAAGAGAATATTTATTTAGACTATTTCACGAATAAAATAGGAGGTTAATATAAATAATTTTTGTATTATAACTCTCATGTTACCGAATAAAAATACAACATATATCACCTGAATGAGGTACCCGATACCTTGGCATAATACTTACGTTATTCGGTGTTTTCTGTGATCTTTTTTGCAATTATTAGGGTTTTTAAGCTATTATTTATGTTTTTAAAGTGTATTAATATCATATTGAGTCATTTATAATCAAATTCTTGCTTACGAAGTTTGGTAATTAAATATCCTATACTATTAAACGAGCAATTCTTGTATATATGTATGTATGTATAAATATATGTAATTGGGTTCTAGAAAACGGCCTAAGGGATTTTGATGAAAATCACGGACTGGGGGTATTTTGGGCCTACAAATCGATTTGGTCGGGTCTCATCTTTGGGAAAATTCATTTTCACGCAAAAAAACGACCTCAAAGAAGTCATAATTAGATGCCTTGTTTGAAATTCACTGCCATTGTTTTTCTTTGAAAACTACTTGATTATGCTTATAAATTTAATTAAATCAAGTTTTGACAGTTTATGTGTAAATTAAATAACTGCAATTGTTTTTGTTTGAAAACTATTTGTCAAATTAAAAAAGAACTTAAATCAAGTTTTGATAGTTATATGATTTATATAAAAAATTCAGTGCAGTTTAATTAAATTGTTAATGTCATTATGCCTAGAAGAAGTCCACGGAAGTTAAGGAATTATAACTTGCCGAATTTATGCAAAGAACCTGATGATCCGAGAGAGAATCATTCTGATAGTGTTGCGCTAATAAAGTAAGAAGTGTTCTATTAATCTCAACCCACCGCTATACAAATTAAACTACCATGTAATCAGGACTAACCTTTACTGAAAAAAAGGCCATAAAAATGCTTTTTTTAATTCCTTACTGTTGCACTCTTTCTTCCACGTCCAAATCTGAAAAAGGGAAATTTCGGCGTTCCAAAGCTTTCCTCAGAGACATCGGGATGGAGTATCAAAAAAAGAGACAGTCCCGTTCAAAATGAGGCGTATGGTTGCGTTAGCCATATCCAAGCTCGAGACCTTTTGAAGTTTTGTGTATTTATTGGCTATTGCAAGACTTTACAATTTTCAGAGGAAGAGTCCCTAATCGCACAGTTTTATTGCTTGGAGACAAATTTATCATAAAATGAATATAGTAGAGCTCATCGACGAAAAATATTGAATGGGAATTTAAGTACGGCCACCTGTAGGTACTTTTTAGATCTAGAACCAATACCTGAGCTACAATAATAATTCTTACTTATTTTCATTTATCAGTAATCAATGATGTAAGAGAACCTACATCATTCTCGTGTTAATAAAAATAAGAATAGTTACGATCAGAGATCGGTCGCCCAGATATATTAATTATGTTAGTACTTGTAAAAATGCCACTCCTTTCTTACATAACTGGGCAAGTATATTCAAATTTGAAAAAATATTTTTTGGAAAATATTAAATAACATTTTAAAAATGTATGAAAGTGTGTGCTTTGTATTTTCAAATCAGCCTCTAGAAAAATTTGTATAGAATAACAGCTCAATAAAAAAAACCAATATACCGCGAGTTTTCAGCAGAAATGTAAATCTGAAAATTTCATCAAAGAAGAAATACAAGTCCTTTTTGACAGTAAAGAAAAAAAAAATGGATTTGAAAGAAGTAGAAAGAAAAACGATTCCATGCCCAAAAAAACTCAAATAAAATTTTCAAATGGTAGTATTTCATTGAGTATACACTCACTGTAATATTTGATTTACACAAATCACAAGGAAGTTCTTTTAAAATTATTGTTCAACTATTCCTAATCTGTTGTTCTTTGTCGTTAAAAACTAAAAACTGAGAAATTTTTTAAATTTAACGTGCATACTGTAGCGCAGATCTTATAGGATCGCCTAAACACGGATATGGTAGACCAGGGGTCGGCAACCTTTTAGCTGTGGTGTGCCAAGCCACTCTACCAATATGATTCAGGGTGCCGCCTTAATTCTATTTCCCTATTATTATATATTAATATATATCCCTGATTATTTGTAGAGTGCCATTCAGAACCCCATCGCGTGCCAAGCCTGGCACGCGTGCCATAGGTTGCCGACGCCTGTGGTAGACAATTGCACAAAATTGTCCGTCATTGGTGTAAAACGGATAAAGAATAATCAAGAAAAGTAGGTAAAAGTTGTACACTATTATACGAACCTATATGTGATCATGATCAGCAAATTCAAAAAATTGTGGAAACATTTTATAGAAAAAGTTTTGTAAAAATTTATGAATTTTTTAGAAAAATGTTGAAAACATAATTTTAATAAAAAAGTATAAGCGTAAAAGAATTATACTTTGTGTAAATTAAAAGAAATTACCTGCTTTCAATATAATAATACGTTTTTAGCTAAAAATTCTGTGTATTTAAATTAAAGGTACCCTATCCAGGTGATAGGTATAACTTTTTGTTATCGCGAAAAAGATCTATTTATTAAAATATAGTAGCTTCCAAAGTGACATTAATAGTTAATTAACAACTATTTTTTATAAGATGTCACAAATTCCCAGGTCCTTGTGAAAAATACAAGCAGAGATATTTCACTGCAAAGTCGAAAAAGTATTCGGTACTACGATCCAGGATCATTACGGATAATAGATAATTTACTGCTGAAAGCACACTTTTTTTCAAGTTTATTAAGTAGATAAATATGCATTATTTAAATGATGAAGTTAATAAAAAAAATTGTCGCTTATATTTCCTTTAAACTTTTAAAAAATTGTCTCTGCAATTTGATTGCTATTGGTTGAATGTTTCCTTGTTTTTTCATTCCATTGGTCTAATGATAGCTGAGTGAAATAGTCACGATAATCTATGATTATGAAATTTTTCATTCAAGAAAAGTGACCTTTTTGTTACTTGTTTGTATTATCTATACTAGTTTTTTGAGTTTTTATAGACGCCGCTCATCCGTTGAATGTGGGGAACAGCTTCGGGACGGGACGCATCTTCTCTAGTTTGTCCAATCCACCTAAGGGTCGGTTAATGTTACTCCTAATAATGCTCTGGTTGTTACTTTTATTTCTCGTTTTTAAACATTTTTCAATAAAATTTTTGCAACATACAAATTTTACTATGTCGAATTTCTACGTTTTTTAATTCTTTGCATTTCATAAAAATTTAGAATCATTGCAAGTTCTGAAAAGTGATAAAAATGCAAAATATTATGAATATGGTAGAAAAATTGTAATCAATAAAAAATTTTAAATTTGATATCAATATTATTGATAAAATCAGTAATATAATAATTTGATATTAATGAAATATAAAAATTAAAATATATGAATATATTTTGGGTAATTAACTTGTGAAATTGCAAAATAGTTTTCAGTGACTTGAAAAAGTTTTACAAATATATGTAATTCAATGAAATTAATTAAATAGGTATCTAATATGGATATGGAACTGTCATTTACAGAATTTAAATCATCATATCATTTTCAAGAATACCATTTTGATAAATACACTTTCAAAAATGCAAATTTTAGTAGGTATACTATATAAGTATATTATTATATAATTTATGGGGTAGTGCACTAATAATATGCATATCTTAATTTCATAATACATAATATTATTATGTATGTAGGTTTGGTCTATATTCTTCGACGTTTCGCTCTGCTTTATAGAAAATTATTAATTTTCACATCGACTAAGTTGAAAACAAAAATAGATAAAAGAACCAATTAGATTTAGTGTTTAAATTCTGTGTAAAGATGACAGAACAACAATACATCTCAAAATATTGTAAAAAAAACCAAAGAAAGAAATTGAAAATGAACAAAACTCGACATAATCACTTATCTACTACCACCACCCGATTCTAGGACATAATTTTAATTTGATCAAACATCATAAAATCTTATATTAATAAATTTTTTGTAATTTTTTGACGATGCTTTCAATAAAGTGGAGCGAAGTTAAAGAATATACATACTAGATATTTTTAATTTTTATTATATAGTCTAAAAATTTTATAAATTTTATTATTATATTATGATGGGGTTGCAATATATTTGAATTTTAAAAGTAGTACTAAAAATTGATTAAAGTGTATATTGGCAGTAGCCTGTGGTAAAATCAGTCTTTTGCTTCATTGTTTTAAGGTTAAGTGGAATTTGTTAGTAAACTACTATTCAAATATACTAAAACTTTGTTACATTCTTAAGTGCAGGGTTTCTCATTAGTAAGGGTGCATATGTAATTCTGTGGCAGCTTTAATGACAAAGAGATGGTTTGTGTTTTTGCTATCGAACCTATATATTTTATATCAGTTTCAGCTTTAAACTCAAAAATTAATTGTAAAGCAAATTAACGAGTCTTCGGCTTTTGCCACCCTCTTGATTAACTCGGAGAGATCATTTGAAGTTCAGATTAACACGACAGAATAAGGGTAAGCCCTGCATGGCTGTTCAGTATTCGAACTGCCGTGAAGCCAAATGTATTGTCTAATCTAAACTGCAATTGACGCTATCTGAATTAAGCTGGAAATGGTGTAACGTCTAAATGAATAATTTCCACGTGTCACTTTTGGTGTGCGTTTGAGAGAATTGCTGAGGACATCTGCAAAATGACCTCCCAATGCATTCATAAAAACCTAAAAGCGTTAATATTTCAGTCATTTATGGCAATTCTTGATTTTGAAAGACTCTTGTAAAGTTATAGTTTAACTCTTGTTAAACTATAAATGCCCGATCTGTTTGCATTACACCTCCTATAATAGTCTGAAGTAATGTAAAATTTTGGGTCTTTAGAAAAGAATAAATACTTACCTGCGGAATATGTGTCTTATTAATTCGTTTGTAGTCTCGGCCATAAATTAGTGTCATATTAGTGTTAATATGTTTCATTTATTTATTAACATAATAATGTTAATTACACCTATCTGTTCACATAGAAAAGTATGAAATTTTTTTAAAATTTGGATAGCAACAAGAATCACTACTTATTTTAATTATAATTAATTTAATATATAAACACGTATTCTGTTAAACATTATTTATTTTTAGTTTTATTTTATTCACAATTTTATTATCAAGCAAATTCTCAACGGTTCAAGTTTAAGAATATTATTAATTATTTGTTTTGTAATATTTAAGATACTAGCAATTTATTAAAAGGTATTATATTTTCCGAATCGTTTTGTGATAACTAAAGTGTTTCTAAAAGCTAGTATTAGTTTAAAACTGTAAGTTAATAAATAAATACATAATAATTCGAGAAGAACCGAAGAACGTTCAAAAATTATAAGCATCTACCAAATTCTTAAAATAAGAAATATAGATAAAAGTTACATTATTGTCAATATTGGATTGGAGAATGATTGCGGATGCAATTTCTTGATCAAAACCAAAATCAGAGTTAAATTTACGGTTAAAAAGAACATAATTATTAAAATCGAGACAAAAAAAATTACTTTTGTCGAAAATTAAAACTGAATTAAACTTTTCCATAACTGCTAACCATCTTATTGCGAGGTCAATTATTCTTTGGTGGTGTTTTTCCCATTTTTGTTTTGTTTGTGATAACATTTTCTGCGTTGTTTTCCACTCTTTCCGTATATATTCGTTTCTGATTCCGTCGGTTCTTATGGATTCTTTCATGAAACATAAGAATTTCATGCAAAGATATTGTTCACAATTTGTAACTAAATAACAGCATTGGTATGGCCATTATAATGTTGAACTTCTCTGTTTTTAGCCTCGTTTATTAGTAGTAGGTAGTTTATTTTAAATAATAAAAATATTTTATATCTTTAAATTAAATAATATATACATTATTATATTATAATAATAACATAGAAGTGACAATTTATTTAAAATTATTAATTTTTGGCGTAAATATTAAAAATAATTAAAAATTAAATAGGTTTATAAATAATCGAAATATTAACGATTTGGTTTATCAGGCACCCACGAAAGAGTAACACCATGGAAAAATATTCATGTAAATAATTATTATTGTAGACGGTAGGTACGTACCTGTACAGGTTATATTTGGTGTTGGTTCGGGAGTGTAGCTATACATAGATCTAAAAGGCTCGAATCCCGATCGCTCTCAAATTTATCTGTGCCATGCTTATAGATTACACTTTACACTATGTCGTTTAGTCAGGAAAAACAAAAGCTGCTGATTTGCAATTCTGTCTTGGCTTTCATGGTTTTAGCGAGTTTATCCTGTTCTTGGTCTTTAGCTTCGTTTGATGTCTGAAAATGATCAAATATGTGAGTTAGTATACTTGTAATGTTGTTGTAATCTTGTAATGTTTGATTAGTTGTAAATAAGGATATTTTCGTAAATAATAAATAATAATCGACGAGAAAAACACACTGCCATTGTTTCTTTATTGAAGGTACCATAGAACATATTTCGACATAATGCTCCCTATCTGCATGTTTTAAGACATTTTTTAATCTAAATCAAAATTGAATATTAATATTTTCCTCAATTTTGGATATGTTATTATACAAAACAAATTATATTCTGCTAAAAATAACACGGAAGTATATTATGTATTTTGTTGCTTACATTAAACATTAAGTTCACATGATTTAGTTTTCGGTGACTTGTACAAAGTTTTACAAAAATATGTAATTCAATGAAATTATAAATTTGATATACCTAGTAAAAGTAGGATCAGGATGAGTTTTCGAATACGATATTTCACAATCAATAGAGAGCTATATCTACATGTCATCAATCATCATTTTTGTTATTTGCTAAACGATAGACGCCGCCCGCCAGAGAGCCCTAACTTTGCATAGTCTGAAACACAATAATTATCTATTATTAACTCTTTATCAAATATAATTTGCAGAAAAAATTACTAAAAGTGTCTTTGTTATAAGTTATAATCAATCGTAGTTATTTTTTTAATAAATGTATAATATCTTCCGCGATACGACTTTTGATTTCTTTCGTCGGTATTTAACTATTAATTTGTTATATTATACACTAATTTTGGAATATTTTTTTCACATTTATCACATAATGAATATTAACAGCGTAATGTAAAAAATAACGTTTTCTTAGACTTCAAAAAAATAAATACTGATTTCGCATTTTGAAGGTTTGTTCAAAGTTTTCTGAGTTGAGCAAGAAAGTCAGAAGTTTCAAAAAAGTTATTAAGTTATGGTTCAAAGTTATTTTGCGTAAATCAAGTCAATTACATTTTTTTTATAATATTGGTATCACCAGGAAGCAAATATTAGTTTTGAATTTATTTCTAGACGTTAGAAAAACCAAAGTTAATTAATAATGTAAAAATCAAAATTTCCTGATATTGCGAAGATACTTCTTCTGATTTGTTCTGCATATACTTACATAAGTATTTTTGTTGAAATACGACAATATTGTTTTGGAGGGATAAACCTCTTCATTATCAAGTATACAAAACTACAATTAAAATGTCTGAACGTTAAACCTATGTATTTAGAACTTTATTCGTTGATTGTGCAGGATTAAGGGATCAGCTACAGTCAAAATAACTGTAAGGAGGAATGGAAAAACTGGAAAAGCTAACTGTCCTAGAGAGATTGAAGATAAAGAAGGCGATGTTAAACAAGAAGAATTTAACTAGTCTTCAAAAGGAGCTACAGAACATCAGTTTACCACTGTTGATCCAAGCCCTTTAACGATTGGATTGATTCATTTTTGTTTACACTATCAGTTTTTCAATTCCCAATAAACATCAAAATTGACCCATCCTGTATATCCCAAAAGTTCGTTTTATATAATATATGTATTTCTGCATAACTTCTCTATATTTTTTCATTCGAAGTGATTAAATTTATAGACTATTTATAAAAAAATGTAGTTCATTTTTTGAGGATTGATTTTTGCATACTTGAAAAAATTATCTCAATAACGAGATTATAAATAGAGATAAATTTACGAGGTGAATTGAAGCTGAAATCAAATGCACTCTTTTCTTATCGTATAGTAATAATAACATTTGTTATATTTGTGACGTATGTTTACTTAGGTAATAATGGATCAAAACTCTTAATTGAAGGTACTAATTGTTTAATATTACATTGATTTTTTAAAGTTCAGTTGCTCCACATACTTTTTATCTTTTTACAAAGCTTTTATTGTCACTTATTTAGTTTTAATTATTTTCAATAACTGTAAGTAAATTACAGTTTACCTATTAGTACATTAGCACATTAAATACTAGCAACAATTGTATGTATTTTCTTTTACGTTTTGCTCAGCTTTGTCAGAAAATATATAATATATATTAGGTATATAATTTCTTTTTCAAAATTTTTTTTATTTGATTTTGTTCACAAACATATTTTATTTGAAATTTGGTTTGTTTTTGCAAAAGCTCTGTGATTTTAAAAGGACTGCAGCAATTTAGACGAAAAAATGAACTATGTATATGAAACCCTAGTTCAATATGTTAGTAAAGTACTGATAGTATAAGCAGCATCTGGCGAAAAAATGAAATAAAGAAGTTGTACGGTGGTTTGTCAGTATGGGTTTATTAATTTAATTATGGGTTATTTAAAATACGACAAAATAAAAAATTATATTACTCATATTAATCATATTTAATAAATATGATTTTACGGGTTAAGAATTTTACAATTTAAGTTCTATAATTATAAAAAAAAAAAATATCGCAAAACTTACAAGTAAACAAGTTTAATCCAACTTTTAGTTTTTGATTGATTTTACAAGTATTAAAACTTCGGGATTGACAGCTTTGTATCACCTTTAGAACCAGAAAATTTATATCTAGGCAGAAAAAATAAATTAATTGAGTTCTGGGATATTTTTTCTAAAAGTAATTTACAACCGCTTCTTACATACAGTAGGTACTATTTTTCTTTTTATTGCAATATTTTCTTCAATGTTGATTGAAATTTTCATCTAACTTTGAATTCACTCTACTAATGTGTGTTCTGTTAATAAATTGTTCACACACCACCGTTGTCGATAATTATTTTACTTTTTGAGATACATTATTTAGGTAACTGCTGCTGAATCCTTAACTTCTTTCCACGAATTTGTGGTTTATATAAATTCAAATATTTTTTTGGCACAAAGTATCAGTGCAGTGGAGGTTCCTCTCTTTTATGCATAGAAACGGCCAGAATAAAGTTCTTACTTTTTTCCGGATTCGAACCGGGCATTTCGAGTCAGCAATCAACGAACTTAACTGCTATGCCTCGGTCGCCTCTCCATGTATGCTGTAAATGCACATAAATAGGTCTGTTGTTACTATTAAACATTCAGAAATCACTGATGTCATAAATCATGGAAATGACTAAATTAAATAAAAAGTTTGATGTAATTCAATAACCCATGCTTTGCTAACAAACATTTGTGTACTAACTACAAAGCTTTAATTCAGAAAATATCAATTATAAATCAGATTAACTCTAGATGGACAGTGGTGAGGCAAGAAATATTGACTAATATGAACTGCAGTTGATGCTTTCTGAATTAAATGTTGAAATGATGTAGATGTAGCTATTTTAAAAAAATATACTTATTTTTAATCTTTTACAGAAATTGCAAAAACATAACCAATGAAACTAAATACCAACTGTATGGACATAGTTTATTTTCAGAATTTTTAAAAGAAAATTTTTTTGTTACTAATTATTATTATTATCTAAATATTTTATTATTATCTACATTCTACAGTACACAAATCGTAAAGCGAAGTAAGCTATTTAATCTTCCAGTCTGAATTAATTTGAATGTGTCGGTTTCAAGCATCATTGCCTTAATTATTTAACATTTATTTACAAACTGAACGCAATTTCAAGTATTGATCAAAAAGTAATATTTTCTGGATTTCTTATCAATATAATCAAATAATATAAAATATTTACTGCTGATTCCACAACAATGTCAGTATTTCTAGAATGCTGCCTTACTTATTGGTTACCTTTGGATGACTAATAGCTAGTTTTATAAAACTTTTGATCAGCCGACTCGGATCGCCGATTAAGTTGATCGGAGTGTCAAAATCAAAATACGTGTTTCATAAAGCTTCTAGTAACATTTGACTTTAACCTAACTTTAGATTTATTTCCTTTTTGTTGACATTAAATTATTTTTTGAGTTTCTAAATATTTTCGAATAACTATTCGAATAATCTTTTGGTTACTAAAACTATAAAACAAATTTACTACTAAATGCAATAAGTAGATTTTAGATTATTACTAACACCAACCATCGCAAAAAATGGTAGGTACAATACAAGTAGTCAGATAGTTACTTTTCAAAAAAAGTTTTATAATATATAATTTTACTTAAGTTTTATTAACGGATAGATAAAGTTTTGCATCTAAATCTATATCTTCGATTATTAATAATCTGGCCAGAAAAAAGCTAATATTATCGGATTAGTTAACTATGCAGTATGGACCAAATATTATATAAGAAGCTTTATAAAGACAAAATTAAAATTGAAAATCGTTATTTTGAAAATTGTTAAAATGTTAAACACATAAAATTTAAATGATAATCTAAGCGATAATTCGAATAACTTAATAGTTGTAAATTTTTTATTTGCTATTTTTTATTTGATTAGTTCTTATGGTTAAAAAAATAACTATAACTACCGATAGTCAAAAAATGTTGTTAATGTCTATTAACGATTAATTTACCTCGAAAAATTTTAAGCAAATAATTTTATTTTTTATTTATGACAATAACAATTTTGTTCTGATTTTTTATCCTAACCAAATATGTAGATTATTCTCCGAGTTTGATTTTCTTAACTTAATTTTTCTATAAACTTTTACAGATATTTATATAAAGAAGATACGAGTATCGTATATAGAATATAGAAATTTGTCGATTACGATCACCGTATCTACATTCTTACTTAAATCTCATCAAACTAAATTCGCGTGAAAACTAAACAATTTTGATTACAAAAACCACCAATCAACCAATCAATATATGAAAAAATTTATAAACTTTAGTTGGAATATTAGAAATTCTTTTACTAATCCTTCTATCAGAGTAACAGTAGGAAATAAAAAAAAATTGACGATCAAGTGTTAGTGGTACATTTGAGTTTTACCTATATAAAGATTTGTCAACACTAATCGGCTGTCAAATCTTGATCATCCAAATTTCTCTGATCAAACGTTCGATTGGAGATATTGCAACTTAAAATTAAAAGTATTACAAAACATATTATTTAAATTGTTTTGAACAACAAACAATGAGATATTTTGATCATCAATAATTTTTTTTTGTTATTAATAAAAATTATACATAAAAACACATAATATACAAAAATAATTTAATATCAACTAAAAGTAAATAAACATGAAAGTAGCGTAAAGTCAAATGTTACTAGATGCTTTGTGAAATACACGTATTTTGATTTTGAAACTCCGATTCAGTTGTTCTGCGATCAGGCTCGGCTGATCAAAAGTTTTATGAAACTGACTATAAGTTATACTTTTGACGTAATATTATTTTTGTACAAACCGTAACTTTTAAAATAAAGTACCATAAAAATTTTAAAATTAAATTTTATTTATGTTTTATCTATGCTTTTATTCATGTCCTACTGTTGTTCTGAGGTGACGTAATTTGATAGTTTTTGATGTACGTACTTGTATAATTTGTAAGAATTATTTTCAAAAAAATGTAATTGAACTTACAAGACGACCAAAATTAACTTTTTCTTAAATTTTGAAAAACGTCATTGTGTCGTTTTTGAAATATTTATAATTTAGTGGTTCAAGCCATAAATATTGATTTTTGTTTTGGGCAAAAAAAGTTTTCATTCTTCGGTTAGCTGTAATTTTGGAACATAAATATTTCAAAATATTGTAAACCCGGAATATTTGTAACAGAAAAGCCTTTGCGTACTTCAGTATAGTTCAAATCAGTGAAATTAAAAATAGTTGGGATGCTTACCGACTGTTCGTTGATAAACCCCATATTTTTCACTTACTATACTAACAATGTTATGTAAATTTAATTAGAATAACAATTTTTGACGGTAAAATGACGTAGTAATAAAAAAATTGTTTTTATTAAACGATTTGTATGTAATAATTAAATCATTTTCCGTACACTTGAATTATGACGATCCACAGAGAATTTTTATTTTCTATCTCTTGAAATTAAAATGAAATACAAATGAGGAGCAGACTTAATATGCAGTTTATATGCAAAATTTAGATTCTAAATGCAGTATGTCCAGCGCTGTTGTACTAAACGTATAGCAGTATGTCCTTCATACGTAGATTTTGCCGCTGTTTTTCACGTGTGTGCGCTCTCCGGTCTAATATTAAGTCTTTATCAATAGGTTTATTGTTGTTATTAGACCTAATGGCATTAATAAATACTGAATAATACGGAAGGTGAACATGTGGGCGATGTTAATCGAAAAAGCAGAAAAAAAACGAAATATTGCAAGAAAAGATCGTAAGAAGGAATGTAAAATTATTTCTTCTAATAAGATTTTTTTGTAATTTATTATTACAGCATTTCATTCCTGTCGGAATATTTGCTATCCCCGTAGAGATTTTACAAAACCTTTTATTGGGGTGGTTTATCCCCATTTACTCTACATTTCACATCACAATCCAATATCCGTTCTCGCCCCACCTGTTACTCTCCTCCATGTTACTCTATCCATTACTTTTGTTCTCCAATTTTCGATTTTCATAATTCTCATGTCCTCTGTCACCTGGTCCCACCATCGAATCCTAGGTCTTCCTCTTGCACGGTCCTCCATTGGCCTCCATTCTGTGACTCTTCTTGCAATTGTCCCTTCGTCACTTCTCATCATGTGTCCATGTATGTGTAAGCATTGTAATACCAATGCTTTATACTTTTTTTTTGTCTCTTGAAATGGACAAGTCGACAAATTTAGCGTTTTAAAGACAAACAAACTGCAGTTTGTCCATTGTAGACAAACAAAGTGCAGTATGTCCAATACATTTTTGAATTATTTTGCCAAACCGGCAATCGAATATTTTCCGTATTCATGATACTTCATATAGTGTATTTTTTTCTGTATTTTTGCAAAAATTACTTTTTTGATAACTTATCATGTAAACCTGTGGTAGTTTTTCTGCTCTCCTGAAAATTTAAGAAAATGGACATACTGCATATGAGGAGCAGACATTCAATATGCAGTTGTCTAATGTAGAAAATACAAAGTGCAGTTTGTTCAATACATTTTTTAGCTGTTTTGCAAAACCGCCAATCGAATATTTGTTTCATTTATGGATACTTCATAGTGTAATTTACACTGTGTTATTGCAAAAATTACTTTTTTAATAACTTATCATTTAAACCTGTGGTAGTTTTACTGCTCTCGTAAAAATTTCAGAAAATGGACATACTGCATATAGAATGTCTGCTCCTCATATAGAAATTCTGCTCCTCATATGTATTAAAAATCGACTTAATTTTTACAAGTCGTCATTTTTACGGATTTTTTTATATTATAGTTTTGGAAACGTAAGGAAACGATTTCGGAATAATTACAGCACTAATATTTTTTTGTTAAATGCGTATTTTATTTGTTTTATTTTTGTTTGAATTTATTTCGATTGGTTGTTGATTATTATCGGTTAAAGAATTTGGCTTATTTTAATAGAGATTTCATTAGCGTTTGTGAATAAAACTACCTGAAGCAAGTAGAAACTCTTGTATAAATGAAGAAATTTTTTAAAATTTTATATTTAAAAAAAAAACAATTTTTAATTCGAGTCTGATGCTAACCTGCACCTCTGATCAAAAGATTACAATGGGCAATGTGTAAATGACCTACAGTTTAGTTTGAAATCCGAACTACGGCTAATATATTATATTATATATATTATACACCGAGGGAGTAAGTGCCGCTTTTCGTCATGAGGGTAATGGTTTTTACACGAGGCACAGCCGAGGGGAAAATTTACCCGAAGGACGAAAAGTCACTTTACTCCCGAGCGCAAATATACTATTTTTTGTTTTTCCGCTATAAATGGAATATTTCTATATCTCGAAGTTTAATTTCGTCAACTACTCGAATTTCTAGAACAATTTGTTAAATAAACTTTATGTTTTTAAAAATACGAAGCTGTTTATTAGACCTTCCTTGAAAATAACCATAAATCTTGGATATTATGCCTGTTAAACACTTTATTGCCTAGCCCATATGTGCTAGTTTGCTTAACATGATGTCCTTGTCAAAGTACTGTATGCATTTTTGGAATCTTAGACGTAGTAATAAATTTGAATCGTTGCTGCGCAACGTCAATAATTTCAAACGTTCATTTCGTTTTGTGGTTGTAAATTTAAATGATGGAAATAAAAATTTGTAATTCTTTTTACTTTTCGTTCCGCTGTTTTACTTTTCGTCCTGCTCCTAAGAAAAGTGGCACTTTGCTCTCGCAAAAGTGGGAGTAAAGTGACCATTTTACTACCGGAAAGACAAAAAAGCCTTTAATGCCATTTGCCATTACACCAACTGCCTATGGTATTATATATGTATAATGTAGCATGGTATAATAATTTGATGCCATGATAATGTAACTTCTTCTTATTCATCAGCCGTTATCCGTCCACTCCTGAACGTTAGGCCTCCTTTTATAGACTCCCCCCAAGTAGGGGGAGAGAGGGCTTTGTTTATAACTCACCACGCTAGGCAGACGGGCTGGCGAGTAGTCCGCAGATCAATTTTGGACTTTTTCAGATCGCAGCACATATCCGACGCTACCAGGATTATAACTGCGGTTTTCCGCTCTCTAGTCTATCTGTGCTTGATTTACGCCAGACTGTTGGTTAACATACATAGCGCATAATTTTTTCTGGAAAGCAGTGACACTTCGATGCGCAGATACGAAAATTTGTGCGGTCCAGTCTAAGTTCCAAGCGTTCACAACCTTCATAACTGTTGATAACCTTTGATTTATTTGTGCTTTTTAACGCCGGTACTGGCACGTTCTTCCACCAATTTCTACTGCACATTTACGACCACACCTCTGCCTTCCAAAAAAAATTTTACTCTACAATAGTATAACATATCAGCTAATATCTTGGAATTAACTTTATGTACTCTTTGGCTAATAAATTGTAATAATAATAAAATTAATGCTATTTAAATAACATAGTATTACAGCGAGTAGGTATATGTATTATAAATATGCATACCTATGACCGCAAGCAAAAATACACTTTTTCAGAATTAATTTATTTACTTAAATAAGCCTTCGTCAAATATGGTTACAAACTCTCTCATGAATAATTTAAAAAAAATAAATGATAAATAAACAAATATATATAACATGAAAAAATTTTCTTTTGTCTTTCACAAAGAAATAGTCAAAATTGTAAAAATAAGTTTTTTGTACGTGGGTTTTAATTTGTTTTACAATTTTGAAACTTACTTCGGCCCTCGGGCTTTTAAAATCTTCGTGCGGGTAATACACCTCACTCCCGCGTAAATAATATACTATTATTCTCGTGACGAAAAGTGGCACTTTACTCCCTCGGTGTATAATACCTATACTATTACCGTTTAACCACACACTAGGAACAACGCTCTTACAATTATTATAAATATTTTTTAATAAAATTTTACATGTATTATATCTGTGGCTTAATGCTAAAAGGGCCAATGTACATTTTTGTAACTTTTGGAAATCCTTATAAAATCGCTATAAAATTATCATCTTTTTGACAATTTCACAAAAGTTGATGAACAATACTAGTTATAGTTATAAGGATTTTCATCAAGAAATTTAAAAACAATTTCATAAAAGTTGATGAACAATACTAGTTATAGTTATCAGGATTTTCATCAAGATGATAATTTTATAGCGATTTTATAAGGATTTCCAAAAGTTACAAAAATATACTTTGGCCCTTTTAGCATTAAGCCAGCCACAGATTTATACTCAGCTATATTAATAATAAGATAAATATACAAAAATTAAAGTAACCGCATTTGTAGTTTTTCTGAAATTAACTTACAAAATTCATACTATTTTACAGTAGTTAAGTAAATAATGTAGTGGAAGTTAATGATCAATGTTATGTATTAATAATAATAATAATCAACTGCTTGTTGTAAATTGCAGTTTTGAAATTATTGTGCAGTAATAAAGGTCTCTGAATTTGAATTCTGTTATACTAAAAGTTTAGCGTTTTAAAACATTTCATCGTTAATCTTATATTGCAAATTTTTTTAGTTATTTATATTTTTGTATGTAGATATTGAGCACAAATTGAAGATCAAAACTAAACAACTTTAGTACTATTAAATTGTCTACATGGTTATAAGGATTAAGCATATCTTTGTTGGATTCGTGAACGTAATTATATTGTATTATATTTAAAACATGGCAACTCTGAATGATACGGTGGATGAACTCCAAAATGATGTTACTAGCCACTTATTTGTTCAAGTGGTTTTCTACATCTTGTACACAATTATATTTTTCCTGGGATTATTTGGAAATGTACTGGTTTGCTATATTGTTTATTCAAATAAATTAATGCAAACGGTTACCAACGTATTTATTACTAATTTGGCATTGTCGGATATTTTATTATGTATATTAGCCGTACCCTTTACACCACTATACACATTTATTGGAAAATGGATATTTGGAAAGGTGATTTGCCATTTGGTACCATACGCACAAGCTACAAGTGTTTATGTTTCTACTTTAACTCTTACCGCAATTGCAATAGATAGATACTTTGTCATATTGTACCCTCTGCGCCAACGCATGAAATTATGTGTGTGTCTTATAATATTATTCGGAATATGGATTTTTTCTCTTGTAATTACATTACCATATGGCGTTTACATGAAAATGACCCTGCATAAAGGTCGAGAAGTATGTGAAGAAACTTGGCCGATAGATAATTTAGAACGTGCATTTGGATCATTTACATTAATAATGCAATTTGTAATACCATTTTTTATTGTTGCATACTGCTATCTCAAAATTTCTCAGAGGCTAAACAAACGGGCAAAGTCTAAACCCGGGAGTAAAAATGCTAGACGAGAAGAAGCAGACAGAGAAAAAAAGCGACGAACCAATAGAATGCTAATTGCTATGGTAACCATATTTGGGATATGCTGGTTTCCACTAAATCTTATTAATGTAATTAATGATTTTTACGACTTTGGAAATTATTTCCATTTATTTTTCTTTTTGGCACATTCAACGGCTGTCTCTTCTACCTGTTATAATCCATTTTTATATGCTTGGCTTAATGAAAATTTTAGAAAGGAATTTAAACATATATTGCCTTGTTTAATACGTACTTCGGCAAACAGGTACTGTAACAGTGATGAATATACTTTAGATACATTGTTACATTCGGCTGTATTAACTTCTCCTGCTAAATATTTGGAACCACGCGAACCGATTGCTGAACGTATTTCTCAATTACAAGATTGTAAATTATAAAATCACAGAATATGTTTGAAGATCATAGCAGTTCTATATATATGGCGGTAAGATTATAATTGAAATTATACCTTTTTTTCAGCTTTTTTTCTAATTCCTATAGATTTTTTTTTATTTGTTTCTACGTGGGAGAAAATCTTAACAAAATTTTCGTGAAAAAAACATACAGAGAATTTAAAGTAATTTAAGTTACAATACATTTCATACTTTTTTAAGAGAATATTTGAGGCAACAAGTGCATAATGTGAGAACGTAAACGTAAACTTTTTAAATTTTTAAACACTCGAAACTAGCATTGAGCAACAGTGAACTAACCCAAATGCTAGTTTCTAGTATGTATAAAAAATTTGAAAAATTTGTAGTTGGCCCAATTTGTTCTCTTGCTTCATTCATGACTATTATCATCATTTCGTTAAGCTTTTTACGTTCTAAGTAGAACATTGCTTTTCCCATTTGGGAATTACAAATCCGATTAGCGGGGTGGATTAGTCCCCATATTACCTATTTCCGATAAATCAATATCTATTTCACCGCACCGTGTAGATATCCACTGAAAGGCCGAGCTAATTAATTCTGTATAGTCCGCGATTTGAACCCAGAATTTCCGCTCTGTACTCAACCAGCGGTCACATCACTCCACGGCTGTGGCTTCATGACTATTATAATAGGTCTGTTTGGTACCACAGTCCTAGTGCTACACTAACTACACTACTACAAATTGATTGGTGGTATAATTACCAACCCACTTTTTACACCAATCAATTTGTAGTAGTGTAGTTAGTGTAGCACTAGGACTGTGGTACCAAACAGACCTATTATCACATATTTTTTTATTTGAATATGTTCAAATATATTTTTGTAAAACCACAATAGCATCTTAATGTGACTCCTGGTAGAGCTACAAAATGGAAATTCTGGGTTTAAAATGCTGACTCTATAGAATTTATTTTCACGGTTTTCCAATGAACACCTTTGAACACATACTGATGTGAGTTTCGGAATTGCTACTAAATATAGAACGTAAATTTGAGCTATTACCAAAATATCTAAGAAAAAGAATAAAGTGAGCTCGTTAATTTTTGTTAAAACTATTCATTTATTAAAATGCAAGCTTATACTTAGAAATTTTTTAAAAGTATACAGTATAGTTTCCGTAAGTAAATATCCCATAAGGGGAACCGACATCCAAGAACGTGAGTACTCAATTTGATTGGTATCCAAGGTATTAGAAAGGTATTACAAAAAAATTACAATACTTTTCCCATACTACGTAAGGTGCATTTAGACAGTACGATTATGCCTCGCGCGTCAGACTTGCAAGGAAAATTCGCGGATCACTCTTGCGAGGCATCGCACGAATCGATGCATGGTGAGTCATGATGCAGGGCGAGCCACCCAGTATCTGTATAATATGGAAACATCAACACGAAGTTTACACAGCGTGAGTATAAAAGTGCGAGGCATCTTTGACGCGCGCTCGAGACCGACCTACCGACGGCTCGCAGTGCATATGTTTCGCAAGGCGAGATTCGCGCTATAAAACCGTCTATACGACGCGAGGATTGATGCGCGAGGCAAACTCGCGCCGTCTAAATGCACCTTATGGTATACTACGTATACTCATTCATACATGTAGTATGGTAAAATAAAAATTCTATTATAAATGGAAAAATTTTATTTACAAACTTTTTTCAAAAACATGAAGTCCTCCCGTTTCTTGGATTTTCAACCAAGAGAGTAACATCAAAAATTTATAATTTACACAAAATTTTTTATAAAATAAATCACCATCGTTACCTAAATACTACGTCAATATAATCGTATGTTACGGAAAAAGTACGTATACCGGCGCTTATGGTTTAAGATATGGTACATACAATGTACTGTTTTTAATAGAATTAAGAATATGGGCACATATACCAAGCAATGATGGGCAAAGTATTGTATAATATACTCTAAATGGGATTTAAAAAAATAATAAAATTGAAGGGGAAACTTTTCTCTCTACTGGAAACTATCCTCAATATTTTCTTTGAAAAGTACAATAAATGTGAGTCATTCACATAAGAAAAAAGTTCGGATAGTAATACAAACTTTAATTTAATAAAAGATAAATTTTTGTGTATTATTAAATTTAAAATTTTAAAATTAAAAATAAATCAACCTCTCAACTATGTCAATATTTAAATAATTCAAACACTGATCAAAACCAACAATAGCCCCTATCGCACCTGTGAGTGGAAGAGAAAAGTTTATAATGAATAAAATCGTAGAGTTCCTTTTTACAGTCGTTTGAAAAATACGTCACTGCACGTTGTCAAGATTTTAACTTTGTCCATATTTTGTTTACCACAAATACCAGTAGTCGCTTGACACGAAAGTACACACGATGTCGGATATATTTTCCACGATATCGGATAAGTGATACCTACCCAAACTAGTAAATAGTAAATATCCCAGTTTTCCAGGAATTTAATTTAAATTGTCCCAAAGGACACTCCCAAATTTGAGAAGACTACAGGCACTTTTGCATACTCTGCCGTTCAATGCATCAGGTCTCTTCAGGATGCTTCCTGCACTTGTAAAAACTAAACTTTTCAAAAGTATGCAATTCTTCCAATTTTTCAAAAATAACCCACACTTTTATATTACGTCTCACACAAATATTCAAAATTTTCTACTTTTAACAAAATAAAATAAAATTTTCTTCAGGTTGGTTTTTTAAAATTTAATTAAAAGACACAACGCGTTTGATGGTTTTTACCAATAAGACATCCAACAATTCACACAAGTAACATTTCTTCTTTTTTAAAATGTTATAAGTATTATTAACTCGTTGATATTAAATAATCTTAAAACTTTAATTATATCATCGAACATTTCAACAACTTTCATCATTGGATTTTGGATTTATTGTGGAGGGCAAGACAAGCTCGCACGCACTTAGGCCTCTAAACCGGGGCCCATTGTACTACCTCCAATTTCCCAGCAGAGTATGTGGCGCGACTAGGAATAGAACTGCGGTTTTCCGCTTCCTAGCTTGCCAGTATATGCTTAACACCACACTGTTGGTTAACTTTCATCATATATTGCAATTTATTATCGAAAAATAAATAAATAATGCCATAACTTTTTCAGATATCAAACTGATTCATCAAGGAAACAATATTAAATACACGTGGACACAGAAACCAACATGGTCTGGTAGATAGATATATCTTAATTATAATTCGTATCATCATAAAAGTCATAAAATTGAGACAGCCATTGGACTTATTGACAGAGCACTTAAACTAACCCATGGCGAATTCAGAAAGGATACTCTGAATATTGCAAAACGAACTCTGATAAGCAATAGCTATTCTTATCCACTTGTAATTAAATTAATTAAAGATTGTGTTAATAAATTATACAACGGACATATAAAAAAAAAGAAAAACATAACAACTATTCTGTGATTCCATTTATCAGTGGGTTAAGTAAAAAAAATTAAAAGAAACCATAAAGAACATAATATCAACACCACTTTTAAATCGCCTAACAACATTGGTCTTTTATACATTAAACTGAAAGACCTGATCCCTTATGAGAAGAAATCTGACCTGATTTATCAGTTGGACTGTACAAACTGCAACTTGGTGTACATTGGACAAGCTAACCAATAGCTCTGTTCGTTTGTCAAGCACTAACTTGAACTGAACACGTTTCTACGATGTCACTATACAACTTTGTGCAGAAATATTTTGCACTAACTTGCTCAGTTCAGGTTAGTTCATACAAACGAACAGAGCTAATGGATGAAAAAAAAAATAAGTGGACACATCTCAATCATAAGATGTAACAAACTAGAAACTACAGTCATCGCAAAACATATTTTAGTAGATGGACATACTGCGGACTTTAAAAACACCAAAATCATCAAATCAGTTTGCAATTACAAAGATCGGTTTGTACACGAAATGATATGCATTAAAAAAACTAACAACACCATGAACCGACAAACCAACATAGATGGCTTAAGCAACATTTATAGCCAATTACTTATCTAAGTTCTTTTACGTATTGGAGTTAGGTTTTTCTTCTTTACCGAAATGTTATAATGTTTCCCTAACTCACGGTCCTAGATATTTATCTAGTCACCGTTCAAATGACAATACTTGTTCATGTTTTCATGCACTTGTTTACTTGTATCATATTTTGAAACTTTTTCACTTTATTCTGATGATGGAATGAATTAATCTTCCGAAAGCTCAATAAATAATTTAATTGAATTTTATTAATTTATGGTAACTTGATATAATTAAAGTTTTAAGATTATTTCTTCTTTTCTCATAAAAATTAAAATAATTAGTATATAAAATTTTTATGCAATATGACATTATACTGACTATGTAGACAACAAGAATGTACCAAAGGGTGTCAAAAAGTACATAATCGAACAACGATTAGAAAGGTTAGATAGATACTATACACACAGTGGACTACAATAATTTGAAAAAGTCATTAAAAAACTTTTTTGATTTATTACAATAAAGTAAAATTATAATTTAATACAGATTACAAATAAAAATTGTTTATGTTTTTGGCCGCCACTTTTTCATGGTGTACTCACGTGTATCCATGATCCTCGATTGAAATAAATAAAAATTAAAAATTTAAAAAAAAACCTTTTATTTAAAATTACAAAAGTGCACTAAAAAGTAAAAAATAATTTTAATAAAAGCAAACAAAGCTTGAAAACATCAATATAAAAGCGTAGGGCTGTTTATTTATAGGTGGGTCAGCAGGCTCACTGTTGGTGTCCGAAATTCACAGCCCCACGCTTTTATATTGATGTTTTCAAGCTATTGAATTTACAAGAGCTTTTATTAAAATTATTTTTTACTTTTTAGTGCACTTTTGTAATTTAAAATAAAAGGTTTTTTTTAAATTTTTAATTTTTATTTAATTTTTTTATTTTCTAATTTTTTAGTCATATATTTTTAAATACAGTTTCTGTATTTAAACTAATGTAGGTTCATCCCATCAGAATTCTCTATTTATGTGTTTTTGATGTTTGATACTTCACCCTATATAAATCATTACGACGAAAAATTTCACCCTGAATGACACTAAATGAATAAAAACGAGTGACAGCTGTCACTAAAAATTCGCTGTGTTATTTTCACTTATTTTTCAGAATTTTAGAAAAGCAAAAATTAAATATGAAAATGCTCCGCAGGTGAAAGTTGTGTACCAAATTTCAGATCTCTAGGATGTCGGGAAGTTGCTTAAAAATGGTATCAAAGCGGTCGACCCACACGGACGACGCGACGGACGACGGACAACGGTCTTCCCAAGTTAAATAAAAGCTTTTAAAAATTGAAAAATTAAAAAAAAAAATGGTAACTTCTAATTGATGTAATCATGGAGTCACTACTACTATCAAGTTTTGTGAACCAATTTTAACCAAAATCTAATCAGCTGTAAGTCCCAATATAAAAGTACTAAATATGAAATTTGCTTATGGAATTCTGATGGTTTGCATACTAGAGCACTTCAAATCACTACTAGGACCTTGAAATCCGTCAAAATCTGAAACTTTTATATACAGTGTGTTCACGAAAAGTGGTAACAGTGAATAATTCTTAAATATTACTAGATACAAAAAAGTTTAAATAATTTTTTATTCAACTCTAAATTTTTTATTGGAAACTGCCAAAGTATATTTTTTTATTCTTCAAATTCAACCGGAAGTAAACCTAAAATTTTTTTTTCAAATAGCAACATATCTTATTTTTAACATTTTCGCAATCTGCAATTTTTTCTCTATAAATACCTATAAAATTTTCATAAGGTTACATAAGAAAATATTTGAAAAAATGTAAGATTTAAAAAAGCAATAATAATTTACTGATTATTTACACATAGGTATGTAGAGTGCCATAAAAAACAAAACATCACGACACCAAAAACATAACATTTCTTTTATCTGATAAATTTTTCAAAATTGCCACGGTTTTGTTCAAGATATGATTCTAATATTCGCAGAAGTTTTGGCTATTTGGTGATAAATTGATAGCAAGCTAAATTAATTTTTTTAAATTTAAAGATAGAATTGCGTAAACTACCGTTTTTAAATGACTATAAACAAATTCCAATGGTGTTTGTTATATCATAATAGTGTTTTGTTCTTCATAGCACTCTACATACCCGTGTGTATATAATTAATAAATTATAATAAATTATTGTTTGTTTAAATCTTGTGTTTTATGGAATATTTTTTTATGTGACCTTATAAAAATTTTATATGTAGTTATAGTGAAAAAATTGCAGATTGCGAAAATGTTAAAAAAAGACATGTTGCTATTTGAAAAAGAAATTTTATGTTTACTTCCGGTTGAATTTAAAGTATAAAAAAATATACTTTGACAGTTTCCAATAGAAAATTTGGAGTTGAATAAAAAACTGTTTAAACTTTTTTTTGTATCTAGTAATATGTAAGAATTATTCACTGTTACCACTTTTTGGTAAAAAAAACCTGTGTTACCACAGGTAACACAGATCTTTAATTACCACCACCACCAATTTTATGTAGGGTATCAAGACTTGCAAGGTTGCCAACATTAAAAATTAAAAAGTTTTAAAACCGTGTTACAATTATTGTATCCTTATTGTTGGATCTACCGGGTTCAATTATTGTGAACCTAAACTATCCGGGGAACCACTCAAACACTAAAATTTTTTTTATTAAAATCGGCCCAGCCGTTTAGAAGGAGTTCAATAACATCCAGACGTGCAGAAGAATTTCGTCTGTAATTTTCAGGAATTCAACTAAAACCAGTATGCATTTTTGAATTACATTTAAAATTAAATGAAAGGTGAGAGTTATCACGTTTAATTTGCTTGGAATTCACAAGAACTTCAAATGCCCATAACTTTGTAGAAAATTAATTTAAAATTATGGAAATAGACAATCAAGAAAACTAAACATTTGAGAACAATTTCATCATAAAATTCAACCTAGGAGGAGCTGGTGAATTGTATCTCACAAAGTATTGGCACAAAATTAAACCAAATGTAAAATTTGAAATGGTAGTGAAAATGGACCTGCTTTAACCAAAGAATTGCAGTAATAAGCTACAAATTAAGAATACCGTGAAAATATTGTCGACGCTTATAATGTGGGTCACGATTTGTGCGGCACCGTCAAACCGACCGTTGGTAGTACACAACGTTGGTACTACAAGCTTGGGCCATGCCATGTGCCAGTGCCTAGTAGATGCTCAGTTTAAGAATCGGCATAAAATGAATGATCAATTCTGGACCAGTATCGGTTTAGAACCGGCAACCATTTATTGGTGTACTTTGAGGCAATGTTGTTGCTTTGCCTGTAATTACTGGAAGCGGATGTTGCACCAACGCTGGTCGCCGTAAGACCGACTTTATTATTTCAGCTTTGGGTCAACGGTTTCCCAATGGTGACCGCTGCGCAGTCGGGTCATTGATTTATAAGATAACATCACAGAAGATGTCTCATTATGGAACTTATTGTCTTTTATAATAAGCTCATTATGCTTATTTTATTGAACGTCAAATATTTGTTATGATGAAAAAAATGGGATATTATCAAGCGCCCTAAATGCATATAATTTAAGCTTTGAAAAAATATGTTTAGAAAACTTTAACTTACTATCTTTATAATTTTTGGCACTGGTGTGGAAAGCCAAATTTTGGAAACTATGGTATGAAAATTTTAGAAAAGAACTTTATTTTCTTTTTTATAATTTAAGCACCATTATTCTATAATTTTTAGTTGATAATAATTACGATGACATTTCAAAGCCTTTGTTTACAAATCGATTAGCGTTTTTAATCGGTTAACTAAGTATTTGGCTAGCTCCCATTAACTAGTTTCTTTTTCGAGTGTAAATTTTGTTTTATATATTTGTCACTCACGTGGGAAAGAACAACTTTCACATGTACCTACGTAAGTACGAAAAATTGTAACTAGAGACGCTGTCGAGGGCTACAATTGTGCTGCTGGGATAGTATATTATCCTTTTGGCTCATGATTAATCTTTTCTGCTTACTTTTATAAATAACCTTGTTTCATGTAAAAGCATTAATTTCATTGTTATATGACCATTTATAACACCCTTAATGTTGATAGTTCGAGATGTTGCAAATTCAAATTACTGATAATAATCTTGTGCGGTAATCTTTAACGTTGTAACATCTCGAACTGTCAACATTTAGCGTGTTGTAAGTGCTCACATAAAAGCTTTACATCAACCATAGCAAAATTTCAGTATTAATAAAATTTAATCCATTAGTAGAATGTATTTCAATTTCAATTTTTGCATTAAAAAAGATTTGGTTCTAGCACGTTAACCCGGCTCAACGATCAGTACGATCAGTCGTACTTCCAGAAGTTTTAGTAAAAACATCAATTGTTTGATTCAATTGTTTATTATTTAGTTCATAATTGTTTATCATTCACTATCTTGTGAAGACAATCTACAGGTATTTTTAGAAATGTTCAAATTTTTGCCTTTCAAAAAGAATAATAATTCAATTTGTCTTTATTTTTGTTAACAATACTTGCAACCGCACAAAACTCTGGAAATCAATGATTTTTATTGAAATTCATATTTATTAAATTTATTTTTCAATAAAATTTAAATTGATGGATAACAAAGTCATAATTGTAAATTTTTCCAACGATCGTAGATTTTTAATAACTAAAATAAAAATTTATTTTATTACTACTATGTGATAAATTTTTAAGTTTCAATATCCGTAAGTAGGCTGTTTCCGCACTAGTACAAATTTATAAATAAAATAACATTTTTATTTCTGATTATTTCCGCCCAATCCCATCAGAAAAGTTAGCAAAGGTATTAGTTATTGGGTTATAGTTTTATCTCAAATTTGGGTCTTAAAGTTTTTGTATGTTACCAAATACAATTTCCATTTTTATGTCGTTTGTTTATGTTTTATTAATTCTATTTATGACACCATTATAAGTGACGTTAAAAAATCAAAATTGAAATTTTAATGTTTGAAATGAAAAAATATGTACCCTAACATTTCATTTTAGATTACAACCAAAGTTACTTTCAAAGTTATTAAATTGCAAAACAATATTTAGTTTCTTGTAATGACAGTGTTATAATAAATTGATACAATTTTAACTCAAACAAATTTTATGACACCAACTATCAAATACCATATTATAATATGTAGTAAAAATTTTCAAATATCTTAACCGTCCAAATTTGCTATCAACATATGATTCTTCCGCTTTTACTTTCAATGGTAGAAGTAGAAAAAATTATTTTGTTGATAAATATTAAATTCAAATAAATTAAAACACAGCTACAATTGCCAGAAGACATTAAAAGCATTGCAATGTGCTATCATGTCGGAACGTAAAAAAACTTGAACATAATATAGTACTAATAAAATAAAAACATTTCTCACTCATTCCAAAGTTTTGTTCTAATTATTAATGTAAGTCGATGTATGTACATGACTTTTATTAATCACTTAAGTATATAATAATTTATTGTAATCTTCTATTTTTGTATGTACCTATTATTTAAAAAAAATCGTTAAAAAATTAATTTAAAATTCTCTGTATGGTGGTAAAACTATTTAAAATTAATATTAATATTTTTTAGGTTTAATAACGAAGAGTTAAAAGTTACGTATAAATAATATATTTTTATTGTGTGCAAACTTAAATAAGCGGATATACTATATTTGTGAAAAATAACTATTTGAAAAAATGGAAGTTTCTAAGTACTTTAATAATAGTACTGGTGTTCTGGACGAGTGGAACCAAATTAGTGATCGTAATAGTACCGGGGACGATATAATCGATAATGCGGTTGTTCAAGCACTGTTTTTAATTTTGTATACTTCAATATTCGTACTCGGTATTTTTGGAAACGTTCTTGTTTGTTATGTGGTATTTAGAAACAAGGCTATGCAAACTGTAACGAATTTATTTATTACTAATTTAGCCTTATCTGACATTTTACTCTGTGTATTGGCAGTACCATTTACACCATTGTATACTTTTATGGGAAAATGGGTGTTTGGAAAAATTATTTGTCATCTTGTATCGTATGCCCAAGGAGCAAGTGTTTATATTTCGACGTTGACCCTTACATCTATAGCTATTGACCGTTTTTTTGTAATAATCTATCCTTTTCATCCCCGAATGAAGTTGTCAACTTGCATTATGATTATACTATGCATTTGGTTATTTTCAATTTTAGTTACTCTACCATATGGAATATACATGAGACATAAAAGTAGCGATAATACAACTTTACATAAATACTTTTGCGAAGAAGATTGGCCTAAGGAAGGATATCGTAAAATCTTTGGAGGTTTAACTGCAATGATGCAATTTGTTATACCTTTCTGTATGATGGCATTTTGTTATATATGTGTATCTTTACGTTTAAATGATAGAGCTAAAAGTAAGCCAGGAACCAAAACTTCAAGAAAAGAAGAAACTGATCGCGAAAGAAAACGTAGAACTAACAGAATGCTTATTGCCATGGTGGTAATATTTCTCCTTTCTTGGCTGCCCTTAAATGTCATAAACATAATAAATGATTTTTATGTTCAAACTGGAAATTGGCAGTATTACTTCTTAAGTTTTTTTATGGTTCATTCGATGGCAATGTCTTCAACATGTTATAATCCTTTTTTGTATGCATGGTTAAATGAAAATTTTCGTAAAGAATTTAAATTGGTTCTCCCATGTTTTAATGGATCATCAAAAAAGACTTTATCTGGAAATAGGTTGGGCAATTGGAGATCGGAACGAACATGTAATGGAAACAACGAAACCCAACAAGATTCTTTGCTGAATTCGGGAATATATCGAGCTGCATCTGTTAGAAGCCAAAAATCATTTTCCATACCTCCAACTTTGAAAGCCGACAGCGTTGAAGTAGAAAATGTTTTGGTACCTACTTCTTCATGTGCAATGTATGAATCTGTAACCGAAAGTATTCGTTTAAATTTCATTAACGAAGAAAAGGTTTCATCGGAAGATCCACTTACGAAAGAAAATTAATGGGTGAGTTACATGTTAGACGTTAGATGGCTTTTCTGTTGGTATGGAACATTGGTTTAACGCGAGGTATTTCACATAAACATATCGACATTGTTTCTGTTCAACCCGGATTATAAAATTAAACAATTTAATAGTCAATAGTAAATTCACTACTTTACGTTGAAATGATTGAGTTTATTATTTGTAACAAACCTTGCTATTATGTGAAATTTTTTTTTAATTCATTATGCTGTAAACTGTAAGATTTGGAAGCATTTTTGTTTTGCTTAATTTTTTTGAAAAATAACATTGAGGGCTTCCAGCCTGAATGTTATTCGTAAATTTGTCTTATTATTCTGCCGTGTTAATTCTAAAGGGCGTATCTGCTTTTTTTGTCGTCTTGTGTTTCTGATGACCAACGCTTTCCTGCATGTAAATCTAACATTTCGTTATGATTAGAAGGTGTAACTGTGTATAGAGATGCTAGAATACATCATTCAAATCATGTGTTGGCACACAGAAATTTATAAAACACGATTTCCCAACAATTAGCGTTTTGCAGATACGCCCTTTAGAATTAACACGGCAGTATTCTTAATTAAACGATATTCCGCATATTGCAGTATACACATGCTAATGATTATTATGCATACATGACGTTTGAGACTCACTGTTTGGATACCGGCGTTTACAAACAATAGTATTATGTCTATGGTGCCAGGGATTAGTGGGTTGAGTGGAATAAGCTTTCGTAGCATTTGTGCATGAAGGAAGACACTGCATATATACATAGGTGCCAGAGTGATATAAAAACTTTTTTTCGGTTATTTTAGATGTGTGGATTAATTTTGAGGAATTTTGATTTTATTTAAATTATTACTCATTATTAGCTCATTCTCTTTGGTAATTCATTTTTGAAGCAATCCAATTGTCTACGCAGTTTATGACTTTTTCGTAAACCGGCATTTTTTAACCTTCCAGCATTTGCGACCCAATTTTCAATAATAATTTTCATTGCGCCTTTTCTTTATTACAATAACAATGTATACGGAGTGACCGACAGCCGATCTGAACATAGAAAATTAACATGAGAAATTAATTTTTTTTTAATTCTTGCTCTCCATCATAACGGATAATAATGAAAAGGTACCAATTTAAAGAGATTTTTATTCCGATACCTAACACTTGATATTTTGTTCTTTAATTACTGTTAAAAATTCACCAGTAAAATTAAAAATAAAACATTTAAAAAAAATTAGTTACCTTGGTTGAATTTCATTGCCATTGTGAAAACTTAAAAACCATTAATTTCCAATAAGTTACTTTGACAGATTTGGTTAACAATGAACGCAAACACAACTTATTCTGTTTAAGAAAAAGTTTTCATGGTAAAATTGAATCATGGAAATTACTGCTAGACAGCTTGCAAATGTACGAGAATCCTTTTATAATAAATTGGATGATTTAGTGCAGAATGAAGGTTTCTTCTTCTTCTACTTTTGGCTAGGGTCAACCCTGTTTGCCTTAAACAGCCACTGCGTTGTTTCCTTGGCATTCTTGAGCATATCAATTGCTTAACGTCTGATAGGTAGTTTGCTAGACTTGTCCCCAGAGGAGCCTGTAACCGTAGTTTTTATGTTAATGATGGCAATTCATTAACCCAGGAGAACCACCGGCTTAACGTGTCTTCCTAAGCACGGAGACCAGACATTAAAAAGTTGCCCTTCTCCGGATTTGAACCCGATACTTCGCATTCGCAGTTGATTGCGTTACCTGCAAGGCAAATGACCGTCTTTCTTTTTTCGAATACTTATTATAATATTTAAAATATTATGAGAATCGTATTGTTTTTTATTTGTATGTAATAACTGCAAATTATTATACGATTGATAGGTACTATGTACCAAAACTTTTTTTCAACAGAATAAGTTACGTGTTTTCAAGCAAAAACAATGCCAATGAAATTTAAACTAGACATATAAATTTTTTTAAACGCGCTATTTTGCATTTTATTAATGAGGTTTTAACAGTAGTAATTAAAGAACAAAATATAATCAAAATATCAAGGGTATCTTTGGAGTTTAACCACTCTAGGATTTTGGAAAAATGGATATTTTTTGGTTTAAGCAATACTTTATAAATAATTTAGTACTACCCAATTTTATAGGTAAAAAAGCAAATTTTTTTGCAAATGTCTACTATTTTTCTAAAAAGCGATATAAAAAAATTCCCTACGTCTTTCTTTAGCTCTTGAGGTGTAAAACTAAAATAACTTTTTGTTTTTGTTCTACGTTGAAAATTGTAGCAGAAAACTTTCCGGACGCGGAACACTTCCCGTTACGCACCTGTACAAGTGCCATTTTTTTAAAAATTAATTTAAAAAAATATTTTTCTACTTTTCAAAGTACAGGTAATAAGGATCCATAAATTTATATATTTTTTTTCATGGTTTTCCCGGAAAAAATTGTTAAAATTAGGTAACTTTTTCGACGCTCTAGAGTGGTTAAACCCCTTAAACGCATAATAAAAATCTCTTTAAATTGATATATTTTTTTATTTTTATTCGTTACGATGGGGAGCAGGAATTAAAAACAAATGAAATCAAAAACAAATATTAATTTTTTTATGTTCATTTTGTGGTCGGTCACCCGGTATACTAATAATAATGTATTTTGACACTAAAGCTACACTGTGACCTTAATTACAATCTTTAAAAATTACCAATAATAGGTAAATTTATTGGTATTTGGCAACTTATTGATATGCTCGCACCCCTCATTTGGTGTTATCGCGCCCCCTTAGAAAGGCGCGCTCCACAGGTTCAGAATAGCTGTCGCAAGTTCTAAAAGTGCTGCTCATCAAGGCAACAATTAAGATATGAAATAATTCGTAATCAGAATATGAGAGGTGTTTTAGATGTGTGATAAGTGTTAACATTTTCATCTAAGCGCAAATGCGTTTCGATTTGAGAATTTTCAGTGGAAGTTAATTAAGTAGTTTGTGTTTCTGAATTTCTTAAGTTCCACAAATAATCTGAATCGATCCATATTCATCATTATTGACCATACACAACCGTGTAGATATACAAGGTTACATACACCTCCGTGTGAACCTCTTATAATACCAAAAATATAAACAATACAAAAATATACAAATTCATAAGTTTAGAGCTAGTCGTAGCTGCGATTTAAACCAAACCAAAGATAAAGGTAGGCGATCTGATATCTGATATATATTTTCCTACAATATTGTTCAATCATATTATGGCGTTTATATTTCACTATTTTTTTTTTATTTTTATTTTTTTTTTTAATAAACATAATATCTCATGAATCATAATAAAAAAAAATTAGTAGTGATATAGTAGTGAAATTTTGATAACTGGAAGTGCCGTGGAGTTACGAAGAAAGTTTGAATTATCAAAATTTGAGTTATAAAATTATTCTTTTTGCCATGTACATATTGTACTCTACTATAGCTGTATAAAAAAAAATTTAAAAAAATAACCGGGGAAAAATCAAACAGCAGAGCAACAACTTTAACGCTCCAGTCAGGTGATTTGAACTCCAAATTTATAATTACTTTTTTACACTAATTAGAGATAAAAATGCCTTGAATTTTCGGTTCAAAGTCGCGACGCCAAAATGATGTAAAAGAAAGAGTAATATGGATGTTTTTATTATTACACAAGCTTTTTGATTGAACGAAAGAACTTGATAGAAAGAAAAAATTCTTGCGCATAAAACGGCATAAAATTAAGAAAATTATAACATCTCTATTATGTGATTTGAATCGGCAAAACGCATGTCTGTAACCAGATACCTACTCTTAAATTCAAAATAACCTGGTGGTTAAAAACACCTTTCGGAAATAATTTTTATAAAAATTAAAAAAAACAACGTTGGGTATCTCTTATCTTCTTTTACTCTTTTCCAAATCTTAATTATCCTTTAAATTTTAATGCACCAATTCAATTATTGATCATCTTTTGACATTTTATAAAATCAAAATAATTTGAAATTGTCAACAAATGATGTGACCCAATCAATACGTCTAGAATCCTTGGTATTTAACTAAATTTTTTAAATCTGACACTTGTCTAAAATGGTGGACGTGTATCACGCTAATTCCAACACTTTTATTAACTTGAAAAATTTGAAATAGTAGTTTTCGTCACAAGGACGTTAAGAGATTTTACACTCGAGGGCGGAGTTTTGAAGACGAGGCGAGCGTAGCGAAAAATAAAAATTCTTCTCGCACTTTTGAAAACTAAATAATACACCTAACTTAGAATCTCATTTTTATTTTTAAAAACATAATAGAAAAATAATTTGTCCATATGAGAACCAATCAGCATCATATGCTCGACTTTTCAAAAAGTGTAAGATCGTAGGGCAAACTGATTTTTTTCGACCTCATGACTGTACGTACTTCATAAGGCCCAGTTTATCAATCTCTAGTTAGTATCCCAAGTAAGTATGAATTTCAATAATTTCAACCAATCATTGGTTAATTCAGACTTAGTTGTCGGCTAAATTTACTTGGGACACTAACTAGAGATTGATAAACTGGACCTAAACAAACTAAAATACTTATCTTTGGATTTAGAAATTAATAGTTCAATGTTGTTAAAAAGGTTATCCAATCCAATCCAGAATTTTTTACGTCTAAGAATTTACCTCTATAATACGGATTACGACACAGTAAAATATTTCTCCAACCAACCACAATCAGAAATTAGTTCGAATAACATATTCATGTGCAAACAATCCATTTGTACCTATTGGAAACAAACAGATAAACCTAATTTGTTGTACAAAGTGCGTGCACAAATTTTGTAAAAAAAATAACTAATAAATTTTACAAAAATTCTTCCTCTTTTTCTATCTCTCGAGAGAAGGGTCTCGAGTAGGGTTCTTTTCTTGAAGGTGGGTATCCACGGTTGATAGTAGTCTCCGGTTTGAGGTCGAACATTGTTGGTATCGGAGACTTGGCGTTTGCCGTCGGACGGCAAATTTCACGACGGACGTCCGGATTGCTATTGGCAGGTCTTGTTGTAAGAGAAATTTTGAGCATCCCATGAGTAGCTTGGAAACCTTGGGGCTTTAGGGCGACGCAAAGTAGCTGTAGATGGTTACTTTTTTTGCTCGCCACTGAATTCTTGGTTTAGTACGGCTTTGGTATAGTAAATAATCATAGCTTTCGGATTAAGGTTCAGTTTCACCAGAAACAGCGGTATCAGACGGTCAACGTTGCGAAGCATTTGCTGGACGGAGGTGACACGAGGCAGAAAGCTTAAGCAAGCGGCTTTGGCTTGGGTTAATTTTGAAAAGTAGTTTAAGATAGTGGATTCTGGATTCATTTTGGAGAGCAAGACATGCTCACACGCACTTAGGCCACCAAATCGGACCCATTGTACTACCTCCGATTTCAGTTTCACCCCGATCCTGTCATTCTTCAATTAACCAATTCAGCTGTAGGATGAACTCTAAGATCTTGGCAGGCGGAGTGTTTCTGATTCTGGCCATGTCTAAGATAATGGCCACACGGTGAATTTGTTTGGTTTGAAGAGCACTCCTGAAGCAGGCAAGAATTTTATTTCTTTTTTTTCTGTTTTTGGGAGCGGAATTTTGGGAATTTTGAGTGTGTGTGGCTCCATGTGAGCTTCTAGTCCTCGATAATGCCTAGCTAAATATTTTGCAGAGCATTTCCATAGATATCACAATTTTTTAGACAAACCAAAAGTGTATCGACACTTTTGGAACTAAAATATTAAAGGTTGACACAATGTAAATTATACGAAATGTGTAAGTTTATTCACAAACGTTTTCGCTATACCATAGCATCGTCAGGTGACTAAACAGAAAGTGTGAAAAGAATTTTTGGTTAAACATACCCGCAAAGGGGCGTGGAAAAATAAGATTTTTGGGGAATTTTGGATTAGATTTTTAAAATTGAGAAGGTTATTAAAGGTTAATGTTGGGTTTAGACGGGAGTAAAAAATTAAGTAAGGTGTTGGTTAAAAAAAGGGGGGGGTTGTTGGATTGGTTAGGGGGGGGGGAATATTGAAGCTATTTAACAATGGCGAATTGTTCAGATCAAATTGACTATTAAGTAATGTAGATTGGTATTTAAGTCTATTAATTTCCATAGCCTCCAAGAACTCTAATTTTTTACTTTTTGACTCAACGTGTAAAATTTTCTCACCAAGTTGTTTATGATTATTTTCCGTAAGATGTTTTTCCGTCATTTAAACGATAAGATCTAGAATGTTCTTTGAAACGCGTATAAGAAACGCGTAAAATACCAATCTACATTACTTAATAGTCAATTTGATCTGAACAATTCGCCATTGTTAAATATCTTCAATATTCCCGCCCCCCCCCCCCAACCAATCCAAGAACCTCCCCCTTTTTTAACCAACGCCTTACTTAATTCTTTACTCCCGTCTAAACCCAACATTAACCTTTAATAACCCTCTCAATTTTAAAAATCTAATCCAAAATTTCCCAAAAATCTTATTTTTCCACGCCTCTTTGCGGGTATGTTTAACCAAAAATTCTTTTCACACTTTCTGTTTAGTCACCTGACGATGCTATGGTATAGCGAAAACGTTTGTGAATAAAATTATCCATTTCGTATAATTTACATTGTGTCAACTTTTAATATTTTAGTTCCAAAAGTGTCGATACACTTTTGATTTGTCTAAAAAATTGTGATATGTTTATCAAGTTGCACTACTTAGACCACACTGTTATAAATCATTTCCATGGAATTTTTTCTTTGGTCATCCATATATTTATCTTAGATTTTTTTACGATGCATAAACATTATTGCGTAGCTTTTCTTTGGAACTGATCCAATCTATCAGGTACTGAACAAATTCTTTATTTGATTTGTGAATTCTTAAAGATAAGCTGTGACCATCATAGGTAAGAAGTGCAAATGGCAGTATCATACGCGTAGAAAGTAGTATAGACGCAAATGTTTATAGGTTTAGTACATCGTACATGTACATCTTAAATAAATTTGCGAAAATTATGGACCTTTGGAGAACTCTGGTTGATATGTCTTTCTACTGCGGAACGAACGTTTTCGAGAAGGACACAAAACTTGCAGTTCTTGAGAAAAAAAGCAAATCTTTACCTTGACTATTTACAATTTGTACAGGAGTGCGGGGTTTAATACGATGCCGAAAGCTTTGGCCACATCGAGAAAAATAGCAGCGGTATCTTTCTTTTTGTTGAAATCTAGAGGTGTGATGGATGTTTTCGTTTTAGATTAAATTGTTCGTCTTAGATTACATTGTTGACAAAAAGATCACGACAAATGCGGGTGAAGATGGAAAACGGTTCCGCAATTTTCCCAATGGATGGAAGGAAGCTAATCGGGTGATAATTTAGTGGGAAAGTTTTGGATAACCATAACGTCCTTTTTCTAGATGCGAGGAAAGTGACAAAAGCAGAAAGAAGCATTGATAAGGCATGTGATTGCAAAAACGGCTTTTCGCGAGAGTTTGTTGGGAACACGATTTCAGATTGATTGTTGACTCTTGAATGCTTTTTAATAGCATAGCTTCTTGTTGTTTAAAGAAGTTTTGTAAAAGCGCAGTTTCCATTACCTCCTTCGACTCTTAGAATATTGCATGTAGCGATGTATCATCGTAGAGCCAACCCAAAAACTCAGAGTCACAGATGCAGTTCAGAAGTACTCCACCAAAAGTTTTTAACAAACCTGCTTACTTTATGTATTCCTCTCAAGTGCACGTACCGTCAACTGAATGAGGGAACTGGGCAGTTCTTATCTGAAAAATCAAAACTTATTTCCTAAGTTGATTGATATTTTGACGTTCATTTGTACATTAAACGTTTCATTTTAATGTTATCTATCAGGTCCCATCGCATTTTTGTAAATATCTATATAATCTCTTAGGACGGGTTATCGTACTTAAAACCACTTTGAAAGGATTCTCAAATTAATATTATATTATGATAAATGAAAACTACATAGGTTAATTGCACATTTAGGGACATTTAAATTACTTTATTAAACTCGTTGTTTCATATACTATTTCATTTACTCCCGTCTTTATACAACTACGGTCAGGATATTAAATGTTTGAAAAAAATAAAGGATAAATCTAATTGTTGTACGCAACGTTGACGTTGACGTACGCAAGAATGTTCTTTGGAAGTGTTTTTGATTAACTGTCTAGAAATAATTGAATAATTAAAAAACTACTATGATAAAATTCTTTAATTCTTTCCAAAATAATAAAAGTGGGGGTAATAATTTTGAATAGGTTGTAAATAGTATCATGATTTATGTAAAACTGAATTTCTCCAATATAAAAGACAAAACGTAAGAAAAAAATTAGTTTTTGAAAAATAAAAACATTGTCTTATAAAGCATTAACTTTTAGTCTGACATTATGGTATAAATCAGCATGTTATTGGTAGGTATGCAAAAAAAAGTTTCTTAATTATGCGCTGTAAAATTGGTGTTAAAAGGTGCTTTATAACATTTAAAATCAAATGGGTAGATGCTTTATTATGCAAGTTCTAAATTAAAATTTATGAGAGAGTTTGTTGAAGTCTGTTAAGTACACTATAAACTTGTGACATTATAAACAAACGGAGTGATTGTAATTAAATTGCTTAGATTTACATAGTTTACACAAGAGATTTTATGATTAAAATAGTGCTGTAAGCATAGCTTTGAAGAGCATATTTAGTTAATACGAATTTATACAGTTGTTAGTGAAATGTAAATTTATTTTTACTTTATGAATAAAAATATAGATCGGAAAAAATCATTTCATATTAATGCTGCAGTAGATACATTATGTTATGTAATTGATGTAAGATGTAACTGATCATAAAGAATGTAATAAATTCACCTCCATCGTAAAGTGTAGTCGTCCTAGTAATCAAAGGTTCTCAACCGGTGCGTCGTGACATTTTGGTGAGTCTGAAACGTCTTTTTTGTTTTTTGTAACTTGACAGGAATATTTTACTCAATATTATATTGTATTTGATATTATGTACAAAGTCGATGGTGTGCTTCATCAGTTACATAAAATCTTATATCCATTTGGCAAGAATTTCATTCATTGTTCAACCCAAGTGTTGGTTATGCTATGTCTGGAAAACTAGACATTGGACAACCTTGGTGCACAAGGTTTTTGACGCAAAAGTCTAATATATTTATATTTTTGGGTAATAAACTTTTGCAATTTGCTTTTTATAATATCGGATTAATAATAATAATATAAAGAAACTAATTTTGGTTGGAGCTTAATATTGTTAATATAATTACGAGATAATACAATAGAGAAGAAACAATAGAATGATGTAAATACGAAAAGCGGTTCATTAAAGAAGGTTTAAACATTTTATATGACTGCATAATTAAACGCATGGAAAAAATTATGCAAAATTAAAATAGTATAAACGAAATACTCAAACAAGCATTTTAATGGTATATAGGTACATTACCTGTACATCATATATAGTCATCTACATATAGTCATGGGCGCCCATATAAAATGTTTTCGGTAGGGGTCATTGTATATTTAATTGTGTACAGTTTTTCATAGAATTTTTGGAAAAGCCCGCCGCAGGCGAAATTTTTGTTTTTTTCAAGGTCAAATGTCCTTAGATCGACTTTAGGAATATTTAGATATACATATTTTTGTAGTACAGTAAAATTAAGCATTTTTTATGGAAAGAAAATGAATCTTTAATTTTAATCAATTAATTAAAAATTTTAGAAGAAGTTGGAAAAAGGTATACTATAGGCATCTATAGATCTGTACCCTAGAGGTAAACAGTCGTATGTCACATATTGTAAATTTTACAAAAATATCAAATAATGTTAATCTGGCTGTTACAACTAAAAGTTTTGTTATAGTTTTGTTAAAATCTAATTAATGCATTTTTAATGTATAACAAAACTTTTAATTTTAACAGCCAGATTAACATAAATTTTGCTATTTTTGTCAAATTTACAATATGTGACATACGACTGTTTACCTCTAGGGTACAGAAATATAAGCAGAGGCTGTGTGCTTCTGAAAATATTCTCGTTGTAACTTTAGATGTCGTAGTTTTACTATTTTAATAATTCAATCTGTTTTTTATAGTGTTACATTGTATTAATTTATGTATTTTGTTTTATGTTTTGAATCTATTGTAACTAGTACGTATGAATGAATACTTTTGGTGGATTTCTCAGTAGGGGCGACGGCCCCCACCCCTATGGGCGCCCATGCATATAGTATATACTATAAAAAATGTTATATTATTTATTAACTCGTTGATATTAAAGAAACATAATAATAATTTTAACAATTTCCATCGTAGTTTACAATTCACCATCGAAAGAGAAATTAATAATGTATGTATGTATGTATAGTCGGTTTTAAACGTCTTGCGACATTGTCCGATACCAAACTACCAACCTTGCGAATTGGCGCTTGGTTTTTTAGCATTTTACATTTTTTACCTACGACGAGGAGCCAGCCCGTCGGTAGAACCCCCAACCTGGAGGACCAAACGAGACGGCCAGAATAACTTGTTACTTACCCGGATTCGAACCGGGTATTGAGCGTTCGTAGTCAACTCGCTTGACCATTGCTCTCTGACCGTCTCTGAAATTAATAATACCATAACATTTTTAGATATTAAATTGATTCATCAAAGAAACAATATTACATACATACATGTGGACACAGAAACCAACATGGTCCGGTAGATATCTAAATTACAATTCTTATCGTCACAAAAGTCACAAAATTGAGACAGCCATTGGACTTATTGATAAGCACTCAAATTAACGCATGGCGATTTCAGAATGGATATACTCTGAAAAAGAGAGGCGAGCTAAGTAAACGGACCAAGGACCGGACTCTAGGCTAGAAGCCCTAGGTTTGATCCTCAACCCAGCTACAAAATTTATCCAACTTCATTATTACCTTCTCCTCTCGGAAGGCAATGGCAAACCACCGAGAGTAATCTGCCAAGAGAACTATTTAGTATTAAATTAATGGTCACGATGCTTCTGTCACTTATAGTTAAATTAATTAAAGATCGTGTTAAGAGATTCTATAATGGACATTTATCAAGAAAAGAAAAACATAATAACTATTCTGTTATTCCATATGTCACTGGTTTAAGTGAAAAAATTAAAAAAAACCTTAAAGAACATAACATCAATACTACCTTCAAATCGCTTAACAACATTGGTCTTTTATACACCAAACTGTGCGACCCGATCCCCAGCGAGAAGAAATCTGACCTTATTTACCAAGTGGATTATACTAACTGCAACTTGGTGTACATTGGAAAAACTAACCAATGATTAAAGAAAAGAATCAGTGGACACATCTCGCAACCATCAGATGTAACAAACCTGAAACTACAATTTTATTAGATGGACATTTTTTTCCATCTACATTTTAGTAGATGGACATATTGCGGACTTTAAAAACACTAAAATCAGTTTTACAAAGATTGGCTAGTACACGAAATTATATGCATCAAGAAAACTAACAACACTATATGAACCGACAAACTGACATTAAAGGCTTAAGCAACATTTATGGCCAATTACTTATCTAAGTTTTTTATGTATTGGAGTTATTTAGGTTTTCCTTAACTTACGGTCTTAGATTTTTTTATCTAGTCACCGTTCAAATGACAATGTTTGTTTACTTGTATAATATTATTCTGATGAAGAACCTGTTTAGTTTTCCGAAAGCTTAATAAATAATTTATTTGAATTTAATCATTTATAGTAACTTGTATTAATTAAAGTTTTAAAGATTATTTAGTATTTGTTACTGTGAAAGACCGAAATTCGGTGAATGTCGAGATACACCGGTGAATGTCAACATTCTCTAAGTTGGTTGGCGTATGTTTGAAATATCTGTCGAATATCATTATTTCTACACCGGCGAATGTTGGCATTCACCATGCACTCATGGTGTATGTTGAAAAGAAACATTTTTTTAATAAACGAAAACAACAATAAAACTCTATTGGTTATATTTATTAATAAAACGTACACATATCGTCGGTATCAAAACGTATAGGCGTATCTTAGTTTTCATGACTTTACATAGGAGAGCGATATAAAGAAATGCAGTGTTCTTAATTTCTCCATAAGTAAAATACTGTTGAATATAACGTATTTATTTTTACACAGTTATCGTAAAAGATATTGATAATTGCTTCAAACTTGTTAAATTGTTATTATCTTTATTATTACTATTAATTTTAAGCGTTTTTTGAGATACGTCTTTTCGTTAAAACCTTACTTTTACGATTAATGTTAAAACGTAAAGACGTATCTCAAATAAATAAATTAAAATAAATTGTAATTAAAACATAATTATTATTATTTTGTGGTTTACTTAGGTTACTGAGTTACCCCCTTTTTTAATTTAGTGGAAAATATGTTTCAATTCAAAGTTTAGTCAAAATAGCCTAAGTCAAATTGAACGAAAAATTGGCTCCAGTTCGAAAAATTTACCATGGAGCTGAATTTTGGTATACGCTTTTACTATGTCGTTATAAACAATGTGTTAAAATGCGACCTTGAGATCATGTTCGCTTCAAAAGTTATTCGAGGTCAAAGGTCACAAATACGACCTTTTAGTAAATATCTTGCTTTTTGTTTATCCTACGGTAAAAAGTTTTAAGCAAAAATGATAGAGGAGATAATTATCTACATAAAAGGTCTTATGACATTTTCATGAAAAGCTATTGTTTTTGTGCTATAAGGCCTACAATGTACAAACATGCAGGTGGTTGTTTTACCTTTAAGGGTATTAGGCAATGGAAAAATTAATATTTTTTTTATTACATTTTCTGAAAGTACTATCCTTCCAGAACAGGATACCGTTTGATTCATATCGAAATTCGTAAAATTGTTGATTAGGCAAGTGAAAAGGTGGCAGTGCGTGGACTTGATTTCCGTCTGCCGCTGGTAGTCGAGCAGAGAACATTACCTGGGAGGGCTCTAAATGTTACGATCTGAGTTCCTTATCGTAAAAATTTGATATAATTAAATAGGACATTTCAAAATATATAAAATTTGATAATTAATCATAATAAAGATTTTTCTAAAATTCAAATACTTTGACAAATATGGAACAAATCGTAGACATCTGCATCATTGCATTTTCAGAAGGTTTAAAACCAAAATATCGTGGTCCAGCTATCGTTATAGAATTGCGGATTGATTTTTACTTTATTACAAAGAAAAATATTTAAAAAAGTCAATTTGGAGTTGTTCACATTGAGATCAACATTATCATGATACTGCAATTTCATTTTATTTTACCTGTAGTTCACTAATAAAAATATAATTTTCAAAAACGGACTGATGCCGAAGCTCTACTAGAAACATCATTCTATGCTATTGGATATTTTAAGGAGATAAATTTAAGTAAAATCACTTTAATTGATAAAGAAACTTTAAACTCGTTTTTCTGGACTTTTCATTTTCGTTTGGTTTTGCCTTGATTCCAAAAAAACGGAGGTCTCTGGTGACTTGAAAAAAATGAAGGATACGTAAAACATGTATAATTTCGAACTAAACCTCCAAAATAATCTATAAAAATTCGAGATTTCTCAAAAAAAATTAAAAAGTCACGATTTTTCTGTTCACTTACAAAAAACTTACATTTTTATCGTAAAAATCGCGGTTTTTTGTCTATAAGTTTAATAATTCCATTTCAATCGTTGTGATTTTAGGTTTAGTCTGAAACTACATATCTTACGAAAAGAAAAACTATTTGCAGACCCAAAAAAAATTATCGTTTTAGTACGATAGTAGGGAAAAATGAAAAATTAACTTGTAAATACGCCACAGATTGTACCGCCATTTTGTAAACTTTTATGGGCTCCATGGTGCAATTTTTTTCATCATTTATATATCAATAAGTATTAGTTAAAATTACACATGTGTATCTGCTTTCTTTGTATGTTAAAATTAAGAATAACCAAAGCGCCGATTTCCCCAATAACCATTGCCTAATACCCTTAAGGGTATATATTCTTGATTCAAAGGCTGGTTCTTTCTTTCCTGTGTTTTTTTTTCATTTTATATGGATATACGTACAACAAACTACTCCACAACCACCCTAATGTTTGTACATACTACCCCACAACCGCCCGCATTACAAAATCAAACATTATTCTTGAGTAGTTACAATAAAAAAAAAATAATGAATTCAAAAATAATAACATATACGTTATATTTATAGTACTTATAACTAAAAACTACCCTTGTTTAAACAACTAAATGCCATTATGGCAAAAGTTGTCCTTTAAAGTCGTTTAGAAAGATATTGTTTAAATGAATATCTCGAGATACGCCTATACGTTATAACATTTTTACTAACTATTTGAGATAGGTCTGCAACATTTTTTTAAATAAAATCAAAACGGTGGTTCATATAGATACGCCATTTTGTCACATCAAGGAGATCATATGCAGCTATCGAAAGGCATAACTAACTCATTTTTGACAAAAATCGAGATACGCTTATACGTTTTGATACCGACGATAATATTAATTTTTAAACTGGAATATAAAAAAAACAAGAAAATGTATGACAATCTTATTTATTACAACAACTTTAACTACCATGGCACTTCGAATTGCACAAAAGCTCTTGCTTTTACAGCTGAATTTAGCCGTAGAACACTTCCTTTTGCAGTTACAACGTGTATAGTCTTGCCCTCCACTTTTTGAATTAACAGAAACTGCTTCTTTAGCGACATTTCTTGAGTTAAAACGTTATCCATGGAAAGTAACATTTTTTTACAAATTACGAACTGATTACGGGTGAAAAGATGCTTCAAGGTACCATTTTTGTTTTCTGATTTGTAAAAGTGTGAATCCTCTATTTCAACAACAACCGCTATCACATTTCAGGGGTCTGTACGACCACAGTCGACATCATGGACTTGAATTCTTACGGTATAGCCAATTTGGGCCGGAGAAAACTTCTTTTTTGAGATTTGCAACATTTTTGTTGTTGAAGTAGAAGATTCTTTTTTGCGGCTACTTTTTTTGAAGAAATTAGCTCGTGTTGTTCAGTCAATGCTTGAGATGAAGACGTGCTAGGTTGTAGATCAGACATTCACCGCAGTTCAGTTGTGTTTGTCGACATATTATACCGGTGAAAGTTCGAATGCAGAATAAAATTAACACATGTTCGGTCTTTCACCAAGAAATTTGGTATTTGTCGACATTCACCGGCGAATGTTGACATTCACTAATTTCGGTCTTTCACAGTAACATATACGATAGTATGTAGTATATAATAAATAATGTATTCATACATTTATGAAGTAACTTTTCATTATTGAAATCTTAGATCATCTATATACAATAGATCTATAGATCTAATGTATAGATCTATACATTGTAATATGATCGAAGATTGAAATAGCCGGTACTTAAAATTAACCTATAATTTTTGGACTAAATAGCAAGATTTGTGCGAAAATTTTTTAAGGTATTAAAATATTTTAATGTATTAGATTGTTCTTACAAAATTAAAATTTGAGACTTCTTAAAAAGCACTATTCGCATACAATGCACAATTTTTCCACTTTATTAAAGTAAAATTAGCTTTGAACTGATTTTATAAACATACAAAAGTTGATAGTATTTATTTTATTATCAGCGTGACACAATCACGAATTAGGATGTTTTTTATGGGGAACTTAATAGCTATAGGAAATATGGAAAAATGGATAGCGCAGCTTCGATCTCTTTTTTTGAGAGAATCTCAATGGCAAAACTGAAATTGGATATGTTTGTTTTTGAACTAAAGACAAAAGTTTGAAATTTTGATTTTTTGATAAATATCGATGATTTTGGTTATTTTTGAAGTTATTGAAAAAATGTTTCGAAAAAAAAACAGAAAACACTTTCTTCGTAGATTCAAACTTCCCTATTCTGTGCCACGCGTATTACTTTCTTAATTTTATAAATGTCAAACCATTGTTGCAAGTTTTTTAGCCACAAAAAACCCTTTTGGCCTAGACCTCTCTTCTCTTCGATCTTGCCCTCCGTTATCATAGCAGAGCATATTTTTTGCTTTTGGATAAATGACTAAAGTATTTCGCTTTTCTGATTTTGTTCACTGTGTAAAGCTTCCGTCTCTGTTCATTATATAAAGCACTTTAATGTTTCAAACCCTGTCCGTGTCCATTCACGAGATTCTTAACATCCTGCGATAGAGCCACATTTCGAAAGTCTCAAGTTTATTGACTGATGACACCTTCAGTGTTCATGCTACATATCGTCGGCTTATTGCCAAAACAAGATAACTCTAAAATGATAGTTCTGAGATAAACTGACTTTAATGTTTGATTGCACTACAAACAAGTAGGAGTTAGTAAAATTAAACTTCTTAATAATAATAATTGAACTTACACTTACCTGCTTTTGCTAGAATATACTTTGTTCTTATTTTAATGCAATCATGATTATAACTCATTTTGGCCAAAAGTGGAGTTATCTTGTTTTGGCAATAAGCCGACGATATAACAAAACTGGTATTACATAATAATATGATTGTTGTGCTGTAATGTAATGTAACTTCAAATGATTCTCCACTTTGCTTAATAACACAGGTCAACAAAAAAAAGATTTTTTTTGTGTTTCTATTCTAATGCTTAAATTCTGATTCTAGACATCGAAATATACTTAAATTTTCATTTTTAGCTTTTAAAGTTTGCTTTTGTCTGATTAACGCCGGTAAGTAAGTTTTAAAGATTTTAATTGATTTTATGAGCAACTGATGGTACCACTTTGATTAACCCTATCGCAAATTGCATATTATTTGTAAAGGGCACAGTAGTGAGTATTTACTTGTCTATCACAATGTAAAAGTGTGAAAATTATACTTAAAAAGTTAAAATATGCAGAATACCATTGGCCAGTGATAGGTGATTTTAAGATGGTTGGTTTGCTGATGGGAATGCAAGGCGGATATACTAAATACCCTTGTCACCTTTGCTTATAGGATAGCAGAGCAGATGCAGTACATTACCAACGGCGTATATGCCCTGATTGAGCCGAATTTAAGATAGGAAAACATAATGTAAAGTCGGAACCAATTGGAGAGCGTTACACATAAAATTAGCATAGATAATATGGGTGCCTACAAGGAGAACGTTTTCACCAAGATGTGATGAACCTTGAACGACGTTACCAAAGGCAGTGCAATGAGAATATGATGAGAGATTACATTTGGGGTTGAATACGAGACAGCCCATATAAACATAAGAAAAACACTAAAAATATTCATTTTTGAAATTGAATTTTTGTTTTTTTACATTTATTTGCTGTTGTTTATCACAACTCTTGCATAAAAAAGACTCTAGTGTTCAGCAAAAACTTTTCTAATCGTAATTTAAAAGAAAAGTATGGAAAAAATATATAAATCTGCCATTTTTCTTAAAAATTCAAAGAATTGCTCTAGTTTCTACAAAAGCAAACTTTGATCAAAAAAATTATTTTTTCCCTTATTTTTAACGTAGGAGAAACTAAAATTTCATATGCAGAAGCCAGACCCAAAAATCGTGTTGACCTGTGTAATTATTATTGGTGCCCTTGTAAATCGTTTTTTTCACTTTTGACAATTTTAAAAATTGATTTGAACATCTTTTGCTGTTTTTTTGATTGCGACTGAAAATGAAACAAAGATCTAAAAAATTTTTTTTTTTAATAATTCTATTTTATTCCGAAAACTTAAAAATCTCCCCTGGTATGATTGAAAAAAGTATAAAAAACGATATTTAAAAATGCGGTTCAACCTTTCAACTATGGTTTCTGTTACTGTTACTGTTATTGAAAAAACAAAAGTTTAGTATTTATAATTCGGAAACTACTAACGCAGGTTACCCGTTTGTAGCAAAATTCGTTAGTTTGTGATTTTTTCAAGTCAGCTTGTTTTAATTTTAAGTTAATTTATGGTAAAAATATTTATTCAGTTTCATCCAACGTTTTCAAATTAATATTGAGTTTTCTCTTAGCTGTTTCAAAGGCCACCTCCTAATTAGATTGGCTGACTTTAAGGTAGAATGGCATAGTCTGTTAGATTTTAAAAATAATTAAGTTTTGTACACCAATTTCTTCGTTCGTTTTTATTAGTAATTAAAGTTAGTAATTGCCATTTTCTAAAGAAATCGTGTTGGGAGATTTCAATTTATTTTTGAAACTATGATTGGCTTGACAAATTTATCTTTGAATAATATTGTAATGACCAATTAATTTTTATATTTTATTTGTTGCGGCTGATTACATGTGCAGGCTAAAATGGAAGAAAGTAATTTTTTGCTACGTATATTTAGAGTTTTGTGGCAATTAAAAGCTAATACAAAGCTCGATCGTATAGTACAATGTATACCAGGTGCTGAATGAGTTAGGCGAACATAGGATATTAACGTGTAAAAACTTATTTTTGCAAATTCCTGCTTCCCTAATTATTTTAGAGAAAAATTGAGAGATACAAATATAATGTAGAAATATAAACTACGAATGATAAAAGCATTAGATTTTATCTAGCTTTTACGTAAATGGCCAAAAAATTCTTTTGAAATTGTTAAAATTTTTATTTATCACACTGGCCATGTATAAGTTTCCAAGGCAATATTCCATTTTATGAAATTAAAATTTAATAAAGTGCAAAACTGTAAACAACGTGCAATTGTTTTTTATTACTTATCAAAAAAAATTACCTCGGAAACTTACATGGCCACTCTGATAAATAAAAATTTTAACAAATTTAAAAGAATTTACGTAAAAGCTAGATCAAATCTAATGCTCTTATCATTCGTAGTTCATATTTTTACATTATATTTGTGTCTTTCAATTTTTCCCTAAAATAATTAGGGAAACAGGAATTTGCAAATAAGTTTTTACATGTTAATATCCTATGTTCGCCTAACTCATTCAGCACCCGGTATAGACACAATAAAAATCAACTGTATATATTCTTGGATATGCGAAATAAATGCAATTTTTAAGTTAGTTTTTGATTTATCAGATAGGACGTTTTAACTAATGACGGTAGTGTTAATCTCAGCTGTGATTTTTAGCCCAAATACAATAGCTTTTTCATGAAGATGTCGTAAAACCTTTTTTGTAGATAATTATCTTCTCTATAATTTTTGTTTAAAACTTTTTTCCTGCTCCCGATCACGTAAGTGTGTCTTATGTGCATGGCTTCACCCGACGTAAGTTGTTCATTGCGTTTGTTTATTAGTTACCGTTAGCGATGGAACTTAATAGTGTCACTTATTTTCCTAGGAAAATAATAAACGATTGACATACAGATTTGATTTATATTCGTTTATCGTTTCTAAGGAACGAACAGGCAAAGCAAACTTCTTCTTTCTTTAACTTTACTATCGATCAGTTGATCTGTTTATTTCCAACATCTGCGTTGTTTCCTTCGCAGTGCTAGATCTGTGAGCATATAAATTGTTTAACGTCCGATAAGTAGTTTGCTAGACTGGCCTACAGACGAGCCTGTAACCCTGGTTTTTATGTTAATGATGGCTATTCATTAACCCAGGATGACCACCGGCTTAACGTGCTTTCCGAAGCACGGAGACTAGTCATAAGAAAGTTGCCCTTTTCCGGATTTGAACCCGGTACCTTGTATTCGCAGTTGATCGCGTTACCTTCAAGGCAAATGACCGTCTCTAAAGCAAACTTATAAATTAAAAATAATGAAATTAAACTTCAAATTAAATATTTGATGTTCGATGTCAAATTGTAATAATATTATAGAAAAATATTGTCCGGTGCTCCGCAGAAACAGGAAAAATTTAATAAGCAACACGGAACGTAAAGGCTTATCACTCTTGGAAGATAATTTAAGCCTCAGCTCCGCCTCGCCTTAAATTCACCTTCCTTGAATAATAACGTTCTTACGTTCCTTGTAACTTAAATAACTATTACCAAAAGATAAACAAAAACCGAGATATTTACAAAAAGGTAGTATTCGTCACCTTGGACAACAAATAACCTTTGAAGCGAACATGATCCCGAGGTCTACTTTACCAAAAATTGTTTACGGCGACGTAATAGAGGTATATTATACCAAAATTCAACTCGATGATATTCCGTAATAATATACTACCCTTGGTTTCATAGATTTTACACTATTTAAAAAATGTGTAAAATGAGAGTTACGCCACTTGACCTTTCAAGTATCGATATGTAATCGCTTAATGAGATATTTCTATTAACATTAAAAAAAAATACTTTTAAATTTTGTTGCATATGATAAAGTGATAGTTTTTGACCAAATAAACTGTTTCTCGGTTAAGGGGCTACATCTAATTTAAAAAAATTTTTTGCTATCCCGGCCGTAAATGGACTGTTTTTGTACTCGATTTAAGGTACAAAACAGAGCACTTTTTGTCACTAAAACGTGAAGAAGTTCTTAGGCAGGCCGTAGGTAAATAGAACTTAGCACAAAAGTTTTTTATTGAAAGAGGCCAGGCATAAAAATTTTATCGTAAACTTTTCCGGTATAGTGAAAATATTTCATAACACACAAACGTAACCTTTTTTCATTACTTGGGCTTACGCCTTTTGTAGTAATAAATATTGGTTTACGTCCTTGTGATATAAATTACTATTTTGACTGTTTTTTTTTTGGCTTAAATGATGTATAAACATCGCAAAAATGATACACCAAAGGAATTATTATAAGCGGAAATTCTTTTTTAATTTTGAAAGCTCATTTTCATGTATTTCAAATAAATGAAACAGTCTAGACGGTGAAAGTGGCAATTCGGAGTCGTTTAGTCCACACGCATAACTCGAATGAGAGCTTCAATGCTGTCATGTGGACGATAGCTTCAAAGTCAATTTGTAGCGGTAAGAAGATTGTCGACATAGTGGCCAACGTAGAAGCTATACTTTCTAACAAGAGTTTTAAAGAACTTCTTGAAGTAATGACTTTGTTGGGATTGAAGATTGGCTACGATACTTACAATTTTTGCCACGAAATCGACAAACATCGCGTAAGAGCTGAGGAACACTCGTCGAGAGCTAGAAAAGATGCTCGTAAAGACCTTATTTTAGGTGTATCGTGGTTCTATCATAAGCAGGTAATTTAAAAAAATCAGTAGGTAAGCCACCATTTTAAAAATTTCACGTATTTAGAAAAAAGTTTTGAAACTTTAAACGTAATAATCTTGAAACCACGTTTTTAAAATTGAGCGAAAACATAATTCGGTCAGTTTTTATCCGATTTAAATAAAATTTTAACTGTAGCTTCTTAGATAGATTTTCTAAAGAATTTACACACGATTTTTGCCACTGATTAACAATTACGGTTTTTAGAAACAAATTAAGTCGGATTTTTTTGTAAAAAAAAAATACAATTTTTTTTGAAGAAGAACATTTGCAAGAAAACAATAGTTCTTAATAATTGTGTGTACTTCTCTAGCAAAACTAATGTAAGTAATGAGAAACATTTTCTGGGTTGTTTTAGATGCTAATCCAAAAAGTTCTGTTTTTGCCCGTGGAACGCCTAAAAAAGCACCCTTACTGTAGCTAACTAAGTCGTTATTTTGTATATTTTTGTATACTTTAATACATGTAAAATAAGCCCTTTAAACCTTGTTTTGATTGCTTTTTTAGTATTCTCAAAAAAAAATTTCAAAAAGATCTCATTTTGTAGTGTATCTATTAGATGTAACCCCTTTTAAGAAATATGAAAAATTATATCTATAAATTTTTTTCAATACTCCAAACAACTCTGAAAATTATATATCCAACTTAAAAATTCATTCAAATAGTATTTGATACTGATAAGTGCAGGTTTTAGCTCTTTTGCCCCAGTGTGCGGCGGCGGTAGCGCAGATTGAAAACAGAGCTGTCTAAAGCACTTTGTAAAAGTAATTCAAGTACCAATTACCAAGTACTTTGTTAATGCCAAAAGTACTTCAAGTATCAAATACTATATATTTTTTTAAGTACTTGAAGCATCAAGTACTTATTTACTTTGCTTAGAGAAAGTATTTCAATTACCAAGTACTTATCAAAAGTAATTCAAATATTTCAAAATTAACCAAAAAGTAATTCAAGTACCACCAAATTACTCAAAAGTACTTTAATTACCCAAAGTAAAGTATTTCAATTACCAAAGTACTTCAAATACCGAAAATACTTCAATTACTTTAAAGTACTTGAATTACTTTAAAAGTACTTGAATTACTTTAAAAGTACTTGAATTACTTTAAAAGTACTTGAATTACTTTCAAAGTACTTGAATTACTTTAAAAGTACTTGAATTACTTTAAAAGTACTTGAATTACTTTAAAAGTACTTGAATTACTTTAAAAGTACTTCAATTAAAATTTGCGTCAAACGTTTGAGCATCGTTCGAGCATCAATGAGCTTCCAATATTTTCGTTTGAGCCTCAACCGTCGCGGAGTTATTCGCAAAAACTTTGGAAAGGGGGGGGTTGTAGACATGATCGCCCCCCCCCAAGTGGAATTTTGGGGTAAAAATGGTGTCAAACGTTTGAGCATCAATGAGCTTCCAAATTTTTCGTTTGAGCCTCAACGGTCGCAAAGTTATTTTAGCAAAATTCTTGGGGGGGAGGGGCTGCAGACATGCTTTTTCTATTTTCGTTCTTATTTTGAATTTTTTTGTGAAATTGATGTCTACCGATAGAGATTCGTTTGAGCTTGAATGAGCTTATATTCCCATCATTTTAATTTCATTTTCTGCAAAGTTACGAGCATTTCAAATTTTGAATACTCCGGGTAAGTGCCGTACAAACATTTTCTATTTTACCGGATTAAAATTTTTGTTCCGATTAAAAAACCTTAATCCTGCTTAATTACCAACATCATTTTGATGGAATTGTACGGAAGGTGTAATTTTAGACACCTTATACTTCAATTACATTAAAAGTACTTTAAGTACTTTCCAGTACTTGGGTAATTTTAAAGTACTTGAATTACTATAAAAGTACTTGAATTACTTTAAAAGTACTTGAATTACTTTTAAAGTACTTCAATTACTTTAAAAGTACTTCAATTACTTTTAAAGTACTTCAATTACTTTTAAAGTACTTCAATTACTTTAAAAGTACTTCAATTACTCAAATTTTGTTAAATCCAATTACCAAGTACTCAAGTACTTTCAAAAAGTACTTCAAGTACCAAGTACTTTTCAGTTAGTTTCAAACGTACTTCAATTAAAGTACTTCAAGTACTTTTAAGTACTTGAATTACTTTTTGCAAGTCTTTTACTTGAAATACTTTCAGCTCTGATTGAAAATATGACAATTGTCACGGTATACAGATCACTCTGGATATTTCGATATTCTAGCAATTATTATTATTGGAAATAAATGTGAAGTTATATTTGTTCAGATAGATCCCTTGATTTGTCCAGGCAGACTATTTATCTAGGCAAATTTTTTTTGTCTAAAATTAATATTTTCCTACATGTTATGATAAAATAATAGGAATAAATATTTTTTAAACAATCAGACGGAGCTTTTAGCGAAGCAATATTAATATAAAAATTAAAATTTAATTATTTCGTACTTGGTAGTTTTACAATTAAAAGTATTGATTTGAAACTTTGTGTTGTTTTAATTCAATTTTGCTTCAGGCTATAAATTAATAGAACATACATGCATGAGAGTTACAAAATACCCTTTTCTGTATCGTGTTAAACAGTTTCCGGCTTAAGCAATTAATTTTACATTATTTTTATACAAGGGCTGTTTTAAAAGTGTCCTAAGGCTTCTTAAGTTTACTGACTGAAAACAAAATATATTTTCCTGCTCCCAATCACGTAAGTGTGTCTTATGTGCATGGCTACCTACACCCGACGTAAGTTGTTCATTGCGTTTGTTTATAAGTTACCGTTGGCGACGGAACTTAATAGTGTAACTTATTTTCCTAGGAAAATAATAAACGATTGTCATACAGATTTAATTTATATTTGTTTATCGTTTCTAAGGAACTGACAAGCAAAGCAAACTTATAAATTAAAAATAATGAAATTAAAATTTGTCAAATTGTAATATATTATAGAAAAATATTGTTCGGTGCTCCACGGAAGCAGGAAAAATTTAATAAGCAACACGGCACGTAATGCTATATCACATCTCGGAAACCTCGGCTCCGCCTCGCCTTAAATTCACCTTCCTTGAATAATAACGTCTTTACGCTCCTTGTAACTTAAATAACTATTATTTAAATATTTATTTTATATGTTAGGCACAGTTAATACCCGATCTAACTAGTAAATTCTAGTTTTAATTAACCTTTTTAGTTAATTGTAGTTTTAACTGGTTTTATAAGTTTAGTTAACACTAGAATTAACTGTTTGAAATTAGTAAATTCTCGTTGTAACTAAAATCTATCACCGTTAAAACTGTATATACTATATACTATAGTAAGAGTAGACGTAATTAGATAAAAATTGTTTATTAAACAAATTATTATAACAATCTACTTATTTGCCACATGGCATACTGTTGTAACATTTCAAATTGCAAAAAATTCCCATTTTTAAACAGAGGCAACGCTTTGAAGTGCAATTCTTTTTTGCAAGAACAGCAAACATTTGTCCAGTTCAATGGCAGCTATTTGCACTGCAGTCCTCAGGCAAATTTTCTTAGAAAAAAAAAAACAAATATTAGTTAATTATGTAAAAATTCTAATAATAACTAAAGATTCTATAAAATTACCTGCAATATTATAATATAATCACAACAATAACAATCGGCCGTTATTTGTCCACCCTACGCTGGCGCTGGGCAGACGGTTGGCGAGTAGCCCGTAGATCAATTTTGGACTTTTTAGATCACAGCACATATCCGACGTAACCAGGATTAGAACCGCGGTTTCCTGCTCTCTAGTTTATCCGTGTTTGATTTACGCCAGACTGCTGGTCTATATTTGCACTATTTTTATTATTTTTTTCGATTACGACTCTTATTATCTTTCGTAAGTATGTCTTAGGTCTAACTACATCGGGAATAAAAATAATTACATAAGGTACCTCCTATGTCAACTGCAGGTTGATGCATCTGAAATCTTTTTCATTCTTTCTGCCTGTTTTTTCAAATTTTCTTGTGCTTTCTTTTCGGCTAAAGAAATGTTTGACGTTGTATCAACTAGTAGCGCTTTTTTTTCTCCTCTGCTTTTCCTTTAGCTTCGTCCTGCTTTAAATTAATTTCTTCGATGATTTCATGAAGGTCATCTTCTTCATGCAGGCCCGTACCCAGGAGGGGGGCACCTGGGGGCACGTGCCCCCTCCGAAATGTTCAAAAAAAATTTTTTTTTTAAGTAAATGAAAATTTGTTTATAATAATAAAAATTCTCGAAAGAAAAACCATTAAAAACTTTACTTTTTACTAAGTGCCCCCCCCCAAAATTAAATCCTGGGTACGGGCCTGTCTTCATGAAAATTTATAAGAATATCAGATGGCAATGTTGTTAGTCTTACTTTTGGTTTAATTTCAAGCATGGTCTATGGAGATTGGTTGATTTCTGAATGAAAGGCTTTATTTTTCATAAATTCTGCGTATCAAACATCATTTGACTAATTTATGGTGTTATTGAGTTTCATCTAAGAAGACAACACTTTTTCTATAATATGTCCTTTCAGTAGAACCCTAACTATGACGCAGTTTTTCATCAAAATATGTTATTTCTGGCCTATGTACAAATAAGTATCTTTTCTATTATTCTGTTAACAAACTCTCTTCCATTATATATAGATATAAATACATAGAGCACCAAATGTCAAAAAGATATCTAATAATAGTTATAGGCAACTTCTTCAGCTCGCTTGATTCTGAGCTCTTAGGATTTCTATATTATTAGAAGCTTGATATTGCATGTCCATTACGTCTACCTGGAATAAACGACTACTTATTACTTTTTCTTTGATTACTTTTCTTTTGTTGGCAAGTTTTGCACATTGCTAGAAAACTATTTATCATTTCAATGGTTATATTAGTGTATTTTCTTGCGTTTCGGTTTTTAGTCTGTCTCGAACTTCTTGTCCTACAGCTACTGTAACACAAATTACTTTAATTTGGGCCATTTGCCCCGTTATGTACGATGGAATGCGTTTGGCAACTAACTAAGAAAAAGAATATTCGGGTGCCAGTTTTCTAAATAAAACACGGAAGTAAAAAAGTTGGTTTTATTTAAGAAACAAAAGTCGAGTGAATGGTGGGGTCGATAATGTTTGAATCCAAAACTTATTAAAAAAAGCTGATCAAAAAAATTAAAAAAATTAACCAAGTAAACATGTGGCTACCATACATCTGTGCTCCGCACACAGAAAACCGCAATTCAAAGTTGAAACCAAAATGTACTACATAGAAGTGGGTGGTAATAAAAAGCTAAAGTTTATCAAAATACAAACCTTGCTCATTGATGGAAAATAAATGAAATGCTTATCCATAAACTTAAAACTGAAGTTTAAAGGATGAAACATTTCAAAAACAAAACAGTTTGTGGCTATTAAAACTTAACTTTACACAAAACGAAAAATCGAACTTTTATTTTTGATGGTGATAAGCGGAAGGATGACATTTTAATAAATTTTTGAAAATAAATAATTCTTGCACGTGAATATTCACAGGATGGTGCATAAATTTCAGACTAATATAAATTTTTGCTTAGCTGAAAAATGCCAAAATGCAAAAATAATAGCATTTGAAATGTTACCCTACATGCGTGCTTTCAATAACATCAAATATTAACTCGGATGGCAAATAATACTTTCCATGGTGAGAGCCTGATGATATCAGTTTCTTCAATCCTCCAACCTTCAGAACAACAAAGGATAAAAATTTTTACTTTACGGTATTGTAAGGGAGTTTTCTGTTAATGGTTTTCTTTTTTTTTCCAAACTTACTTTAGTAATTTCTCGAGAAAACATACTTTCCACTTATTTGCTGACAATTTTTTTGTTGCATTTTGTTACTCATCGCGAATTGAATATACAGTGTGTTCACGAAAAGTGGTAACAGTGAATAATTTTTAAATATTACTAGATACAAAAAAAAGTTTAAATAGTTTTTTATTCAACTCCAAATTTTCTATTGGAAACTGTCAAAGTATATTTTTCTATTCTTCAAATTCAACCGGAAGTAAACATAAAATTTTTTTTTCAAATAGTAACATGTCTTTTTTTTAACATTTTCGCAATCTGCAATTTTTTCTCTATAAATACCTAAAAAAATTTCATAAGGTTACATAAGAAAATATTTGAGAAAATGTAAGATTAAAACAAGCAATAATAATTTACACATAAGTTTGTAGAGTGTCATGAAAAACAAAACATCACAACACCGAATACACAACATTATGTTATATCATACAATAGCGTTTTGTTCTTCATAGCACTCTACATACCCGTGTGTAAATAATTAATAAATTATTATTGTTTGTTTTAAACCTTGTGTTTTATCGAATATTTTTTGATGTGACTTTATAAAACTTTTATATGTATTTATAGAAAAAAAATTGCAGATTGCGAAAATTTAAAAAAAAAACATGTTGCTTTTTAAAAAAAAAATTTTATGTTTACTTCCGGTTGAATTTGAAGTATAAAAGAATATACTTTGAGTTTCCAATAGAAAATTTGGAGTTGAATAAAAAACTATTTAAACTTTTTTTTGTATCTAGTAATATTTAAGAATTATTTACTGTTACCACTTTTCGTGAACACACTGTATATTGCGGTATAAATAAACGTGCGACGCACTCTATAAAATTTTTCTTTGGGTGCAACTGTCCCTTTATAGCCTAAGAGCCAGTGGCCGGCCGACTTACGGTATTTTAACAAAGCTGAAATTGGGTACATTTATTCTCTTTTATTTGCTGAACATGAAATGGAGACTCTTTAGTCCGGCCAGTGGTACCTACGGTCACTCTGGGTCGAAGAAGTAAAAATTTGACAGAATTCGGCGTCATAGTAACCAGGTTGCCGCTTGCTTATTTTAAAATATTTTTATATTATTATTACTGAAAAATAACAATGGCAGACAGCTACAATAGTTGTATAGTCATGACAAACACTTTTGAAAGTCGCGAAAAAAACAAAGCATTTCCAATATTTTAACAAAACTGATATGTCATTAAAAAAATTATTTGACATAACGTCAAATATTGGAAATTTTTTGTTCTTTTGCGACTTTTAAAAGTGTCTGCCATGGATATACAACTATCGTGGCTGTCTGCTATTGTTATTTTTTAGTAATAATAATAAAAGATTATTTTAAAATAAGCAAGCGGCGACCTGGTTTCCTATGCTGGTTACTATGACGCCGAATTCTGTCAAATTTTTACTTCTTCGACCCAGAGTGACCGTAGGTACCACTGGCCGGACTAAAGAGTCCCCATTTCATGTTCAGCATATATAAAAGAGTAAATGTACCAAATTTCAGCTTTGTTAAAATACCGTAAGTCGGCCGGCCACTGGCTCTTAGACTATTACATCCATGCTATCGCGCCCATGTGCTAGAAAGTATCTCAAAATGAATCGACATTTTAAATTTGTCACATTTTATTTCATAACAAAGACAGCGTAAAAATGTTATTTTTATACTGTATTAGTAAATATTAAGGTTAAATTATTGAAAGCTACACAATCGAATAACGATTAGAAATTGTTAAAATTTATTTGTTTTAAATTTTTATAAATCAAATTGTAATTCCTATAATACCCATTAAATTTTAAATGAATTTTATTAAGTTTAATTGAAAATAAAGAACATAATAATAACAATTAAATTATTATTATTGTAAATGGTCGGTATTTTAAATAAACGGTTAGTACCTATTACATTGATCAGTATAAAAACTGTCAGTATTGTAAATAAATATAGTCAGTATTTTAAACGTAAATGCCGGATAAATAGAATAAAAGAGCAAATTGATCCCGATTACTTAATATCCGTTGCCTCAAATGCAATTAGAAATGTATTCCTTCAAAAATTCGGTGACAATAAGCTATTAATCATGTGTTGGGCACATATGAGACCCAAAGTTTCGAAAAAACTTGAAATAAGTATTGATGGAGAAAAGCTTGAGAAAAGAAGTAATAAATGACATAGATACATTACAATAATTATCTCAAAATAAAGAAGTATTTGATGAAACTGTACCCTTATTTATCAAGAATGGCTTCAAAGAGAGCAAACAGAATTTTTTGAATACATGTAGCTGCAATAGTGCAGATCTTATCAAAATTGGTATAAAGGTATTGCGCATTATACCTACAGCTGCCAACAATGCATTGGAATCTTAATGTAATGACAAAAAAAAGAACATACATTTTGTGAAAGGTTACGTGAAAAATTTTTGTGAAAAATTTGCTGTTTTTGTTTTTTTTCTTAAATCGCAAGAAACCGCATTTTCGACTTTGTTTAATTTTTTAGGTTATGTAATACACTAGCTAGAGTGATGCAAAAAACTCTATCTTTTTTAAAATTCTTTCATCTACACAGCCCTATTTTTTGTTTCCGGGTAGTATCGATTTTGACTTTATTATTGTGTCTTTCGTAGAATGACTGGACAAACTTTGTAATGCCTTATATCTCGGAAACTGTCCATTTTTTGACTTTGTGCCCATGGACACTTTTTATCAGCATGTTATAAACTACAATATCCTACATTATGGTTAAATTTGACTGGGACCCAAAACCCATAAGGCCGTAGCGGGGTCCTTTTGTAGCCGGGTTGGGGATCAAACCTAGGTCTTCTAGCCTAGAGTTGTAGTAGAGTTGACCAGGCACCAGCTATGTTTACTATATAATCTTAAATATAACCTTGTCCACTGATCCATTTTTTTTTTTCTAAGGATGATTATATGATGATTGTTATGATTATGAGATGTTGCACCAAACTTTGGCAGTAAAGTTGGTCACAGCGTCACTTGATCCTTTTAAGATAAAAAAGGTAGCTAACTTTGGATATTTAGTCCACAATCGGAGAATTCTTAAAAAAATTATCTAGTGTATTCACCAAGATAGTTGCTCTTAGTGTCTTCAGTGACTCTATCTGCGAAAGATGTAAATTTGGGCGCCAGTTGATGATAAAAGAACTTATCATTAATTTTTTTTTTTTTTTTTAATTAATTTTTTAATTTGCAGCCAAAAGATGTTATATGGAATATGTGTAAAATCACTTACGTGAATATTCGAGAAGAAACTTCACACCAAGCTACCATAAAAAATACAAATCACACAACTGGATCAAGAATTGATCCAGATAAATCTCAAAAAAAAGTCACTTCCAGAAAACTCCTACACTTCCCCTTGTTCGATCTCGAATCCTCTTCTTGTTGCCAACCTCTCTTTTTAAAATTCCCTAAGATAAGGTTTGCTGGTTGCATACTTCTAGGCGTACAATGCTATTAAAAATTAATTTAATAAACAAAAAATAGAATCGAGAGCATACTTGATGTTACAATGTTATAACAAATTAATTATTTATAAATGAAAACAACTAAATATATAAAAATTAATCAAAACCGTTTGTAAGATCTAAGGGAAAAATTGTTTTAACCTTCGGGTTTTCAATGGATTTTTGGTAATCTTGAGGTTTGGAGTGTTTAGGGAGTTTTTGGGTGGATTTTGACGTCTTCTTCTTAATAGAGGAAGCTTAATATTTTGGATATCTTTTTTTGCATCTTTTTGTTAAAATGGTTTTTTCCACTCTTCAATCTTCACGCATCTGGGCTGACAGTTATAATAAGTTTTTTGTGTGCCTGTCCTGTTGGGTTTCGAAGGTATTGTACAACTTCATGTTTCTGGTATGGAGGTTCAACTACAATAGTATTTTGTAGGTGTCTTCTGTCTTATGTTGTAACATTTTTATTTCTCTCGTTAATATAATCTTTATATATTATAATATAGTATATTATATTATTTATAATTATAGATAGTAGAATTATTCCATATTCAACTATGTGGCATTAAATATTAACTTGAAAATTTTGAAATTTCCTATCATTAGCAAATTTACTTTATCCTATATTAATGTTTTGATACTTTTAATTACCTAGTCTATTACGTATTGTGTATTCTGATTTTATCCTATTATTGAAGTTTGTTTGTATAAATCACCTCTTTTACTTTTGCAGATAACGTCATCTGAAAAAATAAAACTGCTATGGAATAAGCAGGTACCAGCTGTCAATGTTATATGTCGTCAAGTCGTCAAGTCATCAATGGTGGATGTCGACTAAATCATTAGCATATCGGATGCTAAAGCTACCTCCTGCTCCATTATGTTACCGTCTGTGAAGATACCTGAAGACAAGATAATGTGAACTTCTTTCCTAATACGTTATGACATCAATGTGTTTAATATATTTTGTTAACAATGTAATGCCTAATAAATGACAGTATTGTAATCTCACTTATATCTTGCTGTATCATGGATAGCCTATAATAGTAGTGCGCTCAGTACCGAACACATAAGGTTTTTTCAAAAATTGAAAGAAATCAAAAAGTGACACCAGTAGTTGTACATCATCCAGTAAGATATATAGCTAATGAATTATACAAAGATTGTTTCTCCTTTTTGGAGAATGCATAACTAAATAAGCGTTTAAGAATTAAAAAATAAAATAAAATTTCATATAAAATTACACATAAAACAATAAATTATAATATCTTTTGTACACATGATCAGAGGAAATATTATAACATTATAAGTAAACTAATTATAACACAATTGTATGCTAACATGACAAAAATCATATATTATAAGAACAAATCATTTTATTATTTCAAAATTATAACCAATATCATTCAATAATAAACAAAACTAACAAAATATTAAACAAGTATGTTTCTAAAAAATTGCTTTTGCCGTGACTATTGAGTCACAATTATAAAAGCTCTTGTTGGCGACGATTACAGATCATACATACAAAAACCAGTACGCTGCTCCTACTCCAGCATGTCATTTTTTTAGAACACGCAAAGCACTCCAATTAGCATACAAGAGCCGCGATGAACATTTTGAACACATTAGTAACATATTCGAACAATTTTGCAAGCATGGCTTCAAAATCAACACGTATAAATGCAAATCTTTAATTTAGGATCATTTTCTATAGACGCTGTGTACCTCATGCAATTACAGGAGTAGGTCATCAACCAGCACACCGTTTTTAAAAATTTCTGAACAAATAATGATAGAAAATGATCCAAAAAGCAATAATAAAACAAAAAATGTATAAACCATTGCAAATGGAGCTTATATTTCAATTTTCAAAAATTCTACATGAAGGAGAGTTTAGTAGCATACAAGAACATTTCATTAGCGATATACGACATTCTTCCATATCAAAAATGTTTTATTTTAATGTTATCTATCAAATTTTGATCTTTTCTTATTAGATTATAATCATTATAGAATCTAAATTGTCTTGTTTGTCCAACTTGATTTGTCTCTTTGGCTTACAATCATTCATATGTTGATAAATTTTGACTGTTAATCATTGCTTAACTTGACTAACATACAAACCTTTACAATGCTCATAATCTTAACCAACTCTGAAAGTTTCAAAGTAATCCGAAGATATCAAATGAGAGCGAAATATACGTCATGGTTTATATTGAAATCGAATACATCCAAACATAAATTTTGAGATAAAATAAATAGTTGTCCAAAATAAAAGTATCCAAAATAATTCAAATTGTTGAATTTACCGACTCATATGCTCCGACTACCACAGTTCAATTTATCTTTTGCACGACGGTAAGAGCGCGGCCAAGCAAAATTTTTTTTCAAATCACTTCGTATACTTGTAACAATCTGCCTTATTAAAATAAATTAAAGATTAATTACTAGGGGAGACTGTTGTACTTTGGGACATTTTTCGGTTTTCAATTTTTTTTACTGACATTTTTTAAACGGTCTAGACGTTTCGGCGCAGCCGGTTCGGCGCGAAGACGGTTTGGCGCGAGCCAGTTCGGCGCGAGGACGGTTCGGCGCGAGGCGGTTTGGTGCGAAGACGGTTCGGCGTAAGGACGGTTCGGCGTAAGGACAGTTCGGCGCAAAGACGGTTTGGCGCGAGAACGGTTCGGCGCAAGGCGGTTCGGCGCGAGGCCGGTTCGGCGCGAGAATTTAATATCATAGACATAAAATACTTTTTATAAACATAAATCATTATAGAAGTAGCTTGGTCGTTCTATTAGGGCGGATGTAGAAAATTATTTATTATTTGACTTTTATCTGATCGATCGGCTTAATTAATGGTTTATTTAATTAATCAGATATACATTTTAACTTACAGAAACTATGGATGTCATATTGACACAGGACCGTAGCTAGACATAAGTCATGGGAGGGGGGTTACCTAAAACAAATTTTTTTTATGCTACGAGAAGGGTTTTACAAAAAAAAAGCTTTTAAACTTTTTTTTACTTCATAGCTATGTCATGCAAGGGGTTTGAACCCCCAAACTCCCCCCTTATATAATGTCCTGTATTGACATTCTATTAGATAAAAACAAAATTAACAATAAAAAAAGTTTAAAAAATTATAAATATTGATGAATATTATGTAGTGTGGTTAATAATTTTTTTTTGTATTGTATTGTTTAAAAAAAGACCACAATTCTGGGTTAAAAACTGCCGGATTTCTAGTATTTCTTCAACCCCCCCCCTTGAGCACGTCTCGGTTACAATTTGTTTTTGTACTAAAAATAAACTTTAATCAATTTATTATATATTTTCCATTTTGTCTGATGACCTTTAGCTATCTTTCTGGTAACTTGGCGATTCTACGCTCATAGAACTTCTAGTCTTTATCAGAAAAAAACTTAACCAAGTGCGATTAAAGTCAAACTCAAATGATTATTTTGTAACTATTAGATGAATAGTTGTATCTTTTTGTATCTAATGTCTGCCTGACCAAAATTCAAAGAAAATTAAATGTTTGTAATTATTTGCACCAAAAAGTTTTCGCGCCGAACTGGGTTGCGCCGAAATGGGCTTGCGCCGAAACGGACTGGCGCCAAACCGGATTGCGCCGAAATGGGCTTGCGCCGAACTGGCTCGCGCCGAACCGGCTCGCACCGAAACGGTCGCCCCAAAACGGTCGCGTCGAAACGTCCCATCCCGTTTTTTAAAATAAATCAACTTTACGTTGACCAGCATAATTAATGTTATTTTGACTATTCGCAGCAAAATTTCCAAGAAGATAATGCAATATTATCATATTGATAATTGAAAGACAAAAAATGACAATAAATAAGTAAAAAAAAACTAAAACTTTATAGAACATATTTATTAAGACATACTGCAGTCTTGTAATGACTACATACATACTGTAATGACACGAAGTCATTGAAAAGAATAATTGTTAAATACGGCGTTTTGTGCCTCCAACTCCTGTGAGTTTTGGTAATTTCTTCAAAACGTCCAAATCGCTGATCTCATACAATTGATTCAATTCAATCACTTAAAAGTGCGTTGAAATTCTCAAGATATTTGATAAAAATTTCGGAATTTGACCAACAGCTAAGATTTGCTATAGGTACCTACAGCATGTCCCAAAATACAAGCACAGTAGAGTAGAGGGAGGTAAAAGTCCGCACTTAGTACGTTGTATTTTTTTACGCTTATATGTTTTACTCAATCAGCTCAATATTTGGATGAGAAGTTTGTACAGTACTTAGGCTTTGTTATAAATAACATTAATGCCATGATTTCAAAACGGTGTGTATAAAAAAACCATAATACACAAGTTGCGGAAAATGGGACTTTTACCCCATAGGTGGGGCAAAAGTCCGCCATTGGACTCTGCGCTATTTTAAGTCAAATTAAAATCAACAATTTCTTCCAAATGAAAAGTAATAAGCAAAAACAACAAAAGTATAAGATATAAAAAAGATAAAATGTAGAAAAATTTCAACAATGGTCACAAATAAATTGGCCAATTTCGTGCACTCTTCATGACACCATTGTTTGCAGCTATCGCATTGAATCCACTCTCTCATTGATAAATTCTCATATTATTCTTTTTAATTCTTCAAACTTTTGCTTGACATGGGTTCAGCAACATAGGACTCTTGCCCCAAGTAGCCAAAAACATTTCCGAGTCATGACCTTTCCAGACCATCAAACCTAACATCGATTATATCCTATAAGTTTATAGCAAGAAACATGTATTTTCAATAAAATACATACTAGTTATGGTTACTACTCATTTTCAACATTTCTACGCAATTTCTGCAAGAGCTAATGATACATCAGGCATACGCAAAATCGTAATTACCTCATGGTTCTCCAGTAATCCAACTTTGCGTGATAAAATTTGGTATAGACACTGTAATTGATGACTACTAACTGCACCTTGCGCACAATGATAAAAATTTTTGAAATATAGTGAGATATTTGAATTTGGGACTTTTGCCCCATGCGGACTTTTACCTCCCTTTACTCTACTACTAATTATTATTGACATATAACCGTCCAAACGTAAAAGTTAAAATTTAACACTATTAGAAAATAGTTAGCCTTATATGTGTATTAAGTAATACCGTATGCAACAAAACCATTGTAAATAAAATTTATCTGGTAAAGATGTAGAAGTCAAGCGATTAAATAACACAACAAACACATAATCGGGCATCTGTAACTTATTTTATGGTGAGATGACCTCTATCCGTTAGCAGGATAACTTCTTAAAAAGAAAAGCGATACATTTGAATTTGAGTATTAAAAAACTCAATGTCTTGAAGTACAAGCTGTCCCAAAGTACATAAGGATCTCCCATATCATTAAGAAAACGGAAATTATCAAACGATAAACACTTAGGGTGACTTGTATAGTCTAGTTTAAAATTTTAAACTGTAGATTAACCAATCACAATAGTCAAAATCCGAGTTTAAACCATAGTTACCGGTTAAACTTGCAGTATACAAGCCACCCTTACTCAAATAAAAAAAAACAGCAAACTATATGAGTCAAAAGTAAATTTAATTAATCGATCAAATCAGTTAAAAACAGCTAATAGTCCGGTCAAAATAGTCAAACTAATTTTCTTATAAAACTAACCTTTTTGCTAAAAAAATCCAAAAAACTTATTTTTGCAAACTTTGATCTTGCATAAAATTTTTCACACACATGGGACTGATGGAGACTTTTACAATTTTATTATAATGGTATCCCTAACATTCATGCAAATTTTCAGCTTCTTGGGAATTATGCAAGGGTCAAGTCTATTTTGACCGGACTATAAGAAAAATAATATCAATAAAAAGTAGAACTTTTAAGGCCTCCTGTATATAAAAAAGATTCAGATATCAAATTGATTTTAGAATCACGAAAAACAAATTAGATTTAATAAATAATTAAAATAATAATAATTACCTGCACAAATAATAACCAGCAGTGTGGTGTTAAGCACATACTGGCAGGCTAGAGAGCATAATTCTGCGGTTATATTCCTAGTCGCGCCATACACACTGCTGGGAAATAAACTGATTGCGTTGTTATGTGCGAGTTAATCGGCTCAGCCGCCTCTCGTTAATTCATAATAATAATAAAAAGATTAGCACAAAATTAGTGAAAAAATGAGCAAGTGATTTTTAATTTTGACCAAACTCAGCAAATTTTTGTCGCTTGACATAGGTAAGTTGTCTTTTCTAATCATTTCCGATATTTGGAATAAAACTTAATAATTTATTTTGTACACCTATTAATAAATGGATTATCTTTTACAATTTTATATAAAAAGAATTCCGATCAAACAGCAAAATACAAAAATCCTTAACCATTATAAAAAATATAAGTAGCATTCTACGACGCTACAACTGGTGACCCCTGGAAAAAAAATTATACTAGCAATATGGTTAATGAGAAGCAAAAACTACCCTCTGATAGTCTCAACCTATAATCAGAGGGTTCACCAAAACATAGACTAAAGTCTGTCACAATCCGGAGAGAACTTCTCTAGTTTGTTTAGCCACCATATCGTCTGCTTAGAGGTAAAACTCACTAAGTACACTTTTGTTGAAAAATGAGATAAGTATACCTAAGCAAATATTTTTTGACGTTCTATCTTATGAAAAATTGATCAAGTGCATTTAATGTTTTTATAGCATTTTAGGCAGAGGTAAAATTCACTAAGTGCAATTATAAACTTTCCTGTGAGAGGTAAAACTCACTAAGTACAAGTTTTTCACTTCATGCACAGTTTATCAGTATCATTTACTAGATGAATATTTTACACAACAATGCATGTTATCAAGTGACCTGTGATAAGCAAATTCCTGGAAGCAACGACACAATTTATAAATAAAAAATTTAAAATAAAATTTCAGTTATTTAATTGATAAGTATATGTTGAAACTCCTTAATAGCTGTAGAGGTAAAACTCATTAAGCGGGTCAGGACTTTTGGGCGCCGCCGTTTGGGCGCCGGCGTTTGGGCGCCGGCGTTTGGGCGCCGGCGTTTGGGCGCCGCCATTTGGGCGCCGCCGTTTGGGCGCCGGAATTTTGGGCGCCGGATTTTTGGGCGCCAAGAATTTTGGGCGCCAGGACATTTGGGCGCCGGCATTTGGGCCCTAGACTTTTAGGCGCCGCCGTTTGGGCGCCGAGACTTTTAAGTGCTAAAAATGTCTACTGCGCACAGTTACGCGCACAGTTGCCTCCAAATTTAAAACATGTTCTAAATATTTTACATGAAAATTTAGCACAAAATTTGCTGGTAAATTTGCTGTACCTATGCAACGGTGCATGATATTTTTATAAAAATTTACATGTGAATGATAACTAACCAATGAAAACCTTCCGATGGCTACTAATACGCTCTTTCTATTGATTAGTTATCATTTACATGTAAATGTTATGTATAATTATGCATCGTATCATACAGGCTTTATAGATAAATAAATCTTAAAAAATATTCTCTTTCCCCACTTAAGATTCCGTAAGATTTCCCATACCCCCCCTTTCAGGGGTGGGCAAAATACAAGATACAAAATACATTTTGTACTTTGGGCAATATATTGGGGGGGGTTGCAGGTAGCTACTTTGGGCACGAAAATACAAATTTTACGATTGAAATCTCGATGAATTCTGAAAGAGTATATATTAAATAAGAGAATTAGCTATGAACGAATGCCTTAAGTGCCCCTGTTTTTTCAAAAATCGAATTTAAAAACTTCGATTTTTGCAGTAAATTTTAAAGCAAAGTCGCTCGGGATTGGTTAATTCTGTCGGTACGTGCACCCAGATATAGTCTTAGCTTTGCGCAGAGTAGGAGCGACACTTGCATTGCGATGCAGTAACAGAGCACTTCGAACGAAAATCATGGTTTTCAACCCTAAATGTGCTGGTAAAATGGCTTAAAGCGCCCGAGCGCAGCGAGAGGTGCTTTAAGGCGATTTTTCCTTGCACAACCACCTTTCCGAATAGTACATGTGCTGGAAAAATGGCTTAAAGCGCCCGAGCGCAGCGAGAGGTGCTTTAAGTCGATTTTTCTTCGCACAGCTACCCTGCGTTACAAATCCACTCTCACGAGTTTCACCTCTCAAAGATTCACCTTTTCCTTGACCTACGGGCCTCGGGATATTTTTAAATTAGTTGTCATTTTGTCATTTTGTCATTGTCATTGTCATTTCACCATGGCAAGAGCCGGACCTACCGGCAAAAGTAACTACCGTTCGTTAAATTTAAGTAACCCTTTTCTGAATTAATTTTTAAATAATTTTAAATTAAATAAAAAAGGAGAACGCATTCCTACCTTACCGCAAGAGTTACTGTCTAATTGTAGAAGTGCGACACTCTTATGTATAGCAGTGCACGGACCTCCCACGAACGAACTTGATTAACCAATCACGAGCGTTTAAACTTCGAAAATCAAGCTTTTTTAAATTCGATTTTTGAAAAAACAGGGGCATTTAAGGCATTCGTTCATAGCTAATTCTCTTATTTAATATATACTCTTTCAGAATTCATCGAGGTTTCAATCGTAAAATTTGTATTTTCGTGCCCAAAGTACCTACCTTTCCCCATTGGGGGTTAATATTTACAATATTGAATGTATTTTGTTTCAAAATGTATTTTTTTTAAGGTGATGGGGGGGGGGGAGCAAAAATTAATTTTTATTTGTTTGTATTTTTGTATTAACATGTTTTCAAGAAGCTTTGCTTGCTCTTATTAAAATTATTTTTTACTTTTTAAGCTTGTATGACACGATGCATAATTTTACATAAAATTTACATGTAAATGATAACTACCCAATGAAAAACGTTCGATGGCTACTAATACGCTTTTTCTATTGGTCAGTTAGCATTTACATGTAAAATTTATGCAAAATTATTCATCGTGACAAACAGGCTTAAGATGGAGGGGGTGCCACCAATCGATCTTATATTATGAAATAACTTATCTAAGGTGCTACCATTGCGTGGATATCCTCCCTTATGTACTAAGTAATTATTGGTGATTTTTGCGGAGTTGGTAATGCTGATAAAAATAAAACACTTTTATAAAGAAAATCTTTACCGATCCAGAAAAAATTGAATTTATTTTTTATTTTTCAACAAATAAAGATTAATCTATTTTGAAATTTACATTGATATAGATAAATTACCCCCCCCCCCCTAAGTCAATTGGCTGGAAACGCTCTTGTCAACGGCCCTAGGGACCGTCCATTAATTACGTAAAGGTATGGGGGTAGAGGGAGGTATGGTAAGGGTTTGGAAGAAGAGGAGGGACCAAAATGTATTTCAAATACAAATATTAAAATACATTTCAAAACAAAATACATTCAATATTTTAAATATTTACCCCCGATATATTGCCCAAAATACAAAATGTATTTTGTATCTTATATTTTGCCCACCCCAGGGGGGAGAGTATGGAAAATTTTACGGACTCTTACGTGGGGAGGGGGAATATTTTTTACGATTTATTTATCTATAAAGCCTGTATGACACGATGCATAATTGCACATAAAATGTCCTGTAAATGATAATTAATCAATAGAAAGAACGTATTAGTAGCCATCGAAAGGTTTTCATTGGTTAGTTACCATTCACATGTAAATTTTTATAAAAATACCATGCACCGTTGCATAGGTACAGCAAAATTTACCAGCAAATTTTGTGCTAAATTTTCATGTAAAATATTTAGAACATGTTTTAAATTTGGAGGCAAATGTGCGCGTAAATGTGCGCAGTAGACATTTTTGGCACTTAAAAGTCTCGGCGCCCAAACGGCGGCGCCCAAAAGTCCAGCGCCTAAAAATCCGGCGCCCAAAAATCCCAGCGCCCAAACGGCGGCGCCCAAAAATCCGGCGCCCAAAAGTCTGGCGCCCAAACGGCGGCGCCCAAATGGCGGCGCCCAAATGGCTGGCCCAAATGTCACGTACCGCTCATTAAGTACAAAAAAGCTTATTTTTAATGCCATATTAACATTTTTCTATTATTTTTGAACAAAAATTATTGATAAAGAGCATTACTTCTACTTACAGCAAAATTCAAACCAAATAGAAACATTTTCTTCTTTTCAGAGATAAAGAAATATGTTACTTAGTGAGTTTTACCTCTAAACGAATGTGGAAAAGCTGTAGAAGTAAAATTCATTAAGTAAAAAAAGCTTTTTTTAATGCCATATTAACATTTTTTTATTATTTTTGAGCAAAAATTATTGATAAAGAGCATCACTTCTACTTACAGCAAAATTCAAACCAAATACAACCATTTTCTATTTTTATTAAAAGCTTTTATTTAACTTGGAAAGACCGTTGTCCGTCGTCCGTCGTCCGTCGTCCGTCGTCCGTCGTCCGTGTGGGTCGACCGCTTTGAGGCCATTTTTAAGCAACTTCCCGACGTCCTAGAGATCTGAAATTTGGTACACAGCTTTCACCTGCAGAGCATTTTCATATTTTAGTTTTGTTTTTCTAAAATTCTGAAAAATAAGCGAAAAATCGGGAAAAAACTGAAAACCATTAAGCGCATGCGTCGATGCGCATTGGACAATTTTATCATACAGGGTGGAAAGTAACTTAGAATTCTAAATTTCATTTTTAAGGACCGCATTCAGGGTAAAGTTTTTCGTTGTAATGATTTATACAGGGTGAAGTATCAAACATCTAAAACACATAAATAAAGAAATCTGATATGATGAACCTATATTAGTTAAAATACATAAGCTGTATTTGAAAAGATATGACTAAAAAATTAGAAAATAAAAAATTAAATAAAAAATTAAAAATTTAAAAAAAAAACCTTTTATTTAAAATTACAAAAGTGCACTAAAAAGTAGAAAATAATTTTAATAAAAGCAAACAAAGCTTCGTGAAAACATCAATATAAAAGCGTGGGGTTATGAATTTTGTACACCAATAGTTAGCCTGCTTATCCACCTATAAACAGCCCCACGCTTTTATATTGATGTTTTCACGAAGCTTTGTTTGCTTTTATTAAAATTATTTTCTACTTTTTAGTGCACTTTTGTAATTTTAAATAAAAGGTTTTTTTTAAAAATTTTTAATTTTTTATTTAATTTTTTATTCAGAGATAATTGTAAGTAAATCGCTATTTTCTCTTAAACAGAAATATGTTACTTAGTGAGTTTTACCTCTAAGCAGACGATATATTGTGTACCATCTCACAATAGTTCCAAAGACAAAGCCGTGGATTCTGAAAAAATAAGAGTAGTTTGAGGGAAACTCCAATAAAACGCAAGAACTAATAAAATGCTTTTTAATTTGAAAACAAAATTTGAGAGTGTATTCACAATTTATTAATTCCAATAATTGTAATGCATGGCTGTGCAAAACAATACACACAGTAAGAAATAATAAATAATTAGTATATGCTGTCAAAAGGTGTTCCTAAATTATCGTGTAGTCAAGTCTAACATCAATGGTAACCTCCAATGGTTACACCCAAGCAACAAAATCTAGTGGTATAGCGAATATTGCCAACGATTTGCGTCAGTAAATACGAATAGAAAAGATTAAAAAATTACTTACTTGATATCTTGTAAGTTTAAAAACTGTGAAAAGGCACCAGTAGCTTTTTTCAATCTCTTTCTAACGTGTGGTTTCAAAAGATGACAGTTGGAGATCTTGTTTTCAATAAACAGGTTGCACCTGGCGCTATAATATTGAGTAGAAGTAAAAGATTGCTGGACCAGTAACAGAGTAGTAGAAGTTGATCAAAACTGGAACATCCAAAAGATAAAAACGATTTCTAAAGAGATCTATCTTCCAACGAAGAACGAAGTTGGTGCTGGTTATGTTTTGGTTGTTAAATACAACGCCAAAACGCAGTTACTCGTGGGAGATCGGAAATGATCGCCAGAAATGTGCCTCAGATCAAAGTCACTTTACCACCATTTATACATGATAGACCAAACGATGGCTGAAAATGGTAGAGAACAAGTTTTCATTACATCACCCGTAAATCGCCAGCGATAAGACTATGTTTCAATACGTGATGGATATCCCGATGAACAGTGGCGATTTGGTGAACGACGAAATCGTAAACTCTGATTCCAATAAGTCATACACAAAGATAAAAAAACGCCTTGCTTAATGCAACCACGATGACAAGCAGTCAAAGTGTACAAAAACTGCTTCAACAAGATGTTTTAGGCAGTTTGGAGACCTACGAAGCTGTTGTGAGTGTAAGACATGAAGCAGTTGACTGTTGCGTCGATGCAGAACTGTCCGACAAATCTACATTGCGCAAATTATTTCTACAACAAATACCCACACAATTCCAGTCAGTCCTAGTCGGATTATCGATGCTAAATTCAATCAATCTATCAATGCTAACATCGGCCGCCCCACCTAATGATGAAATTGAATCATGCAATGTCATCGGCATACAAACTTATTGTAAATCAACCACAGCAAATGGCAAAGAGTAATGACAAAACAAAACTCCAACGATTGATGGCCGAAGTAAAGAATTTCTAGGCACACCTGGTGAGACATGAACCACGCTCGAAGTTCAAGCAGAAACAGATATTCACCCAATAGAAGCCCTAGTCGCCCGCAAAACTCAGACGTATGTTTGTACCATGGCCGATTTGGCGACGCAGCAAGAACTTGTCGACAACCATGCAAATATTTTGCACGTCAACGAAAACCGATGACAGAAGAAGATATGTGATTAATCGAAAAGCAAGCAATGTATTGGAGAAGCAAAGAGAAGCATACAAATCCGCATGCTGGTACCACGATACATTTAGTTCTCAAGCTAGGAAATGCACTAAGCCGTGTAATTTTGCGCACGAACCACGTTGGCACAACAAAGTTAAGCACAACTTCCAAAACAAGAATTACCCGCAATCCTACAATATTGATGTGTAAAAGAAGAACAATTGTCAGGATTAGCTGTTAAATTTAAGGTTCACAAGGAACAACGACGGCAACCAACTCGGTAAATACGGTCGAGATAACGAAAACCTTATTTACAACATCCACAGCTAAGTAGCGAAAATACAAGCAAAGTGGTAGGTATACCTATTCTAAAAACAATCCGACATACGCTAGCTCAAGACTGTGTACCTATATCGAAACAAGCAAATAATGACAATCGACAAACTTTAAAATATTTCGATCGACCCACACTGAGGCAAAAGAGCTAGACTGGCTAACATAAAACCTGCTACACGGAAAAAAAGGTTTTCTTAAATAAAGAAAATATTTTCGTGCGGCTATTCAAGTAGGATATTTTCTTGATTTAAATAGTTTTTTATTTGTTATTTTACAATTATCAAGAAAATCTCCTACTTGAATTGCCGCACAAAAATATTTTCTTTATTTAAGAAAACCTTTTTTTCCGTGTATTAATTCAAAAATGAAAATGCTATTTAGAGATTCTTCTCTATAGCATGTCAATTTACCACTAATCGACGCACATTAAAATACTATTAAATTTTCGGTGGCGCCTGTGTGATTCCGATTAGTGCGATTTTCTCTCCACGGCACCGGAAGCAATTTTAAGAATTGAAATATTTAGCTTGAAACTTTTAAATTTAAGTATACCTATATTGCGACAGTAGTAACTCTTTTTTTTTATTTACATTTTAACGTGCATCAACTACTGGGTTATTAGCACTTCTAAATATTCAGGGGTATTATGTATTACCAACGTTATTATCTTAATAGGTGACCGTTATACATATTTCGGTAAATCGTATCGATTTCATTGGTAGGAATTGCCGAAAAACTTTATTTTATATCATAACTGTCACCTTTATGATAACGTTGGTGATACATAATACCCCTGAATAATTTTTTAATTTGTTCGGTATTTTTGTTTATTGGTTTTTTTTGGATTGGGTATTTTGGTTGGTTGGTTTTTTGGTTCACCACGACGTGAGAATGTCCACTGGAAGACCGAGCTAAGAAAATCTGAAGCGTCCGTGATTCGAACTCAGAATTCCCGCTCCGTAGTGCAACCAGTGATCACATCACTCCACTGCCGTGGCTTTGTTAATTCTAAACTTGTATTAAAGCCAGTGGCGGATTTCCTATTAAGCGCAGGAAGCGCGCGCTTCGGGCCTCCGAAATCCAAAGGGCCTCAAAATTTAGTTCTCAAAATAAAATTATTTTATTTAATTACTTTTTTGTATGAAAAGCTGTTAATAAGTACATACATTGTAGTGATCCTACAGTACTATGATACCTACAGTATTATTGAAAGTTAGTGGTGGAATTCAAAAATTTTTTTAATTTCCTGTCAGTGGCGGATTTCTAAATAGGCGCCTCAGGCCTTATAAATCAAGGGGACCTCAAAATTCAGCTCTCAAAATAAAAAATTTTTTTATTTAATTATTAAAAAAGTGAGGCATCAGGAAATAACATTGAAAATTAATCAATATAAAATATAACAACTGCTTGGATATACGTCGTATTTTAAGGTTTGCTGATGTTTAGGTTGTATTAATTATGAAAATTGAAACTTATTGGTACAAGAATTATCAATGTTAATTTAATAAAATACTTAAAAAAACAACTTTCAAAAGTTCATCAGAAATTTTTAGTTAAATAAGTGAAAATTTGATGAATCTAATTTTATGAAAAGTTCCATAATGTAGTTTGGGTATTAAAACAAGATCTCAAGTGAAATATTCCCATATAAATTAGGTAATATTTAAAAAAAATCGACTACGGCGCTAACGGATCCCTTCTGTGTTGGGAAGCCGGAAGTTGAAAACGGTACCCGACAACTGGGCGAATCCCACTGGGCGAATCCCACTGGGCGACGTATAACTAGGCGACGTATAACTGGGCGACTGGTAAACTGGGCGACGTATAAACTGGGCGACGTGTAAGTGGGCGACAACCTGAAGCATTTTGAAGAATTGAAATATTTAGCATGAAACTTATTGAGTTTTGAGTGTAAGAAAATTGTCTCGTTTGACAACGAGTTTGGCATTTTCTCACTTAATACAACTTTATTTTTTGAAACATTTCATACAGGGTGATCTAAAACAAAAACCAAAAAAAAAACAAAGATTTTGAAATTTTGTTGCTGACGAGAAAAATTAAAAAAGCTTATGCCTGTTGGTAATGTACCAACCAGGTGTTGGTAATGTTCTACTGTCTACTTTTGTACTATATATATGCAATAAGCTAGCTATATTGCTTAAAATAATTTATGTAAATAATAATTAATAATTTAAGTAACTCATAACCTAACTAAGAGCTGATGAATCATTGTCTTTATTAGCTAACAATATCCCTTAGGGCCTTCCAACTCTAAAAAGATGCTATTAGGAAGGGGGTAGATATAACTTTTTTTTCGTCATCGGTAATGCATAAGAGTCCAGCTGATGATTCACTTAGTCGTACGCAATGTTAACGTACGGTTAATACTTTTTCGCGTGGATCCTTCTCGTGCCATGGTGGCCAAAACTACACTTATTATAAACATACCCCTAGGCCCGTGGGTTAAGGAAAAGGTGGATCATTGAAAGGTGAAACTCGTTTTTGCGTGGATTCTACAAGAACAGTAGTTGTGCAAATAAAAATTACTATTAAAAAACATCATTTTCGCTCAAAGTGCACTGTTGAAGCATATGAAATGCTAGTGTCGCTCCGGTTATCCCCTCTCTGCGTATAACTAAAGAGTAATTTAACTTGCACGGACCGATCACAGAATGCCAGAATTCACCAATCACGAGCGACTTAGCATAAAATTTGCTGTGAAAATCAAAGTTTTTAAAATCGATTTTTAAAAAAACTAGTGCTGTTAAGGCCATTCTTTGGGGTTAATTCTCTTATTTAAAATATGCTCATTCAGAATTCATCGAGGTTTCAAAATTGATATTTTCGGGTCACGAGTACTTACCTCTCACCCATAGAGGTTATCAAAATAATTTTTTTTTTTTTAATGCTCAAAATTTACAATTGCGTCGCCCACTTATACGTTGTCCAGTTTACCCGTCGCCCAGTTGTCCGTCGCCCGGTTGACAATTGCCCGGTTTACCCAGCGCCCAGTTTTTTCATCGCTCAGTTGTCCGTCGCCCGGTTGACTGTCGCCCAGTTTACTAATCGCCCAGTTTATTAATCGTCCAGTTGTCTTTCGCCCAGTTATACGTCGCCCAGTTGTCCGGTTCCGGCTTTAATCAGTGGCGGATTTAGCACTTATGAGGCCCCAGGCGCAATTCAATTTTGAGGCCCCCCTTTTCAATATTTGCATTACTCATTTACATTACATTTACAGTAATGGCTTTCAACTCGGAACCGGACAAATTCGTTAAGATAATACTATTCTATAAACAATATTCTTGGTCTTAAGCTATTTTGAGTTCGTATTGAGTATGTCAAAACACACTCACTTACAAAAAAAATAATTAATCTTTAATTATGAATTGTGTTTTTATAAATAAATATTACGAACCCAAAATAGCTTAAGACCAAGAATATTGTTTATAGAATAGTATTATCTCAACGAATTTGCTATATTTTAAATACGAAAGCCTCGTAGTATTTTATAAAAATATTTAAGTAGGCGCCATCTGTTGATTAAATTAAAAGGGCCCTGAAAAAAGTGCCTCTCTTAATGTCGAATATAATTGAAAGTTTTTCATTTTTAGGTGTATTATTTATACTTTGCAGTGACAAATACATTAGTTTAATGTTCCCTACAAAAATTAGTCTTAAAATTTTATTTTGTCTATTGATTTTCTTACTTCTATCGCTGGGGTCCAGGAGACCCCAGTATACCATGTAAGTAACTAAAATATAAGTAGTATACCATGCGAAGGTTAAAGAAAAAAAATGAAAGATCTAATTTTTTAGATCAGAAGTCATATTATTGTCTAAAGTGACTGGACTAATTGAATCGTTGATTGTTGAAAGGGTACTAATAGTCCAGTCATTTAAGTCAAAATTAGGTAAAAATCTCGGAAATTGAGATACCCAGCTGTAAACTGGTAAAAACTTGTATTTTGGCATCCTAAAACTTTTCTTAAAATTTACACATGATCCGATGTAAGCAACTGTAAAAGTCGGAGGTCAAAGGTAACAAAAATCGATTTTTTTGCCAATATCTCGTTTCCTACGTATTTTACGCTATTTGTATTTATTATCAATATTGTAGAAAATTAAATTCTCTACAACTTTTGTTTCAAACATTTTTTCATACGTTGAATCGTTTTCGAGATAGAGGGCAGAGAGCGCGCGGTTAAAATACCATTATTAATTGTATAGTTGTACACTACGAGATCAAATTAAGAATACCGACATAAAGAGAGATCTAAACATCTATGACATCAATGAAAAAATCCAGGAATACAGAGGTAAATGGAAAGAACATGTCAATAGAATAAATGAAGAAAGAATACCAAAACAAATTCTGGAATACAAACCATATGGAAAAAGAAATGTTGGCCGCCCGCGACGAAGATGGAAAGAAGTATGAAGACCAAGTTAAAAAACCAATTTTTGTGACCTTTGACCTCCGATTTTTACAGTTGCTTACATCGGATTATGTGTGAATTTTAAGAAAAGTTTTAGTATGTCAAAATACAAGTTTTCACGAATTTTTGTAAGTGAACCCCTTAAATGACTGGACTATAAGTCCATAAAAGTAAGTTCTGAGATAATCAAATAAAACTGATTTATTTCTGATGTATTTAAGTTATTGAAAAATGCAATCAGTGTTTTGTAGGAAAGTTAGTTGGGTATCGATTTCCATATAGAAATAATTTTTATTATCGCTAATTTTCATTTTATTTAATTTTTAAAATTGTGACTTTAGTTCCTTTCAACAATCAATGATATTAAAAATAAAAATTTCGTGATATTGCAAAGACACCTATTCCATGTAGGCGATATAGGAGATCGATTTTATCAAATAATCAGTAATATAGTAAGTATATTATGTAAATATAAAAGAAAAAATATATATACAGTGGGGCCTCCAACTCGGCACCGGACAACTCGGTTTCGGATGACTCGGCACCGAAAATCTCGGCACCAGTGACTCGGCACCGAGAAAACTGGGCACTAGGACAACTCGACACTAGCGACTCGGCACCGTACAACTCGGAATCGGGAAAACTCGGCATCGGGACAACTCGGCACCGATTTTTCGTGTTTTACAGCAAATTTTAAGCTAAGTTGCTCGTGATTGCTGAATTCAGGCATTCTGTCGTCAGTCTGTGTAAATTACATTACTCTAAAATTTACGTTATAGAGAGGGAATCACGGTAGCCTCACTAGCATTCATATGCTTTAACAGTGCACTTCGAGCAAAAATCATGTTTTTTTATAGTTAATGTACATTAAAAATGGCTGGAGGCGCTCGCGCTTGAGCAAAGCGAGGAGTGCATTCAGTCAATTTTTACTTGCACAACCACCGATATTGTAAAATCTACGCAAAAACGAGTTTCACTTCTCAATAATCCACCTTTTTCTTAACCCATGGGCCTAGGGGTATGTTTATAATAAGTGTAGTTTTTCGCTACACTTCGCTGCGCTACGCTCCGGCCGCTTCGGGCCATTTTTGTAAAAACCACCACGGCACGAGGAGGATCCACGCGAAAAAGTATTAACCGTACGTTAACATTGCGTACGACTAAGTGAAAAAATTATTATCAGCCATACAAATTATTAGCCATACAAAAAATTATCATACAAATTATCAATAAAAAATGTTTCTGATGCCGGTTATTCCAGTGTCGAGTTTCCGGTGCCGAGTTATTCTGGTGCCGAGTTATACCGGTGCCGACTTGACGGCGCCGAGTTATCCCGGTGCCGAGTTTTTCCTTTGCCGAGTCGCCGGCGCCGAGTTATCCCGGTGCCGAGTTTTCCCTGTACCGAGTTGTCCGGTGCCGAGTGGTCGGTGCCGAGTTGTCTAGTGCCGAGTTATTCTGTGCCGAGTTGTCCTGTACTGCATATTATGTGACGGTGACAGAAAGAGTCTTTGAAAAAATGAACCATAAGCAGATTTTCTTGCTAACACCTGACTTTAAATTATGTGGGTGACTTATGCATAATAAAATGCTTGTAACTGAAATTCAACTCCTTTGCTCGTGGGAGAAAATAATCTTAAGAATAATATAACATTAACCGAATTATGATAACTATAAACGATGTTTTGTGTGTGTAATATTAATAATATATGTCCGTTCCGTTCCTGGCAAAAGTGATAACAATATCCGAATGATAACATTAACCGCAATCACATTAAGCGGGCCCCACTGTATTTTATTGAAAGATTGCTACAAACAAATATATAGTAATTCTGAAAATATAATAAACATAACTAATAATATTTTAATTTTTGGCAATCACTTAACATAAGTACAGACTATTGTGTTGTATATCATTGGAAAGGGCATAAAAAACTGAGTAAAATGACACCACTCTCACTTCTCTAGCTCAATTAGGAGAGTTGCTATAATAAATTGAAAATACGCTTGAGGCAATTTTTTGAAAATTTTACGTAGCGATATTTTGGAAACCGTTTGAGATATTTAGACTCAATTTTGAATAATAAAGATCATAAAAAATTTTTATTCAAAAAGTGGACTTAGTACCCTTTCAACAATCAACGATTCAAATTATAAACACTTATAAATAGCACTCCACAACGCGGCGCTATAGTGTTACGGTACCGCAGGCGTTAATGGGTTAAAGCAAAATATTTTCAGTTTCACGTGATGTCGGCAGCCAAAATTCTAAAAAGTAACCTAAATATAACATCTTATTATATCAATTATTACATTATGTCAATAATACCCACTGGTTTATAAACAACCGAACGGGAAATATGGACAGTTTCATATTTTAATGGGCGTATCCATGAAAATGGAATAAGAGCCACTGCCAACCCACAATCATGCTTGAAACGTGTATGTTGTGGTGCCCAACAAGTTGAATATTAAAACTGAAACCATTAAAACTTCGCGTAGATCAAAGAATAATTTTGTTGAAACCAAGTAAATTTCATACAATTTTCAGAAAGTATTACTTACGTACTTAATTAATTTAAATTAAAAATCAATATTTGTTGAAACTATAATTTAAGAATAAATTCATATTTATTGAGCAATAAAAATGATAATAGATTTAATCAAAAACAGGGAGTCTCTAATACAAGCTTGGAAAGATGTTTTAGATGATCAAAGTGATACAAATTGGTAAGCAAACAAATACTTACATACACCATTCTTATCGAAGAAGGTCGATGGAATAACTGTAGAAAATGTTTTAGGGCATTGTTTGGATATGAAGGACAAACGAATAGTCTTAAAGTAATCGGTCGAGGTTCACAAGGTATTGAAGAATTAGTGGAGGATTTGAACAGTGGGAAAATAATGTACGCCTTTGTAAAGGTTAACGATCCGAAGACTTCTTTACCAAAATTCGTTCTTATTAACTGGCAGGGGGAAGGAGCTAATACTGTACGTAAAGGAATTTGTGCAAATCATTTACGGGATGTGGAGAGCTTTTTTACTGGTGCTCATTTAACAATTACTGCACGTAACGAAGAAGAAGTTGAACCTGATCTCATTATTAATAGAATTTCCAAGTCGGGCTCAACTTATAGTTTTAATGTTCCGAGAAGTGATACATCTGGCATAAAGACTTCTGTCGGTTCAAATTATCAACGAATTAATCCTGTTAAAGAAATTAATGCTAGCGAACGTGATCAATTTTGGTTAAAAGAGGAACAGGAAGAAAATCAAAGACAAGCAGATGAAAGGAGACGTAAAGAAATTATTGTAAAGGAAACTTTTCCTAAAAAGAAAGAATATTTGGAAATAGATAAAAGTAGCCCTACTGCCATGGAGAAAATTACAAATGAAATTGTTCCAACAAAAGAATTTGAAATAATTATGTTAAACGATGAAAGAGGACATTGCAGTGATACAAACATTGATAAAATAAAAAAGGTAAATCAGAGTGAATTATTACGACAACAAAGAAAAAAGGAAGCTCAAGATTTAATTGCTCAAAGAACTTTTGATGCAAGGTCAATTTTTGAAAATAGCACATCGACTGGCCAACTTAAGTACACACCCCAAAAACCTATACGTAGTTCATTATTTAAAACACAACTTCCACAAAATGAATATTCGAGTCAATCTAACTCTGTGGATTCAAAGTGAGTATGATCATTCATTAATTTATAGTTTAGGTATAATGAAGAATTTTGTCTCAAATTTATTATACTCCTTTTGTTCTTTTGTCTGATTAGCTTTAATTTACATTTTTTTTATTTTGATCTACTTTATATTGATGTAACTTACAATAAAGTTGTGGATAAAATATACATTAAATTTTCATTAAATCCACAACTACTTATTTACATTCATAAAATTTAAAAAACAACTTTTATAACATTAATTTAATCCTTATATTGTTTTATTGAATCACGCAAGGGGTAAGTCATTTTAAAAAGGGATGTACACTAAAATTCTAGAAAGATTCCAAAAGAAATCCACAGAAAAGCCCAAAATTCTTCAGTGACTTATACCTCGTTAAGCACATTTTAATAGCATAATTAATAATGCATTGAATTTGTAGGTGTAACATTCAAGAATCAGAACAGTCTCAGAAAAAATTATTTGAAGAACAACTTAGTGATGATGATTCAGATCAATTTTCTACAATTAAACGATCTCCGCGTGATCCTGAAAAAAAATCAGAGTTTATTTCTTTAAACACAAGTGAAGAACATGGTAAAACAAGTGGTAGTATTTGTAACGATAAATATATCACTTCTAATCATTTACAACATATTACTGACCAACAATTTGTGGATGAAGTAATTTATCAAGAATTTAATGATGGTCCAGGATTGCAAGCTAAAGCTCTTTACGATTATGAAGCTGGTATGAAAATCTTTTTGTATTTTATTAAAATATTATCCACCAAATTTATTAATAACAATGAAAGAATATGAAATAAAATAACTGCTTCTGGTGCTTGTTATCCAACCAGTAATTACTAATCATTTAATTAATTTGTTACAAAAAAATTAATAACTAAAACAAATCTAGAGTGTGTTCTTAAATCATGGAACCAAATTTTTACAGGGTGTGGAGGGTATCAAATGTTTCCAGAAATATAATATTTTTCAAATATTGGTTAATATTGATTAAATCAAGTGTAGTATTATTTTAGAATAATTTGCAATTTATAAAACAACACTTACTGACCAACAATATTGAACTTGAATAAATAATTTAGTTTTTCGAGGTTAACTCTAAATCAGTAATCATTTGTCTCACAGACTACCTGCTAGTAACGCATTCGTTATCTATTCATGTTCTCAAATCTTTCTTGCTCCGCCCCACTCTATACCTTCCTAAATAAGCAAATTATTTAGTCTTGTTTTATTAAATTTAATAAATATTCTTTCATATAATAATGCTATATAAAAAAAAATTGGTTGTCTGTAAAGTCGGTTTACGGACGATGATAATTTTACATGATAATGTCATAAGAAAACATTGATGAAAAATTACATACTTTTATGAATTGAATTATTATCACTAAATTATCATTATTTTGAATAATACAAAGAAGGAGTTAATTGAAAATTACAATTTTTTTGATAAATTAACATTTATTTGCACTCGAAATTTTTATTTTAATAAATAGAGCTTATATTGCTAATTAAATTACCTCTATTGATTTTAAACACATAATTTTATGATTCCTCATTATTAATATGTTACTATGAATTTTAGCAGTAAAATAACTTACATCTTACTCTTTTAATATTTATTGTTTACCTTTGTTGTAACCTTTATTTTATTAGGAGAATAATTAATATTACAAATTAATACATTTTTGTTAGTAACGTTCGGTGGATGTGTATGTACCGCTTCGGTTTTGTGTTTTGTAATCTCAAGTTCAAATCTTAGCGAAGTTCTTTTTTTTTACTTATTTAATATAAATTAAGTCACGTTTTAGATCTTCATAATAATAATTATTATTATTGGAAGTGTAAATTTTAAGCACATAATTATATTATGCGTTTTTATTCATTAAATGTTTTTAATATTGACATCATCGCATCGACATGTTTCACATCTATTTTTTAATAATCAAAGAACAAAAATATGAGATTATATAGCTAATCAAATTCTTAGTATGCAAGAATTAATTAACTTATTGCCGCAATTGTTATTGTAATAAACGATGGTATTTCACTCGGACGCATCGGCTTGTTCCGCGCTCTCTCGCGAACGTACGGCTCGGCGGAACGTTACTAATGAGTCATGTTTTTTTGTGTGTGTCGGCGTTCATCAATTTATAAGACGTTATCACGTCAAAAAATATTTAGGTTTTATTTTGTTATTCTGTAGGACGAATGTGTAGTGACAGTATAACTTGAAAATATAATTAGTGATCAAGGGTTAAAAAATAGAATTTTAAATGAGGGTTACGCCAATATTGGCCTTTCAAGTATCGATGGATTCAAAAAATTGAAATCTAAAACACAATTTTTAAAATATCTACTATTTTGACTATATTGAAATTTTACTGTGTCTGTATGCGCGAAAATGTCTTATTAAAAAATTATAAAAAAAATACTAACAAAACGTAAGTTACAATGAATGTTCTAAATTCCACGTTCATTACATTGATCTTTTCACAAACGCAGATTGAATATTGAACAATAGAACAAAAAAATAAGACAACAATACAAATTTAATCACAACAAAAATACTTCTCAAATAAGTAACTTCTTACTTATTCATAGACTACTATTTTAAACCGCTGTCTCAACCATTATATTGATGCAATCCATCACATGCGATTTCTTGTCATATAAATCAGAAGGAAGGTTTTATATTATATTTTTCAGTGAAGATTTGTCTTTCATGTTTATTTTTAAAAGTTCAAATCGCTTTCTCTTTGCTTTCACAACTTCTTCATTCTTCTAAAAAAAGAATTGTATGTGGCACGCACGATCTTCTTTGGTATTTCATCTCATATCGTATGGGAAAATGAATCCAAATTCAATTCTTTTGTACTCCCAATCTTGCTCAATGTGTATCCCAATATGAGAAGGTCTACGAGATTCAAGCCAGGTTGAAGATGATGGCCATTCTTTCCAGATCAGTCAAAATGTTCAGACACCAATCCTGACGCGTGTAGAAACATCTTTTTGTTATAAAAAATTATATCTTTGCCTGCGTGCCAAGCGAGCAATTTTATAACTACCTCTCGTTTAGCGTCCATCTTTGTCTAAACTTTAAAACAAATGTTACCACAATTCTTACACATTTAGGACGCAGTAAGTACTCAATTTAGAAAAAAATAGTAGACGACGAAAATTGCGTAAAAAATAAATCGCATAAAAAGTAAAAACCGCAATCTTTCACATATTGCTACTTGAAGAGCTTGCTGAACAAATTGATCCTAAGTTAAAAATGAACCAAGGTGATAGATTTTTAGATCTACTACTTTCCCTTTGGTTTAAAACAGACCACGTATTCTTTTTGTGGAAGATTAGGAATAAATTTTACCATAGTAATTTCAGTTCTTTTTCTAATTTTATTTTATCAAATAATTTTTAATTACCATGCTATTTTATTTATTAATAAAAGAAATCATTATTGCAGCTGATGATACAGAGATAACGTTTGATCCTGGAGATATTATAACTAACATCGATCAAGTAGATGAAGGTTGGTGGCAAGGACTAGGTCCTGATGGAACATATGGTTTATTCCCAGCAAATTATGTGGAATTGATTGAATAGATTGATATTTATAGAAATTTTTTAAATTATGTACCTATCCTTACATAATGTAATCGATTTATTATTGTTATGTATTAATCATATTTATTATTAAAATTATTTATTGGCTTTTGTAATCTATTCAATAATAAATTATCTGTTGGCTAAGGACTCCAAACTTTTTAAGGGGCTACAGATACACAAAATAAAGCTTTTTGTTGATTTAGTTATTCCCAATTATTTTATATGATCTAAACTGATGATTGGCCTTTGGGGGTCCTTAAAAATCCGGATACAACCAGAAAACAATGCAATATTATTTTAGCCTTAAAGTTTGAGATTAGTTCACAATAAACCAAAATATTTGTTTCAATTTAATTTTTTTAGTAGGTAATATTATTGCAATATACAGGCAATCTTCTATTAATTTGATTAAGAGTGTTCCCAAGGGAGAAGGAATGAGTATTATGATGTTGAAAATACTTTTATGGAATTTTAAATTTTATGGAATTTAATTGTATCAGTGTAATTCTTTTTTTATATTAATAAGAAAAGACTATTGAAGGCAATAACCAATTATGCGCGCTTTAAATTAAAGAGTAAATAGGTAAATATAATTTTGGAAAACTTGGAATTTTTATGACAACCAATCTTGATGAAAGTTCATTTTTGCCTTCTGCAGGTCATTAAAGTGTTTGGGTGATAAATAAATTGTTGAAAACGATATATTATATACATCTCTCTTATCTATGACGATATAATAGGTCTGTTTGGTACCACAGTCCTAGTGCTACACTAACTACACTACTACAAATTGATTGGTGTAAAAAGTGGGTTGGTAATTGTACCACCAATCAATTTGTAGTAGTGTAGTTAGTGTAGCACTAGGACTGTGGTACCAAACAGACCTAATAGTACCGCCAGCGCCACCTAAGTAACTAAGAAATAATGGATCCTGTACTATGAGAAAAGCTTTTTCGTTATTTCAGGTTATAAATGACCCCTTTATGTATCTGTTTTGAGACCTATAAAAGGGGTCTTTTCTCAAAAGGTGACCTCAAGGGGGACCAACCCGGTCATAAAACTAACTTTTATAATGTCCTAGGACCTATAAAACTTAACTTTATAAGGTCCTAGGACTTATAAAAACAGTCCTTGTTGGGGTACCTGCCTGGTTCACCTGCCACTCATTTATTCTGGTCTGGTGCGAAGCACCAGGGCTGTTGCCCCATATCTTCGCAGACTTGAAGAGTAAGGTTGCGGGCACAGATAAATAAGTAGTAATAGATGGTCGACTTCGGGCGAAGGGGGTTGTTCCTTAATCGGTGCGGGGGGTATAGTGTAATCCGAAGTCACCAGGGTTAAAGTGGCGCTGTATTTTAAGTAAAATTTAAATATTTTAGTTATATTTGTGTTTTAATATTCACCAACTTGTATGATTGGCACTTTCTATCTGCCAAACATGGTTAACCTTCGATCATGTATACAATAGATAGGACATAGACCCATTTGTTATGAAGCTCAAAAGAGAACAACAAAGTTTGTTTTCCTTTTATAGTGCATCACAGGTTGCATACCTTCAAGGGCAAAGTGACATTTTAACGAGTGTAACAAAACAGTAAAAACATTAACAAATTATAAATTTTATTAATATTTAATTAGTTTTTGTATGTAAGCTTCTTTTGTAACTTTTCTGAAGTTGCCTTTGACCCGTAATGTAATCTAATATTTGAAAAACATTTGGATAATAATTTAATCAGTTTTATAGCCATGGTTTATACAGTGGAACTTTATTAATGACCCATTGCACTATTAATATCATCAATCTTAATAATAAACCATAATAATAAATTATTACAAATTTGAAAATAAACGTAACCGAATTTTGCATTTATTGTGTAATTATAAATTGATTTCACATTTACCAATTTCTAAATAGTATAATTTATTTAAGTATTAATTAATTTCGTCATGTTTGCGATATTTTGCTTTGTTTTGTGAATGATTTGAGTCTTTGTTTGCAATAAAAATATGTCAATGTGTATATTCAGTTGCAGCCGTTACAGGGGCTAACCAAAAGGAAAACAAACCCCGCGCACCCCACCAAAAATTTTTGAGCTTCAAAACAAACTGCTTCAGGTATACGGCTATGACCTATCTATTGTATAAATGATCTAAGTGGTTAACCATAACCAAGTAAATAAGTAAATTATTTGATTGTGTTTGATTGTAAAAATAATTTATTATCTTGTCATGTGTCTTGTGCTTGGGTAGTAAATTAAAAGTGTTTTTTAAATATGGTTGTGATGAGATGTGTTGTTAAAGGTTATTCCTCACATGGAAATGTTCGACATCATACTTTCCTAAAAAATTTAGAAGTTAGTAAAGTTTGCCTAATTTTTCAATTCAAATTCAGTATGAGAAAAAAATTCAGGCATGATTGTAAATTCATTGCTGATTCTAGAAATGGTAATAGAAATTGTTACCGAACCATTTGCTTCTGAACCAAGTGTTCCTGATGTCGATCTTAATCCGGATCCTTTAGTAGTACCACAGATACTAATCTATTTTAGTACCTTTGTGCAGCCCATTAAAAAGTATGTTTTATAATAATTATGTAAGTTGTTTTCATACTAAAATTATATATTTTTTAGGACGCGGTCTTCTGGGACACATAAAATGTTAGTCGGATAGACAGCTTATCACCAAAAGTCAAAAAATTATTGTACGTTGGAGCCTCTAACCTACAGAAAAAATTGAAGCGGTTTTCGAAGAGAACAAACAAGAAATATTCAAAAAGCTATGAAATTCACCGACTCTAGAATTTACGTTTGCAATTGTAAACGATGTAACTGTAAAATTTTTAATTTCTTATTTAAAAATGCAGTTCAAAAATTCTCGTGGTTGCAGATCTCTTTAAGCGAATTTTAAATTTTAAGGGAATAAAACTTAATTTAATTAAATTTTCTAAGTCTGTTTAATAATATTCTGAATTTTGATAGTTACTGATATTTATTAAGTTATTTTCATATTCTAACTGATTAATTTATTTAGTCCTTAATAACTGCAAAATCTGATTTATTTTATGAAATTCTTTATGATTTTAAATTTTTATTTTAGTTCTTACTTGTTGCTGTAGTTGTAATATACTACTCCTCTATGATTTATTATTCATTTAAAAATCTTTAAGCTTTTAAGCTGTCCTTGCTTTTAACTCTTGAATTAGTCATTATTTTTGTTTTCAACAAAAATGTTCTATCATTTAATTTTGTGATTGATTTGTAATTTAAACTTATTTTAGAAAATACTTAGGGATGGTTACAAAGTCAGTTGTACATTGTTAAATAAATATTAATAAATAACAAAATAGAAACATTTAATAGTTTTAATTTATTTATAAATATGAACAAAGAAAGAAAATTTGTAAATAATTATTAGTGGAAATTTTTCTAATTATAATTATATAAAATAATTATATTTGAAAAATTTTCACTAATTATTTATTTACAATAAATTTAAAATCACAAGTAAAAAGTCAAACATTTAAATTCCCGCCGATTTTATCGCACGATAGCAGCGCCTTTTGTGAATTCGGATTGAACTATTACTTTGTCACAAAAATAGGTGGGGAGTCGACCATCTATTACTACTTATTTATCTGTGGTTGCGGGCTTGCCCGCAACGTTACGTCGGATGATTTTTATTGAGGCGTACCTCTGAAAATTAGCGCGAAGCTAAGTCCTGGCTGTGTTAACCTGTGGGACCTACAGCTTTACGTGGAATCCGAACCACGGAGTCAGATAAATTTTGTGGCCGGGTTGGGGATCGAACCTAGCCCCGCCAAACTAGAGTCCTCTCCTTAGCCCGTTCACCTAATTCACCTCCTCGTTCACCTGCCTAGCTGTAGCTGACACTTGGCATCTGCGGAGCAGATGCGGGCGATAGCCCGCTTATCTCCTTCATCTGGTTTTGAGACCTGACGTTGAGAATTTTATACAGGGATTTCAAACCCGAGGAGCGGCGTCGAGCCGGTGTCTTGTTTATTATTGCGCTATAAGGTAAGCACTGCGGGGCCGGAGGCTAACGTCGAATTGTCCACGCGTGCACGCACGCGTGAGATAATCCCCGCGCCCGCGGCGGCGCGATGTGCTTACCTTGAGCCCCTTCTACAATAACAGAGCCTCAGTCGCGCCGTTGCTACAGCGTTTTTATTAAAATATAAAAAAAAAAAAATTTTTACAATTTACAAACTCAACAATAATCTAACAATAGGCGCTGAAAAAAAAAATTAAAAACACAAGCTGAAAAAGAAGAAGATTAATTGGACAGGACAATGACGGATATTTGTAACCTCCCCGGGGCAGCGTGAACACTCCTCACTGGAACACGCCGTCCTCGGAGTCAGAGTCTGAATACGATCGAGGTCATGGTCGGCAGCAAAAATCTGCAGAAGGGAACGTTTCTCATTGGTCAGCCCATTGGCGTTCCAATAAACGGTTTTTAGGGCTGCGGGAATTGTAGTCGTCATGAAATCTTATGAGCGATGGCGTGGGCTGAAAGACAGGAAAAAAGTTAAACGACTCTGACAAACTGTCCGAGGGTTTCCTGGATCACCTCGGAAGACATTCCGAACCTGATGAGTTCTAGGGTGACCCTAACTATTTCGCGTTTGGACGCGGTGAATTTACCGCTATCCTCTGTAAGAGGGATGTTGGAAGGCTTGTCTTTTTTGGGAGCCTCGGATAGTTTCTGAAAAAGGACTGATTGGGTGGGCCTTGATCGGGCCTCCTGGGCGTTTTGGGAGGGAGCTGGTTGGGTAAGGTTTGACCGGGCCACCTGAACATAGGAACGTTCATTGGTGACCGGCCTGTATGAGTGTCTCGGTTGGCTCTTGAAGGGAGTTTGTCGAGGGAGAGCTTGCACTCTCCACATTTTGGGGTACGATTTGCAGCCCTGGTAACTAGCTGGGTGGTCGCCACCACAGTTAGTGCAGGTTGCCGTACCTTTGGGTCTGCTGCACTCGGCCGTCCAGTGCAGGCCTGGGCACTTGACGCACCTGGGGGTAGCCTTACAGCAGCTCTGGGCGTGGCCAAAAGATTGGCAGCGATGACACTGCCCAATCTTGGTTTTTGCGTGGGGAACCTCAATCTTAACGCGTATGTCGTGAACGACATCCTCGTTGAAGATTTTTGCGGAGGTCGTTGTTTTAGGTATGGTGACCATGATGAGGGGAAGGGGTCTCTTACCCCGACTGCTCCTCATCCTGCCCACCGTGCAGTCGTAACCTTTAGCAATAAGGTCCTCTTGGACCTCTTTAGCGTCTATGTTGATGGGGATGCCCCTAATGACTGCTTTTAGGGGCTTTTCCTCTCTCAACTGGTGGAAATACCATCCTCCTTCTTCGGGAGTAAGTACTTCCTCGAAGTACTTGTAAATCGCCCTATAGTCGTTTTCGCTGGCGGGAGTGATGCTCAGTCCGCCAGCGAGTAATTTGGCTTTTGTAAAGTGAATCCCGCGCCTCGCGAATTCAGCCTTTATGCTTTTCCACTTAGCAGTATCCCTCAGCACTAACGGAGGGATTCTAGTTTTGAGTGGAACGGCCAAAGGGGATTCCTGACGGGGCGTCTGACTGGGGGGTGACTGAACTGGGAGAGTGTTATGGGGGTTGTCGGTGTTTGCAGAGGGGAGTGTTTGATCGGGTAGTTCATGGTTTGTCAATTGGATGATCTGCCCGTCTACCTCCATCGGTAGGTTGACAAGCTCACCCGCCAATTGGGAGCCAATTAAATCCTCTAGTGGGGGGAGGTTAACAAAATTATCCGTTAGATTGGTACTTACCTGTCCGTCACCAATCGGCTTCTTCTTCTTTTTGGAGTATCTGTCGCGGCTGCGTGACACACTACTTGAGGCAGGTCTTGATTTTGATTTTTTGCGCTGCTTACGCCTGGTCTCACGATCGCGTTTTCTTTCATCTTCCTTAGGCATATCCTGCAGTTTTGGTTGGCTGGATTCGGTCTTTTCACATTGGTTGGCCGGTATAATTGGCTCTTCCTTATCCGGCTCTTCGGTGGACATCGTGGCTTCTTCACTTTGCACGGTTACATGGTTGCTCGAAACAACCGTTCTTCCTTTAATCGCGCTCTGCCTTTTGGCCTCAAACTTTTCCAGGCTTGAGGTGATCAGGTTCTTGTAACCCATCAGCTTCTTATGAGTGCTGATGGCGTCATCGTAAACCGCCTTTACTTTTTGGTAAGAGCGGCTATCCGGTCTTTCTCCCAAACTTTGATAAAACGCCTTCGTCGGGCTCGATCCATACGCGTCCAATTCCTTCTTTGTCTTGGCTGCCAGATTGGCCTGCTCCAATAGGGAAGCCTCTAAGTTGGCTAGCATGCGCTGGAGTTCCACTTCGGTTAAATCGGATAACTTCTTGGAGCTTGACATATTCTTCGATGACAGTTTGAGTCTTGGCAGGGAATCTAGGGAATCTATTATTTTCTTATACAACCTTTTTAAATTGTGATGATGACATTTTTTCTCACCTGCCTGGGTGAACTCCTGTTTTTCGCTTATGTTGTCAATAACTTGAGTAACAACTTGCGATCTTCACGCCATCTATTGATAGTTATCTCAGAGCAAAAAAATCGTGAATTTTGTGGGATATTATCCCCAAAATGACGGAATTACGACACCTTTAGTTAAAAAATTGGCAATTAAATTAAGTGTTACTTTATATTTATTTACAAAATCATAGATTTAGATAAAATCCGACAAAATTCGAGATTTTTTTGCAATAATTGCATAACGTGACCATCCGTCCGCAATACGACGGACCGTCCGTTATTTCAACATGCGGTCCGTCAGACCAAATTGTCCGTCATTCGGAAATTTCAAAAGAAAATCATCCTTTTTCGCTCCAAAGAGACAAACATTGATAAATGACTTGTAAGCTTCACGCCATCTATCGATTGTTATTTTAGAGCTATTATATAAAATCGCGAATTTTGTAGGATATTTTTCCTGAAATAACGAAAAATTGTTCATATCACTCGGGCGATAAGGGTTTTCATCCTTCGGTCGATTATTCACTCGCCGCTGCGCGGCTCGTTTCATAAACTTTCGCCCGGCGGATGAAAAGACCCCCTTTATCGCCCTTGTGATATAAACTACTATTATAGAACTGGTGTTGGTACATGTAAATGCTAATTAACCAATAGAAAGAGCTTATTGGTAGCCATCGAATGTTTTTCATTGGTTAGTTACCATTTAAATGTAAATTTTAAGTAAAATTATGCATCGTGTTATACGGGCTTTAGCTTTAGTAGTAACTCCCGCAAACACTTTTTCGTGCGTTGTACGTATTATCACAGATTAGTATACAGACTTACATGAAACCATGTTAGTACTGGAGACGGCTACCAGAGGCGCATTTCTGAGAGACATCACGACATTGAACTTGGTGGCTACTGGATACGCTTCATAGATGTCGTTTCTAAAATATCTCATGTAATCTCAAGTAGAAAATTTTATTTACCTATGGCTTAAGGGTTTACTTTCCTTCAAGGCATGATACTACAACGGCATAATGTATGTATAATTAATTTTCTGCTTAAGATTTTATGAAATATTTTAGAAACGACATCTATACAGCGTATTCAGTAGCCACCATAGTTCAATGTCGTGATGTCTCTCAGAAATGCGCTTCTGGTAGTCGTCTCCAGTACTAACATGGTTTCATTGTTAAAATGTGTTAACCATTTTAACAATGGGGTTGGCTATCTGTACTAGTAATCTGTGGTATTATAATCTACTAGGTGGAAAGCCCGTCCACGGACGGGTAGCTAGCCGGTGGATCTCTATTTTAGCGGTATTAATTAAAAAAAAAATCGTTTTCAAACACCAACACTAACATAAGCTCAACCGATGGATTTCTCTTTTTGCAATCTTCATTAAAAAAAAATCTCTAATACTGACAATTTTAATTGTTCACGTTCAAACGTTATCAAGTTTAAAAATAATAAGGATTATATAGCTGATTCAATCGCAGACGGGCGTCCCGCCAACGTTGGAAACTCGTTTGGTGTGCAGCTCGATCCCAGGGGAGTTGATTTGAAGTTGCTAAAAACCCACGACAACAACCAATCAGAGTGCGTTGTGTGTCTTACAAAAATGACACGCTAAAGGAGAAGGTAGAGGTGTAACATGTGCTGCCCGTTTATTATTGTGAAATACTTCATATGTGTATGGAAGCAATTGTGAAATACATTTATTGAAAATGTAAAAGTCAAAGATTAAATATTTTGGATGGATAATCTTCGGATTAGCCAAGATAAAATTTATATATAAGTACCTTAATTGAAACTTACTTGGTATGCAACTCGATCCCAAGGGAGGTGATTTTAAATTGGTAAAAAGTTAGATCATTTAATTAATATAGCTGGCTCAACGACGGACGGGCGTCCCATCAAGGTTGAAAACTTGATTGGTGTGCAGCTCGATCCCAGGGGAGGTGACTTTAAGTGTGTATGATTAACGACAACGACCAATCAGAGCGGGTTGTGTGTTTTAAAAAATAACACGCTGCTACTGCTGCTACTTCATTAGCGTGTCATTTTTTATAGAACATACAGAGCACTCTGATTGGTTGTTGTCGTCGGTCGTACCAACTTAAAATTAAGAAATATAATGCATAACCTTTTCTGAATGGAGTACTAAGGTTATTTTAAGTTGGTACGACCAAAGACAACAACCAATCAGAGTGAAAAATGACACGCTGGAGCAGCAGCATGTAGAAATATAGAAATATAAATAACCTTTTCTGATTCGAGTACTAAGGTAATTTTAAGTTGGTACGACCAACGCCAACAACCAATCAGAGTGCTTTATGTGTCCTAAAAAAATGACACGCTGGAGGAGCAGCAGCGTGCTCCGTGCTGGTCTTTTATATATGTGACTAGTTGAAAAGCCCGTCCAAGGACGGATAGCTAGCCGGTGGATCTCTATTTTAGCGGTATTAATCAAAAAAAAAATGGTTTTCAAACACCAACACTAACATAAGCTCAACCGATGAATTTCTTGTTTTACAATCTTCATTAAAAAAAATAAATCCCTAACACTGACAATTTTAATTGTTCACGTTCAAACGTCCTTAACTTTGGAAACTCGTTTGGTGTGTAACTCGATCCCAGGGGAGTAGATTTTAAGTTCCTAAAAACCAACGACAACAACCAATCCGAGTGCGTTGTGTGTTTTAAAAATATGACACGCTTAAGAAGTTGTATATGCTGCCCGTTTATTATTGTGAAATACATTTATTGAAAATGTAAAAGTCGAATATTAAATTTTCTTAATGGATAATCTTTGGATTAACCGAGATAAAATTTATATACAGGGTGGCCCTTTGGAAACGAAACAGACCTGTCCAAGCGTTTTTCCTTCTTTTATTCTTAAATGTCTTAAAATATCGGATTTATTTCGCATTTTTGCAGCTTCAATTTTTTGTTGAATAATTGATAAAACTTTAAAAAAAATTATAGAACTGAATTCAGGGAAGCAAGACCTTTCAAATGAGGTGGTACTTGTCATATCATCTCTATTATCATTTTAGGGGTTGTCATCGCAACTCAAAGGGATGAAACAATACGGAAGTAACATTAGTCGCAAAAGTTGTCCTTCTCGATGATAAAATTGACGTGTTTTTGTATTTCTTAAGAAAAAAAGTCTGCTGGCCACAATCCCGTCTGTTTCGTTTTCAAAGGGCCACCCTGTATAACAGGGTGCTCAGCTGGTTACTTTTTTAGTAACTGGTTACTTTTTTATAATTTGGTTACACCCAATCATAAAAAAGTAAGTAATAAAAAAAGCTGAGCACCCTGATATGATAGTATCATGATGATAAGTACCCCATTGAAACTTACTTTGTATGCAACTCGATGCCAGGAGAGGTGATTTTAAATTGGTAAAAAAATGGATCATTTAATTAATATATCTGGTTCAACCGCGGCAGGCCGTAGCTAAGATTTAATTTGGGGGGGGGAGCACTTAAAAAATTTAAAGTTTTAGTGGTTCCCCTTCCGAGAATTTTTATTATTTAAACAAATTTTCTTTTACTTAAAAAAAAAAATTTTTCTGAACATTTCGGGAGGGGGGACACGTGCCCCAAGGTGCCTTCCCCCTGGCTACGGGCCTAAACCGCCTGAAATCAAGGTTGAAAACTTGATTGGTGTGCTACTCGATCCCAGGGGAGGTGATTTTAAGTTTGTATAATTAACGACAACGACCAATTAAAGCGCATTGTGTGTTTTTAAAAAATAACACGCTGCTACTGCTCCAAAGTAATTTTTTTTAAAACACACAGCGCACTCTGATTGGTCGTTGTCGTCGGTCGTACCAACTTAAAATTACTTTACCATTCCATATAGAAATATATATGAGGAGCAGACATTCTATATGCAGTTTGTCCAATGTAGAAAATACAAAGTGCAGTTTGTTCAATACATTTTTTAGCTGTTTTGCAAAACCGCCAATCGAATATTTGCTTCATTTATGGATACTTCATAGTGTAATTTACACTGTGTTATTGCAAAAATTACTTTTTTAATTTAAACATGTGGTAGTTTTACTGCTCTCGTGAAAATTTCAGAAAATGGACATACTGCATATAGAATGTCTGCTCCTCATATAACCTTTTCTGAATGTAGTACTAAGGTAATTTTAAGTTGGTACGACCAAAGACAACAACCAATCAGAGTGAAAAATGACACGCTGGAGCAGCGTGCTGGTCTTTTATATATGTGATATTAAATATTAATATTGAAAGGTTCATCGTTAATAGTTTTATTTTATAATTTTATCATAATATCTTTGTAATATTGTCATATTTTGTTCCATCACTTTTGAATACTTTTAAATTATTTTTAGTCTTGATAAAGCGAACAATAAAGTTTCGTGAAACGTCGACTTTAAAGGTGCTCGCACACTTAGGTGAAGCGACACCACACCACACTATACACAGAAGCACACAGCACACACAAAAATGTGCGGACCCCTTAAGGGTAGTTCACACTACATGATTTATCATATGACTTGTCACATGACTTCTCATATGAAAGATTTTTTTACGTTCACACTATTATGATTTTTGATATTATAGAAGTTATGGTTTTTATGATTGGCTGTTGCGATGGTATGATTTTAGCCATGACTTTCCTTATGACCATGAACATAGAACATTCTATGTTCATGCTTATGACTAAGTCATATGATAAATCATGTAGTGTGAACTACCCTTTAGACCATTTAAGCTTATAGACACGCCGCTTACTATCCCTCCTTGAACACAAACTGAAGCAAAATAACTTCGAGCGCGTGACGTCAGTGGCCGAGTAAATTCAACTGTAAGCATAGGCGTAAATGAAGAAAATCGTTTATTTTAATTCACAAAAAACTTAAATCTTGATATTTGAAGAATATTTGAATAAGAAAATCACAATTTTCATACTTGAAGAATATTTGTAAAACAAAATCTGAATATAAATCTAGAAATTGCGTTTATTATCGTACCTCGAATACTATAACTATGAAATTTTTTAAAGACCATTCAATTCCATTTTCTTTTTACTAAATTTAAAAATAAAACTTAATCATTTTGTGGTAGTACACTCATATATTATTAACTAAAGAAATTGATTTATTTCATACTTTAAAAATTTATTTTGAATTTTCAATTTATTGACCAGAATATTACAAAGTTTAATTAATTTATTTTTGAACTTATTTGAATGTTTGTTCGTGAATTTACCTAGACTTAGATGATATACTTCATCTAATTTTACAATAATTAAAAGCAATAATTTTTAATTAAACTTTTAGGTAATAATAGGTAATTTATTCTCGACATCTTGGTGTCATTTATTTGCAATTAACCATTACATTTTTTTCTTTTAATTTGTTAGCATTATCGAAAATTCTAATTTCACTTTCGGTAATTTTACAAATAATGTGTGTCGCAGAAGTATCAGCAACCAATTGACGTCCAGGAAAACTCGTACTCTCAATTTCTTCTGCGCGCCATCTAACTTTGCAGGTTGCGTTTCTGATCTTTATTTCCTTAATACTGCCCTGTAACTTTACCACCAAATTGAGGCTAATAATGTTTGAATCTTAGATCATCTATGATCGAAGGTTTGAATACACTTTACCGCCAAATTAGGTTGGTAATGTTCTAAAAAGTAGTATGGGTATCAGACAAGCATGGTTCGTCAAAAAACTGGAAGGTTAATGCCGGTGATACACATGCTACTAAGTCGCATGCTCTCATGCTACTGCGCATGCTCTTATGCAATTATTGGTAACTAGTCGCAAGAGAGCATGCGAACGAGTACGATAAAAGAAGTAAAGATCAAGAATCAGGAATCCAACCTCAAAGACGGCAAGCAGTCAGGAATTGTGAGTACATATATTACTTATTGTTTATATTGTATAATCTATTAATAATTGTTGTTATTTATTAGTAATTTTTAACTATAGTAATAAAGTGATTAAACAGTAATTTAGAAATATTTAGAAATAGTTAGAAATATTCTTGCGCCGTTGGTTGGTAACCTACTTGCAACAATGTGGATAAAGTCTTTTGATGGCTAAATTAGGCACTACTTCAATTTACCATAATTTTTATTTATAAAAGTATTAAATAATAAACCACGACATGTAATTTTTTTAATTCAATAATTACTTTGTTTTTTATTGAAACTTAAGAATGGTTTTCCTATTAAAATCTATTCTGATCAATAATTAAAATATAATGGTTATATTCCAAATAAATGACACCACGATGTCGAAAATAAATTACCTATTATTTATTACCTAAAAGTTTAATTAAAAATTATTTTACCTTCAATTATTGTAAAATTAGATTGTATAAGGGTATGCATGAAAAAAATAAATTAATTAAACAAATTTGTAATATTCTGGTCAATAATTGAAAGTACAAAATAAATTTTTTAAGTATTAAATAAAGTCAAATTCTTTTTATTAATAATAAATGTGGACCACAAATAATTAATTCGAGCTTTATTTTTGGATTTAGTAAAAAGAAAATTGAATTGAATGGTCTTCAAAAATAAATATAAAAAAAAATAGTTTCAAGTATTTGAGGTAAGATAATAAACGTAATTTATGGATTTATATTCAGATTTGGTTTTACAAATATTCTTCAAGTATGAAAATTGTGATTTTCTTATTCAAATATTCTTTAAATATCAAGATTTAAGTTTTTTATGAATTAAAATAAACGATTTTCTTCATTTACGCCTATGCTTATAGTTGAATTTACCCGGCCACTGATGTCACGCGCTCGAAGTTATGTTTGCTTCAGCGCTTGAACGTCAAGGCGTGTCTATTGCCCGTACTAATAGTCGAGGATCAATCCTCGGATCAATCCTAGATCCAGCGATCCTAGATCGTAACAACGATCTTGGCGTAACAAATAGTCCCGGCTTCGGGTAAGATCGGTGAATTCTAGATTTGATCTTGGATTTGGTAATATATCTAGTAATATTTAGTTAGTTTCTATTTATAACCATTATTAGTATCTATTTTATAACCATAATTTTTTATTTTATTATTAATTTTTAAAAAAATTTTAATTTTTAATATCATATCGTCGTTCCTGTTCAGTTCCTATAATAAAAGTATTTAAAAAATTATTTAATATAATGAGGGTTAATACACTATGACAACATAGCAAACACGCATGCGCAACAATGATCCGAGGATTAATCCTGGTCAAAGCAAGATCGGTTTTCGAGGTTGGGCGATTGTAGCTTCCACCGATGGGTCAAATCTTTTTTAATCCGACATGTAAGTTCCACCAGTCGGTTTTGGGTCACTTTTATCCCATATGCAAGTTCCACTGATGGTGGATTAAGTCGAGGTGGTCAAGAGTCAAGGTATTAAGCTTCTAAGTAAATTAAATTCTTTAAGCTTTCATTGTGTTGTGGGACTTGATTTTCATTCAAATTATACAAAAATCTTGTGATTTATGAATATGACACAATTTTAACTTAGCTCTAATTGTAAGTTATTTTTCTAAGATATTAGATGGCTCTTTATTCCAGGGTCGTACCTAATCTCAAAAAGAGGAGGGGAGGTATGAAATTAAACGGTTTTACTACCTGCCGAGTTGAATATATTTAATTATTGACTTCCCCCTTTTTATGCTGCTACTGCTGTTGCCCCTCAAGCGTGTCATTTTTTAGAAGACATAACGCATTCTCATTGGTTGTTGTCGTTGGTCGTATCAACTTAAAATTACTTTACTTGCTTAGGTGATTACTTTACTTACTTAGGTAATTTTGACTAGGTGAATAAATTAAATTATAATAAAGTAAATTAGGTGACTAATTTATGGAGGGGGGGGGGGTTGTTTTAGCATATTATATTATGTTTATATTTTTTGAATAAAATTTGATTTTATGTGATTGTTTATTGCAAATGTAATACATATAACAAAAAATATGAAATGAAGAAAATAAAGAAATAATAGTTTGAGTTTTAGTATTTTTTACATTAACTGAATTTGAGTCTTGATGTAAAAAGGGGAGGGTTAGGTTACTGTTATTGTTTATTATGCTATGTTTACTATTTCACAATGCATACTTATTATTTATTTATTTTGATAATATAACAAAAAATATGAAATAAAGAAAATAAAGAAATAATAGTTTGATTTTTAGTACTTTTTACATTAACTGAACTAGAGTCTAAAATGTAAAAAAAGGGGGGTTAGGTTACAGTTATTGTTTATTATGCTATGTTTACTATTTCATAATGCATACTTATTATTTATTTATTTTGATAAATTATATTCTAAACACACAGCATACTCGCAAATTTTACGTTTTACAAAATATCTCTAACCGTATCTCTGGGATAGTGGTGGAAAAATCATAATTTAAGGAGTGGGAGAAGTTAAAAGTAACATTTTAGAGTTTCTTTTCAAATAAGCGCTATTTAAAAAAAAATATTAAAAAAATCAACTTTCAATTTTTAAAAATTATTTTGATTTACAACGATATAATGTTCGTCATATCATTTCTATCACAATTTTAAATACTAAGTACTATAAGCGGCTTTGTGGGTTTTAATCCAGTAATACCTTAAGTTAAAATCAGTGGAACTTTCATGTTTTGTTCGGTTACCTTTTTTACCAGCGGTGGAACTTGCAGGTAACCTTCTGCAGCTCAGAAAAAAAGAGGATTAAAATTTGACCATCGGTGGAGGTTACCCCTGTCCTCGAGGTTCAATATTGATCTCGGATCGTGTTCAATCCAGGATTATTACGACTATTGGTAGCATTTTTGAACGATCCGAGAATTAATCCTTGATCTCGGATTGATCCTTTACTATTAGTACGGGCATATAAGTTTAAATGGTCTAAGGCGGACCCTACCAAACTGGCGCATCGCCTGGTATGTGCTGTGTTATGGGCTTCTGTCTGTGGTGTGGTGTCTCGTCGCCTAAGTGTGCGGGCACCTTAAATTAAAAAAAGAATATAGTTTATTGAATGTTCAAAAAAATCCAAAAAATAATAAATTAATTTAAATTAAAAAATATTTGTTTACAGAAATTTTTGAATTTTTATCGTTCATTAGATAATAATTTGTTTTTTTGGGTTTATGGATATCAATTAATTAAAATTATGTATTACTTCTACGTTTCGCTATTTATTATAACTTATAAGTTATTTATTATAAGTCAGGAAGTAATAACATTTATAATCCCCCAAAAAAAATATCAACAAAGAAAATATTTATTTAAATTATTTGACGCCGACTTATGTATTTGTTTCTTTGTTTTTTTTTCTTTAGAAAATTCCCTTTAACGTTCTTCGGCATCTACTATGATTTTCTTTTTTATAGAATAATTACTTACCTACTGTTAAATAAAAAAAATTATTTTTTTTAACTAAGTTTTTTTAAGATATGGCAAATTCAGTTCAAGGAATAATAGCAGCAGCTGCTCGTGCAATTAGGGAAAGTGACAGTGAAAATGATCTTCAGGAAGTTATCGATTTCACAAGACGCACTTTTCGAAGAGGGCAACCGGTAAGAAGAGGTAGAAAGTTGTCAGGGATCTTTAAAAGAAAAATGTTACCGTTAAGAAGGGCTAATTGCGATTATTCTCCAATAAGCACAGAAATTGTAATGCTAACCAATTGCGGGTTAGGTTATTCTAGTTCCAATCCAAAGTTTAAATTGGAGTGGAATAAGAAACAAATAGAAGATTACATATACTCTCTTTATCCAACGGCTCTTTTGGAGCTAGTCGGATTTACATTAGGAAAAATGGATCGCCACAAGAAAATTATTAATGTAGAAGTTGAGAAGGATGAAGATTTTAAAGAAATTTTTGGCAGAAGCCAGATTGTAATTATTCCAAATCGGGATATACCTCTCAATTTTCCTCTTATTATGAGTTTATCCCAGTGTTGACAACGTCTAGTAGTACTTAATACAAGAAATATAAGAACAACTCAACCTCCAACTTTACAACCTGATGCTGTGGCTTCCACATCTACCTCGGTAGATTTTCTAATGGAGGACGTGAATATAACTCCAGAATATTTTCAAAACAAAACATTAAATTTTAAGGCAATAGGTAGAATTTTAGAGCACATGGTGCTCTTAACAGGGAGTATTCCAAATAAACTTTCTAAAATTGTTTTAATTCAAATTGGAAATCCAAATATGGATTTAGATAAAAAATACGTTATTGAGGAATTTTACTCGTTCGTTAATCCATGCGAACGAGTAATATTAAAAAAATCTGTTAATAATTTTGCAGATCTCAATGTAAAAGAGTTGGAAGTTTTATGTAACATTTTTAGTGCATTTCATTTTTATGAAATGTCAAAAAAAGATAAAATTTTTGACCAAGTGGCAGCGATTGTGACAAATATTTTAGTAGAGGAACCAAAACGATTTATTGAAACTATGAGAATATGAATAAGTGTTTCTAAATATGAAGGATTTTGGAAGAGATGTGATTTTACCACATTGGAACTGCAAAAAGTAACTCCTAATAAAGTTGCAAATTGTTTGCATGTCACCAATCAATTATCGAACGATCAAAGCAGTTTTTTATTTCTTAGAAATAGTGATTGCAATACCGGACCAAAATTTAAATACCAGTATTCGGTATTTATTTACATGTACTACCGGTATAATACCGGTATTAGAACAAAAAAATTTTTTTTCAAGAAAACTACAAACAAAATAAATTACAGTACAAAATTAACACTTTTTTATTTCAAATTTTTAAAATGCGATCGCAAAAAACACAAAGCATCAATTGTTTCGTTATCTAGTCGCGATCGCACCTTAGGACAAAAATTTCCTGCCGCAGAAAATGCTCTTTCCGATTCTACACTGGTAGGTGGAATTGTTAGAAGATAACCATACACTATTTCCAAGTACTTCCCTCTAAGTCCTTCGTCTTCATATAGTCTCATCTCTCTTTTAATGAGCATTTTTAAATATCTTTGTGTCACAATTTCTTTGTGAACTGCCGTTATTTTGTTTATTGCTGACTGCAATTTTTCTTCCATTGATTGTTCATCATTAACATCTTCTTTTTACTTTACCATACCGAATGGGAAAGTTATGTAATCGAAAAAAATTTTTTTTTCAGATTTTTACGGATTTACATTCCTTGAGGTCTAACGAGATGAAAGAGACCCAACATCAAGAAATGTCTGGGTGTGTGTGTGTGTGTGTGTGAATACGTTAGAAACAGTTATAGAGAGAACAGGTTAGGTTAGGTTAGGTTTTTAATTTATGTTTACTACTCTACTCCGTCCGAGTAATATCAACAACTTTTCGTAATTTTGGGGATAATATCCGACAAAATTCACGATCTCAGATAACTATCGATAGATGGCGTGAAGGTTGCAAGTCATTTGTCATGTTATTAATAACCTAAGCGATAAACACATGTTTTATGTTTGGGAAGGGGTAGGGTCACAGCCGGGGCGTTTACTCAATGTCTCGGCACCGGCCTAGATCAGTTCTTAAGTGAAGACGCTGAGGGCATGTATGGTAGAAAACTTTATTCAACCGTACAATCCCACTTCTTTTTTGCGACCGCGTCGCCTCTTTTCCTTTCGACGGACCCTTTTGGGCTCCACGACGCTACGTTCTCTGGGGTTACTGTTGCTTCGGCCGTTTAACTCGTAAATCATTCATCAAAGGTTGATTATCGCCTTGCGCGGGTCAACACTCTACTCTACTTTGAAACGATACAAGGCTTAATGCTCGCTCTAGTATTTCATACTCTAACCATCCACGCGATGTTCTCAGATGTTGAAAGAGGTAATGGAGGCTTCGCCTCCAAACAAACTCTGTTCACAATGTGATGTTATGCTATGCTCGGGAAGGGGTTTGTGTTTGTACCCGAACAAAAAGTGTTTCTCTTTGTTCTAGGACAACTACTTCTTTCCCGCACACTTGTGTTAGAGTGCGGAAAAGTAATTACTTTTCCACACTAGTGCGGGAAAGTAGTACTTTTCCAAACTCAATTGGATATCACAAAGTACCACTTTTCGAAACAGAATTAGACAAAACTACATACTGACATTTCAAAAGTTGTTCACGCAAAATAGTGCTGTTATCTACCTCTGAGAAAGAATTTTGATTTATATAAATTTACAATGCAATATACATCTTTGCAGCTCTTACCATCTTTGGTCGTGGTGCCACAATGAGTTCGCTGGTGTTACCTCCCGTTGCAAATATGTTATTTGTGAACTACATATGTACCTAATGTTTTAGTTTTTCTATATTTTGTCTAATAAAAGTTTAATAAAAAATTAAATAAAAAATTGAAAATTTAAAAAAAAACCTTTTATTTAAAATTACAAAAGTGCACTAAAAAGTAGAAAATAATTTTAATAAAAGCAAACAAAGCTTCGTGAAAACATCAATATAAAAGCGTGGGGTTATGAATTTTGTACACCAATAGTTAGCCTGCTTATCCACCTATAAACAGCCCCACGCTTTTATATTGATGTTTTCACGAAGCTTTGTTTGCTTTTATAAAAATTATTTTCTACTTTTTAGTGCACTTTTGTAATTTTAAATAAAAGGTTTTTTTTTAAATTTTTAATTTTTTATTTTCTAATTTTTTAGTCATATCTTTTCAAATACAGCTTATGTATTTTATTTAACTAATATAGGTTCATCCTATCAGATTTCTTTATTTATGTGTTTTAGATGTTTGATACTTCACCCTGTATAAATCATTACGGCGAAAAACTACCCTGAATGCGGTCCTTAAAAATGAGATTTAGAATTCTAAGTTACTTTCCACCCTGTATGATAAAATTGTCCAATGCGCATCGACGCATGCGCTTAATGGTTTTCAGTTTTTCCCCGATTTTTTGTTTATTTTTCAGAATTTTAGAAAAACAAAATTAAAATATGAAAATACTCTGCAGGTGAAAGCTGTGTACCAAATTTCAGATCTCTAGGACGTCGGGAAGTTGCTTAAAAATGGCCTCAAAGCGGTCGACCCACACGGACGACGGACAACGGTCTTCCCAAGTTAAATAAAAGCTTTTAAAAAGTGACCTTTAATCATTTATTTTAAATGATGGACTCCTCAACTATTTTTTATAAAATGCCTATATTATTAAACAGAAAATTAATTGATAAAAAACTAAAAAAAATATAATGATATTTCCTTAAAGGGTCCATCATAGCTACATTTCCCTTACTACATAACACAAGATACTAAATACTTTATAATAATAAGGGTGGGTTATTGTACCAACGTCGATTAAATCTCGTTCAACTTTGAACTTAGTTCGACCAATCAACATGGTTAAATACGGGGCATGTTGATTGGTTGGGCGATATCGAGGTATTTACCGCGGGTTACTGCCAATACTGACCAGTATATACCTCGATATACCGCGGGATACTGCCAGTACTGACTGGTATACCGGATTGCCGGTATACCCGCAAAATACACAGTCATGCCCGTACTAATAGTCGAGGATCAATCCGAGATCAAGGATTAATTCTCGGATCGTTCAAAAATGCTACCAATAGTCGTAATAATCCTGGATTGAACACGATCCGAGATCAATATTGAACTTCGAAAACCGATCTTGCTTTGACCAGGATTAATCCTCGGATCATTGTGGCGCATGCGTGTTTGCTATGTTGTCATAGTGCATTAACCCTCATAATAATTAAATAATTTTTAAAAACTTTAATTATAGGAACTGAACAGGAACGACGATATAATATTAAAAATTAAAATTTTTTTAAAAATTAATAATAAAATAAAAAATTATGGTTATAAAATAGATACCAATAATGGTTATAAATAGAAACTAACTAAATATTACTAGATATATTACCAAATCTAAGATCAAATCTAGAATTTACCGATCTTACTCGAAGCCGGGACTATTTGTTACGCCAAGATCGTTGTTACGATCTAGGATCGCTGGATCTAGGATTGATCCGAGGATTGATCCTCGACTATTAGTACGGGCATCAGTACTGGCAATATACTGTGGTATATACCGTAATATACAGATAACATATTATATAGTCTGAAAGTAAAACTAAGCTAATAGTCGATAACGTCACGCGGGGCTGTTGAAGAGTTGCACCCCCAAAGGGTACAAAAATAACCACGATAAACCTTGGCGTTTTCCCATGTTATTTTCTATAAGGATTGTCCTAGAACTCTTGTTGCCTATCTACACTGGTCTCTTGAGTAGTTTAACGGTAGCTTCTTACATTTTGCAAATTTTGCTAATTTAAGCCCTTTAAAGGAAAAAAACTGAGTTTTCCAAGTCATCTCACAGGTGTTGCAACTTGGGACAGTTATTAAATAACTAAAAAAATCAAGTTATTTGAGCCTTTCACAATCTGAAATAAGTATATTCTTTTTAAAGAAATGAAAAATAACATAGTAGCATACAAAAAAAAGTATCCGTGCTCGAAAAAGTCACTAATAAGACCCGTATTTCTTAGATATCTCTAAGAATCTCTTAGATATTTCTAAGAATCTTTTAGATCTTAAATATTTCTCTTTACAATTTTACAATAAATCTCCTTTACAATAAATCAATTTGTCCTTTAAAAGTCACCTAAAAAATCCTTTAAAATCTGAAAAATCTTAACAATACTAAAAAAAAACATTTTAAAACACACTGTTCCAAGTGTTGTAAACGCAGGGAGATTAAAATTTGTTATAAACATATAAAATATGAACTTAGCACACCTTACAGCCACACTGCCCCAGCAGAAGTTTTCCGAAGTATAAAATTTATGTAATATTTTTCATAAACATTTTTCAACGCAGATATGCACTCTTCTCAAATTATCACACACGACTAAATCTAAGATCTTTGAAATACATATGTATATTAAAATGATATTCCGCGTGACAAATCAAAAAAAAAAAGATGCAACATTGCTAGATTGAGTTTTCTGAATAGTGTGCAAAGTGTCCCAAGTTGTAATAATGTCCCAAGTTGTAGCATGTTACGGTATTACATTTTAAGTCTTAATGAGTATAATGTAAGTAATTAATTTTGAGTCGGTGCAAAACCAAAGAATCAACGATCATTAAATTACTTTTAAAAAATTATCAAAACAAAAGTCACTCACGCTGCGCCGCGCCGACTCAAAATTAGTTATTTACATTACTTATTCAGACTCAAAATGTAATATATTTATTTTTTACTTTTCAGTTTCCATTTTTTGTCAGTTTAATTTTTTGTTAAAACGTTTTTTTAAACTGACATTAGAAGAAACAGAATTTTTGTCCTTCATAATATTCGTCCGATAAATCCCAGATCTAACCGATAAGGTGTTCTTTTGATTTTATAATTTTTCTTGCTAATTATTTCAATAAACTTCGAATCCTGAAGACGGTCCTGACTGTCTCTATTAATGTGATTATAAGTTTGTAAAGAAGTATAAGTTTGTAAAATTTAATATCTACTTGTAGATTATTATTTAAACTAGACCTATTAGGTCTGTTTGGTACAACAGTCCTAGTGCTGCACTAACTACACTACTACAAATTGATTGGTGGTACAATTACCAACCCACTTTTTACACCAATTAATTTGTAGTAGTGTAGTTAGTGTAGCACTAGGACTGTGGTACCAAACAGACCAATTCTCGACAATAATTTCTGTTATTTAAGTATAAAGCCCGTATGACACGATGCATAATTTTCTATAAAATTTACATGTAAATGGTAACTAACCAATGAAAAACGTCCGATGGCTACTAATACGCTCTTTCTATTGGTTAGTTACCATTTACATGTAAATTTTATAGAAAATTATGCACCGTGTCATACGGGCTTAAGGGTCAACTATAACACGTTTTAAAGAAATTCAAATTTCAAATTTAAAACTTCTTTTATCTAACCGTACCTTTACGAGCTTTATTCAACACTTCAAATTTCAACACTTAGTTTACTTTTGATACATACGCTCCCTGAAAAATGGGAAAATTCGACACATTAAGAAAGTTCACATCTTCTTTTAACAAATTTTATTAATAAATATATAAACATTTTTTTACTAAGATTCTCAGTATCTCACAGATTGCCAAGTTCCTGTGTGCTCATCTCTTCTGTAGTAACGCGGTCGATTATCACGAAAAACTGTAACAGCTGGGAATTGATTGCTTTGGATATACTTTAATGTTGCTTTCATCTAAAACGATACAAAATATTAAAATAATTTACCACAAAATAGTTATTTATATATTGCAATGTTTTGTTTTTTCTATAAATTATTTTTATTCCAAAGTTTATTAATTAAAAATATTCCTTTTATACCAAATTATATTTTATTTGAAATGCTCAATATATTTAAGAGGGGCACTTTTTTCAGGGCCCTTTTAATTTAATCAACAGATGGCGCCTGCTTAAATATTTTTATAAAATACTAGGAGGCTTTTGTATTTAAAATATAGCAAATTCGTTGAGATAATACTATTCTATAAACAATGTTCTTGGTCTTAAGCTATTTTGAGTTCGTATTGAGTATGTCAAAACACACTCACTTACAAAAAAAGATAATTAAACTTTAATTATGAATTGTGCTTTTATAAATAAATATTACGAACCCAAAATAGCTTAAGACCAAGAATACTGTTTATAGAATAGTATTATCTCAACGAATTTGCAATATTTTAAATACAAAAGCTTCCTAGTATTTTATAAAAATATTTAAGTAGGCGCCATCTGTTGATTAAATTAAAAGGGCCCTGAAAAAAGTGCCCCTCTTAATGTATTTTACATCAATTTACTAATATCATTTAAAAACTTCGATTAAATCCACACATTTCTTTCAAAATAACCAATTATTGTGTAATTAAGCATACCACTTGATGTTTCAATTTTTACCGCCACCAAATTTTACTTTCTCCATCTTTCAAATTTAAACAAAATCACATTTATAAGATATGGGATTATCCTATACAGTTTTATTGATATTACATAATCATTATAATATAATAAATATAAGGATACTATATAAGTTACTGTGAAAGACCGAAATCCAGTGAATGTCGAGATACACCGGTGAATGTCAACATTCTCTGAGTTACTTAGCGTATGTTCGAAATATCGGTCAAATATCATTATTTCTAACTTACACCGGCGAATGTCGGCATTCACTATGCACTCATGGTGTATATGAAAAGAAACATTTTTTTAATAAATGAGATCAACAGTAAAACTCTATTGGTTATATTTATTAATACATATTAATTTTTAAACTACTTAGAATATAAAAACGAACAAGAAAATATTTGACAATCTTATTTATTGCAACAACTTAAACTACCATGGCACTTCGAATTGCACAAAAGGCCCGAGCTTTTACAGCTGCATTTAGCCTTGGAACACTTTCTTTTGCAGTTACAACGTGTATAGCCTTGCCCTCCACTTTTTGAATTACCAGAAACTGCGTCTTAGGGTCATCCTTGACCATGGATCAAGCTTCAATTTAAACCAATAGAAAACTTAAAATAAAATTTTAACTGTACTGATGGGTTTTTAAATTGGAGCTTGATCCAGGGTCAAGGATGATCCTCTTTTATACAACTGGCCCTTAGCGACATTTATTGATTTGAAACCTCATCCATGGAAAGTAACTTTTCTTTACAAATTACGAACTGATTACGGGCAAAAAGATGCTTCAAGGTACCATTTTTGTTTGCCTATTTATAAAAGTCTGAATCCTTTATTTCAACAACAACCGCTAACACATTTCGGGGGTTTGTACGACACCACGGTCGACATCAGCGACTTGAATTCTTACGGTATTGCCAATCTGGGCCGGAGAAAACTTCTTTTTTGAGGTTTGCAATATTTTTGTTGCTTGAAGTAGAAGATTCTCTTTTGCGGCTACTCTTTTTGAAGAAATTAGCTGGTGTTGTTCAATCAATGCTTGAGATGAAGACGTGCTAGGTTGTCAATCAGGCATTCACCGAAGCTCAGTTGTGTTTGTCGACATACGAGTATACCGGTGAAAGTTCGAATATATAATAAAATTAACACATGTTCGGTCTTTCACTAACAAGGGGACACAACAGTGAGTATGTCGCCAATCAAAATCCCCCCAATTTTTTTGGTGATTCTAGGAGCTAAAATAATTATCACTTTCTCGATTTTTAGTCCAATGGGCTTTAGTTACTGAGTTATGAATTTTTGAAAATCTACGTTTTACCATAAGATTACATTGTTAATTTAGATTTTATTTAAAATTTTAAATAGATTTTTATTTTTTTTTAATAGAATTAATAGATTTAAATAGAATTTAAAATGTTAAATTAGATTGTTAAAGCAATCCAAACCATGTTAAAACAATCCAAACCATGTAATCTTATGGTAAAGCGTAGATTTTCAAAAATTCATAACTCAGTAACTAAAGCCCATTGGACTAAAAATCAAAAAAGTGATAATTATTTTAGCTCCTAGAATCACCAAAAAGATTGGGATTTTGATTGGCGACATACTCACTGTTGTGTCCCCTTGTAAGACATTTGGTATTTGTCGACATTCACCGGCGAATGTTGACATTCACTAATTTCGGTCCTTCACAGTAACATATGGGGCATTCCACATCAAAACGACCACTTTTAAACCCGACCCCTTTTGACTTGTCTGTTTTTACATATTATACTATCCCACCAAAAACAGTTCTATGAATTTTTTCAAAATTTTTTACTCAATCGAAAAAAAGTTAAGAATTTTTAGAAAAACTGATGTTTTATTTTTTCAAACGATCATAACTAATTCAAAAATTAATTAATAGGAACGTTTTTTTTTGTTTTTTTTGTCTTTAAATGTACTTTTCAGGAAAAAGTATAAAAAAAATATTCAAACTTGTAGTTATACTACAAAATTTTTCATTTTTTCAAAAATAATCATTGATTTTTCAAATTTCGCCACTTTTGATTTTTTTATTTAAAAAACAACTCTGATTTATTCCGCGTATAACATCGCAATGGGCCGACAATTCTTTCTATTTTTTTTGTTTAAGAAGGGCATTTTTTCAGGGCCCTTTTAATTTAATCAACAGATGGCGCCTACTTAAATATTTTTATAAAATAAGAGGAGTTTGCTATATTTAAAATATAGCAAATTCGTTGAGATAATACTATTCTATAAACAATATTCTTGATCTTAAGCTATTTTGAGTTCGTAATATTTATTTATAAAAACACAATTCATAATTAAAGTTTAATTATCTTTTTTTGCAAGTGAGTGTGTTTTGACATACTCAATACAAACTCAAAATAGCTTAAGATCAAGAATATTGTTTATAGAATAGTATTATCTCAACGAATTTGCTATATTTTAAATATAGCAAATTCCTCTTATGTTATAAAAATATTTAAGTAGGCGCCATCTGTTGATTAAATTAAAAGTCCCCTGAAAAAAATGCCCCTCTTAATTGAAAAATATTTTTGCGTAAAAATAAAATAAAAGATTTAAAGTAGGTACTACCCAAGGTATATAAAAATAGATTACAAGGTATGATCCTTAGACCATTTAAACTTATAGACACGCCTTGATTTTCAAGCAGTGAAGCAAACATAAGTGACGTCACTGGTGGGGTAAATGCTAAGATATACCTGTAAATACCAACTATAAATGAAGAAAATAGTTTATTTTAGTATACCGTTAATATAAATCTCGATACAACCCCACCAGTGACGTCACACATGTTTGCTTCAGTTTCTATTCAAAGAGAGATAGGAAAGGGCGTGTCTATAAGTTTAAATGGTCTAAGGCTTAGACCATTTAAACTTATAGACACGCCTTACTTTTCAAGCAGTGAAGCAAATATACGTGACGTCACTGGTTGAGTAAATGCTAAGATATACCTGTAAATACCAACTATAAATGAAGAAAATAGTTTATTTTAGTACACCGTTAATATAAATCTCGATACAACCCCAACCAGTGACGTCACACATTTTTGCTTCAGTTTCTATTCAAGGAGAGATAGGAAAAGGCGTGTCTATAAGTTTAAATGGTCTAAGGTCTAAGGTATGATCTATATGTGAACCAAAACTCGTCTTGTACTGCGCATAGTCACGTAGAGTTTGCCATATTGAATTATTAAGATTTTAGATTAATAGACTAGATGGCGCATAATCATATCTTTTAATCTATATACTTTGATTGGCCCAGGTAACTTATAAATTATAAACGTCAAGGTAGATGTCGATCTTAGACCATTTAAACTTATAGACACGCCTTAATTTTCAAGCAGTGAAGCAAACATACGTGACGTCACTGGTGGGGTAAATGCTAAGATATACCTGTAAATACCAACTATAAATGAAGAAAATAATTTATTTTAGTACACCGTTAATATAAAGGCCTAAACAGAATGAACGCGAAACCAACGCGACGTAACGTCCGTCAAACGCTGACGTTACGCTTTTGAAACGATACTGCACAGAATAGCGCGAAACCGACGCGACGTCGAAAACCTAACCTAACAGCCTAACCTGCATAATCTTAAAATAAGTGTTGTTATTTGTTGACGTGTTAACTTATTCTCTTAGCTTATTCTTATTAAAATTAAAGACAATGGATGATTTCGAACTATTTTTAAATTTTTACATGTTATATTTAATGTATCTTATAAAAATGACAAATAATGTTACCAACTTATATTGATTTAAAAATTAAATCACCAAATTGTAGTTGGTAGTGGTCGTTTCGCGTTAAGTTTGCCAACGTTCGACGTTGGGATCGCGTTGCAAGCGTTCATTCTGTTCGAACGTATTGCAACTACATACATTTAACTTTTGACGGACGTTACGTCGCGTTGGTTTCGCGTTCATTCTGTTTAGGCCTTTAATCTCGATACAACCCCAACCAGTGACGTCACACATTTTTGCTTCAGTTTCTATTCAAGGAGAGATAGGAAAGGGCGTGTCTATAAGTTTAAATGGTCTAAGATGTCGATGCTGTCTATTTCAGTCACGAGCCGTCCGCCATATTGAATATTTTGACGTTTAAAGATGCGCAGTATCATACCTTGTAAATCTATCTAGCTTGGGTACTACCCCAGGTAACACACAACATTGGGGCAATACCGACAACACCGAGGCAACATTGGGGCAACACTGGGGCAATATTGTGTGTTACCTGGAACATAACAAAAATGAAGTCGGTTTAAATACACCTAAATTTCACCGAGAGGGATGACAATGAGTGCGTTCCATTAGCCCACGATGACTGCGGTCAATTGTCAGTCCAATCAAATAACCGCACTCAATCTTTAGCCCAATCAAAAAACCATGGTACCACGCCGTGATCGCCTATGGGCTTAAGTGGAACGCACTAAATGAAAATTTTAAAACTAAATTGAATAATTATTGAAATTTTGTTCAGACCCAATACCGCCTAGTTAGATTTCTGCCTATTGGGTATGAACGTAGTCAATCGTACCTAAAATGAGTGGTTCCTGACGGTACCTACCTGTACAACAAAATGGGGTGGTTCAACTTCAGGAGCCGTTGACAACTGTTGCAATATAAAATCATCACTTTGCTGTAACCAGAGATCAACTCCCCGTAGTGGTTCATAATTAAACGGGCCTATACTTAATAATCCTAAAGTACTATCGTAAATGTCTAGCACCTAAAATAGAAATCAATAATTAATAATAATAATAATACGTAAGTCATTTTAGGTACTATGTATGTAAGCTACTTAGGGCCGGTTTTACCATCTCTTGTTAAGTGGTTGTTAACGCTTAACAAGAGATGGTAAAACCGACTTGCGTCTAGCCGGAACCCTGCAAAAAAAATCCTAATGCGCGGCCATCAATGAAAGTTGTGATCGAGATCTTCAAAGTGTCACATTTTCAACATGATCCTATTTAATTTTTATTAACTGATTTTATTTTATGGTAGAAAGTCCCCGTAGTATTTAAAACAAACTTTTTTTTAAATTTTATTTGGTTTCTACTGGACAATTACGTTTACTAAATTCTTTTTTAAATAAAATATAATTCAAATAAAAAAACACCGTAGCGGTGAAAACCGCAGTATCTTTGCTGAAATTTAAATCTATACGTTAAGAAGGTTTTAAAAGAAGTATGCCAGCAAGCAATTAAATTTAAAATTATTCTGACGAAGGGACGACTTAGTACCGAAAGCTCAATAAACAATATAAAATTATTTGATTTTTAATCATTCTTATAACCCAAATTACTTAAAAATTTTAATTTTAATTTCATCTTAAATAGTAGACAATTAACAAAATTTTGAATTAATATCAGTTACCCAATAAAAATTAAATAGGGTTATGTTGAAAATGTTGACACTTTGAAGATCTTGATCATAACTTTTATCGGTGCGCGCGAATTAAGATTTTTGTTGCAGGGTTTCGGCTAGACGCAAGTGTAAAACCGGCTCTTATTATTTGGTAAACATGGTAAACGGTTCAACGGGTGTGGTTCCCAACCAGCATTCAGACTTTAGGGTTTAGGTCGCTATTGTACCCAGTTTCATGCAGATATGTTAGGTGGGTTGTGGAAGAGAAGATCTTTCAGGGCTTTTGCACTACCTGTGGTGTCATCAACAGTGTGTGAATGTCCACTGGAAAATAGAGCTAAGAAATTCTGTACGGTCTGCAATTTGAACCCAGAATTTCCGTTCTGTAACTCAACCAGCGGTCACATCACTCCAACACTGATGCTTCGTTTATTACCGGTTTATCTATATATGCTGATTATATTAAAAATCCCTGAATTAAGGGCCCATCTTAAATTCGAAAATTATATTGTCTTTCTCTTTGAGAGATCATTTTGGACCAGTCTCCCCTATACGTTCTTGTTTGGGCAAATCAAATTAAAAACGCATTATGGCTTTGTTGAGTGTCCAAAGACTTTTGTAACATTAAAATAGCGTATTCAGTTGTTTGAACTAGATTACATTGATTTTTATACAAATTTTATTAAAAAAATTGTATTTAGGTATCCAGAATAACCAATTATCGTTAAGAGAAATTAAAAGGGTTTTTATTTCATAATTAGTGATTTATTAAAAATTAATCCAGTGTCCGAAGATTTTTGTCTGTATCAACCATAAAATATCGGATAGCTGAATTCAAACGTGGTCATACAAGCATTTTTTATGAAGATCGTCCAGATCGTCAAAATTAGGTTATTAATTCAGAAATGATTGAAAAAATTCACTATATCGTGATAAATGATTTGAGAGTAAAAATGCGTGAAATAGCTGAGACTGTGGGCTTCTCAATTGAACGGGTGCAGAACATTTTAACTACTCATTTGGATATAAAAGCTATTCGCGAGATGGCTGCCGCGATTGCTCACAATTGACAACAAACACACGCGTGTGTGTCAACTTCAAAAGAACGTTTGGCTATGTTAAAACGCAATCGGAATGATTTTTGGCGTCGGTTCATACTGTTGACAAAACATGAATTTCCAAACATGAAAAAATAGCTCGGTTTAAAAAATTTGGCTCTAACAATGAGGTTATTGCTGAAACTAACACTTATTTCGAAAGGTTGGGGCAATCATATTTTTTAGAAGAGATACAAATCAAAGAAAAACGTTGAACTAAGTGTATTGAGCTGGAAGGTGATTACATTGAAAAATAACATAAATTTTACACATAAAATTTTTTTTTCTAGTCAAGGCCAGGTACTTATCATACAACCCTCGTATTTATAGTATTATGTAACTTTTATCTGATTTAATGAAAAAACGACGACCATTATGATAACTAAATACATTGTCATATTTTTTGGAATCAAAATGTATTCGTGGATATTTTTTTATAAAATTTGTTGTCAGTATTTTAAGAAAATCGTTACTACTTTAAATAAATAGTAATTATTTACAGTTATTAGAAAAGAAAGTGAAAACAGTTGTAATGCAAACCAAATTCCGTTGAATTATTTTTAGTTTTTAGATTTTGAATTTATTATTGTTTTTTATAGCAGATGTTAAAGTGCGATTTGTCCGATTGAAAATAATTGAAAAACTAACCCTTTAATAGCAGGATTAAATAAAATAGCATTTTAACAGCAAGGGTAGATAAAGTACTACTTTATTTTTACTCAAATTAATTATAAAACTTAGCAACCGATGAAGATTCCAAAGTGTGTTTGATTTATTGCAAAATAAACTGCTATAGAAAAAAATTAAATTCTACTCACGACGATAAAATTTCGTTAATATTTTTATAAAAAAATAAACTGTTTCTTATAATATAAGTTAATTTGAAATTGACCGATTGACAAGCTTCCAAAAATTTGTGTCCCTACATGAGAATTACTTCATTTATGCCCGTATGCACAACTACAAATAAATGTGCAAATAACTATTTGATAAATTCCACCAATCAACTTTGAGCCTGAGAGTTTATTCAATGAATAAACCTTATTTTATGTTGTTGAATACGAAATAGTGATTTTATTCGCAAATAGTGCTATTTGTAGTTGGTGAATACGGGCATTACATGTTTTAATAATTTACATACTTGTGGGTGTCCTGTTAGATATCGAGCCCAGCGTAATGGTTGATCAGGACCTTTATCGGGAAAACTTGCTGAAAATATTTCTCCAGTTTTGACGTTTACGCCTATTCCATATATGATGGGCCAGTGTATGCCACCACGAACAGTAGTGTTTAGCTCTCCCACACACGCAAGTGTTAGATCTACTTCAATTGGTAATTTATGGAAGGATGCTGAAATAAAATAAAATTTATTAACGTTATTCATTATTATGTCCGATTATGAAATCCATCACCCAAATAGATTTAACAAGAGTTTTAATAATTCAAGTTAATTAATAAAAAAAAAATTAGTTAATTAGCGATGTAATCTAATTCATCTATCATAATTTTATTGAATTACATTTAAATATGTAAGACTTTTTAGCAAGTTATCTAAAACTAAATGGAATTATGTATTGAGAACTAAAACTAAATGGTAAATAAACTATGACAACGTTTAATCCTTAAATTATATTTATATATTTTAATTTTATATAATTCTTCAACCCAATGTTTCACCCACGCATAAATTGAATAAAAATTAAAATACATAAATCATTTAAAAGAAATTTATTTATGAAAATAAAGGTTGAAATTAGGTTCAAATATAATTTAAAAACAATAACAATTCAAAAATTTCACTCTTAAAATTATTAAACTAAACCAGATCTTCACAACAACTACACAAAAACTATCGGTATCTTCAGTATGACTCGCAAAAAAAAGTTGTAAATGTAACTACAAATGCAGTGCAATCTACTACAATGAGTTGTAAATATAGTGACAACAACAAAGATTAGTAAAATTTACATGTTAATTGTTGTAAAATGACTGCAGTACAGTTTACTACAATTTTTGTTAATTTTAACAGCATTGCGGTATAAAGTAGGTACTTAATATTTTGTTGTTATATAAACGTGTGCTTATGTACATGTACTAATGGTGATGTTGTTTTAACACCTATAGGTGTAGTTAACTCTACGTTTACTGTGCACAGAAAAAAATTTGGGCTAAAAATTTGTAAAATTATGCATATTTCAGGTACAAGTTCTCCCTAGATTGGTTACAGGTATAATATTGTGTTTAAAAAATGAAAACTGTTGAGTCCACATATTTATACCTGCATACAACCCAAATGATACCTTTTTGTAGTACACCCGTTTTTCCTATTTTTCACCCAATATTATGTGGAAATAAAAATTTTTAATTTATCAATAAAAATAATTATAAATAAATTTAAAAATATTATTCACACATTTTAATTTATATTAATTTTTCCTTCTTAAATTGCGACAAATTTTGACTGAAATAGGAACCTAAATAAATACTTACTCTTTTTCATAAGCCGAGGTGGGATTCGAACTTGGTACCTCTGGCTTATGAGGTAAACATGATATTCACTAGCCCATGAAGCTGATTTATTATAATTATTTTGTAAACCTATCAGAAGTTTTGAGATCTTAAAAAATTCCATTTTCTATTCTGACTGTTTTATGAACATTTAAATCTAATTAAAATTACATTAAAATTGATTTAATTTTATAAAATTTTAACTTTCAGCAAACAGTATTAAAAATTATCCAGTTTAAATTTTTAAAATAAAATTATAATCCACGTGTTAAAACTATTAATAACAGTATTATTTACGGGGTAAATGAATAGTGGTGTAATCTAATAAGACAAAATGTTTCTAATAAGACAAAATGTAAAAGAAAAAATTTTGAATTGTACCGTTTAGCACTTATTCAAGAATAACTTTGCGTTTACAATTCGCATAACGATTAAGAACACAACTATTGGGAGAATATACAATACAATTTTCCAGGTATAAAATTTTGCATGTTCCTAACAATGACTGTACTTAGAAACAACTCAATTTAGGCTTACAAAATGCACAATTTTAACAGCACAACATTGGGCGAATTTATCACAAGCCATTTTTTTCTGTGTGTAGTAAATATTGCTAATATTCAGTATAATTCACTTTTTGTGCTGTTGTTACTTGTACAACATTTTTACGTTAATTGTACTACATAGTTGTTGCTATTTTTACATATTGATGTTGCTACCTTTGCATTATAAATTAATTAAAACTACTACAATTATTGCGTGGCTTTGACAACAATAGCAGTATGTTTTACTTGTGTTTAATGTTGTTAAATTAACAACGAGAAAACAAAAAGAAACGCTAACCCTGTGCATGTAGTAAACCTTTTTTCATAAAATTTAATAATTAATCGGTTCAAAAGTGTTCAAAAATTACTAAATACTCTTGATCGATATTAAGGAATGACACATTCAACTGTTGTTCCAATTTAACCCTTTCCATACACTTGAGTTAAGTTTTGATTTGATTTGATCCACCTTGATGCACAAAAACGCATTCCGTTTCGAGCTGTCAGAAGTAATCTCAACTCAGTTTTGAGGATGCAAATTACTAGATAAAAATTAATAGAAATAAAATAGAGAGATTCAACCTTTCCGCAATCCGAATAAATTCTACTGAGATGAGTTAATAAATATCAACTCAACTGTTGCTTTTAGATAAATACGTTCTTATTTGATATTTAGTGTCACGCTTACAATTTTTCTGGACAATTTGAAATATAAATTTTCGTTCAATTATTAAAATTAAATTTTTTGTAATTTCCTGACGAATATCTTTCAATAAAGAATAGCAAAATGTTGAAAAATATACAAACTTTATAGTATTTATTTATAAGAGTAGAGTTGCACAAAACCGAGGTATTTAACGTTAAACTTTTGATGTAAAGTTTATGATAAATTGGCAAGCTTGACTATTTAAGTTTTAATTGCTCATAATAATTTTCTTAAAAACTACTAAGTTACAAACATAGCAAGGATATTGATGTCGATCACGATACTTATCGCGATATCCACATTGAAATCTACATATTTCCTAATATGTTTGTACCTTAACGTTGCTTATTTTATAAAATTAAAATATATAAATATACGAAGGATTTTGGAAACATTTCCAAAATCTAATATTTTTAATGGTCTTATTTTTTAAACTATTATATTCTTAAAATTTGACATATTTTGTACCAAAACCTAAATGAGTATAGCCGAGGCCTTATTCTCAACATTTTAAGATTTATCATTTAACATTTAAGATGATTAATCAACGGTTAAAATAAACGGTTATACATCATTCTATATTGGTTAATTTCTTAAATGTTAAACGATAAATTAAATAAGTATAATTGAGGCATAAAATAAAACGTTTGAACGTCAAATATCGATTAGTTTGCAATATTCCATTATAAAGCTTTGATAGTTTATCGATATTCCAATATTAAAGTTTCAAACACGCGAAACTATAATATTTTAACATAATATTTCTAAATTAGCCCACTTACACATAATATTGAAAAATATTTGTTTAGTATATGGTCGAGGGTTGTTATATCCACCAATTAGTTGTAATTCAATACGTCCTTCCGGATATCCCATTGCTAATTCTTGAACTCTTTGTACCATATTACAAACTGCCTCATCAATACCTAGTACATCCATATGAGCCAATGCCACAGCTCCTGAACCTAGAAAACAAAATCAATGATGTAATTATTGAAATTTTTATTTCTATAATCTACCCTATAATATAAAAAGATAAGGGCTCAATATGTAACGTTTTTATGTAACGTTTTTATGTAACGTTTTTATGTAACGTTTTCATGTAACGTTTTTATGTAACGTTTTTTTGTAACATTTTTATGAAACCGAAATGCTTATACTATATATCTACCCTATATTATAAAAAGATAAGGGCTCAATATGTAACGTTTTTATGTAACGTTTTTATGTAACGTTTTTATGTAACGTTTTCATGTAACGTTTTTATGTAACGTTTTTTTGTAACATTTTTATGAAACCGAAATGCTTATACTATATAAGATATAAAATTATTTTTACTGCCTCAACCTTTATACCATGGTATAAACTGATCAACTGATCTCAGGCAATTTGATCTGTTTAGTACTTGAGACGTTGATCGTCCGCAGCCGTCGTTCCCATCAACAAATTACGAGCTTTTATCTTCTAAAACATCAGCAGAACGTGTCAAGGAACTCAGGGAAAGACAACAGCAGCAACAAGAACTATCAAAATCAAATCCGCCAGCAAAAAAATCAAAGGAACCTTTGAATGAATGCATAAAAAGCGAAAATCAGCCAGTAGCTCAAATTGCCAATAATTCTCAAATAATAATAATACCTCATGATGCCGGAGATATGACGCAAAAACGCCGATATTGCAGTGCAATATTTTGGAAAAATTAATTTTGTAAAAAGATAAGACAAAATATGCAACGTTTTTATGCAACGTTTTGGAAGATTGTGATTGGTTCTTTCCCTTTAACCAATAGTAAAATTGCAGAACGTTTTCAAAAAATAAAAAAATACCTAATAGTAATCGATAACATTTATTTTAAATTTTCAAGCTGTATGACGTTATAATCCGTTTAAACGTTAATCCGTTCATTCGTTGAGATATATTAATCATCGGAAAAAAATGTTGTATGAAAAGAAGTTTTACAACTCAAAGTTAATTCGTTTATGTGCTATTAGGGCCGCGAAGCGGCCCGGGGGGTTGGGCCGCGACAGCGGCCAGGGGGGCAAAGCCCCCCTAGTATAATTATATTATGTTTAAATTATATTTATGCAAATTATATTACAAGTATAAATCTGCAAATGAACGGCAACACCACCAGATTTACATTAAAATCTATTGTAAAACGAAATAAGATTGAAATTGTTTAAAGTTTGTTAAACCATGGATTTATGGCTTTCTTATCACCAAAGTAAAATTTAAAATACCTTTATTTTGTTTTATAATATGATGAAATTTGAAAAATGTTACCATTATCATTAATAAATATAAATTTTTTAGTGCTTCTTTGAATATATAGATAATAAATTTTTTTTTGTAATTTTATATGAATACAAATATTTAAAAAAAAATTGCACACTAATATAGATTATTTCATTTAAAAAAAGGACGTAAATTATATTTTATTCACATAATCAAGAACGGACTATATTCTCTTTGGTTTTTTAAATTTTCATAAAATTCTTTGGTTCTAGTACAGTGTTTGGTGTTCACCAAATTAGAATACATCAATCGAAACCATAAATTAAAGGCTTGTATTTACTTGGTCAGTATTTTATAATACTTTTCGTCAGGATTTTTAATAAATGGTCAGTATTTTTAATAAATGGTCAGTATAAAATCTGTCAGTATTTTAAATAAATGGTCAGTATTTTAAATAAGTTGTCATTATTTTAAACATAAGTAATACAATAAAAATATACTTATTTATCAAACAAAATCTTACTGCAACTTACAGTAGAGTGTACTGACCAAATTAATAAATAATACTGACCAAAATAATAAATTATACTGACCATTTTAAAATATACTGACCATTTAATGATAAAAATACTGACCAAAAATTTAGTTGCCTAATTAAATATTGATTTAAAATATATAAATGTTTTATAATTTTTAATTGGTGATAATTATAATTGAATTATTTTAAATAAATTACAAGTTATCAGACATGAATTGAATTAATATACCTAATTAATATATTATAATTATAATATAGATGTTGTACCTACGTATATTTGCTCTCGTCAGAAAATTAATGTAACGCCCTTCCGTCATTCTAACTTTTGTCAAATTTAAATTTAAAGCTTTCATTATTCTAAAATGAAAAATTACCAACTTGCGTAAATCAAAACTTTATCTCTATTTTTTCGCCTACGTTAAAGATTTTACGTTGAAAATGTATTCCAACTAATAGTATTGTTTTTGTGATGTCAACAGAGAGTAATATCAGTATAATAAATAGTTATATAGCATTACATTAAAGTAATAAAAGGTAGGTACACATTGTTCATATTGTTTTAATTATTTATTGAAGTTAAAATCACATAAATTAATGAATTGTCCATTTTATAATAATTTGTTTGTCGATAATTTTTTGGGTTTATGAACATCAAATTGAAATGGACGTTACATTTCCAATTTTGCGTTTGTGATTGAATTTTTCAAACTATAGTAGTGCTTCCATGGCCTTAATAAGCAATATATCTAATAATAATAATCTGACAACTCTCTTTTTTTTTAATTAATTGAGTTACATGGAAATTATTGCAAATTTTGTTATGTGATGGAAACGTTAATTTACTGGCTATTATACGTAGTGACCAAAAAGTCCTCGGACACCTAATAAAAATTTCAATAATTTCAATGTAATTTGATTTTTTGAAGCCATTTAAAAAGAAAACTGCGGCGTCAGTAGTACTTGATGGACTATTCTTAAGGTCGCCGATGACACAAAAAAAATTTTTTTTTAAATGCAAGCACACACAGAAATTACAAGGGTTTAATCATTTTATAATAGCAAATCTAATGAATTTATCTCGGAAGGCAATGGCAAACCACCGAGAGTAATTTGCCAAGAGAACCATTTAATATTAATATTAATGGTCGCCAACCTCCGATATTAGGAGACGGCACCTTAAGAAGAAGAAGATGAATGAATTTATAGCAGCAAAAAAAAGTCGGATGCTATACAAATTGGCACGTCGTTAGTTTAGGGAAATTCGGATACCCTTTTTCTTTTACAAGGTCTCTGAGCATGGTCTCTGAGTCTATGAAACATATTAAAAATGATTAGTTTTAAACAAAATTTGTTTATAAGAACCAATTCCTCATTTTGAAAGCTTTCGTTTATTATTATACTACAGGGTAAATGAGACCACCCGTATCAGTAATTTTTTTCAAAAACGGTTAGTCGTAGAGAGTTGGGTCAAAAAATTTTATTATAAAAACCGTAATAAAGAATCAAATGGTAATATTATTATTTCTGGGAAAGGTCGGCATCCCGAGTAGTTTACTCCAGAATATCCAAAACTCCAGAATTTTAAATAGCATCATAGGTCGAAAATGGTATTTTTGAAAAGATCTATTAAAAAGAAGCAAGTTTTGTAGGAAAAATTATTTTATTATTGCCACTCCTATTAAGTAATATCCAATTGAAATTAATTAAGAGAACCCCACTACTGTAAACTTAAAAGAAATCGAGTTTTTAATTTTTTAAGGTTTTGTCAAAGTAATAATATTCAATAATATGTGAAACAAATTTCAAGTTAAAATGTTGAAAATTGACCAAGTTACAGCATATTTAGTGAGAGCGGACTAACTACGATAATTATGCGTATTCTAAAACTAAATCCCATTTTTATCAAAACCTTTTTTGTTTTTGCTGTAACTTGGTCAATTTTCAATATTTCAACTTGAAATTTGTTTCACATATTATTGATTATTATTACTTTGACAAAATGTGAAAAAATAAAAACTGAATTTCTTTTAAGTTTACAGTGGTGGTGTTTCCTAGATTAATTTCAATTGGATATTACTTAAAAGAGGTAGCAGTAATAAAAAAAATTTTCCTACAAAACTTGCTTATTTTTTCAAGATCTTTTCAGAAATACCATTTTTGACCTATAGTGCTATTTAAAATTCTGGATCAAACTACTAGGAATGCCGACCTTTCCCGGAAATAATAATATCATCATTTGATTCTTTATTACGCCTATTATAATACAATTTTTTGACCCAACTCTCTACGACTAAGCGTTTTTGAAAAAAAATTGCTGATACGGGTGGTCTCATTCACCCTGTATAGGTCTACAAACCACATAATTTTAAGTCATCTCATTGATTTGGGGGAAACTGGATACTATAGTATCCATATAGTATAGTAGATACTATAGTATCCAGTTTTCCCCAAAGATTTATTATCACAAAGGTAGTTGTACAGTCAAGACCAAAAGGATCCCAGGTTTTTTGACGAATTGGTAAGTAACTTATATATTTCATAAAAAACCAGTGCGGGTCTGATGATATCAGTTTCACGAGTAGAATCGTGGATGAGATTGAAACATGTAATCCGATAAGGTGTCTTTTGATTTTATAATTTGTTTGCTAATTATTTCAATAAACTTTGAATCCTGATGACGGTCCTGACTATATTTATTACTGTTGTGTTATAAATTCTGTAAAAGAAGTATAAATTTAATATCTACTTTTAGATTATTACTTAGACCTCTTCTCAACTATAAATTTCCGTTTATCTTGTAAATTATTTTTACTTATATTACTCATTGTGAAAAAGGCGATATTCTGCTAATAAATATAGTTATTATTATTAAAACATATCAATCATCCAATATAGTATTAATATTCAAATAGCTTTATCTCACAACTACAATTTTGCATATTCGTTGTTTGTACATGGGAGCGACGATAATTGTATAGATGAATCCGTTAAAATTTATAACTCAAAAAAAATAATGCTTTGATAACTAATAATAAATTAACATTAACTTGAATACTAAATTTGAACTTACCCGAATGTCTAACAACTACAATGATGCAGGTAGTAACATCGTCTGCTCCTAATATACTAACGCATTCTGAAACAATTAACCGTATAAGTAAAAATCATTAAATTCAAATTATAATGTATGAAACTAAATAAACGAGTTATCAAACTTATTTGCAAATATCTCTTTGGATTAATTGCAAAGGGAACTGGTAGAAGGGAAACGCAAGACTTCGGATTTTAAAATTAAGACTTATATAATAATATAAAAAATAATTTGTTGCCAATGAATTTCATTCGATTTCACGAAACTTTGAGTTCTAGAAGTTTTTGCCTGTAAGTGGTTTTAAACCTTAATATAATTTGCTTCACTAAATAAAACAAAAATCTTTTTCAAGTCAAAAAAAATATTTTGTTAAAACATCAATTATCATTCAAAGCTAAATTGTGTTTCGGCAAAAAATTTCTTTTAGTTACCGTTCAAATAATGACTATACTATGTATCTGTTTCCATATATTTACCAATTATTATATTATTTTGACAAAGAAAGAACCCACGTCTGAAAGCTCAAATAAATATAAATTAAATAATTTAATATTATTTTATTGATAACGGCTTGTTATTTCCAGCATCTGCGTCGTTTCCTTGGCAGTGCTGGATCTGTGAGCATATAAATTGTTTAACGTCCGATAGGTAGTTTGCTAAATAGGTAGAGGTGAGCTAAGTGCACGAGTTAAGGACCGGGCTCTAGGCTAGAAGCCCTGGGTTCGATCCTCAACCCGGCTACAAAAATTTATAAAATTTCATTATAACCCTATCCTTTCGGAAGGCAATGGCAAACCACCGAGAGTAATTTGCCAAGAGAACCATTTAATATTAATGGTCACCAACCTCCGATATTAGGAGACGGCACCTTAAGAAGAAGACGAGGTAATTTGCTAGACGGTCTCCAGACGCACCTGTATCCCTTGTTTTTATGGTAATGACGGCGATTCATTAACCCAGGAGGACCACCGGCTTAACGTGCCTTCCGAAGCACGGATTGGACGCACGGATATTAGGAGACGGCACCTTAAGAAGAAGACGAGGTAATTTGCTAGACGGTCTCCAGACGCACCTGTATCCCTTGTTTTTATGGTAATGACGGCGATTCATTAACCCAGGAGGACCACCGGCTTAACGTGCCTTCCGAAGCACGGATTGATAACTCGATATGTTTTAAAAATTCCTATTTTATTATTATCACGAGTTAATAACTTAACAAATTAGAAATTTAATTACAGTTACATATATTACTTTTAAAGTCAACATTTCGCACATATAAACTGTTACATTATAAAAGTTATACGAGCGTATCACAAAATATTTATTATCTACTAGCTGTACCCGGCCACGTGTTGCTGTGGCTGGCTCATTCTGGTAAAATGGTGATTAAAATTACACAATATGGTATACAATCTTAGATCGTATACATTCCATAGATACTAAGTACCTTCCAAGTTAGTGAAGCCAGATCGTTACGAAATAATAATTTGTAGCTATCTTTGTTAAATACTACAGTTTGCCATCTTGTATCTCTATCATAATTCAAAAGCAAAAAGCGCATGTACAAATTTATTGTAATATAATAAAAGCAATATTTGTGGAACTGTCAAATTTATAGCCAAGCTTGCCACTATTGACCATCGATCTTATATTACACTAGATGATGGATACAGGTACTAATATTGAAGCCACTTTTTAATTGTTTACCTGCTGTTTGTTTACAAAGTCCCTGGAACTGATTGGTACTTTCAAGTTTGTTGTTGTTTACCTGGCCCCTCTCCACCAATCAGATCCAAGGACTTTGTAAACAAACAGAAAGTAAACAAAGAAAAACTGGCTTCACAACAACCAATGCTATTTGAATAGGAATCCACCATCTAGTGAAATAACTGATCTAAGCTATTGACTATAGTATAACAAAGATGGCCATAATAATTATGTCGTAACTATCTGGCTTCACTAGCTTTAATGCATTGGGATAGGGCACTTGGTATCTATGTAATATATATGATCTAAGTATACAATATTTTTTGTTGTTCCATTGTCTGTTCAGATATAAAGATTATCTGTTTTGCCAACTGTAGAAAATTGAAGACGTCTATTAAAATTATGTAAGCTGTTTTTTTTTTAATTTAGACCTCTCCCTTCTTGTTGGTAACATTTGGTAGGACACCCTCTTCACATAAGATTTTTAAAGCAATCGGTAAAGAAATTTTGAAGATATAAGCTCTGTTCGTTTGTATGAACTAACCTGAACCGAGCAAGTTAGTGCAAAATAATACTGCACAAAGTTGTATAGTGATGTCATACAAACGTGTTCAGTTCAAGTTAGTGCAAGACAAACGAACAGAGCTATATGGAAGCTAGTGAAAAAGTTTATCTTCGTACATACATACTGTTTGAATTGAAAGCCAATGAATTCTATTAATATATTTTTCATTTCTTAATTTTGTCCAGATTTTTGGCACAAAAGATTTTTAGCATGTTATTTAGGAGTTCAAAAACTGGAAATGTATTAAATTGATTACCACCCGCCGAATTGAAACTAAAAATGTTTTGTGACATTGAGAGAAATTTAAAGTACACGAATGAAGAAGATAGGTAGGTACCTTTAACAATCTCAAAAAGTTTGTTAAAGTTTGAAGATTGAGTTTATCTTTGACTAGTTTTCTCTCAAAGTTTCTTTTAGTTCTAATAATTAATAATTTATTATTGAATACATACTGTCGTGAGGAACTGTAGCTGCAAATTCACGTTGCTGGATATATACAAGTCCTGCAGGTCCCATTACTTTAGTCGGGATACCCAAAAGTTGTGCCGCTGTTTCTCTATATATAGGATGGGATTGGTAAAGCGAATGCGAATCAAGTGGGCAATCTTCCTGTAGTACACCGTTTAAAACAAGAACCATTTTATAACTACAACAAAAAGTTCAATATTACAATGTACATAAATTATTATGTACCTACTTATTTTATATTATAGCTTTGTTTGGTATCACAGTCTTATTAGTGCAACCTGAACTACATTTTGCCCTAAGATGGCATTTGGAATAAATTGGTGTAAAAAATGAAAGTAGTGTAAATCGTTTGTTACGAAAATCGGTGTAGTTCAGGACTAAATTTTCTATTCCACCAAAACTAGTATTATTAAGTACCAGTTAATTTTTTGACTTCTACTACCCCTCTATTGACAATGCAATATTACGATTCACACTTCAATCCTGCAATAACCTGCGCTAAAGTCGTTTGTTACAGTCCAGGATTATTTAGGCACACTAGGGACTTTTGATGTGATTCTGGTTACACTACGCTACACTTTCTGAACTACACTAGTCGCACTGAATATGTGTACCAAACAAAGCTTATGAATTTGCACTTAGCGCAATATATCAAAAATTTATTAGTATACTATACAGCTAACTGATAAGTTACCACGGTAAAACAGATTTTTTTACTTCAGTAATTAATTATAGGTACTTTAACTAAGTAAATATTATAAAAATGCAATTCAAAACCTTTTAAATGCATAGTACCTACTTAATATAACTAATCGAAATACTTGAAGTACCTATTTCACAAATATATGTATTCCTATATATATAATATAAATATTACGTAACATATTGTTCTTTACAATTTCCACCTTGTAGTTTATTTGAAATATTAGAAAGAGTTAAACTAAAAATTTTTGGTTAAAATAATAAACCATTAATTTTTATTGAATTGAGAATGAATTGTCCGGTGAGAAAAGTAGATCATCTCTGTTATCAAATTTGAAGCTTAGCTCAGCAGTAATCAAATACTCGAATACAATGTAAATAATTAACGGTTTAACCGTTAACAAATAAAGGTTTTCCGTTAAATTAATAAAATGTTTAATTTTTATTGTAATTTACCTTTTAATAGTTACCTGTATCTACACAAATTTAATTTAATTGACACACTACCAAATTTTTTATTTTAAAGCAAAGAATACGTGTTCCATTAAATATTAAGACTTTGGCGAAATCACGAATGCATATTTATTATCACCTTTCCAGATTCCGTAATTTGTAGAATCGTATGGATCATTGAAAGTTAATAAAAAGAAATTCAAATAAATTCTTAAAAAAAATGACTCCATTTAATTTTTGTTAGAAAAATTGTTCTACGTTTATGTAACTACATTACTGGGTGACCGACCGCCGATCTGAATGTAGGAAAATAACATGGAAAATTGATTTTTTCTAAATTCCTGCTTCCCTTATAACGGATAAGAATGAAAAAGGTTTCAATTTAAAGAGATTATTTTTCCGCGATTAAGGATACACAACACTTGGTATTTTGTTATTTAAATATTGTTCAAAACTCAATATAAAATGACTAAATATAACACTTTTAAAAAGATATTAGATGCCTTATTGTTTGAAATTCACTTCAAAAAATAAACATATATATGCAAAGCATTAATACGGGAGCACGGTGATTATTAAATTATCTTTTCAGATGAAAAGTTTCTTATTCTTTAAAAACCACACAACCCCCAGAATGACAGTTTGTATACTGATAATAGAGCTAATATCCATAGAAGCAAAATTTATATTTTTAAGAGTCGAGAGGTTCCAGAAAAGTCGTTGCTTGAGACAAACCCAAATGGTTTGGGGGCAAATTACCAAAATAGGCAAGCTTCCACTGCGATTTAACTTTTTTTGACAAGATAACGTCTTATAAAGCGATGAACGCCGACACATATGAAAAAACATGACTCATTGTCACGTTCCGCCTGAGCCATGCGTTCGCGAAAGAGCGCGGAACAAGCCGATGCGTCCGAGTGAAAGAGACACAGCGGCATGCAGTTAACTGCATTATCAACTGTTTATAAAGTGAAGTGAATATTTATTGTGAATATCATTAAGTTAACAAGTTAAAGCAGTGCAAAGGAATATAGAATATATTATTATATCAAGCAGGTTTTGGCGGGCTTTTCAAAAGCATCAGTTTCATGAATTTTTGACTCCTTCTTTGTATTATTCAAAATAATGATAATTTAGTGATAATAATTCAATTCAATTCATAAAAGTATGCAATTTTTCATCAATGTTTTCTTATGACGTTATCACGTAAAATTATTATCGTCCGTAAACCGACTTTAAGGTAGTACTGTCGGTTTTAGAATTAGCGTTCAGAATTTAACGAAATTTAGAATATTGGTAGATTATGATAAGATAATAACGCAGTTAAATTTTTGAAGACCTACTGAAAACCAGTTAAAAAATATAGCTATTTGAAATTTCATGATTTTAACATTGATCCTTATGGGAAATTATAGATTTTTTCATATTTTACAAAAAGTGCCGTTGAGATTTCAATAAAAACAGAGTAAACGAGAGAAAATAAAATGTAAAACATTTTAAACACTTAAAAATACTGCTTCACAGCCTGTGATAGTAGCAATTAGCAAATAAATTTCAAAAATGTACTTTTTGTATTGTAGTTCTTTAGATGTGGCAACATTGTAACAGAGGTTATAACGCGCGAAAAATTTAAAAATGCTTGAAATATGAGAATATGGTTTCATAAAAATTATTTTCTAAAAATAACACGAACGAAGTTTTTTTTTAATATTTTATAATAAATATAATGTTTTATTTTAATTATTATCATAATGTTATAACAAAATATATAAAATTTTGTTATTCTAGTGTAGTAATAGATCTATGGGTTACTTCAAAACAACCAATGCTATTTAGATAGAAATCTTTTATCTACTGTAAAAATAGATCTATGGTACACTTATACATAACCTCTAAGTTTGTTACACCACTGTGACGTTGCCTAGTCTAAATACTACTTAAGTCAAATGAGACAGTGTATAAATTTGACTCTTGCAGTATCGACAGTACTACCTTAATACATAACTTTTTATTGAAAAAAAGTGACAATGAATTCCTCCTATTACTTAAAGAATATTTTAAATAACCATCTACTACCCTACTGCCCATCTACTGATAACACTATCTGGTGTTATCAAATTTTGTTTCCAATAATATTCGACATTCTTCCATAAAGTAAAAATGACCCAACAGTGGTGCCAAGAAAATTTACTTAAATTTATTAGTGTTGAAAAATGACCTATGTATGTATAGCATCTCCAAACCTTAATCCTTTGAATTTTTGTATTTGAGGTTATATGCTTAGAAAGTTGGGCAAACCAAAAAATATAAATTTGCAAAAGTTTAAAAAAGTTTTAACGGAAGTATAGCTGTGGTAATAGCTGTGAACGAAGTGGTGCTTTTCCACTTCAATTAAATGAAATTTTCCAGATTACTTTATCAGAGCATACAGCTACCACACAACTAACATCAACAAACATCGCATGTTTTCAAACATGCGTGACAAATATATCCACGATAATCTTGCTAATGAACAACTAACTTCAATTTTTATTTTCTGGAGCAAACCTCCAGAAACCTTAAAACCTTGCTTTCTCCGCGATATCACTCCAATTCTCTATAACCCGTATGTTACTTTTTTCTAATTAATTAAATTTAAATATGTAAAATAAACATCAAATAACGTTGCACATAAAAGTAACTCTTTCGTTTAGTTATTATATTGAAATGATATAAAAGCTTTTGCGGAAAATCGAAATTTTCCACCAAGTTTCCTTTTATATCTGCTGCAATAAACGGAAAACCAGACTAGCTCAGATGGTAAAGTAATATGTTCCACAAATGGATTCTTATCGTGTGGTGGATAAATAAAACTTATATGATTAAGATATCAAGGCTGTCATTGGCATTGCGCGAATTACTGGATTATCAGATGAAAAATTTATATATTTTTCATTTGGTACCAGTAAAATGCTATATATTAAGTGAAAATCTAGTCAGTTATAACCAAATTTACAACTATACGGCACTGATGAGATCTAATAAGATCGAAACATGTCTGTCGTTGTTGTATTTTTGGTTATGATTGATTTGATGTTCACAGCCTTGAAAATGGACCTAAATGGTCCGAATCGTCGGGCAATTTTGAATTGTCTTAATGAGACCTAAAACCTCAACAATATATTTCCTAATATATCTTGTTAATATGTTCATGTGCAGATGTAGGTTTCTTCAAATCCCTCTCAAACCAAAGTCGATCACAGATTGAGCAAGCGTGTCCGAAGTGATTATTTGTGATAAGATTATCGATAAAGTATTTATGAGCGAATTTATGTAAATGAAAGTTACTGTAAGAATTAGAATTTTAACCTTCAATTGTGTGAAGAGCTGATGTCGTTCTTTGAAACCTGTCATTAATGTGTTTCTTTCAACACTTCGATCAACGCTTTTTGTTTCTTTTTGGTCACTTGATCGTCACTGTCACTCATATTTCGATCACTTTAAAAAGAATATTTGTACGAAAAAAATACAAATACAGTCGAGTCGCGAAATAGTGAATTAAATATGGCAAAGACCTTTCACTTTTACGGGGTTGTTCACTATTTCGGTACTTACAAAATTTACAATAAAGCCACGTTTTGAAAATTAAAGCTTTATTTTAAAGAAAATTGGTACAAATATAATAATTAATTAGGAAAAATGATGTTATTTTTGATTGTATTTGCTTTTTATTTAATTTAATAGTTAATACTTTTTCCCTTAAATTGATACACCAACATATAAAAATTCCATTCTATGCTAACGTTAAGCTGTGATTAGACGGCGCGAGTATGCCTCGCGCGTCAGATTCGCGCATCACTCCCGCGAAGCATTCAACGAATAGATGCACGGTGAGTCATGATGCAGGGCGAGCCGCCAGTATCTGAATAACATGGAAACACCAACACGAAGTTTACACCGCGCGAGTATCAAAGTGCGAGGCACCTTTGACGCGCGGCCGAGACCGACCTACCGACCGCTCGCAGTGCATATGCCTCGCGAGTCGTGATTTGCGCCATAAAACCGTCTACACGACGCGAGGATTGATGGATGAAAATGCACAAATATGTCAAATACAGACAAAATTTAACCGTCACAACTCGTAACTGATTGCAAAGGTTCGGGAGATTAAGCAGGATTAAATTTTTTTAATCGGATGAAAAATTTTAATCCGATAAAATAAAATTAAAATAGAAAATGTTTGTACGGTACTTCCCCGGAGTACTCGAAATTTGAAATGCTCGTAACTTTGAAGAAAATGAAATTAAAATGATGGGAATGGAAGCTCATTCAAGCTCCAACGAATCTCTATCGATAGACATCAATTTCCCAAAAAAATTCAAAATAAGAACGAAAATAGAAAAACATGTCTACAGCCCCCCCTCCCCAAGAATTTCGCGAATAACTCCATGATTTTATTTTTTATTAAAAAATAAAATATTCATTTACCAATAACGTTTATAACCTCAGAGCGGTAGTGCATTTCCAAGCTCCATCGAATTTAACTGAATACCAGCAGAAAACATTTATGGGCCATTATTATGCAATTTCTTGTAGAAATGACACGTCCTGGATAAAAATGGATGATTGCAAATCCAATTCAGAAAAGATAGACCCCAAAACAAAAGTAAATCCATCCGTTATATTATTATATTCTTTATAATAAATACTATTGTTTTATATGTTTCATTGTTATTAATTATAATAATGTCGTATAATATAGAATATAAAATATAAATAATTTATTTTATTAAACTTAAGCTTAGTTTATCAAAATTTTAGTTTAAGTATCAGCGCAGGCTTGCAATCAAGCCAGCGCCTGCGACGCCACCACTCAAATGGCTGTAATTCGCGAACAGTAAGAGCAACAAATTCGCGATTGCGGTAACTAATTAGCAACAAATTAGCCACAAATTCCCATATACTTTTTTTAAGTTTTGAGTGGTGGCGACGCTGGCTTGATAGTAAGCTAGCGACGCCACCACTCAAATGGCTGTAATTCGCGAACGGTAAGAGCAACAAATTCGCGATTGCGGTAACTAATTAGCAACAAATTAGCCACAAATTCCCATATACTTTATTTTAGGTTTTGCAAAAGTGGCGGCGCCAGCTTGATGCGGGTTGAAATCTAACCTATCCTACTTTTACTTTTTTAATATAAATTTTACAAAAACTTAACTAAACGCTAAAATATTAGTATTTTAACTATAACTAAATTATTATTTTATTATATTTTCTTCGTTTTCTAGTTAGGATTTCATTTTTTATCATTTTTGCAATTAAAAAAATTTCCTTGAAATCTATTTTTTCATTTTTTATTTGGTTAGATACGACTGAAGGTAGCCAATAAGCTTGAAATGACGTCATATCGTATTAGTTTGGTTAGTTCTACAATAATTTTAGCATATTTTTTAACTTTTCCTAAAACCACCACGTTTTTTTTGTACCCTCCCTCTTTGTATTTGCAATTTTTCGTATTTTTAAATATTTTCTGGTTCTATCTTGTCACAAAAAGATTAACAAATAATGTTTTTTATAATGTTTCTAAAATAAAATTTCTTGTATATTGTTCTTTACTTACGGTTAAAATTCTAATATTTCAATTTTTAGTTAAGTTTTTGTTAAATGTATATAATAATATGATTATATTTTTTAAGGACTCTTTACCGTAAAACGGACATTTTGACGATACGTTTTTCTACTGACCATAACATGTTGAGTTTTCTAAATTTTATAACAAAAATTTCAAAGAAATAATCTACCTACTTATTTTTGCTTCAATAATAATTATGAATTCAAAATTCAAAAAAATCATTTGCAGTATAGGATAGCAATAATCGCGAACGTAAATGCATTCGGGACTATTCTTTTAAAATAAATAATATTGAATAAATAAGTAAATTGAAAAGCTATTATATGTACAATGTGCGAGTAAACTAAAAATAAGGTTATAACCTTATATTTGTTACCTTAGTTTTTAACAATGCACGATGTGCCAAAATTAAAAAATTCCTATATTACCTATACAATTAAAATTAATTACCTGATTTATGTTTTTTTGTATAACCCAATTAATTTCACTCTAAAGCGGCATGGCGGTCATTATCTAAAATGAATATTCTCACTGGAGTAATATTGTACACATTTCAAATCGTAACTTAAAAATTATCTTATCAGTTAATTGGTGATTGGATAAAAATATAGTTGTAGCCAATAGTAAAATTTTATTCTTTTCAGATTAATAATATTATAATAGATGAAATAAAATTTAATAAATGAAATGCACAATTAACTAACTCAAATAATAAATACGAAACTTGAATTAAAATACATAATACAATAGTGATAATAGTATAATGTAGATATTGGGTGCTGCACGATACGTTCAACATGGTATCTCGGTTATCATAAGAAATAGACATGATATACAATACAGTACCGTGCAATTGAATCGCACCGCAACACTAATTTGCATTAAAATCTATTATGTAATAAGTAGGGCAATTTTTTTGTTGCATTTAAAACACGAAAAGTTGCATTTATAAATCATAAAAGTTGCAATAAAAACAAAAAAAGTTGCATTTATTATTTTTTTAAATTTTTTGGAAAATAATAAAGATTATACACATAAAAATTTAAAAATAAATAAATACATTCCCATATTTTATTTTTTTATAGAATTATAATGTAACGTTAAATATTGTGTGACATTTTCATCCTTAAATTGACGATCCTTAGCAAGTAACTTGTTAAATCTAGTTCACACTACATGATTTATCACAGGCCCGTAGCCAGGATTAAATTTCGGGGGGGGGGAGAGAACTTAGTAAAAAGTAAAATTTTTAATGGTTTTTCTTTCGAGAATTTTCATTATTATAAACAAATTTTCATTTACTTAAAAAAAAAATTTTTTTTTGAACATTTTGAAGGGGGACACGTGCTCCCAGGTGCCCCCCCCTGGCTACGGGTCTGATTTATCATATGACTTGGTCATAAGAAAAGTCATGGCTAAAATCACACCATCACAACAGCCAATCATAAAAGCCATAACTTCTATAATAAATCAAAAATCATATAGTGTGAACGTAAAAAAATCTCTCTTAGGAGACATCATGTGACAAGTCACATGATAAATCATGTAGTGTGAACGGGGTTTTACAACTGATGTACATTTAATTAAACAAGGCACGTTCACAGGGACGTACCCAACCAAGTTTTTTCGGGGGGGGGGGGAGAAATTTTAAATTTGCCAACTGAATTAATTCAAAATTGAAAACTTTTTGTAAGTTTTGCAACTTTTTGTAAATTTAGATATAAAAAAATGTCAAATTGACTAACTTTTGGGTGTGTTTGTCAACTTTTTGCCAACTTTCTACAACATTGGCCCTCCATGGGCACGTCCCTGCACGTTAACTTTCATAAGTCATAGCTATTCCTTGGAAAAGTTACCAACTTACAAAAATTAAACTAAGCAATTTAAAAATAACACGTACTAACTCGTACAGGGTTGTACTTCGTAAATGGTAGCTAACCAATAGAAAACTTCTGATAGATACTAAGACGTGCTTTCCGTTGGTTAGTTACCATTTGCTGGTCATAACGAGCTTAAGATTCATGGAAATTAAAAATTCAGGGAAAAATTGGAAAAAAAATGTATTTAACTTGTAATTTTGCTAAAAGTTGCAAGAAAGTTGCAAATATGTGAAAAGTTTCAAAAAGTTGCAATAACGTAAAAAGTTGCATTTTTGTTGCGCTAAAAACTCCTTTATTATTTATCAGATGCGATTAAAATACAGTTTTTTGTTGTTTTTAGACAGTTTGTGACTTGTGAAAAAAAGTTGCATTTGGTGTCAAAAACTTGCCCTAGTAATAAGGAGTTCGTATAAATTAATGTAAGTATTATATATTTAAATACTTATACCTGCACTATACTATGTGACATGTAGGGGAATGACGGGCAAAACGGGGTAGGAGCCTAAAACGGGGTTCCTGTATTTTCTAGCACCTGTGTAATGCCATTTATGCGCCGATGTAAAAAACTATTCATTACTGTGTCACAGACAAGTACATTATCGGCTGGACCTATAGTCTTTGTTAAATCGTCAAAAAGAATTAATTTTAGTTTTTATGTGACAATTTTCAATATTAATATAGATTTAACTCGACATTTAACTCAATGCAATTATTAGTAAATTATTTTATTCTACCGTATCATTGTTGCCCTCGCAAGTAGTATATTATAATGCATGGCTTTCATAAATTTTGTTGCAAAAACAATAATTGTTTAATAAAAAAATCAGAACTTACTTAAGAATGCTGTTATAGGGCAAAATGGGGTAGAGTATAACGGGTACCGTTATTGGTATTGATATTTGGTCATATTGGGTTTATTGATCATATTTTTAGATAATAAATATTTAAAGTGAACTAAAACAAACAAAAAAATCAAATGCAAGAATAAAAAAGTAAAATCTGAAACAGTCAGTGATGTAAGCGGGACTGATTGTTTATATTCTAGACGTTTTCATTTTCAGGGATGAATCTCTTGTTCAAATAGTCGTAAATGGGCACACAAATCGAGTGTAGATGTAAAAGATGTCTACGACGAAGCAACATTTTTTTTTAAACAGTGTTAGAATAAAGAGTTGATACTAAAATAAGTCTGAGTTTTCATGTTCAACATTATAAGTCATCAGGTTTTTATTTGTAGCCATTTTAAGCCTTAGGTACCCCATTTTGCCCGTCATTCCCCTATATGTTACTGTGAAGGACCGAAATTAGTGAATGTCAACATTCGCCGGTGAATGTCGACAAATACCAAATGTCTTGGTGAAAGACCAAACATGTGTTAATTTTATTATACATTCGAACTTTCACCGGTATATGTCGACAAACACAACTGAGCTTTGGTGAATGTCTGATCCAAAACCTAGCACGTCTTCACCTCAAGCATTGACTGAACAACACAAGCTAATTTCTTCAAAAAGAGTAGCCGCAAAAGAGAATATTCTACTTCAAACAACAAAAATGTTGCAAACCTCAAAAAAGAAGTTTCCTACGGCCTACCGTAAGAATTCAAGTCCCTGATATCGACCGTGGTGGTACAGTCCCCCGAAATGTGTTAGCGGTTGTTGTTGAAATAGAGGATTGAAACTTTTATAAATTAGCAAAAAAAATGGTACTTTGAAGCATTTTTTCACTCGTAATCAGTTCGTAATTTGTAAAAAAAGTTATTTTTCATGAATGAGGTTTCAACTCAAGAAATGTCGCTAAAAGAAGCATCCTCTGCTAATTCAAAAAGTAGAGGGCAGGGCTATACACGTTGTAACTGCAAAAGGAAGTGTTCCACAGCTAAATGGAGCTGTAAAAGCAAGAGCCTTTTGTTTAATTCGAAGTGCCATGGTAGTTTAAGTTGTTGCAATAAATAAGATTATCACACATTTCTTGTTCTTTTTTATATTCCAGTTTAAAAATTAATGTATGTGTACGTTTTATTAATAAATATAACCAATAGAGTTTTATTGTTGTTTTCATTTATTAAAAATATGTTTCTTTTCAACATACACAATGAGTGCATGGTGAATGCCGACATTCGCCGGTCTAAGTTAGAAATAATGATATTTGACCGATATTTCGAACATACGCCAAGCAACTTACAGTATGTCGACATTCACCAGTGTATCTCGACATTCACCGGATTTCGGTCTTTCACAGTAACATATATAATACAATCCTTGTTCAAATTATTAGGCCCACTTAAAAAATTTAAAAATTTTATTTAAAATTTGAAATTTGAGAAAGATTTGCGACATTAAATTCACAATTTACGACAGATATGAACTCTATCGAAAACGTTTGGAAGTTTCTTAAAAGGCTACTAGCCAAAGAAATCATTACCACAAAGATGCAAATGATTTCCAGAATCATAGAGCACTGGAACCATAACGAAAAGTTAAAAGAAATCACTCTGCACTGCATTGAAAGCATACCACGTAGAGTAGCTGCTCTCCATGTTGCGAAGGATGGTTTAACTAAATATTAAAAAATTTAAATTATTATTATGGTTTTGTGTATAAAGCCCGTATGACACGATGCAAAATTTTGCATAAAATTTACATGTAAATTTTCATGAAAATATTATGTACCGTTGTATAGAACAAAATTTACCAGCAAATCTTGTGCTAAATTTTCAAATAAAATATTTAGATCATGTTCTAAATTTGGAGGTAAATATGCGTAGTAGACATTTTTCCGCCTAGGGTCCGCCCAGTTTGGATCAATGTTGCCAATTTAGCGGTTTTCTCGTTAGATATGGCTTATTGGAAGTTGCTTTAGAGGTGAAAAACTACCATTTAGCGGCTAATGGAAATTCTAACTTCATTAAAAGATATCTGACGGAAAATGTGACGATTTGTAAAAATTGCCAAAAGTCCGACACTGATTATTACTAAAAGACTTCGTAAATTTAAGAGTTGGCAACACTGGACTTTAATACGCAAGCGCGCGTGCTAAATTTGTCATAAAAAATTGCACACATTGCACACAGAAAATTATTTTTAGCTGCATAAAATTATGGTAAAAATATAAGCAAATGTACATAAAAATTTACATGTAACTTTTATGCAAAATTATGCATCGTGTCATACGGGCTTAAAATATATAGAAGTTTAATAAATGTTATTTAAAAGCACTTACTTTAAAAAAAATATTCAAAACAAAAATAACATAAAAATGCAATGTGAAATCTTCAGCGATAATAATAACAACATTCCAACTCACTCACGCCGACTCAAAATTAGATACTTACATTACTTTAGAGGCTAGTTATTAAGACTCAAAAGTTTGTTTTCCAAATGGAAATGTGTTTTGAGTCTCATAAGACACCTTCATCCGATATTTAAGCCGGGTGTATTCACGTTTCTGGGGAAGATAGGTAATTTGGTTCAGTAGCTATCAGGAAAAGTTAAAGGAAAAAATAATAAAAATCCAAGGGTGGCAGCGTAAACAAATAAAAATATCTGACTCCTTTGTAAGAACAGTTAATTAGATCGATACATCCCCAAATAAGGACCATTTTAAAACACTCGATTTTGAAAAAATTACAAAAAAATTAATATAACGATTCCGCAACTTTACAGAAACTTTTAGGCGTTAAAATAAAATTAAAGTAAGCCACGGCAGTGGAGTGATGCGATCGCTGGTTTCGCTACGAGCGGAAATTCTGAGTTCAAATCTCGGACGCATTAGAATTTCTTAGCTCGGCTTTCCAGTGGACATTCTCACTCCGTGGTGAACCAAAAAACCAACCAACCAAATTACCCAATCCAAAAAACATAAACAAACAAAAATACTAAACAATTTAAAAATTAACATTTAGAAGTGCTAATAACCCAGTAGTTGATGCACGTTAAAATGTAAATAAAAAAAAAAAATTAAAGTAAAGGTACCTAACGTTACAGCCTTTCGAACAATAAGTGTAGGTGCAATCTAGAAAGTAGAACTACAAATTAGCATTTTGGTTTTAATTCATTTTATCAGGTAGGTACGTAGGTATACTCGGATAGTATGTGCATTAAGGCTGTTCTCTCGCAACCACTTTTTCATTTACAATTTTTTGACTTTATTTTTGAAAATAACGAGTTAAAATTTTTACAGTATGTCTGAAATGTTATTTACAATATTATGTCGGAGCGCTTTTATCGCGAATAAATAAATCGCGAAAAAAAAATTTTTTTAACGCAATTTTTAAAAAATGTTGGCTCCGACATAATATTAAAAATAACGTTTTAGACATACTGTAAAAATTTGAACGCGTTATTTTCAAAAATAAAGTCAGAAAATTGTAAATAAAATTAACGCTAAAATGCGCGTATCTCTTGCATTCGCGATTTTTTTTACACATTACTTTATTTTTTATTGTACGTTTTTGGTTAGCTAATGTTATTGTACACCAAATAGTCCATTTTCTATTTAAAATCGAATTTTCATTTTAAGTGAAAACACAGCCTTAATTTAATTGTATAAGAAAAAACGTTAACATGGAGATTTTTTTATGTTGCCATGTGAATCCGGTATTTAATACCAATTTTAATTTTTAAATACGAACGGTTTTAATATTGTGTGTATGCAAATTTTTACGCGTTTTAATTAAGTATTATGATGCATGTATAATAAAAATATTACTTTGTAGATTACTGAGTTTGTTAAGATTTCTGCTTCACGTTGTGGCGGATAAAAATGAAATTAGTATCAATCAAAAGAGATTTTTTTCTACATTTGAAGATATACAACACTTGATATTTACTCTTCAATATTATTGGTATAAATGTAGAATTTAAGTAAGTGTTTTTTGAAAAATCAGACCTCCTTTGGATATTTAACAGTTGTGCTTGTGAAATAAAAGCATTTTAGTAATAGAACGTTAAAACAACGCAGAATGCTTAATTATATCGTTAAAACCAATTTAAAAAAAGTAAAAATGGTAATGTTTTTCATGAAAATTTGCATAATTACGGCTCCATTTTACTTATAATGCGTCTAAACTGGTTCTTAAAGTAGATATAAATTTATTTTTAGATTTATTGCCATCGACTTTGCCCTTCATAAAATTCCAGAGAAATAGGTCTTATGGTGTGATATCTTCTTGATGGCCAAAAGAAGTGAATACATCTGGGAAATGTTGTACCTTTATAATCATTGCCCTGTATCTCTAGCTATGTGACGATCCGCACCATATTGTTGAAACTGCCTGTTTTCCAAATGCATACAGTCCCATTTATCCCATAAAAATTTGTACAAAGGTGAATTGATGTGGTGGAGGAGTCTTATGGACTTCGACTTTCCACAGGTGTTTTAAGATTCCAAACCAAACAAGAACGCTCAAATTTTTAGAATGAATTGTATTATTCGGTTTTATTAACGCTCTACGACGTCTTCCGATTCCCAAACATCGCCAGGCGGCGTTTGGTTTTGTAAGCATTTTACATTTTTTACTTACGACGAAGAGCCAGCTCGACGTAGAACCCGCAACCTAGAGGACTAGCGAGACGGCCAGAATAAAGTTGTATCTTCACCCGGATTGGTCGGGTTGAGCGTTCGTAGTCAACTCGCTTGACTATTACTCCGACCGCCTCTTTTTTTTAGAATAAATTCTCAAAATTGGGATTCGAGGTGGATAATATTATATATTATGCTGAAAATGTTCACACAATTTGCAAAAATTTTGCTGTAATGTTTTCTTTATTTTTGCAAAAAGTTTTCATGATAATAATAAAATTATAAATTGTTTATTCGTTATTGTAAATACGATACCAAAAATGTCAATGCTTTTTCAATAATAGCTGTAACACAAATTTCCACTGTAAAAATGACGAGAAATTCAAAGTGAACTTTAATAAAACTGGAGCACCATACGTGTAATAGTAAGCTTAAAAGAATTATTTTTTTCAGTGGAGGAACCAACTTCTTCGGACTTAAAACCAAAATTCGGTATAAGTAAGCGACACTTGGGTCTTATGGGTAAGTTTCAGTTTCTATGTAGTAATAGCTTCATTAGCTTCTACTATGTACATCCGCTACTAATTTTTTAACAGTTCTTAGTAAAAAAAAAATATATGAAAACTTAACCGATGTGAGATTTGATTTTGGTTGAATTTGGATGGTGAAGCAAAGATCAGTGGCTAACTAACATATTAAGTAAAAATTTTGTTACATAATTTATTGGTTTCTTTTAAGATAAAAAGAAATTATCACTTAATTTCTACAGAAAAATAATACAAACCAACCAAGTGTAATTTGTAAGTAATGTGTAAGAAAACAAGCCGAAATAAACAAAAGTAATACTAATATCAAAATTTCGCAACACTTATAGTGCTCGTATACGAAGAAATCACAAAATTTGATTGCGCACACAGATTTAAAACTATCTCGTTTTTGCAATCAAGTATGTTATAATTATAATAATAAATACTATAATAATGATTATACATATTATTTTATACCTTTTTATAAAACACACTATTGAAAAAATGATCTCAATCACCACAATTGTTTATTAGGTTACAAGATGTAGGTACCTAATATAAAAAAAAATGTTAAAAGGAAACAAGTTGAACACATCACTATCGCACTTTATTTAATAATCAAAATTTCCAAACAAGTATAGTGGTAATGATGCAATACATATAAAATAATCTTCAATTAAAAACAAGTTTATCTAAAATACTTATACGGGTGTTTTTTTTAATTAAGAGCAACGACCAGAAAACATACTGCACTAACCACAACCGAAGTTCACGTACAACTGAAATATAAAGGCAGTTGACTAGTCATATAACACATGAATGTTTATAAACGATAGCCTTCTTTAAATTATCACCTAACTTATAGAAACAGCAAATTACAATAAATTACTGTAACCAGTAACGAACATTCGCCAAGTGTCTATGGTGTTCATACCATCACATAATGCAGTACGTACATACATACTTATGATTTCTGAACTGATTTCCTTCAAGCGATCGATATTATAACAATGAAATTTTGTCTCTGACTAGCATTTATAGGTACTTATTATTACAAATTTACAATAGAAAGACTTGTGTATGAAATGGCTGATGACCTTGTTGATGCCATCATAATAAATATACCTACTACATAAATGTAATAACGTATGTTAAACTTTTGGATAGTTATCACATCGAAATGGTGCAACTACTGGTACTAATTTATTTATATTATTATTGCTTTAATTTTTATAATTGAGTCATTCCATGTGAAATCATCAAATCGGCAAAGCCAGCATATTTTTGATTTTGTTCAAACCTTGTAGGAATGTTCTTTAAGATTCCAAAGACCAAAATCCACAAAAATTAATTTTTACATGAGCCACTTTCGGTCCACACAAAATAAAGCAATTGAAAGACTTATTTTTGTACTTGCGGTTTTAGCTGTAAACATTTTTCTATTGCAGATATCTAGATCATGATGACATTTTGAAGCTGAAAAAAAGTAGTTTCTAAAAAAAATATAGAAAAAATTACATAATTCATTTAACTGAAAAATAACATTATGGTATTGAAAATGCACGTGATTTATTTATTTTTTGTGATTTTTAATTGACTTCGGTGTCTGCATTGAATATAAAAGTTTAATCATTCTCAGATATAAAAGTGCACATATTGTGAGAAAATAAAAATTGGCTCGTTCAGTCAACTCGTTATAAAAAATATCTTTGCTTGAAATTTTGAAACTTTATGAATTTGTATATTTCAGGCTGCCATTTAGACATGTTTGATAAGATCCAAAAAGTTGAAATTTACAGGATACTTAATTCTTATCTTTAACTTCAAATCCATTTTTTTGTTATTTCCACTTCTCACGGATTTACAAGGGTTTAAAGAGTCTTTGTGACTTCCCTCCAACAAGCCGCAGATCATCACATTATGCTAACGCCTAGAGCAATGTTTGATTTTTGTTCTAATGAAATTCTTGGTTAAAATTTTTTTGTGTTAAATTCTAATATTGATGCTACCGAAACATTTTTGTCAAAGAAATTTATGGATACAAATACAATTCAAATTACGAGGATCTGTCACAATTTTACTCCGCTTTCCCACAGTTAAATAAGAGTACGAAAGCTGTCAGCTTTTGATAACTTTGCAACTGTAAATATTGTAAAACTAAAAAAAAATTTATTGACCAAAATCAAATAAACTTTAAATTTAAAATTATTTTTATTTATTTTTGTTCAAACCTACTATACCTTCAAGTAAATCGAAAACAATATCCTGAAAGTCTTAATACTTTATCAGTAAAATAAACGTTTTAGTTTTTAATTTTTTGTGATTATTTTATCAATACTTATTTTTATATAATTAATTCGTTTGGTTTAAAAAAATATAAAAAAAGATTAAAATATTACTATATTTTTTGCTTTTCTTTAAACGTTTGTGCATCTGAGAGATGTAGAAAAAACAAAAAGGGCCTTGAAGTTTCTTAAAGTTAAAAGTAAAAACTAAGTATCCTGTAGCCAAATGGTAAACTGAAATATGTAAATTCTTAAAATTTTCAAATTCAAGCAAAGACTTTTCTCATAACGAGGTGACTGAACGAATCAATTTTAATTTTTTATTCTCTTACAATTATGTGTACTTTTGTATCTGAGAATGATTAAAATTTTTGTATTCAACAGTGCAGACACTGGAGTCAATTACAAATCACAAAAAAAAATCAATAAAATATATGCATTTTCAATACTATGTTATTTTTCAGGTATATGAATTACATATAAATAAATGTTTTCTTCCTTTTTTTAAAAACTGCTACTATCTTTCAGATTTAAAATGTCACCTTGGTCAAGTAGATATCTCTAATAGAAAAATTTTTATAGCTAAATTCGTAAAGCACAAATATGAGACTTTTTAATTATTGCTCTATTTTTTTGGGTGAACCGGAAGTGGAGCGTTCTAAAATTAAATCCGTGTGGATTTTGGTCGTTAGAACCTTGTTTTTGTGCACAGAAAAAAATGTGTACTTAAAAGTAGAACAATTTGTGCCTAGATTGTCTACAAGTACAAATTGTGTAAAAATTTAGCACAATTTGTGCTATAAAATAGTACAATTGCGCTAGAGATGACTGAATTTGACTAAAATTAAGTACAATTGTACCTAATTTTCACCCAATTTGTACTTGTAGATAATCTAGACACAAATTGTTCTACTTTTAAGTACACCTTTTTTTCTGTGTGGGAAGAACATTCTCACAAAGTTTGAACAAAATCTCAAATATAGTGCAGCAGAAATTTTTCTTTCTTTTCGGTGATTTCATATGGAACGAGTTCATTATAATTTTTAAAACCTTATAATTCTTATTTTGCAAAAATATATTACAAAGGAAGAAACTTTAATAATATAATAATAATAAGAGTTGAGTGATACTAATTACCAAATATCAAGAAATGGCTTTATGTGTGTGTCTGTCTTTGAATTTTGTGTCCACTCTAACCAATAAGAATTTCACGACCAAATTCCATATTTAGGACTTTTATATGGAGATCTGATTAGATTTTGGTTCAATCCGGTTAACGGAAACTTAAAAGTGGGAGTAACGAACATGCATGGATTAATGAGATGCCACTGTTTTTTGAAAAATTGCTTTATTTCTTGTAATTCAGGGGTTATGGGTATACAAAATACAAAAATTATGTGATGACCACATTTCTCATCCAATTTTTAATGTTAAATTAATAGTAATAAGTAACCTAGTAGTAGTAGATTAACAAATTATTTTTCAAGAAACGTTCATTAGCATAAAAATATAATTATTTTTGCTATTAAATACTTTCTTATAGGAACGCCCCGCTGTATTATGTCTGTATTTACAAGTAATCGTTTCTTAGCGTAAGGAATTCTTATTTATTATAATATCAAAACACAACGTATTCGTGTACTGGGATTTCTTAAATAAAAGAAATCGGCGGTGGTTGTTCGGCCTGCGTGTATTTATTTGTGAAAAGAAAAATGATTGTTTATGCTTTTCACTGTCATAATAATTCGATTCTCGTAAATTAATTTTTAATTACATAAACATTAATACGTTCCTGGCAGAAAAACAAAACAAATATTTGGCAAATGTCATTATGACACATTTATTTTATTAATTTTTCGATATTTTATAATACTTTTTGCAGGCGGTTGAAAAAATAGCGTACGTGCCGATAACCTCTACGAGTACTACCACTACTTAAAAATTTATTTGTCTCACCAAATTTTAAATGTTAAATGAAAATTTAAAATTTTATTTATTGATTTTAATTTATTGTATAGAATTTAGAAAAAATGAGTACATTTTAACGTACTACACCTTGTCAAAAGGGACAAAAGACATTGTGCCAAAAAAATAATAATGTTCTACTAAAAAGAGTAGATGAATTATTATTGTCACAATAATTATAATATTTTTCCTAATAGTGATTCATATTATACAAGTTTTCCGTTTCTATAATTTTTGAAAATTAACCTAGTTTCTGTAAGCTATATAATAGCATAGTTTATACTAGAGAGTTACTGTATTCACTATAAACTTTTCGAAAATGCTTCCTCGATAATAAGTTTCAAATCCAATTTAGAGATAACTAATCTCTAAATTGGATTTACTTAAATGATCTTAATTAAATGCATAAAAATTAAAGTTAATTTCAACAAATGGCTAGTCAAAAACAGAAGTAATCCAAGTGACATTTTTAGTAAAATGGAACCAAGAGCCAACACTTTTACTCACTTGGGTATATAGGTACACCTTAAATAGTACAAAAGAGATCCAAGTGTTTTAGGTATTTTATCAGTGTAATATTAGCTCCTCTTCCGCACTTGACGTTTTGAATTTCGGTTCGGTGCGGTGACTGCGGGTACCCATGAATTTGAGGAGCCCAATGGAAGGCCCATAAGAAACGTAAAAAGTAAAAAAAGGAAAAAAAGTTAATTAAACAATTTATTAAGCTTTCAGATGATTATATCATAATCTTGTATATCTTATTCTGATGACGGATGATAGGTATAATCATCTGAAAGCTTAATAAATTGATTAATTAAATTTTAATTTTTATAATAACTCGATATTTTAAAGTTTAAATATAATTTAATATCAACGAGTTAATAATTTAACTTTTTTTTTATTTAAAAAACTATTAGTGCAATGTTATAAAAATAAATGATTTTTGTGGTTCTAACGTTAATTTTTAAATTATAATTTAATATTATTTCTTTAAATTAACATTTGTAATTGGTAATTACCTACAAACAATTTTCAAGCACTTTTGGTCAAGATCAATCGGGTTAAGATGTTGTATCCCTTTATATTTCGAATGACCACAATATAACAAGCTGTCATTTTTATAACAGAATTTTTTTGAGACGAATATAATTTCGTTAATTTATTCATGCACGTCATTAAAAATCAACAAAATAAAAATTAAAAAGGCTGAACTTTTTTATTTTTATATTTCGTTAATTTTCGGAGGAATTTAAGCAAAATCTAAATAGTTTTTTAGATGGACATGTGTTATTTATAGATTAAAAACAAAAATGGTTCGTGTATTTTAGACGGTGATATAAAGATGGCCCTGACATCTGCGGTTCCTCAACCTATTCAAAATTAAAATTTCTTATTCTTGTACAAACATGATAAACCATATAGATGTTATTTACAATTCAATGAACAATGACTTTGCGTATCTTAAAATATAACTATTATCTGGAGTCACAATGAACTATGAACCACCGATAAAATCTATTGTTAAAATTCAACACAATGCAAGTAACTTAATAAACTTTGGAATTACTTTAAATTTATAACATAAATGTAGGTATATCGTACAAGCAACACGTTTGTAAAAAAATGTCTTAAGTTGCGTTTAGATAGCGCGAGTTTGCCTCGCGAATCTGATTCGCGAGGAAGATTCGCGCATCACTCCCGCGAGGCATCCCACAAATAGATGCATGGTGAGTCATGATGCAGGGCGAGCCGCCAGTATCTGAATAACATGGAAACACCAACACGAAGTTTACACCGCGCGAGTATCAAAGTGCGAGGCACCTTTGACGCGCGGTCGAGACCGACCTACCGACCGCTCGCAGTGCATATGCCTCGCGAGTCGTGATTCGCGCCATAAAACCGTCTACACGACGCGAGGATTGATGCGCGAATCAGATTCGCGAGGCAAACTCGCGCTATCTAAACGCAACTTTAGAAACGTATATTATATACTATAGTATCAAAAGTTATTGCTGTGTATTATCATTTACATAAATGATACCTATATTAGGTAATTAACAAGCGCTTGAAACTACTTATTTTTAATCTATCACATATTTTTAAAAACTATGAAAAATATAATAAAAAAAAGATATCCTACCGGGGGCGGTGATATAAGCAGAAAACCAGATCAGCAAAGTATTGGGACGCGAAATTTCAGGAGGCGCTTCATAATATTATCCACATTTGCAATACGACAAAAAAATAATTTTTAATAACTTTTTCATTACAACTTTGTGTGACGAGATATTTTAAATTTGAAACGGGTACCCCAAGAGCAGATGGTACCTACCGGTCATGTACCCAACAATAATAACAAAAAATGTTTGCTTTTTAATAATTTTAAAAATGTAAAAGTAAATTAAGCGATTTTTAAAAATCAGTCTTACTTTTGCAAAATTACATTAAATATCCCAGTCAACATTTTTTATAAGTTTTTAATGTATAAGTAAAACTTACATAATTATTGTAACTTATACATGATATAAATATTATATAAGTAAAAATTTATAATATATATATATGATTTTGGTTTATAAATAAATTTATATACAAACCTATGTAATTATTATATATTTTACAATATATAAAATATTATACACAAAAAACTATATAAATTATATATGCTTTCTTGAACACAATAAGTTTGTACTTTAAATTATGCAATAATTATAAATATTTCAATATATAAATATTATTATAATGCACAATTCAAAACTTTTACATATTTTTGGTACCACAGTAATTTTATATTTTAATTTATTTAATAATTGTAAATATTTAAATATATAAATATTATTATATTCCACAATTCAAAACTTTTACATATTTTTGGCACCACAGTAATTTTATATTTTAAATTATATAATAATTATAAATATTTAAATATTATTATATTGCACAATTTAAATTTTTTTTCTATTTTTGATACCATAGTAATTTTATATTTTAAATTATATAATAATTATAAGCATTTAAATATATAAATATTATTATGTACATATCCAGTCCTTTATATAGTGATAGTTATTGCAATAATCCGTTGATACGAATAATCCGTTAATATAGATAATCGTACGGATTATCATAAATCAAATAACAAGAAGTTTATCCTACGGATTATCTATATTGAATAATATGAAAAACTATATAAGCAAAAACTTTGAAAAGTTATAATAAAAAATCATAACATTTTATAAACAAAAATATTATTAAAAGGCTACAATTGATTCAAGACAGTAATCAACAAGAAGAAATATAGTTATGTTCAATGCTCCCTAGGAAGGATCAACTTCATCGGATGATGCGACTCTTCTTTCAATATAGTCATCATTTCTGGAATGCGCTGTTTACTTGCAATATTAATTAAGTTTAAGTCAGTCTTCATATTAGTTTTAAACTAGTGAGGTCTCGAGCCAAGATTTTGTACAAGTTATTTAAAAATAAATAATTTTTAAAAACAGTCTTTTTGGCTCAATAAACATAATTGGCGCTGCAAAGAGGATTTCCGAAACGGCACTATCGAAGTACCGGAGATTTTTAAATCCTTATTTGGAAATTCGAACCTAAAAATTTGGTGCAAGATCCACTTTGGTCAACTACTGAGCTACTTCAACTTCCGAGGGTACTCAACTGTAAAACCAAGGAAACTACACCGACAACTCGCTAGGCATAACGACGGGATGCTATTAGCCACATTAGTTTTGTAAGTACACCTTAATTTTCCTTAAACATTTTATTGAAAATTCCTATCGCATTTATAATTTTAATTTACGTGTTAATAATATTACATGAGTGTTACTCGCGATAGATTTAAGTAGAATAAATAACGATTCAGATAGTTCAGAAGACACTACACATAATTTTAATCAAGTAGTAAATCAAATAATAAATCAATCAATCATGTCTAATACAAATTTCACCGAAATAAATTTAGCTAAAGAAATGATTCCTAAATACGAAGGAGGAAGTAAAAATTTATCGTACTTTATTATACAATGTGAAAAATTTATTTGCACTTATAGAAATTCCACAGTAGGTCAAGAAAATTGTACGTTAAACAAACTTTTATTTGAACTTTGTTGTTCGAAATTAACTGACGCTGCTAGAGATACGTTAGTCGTTTCTAATTGCAAAACTTGGGATCAAGTAAAAACTACATTACTGAATAGATTTGGAGATCCGCGGAACGAAACCTTATTATTAAATGATTTAACCACTTGTTATCAAAGTAATAATGAAAATTATGATGCGTACTTTGAAAAAATTAAAGGTAAATTGCAACAATTATTAGAGCACATTTCAATAAGGGAATCTGATTTAAATTTAGCCCAATATAAAATTATAGCTCACACACAAACCGCGTTAAATACTTTTAAGGCCGGTTTATTAGAACCTTATCGTTCCCATATTGCAGATCAAACAGTAAATTCAATTGAAGAATGCTTATTGCAATTACGAAATTATGATAACTATCGACAACAAGTAGATTTCTTAAATTTTATGAGAAACAAATCCGGAAAACAAAATGTTAATACACCCATTAAAAAACCACAACAATTTCAACCATCATTTAATGCGCAAACTAAGAGGGTTGGTAATTCTAATTTTTATCCAAATTTCAACTCGAATTTCAATCCAAACTTAAATCAAAATTTTAACCAAAATTTAAATAATTTCTCACGAAACTACAATCAAAATTTTAATTCAAAATTTAATAATCAACATTCGCGTGGTTTTCCTCAAAACAGACCGAATAACCATTTCCAAAGTCGCGGTCCGTGTAACTTTATTTCAGAAGAACTTAATAACGTTCAAAACACCAATGAGGAGTACGATGGTAATTATTTCGAATTTCAACAACCCGAAAATTATGAAACAGAAGAAGAAGCTACAAATTTCCCCCCGAACTTTGATCAAACCGAAAATTTTGAAATTCAAGAGGATCATGAAAATTTTCGTATACATGCCTCGGAAAATCAATAGATTTAAATTCAATAATCATTAAACCTAAATTACCATTTATTTCAATTCCAAGCTTAAATCTCAAAATTTTAATAGATAGTGGTGCCTCGAATTCAATTATGAATCCGAAAACCGCACACAAATACTTTAAAAATTTCATTTTTGAAAAACATTTTTCAGTAAAAGGTTTTAATAAAATAGAATCCAATAATGAAAATGTTTCTTATCCTATTTTATCTGAATTTGGTATACATAAAAAATTTAACTTTCACGTAATTAAATGGCACGACAAGTTTGATGCATTAATAGGTAGCGAAGATTTTGAAAAGTTAGGCGCAAAAATAAATTATGAAACCTACGTTTTAGAAATAAAAGATTTGAAAATTCCATTCTTCATGGAACTAAATTCGAAAAATTTCGTACCCTGTAGTCAGTTAGCAAAAACACACGCAACCATTCCGGTCAACATAGATAACGGACAAGTTATAATACCCGAACTAATCGTTAATAATTATTGTATCCCCGAATCTATAGCGATTGCAAAAAACGGATTTTGTACAATCCCTATAGAAGAAGATCGAAAAATTCAAATTAATTTCTTACAACCAATCGAGGTAGACCCAATAATTAATATTGAAATAAATCAAAAACCTAATTCAAATTTTGTAGATTTAAATATCTCAAATGTCATTCGCACACAACATTTGAATTCAGAGGAAAAACAAAACATTTTAGGTTTATGCCAAAAATACAAAGATATTTTTTATAACGAAAATTGCGACTTGAGTTTCACCAATGCTGTAAAGCACAAAATTAGAACGACAGATGATGAACCAGTTTACCGAAAATCGTTTAGATATCCCCACCATCTAAAATCGGAAATTCAAAATCAAATTCGAAAATTATTAGACAATAAAATTATTCGTCCAAGTATATCCCCCTTTAGTTCACCCGTATGGATCGTTCCGAAAAAGATCGATCCAAGCGGAAAAAAGAAATGGAGATTAGTTATAGATTATCGAAAATTAAATGATAAGACCGTAGAGGACAAATACCCTCTCCCGAGGATAGAGGAAATTCTCGATAATTTAGGAAAATGTACGTACTTTTCGACTCTTGATTTGGCACAAGGTTTCCATCAAATTGAATTACACCCTGATTCTATAGAAAAAACCGCATTTACGGTAGACAACGGGCACTGGGAATATGTTAGGATGCCCTTTGGGTTAAAAAATGCTCCCTCCACATTTCAACGTGTTATGGACAATGTTTTACGGGAATATCTTTATAAATTTTGTTTTGTTTATATGGACGACGTTGTAATTTTTTCTAAATCTCTCCATGAACATTTAATTCATCTAAATAAAATTTTTGACAAATTCAGAGAATTTAATCTAAAAGTTCAATTAGATAAATCGGAATTTTTGTGCAAGGAAGTAGCGTTTCTTGGTCACATTATTACTCCAAATGGTATTAAACCCAATCCTGAAAAGATAAAAGCTATTCAAGCATACCCCCTTCCTAAATCGGTTAAGGAAATTAGAGCGTTTTTAGGACTAATAGGATATTATCGAAGATTCATTCAAAATTTTGCTAAAGTTGTTCAACCCTTCACTAAATGTCTTAAGAAAGGCGCAAAAATTGACCAAAACAACGGTGACTATTTACAAGCATTTCATAACTGCAAGGAGTTGATAATGAACGCCCCTATATTAACGTATCCCGATTTTAATAAGACTTTTCGTATTACCACGGACTCGTCCAATTTCGCCATAGGTGGAGTTTTGTCTCAAAATAACAAACCAATTGCCTTTTATTCAAGGACGCTAAATAGCGCCGAAAGAAATTACTCAACGATAGAACGGGAATTACTAGGCATCGTTGAAAACACAAAACATTTTAGGCCTTACATTTTCGGAAAACAATTTATAATTGAAACGGATCACAAGCCGCTCGTGTGGTTATTTTCTTTAAAAGATCCGAACTCGAGGTTAGTGAAATGGAGACTAAGGTTAGAAGAATTTGATTACAAAATTCAATACAAGAAAGGTAAAGAAAATTCGGTAGCAGACGCTCTATCACGAATAGAAATAAACGCCAACGAGACAACGGACGATGACATGCTGGACCTTTTGTCAATGATCCCAAATGTTGAGGATGAACCTGATTTAACAGCTGAAGATCTTGACGAATTATTAGTAGACGGAATTCGCCAGAATGAACCGGAAAATACACAACACACAGCACACGAAGACCCTGTTTTTACAATGCCCATTACGGATAAACCAATTAATCAATTCAATTATCGTATTATTTTAAAGTTAGGAGATCAATTTAACGTGAAATTAGAGAGACCATTTTCAAAATATAATTATATTGTTACAATTAGGAGAGGAAACGAAATACAAAATCTATCAGAAGCTTTGAAGGACATTATAAACCCAACAAACATGTACTGTATTTACTTTCAAGATGAACTTTTGGAATCAAAATTCTTAACCTTAACAAAACATTTATTTGACAATAAAGTAAAAATTATCAAAAGCAATATCGCTGCTAAAGATTTAGTCAAACCAGATGAGCAGTATAACGTAGTTCACGAATATCACTCTAGTAATCATAACGGAATTTTGGAAACTTATATTAATTTAAAATCACGATACTATTGGCCCGACATGAAATCAAAAATTAATCAAGTAATAAACGATTGCGAAACATGTATGTTAAGTAAATACGACAGAAATCCATATAAAGTAAAATTTTCAGGACCCCTACTTGCCAAACGACCTTTTGATATAATTCATATAGATACTTTTAGTTTTGAAGGAAATAAATTTTTAACGATAATTGACCTTTTTTCACGTTACACTCAAGCTTATTTTATTATTGATGGGTCAGGAATATCCATGCTAAATAAATTACGGCATTATTGTTCTCATCACTCATATCCAAGAAAAATAGTTTGTGATGAAGGAAAGGAGTTCAAAAACAAAATTTTTGAAGAATTTTGTTCCTTATTTAAAATTGAGTTACATTTTACAACTAATTACAATAGCTCTTCAAATTCTCCCGTAGAAAGAGTACACTCGACCATTCTAGAAAAATTACGTACTCTTAAAATTCAAAACGAATCGGAAAACCCACAAAATTTAATGATATCAGCTATTTTGATTTATAACCAGTCAATTCATTCTGCTACAGGCCACACCCCCTTTACATTACTTTATGGACCTTTTGAAAATTTAAACGCTCACGCAATCGACATGGACAAAACGGTTTACGAAATTTATAACGAAAAACGTAAAAACGAGATTTTACCTTTTTACGAGCAACTTTATCAAAAACAGCTTAGAAACGGAACTCGGATTTTAGAAAACCGAAATAAAAACAAAGAAACCGATATCGAATTTAATGAACCAACTGCGTACTTTAAAAAACAACAAATTAGAAAAACGGACCCATGTTATGAGAAAGTTAACGTTACATCGGTTGACAAAAATAAAATTCAAGGAATTCGAGAAAAATCGAAAAGACCAGCAAACACTAATCTTAGGAAAATTCGCCGTATTAAAAAGAGTTTTCCATTACAGAACCATGGGACTGATCAATCGGATCCAGGGCCTTCAAATAGAAAAGATCAGCACTAGTGGCTATTTCCCTGAAGATCTAGGTTCAACGAAGTTCCTAAATCATTACCACAAATTTTATTTTTATTTTAACATAACCGACTTAGATGTAAGTTATCACCTATTATTAAATAATGTAATTACTTTAGAAACAAAAATTATAAACCCCCTTTCTAGAAAAGTATTCGGCACATTAAAAGATAATTGTAAGTCCATCGAAAATCAGTTGCAGAAATTTAAACACCGTAATAAACGTGGTCTCGCTGACATTTTAGGATCCGCGATTAAATTCATCACCGGAAATCCAGATAATAATGATCTGATCGAAATTAATAAAAATTTAGATTCATTGTATAAAAATCAAAATAATATAATTAAACAAATTAATCGGTACACCACTTTCGCTAATCATATTACAGCAAGATATTCAAAAGATCTTCAAATCATTCGGAATGACCTCAACTCATCTCTATCTGCGATAGTTGACATAAACAATCTTCTGTACAACCTACTGGTAGTTGAATATTACAATTTCATAAGTTTAAAATTATTAAACGCTCTCCGGAGTATTGAAAGAACCGTATCATTAGCTTTTTCTGAAATAACTAATTTGGAAATCATTTCTGACTCTGAATTACATGAAATTGTTAATCATTTAAAATTAATTTATAAAAGAACAGAACTACTTGAATTGGATACCTTACACGCTTTCAAAATTTTAGAATTTTCAAAATTTCAAATCGTTTCAACAAAAGATATTATTACATGTATTTTAAAAATACCTATCCTCGATTCCTCGCCATTCCAATATACCAGAATTTATCCAATTCCTGACAAACAAAACAATGTGCTGATACCACCAGGCAAATATCATCTACAAGGTACAAGAAGAGAGATCTGGACCGACGAAAAGTGCAAAGTGATTGAAAATCAAATTGTGTGTTTCGAAAAACCGCGAATTAGTGAGTGTTCATTTACAGATTTCAAAAACTGCACGATTGCAATGGCTAATAACAATTACAAACTTTTCACACAACTCCAAAATGGAAAAATTTTAGTTTCATGTAAAATTCGCTTTCATCTTGCTGAAGAATGCAAAAATAATGTTTATAATTATGAAATTATTGACAATGTCTTGGTTTCATCAAAAGATAATTGTAAAATAATAATTGGTGATGATGTTTTTGTAAATACGTTCAGTAATTTTACTTTTGAAAATTCCTTAGTTATAAGTAATATTAATCCTCATAAAACTAATTTGGGTATACAATTACAACAAAAGCATTTGGATGATTTAAAAGACTTAAAAGAGGATTTAAAAATTTTAAGTAATAACGATTTTAGTTTAGATCCAATATTGCATGTAACACATTTTTCTTTAACCTTATCAATAATAGTAATATCTTGTATTTCAATCTTACTATTGTATGTATTTAGAAACAGGTTAAAAGATTTTATTTATAATCAAAAATTGAAAGAAAGTTATGAATCAAGGCCAACACCTACTCCCCAAATACACGAGGGCGTGTTATCTTAAGGATGGAGGAGTTATGTTCAATGCTCCCTAGGAAGGATCAACTTCATCGGATGATGCGACTCTTCTTTCAATATAGTCATCATTTCTGGAATGCGCTGTTTACTTGCAATATTAATTAAGTTTAAGTCAGTCTTCATATTAGTTTTAAACTAGTGAGGTCTCGAGCCAAGATTTTGTACAAGTTATTTAAAAATAAATAATTTTTAAAAACAGTCTTTTTGGCTCAATAAACATAATTATATGTATATATTAGTGCAATTTACCGAATCCTACAGTGGAAGTTGTTCCACAGTTCTGGCTTAAAGACGGAATTTGCCCATGGGACAATGGAAAACTGTGTCAAAATTTGTTAAAAAAATTTCAGAATGAACTCTTAATGAAAATTAAATAACGAAAATTCAAGTGTTGATTTGGGAGTTGAAGAATGTTTCCCGGTCAAATCTTTGAAGGAGTTATCCGATTTCGAAGACAATTTAAAAATTGCTGATTTTAAAAATAATGTTGAAAGACGATTACGCTACATAGGAGGAACTACGGGGGATCAACGCATACGATTGATTTGGAAAAAAAATCATGACCAACGACCTCCAATATCTATGCAACTGGATTGGCCGAAATGGTAAAAGAGCTGTTAAAGATTCGCCTATAAATAATTTCGTCGAAGGAGTTGAGGATAAAACAATATGGCAACACAATGACTCTAAAACAAATACAAACAACCACGAAAGATTATTTGCAGCAACCGGATCAATGCATCAAAAAAATAAAATTTTATATTTATAAAATAAATTTTTTTGTTTATGTAACTTATTAGTTTTGTATTTTATTTAAAAGTTTATGTATGTTTATTGAAATTTTTGTAATTTTTTTAAGCCATCAATAAATTATTTTATAAAATAAAATGGATTCATCTTAAAAATATATATTTATATAATTTATTTAAACCATAAATTTATAATAAAATGGAAATTATACTTGGAAAAAACTTATATAATTTATTTAAACCATAAATTTATAATAAAATGGAAATTACACTTTTAAAAAACTTATATAATTTATTTAAACCATAAATTTATAATAAAATGGAAATTATATTTATAAAAAACTTATATAATTTATTTATATCATAAATTTATAATTAAATTGAAATTATACTTGTAAAAAACTAATATAATTTATTTAAACCATAAATTTATAATAAAATGGAAACTATACTTCTAAAAAACTTATATAATTTATTTAAATCATAAATTTATAATAAAATCGAAATTATTCTTGTAAAAAACTTATATAATTTATTTAAAGCATAAATTGATAATAAAATGGGAACTTTTATGTACTGAAACTTGGTAATAAAAAATTCCAATATGTTAAATAAAAAGTGTAACATACTTTTAAAATAATTTTAAAATGTTTTTAAAAGGAAAGTTACCATGTTTATAAGATTCGATATATAATTATTTTAAAAGAATTACAAAAAATGTTGACTGGGTATAGTTAATAAATTTATTTATTATAGTTTACGAGGGGCCTACCAACCTACAAACCAACCTTTGATAATGCCAAGGCATTTTCCTAAACCATACAAAAATATCAGACTTTTTTATTTGGTTTTTTAGAATATGCAGTTACCATTTGGCGGTAAAGAAAATTCAAGCTATTTCGTTGAATACTGTACATAGCGATATAGAAATCACCATTATTTTATCGGTTTTCGTTACCGCCTAATGGTAACTATGTACGAGAGAGTAAACTGATCTTATTACTTGTACTTATGTATTTACTTACTTAATATTTCTACCTACTTATTGTTAGTACTTATTATTTGTATATTAACAATTCAAAGCATTCCCAATCTCGAGTATGCTTCATTTAAGTTGTAGTTGATGTGATAAGACCACGTTAGCTTACTCTACAAATAGTACTTGACTGGAGGATTCCCATTCAATTTCTTGGCCATAGATTTTTATGTTTGATAGGTTTTGCATATCTGTTTAACATATTATACTTATTTGTATGTATGTATTTTTGTATTGTTTTACTTGGATTAAGTTTCATCTTCAATTTTTTACATTATTTTGCAAGAGTTCCATATTTCTTGTAGTCCAAGTTTATCTAGATCATCTACAATTGTTGCTGTGAAGCAAGTTAAAGGTAAATCATAGGTGTATTTGTCGGCGTCAAATATTCATGAAATAAGTACGAGTATGTTGTCTTTCCATGTAATGCAGCATAATGCATTAAAAATTTCAGTACCTAATTGACAACGTTTCATTTAACGAGAATCTCCAACTCCGGCAAAAAAGGCGTAACTTTCTTTATCATTACAGCCGGCTAAAATCAGTTTAGTTTGTAACAAATTTTTGCTTATTTGTTATCAACCTTTTTTTGATTCTTTTATAGTCCCGAATTATGTTTACAATCTAAAAAATTAAACATTGGTCATTTAGCATTAATTTTGTTGCAATTAATGCAACTTTTTTTTTCAGTTTTACGTCTCCTTTTTGAACGACTTCTGTATAGTTCAAACAAATGCATGTAAAATTTCATTTGTATAGTGTGAGAAATTATGTGAAAGCAGATAAACCAAAATGTTTTTGGACAAGGTGCACTACTCGTATGCAATTTTAAATTTAATAATATTGCCACACAAACAGGAGTTTTTGTCCCATTTTTGCACTTCCTGGTAGATCTTTTGCCGAGTTGTGTTATATCCGGTTTGGGATACTGGAATTTACGTGAACCACATATTTTTCGCGCGAATAGAGATTACTCATAGTGATAATCCAGGTGTTTACCGTTTTTTGTAGATGACGTTCACTACTGGCGGTTGTGTCATTTGCGTATTTCAAAATAGTCAATTTTATTTCCGCTGGTTAAAGCTTGGTTGTCATTATTTGGTCAAAGCATTTTTTGAAAATTGTTCTTTTATACCACTGCGTTGCTTACATTGAAGCATTAGCAATAAATCTCAGTTCTGTGAACAACTCAGCATCCAATCGGTTCATCAGCATATCAGAGATTTTGTGCGACAGATGTCAAAGTGGGTGCTTGTAAAGTAAGTTCTTTAGGAAGAAAATTCAGCTAAAAACGTAGGCCACCATTGCACACTGATCAATTTTAGAAATTTACGGGGACGAAATTCAAAATTCAAATATTTTATAACTTAAACATAAAATTTTAACTAAATATAAAGAAAACACAGTATATCTTATCAAATCATACATTTTTGTTCACTTACCGCGCACTTATTCTCACATATTAAAAATTTAAAAAATCAGGAAAATTAATAAAGATCAGTCTTCGTCCAATACGACTTCAGGTTCCTTTAAAAGATTAAATACTTCAATTGGCATAGCATAAAATCACTTTTCGTATTTATTTTCGTATAGTTATAGTTAAATTTTTTCAAGTAAAAAATGGTGGCAATTAAAGAAGGTAAATGTTTTAGATAAAATCATTCTAAACGATAATTGTTATAATATTTGTGATACAAAAAAAGCATTAGGTATGTAAGTTGATCGATTTTAAGTTTTTTTTACCTTTGAACTGTCTTGCCTTTGTAGATACTAATAAGAACACTGTAATTTTAATATCAATACACAGTGTTGAATGTTACCAAACACAGGTTACAAAAAAAATTTGCGGAAATTTGCGGAAATTTGCGGATTATAACGGAAAAACTTTTTTTAGGTAGTACTGGTGCTTCGATCAAAAACAAGGATTTATTTGAACTCTTATTGAGTAATCCGCCAAACGTCCGCCTTTCGAGGTTACTTTTCCCCTACTACGGCCAAGCACGAAGCAACGTTGCTTCGGTTACACGAACAACACATGGTTGCATAGTTACTCTTCGTCGCCAAGATCGTCGCATCCCGTTAGTGATCATTTGCATCTACAACCTCATGGTATCCCAGGTAACACACAATATTGCCCCAATGTTGCCCCGGTGTTGCCCCAATGTTGTGTGTTACCTGGGTATGATGCGTTTCTTAAAATTCTTAATAATGTGAGAGTAAGTGAACAACAATATATGATTTCATAAAATATACTGTGTTTTCTCTATATTTAGTTAAAATATTATGTTTAAAATATAAAATATTTGAATTTTGAATTTCGTTCCCGTAAATTTCTAAAATTGATCAGTGTGCGGCGTGCAGACTCACAAACGAAAATGAAAAATTTTCGTTATAACCCTTAACCCATTTTTAATTATGAATGGAAAATTGATTGAATATAATGAATCGTATTAGATCATAATAATATTTAATATTATTCATATAATATTTAATCATATTAATATTTTTTATTATTTTATATTTTAAGATCATAATAATATTTAATATTATATATATTATTATATATATATTATAATATTTAATATTATTATGATCGATAACATGAAATTAATTCGTATTTGAGCAGTTATTATATTGAATGGCTGTAGAAGAATTAATGATTTTAGGAAATTAATTACTATGAATGAAGTGAAATTGTATGGATTGAAATATGAAACTTGAATGGTACCTATTATTAATTATGTAGTAACAAAGGGTAGGTATTATTGGCATGATGAAGTTGGTTAATAATGAATAGATTGAAAAATATTATTAAAATTTAAATATCAGTATGGAAGATAATTAAAGTATATATTATGATAAATTATTAAAAAAGATTCTGTAACGATAACAAAATTGTAAAAAATTGAGAAATTAATATTGGACAAATTGGGAAAATAAAATGGCTAAAAAGTACAAGAAAGTAGATGTTATAAAGTTTGTTTTTTTGAGTTTTGTAAATTTAAGATTGAATAAAATTTATTGAATAAAAATGATTTGATTTTTTTCGTTTGATTGGAGAAGCAGAAGAATAATTTAGATGATCAAAGATTACGAAGAATTTATAAAATTTATTGAGTTTTTCGAATTAGGACGTACAGTGCAGTCAAAAAGTTCCGTCAAATTGTACATTACAGAAGTATGAGCGTACCCGTAGAGAATGAACTTTTCTCAAGAGTGTACTTCAAAAAATCAAAAATTTCAGCTGGCAATAACAGCCTTTTAGCATGTTAAAGTCGATATTTTATGAATCTTAAGATTAAATTAGAACATAAAATTTCGTTAGTTAACAGGAAATTTAAGTAAAATAAGAAAATAAAATAATTAAATATCGTCGCAGATCCAGCCTTGTTTGCGCGGAGTAACTTTGTTATGTAAATGAAATAAACGTACGTTGCATTATAATATTACATCTGTCACTTCGTTAAACTGCTTAATTTTTATTTACATTTATTTCTTTTAAATGTATTTGAAACCTTTAACCATTCCTAATCTTCAATCTATTGAACTTGACAGCAAATGAACAAAAAAACTTGACAGTTACATTTTATAAGCACACATTTGTGAGGTTATATTTCTTAATTTAATGAACTCTAAGACGTACGTTTTGTACATTTTGATTCATATAATTTTTTCGATGAGTCATACTCGACTTTAGGTGAATTTGACTATAGCAATATATTATTTATTAATTAATTTTGTTATGTTTCGTAACAAATAATAATAAAGTCTGAAAATAATTGTACATATACACCCGTCTTAAGCTATTTCATTGAAACTTTAAATTTCCCGCGCTATCCACCATTTGTGACGTTGTTGTCAACATAACTCACATTAGCCATAGCTGATATTTATTTTAAAATTTACATTTTTAAAACTTAATTATATTTATAACTAGGTATCCTCAACATGATTTTATGTTTTCAAAAGTTTTAGCAATGTTTTTTCTATGCACCGTGAGTTTTTCAAACATTTCTCATTATTTTTTCAATATGAAATTAATCAAAACGTGAGTAGATGTGAGACCTAGTATGCCATTACAATGTTAAATGAACGATTTTTAATCTAGTCTTAAAAAAAAACCGTGAACCCTAGGTCTCTGAAATTTTCACAGAACACGTATTAATTATATTTTTGTTGATTCTAAAAATTTCTAATTGATCTCATTATTTTGACTTAACTCCTATACCTCCTTAAAAATCAGAGACTGGATATTATTTACTTTAATATTATTGTACGGAACAAAAAGGTTCTTTTTTCCGCAAATATTTTTGGATTAACAAATAACAAAATAAAGTTACCAATGTAGGTACCTTATTGCAGGTGGATAGACACATAATAATTATACAATATTTAGAGTATTATTATTATTGATAATATATTATCGTTGATTAAAAAATAAATTATTTTTCAATCAACGATATTATATTATAGAAATAATTCTTAAAAAATAATTTTCAAGAATAGGTAGGATATTAGTGTGATTATTAGGCGTGATAATGTAAAATTAAAAACTTTGACAAATTAATTTACCTAAGCGCAAAAATATTAGAATTTTAACTGTAAGTGAAAAATACCTACATAGAAATTAAATGTTAGGTATTAGATTTTGTAATTCTTTCTCTTACAAATTCCGCGTTTTTCATTTCTATTCCCAGGTAACACACAATACTGCCCCAATGTTGGGCCGTTGCTGCCGGTATTGGCCCAGTGTTGCCCCAATGATGTGTGTTACCTGGGTTATTGCTATCATATTTTTGTAATATTTCTAGTCCAACCTTGCCATAATGGGATAAATAAATTGTCTTTTTTATGTATTTATTCATAATATGTATTTTTTTAAATTCTAATATTTTAGCGCTTTTTTTCCTCTTTATAACTTTCCCATTTACGTAATAAAGAGAAAATATTTTAATTTATAATATCGATTCAAAGGTATCATTTTAGTGAACGATGTCTGAATAGATCTGTTTCTTTGCTTGCATCTAGCAAATTAAAAAATGTTGTAATGTACCTCTACGCCGACTTTGTAGCTAGTCTGTTCAAGTTCTGTATGTGATCGGAACAGTAAACGAGCAAGGTACAGAATACAGATTGTCCCAGTTCATGAAAATAAACTCTTTAATTTGCACTAATTTGCTAGGTGCAAGGAAACGAAAAACCTAATGTGTGTGTGCCATGTGTGTACAGTTTCTTCGGCTACGATTACAAACAAATGCGTACACCAATTTCCTTGAAATTTCATATACTATTTTGAAGTAACTTTTCTTTTCATTGATTTTTAATGAAGCACAAGTATGTATGCCTATGCATTAACAAAATTCCCTTCGTCTCATAAAATTCCTTTATAAATAAAAAATAACAGTTTATTGTAGGGCAATTTAAAATACAGATGCCTCTACGCAATTGCTTATCTGAAAGTGCTTGAAAATCTTACAAAAATTGAAAAATTACAGGTGATTACAAGTGGGCTGGTTTACGAAAACATAGCAGGTCCGTACCCATGATACTATAAGAGAACACGAAATATTGTGTTAATCTGTTAATGATGACGTAATCTGCAGAAACGAAATTTTCACGGGACCGTTTAATTACAGCACTGGCACGTTCTCTGCCAATTGTGGCCAATCACACTGTCACAATATTTTGTGTTTGCTCTACTACTTTCTTTTACTTTTTCAAATGGTAAAGTGGTGTTATTTTAAAAATATTTTGCTATTTTACCGTATGGATCATCTGTCATTTTTACTTTACCAAACCGAATGAGAAAGTTATGTAATCAAAAAAAAATTTTTTCTTCAGATTTTCACGGATTTACAGTTCTTGAGATCAAACGAGTTGAAAGAGACCCAACATCAAGAAATGTCTGTGTGTCACAATTTTTCTCAGAATTTCTCAACCAAATTTTATATTTAGTACTTTTATATTGAAACTTAGATTTGATTAGATTTTCGTTAAAATCTGTCCACGGAAACGTGAGATTGGGAGTAAATTAGTGACGCGCATTAACGAAATGTCATTTTTTTTTAAATTTTTATTTTTTGTAATGTAATGATCATGGGTATACTGTGCAAACTGCATATTGGCGCCGACTCACAGAGAGCAGCCAAAATCGTACTTTTTTGTACACTGTATTAAAGTAGTGTGCAAAACATAATATCGAACCATAAGATTAATGTATGGTAAAGTCATGTGAAAGCCACAGCCGTGGAGTGATGTAACTGCTGGATGAGTACAGAACGGAAATTCTGGGTTCAAATCGCGGACTATACAGAATTTCTTTGCTCGGCCTTCTAGTGGGCATCCACACGCTATAGCGAAATCAATATTAATTTATGTAAACTAGAAAATATGGGAAAATAAATAAACTAGAAAATAATCCACCCCGCCAATCGGATTTGTAATTCCCAAAAAAGGAAAGCAATGTTCTACTTAGAACGTAAAAGCTTAAGAGGGGCATTTTTTTCAGGGCCCTTTTAATTAAATCAACAGATGGCGCCTACTTAAATATTTTTATAAAATAAGAGGAATTTGCTATATTTAAAATATAGCAAATTCGTTGAGATAATACTATTCTATAAACAATATTCTTGATCTTAAGCTATTTTGAGTTCGTAATATTTATTTATAAAAACACAATTCATGATTAAAGTTTAATTATCTTTTTTTGTAAGTGAGTGTGTTTTGACATACTCAATACGAACTCAAAATAGCTTAAGATCAAGAATATTGTTTATAGAATAGTATTATCTCAACGAATTTGCTATATTTTAAATATAGCAAATTCCTCTTATTTTATAAGAATATTTAAGTAGGCGCCATCTGTTGATTAAATTAAAAAAGCCCTGAAAAAAATGCCCTTCTTAATGATGAAAGTCATGTGATGGCCACATCTCCAATTTTTGAATACAAGTAATACTACAAGTATTTAAACATTGAGCATCGAATCAGACATGTTTTATTCTAGAAAATATCGTGTAAATTTTTAGTATTTTTTTAACGCTACCAATATGGCCAATATTTAAATAAAATAGTGAACCTTAGCAATAATGTCAAGTGGAATAATGTTAGCTGGCTCTTAGACTATAGATGGTTATTACAGAAATGTTACTCCCAATGTAGATGGGTACCTACTTATTTGATCACCAACTTGCATCTATTTCAAAGTGATATTAAGTTTTCCAATGGTTTGAGTTTTGTAAAATGGAAGCACTAAATTTAAAGATTTAAAATTTTGAACTCGTCCGTTTTTTCCTTAGGAAGAGAGTTTTCTTACTTGGGATATTCATTTTTGTTAGCTTCCAAGCTCTGTATCTTGCTATCTGTAGTAAATTATCTGTGGTTTCATGTAAGCACATAGTACTTACAATAAAATATATTTTGGTATATTCGTACTTACATGATTACAACTGAAGGAATTCTAGATTAGGGAAGATTTTGACTGAAAGAAGTTGTAGGTTGAACTATATGCTGGATGTTAAAGTAATTTAATTAGAAACTTACTATTAATATTATTTTAATTAATCTACGATCCCTTTCTTAAACTTTTACATGAAATTAAACAAAACAAACTTCGGTGTACGTAAAAATTTAGTAAATTAGTTACGCTGTTGACGAATTAAGCCAACAAAATGTAATAGATACGTAATAACTATCGACTAGTTAACCAAAAATCACTCCAAAATGTTCCACTTCACTTCCGTTTTTAAACACTAGTGTGACGAAGATATAACAATATTCGAAAGTCCAGCTTCTACAGATAAACATGACGATTCACCACTATATGAAGAAGTTGTATTATGGCTCTCTGAATGTGAGTCTTTTTCGTTTAAATCTACAGTTTTGTAACTTTTATTATCACAATTATTATGAAAATGCTGATACTGTTTTTTATAAGTTGAATGTTTTTCTTCACTGTCACTACTTAAGGAACAGTGACTTCCACAATTGTGATAAGTATCTGGTTTAGAATAATGCAAGAATTGGTTATTTCGAATAACCGAAGAGTTAGGAGTATGTATAGCATAGCATGCATATCCAACTGATGCACTTTCGTAATTGCTTTCATTTCTAACGGTAGGAAGAGACAAACTTTCCCGTGGACATTTTGGTGGTGGATGATCAGGAGGGGGAGGTATTAATTCAGTCCATGTTGGTGTTGGTATAATCATTGTTGTTGCATAAGGAGTAGGATTATCTGATGATTTCATACAATTGTAAAACGTTGACATACTTTTCGTTTCAACTTCGGCATAGTCAGCAGGTGGAGGTGTTAAAGGAATAAAAGAATCTTTATCACCATCGCTTGGACGCCAACCTTTATCTATCCATAAGGTTTCCTTGGTATTTAATTGATTTGCATTAACCACAGGTACACTTAAATGACCCAATTGTTTTTTTAACGTCCGTTTTCTCTTAATATATATAACACTTGAAGTCACCGTTAAGAGTAACAAAATTATTATTACAGATAACACAACAAACCACGTTTGACCTATTACTGGTATTAATGGTCCTAATGTTCTAGGACTTTGAGCTCGAGATGAAGTTAATAATGGTACTAAATTAGAAAATGGACCTAAACCAATGTGAGTTAAAGCAGCTACTCTTGCACTGTATATACCATTGATTGTTAAATTGCTTACAAGAACGGATGTAGTGCTGGCGTTCATGGTTAGAGAACGACTAGCAGATCCTTTAATTTGTAATTTATATCCAATTATTATTCCGTTGTGGTGTTGTGGAGGAGGAGGTAACCATTTTACCCATCCAGCTGTATTATTAAATAAACCAGCAGAAATACTATCGGGTGGAGCCGATGGAATATCTTCTAATGTTTGACAAATTCGTGAATTTGAGGGTTGCCCTTCTAAAGATTTATAAAACGGCGAAATAAAGAATTCATATTTCGTATATTTTTTGAGATTATTCACTGAATAATTGTGACTTTGAAGATTTAAAACGGTTAGTATATTGTAATTGTGTGTTCCACCTGATAATTCTCGAAAACGGATATAAACACCTTCAATAAAGTTGGTGTAACTTAATTTCCATTGTAATTTTATTGAAGTTGACGAGAAGGCTATAGCATCATGTAATTCTACAATTTTAGTACTTAATATCGATCTTGCAGTGTCCAGTTCCGAGCGAGGCACCGAACGTGAATTGCTTAAAGTTTTCGCTATTGACGATACCGCACTAGCTGGAGAAAGACCGTGTGCATTTTCTGCCCTAACTAAAAAAACGTACGAACTATCAGGTTTTAATTCACGCACTACCATGTTATTGATAGGAAGTCGATGAGCGGCAACAACCCAACCTGTTTGTAAATCAGGACTCCAATATTCTACCGTATATCCCACTAAACTACTTTCTTCAGAATTACTTTCCCAAGTTAAACCAATACTAGATGCGGTGAGATTCAAAATGTACGGTTGCCCCGGCGCTTGCGGAAATGTTGATGGATCTGGACTACGATGAAACGAAACAGCTGTGCCCTCTACAACATTTAAAGAAGCAGACCAGGAACTTTCGCCACTTTTAGAAACTCCACAGCATGTGTAAAGAGCAGAATCGTCTACTTGTAAATCTACAACAAGATACATTTCTTAGATATTAAAAAAATTTAAAATTATAGCATACCATCAATATCGAGAGTTCCAAATGAGCTAATAAAATATCTGTTTGGTAAATTATCATTTTTTAGTAATTTTCCATTTTTTAACCAATGAGTGGTTATATGTTCCCCTTCAGAGTCTGATGCCTTGCAGTGTAATGTTACCATACTATGAGGTGGCAAAGTTTGATTAGCAGGACCTATTTGAATTATAGGAGGAGGAAAGTCGGCTATAGAAGTTACCTAGAAATTTAAATTACATGTAAATTATTCTAAAAAATTTACATTATTAGTAGTACGTACTTGTAAAAGTGCTCTAACGCTAGTGGATCCAGCTGTACTAAGAGCAGAGCATACATAGAACCCAGAGTCTTCTTTTAAAACTCCTTGAATTGTTAAAATTCCGTTTGAATTTACATGCATACGACCATATGAAGTGTCAGGAAACATAAGTAGCTGAGAACCTTCTTTACTCCAAAATACAGAAGGAGGTGGGTTTCCTGCTGCAGTACAATCAAATTGCACAATTCCATTTAAATTTACTTTTTGATTTTGAGGACGATCAATAAATGTGGGTGGGGCTAAAATAATATCAACACTATAGATTAGCAAAAGAGATACATACATAATATAGAGTACAACTGATGTAAGAAAGCCTTGCAAGTTAAAAACAATTATAGAGCGCATCAAAAATTGTAGTAAGCAATTTACTCAATAAAAGTTGGTTCAAATTCTAAAAGTGCATCCGCACAAGATAAATATAAACTGGTTTAACAAAGGGAAACTCCCTACCTACCCCATCAATTTGATTCATGTCACTAAATACGTAGACCATGATTAGGACTTTAAACAAGTGTAAATTATAATTTAGTCAGGTTTTAGCTAATTTTAAGAAAATCTTCTTCTTCATCTAATAAGTTTAAGCCTTTTATTTCCAATCTAATGTTAGTTCTGTGAACATATAAATATTTTACATCCATGGGCTAGCCTTCAAATGTGTCTGTACCCTGGTTTTTATGTTAATGATGGCAATTCATGAACCAGGAGAACTACCGGCTTAACGTGCCTTCTAAAGCACGGAGACTAGTCATAAGAAAGTTTGACGTTTTCCCGGATTTGAACCCAGTACCTTGCATTCGCAAAAAATGATCGCGTTAGCTACAAGGCAATGACTGTCTTTTAAGAAAATTAATTATAAAAACTTTATTTTTGTGATATAATTACAAGTTAACTAAATTTTAAAAAAAGGAAAACCAGATTGTGAACCACAAGGTGATTATTATGTTAGTTACAGTCGTTGTTAATTATTATGTAGCCGCTACTGTAGATATAATAAAAAAAATGTTTGAAAACTACTTACAATTCACAACCAATGATGCTTTTGAAGATATACTTCCTACCAAATTTTCTGCTTCACATATATATAAGCCTTCGTCTGCGCTTTGTAAATTTTCAATCACTAAAGATTTATCATCTCTAATATGAGCTCTACTAATTGGCATTTTACCATGTTCTTTTCTCCAGAGAATATTCGGTGTAGGTTCACCATTAACACCACAGTAAAACACAATTTTTTCTCCAAGCAAACTTACTTGATCTTGTGGTTCCGTATAAAAAAATGGTTTTACTAAAACAAATACGTACGTAAATAAAAATCCTGTTTCGTTAAGTAAATTTTGGAATAGGATCAAGGGAAGTAAATATGAAACACAAAAATGGGACAAAAATGAAAGGACAAAAGTTTGATTCTTAGTCGCTCCAAAATCTTTTTATCCACAGACATTTATCACTATCATCAAGTATTTATGTTATAAAATATTTGTTTTTGAACTTGAGAGTAACTTTGTTGCCGGTGACCTCAACGCCAAACACACAATCTAAAAATGACACACGCATCTTAATACATATGTCGGCTTGGCACCTCTAGTTTCCTCGATGTCCTTCTTCCTTTTTCAATTACATCAACCAATACTAGCTCACAACGGTGAACAAGCAAAAATCAAACCACTACCTGATACTACATGAATGCATGAATTATTGTCTTAATTCAAATTCAACAATATTTTCTGTTAAAAACCCCGTTTTCTTCTTTATTTAAAAGCGCAATAAATTATCGTTGCTAATTATGAACTAAATATCTATAATTTAAAATATGAGCAAAGTTATTTACCATGAACAGTCAGCAACGCAGAGGGTGTTTCTTTAAAACCCACTATATTATGGGCTACACAATAATATCTTCCTTCATCATGTTTTCGAACATCAGAAATCATAAGATTTCCACCATCTACAATATGTATTCGTTTTCCATCAACATCCACCTCGCGATTATCTTTCTTCCAAAGAATGTTAGGCTCTGGATGACCTTTGGGAGGACCACATTGTAACAATGCTGTTTCTCCAGATGCAACTCTTGTATCACTTGGTACAATGCGAAAGTCATCTCTGAGAACTAAAATAGGACAGATTATTTACACACAAATTCAGCGAAGAACCCTTACTTTAGAAGAGCCTCATATTAGAATAACCGATTGCAAGTATTTATTAGCACTTTAACAAGCATAAATTGTAAAACTCAAGATTCAGCCCATTTCAAGTAATTAAGGGTATTCACATTCTCTTGCATATTTGGTTGTATTTATACACCGTTATACTTATCCTAGTAACGTCTAGTAATACACAACTTTACTAGGCGTTACTAGGATACATACAATGTTGTATAAATATGTAATAAATATAAATACGACCAAATATACAAAAGAGTGTGAATACCCTTATTGCATTTTGAAAATTAATACGCGAGTAATTAGTATTCTCATTTGTATTCCCCCAAAGAAGGAATTCTTTGTGTAGTATCTAATCGATTTTGAACATTTTTAAAATTGTATACCATTTTTTGAGCATCGAAAAATAAGAAAGCCGTATGGGCCAGCTAGTTATAGTTAAAAACGAAATATTTTGACATTAATTTTTTTCAAATCTACAATGTTCTTCTATTATAAAAAATCAAAATTAAATTATTTTTTTGTATCAATTTTGTAAAAAACTGTTTCAATGCCTATAAAAAAAAAAGATGTGGCTATTTATATATCCTGACTGTATGCGCTATTATTACAATTAATAATTTGATAATAACTACTCAACTACATATAAATAATTATAGTTTTATTTACTTCAATGTTGTTCAATAATGTAATCAATTATATTATTAATTAAATTAATAAAATAATATATTTCATTAATACAGTGGAGTCGCGAAATAGTGAATACCGTATATAGTGAACTACCGGAAATAGTGAACACAAAATTTTTAACATTGAGTGTATATGGGACTCCTATATAACGAACAGCGGTAACCCCGATACAGCAAACTGCGTACTATAAATCGTGCAGTTTGAATGACATCATTTATAGGGACTTCCCCCAACATTGAGAATTTACATTACGTATTATATTTACACTTCATTTCACGCGTAAGCTGCGTTTAGATAGCGTGAGTTTGCCTCGCGAATCTGATTTGCGCATCAATGCTCGCGTCGTGTAGTGTAGACGGTTTTATGGCGCGAATCACGACTCGCGAGGCATATGCACTGCGAGCGGTCGGTAGGTCGGTCTCGACCGCGCGTAAAAAGGTGCCTCGCACTTTTATACTCGCGCGGTGTAAACTTCGTGTTGGTGTTTCCATGTTATTCAGATACTGGCGGCTCGCCCTGCATTATGACTCACCATGCATCTATTCGTGTGATGCCTCGCGGGAGTGATGCGCGAATCTTCCTCGCGAGGCATACTCGCGCCGTCTAATCACAGCTTGACGTTAGCATAGAATGGAATTTTTATATGTTGGTGTATCAATTTAGGGGAAAAAGTATTAACTATTGGTGAAAGGTAGGAAACGTAGACCTTTAAATGCAAATTTTACGATTGAAACCTCGATGAATTCTGAAAGAGCATATTTTAAATAAGAGAATTAGGTGAGGAAAATGGCCTTAAAACCAACAGTTTTTTCAAAAATCGAATTTAAAAACTTCGATTTTCACAGTAAATTTTAAGCAAAGTCGCTCGGGATTGGTGAATCAATTCATTCTATTGACAGTCCGTGCCCTTTTAATTGGTCTTAGCTTTGCGCAGAGCGGAGATAACCGGAGCGACACTTGCATTGGGATGCAGCAACAGTGCACTCCGAACGAAAATCATGGTTTTCAATACTAAATGTGCTGGAAAAATGGCTTAAAGCGCCCGAGCGCAGCGAGGAGTGCTTTAAGTCGATTTTTCTTTGCACAACTACCCTGCGTTTAGAATTCACTCTCACGAGTTTCACCCCTCAAAGATCCACCATTTTCCTTCATCCGCGGGCCTAGGGGTATTTTTAAATTAGTTGTTTTAAAAAAACCATCTTGGCAAGAGTAGGATCCACGCGAAAAAGTAATCACCACCGGGGCTCTTATGCATAACAGTGCACGGACGGAGCACAGAATGCATTGATTCACCAATCACGAGCGACGTAACTTGAAAATTGCTATGAAAATCGAGCTTTTTTAAATTCGATTTTTGAAAAAACTGTTGGTTTTAAGGCCATTTTCCTCACCTAATTCTCTTATTTAAAGTGTGCTCTATCACAATAAATCGAGGTTTTAATTGTAAAATTTTTATTGGGGGGTCTACCTTTCCTGCCTTTCACTAAATTTTCTTTAAAATAAAGCTTTAATTTTCAAAACGTGGCTTTATTGTAAATTTTGTAAGTACCGAAATAGTGAACAACCCCGTAAAAGTGAAAGGTCTTTGCCATATTTAATTCACTATTTCGCGACTCGACTGTACCTATACCGGGTGCTGAATGAGTTAGGCGAACATAGGATATTAACATGTAAAAACTTATTTTTGCAAATTCCTGCTTCCCTAATTATTTTAGAGAAAAATTGAAAGACACAAATATAATGTATAAATATAAACTACGAATGATAAGAGCATTAGATTTTATCTAGCTTTTACGTAAATAGTCAAAAAATTCTTTTGAAATTGTTAAAACTTTTATTTATCAAACTTGCCATGTAAGTTTCCGAGGTGATCATTTTTGATAAGTAATAAAAAACAATTGCACGTTGTTGACAGTTTGGCACTTTATTAAATTTTAATTTCATAAAATGGAATATTACCTTGGAAACTTATACATGGCCAGTTTGATAAATAAAAATTTTAACAATTTCAAAAGAATTTTTTGATCATTTACGTAAAAGCTAGATAAAATCTAATGCTCTTATCATTCGTAGTTTATATTTCTACATTATATTTGTATCTTTCATTTTTTCTCTAAAATAATTAGGGAAGCAGGAATTTGCAAAAATAAGTTTTTACACGTTAATATCCTATGTTCGCCTAACTCATTCAGCACCCGGTATAAAAATTTAATAAATTTTTTTTATTAATTTAATAAAATAATATATTTTACAGGATAATATAGGCAATGAAATTTAAAGTAGTTTGATAGATATACCGTACCTAACCAATAAACTAAAATAAATATCTTATTTTTTATTCTGTATTTTAATTTTATTTTTGTAAAAAGTGATTTGACGCTTAGTCTTTCTCTTTGGACGTTCTTTGAATTTAATTTTAGTTTTGAATTTAAAGTTTTTATTTGAACAGGGCTCGTTATTAGACTAAACTGGATGTTCAGGTTCAATTGCACTAAGCGACTAAGCCCACTACTCTCATGTTCAAAAAGACAAATTCCATTTCTTGCATTGCTTTCTATTACTTTTAATTCCTCTACATATTTATTGAAGGTTTGCCTTCCATAATTAAACAAAATATCTGCAATATTTTTAGTTTAAATTTTTTACTATCCGATAATATTTTGTTGAGACAACCAAAATCATCAGTAAAAGTTTCATCTTCAATAATGTCTATATTTACATCATCTGTATCCTGGTTAGTGCATTTTCAATTGAAATAATACATCTTGCACGAAAGAAAGTTTTTGAAAATATGTCCAAATTATTATAGTATAGTTCATAAGAATATGACGTCATGGTGCACTACAACATTCCAAAATGAACACGAACATATTTCCACTCATGTATTATAAAATTTTGATATATTGGTATAAAGATTTTCCTCGATGCCATTATAAAATGTAGAGAAATTAAAAATAATACAAAGCAATGCAAGAAATGTAACTTCTTTTTTTGAACATGAGAGTAGTGGGCTTAGTCGCTTAGTGTAATTAAACCTGAAAAACAAATTCGGTGTAATAACGAACTCTGTTCAAATCAATCAAATAAAAACTTAAAATTCAAAAATTAAAATTAAATTCAAAGAACGTCCGAATAGAAAGACTAAGAGCAGACCACTTTTTACAAAAAAAATAAAATATAGAATAAAAATAATAACTTTAATAAATAAAACTATAATTATTTATAATCGAATAGTTTATCAAAATATTAATTGTAATAACAGCGCATACAGTCAGTATATATAAATATCCAATTGCGTATACAGTCATATTGTATGTATAAATAGCCAATTGCTTATACATACTGTATGTATAAATAGCCACATCCTAAAAAAAAATAGGTGGACTTTTGTTTTGCACTACTTTATCACATATCTAAAAATTATTAAAATTTGTGCAATACACCGGGGATCCCTTCCTTCCTTATGACTTATGAGTATACTAGTAATAATGATTTTGAAAATCTTGATTTTCTGAATTTGGCAGAATGTTGAGTTTTGAATAATCAGAAATAATCACCTGAAAGCTTAATAAATATTTTAATTGATTTTAAATTTTTAAATAACTCGATTATATAAAGTTTTAATATTATTTAATATCAACGAGTTAATAATTTAACATTTTAAAATATTAATCACATAAAATTATATTGAGAAACGTATGATGAAACATTTAAAGATGAATCAATTATAACCAAACCACAACAACGACAGACATGTTTCGATCTTATTAGATCTCATCAGTGACGTGTAGTTGTAATCTGGCTATAATTGATTGGATGTTTTACCTTATATAGCATTTTACTGATACCAATCGAAAAGACTTTAATCTGATGATCCAGTATGATGAAATAAAATGGTGTTTTTCAAAATATGAATTTAAAAATTTAAAAAAAAACGGTTTATAGTAGACCTTATACTGATAATAGGAAGGATTATAGTTGAGAAATATGTCGTAAATAATCTGCAAGTATATATTTCTACAAATCATGGGACTTAGAAGGTTCTAAGTTCATGATCCAAGTTTTACTGTACTACACGATTTCCAGGTTTAATTCAGAAAGCATCAACTGTAATCTATTCGGACTCGCCGAGACAAAATTGAGACAAAACACGCGTTTAAGAAAAATTGTAAAAATCGGAAATATTTGAAATCATAAAAGTGAAATCATGAAAAAAAAATCATGAAAGATAATTTATGCCACTTTTCCCAGATCTCTTAAATTGAAAACTGATAAAACTAAGCATTGAAGGTATTTTTTACGAAAAATGCAAATATATTTGTCAAGATGTTTAATAAGGTGACGGAAAAGCAAAGCAAATTTTTATTTCTTCTTATAGAGTTCATAAGAAAATTTTATATTTTTGGCGCCCGGAGCAGTTGTTCACTCGCTCCAACCTTAGACACGACAGTGCGTTGCTGAAGCAGCAAAAGGTATTTATGATATCTGATTACCGGTAAATTAGAACATTGTATACATATTGTCAAGTTATTTTTTTAATTATATTTTAAACAATGGATTTATTTTAAGTTGGAAAGGAAAATTCTTTAAAATTTTGTTTGCGCAATTTGTTTTATTATTTGACTTCTGTTGTAAAGAAGTCACCATAACACTTTGGTTTTTTTTTATAAGGCGCTTGTGCCTGTTTATAAAGTTTGAACAGCCAACTTGTGCAATGAGAGGAAATTGTTTAGTTTATTAGATTTGTAAAGAGTAGGAGTGCAAAATGTTTAAGTTGGTATCAGAAAATGGAACGTTGAAAATTTTAATTTTAAGGAGTTGGGCAGAAGAGCCGGAAAAAAAGTTCTTTTTGGTGGGACGTCAAGTTAGACGGACGTCCATCTTGCGTTTTTCTAAAATTTTTACGAAGTGTCTAATTTTGGATCCAGTTTGGTGAATCGAACTTTTGGTTTTCACAAATGTGTACCTAAAGAGTGTTATGTGCCTGATATAATTTGGAAAGATAGTTTGAGTCGTAGAAATTAGCGTCCACCATTTTGGACAGGTGTTGAATTTGGAAAATTAATTTAAATATCGAGGATTCTAGACGTATTAAATGGGTCACAAAATTTGTCGACAATTGCGTTTTTTTTATGATTGTATAAAAGGATTGGAACAGATGAATAATATTTTTGGACCGCATGGGTGCATACTATTTTGATAATCAAGAATTGGATTGTTTTATTTAAACCCAACAGATGGCCAAGATTTGAAAAGGAATAAAAGAAGATAGAAAGGTACCCAACGTTGTTTTTCTTTATTTTATAAATTTTATTTCCGCAACATGTCTCTAACCAGTAGGTTATTTGAAAAGTTAATAGTAACTGGTTACAGGCACGTTAAGTGGATTGTTGGTTTTTGAGTTGTGGTTCATAGGTTCAAACCAAGCAATCAAAGTGTTATATGAAATTTTTTATTACCTATATGCGCAAAGATTTTCCTTTTCTATTTTTTGAAAAATTAAAGTTAGTATTGAAGGTATTCATCATTTTGTTTTCTTTAAAAATTTTCTTTTAGTTTAGAAAGCTAGTCGGTGCATCGAGATTGTGCTCTGCAATTTGCGGATAGAGTTTTTCCTTAATTTTAAATTTTTTTTGCTTTCGCAATTGTAGAGGACAATATACTGTAGTTATAAGATAATTTATACGTATGTACATACCTGCAACCTGTAATGTAGCATTATGACTGGCTGCAGAACCAGCTACATTTTTGGCTACACACCAGTAAACGCCACCATCTTGTTCTTTTTTACTGTTAATAGTTCGAAGAAAAAATAACGAACCAGATGGTAAAAGCACTCGATGAGATTTGTTATCCACTGGTGAGGTACGCACTAATTCTCCGTCTTTAAACCATTCGATTGTTGGTTCAGGACGTCCTTCGGCTTTGCAGTTTAATGTTACAGGTTCATTTTTTGCAACAATAATATCAGAAGGATGTTCAGTTATTCGAGGTGAACGAAACTGACCTACAATAAAAACTGTATAAACCTTGTGATTTAAAATTTTAAAATTGTAAAGTTTGCACAATATTCTTTCTAATAAATTAAACATATACCTATAAAAGAACACACACTTGGATTGCCTCTGTATCAGACCAGCCAATTTGAGTTTGAAATTATTGCTCGAACGCAAAATTAAATATGAGTAATTCACAAACTGTTTCAAACAGTTGGTAACTGTTGCACGAACAAACCTATTGTTAATATTATCTTCTATTGCAGGGATCGACAAACTACAATGCACATGTCGCATGCGGTCCACATGTGCATTTTTCGTGGTCCGCGAATATTTCAGCAAAACGCAATTGTTTTCATCCATGAAAACCGTTTGGAATGTTTAATAATAGTATATTATAGAACAAGGGACTCAAGTTCAATATTGAACCTAAGCGTGAAATTAATTGGTACAAGGCATTAACCGATTATTTAAGAAAGGGTTTCTTCAATAGCATTTGAAAAATTCCACACACATCAATGTGTTGAAAAAGTTAAAAATTTGTTTTTTAGAGCAAGAATGTATTTCCGAATTAGAAACCTCAATACTAAAAAACAAAAATCAATGAACACTGCTTGCTAAAATATTTATTTAACTTTAATTTAAATAAAGATAAATGCACTTTTATTACCTTTATCTACTTCCGGGAGATAAGTGCGTACTTAGCTCCACCAAATAGCGCGGATATGACGGCAATTACTTTGTTTCGTTGATTTGCGGGAGTTAATATTCTATTAACTCCCGCCGGGAGTTAATGTTGATTGCTATAGGCAAATGAACAAAAATAATTTAAAAATTAGCAACTTGATTTTAATAATGGAAAATCAAACAAGTCACATGATTTCCCAAACAATTATAATGAAATTACTCAAAATTTAGATGTTCGTGAATAATAAGATTATGTTTAATTTTGCAATTTATTTTTTAATTTTTATAATACAATAAAAATAATGACGTTTAAACGGAACACAACAAATTAAAAATAATTTTAAAACAAGCAACCTGATTCAGATAATGACAAAGAAAACAAACCTCAAGTCAATCAATTTATTTTAATATGACAGTTGTATTAATTCATTTGTTTATATCAATTTTTTATTTTTTACCTAAATTTTTTGAATTAGCTATAACTCGAGAACGACGCTAGATATCGAAAAACCGGTCTAGGACGTTTCGGCGCAGCCGATTCGGCGCGAAGACGGTTCGGCGCGAGCCGGTTTGGCGCGAAGACAGTTCGGCGCGAGGCGGTTCGGCGCAAAGACGGTTCGGCGCGAGAACGGTTCGGCGCAAAGACGGTTTGGCGTGAGCCGGTTCGGCGCGAGTACGGTTTGGCGCAAGGCGGTTCGGCGCGAGGCCAATTCGGCGCAAGCCAAATGCAAGGGGTTTGAACCCCCAAACTCCCCCCCCCCCTTATATAATGCTCTGTATTAACATTCTATTAGATAAAAACAAAAATAACAATAAAAAAAAGTTTACGATTATACAAAAACCCCAATTCTAGATTAAAAACTGCCGGCTTTCTAGTATTTCCTCAACCCCCCCCCCTTGAGCACGTCTCTGTTGCAATTTGTTTTTGTACTAAAAATAAACTTCAATCAATTTATTATATATTTTCCATTTTGTCTGATGACCTTTTGCCATCTTTCTGGTAACGATTCCACGCTCATAGAACTTCTAGTCTTTATCAGAAGAAAACTTAACCAAGTGCGATTAAAGTCAAACTCAAATGATTATTTTGTAACTATTAGATGAATAGTTGTATCTTTTTGTATCTAATGTTTAAGACTAAAATGACTAAAATTCAAAGAAAAAAATTAAATGTTTGTAATTATTTGCACCAAAAAGTCTTCGCGCCGAACTGGTTTGCGCCAAAATGGGCTTGCGCCGAAAAACCCTTGCGCCCAACCGGCTCGCGCCGAAAAGTCTTCGCGCCGAACTGGCTCGCGCTGAAATGGGCTTGCGCCAAAACGGTTTCGCGCCGAAACGGTCTCGCGCCGAACCGGCTTGCGCCGAAATGGGTTTGCGCCGAACCGGCTCGCGCCGAATCGGCCGCGGCAAAACGGTCGCGCCGAACCGGCTGCGCCGAAACGTCCCATCCCGTCGAAAAACTGAGCAAAAAAATCTCCCCCTCCCCTCCAAACCTAAATTTATTACTTACCCCCAGGGAATTTTCGGTAGAAAGGTATATGCAAAAAATCAGATCGATCGCGCGCAAAAAAAATTTACTCATAGTTTTCTCAAGTTTAACATATTTAGCACGGAAGTAGATAAAATAGTATATTAAACTTGGGAGATATGTTGCATTACCACACTCAAGTTTCAAAAGCCCTCGGGCCTTTGGCCCTCGGGCTTTTAAAACCTTCGTGCGGGTAATGCACCTCATATCTCCCGCGTAAATAATATACTATTAGATTAAAATCAAAAATCTATTTAAATCTTCATAATATTATTTGCAATTGACGTCTCGAAGGAAAGTGTCTTAACTCTTATGTTTGCCAGATTGAATTATTAAACGTCACTAGATGCGCAAGATCCTTGTAATCTATCTGCCTTAGTCCTTGATAGCACTGTATTGTAATTGAAATAATTTTGTGACAATATTAGTTTTATGCATCTGCAATTCTAAGTATAATACGGTAGAAGCTCGATTCGGTGAACTAATAGAAATCAAAAAAGGTAATATCAAATACAGTAAACTCCCGATTATCCGCGGGATTGACTGGCGTGGATACCGCGGATAATCGAATTTCGCGGATAAGCCGCAAAATTGCCGATTAATGGTTAAACAAAGGTGAAAAACTACGAATATCCGGAAAACAGTGATTTTATTTCTATATGTATATTTGTGATTTACGAAAAAACCTTCTTTTTTATAAAAATGCCTCTTACAGCCACCGCAGATAATCCGCAAAGCGGATAAACCGCCCACGGATAATCGAGAGTTTACTGTACTATAGATTAGATAATAACCTATTGTATTTGGTAATATTAAATAGAGGGTTTAATATAAACAAGTGCTTTTATTTTGACATAATTCCAATTTAAGCAATATTAAAAGTAATTTTCATCAATTAAAAATATATCTATAGTTACAGACCTGATAAATGACAATTTCAACTGTTCGCTCTTTCGAATAGATCACTGGTTAGGATATTATTTTGTATGTATCATTTTATTTGTATATACAGTGTGTTCACCGATAGTGGTAGCAGTGAATAATTCTTAAATCTTATTAGATACAAAAAAAGTTTAAATAGTTTTTTATTCAACTCCAAATTTTCTATTGGAAACTGCCCAAGGTATATTTTTTTATTCTTCAAAGTCAACCGGAAGTAAACATTAAATTTTTTTTCAAATGGCAACATGTCTTTTTTTTTAACATTTTTGCAATCTGCAATTTTTTCTCTAAAAATACATATAAAATTTTCATAAGGTTACATAAGAAAATAATCGAGAAAATGTAAAATTTAAATAAGCAATAATAATTTACTAATTATTTACACATAGGTATGTAGAGTGCTATGAAAAACAAAACATCACCTCACAGAAAACACAACATTTCATTTATCTAATAAATTTTTCGAAATTGCCACTGTTTTGTTCAATATATTTTGATTCTAATTTTCGCAGAAGTTTTGATGATTTTGTGATAATTGATAGCATGCTAAATTAATTTTGGTTTTTAAGTTTTCTAAATTTAAAGATAAATTTGCGTAAACCACCGTTTTTAATAATGTTTAATGTAATGTAAAATTATTATTGTTTGTCGGTACATCCTGATAGTTTTCATCAATGGTTCTATCGTAAGTTCCTTTCGAATATCTTCATTTCGGATTTTGTCAGCTCTGGTACAGCCCTTTGTAGCTCTAAGGAATTGCATTTCTGCAGCTTGAATTCTACTCTCGTCTTTTTTCCCAATGGCCCATGCTTCGCACCCGTAGGTCAGTATCGGTATTGCTGCAGTTTTGTAAAATTTCAGGCGAGTATCTTTTGTGGTTTTATTCTTTAAGTATTTATGGATTGTGCCGCATGTAGCTCTAAATCTATTTAATTTGTTTTGTATATCATTGCTTTTCTCGTAGGTAACGTCACAGCCTAGGAAGTTGAAATGTCGGACTTGTTCAGTTATAGTAAAGCCATCGTTTTTGTTTTTTTTGTCGATATCTTAAAATTATAATCTGGACATAGGATATGTAGTTTGTGGACCGCTATTTGGAGATCATTTTCCGTTTCTTGGAATACCACTTGGTCATCAGCGTAAAGCACTGTGGCAAGTTTTTCGTTGTTTTTAACTATGATTCCTTTTCTGTGTTCAGTTTTCCAACGTCGTATCATATCGTCTAAATATATATTGAAAAGTGTTGAGGATAAGCCGCATCTCTAAGATCTTGATTTGTCGGTATTTCTTCAGTTTCCTCCTCAAGTTGAGGTAATATTGATGTTCCATTGTATAAGGCCTTAATGTTATTTATAAGATGTTGTGGATATCCTCTTCTTGTCATAATTTCCCAAAGCATTTCTCTATCTACTCCGTTGAAGGCTTTCACAAAGTCAATAAAGGCCACATGTGTCTCTTTGTTGTATTCACGGTGCTTTTCAATTAATTTTTTGAGTATAAAGATATTATCCATGCATGAGCGTCCCGTTCTAAAGCCTGATTGCTCCTCCAATATCGTCGCGTCCATATCGAATGGACAATACGAGACCGGTAAAACTAATTTTGGGATACCATCCCAAAGGAAAAAGAGATGTTGGGCGACCGAGAAAACGATGAATGCCGGAACAGGCTTTAGCCTAATCCAAGAAGTTTGAAGAATAAGATTATTGTTTGTTTAAATCTTGTGTTTTCTCGAATATTTTTTTATGTAACCTTATGAAAATTTTATAGTATGTATATGTTACTGTGAAGGACCGAAATTAGTGAATGTCAACATTTGCCGGTGAATGTCGACATATTCCAAATGTCTTGGTGAAAGACCGAACATGTGTTAATTTTATTATACATTTGAACTTTCACCGGTTTATGTCGACAAATACAACTGAGCTTTGGTGAATGTCGACTGTGGATAACCAAAATACCATTGGAGCGAATCCATAACCTAATAAGTCTTCTTCTCAATCGCAGACTGATCCACAACATAGCACATCTTCATCTCAAGCATTAAACAACAGGAGCTAATTTCTTCAAAAAGAGAAGCCGAAAAAAAGAATCTTCTACTTCAAGCAACAAAAATGTTGCAAACCTCAAAAAATAAGTTTCCTCAAGCCCAAATTGGCAATACCGTAAGAATTCAAGTCCTTGATGCCTACCGTGGTCATACAGACCCCAGATTTATTAAAAAAAAGTTTTTTTCAACATACACCATGAATGCATAGTGAATGCCGACATTCACCGGTGTAAGTTTGAAATAATGATATTTGACCGATATTTCGAACATACGCCAAGCAACTTAGAGAATGTTGACATTCACCGGTGTATCTCGACATTCACCGGATTTCGGTCTTTCACAGTAACACATATATAGAAAAAATTGCACATTGCGAAAATGTTAAAAAAAGGCATGTTGCCACTTGAAAAAAAAATTTTATGTTCACTTTACTTTGATTACTTATAAAATAAAGTTTAAAAATTTGTTAAGTTGATATTATTTATGAAATGATACATGTAAATCTACTCATCCTCATTTCGTCACCATAAAAATTGCCGCTTCTTTTCGAAAGTCCAGACAAGTCGTAATAAAATATAAACAAAATAATTCATTATGCGTTAAAATTCCTTAAGTGAATCAAGTTGGTTTTTATTTTGTTCGTCTACAATGCTTTACTACATTCCAAAATTGAAATTGGAAATTTTGTATTCTACATGCAAAATTAGAACAAAAATAATCTTGGCAATTTCAGTTAATCAGTCTTATAATCAAACCGACGACGATGTCATAGCACATATGAATAAATAATTATAAATAAACTTTATTTTGCAAGTATGCCATTTTTTACATCTCAAAATAATTAAATAACTCTACAAATATGAAATGCACATATTCATTTAATTTTCTCTTAAGAACAATATCCACTGCTTACTGAATAATTAGTGTTTTATCTCATTTATTTCCAGGACGTTACAAAAATTTAATTAATTGCTAGCATTACACAATCTTTAAATATTACTTTATTATGTAAACATGCTAAAGGAAATTGATTTATTTATTTGAATGTCATCTTATTAGAAAATTAGAATGTGGGAATCCCCAATCTCAGTTTTCAAATTTTGTGATGTTCAAATAAGTAAATTAATTTTCTACATAAAAAAAGTCTAAAGATTGTGTAATACTAACAATTTTTGTATTTAAATTTTTGTAACATCTTGAAAATAAATGACAAAAATCACAAATTATTATCATGTACTACCTATGGATGTATGTACAGGGTGGCTCAATTTGGATCCTTCTTATGGGGAAATCGGTAACTATGGGAGATATCAAAAAATGGATGGCGCATCCTCGATCTCTTTTTTTGAGAAAATCTCAATGGCGAAAACCAGAATTTGCTATCTTTTTTTGTTTTCGAGTTATAGCCAAAAGTTCGATAATTAGACTTTTCTATAAATGTCGATATCTTGGTTGTTTTTGAAGTTACCAAAAAAGTGTTAACACTTTCTTCAGACACTTTTTTAAGAGCAACAAAATGGGATAAAGAGATTTTAAATATATAGGTTAGTTTCCGAGTTATAACATAAAGTTGTGTTTTTTTAAATAGAAACCATAGTTGGCTATGACATTTTTAAATGGCGTTTTTTATCCTCTTTTTAATGATGTATAACATGTAGGGTCTAAAATTTTAGTTTCATCCCATTTTATTAAAAAATGTAATAAAAATAAAGAAGAATGAAAAATTTAATATAAATAGTAACTGTTTTTAGTAGATAACAATAAAAAATATTCAATACTTAACAAAAATTACAGTAAGTATTCAAACTGAACTCAGTTGTTTACAATACATACCTATAACTTTGTCAAAATAAACACTAGGAAATTGGCATCTAAAAAATTCTTTTACCCATTAGATTTTAGCAGGAAAATATTTGTTTAGTTAGATAATTACTAAAATATTATGTTGCACATGCAAGAACAGCATTATAACTAGCTTGAATGAAGAACTCCAACATATCGTATTTTTCATAGTGTTCATAAGCCATTTTACATTTACGTGAAATAACAGGTAAATATAATAACATATTATTAGAATTGCTAATAAATATTTATTATTTTAATTACAGCAACTAAACTAATATTTTCTTACTAAAAACTAATTGATAAAGAAATTTTTTAGATGCCAATTTCGTAGTGTTTGTTTTGACAAAGTTATATGTATTGAAAATAATAGACTTCAGTTTGAATACAATTACTTTAATTTTTGTTAAGTATTGAATATTTTTTATTGTTATCCACTAAAAACAGTTACTATTACATTAAATTTTTCATTCTTCTTTATTTTTATTACATTTTTTAATAAAATGGGATGAAACTAAAATATTAGACCCTACATGTTATACATCATTAAAAGGAGGATAAGAAACGTCGTTTAAAAATGTCATACCCAACTATGGTTTCTATTTAAAAAAACACAACTTTATGTTATAACTCGGAAACTAACCTATATACATATTTAAAATCTCTTTATCCCATTTTGTTGCTCTTAAAAAAGTGTCTGAAGAAAGTGTTAACACTTTTTTGGTAACTTCAAAAACAACCAAGATATCGACATTTATAGAAAAGTCTAATTATCGAACTTTTGGCTATAACTCGAAAACAAAAAAAGATAGCAAATTCTGGTTTTCGCCATTGAGATTTTCTCAAAAAAAGAGATCGAGGATGCGCCATCCATTTTTTAATATCTCCCATAGTTACCGATTTCCCCATAAGAAGAATCGAAATTGAGCCACCCTGTACATGTAAAAAAATATAATTTTCTTACAAATATAATCCAAGTGGTGCTTAAAGTTTAGCTTATCAATAAATACGCCTAAATATTTTAATTAATCAATAATTTTAATCTTAGTACCGTCCAATATCATATCAATAACTCTAATTATTATATCATTACAATCATACACACATATGCACCAAACAGTTCGATGTGGAGCCCGGGGAGAAGAGAGCATAGGTTTTAAGAGTACATCACAAGCCTTCGTTTTTGCGCAAACCGAAACCCAAACTCTGAACCAGAATTCCGAATGAACTGAAACTCACTCAGTGCTAAATCCGCTACTGCATACCTACATAATATATCAATCACACAAACCAGTCTCAGAAATTTTTTAATTTTTGATATTCAACGCAACTAATTATCCTCACAGAAATTCAAAAATATCTGCAAATAGCACCAATTTTGTATAAAAAGAACAACACCCCAAGAATCGTTTTTTGAAGAACTCATAATAATATATCATCTGAATCTGAAATAGCTCTATTGCCCTTTATCTATTTATTTATTCATTACATACGGGCAATCGCCCATTTACAATTTAACATCCACAGAGTAGTATAATCCAACACAAATAACACAAAATATAGGTACATATTACATTGTCTATAACTAAATACAAGAAAAATCACAAAGCTGCACAAAATCAAAACTTAGCCCAACTCTGTCTCAAAAATCTTGTATGTTCACGCAGGGAGGAATTAAAAAAGTTCATATTGGCCTCACTCAAGTGAATATTGGCCAATTTCTAGATTTTATTTATGGGAGCGTTGTAGTTTTAGCGTTGATTGAAGAAATAGGGTATCAATCAACGGTTATACTTGGTAGAAGCAAAATCGACCGAAAGCAAGGTACCAAGCCTAACTTCACAAAGAGAGACACGAAAGTTATAATCCTTTCAAGAAGTTCAGCACAATAATTGTAACTGTCATTTACAATCTTAAGGTTACAACTCTTCGATCATGCAAAGTTGACAAACATAATAGAGCTCATATAAACTCTATGACGTACATACACATCACTCCTCAAATCAAATCTATATTCGACCAAGTGCAAAAACTTATTCTGAATTTTCGCATCTGCGCATTATCACAACCTTGGTTCTTCTTAGCCTGAGCTAACTCTATACCTTGGTTTCCAATGCTCTCAGAAGAAGCCAAAAACCACTACTATCATTTTATTATCATGATATGCTACCTTCCACTCCCCACCTTTTAGATAGAAACTACCATTGATTCCTTCCACAAATTATGAAAAACTTCAGACTCTAACGACTTGACAAAAGAAACCATTTATGCATTTTATTAATATTCTCGAGGAACAGATATTGTGTATCAATCACATTTAGAGATCTTTTGAACTCTCCGTCGACACCAATTTATCTATGAATTTATCGCCGATAATAATAATATAATAATGAACATAAATCTTTATTAAAAGAAAATTTAGAAAAGAGTGTCTTAAAAGTCACATTGGGCTTAAGGGCGCTAATTAATATCGGTCCGATCGATTGGAACCCTTAATCCACCCCTGACGGACAGTTAAAACTCGTGCAATCGGACATCGCGCATTTTAACCTTGGTAAATCGATAATACTTACCATGAATAATCCCAGACAGATAAGCTATGATGTAAAATACAAATAGTACATTTACAAAAACTCCCATTTCAATCGAGTAGGATAAGTTGTGCTACCGTTACCGCACTCCTCGCATAGCACAACCATCAATAATATCCATTAGGTAATAAACTAATAACTGTTAAATTTTATTAAATAGGAACACACTATCACTAAATATGTGATCCACATTTTATTATTAATGGAGTAATAATTTCTGTAATAGCACCTATGGCATAGCAAAAAGGAAAGATTAAGTTTATTAAGATAAAAACAGATGAATAATTTATTAGTCTGATGGCAACAAGTCAATGAACGCTTAGGAACAACACAAATGAAAACATAATATTAATTTATTATGATGTTAATTAATAAGCATATTAATTATCACACAGCATAGCAAGTATTATTAAAACAAAAACAAATAATAAAGGCACGTGCCGCTTTACAGAATTGAAAACGGAACATTTTAAGAACGCTTGCTAGCTATAACTAAACAGCCAGGCCAATGAACGGCGCCAAGCTTCTACTATTATCCCACCTCGTCTGCACATGTTTCTGAGTGGCTCGAGAAAGAGGTAAAAGAGGCTAAAAAATATGAGTACATCGTAGATGCACTAACAAGTATTTGATACAAACATTTTTTCTTATCTCTTATTGCTTTTACAATTTTATTGTTATTATTTACAATTCAATATTTTTACCTAAATTTCACACTTACCATCTTTTATAATAAAAAACCTTTATCGAAAACTTACAAAATCAGACTCAATTTTATTTTTTTTTATTACTACTTGTTCATTTTAATTAGCGAACATGGGGCATAGTCGGATATTTCAAATGTGTGATCATCACCCGCTGCCCGGAAGGTGTAGAAAAATATGTTATCCTGTGACATAGGCGTCCATAACATGATTTTCTGTGGAGGGGCTAAATCAATTTATTTCTTTCTTTGCAATTATGTACAAAGAGAAATATCGGTCAGTGATTCAATTTGTATTTTTGGATGGGAAGACACGTGCGGAAATCAGAGTAAAGTTGCATAAGAATCATGCACCTTCGATAACAACGATCAGACATTGGTTTAATGAATTCAAACGTGGCCGAACATCCGTTTTTGATAAAGAACGTTCAGTCCTTCCAACTGTGGTGATTATACTATGACTATGATTAACAAAATCCATGTAATCCAGATCTCTAAATAAAGATCAGAGGGATTGCTGACATTGTAGATACTATCTCAATAGAACGTGTACAAAATATCCTCTTTAAAAAATTACGGGTGCCGCATTTGCTAGCTGCAGTCAAGCCAAAGAGAAATCACATGACAACTTTAGGGCACTGTTTGGACCAATCTAAAAGAGTTTCTGCAGCGTTTTGTGACTGCCGATGAAATAAGGATCTATGACTGCACGCCAGAAATAAACGAACATAAGTCAACAAGTAGACTTAACTCAGAAAACCTGTTCCAAATTTGCCACTTTTTGAGTGCTACCAGCAAAATTTACACTTTTCAATAATTACCAGTTTCATGGATTGCGGCAGTTTACAGTCACCCACTACCTAATTGTGAGGTGACTATTTGTTTTCTTTTACGCTGTTAATTATTGGGATCATCTTTTCATCTTACATTTAAAGATTTTTCTCATTCAACAGCTTCGTGCAATTATTTCCTACAATATCGAATATCGTAGGTATAATTTCGCAGTTTAGTGAAACGCGCAAAATTCCCAGGATCTGTAGGGCAATGTTAAAGTTTAGACAATATATCCTGGCAATGGTAACGTAATGTGCAGAAACTAAAACTACAGTACAGAGTTTGTAAAACAAAAACATCAGAGTCTTACTCTGAACGAAAAATGTATTACGTTTTTTTAATAAAAAAATTGTATTATTTTTTGTCCATGAAATAATTTTATTGTGAGAATGTATCAATTTTGTTGTTATATCAAAACAAGACCAGAATATCAAAATATGGCCTTAGAAAAAAAATTGATAGTTTTCGAGATATTGGCACTTTTATGAATTTTGTGAAAATCGACATATTAAATCAGTTATCGTGTGCCACAGGTACTAAATTTCATATTATATTATGGTTATGATTCTAATTGGATGTTGGCGACCTTCCTGGCTAAGCCAAGAAGACTTTTCTAGGGAAATGTTAATTTTGGTTACGTAACCCTAAACAATCCTGATACTGATCTATACCATAATTTTAGAATAAAAAGAATGTTTTTGCCCGACTTAGAAATATTTTTTAATTTGCTTACTTCGACTCTTTATAATACTGTAAAAAAAGATGTATCACACTGACTTGACAAGTTAATTTAAAAAATTGCTTATTTAGTGTTTTAGTGTAATTAGTTTTCAAAATGGTATAAACATTTGCTATCTTTTACTCTAAAAAAATTATATAGCTATTTTACTGCAAAAAGAGCTCATTCTAAAATTATTACAATAATCAGAAATTCAAATGAAAACACTTGTTTTTATTAAAGTGACAGATATCTATTTCAAACTGAAGAAAACAATCAAAATCAAAAAATGTGTTTAAACTGCGTGCTATATCTTCCAAAAAATTTCGCAGATCATTTTCTAAAAAATTTAGATTTTTAGACAAATTCAAATGGGTCAATTATTTGACTGTTCAAGATGCCTGTTTATTTTATGTTTATTTTATGGTATATTTTAAAGCGATACTGTGCATTATCTTCTCGCATTGGATGTAGATTTGCAAGTGGATTCATGTTCATGAAACCATCTTTTTTAAATGTGCTTTCATCTATCTATAAAATTTGACATAGAACTTATAGGTCTTTCCTATGTTTTTGCATAATTTTTCGGAAAAATTAGACACGTTTTGCACAGTCACCTGAAAGCAACGTTTGCACATGATGCAACATGGTGGTACTGATATTTTTGCACGGTTTTAAACTGCTCGCGCTGATATAGTCGGATCATTTTCAATTTCTGGCAAAACTTTTTCAACGTAATTAATGCGTGGTCTAGCGTGATTGTATGTATAGCATTTTTCCTTCCGCATAAGATCTGTGAACATTTATGAATACAGATTATCGCAACGTATTCGGGTACATCTTTCGCGATACAGATTAGGTGCAACAACACCATTGCCTCTTTATTCCCCATAGATGTAATTCACAGAGTCCAGAAGATATCCATATCAATTCGTTATTATCTCTAATATAGTAAGTCCAAATCACTAAAGTAATACACAGGTCCAAAAATAAAACAATACACAAGTCCAAAAAACAAAGCAAAAACCGTAATAATGAGTAGAAAAAAAAAATACAAATGCGAAACGATGCACAGCAAACACACTTTTACATCAATTTTTTTAGTTTTTGTTTTTTATTTTTAAGGAGCTACATCTAATTAACACACCGAAAAATAATTACTTTTTTGGTAATTGTTTTGGAGAATACTAAAAAAGCAATCAAAATGAGGTTTAGAGGATTTATTCTACCCAAAAAAAAGATACAAAATAACGGCTCAGTCGTAGCTACAATAAGAGCGCTTTTTTACACGCTCTACGGGCGAAAACAGAACTTTTTTGGATTAGCATCTGGAACAAATTGAAACTTTTTTCATAATTTACATTAGTTTTGCTAGAGAAGTACACACAATTATTAAAAAATGTAGTTTTCTGCAAAATGCCATCATACTGAAAAAAATTGTTTGTTTTTACGAAAAAATCGGGCTTTATTTGTTTATAAAAATCGTAATTGTTAATCAGTGGTAAAAATCGTGTGTAGTTCTTTAGAGAATTTATCTAAGAAACTACAGTTAAAATTTTATGCAAATCGGATGAAAACTGCCCAACTTATGTTTTTGCCCAATTTTAAAAATGTGGTTTCGAGATAATCACGTTTAAAGTTTCAAAATTATTTTTTGTTGTTCCAGCCGTAAAGAAAGTGGTTTTCGGCCTCATTTGAGGTTCGAAAAGTACCTTTTTACGTCCTAAAGAGTAAAAAAGGGTTTTTTGTCTTTCCGGGAGTAAAGCGGTAAAAGTAAAACAGAGTATTACTACGTCTAAATGCATACGGTACTTTGGCAATGATATCATGTTACGCAAACTACTACATCTGGGGTAGGCAATAAACTTTAGCACTTTAGAACATAATAGCCAAGCCAAGATTTATGGTTATTTTCAAGGCAGGTATTAGACCCTTTTTTGTAAACAGCTTTGTATTTTTAAAAACATAGATTATGACAAATTTTTGCATTTGTTACGTGGTTTTACTTTTCATTTCATTTCACGATATTCCTCGATCCGATCCTGCATTTTTATTTTCATTTATAATGCTTGCGTTATAAATTGAATGCAGGGATTTTTGTTGCAAAGATTGGTGGGTTGAACTTTCAGTTCCCCGAGAGCGACTCTGAAGCAAGCAGCTTGTTATATTTGTAGTCAACATTTTGAGTGCCGATTTTATTGGATTGGGCGAATATCCAGTATTCTGAAACCATAGTTATCGTGCCAAGTTTGTGTGTGACCACTTGTCCATCTGTCGCTCGGCTACTGTTTGTTTTTAACGACATATGTTAAAACATCTGGGGAAACTCTATACTGCGCAAATTATTACCAGTTTTTTTATTCGAGGCGCATACTAGCGATCATTTTCGATCTCCCACGAAGAGCTACGTTTCGGTGTTGTGTTTTGGCAATCAAAACAATCATACATTTTTGTTTTTCGTTGGAAGATAGATCTTTTGGAAATCTTTTCACCATCTGTAAATTTACGTCTCTCACTGGTCCAGCTACATCAACATCAGCGAGCAGAGTTTCTCATTCGCGAGTGTTCAGTCAGTTGTTGCCTGCTGATTACTGACAAGGATTCCAGCATTTTCAACCTGCAAAGCCATACACGTCCCACTCGTTTGGAAAGAAGACCTGTCAACTAAAATTGTGTAAACTTACCAAGCGCTGACGTAAGTAATTTTAATTTTTCCATTTTGTGTGACCGACGTGTCAATTTCGGCTTTTTGTATTCATTTTGTGGTAACCCTTAGTGGTTATTTTTTTTGGTACTTGTCAATTTAAAGTGGGTACGCTTTTGATTGTGAATCGTAATATTCAGTTTACACTGTGTGCATTGTTTTGTACAGTTAGACATTGCAATTCTTGGAACTGTGAACATCCTTTTCAAAATTTATTGTTATTAAAAGCCTTTTATTACCTCCTGGGTTTTATTGGAGTTTCCCCCAAACTACTCTTATTTTTCAGGATTCACGACCTGGCCTACGCAATCATAAAGAGCTGGTCTATAACATCGTGGCAAAGAAACTGGAGAGGTTCTCTCCGGATTGCAGCAGACTCTGGTCTCTTTTTTTGGTCAACCCTCTTATTAGGGGTTGAGATTCAGAGGGCAGTTTTTGTTTCAAGATTTTATTTTAAATCGTTCTAGAAAGTTCGAGTTAGGAAAGTTTGATTGTACTTACTTTTAATTTTGTAATTGGCTTTCGGAAAGACAAAAAATATCATATTTGCGCTCGGGAGTAAAGTGACTTTTCGTCCTTCGGCTAAATTTTACCCTCATGACGAAAAGTGGCACTTTACTCCCTCGGTGTATAATATACTATTTTTTTTTACTTTTTACGTCCTAGGGAGTAAGAAAGAGGTTACAAATAAAAATGAGGTAGTCCAGTCACAACGAAATAGTAGATTTCGTCACAAGGCCGTAAAACGATTTTATATTTCGATTTTATATCGAAATTTTATATTTTTTTTGATAGATAGCGCGAAGGTTGCAAGTCATTTGTCAAGTTTGTGTCTTTGGTATCGAAATGTGTGAAATTCTGAAATTAAAAATTTTTAATTTAAAAATTTCGGACGTGTGTGTTGTGAAGTGTTACAAAGTCAAAATTAATCAAAGAAGGAAAGTAAGTAAAAAATTGTGTTTTTAATATTCGGCACTTTCATTCTAATGTTGTTTATTTCATGACCCCTTCCCCCCTTTTCACTCCCTAGGACGTGAAAAGTACTTTTCACTCCCTAGGACGTAAAATGGCACTTTACAATCCGCAAAACAGGCCGTAAAGTGGTCATTTTACGGCCGGAAAACAAATGGTTGTTTTAAGAGGGGCATTTTTTTCAGGGCTCTTTTAATTTAATCAACAGATGGCGCCTACTTAAATATTTTTATAAAATAAGAGGAATTTGCTATATTTAAAATATAGCAAATTCGTTGAGATAATACTATTCTATAAACAATATTCTTGATCTTAAGCTATTTTGAGTTCGTATTGAGTATGTCAAAACACACTCACTTACAAAAAAAGATAATTAAACTTTAATTATGAATTGTGTTTTTATAAATAAATATTACGAACTCAAAATAGCTTAAGATCAAGAATATTGTTTATAGAATAGTATTATCTCAACGAATTTGCTATATTTTAAATATAGCAAATTCCTCTTATTTTATAAAAATATTTAAGTAGGCGCCATCTGTTGATTAAATTAAAAGAGCGCTGAAAAAAATGCCCTTCTTAAATGAATTTTGTTTTAAACATGTTTAAAACACCTTGTTTAAAACAAAATGTTTTAAACATTACAACCCTGTAATATATGTACTATTATGAGCATGATTATGAGCATACCATACCTTCTAAGTTCAAATTATGCTTCTCGGCTTCTTTTCTGGCTGAAATAACGTCCTTACGAGCATCTTTTCTCGATTTCGACTACGAGTGCTCCACAACTGTTAAGATATCTTTACATTCTTCTTCTTTATTGGCGTTTTTGTTTACATCCATTTTTAGATATGCGCTTTTTCAAGTTTTTATCTTGAAGGTTTAGGGCATATCTTCCCACGTTAGCCTAGTTGCGGGTTGGGAAGAGTTGAGAGAAATTTAATATTGGATTTTTGTATTCGAGATTTGTATTGGATTCCATATGCAATGCTCAAATAAAAAATCATTTACTAGAAATTGACTAGCAATCAATCAATCAATAGCAATCAAAGCTGCACCGGCAGCTAGCCGGTGGATCTCTATTTTAGCGGTATTAATTTAAAAAAAAATCGTTTTAACAATCTTCATTAAAAAAAATAAATCTTTAATACGGACAATTTTAATTGTTCACGTTTAAACGTCCTCAAGTTTAAAAATAATAAGGATTATATAGCTGATTCAATCGCAGACGGGCGTCCCACTAACGTTGGAAACTCGTTTTGTGTGCAACTCGATTCCAGGGGAGTTGATTTGAAGTTGCTAAAAACCAACAACAACAACCAATCAGAGTGCGTTGTGTGCCTTACAAAATTGACACGCTGAAGGAGGAAAAGGAGGTAGAGGAGTAGCATGTGCTGCCCGTTTATTTTTGTAAAATACATTTATTGAAAATGTAAAAGTCGAATATTAAATTTTCTGGATGGATAATCTTCGGATTAACCAAGATAAAATTTATATATTATATAAGTACCCTAGTTGAAACTTACTTGGTATACATCTCGATCCCAGGGGAAGTAATTTTAAAGTGGTAAAAAATTAGATCATTTAATTAATATAGCTGGCTCAACCATGGACGGGCGTCCCATCAAGGTTGAAAACTTGATTGGTGTGCAACTCGATCCCAAGAGAGGTGATTTTAAGTTTGTATGATTAACGACAAATAAATGGAACAAACATGAACTCTCTCCTGGCATTCGGACTACGTGTTAGAGCAACGACTTATTATTATTAACAACAATAAATTTGTTTGGTATCGCAGTCTTAGTGCTACACTAAATTCAAATTTATTGGTGTAAAATCATCAACCCACTTTTTACACCAATCAATTTTTGCAATTTTTTACACTAACTTACTCGCAGTAATTCGGTGTAGCATACCAAAACAAACTAACATATTTAAATTCGGACATCTTTTCTTTATCAACAAAAAATCAACAACCAATCAAAGCGCGTTGTGTATTTTAAAAAAATGACACGCTGCTACTGCTGCTACTCCTCCAGCGTGTCATTTTTTTTTTGAACACCCAGCCTTAGACCATTTAAACTTATGGTCTTATGGTTAACTTATGGTTAAACTTAAGTTTAAATGGTCTAAGCACACAGCGCACTTTGATTGGTCGTTGTCGTCGGTCGTGCCAACTTAAAATTACTTTACCACTCCATCTAGAAGTATATATGTTACGGGAAAAGTACGTATACCGGTAAAAGTACACATTTTTCGGTAAATGTGCACTTATACCGGCGCTTATGGTAAATGTGTATACAATGTACTTTTCCCAATAGAATTAGGGAAATGTGCACATAAACCAAGCGATGATGGGAAAAGTACATATATTGAGATTTGAAAACAATTTAGTGTATTAAGGCAGGAGTGGCGGGTTTTGAGTTTTTTGTGGGATGTATCATGGGGATGTTAATAAAAATAATACAAATTTTAAGTAAACTAAAAAGCTGCAAAAAATGTATTTACTTCCTTTAACATATTTTTTACCACTCACTCTATAAAATTTTGTTTTGTCAAAGACAAGACAGTCCCACTAACAAAGACAGCGTAGAAATGTTTAATTACTGTAATTAGTAAATATTTAAGGTTAAATTATTGAAAGGTACACAATCGAATAATGATTATAGAAATTGCGTTAAAATTTATTTATTTTAAATTTTTATAAATCAAAATTATAAATCTTAATACCCACTTAATTTCAAATTAATTTAATTAAATTTGATTGAAAATAAAAAATAAAATAATAATAATTAAATTAATCTTTATTGCAGCACTGATCGCGTACTTACTGATTTTCTATTTTCATATAAGTTTTAAATATTATATTGACATTTTTATTTTGAAGTTATGTTTATAATAACATTGCCTTCGTCTACTCACTTTTACCAAGGTACATGTGCACATTTCCCGGTTATTGTAAGGATAACGCTGTCTTTTAAATTATTCAACCCACTTTTACCAACTCCCGTGGAACATGTACACATTTACCGGTAAATGTGTACATTTTCCGGTTACGTACTTTTCCCGTAACATATATAACCCTTTCTGAATGGAGTACTAAGGTGATTTTAAGTTGGTACGACCAACGACAACAACCAATCATCAGAGTGCGTTGTGTGTCCTAAAAAAATGACACGCTGGAGCAGCAACAGCGTGCTGGTCTTTTATATATGTGATGACTGATGAGTAACGACTGGCCTAAGCGACTCCGAATTGTTAATTTCACCGTCTAGGCTGTTTCATGTGTTTAACCTTTGCATGATATACTTATATTTTAGTTACTTAAATGCTATACTGGGGTCTCCTGGATCCCAAAGATAAAAAAGAGCAAATCAATAGACAAAATAAAATGTTACGACTGATTTTTGTAGGGAACACTAAACTAATGTATTTGTCACTGCAAAGTATAGATAATACACTTAAAAAAGAAAAACTTGCAATTATATTCGACAATTAATAAAATATTGTAAATTACATCAGTCAAAATCAGGCTTTTAATAAATAATTTATTTGTACAAAAACGAAAAAGAATTTGACTAAAATTTAATTAATAATATAAACTAAGCCTATGGTTCTACAATATAAATTAAAAAAGTTTCATTATATTTGATTACATAAGCCCTATATAACATTTTTAAAATCGCCATTTATTCATTTAGGGCCAGTTGTATAAAAGAGGATCATCCTTGACCATGGATCAAGCTCCAATTTAAACCAATCAGTACAGTTAAAATTTTATTTTAAGTTTTCTATTGGTTTAAATTGAAGCTTGATCCATGGTCAAGGATGATCCTCTTTTATACAACTGACCCTTACTCACCGTACTCCGTACATACGAAAGAAAGAGATGTGCATACGTATTCTCGTATGTACATGAAATGTAAACTCAATATAATATTTTAAAATATCTTATTAATTAATTATCACGAGTTAAAAACTTATCAATTTAGATCATTTTTATTCACCAAATAATGGTAATCAATGGCCAGAATTACTAAAAAAAAATTTCTGCTTTGACAAAATAATTACATAAATGGTATACTGGGGAAACCAGCAGTGTGGTGTTAAGCACATACTGGCAGGCTAGGAAGCGGAAAACCGCAGTTCTATTTCTAGTCGCGCCACATACACTGCTGGGAAATCGGAGGTAGTACAATGGGCCCGATTTAGAGGCCTAAGTGCGTGCAAGCTTGTCTTGCCCTCCACAATAAAATCCAAAATCCAATCCAAAATGGTATACTGGGGCCCACATACCCCACACTCGCTTATTATATCGTATAAAACTTGAATGACATGTTACAACTAACAGTACCATATTGTGTAACATGTCAAGAGGGTCGCCATGAAGCTAAATTACAAAAATGCCTCTTAAAAAAAATTTTTTGTTTATAATTCCGTTTGTATATATCATTCTTGCGATGTTTATATATGTTACGTACCAAGCCCGAAATTGTACAGTTCGCGTTCTGTACAGTGATTTTTGTACCGAGCGCGAAGTGTACAGGCTACTTTGTACGAAGTGCGATTTACCGGACTTGGTATAACGAGATTTGTATAAAGCGTGATCTGTACAATCCATTTGTTAGAGTTGTTAGTTTCAATCTTTCTGTCAACTTGGTACAACTTATCTATATATATAAAAATCAATGCAACTTTTCTTTGTAATTTTATAACTCAAGAACGGGCTCACTAATCCAAACCAAATTTTTAGTGTTTGTTCAGACTATTTAGTAGATGGTTTCTGTGAAGTTTGCACAAAATCGGTCAAGCGGTTCTTTATTTATCACATTTTTTGTGATGAATTTCAATGAATTTAACTAATTTCACAGATGGCGTTCGCAAGCAACCTACCGTAAATCCTATATGACATGCATACCTCCATACTGTGTTCGGTAGAGGGCGATACCTACATATGTTGTCAGTTATGTTATGTTCCACTGCCTGCATAAATCCATTCACCAACAACAAAAAATCATCGAATGAAACCTTCGATCACCTTTTTGAATTGTTGGCATCGAGAATATGTCCCCGGAGTGTGTTAAGCAGGGCCAACACATGGGTCGCTTTGGCGAGAGCATACTTCGGCAAAACTTTTTTGGGTGCAAATGCAGTTTGACGCAGACCCAATTCGGTGCGAGTACGGTTCGGCATATGCCTGTTTCGGTACAATAGTAAATCGGCGCAGAAAACTTTAGCGTACATATTACTATGGTACTCTTTGGAACTCAGTTCAATAAAAGGCCCCCCCCCCAAAAAAAAACAAAAAAGGAATAATAATTAAAAAGTGCATTTTCATATTTTGGTTTTTCTAAAATTCTGCTGAAAATCGGTCAAGCGGTTCGTTATTTATCACAATTTTTGTAACTCAATTCAATGAATTTTACTAATTTCATAGATGGCGTTCGCGACCAACCTACCGTAAATCCTATATGACATGCATACCTCCATACTGTGTTCGGTAGAGGGCGATACCTACATATGTTGTCAGTTATGTTATGTTCCACTGCCTGCATAAATCCATTCACCAACAACAAAAAATCATCGAATGAAACCTTTGATCACTTTTTGAATTGTTGGCATCGAGAATATGTCCCCGGAGTGTGTTAAGCAGGGGCAACACATGGGTCGCTTTGGCGAGAGCATACTTCGGCAAAATTTTTTTGGTGCAAATACAGTTTGACGCAGACCCAATTCGGTGCGAGTACAGTTCGACATATGCCCATTTCGGTACAATAGTAAATCGGCGCAGAAAACTTTAGCGTACATATTACTATGGTACTCTTTGGAACTCAGTTCAGTAAAAGTCTCCCCCCCCCAAAAAGTCAAAAAAGTAATAATAATTAAAAAGCGCATTTTCATATTTTTGTTTTTCTAAAATTCTGCACAAAATCGGTCAAGCGGTTCTTTATTTATCACATTTTTGAGAGCTGACCCGGCGAACTTCGTTTCGCCTGAGAATCGATAAATGTGTTAACTTTCTAGCCGAATGAAAAACACCAAAATTTAGATCAAAATTTTTAGTAACCAATGTACACTATGTAACTATGGTACTCTTTGGAACTCAGTTCAATAAAAGTCCCCCCCCCCCAAAAAAGTCAAAAAAGTAATAATAATTAAAAAGCGCATTTTCATATTTTTGTTTTTCTAAAATTCTGCACAAAATCGGGAAAAAACTGAATTTTATCATACAGGGTGGAAAGTTAAGGTACGCGTTCATCTATCGTCATCGTACGCATCGCATCGGTCTCTCGGATCGAAGAAAAGGATTCTTTACAGTGTTTCTAATGAACCATCATTCACTATGTCGTATCGCACGCGTCGGGTCTCGGCAAATCCGATGGGTTTGCTCGAGTAGGCAACTTTTCCGATGACTGCGATGCGTGCAGCTGATGCGATGGACAAATCCGAGTAATGAACGATAGCAATCGCAACGGCTTGATTGTAGTTTTTGAAGTTTTCATAGTATTTATTGCATTTGGACAATTATTATAAAATTTAATTTTTATTATGCTTAGTTTAGTATAAAAAGCTATTAAATAATCTTAAAACTTTAATTATTTCGAATTACTATAAATTAATAATAATTTAATTGAATTTTTTAATTTAATTTAATTTATAGTAACTCAGAATAATTCAAGTTTTAAGATTATTTAACATCAAGGAGTTAATAATATAACATTTTAAAAAGCAATTAAATGATTACTACAGACCAAATAAGTCACCAACGATTTATGAGGCACTCAAATTCATGATTAGGCTGTAAAAGTTTTTTATCATTTGAAACTTCATTTGAAAAGAAACTAATAAAGTAATCCTTTGTAGGTCTTTGGGTAACTTTTTTTGCTTACGTCTCTTCTTTTTATTCTCTTCTTCCTCCATTAACAAACAGGTGATAATTAGTTCATCACTCTCATTATCACTCATATTTTTAATTTTGTACCTACTAAAAATTAAAAACAGTTCTTAGTTGTAGTAGATGCAAATGCAAAGTAATGGCTAGAAGCCGTTTGGGTAATTATTCGGAAGCATATCCTTCTTTGCCTCCCGCCGTGCTTATAAGGGTCGACATTTGCCGTTTGATGCGATACGAAGAAGTGAACGCAGTCGAACAAAAAAATACGAATAGCCCGTTGAGTGCGAACCGTGCGATGACGACAGATGAACGCGTACCTTAGAATTCTAAATCTCATTTGTAAGGACCGCATTCAGGGTACAGTTTTTCGTCGTAATGATTTATACAGGGTGAAGTATCAAACATCTAAAACACATAAATAAAGAAATCTGATAGGATGAACCTATATTAGTTAAAATACATAAGCTGTATTAAAATTTGAAAATAAAAAATTAAATAAAAAATTAAAAATTTTTAAAAAACCCTTTTGTTTAAAATTACAAAAGTGCACTAAAAAGTAGAAAATAATTTTAATAAAAGCGTGGGGTTACGAATTTTGTACACCAATAGTTAGCCTGCTTATCCACCTATAAACAGCCCCACGCTTTTATATTGATGTTTTCACGAAGCTTTGTTTGCTTTTATTAAAATTATTTTCTACTTTTTAGTGCACTTTTTTAATTTTAAATAAAAGGTTTTTTTTAAATAATTTTTAATTTTTTAAAAAAATTAAAAAAAGCGCAGAACACTTTAGCGTAGATATTATGGTAGTCTTTGGAACTCAGTTCAATAAAACTTTGCCCCCACCACCCGAAAAGTCTTAATAAAGTTATAAATTACAATTATAAAAAACAATCCATTCATTGGATTTTACACAAAATTTTCATGTAGTACATGGTAACTAACCAATGAAAAACCATTTATACATGTACTACCTGACCCGCATGTTGCTCGGAGCAAATAACATTCGCGCATGTTGCTCGGAGCAAATTTATGTGTACTGTGCGCAAAAATATATATACTTGATAACATATATGCACACATACGTAGTTTTCGTCACAAATAGGTGGACAAATTTTTTTTTGTATTTCAGTGGGGAAACCTTGCATAGGCGCCCCCCACTCAGAGGGGGGGGTGCCACATTCTTACTGACCTATCCTATCCTACTAACCAATGAAAAACGTCTGATTGCTACTAATACGCTCCTTTTATTGGTTACTAAAAATTTTGATCTAAATTTGGGTGTTTTTCATTCGGCTAGAAAGTTAACACATTTATCGATTCTCAGGCGAAACGAAGTTTGCCGGGTCAGCTAGTACTGTATAAAGATCGACAGAACAGCAGAAGAACAAAAATTTAAATAACAAGACAAGATATATAAACATTTTCACTTTATTTAACCCTAGAAATTCTTGGGGCGGGGGCTGTAGACATGTTTTTCTATTTTTGTTCTTATTTCGAATTTTTTTGTGAAATTGATATCTATCGATAGAGATCGTTTGAGCTTGAATAAGCTTCCATTCCCATCATTTTAATTTCATTTTCTGCAAAGTTACGAGCATTTCAAATTTCGAGTTTGAAATAATTTTTGATCCGATTAAAAAAACTTAATCCTGGTTCCTAATTCTAATCCTAATTAATTTAACAAAATTAATTCTATTTTAAGATGGGATAAAGATAAACTTACTAATAAAATTAAATAAAATTTTAATCCGATATTTCAAATTTCGAGTACTCCGGACAAGTACCGTACAAACATTTTCTATTTTATCGGATTAAAATTTTATTTAATTTTATTAACAAGTTTATCTTTATCCCATCTTAAAGTAGAATTAATTAAAAAAAAAAGAACGGAGTTATATCACAGCTGTATAGTCGGAATCAAATTGCACCATGCAATACTACATTGAAATAACAATGCTTTCACGAAGATCATTAATTTGCTGAATTAGGAAGGTACTGAGCCCCTGGGTGAAGAAGATTCGGGAACATGCCTAGATGACGAATTTTTAAAAGTAGCTTCGTCGTTTTTACGAATGATTAGTGATCTAGGGTTAAATAAAGTAAAAATGTTTATATATCTTGTCTTGTTATTTAAATTTATGTTCTTCCGCTGTTCTGTCGATCTTTATACAGTATTAAGTTGTACCAAGTTGACAGAAAGATTGAAACTAACAGCTCTGTACAAATGGATTGTACAGATCGCGCTTTGTACAAATCTCGTTATACCAAGTCCGGTAAATCGCACTTCGTACAAAGTTGCCTGTACACTTCGTGTTCGGTACAAAAATCAATGTACAGAGCGCGAACTGTACAATTTCGGGCTTGGTACGTAACATATACATCATTTAAGCCAAGAAAAAGAACGGTCAAAAATTCTTTTCAATTAGACGACAAATAATTTATTTCATGTAGTAATAAATATTTTTGATAAATATTGATGGTCATATATTTCAATAAAAACTTTTCACCAACGAGATTTACATTTTTAATCTGTAATACTAATATTATATTATGCGTACCCTCAAATCTCAATAACCAGCAGCGTAGATTACATGCGTCAATTTTCTTTATGATTTTGGCCACATCCGATTTTATTTTTTATGATTTCGTTTGTCTTACGGTTACGGACTGGGAGACAGTTCCTAAAACTAAACACGTTGACATTATTTCGTAAACAAGATAACCTTATTTAAAAGTTGAATCGCAGTACTAATAATTATTCATTAGAATAATAGAAATTGTATATGTTGGTAAAAAAATATAACATATTTTTTAATGTTGGATATTTTGAAACTGTTATGATTATTATTACTTAATATGAATCGTCAAACAGTTCATATTATGACTATAGCGAACAGTATAATTGGTGTTAGTATACTTGCAATGCCTTACTGCTTTAAACAGGTAGATACTAAAAATAATTACTAATCAGGGGTATTATGTATCACCAACGTTATCATAAAGGTGACAGATATGACATAAAATAAAGCTTTTTGGTAAATCCTACCAATGAAATCGATACGATTTACCAAAATTTGTAATTACGGTCACCTTTATGATAACGTTGGTGATACATAATACCCCTGAATTTGTATTACAAAGGAATGTAATAAACTATTTTGTCTTTTTAGTGTGGAATTATTTTATCAGTTTTCGTTTTAATCATTAGTAGTATTATTTCTCGTTTGTCTTGCCACCTTCTATTAAAATCAGCAATAATGGCAAGAAGACGAACTTTTGAATTTCTGGGTAAGTCAATATGTAGATTACCTTAACAATATCTTTTTAATTTAAAATTATAACGTTTAATTTGAAAGCTCTCAAAAACTTGGTAGTTAAAGTGGAAAGCTATTCAATTTCAGCTTCCTTTGTATTAATTATTTTTATTATACTTTTTTTAATTGCACTCATACAAAAGAACTAAATAACTTAGGTATCACGTAAGGTGTTACGATACCTCGCGGATACAAATAACTCCCTAACCAGAAGTAAAGATTTACTTATTTAGAACAATAATCATTGTAAAAATTGTAGGAGGGTGATGTAGTGGAAGCTATATGCTAAAGAATGGTATTATTCTATGTTCCATTGGAACAATCTAATTTTAAATCTATAAATTTTAACTCTTCAATGGTGACGTGGTTACTGTTATAATACAAATGGTGACATAAGTCTGTGTGACCAACATTAGTTTTAGTGTAAATTTCAGCTTTTAGATTAACCAACTCCACAGCACCATAACTCGGAGTGAGTCTTGGCTACTTCTACAATATTGTAGAACCTTTCACATATTTACATCGACTTCCGCCATTGCCAGGTCTGCATTGAGGCCATCTCATTAAGCTTTTTGATTACCTTATCATATTTTAGACAATGCTATAGTACTAAAGGATTAAATAAAGATGAACTTTCAATTTCATAAATTAAAAAAAGGAATAATAAATGAAACACTTTCTTCAAGATTTATATATTTTTTGTTATTGGCAGACTAGTTTATGTATTTTATGTTTATGTATTTTATCTAATATGGAGGACTATCTAAATATAATTATTTTCAAGGGAGTTAACAATTAATTATAAAGGAAGCTTTATTCTCTAAATTACAATGGCAGTATAATAAACTAAAAAATTGTTATTAAGAAGTAAGAACTTGATTCTAACCGTCTCTGCTCAGTAGGCAATGGCAAAGTACCAAGGGTTATCTGCCAAGAAAGCCATTTAATATTAAAATTAATGGTCACGACACTTCTTGCAAAGGCATAACTACTGGGGTTTCAATGGTTAGTCCAACTGGCACCCTGAAGATTTAGAAGCCTGGACACATTCTAGATAATTATTACTGTACTTATAGGTACTATAATTAATTTCGGGATACATTTAAAGATAAATTTGCCTACGGCAATGTCTTTTAACTCGTTTAGATATTCGAAGATTTTTCATTTTAAAGAGATTTTAACAGTTTTCTAAATAAGATTCTGGTGGTGCCATCGCCACATTATATTTTCGATTATGCAAATTTAAACTAGATTTCCTTACGCATGTGAAGTTCAAAATGAAATAAAGGTTTAGAATAATAAAGATTTCAGACTTCTATCACAGACAGGATTGCCAAGGTAGTGGCACACAGTACCAACATAACTATGAAAAAATAAATTTGAAAAATATTTTCAAATTTTATCACATAACAACCTTGCGATTGCCTTAGTATAGAAAATTGAAAGTTGTTTAGTATACGAGTATAATACACCATTTCAGCACTAAAAAATTATTACAAATATTGTAAATAATAACTTGTTAAACTAATAGCTATAGTACCTTTTTTTTTAGCATTTCATACATTTGGTGTCCTGGGCAAGTTTGTGATTGAAATAGGTATTATAGGATTTCTCTTTGGTACTTGTATAGCTTTTTTTGTTGTAATGGGAGATTTGGGTCCTGTAATTCTTTCTAAAGTAACTGGAACTGCTGTGACAAATATAATGCGAACTAGTATATTAATGGCACTAGCATTATTTTGCGTTTTACCATTAGGATTATTGAGAAATATAGATAGTTTAAGCAGTGTCTGTGCAGCTACTGTTGCATTTTACTTCTGTTTGGTTTTAAAGGTAAGACATTTTTTGAATCTTTATATGTCATTTAATTGTTTACTTATTTAGATTATTGCCGAATCTACTTCTCATATAATTGTTGGTGATTGGATAAATAAAGTTGAGTGGTGGAGACCATCTGGTATTTTGCAATGTTTACCAATTTTTTCTATGGCACTGTTTTGTCAAACGTAAGTTTTTAGTTAATTAACTTTTTAATATACAATTTATTGATTGCAATCTGATACAGAAGTAAAAGGTTTTTTATTAAAAATTATCAAAGGGTTTTCATTAAGAGGGGCATTTTTTTCAGGGCCCTTTTAATTTAATCAACAGATGGCGCCTACTTAAATATTTTTATAAAATAAGAGGAATTTGCTATATTTAAAATATAGCAAATTCGTTGAGATAATACTATTCTATAAACAATATTCTTGATCTTAAGCTATTTTGAGTTCGTATTGAGTATGTCAAAACACACTCACTTACAAAAAAAGATAATTAAACTTTAATTATGAATTGTGTTTTTATAAATAAACTAGCTGACCCGGCGAACTTCGTTTCGCCTGAGAATATATAAATGTGTTAACTTTGTATAGGGTTTGGTGCAAAATGGTAACTAAGCAGTCTAATAGAAAACAGATGTTTGTATCCAAAAGTTTACTATTAGCTAAGTACCATTTAGGACCAAACTATTCAAATCTATTATTCTATGTACCAAACCCTGTAAAAAATGTTGTACCCCCCTTAATCTACGACATCGAAAGTATAAATTTTGTGCCAACGAAATGTTTTGAATGAATTATACATGTTAATGTTAACTAACCAATAGAAAGAACGCATTAGTAGCCATCAGACGTTTTTCATTGGTTAGTTACCATTTACATGTTAATTTTATGAAAAATTATGCATCGTCTCATATAGGATTTACGATAGGTCTGTGGTGAACGCCATCTATTGAAAGTAAAAAGTTGTTTTTGCAATTTTTGTATCTTTTTGGGCAACTTTTTAAATTTTTCTTTCTGTAAGAACATTCCTTGGGTAATTAACTGTATTCCTTCAACTATGTATTTAAATGACATAACTAAAGAAAATTCTACTCAAGTTGATTTATTTGCTAATCACTTTGAATTTGTCTATCGTGATTATTTAGATAAAGTTAACGAAGTTAATGCCTCTTGGGATAATCTTATTACAGATTCTATTGATTTCAATAAGATTAATAAAAAATAAGATTTTAAATAAATCAATTTTGTTTGATCGTCAACGTTCCCCAACATCTGGAAAATATCTAAAAAACTATACAAAAGTAGTTGATCAAATGTTGAAAACTACCGACCAATTAGCATTTTATCAGTAAGTCCAAAGGTTTTTGAGATCATAGTTACTGACGCAATTTGTACAATCCTGTTTGAGGCAGTATATATAGCTTGTAAAAAATATGGATTTTTTAAATGCAGATTTGTTTCTACTGATTTATCAATATTTATTCATTTTATTGTATATGCAATGAAATCGGGTGTTAGTGTTGATTGCACTTCTACTGATTTTGCTAAAGCATTTGATAAAGTTAATATATGTGCGTAGATCTATCTATTTATGTTGGGTTAATTATGTACATATCATAAATACATACAACAATAATTATACAGCAGTATGTATGTATAGATGATCTAAGATTTTTCAAATATCCTAGTCATGGTGTATTAAAACCCTCCTTTTTTGGTTTTCATTTTAAGCATTCTGACGTCACTTACAACTGTAGCAGCTAGTCTACTTTAATGAAATGCGGCACTGACAAATGACCAATATCTCGACTACAGCTTAATATTTTTTGTGAATTTTTTTTGAGGCATCTTAAAACGTTGTTAAATAGAACCCTAAACTTTATTTGGTACAATAGTTTTTTTCTTAAAAATACTTGAAAATGATCATCATTTTCAGGTGGTCACACTGGGGTACCCCCTTAAATCGAGAGTTCTAGTAGGGACTCATATAGGACTCTTGTTATTCATCCTCTACAGTAATGATACTGTAAATGTTTTTAAAGATTGCCAATTTTTATTGTACGCTGACTATCTTAAGATTTTTTAAATTATTAACTATTGTAACCTAATTAATATGGATCTAAACTCACTTGAATCTGGGTTCTTTCCTCTGGGAATCTTTTTTGAGTTTTGTCTTTTTAAATTCGTCTAGTAACACGTTTATGCTTTTTTGGTTGCAGGTAGCTATTGAGGTCCCGTTAATACAAATTTTACGATTGAAATCTCGATGAATTCTGAAAGAGTATATTTTAAATAAGAGAATAATGGGAGACGCAATGCCCTAAGTGCACCTGTTTTTTCAAAAATCGAATTTAAAAACTTCGATTTTCACAGTAAATTTTAAGCAAAGTCGCTCGGGATTGGTGAATCAATTTATTCTATTGACAGTCCGTGCACTTTCAACTGGTCTTAGCTTTGCGCAGAGCGGGGATAACCGGAGCGACATTTGCATTGGGATGCAGCAACAGTGCACTCCGAACGAAAATCATGGTTTTCAATACTAAATGTGCAGGAAAAATGGCTTAAAGCGCCCGAGCGCAGCGGGGAGTGCTTTAAGTCGATTTTTCCTTGCACAACTACCTTGCGTTTAGAATCCACTCTCACGAGTTTCACCCCTCAAAGATCCACCATTTTCCTTAATCCACGGGCCTAGGGGTATTTTTAAATTGAGTGTCCTTCGGGCGCTTCGGGTCATTTTGATGAAAACCACCATGGCAAGAGTAGGATCCACGCGAAAAAGTAACTACCGTTCGTTAAATTTAAGTAACCCTTTGGTCCTAAAAATTTGTCAAGACACTATTACGCATAACTGCACGCGTACCGACAACAGAATGCATTGATTCACCAATCACCACCGATTTACCTTCAAATTTGCATCATTTATTCTGGTCTGGTGCGAAGCACTAGGGCTGTTGCCCCATATCTTCGCAGACTTGAAGAGTAAGGTTGCGGGCTTGCCCGCAACGTTACGTCGGATGATTTTTATTGAGGCGTACCTCTGAAAATTAGCGCGAAGCTAAGTCCTGGCTGTGTTAACCTGTGGGACCTACAGCTTTACGTGGAATCCGAACCACGGAGTCGGATAAATTTTGTGGCCGGGTTGGGGATCGAACCTAGCCCCGCCAAACTAGAGTTCTCTCCTTAGCCCGTTCACCTAATTGAAAGTGAAAGTCGAGCTTTTTTAAATTCGATTTTTGAAAAAACAGGTGCATTTAAGGCATTGCTTCTCCCTTAATTCTCTTATTTAAAATTACTCTTTCAGAAAAGTTCGAGGTTTCAATCGTAAAATTTGTATTTTTGGGACCCTAGTAGCTACCTTGACCCGCTTTTTTTAATGACCTAATAGATCTCTAAAGAAAGGGATTGCTATTTGCTGTGGGATTTTTAAGTGAATTTCTAAACCACCTTAAAATATTTTGGTAGGGTTTAGACAATAAATCCTGGCCGCGTTGACGCTAATATGCAGAAACGAACATTGGTCGGGTCTGTTTAATTGGAAAACTTGTGACAAAGTAACGGGTAACACTTGACCAACTCAATTACGAACATATAACAAGAAAACTGTGTATTTTGGACTTATGTGCATAAAAGCTTCCCCAGATGTTTCATATCTTTACCCAGCGGATGCTACACAGGAGCTAATGATACCAAGACAGTTGGACGACTGGTCACACACGAATATGGCACGATAACAATGACGACGAAACCAAAAATAATTGTCTACGTATACGGTCACTAAATCGACACTTAAAAATTACTTAGGACCAAACATAAATCAGCCTGATTATTATTGCAATCGCTTGAATGTCTGCATCTAATGTGAATTGAAATTCTATGCATCAAAATATTTGCATTGAATGCAAATAAAAATGTAGGATCGGATCGAGGAATTATCGTAAAGGAACAAATGCAAAAATTTGTTACATACCTTTTTTAAAAATGGCATTTGAAAATAAATGTAACGTGTTAGTACCGCGTGGTTTAATTTATTTCTTAACTTATCAACTGATGAATAATTACACTGGTCTGCAAAAAAAAAATTTTTTTTTCTCCTTCTTGTTTTCATGCATGAATTCATCATATTTTGTGCTCTAAACACGGAATCTGACATACAATTAAGTACCACACGTAGATTTCCAATATAATATTTATTTAATTATTATTATTAAAATTACATAAAATTTATTTTAAAATAATTTTCAAACATCTATTTTATATTTATTGGCTCTGCTCATAAAAAAATACATAAACTACATATAAAATACTCAAAACCAATATAAAGAACATGAACTTGATGCAAAAACTTACCAAAATATTTGATATAAAATGTAAACAATTAAAAGACAAGTTTTCACTCAACTGTTGTAAAGTCACAGCGAATACTGCGCATGCGCGTATTTACTACCAAAAAAATCACCTTCGGCACTTCCCTTCTTTCTCTTACAACTCGCTAAAACTTATTTTGTAAATACACTGTTTGTAACATTGAAGCGCAAAAAAATAAAAAAAAAAACCCAAATTTTTGAAATTAAAAAAAAAATTCATATCAAAAAATCTAGACGTGATGGAAAAAATCGGCCAACGGGGATAGATTCAGAACATTTGAATCGTCATATTTATGAAAAAATTTTTTAAAGGATGATTTCATTGCAGACCAGTGTTATTTGAGTAAAAGGACAGAAATTTAATTGTTATCCTGTTACATATTTATAATCATTTATTGCTTCGTCCCAACATCCTTGATAACGACGTTCTATAGTCTTCATTTGCTTGTGAAAACATTTACCTCGCTGGTCACTTACACCGCCAAGATTATCAGGGCAAAAATCCAAATGAGAGTGCAGAAAATTAAATTTTAAAAACATCTTCACACGTTAGTTTTCGATAAAATATGAAGAATAAAAAGTGAAAAATGGAAATAATATGACAACCCCACCCACATTTCTTTTTATGAAAATTTTCGCTGAACTCGGGTATTATACGTAACAATATTTAAAAGATATCACAATTTTTAGACAAACCAAAAAGTTTGTCTAAAAATTGTGATATGTTTATCAAGTTGCACTACTTAGACCACACTGTTATCAATTATTTAATATTTAAAAGTGTTGCAGGAATATTTATTTAATATACATTTTGATAAGTCTTGACCAGGAAACTTCCGAAAAGGAAAAAAATGTCTTGTACATTTAGAATATTCATGGTTTTGACCTTTTGTTCTTTATCATAAATATCGTGCTCAAATTTATTATTTTGTTAATGACTACGAATTTTTCAATGATTCTATTAATTTGCACAAAAGAAATTAAATTTAAATAAAACAAAAACCTGCACTCTTTATGATTTGTTTATTTATTTCTAATTTAATTTATTTATTTAACACCGTACAAAAATGAAATGAAATTTGAATGTAAAGAATTTTTATGAATTTAATAATGTTTAATTTATAGGCAAATTTTTGAAATATACCAAGCATTACCTAATGCATCTTTAGAAAAAATGAACAATCTAATAAGAGTGGCAGTAAATATTTGTACGGCAGTGTACATTTTTGTTGGGGTTTTTGGATATATTGGATTTTCAAATCAAGCATTTTCTGGAAATATATTAATGAGTTTTTCTCCGTCCCTCATGTCAGATATAATCAAAGTTGGATTTGTATTATCACTTGCCTTTAGTTTTCCTTTAGTTATATTTCCTTGTCGGGCTAGTTTAAATTCTCTTTTATATCGAGGGGTAAGTATTTTATAAAATTTACTTTTTATTTTTTTTTTTAACTTTTATGAATTTTAGCTACATTCATATACATTACATGATGGAGGTGATAAATATATACCAGAAGGTCGATTTAAGTTGTTAACATTTGTAATAGTTTTTACCTCTCTGGTTACTGGTGTAATGATTCCCAATATCGAGCTTGTATTAGGTTTAGTTGGTTCAACTATTGGCATTATGATTTGCGTTTTGTTTCCAGCCATATCATATATTTCTATTTCGACAAAAAATACTAATGAGCGCTTACTCGCACAGGTAACTTATTTGAATTAAAGTAAAATTAATATTTTTTAAACAAAAACTTCATTTATATTAATTGTAAAGCTTTTAAAAGGTACACAAAATTGATATTTATGTCACTTGGCTATACTTTAAATACCTAAGTTTGATATTTGAACCACTTCTGATTTTTGTAATGATTTAATTTACTATTTTTCTGGACTAAGGTACGCAGGGGTAAGCTGAACCTATGTAAGATAAGTATTTCGAAGCAGCGAAAATCATGCTTAAAATAGTATTTTTACTTCTATTAAGTTTTTTTAAACTATTGTACTTTTACAGTAGTTGTACTGGGTGGCTCAATTTCGATGTTTAAATATGGAAAAATGGATGGCACATTCTGAATCTTTTTTTGAGAAAAACTTGATGGTAAAAATCGGAATTTTCTATCTGTTTTTATTTTTGAGTTATAGGCAAAAGTTCGATTATTAGACTTTTTGATTTATGTCGATATCTGTTATTTTTTTCGGAAGTTACAGAGATTTTAAATATCTAGTATGTAGCATGTTAGTTTCAGAGTTATAATATAAAGTTGAATTTTATAAATATAATATATTTAAAATTGCTTTTTAGTACTTTGTAATGTAAGTAAATAGGTAACTTAAATGTATTATGCATATTAACTTGTGAAATAATAAGAGTATTCACTTTTAGTTGCAGAGTTCCTCATAAGAAAAGTCGAAATTGAGCCACTTTGTACAATAGCTTTTAAAGCTATCAGTGAAAATACTGTTTAAGTATAGATTTTCGCTGCTTGATCCACTTATCAAGTAGGTTCTACTTATCCGGTGGATCTTAATTAATTTTTCCAGCCGAAAAACCTACAATAATTATTGACCAACGTTTTTACTGACAAATTGTTTTTATTTAATTACGTATGAAGTCACAGTTTACATTACTATTTTTCATACTATACTTGGTAACAAAAATTTATTTTGTATAATAATAAATTATTCCTTGTATAGCCAAAAATTGTAACAGCGATCCTCAATTTTCATATAAAAATAGCTTTTACAAATGTTTATCTTGTGACTTAATTCTGATTGATTCTGATCTTGAGCACTCATCTGTTGTTGTGTTAATAAGGACTGATTTTTTAGAGTGAAAGTACGTTTGATAGAGACAATAGCATCTCTTTTGACATTTGCGTTTTGTAAGATTTGACAATTAATATAAAAATACTTCCGCAGCAACGTTTTCACATTGTGGAAATTTATTTCTAAAATCAATAGGGGTATTCACACTTGCTCATGTATTGGTGTTGTATTTATACACCGTTGTATATATCCTAGCAACGTCTAGTAATACACAACTTTACTTGGCGTTACTAAGATAAATACAACGGTGTAGAGATATAAAGGCATACACACGTTAATAGCGGTATTCACACTGACGTTTATATGCCCTTGTATTTCTACACTGTTGTATTATTTATCCTAGTAACGCCAAGTAAAGTTGTGTATTACTAAACTTTGTTAGGATACATACAACGGTGTATAAATACAACACCAATGTACACGAGCGAGTGTGAATACCCCTATAGTACTTCTTAAATTTTATGCTATTCATAATCTTCCACCTAAGGAACTTATTGGTCGAGTTAGTAATAAATTTTAAAAAAATACAACATTTAAGCGGCGTACTTACACACTAAGTAACTTAGTGTAGGTAAAAGCTGGTAAGAATCAATCTGATTGCAGGATTTTCTTCTATCTCTTTTAATAATGTTTTATATATCATGTTAATTTTTCCAAGTAGAGGGCAATCGCCTTCCCCCTCCCCCGCCTTCCAGATCCGCTTTTGCGCGTTTTTAAATTTTTTAAATTGACTTAATAATAAAAAGATTATATAAGTTTCTATGCAAGAAGTACCGCAAAACATTTAAATAAGCAATTTTTTTACTTAATGTTTATTCTAAATTCCAACAATTTTTAAGCACTAGCAATATAATTTATATGACTTCCCATATACGAAGTCATACATGCACAAAACCACCGGCTTTACGAAGCTCCAGTTACATTCAATGCTGTTCTCGTGTAACTAACTGCCCTGTAGTTTGGTTAATGAGCTAAGATCGCCTTTATAATTAACAACCATGCACCCCAATTCTTCACAAATCTTTACAAAACAAAACGAGATGAGCCATCTTAAAAAAACTGAAAAAGAAAAATGCAGATCTCAAGATCCTAGCACGCATCGTGCAAACCATTCGCTCTCAATATGATGCCATAATGGCCTGACTCACTAAAGTGATACAACGACAAGTCGAAATGTTGGTCCTCAAATCAAGAATCTTCCAGATCAGAACTCGGATAGAAAAAAATGAGGATGAAGGCAACTACGATATGGAATTCATAAATGACCAGGAATCGATTGAAACCATCACGACGCCCCTCAAGGACTCCCACGCGCCTGCTAATGATTTATTTCCACGCTTCTCTGTCAACTTAACCAATCCCTGGTTGAACAATATTACAATCTGCATTTATTGTAATAGGCAACAAACCATACGACCCACGCTTCGTTTTAGAAATCAGAGGTCTTCCCACTTGCAATCTATTGTAAACTACAAGAGATGCCCAGACTACTCTCTACCCTGAAATTACCAACAAACTTACCATACGAACCTCGACGCGACCACGACCTGTAAAGCCTCAGATATAGAATTCAAGCATCAATTTGTTTTAGGATTAAATTTAATACTAACATAAACTATTAATTTATTTGCAAACGTTTTCCTTTATACAATAACATTATCAGGCGACGATGATAAAGTGAAGAGTTGGGGATTTTAATTTTTGTTTTTTAAATTTTTATATATGATTTATATAGATTACAACAACTGTATTCTGTGATTCAGCTAACATAGAGACTTTACTTAACTAAACACTTTTTTGTTTTAGATAATGCTTTTTATTGGTTTTTTTGTAATGGTTCTTGGTACTTACGCAAATCTTTATCCTGCTAATGAAATGAATGAAACTGTTAATACCAAAGTGTCTTACACTGCAGATCAAGGAATACTTCATAAAATAGATGTTAATATGGGTGTCATAACGGATTCTGGTTAGTTTAATTTAAGGAATGTTATCTTTCAAGCCCAAAGTTTAAAATCTTAATTTATTAACTACAATTATCTAACTCATTTCCTTCAGTCAATTAACTCAGTTAGTTGTGGATTAAGAATTGCAGTCAGTTGATTGTATGAAAGAGTACTTGGTAGGGTGAATCGCTTCTTTGTTTTTAAAAAAAAATGTAACGCTTAATTAAAAAATCGACATTTCTGCTATGCAACTATTGTTTTGAACATTTTATAGTAAAAAGCTAGGCAAAAATACCGCTATGAAAAAACTGAAAAAAACAACTGAATTTAATATTGTTCTGATATTTCGTGATCTAAGAATTATTTTGTACTAAGTCCATTTTGTAAAAATATGAAATGATTATGTTACAAAATTAACAAAGGTATCTAGGTAATTGTATCATATCTGTTTATTTGAAAATATAAAATTCAACTATGAAGTATGTTAAAGCCAATATTTTTTCGTATTAAATTATTTGAATTTATATCTGATTAAATTATACTGTACAAAATTAGTTACAAAGAATTGATTGATTAGGATTGGTACAAGAGCAAGGGGTACCTATATATAATTGCATTTAAAAAAAATTCTTGCAACTTTGTACTAACAAACTATAAAATGGCAGAATCGAACTTTGCAATAGGTTCATTTTAACTTTAATTAACATTTTAACTATACTGCCGTCCTAAGAAAGAAAGCCGTAACTCCAATTATTTATTAAAACGAGTTAGATGTTTCAAACGCATAATAATCTATTAAAGTTTCATATTACTAGGCTAAAATATTTTAAAAACTTACAAAAAATGTAAGTATATGTACCATAAGTCGTTAGTTTTACTTTAAATCTACTGGGTGCCATCAATAAACATCTGTATAGCTGCCTAGTTCAAAAAAATTATTGATGGAGTTAAGGCTTTCTTTCTTAGGACGGCAGTATAGTTTACCCACTATAAAGTAATACAATCGTACTTTGGATTTGATTATATTCACATTCACACTATATTCCGGATCTTTGACTCAATGTTTTTCAAAACATGAAAGAAACACTGAAGTCTTCGATCTGGCATACCAAATACTGCTTTAAATCTATTTATGATTGCAAAAGAAGCATCTGCAAGTAACACATTTGGTTTCCAAAGTTCCATGTAGGTTTAAACGCGATTTTTTCATTGCATTAAATATGAAGGCGAAATCAATTTGTATTTCGCTGAAGCATACTGCAACAGCAAGGGGTTGAAATACTGGCACAGGAAAATTTTGCCAAATCAATTTGTATATAGCATCAGTTTGGATTTTCTTAGTTATCGTTAAAATTTTGGGTATACTTAAGTTTCAAAGTGCGATGTATCGCTTTTACGTGCAAACGGCATTTAGAGAGGGTGTTAAAATATTTCAAAGTAGAATTTTTTTTCGTGTATTACATTTCATAAAAGTTTTAATAATTTTTCAAATAATTATTAATTTCTTTTTAAAGGTATTTTGATCTATTTTTCCTAATCTATCCAGATTAATAATAATCACTAATATTTGTTTAATATTTTAGCAAAATATGCAGAAACTAAATTTCAAGTGAATGGATTAATTCGGAAGAATGAGGTTAAACTTGAGGATACTTCCCATTCAAATATCCTGCAATATGTTTCTATTACAAATCAAAATGAAAAAAAGTTAATTATTCAGAAAGAGATTCTACCCGAGAAAGATAAATTGAATAATAATTTATCAAGTGTTGTAAAGCAAAATATAATTAAAGAAAATTTCATTAAAACATCAGATGAAAAAAGTTTACTAAAATTTACGACAAAAAATACTAAACCTGAATATGCAAGGAATAAAGAAAGCATAAAAAATGAAGAAAAAAAAACAATAAGTGATAATTTGGAGATATCTCGGAAAGCTGATGAAGTTGATTTAGAAGCAATTAAAAAAGAAGATAGGGAACTTTTGGAACAAGAAGGCGAGAAGAATGATTATAAATCAGAACAAATACAAACAGCGCAAATAGAAAAATTGAAAGAAAATGAATTAAATAATATTGAGAGAGATAAACAATTGAAGTTAATAGAAAGTGTAATAGAACAGGAGAAAATAAAAGCTGTTGAAGAAATTGAAGAAACGGCAAGAAAAGCTATTGAAAAATTAAGCCAGAATGAAGAAAACTATTTAATAAATACTAATAAATTGCTTAAACAACCTAGTCAAGATGTACAAAGAGACACTACATATAATAAGAATTATTTAAAATTACAAAATATTTCGAATGAAATAAAATTAGTTAAATCTCATGTACAAGAAAATAACTTAAAACTTGAATTAATAAATAAAGAGATTTCTGCTATACCCGTAATATCCTCAAACAATTTTGCTAAAGGACTTAATAATAGTCATTATTCCAACACTTCTAGTAAAGAAAATTTAAACATGGTAATGACTTCTAAAGCACCGGTAGTTCAAAATAAAACTATTGATCAATCTAGGTTGCTTAAATTTTTAAAATCAAATATTGAAGAAAAAATAATGAATGAAAGTGGTGGCCATAGGGAAATTCGAAGTGTTAATTCCAGCTCTTCACATTCACTTGAAAATAATAATGTGGTAAAATTAACTACTGCTTTACCACAAAAAGATAAGATAATCACAAAAGATTGCATAACTGACGATTGCGACAAAAATAAAGAAAACGGTTTTTCCACAAAAGAGAATAAGAATAAACAAATAGTGCACCTCAATCCTTCACCTACTATATCCTTGGGAGACGTGACAATGTTGCCGATATTAGACTTAACTACATCAATTTTTAATGATAATTCAAATGCAAAACCAATACAAAGAGATTTAAAAAGTTATAAAAACAAAAAAAAGAAATAAAATGATAAGTAATATACCACAGTGTTATCTATTAATTTACCTTAACCTTTACTTTCCTAAGAATTTTACGTTTTTTTTTTGTTTGATTTGAGGAAATATTGGTGGATATAGAATAGGTGTCTTTGCAATATCAAGAAAATTAAATTTTAATTTATCATGCTCTGCACAAAAGTGTTACGATTAATTTTAAGGGGGAAAGCCACTGAAAATTTGAAAAAAAAAATATTTTTTTTGCATTTGTTGAAAGTATATATTTTCAAAACCACATAGTAATTGTAATTTAAAATTCTGAAAATTTACTGAGTTACAGTCACTTCATTTAGAGCGGGTAGCGCTACCGTCCTTGCCAGACGCTTCACATAGACCTTCTAGTGTATTGCTAATAGGTACATATTTTACAATAGATGAAAAAAGACAAGGACAACACAGGATATGTTGACGAAAAACCATCATGTGGTCCGAGACTCGATAGTTTAATGTAAGTATTAATATTATACAAAATACATAACTTATAAAGATAAACGCTACTAAAACTTCCAAATTGTATTTCTCAAACCTACATTTTTTGACCTTATAGCAGGCAACGAATACTCGAAAACTTATTGACCAATTTTTAATTTTTTTTTATACTTACATTGGCTAACGTATGTTGCCGATTTCAAAAATTTTAATAATTATTATTTTAAAAAATTGCTTGAATGAAGAAAAAGAGCTTTAAAAATAAAAAATACTTCAATCCGTCACCATTTCGAAAATAATTAAAAAAATAAAAACGACTACGCTTAACGATAGATTTTTTATTTTTAGATAACTTCACTGAGATATCGATGCCGTAATGGAAGGGGAATTTGTTTATCAGTCTTTTAATAAAGGCTCATATTTTTGTTAATTTTCTAAATTTTTAAATAAAAAATTACATGAAATAAGTTTATTGTACATTTAATAAAATAACAATAATCTGATTACCTCTGTGAAAATAATTCTTAAAATTAGGTTATTTTTTTGATCGTCACAGTGGCTTTCCCTCTTAAGGGTTAACATACTACCTTGGCAATTAGAAAAACAGAAAGAAAAAAGTTTTTGACGCAACTTTGAAGTATAAAATTTTTGTTTTATTATCACTAATTAAAACATACATACATTATGGTATTGTATAAACATGAGTTTTATTTACATAAAATTATTAAGAAATGGCGTAGATCCAAGCTGTCTATGGAACGCCTTTGCCAGGATGGAAGTTGACGATAACTCAGTATCAAACTAGACATTCAATCAAGAAGTCTTATGCTAAATACTTGATGCATAAATATTATTATAAAGAAGATAATATGGTGTAAATTTTATTAAAATTGGTTGAGTAGTTCTTGAGATATAGTTTCTACCAGTTCAAAAAATGTAGTTTGGAGAAAAACGCAAAAGAAACTACCCATCTATGACTCCTGCTATGAAGCTATCTGTGACACGGGTTGATTTCCTTCCGCGCTCACTTTAAATTACACAGATAATATTTGAAATATTGGCATGTTTTAAATGCCAACAATAGGGGTATTCACACTCGCTCGTGTATTGATGTTGTATTTATACACCATTGCATATATCCTATCGACGCGACGTCTAGTTATACACAATTTTACTTGGCGTCACTAGAATAAATACAAAGGTGTAGAAATACAAGGGCATACACACGTCAGTGTGAATACCGCTAAAAAAAAATTCCAAGTATAATAATTGAAATATACTAAAAATCGGTCAAAGTGCAAAAAATTTTAAAGTTGAAATAAATGGTATTTTTTATGTATAAAATACCTATCGTTTTTAAGTCATCTAAAATATTTTAATATTTGACCCGGTTTTTATTACAAATCTTCAATTAACACGTTAACCGCCAAGGTTAACTATCATAAGTACACCTCCGCGGTGTGCGTTCTCCGCCTTGTCGCACTTAATCTATCTGTGGCAGGACGTTTGGGTGCCAAGACCCATTTTATTTTATTTTTTGGGAAGGGCTCAAGATATCATAATAGTCCTGCTTACTAGTAAATATTATTAGGGGGATCATCTCATTCAAATATGTATCATTTAATATGAACAGTATCTTATTGGGTTATGGAGGAATTTAAACGGGATTATACTTCTCAACCGACGGTGACATTTCGATGTTATATTACATTACAATCATAACACTAAAACTTCCCGTCGGTCGGGAAGTAATTCCAGTTTAAATTATATACCTCCATAGCCTAAGATCCTGTTTATATTAAGTAAATATTACTTTCAAATTAAATTGTAATTTAGATTGATTGCGTTGAATCGAAAATGTGTTGAAACTCTAAAAGTGAAAAATTGTGTTAAGGAATTTGATAAAATAAATTCCGCCACCAATTCGTGAACATCAAAAATATATTATAATAATATAATGATTGGTCATCACATTTTTTTTGATGATGATAAATTTACATTTTTTTCATGAATGGAAAGGTTTTTAGAAAGTCGAGATTTAATTCGTAATGGTTTTTTTGGATAAGATTTTAAATTCTCGTTGCGATGTTTTTGAGTATGTAATTCTTCTCTAGAAGGAATAGTAGATTTACTTGGATCGTCACGGTGATTAATTGGCACTATTCTATTATTTATTTGCAGGGCTTCGTTAATCATATCTCGTGGAACTGGATTTACATCATTTATAATTTTTCTTGTCGAATATAATGATTTGGTTTTATCCTTTTGCATTTCAAAAGGAATTCTAGGATCTATAGGAGTTACGTACAAATTTTGATTTTTATTGAGCTTGGAAAGTCTTTCTTCCCTATTACTTTTTTTGTTTTGTGTGATTGTTTCCACTTTTCCTTTCTTCTCTTCAGTTGCTGTACTTAGTTTTATATTATTACTGGTGTCTCCATTTTGCAGTTTAGTTTCTTTTCCTACTTCTTCTACTTCTTCATCTTCTTCTTCAATGATACTTGCTTGTATCCATTGTCGTATTCTGTCTTTCTTTGCACTTCTGTCAACCGTAGTTTCGATTCCATATTGAGTTAAAGTAAACAACAATTTATGTTTTTCTTCTGGACTACTATGAAAACTGTACATAGAAGGACATAAACCATTGTCTTCTAAATAAAATTCAGAATTTTTTTCGGTCACATATTTGGACATCCATCGATCATCTAAATATCTATGTATTTCTCCGAGGCCTACAGGTCTTTTTTCATATCGGGGTTCTAATAATTTCTTAAATAGCTTTTGAGCTTTTGCAGAAATTAATTTAAAAAGTTTAGGTTGCCTTTTAATGGGCATGGCACTAGATTGCCATGATAGATAACGTGAGTAACGAGGATCGTCCAAGGCTGCTTTTTGCCAAGGTAAGCAACCAGTCAAACACACAAAAATTACTATTCCATATTGCCAAATATCATGTGCAGTGCTTGCTCTAAACAAAGAAGTATAATTATTATTTATACAAAACAGATATAATCGGGGTACATACTTGTAGCTTTCATCATTATTTATTTGTAAAACCTCTGGTGGTGCATACGGGAGCCATTCGTTTCTTCTAAAAATTATGGAACCGTTTTTCCTAGTTTCACCAAAATCACATAATTTAATACGCGAAAAGTCTGATTTAAACACTAAAATATTATCTAATTTCACATCACGATGAACTAAATCCATACTATGTAAATATTCTAAGCCAGCTGCTAGTTGTTTTGCTACTCTCTTGGAATGAAGTTCTCCAATCCCTGCTTCGGATACATTTGATGTCAAATCACCTGAAATATGCAATACTTTAATGTAGCATGTTTTTTGTCAGTTTATTATTGGCCACCAAAGCTTTCTTCTTAGGAGTAATATCCAGTGCTACATAGCATAATTTGCGTTTTATATCATTTATTTCCAAGACGTTACGAAAATGTTTTTTTTAACGTTTTTTAATGTTTTCAGAATTTGAACATTGCATAATTCGGAAAGTGAGATTGGGGGATTCCCACATTCTAATTTTCGAATTTTATTTTCCAATAAATAAATCAATTTTTTTAGCGTGTTTACATAAAAAGGTGTTAAAAGATTTTGTAATGCTAGCAATTATTTAAATTTTTGTAGGGTCCTGGAAATAAATAACATAAAACAGAAATTATTCAGTAAGCAGTGGATATTGCTATTAAGCAAATTTTGGGACCAGGGGAAATATGTGTAGGTAAGATCAGATCGGTTAAATGGGCTACGGAGGTAACTGCGCTACCTATTTGATCATTATCTATCTAATTCAAACTTTTAAATTTTTTTAAATAAATACATACATAATATATTAGCATCGATACAAATTAAAAGTAAGAATAATTTTATTAATATTTTTGAATTAAAAATTTTGCTATCACTTTCAATGGTTACTATCAACACGGGCAGTATAATTATTCTCATCTTTTATTAAAAAGATGTTATTTTTTGTTAAAACTTTGGACTGATTTTTGAAGTTGGTCAGACAATCGCGGGATCTCACTAATCGGGACGTCACTAAAGACGGAAATGTGTGCGGCCCTACAAAACCGTTTCACAACAGAAAATTAGATAAAAATTAGTAGGTTACATTATTAAAAATAAATTCTTAAATGCTTTACTTCAAGTTTTCAATATATTAATAATTCTAAGATACTTAATGATACCATCAAGATACCATTACTATTAATTTTGATATACCTACCTAAAGGAGCATATTCTTGTGAAAATACATAAAATCCTGGAGTTTCAAAAGTAACATCGTAAGTGGTTATGATATTCTTATGAACACCTAGATAAAGACCGTAATGAAATTCTCTGTAAAAATCACAAAGTGCAGTATAGGGTTTTGGAAGAGCCTTAAGAACCATTTCTGTATCTGTTGCTTTGTGTTCTACCAAGAGAATTTTTCCAAACCATCCTTCACCCACAATTTGAAGAATATCAAATTCGTCAACAAGGTTAACCTGAAATAAATAATATAAATAAAAATTAATTATAAGTATGGGAGAGTGTGGAGAGAAGGGACATTTTTAGGTTTTTATATTATGTTCTTGACATCATATTATGTTCTCGACAAACAGCATATTGTTATTTGGATGTAAATGAGGGGTGACTCATTGGATACTATCAGGGTAAAAATAATTTTTTTATCCCCAAAGTAACAGTTGAGAGCTAAACAACTAATAAGTGAAAAAATTTCCATTCTCTACCTAGCAATAAGCCGGAAAAATAATAGGACAACGTAAAAAATTATTAACTCTGCAGGCAAGTCTGCATTACGCACGGAGTACAACTCGTTGATCATCAGACGTACAATCAGTTGGCATGTCTTCACCGACTTGTTCGCGTGAAAGCGAGAACGCCAAAACGGTATCCCTCTACGACGTACACTGTCGCACACAAATCGAATCTTTTCTATCAGATGCTGACGCGCATGAATGAACTAACGAGATGAATTTTTGTAATAAATGAACAAATTTTTATTAAAAAAAAATCGAATATTTTTCATCAGACACTGGCGCGTGTCATTGAATTATCGAGAACAAGTGAGGAAAACAAGAAACAGCGCTTTAAAACTCATATTCATCTTCAGAATTTCCGAATATGTCATCATCAACATTGTCACCATCACTGTTATCATTAGGCATCTCAATGCCGATGATGATGAGTAGTGAAGTATACAAAATTTGATCTAGTAAAGAAAGTTATACTAAGAAGATTCTCGATTTTATACTTGTACTGTAAAACTCTGGCTCTAAAGGTGGTTGATACCTATCAAATTTCATGAATTTTATCGTTAATTGTAATTTAACTCTGATGTTAACCATTGTGTGGCTGAACAATAGTTCAAAATTTTAAACTAGATCGGTACAAGTCAATTAAAAGCAAATAAAAGTAATTAGCATCTTTATAGCTTCATGAGAATATTAATACATTTGGAACAAAATAATGCAATGCCATGAAAGCTATTTATATTAAAAATTTAATATTATAATGGTCAACCAAGACCCAGCTGAGGGTTGTAACGCTGCACGATAGATTTAAAAACGTAGTTGTTTTCGTAACTTCACTGATTTTCTCTGCTATTATAAGTAGGCGGAGATCCTTGTACTTTGGGACAGCTGGTACTTTGAGACATTTAGTTTTTTAATACTCAAATTCAAATGTATCGCTTTTCTTTTTAAGAGGTTATGCTGCTAACGGATAGAGGTCATCTCACCATAAAATAAATTACAGATGCCCGATTATGTGTTTGTTGTTGAACGTTTTGCGTTTTAAGGTAGATAATGTATTATTTAGTCGCTTGACTTCCACATCATTACCAGGTAAATTTTATTTACAATGATTTTGTTGCATACGGTATTACTTAATACACATTGTCATGTTTTGACCTTCTCAGAGGAAAATGGATGAGTTTTTTTTTTTATAAAAATCTAGCGCTACCCTGGGAACATTGTTCCAACAGGTGAATCCTTACCATTGGTTTTTTTTATTTAAATTTTTTTTTCATTAATTTTGTTTTATTAAGGAGATAGAATGATTTGGTCGTCAAAGTTGCACTGTTTTAATTTTGTTTTTCTAAATCTCTTAGGCCCGGTATTTCAGTGGGCAGTTAAGCTTTTGCTTAAGCTCATCTCAAGTTTAACTCAGTTCAACCAATCAACATGGTTAAATGCGAGATGTTGATTGGCTGAACCGAGGTAAACTTGAGATTAGCTTAAGCGAAAGCTTAACTGCCTACTGAAATACCGGGCCTTAAAGGGATTCCTTTTTTAGTTAAGTTTTCTCAGTTGAACAGCTCGATTCACGGAGGCAATTTTTCTGTGATCAATTTGAGATAATTTTGATTTTGGTTGTATAATTTTGTTTTCCGAGTTTGTTATTTTAAAGTGACAATTGCGAATAATTTAAAAGTGTAAAGTGTAACAAAACACAAAACCAACTCGTGACTTGCGCAATGAAGAACAACACAGAAATTTGGATAAAGAGACACAGGGGAGTGGAAATTTTTGAAAAAGCGGGGACGTGCTTGAGCAGCACGCAGAGACGATGCTTTTTGAGTGCCAACCGGCATAGAGACCAGGCGTAATTTTGTGACGCTCTGTAAATTAAATTTAATTAGTGAGCCAAGAAGTGTTGAAGCTTTGATAGAAAATTCAATTCACCTGTGCGAGTGGTATGGTTGGCGATATTAATTTTGGAGAGCCAAGCGGTTTTTCAATGGAGTCCGTAAATTTAGACGCCTTGCTGTTTTGCTGAAACTGGTAATGATATGAACTTTGAATTTAATTGTTTCATTCGGTTATGTCGATGACATTTGCCTGCATCATCGAATTGTTAATTTTCAACCATCGCAATTGTGATTATTGTGACGATTATTCAACTCTGTTTTCTACGTACACGATTTTTGGTTACTTGCTGAGGTACGCAAGTCACACCTGTGAAGTGTGCGACACATCTGCGCGGCGCATTAAGTGCGGGTCGTATTAAACCTTGATGCGAATTTTTTATAACAATTGTTTTATAAGGTGTAAATTAATTTTTGATTGTAAATAATTTTGATTGATTTTTTTTTTATAATTTTGGAAGCACAATTTTGATTATTTAAATATCGCCTCTATAATTATCCTGACCCACAAAAAAATTGTTTATACGGCCTCAGAGGAAATTTAATTTGTTTTTGTTAATTGTGTGACGACCATATTATTCGATTGAGTACATTTTTTTTCTTTATCAAATGAATTTTATTTTCACACCACATGATAAGGATCCATCTGTGGGACTTATACTGCCGTGTTAATTCTAAAGGGCGCATCTGCAAAACGCTAATTGTTGGGAAATCGTGTTTTATAAATTTCCGTGTGCCAACACATGGTTTGAATGATGTATTCTAGCATCTCTATACACAGTTACACCTTCTAATCTTAACGAAATGATAGATTTACATGCAGGGAAGCGTTGGTCATCAGTAACACAAGACGACAAAAAAAGCAGATACGCCCTTTAGAATTAACTTGGGACTTATTGCTACACCATCTGAGCTAGCTTGGTTTTCATTTAATGCATCAGATATAAAAGAAACCTTGGCGGAAAATTTTACATTTTTTTGCAAAAGCTTTTAAATCATTGCAACATATTATATGTCAATAATAATATAAGTAGTGGTGTGCTTGTACTTTGGGACACTCTTGTGCTTGTACTTAACGGTTGGTCAAATTCCGAAATTTTTATCAAATATCTTGAGAATTTCATAAAGCACGCACATTTAAGTGATTGAATTGAATCAATTGTATGAGATCAATTGGACGTTTTGAAGAAATTACCGAAACTCATAGTAGTTAGAGGCACAAAACGCCGTATGGAACAATTATTATATTTTCCAATATTATCTTGTACAAGCCCTGGTTGTACTTTAGGACAATGTTAATTTTACGTCAGGACGACAATAAATAAGTAAAAAAACTTAAAATTCATAGAACATATTTATTAAGACATATTGTAGCAAGACACGAAGTCATTGGAAAAGATAATAATATTGTTGATACAACCAGGGCTTGTACTTTAGGACAATTTTCAACGAATCATTTTTTTTCAATTATCAATATGATAATATTACTTTATCTTCTTGGAAATTTTGCTACGAATATTTAGTCAAAATAACACTAATTATACTGGTCAAGGTAAAATTGATCCATTTTTAAAAATGTCGATAAAAAAATTGAAAACCGAAAAATGTCCCAAAGTACAACAGTCTCCTCTATGGATGAATTCTTTCCGCTGATGCATCTTTTATTGTACATAATCGTGATTGTATTTGCAACAATATTTTAATACTAAATATAAACATATCTTGATATTACCAAGAAACCTTGCCAAAAGTCCAAATAATCAATTTTTTATTTTACTTCAAACATTTTTTATATAATATAATATTACACCTACATCATAATAGGAGCGCAATATGGAAATAATTAAAATATATATAATATAATATATGCAATAAATATAATAATAATTAATAATCTGAGATCGCACTCGAGAATGCATGTAAAACATGTTCTCTTTAAAACATAAAAATAGTATCTATAACTATTCTGCCAGATTTTCAAATGCGAATCTATAGTAGGTATAGATGTAGAATACGAATATGTATACCTATTATGATGCATTTCCAATGCACCGTAAGTCACTATAATACTACCTATATATCTACAATAATTAGGATGATTCTTGAATAGATTACAATTTTTAATATTTACTACAATTTTGTATAGATGCCTACATATATAATATGTATTAGAAGTGCATTATTATACTTTTTCCATAATATTATGTTATCTAATAATTGTATTCAACAAATACTTACTTTTTCAAGTTCAAATTCTCTTATTCTATGCAAATTGTCTCCGGACGCTTTTCCATTGGCACCCATGCTTTGATTTAGATCTATTTATATAAAGCTGCGAACATCATTTTTAATTTAACAGTAAATATTATCACTGTATTGTAAAATCCGAATAAACACTAACGTGATAACTCTTAAACTTTATTTAAAAAAATATGTAATCACCGAAATAGGTACATTTAAATCACTTCATTAACTATATTTTGGTACTTCAAATCAGACACCCATACGCAACGAATTGCCAAATAAATGTAGTACAAGTAAAGGATATTTATAGTTTTTATTTAAACAGACGTATAGGTAGGTAGCAAAGTATAATATGTCTGTTAAATTACCATAAGACAGTTTTTATACGAATTCGTGTTTCGATCATAAAATTGAAAATTTTACATAAAAGTGCATTAGACGCTCAAGTTATTTAATCTAATTTACAAATTAATACATATATGTATGTAAAACAAATAAGGACTTCGAGAGCTTCATCTAAAATAGTAGAATATTTATACGCGGTTCTTTATCAGCTTTTCGTCAAAATATCACCAGCTGACAATTTTGGAAATCAATTTTCATGATAGTATACTAATATTCTCACATAACTAACTCAAGGAATTCTACTTTTGCTGTCAAATCATTATCTTGGAATTTTTTTCTAATTTTGATATGTAGGTACTTATACCGTATATTGTTAATATATTATATTTAAACTTTAAAATATCGAGTTATTATAAAAATTAAAAGTTAATTAAATGATTTATTAAGCTTTCAGATGATTATATCATCCGCCATGTTTACATAATATCTTGTATATCTTATTCTGATGACGGATAATATAATCATCTGAAAGCTTAATAAATCATTTGATTAACTTTTAATTTTTATAATAACTCGATATTTTAAAGTTTAAATATAATTTAATATCAAAGAGTTAATAATTTATCATTTTAAATATCATCATAAACATAAAAGACCAGCACGCTGCTGCTGCTGCTCCTCCAGCGTGTCATATTTTTAGGACACATAAAGCACTCTGATTGGATGTTGGCCTTAGTACCTTAGTACTGTACTTTAGGTACTAAGTACCTTAGTTTTTTTTAGGACACATAAAGCACTCTGATTGGTTGTTGGCCTTAGTACCTTAGTACTAAGTACTTTAGGTACTAAGTACCTTAGTACTCTAATCAGAAAAGGTTATATATATTTCTATATGGAGTGGTAAAGTAACTTTAAGTTGGTAAGACCGACGACAACGACCAATCAGAGTGCGCTGTGTGTTGTAAAAAAAATTACACTTTGGAGCAGTAGCAACGTGTTATTTTTTAAAAACACACAACGCGCTTTAATTGGTCTTTGTCGTTAATTCCCCTGGGATCGAGTAGCACACCAATCAAGTTTTCAACCTTGATTTCAGGCGGTTCAGGCCCGTAGCCAGAGGGAAGGCACTTTGGGGCACGTGCCCCCCTCCCAAAATGTTCAGAAAAATTTTTTTTTAAAGTAACGGAAAATTTGTTTAAATAATAAAAATTCTCGGAAGGGGAATCACCACAAATTTAAATTTTTTAAGTGCCCCCCCTCTCCCCCAAATTAAATCCTAGCTACGGGCCTGCCGCGGTTGAACCAGCTATATTAATTAAATGATCCAATTTTTTACCAATTCAAAATCACCTCTCCTGGCATCGAGTTGCATACAAAGTAAGTTTCAACTGGGGTACTTCTACAGGGTGGCCCTTTGAAAACGAAACAGACGGGATTGGCCAGCAGAATTTTTTTCTTAAGAAATACAAAAACACGTCAATTTTATCATTGAGAGGGACAACTTTTGCGACTAATGTTACTTCTAAATGATAATAGAGATGATATGGCAAGTAACACCTCATTTGAAAGGTCTTGCTTTCCTGAATTCAGTTCTATAATTTTTTTAAAGTTTTATCAATTATTCAACAAAAAAATTGAAGCTGCAAAAATGCGAAATAAATCCGATATTTCAAGACATTTAAGAATAAAAGAAGGAAAAACGCTTGGACAGGTCTGTTTCGTTTTCAAAAGGCCACCCCGTATATAAATTTTATCTCGGTTAATCCAAAGATTATCTATTAAAAAATTTAATATTCGACTTTTACATTTTCAATAAATGTATTTCACAATAATGAACGGGCAGCACATACAACTTCTTAAGCGTGTCATATTTTTAAGACACACAACGCACTCGGATTGGTTGTTGTCGTTGGTTTTTAGCAACTTAAAATCTACTTCCCTGGGATCGAGTTACACGCCAAACGAGTTTCCAACGTTGAGGACGTTTGAACGTGAACAATTAAAATTGTCAGTATTAGGGATTTATTTTTTTTAATGAAGATTGTAAAACAAGAAATCCATCGGTTGAGCTTATGTTAGTGTTTGAAAACCATTTTTTTTTAATTATTACCGCTAAAATAGAGATCTACCGGCTAGCTACCCGTCCTTGGACGGGCTTTTCAACTAGTTATTAATATAGAGGCCTAAGTGCATGCGAGTTTATCTTGCCCGCAGATTTTTTCCGTCTGAAGATAAAGTTTAGACGCTATTATGATGTGATATATGTATGTAGACGCGTGGCAGTGAAGACGTATATGTACAGAAATGAAAAATTTTCTGCTTCATTTACATTACAGCACTCGCATGTTCTCCTTCTAGTCCTCACTACACAAAAGATGGCCACATCTCTGCCATGATTTAGTGTCAGAACCCTAGCTAAAGATACGAACACAAAGAAAGCAGGTTTCCTGCGTTGGCCAACCTGCGTCGATCTTTGTATTTAAATATCTGTCCGATTTCTTACTTCGTTTGTTTGGTTACACTAATTTATTAAGAGGGTTGTGCAGTAGATTTTAACATAGGGATTTCTTAACATAATTGAAGGTAACCACATCCCTTATTAAGGGCTTACGTACAGTCATGAATTCTAAAAAAAACTCTTTTTTTTTTGTTTTTTTATATGAAAGTACAACTCAGAAATATTATGTGAAAGTTTCAAGTCTATCGGAGTAAAACTCGCAAAGATATAAGCTAATAAGAGTAACAATTATTATGCAACTTATATCAAACGGAAAACTTCAGACGTGTTTAACTCAAAACTACATTTTAAAAGTCCGTGCGTAAGATAACTCAAAAACTACTTCCGCAATCACGATGAAATTTCGGACGCCGGTAAATTGCGCCAACGGTCAATATTTTTTTGGGTTTTTTTGATCGGTAGCTTAAGGACAACTAGCAAATTGCGCCAGCGGTTGGTTAGGGAGATTAAGTTGTAATACCCAAAAAGTGGTGTATTTAGTAGTAGTAATTATAATATTATGTAATTCCCACAGTGGCGTAGTTTCTAGAAGGTTTTATTTTTAGAAAAATATATAAAAAAGTAACTGTCACCTACGCACAGCTGTACCTCCCAGCGCAAATTCAATTTCTTTGGCATCATTTCTAAAACAATATAGAAAACAAAATATAAACAATATAAACAACAATATATTATTATTAATGAAGATTATTATTAATTATTTTTAATAAATATCTGCAAAATGATGACATATACGTTTTAGAAAATTAAATCTGCTTAGTTCCTTCCATTGATACAATGCTATGTTGAATTGCAATGTTTTTTGCTTGAGTATAATTTTAGTACAGATTTGCTTCTGTTGATTAATACTATCGATTTTAACGTAAACAGAAATTTGCATATCTAATACGGCGTCCAAAAATGTGTAAAAGTCTGAATAAGCTGTATGAAAATTTTTAGCAAAATAATTGTGGAAAGACTCGCATGCGTTAGTTGTTTGGAACATATTTGATGTATTCGATGCCCAAATGTTTGGGGGGAACAAAAATTTTTCTTGTATGTACTATGTGTTATGTAAATATGAAGAATATTTAGAAAGTCTGGCATCTACGGGTATAATTTGCATTAAATCTTCATCAACACTTTCAGATACTTCTTTGGGGTTTAAACACTGCAGCTCAAATGTCCATTTTAACCATATTCCAATAAGCAAATTTTTATTTTGATATTCAGTTGAAAGTCCAAATTTTTTAAGTTTTTGGTACCACGCTTAACTGACATGAAAACGACACCCTATCATTTCTGCTAAAATTCAGAAATAGAAAATGTCTAAATTAAGAGCAAATCTAGTGCTTAAGTACAATATTTGTGTTTTATGTAATTCATTTCCAGGACGTTACCAAAATTTAAATAATTACTAGCATGCCGAAATTTTTTAACACTTCTTCATGTAAAGGCGCTGGACAGGGGTAACCTCCACCGATGGTCAAATTTTAATCCTCTTTTTTTCTGAGTTGCAGAAGGTTACCTGCAAGTTCCACCGCTGGTAAAAAAGGTAACCGAACGAAACATGAAAGTTCCACTGATTTTAACTTAAGGTATTACTGGATTAAGACCCACAAAGCCGTTTATAGTACTTAGTATTTAAAATTGTGATAGAAATGATATGACGAACATTATATCGTTGTAAATCAAAATAATTTTTAAAAATTGAAAGTTGATTTTTTTAATATTTTTTTTAAAATATCGCTTACTTGAAAAGAAACTCTAAAATGTTGCTTTTAACTTCTCCCACTCCTTAAATTATGATTTTTCCACCACTATCCCACAGATATGGTTAGAGATATTTTGTAAAACGTAAAATTTGCGAGTATGCTGTGTGTTTAGAATATAATTTATCAAAATAAATAAATAATAAGTATGCATTATGAAATAGTAAACATAGCATAATAAACAATAACTGTAACCTAACCCCCCTTTTTTTACATTTTAGACTCTAGTGCAGTTAATGTAAAAAATACTAAAAATCAAACTATTATTTCTTTCTTTCATATTTTTTGTTATATTATCAAAATAAATAAATAATAAGTATGCATTAAGAAATAGTAAACATAGCATAATATACAATAACATTAACCTAACCCCCCTCCCCTCTTTTACAGTAAGACTCTAGTTCAGTTAATGTAAAAAATACTAAAAATCAAACTTTTATTTCTTTATTTTCTTTATATAATATTTTTTGTTATATTATCAAAATAAATAAATAATAATAAGAATGCATTATGAAATAGTAAACATAGCATAATAAACAATAACAGTAACCTAACCCTCCCCTTTTTACATCAAGACTCAAATTCAGTTAATGTAAAAAATATTAAAACTCAAACTATTATTTCTGTATTTTCTTCATTTCATATTTTTTATTATATGTATTACGTTTGCAATAAACAATCACTTAAAATCAAATTTTATTCGAAAAATGTAAGCATAATATAATATCCTGAAACAAAACCCCCCTCCATAAATTAGTCACCTAATTTACTTTATTATAATTTAATTTATTCACCTAGTCAAAATCACCTAAGCAAGTAAAGTAATTTTAAGTTGATACGACCAACGACAACAACCAATGAGAGTGCGTTGTGTCTTCTAAAAAATGACACGCTTGAGGGGTAACAGCAGTAGCAGCATAAAAAGGGGAAGTCAATAATTAAATATATTCAACTCGGCAGTTAGTAAAACCGTTTAATTTCATACCTCTTCTCCTCTTTTTGAGATTAGGTACGACCCTGAAATGAACAGCCATCTAATATCTTAGAGAAATAACTTACAATTAGAGCTAAGTTAAAATTGTGTCATATTCATAAATCACAAGATTTTTGCATAATTTGAATGAAAATCAAGTCTCACGACACAATGAAAGCTTAAAGAATTTAAAATACTTAGAAGCTTAATACCTTGACATTTGACCACCTCGACTTAATCCACCATCAGTGGAACTTGCATATGGGATAAAAGTGACCCAAAACCGACTGGTGGAACTTACATGTCGGATTAAAAAAGATTTGACCCATCGGTGGAAGCTACAATCGCCCAAGGCGCTAAAGGCAATTGATTTATTTACTGGAATACCACGTTATCTCAAAACTAGAATGTGGGATTCTCCTCCCCCCCCCCCCCCCCCATTCTAGTTTTCAAATAACGTGGTATTCCAATAAATAAATCAATTGTCTTTAGCACCTTTACATGAAGAAGTGTTAAAAGATTTCGGCATGCTAGCAATTATTTAAATTTTTGTAACGTCCTGGAAATGAATTACATAAAACACAAAAATTGTACTTAAGCACTGGATATTGCTCTTAACGTAAAAATCAGTGAAACTCCTAGAGTGTGAAAATACGGGTTAAATACACCTCTGTTAAATTAAGACCCAATTTTTTTTCAGTAGTACTAATCCTTTTGTCAAACAAGCAATGAATTAAAATATAATAACCTTTTTTTGACCCAATTTTCGGTCAGCCGCAAAAATTTTTGGCGCAATTTACGGGTAGGATTAAAAAAACCCTTGACCGCTGGCGCAATTTGCGGTCCCCGGAAATTTCATACACATGTTAAATATAAATATTTCTCGAGACTGAACGATTAATATTTTTCATTTTTCAATTTAATCTTTGTTTACAAGCAATTATAGGCAAATTTTTTATCTAAAAATCGTAAATTTTTTTTCAACACCTTCCCAAAAGTGGAAATTTTCATATTTTTCAAAATGGATTCGTTCAGTCTCGAGATTAACTAATATATTAACCAAATCTTTTTACTTTTTTGATTTCAGATAATTCAGTTATCTTACGCACCGCAAATCATCTTTTTTTTAAGCGTATACGAAAAACTACTACCAGCTGATTAATTGTACACGTTTTTTTAAAACAATTCTTAAATGTTATTTAAATGTTGCTCTTTCATGTAATAAAACTTTCAAATAAATACATGTATTCATAACTTAGAAAAAAAAATCGCAAAAAACTGCTATTTTTCGACCTCATGACTGTACGTAACCCCTTAAATAACTTGGAAAAATTCTAATTACATCATTGGAAAGCTAGTTACGATATTTATGTTATACGTAGAATGATAAGATGTAGTTCATTCGCTTTTCTTAGATTTAAGATAACAAAGGTGTTAAATAGAGGTGCAGAGCATCAGTAGTTGCTTTTTCTAATTCACTGTAGAAGTAGTTAAGTCCTGTGTAATAAAGGTTTTTACTTTTTAAAAACTGGTTTTTGTCAACCGAAATTTTAATTGGCGCAGTCGGTAGGATTCCCAAAATTGACCTTATCGCAAGAGCAATTTTCGTATCATCGATTAATTGGGAATTCGAAGAAAAAAATTCAATTTGGACAAAAACAGCACAGCAGTCATCAAGGGAGGAACAAGCATCGTCCAAACTTATAGGCATTAGCAATTAAGAAAACGAACCGCAAAGAATGAAAACAGCATTATTGTAAGTCTCATTTAATTTCATATCATTTCAATTCCTAGTATAAGATAGATAAGTGTAACTTTCAATCGCACGTTTCCGAGAAATTTATGAACCCAGAAATTGATTTGGAAAAATTAACAAATTTATTAAAATTAGAACCATCAACAATGGCAACAAATTATCATTTATTAAAATTGCATTTAGATAGTATTTCACAATACGAGGGAAACCCTCACACTTTGAATATTTTTATAGATAATTGTCAAAATTTAATAAATACATTTTCAAGTGCTACCGATAACGCTTTAAGGGTAGTTCACACTACATGATTTATCATATGACTTGTCACATGACTTCTCATATGAGGGATTTTTTTACGTTCACACTATATGATTTTTGATATTATAGAAGTTATGGCTTTTATGATTGGCTGTTGTGATGGTATGATTTTAGCCATGACTTTTCTTATGACTAAGTCATATGATAAATCATGTAGTGTGAACTACCCTTTAAACCAATTTTTGTTAAGAGCAGTATTAGGCAAATTAACAGGTAGAGCTTTAATTTTAATTGGTTCCCGTAGCGAACTCAACGATTGGTTAGCTATAAAATCAGCATTACAATTAAGTTTCGGAGATCAAAGAAATATCGATTGTCTCGTGCAAGATTTAATTGATTTGAAACCAAATAAAAATGAATCTTTTTATAATTTTGGCATGTGTTGTCAAGACGTACGATCGTTAATCACGTCAAATTTAAATTCAACATCAATGCCACCCGAAGAAATGGCGATTCAAATAAAAAATTACAATAATTTAGCTTTAAAAACTTTTATAAGAGGTCTAACTGGACAAATTCAAACTAATGTTAGATTAAGAAATCCAGATAGTCTTGAAAAAGCTATGAGCTTATTATTAGAAGAACAAAATTTTCTTTATTCCACTAACCAAAATAACACTTTAAATTCGAATATTATGTTTAGACCGGAACAAAGATTAACACCTGGAAAATTAAATAATAATTTTAAAACCAATTTTAATTTGAATAAAACTCCAACAACTCAAAACGTTCAAAATTTTAACAGATTTCCACAGTATCAAAATTCGCAAAATTTTAATCAGTCTTCACCTTTTCAAAATACTTCAAATTTTAGTAAACCTATACAATTTCAAAATAACTCAAATTTTTATAAAAATTTACCATTTCAAAATAATTCAAATTTTAACAAAACGCCACAATTTCAAAACACCCCAAATTTTAATAGATTTTCACCATTTCAAAATAACTCTGCGTTTAATCAAAGACCTTCATTTCAAAATACTAATTTTAATAAAACTTTTCAAAATCAACCTAGACCTTTTCAAGGTATGAATCAAAATTTTAACAAATCTGGTAGAACACAAATTACAAATCGATTACACGAACCAATGGATACGAGTAGTGGTCATGCTACTTTTGAAAAATCAAAGTATTCTATGAACCATCTTTTTAATCAGAATGTAACTGAAAATCAAGAAACCGAAAACGAATTTGAAAATTCATTTAATTATACGGAAAAATGTAAATCAAGACGAGTTTAAAAACCTGCCGGAAGAATGTAACTTGTACCCTCAAGATGCATTCTTGCAACAAGATAACATATTTATAGACGAGGGTCAATGTCAACACAACGACATTAACAATGATAATAATGAAACAAATTTTCGCGAACTCATTTATTCAAACTAACCCAGATAGTACAATTACATAATTTTGAATCTAACTTACCTTATATTTATATACCAGAAATTAACGCAAAATTTTTGATAGATACATGTAGTTCAAAAAGTTTAATCGATCCAAAATTAGCTTATCATTTTTACAATAATTTCATTTCAAACGAAAATTTTAATATTCAAACATCACATGACATCTCAAATCATTATGAAGTAGCCGAAATTCCTATCTTTCAAATTTTTAAGACAAATCAAAATCATAAATTTTATCTTTTTCAATTAAACAAAAACTACCAAGGACTAATCGGATTTGACTTACTCGATAAATTAGACGCTCAAATTAATATTGCAGAAAGAAGATTAACAACAACACGCACTGAAATTTCAATAATGTTCGATACTGATAAGAAACCTTTAATGCAAAATTTTAACAATTATAAATCAAAAGTAAACCTTTCAGATCATTTCAAAATTGAACCAAGAAATTTAGTAAACTTAAACTTTGTTGACCAAATAAATATCGATCATCAACCATTAAATTTAGAACAAGAAAATTTAAATTTATCAAAACAAAATTTTAAAAACATTAGATTAGAGCATTGCAATGAAAAAGAGAAATATAACACAAATGCAGATTGTTTATCTAGAATTTCAATTAACGATTTAGAAAACAAATCAATAATTAATAATCCTAGAGAAGCAGATAATAATACGCTTGAATTTTTATGTGAATGTATTGTTGAAAATATTACAGACCAACCCCAACTTTCGACTAGTAAAAACATAGAACCAAAAATTAAAATTTTATCCGATACCCAAATTAAAACCCCTGACCCAAAAATTAAGACAAAACGTTTGCTTTCAAAATTACAAGATTCCAAAAATCAAATAGAAACTTTATTCAATGAAAATACTAGTAGATTAACCTTACTACAAAATACCATTTTGGCAAACAAACAAATAAAATTGAAAGATGACAATTTAGAAAATTTAACACCAACAAAATTATTTAACTCGACCCAGATCAAAATGAAAACAAAAAACTTAACAAAATTAAACAATTCTCAAAAATGCATTGAACTTTTAATCGACGATAACAAACGGAAACTGAAGCTATTAAAAGATCCAAATTTTGAAAATAAACAAATACCGGAATTAAAAGACAAGTTAAAGTTGACAAAATTTAATTTAAATTACAACCTTCAAATATTACCAAAAATTTATGGAAAAAAAAATTTTCAAACTTTAAACAAAATTGTTTTAATAATCTTTACAATTTAGACATTATACAACTACAAATTTTCAAAATTAAAAATATGAAAAGAAAGAAATTAAATAACAAATTTGTAGGAATCTATTGGATTCTTTTGCCTCCAGAACTTTATCAGTTCCAGGATTTCGCTCTCGTAGCATACATTATAATATCTTTTGCTTATTAGTACCTAGTAATATATGTATAATCTCGCTTTTCTAAATTTAGGTATAAATAACATAAAAAGAATGGACCAATTAATATTGCATAAAAATAAAATTTCAATAAACCTTTAGAAATTCAAACTGATAAGTGATAACCAAAAGAAATCAAATTTATAAATTTCAAAGAAATATTAGATTCAAATTATTCAGTTGAAAATAAAATTTCAAAAAACTGTAACTAATATATTATAGAACATAAAACTTGAAAATAAAATTCGCATTACATAATTATAATATTGTTTATATCTTCTATTATAAAAAAAAATGCTGACACCCGTATTTAAACAAATTCTTCAAAAACCGTTCAAATAAAGTTTACAATCAGCACTTAAAATTAAAAGACTACCATTGTTTCACAATTTCTTCAAATGACATGAAAATACAAATGACGGAATTCAATCTAGTGATGAAATCATTAACAACAAAATAAATTAAATTTTAGTGTTCCCGAACGTTTATCTCAAAGCGGATGTAAATCAGGATAGTTATGAAAATCATAAAATAATTACTCTAAAAATACCGAAAAAAATAACGAACTAATATTAGATTTTTGAAAAAATACACGGACCCACAAAAAGTTTATTGCATGTATTTTCACAATGATCAATTGTACAAGGATTTTTGTTTAGTATATTTTACTGGTAACAAACCAAAATTAATTAGATGTACAAAAAGAGTTAATACTGTAACCGCCCCCTGAAGAACAAATAATTTTAATTCAATAATAAAAATTATTTAACATTAGTAGATTCATTTACTAAATTTGCTCAAGCAATTTTTATAGAAGGTAAAACTGCTATTCACTTTTGCAAAGCTTTAATTAAATACTTCACTTCTTTTGGAATCCCCCAAAATTTGACCAGAAACGTAAGGTAGTTTCAAAACATAACACTCACGGAGATTCTAATGACATTTTTAAATTAAATCAAACTGTTTTTAAAAAAAATCCAAAAACTCGAAATAAGAAAGAGAACAAATTTATTGGACCTTACCAAATTACCGAAATTTTAGATAAAAATAGAGTACAAATTACTAACAAACAAAACAAGAACGAAATTATTCATATCAAAGAACTTAAGATGCCTCTTGTTTCAGATTCACCTTGTTAACCACAACCTTTTCTACAAAATTCCACAAATATAACTGAAAACCCTGGACTCTTACCTTTAAAATTAGGAAATGCCCAAAATAAAATTGATACTTGGTCATTCATTCAAATATTTGATATTACTGATACCATACGAGAATTCAATTCACTTCAAACAAAATTAAATCAATTAAAAAAATTCATTTGAAATTAGTTCGACAAATCTTACTGAAAGTTATAAACAAGAATTAAATAATTCCTATGATCTAATAAATATTTTAGAAAGAAAAATAACATTACAAATTCATCAATTAAATCCTTTAAATCAAAATAGAGCCAAACGAGGTTTAGTAGACGGTTTAGGATCCATAATTAGAGCAATCACGGGAAATTTAGATCAAAATGATGCCGAAAAATATGACAAAGCAATAATGACAATTTCAGGAAACCAAGATAAAATTAAATCATTAGTAAAAGATTATCATTAGATAACGTTATTACAAAATTCAATTGGCAATTATCAGAAAAACATTCAAACATTAGCAAAAAATCAATTAATATTAGAATCCAAAATTTTACAAATAGAAAAGATATTAAAAACAATGGAATTTAAAAATATCGAAACTTATCATTTCTTTCTTATACAAATGTTTATTTCACAAATAATGTCAGCTTTTCAAACAATCTACGATTCATTAGAGAAAATTGAAATAGCTATCACTTTTTCAAAAATTAACACATTTCATAATTCAATGTTAAATCCAAAAGAATTACTGAATGAAATTTTAATAATTAATAAACAACTGAACAATAAAAATAAATTTCCATTTGAACCAGAAATTAAAAATATTCTTTTATTTGAAAAAATTATGGAAATAAAAAGTTATAGAGAATCAGATTATTTTTATTCTAGAAATTCCAATAGTAGAAACTGAAAGTTACAAATTACTATCATTTATATCCTTTGCCAATGTTATCCGATACATCCTTCAAAACAATAATTCCTCATTCCGAATACCTTCTTTATAATGAGCAAAAATATGCATTTCTTACTGCAAGATGTCTTGAAATTTCGAACAAGGAATATTTATGTCAAAATGGAGAAATTATCGATTTCAAAGAAGATGCACCATGTGAAATCCAACTACTACGACACTCGGAAAATGCAACGAATTGTAAATTAATTCATGTTCAAATAACAAACATCAAAATTCAAAAATTGGAAAATAATCAATGGATCATCATTACACCAAAAAGTGTTGTTGCTACGAACAAGTGCGGTAATGACAAAGACAGTGTGTATTTAAACGGGAGTTACGTAGTTGAAATAGAAACAAAATGTGAAGTGAAAATAGAAGAGATAACACTAAAGACTTTTAAGAATTTAAATTTGGAATTTAAAAATATTGAATTACCTAAATTATATTATAGTCAAAATCAAAAAGTACAGAACGATTTTAATTTTAAAACTGAAAAGTTAAATTCAGTAAATGTCAATGAAATCAAAAATATTTTTAGTGACTTGTCAAATCAAAAAGAAAAATTAAATTCATTAAATGATACTTCGGTTCACTTCCACAGAATTAGTGGATATACATTAATCATTTATGTCATAATCATTGTAATTTTAGTTTATGTATTTTTTAAATATTATTATAATAGAATCAAAATTTCGAAGCCCTCAGCAGAGGAAGCCGAAGAAGAAAATGGTAAGCCGAAAAGAAGATCAACATCAAATTATCTTCGAACTCTGGTAACCCATAGTTCTCATCTTAGGCCAGAGGAGTTACGATATTTATGTTATACGTAGAATGATAAGATGTAGTTCATTCGCTTTTCTTAGATTTAAGATAACAAAGGTGTTAAATAGAGGTGCAGAGCATCAGTAGTTGCTTTTTCTAATTCACTGTAGAAGTAGTTAAGTCATGTGTGATAAAGGCTTTTACTTTTTAAAAACTGGTTTTTGTCAACCGAAATTGTAATTAGCTACATTCATTTGCAGGGGAGTAAATCGTCACATTTTTTAAAAAACTTATAATTTCTTGCGTATTTGTGTTTAATTGACTCCATGTTTTGCATTCATCACTTTCCTAGAATTATTATTTTATTGGTATAGTTTATTAAAATTTGGCCATTTAAACCCCTGGACAGTGGCGGCGCCAAGGGTGGGCGCGGTTGGGCGAGCGCCCAACCTAAATTGTTCTCGCCCAACCTGCTAAATCAAGCAAACATTTTATCAAAATGCATTAAAAAAAACTATAATCAAGTAAAAAAATCGCTTTTAATATTATCGCTTTTAATATTATAATCGCTTTTAATATTATAGATTTTTACAATAATTATTATTATTATTAGATCTAAGAATTTAGAAGCAGATTAAAAAAAAATTGAATCCAAGGCTTCGAGGCTATGTTCGGGAACATAGCCGTTAGGTTTGGCGTGAAAAAATCGTCTTGGGAGACACGTCTTTTCTGATGAACATTATATATTTCGTGAAAATGAAACAAATCAACCGTAAAATTAAAAAACAAACACGACGAGATAAGAACCAGTTTCTTATCATCGAGGAATGTATCCAGAAAGACCAAACTGCGCATATATACAAAACGATTATCAGACCAACAATTCTATATGGCTCCGAGATATGGACACTCAGCATCACTGATCAGAAGAGAATACAGGCATGCATGGGAGCGAAAGATCCTGAGAAAGATATTTGAAGGAATCAACACTGGTGAGGGATGGAAAAGAAGAAATAATGAAGAACTGAGAGAGCTTTATGGAGAACACGACATAGTGGCAAGATCGAACAGATTGAGATGGATGGGACATATTGAGAGAATGGAAAAAGACAAAATGCCAAAAATGATCCTTAAAAGGCAACCGATAGGTACAAGAAGAGTTGGAAGGCCGAAGGCTAGATGGAAAGCGGCAGTGGAAAACGATCTAAGAGAGTTGGGAGTAAGAGAGTGGGAGAAGAAGGCAAAGAATAGAGGAGAATGAAAAAAGATCGTCAACTCAGCCCTGGGTCTTCAAGGTCTGTAGCGTTTGTTCTTAATGAGATATCTTAATGAGATATGCCTGGAACTAGAAACGCACTCAGAACAAAGCAACACCCGTGACCTCCACGACAAGATTAGGAACATCTCTCGAGAATTTAAACCAAAAACCTAAATAATACAAGACGAACAGAGAAGAACGATAACTGATATAAAAGGAATCGCGGAAGTATGGAAAAAAAGTTGTGTTTCACTTTAAAATTGTTTTCAAGCCTATAATGCACTTATGTAGATCTCGCTACCTTTATAGAAATATTTCATCTCATTATAGCAACATATTCAACATATTATGTTAAGACATTGATCTGATAAATCAATAATTGTCTATTGCGGATTAATAGATAATCTTCGACTGAAATATTTCGTTTATCTATAAAAATATTTGTATTTCCCGAAATATTGCTAATCTTTTTTTGCCCACCCTCCAAGTTCTTCTGCCGGGTGTCACCCAACCAAAGAAAAAAAGCTGGCGCCGCCACTGCCCCTGGAAAATGGTATTTTACATACACCGGTGTTTTTAAATCTCCCTCAAGTTAATTTAATCAAGAGATATTTCCCTTCAAAGATAATAATTGATATATTAATTTTGATAATTAATTAATATCATGGTCAGGTAAAACTTTTACCGTCAAACCTATTGAAATATTGCAAAAAATTCGACAAGATAATTACTCGAATGGACAAACAAAATTTGAAAGTTTTCAACTGCACAACACTCTTAACAATATGGAGATTATCAATCAGCACTTACAATAACCAAAAACCAACTTGAAACTGCTTCAAACTGTCAAAGTAATTGATAGGTACTATGTATTATTCCAAAATATGTTTCATATTTTTTATTATTTCACATGTGCATTTTTAACAATAATTATTGTGTTGGATATTTTTAGACAGGAAATAAGATCTTTTTGATTGATACTATTTTTCATTCTTCAATAATTATTCATCTTCATCAGCCTGTATTTATCCACTCTTGGACGTAGACCTCTCCCAATTTTTTCCATTTTTCTCTGTCCTGAGCGGCCTCTACCCGCCGCACGTTATCTCTCCATCTCATCCCACGCCGCCTTTTTGTTGTTTTTGGCCGCCATTGTATGATCCTGATTGACCATCTATTTTTATCTTGGCGGGACATATATGTCTATGTTCCTGGGTGATAAAAGCGCTGACTCACTTGATCAGGTGTTGCAGCTCTTCTCGGATTATTTCTCTGGTGTTTATGGTGATGGGACTGTATTTTCGAGGAATTTTGAATTTGATGGAACAGTGAATCTGAGTCATTGCCATGTTTCTGTAGAAAATATTTTGGAAAAAATGAAGAAAATTAAAACTAACAAGGGTCCAGGTCCGGATAATGTTCACCCGGTTTTGATAAAGTCATGTATGCATTCGCTTAGCCTCCCATTGTTTATTTTGTTTAACAGGTCTCTGTCCCTTGGTGTACTGCCAACTATCTGGAAGCAATCATTTGTGGTACCAATCTTCAAGAAGGGAGATAGGTCTGATGTGTCGAATTATCGCCCCATTTCAATTCAATCTGTTATACCAAAGATATTTGAGGGCTTGGTGCTCGATGCTATCTCTTCTGATCTTTTGAATCTTGTTGTTCCTGAACAGCATGGATTTCTACGGGGGAGATCTTCATTGACGAATCTCATGATGTATGAAGACTACATTCTTGAGTGTTTTGGGGACCGTGTTCAAGTTGATTCTATTTATACGGATTTCTGCAAAGCTTTTGATAGAATTAATCAATCTATCTTGTTTTCTAAGCTGTGGGCGATGGGTATACGTGGATCTTTATTGTGTTGGCTTATTAGCTATATTTCTGATAGAATCCAGTTTGTTAAGATCAGAATGCAGTTATCCGAGCCAATAAAGGTGACTTCTGGAGTGCCTCAAGGATCCCATTTGGGTCCGTTGCTTTTTATTCTTTTTATCAACGATATTGGCAAAGCTTTGGGATTGGATGTTAGATATCTGATATTTGCCGATGATCTTAAAATATTCTTTATGATAAGATCGGTCGAGGATTCCATTAGAATTCAGAATTCTTTGGATGCGCTTATGGTGTGGTCCGATTACAATCAGCTGTTTCTAAATATTAGCAAGTGCTGATGCGTTATGAGATTTTGTCGAGGTGAGTCGCCAATTTTCTTCCAGTACACATTGGGGGGCGAAGTTCTGCGATCGGTAGACACGGTGAGTGATTTGGGGGTGCTTTTTGACGCAAAGTTGACCTTTAAGATTCATATAGAGAGCATTTGCGCCAGGGCGATGAGAATGTTGGGTTTTATACACCGAAACACAAACAATTTTAAGAACATTTATACCCTGAAGATTTTGTATATGACTTTGGTTAGGTCGCTTCTTGAGTATGCTTCTCCAGTTTGGTCTCCCTTTTATATGGTGGACTCTGATCGTATTGAGAGGGTTCAAAATAAGTTTTTGCACTTGATTGGAACAAGACTTAATTTGGGAAGTGATGTGTGCGTCAATGATTCTGTGCGAGCTTTATTGTCATTGTCGACTTTGCAAGATCGAAGGGTTGTGACCGATTTAACCTGTTTATTTAAGATTGTGAATGGCGGTTACAATTGTGCTGAACTTCTTCAAAAAATTAATTTTCGGGTTCCCCAATATGGAGTTAGGCTTGGTAGCTTGTTCTCGGTCGATTTTGCTTCTACCAACTATGGCTACAACGCTCCTATGAGTAGAATTCAGAGATTGGGTAATATTCACTTGAGTGGTGCTGACGTTGACCTGTTCAATTCCTCTTTGAGTGGCTATACGAGATACTTGCGGTTTAGGTTGGGTTGCGACCAGTAATTATGTTGGCAAATTTATGTTTGTGTTTTCCTGTGTTTGTTATGCGATTTTGGGGGTTTGGAAATGTTAAACTGTAGATAAAATGTTAATATTGTAAATGTATATTGTATTGGATGTAGATATTAAGTTGTACTCTGTAGATGGTAATTGTAAATGGGCGATTGCCCGTATTTAGTAAATAAATAAATAAATAAACCCAGCACCACACAATGTGTAAAAATGAAAGAAATGCGTCAAAATTCAATAATAGCTATAAAATCACCCGAAAACTTTAGCTGATTTTTTTTATTAATCGTTTTCGAGGTCACAGATTTTATTTTCGGGGTCAGAAGTTCATATATCAAAAGTATGTATGTGGTAGCACGCACTTTAATTGAAAAATAAGTGAAAAACCTAAATAACTATAATACGACTAAAGATGACTACTGCATTTACTACTAACATCAGACTACACTTTTTCTCGTAAATTACACGCAATCTATATTTGCCGAAAACTAATCCAGATTAACGGATTATTAATCCAGATTAACGAATTTTTTAATTAATTTAATTAATCGTCAATATTCTATTAATCTTCATAATATCAACTGATAAACTCATCAACTCCTTCTCCTCAATGAATCATTAATCCGTTAATCTGGATTATTAATCCGTTAATCTGGATTATTCATTTTTGTTACAAAATATTTATGAATAGGCAGCTCCCGGCAAATATGAATGAAAAATAAAATTTACGATAAAGAGTGTAGTCTGATGTTATCATAGTTATTTATGTTTTCACTTATTTTTCAATAAATTAAAGTGCGTGCTACCACATACGTCATTTTGATATATGAACTTCTGACCCCAAAAATAAAATCTGTGACCCCGAAAACATTAATAAAAAAAAATCAGCTAAAGTTTTCGCGTAATTTTATAGCTGTTATTGAATTTTGAGGAATTTCATTCATTTTTCCACACTGTGCCACGGCGCGAATACAAACCGTTAGCCCTACCTTCACTCGCAGTCTGACTATGGACCTGGGGCCACCATAAGACGAATGGAAAAATAATAAATAATTTAGCAGTTTATTTCCAGAACACAAATTTACTAACTTTTTATGCTCCCTTTCCGATAATGATGCAATGTGAATGTATTTGTACTTTAATGTTAAAAAATAAGTCTAATGTCGCCGTCGCGTCGTAAAAGCAAGATTTTTGGTATTAATAAAATAAAAATAGGAGCTAAAATTAAAAAAAAGGTAAAAACCTAATTCATATTATTCAATTGAATATTCATTTTGAAGATAAATTCACTTTTGAAGTTCACATTTACTAATAAAAACAACACTTCAATTTCGTTAAAGGCGTCTTCTGACCATCCTTTCCGTAAAGGATCAACTTGGTGTATTCTGACGCTAATAACGGATCCCTTAAAGTTACAGAATACGCAAATCCTTTACCTAAAGACATCCCTTATCGCGCCGTTTCGTAAAGATCGATCTTAAAGGACGGCCTCTTACTAAAGGATCCTTTATAATTACAGAATAGGTTTACCCCCGTATTCATAAACACGAAAAATACTTAAAAGAGGTTTGCAAACCCTTTGTAAGGGAAATAAGGCATTTTAAGGGCATTTGTGAGGCTTTTAAAGTTTTAGTAAACCTGTTGTAAATATTGCGTTTTTATGAATACAAGGGTTAGCCTTTACGTAAAGGCATCCTTTCCGTAAAGATCCTTTAAGAGTTAGAGAATACGACCCTAAAGGGTAGTTCACACTACATGATTTATCATATGACTTGTCACATGACTTCTCATATGAGAGATTTTTTTACGTTCACACTACATGATTTTTGATATTATAGAGGTTATGGCTTTTATGATTGGCTGTTGTGATGGTATGATTTTAGCCATGACTTTTCTTATGACTAAGTCATATGATAAATCATGTAGTGTGAACTACCCTTAAGAATTATTATTTAACCCTTTATTTTTCAACAAATAAAGATCAATCTATGTTGAAATTTACAATGATATATGTAAATTACCCCCCTAAGCCAGTTAGCTGGAAACGCCCCTGGTAAATAATTACCCCCTTAATTCAGGGACTTTTAATTTAATCAACAGATGGCGCCTACTTAAATATTTTTATAAAATACTAGGAGGCTTTTGTATTTAAAATATAGCAAATTCGTTGAGATAATACTATTCTATAAACAATATTCTTGGTCTTAAGCTATTTTGGGGTAATATTTATTTATGAAAACACAATTCATAATTAAAGTTTAATTATCTTTTTTTGTAAGTGAGTGTGTTTTGACATACTCAATACGAACTCAAAATAGCTTAAGATCAAGAATATTGTTTATAGAATAGTATTATCTCAACGAATTTGCTATATTTTAAATACAAAAGCCTCCTAGTTCTTTATAAAAATATTTAAGTAAGCGCCATCTGTTGATTAAATTAAAAGGGCCCTGAATTAAGAGCCCCTCTTAACCAACGATCTATTATTTCACTAGATGGTGGATACAGTACATACATATAAGATCGATGCTACAAATCGATCGATGATTACAAATTTCCTTCACAAACAACACCTTGAATTCATAACCTCTTCTTATTAACACATACATTGATAGCATGCAATCAAACTCAAAATTATCGCTTTTTTAAATAAATTTTATGGAGTAACCGTAAAACAGCGTGTCTACTTACTTAAGGTAATATGGTTGACCTCCCATCTACTCTTCGTCTTCCCAATAGAAAATGTATCCCACCTGGACCTAAACGATTTTCACATCCATCAGAAATAGAAAACGTTTTTGTGGATTCGTTGTTGCTCCGGGACTCCATATCCACTTTATGAGGAATCACATGAAGATAACTTCTTTCCATCAATTAAACAAAATACAGTTCACTAAATTTTTAATTCTTTAGATTTTAAAAAAACGCAGCTTGTTCAATTTATTTCCAAGATAAAAACAATACAAATTGTTTTTATTTTTTGATTGAACATGTCAAATACGATCCACCCTCGAATCTCCATTTCAAATAAAATACTTTTTTGATAATTTTTCACAATCCAAAATTTTAAATAAAATTATTCATCCTCATTTTTCTAAATAAAAGAATTTAGAACATGACAATATATGTAGGTACAACTGCGTTTGAATGCCTTCCGCTGTTAAACTTTTAAGATTATTTTTTTTTTAAGTTTACACTGCGTTGACATACGCCTTGTAATTTTTCATAAGTTGTTTTCTTAGCTCTATAATATATAGAAGGTTTTTCCTATCTTTTTGTTATTTTCTTGGAAGCTATTTACCAAGTAATTTGGGCTAGTGATCCAAGGTTAAGGACTAGGGATCCTACGTTCGAATCTTACTATACTCTGTTTTATTTAAGAAAAATGTAAAACGTTTGCATTAAACGGATGACCTTTAAATGTTAACCAATGAAATTGCTTTGAATAAACACTAAATCTCGTATAATTTCCTTATTGTGAGTAAATTTATCTGCGTTGTGGTTTAGATTCCACGTAAAGCTACTCTCTACTTCTCATTATATTGGGTTTATTTTCAACATACATTACATTTTGTAGAAAGGCGTGTTATGGGATATTCCCAATATAGAGAAAAACATAATTATTATTCCTGTTGGAAATCAAAAATAATTATTATTATTGCCAAATTTCAGTTCCCTAGAACAGATGTAGAAAAGTTGGTTAAAAAAAATCTGAAAGAAGTTCACACAGTCGCATGAACGCTGGACATCGTTGATACCAGGTTAAATAAAAGCTTTTAAAAATTAAAATGCATGTTACATTTTGTTCAATATACACTGCATTTGGTTACTTACATTAAACTATAAAATAATATCTTTGATTTTAGTACACGTTGATTTCTACATGAAATTTATTTTCAAATTAGATATTACTATTAAAAACATAAAAATTATAATTTGCTTTGTTAGTAATTATCATAATAAACTTTGGAATAACAAATATAAAAATATAATTAGACATTAAATTTTATACAAAATTATTTTTTCAATAAGTCTAGGTAGGTATCTAAGTTCTTTTATATATTTTGTTAATTTGAAATATTCAAATAACAAATTTTTCTTTCTTATTTCTATTTAATATTATACAATAAAAATTTCAGCATGATGTTGCAATAGAAATTGTGTAAACATGTTTATAGGACCTATTGCAGTTAAAGACATTGTAACATTTTCTGACCAAATTAAATTTGGGCCAAATACTACAGCTAAATTTTGTGCAGTCATTTTATTCAAGTCTGCTCTTTCCATTACCTGAAAAATAAGTAAAAAATATTATATTAAATGTAATAGTAGTAGGGTTCTGACAGGGAAAGGTGACAGTGATGACGTAATGTGCTTATACATCCACTACACACAAATGGCCACACCTCTATCACCATTTCCTGTCAAAACTATACCCTAGCAGTAAACAGTAGTAAGCAATTTGAGACTGTTTACCTCATATAAAATTGAAGATACGATGACCCTAAAATTTAGCGTTATCATCTTTTACCACACACAAAAACGGAGGTGAAGGAACTTTAGATATATTTATTTAGATTTATTTTATTATAAAAACAATGTTACATTGCGAAAAAATAAAAAAAATATTTTTCAATTAAACAAAAAAAATAGAAAGAAATGTCGGCCCATTATGGGGTTTGCGGTTGTTATACGCGATATAAATCATTCTTTTTTTTAAATAAAAAAATCAAAATTCAAAAGTGGCGAAATTTGAAAAATCAATGCTTTTTTTGGAAAAAATGAAAAATTTTCTAGAATACAAGTTTGAATAGTTTTTGTACTTTTTCCTGAAAAGTACGTTTAAAGCAAAAAAAAGTCCCGATTAGTCAATTATTGAAATAGTTATGATCGTTTTAAAAAAAGACAAACACCAGTTTTTCTAAAAATTCATAACTTTTTTTCAGTTGAGTCAAAAAATTTGAAAAAATTCACAAAACTGTTTTTGGTGGGATAGTATTATTTAAAATTTCAGGAAAATCAAAAGGGGTCGGGTTCAAAAGTGATCGATTTGGTGTGGAATGCCCCATACATAAGGTTTTGAATAAATTAAATCAAAATAATATAACACTGCAATATATTATATTATGTATAAAAGTCTCGACAACACACTAGGTTATCTTGGTTATGATGTCTGTAGGTGTAAAAGAGATTGTGAGAAGGGCCTTCTATTTCATACATCTCAATTTTCAGACTAAATATGTAATATTGTTTATGTTACATATCTATAATACATAATCTACACCTAAATATGAATCTAATTGCAGGCCAGTTGGAGGTTGGGGTTGATATCAGATTCTGGAACCCCATTCGAATTAGGAATTTGATTAATCTTAGGTCAAATTAGGTTGCAATTTAAATTCAAATATGGGGAATCACTAGACAGCCACGGGGATTGGATTGCAGGACAAAAAGTAAAAATTATATATATTTCGGATTAAACTTGTCAACCTCAAATTACAAGTCTTATTACCTATATATACTTACCCCCTTTTCTGTAACTTTTTGTTATCAAATCGTTATACCGCAATATTCGGTTTCCACATACATACATATGTTACGTACCAAGCCCGAAATTGTACAGTTCGCGTTCTGTACAGTGATTTTTGTACCGAGCGCGAAGTGTACAGGCTACTTTGTACGAAGTGCGATTTACCGGACTTAAATTACGGAAATTTGTACAACCCATTTGTACACAGCTGTTAGTTTCAACTTTTCTGTCAACTTGGTACAACTTAATATTGTACAAAGCTCAACAGAACAAGTTTATATGTTGGTACTAAGATTAGTGAATTAAATATGGTGTAGGCATACCATGTAAAAACCGGGATTTTAAATTTATAATGAACTACCAAGATCACTTTGAGCAAGTTTTTAATTTGGCAGCGAAGATTAGTTATAATGTAATGGATATGTTTTGCATTTTTGATGCTCCTTCGATTCTCCAGTCTCACTTAAATACACTAATCTTAGTACCAACATATAAACTTATTCTGTCGAGCTTTGTACAATATTAAGTTGTTCCAAGTTGACAGGAAGGTTAAAACTAACGGCTGTGTACAAATGGGTTGTACAGATCGCGAACAGTACAAATCTCGTAATACCAAGTCCGGTAAATCGCACTTTGTACAAAGTAACCTGAACACTTTTCGCTCGGTACAAAAATCACTGTACAGAGCGCGAACTGTACAATTTCGGGCTTGGTACGTAACACATACATTACTATTTAATGCAGTTCTGAGTGTAAACCAAACTTTACGGTTCGTAATGATTTGATAACGAAAAGTTACAGAATAGGGGTGTTAATTGTATTCGTGTAACCCATAGAACTTTACCATGACTTCTTAAATAATTATTATTCTAGATACTTACTCTAGATAAGAAATTCATGATGTATTTTAAAATTTTGTAATTATCTTCTGGTAACTTTTCCATAACTAGAATTGACACTTGTCTTAATTGTTCCTCCTTACTCCAACCTAAAAAAATTACTACAAATTAGAAAACTAGAAAATTTGTTACTATTTCTATAATTATTAATGAAAGCATTGGCCAATAGTATGAAGCACGTTTTTAAAACTGCATATTATGGAAACTATTTAAGTTTTTCTGAAAATGATCATTGCAAAATTTTAGCGCTTAGTTAAGTTTTTGTTAAATTTATAGACTAATCTATAAATAAATCTAAATTTAAGCACTGGCGTAACAACTTTGCTTGGCACCAGTGTGCCAGAGGCGCCTGTATAAAAAAATCTTTATATAAAAAACGTAATGCAACAGGCTGTCGCGGCGCCTATTTGGAAACGGCGCCAGTATTCTTTGCACACCCTGCATATGGCTAGTTAAGTCACTGGATTTAAAGTATTTTTTTAGATGAATGAAATTTCGTTAATCCATTCGTTCGCGTCGTTAAAACTTAACGAAAAAAAATAAGAGGTTTCAACCAAAATCTAATCAGTTCTAAACGGTTTCTTCAAAATAGTATATGAAATTTCAAGTCTAATGGTGTACGCGTTTGTTCGTAATAGTAGTCAAAAAACTTTACTACGTAAATGGGAAAGTAAAACTTAAGTAGTTCTAAAATAACCAGATTTAAAAAGGTCTTCATACTATTGGTCGAAGCTGTATATTAATCTTTTATCAAATTTATACATTTCCAAGAATGAATAATGTGGTTAGGGTGTAGGTGTTCTACTTTTCAACTAAATACATATAAATCTTTTCAAATTAACTTCAAATGTGAGAGTTTATATGTATATTTATTATTACAAAGATCATCATAGCATGTATGAATTTCAGGGTTAGTTAAACTCCTTTCTTGAAAACCTTATATAATATAATGATATTTCATACTTTGAAAATGCATAACTTCATCATACAAATCGTATGTAAGTAAAGGTTCTTTTAATTCTCTTAAAAATGTTTTTAACAAGACAGCAGCTTCATGCGGATCATCAAAAATAAGCAAATTTGCTTGATTTGCTATATCTTTCAACTGCTTTAGTTTTATGGCATTTGGAGATCTTCGAAATAAACCTTCAGTTTCTAGTGCTGAAACAAAATAACAACATGAAATATTTTAAATGAATTACATATTATCAAATATGAAATTAATTAATATAATATCACAGATTACTATTACAGATAGCCAACCCCCCAAGATACAGATAGTACTGGAGACGACTACCAGAGGCGCATTTCTGGGAGACATCACGATATTGAACTATGGTGGCTACTGGATACGCTTCATAGATGTCGTTTCTAAAATATTTCATAAAATCTTAAGCAGAAAATTAATTATACATACATTATGCCGTTATAATATCATGCCTTGAAGGAAAGTAAACCCTTAAGCCGTAGGTAAATAACATTTTGTACTTGAGATTTCATGAGATATTTTAGAAACGACATCTATGAAGCGTATCCAGTAGCCACCATAGTTCAATGTCGTGATGTGGTGATGTCTCCCAGAAATGCGCCTCTGGTAGCCGTCTCCAGTACTAACATGGTTTCAGGTAAGAAATGTGTTAACCATTTTAACAATGGGGTTGGCTATCTGTATCTAATCTGTGATAATATGTTGCATATTAAACTAAATAACAATAATTTATTAGTATGGATATTATCGTAAGGTTTTGTAACAGTATTGCATATTATGTCATTGACTTAGAAGAAAAACACATTAAGTAGTAAGTCAATAAATAAAGTTCTAAGTAAATCAAAAAAGGTTTCCATTCGCATAACCCATTTGCTACCAGAGGCTACAATTTTATTGTGACCAGAATTATATCTGAAGTCATCCTAAATCAATTTTATCTTTACATATAGAGAAAGTAAAAAATCGTAATTATGAGATGGTAATCGCGGTGTGCATCGCGATATTCACATCCTTACAATGTTTGAACCTTAAAGTTGCTTATTTTATAAAATTAAAATATATAAATATATTTAAGATTCGAACTTGGGATTTTTAAGCTGACAGATGTATCAATTTATACCAACGTATAATAGAATCATATCTAGATGGGTCTATTCTGATACTAACCCCTATAACGATAAATCAATGATGTGAAAAAATAAATGGACAACTTTGATTGGTAACCTTTCTCTAAATCGTATTTTTAGAAAGCGCATTCAAGGTAAAGTTTTACAGTGGTACCTATTCATAAAAACGTAATATTTACAACATGCTTACAAAAGCTTTAAAATGCCTTATTTGCCTTAAAAAGGGTTTGAAAATAACAAAATAATTAAATATGAATGTATCACTTGTCAATTTACTAGTCAAATATAATTTGTTCAAAATTATAATTTGATACAAATTAAATTTGGTACAAAAAATTAGATGTATTTGATATAATCTAATTTTATTCGTAGTTGATAGTCTAGGCCATTAATGTGTTTTTTCTTGTAAGTCAATGATATAATATAAAATTCATCAATCTGATACATCACATGGATCTATCCAGCCATCACATAGACCTATCTATTGATATCACATCGAATTGTGTCCTCATATATAAATCACATACAGTGAATCTGAACCAATTTGTAGCGCTTTATTGCATGTATCGCTTTGGGTACAAATTTCTTGTTTGATTATATAACATACTGAACTGCATAGTATTTCAAAATTTTCTTTCTATCTTAAATATTTTGGAATGAAAAATGAGTGATTTGCAACTTGAACACAGAAGTGAACTGCTCTACTTGACCTAACAAAATCATCAAGAAAGTTGAAGATTTGGTGTTGATTGACCGCCGAGTAAAAGTTTCGGTTATTACTGGAAAAATAAAACTTAAATAAAAAATTTAAAAAACCCCCGACAAAGAAAATCTTTAAAAAAATAAAATCTAAGCGTCGTCGCGTCGGGGTCCTAGGTAGCTTACTTGTATAAGTGTAAATATATAATTAGTTAAAATCATGGACTTCGAAGGATCCTTCAAGTACATGGTTAAAATAAATGAAAAAAAATAGCTATGGCATTTTAAATAAAAGCAGCAAATTTAACATAGTTATTTCATACTGACAGAAAATTTATTGGAATTCTTTAAACATCCCAAGTGACACTGTTGCATAAATTTCTTTATCAGAAGTTAAAATAATAATGTGATTTTGTTTAATTTCTTGAAAAACAGGTATTTGGTTAATGTTAAAATGGGAATTTTTTCAAGGCATTTTATTTTAAGACTTTTCACTTTGGAAGATGAAAAAATCTTAATAAATTGGCCTAATTTTAAAGGTGATTATTGATTAAACACTCTATCAAACAATATGTTGACTTTTTTAAGCTCATGTCTGAGTTGTAAAAAAAATGTATTCGAAATCTTCAGCACCGTTTTCCAAATTGGGAAGCACGGATTGGTGCAGCGGGAGGCACAAACAGTTTAATTGAATTATTTAAATATATGCATTAAATTATATAAATAAAATTTTTTTTTGTAATTTTTTACTATTTAAAAATGTTCGTATTATTTTAAGAAATAAAGAGGGATGCCGAGATTAGTTTTTTACAGGGGAGGAGTGGTAACATAAAGTTTGGAAACCACTGGTCTAAAGTGTGAATGAGTCAATTTATTTTCACTCAAGTGTAGGTAGGTACCTACACCTACCTACTTAGGTAAGGAATAGTTATTTGCAAAACAATAAATTAATACTAATTTAATGTGCCATTGTATAATATGCTTACCGTCTGGTTTATCCAAGTATTCAATACAATGTTTAACCACTGGAGGTATCTCAACTTTATAATGTTGCTTGATAAATTGCAAAGTTACACCAAACTGCTGAGTTGGATATTCTGGTCTTATTTCAGTTGCTATAAGACTATTTGCACCTCCTAACCTTTTATCATGTCTAAAAAATTGGATTTAGTAAAATATAAAATGATATAAATTAGTGCAGCAGAAGTTGTTTAACTTATTAATTGGAAAGAATTATAAAACGTTCAGTTACAATATATTTGTAATGGACAATATAAAACTACGATGATGACTATTGCTTTTTTGTATTACTCTTTTTGTGTTAAACAAATTCCAATATATTGTTATTATATTTTGTAAATAAAGTAAACTCACTCTTTGACTTGCTCCGGTATTGATAACTGCTCCAATTTGATATGCTCACTTAAGAGTTTTAATGAGTTTATATAATTAAGTTTGCGACCAAATTTTACACTAATTACAGGACGAAATACTTGAGATATAATTTTTAAAAAACTAGTTGGGTGGACAAGATATAGAGCCTGTAAATTTTTTTTATATTTTCTGTCAAATGCTTTGTAGGCTTGCCATAACCATGTTACGGGTGGTTTATTTTTACTACTCAATCCAAAATGAAAGTAAACCAAACTGTAGTCTTGCTCCACATATTTGTCCAATGTATATATCAAATACCTAAAATTTGTTAATATAAATATAAACAGTTCTTGCAATATTACAGATAATTTTTCATTTGTTATAATAATAAATAGTTTTGTAATATTTTTGGGTAGTTAACTATGTATGTATGTGGTAATTAAATAATCTATTTTCTTCAACGATTTTTTTGCTTACAATAATATGTAACACATATGTAAAACATAAGAACGTACTCTTCTGCAGAATATTTTACTTACAATAATAATTTTAGGTGAATACAAAAACACTGGGTAACCCACCTTAAACCCAAATTGAATAGAATAGAATAGGTTTTTTTAAATTACTGCTTCTCGTTGTAATGGTAAAAATGTCAATGGTATTATCCAAAAAAATTCCTTTCTTTGTCTGAAAATACCCAACATCAACTCGTTACCCTTTATATTTAACTCCCGACTCAAAAAAAGTGGTGTTATTTAAAATGTAAAAGTAAAATAAGCAATTTTCAAAAAATCAGATCTGCTTTGGAAATAAAATAACAAAATTTTAAGACAACTTTACTTTGGAAATCTACAAATTACGTTGACAGTTAAAACTAACCATTATGGAATGAAAATAAAAACTAATCTTGCACTACGTATCGATGCATATTAAATAGTAAAAATTTTTTGCACAAACTTTAAGATGAAATAAAAATTATACAATCAAGAAAGAACGGTAGACACAGCCTTACCTTACCTTTGTGCAAAAAATTTTTACTATTTAATATGCATCGATACGTAGTGCAAGATTAGTTTTCATTTTTATTCTCATTTGGCATGCGCCGAAGATTGCACGTTTGGCGGTGTTTTGATATGTGAATTTGACAGGCATATAGCAGTCTCTTTACATTTATAAAACGTTAGCCGGTTTTATTTTATTATTATACAGTCAATGTTTTAAGAGGTGTACGATACTGATGAGAGCAAACAAGCTCGAAACACAGTATTTTTTTCGTTGTGGTTTTGGGTTGCAAACATTAGTAAGGCTGTGTCTACGTTCTTCCTTGATTGTATAATTTTTATTTCATCTTAAAGTTTGTGCAAAAATTTTTTATCATTATGGAATGTAACGTTTTGACAGTTATCGTTCAAAGCAAGTCCGATATTTTAAAAATTGCTCATTTTAACCTTTTCATTTTTAACAATAATAATAAATGTTGGGTATTTTTCAACACAGAAAATATATCTTTGGAACAATAGCTTTTTCATTTGTATCCATTACAAAATGGCAAGTAGGAATTTAAAAATATTTAATTTACCAAGTTATTTTCCTGTTTGAATGTAAAGCATGTCACCCGGTATATACAGAATATCAAGAAAAGTTTGATTAAATACCTTAAAAATCTGCCATGATCAATTTCTTTAACTGGGGGTAATTTACATGCATAAACAACTATAACCTTCCGTCCCATTGCATCATCACCTTTGACATCAACAATACCATGCTTTGCAATATCTAAAAATTTATCTGTGCAATCGTCTACTTCAGGATATGACATATACATTAAACTATCCATATTTTCTTCACAAGCTTCTGCTAATTCTTCTTCAAAATTTTCATCCGTAAAATCAGAAACCGGTGAACCCATATCATTTGATTCAATTTCTTGAATCAAATCAACTAAATTGAAACACATAATATACTTTTAAGACTCATTGAATGTAATTGCTACACACCTGTATGTGAAATGGCATCTGGGGACTGATGTAATTCTGTATCATCAAATTCCAAATTTGGTTCGTAATCATGAAAATCAGAAAGGCTGGGATAAGGCTCCTCACTTGTTTCGGAAGTATAACCAGCTGTTAAAAAGCAATATCGACTTATTTACAAATAATGTATCAAATAACAAATAAATAATTACCTTGACAGACTTTCACAGGACTCATTTTATTATTATCACCCATAAGTACTAAAAAAACTGAGACAGAATAAATTAAAGCATTTCAAGGAATCGCCCAACTAAATTCGCTCACGAACATTGGCTTTTGAATTAAATCAAATTCACAAAAAATATGTAATTCGTCTTCAGTATGATTCTTTAATTCCAAACACAATTTTTATTGTTGTAATCAATAAAACTTGGAATATATAAAATGGTAATTATTTGATAAAGAACAATAATTATTGTGGGGTTTATGCTGACAAATTTAACAGCTGATTTCCGAACATTTCGGTATAAAGCAGAAGTTCTCAACCTGTGGTGCACGTACTAAAGATTAAAGTAATTCACAGTGGTGTGCGGTAAATATTTTATCAGTAGGCTTCCAGATTTTGCCACATTTTTTCACAAAATTATAATTTGTAAAATCAGCTATCAGCCACAGAAGTGGAGTGATGTGATTACAGATTTCTAGCAAATCTTGGAAATTCTAGGTTCAAATCGTCAAATGGAATGTCAAACAAAAATACTAAATAAAAATGCCAAGTGCCCAGGGTCGTGCTCATTTTAGAAAGTTTGCAAAAAATTGGCAAAACCACGGCAAAACCATTCAAAAGTTGGTCAATTTGACAATTCTTTTGTCTAAATTTACAAAAAGTTGCTAAACTTACAAAAAGTTGGCAATTTTGAATTTGGCAAATTTGGGATTCCCCCTCTCCCGAACAAAATTGTCTGGGCACGTCGCGTCCCTGCAAGTGCCTACCGTACAAACAAGTACCTACGGCCCAGGTTATTTTCTAGCCAATCACATGATGTTTTTAACCTCGGTTGAGAGAGAAGGTATAAAAATTTTAATATGCGTTCGGATCCGCTTTTCGGCATTTGCTTTTACAGCTAGGGGGTTAATTATCGTGTGATGTTTTGTCTTTGCGTTATTCGTCTTCTGATGGTTCTTCTACTTTTCTTGTTCCTATTGAGGCCAGACGTAAATTGGCTTTGGCTTTACGTTCCGCTGCTTCCTTTTATTCCAAAATCTTATGTATCAGGTTTTCTACAAGCACCCAGTTGTTGCGACTCTGCAGCACGGTGTTCACTACGATGTCGGGTTTGAATCGCGTTCCTAAATCCAACTCGGTCGAAGTCCGCTTGGATTCCCACCTTATGCATTGAAAGATAATATGTTCCGCGGTTTCTTTGCCGTCGCAGTATAGGCGATTCAAGATAAGCGATACGCCACCAACGGTTGCCGGTTGAACTAAATCCACAGACAACGTTGTTATTGTTTATTTAGTGTACGGCGAGTGCAAGGTTAGTTTTTCTGTTGTTTCTTCTTTGATACACATAATTTTGCCATGAATTTGCACTAATATGTTGAAGAGAATGCCATACTAGGGTTTACCAAACGTAGTCATCGATTAAATATAAGAAATGAACTGAAAGAAAACAATGCATCTGAAGAGGCATCTAAATATGAAATGAAGAAAAAGAACTTCTTAATAACAAACGAAATTCAGAAGACATAAAAGCAGCTGAGGCTTTACTTCAGTTAACCAATTTCAAACCCAAGATGCAACCGTACACTGCTGGATTAAGAACTTTTCGAAACTTTGAGCTGTGCAGGTTAATACGCCAGAAGTTAAAACAGTGTGCAATTTAATAACAATAAATCAAACTTTAAACAGTTTTACTGGCCTGAATAGTTTAACATCTTTGGAAGTGTTAAGGCAAGGTGTCAAACAGAAATATCAGGATAAGAGAAAACATCGGTTTTGACATCGGAGCGACTGGTTTTAGTTTTGTGCAAGTTGTAAACAAATTGAACATATTCAATGTTATTTGGTATATTTGCAGAACTCGGTTCAAATTATATGATAGAAGTGTTGCCGATATTGAGAAAAGTTAAAATTTTAATTTTCAAAGCTTTAAGTTGCAATGAAGCTTAGTTTCTAAAATTAAAGAGATTATGATAATTATTTGTGGAATTGCTAACTTGTCTTATCCTATCTTACCAGATTCAAGATTTTTAACTGTAGAAAATAATTTAGATATGCAGCCGTTTAAATAAAGATATTATATTTTATTATTTAATTTGATATGTTTTTATCACACAAATTATTAAACATGTTTTTCCTAAAATTTTTCTAAATTACAAATAATATTTTTCTTTGCAAATTCAGTTATAATTCACTTTGATAGTAACAAAACTTTTGTCGAATGATCCATACAACACAAAATGTGTTTTACTTAAAAATGTACACATATTTAGTTCTAATAATGCTGTTGGTTTTTCATTATTATCCCATCGGGAGAATATACCACCACGAGCATATTCCTCGATCGCTGATCGACATCCAATACACCTTGTATTTCGTGAAGATTTGTATATAAAGCACTGGCTTGCAAACAGAGTCCGTATAACTTAATGATGTCTTCCTCTAAACACTTCACTTTTTTGCATAAAATAATGCGCCCAGCGTCTACCACTGCTTCCCTTTATAAACACATTGTAAGTTGGCGTTGGCTTCCAAAAAACAACACATGAGGTCTAAAACGCCCAGCTTTATTCTTGACACTTTCATTATTTACTTGAGAACCTTATTATATAGAAGAAAACTTGTGATAACCTAAAAATACAAAATAATGTTCTTATGGTGCCTCTCTTGGTTTAAAATCCTAAAAATTCAAGTCAAAACTGTGCTGTTAATAAAAAGTATTTTTACAAGATTCAAAAAATATTAATTAGATAAAACATAAAACTATTTCGGTACAGGCTTAAAATTTTGAAATTAAAATTAATTTTGAAGCAATAATGTCTTCAAATATGACCAATCACAGCGCTTGTACTGCTCATCACATTGTTGCTTTGAAATTAATCAAAATTTTAAAATTTTAAGCCTGTACCAAAATAGTTTTATGTTTTACCTTTGTAATTTTTTTAGAAGCACTTAAAATTATTTATTATTAACAGCACAATTTTGACTTGTTTGAGACCTTTATTTTACGCTACGAGAGAGGCGCCTTATGTTCAGATTATAACTAAAAATAGAGATTGTACCAACCTGAAAGATGTTTAATTAGTTTAAGATTATACGATGATATTAACATAAGCACTGAACAACTAATACTCCCATTAAATCTCAAAACTTTAATTAAAACATCCATTTATTTGCTTTAAAGCAATGTAAACAAAGCAAACCTTGTCGGTGAAATTAGTTACGATTCCTACCGCACTGGCGCTGCGATCTTAAATTCGATCGCCTATATAGTTGCACTTTACGGCAGGTAAAACCGATTTTGACAAACCGATGGAAATATGAGTTAAAATAACTGTGGCCGTTGAGCACCTGCGTGAGGTGATAGTTAATCTCACCGTTCCTTCTGGAGACCCACTTGTTGATGTCAGGTATGAGTCTCCATGTCCACCGGCCGGTCCCAGCGTCCTGCCACCTGCGTTGCTACTAACTTAACAAACATTATGCCACAGATAAATAAGTAGTAATTTACTTATTTATCTGTGCATTATGCTACAAGTCTCCACTGACTTTCTAAAAGCTTTTATTTAACTTGGGAAGACCGTTGTCCGTCGTCCGTGTGGGTCGACCGCTTTGAGGCCATTTTTAAACAACTTCCCGACGTCCTAGAGATCTGAAATTTGGTACACAGCTTTCACCTGCAGAGCATTTTCATATTTTAATTTTGTTTTTCTAAACTTCTGAAAAATAAGCGAAAAATCGGCAAAAAACTGAAAATCATAAAGCGCATGCGTCAATGCGCATTGAACAATTTTATCATACAGGGTGGAAAGTAACTTAGAATTCTAAATCTCATTTTTAAGGACCGCATTTAGGGTGAAATTTTTCGTCGTAATGATTTATACAGGGTGAAGTATCAAACATCTAAAACACATAAATAAAGAAATCTGATAGGATGAACCTATATTAGTTAAAATACATAAGCTGTATTTGAAAAGATATGACTAAAAAATTAGAAAATAAAAAATTAAATAAAAAATTAAAAATTTTTAAAAAAAACCTTTTATTTAAAATTACAAAAGTGCACTAAAAAGTAGAAAATAATTTTAATAAAAGCAAACAAAGCTTCGTGAAAACATCAATATAAAAGCGTGGGGTTATGAATTTTGTACACCAATAGTTAGCCTGCTTATCCACCTATAAACAGCCCCACGCTTTTATATTTATGTTTTCACGAAGCTTTGTTTGCTTTTATTAAAATTATTTTCTACTTTTTAGTGCACTTTTGTAATTTTAAATAAAAAGTTTTTTTTTAAATTTTTTAATTTTTTATTTAATTTTTATGAATGATTTTCACGCCAGCGTCTTTTTTACCATTAGTCACTTTCTACCTAGTTCCATTTAGTGGATTGGATAAAATTTAAGACAGGGGTAGTTGTCACTCACAGATCATCGGTTGAAATTCATACTTTCGTGTCAAATAAATTTACTTGGGACACTAACTAGATATTGATAAACTGGGCCTTAGTGCTTTAGACGGAAAGCATGTTGAGATCATAAAACCAGTACAAAGTGAAAGCGAATACATAAATAATTATTAGAAGACATTCAGTACTGTTTTGTTGCTGGTAGCTGTATACTGTAATTTCATTTTTGTTGATTTTGCGAGTATAAAGATGAATATAGTCTCTTTTTTTCTCCCTAGTCTTTGGATTCCAAACACATTCACACGGTTACCATAACTCAATTGGTTTCAAAATTTTTGACTTGTTCTATTCTAAAAGAAATAAACAGCAAGTACATTTTCAAAACTTGTTGAACATGTTTTTGAATCAACGAAATGTTTCAAATCGAAACAGTTTTCCCATTTTCTGAAAAAGGTTGAGAACCCCTGGTCATTGACTTATTTAAAACAGAAACTTCACAGTTTAACTACAAATTAATAACAAACTATTGTAATTTATTGTTTTATGAATTATTTTTTAAACTACTACTAATTTTTATACAGATTTTACTGGTAAGTATTTACTGTAAATATTGTTACGATTATTTGCTCATACCTAACCTCACAATTTTGTCGGTGCCAAACTTTTAAAAAATAATTGAACGCAGATCATTTTTTTACAGATTAAAGATCCTTTTCCATTTTCCTTACCTACCTACTTGATTGAAATAGTATGAAATTGCATGGTAAACCTGATTAATTTTGTTCTTGCGTGTCAGTGCGCGAAGTTTACTTGAAATAAGTTAAAATGCAATTAAGTAGCGATAACGAATTTCTGAAGACCACAAATAATAACATAAATGATCAAATGTTAGTACCATAATAAATTTAAGAATATTACATATTCTAACATATTACATATTTTTATTAACATTTTACATATCATAAGTTAAATTTTTTTAAATTGTGTTTTAGTCAAAATACAATTGAAAGTACTTCCAAACTAAACTTGGTTTCTGAAGTACCATCCGAGTATCAAAGTATATTTTCGAACTTTGTGCATTTTAATAAAATTCAATCTACAATTTTAAATACTGCACTATATTCAGGTATGGCTCCTTTAAATACTTGGATAGTTGAATTATTAATAGTAATATACATTTTAGATGAATCGATCGTTGTATCTGCACCCACTGGTTCAGGGAAGACTACAATATTTGAATTAACAATTGTAAGATATTTAATAAAACGTCGACAATTCGAACACAGCAAATCATTCAAAATTGTTTATGGTAAGATAATAAATCATCCTATTAAATAGATTTCTCCAGTAAATCATTTTGGCTTCCCATGAAAATATTCACAATTGGCCCGGTGGGTGTCACCACTGAGATTGTTGGCCCTGAAATGATAACCTTGGTTCTACAGTTGGCGACCAGCGTTGGTGCAAAGTTGGCTTTCATTACTGGTCCAACGCTAAACATAGGCAAAGCAATGGTAAACTGTATTGGTCTAAGGTCAGTTCAGATATCAGACGCCTTTTCGTTGCCTCTTTGAAAATGATACGGGCCCAGCATTAGCTATTCATTGTATGTCGATTCTCAATCTTGGTATCAACGTTTTGTGCCGACGTTTGATTTGCCAGGACCACGCTAAGCATTTGCCATTTTGTAAACATCAGCTATATTTTCATGGGTTTGGTTAACTTATCAGTCAATATTTGCTGAGCAGATGCAGATATAACTACAAATTAAATAGTTGAATTGTGTTCCATTTGAGCGCTGTGACGTTGATGACTTGTAAATTTTGTTGTTTTATTTAAAATTCAACACATGCTGAAAAACAAAGGCCTAGTTTTCACTTATCTATACGTCAAATTTGACCTAAATAATTGTCAATTACTTAGGTGACGGGCAATAATTTAGTTCAAATTTGAGGTGTATGTAGATAATCTAAGTGACGGGTGTAAACTAAGCTATTGAAACAATGATTCAAGAAAGAAGACGAAATAATTCCCATCATAATTGATTTTTTACACTATTTCACTTAAAATTCAAAATTATTATACACATGTTCAGTTTTCATATTAAAGCTGTTTCACACTATATGATTTCTCATATGACTTAGTCATAAGAAAAGTCATGGCTAAAATCATGCCATCATAACAACCAATTATAAAAACCATGACTTCTATAATATCAAAAATCATATAGTCTGAACGTAAAAAAATTTCTCATATGAGAAGTCATATGACTAGTCAATTGAGAAATCATGTAGTGTGAACGGGGTTTAAAATGATTCTTAGTAATTATCAAATTTTAATACAGTTATTATATTTATAATTTATTTATATAAATATAGAGTTTTATACTCTCATAGTTGTGTATAATCTACAATAACTATGGATTTTATTGATTAATTGAGATTTTTAATACATTTTAGTTGCACCTGTGAAAGCATTATGTGAAGAACGCTTAATTGATTGGCACGCTAAATTTTCAAAATTTGGATTAACATGCATATGCATAACAGGAGACAGTAATTACTCTGATTATCCTTCATTTTTACATCACGATTTGATTATAACAACACCTGAAAAATGGGATTCCATTACACGTAGATGGCAGGATAATAAACAATTAGTACCTTTAGTAAAATTGTTTATGGTAGATGAGGTTCACATGCTTAATGATGCAAATCGAGGGCCAACTTTGGAAGTTGTTGTAAGTTTTGTCTTTAATTTACCGTGAGTGTTCCACTGAAAGCCCACAACAATCGTAGTTGATGTTTAGTCCAATCAAAGAATCGCCCTACTGCCTATTGCACGTGGTTGTCGTAGGCTTATAAGGGGAACTCGCTCTTAATGGGTCACATACAAGTTATGAATGTATAACAAATGATGTTATGCAATGAGAAGTCAACCTTCAAGATTTATTCCACCAAAGGTAGAATGTCTTCATTCAGAATCTAGGTAAAATAGTCTAAGGAAAAATAGTTTACGGTAAATTGGTCTAGGTAAAAAGGTCTACGGAAAAAAAGAATAAATAAATCGCGAAAAAAAAAATTTTTTATTGCAATTTAAAAAAAATTTTTGCTTCAACATAATATTAAAAATATCGTTTTAGATATACTGTAAAAATTTTAACGCGTTATTTTCAAAAATTAAGTCAGAAAATTGTAAATAAAATTAACGCTAAAATGCGCGTATCTTTTGCATTCGCGATTTTTTTTACACATTACTTTATTTTTTATTGTACGTTGTTAGTCAGCTACTGTTATTGTACACCAAATAATCCATTTTCTATTTAAAATCGAATTTTCATTCTAAGTGAGAACACAGCTTTAAGGGATTACACACACTTATTTACACAGTGCCGTAGTAGCCCTATAAACAACACGTCTTACTTCGGTTTTTTAAATCTTATAAATATAGACTTTTCTACCTAGACTATTTTACTTAGACTATTTTACCTATACTTTTTTACCTAGACCATTTTACCTAGACTTTTTTACCCGTAGACTTTTTTCCGTAGACTTTTTTACCTAGACCAATTTACCGTAGACTATTTTTCCTTAGACTATTTTACCGATTATCTTTCATTCCAGGTATTGAGATATTGAGCTCAAAAAAGCTAAGAAAAATTATGTAATGATAATTTATAAATAACGATAAATTTAACAATTTTCGTTCTAAAGGTTAACATTTTCATTAAACAGTTTTTTATTGTTTTATTTTAAATTTTATCCAATATTGTTTATTATAGCGATTTAAAACAACAAAAGTTACTGTTTACCTCTATTTGTAATAATAACCCACTCTTTTCTCTAAAAACAGTGAGTTATTTTCAATAAAAGTTGTAATTTGACTTCTATTCTGAGTGGGTAAAGGGTAGTTCACACTACATGATTTATCATATGACTTAGTCATAAGAAAAGTCATGGCTAAAATCATACCATCACAACAGCCAATCATAAAAGCTATAACTTCTATAATATCAAAAATCATATAGTGTGAACGTAAAAAAATCCCTCATATGAGAAGTCATGTGACAAGTCATATGATAAATATGATAAATCATGTAGTGTGAACTACCCTTAATACAAAATACTGTCAGTGACACAGGTGTCTGATTTGAAAAATTATGAAATTTTATAATTTCCTTGTCTTTCTTAAACGATGTTGGATAAAGTTTTGTACTGGGCTCGTGTGTTAAGAGCTATTAACCACTCAGCCTACGGCCTCGCGGGACAAACTTTTTTTCTAGTAAGTAATACCATCTCAACACACTGATATAGTAAATAACTATTATTATTTGTAACTTTAAAAAATTCCAATAATAAATAATCGGAAATATTGAACAATTAAATATTGTTTTAATTACCTAAAATCATCTAAAACCCAGTTCATGTTAGTACTCATTCACAATTTTACATGGAATATAAAATATCTGACAACCTAGTACGAGTTCCGGGCCCACGAATTTAATAATTTCCTAAGTATAAAATAAAATAAAAAAAACAAAAATTTTATGATCTTTGCAAATAGGACTTAATATTTGCCAAAAACAGAAAAATGCATTAAGTGGCATTTAGACCCACGCAACTTCAATCAGAATCTTTTGTGTCTACGGAACTCACACATCGGAATTTTTGAAAATGTCAACTTGCACCCGCAGTTTTTAACCACGCCCAATGTGTCTATAAGGTCGACATTTGCGTAGATATTGGAAACTTGAAAATTGATTTTTGGCTAAACTAATCGATATAATGACATTAGTCCGTATCTAAAACGTGCCATATTAATATTATCTATCAAATTCCGTTGAGTTTTTATTAATAAAAAAAAAATTCTGATGTTCTTATTTGCACTTGGTAAACTTGATAAAAACAGAACAAAGTGTTAAATTAATAATAATAAATATTATTAAATGATTCCAAAATAATTAATTAGTAGGGCAATTTTTTTGTTGCATTTAAAACACAAAAAGTTGCATTTATTCATCATAAAAGTTGCAGTTAAAGCAAAAAAGTTGCATTTATTATTTTTTTTCATTTTTTTAAAAACAATAAAGAATATACACATAGAAATTTATAAAATAAATAAATGCATTGCCATATTTAATTTTGTTATAGAATTATAATTAGGGCAATTTTTTTGTTGCATTTAAAACACGAAAAGTTGCATTTATTAATCATAAAAAAAAATCATAAAAACTTACAAAATTAAAACTGAACAATTCAAAAATAACTCATACACGGTCGTACTTAGTAAATGGTAGCTAACCAATAGAAAGTGTCCGATGGATACTAACACGTGCTTTCCATTGGTTAGTTACTATTTGCTGGTCGTAACGGGATTAAGATTCATAGAAATTAAAAAATTTAAGGAAAATTTGGAAACAATTTTTATTTTAGTTGTAATTTGCCAAAAGTTGCAGGAAAGTTGCAAATATGTGAAAAGTTGTGGTAACGAGAAAAGTTGTGCTTTTGTTGCGCTTAAAACTTACTTATTATTCATCAGATGCGATTAAAATACAATTTTTCGATGTTTTTAGACCGTTTACGACTCGTAAATAGTAGTTTACGCCACTCGGACGTAAAGAGATTTTACACCACTCGGTGCGGTTCGTGCGCCTCGGCTTCGCTACGCTCGCCTCGACTTCAAAACTCCGCCCTCGAGTATAAAATCTCGTTTTACGTCCTTGTGACGAAAACTACTATTTCGTTGTGACGGGACCACCTCATTTTTATTTGTGACTGTATGGAAGCCGTCCCTGCACAGTCCGGAAACCACTCATTTTACGGCCGGAACAACGAAAAAACAGTTGCATTTGGTGTCAAAAACTTCCCTTATTAATTAGGCAAAACGAAAATTTATTTTGGTAAAGACTTAAATCTAATGTTGAATCAATAATATTTTAAAATATGACCATCAATAAAGCGCTGAGAGTTTGTTATATTTGCTTCAAAATTTTAAACCTTTTCCAAAATCATTTTAAAATATGAGAGAGGTTCATCAGAAATGTACTATTAATGTAAAACTTGTTAATTAATATATTATTTTAAATCGCATAAAGTGTTCTCTTTTTAATTGAAAAACTTTTTTTTTCTGTTTTTCAATTATAAAATAATTGGAACCTAATCTAGTAAATAATTGACAATAATTTTATGTACCTAGGTTAGTCGTATGAAAACAATGCAAACTTTAGGAAATATAGACATTGGCGATACAATACGATTTGTAGCAGTGTCAGCTACAATTCCAAATCCAGAGGATGTTGCTGAATGGTTACGTTTACCAAAGATATCTACCAAGTCATTTAAGTATGTAAATTGAGCACATTTTATTTATCTTCGAACGGCTGAACAGATTTTTTTGAATCATAGCTAAGAACACTCTCGATCAAGTCACCTTTCAAACAAAAAAAACTAAATCAAAATCGGTTCATTCGTTTGGGAGCCACGACTCCACAGACAGACACACAGATACACGCGTTAAACGCACAACACCCCTATTTTTGGGTCGGGGGTTAAAAATGGTGCCAATTGGTGAGAGCCAATGTTGGCTGGCCCCTTGTTAGTTGTTATTCTAATAATGGTCAATTATTTATATCTTACCATTTTAACATTTAGATTAACCAATGGTTAAATACATAACGGTTAAAACAAATGGTTATACAAACTCACTGAAGCTGCATTCACATAGGGGATTGTATTTGGATGGTAAAATCCGGCACTGCTGATAAGTTGAATCATCAATCAAGTTGGTAATCTTACATTTTCAAACCTATCAGCAGTGCCGGATTCCACCATCCAAATACAATCCCCTATGTGAATGCCACTTGACGGTTTCAAGATTTATTATTTAAGAATTAATATTTAATCCTTTATTTTCCAATTTTCAACAAATAAAAATTAATTTATGTTAAAATTTACATTGATATAGGTTAATTATCCTAGGGTTGTGAGGCTTTTGGTCGATTTATACTAATTTCATTTACCACTTATCAAGTTATCATTTAAAAAATTAACCAATGGAATTATGTATAGCCATTTATTTTAATCGTTATATATCTAATCATTGGTTAATCTTTTGTATTTCCTTTGTTATTCTGTGTAATAATTCTATTGGTGATAAATGAAAAGAGCATAAATCGACCATAACTGTAGATAATATATTTTTTAAAGTTATTATATTGAAATAGGTTTGAAGAAGAAATGAGACCAGTAAAATTAAATAAAATAGTTATTGGATATAACTATAAAGAAAAGAAATTAAGTCCATTTAAATTTGATATTATGATGAATTATCGTTTACAAAATATCATAATGCAATACGCCGATGGAAAACCAACTTTAGTAAGTATTGATTTCTCTTATTTGCGAGTTATTACTTATTGTTATTAGGTAGAGTTTGAGTACCTAACCAGGTTAATCCGGTTATTAAGTTTGCGGAGGAGCCTGGATCGAATTTTTGTTGAAACTGAGCATAGATTTGATAAACAATTAATTTCATTCATGTGACGTCAAATAGCCAAAAATCCTCCGCCCCCCACTAAAAGATGGCGTCGGCCACCTATACATACTACACCTTAGATCAGTTATTTCACTAATCGATGTACTACACCCATTTGAAGTGTTTGATGGCCATCTGCTGATACACTGATTTAAATTCGTGTACGTTGGTTGGCCTATATTTAGACTTCTTCAAAGAAAAGCTTCAAAATGTCTTATTTGCCTTAAAAAGCGTTTGTAAACCTGTTTTAAATATTTTTCATTTTTATGAATACCACTGTCAGTACATAAGTTTGTTTTGAAAAATTTGAATTTTATAAAATCGTAGAATATTTTATACAAGTTTTTACATTAATTTTTATATTTTAATATACCGGGGTGACCGACCGCCGATCCAATCATAAGAAAATAGGTAACATGGGAAATCGATTTTTTTTAAATTCCTGCTTTCCATTATAACGGATAAGAATGAAAACAGTATCAATTTAAAGAGTATTATTTTCCTCGTCTAAAGATACTCAGCACGATGGGCGTCCATTAGGGGGTCAAAAGGGTCAGCTGCCCCTTGAATGTAATGAATGTAAATTTTTAAATATACTATAACAGTGCGACAAAAGTTTTCCCCCCAAAAACTCTTAATAAAAGTTATATAATGATATATTATAATATACCACTAATAAAAATGGTGATGAACACTTTTTTAGAAAATAAAGAGCATGCACAGTTTATTTTGCTAAAATACACCATTTTAAGAATAATTTCGTTTAATGATGAAAGTGGAAAACATAGCGAAATCAGGAAGATTACATTTTTGATGGAGAGACGCATCAAAATAATTTCTTAAAACGAGTCTAGGAAAATGTGTCCATAATTATTGCAGATATATGTAATACAACATGACATAAAAATAATCCTCCAGAACACCAATCGCACATTTGCAGTGCGCGACCTTGCAAATACTTAAAGATTTTATTTTTAAAATATTAAATTCTTCTTTTCTAAAAAAAACACAAAAAAAATCCTCGGTGCACTAAAATTTTATTACGTTTTCCAAAAATTTACATTTTCTATTTCGCAATGCACAAAACCGCGACCTTGCAGCACCGTGGGTCGCTTGCAAGTCCCCTTCTCAAATTAAAAATTTCCCCCACCTTGGCTACTACACCATAGGCGTAACAACTTTAAATTTTAAAAATCAAAATACAAAACTTAAACAAATAAATAAATTTCTTTATCCAAAAATTATACGACATCATATATGTTACAGTTAAAACCCGATCTAACTAGTAAATTCTAGTTTTAACTAACCGCTTTAGTAAATTCTAGTTTTAACTAAATTTATACCAGTTAAAACTAAAATTAACTGAATTCTAACAAACATCTTTAGTAAATTCTAGTTTTAACTAGTATAAGTTTAGTTAAAACTAGAATTAAAGTAAAAGTAGACTTAATTAGATAAAAATTGTTTTCAAAAAATTTTGAATTGCAAAGAATTTCCCTTTTTAAACAAAGGCAACGCTTTGAAGTGCAATTTTTTTGCAAGAACAGCGGACAAACCCTTGTTCAGATTCAACAGCAACTTTTTGCGCTGCAGTTCTTAAGCAAATTTCCTCATCTGGTACTTGTTCTTGAGTCACAAAAAACTTCAGAATTTTCTTAAATTTTTTTTGTCATTGCCACTTTCAAAGTAACTGGACCAATGAGAGCGCTCCTAGATGATCGGATAAACGTACAAACGGATACATAGAAATTGAGCTTAACCCTCCCCCCATTCGGTAACTTTTCGTTATCGAAAAGTTGCTGTTGTTAGCGTTATCGAAGTGTTAAGAACCGTAAAGTTTGGGTTCCATTACCACTGAAATTCTGAATAAAAGTTAAATTTACCTATTTGAAAGTGACAATGACAAAAAAAATTAAAGAAAATTCTGAAGTTTTTTTTGACTCAAAAACAAGTGCCAGATTAGGAAATTTGCATGAGAACTGCAACCTAAAAAGCTGCCGTCGGATCTCGACAAGGGTTTGTCCGCTGTTCTTGCAAAAAAAAGGGAAATTCTTTAAAATTCAAAATATCATAACAGCATGTCAAGTAGAATATAATTGTAATTATGTATAAAATAATTGCTTAATAAAACAATTTTTATCTAATTAACCCTACGTTTACTTTAATTCTAGTTTTAACTAAACTTAATATACTAGTTAAAACTAGAATTTACTGAAAAAGTTTGTTAGAATTCAGTTAATTCTAGTTTTAACTGGTTAAGTTTAGTTAAAACTAGAATTTACTAAAGCGGTTAGTTAAAACTAGAATTTACTAGTTAGATCGGGTTCTAACTGATTTCGGGTTTTAACTGTAACATATATATATATGTTAGCGTGAGCCAAAATATTTGCAATAAATGAAGCTAAAATAATATTCTTCTCGATTTTCTATATTTAGGTTCTTCTACTGTCTTCCCACCCCTATGATAAACTGTGTTTTTATATAGTAATACTGTTATAGTTGATTACCAACCTAATAATACCAAATTAGGTTGGTATTACTTACTCAACGCATTTATTTAAAATTATTAGTCAGGGCAGAGTATTTCATTAACGTCATATACAGGTCCGGGTTCAGGTTTAGTAATCCTCACTTATTCTAACACGGCCATCCTGCAATTGTCGCGTCCCCGTGACATTTTTTTTTTTTTTTTTTGAATTTTGAATAACGCCATAAATAACTCGGCCGCAACGCCTTAAATAACTCGGCCGCAACGCCTTAAATAATTCGGCCGCAACGCCTTAAATAATTCGGCCGCAACGCCTTAAATAATTCGGCCGCAACGCCTTAAATAACTCGGCCGCAACGCCTTAAATAACTCGGCCGCACGCCTTAAATAACTCGGCCGCAACGCCTTAAATAATTCGGCCGCAACGCCTTAAATAATTCGGCCGCAACGCCTTAAATAATTCGGCCGCAACGCCTTAAATAACTCGGCCGCAACGCCTTAAATAATTCGGCCGCAACGCCTTAAATAACTCGGCCGCAACGCCTTAAATAACTCGGCCGCAACGCCTTAAATAACTCGGCCGCAACGCCTTAAATAACTCGGCCGCAACGCCTTAAATAATTCGGCCGCAACGCCTTAAATAATTCGGCCGCAACGCCTTAAATAACTCGGCCGCAACGCCTTAAATAACTCGGCCGCAACGCCATAATAATTTGATTCTACCGTCCGTAATAGTTATTTATGCACCAAGTCCTGAAAGTGCATCTTCTTGGCATGAGCGCGGAAAATTATAGACTGAGGCGCAGACGAAGTCTATAACCACGCAAATGCCAAAAAGGCACCTTAAGGATAAAGCGCATAAACTATTTTATGTGTAATTGGAATGAAATGCACATTTTCTGCAAAAATGTACGATAATAATTTAACGAAATACGTATGTTGCTAAGCAATAAAATATTTAAAATTCACAAAATACGTCAAAAATATATGTCAAAGTGTACATTTTAGTAGGATTGCACATAAAACAATTGAGGTTTTGACATTTCTGTACTGTAAACAGCTACTTTCAGTATTGTTTTCTATATGTGAAAATGTACATTATAGTATAAATGTACTTACCAAAGAAAAGCAATGAATCAAATTGCTTCACTAGTCATATTTTCCTCAAAATTGTCTGTTAAACCAGCCTCTCAACTGTTCATAAGTAGCCTCTTTCACTAGTTTCTCCAACCTCCAAATACACAACGTTCGTTAGCCAGCATTTCTATAATTTTGCTTAGTCCCAAAAACCTCCCGCTTAGCTTTCCAAATCTTACTGTTGCCAAATCCTATTTCCGCTTGCGCGATTCTTCCCTCAGAACATAAATGCATCCGACGTATATCAAGTTGCCAAACTTTTACCTTCATTAAGTACTGCTTCAATTCCGGTCAATATTGCAAACCATTCAATCTCCTTTCTGTTGTTCAACGCACTTTTCACTAGATCAGACAAGACTTTTATCACTGATTTTACCTGTCCGCCACCTCTGGGCACTCCCACATTTTTAAGGTGCAATTCAACATCTTCTCGTTTAAAACAATTAACGAATTCCGATGAAGTGAAAATTTCCGCTTTATCAGTCATGACTGCCCCTGGATGCCAGCTCGTTTAAACAAAAAACCCAAAGTAACTATAGACTGTTTAGAAGTTTTGTTCTCTACGAGAGCAAATATACGGATACTTCAGAAATGCGCCAATCACAACCAAGATTACGGTGCATTCACCGATATACAAAAATCATCCAACGCTCGGGACTCCACATTTCCACTCTTCGTCCATTCCTGACAACACACTTATATCACTATCCAGTACATATCAAATTCGGGGTCTCATCATTGAGAACTACGCCAAGTTCAATCCATAATTTCCCATGACAACGCACAATCCGGGACGCCGAATCGTCTTCCAACCAATCAATCTACGCCAGGAATACAACTACTGTCTATCGACTTCTCTTCCAGGAGCTTGCAAGGCGGTAGACTCAAAGCCAATTTTGCAATCCTCAGCTACAAGTTGAATTTCTTTACTATTATAACACTTCTTTTGCTTCTTAATTTAGATTTCTTTCATTGCATGCTTCGGGTTTTCTGAATATTTACAGTCTTTCTTTGAATGACCTATTTTTTTACAGTTGAAACACTTTTTTGATAATTTCTGTTTTTCTCATACGATTGCATAGTATCTAGCTTGAGTTGTTTTGGTACTCTTCGATGATCATCTTTGATTTCGCTATCATATTGTCGAAGTAAAGCTTTAAGATCTTGTTGATTCTTTGGTACATTTATTCGTATTCTTTGTCGAATAATATCGTTATTTATTCCACCAATGGAACGTATTACTTTCTGCCATTCCAGTTGAGGTTGGTACTACGTATTTTCTTTATTCCGTATTCACATAAACTAACAAGGTTTGAACTTTCTATATTAGCTGCCTTGTTTAGCTTCGTGTGCCATGTTTCTTGTTTGGGGAACGTTATTCAAAAGTCATACACAAATTATTCCAACTCCTATCAAATGGTTTCCATCCATCGAAAAACTTTATTTTTCATTTTCTCGTAGAGCGTCTCCCTCTTTCAATATCATAATGAAATCGGATATTTTAGTTCGTTTCTTTAAATCGTTTATTTGTTCAATCCATTATTCATCAATCAAAAATTTGCTATTAACGGCATCGTGCATTTGTTCTAAGTCCATCGGATATCCGTCCGGATTTTGAATTGCATTTTGGGAATCTTCTGTATTTTGATTCATTTTAAACCAAACGAGAGAAAAAATAAAACACAAAACCAACAAAAACCAAAAAAAAAACACGACAAAAAAAAAACTTATCCGTTTGCAGTTAAACGTTGGTTCGAATCCCACTTCTGATGTTAGCGTGAGCCAAAATATTTGCAATAAATGAAGCTAAAATAATATTCTTCTCGATTTTCTATATTTAGGTTCTTCTACTGTCTTCCCACCCCTATGATAAACTGTGTTTTTATATAGTAATACTGTTATAGTTGATTACCAACCTAATAATACCAAATTAGGTTGGTATTACTTACTCAACGCATTTATTTAAAATTATTAGTCAGGGCAGAGTATTTCATTAACGTCATATACAGGTCCGGGTTCAGGTTTAGTAATCCTCACTTATTCTAACATATATAATTTGGAGGTGCTTAGTTGAATGTCAAAACTGTTTAGCAGACGTCCGGCCAAGAAACCACTTATTTTGAAGAAGAAACGGGCTCGACAGGCTTGAATTCACACGGGAATATTTAAACTGGGCAGTTCAAGACTGGGAAAAATATATTTATATTTTTTGCCTTACTTTGTAATTTGTATGTTACACATCGCATAGGGTTGTTTTTCTTTCTATGGGTTGGGACCGTTACACTTTATTGATGGAATCATGAATTTTTCTATCTACAGAGATATACTCAAAGATTATATCGTTGTTGTGGCTGTGTTTGGTTATAGACACGTTTTTCGTTTTTAAATTGGTTTCAAGCATATTTTGAAAATTCGATTTGGAGATTTTTCTTGTTTGCAAGCATATTAGCTTCAACCGATTTGAAAACATATGAAGTGCGCAACAGGTGGTAGCTAACGCATTTGCAATCGTGAAAAAGTTCCAAATTGAACATTTTTTTTAAATTAGGTATTAATTTAAAATGAGTTTGACGAGGCTTTAAAGCGAAAAGAAGTTCGAAAGCTAACACAGCTGATATCTACTGCTTCCTACTTGCAATTTTCTGAATGAAACTAAAAGTTTTAATTAGCCTTACGAATAAGCCGCCCCCGAATTTTAGGTAATAAAAGGATACAAATTCAAGCTATGAAAATATTACAAGAGTTTTTCTTCTTTTCCAAAGGCACTAAAATTTTAGATGTTGATATATGCCGTCTTACTCCAAGAAATGGAAGTGGACTATTAACATTAAATACCGAAAATGGACTTTAAACCAATTAGAGGATGGCGAGGCAGGAAAATGGCACTTTGCAACTTTCTCGGTCAAATTTAATAAAAATTTGAAAATTTGTCCAACCAATCTATTATTCTTCAATCACCTGAACATAGTGACTGATCTTTAAATCACAGAAACCAAAAGAAGTTATGTCCAGATTTTCTCGAGTGCAATTCAAAATCTCACGATTATCTAACGCTCAGATCAGTGTAATATAAATTTACATGTAAATGGTAACTAACTAATTAAAAACTTTCTATTGCTTAGTTAGCATTTAAATGTAAATTGTATGTAAAATTATGCATCGTGTCATACAGGCTTTAAACTATTAAATTAGGTGTTTAAAAAATAATTTTAAATATTTTGATTTAATTCCCTCTTGTGATTGTTATTGGGTTCCGTACAAAAATTCTTTATGGGCACTTTATGTTTTAACCACAAAGTAAATCGTGTTATAGATTTTGTTAAATTTTTGTAATTTAATTTTAATTAATTAAATTTATTTGGATATTATTATAATAATTTTAATTTCAGATATTCTGCAGTACTAGAAGGAGTGCAGAAATGACAGCACATTTCATTACACAAAATTTTACAATGCATTTGGAAAAAAAAAACAAAGAAGTACTTCGAAATATTGCAAGATGTATGGTAGAAAGTAAAATAAAAACAATGCTAGAAAATGGCATTTGTTATCATCATGCAGGACTTTTAACACAAGACCGAAATGCAATTGAAAATTTGTTTCGAAATTCTTTTTTACCTGTCCTTGTTACCACCAGTACTCTGGCAATGGGTGTTAATTTACCTGCTCACCTCGTTATCATAAAATCTACAAAATATTATTCTGACGGCAGTTATCAGGATTATTCTGAATATATGCTTTTACAAATGATTGGCAGAGCTGGTAGACCACAATATGATACATCAGCTACGGCAGTTATTCTTACAAGTGAAATTGACAAGGTAAAATAATGTTATTAGAATTGATTCGGTAGGTATATATTAAAAAAACTAATAGCCCAGTCAAATTAGATTTTCTGCTCGGAAAAATTACCACCGAGCTGAATTTTGGTATACACCTTTATTACATCATTGTAAACAATATGTGAAAAATCGAAATCGAGATCATGTGAGCTTCAAAGGTTATTCGACGTCAAAGGTCACAAAAACGACCTTTTTGTATATAATTCGCTTTTTGTTTATTTTCCGATAAAAAGCTTCAAGCAAAAATTATATATATTACAGCTCTACAGGCCTAGAAGGCCCATGGCTTCATTCCCTGTCTACCTTAACCTGTATTGTAAACTCTCGCAGCCGTATCAACGGTAATGACGTCGACACAAACATCAGGGATCACCACAGGAGTGTAGATGTAGTCTATACTCAACCAGCGATCACATCACTCCACTGCTGTGGCTTTATTTTATTATTAAAATTATAATTATTTATATTATTAAAATTATAGAGGAAATAATTATCTACAAAAAAGGTTTTATAACATTTTTATGAAAAAGCTATTGTTTTTGCCCTAGAGGGCCTACAATGAGCAAATATTCTGGTGGTTGTTTTACCTTAAGGGTATATTATTCTTGATTCAAACTGCGGTTTTTTTTCTTTGTGGTGTTATTCCATTATATATGTACAACATACTACCCCACAATCACCCGAATGCTTGCACATACTATCCCCCTACCCCCCGAATGTTTGTACATTGTAAGCCTTCTAGCGCAAAAGCAATAGCTTTTCGTGAAAATTCCATACAATCTTTTTTGTAGATAATTATCTCCTCTATAATTTTTATATAAAACTTTTTATTGTAGGATAAACAATAAACAAGCTATTTACAAAAAAGCCGGTTTTATGACCTTTGACCTCAAATAATCTTTAAAGTTCACATGATCTCCATGTCGACTTTTTACACATTGTTTATAACGACGTACTATAGCCCAGTCAAATTACACAAAAAATAAGCTCCAGCTCAGAAAAATTACCATCAAGAGCTGAATTTTGGTATACGCCTTAAAGGTCGCGAAAACCAATTTTTGTAAATAGTTCGTTTATTGTTTATCCCACAATAAAAAGAGTTACACTAAAATTATAGAGAAAATATCTTATGGCATTTTGACGAAAAAGTTATTCTTTTTGCGCTAGAAGGCCTACAATGTACAAACATTCGGGGGGAAGAGGGGTAGTATTACAAACATTCGGGTGATCGTGGGGTAGTATGTTGTACATATATAATAGAAGAAAACCACAAAGAAAAAAAAACCGGAGTTTGAATCAAGAATATATACCCTTAAGGTAAAACAACCACCCGAATATTTGCTCAATGTAGGCCTTCTAGCGTACAAACAATAGCTTTTTCATAAAAATTTTATGAAGCTTTTTTGTAGATAATTATCTCCCCTATAATTTTTATTTGAAACTTTTTATCGTAAAATTAACAAAAAGCAAACTATTTACAAAAAGGTCGTTTTTGTGACCTTTGACCTCGAATAACTTTTGAAGCTCACATGATTTCGATTTCGACTTTTCACATATTGTTTACAATGACATAATAAAGGTGTATACCAAAATTCAGCTCGATGGTAACTATTCCGAGCTGGAGCTTATTTTTCGTCTGATTTGACTGGGCTATAAAGGGTAGTTCACACTACATGATTTATCATATGACTTAGTCATAAGAAAAGTCATGGCTAAAATCATACTATCACAACAGCCAATCATAAAAGCCATAACTTCTATAATATCAAAAATCATATAGTGTGAACGTAAAAATATCTCTCATATGAAAAGTCATGTACAAGTCATATGATAAATCATGTAGTGTGAACTACCCTTAAAGCAATTAAAAACTCAGAAAGTATTAAAACTTATTGGTCTTTATATATCATTATTGCAAACTTAATTAGTAATTATTACATAATATAATATTAGATACATACTTTATTAATAAAAACAAAAAAATCCTAAAAAGTCATTTATGCATTCTTAAGGGCAGTTCACACTACATGATTTATTATATGACTTGTCACATGACTTCTCATATGAGGGATTTTTTTACGTTCACACTATATGATTTTTGATATTATAGAAGTTATGGCTTTTATGATTGGCTGTTGCGATGGTATGATTTAACCATGACTTTCCTTATGACTAAGTCATATGATAAATCATGTAGTGTGAACTACTCTTTAAGGGTACTACTCTTTAAGGGTAGTTCACACTACATGATGTGACTACTAATCTTTAAGGGTAGTTCACACTACATGATTTATCATATGACTTGTCACATGACTTCTCACATGAGAGATTTTTTTACGTTCACACTACATGATTTTTGATATTATAGAGGTTATGGCTTTTATGATTGGCTGTTGTGATGGTATGATTTTAGCCATGACTTTTCTTATGACTAAGTCATATGATAAATCATGTAGTGTGAACTACCCTTTACAGATCCAGTGTTGTAAGAGTGCGCATACAGTTTACAAGCATAGGTCTTATCCGATGTGGCCAATTTGGCTAGCATCAGTTATTGGCATTTTATATTGTTCTATGCATCCTGAACAACATTAATAAATAATACTTCTGACATTATTTCAGCAAAAAATTGAAAATATGGTTGATGGTAAACAGCATATTGAATCGAGTTTACACAAATACTTGGTAGAACATTTAAATGCAGAAATAGTACTACGTACCATTACCGATTTAGGAGTAGCAATGGAATGGTTGACATCAACATTTCTTTATATACGTGCCAGAAAAAATCCACGTTATTACGGATTAGCCTCTGATTTGACTCCAGAGCAAATAAATAGAAAACTATTAGGTAATTATATTTACTGTGTTATTTCTTATGACTTATTTAAGCTGCAATTTTACACCTTTACTACGGGGTCGGAATATCAAGGAAATAAAGGAGTCCTCCAGTCTTCGCAAAAAATTCGTTCGGAATCATAGTTAAATAAAATTTTTTAAATCTTTAAGTCTTTACGAGTAAAATGAGGAGTAAATATGATAATATTATTATTATAGTCAGTTTGAAACGACTTGCGATGCTGTCCGATGTCCAATTACCAACGTCGTCGAATTGGCGTTTAGTTTGTTAGCATATTACATTTTTTACCTAAGACTATAGGAGCAAACCCAACGAAGAATCCCTAACTTGGACTGGAGGACCACTTTAGTGAATTGGCGATAAGACCAGCACAATTTAGTGCGCAGTTTGTTGTATAGGTTTATTGCTGTTTGTTACAACGGGTCTCATCTCTCATCTCAATATTTTATCTTTTGATTGATATGATTTTCGTTAACCACTGAAGGCCACATTAATTGTGGGTGGTCAACGTTAAACAAGGATGCGACATACACCTTGGGTACATTCTTAGATCATATCGACACCTAATAGGTCAAAGGGCGTAACCCTCATTTTACACATTTTTTAAATATTGGTTAATATCTATAAAACCAAGGGTAGTATTATTTCAGAATAATTTGCAATTGATAAACTCTTTGACAAACGACATTGAAGTTTTCAACCACTACAATGCATACGTGAATACATACTTTAAGTTTTTCTGGCTAAAAAAAAAATTTAAATGAGGGTTACGCCCTTTGACCTATTAGTTGTCGATATATATTACATATGATCTAAGGGTACATTACACAGCAATACGGCGAACGTGAGATAGAAGGAACGTGTCCTTGGATCTTGGAGAACGTGCCATTGCCGTCGTAATTTAATTTACTTCTGTACTTATGAACGCTTTGAATTAACATCCCTCAAATACGAACATGGACTCAACCGGACGAATTTTCGTATCTGCGCATTATTACCGCTGATCCAACTTAAATTAAGGAAACTCTACTGCAAAGTGGTTAATTTTTCAAAGCACGTTGCAACTTACTGACGTTTTTCATCCACTTTTATAATATTTTAATATTACAGTACCTATTCAGTATGGTATAGTAACACCCGACTTATTTGGTTTTTAATCTTTCAGTTTTATAATAGGTATAAGCTCTGAGTTTATAAGGGCTGCACGTAGTAATTTTTTGTTAAGAAAATTTATCTCGGCTCGGCTTCTATTATTCCCCTCGCCGCTTTGCGGCTCGCCTCATAAACCACGCCTCGTGCTGAAAAAAGACCCTTTACGTCCTAATGATATAAACTACTATTTTTTACTATTAATTTTTTAACACTGTTTTTGCCCTGTTTTTAATGCCTTTTCTAAGGTTTTATTTTTCTTAACTACACTGTCTACAAGATGATGTAATTGTCAGTGCCGAGTTCGAATTGTCAGTGCTGAGTTCAAAATCTCAGTACTATAAATATAGGTACGCTCAAACGAAATAGCGGATAGCATACATTTTTAAGATAATAAATTAAATTAAGTAATTTTCTTTAACACAGCGACTCAATTTTATGAATATTAATTAATAAACAATTTTAGAGATGTGCCAAATAGAAATTAATAGATTAGCTAGTGCTGGAATGATCGACATTAATCAAAATGATATTATTATTTCAACAACTAGTACAGGATCTTTAATGGCTAAATATTGTGTAGCATTTGAAACCATGAAACTTTTTCTACAAGTAAGTATTTTTTGTTATTTTTATTCGAATATATTTTACAAACAAATAACAATATCGATTCTATTCGTCAGGATTTTAATGTTTATGTAGGTTTTACAAATAATATAATTTTTTTATAATTCAAGGTAACTGGTAAAGAAATGCTGCAACAAATTTTGGATAAAATATCTAAATGCAAGGAATTTTCGGAGATATATTTACGAGTTAATGATAAAAAAACTTTAAATGTTTTAAATAAATGTGGAAATAAAGAAATTATTCGATTTCCGTTAAATGGCAAAATAAAAACTGTCGATATGAAAATTAATTGGTATAAAATTTAATCGTTTTAAGTTTAGATGTCAATTAATACTTAATATTAATTAATTTTTAGTATAATTCAAGCGATACTTGGTTGTTTGCAAATTTTAGATCCTTCTTTGATCAACGAGTCTGAGAAAATTATGCGTATAGGTGAAAGAATATCGAAATGTGATTATACAAATAAATACACTTTTTGAAAACTGAAAATTTATTTTTAATATTGCTTCTAGGTCTTGTGAAATATCTAGAAACTAAAGGTAATTGCTATTCCGCATTATTAAGTGCCCTTACTTTGGCAAAATGCTTTCACGCCCGTTTATGGGAAAATTCGCCATATGTTAGCAAACAACTGTCTGGTATTGGAAGCATCTCGACCTCCACTCTGGTTAATGCCCAAAAAACCTCATTTAGAGATTTACTCGAATGCAACACTCGGGACTTAGAAAGAGTAAAATATATTTTCTTTTAAGATAAATGATTAATTTGGTCAACTTTCAGATATTACATCGTAAACCACCGATTGGGAATAAAATCCAGGACGAAGTTAGACACTTGCCAAATTATGAAATGATATTTGAAAAAACTGTAGGTAGTGAAACGATTACGATAAATTTAAAAATCAGCCTTCAAAACGCTGATCTGTTAAAATCACGCTCTACAATTAATACCAACAGTTCTATCAATTTATTGGTTGGCGACGCAGACAATAATATTTTATTGTATGAAAAGCATTCGTATGTATATTTCTTATTACTGTTATTAACTATTCATATAAACTTTTAAAAACGTTGGTATTATGGAACACCATAATACGAATGTCTGTGAAAGTATTTTTGGTATACCTATTTTATAGTAACATCACAGATATGGAGGGGCAAATTCATAATTATTTAAATTTTAACAAGTTTTTGTAAAAATCTTATTGAAAGAAAAATGTAAAATTTTATTAGAAAATTTAAATCGGTCAAATTCCAGAGTGGGTAAGAGACGCCATTTTGACCCCTTTATGGGCGCCTATAAATTATAGTCTACAAAATCGCAAAACCTTGAACTTTTTTAATTAATAATTTGTATTATTTTGCCACAAATTATTCTCACAAGTTAGTTATGATATATCGAATATATAAATATATTTTAGAGTTATTAACTTGTGAAAATTATAAAATGAATTATGTTTTATGTTAAGAGGGTTGTGCAGTAGTTTTTAACATAGAATTTGTTAACGTATTTGAAGGTGACCACATCCCCTATCAAATAACTTGGAAAAATTCTAATTATAGCATTGGAAAACTACATTCTTTTCGCAGGGAAGTAAATTGTCACTTTTTTTTTAATTTATAATTTCTTGCATATTCGAGATTAATTGACCCCATGTTTTGAATTCATCACATTTTGTAGAATTATTATTTTATTATTATCTGGAAAATGGTATATTACGTAGTATACTGGTGTTTTTAAATCTCCTTGAATTTAATTTAATCAACAGTTATTTCCCTTCAAAGATAATTAATTGATATATTAATTTTGATAACTAATATCATAATTAATATGATGATCAGGTAAACCTTTTACCTCCAATCACCTACTGGAATATTGCAAACAATTCGACACAATGATTACTTGAATGGACAAACAAAACTCGAGAGTTTTCAACTGCACAATCCTCTTTTAAATGAGCAACTTTGAAACAATTATCAGATTTTTAATAAATACATTAGCACAAGCAAAAAATTTGGCCGATATAAAAAAATAATCTTTACACTATCAAAATTTTGGAATTTGAATTTTTTATATTATAAATTTTAATCTTCATCAAGCTTTTCCAAATCTGTTCCAAAACTTTCTAGTTTAAGAAAACAGTTTAAAATTTATTTGCAGACATAGCTACTTTATTAATAATCCAGAAGTTATTAAAACATTTAATTTCAACGCTAGATACAAGAAGGACATTAAAGCACATTTAATAAGCGAAGAATGGGGTATTTATACCATTTAGAACACCATGTCATTATTTTTAATTATTGTATATCTTACAGTTGGAATTGATTGTAACATAAGTTTAAAATTGTGCAACACCATGGAAGTATCGCTAATTAGTCCATCAATTAAAAATTTTTCTAAGGTAGTAAAATTAGAGTAATATTTTAATATCAAGAATATTTATAATTTTTATTGTAGAACTTAATAAAATCTGAATCAGGAAGTAATTCTAAAAATAAATCTTCGCCGAGTCAAACCTTCATTAATAGGTACTTTAACAAATCAAAAGTTAAAAATAATCAGGTAAGAAAAATACAAAATACACATATTCAAATTTTAAGCTTTAAGCACACTTAAGGCCTAAACAGAATGAACGCGAAACCAACGCGACGTAACGTCCGTCAAAAGTTAAATGTATGTAGTTGCAATACGATCGAACAGAATGAACGCTCGCAACGCGATCCCAACGTCGAACGTTGGCAAACTTAACGCGAAACGACCACTACCAACTACAATTTGGTGATTTAATTTTTAAATCAATATAAGTTGGTAACATTATTTGTCATTTTTATAAGATACATTAAATATAACATGTAAAAATTTAAAAATAGTTCGAAATCATCCATTGTCTTTAATTTTAATAAGAATAAGCTAAGAGAATAAGTTAACACGTCAACAAATAACAACACTTATTTTAAGATTATGCAGGTTAGGCTGTGAGGTTAGGTTTTCGACGTCGCGTCGGTTTCGCGCTATTCTGTGCAGTATCGTTTCGAAAGCGTAACGTCAGCGTTTGACGGACGTTACGTCGCGTTGGTTTCGCGTTCATTCTGTTTAGGCCTTTAGGCGACGCGACACCGCACCACAGACAGAAGCCCACAACACACCACACACCAGGCGACGCCACAGCTTGGTAGGGTCCGCACATTTTTGTGTGTGTTGTGGGCTTCTGTCTGTGGTGTGATGTGGTGTCGCGTCGCCTAAGTGTGCTTCAAGCTTTTAAAACAAATAAAAATTCATTTATTCTATTAATTAAACATCTGAGCAATACTATTTTGCTTTGCTAAGCAAGAATTAAAAATACATTTTTTTTTTTAGAAAATGTAATTGTTTTATTTTTAAATTTCAATGAGAATTTAGGACATGATAGATTAGGGCTTGTATTTACTTGGTCAGTATTTTATAATACTTTTGGTCAGTATTTTTAATAAATGGTCAGTATTACATTGGTCAGTATAAAATCTGTCAGTATTTTAAATAAATGGTCAGTATTTTTAATAAATGGTCAGTATTTTAAATTAAATGGTCAGTATTTTAAATTAAATGGTCAGTATTTTAAATAAATGGTCAGTATTTTAAATAAATGGTCAGTATTTTAAATAAATGGTCATTATTTTAAACATATCAGTATATACAGGGTGACGCAAAACGATTGTTATGGTTTGAATACTTTTATTTGAAAGAAGCAGTTGTACGTCAATAAGCCAGCGACCATGTCCGAGCTGAAAAAACAACATTTAAATTAAAAACACATAAAAAGCAAAAGTTATGGAAAATGTATGAAATGAGCATGAATGTGCAGAACAGAAAATGGCCACTACTTGCGAAATATTATTTCTCATTTTTTAAATATTTTTCCCCTTTTATTGGCTTCTCCATCATTTGAGTTTGAAGATCAAATAAGTTTAAATATATGAATTTGGAGCTCGTTTAGCTACCACTCGGGACAGACACCCTTGCAGTCTTCGCCTCCCCCCCTTCTAGATCCGAGGCCATCTACATATTTAGTTCATGTAGTGTATTGAAGCTGTTCCTCTATAACATGTATTGTCCGTTTGAATATTACCAACCTAAAGAAGTCAAAAAAATTACCTAATTAATTAAAGTTAAGTAGATACAATCACATATATAAAAGACCAACACGCTGCTGCTGCTCCAGCCTGTCATTTTTTTAGGACACACAACGCACTCTGATTGGTTGTTGTCGTTGGTCGTACCAACTTAAAATCACCTTAGTACTCCATTCAGAAAGGGTTATATATATTTCTAGATGGAGTGGTAAAGTAATTTTAAGTTGGCACGACCGACGACAACGACCAATCAAAGTGCGCTGTGTGTTCGAAAAAAAATGACACGCTGGAGGAGTAGCAGCGTGTCATTTTTTTAAAATACACAACGCGCTCTGATTGATCGTTGATTTTTTGTTGATAAAGAAAAGATGTCCGAATTTGAATATATTAGTTTGTTTTGGTATGCTACACCAAATTACTCCGAGTAAGTTAGTGTAAAAAATTGCAAAAATTGATTGGTGTAAAAAGTGGGTTGATGATTTTACACCAATAAATTTGAAGTTAGTGTAGCACTAAGACTGCGATACCAAACAAATTTATTGTTGTTAATCGCAGCAATTGGAAAGGCATTATTGAGGAGGCTAAAGCTCTAAAAGAGCTATTCGGCCATCGGAAGTAAGTAAGTAATAATAATAAGTCGTTGCTCTTAACACGTAGTCCGAATGCCAGGAGAGAGTTCATGTTTATTCCATTTATTTGTCGTTAATCATACAAACTTAAAATCACCTCCCTTGGGATCGAGTTGCACACCAATCAAGCTTTCAACCTTGATGGGACGCCCGTCCATGGTTGAGCCAGCTATATTAATTAAATGATCTAATTTTTTACCAATTTAAAATTACTTCCCCTGGGATCGAGATGTATACCAAGTAAGGTTCAACTAGGGTACTTATATAATATATAAATTTTATCTTGGTTAATCCGAAGATTATCCATCCAGAAAATTTAATATTCGACTTTTACATTTTCAATAAATGTATTTCACAAAAATAAACGGGCAGCACATGCTACTCCTCTACCTCCTTCAGCGTGTCAATTTTGTAAGGCACACACGCACTCTGATTGGTTGTTGTTGTTGGTTTTTAGCAACTTCAAATCAACTCCCCTGGAATCGAGTTGCACACCAAACGAGTTTCCAACGTTAGTGGGACGCCCGTCTGCGATTGAATCAGCTATATAATCCTTATTATTTTTAAACTTGAGGACGTTTAAACGTGAACAATTAAAATTGTCCGTATTAAGGATTTATTTTTTTTAATGAAGATTGGTAAAACGATTTTTTTTTAATTAATACCGCTAAAATAGAGATCCACCGGCTAGCTGCCCGTCCGTGGACGGGCTTTCCACCTAGTAATAAATATTGTACCTTGTAGAATACGTAATAGTTCAGAGTAATTATTTTTACAATAATTATTTAAATGTTTTATATTATATTAAAAATATGGTTACCGACAACAAAAATTAGCTAAGTAATAAAATAAAAATATACCTAATAATTATCAAAATGCTACACTTGCACTCATCGACGTACTAAAATTAAATTTTATGCGGTCAAGGACACAGATTACCGGAAATGGGCACCTGATAAACAACAAATCACCAAAAAACAAGAATAGAAAAACCTACCCCATGTTGCAAGCTTTTTCTGCTATCATCAGCGGCAAATACTCGCCGCTGTATTTGCCGCTGTAAAGAAAAAGCTTGAAACATGGGGTAGGTTTTTCTATTCTTGTTTTTTGGTAATTTGTTGTTTATCAGGGGCCCATGTCCGGTAATCTGTGTCCTTGACCGCATAAAATTTAATTTTAGTACGTCGATGAGTGCAAGTGTAGCATTTTGATAATTTAAAATTGCAAATTTTGAAAGAACCTTATTAATTATACCTAATAATCAAACAAAATCTTACTGCAACTTACAGTAGAGTGTACTGACCAAAATAACAAAAATATACTGACCAAATTAATAAATAATACTGACCAAAATAATAAATTATACTGACCAAAATTCAATTAAATACTGACACTTAAATATTTATACTGACCAAAATATTATTAAATATTGACCATTTATTTTAAAATATACTGACCATTTAATGATAAAAATACTGGCCAAAAATTTAGTTGCCATAGATTAGTGAGATATTCAGGCATGGAAATTAAAATACCCCTTTTGTTTTCGTGTTAGACAGATTCCCGCTTAAACAGTTATTTTTACATGATGTTTATGATGTAAAAGTTGTGGACTATGAAATATTTCCGTTTTTCATTGTCCAGCTTTAGCTCTTTCATTAAATGCCACGAAATTAGAGTTAATTCTGCTGAGTTGAAATCTAAGTTGAAACGTCGTGGACAAATTTTTGCGCAGTAGAGGTGGAGGAAGAACGTACTGTTGCCGTCGTGTAAAAGACCAGACAAATTTTCGTATCTGCACATTTGCTCCGCTGTTCCAACTTACAAGGGAAGGCGAGACATTCGGGAAACAGATTTTTTTGATATTAAAAATACTTAAACTTCAATACCCCGACTTTATTTTGTCAAAATAGTAATGTGCACAATTCAGCCATTTTCGAGAAAACAACGTTTCAAATTTCAACATGCGCCTTATAACTCATAGAAAGTGACACAATAATCATATAATTAGCGTGGCTTAGTCAGCTGAATACCAGGTGTAATAAAACTCTTTTATTATTTCGATTCCATCTAATAAGTAGATCGAATCCCTTGGCCACCAACTTTTTTTTTATTACCTTTTATTTTTTATTTTTTAATACCTGCATAGGCAATATTCATCAAATACATACTTATTACCAAAATATCGTTAATTACCTACTATTTTATTTAATTCATATAAATAGCAAACAAAAATTCTAATTCTTAATTTATTATTTTTTTTGTACATACTAATATTACATACCTACAAAAATGAAATAGGTACACTTTATTAATTTGAAATTTAAAAACTTTAAAAGAATAAATTAAACAGGGCGAAACCCAGAAAGATAAATACAACACAACATTTGATACCTAGACATAATATTATGAAATCACCTCCGGAGAAGACTATCAAAATACATTATCTCCGAGATTCTCTCGAACATCACCAGCTATCCTCGTCAATATTTTTGTATGTAATGTATGTACCTTTGTATAAAAAAAATAATAAATTAAGGATTTGAAATTGTTGTTCGTTATTTATATGAATTAAATAAAATAGTAGGTAATTAACGATATTTTGGTAATAAGTATATATTTGATGAATATTGCCTATGCAGGTATTAAAAAATTATAATAAAAAAAAAGTTGGTGGCCAAGGGAATCGATCTACCTAGATGGAATCGAAATAATAAAAGAGTTTTATTACACCTGGTATTCAGCTGACTAAGCCATGCTAATTATATGATTATTGTGTCACTTTCTATGAGTTATAAAGCGCATGTTGAAAATTGAAACGTTGTTTTCTCGAAAATGGCTGAATTGTGCACATTACTATTTTGACAAAATAAAGTCGGGGTATTGAAGTTTAAGTATTTTTAATATCAAAAAAATCTGTTTCCCGAATGTCTCGCCTTCCCCTTTTAGATTGCGTTAACTATACATAATATTTTCCCCGACACCACCACAATTTTAATTATTTTATTTGTTTAGATAAGTAATGTGCAATATCAAGATCCAACAAAATTGACTGAACGCCATAAATCTGTGGAAGAAAAATTAAATTGCTCACGAAGCAATGAAACAGTGTTGAAAACAATGTCTAGCATACAAACAAGCCAACTAGATTTGGCTAGTCAAAACTGCGTTCAAGAAATAATCGACCAGGCCGTAGAGCAGTATACTACAAAAAGTACCTCTCCAGTAATTCAATCACAACCTAATAATTTTTCAATTAACTATGAACAAATTAGTAGAATTGAATTCAATTTTAACAGTCACACAATATCCGAAGAAACGAGTATAACAGTGCCTGCTTTACCAAATGATTCCTATACACAAGAAGAGAGCATTTTATATAAGAGAACTGACAATTCAGTATTTAATATTGTAAGTATAATTTTATTCTTTATTATTCTATTTTCAATTCTTCTTCTTCCTTTCAAGGTATAGGCATGTTTGCCTGTTCCGACTTCACAGATCGCGCCATCGTTTCTTCTATTTTCTATTATTAAAGTATATAATTTTTTTACAGCAAAATTTCAATTTTATTGATAGCGCAATTATCAAAAAATTTAAGTATACTTCACGAATACACCAATCAAGCGAGATTGCCAGAAGATATAAAACGATTGAAGAAAAACGTACATGTGGTGCTATAAATCGAAATAGAAATATGCATAAGTCAATTACTTGGAGATCTCCTTTAATAATTTCTCCAAAAATAAAATATTCTCCTAATAATTCATATAATAAAAATGAAACAGTGAGTGTAAAATTAGATGTCAAAAATACGACGAAAAATTGTTTTAGGTAAGTGATCTGATAAGATATAATTTTTTTAAAGGCAGTTTAGAATTTGATACCTTGACCAGCAGATAATAGCTTCGGATTTCATGAGTCCTGAAAATTTTATGGCTTAGAAATATCCCCTAAATGCAAAACAATGACGGAGGTTTTTTCAGTCGTATAGGAGTAGTCCAGTGAAATTAGACTTTTTGATCAAAAAAATTAGATCCTTAATTTTTTTTTCTTTAATCGATTTAGTTTGATGGTTTAAAGAAAATATCAAAAATCGAGAACGAGATCACTGCGGCGTAAAAAGTTATTTAAGGTCAAAGTTCACAAGAAACGGTTCGGAGGCCAATTAAGGTTATTATAAAAATTAAAAATAATAAAATTCCGCACAAAAATGATTTCACATTTTTTATGTACAACGAACGGTTTAGACAAAAATGTACTTCAAAGTTTCCGCGTAAGACATTATTGTGCTCCATTTCATGATAGGCCATGCATAGCATACGTGCTTCAAAATTGTTTTGAATTACTGTTTCTTAAAATCTGTAGTCTACAATATTGCTCCAAGCAACATGTGTCAAGACCGGATTAAAGGATTACCACGTATCCCGGAATCCCCCTTTCATATCCCGAGATACGAAAAGGGGAAACTCAGGGGTGAGAACTTTTTATTCCGATAGTAGTTAAGATCAATCAATGATATAATAATCCTACTAGATACGCTGTAGAGCGAAACCAATCGCTTGCTACCACTTAATTAGAGTTGAACTGTCCCTAAAAACTCGACTACCAGAAAATCTGCTAGTCCACTTAACTAAAAGGTCCTAGTTAACTACTAGAAAACGTCCGTTAAATCTAACAAGCCAATAACAATTCACTTTTATTTTTAACGACTCATTAAAAGTTTTATGAAATCTGCCGTAAATGTTAATATTGAGAAATAGATTTATATAGATTACAAATAGGACAAATATTATTACAATATTGTTATAAATTTATTAATATTTTGATATTTACAGTTCGGACAATTCAAATCAAAGTTCAACACAATTGGAATACAGCTGTACTTGTACTAAGGCAGCCGAGTCAAATATCAAATTAAATACACAAAACTTGCACAGTCGCTTAACTGTTCGACCAAATTTACGAACTAATCATAAAATTAATACTTTGCCACTGTCGGATCATGACCATGAATTAAATCAAATAGTTGCATTCAGTAATAATAATGACGAAGAGTTTCCTTTACCAACAGAAATGGTTTCGAATAACGAAGATGATTTAATATCAACAAGCCTTTTATCCAATTGGGGAATTACAAGCAATAAAAATTTAAATTTATCGCAAGTACCGATAAATGGAAAAGATAATTTTAAAATAAATAAAGATTTCTCGATTGAAAATACCTTGAAGTTAAATAATCAAATACCGGAATATTATTCTCAATTCAAGTTACAAGCAAGAAATTCTTTAATGGATAACAGAGGTAAGAATATTATATTTTAAATTATAATATCAAACTTTTTAAAATCAAATAATACTTTTAGACATAGGTATATCTAAAATAGACAAACACAAATCAATAAAAAAACACAATGGCTATAAATTGGACAAGTTGAATTTAACTAACTTGACCAGCACCATAGATATTAAAGATAATAGTACATATTCTAGTAATAACTGGAATATTTTTGAAAATAATTTTGCAACCAATATTGGAATGCAACCACGTACATCGAATACCGAAAACAATTCGTATTTGAATAGTAACAAGGAAAATATCTTTGTTAATAATTCAAATGGACGCAAACGTAAACAAATGGGTATGATGGATCAAAATTCCTCAGTCACTCGTTTGGTGTGTCGCGACAAAAAATTACGAGAAAATATTAAATAAGAAAAAGTATCCTATTTTGTCTAACCCCCTGATTAATACAAATATTAATTTTAAACAATACATAGAAACAATGTATGTACGTATTAAATATGTATAAGACAATTTAAAACGTATAGATAATACTAATTTAAATATCTAATTAACTAATTCTAATAATTAATTCATTTACAAATGATCTTTATTCTTTCCTTTTTTCATTTTTATTTATTTCCCCAGAAAAGCAGTAACTGTATCAAATTTGAATGATAATTACTATGTTGGACATAATATCCATATTGGATATATTTGATGATAATAATTTAACATATAAACATTTTGTATTAGAAAATAAATTAATTGTTTTGGAATACCATAAGATTTTATATATACACGGTACCGGTGTAGGCGACCTAAGTTACTACTGGTTAAAACCTTATGGTATTCTGACCTTAATTCTTCAAATTATGAACATTTTTCGTTCTTGAAAATAGCTTTTAGGGTATTTAGGGAGAAATAATTCTCATTTTTTTATTGTTATAATTATTATAATGGCAATAGGCTATAATTCAATATGTACATTTAAAATACAACTTTATTACTATACATTATTTTGTTTTATGTGAATTAAATAAAAATAAATAACGAAGTTCTGAGGTAACAAACATTAAAAAAAAAAAATATACAACCGAATTGTATAACCTCCTCCTTTTTTTTTGAAGTCGGTTAAAAATTGAGTAGAATTTTTGTAATTTTTATTCAACTAGAACAGTCGGGTCATTCTGGGATTAGTGTCGAGCACACAGCTTTTTCAAGCACAAACACTGCATATTTCTGGCCCCCCCCTCACCTTTTTAGTAACTTACGTTTAGAATGTGTACATACCAATTGGTAGAGCAAAATTTTTTCTTTGTGATTGGCAAAACCTAATTTCTGTGCAGTGCATGTGGAAGGAGAATATGTCAGTGCCGACGTGTAAACGGACTGGATGAATATTCGTTCCTGCACATTAGCTCTATCCAATCACAAAGGAAAAATTTTGCTCTAATACTCACTTCTGAATGTGATCTAACACCCCATTAGGTTTAACAGCACTTACATGGTACATACTTTAGGCTCTAAATGTTCCTGCTTACAAAACTTTAGAACTTCGCTACACTTCTTTAGTCCCTAGGGCACTTTTACGGCCTGCGGCTTCAAAAAAACGCGAAATGCCAACTCCGTTAATGTACAACCCCCTGCTCCATGTGAAGTTGCTCATGCGTTGGGGTCGTTGCGCTGCTTTGGACACCATAAATTGTAGAGCAGAAGGTTCTTTTAGAGTGCTATGGGCACCGATTTTTTTGTTCATTTTTGGTACGAACATTGGTCATAGAACTAAAGTAAAGAAGCCTTCTTGGATCTAAGACGCGACAAGGCCCTTCGAGAAAAGTCAGGCCACGCTGTTAGCCCTTGAAAATAAGACAAGTTGCACAACTCCAGCTTTTGGTAAGAATTGGCTTTAGAGCTTTTGGATTTGGATTTTATTGTGGAGGGCAAGACAATCTCGCACGCACTTAGGCCTCTAAACCGGGCCCATTGTACTACCTCCGATTTCCCAGCAGTGTATGTGGCGCGACTAGGAATAGAACTGCGGTTTTCCGCTTCCTAGCCTGCCAGTATATGCTTAACACCACACTGCTGGTTGGCTTTAGAGCTTATTCACACTCTGTATTGGAGATAAAACTTGGAGAGCTACCACCAATTTTGGTACGTAATATACGTAGAATTAATATACGTAAGTCAGGCTTTAATGAGCTTTGCACAAACTATTTTTAAGCTAATCCTTAAATATTGTAGGCCAGACAGCAAGTTGGTTAGGGGAGATATATCACCATAGTGATAGTTCAGAGGATACTCCTGTTATTTTGCAAAACCCAACCCTAACATCTACAAACATTTGTTAGGGCAGCGGTCGGCAACCTTTTGTTATAAGAGGGCCAAATATTTTACGTGATGATTAGTGCGGGCCGCACTTCTTGGAAAATCCACTAAAAAGAGCTTTTTTTATGCAAATTCACCAAAAAGGGCCGCACCAAGACGTCTCGCGGAGCGCAAGTTGCCGACCCTTGTGTTAGGGGATCATTCCCGACCTCACGTTGACAATATGTGTTAACCCATATTAGCCACGTATGAGGCGTCCCTCTTCTACTTCGCATCTAATACTACAATTAGGACTCATTTTCCAGATTTCTGAGGTAAGGTACTAACACGATAGTTTTATGAAAATTGGCGGCACCAGGTCTGCATCGTCTTCCCGTCTGTGCGTTAGTAAGGTTTCTTTACACCGTGCATTAGGAATTCGTTGAAATGAATTGTTAGTAGAGATCAATAGTCGCCTTTACCCGCGTGTGCGGGATTGGTTAGAGCTTCCAATCTCTAAACTCTTGCTAAAGCTCCCCCTTGTACTGAAGCAACTAATAGCCAGAGTCAAGATTAGTGCCTTCCTCCCACATCGAGATGTAGTAGTCCTATCTTAAACTACGTGGATAAGCTAATATCCTGAATACTTCGCATTTGAAATTTATAGTAGTTGCCCCCTTGCCTGCATTAATTCGTTATAACAAGATTTTACTGTACTGGTGTTGTTATCATGTAAATTAAAAAAAAGTAATTATACTAAAAGTTAAAAAATTGTTGTAGGTGTACAATCCTGTTATATTAGGGAATTATGTATATAAAGTAAAGAAAAGGTTAGTTTAAAATTTTAGTGTTACCATCATAAATATAAAAATAATACCTACAAATTATTTAAAAAATGTTTAATGCTTTCAGAAAGTTTTATAAATAACATTTATTTTATCTCAGTTTCTCTTATAATAACGTAGATACATGCAAACCCATGGTAGATTTTTGTCACCCTATTTAGATAATGATAATTTTATATAGAATCGTTCAAGTCCATGTTAACACTATTATATACAAAAATCTATTGTCACCAACTGCTAATTACAATAACTAATAATAATAATATTGTGCAAGTGGAAAGTTATGTGGGTACCTATAAAACAAATCGTTTTTGTGAAAAAAAAAAAACTAAGAGATAAAACCGGTTAGTAAAATAAAATTTCGCATAAGCAATTAAATACTAATTTAAACATATTCACATTATAAAAATAGTGGAAAAGAGCAACATTATTTGACTAGAGCAATATTTAAAATTTTTAATTTAGAAACTGATCACAAATCCAGTAGGATAAATACAAAAGTGTATATTACGTTTCATTATAAAAACATAGTTTACTTATTATTAATTTTTGAAACTAGAAATAAAAAATAATACAAACAGTTAAAATATTGCACAAAGTAATGCAAAATTATGCTAGAAAATTAAATAATGATTACCTATATATGTACACAATTATTAGATTAAAGATGAATAATTGTAAATCTATAATTAATTTATTTTTTGTTTCGTCACATTAACATAATATACAAGAGCGGTCAAAAATAATAATTCTTAATCAACCTTATAAAATAATTTGTAGTAACATGACTCACTAGAAAGATACAATAGTATTGACAATACAATAATAATAATAATCGATGTATACTTTTTAAATAAATTGCAAATTCCGTATATCAGTGGAAATTTGACAAACTAGTAAAACACATTTTTTTTCAGTATTCAGTTTGATAGAAGTTGGCAGTTATTCATAATGTGTTTTACTCTGTGATGCTAAATTTCCATCGATATATAAACTACAAACTATAACAAATTTGAGCCATATAATAATGAACACTATCAAATTGTTACAAAATTGATTATCTAATGTATCACCTAAGTTAGGTTTATTAAAATTATTCCTCTGATAAAAATAAGAAACAAATCACGATTTCATGGCAAATATGCTCACAATATTTCAATATTATTTACTTAATTAAACAACATCTACATATTGTAAGCTACATATATAGGATCAAGTTGATCAGCCAAAAAGCCATCTCTGAGATGCATACGCTGCTTTTCACCTCTAGAATTAATTGGCACAACTCCAGGATCTACAACCACTACTACACCCACAATTAAGTGGTGCTCTTCTAATACAGTGTTTGTAACTAATGGAACCAAATCTAAAGCTTCGCTTTCATTGCCGTCCAATTCTACAACTACTACTAGCAAATTGGTCCATGTAAATACAGCACTAAAATAAAGAAAAAAATTGTTTGTTAATAATAATAAATAATAGGTATTTAATTATAAAAGTATATGGGTATTCACACTCTCTTGTATATGTCATTGTATTTCTACACCCTTGTATTTATACACAACTTTACTGAAGTGTATTTATCTGTACAATAATTGTCCATAATAAATACGCGCTAGTCGTGTATTTGTAAGCAGCCCTCGACCGTGTTTTACTTTCCCATTTACGTACTAAAGGAAAGTATTGTAATTAAGTCAAAAACCAACTTTTTTTTGTAGACACATTATAATTTTGATTCAAAGGTATCATTTAGATTGTGAACAATTTTTGGAACAATAGGAGTATTCACACTGACGTGCATATACCCTTGTATTTCTACACCGTTGTATTTATCCTCGCAACGCCAAGTAAAGTTGTGTATTACTAGACATTGCTTGGATATTACAACGGTGTATAAATACAACACCAATACACGAGCCAGTGTGAATACCACTAATGTCTGGATGTGTATGCGAATATTTTTTGGCTAAGATTACGAACAAACGGTGTCAAGAACTGATTACATTTTGGTTAAAATCTTTTGACTGCAACCTCTTTTATTTGCGTTTCGTTGATTTTTAATGGCGAGCATAAATAAATTAACGAGATTCCATTTATCTCAAAAAAATTTTTATAAGATGTCAGATTATTGTATGGTCATTTAAAATATATTATATTATATAAACAAGCGCTATAAACTTCGCAGATCTATGGCTGAGTTGACGATAAATCGCCTTTATCATGTTTAATCTGTCTTGAAAACTTCCGTGTGTGACGCAGCCGTACTTACGGTAATGACGTCGACACAAATATTTGATTTTACCACAGCACCAGCGTGTATATGCCCACTAGAAGGCCGAGCTAAGAAATTTTGTAAAGTCCGCGATTTGATCTCAGAATTTCTGCTTTATAACTCAACCAGTGGTCACATCACTACACGGCTTTGGCTCATTTAAAATATAGAAAGACAAAATGTTAAATGATAAAACGCAATTGTTCATTGTTTTTGCTTGAAAATCGTTTACACACAAGTTTCTGTTGTTATGTGCGGTCTACATAAAATTTTTAGTGTAGTGTGCAGTCTACCGTAAAACTGTAAAATTTTATCTACCAAAATTTTTGAATTACCGCAGACGGTAGACTGCAGAATGTAATTAGGTAACATTCTAAAGAAAATATTACTTCTTGGACTTAATGACCCCTCTTAATTCTCTCTTAGTCATATATTAAGTGGTAACAAAGCTCCAGTGTTTGAAGACAAACACACAAAAAAACGGAAATTTCTAAGTTTTGAACATCAGAAAAGACCGTGAACTATCAAGAAAATTATGTCCATCTGACGACAGAAGCGCATACACAAGCAATTGGAAGGTCTTGGTTGGATGCAAAATTTCGAATTTTGAAAAATATGGGGGGCGTTCCACAAATGCATTTCCAGTCGCATTTAGACCATTACTGCTGGAAGATGTGGAAGAAAGATTCCGATGGCCCTTTTTTTGCGTTTTTGGATGATGTTAGAAGCGTGTACAGATAACGCTTTTAAAATAATTTAATAATAATTGTTTTAAAAAGGTAGCGCATATTTTTTAAATAAATATATTATTCTGTAAGTATATTATTGTGTTTTATTTGTTATACAAGTTGTTAATCGTACAATGTATTGAAAATTCTAAAATAAAACAAATTTCCATTCAAGTATTGCATTTTACGATAGACCGCACACTACAACAGCACCTAAGGGGGTAAAATATCCGGTTTTGTGGATTAAAAGGGATCATTATGAGGTTATATAACGGGTAGACCTCATCAAAAATTTGGTAGACCACAGCTGCAACAGCATCACAACATATATATTAGTAAACTAACAACATTTATAAAGAAAACCTGCTAATTAAAATTTAATGTCCTTCGTTACATTAAAATACAAACAATTAGTAGTTAAAAATAGAATATTAGGCAAAACAATTCTTACTTCTTTTTTTTCTCTTCCCTTGCACATATCAATTAACAAATCGTAAACTTATATTAAAACAGGAGTTTGTTTTATTGTCCAACACACCCGCAAAAGAATATAGTTATTTATAATATTTATAATGAAATTTCAAAGCGAGACGATCAGAATACATTTTTTCTTTCATATCAAGTCAAAACAAGTACTCAGCATTAGCAGTCAACACACTAATATTTCCTTGTTAACGCAAATATTTTGTTTTATTGTTATGGGCAAAAATATAACTAAATATTCGATTATAACTTAAATCCCTGATGCCATCTACCATTTCTAGCTTTATTTCAGAAATGGTCCTTCACAAAGCATCAAATGTAATTCAGTTTAGTCAATTCTACTTCAGAAAACGTCATTTATAATTTAGAAAGCTGTAACACCCGATGTGTTCTTTAAGGTTTATCAAAAATTAAAATTAATTTTTAATAACTTGTTACACCTGAAAGTATGCAACCAATAAATCATAATAAATAAATAAATCTTGAGGAATTTGAAAAACAAAGGTTGGCAACAGAGAGGATTGGAAAATCAAACAAGGAAGCGGTGTGGTCGAATTTTCTGGTAGTGACTTCTTTTTTGTGATTTTCCTGGATCAATTCTTGATCCAGTGGTGTGATTTGTATTTTTCTGGTAGCTTGGTGAAGTTTCTTCTCGAATAATTACGTAAGTAATTTTACTCATTTTTCCAATTAACATCTTTTGGCTGCAAATTAAAAAATCTATTTTGTTGATGATAAGTTCTTTATCATCAACTGGCGCCTAAATTCCATCATTGCAGATCGTGTCATTTGTGGGCACTAAGAGCTTCTTGTGGTATAAATACACTAGATAATTTTTTCAAGAACCACGAAACGCGCTTTGCGCGACCCGTTGTCTCTCCGATTACGGTTAAGCACCAAAGACTAGCTACCTTTTGTTATCTTAAAAGGATCAAGTGGCATTGTGACCATCTTTACTGCCAAAGATTGGTGCAAAGCATCAATTATTGTAAGATTAACAAAAATTGCATTGCTACTTAGTTTTACTGGACTACAGATTCGTTAAATAACCACAGCAATAATTGTGCATTAGATGGCTGAAAGAAGCCGGATTATACAATAATTACTTTCTTACCATCCCGTATAAAATTTTAATTGGATAAATTAGATAATATACATGAAGTAATTAATTATAATATAATAACAGTTTAAATGAGGTGGTAATTTGGTCCCTTCCCCAAACCCTGTTAGTCTACAGCCAACTGTTGATCGCTTACCATTTCGTCATGTTATGGTAGACATTTACATAAGTTTGAGCATCCCCGTGCTATAGCAATCCCGTATTCCATTAATTGCTATAAACTATGTTTTTTCAGCAGCTTGAAACCGTTTGCAACTGTCAGACGTATGCGCAATTTCAAATCTACGTCATAATTTTAATCTCCGCATGTGTCCGATAGTTTCAATTATTTAAACTGGCTGAAGAAACATAGCTATAGCAGGACTGTCCGTCAATGTGTTAAAAAAAATTAAATAACATTTATTGTTGCATCTTCTAATAGACCAAGAGCCAGCGACAGTTTCCCTCCCTGAATTTAGAAGTCGTGAAAATTTTGATTTACATAAATCAAATACAAAACCGAAAATAGCAGACGTTTTTCTGGTCGGATAAAAGAGTAATTCGCGTTTTAAAATCGTAAGAATTTTTAAAGCAGCGTGGGGGCCAAAGGATGGTAAAAAGGTATCCATTAAGGATACCTAAAGTCTGACAAGAGCAGCAACTTTTCATGCTGTGGTGTGATTTTTTGAAATCACACGGGAGCATAAAAAATTGCCGCTCGTGTCAGATAATGGCATGTACCCTTAACAAATACCTTTTTACCATCCCTTGGCCCCCGCTATACTCCACAAATTCTTACAATTTTAAAACGCGAATTACTCCTTTATCCGACCAGAAAAACGTCTGCCATTTTTGGTTTTGTATTAACATTTTTACGACTCCTAAAATCCAGAATGGAAACTGTCGCTGGCTCTTGGACTATAGTTGCGCCGATTGTAACTGACTATAAGTTTTTTTTAAGGTAGGATATGCTTTATGCTTGCATAAGGTGACCAACTGTTCTGATTTAACCAGAACTGTTCTGGTTTTGAGAACTTAGTTATTCTAGTAGTAAATCAAAGTTTTGTTTTTGATATGCTATTCTGGTTTGATGCCTACAAGCTACAAATATTTTCTTACATTTTCAAATGTTTTAAAAATAAAAGAGCTGTTCCTTTTTAGCTCTTCAGAACAGCCCGCTTAAACCGTATTTTAAGAAAATACAAAAACATGAATGACCCTTTTTTTTTAATTACTTTTGAGAGTTGGTTACCTTATGCTTGCACCACTGCACAAAGACAAAGTTTTTAGCACAATTTGATATTATCAAAGTTATTATACCATGTATAGAAAATGTAAAATAAAAAAAGTGTGGCAAGCGCCTACTTACCATTCGGCAATTTTCTTATGACATCGTAACACACTATTTTCTATATCGATTGGATGATATCTCATTCCTCGCAAAACTATGGTTTCATCTAATGCACCTACAACAAATACTGCATCGTGAAGCTCGGCTGAATCAGTAGCTAGATGTTGTTGTGATCCCATAGATTCTGTGTCACTTTCGTTCAACCCTATTTTAGTTTCATCATTTTGACAAGATGAAATAATTTCGGTTCTTCTAAGAAATCCAAGATATCCAGTTCTAGCATAAACTTCTCCGGTATTATTTGTAACTAAACGAGCATTAAAATGATCGGCATAATCGTTTTCATCTCCGTATATTGTAAAATAGCCGCTAGCCGAATGTCCGCTTTGCACCCATATTTCACCCAAGTGCGAATCACCACATTGTCCTTTAGATTCTGGATTAGCAATTAGAACTTTAACTCCGGGCAATAATTTTCCACTTTCTATTAAACATAAACTATGTGGGCTACCACGTTCAACTAATGTAACACGATCGTTCCTTAAAGCTCTTAAATCTACATAAACTGTAGAAGGTTCAGGACTTGAGGCACCTTGAAGGCATATTGCTACATTTACACGACAACCAAATGAAGTCGAAACTGCACGTGGACTTAATCCTAATGCACTAAATAATTTTGAGAAACTTGTAGTTAAATTAATTCTAGGCCTCTCTTCTGCTACAACAACACAAGTTCGCACACAAGCTAAATTAACTCCCCGCGATTTTAATTGATTTACTGAAGATCCTAATCCTTTGGAACATAATTCCATAACACCATATGAGCAAAATGTATCACGCACTTTATATTGACTTACAGTTGATAACCACAGTGCCGGGTTTATTTCAACTTCAGATGGAGGTATTAAAATTGAATGATGACCAGAATAAATACTACTTAAACACCTAAAATAATAATTAAGGTAAGTATTGTAACAAAAATTATAAAAAATATTTATTGTTCTTTACCATAAAGCAAAACCTAAACCACAGTATGGATCCAAACACAGTGCTATATGCCGACTGGGATATAATTCACAAGCAAGTTTCATACTTCTACATAGATTTGTTACGGCAGCATGTGACATTTTAATACCTGCGAGCATACCAGTCGTAGAAACACTGAAATCAAGATAAGCCAACATTTCAGCTGTAGGTGCACGATAAGCCATAGGTAATTTTTTCTTAGGCATGTCATCTGTGTCCAAAATAGGTGGCCATGATTTCAAGTCCACGACATTACTGGCTTCTTTAGAACGCAACAATTTTATAACTGCTTGAGAAGAAAGAACTAAAACGGATTTTGAAACGTCAACAATCATGCGGACGGTCGGTAAAGTAGTTTGTAGATTTTGTGGATGAGGTGGTCTTATTGTTACAGGCACCACACCAACATACAAACACCCGTAAAATGCACAGATTAAATCTAATCCTGGAGGAAATATTAACGCTACGTGATCGCCAGTATTAACTCGACCTTTCTCATTTAACAAATTTCCAATTCGTTCTGATCTCTTGTGAAGTTCAGAACAACTTAAAACTTTTGCCACCGTTCCTTTACTATTAAGAAGTGTGAAAAGAACGTGATCTGAAGTACTCGCAGCTCTCCATCGAAGAATTTCAGAAATAAATTGATACTGTAAATAAATAAAATACATAATATTAATAATAGAGTAATTATAGTGCAAATGTTGCAAAATTGAAAGTTAAATAAATATAAAGTAATAACTTAATATTATAAGAGAGGTTTCCTACTTCCAACAGTCGTTTTCAAGCTGATTTTTAAGAATTAAATTTAAAAAACTGTTAAAGCTATTAAGTTTAAATTTAATAGCCACATTCACAGAGAACAAAATGTAAAAAAATTAATTTTTTTCAGATAACGAGAAAGATCAAAAACATTGCACTTGATTGGACAGTCATTTTAAAACATGAGTTAGGCGTGGATTGTTACTTACTGTATAATTAGGGGGGACCATCTCATCCAAACATGTAATTAACAGTAGCTATGTAAGATTATAAATATAAATATTGAACAAAGCAAAAACACAAAAACAATTGGATTAAAAAATCCAGAACTGGTGTCGCAATTGGAATCTTTCAAGTGGGGTTATTTTTTGTTACCTACTTATTAACTTTAAGAAATTTTGCTACATTTTTGTGGTTTAAGAATTCCATCCTACTTACTGTGAGTACCAATAAAAATTGTATTTAATTGTTCCTTATACAGTGGGCCCGCTTAATGTGATCACATCAGAACTTGAGATTTTTGGTAACAATAACCGATTGATAACAATAAAGGAAAAAAAATTTTATTGGTTATTTATTAGTATGTACCACATCTACAATAATTAATTAATAATAGTCACTCATTGTGAAGTTTTCAAGTAGGACTAAATATTACATCACACATTAACAGCAAACTATAGTCCATTTATGTATTTAAATGACGGAATTCATAATAAACATAAATATGATGATATCACATGTGTGACGGCGGTAACAGAAACTAGAGTCACACGGTGGGCTTATTTACATCCACTCCGTCTTTGAAATAAATGAACTATAGACAGATTTTCTTGCTAACACCTGAATTTATATTATGTGGGTGGCTTATGCACAATATAAAAAAATGCTTGTAACTGAAAATCAACTCCTTTGCTTATGGGAGAAAATAATCTTAAGTAAGAATAATAATGATAACATAAACCGAATTTATGATAACTATAAGCTATGTTTTTTGTGTGTAATAATATAATATGTTCGTTCTTCGCAAAAGTGATAACAATACCCGAATGATAACATTAACCACGATTCCAATAAGCGGGCTCCACTGTATTGAATTGTACCGTTGTAACCCAACATACTATTCTTATTAATTACTGTATAATTTTCAACGAAATGCTTTGCCTAAATTTTAGGTGTCACTACAAACATGAAGAAATGAGAATCGTAAATTTCAGCTTAATTCTTAAAAATCATTTGTAAACGATTGTTCACAATAGTTGACTCTTAAAATGATGAAATTGTATCATTCAATTTAATTTTTGATTAATTTTTTTGTAAAACGAATATTTTTGAATTGAATGCTTAATTGGCGTTGGTGTAATCAAAACAATAGGAACTAAAATATCTTAATACCTATAAACTTTAAATAAATAAAAATTAAATAAATACAATTAAATAAAGTTTAATAAATAAAAATAACAAGTGTAAAATTTCTTACCCTTTTGTTAGAATCATTTTCTTCATCATGAATGCCCATGTCTCTACCTTGTGCACTAGCCAGTCGATTACCTTGTACCAGATTTCCCACGATTACAGACGCAGGGCCAACGTCTGAAACACAGTCGGCTGCTGAAAGCCAGAGGAACAACATGCTATAGCATCACTCAAGCTCAAGCTGCCAAATTAAATATGGGCAAGTTTTATTTTCTTAAATACGAAATTTTTAAGGTCGCTTTGATACCCATACAAATAAGATTAATTTAGTATCACAAAAAACCCAGCATAAGTAACACAACCGAACAAAACAAAACAGAATTGTACAGAATAGAATATTTTAACATTTTATTTTATTAATTCCACTATTGAAATGCTATGAAAGAAACTCTGTACATAAAAGATGTCCGTATATGGAACCCCCACCACTTCAGTATTATATCAGGGTATTTTCTAAATGTAAAATTTCCGTGCTCAAATTTTTAAATAAATTAAAAAAAACTTTGGATGCAAGGATCCAGCGTTCAAATTACGCCAGAGTCCAAATTTATTCGTATTGTGGTTCAAATTCCATGTTAAATTGTAATATAATCTACAATATTGCGCATTGAGGTGTAGTTTATAGCATTGTTAGCAACCAGCGGCCCGCGAAGCGTCTTGGTGCGGTCCGCAAGATTCTCGCCGTAACGCATGTAACGGACGATATCATACACAACAGAGTGAAAGAGAGCGAAAATAGTGAGAATGAACATAATAGCCCTACATAAAATATTTAATCCTATTACAACAAAAAGTTGCCGACCCATGGTTTACAGGATTTCGTTCTCAACTCTCTTAGCGTTAAATAATAATAATATTTTCATTCACTGAAATAAGCATTTTTGAAAAAAAAAAAAAAAATTGTCTAACTATGTACCGCATATTATCTATTAAATTTCAAACACAATATTAATATATTATTGTTTTGTATTAAAACATTCTTTTAACCAGCAGTCTGGCGTAAATCAAACACGGATAGACTAGAGAGCGGGAAACCGCGGTTCTAATCCTGGTTGCGTCAGATTTGTGCTGTGATTTAAAAAGTCTTGATCTGCGGACTACTCGCCAACCCGCCTGGCCCGCGTAGTGAGTTATGGGTATAACCCCTTCTCCCCCCCACTTGAGGGGAGTTTAAAAAGGAAGGCTTAACGTTCAGGAGTGAAAGAAGAAAACATTGTTTAAGGAGTTTCTCTTGGCTAAAAATATAAGTCAAGATTGTGACGTTAATTGTATCTTTAAATGATTCAAAAAAAATTAATTAGGTAAAGCATAAAACTATTTTGGTACTGACTTAAAATTTTAAAATTAATTTCGAAGCAATAATCAGGGGTATTATGTATCACCAACGTTATCATAAAGGTGACAGTTATGACATAAAATAAAGTTTTTGGTAAATCCTACCAATGAAATCGATACGATTTACCGAAATATGTTATAACGGTCACCTTTATGATAACGTTGGTGATACATAATACCCATGATTGTCTTCAAATATGACCAATCACAGTGCTCATATAGATGATCGTTTAATTGCTTCAAAAGTAATTTTAATTTCAGAGCAATTACTCTCATATGGACTAATAGGAAAATGTAGTATCGGTAGACCTAGAAAAAGATGGATTGCTCAAAGTTGACGTAACGGGTCAATAAAACCTAAACCGTGCAGAAGAAGAAGAAAAGGTTTGTATTAAATTGATGTTTTATAAGTAAATATAATTTTTTCTTTTTATCGCACGACTATTATCAAGGACAGTAAAAATCAGTAAGAGTATGACTCGGAGAGTAAGTGACATTAATAGAGAGGCAGAATTTCTGTCCTTCATAATATTCGTGCAATAAATTCCAGATCTAACCGTACCTTAACTCTCCCTTACATTTTTATGTGTAAAATATTTTAATGAAAATATCTTAACAAAATAACAAGTTACCTTTAAAAATCTGAACACGGAAAATTTTATATTTAGGAAATACCCTGTGTATAATAAACTCATTAAAATAATTGCGCTTTACAAATACATATTATTTTTTAAATAGGAAGATATCATTACTCAATTTTTTCTGTAACTTTTTCGCTCCACAATGAGGAATGTATGTAATGTCATTTTTCAATACGGCTTCGCCATATTAGTGACGAGTAGAGACAGGATAGTTAAGAAAAATGCCTTTTTTTTAATGGAGATATTTCAGGCACTCAATTTAAAATCCGTTTCAGAGCATGTGCTCTTCAAAATATATTTTATTTTGCCTTTTTGGGGGCATTTCAATGTATTCGCCTAGTGCGTTTTGAACCAAAATTTCATTTTTTGCTTATTTCTTAATTTTAAAATTTAAATATTCTATTTAAAATTTTCTCTAAAATTTTTAAGACAAATAAACATTCATTGAAATGCATAAAAATAAGGGAAAAGGAATTTTAATCCTCTTACACCTTAGAAGTAGGTTGTAACAACCACATTAATTAGTATGAATTTTTAGAACTTTGGTTGGAAAAGTACTTTTTTTAGATATCGTTATGACTTTTTTGTGCCTTTTTGCCTGCCTTTTTTAAAGTTTTATTTTGCCTAACCATCCTGTTTCTAGCGATAAATCAAATTAAAATTTTTTGAGTGGAAATTATTAGAAGAACATCTAATATTATAATCAGTTTCAACCAGTTTTGATCGTAATGTTGTGTGATGTTGCTGCTCTGCTCAGTGGTTACTTTAAATAACAAGTATTATAAACTCCAGTAAGCAGCTGTTAGACATCATGTTGTAATGGGACATGAACTTCTAAAATGCAAACAAGCAGCAGAACATCAGTAACTTCATATTAGCAATGCTCTGCTGTGTAATGTATCATAATTGAAAAGTTAATAAGAATTTAAGAGTGAGGGTTAGTTAGTTAACTGTTTAAAAATTTTCTGACGAAACTATAATGTAATCTGTCCCACGTCGAGAGCTTCTAGTATGACTAAACTTAGTTTGTCTCTAATAATTCAAAAACAGTAAATTATATCAAAAATATTTCAACAAAAAAAAATATATTCCTCTTTTTCTGCTGAACTTTTTGGCCTATTCGACATTTTTTATATCTTTAACCATTTTTGAGTTATTGCAGGACAGACTATATTTTGTATAGTCATTGTGGGACAGACTATAGTTGAAGGTATAAATAACAATTAAACATAAAATTTTATAGATCAATAAAAAATTCGGAAGAAATAGAGCCAAAAACCGTAAAAATAATATGCTAGTATCCTATTGACCTTTCCCATAAGCCATATTTGAAGCCCACGGATCTTCGTGGAAAGCTTTTAGATTAAAATTTTGCTATTGTTTGTGCAATTTTGTGCAAAAATTCACAAAATATGTGCAAAACCAGAAAACCATTGCGCAATGTATATTAGCAGTGATATTCACCATGGGCGCCAGCAGGCTATTTTATAAGGTGGTGCTTGCAGGGAAAGCGCTTAAAATTGCAAAAAAATACGTACATAATACACATTTACGAAAATTGTATCGGTATATACCGCATCCATTGGTTGCATTCAAAAATTCAATTGCACCTTCATCCCACAGTCGAAAATTAAATGCCTGAACTAGGTACATATATCTTCCTACTCGTTTTGCTTCTTGACAGAAGCATCGTGATCATTAATTTTAATATTAAATGGTTCTCTTGGCAGATTACTCTTGGTGGTTTGCCATTGCCTTCCAAGAGGAGGTCATAATGAAGTTGGATAAATGTTGTAGCCGGGTTGGGAATCGAACCTAGGGCTTCTAGTCTAGAGTCCGGTCCTTAGCCCGTTTACTTAGGCCACCTCTCTGGTACATATATACCGGGGGTAAATTTGGTTTAATATTCAAACGTGAAATGAAGGTATCGGTTGAGTTTTTGAAAATCAACCTGTTGAAGCGGTATCTACCTTTACAATTAATTATTATTATTCTGTGCATAGAACGTAAAAATACAGATGTTACTATCGATGTTGCCAAACAAAGCAAGACAAGACAACGCATTGTGAACGTTAAGTCGAGTACGCAAAAACGAAAAAAGACTATGCGAGCCAAGAATCTCTAAGTGAACGGTCCTATATTGTTTAATATTTTTAATCATGAGTTAAATATTTGATATAGATAGATGTCAAATTCGTTTTATGGTACCACTAATAATTGTGTCACTTATAGGGTGGTTCACTAGTAAACTTAGTATGCAATAATTGTGAACTAACGATGCACCAAACATTAGAAACTGAGCATTAGTGACTTGGTGCAATATAAACCAGTTATCAGCATGCCAGTGAAACATAATGCGTAAAGTGTGTGCACCTGAAATAATCATGGAAAATGTTCAATGTACCCTAAATTTATTCAGTGAAAACGCTATTAACCGTTATGCATAAGATTGTTACGTAAGAATTGTTAAGATTGTAAAATAAGCCATTTCATAATGAGAAGCTAATATTTTCATTGCACTGAAAAGTTAATGATCATCAAAGATCTTTTTAGAAGTTTCACGAATCGAATACACATGAAATATACTCTCGTACCATTCGTTCAGTTATTTCCTCAATTGTTTTGAAGTTATGTAATGAATTAAATTAAAAAATGTTCATTGGATCATGAACTATTCTATCACCACCATTATTAATGTTTTTGGAGTTTCAATAATTTTTATTAATGAAAATATTAAATAAAAGAAGTTTTAAATTTAAAATTTTGATAATTTCTTAAAACGTGTTAGTTGACCTTCTACATAAATAATAAAAGATGTATAGTTGAGAATAGGTCTTAAATAATAATCTACAGGTAGATATTAAATTTTATACTTCTTTACAAAAATATTATCACAAACAATAGCGACAGTCAGGACCGTCTTCAGGGTTCAAAGTTTATTGAAATAATTAGCAAGAAAAATTATAAAATCAAAAAACGCCTTAACGGATTATTCACAATTCTACTCGTAAAACTGATATCGTCAGACCCATACTGCCGTGTTAATTCTAAAGGGCGTATCTGCAATTTTTGGCTTTTTGAGTTATTGCTGGCAAACGCTTCCTTGCATGTAAATCTATCATTTCGTTAAGTTCAGAAGGCTAAACTATGTATAGATATGCTAGAATACATCTTTAAAGAAACGGCGTATCTGCAGTTTAATGTGTAATTTTAGATAAAAGAGACGTAACCAACAATGTTAGATTTAAAAGACGTATCTACAACTACTATTTTGTGTAGATACGCCCTTTCTTTGTAACACTCCATTACTTGACTGGCAAAAATTATCTATTCTGTGACTGGCAGATACAATTCAAATTTTGATGGTTACACTTGTGAAGTTCTGTTTGTTTTTTATAATTTAAATATTGTTAGGTGTTTTAAGTTTTTTGGTTATCAGTTATTTAGGAAAAAATTCACACAGTGTCTCATTTTGCAGATACGCCTTTCTTTCTTATGAGTTTTATTAATATGTGTTAGTCAGAAAGGGCGTATGTATCAAAAGTCCCATTTATAATAAATATTTAAGAAAACGGTTTATTTCATTAGATTCTGCCACAGATATAATATGAATCTAAAACACTAGTTTTCTGTTTAATTCAAACCATGTGATGACAGGGAAATTTATAAAATCACGATTTCGCAACAATTAGCTTTTTGCAGATACGCCCTTTAGAATTAACACGGCAGCGTACTGGTTTTATGAAAATACAATTTTACTTACCAATTTTTCAAAAAACTTGGATCCCTTTGATCTTATTGAATATTGTGTATTAGTTGCAAATTCAAATATGGTGTACTTGCACCACCTTACACCATGAGGCGCCCAAGATAATCAACAAAAAATTACTTTAATTATTTTTCAAATAAAAACAGCTTAATTAGTAATTTAAGAACAGCAATGCGGTTATTGATGTAAAGTGTAAACTAAACCCTTCATCCAACAGAAGCCTTGTAAAATTTATAATACGTGCATTTAACAGTGATTACACAAAATAAAATCAAATTGAGACCTTAAAAATACAAAGAATTAGCTTGTTAAATGTCGCGTTCACACCCGACATTTATGAATAATGTATAAACATTACAAACTTACCTTGGTGTACTTCTCTAGGTTTTGGCAAATTTGTAACGCATGTATGAGGACACATTAAAACATTGGCAGGATGAAGTGTTCCTTCTAAAAATCTTCGCTTTGTTTCTGAAAGGTGAATACCACCAAGAGGAGTCTTTGGTAGAAAATTTGGAGGTACTAAAGCTAGGCAATAGATTCCTACTTGGTGAATTGAATCAACAGCTTGTAAAACACGAGACATCCACTGAAAAGACTAATTACAAAAAAGTGTTAACGTAATTATATTTAAAAGTAAAAAAAAAAATATATATATCGATAGGCCAGTTCAATAGTATAATTAGTCATAAATAGTTTTATCCTCATTAATTATTAACTTAAAAGATTAGTATGTCGAAGAACTTTTTTCTAATCAAATTTAATACAATAATTAATAAGGAAAATGCTAATGACTTTTATTGAAGTAGTTTTCAAATATACAAAAATCTTTTTATCATAACTTTTTAATATTATTAGATATTGTTTTTCTGTATTCTGAATGTGGTGCCTTCAAGTGTTTGTTGTAACAAAGCTATCAAAAAAATCATGACTTTTTTGCATTCTTTATGTCAAAAAAATACGAAAAAATTAAAATTTCGACCTCTTTTTGTTTCAAGCAATAGCCACGTCTGTGTACAATAACGTTGTAAAATTTCAATCTGTTTATCTCAGTTTCTAAAATTTCATTACCGCCAAAATCTAAGTGTATTTCTGGTACTTTCCTTCGTAGATTGCCTCTAATGTAGTACAATGCAAATATTACAATATAAATATTTCCTGTCGCAAGGAAAGGTACCTAAGCGTGAAAAATTCAATTTCTTGTTATTTGCAGTTTCGGAAACTGCATGTTCTCCTTTTTCTAATGGTGTAAACAAATTTTTTTTCTGCCACTTAATTATTAATTAAAAATAGTTGTAAAGGTTATTTCTCACTATCTGAGCAATACAGTAGCTACGGTTGTTCTCGGGTCCCCTGTAAAATTATTCAAATCACGCTTCTTGTTTTGTGCAGTTTCGGAAACTGCATTTTCTTGTCTTTCTAATGGCGCAAAAGAAAGTTTTTTCTGGCGTTTCTTTGTTAATTAAAAATAGTCTTCAAGTTTCTTTTTCACTATCTGCTGCACAATACAATAGCTATTATTATTCTCTCGATTATTCTCAGCTCCTCTGTAAAATTCTTCAAATCACACTTAGGTACCTTTCCTGGCGACCAGAGGCATAAATAATAATCACAATCCAATAAATTAATAATAACAATCCAAATAAATTGGCACTTGGATGTTAAGCATCACCATTAGTTTTACAACCAAATAAGTTTCCGTAATTGGTTAGGTTAAGTAATGGGCTACAAGTGCCAATTTATTTGGATTGTACCTACTATATTAATTAGTTCAAAATATTTTTAAATTATAAAATATTTTTATATGTGGTATTTTAAGTGTAAATGGTGTAAATTAGAGATGAATACAGGATGGGATCTCGCGGAATATTTTTTGTCCTGAGGGATTTTCAGAATATTTAGTCCCATGCGAGACATCTTATCAACTCAGTCCCACGCGGGACGTGATTTTTTCCCCTTCTATTTCATAAATTAACTTATGAAGTTCTTCCCTACATTTACTCTGAGCAATAATGCGTTAACAAAAATGAGAAAAGTTTATTCGGGCTGCATTGTATAAAATAAATCAAATGCAGAACTACAGAATCCCGTTCTGAGCGGGACTGAGTTGACAAGATGTCCCGCGCGAGACTAAATATTCTAAATATCCCACGGGATATCCTGTCCCGTCCCATCCTGCATTCATCTCTAGTGTAAACATGTAAAATACGTTCAGAAGTATTTTTATGAAAATATATTAAACAGCTTACCTCTTCCTCGCTGCAATCTGGTCTCTGTTCAGCAATAACACATATCCTTTCATCACGAAGAACTCTTATACTAAATACAGCAATCCTTCCACGATAAATAAATTTCATTGGTTCTACAGCCAATACAGTTGCAATAATATCATCAGCATTGTGTTTTCTACCAGTAACTGTCATTAAACCATCTCGTGAACCACAAACAAAAACTAATCCACCAGGTCCTAAAAATCCTAAAAGTCCCGATCTGGTGTATTCGGCGTCAGAAATTGGTTTTCCATCAGAAGCAAGAGGCTGAATCTTAAAAGTATTATTACTTAATCCTTGCAAACCCCAATACTGAGTTCCGGTTGAACCAGAATTCACACATATTTCACCAACTTCATCAGTTTTACATAAAAAGGAAGGTCCTTCCATTTTTACCACAACTATAACGCATCCAGGCATCACTTGGCCGCAATCTTGTAACGTTAATGAAGTTAAACTATTTTCTTGATCGACTCGAACAACTCCATAACTAAGGCCTTGCATAGAAAGGACGCCTCGACCGGTAGCATTAACGCCAGCTCGACCAGGTCTTCTAACAGATACAGTTAAAACTTCACTAGAACTAGCACATGGACAAATAGCATCTGGTTTTAAGCCTTTTACTTGAAATACTGATAAAAATTGATCACAAGAACTTAGCGACCAAGGATTAGCACCATCGGCAACCAAAAGCATACGCAATGAACTTAAACTAATTTCTTTATGATCTTTTGTAGCTAATAAACCCCAGTGAAGATCTCTAGATTTAACAACTGCTACACTAGCTCGATACTTTGTGATCATTTGCATCCAACTAGCTGGATTCACTTTCATCAAAGCATAAGGTATATAAATTACATGCATTCCATTTAATATGCTGGCTAATACTGAATGCCATAGACCAACTTCACGTTTAAAATCCAAAACGCATACCATTATTTCGCCTTCTGTATAATTGCAAGACATAGTTAAGGTGCGACAATGAGATAACATTGCTGCTCTAGTTATGGTAACACCCATAACGGAGCCATCTCTATCTGTACTGTATTCTATGTAAGCTGGAGTTTCATCGGTTAATTTTAAAGGAGGTAACCAATCTTTGGGAGTTCTAGCTAAGTGTTCAGTTACAAACCATTGTAGTTTAGGCCAACCTTTAAATTGTATCACATCTCCTGAAGTACTTTTTGGTAATCCTTTTAAACATGCTTCAGAAGTTAGAGCTACTTGAATACTGCAACTTCCTAATAGAAAACCTATTTGCTGTGAACCAGCATCTCTTCTAGTAATTGGTACTTCTATTGGCACAGGAACAATTCCGGCTTGCAAACATCCATAAAATGCACAAATAAAATTTATTGGATCATTATTAGGATAAACTAATGCAACTCGATCACCAGTTTTTAAACTTGTTTCCCCCATTTTACTAAAAGCTCTTGTTAAAAGTGCATATGCTATTTTTTGACAACGACTCAACAACTTGCCTAAAATGATCAAAAGTATGACATTAACTTTTGCATGAAAATTATTATTTATTTACCATAAGTTAATGTAGTTGTTAATTTGCCATTGGGATCTAAAACAGTTGCTACTGCTGCTTTAAATGAAGCAGAACCATAACGTGCTACAGCTGCTTCTAAATTTCTAGGTAAACCAGATGGAACTACGAGTTGCTCACCAACCGCAGGAGTCATACTACTACCTATAAAAATAAAATAAATTATTAATTTAAAAGTAACACTGGCATTAACGAATAACATGATATACAATAAAATGACTATGCAACCTGTATAGTCCGGGATCCCAGGCCTATTTTTACAATTTATTACTAACAAGCTAATTTTCCGTGAGTAGCTTCATTTTGATGAGACACCCAACTTTTTCCTTTACAAAAATTTTCGATTGTGGTAGCTAACAGGGGTAGCAGGGATAAAATATGTCGATTTGACGATTCTCAAAAATTTATTACTAAGTGAGGGTTTTTTTATTGAATCTTAAGAAAATTATTAACATCATTGAAAAAAATATTTCTCCTACAAAATGTATGGTTTGATCAAAGAGTCCCCTTCTTCCAACATGTATCGATAACAAGGTCATAAAAAATGATTACTAACTAACTGATTGTTTTACTGTTGCTTAGTTAATCATAAACATAAAAGACCAGCACGCTGCTGCTGCTGCTCCTCCAGCGTGTCATATTTTTAGGACACATAAAGCACTCTGATTGGTTGTTGGCCTTAGTACCTTAGTACTAAGTACTTTAGCTACTAAGTACCTCAGTTTTTTTAGTACACATAAAGCACTCTGATTGATTGTTGGCCTTAGTACTAAGTACTTTAGGTATTAAGTACCTAAGTACTTTAGGTATTAAGTACCTTAGTACTCTAATCAGAAAAGGTTATATATATTTCTATATGGAGTGGTAAAGTAACTTTAAGTTTTATATTATTTAAGTTGGTATGACCGACGACAACGACCAATCAGAGTGCGTTGTGTGTTCTAAAAAAAAAATGACAAGCTGCTACTGCTGTTGCTCCTCCAGCGTGTTATTTTTTAGAAGACACAACGCACTCTGATTGGTCGTTGGTCGTACCAGCTTAAAATCACCTACCCTGGGATCGAGTTGTACACCAATCAAGTTTTAAACCTTTGATATAATAAAATAAATATGGTATGACAGATGCGAGTTCCACTTTAGTAATTGTTGCGCATGACGTCACGTGGTAAGTAAATACATGGTACAGTAAATAAATGAATCAGCTCAAAAACTAAACGTTGTACCAGTGTAATTCTTGGAGGCAATAACCTACTTTGAGCGCTTTAAATCAACTACATAAAAGACCAGCACGCTGCCGCTGCTGCTCCTCCAGCGTGTCATTTTTTTAGGACACATAAAGCATTCTGATTGGTTGTTGGCGTTGGTCGTACAGACTTAAAATTACCTTAGTACTCCAATCAGAAAAGGTTATATATATTTCTATATGGAGTGGTAAAGTAACTTTAAGTTGGTATGACCGACGACAACGACCAATCAGAGTGCGCTGTGTGTCCAAAAAAAATGACGCGCTTGAGGAGTAGCAGCAGTAGCAGCGTGTCATTTTTTTAAAACACACAACGCGCTCTGATTGGTAGTTGTCGTTAATCATGCCAGCTTAAAATCACCTCCCCTGGAATCGAGTTGCACACCAAGTAAATTTCAACTGGGATACTTATATATAAATTTTGTCTCGGTAAATGCGAGGATTATCCATCCAGAAAATTTAATATCAAACTTTTACATTTTCAATAAATGTATTTCACAATACTAAACACACGCTACTCCTCTACCTCCTCCTCCTTCAGCGTGTCATTTTTTTAAGACACACAACGCACTCTGATTGGTTGTTGTCGTCGTTAGCTTTTAGCAACTTAAAATCAACTCCCCTGGGATCGAGTTCCACACCAAACAAATTTCTAACGTTGGTGAGACGCCCGTTCGCGATTGAATCAGCTATATAATCATTATTTTTGAACTTAAGAACGTTTGAACGTGAACAATTAAAATTGTCAGTAATAGGGATTTATTTTTTTTAATAAAAAATGTTAAAAGACAAATCCATCGGTTGAGCTTAGGTTAGTGTTGGTGTTTAAAAACAATTTTTTTTTTAATTAATACCTCTAAAATAGAAATTCACCGACTAGCTGCCCGTCCGTCGACGACCGACGATAACGACCAATCAGAGTGCGCTGTATTCTAAAAAAAATTACACGGTGGAGCAATAGCAGCGTGTTATTTTTTAAAAACACACAACGCGCTTTAATTGGTCGTTGTCGTTAATTATACAAACTTAAAATCACCTCCCCTGGGATCGAGTGGCACACCAATCAAGTTTTCAACCTTGATTTCAGGCGGTTCAGGCCCGTAGCCAGGAGGAAGGCACCTTGGGGCACGTGCCCCCCCACTCCCGAAATGTTCAGAAAAAAATTTTTTTTAAGTAAAGGAAAATTTGATTAAATAATAAAAATTCTCGGAAGGGGAACCACCAAAAATTTAAATTTTTTAAGTGCCCCCCCCCCAAATTAAATCCTAGCTACGGGCCTGCCGCGGTTGAACCAGCTATATTAATTAAATGATCCAATTTTTTACCAATTTAAAATCACTTCTCCTGGCATCGAGTTGCATACAAAGTAAGTTTCAACTAGGGTACTTATACAGGGTGGCCCTTTTAAAACGAAACAGACGGGATTGTGGCCAGCAGAATTTTTTTCTTAAGAAATACAAAAATACGTCAATTTTATCATTGAGGGGGACAACTTTTGCAACTAATGTTACTTCCGTATTGTTTCATCCTTTTGAGTTGCGATGACAACCCCTAAAATGATAATAGGGATGATATGGCAAGTAACACTTCATTTGAAAGGTCTTGCTTCCCTGAATTCAGTTCTATAATTTTTTTAAAGTTTTATCAATTATTCAACAAAAAAATTGAAGCTGCAAAAATGCAAAATAAATCCGATATTTCAAGACATTTAAGAATAAAAGAAGGAAAAACGCTTGGCCAGGTCTTTTTTGTTTTCAAAGGGCCACCCTGTATATAAATTTTATCTCGGTTAATCCAAAGATTATCCATTAAGAAAATTTAATATTCGACTTTTACATTTTCAATAAATGTATTTCACAATAATAAACGGGCAGCACATACAACTTCTTAAGCGTGTCATATTTTTAAGACACACAATGCATTCGGATTGGTTGTTGTCGTTGGTTATTAGCAACTTAAAATCTACTCCCCTGGGATCGAGTTACACACCAAACGAGTTTCCAACGTTGAGGACGTTTGAACGTGAACAATTAAAATTGTCAGTATTAGGGATTTATTTTTTTTATTGAAGATTGTAAAACAAGCAATCCATCGATGGAGCTTATGTTAGTGTTGGTGTTTGAAAACCATTTTTTTTTAATTAATACCGCTAAAATAGAGATCCACCGGCTAGCTACCCGTCCTTGGACGGGCTTTTCAACTAGTCATAAACATAAAAGACCAGCACGCTGCTGCTGCTGCTCCTCCAGCGTGTCATATTTTTAGGACACATAAAGCACTCTGATTGGTTGTTGACCTTAGTACCTTAGTACTAAGTACTTTAGGTACTAAGTACCTTAGTTTTTTTTAGGACACATAAAGCACTCTGATTGGTTGTTGGCCTTAGTACCTTAGTACTAAGTACTTTAGGTATTAAGTACCTTAGTACTCTAATCAGAAAAGGTTATATATATTTCTATATGGAGTGGTAAAGTAACCTTAAGTTGGTATGACCGACGACAACGACCAATCAGAGTGCGTTGTGTGTTCTAAAAAAAAAATGACAAGCTGCTACTGCTGTTGCTCCTCCAGCGTGTTATTTTTTAGAAGACCCAACGCACTCTGATTGGTCGTTGGTCGTACCAGCTTAAAATCACCTACCCTGGGATCGAGTTGTACACCAATCAAGTTTTAAACCTTTGATATAATGAAATAAATAAGGTATGACAGATGCGAGTTCCACTTTAGTAATTGTTGCGCATGACGTCACGTGGTAAGTAAATACATGGTACAGTAAATAAATGAATCAGCTCAAAAACTAAACGTTGTACCAGTGTAATTCTTGGAGGGAATAACCTACTTTGAGCGCTTTAAATCACATATATAAAAGACCAGCACGCTGCTGCTGCTGCTCCTCCAGCGTGTCATTTTTTTAGGACACATAAAGCACTCTGATTGGTTGTTGGCGTTGGTCGTACAGACTTAAAATTACCTTAGTACTCCAATCAGAAAAGGTTATAGATATTTCTATATGGAGTGGTAAAGTAACTTTAAGTTGGTATGACCGACGACAACGACCAATCAGAGTGCGCTGTGTGTCCAAAAAAAATGACGCGCTTGAGTAGCAGCAGTAGCAGCGTGTCATTTTTTTAAAACACACAACGCGCTCTGATTGGTAGTTGTCGTTAATCATGCCAGCTTAAAATCACCTCCCCTGGAATCGAGTTGCACACCAAGTAAATTTCAAGTGGGATACTTATATATAAATTTTATCTCGGTAAATGCGAGGATTATCCATCCAGAAAATTTAATATAAAACTTTTACATTTTCAATAAATGTATTTCACAATACTAAACGGCCAACACACGCTACTCCTGTACCTCCACTTCCTTCAGCGTGTCATTTTTTAAGACACACAACGCACTCTGATTGGTTGTTGTCGTCGTTGGCTTTTAGCAACTTAAAATCAACTCCCCTGGGATCGAGTTCCACACCAAACAAATTTCCAACGTTGGTGAGACGCCCGTTCGCGATTGAATCAGCTATATAATCATTATTTTTGAACTTAAGAACGTTTGAACGTGAACAATTAAAATTGTCAGTAATAGGGATTTATTTTTTTTAATGAAGAATGTTAAAAGACAAATCCATCGGTTGAGCTTAGGTTAGTGTTGGTGTTTAAAAACAATTTTTTTTTAAATTAGTACCTTTAAAATAGAAATTCACCGACTAGCTGCCCGTCCGTCGACGACCGACGACAACGACCAATCAGAGTGCGCTGTGTGTTCTAAAAAAAATTACACGTTGGAACAGTAGCGGCGTGTTATTTTTTAAAAACACACAACGCGCTTTAATTGGTCGTTGTCGTTAATTATACAAACTTAAAATCACCTCCCTTGGGATCGAGTAGCACACCAATCAAGTTTTCAACCTTGATTTCAGGCGGTTCAGGCCTGTAGCCAGGGGGAAGGCACCTTGGGGCACGTGCTCCCCCTCCCCTCCCGAAATGTTCAGAAAATTTTTTTTTAAGTAAAGGAATATTTGTTTAAATAATAAAAATTCTCTGAAGGGGAACCACCAAAAATTTAAATTTTTTAAGTGCCCCCTCCCCCCAAATTAAATCCTAGCTACGGGCCTGCCGCGGTTGAACCAGCTATATTAATTAAATGATCCAATTTTTTACCAATTTAAAATCACCTCTCCTGGCATCGAGTTGCATACAAAGTAAGTTTCAACTGGGGTACTTCTACAGGGTAGCCCTTTGAAAACGAAACAGATGGGATTGTGGCCAGCAGAATTTTTTTCTTAAGAAATACAAAAACACGTCAATTTTATCATTGAGAGGGACAACTTTTGCGACTAATGTTACTTCCGTATTGTTTCATCCTTTTGAGTTGCGATGACAACCCCTAAAATGATAATAGGGATGATATGGCAAGTAACACCTCATTTGAAAGGTCTTGCTTCCCTGAATTCAGTTCTATAATTTTTTTAAAGTTTTATCAATTATTCAACAAAAAAATTGAAGCTGCAAAAATGCGAAATAAATCCGATATTTCAAGACATTTAAAAATAAAAAAAGGAAAAACGCTTGGACAGGTCTGTTTCGTTTTCAAAGGGCCACCCTGTATATAAATTTTATCTCGGTTAATCCAAAGATTATCCATTTAGAAAATTTACTTTTCGACTTTTACATTTTCAATAAATGTATTTCACAATAATAAACGGGCAGCACATACAACTTCTTAAGCGTGTCATATTTTTAAAACACACAACGCACTCGAATTGGTTGTTGTCGTTGGTTTTTAGCAACTTAAAATCTACTCCCCTGGGATCGAGTTACACACCAAACGAGTTTCCAATGTTGAGGACGTTTGAACGTGAACAATTAAAATTGTCAGTGTTAGGGATTTATTTTTTTTAATGAAGATTGTAAAACAAGAAATCCATCGGTTGAGCTTATGTTTGTGTTGGTGTTTGAAAACCATTTTTTTAAATTAATACCGCTAAAATAGAGATCCACCGGCTAGCTACCCGTCCTTGGACGGGCTTTTCAACTAGTATTTATATAATTTAACAGTCACATTGTCTTACAAATTGCCTGGTATGTTATCCCGGTCCTACGCTCCAAAATTGTTAATACCACAAGACCATTTTTCTTATTACCAACTGTAGGACAAAAATATACATAATAGGTTAGTGTGTTCTCTGTCCAAATGAAACAATGTCCTACAAGAAAATAGGTATGTTATCACTAGTCCGACAAGAATTGTCATTTTCATTTTTCTATTTGTAACATAACATAAAGTGAAATCTTTTTCGAAATTTAAATAACTTTATTTTCTAGTAAACTAATGTAAGTACAAAAATTTGTATTTTCACAAAGAAAATTACACAAAAAGCACTCCATAATTATGTGGCCGACGCGACGTTAACGCGTACACGGAAGGAGACTCTGATCCAACAAATTTTTGCACGCTTATAGTTAACACCACAATCGTAAAATTTAGTTTCAATACAGAAATTCTCTTTGTTCGTTAAATTAATTTAAAAATATAAAATTTTATGTAGTCCATCTAGACATTTTCTATAAGAGGCATAGATCCCAAAAAATCGTAAATAGTTTACTATGTATACCGTCCCACCGCTTTTTTCATTTTAAAATATGCTGTAATTAGTACTTTGTATCTGCTATTTAAAATTTATTATAAAAGTGAGTTAATTTATTGACACTTGAATTAAATAATTAAATATTGCATTTAAGTTTGTTTTGCATTAAAAAAAAAAATAAGACTAAATTGATAATCGAGTTTTGTCTGTTGAACTTATTAATATGCTTTTTACGATAGTAAAGGGTGAAGGCCATTGTAGGCATAAAATCACCCAATATTAAAGTGTTCAATGTTTCTTGCTCTACTAAAGTTAGTTTAAGTTAGTTATCGTTTAGCAACCAAATAGGTTGCACATATACTCACAATTTTTTCTTTTATTAAAACTTTTTCTCCAACAAGACTTCTTATTAATTAATATTCCACTGCAATTACCTAATATCTTAACATTGTCGAATTTTACATTAATTTATACTTTTACTGTGAATTGGAGAAAATTGGATCGATAATCCAGAGGATACTACACCAGACTTCAGTAAGTGTTAATTATTATATGTTTTTCAACAACTTTTATTTTTTAATATTTTTTAATTTTAGATTATTTATCGATTTTGAAGAGATATTTTTGTTGTTTCTTGCTTCCGGCTTAAGCGGTCGGAGTTTACGAGACTGTCAAGGTCCACCGTAACAACAGTACGCAATGCTCTGGTTGTGCGTTGTACATGTTAGACGGAGGAGACTCTTTGATCAAACCATACATTTTGTAGGACAAATATTTTTTTCAATAATGTTAATAATTTTCTTAAGATTTAATAAAAAAACCCACAGTTAGTGGCTACGTTTACACCGTAAAATGCTTGGTTCGGTCCGATCAGACTAAACGGGAGGGGATAGTTCGATGCGACAAAATATAGTTCGCAAGTGTTTACACCGTACACGAGAACCGAGGACCAAAATGTGACCAAAATATTTAAATTTCAGCTACTTACTTGATAAATTTTGATTTATAACCTATAAAAATTAAAAATGAGCGCATTCGGTATTACAAATACTCGAGTGATGTCGAATGCAGTCGAACCCGTCAAACCAATTTAGTTCGTATTTGGTCTGGTACTCATATTTTATGCCCGTACTAATAGTCGAGGATCAATCCTCGGATCAATCCTAGATCCAGCGATCCTAGATCGTAACAACGATCTTGGCGTAACAAATAGTCCCGGCTTCGGGTAAGATCGGTGAATTCTAGATTTGATCTTGGATTTGGTAATATATCTAGTAATATTTAGTTAGTTTCTATTTATAACCATTATTAGTATCTATTTTATAACCATAATTTTTTATTTTATTATTAATTTTTAAAAAAATTTAAATTTTTAATATTATATCGTCGTTCCTGTTCAGTTCCTATAATAAAAGTTTTTAAAAATTATTTAATTATTATGAGGGTTAATGCACTATGACAACATAGCAAACACGCATGCGCCACAATGATCCGAGGATTAATCCTGGTCAAAGCAAGATCGGTTTTCGAGGTTCAATATTGATCTCGGATCGTGTTCAATCCAGGATTATTACGACTATTGGTAGCATTTTTGAACGATCCGAGAATTAATCCTTGATCTCGGATTGATCCTCGACTATTAGTACGGGCATTAGAGGACCGAACTAAAGCCGGACCAACTTGGTACCTGTATGTTTACACCAGGCGGACTAAAAATATTCGAATATGGTCCCAATATAGTCCTGGTCCGCCTTTAGTCCGCGTACCAAGCGTACGGTGTAAACCAAGCCAGTAATAAATTTTTGAGAATTGTCAAATCGTATTTTATCCCTGCTACCCCTGTTAGCTACCACAATCTAGAATTTTTGTAAGAGAAAAAGTTGGGCGTCTCATCAAAATGAAGCTATTCACGAAGATTCAACTTGATAGTAATTATTTTTACATCAGGGATCTGTACTACAACTTTTTATATTATATAATACAAAATTATATCAATATTAACTAAGCAACAGTAAAAAAATCAGCTAGTTAGTAATCATTTTTTATGACCTTGTTATCGATACATGTTGGAAGAAGGGGACTCTTTGATCAAACCATACATTTTGTAGGAGATATATTTTTTTCAATGATGTTAATAATTTTCTTAAGATTCAATAAAAACACCCACAGTTAGTAATAAATTTTTGAGAATCGTCAAATCGACATATTTTATCCCTGCTACCCCTGTTAGCTACCACAATCGAAAATTTTTGTAAAGGAAAAAGTTGGGCGTCTCATCAAAATGAAGCTCCTCACGGAAAATTAGCTTGATAGTAATAAATTGTAAAAATAGGCCTGGGATCCCGGACAAGTAGTTTTACAAAATTGCCTATTTGCCATTTTTTGTATAACGTAGTTGAGATAACGAGAATTAATTAAGGACGGGCGTGTTTACGTTTTCAAAAAGTTCACATAACTGAATATATGGATAAAAACAATTTATTATATCTACGCTATGTTTAAGCATACCTATATATTCAGTGCTGTGATGTACTTTTAAAATATAACATAACGTAAATACGTTATGTTAACTTAACACATTATGATAACTGTCCCAATAACGTAAATATGTAAATTTGGTGTGATGTATCACCCAGATAACATAAACGTTATGGCTTACGTTAAATCAAATATGTTAAAGTAGAAAAAAGTATTGTTTTTATGCGACAAGGACAACGCTATACAGAGATTTCGTAAGTTAGAAAGGAACAAGCTCATAAAATTAATGCGCATGACCTCAAACGGTTAATGTCACTTTAAGAAGGGCATTTTTTCAGGGCTCTTTTAATTTAATCAACAGATGGCGCCTACTTAAATATTTTTATAAAATAAGAGAAATTTGCTATATTTAAAGTATAGCAAATTCGTTGAGATAATACTATTCTATAAACAATATTCTTGATCTTAAGCTATTTTGAGTTCGTAATATTTATTTATAAAAACACAATTCATGATTAAAGTTTAATTATCTTTTTTTGTAAGTGAGTGTGTTTTGACATACTTAATTCGAACTCAAAATAGCTTAAGATCAAGAATATTATTTATAGAATAGTATTATCTCAACGAATTTGCTATATTTTAAATATAGCAAATTTTTCTTATTTTATAAAAATATTTAAGTAGGCGCCATCTGTTGATTAAATTAAAAGGGCCTTGAAAAAAATGCCCCTCTTAAATAATTTTGGTGGCAAAAATTTTTTTTATACAAGCGTAGTTATGGCTCTCCGTATAAAAAAAATGACCAAACCGCAATATGAGAGTTTAAATCTGTACCTTGAAATAGAAAGGGCGGGAGTCCAAAATTGTCAAACTGAGATAAACGGCCATTACTGAAATTTCTGCTGGTGTAACATCTTTGATGATCATTGATGGACATCGGGCTTTTAAAAGTATAATTTAAGAGAAAAACTACGTAAAATTGTAATTTTTATTAAAAAATTTATTTGTTAAATTACATAACAATAATAAAACAAAATATTAATCCGAATCTTCATTGGTAGTTTCAATGTAAGGAAGATTTTTATAAAAAATCATGATGTCTGGCATCTACCCATTGCAAAAAGTTCATGAGATTGTCAAACTTTAGCTTTTTTATTGGCAAAATTCTGCCAATTCGTAAAGGCAATAAATCATCATAGAAATGTAGATCTTCCCTTTTCTTGCGTTTATAGCTAACTTCTTTAAAGTCGTCCTGATCGAAAGATGTTTTATAAAAGAAACTGCCAGGATGGTCAGTTTGGGCTTTGAAGTGGATCACTGTGGAGATTATAAACGGTTCACCTAACGTATTTACTTTCCGAACCACTAATTCTGATTTGCCAGAATACAAAGTGGACCAGTCAACAAAATCTTCTTGAGCCATTTCATGTACTATGAACGGTTTGTTTCTCATTTGGCACGTTCGCATAAACTGTGCCCACTCTCTAGGAGTTTGAATAGATATTCCTGGCAGTCTCTTTTTCTTCTTTTCAATCACTGCATGTACCCCATCAACCTCCATATGGGTATGACCAGTGAGGAGAAATTTATGATTATTTTCCTTAATATGCTGCAGTTTTTAAACAACGTATAGATACATCGAAAACAGCATCGAATTCCTATTTTGACCAGCACAGTTGTCTGACCAAATTGTTATTTTATGCACATCATGTGGGAGAGTCTTAATCCATTTGATTAAAGATGTGGCCGAAGAATTTGTATTAGATGCCAGACTAAATCTCGTGACAATCTGAAATTATTTTGAAATTCTTCTTCTCTTAATTCAAAGGGATTACTGTTATCTCGTAGAATCCTTCTTTGAACGTTTATTTCGTTCCTAAAATTTGAAACAAATTTAAATGGTAAACATAACCTCACACTGGATTAATTATTCAATTGAAATTTTACTGTACCTTTTCACTGTATTGTTTAGTTCTTCAAACAAAGCAATATTTAAAATATTTCCAAAATTCAAGCTTTTAACTTGATTTTAAAACTTTTCAAACGACTTAAAAACTTTCGTATGACAGTTAACGGTATGTAAAACTTGCCTGTTATATGTCGCATGGTTTTTGGCGAAATTATAACATAATATGTTAAAAGTTAACATATTTGAAAAACGTTATGACTGTACGTCACACCAAAATGACCAACTTAACATATTATGTTATATATAACATAACGTACTTACGTCATGTTATATTTTAAAAGTACATCACAGCACTGATTGTCATATTATTTTTGGGATGAAGAAGCTTTGAACTGAGTTTTCCAATTTTAGTTAGTATTTTGATAATTTTGATTTAGAAAATATTTATAAAAATGTATGAGACGCCCCTAGAAATAGTCGGGGTAGGGGGTCAAGGTTTATGATAAAGGAGAGGTGTGAGACTTTTTAAGTTGCACGGTGTTTTTAAATTATTTTTTTTCAGCGCCTATTAGATTATTGTTTGTAAATTGTAAAAAATTTTTTTTTTTTTTTTATATTAATAAAAGCGCTGTAGCAACGGCGCGACTGAGGCTCTGTTATTGGAGAAGGGGCCCAAGGTAAGCACATCGCGCCGCCGCGGGCGCGGGGATTGTCTCACGCGTGCGTGCACGCGCGGACAATTCGACGTTAGCCTCCGGCCCCGCAGTGCTTACCTTATAGCGTAATAACAAACAAGACACCGGCTCGACGCCGCTCCTCGGGTTTGAAATCCCTGTAAAAAATTCTCAACGTCAGGTTTCTAATCAGACGAAGGAGATAAGCGGGCTATCGCCCGCATCTGCTCCGCAGATGCCAAGTGTCAGTTTTTGAATTCTTGGCATCGAGAATGTGTCCCCGGAATGTGTTTAGCAGGGGCAACACATGGGTCGGTTCGGCGAGAGCATACTTCGGCAAAATTTTTTTGGCGCAAGTACAGTTTGACGCAGACTTAATTCGGTGCCAGTACAGTTCGGCATAGGCCCATTTCGGTGCAATAGTAGGGCGCAGAAAACTTTAGCGTACATATTATTATGGTACTCTTTGGAACTCAATTCAATAAAAGTCTCCCCCCCCCCAAAAAAAGTCAAAAAAGTAATAATAATTAAAAACTATCCATTCATTGACAATATATACGCAGTGTTTTTATATACTTTTTATTCCTAAAAATGTACAAAAAAACCATTTATGAAGAAAATTCATTTCATGCTCTGTTTTTCGTACTGTGTTCGGTAGAGGGCGATACCTACATATGTTGTAAGTTATGTTATGTGCAACTGTTGGCATAAATCCATTCACCAACAAGAAAAAATATTAGGATTGGTCGATTTTACCTGCGAGCCTCCCATTGGCCGATTTCCAAAACAAGATTGCAAGGTTGCAAACGTATACATCATCGGATTTTTCGGATTTTTGTAATTTTTTTTTTTTTTTGTAAACTTTGTAAATTTCTGTAAATTTTTGTTTTTGTTTAAATAAATGAACGTGTACTTCGGTGTCGTCGCGAGCTCGCTAATGCTTCGGTATAAAAATCGGGGGGTCCAGTACCCTCCCCTTTACGCCTTCTCAATCAAGATCCGGCTCGAGGCCACCCGGGTTTGAAACCCCCAAAATTCCCTCTGTCATTGGTCATCAACCGATGTTTGAGAATAAACGGGCGTAGCCCGTAATAGCTCTTTTGCTATATAATGTTACCTGTTACCTAAGAAAAAATAAAAAAAAAAAAAAAAAACAGATTCCCTAGATTCCCTGCCAAGACTCAAACTGTCATCGAAGAATATGTCAAGCTCCAAAAAGTTATCCGAATTAACCGAAGTGGAACTCCAGCGCATGCTAGCCAATTTAGAGGCTTCCCTATTGGAGCAGGCCAATCTAGCAGCCAAGACAAAGAAGGAATTGGACGCGTATGGATCGAGCCCGACAAAGGCGTTTTATCAAAGTTTGGGAGAAAAACCAGATAGCCGCTCTTACCAAAGGGTAAAGGCGGTTTACGGTGACGCCATCAGCACTCATAAGAAGCTGATGGGTTACAAGAACCTGATCACCTCAAGCCTGGAAAAGTTTGAGGCCAAAAGGCAGAGCGCGATTAAAGGAAGAACGGTTGTTTCGAGCAACCCTGTAACCGTGCAAAGTAAAGAAGCCACGATGTCCACCGAAGAGCCGGATAAGGAAGAGCCAATTATACCGGCCAACCAATGTGAAAACAGCGAATCCAGCCAACCAAAACTGCAGGATATGCCTAAGGAAGATGAAAGAAAACGCGATCGTGAGACCAGGCGTAAGCAGCGCAAAAAATCAAAATCAAGACCTGCCTCAAGTAGTGTGTCACGCAGCCGCGACAGATACTCCAAAAAAAAGAAGAAGCCGATTGGTGACGGACAGGTAAGTACCAATCTAACGGATAATTTTGTTAACCTCCCCCCACTAGAGGATTTAATTGGCTCCCAATTGGCGGGTGAGCTCGTCAACCTACCGATGGAGGTAGACGGGCAGATCATCCAATTGACAGACCATGAACTACCCGATCAAACACTCCCCTCTGCAAACACCGACAACCCCCGTAACACTCTCCCAGTCCATTCACCCCCCAGTCAGACGCCCCGTCAGGAATCCCCTTTGGCCGTTCCACTCAAAACTAGAATCCCTCCGTTAGTGCTGAAGGATACTGCTAAGTGGAAAAGCATAAAGGCTGTTTTCGCGAGGCGCGGGATTCACTTTACAAAAGCCAAATTACTCGCTGGCGGACTGAGCATCACTCCCGCCAGTGAAAACGACTATAGGGCGATTTACAAGTACTTCGAGGAAGTACTTACTCCCGAAGAAGGAGGATGGTATTTCCACCAGTTGAGAGAGGAAAAGCTCCTAAAAGCAGTCATTAGGGGCATCCCCATCAACATAGACGCTAAAGAGGTCAAAGAGGACCTTATTGCTAAAGGTTACGACTGCACGGTGGGCAGGATGAGGAGCAGTCGGGGTAGGAGACCCCTTCCCTTCATCATGGTCACCATGCCTAAAACAACGACCTCCGCAAATATCTTCAACGAAGATAAGATTGTCGTCATGAAATCTTATGAGCGATGGCGTGGGCTGAAAGACAGGAAAAAAAGTTAAACGACTCTGACAAACTGTCCGAGGGTTTCCTGGATCACCTCGGAAGACATTCCGAACCTGATGAGTTCTAGGGTGACCCTAACTATTTCGCGTTTGGACGCGAAACAAGCGTTAAGATTGAGGTTCCCCACGCAAAAACCAAGATTGGGCAGTGTCATCGCTGCCAATCTTTTGGCCACGCTCAGAGCTGCTGTAAGGCTACCCCCAGGTGCGTCAAGTGCCCAGGCCTGCACTGGACGGCCGAGTGCAGCAGACCCAAAGGTACGGCAACCTGCACTAACTGTGGTGGCGACCACCCAGCTAGTTACCAGGGCTGCAAATCGTACCCCAAAATGTGGAGAGTGCAAGCTCTCCCTCGACAAACTCCCTTCAACAGCCAACCGAGAAACTCGTACAGGCCGGTCACCAATGAACGTTCCTACGTTCAGGTGGCCCGGTCAAACCTTACCAACCAGCTCCCTCCCAAAACGCCCAGGAGGCCCGATCAAGGCCCACCCAATCAGTCCCCTCTCAGAAACTATCCGAGGCTCACAAAAAAGACAAGCCTTCCAACATTCCTCCCACAGACGATAGCGGTAAATTCACCGCGTCCAAACGCGAAATAGTTAGGGTCACCCTAGAACTCATCAGGTTCGGAATGTCTTCCGAGGTGATCCAGGAAACCCTCGGACAGTTTGTCAGAGTCGTTTAACTTTTTTTCCTGTCTTTCAGCCCACGCCATCGCTCATAAGATTTCATGACGACTACAATTCCCGCAGCCCTAAAAACCGTTTATTGGAACGCCAATGGGCTGACCAATGAGAAACGTTCCCTTCTGCAGATTTTTGCTGCCGACCATGACCTCGATCGTATTTAGACTCTGACTCCGAGGACGGCGTGTTCCAGTGAGGAGTGTTCACGCTGCCCCGGGGAGGTTACACATATCCGTCATTGTCCTGTCCAATTAATCTTCTTCCTTTTCAGCTTGTGTTTTTAAATTTTTTTTTTCAGCGTCTATTAGATTATTGTTGAGTTTGTAAATTGTAAAAATTTTTTTTTTTATATTTTAATAAAAACGCTGTAGCAACGGCGCGACTGAGGCTCTGTTTGTAGAAGGGGCCCAAGGTAAGCACATCGCGCCGCCGCGGGCGCGGGGATTATCTCACGCGTGCGTGCAAGCGCGGACAATTCGACGTTAGCCTCCGGCCCCGCAGTGCTTACCTTATAGCGCAATAATAAACAAGACACCGGCTCGACGCCGCTCCTCGGGTTTGAAATCCCTGTATAAAATTCTCAACGTCAGGTCTCAAAACCAGATGAAGGAGATAAGCGGGCTATCGCCGGCATCTGCTCCGCAGATGCCAAGTGTCAGCTACAGCTACAAGAAAAAATCATCGAATGACACCTTCGATCAGTTTTTGAATTGTCGGCATCGAGAATGTGTCCCCGGAATGTGTTTAGCAGGGGCAACACATGGGTCGGTTCGGCAAGAGCATACTTCGGCAAAATTTTTTTTGTCGCAAGTACAGTTTGACGCAGACCGGCAGACCCAATTCGGTGCGAGTTCAGTTCGGCATAGGCCCATTTCGGTGCAATAGTAGGGCGCAGAAAACTTTAGCCTACATATTACTATGGTACTCTTTGGAACTCGATTCAATAAAAGTCTCCTCCCCCAAAAAAGTCTTAATAAAGTAATAATAATTAAAAACTGACAATATATGCGCAGAGTGATTTTATGGACAAGGGTAACCTCCACCGATGGTCAAATTTAAATCTTTTTTTTTGCAAGCTGCAGAAGGTTACGTGCAAGTTCCACCGCTGGTAAAAAAGGTAACCGAACAAAACATGAAAGTTCCACTGATTTTAACTTAATGTATTACTGGATTAAGACCCACAAAGCCGCTTATAGTACTTAGTATTTAAAATTGTGATAGAAATGATATGACGAACATTATATCATTGTAAATCAAAATAATTTTTACAAATTGAAAGTTGATTTTCTTATTATCTTTTTAAAATAGCGCTTATTTGAAAAGAAACTCTAAAATGTTACCTTTAACTTCTCCCACTCCTTAAATTATGATTTTTCCACTACTATCTCAAAGATACGGTTAGTGATATTTTGTAAAACGTAAAATTTGCGATTATGCTGTGTGTTTAGAATATAATTTATCAAAATAAATAAATAATAAGTATGCATTAAGAAATAGTAAACTTAGCATAATATACAATAATAGTAACCTAACCCCCCCCCCCCTTCTTTTACAGTAAGACTCTAGTTCAGTTAATGTAAAAAATACTAAAAATCAAACTATTATTTCTTTATTTTCTTTATTTCATATTTTTTGTTATACAGTGGGGCCCGCTTAATGTGATCACGGTTAATGTTATCATTCGGATATTGTTATCACTTTTGCCAGGAACCGAACGGACATATATTATTACACACAAAAAACATCGCTTATAGTTATCATAATTCGGTTAATGTTATCATATTATTCTTAAGATTATTTTCTCCCACGGGCAAAGGAGTTGAATTTCAGTTACAAGCATTTTTTTATATTGTGCCTAAGTCACCCACATAATTTAAAGTCAGGTGTTGGCAAGAAAATCTGCCTATGGTTAATTTTTTTCAAAGACGGAGTGGATGTAAATAAACCCATCGTGTGATTCTTTCTATCACCGTCACATAATATGTGATATCACGTTATATTTTTATGTTTATTATGAATTCCGTCGTTTAAATACATAAAAAACTTCACAATGAGTGACTATTATTAATTAATTATTGTAAATGTAGTTCATACTAATAAATAAGCAATAAAAATTTTTTTTGTTTATTGTTATCAATCGGTTATTGTTATCAAAAACCCCAAGTCCCGATGTGATCACATTAAGCGGGCCGCACTGTATTATCAAAATAAATAAATAAGTGGGGCCCGCTTAATGTGATCACATTGGGACTTGAGGTTTTTGATAACAATAACCGAATGATAACAATAAAAGGAAAAAATTTTTATTGGTTATTTATTAGTATGTAGTACATCTACAAAAATTAATTAATAATAGTCACTCATTGTGAAGTTTTCAAGTAGGACCGAATCTTACAACACACATTAACATCAGCAAACTATCGTCCATTTATGTATTTAAACGCCGGAATTGATAATAAACATAAATATGTAATGTGATATCACATGTGTGACGTTGATTTTCTTGCTAACACCTGACTTTATATTATGTGGGTGGTATGCACAATATAAAAAAAATGCTTGTAACTGAAAATCAACTCCTTTGCTCGTGGGAGAAAATAATCTTAAGAATAATATGATAACATTAACCGAATAATGATAACTAAAAGCGATGTTTTTTGTGTAATAATATATATCCGTTCCGTTCCTGGCAAAAGTGATAACAATATCCGAATGATAACATTAACTGCGATCACATTAAGCGGGCCCCACTGTAATAAGAATGCATTATGAAATAGGTCCATTTCCCCAGCCCCCCCCATTTTGATTTTTGGATCACTTTTTAAGTCATTCGTTTGTGCATCGTTTGTGTACGTTTGTGCAATTATTTTTTTCGTTTGTGCATTCACCGTTCGCGAATTATTTAACAAATAAGTTTGGGGGGCTGGAGAAATGCCAGCACCCCCATCGCGAATTTTGGCTCAAAATTGGTGTCAATCGTTTGTGCATCGTTTGTGTACGTTTGTGCATTCAATATTTTCGTTTGTGCAAACACCGTTCGCGAAATATTTACAATTCAAATGGGGGGCTGGAGAAATGCCAGCCCCCCCCCATCGCGAATTTTGGGTCAAAATTGGTGTCAATCGTTTGTGCATCGTTGGTGCATTCAATATTTTCGTTTGTGCAAGCACGGTTAGCGAATTATCTTCAATTGAATAACCGGCCATCATTTCTCCAGCCCCCCCCATTACGAATTTTGGGTCAAAATTGGTGTCAATCGTTTATTCATCGTTTGTGTACGTTTGTGCATTTATTATTTTTGTTTGAGCAAGCACGGTTAGCGAAATATTTTCAATTAAATAACCGGCGAACATTTCTCTACCCCCCCCCACATTTCGACTTTTGGATCAATTTTTGTGTCACTCGTCTGTAAATATGCCATTGTGCATTCAATATTCTCGTTTGTGAATTCACAGTTCGTGAATTATTTAACAAATAAATATTTATAGAACTCCGAGCAACAACTGCCATAGTGTCTAGATTGCAATTTATTCTAGTCTACTGAAGAATATGTTGAAAATATTTTAATTTTCCAGAAATCGTCATCGAAACAACACTTCTCTGCGTATCTACGGGCAGGGAAATTGAATTATACTGACTACTCCGGCAATATCAGTAATTGATTTTTGCTGTTTTGACACAAATAACTATGTAGTCAACAAGTTGACAAATTTGATTTTTGCTCATTTTAAAAATGTTATTCAATTAGTGTTTTAAAATTTCGATTTTATCGAAATTGGCAGTACAACTATATTTTTAATACTTAGCGGAAAATAAACTGCGACAGGCAAATTTTCTCTTCAAAATACGTAAGAATTTGTCAAAAAAGCTGTACTTTTAAGTGCATGTCAGTGCCCCCCCCCCCCCCTTTTCGAATTTTCGAATTTAGTGTCAAACGTTAGAGCATCGATTAAGCCTGAATAAGATTTTATTATTTTCGTTTCAGCCTCTAAGGTTGCGAAGTTATTTGGGAAAAACTATGGGGGGGGCCGTAAACATGTTTTGCAATTTTCCTTCTCATTTTGAATTTATGTGTGCAATTGATGTCAATCGATAGAGCTCCGTTTGAGCCTGAATAAGTTTCAGAGAGCAACAGTTTAAGTTAATTTTTTACAAAGTTATGGATAGTTGTAATTTTCGACTAAACTCCGAGCAGCATGCGTTAAATCTTAAGTTTTTAAAGCTCTTAAGCTGGTAATCTACATACTTTGAATATATAAATTTTTTAAATAAGCAACATTTTATTCTTTACAAATATAAAATTTTTTAAATAGAAGTAATTTATCTAAATAGAAATCATGCCGATAAAATCTAATATTGATTTGTAGCAGCTTAACCTTGTTGTTGCTAATAAAGAAAAAATTTATGATCCAATGGCTAAAAAGTTTTGGGGCCTTTCAATTATGTGTTTGTCGGAAATAGTAAAGCATTGGGTAATACTACCGTTTATCCGAAATAAAACTTTTTAAGAACTTTACGATTTAACGCATGTTGCTCGGAGTTTAGTCGAAAATTTCAACTATCCATAACTTTGTAAAAAATTAACATAAAGTCTTGCTCTCTGAAGCTCATTCAGGCTTAAACGAAGCTTTATCGATTGACATCAAATGCACATACAAATTTAAAATTATTAGGAAAATTACAACACATGTCTACAACCCCTCCCCCCACCAGTTTTTTGCGAATAACTTTGCGACCTTTGAGGTTCAAACAAAAATAATGAAAGCTCATTCAGGTTCAAACGATGCTTTTGTCACCTAATTCATCCAAAAATTCGAAAGTGGGGGCTATCATGTCTGCAGCCCCCCTCCTCTACTTGTTTTTCGCGAATAACTTTGCGACCTTTGAAGCTCAAACAAAAATAATGGAAGTTTATTCAGGCTCAATCAATGCTCTAACGGCACTGACATACACCTAAAACTATAGCTTTTTTGACAAATTCTTACGTATTTTGAAGAGAAAATTCGCCTGTCGCAGTTCATTTTCCGCTAAGTATTAAAAATATAGTTGTACTGCCAATTTCGATGAAATTGAAATTTTAAAACAGTAATTGAATAACATTTTTAAAATGAGCAAAAATCAAATTTATCAACTTGTTGACTACATAGTTATTTGTGTCAAAACAGCAAAAATCAATTACTGATATTGCCGGAGTAGTCAATATAATTCAATTTCCCTGCGCGTAGATACGCAGAGAAGTGTTGTTTCGATGACGATTTCTGGAAAATTAAAATATTTTCAACATATTCTTCAGTAGACTAGAATAAATTGCAATCTAGACACTATGGCAGTTGTTGCTCGGAGTTTTATAAATATTTATTTGTTAAATAATTCACGAACTGTGAATTCACAAACGAGAATAGTGAATGCACAATGGCATATTTACAGACGAGTGACACAAAAATTGATCCAAAAGTCGAAATGGGGGGGGGGGTAGAGAAATGTTCGCCGGTTATTTAATTGAAAATATTTCGCTAACCGTGCTTGCTCAAACAAAAATAATAAATGCACAAACGTACACAAACGATGAATAAACAATTGACACCAATTTTGACCCAAAATTCGTAATGGGGGGGGCTGGAGAAATGATGGCCGGTTATTCAATTGAAGATAATTCGCTAACCGTGCTTGCACAAACGAAAATATTGAATGCACAAACGATGCACAAACGATTGACACCAATTTTGACCCAAAATTCGCGATGGGGGGGGGCTGGCATTTCTCCAGCCCCCCCATTTGAATTGTAAATATTTCGCGAACGGTGTTTGCACAAACAAAAATATTGAATGCACAAACGTACACAAACGATGCACAAACGATTGACACCAATTTTGACCCAAAATTCGCGATGGGGGGGGCTGGCATTTCTCCAGCCCCCCAAACTTATTTGTTAAATAATTCGCGAACGGTGAATGCACAAACGAAAAAAATAATTGCACAAACGTACACAAACGATGCACAAACGAATGACTTAAAAAGTGATCCAAAAATCAAAATGGGGGGGCTGGGGAAATGGACCTTTATGAAATAGTAAACATAGCATAATAAACAATAACAGTAACCTAACCTTCCCCTTTTTACATCAAGACTCAAATTCAGTTAATGTAAAAAATACTAAAACTCAAACTATTACTTAATTATTTTCTTCATTTCATATTTTTTGTTATATGTATTACATTTGCAATAAACAATCACACAAAATCAAACTTTATTCGAAAAATGTAAGTATAATATAATATTCTGAAACAAACACCCCCCCTCCATTAATTAGTCACCTAATTTACTTTATTATAATTTAATTTATTCACTTAGTCAAAATCATCTAAGTAAATAAAGTAATCACCTAAGCAAGTAAAGTAATTTTAAATTGATACGATCAAGGACAACAACCAATGAGAGTGCGTTGTGTCTTCTAAAAAATGACACGCTGGAGGAGCAACAGCAGTAGCAGCATAAAAAAGAAAAATCAATAATTAAATATATTCAACTCGGCAGTTAGTAAAACCGTTTAATTTCATACCTCCCCCCTCTTTTTGAGATTAGGTACGACCCTGGAATAAACAGCCATCTAATATCTTAGACCTTAGAGAAATAACTTACAATTAGAGCTAAGTTAAAATTGTGTCATATTCATAAATCACAAGATTTTTGCATAATTTGAATGAAAATCAAGTCCCACAACACAATGAAAGCTTAAAGAATTTAAAATACTTAGAAGCTTAATACCTTGACTCTTGCCCACCTCGACTTAATCCACCATTAGTGGAACTTGCATATGGGATAAGAGTGATTCAAAACCGACTGGTGGAACTTGCATGTCGGATTAAAAAGGATTTGACCGATCGGTGGAAGCTACAATCGCCCGATTTTATATACTTTTTATTTTATTTCTACAAATTTAGAAAAAAAAACCGCAGAACACTTTAGCGTAGATATTATGGTAGTCTTTGGAACTCAGTTCAATAAAACTTTGCCCTCCCCACCACCCGAAAAGTTTTAATAAAGTTATAATTATTAAAAACAATCCATTCATTGCATTTTACACAACATTTTCATGTAGTACATGGTAACTAACCAATGAAAAACCATTTATATATGTACTACCTGACCCGCATGTTGCTCGGAGCAAATTTATGTGTACTGTGCGCAAATATATATATATTTAATAACATATTATGGTGGTTTGCGTGCAAAAATTTTGCTACCTACCTATCTTTTTAAATTGCCTCGACTACTCTTTCTACGGTGAGCTTGAGATGAATTTAATGCTCCACTCTTGGAGTGGTTCTGGCTTTTGAAAAATTTTAAAGAAAAAGGAAAACGCTAAATTGAATATGCAAGACTCTATTTTAAAAATTAAACAAAATCGTGTATGAAAAACAAATAAAAACGTAATTGAAATTTTCGGTTATTGCCACAAATTGGCCGAAGGTTGATGAAAAAAACAGGTGTGTTGAATTGGTAACAAAAACACCCTGTCATTTACGATCTTCAAATTTCTACTACAGTTGTTTTTATTACCAATTCTGCACACCTGTTTTTTTCATCAACCTTCGGCCAATTTGTGGCAATAACCGAAAATTTCAATTACGTTTTTATTTGTTTTTCATACACGATTTTGTTTAATTTTTAAAATAGAGTCTTGCATATTCAATTTAGCGTTTTCCTTTTTCTTTAAAATTTTTCAAAAGCCAGAACCACCCCAAGAGTGGAGCATTAAATTCATCTCAAGCTCACCGTAGAAAGAGTAGTCGAGGCAATTTAAAAAGATAGGTAGGTAGCAAAATTTTTGCACGCAAACCACCATATCTAATTTGGCGTCGCAAGCGTGGAGCAAAAAATTGGCTACCGAAAAAGGGAAAAATTTGTTTTGCAAAAATCAATTTTATAAATTTCAGTTAGAAATACAGAACGGTTCGTTTTCAAAAAATAAGAACTTTACAACATTTGGTAAACAAAATTTTATTTTATACAACGTGTTCATGCGATTAAAACACATCTGTGATACTCGAGGTATAAATTTTGAAAAAGGGTCAAGCAAAAGACGAACACATTGTGCGGTTCGAGCGTACAAAAGCGATATAAAATTTATAATCAAGGTTTGCACATTTGCACGTTAGACATTTGTATACCTGAGATACAAAAAGGTCGAATTTTAAAAAACATTTCCAAAATTTTTATTAGTTTGAACACATTTTTTTTAACAAAAAGGTCGATTTCTTTAAATAAATTTTTGTAATTTAAAAAATAAAACATGGATAGAATTGGGGAACCAGAAGAAAGTCTCGAACAAACGGAAGAACAGATAGAGGAAGTGGTTGAGTCAGGAGACATCACATTCGCTTCTCCTCAATACACAAGTAGCAGGCGAGGAACAGCGGCGATGATGCAAACACAGCCAATAACAATGGAGACATTGGCAGCTATAATTAACACAAAATTCGACGAGATAAACAAAAATTTCGACACAAAATTCAATGGATTAGAAAATAAATTAGAAGAAAGTATAGACAAACATACCAAGTTATTCGCAAAAATCAAAGAAAAATTTGAGAATGTAGACAAAAGAATCGAGGACAATAAAAAGGAACAGGAAAACGTGAAGGAGGAAATTACTAAAGGGGTAGAAGAAATAAAAACTGATTTGACTCACACAAAACGGGAAGTTAATAGAATAAATTCGGAAGTGAAAAAAATAAAAGATAATATTGCTACAGTACCGTATGTCACCGAAAAAATAAATGAAAACAAAGACGAAATATTGGGAAAACTTAAAAGCGAAAAAGACGAAAATGAGAAAACAGAAGCTATGGAAGTTGATACAATAACTGCCAGTGAAGTTGTTCCTAAAGAACAGATTGACGAAGTTTCGAAAGTTACTGAGACTACAAGCGTTTCTACCGAGGAAATGCAGACTGATGAAGCAAAAGCAGTAACACCCACTGAAAAAAACAAGTCAGTTGAAGAAACGATTAAAAAAAAGACTGAATCTACTTTGGAACAAGTTTTAGAGTCTGCAAAAATTACCATCACTCACACCGAAGAATTACATCATTCAATAGAAGCTATTCCAGACGACGATGAATTTAACGAAAAAAATGTAATCAATCGAGAAAAATTTGTGATTCCACTGGCACCAATATCCACTACAAAAGTCGATTTTAAAGAATCCATCAAGGACATCTTAATGGAAGAAAATATTGTAAGGAAATCACAAACACCTAAGAAGATAAAACAGAAACTTAAACCAAAACAAGCAATCAATTATAAAAATAATTCGAAGGTTCTGCTGGTAAAATGGAGCAAAAGTTCGACTAATGCATCAAAACTGAAACGAACAGATTCCAAGATTAACCGAATCCTAGGGGGTATGATTAAAAAAAAATCAAACACACAGTCGAGCTATACAGAGAACAAAAAGAAATCGAAACTAAAATATTTTCCTGTAAATTCGAAGCATGTAAACAAATTGCGTAGGCGTGGGCGTGGGCGTTTAAAATGCGTGAAAATCACCACACTTTTGGAAAAAGGTAAAAGAGCAGGCAACCAATGCTTGAAGCTACAATTACCATTCGAAGGTCCATTCCTGATTGATACAATTAATGGAGATACTTACCAACTAAAGTACCCCATTTCACACAAAATTAGAGGAAAATTTCATCTGGATATGCAATACACGGATCAAGAAAAACGAGAACACACCAAATAGTGAATATGATTCTGAGAGTTCGGAAAGTTATTTTTATTTTACAATTCTTATTTAATTAAGGTCGTACCTGAATAAATTTTAAGTCAGTTTATTTTGGATCGTTACTTTAGCAAATGTTTTAATTTAATTTTGACTACAATAATTTTGAGTTTTTTGCAGAATGTTGTTTTAAAAGTACGTTTGTTATAAAAAAAAAAAAAATAATAAGGAATTAATTTAGTTCATTATAAAAAAAATAAAAATTGGAAATTTACACATTGCACTTCATGCAGATTGTAAAAATTTCAAATTTTTGTTTTGGGGTAAAGATTAAGATAAAGGGAAGAAAAAAAAAAAAAAAAAAAAAATTAGATATGGTGGTTTGCGTGCAAAAATTTTGCTACCTACCTATCTTTTTTAAATTACCTCGACTACTCTTTCTACGGTGAGCTTGAGATGAATTTAATGCTCCACTCTTGGGGTGGTTCTGGCTTTTGAAAATTTTAAAGAAAAAGGAAAACGCTAAATTAAATATGCAAGACTCTATTTTAAAAATTAAACAAATCGTGTATGAAAAACAAATAAAAACGTAATTGAAATTTTCGGTTATTGCCACAAATTGGCCGAAGGTTGATGAAAAAAACAGGTGTGTTGAATTGGTAACAAAAACACCCTGTCATTTATGATCTTCAATTTTCTACTACAGTTGTTTTTATTACCAATTCGCAGTGTCAAGTGTTAAAATGAATAAAAATTAATACTAATGCCTCTACGAATAAAATTACAAACAAATTGAAATACGAAATTTTACAAATTAAATTAAAAATTCTCGTTAAAACTGTCGTCGTGCTGGTTTTGTTGTGTGGAACGCTGATGTATGGAAGTTGAAGTAAAACGCTCACCCTTTTTTGCTGAATTCTGGATTCTTATAATGAAACTTGTGACTCCAGGAATCTCCTTCCCAGGTTTTTCTTTCTTGTACGATCGCACTTTTTATTAAGAAAACTTTTAATTGGTTCGTGGTCGTTAGCCACTTCACAAACAAAGCTCAACTTTGTTACCCAAAAGGTGAAAGGTAACTGACCAAAAGTCACTTCCTCTATAATTTTTTTTTGTTGTTCACATTATTGTTCCCTTCCCAACGGCACTTCAACCAATCACGTCTTCCAGACTCCTACTCTATTTTTAACAATAATCCAGGAACAATCTTTTGCTCTCTTTCTAACACACACAGTAAATGGTCTGTAATAAAATTTGTGTAACAGTCGTGTTAAAAAGAACAAACCTTTCCCTTCCTCTTGTATAAATTTCAATTACGATTAAAATATTTAAAAATTTTCTTTAATAACGGTAAATAAAATTAAAATTGCTGCTTTCCTTCCTTTTTTTTTTAAATTATGAATAAATAATAAAATTTTAAATAAATAAAAATTATTGGGTTCGTTTCACCACAATATATGCACACATACGTAGTTTTCGTCACAAGGACGTAAAACGAGATTTTACACCCGAGGGCGAAGTTTTGGAAGCCGAGGCGCACAAACCGCACCGAGTGGTGTAAAATTATTTTCTTTCATACCACAGCAACTCAAAAGAGAGTATTAATTTAAATGTTTTTTATCTCTTGGTAAATCTATGTTTGCTACAATACGTTTATTTATTTCCCTAATAATAATTAATATCAGACTAAGCCACAGCAACGCGTGGCCAGGTTCAGCTAGTATTTTTATAAAATAAGAGGAATTTGCTATATTTAAAATATATTTAAAATATAGCAAATTCGTTGAGATAATACTTTTCTATAAACAATATTCTTGATCTTAAGCTATTTTGAGTTCGTAATATTTATTTATAAAACAACAATTCATAATTAAAGTTTAATTATCTTTTTTTGTAAGTGAGTGTGTTTTGACATACTCAATACGAACTCAAAATAGCTTAAGATAAAGAATATTGTTTCTTCTTCTTCTTTATTAGCGTTTTTTGTTTTACATCCATTTTTGGATATACGCCTCTTCAAGTGTTCAACTTGAAGGTTTAGGCCATATCTTCCCACGCTGGCCTAGTTGCGGGTTGGGAAGGGTTTTATAGTCCGCAGGTCAATTTTGGACTATTTAGCTCACAGCACATATCTGACGCAACCAGGATTAGAACCGCGGTTTCCCGCTCTCTAGTCTATCCGTGTTTGATTTACGCCAGACTGCTGGTCTATATTTTAAATATAGCAAATTCCTCTTATTTTATAAAAATATTTAAGTAGGCGCCATCTGTTGATTAAATTAAAATGGCCCTGAAAAAAGTGCCCCTCTTAAATAAAATCAATTATAGAAACTTTTTTAAAACGAGAATACGCCTGTCCTCATTATCTTGATTATCATCCATCGCAGAAAAAATTCAAAAATAGATTTACTTAAATTTTTATAGCATATTTACCCTCAGGTTTAGGAGCATTGGGATCCTTAGGATTTGCTGCAATTTCAAGTTCAATGTCATCATCTTCATAAAATTCAGGAAGTGGGCGACGCTTAGGTCTTTTAAGCGTATTAAGTAATTGTTGAATTTTAGCAGAAACTTTCCATCGACCTGTTCCAGTTCCAATAGTATCATTTGAAGTAGAAGAACCATATCTATTTACTCGATCAGCTGCTGCAGATTTTCTTCCACTTTGCGCCGACGTATGGGTTACATCAGGTGGTTGAGAATCTATTAAATAAAAATTGTTATGTGTCATAATAATTAAAACAAAATTAAGAAAAACAAATTGTGAATAAAAATTCTTACATGGTCTAAAATTATGCATAACTTCACTAATATCTGTAAAATCATTCTTATTTCTAAAATCCCAATTATGTGGTGGTGGCATTCGAGATCTATGATGTAAAGGTGGAGGTGAACCTGTACTGCTTGTATCAGAGAGGGGGGGAGGAGGTAACATGTGTGGGATGCTTCTATCGCGAGCCTTTTCTCTTTCCGGTGTACCTTCAATTGTTTCTTCATTTACCACGCTATCTTCATCTGAAGAAGATTCTGTAAAACAAGTGAAAATTTAGTTCATTAAAAGTATAGTTTTGTGCGGATCTGAGCAATATCTGAGAATCACTTACAATCAGTTATTTACCATCAATTAAAAAAAAGTTTTTCGATTAATTCATGCTGAGAGGAAACATTATTCCTCAATAGGAATGCAAGATTGAAGCATCGACTATACTGTTGTAAGACTATACTGTTAGGTAAAAAGCGAAATCAGCGATTATGCAATGAGGCTTGTTGTCCATGCTTTAAAAACTGCTTCTGCATGTCATGCGCTATGTTGGGAAAGCGCTCAATAAATGAAGCGTCTCACTCACTGGAGCGATCACGGTGGTGATCAAATGTAACCTATACAAACATATGATCGAAGTCAATATGCAAAAGTGCATACCTACTTTTGTATAGGTTGTTACATTTGATCGCCACCGCGACAGTGATCACTTCGGTGTGTTAGACGCTTGATTCACGCCTGACGCTCGAGTTATATGTGTGAAAAATTTATTTATGATTAGATCGATTATTTACGACCAAAGAGTTGTACATACACATTGCGTGTATTTTTTAAATGATGTGAGAACATGTTTATGTAATGCCCGTATTAATAGTTTTGAGCCTCAATCCGAGATTCAACGATCCTAGATTCATCAATCCTTGTCGCATTTCATAGTCACGGATTCGAAAAGTTTCGATGAATCCTTGATTTGATCTTGCATTTGGAAATACTTTTAGTGACTTTAAATAAATGTAATTAAAAAGCAAATAAGTTAACAATAATTTATGAGCCAGTAGAACTTGTTTTTATTGAAATTGTTTCCCTATTTTCAAAATGGATTAACCCTATCATTACCCCCCACAGTACCACAGACTGTGGTACCAAACAGACCTATTATGTTACGTACCAAGCCGGAAATTGTACAGTTCGCGCTCTGTATAGTGATTTTTGTACCGAGTGCGAAGTGTACAGGTTACTTTGTACGAATTGCGATTTACCTGACTATTATATTAAGTTGACAGAAAGGTTGAAACTAACAGCTCTGTACAAATGGGTTGTACAATCCCGAACAGTACAAATCTTGTAATACCAAGTCTGGTAAATCGCAGTTCATACAAAGTAGCCTGTACAGTGTACACTTCGTGCTCGATACAAAAATCACTGTACAGAGCGCGAACTGTACAATTTCCGGCTTGGTACGTAACACTAGTGCTATACTAACTACAAATTGATTGGTGTAAAATCATTAACTCACTTTTTACACCAATCAATTTTTGCAATTTTTTACACTAACTTACTTGAAGTAGTTCGGTGTAGCATATGTTCGTTATCGTTATGAAATCGTTAAGACCCATAAAGTTTGGTTTCTACATACCATTACATTACTATTTAATGCAATTCTGAGTGTAAACCAAACTTTACGGCTCTTAACGATTTCATAACGATAACGAAAAGTTACAGAATAGGGGTGTAATATTCTTATTATATAATAGCTTTGTTTGGTACCACAGTCCTAGGGTTACACTAACTACACTACTACAAATTGATTGGTGTAAATTACCAACCCACTTTATACACCAATCAATTTTTGCAATTTTTTACACTAACTTACTCCGAGTAGTTCGGTGTAGCATACCAAACAGACCTAATGTTGTACTTACAGTACCTACTTACTTACACCGTATTAGTAACCTTTCATTTACAAAATCTTCTAAATAATAAAAAAATTTATCTCCAAGGCCCGTACTAATAGTCGAGGATCAATCCGAGATCATGGATTAATTTTCGGATTGCTCGAAAATGCTACCAATAGTCGTAATAATCCTGGATTCAACACGATCCGAGATCAATATTGAACCTCGAAAAACGATCTTGCTCTGACCAAGATTAATTCTCGGATCATTGTGGTGCATGCGTGTTTGCTATGTTGTCAAAGTGTATTAACCGCATAAAAATAAAGTTTGTTAACCTCAAATAGAATTTTTTGCTGAAATGAACGATTTAGATGAGTACAGAAATACCTCGACTTACGCGAACCCGGAGTTACGTGATTTTTAAATTTCGTCAATTCTACATCAAAGTGCTTATCCACGCAGAACATCAGGGCCGTATACAGTGTGTTCACGAAAAGTGGTAACAGTGAATAATTCTTAAATTATTTTTTTATTTTTATACTATTAAATTATTACTAGATACAAATAAAAAATTAAATAAAAAATTAAAAAATTTTAAAAAACACCTTTTATTTAAAATTACAAAAGTGCACTAAAAAGTAGAAAATAATTTTAATAAAAGCAAACAAAGCTTCGTGAAAACACCAATATAAAAGCGTGGGGCTGTTTATAGGTGGATAAGCAGGCTAACTATTGGTGTACAAAATTCATAACTCCACGCTTTTATATTGATGTTTTCACGAAGCTTTGTTTGCTTTTATTAAAATTATTTTCAACTTTTTAGTGCACTTTTGTAATTTTAAATAAAAGGTTTTTTTTAAAAATTTTTAATTTTTATTTAATTTTTTATTTTCTAATTTTTTAGTCATATCTTTTCAAATACAGCTTATGTATTTTAACTAATATAGGTTCATCCTACCAGATTTCTTTATTTATGTGTTTTAGATGTTTGATACTTCACCCTGTATAAATCATTACGACGAAAAACTTTACCCTGAATGCGGTCCTTAAAAATGAGATTTAGAATTCTAAGTTACTTTCCACCCTGTATGATAAAATTGTCCAATGCGCATCGACGCATGCGCTTAATGGTTTTCAGTTTTTTCCCGATTTCTCGCTTATTTTTCAGAATTTTAGAAAAACAAAATTAAAATATGAAAATGCTCTGCAGGTGAAAGCTGTGTACCAAATTTCAGATCTCTGGTCTGAAATTTTCAAATTTGCCAAATTTCAGAAAAATGATCTCAAAGCGGTCGACCCACACGGACGACGGACAACGGTCTTCCCAAGTTAAACAAAAGCTTTTAAAAAAGTTTAAATAGTTTTTTATTCAGGGACGTTCCTAGGGGGTATTGCGCCTGCATGTAAGAAATTTTTTCCGCCCTTTATGCTAGATGGGCTATAAAAAATCAACCGGGAAATTGTCTGATGAGCAAAAAAAGTCAAATATTCAAAGAAGAAAAGGCAAAAATTTTACTTTATTTGCTTTTTATTTATAAAAAAAAAATTTTAATTATTCACAAACTCTTTCTCTTAAATTTCGTCCAACATTTTTAAAATTTAAAAAAAATTGTTATCTCTCCAAAATGCGGCCCTTTACTTTTGCCGCCTGCATGCAGGGCATGCACTGCATACCCGGTAGGAACGGCCCTGTTTATATTCAAATTTTACTCCAAATTTTCTATTGGAAACTGTCAAAGTATATTTTTTTATACTTCAAATTCAACCGGAAGTAAACAAATTTTTTTTCAAATGGCAACATGTCTTTTTTTAAACATTTTTGTAATCTACAATTTTTTCTCTATAAATACATATAAAATTTTCATAAGGTTACATAAGAAAAAATTCGAGAAAACACAAGATTTAAACAAACAATAATAATTTATTAATTACGCATGTAGAGTGCTATGAAAAACAAAACACCATTATTATGATATGACACCATTAGACTCTTTCTATGGAGTAATTTAAAAATGGTAGTTTAGGCAAATTTATCTTTAAATTTAAAAAATTTAAAAACCAAAATTAATTTAGCATCTATCAATTATCACCAAATCGCCAGAACTTCTGCGAAAATTAGAATCACATCTTGAACAAAACGGTGGCAATTTTGAAAAATTTATCAGATAAATGAAATGTTGTGTTTTCGGTGTCGTGATGTATTGTTTTTCATGGCACTCTACATATCTATGTGTAAATAATCAGAAAATTATTATTGTTTGTTTAAATCTTGTGTTTTCTAGAATTTTTTCTTATGTAACCTTATGAAAATTTTATATGTATTTATAGAGAAAAAATTGTAGATTACAAAAATGTTAAAAAAGACATGTTGCCATTTGAAAAAAAAATTTTATGTTTATTTCCGGTTGAATTTGAAGTATAAAAAAATATACTTTGACAGTTTCCAATAGAAAATTTGGAGTTGAATAAAAAACTATTTAAATTTTTTTTTGCATCTCGTAATATTTAAGAATTATTCACTGTTACCACTTTTCGTGAACACACTGTATAAGGGGGTGGTTTTGGGGGTTCAAACTCCCCCATAGCATAACAAAAGGATAAGAAAAACGTCTGAAAACTTTTTTTTCTGTGAAACCCCTCCCATGGCATAAACAAAAAATTTTTTTTAAGTAAAACCCAAATACCCCGTTCGACTTCCGGGCAAAGTAAGAACTTTATTCTGACCGTATCTTGTTCTGAAATTATGAGTATTCAAAGAAAATTAAATTATTATTATCCATCCAACATATAAAAAAAAAACAATTTTCTACAACATTTAAACAAAGTTGATGTTTACACATTTGTTTTAAGGTCCTAAATCAATAGGAATAGAGAATAATATTCAACAGATGTCACTAGTTGCTTAATGATATTTTATTTGTGTATTTTATTGATATTGATTGATCCTTTACTTCTGATTGGTTAAAATTTGAAATTTCATGTAAATTACTTCAATTCTAGTGTCAAGTTTATCTCAAAAACGAATAACCGTAGAAAGTTGAAATTTTCAGAATATACATAAAAGATGGTTTTACATAACATAAGATATTTTATATTTAAAACAAGTTTATTTTATTGAAAATTAAAAAAAAAAATTTATACTAATTTTTTTTTTAATGAAAAATAGCTTATGTAAAGTAAAATCATATTTTACGTATATTCTGAAAATTTCAACTTTTAGTAGTCATTTGGGGCTTAAAAAAAGGGTTACCTGGAAAGTTTTGAGGGAGTTTTAAAAATTGGAATTTTTATAGATTTTGAGGTGCTCTTTTCGAATTTTTACTTTGCCACCTCGTATCTTTGCCGCTCGCGCCGCCATTTTGAAAAAATGGCGCCCAACAACAGTTTTTTGCCAATATCTCCTTTCCTACTCATTTTACGATAAAAATAGTTATATAATAAATTAAACTAGAAAAAATTTCCTATAATTTATGTCTTAACTGTTTTTTTGTAAAATAAATAGTTTTAGCGTACGAGCGCCGCGCAAAGTGTACCCCAACATGCATTTTGGCCAAAAAACTCATTTTTACACTACCTATTAAGTAAAATAGCTCTTTTTTTTTGTGGTATCCCCAGTAGGCTTAATTTATATTATATAAATTATATAAAAAAATAAAATTAAAAAAAATGAAAAAAAAAATAAAATGAAACAAAAATAAAAAAATAAAATTTTGCGTTTCCAGCTTCACATTACACCCCTTCTAAACATTGTGTTTATGTAAGCTTAATCTATATTATATAAATTATATAAAAAAATTATATTTAAAAAATAATTAAAAATATAATAACAATTAAAAATAATTAAAATTATAAAATTATAATTAAACAAAAAAAATTTAACGTATTCTCCTTCGTTTCATTATCCTTGCCAGGTTTTGCCAGTTCATTCTCTTCAGTATACCGAGATAAACGTTACAAATACAAATTTCTTCCACGTTATCTGCAATTGAATTATCAGCTTCGCTGTAATCTTCTTGTTCCTCAATTTCGTCGTACGTTTGCTCAAGAATAGTCTCCGTTTCTTTTTCTTCATCACTATCATGTAGTGGAACTTGCAAATTATTACAGATACCATTGCAACTCGTACAAATAATTGGGCACTTTAATCCAGCCTTTCTGCATCCACAGGCTCCCCGACATCCCTTTTTGCATTTGCAAGAAGTAAGTTTTAACAAGGTTTCCAGAGCTGGGGTCTCGAGTGTGGTGATAGGAATTAGCCCATTCTTGCTTTTCTTCCATCCCCATTGCTCTGCATTTTGTTCAACACCTATGTGCTGCTACGTTACATACATAGTGAAACGCTATGTATGTCATCGATGGAGGATACTTATTGCACCGAGTTGTTTGGCATCTCAATAAATCGTTTTCATCCATTTGCAACAACTACGTCACATTCGTTAGATCGAAATATACATCCAATAATATCATCGTATTTGACTTATATCCGGAAGATGTTTCAAATCGTAGTACCAAATATGCTAAGCGATCCCGACGATCACAAAAACATGTCTCAGTAGACATACTTTTTGACGAAACAATGATCCCAACTGTGTCACAAAGCAAATTCCTAGGCAACAATGCAAACAAGAACCGCCTCATTGAAATGTTGAAGAAAAAATTTGAAGCTGCGAACTTCATGGTCAAGCAAGCTACGGAAGATGCGGATACGCTTATCATCAGTATTGCATGTACATTTGATTCCGTAATAGTTGTCAGCGAAGATGTCGATCTTATTATTTTGACGGCTCTATCTTCGAATTCAAACATATTTTTATTTTCCTTAAACTTATTTATTTTCCTTAAACCAGGAAAATAAAAATTTTTGCAACAAATATATTCAACGAAAAGTATCATAGATAAAACAGCGGCAGATAACATTATATTATTTTTTTTGCACGCCTTCAGTGGCTGTGATTCAACATCAGCACTCTTTAATCTAGGAAAGATGAAATGTGCTAATGTACTCCGACAAAACCCGGATTTAAACAAGCTTATCCGGGTATTCAAAAACCAAAATGCTAACCCAGAAAGCGTTGTTGAAGCTGAAAAACGCTTTCTCCTTGCATTATATGGTTACAATGACGTAAAAAGTATGTCGTTAAACAATTATAGATATACATGCTTTACAAAGTCAGCATATAAAAATAAAATTAATATTGCACCACTGCCACCGATAGAAGCAGCAGCACGACAACATTCGTATACAGATCCTATTACCAGGTTCAGCAGTGGTATGGTGTTGAATAAAATGCAGAGCGATGGGGATGGAAGAAAAGCAAGAATAGGCTAATTCATATCACCACATTCGTGCCCCCAGCTTCGGAAACCTTGCTAAAACTTATTTCTTGCAAATGCAAAAAGGGATGTCGGCATGTCGGGGATCCTGTGGATGCAGAAAGGCTGGATTAAAGTGCTCCATTATTTGCACAAATTGCAATGGTATCTGTAATAATTCGCAAGTTCCACTACACGATAGTGATGAAGGGGAAGAAACGGAGACTATTCTTGAAGATTACAGCGAAGCTGATAATCCTATTGCAGATAACATGGAAGAAATTTTTATTTGTAACGTTTATCTCGGTACTGAAGAGGATAAACTAACAAAACCTGGTTCATCAAGAATAGTAAAACGAGGAGAATGCGTAAAATTTTTTTTGTTTATTTAAAATTTTTTAAATCTAATTTTTTATGTAATTTATATAATATAGATTAAGCTTACATAAATACAATGTTTAGAAGAGGTGTAATGTGAAGCTGGAAACGCAAAATTTTATTAATTTTTTTTTAATTTTATTTTTTTATATAATTTATATAATATAAATTCCACCAAATAAAAAATAACACCAAAATGTGGTATCCCCTACTGGGGATACCACAAAAAAAGAGCTATTTTATTTAATAGGTAGTGTAAAAATGAGTTTTTTTGGCCAAAATGCATGTTGGGATAGACTTTTTGGCGCTCGTACGCTAAAACCATTTATTTTACAAAAAAAAAGTTAAGACATAAATTATAGGAAATTTTATCTAGTTTAATTTATTATATAACTATTTTTATCGTAAAATGAGTAGGAAAGGAGATATTGGCAAAAAACTGTTTTTAGGCGCCATTTTTTTAAAATGGCGACGCGAGCGGCAAAGATACGAGGTGGCAAAGTAAAAATTCGAAAAGAGCACCTCAAAATCTATAAAAATACCAATTTTCAAAACTCCCTCAAAACTTTCCAGGTAAAACTACCAAATGACTACTATTTCTACGATTATTCGTTTTTGAATTGAACTTGACACAAGTTCAGCCCTTATTGATCTGCCACCTTAATGTCTAAAAAGTTAGACATTTTTTCACGTACGAGTACCCTCGTCTTTATTTTAAATTAACAAAAATTTATTTTTCACAATTTTAAGAGTAAAGTGTAAAAAAAATTTTAAGAGAAAAAAACTCCCACTTTTGCGGGAGTAAAATACCAATTTTTTTCCCGCAAATGAAAAGTAGGAGTAAAGTAAACATAAAAGAATCGCTACCATGCAATCGAACGATATAAACAAAACTTCAAAAAGTAACCTCACATTTTACTAAATAATTTTGCAAATTCAAAATCTCAAATTTAGTTATTGACCAATGTAATTTATCATTTGCAGACAAATTGTGAAAAATAGTAAAAAAAATAGAAAAATAGTTTCACACGCAGGATGAAAAGTGGCACCTTAGTCCCATGATATATTAATTATAATATACTATTTTTACAATCATGTAATATATTTTACTTTCAAAAAAACTTTAGATATAAAATATAATTGTGTGTGCATTGCTCATGCACCTTTGGTGTATCAAAATAATAGTGTTTTGACGAAACGTCATTCAAGGCAAATTCATTTCGCTCCTTAAATACCTTTTGTAATAGAATTTTTTTAAATAATATGTATCAAATAATGTTCTTACCGGAATCATGTCTATCTCGATCAGGACTTCGTGCCATGACAGAAGTACGTTTGGACGGCATTGGTAACGATGGTTTGTGTCTGCTTTGCATAGCTTGGGCCAAAGCTTGTTGTACAGCTTCTTGTCTGACTTCTACAAGATACTCTTTGGTTAAAATTATTTAAAATTCTTTAATAATTTAAAATCATATCAAAAGGCCCAAAATACCAACACAATTTGTTACATATTATAAATATTATTATAACTACAAAAATTAATCAAAACATTTTAAAAGCTTCTACTTCAATGAATAGGTATCAACATTAAGAGGGGCATTTTTTTCAAGGCCCTTTTAATTTAATCAACAGATGGCGCCTACTTAAATATTTTTATAAAATAAGAGGAATTTGCTATATTTAAAATATAGCAAATTCGTTGAGATAATACTATTCTATAAACAATATTCTTGATCTTAAGCTATTTTGAGTTCGTATTGAGTATGTCAAAACACACTCACTTACAAAAAAAGATAATTAAACTTTAATTATGAATTGTGTTTTTATAAATAAATATTACGAACTCAAAATAGCTTAAGATCAAGAATATTGTTTATAGAATAGTATTATCTCAACGAATTTGCTATATTTTAAATACAGCAAATTCCTCTTATTTTATAAAAATATTTAAGTAGGCGCCATCTGTTGATTAAATTAAAAGGGCCCTGAAAAAGTGCCCCTCTTAAAAATAAAAATAGTAATATATTATTATGTGACTCAGTTTTCAACATGCATTTTCGTCCATAATAATTGCTATTTACACATGTTTCATATTCGATCATATCAACTGTGATACTATTGGTGCAGAGCATTATAAACTAAAATACAGACACGTGCTGGAAAGGCTTTTAGGGCCGGGAAATTCGACCCTTTGTCTACATACTTAATAAATTTTTTATTGTTTTTTCTCTTTTTCTAGGTTGATGACCTTTTTTGCAACTGGAACCTACATCCTATTTCATTACTATATGGAGGGTTCACCGACAAACTCCTGGTAGCCTAGCACGCGCCTACTAAAATATTATAGTATAAATAATTGCAGACGAATCTTTTATATCAGCTTAATTCTTACGCTTAAGTTAAAGATAAAAATAAAATCAAATAGATCCAAAAATAGAAAACTCAATGCAACTTCACATAACTGTTAACGAGAGACAACCCATGAATGCGCATGATCGGAAGCAAAAAAGTGAAAGACAAAGCTATTGCAAACTTAACAACACATCTACTACTACAGCAATGTAGTTTAGTTCTCCTGAAGAGACAATATATAAATAAATGAATTGACCATGATATTACAAACGAGCAGAAAATATCTATCATACATCTAACATGATCAATACACAACTGCACACTTATGCTGAATAAAATTGAGAGAGCGTATCGCTTCTTTTGAAACGCCTATAGTAATCTGTAGTAGCACCAACAAGCAATTTGCATTACAATTTTTAGTTATAAATGTAATGTTTGAATTTAAATATGGTTCTGGCGGTTGGTACTGTTACTCACAAGTACCAACAAAACAATGTAAATATAAAGTGCACCTCCAGAATCGACGATCGGATAGATTCAGATTCGTTCTGGTTATTGTACAAACAAGTTAAAATTGTAAATATTTTATTCAGTCAAGAAGTTTTTCCAGTACTTGGTGGGTAAAAGGTTTATTTTAACAACGGATCATAAACCGTTAATCTATCTGTTTGGAAGTAAAAAGGGATTGCCTACAATGGCGGCGGGAAGATTGCACAGGTGGGCGATTTTTTTAAACAATTTCGATTTTGAGATTAAATACGTCCAAGGAAAAGATAATTCGAATGCAGACTGTTTGTCACGATTACCACTAAACGAATTCCCCCAAGTGCAGAATTTAATCATGTGTACTTTATACAAAGCGATTTTGGAGCACCAATATCAGCAAAAATTATTAAAGAATCTTTGAAGGATGATGTGGTATTGGCAAAAGTGTATACTGAAATACAGAACGGTTGAAAAGATTACACGATGAAACAAGATCCAAGTTTTGGCCCGTACCTAAGCCGGCAAAAAGAGTTGACCTTGGAAGATGGAATAATAATGTGGGGGCATAAAGTGGTTATACCGTTACAGTTTCAAAAGAAACTATTAGAAGAATTACATTTGGCACATAGCGGGGTGGTAAAGATGAAAAGTCGAGCTCGGTCGTATTTTTGGTGGCCAAAAATAAATACCGAAATAGAAAATATGGCAAGAACGTGTGAAATTTGCAATCGATTTAGACCAAATCCCCAAAAGTCGGAAGTTCTACGATTCCAAGAAGCAAAAGCAGTTTTTGAAAGGGTTCATATAGATTTTTTTGGTCTAGTGCAAGGAAAAATGTATTTGGTGCTTGTAGATGCATATAGAAAGTGGCCAGAAGTGATGCAAATGAGCTCGACTACTGCGGATGCGACGTTAGATGCTTTGCGACAGATTTTTGCAAAATTTGGAATCCCGAGACAAGTAGTGTCAGATAATGGCCCACAATTTGCGTCAGGCGAATTTAAGAGTTTTTGTAGAGCAAATGGAATTGTTCGTAGTTTAAGCCCCCCGTATCACCCAGCTTCGAACGGTGCAGCAGAGAATGCCGTTAAGTCAATTAAGTCAGCTCTGCAAAAGGCTTTAGAAGACCCAAAAAATTCGGACATATCAGCAAGCCGTATTCTGTCACGATATCTATTAATATATCGTTCGACAGAACACTGTACTATTAAAGCAACTCCGGCTTCTCAAATGTTTGGTAGGGAAATAAGAACAAGATTTGATGCGCTTAGACCAGAGAAGAAAGAAAAGTTTCAAGATCAAATAGTTATGAAAGGGGGAAGAAACCAGTTATTCAAGGAAGGAGATGAGGTTTATGTAAAAGACTATAGAAACAGAAATAAGACATTTTGGATAAGGGGAAGAATTGCAAAAGTTTGTGGAGTAAGAACGTACCTATGCAAAGTACCGGGCTATGGGTATATGGTGGGAAAGGCATTTAGTTCAGATATTTAAAATAGCACCGGATCTGGAAGAAAAGATAACCCAAACTGGAAAATTAAAGGAAGTAGTAACGTTCCCAGAAACAAGCACAGAAATAAGCGAAAGCAAGAACAAACAAGAACAAAAGGAAGAAAGAAATCCTTTGAAAATAAGCCAGGCAGAGACTAAGGAAAGAGAAGCAAACAACGAAGAGGAAGAAGAATTTTCAAGACCACAGGAAGAAGCTGTACAAGCGAGCATGTTAAATCGTCCTTGGAGAAATATAATTAGACCAGCACGATATCGAGATGCAGCGGATTAAAAGACTAAGAGGTGAAGAGTGTAATGTTTGAATTTAAATATGGTTCTGGCGGTTGGTACTGTTACTCACAAGTACCAACAAAACAATGTAAATAAAGTGCACCTCCAGAATCGACGATCGGATAGATTCAGATTCGTTCTGGTTATTTTAGAAACAAGTTAAAATTGTAAATATATTATTCGTTAATAAATTATTCGTTACTTTATCGATACATATCAATAAATACAAAGAATTATTAAAAATAAATACTGTTTTTAAATAAATAAAGTGTAAAAAAATATTCAACCAACCAGTGGCATGAAGTCATGGACTTAGTTAGTCCATTAGGGTGGTCCTTAATAAGGTTATTTATTTTCAAATTTCTTTGCTCCCAGGGGCTCAAATGCTTCCAAATTAATAAAAAAAATTTCCTGAAAATTTGAGCTCTTAATATTACCTCTTAGGGTGCGTTCCACTTAAAGCCCACGACGACCGCGGCGTGGTCCCGTGGTTCTTTGATTGGACTAAAGATCGAGAGCGGTTATTTGATTGGACTGACAAACGACCGTGGTCGTCGTGGGCTTTAAGTGGAACGCACCCTAAGATAGTTGCGCATTCCAATCTAACAAGGGGACACAACAGTGAGTATGTCGCCAATCAAAATCCCAATTTTTTTGGTGATCTAGGAGCTAAAATAATTATCACTTTCTCGATTTTTAGTCCAATGGGCTTTAGTTACTGAGTTATGAATTTTTGAAAATCTACGTTTTACCATAAAGGGTAGTTCACACTACATGATTTATCATATGACTTAGTCATAAGAAAAGTCATGGCTAAAATCATACCATCACAACAGCCAATCATAAAAGCCATAACTTCTATAATATCAAAAATCATATAGTGTGAACGTAAAAAAATCCCTCATATGAGAAGTCATGTGACAAGTCATATGATAAATCATGTAGTGTGAACTACCCCTAAGATTACATTGTTAATTTAGATTTTATTTAAAATTAGATTTATTTTAAATAGATTTTTATTTTTTTTTAATAGAATTAATAGATTTAAATAGAATTTAAAATGTTAAATTAGATTGTTAAAGCAATCCAAACCATGTTAAAACAATCCAAACCATAAGAGCTCAAATTTTCAGGGAATTTTTTTTATCAATTTGGAAGCATTTGAGCTCCTGGGAGCAAAGAAATTTGAAAATAACCTTATTAAGGACCACCCTATAGTCCATACATGAAGTGAAACGTAAGCGACTACGAATAAGTAATTGTGGGCTCGAATTCCCTAGTCGCCTGTTGAGCTAATAAAAGAAAACATAAAAAAGCAAAATATCCGACCCAAAACAATTGAAGCAAACAAAAAATACTAACCAAACTAAAAACAAAAAATTTACACTACAATTTAGGTGGTAATAACCTAGCAGTTGCCGCAAGCGCCGTCTCCTTGAAATCGTAGAGTTGGCCACACAGAGGTGTGGCCATTTATGTGCAGTAGACATATTATGTGAACATCGAGTCAGAACTGCCTTCCACAAAAAATTACGCTATACCTAATTCTTGCGAGTGAGACCAGTCCCTTTTCTCAGAGGTAAAACTTTACCAACGTCCATTGCAGTCTGTTGAAAATTCTACAGATGAAAAAGATATGGGGCATTGCCCTTGTGCACGTCCTTAAGTTTACCGTTAGCGGAATTTTCACCTAAAACCATACCACGCAAATCCGTAGACCCCTTTTAAGTGAGAAAGTTTGAAAATCCCGGTTTACAAGATCCGTGGGATTCCGGAAAGTTTTTTCAAGTGAGGGGACTTAAAAATCCCGACTTCAGAGTTACGTGAATTTCAAGAAAGCTTTATGAGCGGGATCCAAGATTTAGATTTTCAAGAGTTTGACACATTCATGACGATCGCAAGTTTATTCACTATTGAAAATTTGAAAAAAAAAATAGATCAATAAAGATATTACGTATACTTCGAATTTTTCAATTCCTTATTCAAATTTATATTTGACCATTTTGAAATCAATTTTTTAAAATATGGAACATTTCTATTATGATCTATCAGTAGATAAATAATATCTGCACCACACTATTCGTTACAAGAAACACCCACATTGGAGTGACCTGACACTCTAAAACGTAATAAATTCTAATTAACCTTAATAAACAACTGGTTTCGGTTTTATTACTGAATTATCGTGAAATTAACATTCACAGTGTGTGAATAACATTCAAATCACCCCAACCATAAAAAATCTGATGTGACACAACACATGATTTTCCCATTTTAAAAATTAAAAAGTAAATTAAAACTTTAAAATTGCCCCCTCCGGCTCTTATTGTCATTCTGTTGGGGCGGGCCTGCTTAATTTTCAATAATCCACTATAACACAGCTGCAAACGATTTTGATAAAATGAGATATTTTTGAGACGAAAGAATCTCGTTAATCGAAACAAAAATAAAAGAAGTTGCAGCAAAGCAATTGCGTTGACATTTAATCCGTTTATATTTTAAATTACCATAAAATAATCTGTCATGTTTTATAAAAGAATCTTTGAGATGAAGGAAATCTTGTTAATCCATTCATGCACGTCATTAAAAATCTGCAAAACGCAAATAAAGGAGGTTTCAATGTGTGCAAGCAAAATTTGAAGTTAATTAGCGCGTACGTTTGTTTGTATTCGCAGCCGAAAAAATTTTCACACATATCTAGAGACTTGTTACAAAAATCATTCACGATCACAATAGTACCTTTGAATCAAAATTCTATTGTACCTACGCGAAGTGTGTGTCATTAAGAAGGAAAGTTATTAAGTAATCAAAATTAAAAGTAAGAAAATTTAAATTTTATTTATTGATTTAATACTTTTAAAATTATTTGGCGTGTTTAAAATAATTGGGTTTGCCCTCACCCCCTCATCCCAAAAACAGCCAAGAACAACAAAATACGTTTCTCAAGTTTTTAATAATCCTTTACCAAATTAGGGAACGTACCCATACTACGTGACCCGTTTAGGGGGGGGAGGGGGGTCTTCAAAATACCACTGTTGGTCACCGGGGAGGGGGAGGGGGTTTAAGTTTTGGTCACGTAGTCATAATCTTTTAGGGAAATCTTGCGCTTTTTTGAGCTATATTCAAAAATAAATGAAAAGAAGACTTTTGTTTTTAAATAAAGACAAATATGAGCCAATTTAATTTTTTTTTAACTTTGTGATTGCAAAAAATGGTTTAAAACCATATTTATGAACTACTACGTGACAAAATAGGGGGAGGGGGGGGGGTCTTGGCATATACTACGGATGGTCACCAAGGGGGGGGGGGGGGGTAAAAAATTGTAAAAAATAGGTCACGTAGTATGGGTACGTTCCCTTACTATAAAGCATGCAATTCCACTGCACTTACCTGAATGATAGCGACTTTCATTTCGCGTTAACCTTCTATTTCCTTTACGAACAGCTCTTCTTTCCGAGCTATCTTCTATGGTATTGGACGTGCCCAAAGACCCAATAGCTACTTGCAAAACAACACAACATTCAAGAGCATGCCAAAATATAATAATGCAAATAAAACTAAGTAAAGTACGTATTTCAAAACAAAATATCTAGGCATATGAATTATAACAGGAAAACCCCGATTTTTTGTTACTTAAATCTGTTTAAGGACCAGTTTATCAATCTCTACAGTGTCCCAAGTAAATTTATCTGATAAACTGAACCTTAGTAAAAAAAAAGTTAAGTAAATTTTATCAAGTATATAATCCGAATACGAGTTATAGTTACACGTATGTATATAGGGTGGTTCTCAATGTATGCACAGTACACGTTATTCTAGGGGTACGCAGGATAGTGCCAAGGGTATATTATGTGCCTGGCTTTCTATATAAAATGGCAGATTTTATTTCTACAAGTTAAAATTTCGGTTCAATCGAGCAAGTCGGTATAATTTGCTTAAATCAACCAATTTCTGTCAAATTTTAAGTGACCACATAGGCAGGTTTCACTGTAGGATAATGTTTTGTGCACCATGTAAAATGAATTCATTCTAACAAATGTCACAAAAATCTAATTTTTGACAAAAAGTAGAATTAGAGGTTTTATTCTTGGAGCCATCTGTATTCTGTTTCTTATGAGGAAATTTGTAACCATAAGAAATATGACAAAATGGATGACGCATCCTCGATCTATTTTTTTCAGAAAAATTCAATGGCAAAAACCGGAATTCTCTATCATTTTTTGTTTTCGAGTATTAGCCAAAAGTTCGATAATTGGATTTTCGATAAATGTCGATATCTCGGTTGTTAAAGTTACCGAAAAAGTATTAAAACTTTCTTTAGACACTTTTTCAATGGCAATAAAATGGTTTAAAGAGATTTTTAAATATCTATGTTAGTTTTCGATTTACAACATCAAGTTGTGTTTTTTTTAAATAGAAACCATATATAGTTGAATATGTCATTTTCATATAGCGTTTTTTATCCTCTTTTCAATAATATATAATATGTTGGGTCTATCATTTCAGTTTCTTCCCATTTTATTAAAAATACAATAAAAATAAACAAAAACCGCAAAATTAAATACAATAATATAATTTATCCAATATCTCGCAATAATAGAGGTATAACTATGGTTTTTTAAATAAGTAAAGTGGCCTATAACTCACTAGTGAGTAAAGAAACTGGGAATTACTTACATTTTTAATAATTCAAAGACGTATTAAAATAGTTATTTATGTACCAAGTCCTGAAAGTGCATCTTTTTGGTATGAGCGTGGAAATTATAGACTGAGGCGCAGCCGAAGTCTATTACCACGCAAATGCCAAAAAGACACTTTAAGGATAAGGTGCATACACTATTTTATGTGTAATTGGAATAAAATGCCCACTTTTTGCAAAAAATGTACGATAATAATTATGTTATAGGTACGGAATAATTTAACGAAATACGTATGTATAATAATCCAGTTGCTAAGCAACGAAATATTTAAAATTTACAAAATACGTCAAAAATATTTGTCAAAGTGTACATTTTAGTAGAATTGCACATAAAACATTTGAGGTTATGACATTTCTGTACTAAAAAGTAAAATTTGACATTTCTGTACTAAAAACAGCTACTTTCAGTATTGTTTTGAATATGTGAAAATGTACATTTTAGTACGATTGCACATAAATATATTTTTTCAGTTTCTATTAGGGGTAAAAAGTTTAGCTCCCATGTTTTGTGAAAAATGAAAACATATTTACACATTTTTATCAAATATATCGTAATAATAGTTTAAAATATAATTAAATTTTTTAAAAAATTTGTTTGATTTGTTATTATTCATTGCCGTAGTGACCTATATTTTACACCTACTATGGTTTCCAGAATTTATATTGTCATTTTAAAACGTCAAATATCAAAAATTTAATTACATTTTAAACTATTATTCCGAGATATTGGATAAAGTTTTGTATGCCACGCGTGTGTTAATAACAAATAAGTCACTTAAGAAAATAGCCCGCAAGGCCGTAAGGCCGAGCGGGCTAAACTTTTCTCACGTGACTTATTTGTCATATAACATAACACACTTGTACCATAAATAACTACATATTATTTAATTTATTATTTTATTTTTCGGTTTTTCTTTGACAATTTAATAAACTATATTAAAATTTAATATAAACAATAGTAATATAATTTTTAGAGTCCATTGTTTTCAATTATAACTTTGTCACAGCAAAACACTACTAAATCATTATCGACACCTAAAACATTATCACCAATTGTTTAATTTTCAGTGGGAAAATGTTTCTTTAGTTGATGACGCGTTTAAAATTGTTATTGTTATTTACTAAAAAGGAAATTTACTACTATGCTTACTATGCTTTACTACTTTATAAATTTACTACTAGGAAAAGAGACTAACGAACAAAATATGAAAGCAAATAGGGTGTCTGGATGCATAAACGATTTAATCTGGAATAACAAACATATACAGAGAGAGGCGAAAGTAAGAATATATAAGAGCGTAATAAGACCTATCCTTACCTATGCAGCCGACACTAGACCGGATACTGCCGCAACAATTAAAAACACAAACGGAAGTTGCAGAGATGAAAACATTAAGAAGAATACTTGGAAAAACCAGAAGAGAAATTCCAAATATAAACATACGAGAAACCTGCAACGTCACGAACATCTCAGACTGGATAGCCGACAGAAGACGATTATGGAACGAACATATAACAAGGATGGAAGAAACCAGGTTAGTAAAAAAGGCAAGAGATAACCGCCCAAGAGAAAAAAGAAGAGTGGTGCGTCCCAGAAAAAGATGGGGAGACAACTTATAAAGAATTAAGAAAACGTTGGTTTGGAACAGGAAAATAATCCTAAAAAAGGAGAAGAAGAAGATTTACTAAAATATTTAGTATTATATTTAATTTTCGATTTTTTACATTTTTATAGCATTTTTTTTATAAAAAGGAAAGAAACTGAAATAATGGACCCTACATATTATTATTATATCATTGAAAAGAGAATAAAAAACGCAATTTAAAAATGCTATATTCAACAATAGTTTCTATTAAAAAAAAAACACAACTTTATAATATTATAACTCGAAAACTAACATATATATTTAAAATCTCTTTAAACCATTTTATTGCTCTTAGAAAAGTTTCAGAAGAAAAAAAAACAATTTTTCGGTAACTTCATAAACAACAAAAAAACAACAACAAGTTTATCGAAAAGTCCAATAATCGAACTATAACTCGAAAACAAGAAAAGATAGAAAATTCCGGTTTTGACCATTAAGTTTTTCTCAAAAAAAGAGATCGAGGATGCGTCATCCATTTTTCCATATCTCCTATGATTACAGATTTCCACATAAGAAACATAGAAATTGAGCCACCCTGTACAGTGGTAAGTGTCCAGTTTTATAGTGCATGTATGGACTTAGAATGTATGTTTTATTGGTAGTCCAAAGGACTTTCAAATACTTTTGTATATCATGAAGTTGATAACCTATCAATAATAAAAAAATTCCACATAATATGGATTATGTAAATCCATCCAATTCGTAAATGAGCAAGTAATATTAAATAATTTAAATATATAAATTATTAACTTAAAAAATTTATTTAGCTTTCAAACGATTATTTCGTTCGTCATCAGAATAATATACAGATATATTATTCATACATATTATCTGTTTTTTTTATTTGTGGGCTCATTTGATATGGCGCTGCAAGTTGTTGTTGTATGGGATATTCTTCTTCAAGGGAAATTTCTCTTGGTGGTGGTTGGAAAACCTTGACTAAATGTTCCGCGAAAATTTTGGTTTTTTCTTTGTCATTTCTAGCCCATTCCCCGTTGGTTTTTCTAATTGGTTGATTAGTCTTCTGAGTTTTCTTTGTGGCACGCGTAACCTTCCATAAGGAATAGTCGGTTGCTTCAGTTGCTGTAAGGTTTCCAAGAAAATTTGTGATGTCCTCATTTTTGTGATCATTTAATAATTTTTTTAGTTGTTTTGTGGCCTCATTTAAGTTTGTTTTGTCAATTTGTGAGTGAGTTTGATGCCAACGTTTTCTTAATTTTCTCTTTTGCGCTATTTTCTTTTTTATATCTAAGGGACAATAGCCAGGTTTGTCCAAAAAAAATAAAAAAATTCAAAATGAATGAAATAAAAAACGTAATTATCAAGCAAATAAAATCAAAGAAAGCCCCAGGATATGATCTGATAACGGCAAAGATTCTACAAAACCTTCCAGAGAATGGTTTCAAACTAATTAGAATCATATTCAACGCAATCATTAGATATGGTCATTTTCCTTCACAATGGAAAGTAGCGCAGGTGATCATGATCCAGAAACCAGGGAAAGACTCGGCTGAAACGTCTTCCTACAGACCTATAAGTCTGCTACCCATCTTATCCAAAATCTTTGAAAAACTGTTTCTAAAACGATTGAAACCCATATTAGAAGACAGGAACTTAATCCCCAACCATCAATTCGGATTTAGACAGGGACACGGAACGGTGGAGCAAGTGCATAGAGTCATAAAAAAAATCAGAACTGACCTGGAAAGTAAGAGGTATTGTTCAGCTGCCTTCTTGGACATTTCGCAGGCGTTTGACAGAGTCTGGCATGACGGCTTGAAGTACAAAATTAAAATGTACCTACCTTATCCGTACAGCAGTCTACTAATATCGTATCTAACAAACAGGTACTTTTTTGTCAAGGTTGGCGAAGCTTATTCAGCCTTGGAACCAATTCTTTCCGGAGTACCTCAGGGTAGCGTTCTTGGACCGATTTTGTATCTCCTGTATATTGCAGATTTGCCGGAAACTGACAACACCGAAACAGCCACATTTGCGGACGATACAGCCATATTAGCATCAGATGAAGACCCAATTCGTGCATCCCAGATCCTACAGGATCATACAAACAAGATAGGAAATTGGCTGAAGAAATGGCGTATAAAGGCCAACACCACAAAGTCGGTGCACACTACGTTTACCCTCAGAAGGGAAACCTGCCCTAGCGTAGTACTATTTGATGAAACCCTCCCAGTACAAGAAACTGTTAAATATCTAGGTTTCCATCTAGATCGGCGACTAACCTGGGCCAAACACATCTGGTCAAAGCGACTACAGCTGGGTCTCAACTATCGCAAAATGTACTGGCTTATGGGTCGCAGGTCACCCTTATCCATTGACAACAAATTATTGCTTTACAAGACAATCCTGAAGCCCATATGGACATATGGCATTCAGTTGTGGGGTTCAGCAAGTGAGTCCAACATTGACAAGATCCAGCGATTTCAATCCAAAGTGCTGCGTGATATTTGTAATGCACCTTGGTACATCCCCAACACCGTTATTAGTGCAGACTTGCGGATCAGAAGTGTCCGAGAAGAAATAAACCATGCGAGCAAGAAATATCGGGTTCGTCTCGAGGATCATCCCAATGCACTAGTGAGTGATCTACTTGCGGGGCTAGAAGTGAGAAGACTAAAACGGCGTGATCCGATGGATATATCCACGCGATAAGTGTTGAGTGCGTGAGTGCGATACCTTATCTCTTTTAAGGGAGGCATGCCAATGGGCAAGCTCTCCAATATGTCATGTATTTTATTTTTTATTACCTTGTAATATATCAAACAATGTTGCTTATTGTCCCTGACAGATTGTAACAAAACCATGGAGTCAATAAAAAAAAAAAATATTATCTGTATATTATTCTGATGACGAACGAAATAATCGTTTGAAAGCTAAATAAATCTTTTAATCATTTTTAATTTATTAATAACTCGATATTTTGAAGTTTTAATATTATTAAATAATTTAATTTATAACAGTGTGGTCTAACTAGTGCAACTTGATAAACATATCACAATTTTTTAGACAAACCAAAAATGTATCGACATACTTTTGGAACTAAAAGTTGACACAATGTAAATTTAATTATACTAAATGTATAATTTTATTCACAAACGTTTTCGCTATACCATAGCATCGTCAGGTGACTAAACAGAAAGTGTAAGAAGTGAACGAAGTAAGTGAAAGAAAATTTAGTATAATTTACATTGTGTCAACTTTTAATATTTTTAGTTCCAAAAGTGTCGATACATTTTTGCTTTGTCTCAAAAATTGTGATATATTTATTTCATAACTTGATATATTTTAAAATATCTTGTTTATTTATTATTACGAGTTAAAAACTTACCAATTTAAAAATTCATATACATTATATTTGATAACTAATGTTAAATAATTATAGTCCGTACAGAAAGAGTACAGGTTTTCTGCTTTAGTTTTCAAGCACCAAAAATATTTGATACCGATAAATCAGAAGCGAATATCCGATTTAAATAAAGTAAAAATCATTGATGATCAGATGATCACAAACTTTTAATCCGCCGAGGATATACTATATGTAGTACAGAGTATGCAATGTTTTATCTAATTTACAAAATTTATAAATTACTTATGTAATTACGGGTTACTTATGTCTTAATATAGATAATATGATTCATTAGAATTACCTATATATAGGTTTGAACTAGTGTTGTGTTGTTTGTTTTTATTTCGCATTTATTCTCGATATTTGCGACGCACAAAGACGCAAGAGTATGCTCGCAATAAAAAGTTCGAGTCACTTAAGTCGTCGGCTGAGTATTGGAGTGTTCCATGTCCATTTTAATTTTTTTTTAGATTAATGCATCTACTTGTTGTTAATATTGAATTGTACCATTTCCATTAAACGTGTCCAAAAATTCGAAAACGTTTGTAAGATATAGAGTTTTAGCTTTTTACTAACTTTTAAAAACTTACTTTAAATGAGTATTGTTTTGTTCCAAGTCCACAACCAACCTATTGCATTACTAGGAGTAATCACGTGGGTAAGGACTTGGAACATTCCAATACTAATTTACAGGCAAGTAACGTTTTAATATTATTATGCATAATTAGCTTTATACGCTATTATATTACGATATCGTAATTATTACGAAAAATCTATTCTAAAATAGTCATTTTATTATTAGTATGCTTATTTAAAATTATTTTTTAAGTTACTTTATATCTATTATTTTGGACATGGAACAACTTAATATATTAATTTATAAAAAAGTTTATGTCATTTGTTCCATGTCCACTTCGAATAATTAATTATTTTCAGAATACTATAATTAAAAAAAAAATAACTAGCACTATTTAATTCATGTGATAATACCCCAAATAATAAATTATGTATGTACTATTATAATCTACTACATATTTAGAAAAAATGCGTTTGAAACTTTAATTGCAGTTTTCTCGTAATTACCTTTTTAGGACTTGGAACACTCCAATACTCAGCCGACAAAGTGTCTGGCCACACGTGCAGTAAAATCCTGCTGGTAAAAGCAGTAAAAGCCAAGAGGCGCATTTTCAAGGTAATGCTGGTACAAGTGCATTGCTACATTACCTTTCATTTACCTTGACGATGGGCGTTTGAGGATGCAGGAACGCCCATCCTCAAGGTAAATGAAAGGTAATGTAGCAATGCACTTGTACCAGCATTACCTTGAAAATGCGCCTCTTGGCTTTTACTGCTTTTACCAGCAGGATTTTACTGCACGTGTGGCCAGACACAAGGGGAGCAAGTGTATCGAAGACTGATTGCAGTGGTTGTGTTCCGACAAATGCAAATTTTTTTATTACTAAGCTTTTTTTTTAATATAATTTTTATTATTTAATTAATTTTACATCGCATTCGTCAGAAACGCAGCCACTATTACTTATGCAATCTTAGTGCAGAGATGTCAAACTAGCGACCCGCTACGTATATTTTTGTGGCCCTAGTGAACTTTTTGACCGGTAGACGCATGTTCCTCGGAGCAAATGTAGCCGAGGGATCACAAGTTCAATTATGAAATAGGGTTTAAAAAAAAAGTTATTCGTGGGGCCAGCGGAAATTTTGCTGGTCAGAAAGTGGCCCGCAGCTGGAATGAGTTTGACACCCCTGCCTAAGTGTATCATTAACATTGTCAGGCAATAAAGCAAAATAATTTAAAAATTTACACTCAAATTTAATAAGCGAATAAGTAAAATGCATAAAAAAAAATCCGTCTAATGTAACAAACTAACAAATGAGCGAACCTGAATGATATCTCTTCTCGTTGTGTGTAACGCGTCGTTGCGTGCGCCGTCTTGTGTGATGTTTGCCACCGCTTCCATTTCCTCCGCCATTTTCCCAGACTCCAGCTAAACAGTACACAATACATGATTTGCATTTAAACATAATATGTATTCATGTATTATATGAGCTCTAGCACCTTATTGTTAAATATACATATAGGGTGACCGAACGCCGATCTGAACATAAGAAAATAACATGAAAAATTGAGTTTTTCTAAATTCCTGCTTCCCAGTTCCCATTATAACGCATAAGAATGAAAAAGGTATCAATTTAAAAAGATTATTTTTCTGCGTCTAAAGATACCCAACAATTGATATTTTGTTCTTTAATTATTGTTAAAAACTCAAAATAAAGAGATCTTAGATGCATTGTTTAAAATTCACTTATATTGTTTTGTTTTTGGAAACTAATTACTATAATAGTTTATTTAAAATAAATTTGGTTAAACATGAATTTAAACTCAAGTTTTCATAGTTCAAATATCCAAAGCAGGCCTAATTTTTCAAAAAGCACATACTTGAATTCTACATTTTTTAACAATAAAATTAAATAACATAAAATATCAAGTACTGGGTACTTTAGGCGCAGAAAATAAAACTCTTTAAATTGATACCTTTTTCATTCATATCTGTTATAATGAAAAGCAGGAATTAAAAAAAAATCAATTTCCCATTTTATTTTCGCATGTTCAGATCGGCCAGCGGTCAGTCACCCGGTATATAATCTAACACATAAATATTCGGACACTTCAAAGTTTTTGATACTTTTCCTATAAAAATTTACAATTTTTGATATTTTGCTGTTTATATTTATCAGTTCACAATAATATTTTAAATAACCAAGGTGGTATAATGACATAGCAAGGGATTAAAAAAAAGGGCTTAAATATTTTTTTCGGAAACCCCCCATGACCAATACTAAGCTACGGTTAATTATTAATTACTGTTGCAAGAAAAATTAAAAATAAAATTGTCAGCCTATATAATTTACTAGACACAAAAATATTCGGACATTATATAAAGTAATATTAGTTCAAACTCTTGCTTCTTTATTTAACATTTTTTGTTAAAAGGCTAAATTATTCGCGATGAAACAATAAATTTTAAAATAATAAGGCAATTAGGGGAGAGTGGGGTGGATTCGTACAGAGAGAGGATTCGTACAGTAATCATATACACTATCCAACAAGCGACCACGTTCGTATTTGTGTACGTGACTCCTAATCATACGTGGAGGCAAACCACTTCACGAGGCTGGCAGTGCAGCCGCCATCTTCGCCGAAAAGAGTCGATGCGTGTTTTCACTCCACATAAGTAATTTATGGATTCATCTTTAAATGCGTTTAACTCTACAAGTTTTCCTCAAATTGTAAAAGTGTCTTGTTGTCATTAGTGAGTTGACGTTATAGTGTGTTATGTAAACTTTCATGTTGGGATAACTTTAACGGTAATATTTAAATCAAATTTTTTTTCTGATTATCTGGGTTGGGGTACCTTCGTACAGCTACAAGTCACATAAGAACTGAAGCACCTAACAGCGGTTTTAACTTACTACCATTTCGTTAATGAAAATGAAAAATGAATGAAATGAAAAATATAGACAAAAATCAAATTGATTATAAAAAAAATACTGATCTTTTACGTAAATTAAATTTAATGAGAAGTGCTAAATTTTTAATTACTACTATTTAGATTACTAAATAGTAATAGTAGTTCTTAAAATTATTTAAGAACTATTTACTACATTTATGACTGAATGTATGTTAATTTTGATCTGAATAAACCATATAACCATATAACTCGTGGGGTACCTTCGTACGTTTTCCATTCTTTTTCTTAACTATCATAGCTTAGCCATATTTTTTTATATCAACACCGAACTAGAATATTATTCAAGCCAGATAGGTAAATTATCTAGCAGCATCAAAATCATATAAAAATAGCTATTAGTTTTTATTTGACAAGGTTTAGAGTGCAAAGTGTACGAATCCACTCCACTCTCCCCTACTTGTAAAATTGTTTCATGATGAACGAAGGTTTCTGTTTGAAAGAAATATTTTGAACATTCTTATATCTTTAGGCAAAGCAGAAGTCATTAGTTTCTGATAAGCAAAATTATATTCGGCAATGAATCGCGATCTGACGTTTATGTGGAAGGTTTGTCGTAAAAAAATAATAAATAAGTATTCGAAATGCAAAATAAGCTTTTAATAGACTACTTAAAAGGGATTTTCAAGTTTGCATCAAAAGTCATGGTATTGGGCAGTATGTCTAGGCTTGAGGTCCACAGGAAAACTTCATTTTATGGAACTGCACATGTTCAAAACTATCACAATATTTTGTGGTATTCTGTCAAAATATCGATTTAAATTTAATTAGAAGTTATTATTGAGAATATTTAAGTTCAAGTTCTTTTTATATAGACTTTTTGAAGCAGTTCTTAATTTTTTACGTTATAACATCATGTGGCTATTAAAGATACAAGGTATTAAAGCATAAACAATGAAATTTTATAAATTTATAACAAGAAAAACTTCAAAGTATCCAAACATTTATGGGTAAGGCTCGTATATATCGGGGAAGCACAGAGTACATCGGGTACCCAAGCGGCACTGTGTTCAATCGAATTTATTAGCTGACCAAAATTGTAATTTTTTTTATTTCTATTTCAACAGCATAAATATTTACAAATTTTAGACTTTATGTAGTCATTGCGGTAGTATTGAAAAATAAAAATGAATGTCAGGAATGTATGTACCTACAGTAAAATACCGATTACACAGGCCAACACTGCCGTGTTAATTCTAAAGGGCGTATCTGCAATTTTTGGCTTTTTGAGTTATTGCTGGCAAACGCTTCCCTGCATGTAAATCTATCATTTCGTTAAGTTCAGAAGGCTAAACTACGTATAGATATGCTAGAATACATCTTTAAAGAAACGGCGTATCTGCAGTTTAATGTGCAATTTTAGATAAAAGAGACGTAACCAACAATGTTAGATTTAAAAGACGTATCTACAACTACTATTTTGTGTAGATACGCCCTTTCTTTGTAACACTCCATTACTTGACTGGCAAAAATTATCTATTCTGTGACTGGCAGATACAATTCAAATTTTGATGGTTACACTTGCGAAGTTCTGTTTGTTTTTTATAATTTAAATATTGTTACGTGTTTTAAGTTTTTTGGTTATCAGTTATTTAGGAAAAAGTTCACACAGTGTCTCATTTTGCAGATACGCTTTTTTTTCTTATGAGTTTTATTAATATGTGTTAGTCAGAAAGGGCGTATGTATCAAAAGTCACATTTATAATAAATATTTAAGAAAACGATTTATTTCATTAGATTCTGCCACAGATATAATATGAATCTAAAACACTAGTTTTCTATTTAATTCAAACCATGTGATGGCACACGGAAATTTATAAAAACACGATTTCCCAACAATTAGCTTTTTGCAGATACGCCCTTTAGAATTAACACGGCAGAACAGTGATTCTGCGGCAAAGGATTTAAGAGTCAATTTTGGGTAATTGTAGTCTCCGAAATACGAAAAATATATCAAAATTGCCCAACTGACTCTAGTTTTTGAGATAAAAGTAACCCTCTTATATATTGAAAATAAAATAAAATAAAAATATTCACTATATCAAATACTTTACAATAATTTTTTATCACCTATAATATCAAGTATTTGAGTATATTCAAAAACCATTATTTTCAAATGGCAACCACGTTATAAATAATAATTTAAATATAATTAATTATATTAAACAAAAAAATATAAAAATAAGTTAGGAAAAACGTATTGCATATATTATTGTCTATTGTATTTTTGGTCCAGCAGTAGTCCGCCATCATTTGGTGATCCCACCAGCCTTCATTACTTTTCCTCCATTATCTCAATATTCTGGTGAAATCGTTTTTTCGCTTCCGAAACAAAAAAAAACCGATTTTCAAAAAGTCAAGAAGGTGTTTTAAACATTTTAAATTTAAAGTTTATCATGAGAACTAGAGTCAATTCAAACAAAATAAATATCCTCCGAGTACCTTATTAGATTAGTGTACCTAAATTCACTCCAAAAACTAAGGCCGCAGGAAAAAATTTTTGTTTTGTTGCCCAATGTTATATGTGGTTCACATCGGTAGTTCAGGATTCCAGAGCTCCCAGACCTAAGTTATTTTAGAAAAGCTGAAATTTTTTGAATCAATAGTCTAATATGCAGTTAAGAAGATATGCATACTTGCTAGCTTGAAGAAAAGCCCGTTTACAGGTAGAAGATACTAAAGATACATTAAAACACGACAAAAGTTCCGTTTTGAATGCGAGCGTGAGCAGTATTATACGTACGAGTGCGAGTGAGATGTACGATGCGCACGTATCTCATAAACTACTCTATATTTGTGCGTATATTTGTGTATATTTCCAAACACTTCAAATATTTTAATTTGTAGTTCACTAATATTATACACTAATATAGAGTAGTCTATGAGATCTCTCACGCTCGCATTCAAAACGGAACTTTTGTCGTGTTTTTATATGTACCTTTAGTATCTTCTACCTGTAAAATGGCCCCGCTTTCAAGCTAGCAAGTACGCATACCTTCAATGCATCTCTCGAAATTTCAGCTTTTCTAAAATGACTTAGGTCTGGGGGCTCTGGGATCCTACTGTATAAGTTATCACTTATCAGTGGAGCTGTACACCTTAAAAACATTTTGTGTAAAAATGTTTTCACAGAAAATCATAGGAAACTTTGCAACCACTAATCATCAGTGAAAAAATTACATATAATTCTTTATGTAATTACTAATTACATTGAAATATATCATTAAAATAATAGTTCTATGCATGTTTCTGTTTGTAACGCATGTCTGATTGATTGGGATTAAAAGCATTACTTTACTTATTATCGCAATCCCCTTGAGTAAGACCAAATAACCACATCAATTATGCTAGATGGCAAAAGACGGCCAAAGACACAATGTTCTTTACAATGATAAAACAAATTTCAGTTATTCCAAGTTTTAGAAATAGGGTTGTTGCATACCGCGTCACTTTTATAGTTTTCTTTTTTTAATTAAAATTACACAGGTTGAACATTGAACATACTTTTTTTGCACACGGTAAAGAGTTTAAAATCACAATTCAATACTAACCTCATACGATTTTACATTTTGACTTTTAAAAATTCCTACAGTGTCCTTATGTTTATTTTGCCAATAAAGAAATAATCTGAATTTTTACTTACAAAAGTTTCTTACATGAAACTTTTCACTTAACTTTTTAGTTTTATGACAAATTCATTTTTACTCCTTTATATTGGAGATGAACTTACCTCTTTTCAAATTTACTAACATAGAGTGTTACTTTCTTGATTTCACTGACGATTTATATCATACTTTTTAAAAAATCATTGAAAACTAAATGAATATAATATATTTAATTTTCCGTGTTTTCAGTTTTAACGCTATATTTCCGATAGTTATTGTTGAATTCCAGTATCCATTAGACTTCAATAACGGATTACAAGTATTTTTTTAAATTTCAATAAATAATAATTTTTCAATTTTTAGACTCTACTCAATTTTACGAATGACATTTATGTTTTTATATTAAAACTATCTGAGGAGCTTTAATAAAAGCGAAACAACGTTGTCGGTTTAGATATTATGTACCATAATAATATTTTCATTTAGTTTTCAATAACTTGTTAAAAATAAATGTAATTCATTGAAATTATGCAATTTCACAAGTTAAAACACCTAAAATATATTTAAATTCTATACCGGGTGCTGAATGAGTTAGGCGAACATAGGATATTAACGTGTAAAAACTTATTTTTGCAAATTCCTGCTTCCCTATTTATTTTAGAGAAAAATTGAAAGATACAAATATAATGTAGAAATATAAACTACGAATGATAAAAGCATTAGATTTTATCTAGCTTTTACGTAAATGATCAAAAAATTCTTTTGAAATTGTTAAAATATTTATTTATCAAACTGGCCATGTATAAGTTTCCAAGGTAATATTCCATTTTATAAAATTAAAATTTAATAAAGTGCAAAACTGTCAACAACGTGCAATTGTTTTTTATTACTTATCAAAAATAATTACCTCGGAAACTTACATGGCAAGTTTGATAAATAAAAGTTTTAACAATTTCAAAAGAATTTTTCACCATTTACGTAAAAGCTAGATAAATTCTAATGCTCTTATCATTCGTAGTTTATATTTCTACATTATATCTGTGTCTTTCAATTTTTCTCTAAAATATATAGGGAAGCAGGAATTTGCAAAAATAAGTTTTTACATGTTAATATCCTATGTTCGCCTAACTCATTCAGCACCCGGTATATCATTATTAAAATATATTGGCATATTATATCGGCAGGAGGCGAAAATGACTCAAAATGAATTTTTTAATTTGTAATCAGACCTTACACCGTCCCTGAATAAATTGTGTTTATTTTTTATGTTTAGTTGTTTCTATAGTATATTCGTTTAGCACGTGCAGTGGACAATAACAAATGCTTGTATATGGCACGTGATTTATGGGGAGGAGCTTCACAGTGTTCATATGGAGCAGGGACTAATTTAGGTTGTCCTGTATTATTATTGCACAATTATATGCATCTACTTACAATAAAAAATTGCAAGTACGGACAGTATATGAGGTTGTCTTGACCTTCCGAGCACCGAATCATAATACCACAAGTAACCAGCATAATGCAATCACGTGCTTATCACGCACTGATCATTGTTTACATCCACTGCACGTCTTAAATGAATATAGTATAAATTGTATTACCATTGAAATTTAAAGACACGCCTTTTCCTATCTCTCCTTGAATAAAAACAGCAAAACTGAGGCCTATTTTGAGGAACTTCTGATCGACTACTATTCGAACGATATAAAAAAGTTAGAAAATCGTTGAACTCGTATTGACCTAAAAGGAGAGTATATTGAGATATTGATAAACAAAACTAAATTTGATCAAAAAAATGTTTCCATATTTCATTATTCAGGGACTTATCAGGCTGCCTAGTATCTTAGCATTTAACCCACCAGTGACGTCATTTAAGTTTGCTTAACTGCTGGAAAGTCGAGGCGTGTCTGTAAGTTTAAATGGTCTAAACTCTAAAGCCCGTATGACGCGACATTAAATTTTACATAAAATTTAGCAGTAAATGATAACTAACCAATAGAAAGAGAGTATTAGTATCCATCAGACGTTTTTCATTGGGTAGTTACCATTTACTGTTAAATTTTATGCAACATTTAACGTCGTGCCATATCGCACCGTGAGTGTAAAACCGTAGTAATAAGTAGTGATGGGACTATCGAATAAAAACTATCGAATTATTCGATAGTTAGTCTTCATTGAAACTATCGATAGTTACTAATAAACTATTCGAATAACTTTTTAGTTACTAAAACCATTCGAATAACTTTTTAGTTACTAAAGCTATTCGAATAACTTTTAGTTACTAAAATTATTCGAATAACTTTTTATTAGTTACTAAAACTATTCGAATAACTTTTTAGTTACTAAAACTATTCGAATGATTTTTTAGTTACTAAAATTATTCAAATAAGTTATTTGAATAGCTTTTAGTGACTTTTGAGGTTAATTAAATAATTTTTGTAACTAAAAGATTATTTGAATAGTTTTAGTAACTAAAGTTATATTTATAAATTTTTATATTTTATTTATATAAAACTACAACTATGCAAATAACTATTTAGTTACTAAAACTACCGAATAAATATTTAGTTATCGAATGAATTTATTATCAATTAGCAATGACAATTAGTAACTTTTAGATTAGTATTACTATATTACCCATCGATCCCAAATAAACAAAATGGTACAATATTATGAATAATAATACCCCGTCTAATGGTAAAACCTCTCAAGTAATTGGTGAAGCAAAGTGTATTATCAACATAAAATTCTTATTAGCGCTAATAATCGTTTTCTATTGGTGATTTATATTAGTCTATAACTCTATATCTTAAGACCGGTCTGTTATTGCATATAAATCCGCCCTTTACACATAACAACCTTGCGATTGCCCTAGTACAGAAAATAAATCTTAATATAATATAAATCATAATATTTAGAACATGTTTTAAATTTGGAGGTAAATGTGCGCAGTAGACATTTTTCCGCCTAAAGTCCGCCCAGTTTGAATCAGTGCTGCCAATTGAGCGGTTTTCCGGCTAGAAATGACTTATTGAAAGTTGCTTTAGCGGTGAAAAGCTATCATTTAGCGAATAACTGAAATTCTAGCTTCACTAAAGGTTATCTGACAGAAAATGTGACAATTTGTAAAAATTGCCAAAAGTCCGGCACTGATTGTTACTAAAGGACTTCGTAAATTTAAGAGTTGGCAACACTGGTTTGAACTTTAATACGCAAGCGCGCGTGCTAAGTTTGTCATAAAAAATTGCACTCGTTGCATACAAAAAATTATTTTTAGCTGCATGAAAATATGAAAAAAATTGAGCTTTACATAAAAATTTACATGTAAATTTTATGTAAAATTATGCATCGGTCATACCGGGGCTTAATAGAGAATTGTAAAAGATAATCCATATACCAATATAAAAATATTAGAATTTTAATTGTAAGCGAAGAAGAACCAATAAGAAAGTAGAACCAGAAATATTTGAAAAATATAAAAAAAAATGCAAAAACAGAGGGGGGGTCAAAAAACGACTAAAGTCTAACTGAGATCTATAATCTATCCCCCTTAAAGCCTGTATGACACGATGTTAAATTTTACATAAAATTTACATGTAAATGGGAACTAACCAATAGAAAGAGTGTATTAGTAGCCATCGGACGTTTTTCATTGGTTAGTTACCATTTACATGTAAATTTTATGCAAAATTATGCATCATGTCATACCGGGGCTTAAGAGATTAATAAACTGAGGGAACCTCTAATCTAAAGCCATTAATTGTAATTGGTAGTAAATTCATACAATAGTTTTAGTAACTAAAAGATTATTTGAATAATTTTAGTAACTAAATAGTTATTCGAATAATTTTAGTAACTAAAAAGTTATTCGAATAGTTTTAGTAACTAAAAAGTTATTCGAATAGTTTTAGTAACTAATAAGTTATTCGAATAGTTTATTAGTAACTAAAAATTTATTCGATAGTTTTTATTCGGTAGTTTTTATTCGATAGTTTTATTCGATAGTTTTTATTCGGTTTGGTATTTAGTAACTAAATTTTTAGTTACTAACTATCGATAGTAAAACAAAATTAGTAACTAACTATCGATAGTCAAAAAATTTCGATAGTGCCCATCACTAGTAATAAGTGCAAATTTTTTTTTTGAAAATTTTAAAGCCAAACAACTGTATTAGTAATAACTAATAAATAACTAAATAGTGTAAAACACTAGTAAGTGCAAATTTATACTTTTATCTATGAAAAAGCAGATACTTGGATTTACCAATATTTATATTTAATTTTCTTGTAAATTTAAAACCAGAGTTTTTGCACATATTTTGGTTTTACGCCATTCCTGCTACCTATGCAGCTTGATTCAATATTTTTAATAACAGCAAAATTCAATATTTTACTATAAATACTCTATTTATCATAATAATATAAAAACTTTAACTCCCATTATCTCCGAACTATGACTTTTGCACTTACTACGGTTTTACACTCACAGTGCGATATGAGCTTCAGGTTGTATTATTATAAATATAATTTTTAACATTATTAAATAATGGTTTAATATTTTCAATTAAAATATTAATTTTGGTTGTCTCTGACTCTGGTTAACTTTGTTACAATGATTTGTAAAAATTAATATCTACCTGTAGATTCTTTATTAATTATTACCTATTCCTCAATTATAATCTTTTTTATTATTAGTAGATATAAGGTCAACTAAACAGATTTAAGAATTTTAAAACACCGTTTCGTTTATAAAATTAACTACCACTTTGTAGCAGACGAAACCAAACGGATTACTGTTTAAATTGTATGTAGTAGATACTGATATAATATTATTATAAGAGTATAGGTACTCATAATAAATAATAAGGGAATACTCAGTGGTGTGCTGTGAATTTTTTTACTTTTATTTTTTTTACGAATTTTACTATTACATAATTATGTCAATAAATGAAAACTTCTAAACAAAATATACCACCTCTGTTCCACAATAAAAGTTCCAAATTGATTTTTTCTTGCTCCAAAAAAAAATTTATAAATAAAACAAATATTAAATTATTAATTTTATTGAACAATTTAGGCATAAAATAAATTATTTGGAAAAATCTCGCAAAAATATAAAAAAGTTAATAATAAATTATTATTACATAATAATCAAAACATCTCCTAGAACACAAATTAAAAATCATAACAAGAATAATGGGCTCCCAAATTTTTTAAATACTATTTAACAATAGCTCACGCAAACACTCACGAGCTTGCTACAGCACACCACTAATAATACCATAATGAGTAAATAATGAAAATACTGACAATATTTATATGAACAATAATATTGATCATGTAAAGATCACGAAAAAGAGGTGTTAATCCTCAAATAATAAATTTATGAAATCCTTTATACCTACATTTAACATTTTTTATATATTTTATGAAAATATTAAAAACTCACTTGTTATTTGTTTAGGCACGTATGGAGATAGAAGTCTTGTCCTTTTCTTTTCATAGCCTTTTTGTGTTATGTCACCTAAAACAATAACATTATGTTAACAATACCTAACTCCTTTAATTAATTATAACTGTAAAAGTGAAACATATGTCTTATGAGACAATAATGTATAATGATCACAAAATCTGAAACATATAATTAATCTGAATTTTATCATTGACTCTGCTAACAAATGGAAAGTTTATTGTGATCCTGTAAAATTCGCCTTTTTGGAAATACGTCCTTTACGTATGACAGAAGCTGACAAAATGATAATTAAAATTAGAACTATACCTATAGTTAAGCAGTGATTAAATTTTATTATTGCTTCTGAAACCGGCCACAAATCTTCTAAAAAATTAGTTTCAATTTACTACATCACTACGAGGCTTCTACAAGTCGGTCTATTCTATAACAATACAATATTGCAAACCGCAGAGTACCTCGTAGGTAAAAAATTAAGTACATTGAGTGAATCAAATGATATCAAACTATGAAACATCTCTTAGCTTCATCAAAGTTTCTGTCATATGGTGCACTCACGACTTCAAGTTGTCATCAGAATTTTAATGCAATGTACCAAGAGATATGTCAAGTTCATAATCATTACACCAAAACAATAGTTTTGCTTAACTAAGGCTGTTTTTGAAGAAAAATGTGGCATCAACTCCTCAAAATAAAAAAATTCACTTGAATGATCAGAAATTTTTTGAACTTCCCATGTATAATGTAAACATTATTGTTTTGCAATACAGAGGAAAATACACAAAAATATTTATTTATGTTTTGATAGATGAATATAAAGTGGATTTCAAGTGTTTCTTTTTTCTATTAATTTGAAAAGCAACAATTTGGGCGAAGTTATAACAATGTGTATTAGACAATTAAATATGACATCATAGGGTAGTGGCTTTTGTTAGCACAGCCTGCTTTACACTGATTCAAATGCAGTTTCAAATGTTAATAGAAATAATTTCTAATTCAATAAGAAAAACAATATTCATAAATTAATATTGAGCATGTATTCTATTATTGATTAATCGTATCTACTGCAAAAATTGGTAAAATTCATACCTTCAGATAATTCAAGGTCTAATTCTGCTATTTTTTCTCGTATGTCTTCTGGTAACTTAGACAAATCTATATCTATCTCTGACATATTGCAGCTTACGTAAAATCACATTAAAACAACATAAATACACTTGCACTGCATTATTAATTTATAACAACACTTCGGCCATATTAACAACTTAATCAATGTCGATAAAATAGATAGCAATATGTACATTCTCAGTTTTGTATTTAAAATATATTATATAGGCAACCAATATAACAAACAAACTAACTGCGATATGACGATTTACATTATTCTCTCAATGAATCAGTTAATAAACTAATATTATTAGTTTAAATTTTAATTAAACTTACAGATACGACCATCCCCATTCTTCCTTGAATACAAAGTGAAGCAAACATATGTGACGTCACACGTGGAATTGTTCGCAATAATGTGATATAAAAGCTTAGTACAGTCATGAATTCGAAAAAACTCTCTTTTTTTTCTTTTTTCGTATGAAAGTACAACATCTCAGAAATATTATGTGAAAGTTTCAAGTCGATCGGAGTAAATCTCGCAAAGATATAAGCTAACGAGAGTAACAATTATTATGAAACTTAAAATATCAAATGGAAAACTTCAGACGTGTTTAACTCAAAACTATATAGTTTTTAAAAGTCCGTGCGTAAGATAACTCAAAAACTACTTAAGGCTAGGGTTTTGCAAGTTCCGGACTAAGAAAATGACTCATTTAAAAACGGCTTGACGAATTAACTTGAAATTTTGGAAATGTATATGAAAAATATTTACGCACATGCTAATCTATTGGCTATAACTTTTGGCTATAACTCGAAAACAAAAAAAGATAGCAAATTCTGGTTTTCGCCATTGAGATTTTCTCAAAAAAAGAGATCGAGGATGCGCCATCCATTTTTTGATATCTCCCATAGTTACCGATTTCCCCATAAGAAGGATCCAAATTGAGCCACTCGTAGTGTACAACTATACAATTAATAATGGTATTTTAACCGCGCGCTCTCTGCCCTCTATCTCGAAAACAATTTAACGTATAAAAAAATGTTTGAAACAAAAGTTGTAGAGAATTTAATTTTCTACAATATTGATAATAAATACAAATAGCGTAAAACACGTAGGAAACGAGATATTGGCAAAAAAATTGATTTTTGTTACCTTTGACCTCAGACTTTTACAGTTGCTTACATCGGATCATGTGTGAATTTTAAGAAAAGTTTTAGGATGCCAAACTACAAGTTTATACGAGTTTACAGCTGGGTACAAATTCTTCTTCTTCTTTAACTTTACTTTAGATCTGTTGATCTGTTTATTTCCAACATCTGCGTCGTTTCCTTCGCAGTATTGGATCTGTGAGCATATAAATTGTTTAACGTCCGATAGGTAGTTTGCTAGACTGGCCTCCAGACGAGCCTGTAATCCTGGTTTTTTATGTTAATGATGGCCATTCATTAACCCAGGAGGACCACCGGCTTAACGTGCCTTCCGAAGCACGGAGACGAGTCATAAGAAAGTTGCCTTTCTCCGGATTTGAACCCGGTACCTTGCAGTCGCAGTTGATCGCGTTACCTACAAGGCAAATGACCGTCTCAATATTAACTAAATTCAACTAATAAAAATCGATATCGACCGCCTAATTCGCACTTTTCCATTCGGATCGTCGCTAATTGCCAATTTTCACTACAATTCACCTGCTATCTGTCGATATCCCAATCTTTCCTCCAAAAATTTTGCGCAATCCCTATATTCTCTTTGTTTAGTTGAAAAGTAAAATTACTAAATTTATAAACAATAGAATGTAAATAAAAGAATATAGGGTGCTTCAAAATTTTGTATCCAATTTTCATACTTAAATTAGTGGGACCCTGCTAAGGCGAAATTCGCACGTTACAAGATTAACAGGTGGGAGATTAACATGAATCTCGTTAATCCATTCGTGGGCGTCTTTATTTTAAAAGTGCTAAATATATTGTCATGTTATTTTTTTTTGTTATATTTTTAAATAATAGTTTTAAAATTGAAAAGGAAAATTCTTTAAAATTTTATTTGCGCAATTTTGCTTCTGTTTTTTTTTTTGACTTCTGTTGTGAAGAAGTCACAATAACACTTTGTTTTTTTTTATAAGGCGCTTGTGTCTTTTTTACGGTTTGAATAGCCAACTTGTCCATGTGAGGAAATTGTTTTAGTGGATATTAATTTGTAAAGAGTAGGAGTGAAATATTGTTTTAAGTTGGTATGGAAATGGAAAGTTGGAAATTTAATTTTAAGAAGTTGGGCAGGGGAACCGGAAAAAGGAGCTCTTCTGAAAGGGACGTCAAGTTAGACGGACGTCCATCTTGCGGTTTTTGAGAAATTTTGCGAAGTTTTAATTTTGGATCCAGTTGGATGAGTGGAATTTTTGTTTTTTTTACGGAGTTGTGCTTAAAGAGTGAGGAGCCTGTTAAATTGGAAGAAATAATTTGAAGCGGAGAAAATAGCGTCCACCATTGTTGGAAAATTATTAATTTTGGACAGGAAATTTAAATGTCGACAAACCGCATGGATGCATTGTTATTTTGATGATTAAGAATTGGACTATTTTGTATAAGCCCAACAGATGGTCAAGATTTGGAAAGAAGTAAAAGAAAATAAAAAGGTACCCAACGTTTTTCTTTTTGATTATAAAGATTTGTTTCCGCAGCGTGTTTTTAACCAGTAGTTTTATTTTTGAAAATTTAAATGTACCTGGTTACAGGCATGTTAAGTGGATTGTTGGCTTTGAATTGCTATTCAAAGGTTCAAACCAAGTAATCAAAGTGTTATATGAGTTTTTTTTTTAATTATATGCGCATAGATTTTCCTTTTCTCTTTTGTAAAATAAAGTAAACAATGAAGGCATTCATCGTTTTGTTTTCTTTAAAAAAACAATTTTTCTTTTAGTTTAGAAAGCTAGCCGGTGCATCAGGGTTGTGCTCTACAATTTGCGGATTGAGTTTTCTTTGTTTTTTTTAATATTTTACTTTTGCAATTGTAGAGGACAATATGTATATATATTTACATATATTAAAATATATGTATGCGTGCAAAGTGTGTATCTACCCTTAATGCAAAGACACCAATCAGAGTTTTTAATGTTTGAAGACCATCACAGATCCTTTTTTATTAGTTCTGAATAGTAATATTAACTATTAAGTGTAAGCATCATGGAACTATTTTGGGTGGGTGGGTCAATCTAACCTCTACAACATTTAGTCAGTATGAACATGAGTTTGACCCATCAGTTTTTTTTGTTTTGTCAATTTTGTTTTGTGTTTTATTAAGGTAAAGGTAAGAACTAATAATGACTTCTAGTAGTAGTATTTAAATAATAATCTCATAATATAATAGAATAATGAATTGATCTGATGAAGCTTCAGATGCTTCTTCTGTTGTTTCAGACGGTTTACAATTTTTTTCAGACACTTCTAATGTTGAAGAAATTATTGCACGTAAGGGGGACTACATGATTGTAGTCTACGAAAATGACTATTACCCAGAACAAGTGGTACAGTACAGGTACAATATTCCAAAGATAATAAAAGTATCCAGGTCAAAGTGTTGCATAAAGTTACCAATATTTTATGGAAATTGCCGAAAAAAGCAGATTAACTATTTTACCCTCTAGAGAATCTTATTAAAGTAATACAAACACCAAAAGAAACAGATGGACTATTTGAAGTGCCACAGATAGAAGAATATTTACCAAAATTTTAAAATATTTTTATAATTATTACTATTTAATAAATTTTCAAACATTTTTATATGTTTTAATTTTTTTCCTGCTAGAAAATGGTCTAAACTTGCCTCGCCCATACCATAGTTTAACTCACTTTTTGTTTACAAAGCAATACTGAGCTGAGACAAAGTCACCTCAAACTGATTGTGAGATTGACCCACTACTATAATATATTTTTCTGGTTTATTGTTTATAATTTTAAAAAATTAAATAAACGGATCGATAGCTCTAACTGTCAGTCAAATATATATATGCTCAAAAGTGACTTAAATACTATTACCAAAAAGGTACATTTAATTATATGTTCAAAATGGGTCAAACTCACCTCGTTTTACGGTATGTCAAACAGGCCCGTACCCAGGGGGGGGCACCTGGGGGCACGTGCCCCCCCCGAAATGTTCAAAAAAATTTTTTTTTTCAAAGTAAATGAAAATTTGTTTATAATAATAAAAATTCTCGAAAGAAAAACCATTAAAAATTTTACTTTTTACTAAGTGCCCCCCCCGAAATTAAAACCTGGGTACGGGCCTGATGTCAAAAATATACTAACGACGAACTAAAAAATTCAAACCCCGTCTTTGTGGGAGTTAGTTGCACCCGAAAACCTATTTCTCCTGTACTATAGCAGTGGTCATCTCCTGTACTACATGGTTTTGTCTCTAAAATGTGTTACAAATTTTAACAATGGCGTTGGTTATCTGTATAAGTAATCTATGTAATTAGCAAGAATAATTATAAAATCAAAGAACACCTTACAGGATTAAGTACATGTTTCAATCTCATTCACAATTCTACTCATGAAACTGATATTTTCAGACCCGTACTAGTTTTATAATATAAAACTTTATTCACAAATTTTCCAAAAGAAAACCTTGATATTCCTTTTGATTTTGACTGTACAACATGGTACAACTACCTTTGTGATAATGAAATATAAGAATTTGTAACTGGAAAAAGTAAAAATTAATATCTACCTGTAGATTATATATGACCTATTGTCAACTATGAATCTTTGTTAATTTAGTAGAAGGTCAACTAAACGTTTTAAGAATTTTGTATTTTTAAATTCAAATTTTGAAACATACATTTTATCAATTTCCACGAGGTTGGCAAAACCTCAAGTCTGATACTCTAATCCTAATCTAATAGGGGAACGCTTGAAAACTTCTTACATTTCATTATTCTGTCTACATACATAAGACGTGTTTTTTTATTTACCAAACTAACAAAGAAAAAGCCATAACATTGGTTCTATTTTTAATATGGTTTTTGGTCATAATTAGTTACAGGCAGGTACATCAAGTGAAAATTTAAAATTATTATAGTTATTTTAAAACGAAATAGATTATATTATTTACTTTTTATTAACTCATATCATATTATATATTTATTTTATTATAGTATTACATATAGGTACCTATTAAAAAATTTATTTTAATTAAATTTATTTGACATAAAATGTATTATAATAATAATTATTATACTTATCTATAATAATACGTAATTATTATATTACATATTATTATATTATTTTACGTAATTAATAGATCATAAGTTTTCTTCTTAATCTCCGTAGAATATTTGCGTTTAGCTTTAAAAGCTGTACCCTTAATAGGTTCATTTGATTAATTATCCCAAGGTTAATGTTAATTTATTAAAAACTTACCTAGTTTAGATTTAATTTTGGTTCTGTTTGAGCAGCTTCACAAAGAGTACTATCATCATATGGCAAGCTTTCAATTATTGCTTTAATATTATTCACCTGTTGCCTTAGTTGATCTTTTTGAACAAGTAATCTTTTTAAGTAATTTATTTTACTTATTGTTTCTTCCATTTTTTCTTCCATTGTTTCGATTTCCTTTTGAATTTTATTTAATTGATTATGAGTTGTTGGAAGAAAATTTAATACAATGAGGTACTCTTTCATTTGTTTTAAAATATTTTCGGATTTATTTTGCTGAAAACATTATTTTATTACACAGTGATTTCCGCTACCAATCGGTAAGATTTTCAATTTAAGCAACACACTTGAGGAAATTAATTAGCCAAAATTAGAAGGATTTATCATTGACCGATGTACATTCGGTGAGATAACTTCCTAAATAAATAGTGGGCTTACAAAAAAACGTACTTAATAAGTCAAAAATTATAGTTCTCAGTAATCTGAAGTTTGTTTTATCTTTTAACTGATTTATTGTTAGTGCTTTTTGGCATTGCTATACAGTGTGTTTACCAATAGTGGTAACAGTAAATAATTCTTACATCTTACTAAATACAAAAATGAGTTTAAATAGTTTTGTATTAAACTTAAAATTTACTATCGGAAACTTTTTAGCTTTTTAGCTAGATTCAAACTCAACCGGAAGTAAACATTAAATATTGTTTTCAAATGGCAACATGTCTTTTTTTAACATTTTTGCAATCTGAAATTCTGCTTTATAAATAAATATAAAATTTTCATAATAAGGTTATAGTAGCGTTCATAATATATTGGCAAAACAGTTTTTTTACAATAACGTTTTCAAATTCCAATATTGTGCTTTTATATTTTCAAGATTTATCTTTTAAATACTTAGGAATTTAAAATTATAACTGCATCTCTTTGAATAACCACATAGGTCTTAAAAAAAATATTTAAAAAAAGTCTGAATATTTATTTACAACTTGTACATTTAAAAATCACTTAAAACAAAAAATACGATACTCTAATTAAATAATCAGGAAAAAGAGTATTTAGTACTTTCTTGCGAATCTTTTTACAGCGATAACAGCTCTGCACCGTACTTGCATAGAGTCAACCAGCTTCACCAAACGTTCTAATGGTATTTTTGTCCATTCCGTCCGTAAAACTTCCCACAACTGATTTGTATTTCTGTACGTTTTACTTCTAATGCTCTTCGCACAAATGTTGTATAGAATTCAGATCCGGAGATTGACTAGGTCACTCAAAAAGGCGAATTTTTGCCTTATTCATGTATTGTTTTACATGATTAGACGTGTGTTTTCGATCATTGTCTTGTTGAAATATTTATCCGCGTGGCATTTTATTCTTAGCATGTGGTAGCATGTGATTCCTCAGTATGTTGGCATATACGAATCAATCCATAATACATTCAATTTTGTGCAAAGATCCAACACTATCATGGGAAAAGCAGCCCCATACCATGATGTTTCCACCGCCGTGCTTTATTGATACTTAATACCATGTTTTTTACCTTTTGGGCTTCGAGTATACTTTATGCCGTCCGAGGAAAACAAATTAAATTTACTTTCATCGTTCTAAAGAATTTTACACAATTTTTTTTCCCATTATACATGGTCTTTTGCAAATTTTAATCGGGCTATCCGATTCTTCTTTAATATTAATGGTTTTTTCGAAGAACGTCTACCAAATAATCCACCTGCATATAATCGACGTTTCACCGTTGAAACACTTATTTTACCTTCGCGATTTTGGTTAAAAGCACGAAAAATTTCAACAGCTGTTAGACGAGGATTTTTGTTTGCTTCACGGACAATCACTTTATCGTCCCTTTTGGTCGTTTTTCTTGGTGGTCCTGTTTTTTGTCGCAGCTCCGCGGTTCTATATTTTGTTTTTTTGTGATACCAAAAACTTATTGATTGATGTGGTATCCCAAATTGCCTTTTGGCTGACGCAATTATGTCTCCATATCCAACCACTTTAAAACCAATTTTTTTAAATCTTTCGAATAATTTTTTTTACTTGGCATGATACTGTATGTCTAATAAACTATTGTAACAAATCAATTCTAAAAAATATTTAAATTATATTACTTTAATTTGCAATTATTTATGTTTGAAAGTTTCTGCCAATATATTGACGTGTACAGTAGTGGTTACCAAAAGTTAAAATTATCCACAATTAAATTTTCATTTTGTTAAAGTTTTCGTTTGTGAGATTTTCTTTAATTTAATCAGACGATTGAATAGTAACCTGTTTTTTTTCAATTGTGTACAAATGGGTACGTGCAGAGACGAGATTTTTAAGGTTGGAAATTTGTCCAAAGAGCCTAAAAGTTAAACATTTCAAAAATGGAAAAACGTTATAATTAAGTTAATTTATTTTTTGTTTGTTCATAAAATTGTTTACTTACTTTTGAAATGAGTTGGTACAAAGGTAGCTACGATTGTTGATGCGGTGTTATAAAAAATAAAAGTGTAGTTCGAAATAAATTTAAAACTTAGTGAGTTCAAAATGTTTAATTTGGCATCAGAAAATTCGAATTTCGCTGGAAAATCAACCAACCAGAGTGCGACACGATTTTTCCGAAGGAAAGTTTTACAGGAAACAAGATTAAAGGTCAGTTGCTCTAGAAAGGTGTAAGCATGAAGTCTGCAACTCAACGGCTTCAAAGTGTAATCTTCGAATGTTTGAAAATTACCAATTGGTAATTAATTTAACGATGATTATGAGCAACTAGAGATTTGTTTGATTGTGTGTGCTACGAAAGAAGATTATTATTAAATTTGGAAAATTTACTTACCAGCACGAGGTCGCCATTTTGTCAAATCGTAGATGCAAGGAAATTGAGAGACAATCATCAATTATTCAAGCCATCGTCATGGTAATTAACTTTTAAATTGTTTATTTGCGCTATTTCCACGATGATCTTCGAAATTTGTCACGATGCTTAGGAAAATTTTGAGGTTAACCACACTTAACGTTGAATTTGTATTTCAAGTCGCATTTATGATCGGATTTTCATATTTAATTAATTAAACACACCAGTGGAACAATTTTAATAATTAATTCGTGTTATATGACTGCGAAATTTAAATTTATGTGATAAACTTTTTTCGTACGGTTTCTATGCATTTGGTAGTGACTACCATACCAACCTTTTGAACAATTAAACGCATCGCCTATATTTGAAAATTAAACAATTTTTTTTACATTTTTGTACATTGTTTATTACAGATGTTTTATTTAGATTACATAAAAACGTTGATTATTTTACAAATTGGAGAAATAATTTGCAGTTTAAATGTGTAAATTTGTAGAATAATTTACCAGTAGTTTTGAGATTTCGATTGTGTCGATAAGTTTAACAACAAAAATTTCGTCTCATTTTATTTGTCAATTTAATTATGAATACTATTATCGTCCAATTAAATTATAATTTTATCCCTGAGAATTTTGTTTGATTAATTGTGGATAGTTTGAGTATAATTTTTGGAACCTACTCCTGGGAGAGTCTCATAAGTGTAAACTCCGATAAACGAGCTACGGACCTCTTTAGTGCTTGTTCGTCAGAACACGACAATATTTTGAACGGTGAGTAAAATTAAATTCTTTCATATACTATTCGTGCTATTATCAATTTTAAAAAAAATTTCAGATAATTCTATATAAGTCTACCAACTTACAGCAAATATAAAATAATTCGCGAAAAGATTTGTATTTCTGTTCATTTTCCGCAGAAAACTGTTTTGCCAATATATTATGAACGCTACTGTACATAAGAAAATATTTGAGAAAACACAAGATTTAATCAAACAATATTAATTATTTACGCTCAGGTATGTAGAGTGCTATGAAAAACAAAACACCATATATTATTATGATATAACACCATTAGACTTTTTCTATAAGATCATTTAAAATCGGTGGTTTACGTAAATTCATCTTTAAATTTTAAAGATTTAAAAACAAAAATTAATTTAGCATGCTATCAATTATCACCAAATCATCAATACTTCTGCGGAGATTAGAATCATGTCTTAAACAAAACAGTGGCAATTTTGAACAATTTATCAGATAAATGACAGTTGTATTTTCTGTGCCGTGATATTTTTTTGTTTTTCATAGCACTCTATATACCTATGTGCCAATAATAATTTATAAATTATTATACTGCCGTCCTACGCTAAAAAGCAGTATCTCCAAAATCGTTGTTTTGAGAAAACACGCATTTAGGTATTTATGGTTGAGCCACCAAGAAATAATTAATTAATTTTGAAATTAGCTAGGCATATAAAATGTTTAGGTTTAATATTTCAATTTTTAATTATTTTTTTTTATTTTATTTGTTTAAATATTAGTAAAATGGCGCTTACTGCTTTTTAGTCGAGCATATTGTTCTTGGCTGACTTGAGAAGAAAATGCAAAATAGCAGTAAAAACCAACATTATTAACTTGAACCGTCAGAAAACTAAAATTTATTTTTCAAAATAGTACATAATAAACAAATTTACAAAATTTTAAAATGTATTACGTATGTATTAAATATAAAAAATTATAGCTCTTCAACATCGATTCTTAAATCGGCAGCTTCATTATTAACAGACAAATTTTCCCAAAATTGTCGCCTATTTGTAGGTATCAAGTCAATTAAATTTTGCAAAATCATGCCTTTTCGCTTTTTCGCAATTCCTCTAAATTGAGGAATTGTTTGGGGTTTTGACATGCCTCCTTTGCATGATTTCATTTTAAAAAAATGTAATTCAATTTCGTTATTAGAGAAATCTGTTTTGTAAAATAACGAATGGTTACCTCTCCTGGCCACAACTTCAATAATGTCTTTCATATATGGTCTACACAGAAAAAAAAGTCCGTCGTTATATTTACGAAATGCGGTCGTTAAACGCAAATTCGTTATATTAACGAAAATTTCGTAACTATTACTAATTTTTTGTAAATTCGTAAAATTGTAGTTCGTTAATATTACTACACGCTATTCGTAAATATTACTACACAAATTTAACGAAAATTTCGTAACTATTTCTAATTTTTCGTAAATTCGTAAAATTGTAGTTCGTTAATATTACTACACGCTATTCGTAAATATTACTATATAAATTTAACGAAAATTTCGTAACTATTATTAATTTATCGTAAAATTGTAGTTTGTTAATATTTTATTAACTATTCGTAAATATTACTACACAAATTTAACGAAAATTTCGAAAATTTAGAAAACCTATAGGTTTGGTACGATTTATTTTATAAAGTGAGGAGTTATCAGCACAAACAAAGAAATCTTCTTGTTTTATTTCCTTGACAACTAACTACCTTGCCAGAATTAGATGACTGATGATGATTTTATAAAGTGAGGAGTTATCAGCACAAACAAAGAAATCTTCTTGTTTTATTTCCTTGACAACTAACTACCTTGCCAGAATTAGATGACTGCACACATGATACAAAATCAGCAAAGTCATATACCTTCTTCTTTCGCTTTAAAGACAGCTCAACCTGGTGGTGAAAGCTGTCTGCTGACATAAACGTATGTCCTGCTTCAAAATATCTAAATATTATTTTTTCAGCTGAAATATCGTTTAAATTGATTATATATGTTACCGGCAATCCGCAAAATCTGTCAATTTGCACAATGCCTAGATAATGTGCAAACCGACTAAGTCGTAAGGTATTGTGCAAATTCACTAGTACTTTAGGCAATCTGCAAAATGGCTACGGTGTTTCAGGCAAAGTGCACATTGTCTATGTTGTTAGTTAATGTGATTTTTGAATATGCGCGTACTTCACATAGCCTAGACATTGTGCGAGATGGCGATCGTCAAATACGAGATATTATTTATTAAAAATGTGAATAAATTATGCAGTGAAAAGAATTATAATAATGTATTTTTGTCTTTTGAAGAAAGAGAAAATAATTATAATTAATATTTTAAAGAGTGTAGATAGAATTCTGGATTCGTTCTGGAGGCTAAGACAAGCTCACTCGCACTTAGGCCACCAAATCGGGACCATTGTACTACCTCCGGTTTCAGTTACACCCCGATTCTGTCATTCTCCAATAAGCCAATCCAGCTGTAGGAAAAACTTTAGGATCCTGACAGGCGGAGTGTCTCTGATTCTGGCCATGTCGGGCCAGAAGTCCCTCAGCACAGATCCTCTTGTTGAAGTTAACCCCGGACAGTAACAAAAGTACATGTTCGGCTGTTTCTTCTTCTTTATTGCATCCACGACATATTGGGTTTTCTGCATATCCCATCATGTGAAGATGTTTATTTAATCTGTAAAATATATTTCTGCACCTGATCCAGCATTACTTTTGAAGCCATCCGAGTATAGACGTATATCATAGTTAAGTGTTCTGTCAGTATTTAACAGAACGTTATACTTCCTGTCAAATATGTATTTAGGTTGGTTTCTATCCGGCTCCAAGTGCAGTAGAGCTTTTCCTTTGGAATATTCCTCCAAAATCCGCATATGTGCCGTAGTTCCATGCCTATTGTCCCATATCTTCCAACTACGTAGCCTAAGCGCCTCCCTAACCGCCATCTCCTGCACATGAAGATAAGAGTGTAGATATTCCTGATGACAAGCACAAATACTTAATAATATATCAGGTATCCATTCCATTTGGAATATGCCAACTTTCTTGGAAGTCTTGACGATTCATTTACCGACGTGAATCACTCCTCGTTTTCTCTTTTTCGATACTCTAGATCGATTTCACCATAGCGTGTGGATGCCCACTAGAAGACCGAGCTAAGAAATTCTGTCTAGTCTGCGATTTGAACTCAGAATTTCTGCTCTGTACTCAACCAGCGGTCACATCACTCCGCCGCTGATGTCACCCTGATGAGAAGCACAAATACCTACTATAGGTTAAAAAAGAGGTATGTATAAATGTTGAGAGGAATAAGACAAAAATTTGTCAAGACCTTCAAGGAAATAAAATGCTTGGAAATTCTGTAAAAAGATTAAAGAGTTACACTTTTTTATTCACAATTTTCAATTTATTCATAATTTATTCATATTTTCAAGAAATATCTCAACTTTGACGATCGCCATCTCGCACAATGTCTAGGCTATGTGAAGTACGCGCATATTCAAAACTCACATTAACTAACAACATAGACAATGTACACATTGCCTGAAACACTGTAGCTATTTTGCAGATTGCCTAAAGTACTAGTGAATTTGCACAATACCTTACGATTTAGTCGGTTTGCACATTATCTAGGCATTGTGCAAATTGACAGATTTTGCAGATTGCCGGTAACATATACACTAAATAAGAGAACAATAACCAATTTTTATTTTGTCCTGCGCAATTATCTTGCTTTTAAGGCATGTGCATGGTGTTTACTGCTTTTTAGCCTAGGACTTGCTGATATTACGTGGAGATACTGCAATATCTAAGGCTTATATTAGCATATAACTAGCTTCTTACTAATTTTTAGTGTTGCAGGATCATAGATATTGTTATAATGATCCTAAAAAGCAATATGACTAAAATTTGTAAAAAAATGGAGATACTGCTTTTTAGCGTAGGACGGCAGTATAATAATTAATTAATTAACAAATAAGTTAATTAATAAATTATTTTTGCTTGTTTAAATTTTTCATTTTCTCGAATATTTTCTTATGTAACCTTATGAAAATTTTATAGGTATTTATACTTATAAAAAAGATATTGCCATTTGAAATAGTAGTTTATATCACGAGGGCGTAAGGGGTTGTTTTTCGTCACGAGACGTAGTTTATGACACGAGCCGCAAGGCGCCGAGGGGAATAATAGTCGAGAGATGGAAAAACCCTAGAGCCCGAGTATTATGAACAGCTTTTCGTGAATTTGGGAAGAATATCCGACAAAATTCACGATTTTTTTGCAATAATTGCATAAATTTTATAAATTATAACACGTTTTATTTGACATCGTGGTAGTGTAAAACCAACTTCTACTTGTAACCATGGTGTTTTTCTTGGCACCAGTTGGTACCCTAGAAGGCGGCCATGTTGGAGCGCCATGTTCATTTTGATTTCTCCTCTCGTGAAGTTAGCACGTTTGTGTATTGTGTCGTGTGTTTTCAATTAAAAATGCCTAAAAACCAAGAAATAATCGTTAAATAATCAATAAATACGACATTGTGGTCGCATCTATCGATGGACACGTTGCAAAAAAATCGCAAATTCGATATTGTGGATCACGTGGTAGGTACTATCGAACTCAGAAAAAAGCGGTATTTATGGGGCGAATTTATACATTATTTTCTATTTTAGGCTACAAAGCTACGATAGTCGATCTACGTGTTCTAGTCTCCCCTACAGAATTTTTTATGCGCCGACAGGCGCATATTTTGAAGATCAAAAATGAAAACGACAAAAAGCACGTTCGCCGAAGACAACCGCAAAACGTTGTAGATACGCAAGACAGGCAAGTTTTTCACAATTGTGTGGTTAAGATTAAATATGTCAATAAATGATTTTTAAAAATTTTTGTTTTTTTGAAATTTTTTTGGAATTTTTTTACTCCCGGGAGAAAAATAAAGTGTGACGAAAAGAGCTTCTTTACTCCCGAAAAACCGAGTGTAAAGTAGTCACTTTACACCTAAAATCACGAAAAAAAATTTAATATCGTTGAGTTTGAAGTATAAAAAAATATACTTTAGAAGTTTCCTATTGTAAGTTTCAAATTAAGTAAAAACTATTTAAACTCTTTTTTGTATCTAGTAAGATATAATAATTATTTACTGTTACCACTACCGGTGAACACAGTGTAGGTATGTCTAAGATCCGGTATAAGAAATATCTACCCTCATCTGTTATTTATTAGTGATAATAAATAAATGATAGATAATATACACATTGACACATTGTACATAGGTTGCCTAGTTAAATTGCGTACGGACAATATTAATAGCCCAGTCAAATTAGACGAAAAATAAGCTCCAGCTCGGAAAAATTACCATCGAGCTGAATTTTGGTATACACCTTTATTATGTCATTGTAAACAATATGTGAAAAATCGAAATCATGTGAGCTTCAAAAGTTATTCGAGGTCAAAGGTCACAAAAACGACCTTTTTGTAAATAGTTCACTTTTTGTTAATTTTACGATAAAAAGTTTCAAATAAAAATTATAGAGGAGATAATTATCTACAAAAAAGCTTTATAAAATTTTTATTAAAAAGCTATTGTTTGTGCGCTAGAAGGCCTACAATGAGCAACAACCACCCGAATATTTGCTCATTGTATGCCCTCTAGCGCAAAAACTATAGCTTTTTCATAAAAATTTTATAAAACTTTTTTTGTAGATAATTATCTTTTCTATAATTTTTGTTTGAAGCTTTTTATAGGAAAATAAACAAATAGCGAACTATTTACAAAAAGGTCGTTTTTGTGACCTTTGACCTCGAATAACCTTTGAAGCTCACATGATCTCGATTTCGACTTTTCACATATTGTTTACAATGATGTAATAAAGGCGTATACCAAAATTCAGCTTGATGGTAATTTTTCCGAGCTGGAGCTTATTTTTCGTTTAATTTGACTGGGCTATTAATATCGTCCGTACGCAATTTAAATAGGCAACCTATGTCCAATGTGTCAATGTGTATATTATCTATCATTTATTTCTTATCACTAATAAATAACAGATGAGGGTAGATATTTCTTATACCGGATCTCGCACTAATACAATTTTAAACAAATTATTTATACTTACCGATTTTATCAAGTCATCTAAATCTTTTGTACTATTCTGTAGCTGTTTCTGATATTCGCTTAGTTTTAAAGTATTTTCAGTTTGCTGTTTGTCAAAAATGTCAACAATATTTAATGTAAGTTCCGTGCTATCTTGATTGTTCAATATCGATTTAGAGATATCGAGCAACTTTGGTTGCAAATTATCCATATAATTTAGTACAGATACAATTGTTACAAACATATTCATAATTTCTTCCGAATTATTAAGTATTGCCTTAGTTTGGTCTTGTATATTTTTCAATTCTGTAAACAAAACATCTACATAAAGTTTCAATTAAAATAATGATTAAATTTTATCAGAAAGATAAATGCTTTACACAAAACGTGTCACGAAAAACTTCGTTGATTTTATTAAATTTCATGTTTATTAAGATTGTCGTCACGCAATGCAGGAATAGAGTAATGCTGATTTTATCTGAGAGAGCAAGATAAACTCGCTTAATTGACGAATTTCTCGCAACAGTACCTAATGCCCGCTGTACACTCTCGCCGAGAGGTTACGTGCTCGTGCGACCATTTAAATTACACACTATCAGGCACTCCGAGACAGATGAGACATGGCACCCATCTACATTATCGCTCTCGCCCTGTCTCGCCGAGAATGTACAGCGGGCATAACATGTTAATTGTGTAGGGTGACCAGACTTCTTGTATTTTAGGGAATTATCACTTATTTCAGACGGCTTTCCGTAGTCTCGTCAAGTTTTATACAAGACTATAAGTGGCCCGTATTTTTGCGTGTGCTTAAAACTGATTTTTGAATGAATTATTGTATGATAATTTTCAAAATTACTATAAAATGCTTTATTTGCAAAAATTGTTTCGTTATGTGATACTTCAGTCTTTGGTTTATTCGGGAAAGAAACTTGATAACAAACTGTTGAATTTTATTTCATAAATTTATCACTTACTACGTCTGCGCACTACGTGAGTATAAATTTGCAAATTATTAAAATTGCTCTTGAATGTTTTCATTGAGAAATAACAACAATCAAAACATAGTCATATTTACGGCTACAAAATTTATCCAACTTCATTATGACCCTCTTTTCTAAAAGGCAATGGCAAACCACCGAAGGAAGATTGGTGGATCAAACTATTTTATGTCGTCAATATGAACAAAGCTTTGCCTTCGATTAGTTATTTAAACAATTTTTTAAGGAAGACAACAGGGAGGAATTTTCAATTTTAACGAATTGTGTAAATTTTTTTAAGGTGGCTGGAGCGTTTCTCCAAGTCCATGGAAAAATTATAAAATTTATAAAGCATATAATTTATGATTTACCACGTACGTAAAAAAAATTTTAAGCGGATTGACCAACTAGTTTACAAAAAAATCGAATTTGAAATCTCCGAATTTAACACGGGGAGTATTGCGTGAACGCGGTTACTTGACACCATTCCCATAAAATAATATAGTTAAATCCATGTCAAGTAAATAAAAAATATGTTCAACTATAGATTAACGTTTTACAAAAGGCCTAGAAAATATTTAAAGATATTGGCCACCTAGTTTGGCTGTAAATAATTATTGAACTTAACGAAATTTAACTTTTTTAAAACTACAAGCGGCTTGGCAACGTTGGGATACCAACAAAAAACAATAACCACAAATTAAGTGACGTTACGCTTTGAAAATTATTAATTATGTAAATTTTATTATTTAATTGCATCGAAAATTACAAAATGTAACAAAATTACATGGAAAAAGGACATTGTAAGGATCTTCGATCATACACCGAAAAAATGATTTGGTAATAGTTAACAAATCTTATTTGGTGTAACATTACGGTTGGTATGAATACAGGGAACCAAATATAAGTTAACTATAACCAAATCATTTGTTTGAGGAATATCTTTACTGTAAACTTATATTTGTTAACTATTAACTTATGGGATCTTTACAATAAAATTATATTGTGTAACTATTAACTTATAGGAACGTTAAAAAAATAAAATATTAAGTTGACGCAGAATCAACTTTTTCTTTTAGGTTTTAATTATTATTTATTATTTATCATTTTAATTACATATTAATGCCCTTTGGATATGATGTTATAGCAGTGAATCTGAAAATTAAAAATTTCTTAACCTGACGAAGTATCGAACCTACGACGAATCCTTCGATTGTTGCGCGAGGCAACCACTGTAACCACTTACCTATGGAGACATAGTACAAAATGTGTAGTTTTTAGGTATATTGTATAGTTTTTAAATTTATATCTAAAATAATATGACGTTTTGAAAAATTTCAAATCAATATAGAATTTTTAAATTTTTTTATTTAAACTTACAATGGTTCATTACAGTCAATATATTGGCAATCGAGATTATGTATAAATTAAATACAAAATTTAAAATGGCCGAATAACAGGGTGTCCACCCGTTTAAATTCAAAAAATTATTTTTTATATAATTACACGTGATTACCACAAACAAGATTTGTTAATAGTTAACAAATCATTTGTTCCCGCACTAATTTTCAACCAGGTATAATTTACGGTAAATTATACCTGGTTGACACAAACAAGATTTGTTAATAGTTAACAAATCATTTGTTCCTTAGAATTCGTATTGGTTTTTAAATAAATATTTGTTAATATTAACACAATATGCCCAAACGTGGTATAATGTTGAGACAACTTTATCAATAATTTTATAATATACTTATCGCAATATATATTAATATACCGAGTGTTATATTAAACAAATTACCTCAAACAAATATATTTGTTTATAGATAACAATCTCTTTTCTCAGTGTATATAGATGATCTAAGGTAAGGATTGCATTTGCGTAAAAAAACAGAACAAATTTTTGTTGTTGCCAGACCAAATTCTTTGTGAATCAAATATGGTACTCTGAAAACTTTAATAAATAAATTCTTTCTTTCAAATTGTTTATACTTTTGTCATTCGTTCGTTTTTAATATTATATTTGTATTGATACCTCTTTCATGATTTTTAAAGTAGTGTTAATATTTTTCAGTCACTATGAACTTAAAAACTAGCCGAGTACCGCTCGAACCACCTTAACAAACGAAATTTTCCGAAGATGCATTGGCTAACAATAAGTCAAGACACTACTCGAGTTACTGAAAAAAATTGAATATGACTCAAAAACAAACAATTGATTGACTTAACCGTGTCACTTGATTAAGGAATGTTGAAAACTGATTCATTTATGACCACATCCGTTCCAAAGCTACCTTAGAGCATTTTTCGCAAACGGGAAATCGAATTATGATTATTTAATTATGGCACAACCTTTCTTCTTCACAACTTCTCTTCTGCCTCGCGATGTTTGTCATAGACTACAAGTTTGATTTTAATGATGTTTTACAATGATAGAAATTTATAAAATCGAATGCCGATGAGTATAAGAATGACTATTTTTTGATTTTCTTCTGATAGAGATACACAAGACTTTTACAGGCAATGCGACGAAATGCCAGTGAAAAATATTACAACTGAGACTAGTATAATGCAAATTACGTGTTATAACGTAAATTACAATAAAAAATTCTTCTCCTTTATTTCTTCAAGACACTGTTCATGTCCTCACAAAATTAAAAAATACGGCTTTTAAGCCTGAATGACACGATGCATAATTTTACATAAAATTTACATGCAAATGATAACTAACCAATAGAAGGAGCGTATTAGTAGCCATTGGACGTTTTTCATTGATTAGTTACCATTTACATGTATACATGTAAATGGTAAATATACATGTAAATGTATACATGTATACATGGTAAGAGCTAACATGTATACATGTTAGCTCTCTCTGATCTGAAATTGGAAGACAAGATAAACTTTAAGCAGCGGATGAAATCTACGCTTTGGAAGTAATTTCATTATTGCAGAAAAATTTTGAAAATAATGCCACAATTGCGTATTAAACTGATGCGTTTTGCTATGAATTCATATTTGAACATCGATTTAAACATTGAAAGTCGTATGCACAAAATTTGGTTTGTGATTTTTTTCTACGAATTTGGAGAAACTGCCACGTCAGAAACGACTGTACAATTAGGAAATATTTTATTTCATTTAACTGCTATATTTGCCTTGAGTTAAATGGTCATGCTTTGGTCAATCTGATAGCTCATTTTCGTGAAAACTCCGTTTGGACGAATAAAATGTTTTTGCTCTGTTTATTTAGTAGCCATCAGTGTTGCAAGCAAACATTCAGAAGGTCCATGACCTCAACACGCTCTGCTGTAGTCAGTATCAACGGTCATAGATTAACGGTGATAACAAACGTAAAGCCACGAAAGAAGTTGTAGACAAATCGAAAGCCAGAAAATTAAATACTATAGAAAGTCTCAACCACGTTCAGCTGCAACTTCTTCCAGTTCTGAAGAAGAAACGATAAATCATTTACGACGACAGTACTAACACGGAAAGCTTTTCCGATGTAGTAAAGATAAAAAACAAAGTTTTGGGGAGGGCATCCGAAATCTTACGGATTCTTACCTGAGAGGGCGACATAATTCTGACGTAAGCTTCCATGTATTTTTATATCAAAAATCAAATTAATTGTTATAATACTTTTAGAATTGTTTTACGCTACGCTGTGGTAATTTGTACTTCTTAACTCTTAGCACTGACTATTTTTAGAATTGCATAGCGGTGTTATGCAATCATGTTATTGGAAACAAATGCGTAGAAAATAAAATAATTCAAAAAAATTTGAAGCAATTTTGTTGACTGTGCCAGCGCCTAACATATAGCAATTGTTCAATGCAAATTGCTGCAATTCAGGTTCTAAATGCTACTTGGGAATGTAGTAGTGAGCTTGGTATTTAAACTATACAGCGCCAAAGGGACGTCTACAGTCTACATGTTAATTGTTTTTAAACCACGTAGAGCCCGGGGTAATCTTGTGGTTTAAAAATGCACACGATATTTAACGTGTTAACAAAGGTGGTACAAGGATAGTATCTAGTTACTTACCTACCTTTATAATTTAGTTGCACTACTTCACCGGAAGACTTTAATATTTCAAATTTGTCGAAAGCTTCTTCACTTCGATTGTTATATTGGTTCAATTTTATTAATCCATTATGAATTTCATTTTCTTTCACTTGAGCTAAATCCCAAATTTTATTAAGAAAATTTTGTTTTTCTTTAAACGTATCATGCACCTCCTTTATATGTTGCAAGCTTATATTAACTTGATTGAAATTTTTTAAAGTTATATAAAATTCGTTAAAAATAACATTTGTTGAAAAAATTTTAGTTTGATAGACTTGAGATTTCAGGTTTTCGGTGACACGTTTTGTGTAACTTGTTTTATTTTGTAGATCTTTTATATAGTTATTCATCGAATTGATTCTTTTGTTAGCCTTAGTAATATCATATTGTATAACAAGTAATTTATGATTAAGCTTTATATAAATTTTGGAATACGTTGCATTTAAGTTGCATGTTTCGTTGCACATTTGTAAAGTATAGTTTGAAATTAAACTGATATTTTCCATCTTCTTTTCAAACTTGTTTAATATTTCTAAAGCATCTTTTGATATGTCCATCATTTTCTTACTATGTTTTGACATAGTTTTTGAAATGATTGTTGAATTTTCTAAAAGTCTTTCATTTTCTTTTATTAAATCTTGTAATTCTGTTATACCTACATTCATGCGTTTGTGATGTTGTGTTGTGTTATAATCAAAAATTTCAGAAGCTCTTTGAATCATGTTTGAAATTTCGTTGTAAAAATACTCAGTTTCTTGTATTAGTACATTTGTTAAAATATCAATTTCCAAAAAGTTTAATTCGTGTTCACATTTGAATTTTAAATTCTGAACTAAATTTTTTAAATCAAGCACTTGCTTTACAAAAAATCGATACTGTGTAACATTTAATGGAAAATAATCTTGGAAGGAGCTTATAATAAAATTAAAATAATTTTCATAATCATTGAAATTATCTTGCACTATATAGTAGCAAGCTGGACAAGAGTTACAATCCTGTAAAACATAGGAATTTTCTATGCAAGTATCGCAATATTTTCCTTTAATATTTTCTAAACATCCAGTTTTATTGCATTGGTGTTTTTTTGAATCATATTTATTGCAGTTCGACATTTTGCATTTTCTCATTGACGTTTGGTAATTATAGAAATCGCATTGATCACACTTTAACCTATATATAATAAATTTGAAAATTTTTTGTTATAAAAACTTTATAACAATCTATTTACCCAATATATCCAGGTTTACACAAGCATTGACCCGTGTGTTTATCACACACATTCTTGGTAGAACCTGTTGGATTGCAATTACAAGGAAAACAACCATATCCACTAAGAATGTTATAATATCCAACCATACACTGGTCACAATTTTTTCCTATTATATTTGGGTGGCATTTACATTGTAGTGATTCTGTGTTACATATTGATTTTCCTTCTATACTTCCTACTGTACCCAGCAAGTAACATTCACAATCCTCGCTTTTTAAAAATGAGTAATTGCTATCAATAACTTCCATATTTACACATTTTACAACGAATAACATAAAAACTAAATAAATTTTTAAAGCAGTTAGGAACATTTTGGGTTAATTTAAACCTGTATCTTGAATTTACTTATACTAACATACCTAACACATTTAATTTTTATTATTTTATCATAGATAACGCTATCTTATTAAATTACGACTTATCTAACTCCAGTTAGATATTTGTAATTGTTTAATTTGTTCCAACAAATTCAAGTAAACTTGTTTAAGGGGTTACATCTAATTGAAAAAAAATGTTACCGTTTTTTTTATAGGCTTATACATTGCCATCTATACTTTTACCATCTTCTATATCTATATTTTTAAAATATATCTATATTTATATAAATCTATATCTATATTTTTAAAATATAGATGGCAATGGCTTATACGAATACGATGTATGCATGGACTTAGAAAGATAGGACCCGCAACTCCCTACCTGAAAGCTTAAAATTTGCGAGCTCTTAACCGTATGGGTTCATCACTTCTACCGCTAGGATCGCTGAATTCCTGTTCCAAAAATACGATTTAAATTCAAATTGAAAATTATTAATTTAACCAATATATGAAAATAAAACATTAAAGATTGAAAATATATTATATATTAAAAACAGTAATGCATTTTTCATACATGTACGTGCACTTTTATTTAAACTACAAAGGATTAAGTTCGGTAAAAAAATTGGACAGCTGTCAACAACGCGCATGCTTGGAATAGTTATAAAAATTAAAAGAAATTGTTTTTGAAATAATCGAAATTATATAATTACTTATTAAATAACGTATTTTATTATTTAAAAAAACTTTATATGTATGAAAAAGTAAGTTTGGTAATGAAAATAATTTGAAAATAAAATATTCAAATGAATATTTTGGAACAGGAATTCAGCGATCCTAGCGGTAGAAGTGATGAACCCATACGGTTAAGAGCTCGCCATTTTAATCTTAGTTGCTAGTCCTATCTTTCTAAGTCCATGGATGTATGTAATAGACTACGAAAGTGTGACGTCACAGGGCCGCGCGCATTTGAAAACCTTTCCAAACAAAATTAATCCCCATGTAAATTGCCATAAGAGGATTTGTTATTGCTTTTTTTTACATTGGTATTAGTAAAATAAGGGTTTTGGTGTAAATAATGATAAACAATAGACATTAAAAGGTAAGTTTTTTTAGTTTACAGTAATTATTAGCGTATCAAGACTTCGTGAACTGTGTGTAAAGTAAGTTGAGGTTATGTTGTTGTTTTGTTTATATTTAACATTAGGTTTTAGTTTTAGTTGAAAAAAGTAATTAAATTAATTATTTCTTAATTTATTGCAATGGTAATGTGTTATGTTCTAAAGTGTAACCACTACAGTGAGCAGAAAGTAAATATTTTGTCTTTCCTGCAAATCCAGAAGAACGGTAGATATGGATAGATTTAATCAGGTATGGAAAATGAAGTGAAATTGTTTTATTAATTTAATAATAAATGTTATATTTATAGTAGAGCAGATTGTCAGCCAACGCAACATTCATTGGTTTGTAGTTGTCACTTCGATGACGGTGAAAGATAGAATAGACCAACAATATTTAATTTTAAAATTAAAAAGAGGCTTCTGTTTAGTTCTCCAGAGAAACGGTTAGTAATTTTAGCTTTATTTGAATTAAGTATAGTAATTATTATATGGTTTTTTATTTTTAGTACACGAACTAATAACAAAAAAAAAAGGCAAACACTGTAGTAAGCAATTTAAGTATGGAAAACGAAAATGTGCAGGAACCTAATGTTCAAGAAGAGCCTATGTCTGGACCATCAAATGCCACACACAACGTTGGAGGAGCTGAGTGGCAGCGGCAAATTACTTCCTAAAGCAAGATGTGGATTCATTAACAAAACAATTGACATATTGAAAAGTGTCATTTAGTTTCGAACACATAAAAGAGAAGGATAGTAGTGTGTTAATGTACGCTGGTCTGCCAACAGCAGATATTTTCTTAGCTTTATTTGACACGATAAATAAATTCAAAATTACATATTTTGCGAATTGGAACGAGGAAAAGATTCCACCAATAGATCAATGCCTAATGATGTTGATGAAGCTCAGGCTTAATTTTCCGCACGATGATTTGGCCCTAAGATTTAACTGTAGTAGGACAACGGTTACCAATATTTTTAAAACTTGATTGTCGGCACTACATGAAGTGCTTTTCAAGCAATTAATGGCGACTATACCTCCTAGAACGAAAAATTGAAGTTGTATGCCCTTTTTTTTTACGCCGTTTACTAATTGCAGGATAATAATTGATTGCACGGAAATCTACACAGAAGTTCCAAAAAGTCTCGAAAAACAACGACTAACATATAGTTCGTATAAACATAGAAACACTTGCAAGGTGCTTGTTGGGGTTACTCAAAATGGTGTTGTAACTTACATTAGTGATGTTTACCCGGGTTCGTTTTCCGATAAAAAAATTGTATCAGATTGTGGAATTTTGAAGCAAATGGAACCGGGAGACCTTATTTTGGCAAATAAAGGTTTCCTTATCAAGGATATTCTACCAGATGGCGTGTCTTTGAATATTCCACCATTTCTATCTACTCCTCAGTTTACAAAGGAACAAGTGTATGAAACGCAGAGAATAGCAAAAGCTCAAATTCATGTGGAAAGAGCAATTTGTAGGATCAAGTGCTACAGTATTTTGGATTTAATAATGCCTTACAATTCTGAAATGTTCCAGGTGTGTGGGGCATTAACAAACTTTCATTACCCGTTAATAAAATCGGTTCAAGATTATTATAATATTTAATTTATTATTGTCAATAAAATTTTAATTTAAACCTAATTTTATCTTTTTATTTTATTGTAAATTAGAGTGGGATATCTGAAAGCAATAACAACAAATGAATTAATCAACGTTTCGGCCCATTTATTGGTAATCATCCTCAAAAGACTATAAACGAGGAGAAAACCAGTAATTCTAAAGTCTCACATTTTGGTGGTTTCACACTCATCAAACAGTTGTATCAGTGGTATCTCAAACTCTAAATAATGTCGCAACTAAAAAATATTTATTTAAAAATAATTCAGAATTTAAATTAACAATAAATAATCAAGAATAAGTAGAACAACCGCACAGGGAAATACCCTCAAGTAGGAAGTCAAGAGTCACCTAGAAAAATGCAAAAATGCATACGACGACTTCTACGTATGCAAGAGGAAGTTGTCGGAAAACCAAAAGTTTGAACTAGGTTGAACTCATGACAAAGGAACCGACTTAAGGAAGACGGCCGACTAAGAAAGGACTGTAGTTACATAAAAAGGGGCTCCGAACAAATCGGAGACAGTTGCATCAGAGTCTCACTTTGAGTTAGCATTGGTAGGACATGCTAGTCGGGGTGTTGTGGTACAAGTGCCCAAACATGTCAAAGATGCTGGTCGTAATTATGGTCTTAGAGTAAGATTAATCAATTTATAATTATTATTGTTGAATGTATGTAAATTGTTATTGTTTAATAGAATAGGTTAAATGAAGTACAGTCTTTCAGTAAACAAGCCCCCAAATTCCAAGAGTAGTCGGTACCAAGTGTTTATCTCCTTCTACCCCAATAGGGTTAAGGAAATAAATACGACAATAAAATCTTAAAAACGTTTAAATTTTCTATTTTATTAATCTAAATTTACATTATACCATGCATTAATTTGGGTATATAGGTACTGATTAACATAAAAATTCTCTAGAGTTGCTAAATTATTTTCCCATTCCACCTCTTTCGGAATAACAGCAATAACGCTATCTTTAGTAGTCCATACCACTAAATAACAAGTCGATAAGGTATATTTCAAATGTGTAGAAGACCTTGAATTTGGTCATAGTGATGACTGTTATTAAGATGTAATTTGTCATCATCTGTGAATTATATAATATATTTTTTAACGGTTTTTAACACTTTAGATAATTTTTCATCTCGATAGGTATATGGACATTTAACTTCAATTATCGGATCCTCGCCAACTAAACCATCGGGACTGCCCCCCAAAAATCCCGATTTTGTCAACCATATACCTGTTGGAATTACGGTTTGTTTAGTTGCAGTTTCAAAATTTTGAATACCCACATTTTCATGTGTTTTGCCCCATTGGATTGCTTTCACCCCATCCAAGTTGTACATATCTGCAATGAAACAAGTCAATTAATTTTGTTCATAAACAATTAAAAGATATTATTACTTGAAAGAGTTTTAAAAAGCGATTCCTTTGGCACGCTGCTAAAACAATCCCGAAATTGCTGGCTGTTAGCCGATGTTTCCTTGCAATAAGCCAATTTTCGTTCTTGCTTTGTCTAATTGTTTGCTGAACTACTTCCATTATTACGCTATTTGTCAAGGCACATTTTTGCTCTAAAAAATTTTCTTTATTATCTGCAGAAAAATACTCGGTAGAAGTTACAATATCCTCTACAAATGGTACAAGTAGAGAAGTATCTTCCGTGCAATCTTTTTGTAAAAGCCAAGAAAATCCAACTGTTGAACCCATTGAATGTAATCGTTTACGCAGCTCTTGCAATTCTTCTTTTGTTATTTTCCTGTCAATTGCACAGTATGGCTTCTTTTTTGGATACATGTCATTACAGGTAACAATCTGTTGATCCGATTTACTTTTTGGTTTACGCCAGCTGCACTCCTTATCCGTAACAGAAATGTTATAATGTGCATGAAATAATAGAGCTGCCGCATGGTAACACTTTATTCTTCGAGGACAAGAACATTCACTAGAAACTATGTCACCAGACTTATCCAAAAAAATCTTAAAAAGAATTTAATTACAAATAGTTATCTGCATTTATAAAATATTCTTACTTTAAGGCGCCTCTCTACCTGCTTGAAATGCAGTGCCTAGAATAAGTTCACTTTGTGCCCTTAATAATGAATATTTTTAAATGATTCAAAAAAAATTAATTAGATAAAACATGAATCTATTTTGGTACGCGCTTAAAATTTTGAAAATTTAATCAATTTCGAAGTAATACTGTCTTCAAATATGACGAACTTTCAACGCTTATATATCATAATCAATGCAAGTTTTCGAAATTATAAACGCGTACCAAAATAGAATGAACCTTTATCTGTCGACTCTCAAAAAATGAAATGTTTTTATTCATTGAGCGAGCTTTAAAGTAAACTTGAAAAAAACCCGTTTTATTAATTTTTTCAATGCAATTGCCTATAACGTAGGATAAAATTCTTATTTTAATTTAAAAGAATTCGCGTAGGCATTTATCTAAGTTACCTACGTGCTTTAAAATATAAACATATTCTCATATAACTTGCCGACTTGATATCATTTTTATAACATACGGGTGTTTTACAAAAAGTTAAACAAGTCGGTTTATATTAATCTCAACCACTTTAACTTTTTAATGCATTTCAATATTTTTTTATTTGGTAAAAGTTTAAAATTTTGAAAATAAAATTAATTTCGAAGTAATAGCTTCATATAGAAAGAACTTTTATTAGTTTTGAAGATTTTTTTCATTAAATACTATTGATTATAATAATTATTATTTTAGAAGATTAAAATTAAATAAACTTTAAGTTTTCAAACACTTTTCTACATTTAGAAGTCAATTTATTTACTCACCACATCACAAGCAAAAAAGTAATAACGAGCATAAGATGCACTAATATTTATCAGTTTATACAATATCATTATTCAATTAGGTTTATTGTTAGATTCAGTTCTAAAATCCTTAATTTTTAATTTCTTTGGGTATTGTGGGTCAATTAATTCCGGTAACACACACTTAAAATAAAAAGTTTTTAATGGATTGATCATTTGATTCCAAAATTCTTCGTCTTTGTATATAATGTCTCGTTCCAATCCACGAGGAGTCCAGATTACAAACATGCAATATTCCCGATTTGTAATGTTCAGTTGGCCCTGAACTTGATAATAATATGGATGATGTTGTATTAACTTTACTTTGTTTTCTATAATTTTTGCAAATTTAATTTTTTTGTTAATAATCCTTTCTCTTGGAGACATATTTTTATCTGCAGCAGATTTGGGACATTTAATTTCTATTATACCATTTTCTTCAATTTGGCTATCCGGAGATGCACCAAGAAATTGGTTTTGCAGATCGATAAATAAACCGCACTCTTTAATACGTACTTGATACAAATTCTCATACTCCTTAATTGCAACAGCTTCGTGATCGTTTACCCATTTTGTAGACTCATTGCCACGAAAAACGTCATATAAAAGAGCCTTAACGATATTTTCGCAGTGGGTGGTTACCTTCATACGACATATTCTTCCAAAGTTTGAAGCAGTTATTCGGAAAGCACGTTCGTCTCTCCACAAAATATTATTTGCTTGCCAATTGTGTCGTGGCATAAATGTTGCAATTCTTCGGAAGTCTTGTTGAAAAGATTCAAGTATTGAGCTTCTCGAATTTTGTATTCCTCTTCTGATAAATTTAGTTGCTCCACGTCTCCCCCATAATCAGCATCAGGTGGTGCAATTCTTTTATTTTTACCAGGATTCTTCTTGAATAATCTTTTTTTAACATTCACTCTACGACTTCTTGCCGTTAAAGATTTCATGTATTTTTTTGTAAAGTATCCTGGACTGCGATTACTTATTTTGCTATGAAGCACATGGGGATATTCTTTTGCTCTTACATTAAAAGAAATCGAGGCAGCTTCACACCGAGTTTCATACGATCTTCTTAAGGAAAAGTTTATACGTTTACCGCCTACAAATTTACAGAGAACAGAATTATAGCGTTCTGCAACATTATTTCATGTCATATTGTCATATTTTATATTTTTTATTTTATATTGTCATATAGTCATATTGAACAGCAAACTTTCAGCTTTGCGAGCAACTCGATCTACAACAACCTATATAACCCGCATTCAATTATTTCTGGTATCCAATTTTTTTCATTTGGCTCTTTGGTACCTGTACAAAAATAGCTTTCGCAGTTTTTATGATCCCCAAATGCGTGGTGAAGTCCATTTAGTATATCTTTTCGTAGTTGTTTTATTTTTTCCGGGTGAACCAAATCAGAGCAATTTTCAATTGCATGCTTTGCAGCATATATAATTCCGTAGCGAAGTCTCTTAATTTTATTATTTAATAAATTTCTTTGAACTACAGGCACTTTTAATCCTTTCGAACTTACAGATCTTTTTGTTAATATATCAAGACTCGAGCAATAATTTCGGAGTAGATGATTTTGACATTCTATTTTTTGAACTAACTTTAGACCATAGGGTTTTGCTTCTGCTAATTTCCTAGTCACACTACTGTCTCCATCGCCAACTAAATAAATGTACTTTAATTTATGCATTTCTACACTAGAAATAAAGCCTTCTAAGATTATATCAGATTCCATAGAAGTTGACGATGAATTCCAGTTTTTGCAACAATTATGTTCGGTGGGCTCTTGCTGTAATGAAGCAGATCTTGCACAAGCACAGCAGTATTTGTTTCTTATTCCAAGAAATAGAATCTTTCCTGTTTTAAAACCTATTATAGCTCCTACTCCTGAAGATGCATTATAATTTACCCTATAAGAACGCTTGCTCCATGCGCCATCAGCTATTACGGTAATCATTGGAATCCATCTATATCGATCCTGTTTTCGGAAACTGCTAAATCATACTCATCTTTTCCAGCATCTTTTATAACTTCCCACGCAATGTCGTGTATAGATGTTGCAATTTCATTTTGGTGGGTACTAAATACATTGCAGCTCATGCATGGAATATTGCAATGAGCAAAGAATTCACGCATTTGGCTATAACCTCCTCCAGTTGAAATGGTTCCAAGTACTGCTGCTTTGTTAATATCTAATGTAGAAACAGAATCATCTAAATATATCTGCTTTTTAACATGACACATTGTGCACTCTATAATTAATTTAGAATTAAGTCCTAAATGTTGCTCACTAATTATTTGTAAGTGTTCATTACGACACGAAAAAAGTTCTAAATGAGGAAATTTCTTTATGTTTTCAGAAAAGCCTTTCAAATTAATAATACGCCTTCTGGTTGCTTTGTATTGCTGTTGTTCTCTTTTTGGATATTCAATCGAAGACAAATCTGATGTCGATGGTTTAGGAGAAGGGCTTTTTTGGGTATGTTGTGAGCTACTTCTGGAGTGATGCCAGATGTTGATGGAAGCGAAAAGTCATCTAAATAATTAAAACGAGTGCATGTTAGTGTAGTGTGTAGATAGTTCTGATGGAGTACCTGGCATATTTTCCTGCAGGATAGAAACGGAAGTTGTTGGCTGTTGAGTAAAACTGTCCACTAATTCTTGATTACATTCAAGTTCCGTTGATTGAGTTTCTATTGCAATTTCAACGGTTTTCCGCTTTATTCTGCTTCTTATATGATCCATTCTACGCTTCATGCTAAGACGTTTAGCACCCAAAGGATTATCTTTTCTTCCCATATTTAAATATAACTGTAAAGAATTCTACCATACAGTACCAAAGGTGTTATTCATTCTAACTATTATAAACTTACTTAGGGCCAGTTCTACAATGCAAGTATAAATTAAGAATAAGCTATGTATACTGAGAATATCTCACATAGATTTCGTTCATAATCGCCATATAACGTTATTATATTTGTATAAATTACGGTATAATGATCTGCCCATGATCAGAGCCATAAGTTATCTAACAATTTATACAAAAAATAACGTTATAAGATGAGACATATTCTCAGTATAGCTTATTCTTAATTTATACTTGCTTTGTAGAACTGGCCCTTAAAGTTTTAAAGATTACCTGTTATAAAGTTTAAGGGGGGACCCTGGCTTAGGACTTAGGAGGCTAAAAGAGAAAATTTTTATAAATTTTTTTGATTGACAATAATGGAGTTGAGATTTCTGGAACTTTTATAATATTAAACTGTCTATTTGAAAATGTAAAAAAAAATTTTATCGCAAAATAATGCAAGATTTAGAGGTTGTTAGAACTCATTTGTTGCTTGTTTCATCGGAACTTCCAAAACGATTGCCTCTTCTTGTTCTTTTTTGATTATGTTCGATTCCTTGAGTAGGTACCATTTAATATTCTTTTCTAGGTCTTCCCCTGTGTTCGGTCCTAATTATTTTGGGTCGACCTTGACCGCGTATACTTTTTGTACAACCTCATCGCCATCAACTTCATTCTGAATATCATCGATTCCATCTTCGATCTTATTTTCGACTTTGCTTTGGGATTCATCAAGTAGTTCTACCTTCAAACTCAGATTTTCTGGGTTTTTCGATAGAATTATTTTGGATTTCGCTTTTCTATCGGTTTTAACCCATTTTTCTAGTTTCTGCTGCGAGTTTGTTGTCAGTTTCTTCACGCTTCCACTTGCGTATAACCACATATCGTTTTGTACTAACACGGTTTCTATTTGAATTTTTCACGTATCCTAGTTGTCTTTGTTCAACGCATAAATCCTTGATGCTACCCATATTCGGTAATTTTCTGTTCTGACTAGTATTTTACTTTACTTACTATTTACTGTACTTTACTATGTACTGTACTACTTATTGTACTTTTATTCTACCTGAACCAACAACATGGTTAAAAAATCTTAAAATACAAAACTTTTTAGCAGCTGAACAAAAGAATAACATTTTTGAAAAAAAAATTCCTTTGTTTTTATACAATAACGATTATTGAAAGTAATGGTTTTACCAATATTTGAAGTTCATAATTAGAAAATACATAAAAATTAATAATAATTTTTTTTGGTTTCTTTGCTTCACATCAAAATTGCGGGCTACATTTTTCCCGCAGATTGAATTGAAGAATCTCTGATTAAAGATAGTACCTATTTACATCGCGGTATCATTTTGCAATTATTTACATAATATGTAATATTTTTTTTATTGCATATTGTCAATAAAAAAATCAATTTAATTAAGAATAGTATCTTGCGTTATGGAATGGGTAGGTATAATTTAAACAGGATTACTTCCCGGCCGACGTTTTTTATTTTTTTTTATCGGTACTTACATTTGACATTAATTTGTTAAAATTATCATTTAATATTTAATTAATTTATTCGTGATAATTAATTTAACTTAATTTGTTCTTTGTTAATTTCTATTTAGTATTACGAAATAGTATTACCTACTTATTAATTTTGCTATATTTTTACTCTTTTGCCTTTCCCTCCTCTATGGTTGAAACATTCCATCATACTTACTTGCCATGATTATGATGAAAATGTAGCATCGAAACGTCGGCCGGGAAGTAATTCTGTCTAAATTATTCCCATTCCATAACCCAACATACTATTCTTATGAAATAATACATATTTGAATGAGATTGTCCCCCCTAAAAAATCAATAAAAACCTCCTTTTTAGCCACCTAAACCAGGTTGCTCCCTTAGAACGCCTCTCTCACGTAACTTAAATGCAGGGTCTTGCACAAATCAAGAATGTGCTGTTAATAATAATCATTAAAAAAAAATTATTTAGGTAAAACATAAAATTCTTTTGATACAGGCTTAAAATGTCGAAATTAAAATTAATTCCGAAGCAATAATCGTCAATATGACATATATACGTTGTTTAAGCGCTATAATTGGTCGTATTTGAAGACAATTGCTTTGAAATTACTTTAAATTTCAACATTGTAAGCCTGTACCAAAAAATATATTTCGCATTAATAATAATTTTTTTTTAATTATTTAAAAATATACTCTATAATATATTTAAAAATATTTACATAGTTTTAACAGCACGAGTTTGACTTACAATTTTTGCATTTTAGGATAGGAGAGACGACTGAAATAACAACATGAAATGAACATTTTATAATTAAAACAACGTAAAGTTACCTATGTCCTAAATTTTTGTGAGGAGAGAAGTTCAGATTTCAAAAACAAAATATAAAAAATCGATGTTGCACTTTTACTCTTTTATTTGTCGAACATACAAACGAAATGAAATGACGTTAGAATACAAATGCAACGACTTGTCTTATAACAAAATTGGTCAAATACAAACGATGTTTTCCTAACGCAATTAACTAAGAACTGCCCTTATTTTAATGTTACACTATATTTATGCTACGGAACGGCAGTTCTCACGGTCGTTGGACATCTGAATGTAATATGATCTTTTAATTTCGATATTTCTGGAAGAATGTGGCTGTGATTCGTATCCATACATAATTTGTTAATTTTTCATGTATTATTAAATTGTGAAAAATAATACAAAAATACAATTTGTGAAGCACATACATTTCAAAATGATACTTTTTATTAAAATTTTAAATGTAATAAATATTTATACTCTTTTTTTCATAATAATTTATTATAATAGTAAATTAATTATATTGTAAGTCTTCAACATTTCTGATGAGACCTTGTATAACAGTTTGTGATAAAAACTGATAATGTTTATAAACTTTGTGGAGATATGAAAGAAGTCTCTATCCACAATAGATTTTCTCTACTACACGTCATAATATATTTAACTACACGGCATGAATTACATTTACATAAGTCTATCATTTCTTGAACTTTGTGAGTGTCACCAACAATATTTTACTCAATAGGAAGAGTAGCACCTTAACTTTATAGATTTTTTGTAGTTTCATACTAGGACGGTGATATCCCTATTAATGGAATCAAACAAAGATTCAACGAGCAAACAGTGAACGAAAGTGGGGAGGACTTAATACAATTCTGTGCAATAAATGAACTAAGAATCAATAATACTTTCTTCGACGACCCGATACAACAAAAAATTACATGGTCAAATACAAGAGGTCAAAATTCCATAATAGACTACATATTAACAAACAGAGCTATACATCTTCGAAATATAATAGATGTTCGCACCCTTACCCCTGCAAATTGCATATCCGATCACGGCCTGGTACTGTGCAAACTCAACCTAGAAATTAAAGTTAAAAAAAAGAAGTCCACTTATAATTGAGAAAATTAATATCGAAGGCATGGAGCAAAAAAGTATAAAAATTCTCTTCCAAAACAAATTGAATACAAAAATAAAAAACTTCTCTTTGACAAAAAATCAAACAGTAGACGAAATGTGGAAAACATTGAAAACAAATATAATGACGGCGGCTGAGGAAGCACTTGGAAAAAGGAAAACCAATGCAAATAAGATTAGTAATACGTCCCCATGGTATGATGAAAGAGTGAAGATGCTTGCACAAGAAAAAAAGCAAGCTTTCCTAAAATATAAAGCCCAACATACAGAAAGTAATCGCATCGAATATGTAAACACTAGAAATAGAATAAAGCGCAAAATAGAAAACATCAAAGAAGAATACTGGGAACAGTTCACAAAGAGCAAAGGGTCTGGAAAACAATAAGAAGACTGCGACAGGAAAATAGCGAATGTATAAGAATTTGCAATATTAACAAACAACAATGGATCAAGTATTTTGGTGAACTATACAACAGCGATGGGGAAAGTGAGCCTATGGATAACTGTAATATAAGCGACCAACCTATAGTAATAACAATATAGAGGAGTTACAAAGCCTAAGAAATCCTAAAGAATCGTAAAACACCTGGGCCCGACGGCATATACAACGAAATGCTCAAATATGGAGGAGATGTATTACTCAGAGAACTGCATTTACTATTTAACACTATAATGCAAAAAGGAAAAGTCCCAAACGAATGGAGGGTAATAATACAATACCTATATTTAAAAAAGGAAACAAGAAGGATCCCGACAACTACCGAAGAATTACTCTTTTAAACACCACCCTCAAGCTGTTCACGTCTATCCTAAAAGAAAAATTAGAAAAACAGATAGATATTGCCGATGAGTAACAAGAATTTCGAAAAAACAAGAGCACAATATAGATGCCATTTTTATATTACGACAAATCACAGAAAAGGCTATAGAATACAACCTGCCAGCAAACATATACTTAAGTTCACAACACCACAATTTATATTTTAAAAAAGATTTATTTAATTTAAAGTTGTATTTAAAACATTACAAGTTGCAATAATATAAAGAAGTTCTAAACTAATCTTCTAATTTTGTTCCCTGTTTTTATAATATCTAATGTTTTAATTATGATAAAGATAAGGGTTAATTGTGGTGATTACTGATGAATTAATTGTTCTTAAATGTTATTTTGATAACTAATAATTTCTGTATAAAGTTCAGAAGTGATTATTAGTTATCAATTAGATAGTTGATTATCAAATATTACGTAACTCTTCCTTCCTTAAGATGAAAGAACGTCCTCGTGATTTTTAGGAATCAAGTTGAGTTCTACCGCGTCTTCTTTGGATATTTTAATTATTGTCTCTTTCTTTATTAGTTTGTCATAAATCACTTTTTTGTACTTCACTAACACACACATACACACAATAATAATTATGATGAGTAATGCACGTAGTGGATGATTGACTGTTCCGTGGTAGGTTCCTTCACAATTTTCTCCAGGTTCTTTTGTAGTTGGTCTAAATTTTTCAGGTGTTCCATTTTTAGCTGATTTTATAAGGTCCGTTTAGAATTTCTTGTGGTGGAATTGAAAAGTTTGCAATTTTTAGGTTAATAATTTGGTCGTGGATTATGATGGAACACATTGATTGTAAAAAGTTGGCGTTTTGGAGCACGTATGTGTTAACTTTATAATTGCAGCTTTCAATTACTTCTTCCGGAGGATTGAAGCTGGTGATTATTCCCGTTCTTAGTACTGCATAGATGCTGTGTTTGTTTCTGGTTGAGGCTATTGTGCAGTTTACCATTTCCTTGAGTTTGCAAAGTTTTTCTACTGGATTGTAGCAAACGGTTTGATTTATTCCATAAAGGCAATCTTTTAACCATTTTTCTTCTTCATCTCCTTGTAGATGGTAACGAGCAGGTGGCACGAAAATTTGTGATTGCAAATTTGGCAGTGGATAGATTTTATGTAAGGTGTAAGGAGTAGGATGTAGGATTGGAATTTTTAATATCATTACCATTGCGTTGTTTGAAATCATTAAAGTAAATTTTGAAAGATCTAATAATTCGAAAAGGTGCGTATCATTTAAAAACAGCAGTTGACCAGTACCGTATATTTTGATTAAATTGTTATAAATTTCTTTTAGTTAAGATGCAGTTATCAATTCGATATTTGCAATTTTTAATCTCGCTAAATTGATAGTTCTTTGTAAGTTTTTTATTTGTTGATGATAATTTTGAATATTTATTAATTGAAGATTAATTAATTGGTTGTAGTGAATTATTTTTGTCGTGGATTTGAGTGCATTCATTGTTTCGTTTTGGAAATTATTTAATTTGATTAAGTCTTGTTCATAACGTTCAGTGACATGTTTAGCAAATGAAGTTATTTTTGAATTTTCTGACGTTAGGGTTTTTTGGTTCGTATAAAAGGTTTCAAGGTTTTTATTTATATTTTGTAGATCATCGTCGTCTACGTTACCTGTGATGAATTTAATTGTTTTTCCTAAGAAGTTTATTAATCCTCGTTTTCTCTTAAAATGTGAAAGTTTTTCTAATGAGTTTTCTGTCGATATAAGTTCTGATTTTAATTGATTGAATTGTCGTTTTAATAAAATGTTATCTGGAATTTTGGATTCTAAAATGATAGTGTTTGCAAATAATTGTCTAAAGCCTGATTCTATAGGGTAAGGTTATAATAGAAGTAAAATTTATGATAGTGAGAATGTATTTTTGTGGTTCCGAGTTCTTCTCCAAAATATCCATTAGTTTGAATCGGAGTCACTTGTAACTGAGTCGTGAGCTGTACTAGGCCCAGGTAAATGGGGATCCTGCAAAGAAAGATGTTTTCTTAATCTTTTCATTTTTCGCAGATTTGAGGTGGTAAAGTTTCCTTTTTCTGACTTTCGCGTAAAGGGGATCTGTTTTACTTGGTTTGTTTTTTCTTACAAATATTATTTCGTCTTGTATTTCTGGACCCGTTTCTTTATTTAAATTTCGTTTTTCTAATATTGCTTTTTCTTTGGCCATGTTCTTATGGTAGATTTGGTCAATAAAAGGTAACAGCTCGTTTTTCCTCTTGTTATTATATTCCTCGAACAATAATGTAGTTCTATGTGATGTAATTGACAATATTCCTTGAAAGTCTTATTAAAGAATTCTCTACCTTGAACGCACACAATGCGTTTAGGAAAATTGTGGTGCGTGAAGTAATGTCGAAGTTTATTTAAAACGTTTAGGCTAGTTCCTTCTTTTAGAAAGTAAGCTTGAGCATATCTCGAAAATGAATCTATTATTGTTAAAAACTTGCTATTCTGGAATAAAAATGTATCTATAAAAATAGTATGGAAAGGTTTTCGCGCTAGTAATGGACCTTGTAGTTTTATGTTATACCTACGGTTTTATGCCTTTCATATTTCGCTTGTAAGCATTGATCACATTTGTTAATTTCATTAGTTATTGACGATTTCATTTTAGGCCAGTAATATCTGAATTTTAAATGATTATACGTTTCTATAATTATAGAAATTAAAGAAATATAAAGAAAAAAAAGAAATCTATAATTATAGAAACACGGGAATTCCCGTGTGGGTTTCGTCGTGGTACTTTGAGATAATATCGTTTTGATCATTTTCGCTTAGCACGTCGGTGTGGTAGTTTTTCGAGAGAACTAATTTCGCCGAGTTATTCATGTAGGTCTTACATAATTTGGTTAGTTCTTCTAAAATTTGTGGGTCTGGACAGTAAATGCCAAAGGTGATATCAGGTCGTACAACTTCTTTTATCATTTGAGATAAATTCGTTTTGATATCTTCTTTTTCCACACGTATGGTGTAAATGCTATTTAAAGTAATATGAATATTAACTTGTTAAATTATATAATATGAGTTACTAAATAGTAACATTTCTTTTATATATCAAGTTATTTATAATGAAAATATATAATCTATGACAATATTGTTTCGCTGTTATTTCAGCTCATCGGATAGATATAATATAAAAACATATAAAATATATAAAAAAAATCTAAATCTGAAAATAAATTATTAAGTAAAATTATTTCAAAAAATTATTTTAAAAAACTTACATATGAAATAAATCCCTATTTGGAGTCTATCAGAAAATAAAATACAAGTAAAAACCATAAAACAATTCAAATTTAAGCCTAAAACATGGAAAAAAAAAAATACAATTTGAAAAAATTTCAAGTCAAACTGACAAGCAAAAATAAAAAATTAAGTACCTACTTTGACCACAAAAAATTATTGGCCTACTAAAGGAATGAAAATTCAAATACAACGCGAATTGTTAAATGAAATTATAAACCAATAGTAAATGCCTAAAAATAAAATGAAATATAAATCTACTAAGGAGTAAGATCCAAATCCAACGCGAATTGGTAAATGAAAATTGAAACCCTACAGTAAATAATATTGATAAACGTAAAACCTAAAAATTGAGAATGTTATATGAAGTATAACTGGTTAAAATATTTTAAAGTAGTATGAATATTAACTTGTTAAATTATATAATATGAGTTACTAAATAGTAACATTTCTTTTATATATCAAGTTATTTATAATGAAAATATATAATCTATGACAATATTGTTTCGCTGTTATTTCAGCTCATCGGATAGATATAATATAAAAACATATAAAATATATAAAAAAAATCTAAATCTGAAAATAAATTATTAAGTAAAATTATTTCAAAAAATTATTTTAAAAAACTTACATATGAAATAAAGATGAATAAGATTTGGATCTTACTCCTTAGTAGATTTATATTTCATTTTATTTTTAGGCATTTACTATTGGTTTATAATTTCATTTAACAATTCGCGTTGTATTTGAATTTTCATTCCTTTAGTAGGCCAATAATTTTTTGTGGTCAAAGTAGGTACTTAATTTTTTATTTTTGCTTGTCAGTTTGACTTGAAATTTTTTCAAATTGTATTTTTTTTTTTTCCATGTTTTAGGCTTAAATTTGAATTGTTTTATGGTTTTTACTTGTATTTTATTTTCTGATAGACTCCAAATAGGGATTTATTTCATATGTAAGTTTTTTAAAATAATTTTTTGAAATAATTTTACTTAATAATTTATTTTCAGATTTAGATTTTTTTTATATATTTTATATGTTTTTATATTATATCTATCCGATGAGCTGAAATAACAGCGAAACAATATTGTCATAGATTATATATTTTCATTATAAATAACTTGATATATAAAAGAAATGTTACTATTTAGTAACTCATATTATAAATGCTATTTATTAAATGGTCGTTGGAGACGAACATTGTAGTTTTCTCCTGGTAGTATTATTATCCTATTGTTGAACTGGTTTACGGGGTATTCTGCCAAAGGAATAACTTTCCCATCGTTTTCTCCACTTACTGAATGTATTGTGTTTTTTAGTTCGTGTAGGACTCTTTCGTACTCTGAACTGAGGTCGTTTGATGACTCGTTGATTATTTCATCCAATTCTTCTGGGTTAGGGGTCTCTTCCACTTGTGGGATTATGGATACTTCGTCCATTTCCTTGTTACTAATTTCTATCCTTGAAAGGGCGTCGGCTACTATGTTTTCTTTTCCTTTTTTATAAACTATTTCGAAGTCAAACTCTTCCAGTTTGAGCTTCCATCTTATCAATCGCGAATTTGGTTCGCGAATCTTATGTAGCCAAACAAGCGGATTGTGATCCGTTTCTACTTTAAATCTTCGACCGTATAAGTAAGGTCTAAAGTGCTTAGTTCCATCTAGTATCGCAAGAAGTTCTTTTTCAATTGTACTATAGTTTCTCTCGGCTGAGTTCAGTGTCCTAGAGTAATACGAAATCGGTTTATTTTGTTGACTTAATACATCTCCAATAGCGACATTAGAAGCGTCTGTAGTTAGTACAAAAGGTTTTTTGAAATCTGGGTACGTTAAGATTGGTGCATTCATCAGCATGTATAAAAACATTCTTTGTAGTCATCATCTTCGATGTTAATGGTAGTTCCCTTTTTTAAGCATTTTGTCATTGGTGACACCAGTTTCGCGAAGTTTGCGATAAATCGTCGGTAGTACTCTGCAAGACCTAGAAATGATCTAATTTATTTTATAGTTTTTGGTATAGGGTATTCCTGGATTGCTCTTATTTTATCTGGATTAGGTTTAATTCCTTCCGGTGTAATAACATGTCCTAGGAAAGCAACCTCTTTACATAAAAATTCTGACTTGTCCAATTGGATCTTCAGGTTTACCTCTTTTAGTTTTTGAAATATCAGTTTGACGTGGTGCAGGTGTTCTTGTAAATATTTAGAAAATATCACTACGTCGTCTATGTAGACAAAGCAAAATTTATAGAGAAATTCTTTAAGGGTATGATCTAAAGTTTTTGGAATGTTGCAGGTGAATTTTTGAGTCCAAAAGGCATTCTTAAGTATTCATAGTGTCCGTGATTTACTAAAAGGCCGTCTTCTCAATTGATTCGGGGTCCATTTCGATTAGATGGAACCCCTGTGCTAAATCGAGCGTGGTGAAGTAGGTACATTTACCGAGATTATCCAAAATCTCTTCGATTAATGGTAGTGGGTATCTTTCTTCAACGGTGACGTCATTCAGCTTCCTGTAGTCGATTACCATTCTGTACTTTTTCTTGCCGCTGGCGTCTAAATTTTTTGGTACGATCCATACAGGTGAACTGTATGGCGAGATTGAAGGGCGGATAATTTTGTTTTCAAGTAGTTTTTCTATTTGATTTTGTATTTCTATTTGCATTGCTCTCGGATGCCTGTATGATTTGACATGGATAGGATTGTCATCGGTGGTCCTAATACGATGTTTGACGTGGTTGGCAAAGGTAAGGTCGGTTCCTTCATAGTAAAATACATCGTGGTATTTCTTGCATAGTTATAAAATCTCTCGTTTTTCTTCTTCGTTTAAATGCTTGGTTCTAATTAATTGTTCAATTTTGGGACGTTGCTTTGAATCTTTACTGTTTGGTGGTTCAATGTCCAAGTAATCGATTGGTAAGACATTAATTCTTTTTGGAACCAGATACGGTAAACAATCAAATAGGGCATAGTCGCGCAAAAAAACTGTTAATAAATGGACTAAATGTGGCATTTACAACGACGTTCAAAATCATAAACTCTCGTTTTGATGAAGGTGTAAATGAGGTGCACTACCTATTTCTTTGTATAACCACAAAAAATTGTAAAAAAACATACGGAGATTTAATATAGAAATGATATAATCGTTTGCAGTTTCTTTATTTCAACTGTTACAACAATTGTGTACCAAAGCATATGAAAAGCCTAACGATGTGTTTGATTATTGCATATCGGTAGCCAAAATTGATTAAATAAAAACAATTATTTTTAAGCTTTTCGAAATTAGATGTAGGGGAATGACTTGCAGGTTGCCACCCCTTAGCTTTTTTTATCATAACTCATCTTAAAATTAATATATTGTAAATAAAAAAAATACTTTGGAAAGAGGAACTATAATGCCGCAATCCTGAAGTAGAAATCATTTGAAATTTCAAAAAATAAAAGTTCTACAGGCAATTTTCTAAAGTACCTAAAATCGACACCTTGAAATTTAGGTTTGCAGATTGCCACCCCTTGTAAAATTGCTGAAAATGTAGAAAAACGGAAAGAAAAACATCTGATTGTAAAAATATATTGCATTTTCTTTGTTCTTAGTCATATTTAAAAACATAATTATAAAAAAATTTGTGTAAATTGGCATGAAATTGCCCGACGAGCAATGCATCATAATTCTTAATACCGCGGTCGCTTTTTCTAGATCTACGCGCTGCCATACTACAAATATTTCAAAATTGTAAGAAAAACAGTTTACATTTGACTTAATAACAATTGTAATCATCAAAAAATCATGAAAGCTGGCATACAAGTTGAAATAAGCGAAAAAAAAAGGGGTGGCAACTTACAAGTCTTAAAGCATGGCAACCTGCATTCTGAAGCTATTTTACAATAATTCGTACAAAAAATTTCCAATTTGTTTTATTTTTGAAATTCTTTTGGAATGAATTAAATTGAATATAATACAACACAGTAAAAATATTTACTTTGAATTTTATATAAAAATGTTCAATTTATAATCACAAAACAAAAACACAATTTTAATTATTCACTTTTAAATTTACGCTTTTTCACACTTTCTTCAGTAGACACTTTAATATTGGAAATTTTTGTACCAAAAGTAGTTTAAAATTGACCACACCTCCTTTGTTGCCGATTTCAGTCGAAATTTTTTGTGTGGCTCACTTAGATGCCGAAATTCAGAGACCCTGGCAACCTGCAAGCACTGGCAACTTGCAAACTCTCCCCTACTAAATATTTAGTATTAGACATACTAAATTTCGTTCGTTAGAAATATTATCTGATAGTTATCTAATTATATTAATTATAATTAATATTATCTGATTGTTTTTGTATAACCGCAAATGAATCGACCTAATGTGCCATTTCCAACCACGTTCAAAAGCAAAAATCCTCGTCATGATGAACGTGTAAATGAGGTGCACTTCCTATTTCTTTGTACAACCACAAAAAATTGTGTAAAAAAAATACCGAGATTTAAGGGGTTTTACTGAAAATGACACACATTTGGACAATTTTTTTGAATTGGAAGAAAAATTTTATTTACAAAATAAAGTATACCACTTGTTTACATTTAGTTATGTAACCATAATATCGATGGTCTAGCGTGACTTTTGACTTCAGTTGCTGGATTGCATTCAGCTTGATTACTTGTACTTATTAATTAATAAATGAACAAAATTTTTAAAAACTTCTTTCATTTGTTCAAAAACGTAATTATATGTATTAAGGTACACATATATATTTTTTAAAAAACAAAAGTCATAACTAGACATTTATATATTTTAAGCCCTTAGGCTTTTGCCATTGTAAAGTTAAAAAAAAATCAAGTTTTTTTATTTTGCATTTTGTCGAAGTATAGGTATTCAAAAATATGTGAAAAAAATATTATTGGTATTTCTTATTTGTGGGTATATTGGACTTTTTTAAAAAAAATTTTTAAATAGTATACCCACAAATAAGAAAAACCAATAATTAATTTAAATATGGACGCTATTAACGAAATTAACGTGAAAATATTGGAAATTGACCGAGTTTCATACTCTAATACAACTACGAAACTCAAATTGGCTTGCAGCATAACTCGAACAATTTTTGTCCTATTGACTTCAAATTTTAACTATGGCTCTTGTATATATAACCGCAAATAATAAATCTTAAAATGAATGCATCTAATGTGCCATTTACAACGACGTTCAAAAGCAAAAATCCTCGTTTTAATGAACGTGTAAATGAGAAAATTATGTAAAAAAACATACCGGAGTGCCACAAGGTTTCCTTTTGTCACCCTGGCTATTCAATCTTTACGTGAGCGACATGCCGGCACCGGCCTCTCCCAAGGTACAGCACTTTGCAACCCTCGCCACCTCCTGCTCCCAGATCGAAGCCGTCAGGCTCGTGCAGGAAAACCTAGACTCGATGGAGAATTATTACGGTTTATGGAGGATTGATATGAATCCTGAGAAATCAGCCGCAATAATGTTCTGAAGAGGTGGTCGCCCCGCGCGTGCCCCGATCCCCGATCTAGACATGTTTAACGCAATTATCCCTTAGAAAAATTCCTTCCTCAAGTTACGAATGTACAAATCCATAATCCTTCCTACCATAACCTACGCCGCCCCGGCGTAAGCTTTCCTTTCTGATGCCCAACACCTAAAACTCCAACGAGTCCAGAACGTGTGCCTCAGAAGGATTCTCGACGCGGATTGGTACATTCCGAACAGGAACCTTCACGAAGACGCAAAACTTCCAACCATCAAAGAAGCTGTGAAGAAAGCAACTGAAAAGTTTTACGATCGTAGTGCGGACGCAGAAAACACATTGATCTGTGAACTGGGAAAGTACAACGTCGAAGACTATCCGTTGCGGAAGACACCAAGGACGATCTTAGAACCAGGTTAGCGAAAATAAATAAACCTTCTCTATTTATTTAATTTTTCAGATCCACGAAGGCGCCAATTAACTAATGCTTAGTTAATCAGCATCGGCCCTTCGCACACCAAGTTGTTCTAAATTTGCCTAGTTAAACATGAACTGATAATTCATGTCAACAAATCAAAATTGGAGCAACTTGCCGAAGTGTAACAATGGATTTATTGCGGTGGGTTGCGAACCAAGGATTCCCCCACTCCAAGTGGCCGAACGCCTTCGCAATCGACTCGGTATTTCCACCGCGAAGGGCAGAGAGAGGGTAAAGTCACCGTAAAGTTGCGTTTAGATAGCGCGAGTTTGCCTCGCGAATCTGATTCGCGAGGAAGATTTGCGCATCACTCCCGCGAGGCATCCCACAAATAGATGCATGGTGAGTCATGATGCAGGGCGAGCCGCCAATAACATGGAAACACCAACACGAAGTTTACACCGCGCGAGTATCAAAGTGCGAGGCACCTTTGACGCGCGGTCGAGACCGACCTACCGACCGCTCGCAGTGCATATGCCTCGCGAGTCGTGATTCGCGCCATAAAACCGTCTACACGACGCGAGGATTGATGCGCGAATCAGATTCGCGAGGCAAACTCGCGCTATCTAAACGCAACTTAACAGTAGTCAAGTCACCACCTAGCACCACCAGCGATCGACTCATCACGGACATTTAAATTTAATCTTACCTTACAGGGACCCAGTAAATTTAATTTAATTTAATTTACAGAGAGAAATTAACTTCCATGTTAATTAAACAAGTAACTGAATAAAAAGAACGCGAAACTTTTTATTCAATCACTTGCGAAACCAAGCGAATCAACGAGCATCACCCGTTGAATTCGTCATTAATAAATGGGACTCCCTCATTTATTAATTTGGTTCAAAGAGACGTTGACTTCCTCACACCGGAACTAATTTGATTCACAAATTTAATTCCACAACTGAAAACAAGACGCGTCACGTGTTATTTTCTGTAGATTTTGCCTCAATGAGAAGATGTTATACCTCACATGCTGAGAAATTGGTACGAATCACGCACCAATTTCTTTTTGAGCTAAAACTCGTGGGCGTCACCCACAGTTTTAATGTGCCAAAAACGCCTCACGTTTTTGACTTGCAGGGTCACAGCCGGGGCGTTTACTCAATGTCTCGGCACCGACCTAGATCAGTTCTAATTGAAAGTTTTCGGACTGAGAAGTTCCGGCGGGCATGTACGGTAGAAAACCTTTTTCAACCGTACAATCCCACTCCTTTTTTGCAACTGTGTCTCCTTTTCCTTCTGCGGACCCTTCTGGGCTCCACGACGCTACGTTCTCTGGGGTTACTGTTGCTTCGGCCGTCTAACTCGTAAATCATTCATCAAAGGTTGATTATCGCCTCGCGCGGGTCAACACTCTATTTTGAAACGATACAAGGCTCTATGCTCGTTCTAGTATTTCATACTCTAACCATCCACGCGATGTTCTCAGATGTTGAAAGAGGTAATGGAGGCTTCGCCTCCAAACAAACTCTGTTCACAATGTGATGCTATGCTATGCTAAAAAAATATACGGAGATTTAATATAAAAATGATATACATTTGCCACATGGCATGCTGTGACATTTTGAATTGCAAATAATTTCCCATTTTGAACAGAGACAACGCTTCGGTACTTTTTTTTTCAAGAACAGCGGAGAAACCCTTGTCCATTTCAAACGGCAGATTTTTGCGCTGCAGTCCTCAGCAAATTTCCTTATCTGGTACTTGTTCTTGAGTCAAAAAAACTTGAGAAGGTACATCAAATTTGGATCAGGAAGAAAAATTAGTTCCCATGTATTTAGGGTTAATTATGTACCTATCATAAATACATACAGCAATTATACAGCTAAAGCTGCTTTCCCTATTCCCGGCGTTTGGTTTTGTAAGCAATTTACATTTTTTACCTGAAGAACCAGCGGGACGGCTATAATAAAGTTGTAACTTCAGCCGGATTCAAATCGGCTCTTGAGCATTCGTAGTCAACTCCGACCGTCTCAAATTAGCGAATTGCGTAAAAATACTAATAATAACTAAAGATTCTGTAACCTACCTGCAAAATAGTTTATTCAAAACCCCATCTTTTGTCACAATTTTGTACAAGCCATCTGCATTTCTTTCGAGTACGACTCCTATAATGTTTCGCAAGTCGGAATAGGAATAATTACATTTCAATGGCAACTGCAGAATGGGTTGCATCTGAAATCTTTTTCATTCTCTCCGCCTGTTTTTTTAAATTTTCTTGTGCTTCCCTTTTAGCTGAAGAAATGCTTGTCGCTACATTAACTAGTAGCGCCTCCTCTCCCTCTTTCCTCTTCATCTTGTTCTGACTAATAACTTTGTTGAATGATTTTATAAAGATCATCTTCTTCATGGATACTTGTAAGAATATCGGATGGCAACGTTGTTGTTGTCAGTCTTATTCTTAGTTCAATTGCAAATATGGCTTTTTAGAGTACAAAAAATTGCACTTCAAAGCATTCCCTCTGTTTAAAATGGGAAATTCTTTGCATTCAAAATGTCACAACAACATGCCATGCGGCAATAAGTAGAATGTTATAACAATAATGTAGAGAATGTCTACTTTTACTTAAATTCTAGTTTTAACTAAACTTATACCAGTTAAAACTAGAATAAACTAAAGAAGTTTGTTAGAATTCAGTTAATTCTAGGTTTTACTGGTATAAGTTTAGTTAAAAGTGATTTCGGGTTTTAACTATAACAGTTATACCAAAGAAATAAAAAGTGCACCCATTTACACCTTCATCAAAACAAGGATTTATGATTTTGAACGTCGTTGTAAATGACACATTAGGTCCATTCATTAACAGTTTTAATATTTGTGGTTATACGAAAACAACCAGATTATATTTCATATAATATTTTTAACAAACGAGATTTAGTATGTCTAATCCATTACATCTAATTTCCAGAAGCTTTAGCTGTATATTAAAGTATTATAAGTGGATATTAAGATCTTTAAAACACGCGCGATTTTGCGAGCACGACGGCGCAGCCGTCTGTTCTTTTACTTTTTGTTGAGCTTATATTAAATTACATGCTTTTTACGATCGTAAAGGGTGAAGGCCATTGTAGGCATAAAATCACCCAATATTATAAGTGTTCATTGTTTCATATTTAGTTATTGTTTAGCAACCAAATAGGTTGGACATATACTCAATTTTTATCTTTTATTAAAACTTTTTCTCCAACAAGACTTCTTATTTAATTAATATTCCACTGCAAATTACCTAATATCTCAACACTTTTACACAATTTTTTGTGGTTATACCAAAGAAATAGGGAGTGTATCTCATTTACAGATTCATCAAAACGAGAGTTTATGATTTTGAACATCGTTGTTCAAAATTTCATTCTCATAAATGGGACTACACAGGTGCTAGAAAACACTGGTAACCCTTTTTAGGCTTCTACCTGTTTTGTCCGTCATTCCCCTACATGTGGAGAAATATCGCTCATCCATTACGTTAATAGACAACCTATACTGCCGTCCAAACTAACATAATGAATGAAAAAGAACACAACACATTTTTCTTATAAAAGCCTTTATTGCAAAATGAATAAAAAAAACTAGTCATCTACATTCTATATCTATCTCAGTGTTAATGTTAGTATGGCAAAATATTTTTCAAAAATAGAAAAAGTATAAAAATTTTCTTTGGTATAAAATATTAATATCTATTTTGAAAATAATTAATATTTATTAAACTAATATTTATTGAATTACAAAATACTACCATAAAGTACCACTTATCAAAAAAGCAAAAAAAAATCATGGTTCAAGTTGAACTCGTTTAAAACATCCATCTGGAAGTGCATTAGCAATTTCTTTAATATTTTCTACTTCTTGTCGTAACCATTCCACTTCTGAATTATAAGTTTGAACAAGCATATTTTGTTCTTTATTCTCTTTTCTGAGCTGTTCTACTATTAAATTTAAATTTGCCTCAGCTACTTTGTGTTCAGTTTTTATTAATTCTTGTTCGAGTTGATTTAATTCGTATTCATTTAATTCTGGTGACTTTTGAAGTTGCTTCATAATAACTTCTACATCTGCTAATATTTCATTAACTTTTTTAGTGACTTCTTTTGAATCAGTTCCAGCTCGACCAATCTATGAAATAAAACATTATGTAAACTTTTTAAATGTACTGGTTTTATAAAAATACAATTTTAGCCTTAGATCATATATATAGTTAATATATGTTATGTATCATGTATAGATAATTTAAGACCACAACAGTTTTAACACAGTTTTTAGTTGGCTAAATAAGAAAACCTTGGAACTCTAAAATGTAAAATTTACAGGAGACCGAAGAAACTGAATTGCTAATACAGTCCAAAGTCATATGGAGTAGACACACTACTACTTTTTCTATGTAACTGCTGAGACATACAAAGCTTGCTTTACGAGATATGTATTTAGAGCGTAATTTTTTGTGGAAGGCAGAGCTGCGACCATTTATGTGCAGTAGACATATGTAAACGTCGAGTCAACACTGGGGTCCAAAAAAATTACGCTTAAAACATTTAAGGTATCTGTACTTATTTGGAAGTTTTGAAGTTTTTGTAAATGATGGATACCATTACTATTCAACAGATGCAATTAAAATGTAATTTTTGGTAAATTGTGGAGTTACAAAGTTTTCTTACTAGTAGCAATTATCACTGAATTATTGAAATATTATTGAATTATTGTATACCTTATCTTTAGCTTCTCCTATCAGTGTTTCATTATTCTGAATTTGCAATAAAAGTTGTTTATATTCAAGCTCTGTATTTTCTACTCGTCCACTCATTAATCCTGCTTCATCTTTAAGACCTGTAGCATTTTGATGTAAAAATTCAGCATCATTGCGAATGTTTTGTGCCAACTGAGATGCTTGATTTGCTAATTTATTTGCTTGTAGAGCAGTCTGTAAAGCATGGTCCGCATTTAATTTTGAGTCTGCTAAAGAAACTTCTGCTTCTTCCGTTTTATTCACTGCTTCATTTAATAGGTATCTAATCTCTGGAATTTTATCGAGAGCTTGCTGTGCAGCAGCTTGACTCTCTTTTACTTGCTTATCGAAATCTAAATAATTAATTTATTATTAATAAAAATGATTCACTAAATCATTAATATATTAGTAATACTACAGTAATACCATAAATCGACATCTCTTTCAACTCGACCCTATTCTATTAAGGATTATATTTTATAAGGACCGAGTTGACAATAAATCGCATTTTTTCTGTTTAATCTGTCTTGAAAATCAGATATCAGATCTTGAATTTCCAGCAGTGTGTGTGGCGAACTAGAAATAGAACAAATTTCGCTCTCTAGCGGGTATCTGCTTAACGCCCACACTATTGGTTAATCTAATAAGGATATTGAATTTTATTTAATTTTTTGATTTTTTTTTATAAATGTACCGCGGATTTTTCGCGAAAATGTTAACTGAAAAATTTGATTAAAGAAGAAATGAAAAAATTTCAATAGTAAAGAAGAAAACTAATTTGCATTTGAAAAACATAGAAAGAGAAACAATTTCAGTTCACGAAAACTTTTAAATGACATTTTCAAAGGATAATATTTCATATAATACACTAATTATAATGTCGACATTGGAAATCGACCTTTAACAAAGGAAACCTAAAATATGCATTGCTATGGTTGAAAACTTCAATGTTGTTTATCAAAAAGTTTAATTTATCAATTGCAAATTATTCTGAAATAATAGTATCCTTGGTTTCATAGATATAACCAATAGTTAAAAAATGTGTAAAATGAGGGTTACGCCAATTGACCTTTCCAGTGTCGATATTATTTGGTTCACACAAATCGCGATGAAGTCCCCTCAGAATTGTTGATCTACAATTGTTCTTGTCATTAAAAAGTGGGGTATTTTCGGAATTCAACATGTAGATATACTACAGTACAACCCTTTTAGAATCGTCTAAATGGATATGTTAAATAATTACACAAAGATGTCTGTGAATTTCGTAAAACAGATGAAGAAGAATCTGGGAAAATACGTGAATATTGTATACTATATAACAAGCCTATACCTACGTGATTATTTATTTGTAAAATGTAATAACTTCCAAAATGGCTTGAATGCGTTTAAAACTATTTTTTATAAAATATTACAAAATCCCAGGTCGCTGTGAAACATACAAGCAGAGATATTCAACAGCAAAGTCAAAATAGTACCAAGTACCTCAATCTGAGAACATAAGGGTTAAGTTTTACTAAGGTTCATTGGTAAACTTAGATAATTTACTGTTTGGTCAATTCCAAACATTTCATAAAAATCAAAAAAATAGGGTCGAGTTGAAAATAGTGCTTTTTTTTGTCAATTTATTCATATTTTTGTCATGCCTAAAAAATGAATTTGAATTAAATACTGATGAAATTTGTAACTTTATGCAATAATTATCGAAATGGTTATTTCAAGTGGTTTTAGTTTAATACAATTTTTTAAATTGTGAAAAAAGTAACTTACGACTGACAATTTCAAATGTAGAATTTGCTTCCTTAAGTATTTCTTGACCTAATTTAACTGCATTATCGGCTCGAGCTCGAGCTAAATCAATTTCACTTAAAAGTTCGTTGGTATTATCTTGTTGATCAACTCCTCTAGTTAACAGGTCTTCAGAAATATATAGTTGTTCAGCAACATCAGTTAACAATTGATCACCCTTATGAATAAGATCATCAGTTTCATTTAATATACGTTTTGCTTCTTCTTTAGTATTTTGCACTTGTTGTTTCAAAAGAGGAACATCGATATCTGGCACAATTAAATTATTAACTTCATTCAAAAGTAACAATATTTTATTTCTAATTTCATGTGACTTATTATAAACACCTTCCATCCACTTTTTAACATTAACCAATTTTAATTGAATGTTATTAACTTCCGTCTTCAAAAGTTTTATGTCCTGACTAATATTTCGTTGTGAATCAGTTGCATTTTTAGCTAATTCATATGCTTCTATAGACTTATTTTTTGCTTCTATAGCAGTATTGTTTAATTCTTCTGCTTTGTTATCTAAATTGTCAGCTATTTCTCGAGCTTCCTGAGCAATAGTTGTCATTTTATCAGATTGTTGACCAAATTCTTTAGCCCGTTGTTCAGCTCTTTCTAATGCTTCTTTACCTTCACTTTCTAAATTATCCAGAGCGTCATTCAGTTCACTTTCAGCAATATGTATTATCTCTTCTGTATATTTTATATTTAACTCAGCTTCTTCACCTAAAACAATAGTAATAATTACATCTATATTATTTCAAAAGATCAAAGGATTGTCTGATGCAATATTGAGTACTAACTAACATATTAATGTAATTGACCAATCTTTCAAAATTAATTGTGGAAAATTTTAAATGATCATTAGTTTCTATTAATCTTAAAATATCTTTTGTATGCAAACATGAAAAAAATTGACTTATCCATTTACTCCTTAAAATGTTACATAAAATTAAAATTATTGAGTTTGAGATTTTTAAGATTTGAGATTTTCAGTTTACACAATGTTCCCATGTATAACTTATAATTTAGTTTGATACTTGCATGCACAAAAGTTTAAATATAAGTGCAAAATAACGATTATATTTAAATTTTTGTAACATAATGGAAATAAAGGACATCCATATTGAATGGTGCTCTTTTGAGAATGAATATTAAAAATAAACGGTACAATATTTAAACTACAAACCTTTTTCTTCAGCCAATTGTATATTTTCATCGATTTCAGAAAGTACTCCTAGTATTTTCTTTTGAGTATCGCGGATCTCTTCAAGTTTTTCAGAAATAGTGCGTTCATCACCCCCGGTATTACGTTTGCCTTCATCCAATAAATTATCAACTTCTTCTTGAACATATTTCAATTGTTCTTCAAACTTATCATCGTCCACAACGGTTGGATTTCTTTCAATTTCATTAAGTATATCAGATAAGCGATCTAATTTTTGTAAATGCGAATTTGAAGCATTTTGAACTAAATTGTAGCAATCAGGACAATTAACGCAACCTCTTTGACGATCATATTTATTTTCTTTACAACGATTGCAGCGCCTTCCTTCTACATTATCAAGACAATAACATTGACCGAATGGATCACATTGAGCTTCTTTAGAACCGATTAAATCACAATCGCAGCTTTTACATCCATTTACTGAGAATCCATATTTGTAGTCCTGGCAACGATCGCAACGTAAACTACAACAAGAATTGTTTAATTTATTTTTGGTTAATCTTTTTTTTTGTGTTTAATATTGTATTAATATAAAATATTATGTTTGTCTTACCCAGTAACACCTGGTCTGCAATAGCATTGACCAGAATACAGATCGCACGTATTATTAAGAGATCCAATTATATTGCAGTCACATGTTTGACAACCATCGCCGCTGACTATATTGTAATATCCATCCTCACATTGATCACAATTACGTCCATGAATATGAGATTTGCAATGGCACTTGCCTGATATTTGATCACATACAGGTGATCCATCAAATTCTTCTTCGGAACCAACAGAATAACACTGACATGGTTGGCAATCTCCCTTAGGTAAAGCTAAAGCGTCTCCATAAAATCCAGGCAAACACTGTTCACATCTCGAGCCACCAGTATTTTGAATACATTTTAAACATTCTCCCGTTGTTGTATTACAATTACCTATTCCATTTGGATCAATATTAAGATTACATTCACATTGTTGACATGGTGTTTTTGGTCCAAATCGGCCAGTTGGATCACCATAATAACCATCGGAGCACGAATCACATCGATGACCTGTATATCCTGCAGGACATTCAACACACATAATAATTTCTTCTTCTAATTGAATACATGCTCCCCCATCTGGACATCCACATGGTTGACAGTCATCTGGAGTTCCTGCTAAAGCATTTCCGTAATATCCTCTAGCACACAGATCACAATTATCTCCAGCAGTATTATGCTGACAAATACATCGACCAGTTTCAGATTCGCAAATATCAGCATGCTTATTACAATCGCATGGAATGCATGGACTAAATGGACCCCCATGAGATGGTAAATGTCTGTATCCCGGTGCACAAGACTCACAAAACTGTCCAACATAACCTACAATTTGAATTAGTGATTAGTCTATACCTATGGGTTAAGCCCAGTATATATTTTGTGATTCATCATTATGATCCATCGCATGCGATGGATTGGAATGTGGTTATTGGAAGGTGTGTGGGTAAACTACGTGAAGGATTTAAACATAAATATATCATTGGGTCAATATGTTTGCCTTTCAGGCACAATTTAATTATATATAAATAGCTTTTAATAAAAATGTTTGAAATACCTTGTGGGCAATTGCATTGTTCAACCCATAATGCCGGTTTTCCTGCTATTCCTCTTGCTGCAGTTTCTAATTTTACATCATCAAGATATCCAACACCATGTGCAGAATATGTACCTCTAATACGAATGGCTGTTAAATTGGTTAATATAGAAATGAATGCTCTCGGTGATAAACGCGGTTGCCAACCAAAATTTGGATGTTCATGTAGACGAAATTTATACACTTGATTCTAAAATTATAATTTTAAATGCATCACATAATAAAGATATAATACCTATAAGATAATAAGTTTAATAGAAATTAATTTAAGAACACTATTCCTGTCTTATATAAACAATCAATAGAATATAATACGGGTTTCCAAATTAAACAAATTGGTACCTAATACAAATAGCACATAATGCAACAAGGAAGCAAAGTGATACTTTGTGACATTCAGAGGGTCACAGAAAAAAAAGTTTATTCCCGACGTGAAAGCGGAGGTAATTGATATTTTTTCTCGAATCATTTTACCTCCGGAAGTGTTATTTATATTAGTTTTCTCCAATTATATCGCAATTTTGTTTAAAAAGCAATTTTTGTAATTTTGTCTCTCACATCAAAATCACTATTTTTAAAGCGTTTAAATTCGACATTTTTAATGTGATAAAAAAATATGTTGTTGTTGGAGACCTGTTCTTCTGTGAACTAATTTTTATAGAAGAATGTCGTAGTTGTCAAATAAAAAAAAATGCAGCCATCTTTGTTACCTACATTCATAGCTACGGACGTTTTTATGTGTGAAACTCGAAAATTAATACATACACCTGATATACCGGGTGCTGAATGAGTTTGGCGAACATAGGATATTAACATGTAAAAACTTATTTTTGCAAATTCCTGCTTCCCTAATTATTTTAGAGAAAAATTGAAAGACACAAATATAATGTAGAAATATAAACTACGAATGATAAGAGCATAAGATTTTATCTAACTTTTACGTAAATGGTCAAAAAATTCTTTTGAAATTGTTAAAACTTTTATTTATCGAACTTGCCATGTAAGTTTCCGAGGTAATTATTTTTGATAAGTAATAAAAAACAATTGCACGTTGTTTACAGTTTTGCACTTTATTAAATTTTAATTTCATAAAATGGAATATTACCTTGGAAACTTATACATGGCCAGTTTGATAAATAAAAATTTTAACAATTTCAAATGAATTTTTTGATCATTTACGTAAAAGGTAGATAAAATCTAATGCTCTTATCATTCGCAGTTTATATTTCTACATTATATTTGTATCTTTCAATTTTTCTCTAAAATAATTAGGGAAGCAGGAATTTGCAAAAATAAGTTTTTACACGTTAATATCCTATGTTCGCCTAACTCATTCAACACCCGGTATAGTACTACGAATGCGTTTCTGTGCACTAAATTCAAGGTAGCCCTATTCATTATGTAACTTTAAAAATCCAGTTATAATTTTTTTTATAATATGAGTTAGTAAATAGTAACATTTCTTATGTCTAAATAACTAAATAAATAAAGAAATGTTACTATTTAGTAACTCATATTATATAATTTAACAAGTTAATATTCATAATACTTTATAATTTTTTTTATAAGATAAAAACTAATAATTGATTTGCTATCTTTGAGAATAATTGTAGTGGTTTACCATTTTGTATTAGTTAATAATAAATGTGTTTCAAGAAGACGTAACAGTCAAAACTAATACCTACATGATAAATAAATTTTTACTTGATGAAAGTGTACCAAATATTTTTTACTGGGAATAGCTAAATTAACTTTCAGGAAAATATAATATTATATTTTTTTGGGAATTTTAGAAAACAACCTGACATAAAAGTTTTACTTTAAATAAAAATAGAATTCAAAGTGCCCCCAGTTTACAGTATACAATATTTTATAAGATGTAAAATTTTGTGCACTCTACTTTTAAAAAGGGCTACCATTTAAATACCATAAAGTTATAAATTGTACTTACTTGAAAAGTTGGCAAAGAATTTCGTTGAGCAAAAATAGTATTACTGATATAAGAACCTCCTCCTTCTAAAATAATATCTGTCGCTGTTGCTACAGCACGATTGTCGTCAATCCTTAATGTAAATTGTAATATTTGGTTATAAGATTCTCTGTGATCACCCAAAAATCGATCAGGTGCAACAAAATACACTGCTTCGTCTCCAAAAGCAGAAACAGCAACGTTTTGTGTAAGACCATCATATTGTATATCTACCATTCGGTGGAATTCATCTTCGGCCAACCACTTTTCTCCACTTTTTGAAAAAACAGATTCTATTTGATAACGCGAATAGTAAGGAGCTGAAGAACATTCCGAAGAATGTCCATAACAAAAACAGGGTGTGCAACCAAATTGGTTTTCTAAATCAAGATTGAAATATCCAGGTTTACAATCACGACATTGTTTTCCTTCCACATTGGCTTTGCAATGACAAGTGCCACTATATGGATCACAATTTGGATAATTATCTGAAGAACCCGACTCAGAACAGCCACATTCTTTGCAACCATGACTACTAAAATCGTAATGATTTATTTCACATTGATTGCATTTATCACCAGTTATTCCAGGTTTACATTGACATTTTCCTTCTGAATTACATTGAAGATTTCGCGAGCCAATTTCATCGCAATTACAAGCTACGCAATGAGAATCTTCCCTTTGGTAGAAATTTTGTCTACAACGTTCGCAATTAGGTCCATCACGATTTGAAGAACAATCTAAGCAATGCCCTCCATGTCCAGTACGCTCATAAAGTTCTTTATCAAAATAGCATCTATTTGAAAATCCGTTACAATTACAAGCTGAAAAAAAAAATGTTAGTAGTGGGGTATTGCAATATTTAACAAGTAACGTTAAAAACCTTAATGCACGACAATACAAAATATACAGTAATCTTGTACACTACCTTCAGACTCGCAATATTGTTTTTAATCATTACTTACTATTTTCTACTTTGTTTAAGGGTCTTCAATCTCCACTCACGATTAGACCCTTAATTATGTACAGTCTTTAAGATTTAAATAGGTACATAATTTTTTGACACCAAATCAGACAATAACAGAAACTGAAAAATTTCAGTAGTTTTGAGTAGATCATGTAAAACTGCTCGTTGTTTCGTTTTATTTCTTAGTATAAGCATACTTTTTAATCTTAAAACTTTAATTATTACGAGATATAAATTAAAAAATTTAATTAAATTATAGTAGCTCGTTAATAATTAAAGTTTTAAGATTATTTAATATCAACGATAATATATGTAACATTTTAAACATACTTTATATTATAATGTTGTATAAAAATTTATTATTATGTTTTCTTTGGAATGGGCCTCATATAATCAAGCGCTTATTTTGTTCTAGTCATCATTAGACATAACTTTAGAGAGTACAGTGGAGCCCGCTTAATGTGATCACATCGAGACTTGGGGTTTTTGATAACAATAACCGAATGATAACATTAACAGATATTACAATAAGCGGGTTCCACTGTATTTTATTGCTTATTTTAATAATAATTGAATCGGTTAATGCAGAAAGTGAATACTATATCCATTTCCGACCAGTTTTGATTTATTGTTTACTTTTTAAAAATTTTCTGTGTGGCGGTTTTTTAAATTTTTTTTAAGTTTTATTAATTATTAGGGAAACAAAATATAAGTTTTACAAAGACGCTCCTCACCCACGCGGGGCGGCCCTCTCGACATACATAATGTCATATCATATTGCGTGCCTTAAATTTTGATTTCAGGGATATTTTTAAATGTTTTTAATTGTTAATTACTCGTAATTGAGTTGCATTATACGAATCTTACGTGACAAAATATATCCTAAGATTCGAATTGACACTAAAGAGCAAAAGTAACAACGATTCTACAAAGTTCTGAAATTATGGTGAAAATATTTATTTAATTCAGAATCTTACTTTTGAAATCATGTTAAAGAAAAAATCAATTTATTTCAAGACGTATTAGTTCCTAATCGGTTTAATTAAGTAAAGATGAAACAAATATATAAAATTATAATTTACACAACTCGGGATCAAACGGCATGTCACATGTCAATCAAACCAAACATGACTGTGAGTGGGAACCTTTATAATTAGTAGAATTTAGATTTTAACCACTTCATACACATTGTCATGTCCAACACGTCCGCTCCCGCGCGCGCCTTGTCCTTGTTTAATGTACTGTAGATGTAATTAAAGTGTATGTCGCACTCTTGTTTAACGTTGACCACCTACAATTAATGTGAGCATGAAGTGGTTAATAAATGTCGAATTTTTGAATAGAATATTAAACATTATAAACTTACTAGAATCATAAAACCAAGGGGTTTGTCCATTCCAGCGAGATGAATCGATGTTACTTATACAAAATATAGAAATATAATATACTAATAAATAAATAATTTGCATGTTTATGTTAATACAATTACGTAAATTATTTAAAAAAAATATTTATCAAATATGGTATACTAGGTCTTTATAAAAATATATCATAGCATTTATAAATAAATAATTTAAGTAAATAATACCAAGTAGTGAATATCATTCATTATTGGATGAATTGGTGAATATAATGCAATTTTGTTAAATTTATACTACAATAAAATTTCAAATATGAAAAAATATTTTATGTTAACTAATCATAAAGCTTTATCAACTACGTAAAATTTTTTTCAAAATATTAATATAAAATTTCTAAATAAGCAATAATTTATAACAAAATTTATCAGGTGTTCTGAACACTGACTAAACAAAGCACCGTACATCAAAAGTTGGTCACTAACTTATTGTTAAATAATCCGGTATTTCTAGACAACTTTCGTGCAAGATAGGTACGAACTACTGCATGTTGTACAAGTTTATACTATACAGTACGATTCAAAATTTTAGATGCACCAGTAAGATTTTTGATTTTATCAAATTTTTACTTTTTAAAAAATTCTATTCAGGAATATTTCGAAAGTTGTAAAAAATAAATAAAAATATTTGATAAAACCTTAAAAGGGTAACATTACCTTGTGACTTTTTTTTACGATTTTATTGTTGGTTTAAACACTCCCAAAATTATTCAAGAATGACATATAAAAAGTTGATTGTAAGGGAAAAATAATTTTAAATGTTACAAAATGTCGATTTTCCGAGCTTAGTCGTATGCGGAAAAATATTTACTTGAAACTTTAAACGTATTTTTCTCGAAAACCTATTTTTCGAGAAGGACGAACCGCTATTATCTTTAAAATAAGATTTTTAAAGTGAACATCGTAAGAGTTTTCAAAAAACTAATATTAATTACCAAAAGGTAATTTTTTTTTCGATCGAAATCGAAGTCATGGAGAGAAGCAGTGATATGCCCACTACACAAGAAAGACGATAAGGCAAACTGCGAAAATTATAGAGGCATAGCATTGCTGAATGTCACATACAAGATCTTGGCTACATGCATTAAAAATAAGCTGAACAAATATGCAGAAAGAATACTAGGAGAGTACCAAAGTGGATTCAGGGGGGGTAGGTAAGTAACAGATCAAATTTATGTGCTTAGGGAAATACAGTCAATGAGTCATGAGCTCAGTTTACAAACATACTTACTATTTATCGATTTTATATATTATAAAACTTCAAAATATCGAGTTATTATTAAATTAAAAATTGTTAAAAGATTTATTTAGCTTTCAAACGATATATCGTTCGTCATCAGAATAATATACAAATGTAATGTAAACAAGTCATGGAAACAAGAACAAGTATTGTCATTTGAACGGTAACTAGATAAAATCTAGGACCGTGATATTCGGTGATTCCATTTGTTAGTGAGTTAAGTGAACAAATCAAAAGAAGTCTAAAGAAACACAATATTGAAACCACCTTCAAGTCTCCTAACAACATTGGTCTCTTATATACCAAACTTAAAGATCCTATCCCTTTTGAGAAAAAATCTGACCTTATATATCAAGTGGACTGTACAAATTGTAACTTGGTGTACATTGGACAAACCAACCAATGGTTGAAGAAAAGAATTGGTGGTCACATCTCAACCATCAGATGTAATAAGCCCGAATCAACGGCCATCGCCAAACATATCTTGGTAGATGGACATACTGCGGACTTCAAAAACACCAAAATCATCAAGTCTGTTCCTAATTATAAAGATCGGCTGGTACATGAAATGATTTGTATAAAGAAGACCAACAACACAATGAACCGGCAAACTGATAATGATGGCTTAAGCAACATTTACAGCCAATTACTCCTTTAAGTTTTTTACGTATTGGAGTTAGGTTTTCCTTCTTTGCCGGAACACAATTGAGGTTTTTCCTAACTCACGGTCCTAGATTTTATCTAGTTACCGTTCAAATGACAATACTTGTTCTTGTTTCCATGACTTGTTTACATTACATTTGTATATTATTCTGATGACGAACGATATATCGTTTGAAAGCTAAATAAATCTTTTAACAATTTTTAATTTAATAATAACTCGATATTTTGAAGTTTTATAATATCTAATATCAACGAGTTAATAATTTATATATTTATCGATTTTAAGCAGGCGTATGATAGCATTAATAGAGAGCAACTCTACCTGGCACTGAAAGAATTTGGAATACCAAGCAAAGTAATAAGAATGGTAAAAATGACGCTAAAGGAAACAATTAACAAGGTGAAAGTAAATGGCAAAATGTCAAGAGGATTTAGGATAAGAAGTGGACTAAGACAAGGTGACCCACTCTCAGCGGTGTTATTCAATTTTGCGTTGGAAAAGGTCTTGCGCGATAGCGGAGTTAATGGAAGGAACACAATATTTCGAAATACTCACCAGTGTTTAGCTTTTGCAGACGACATAACAATCATAGCACGAACAAAGTATGAATTGCAGCAAATTACAAGAAAAGTACTAAACTATGCACAAAATATGGGTCTGAATGTTAACCAAGCAAAGACGAAATATATGGTGTGGAATAGTAAACCATTCCGGAAAGGTGATTTTTTACAAGTAGAGCTAAAAGAAAATGTAGTGGTTAAGTTCGAGAAGATAGAAGCATTTACATACCTGGGAACACTGGTGACGAGAGAACCTGGAAGTGCAGAAGAAATTAAAGCTAGAATCGCAGCAGGAAACAGAAGTGCTTTTGCACTGAATGCAATACTGACCGGCAAAATGTTTTCAAGAGCGACAAAACTCAGAGTATATAAAACAATAATACGGCCGGTAGTGACATATGCAAGCGAAGTGTGGTGTTTGAGGAAACAAGAACAAGTTATGCTGGGTGTATGAGAAAGAAAAATCTTAAGAAAAGTATTGGGTGGAAAATATGTTAATGGGATATGGGTGAGACGCACTAACCAGGAGCTGTACGAAATCTATGAAGAAGCAACAATTGTTGGTGTGGTCAAGTCACATAGAATCAGATGGTTAGGTCATTTGGAGAGAATGAACGAGGAAAGAATACCCAACAAGATGTTAAAGATGGATATGGGAGAATTAAGAAGGAGGAGGGGTAGACCGAAAACTAGATGGAAAAAAGAGGTACAGGAAGATTTGAACATCTTACGAATCACTGAATGGAGAAAGAAAGCTACAGACAGGAAGATATGGTCAACAGTGGTGAAACAAGCCATGGGTCTACAAGGCCTGTAGTGCTACTGTATATATATATAATAATAATTTTTTTTTACCATTTTACTTACAATTAGTAAAACTATTTAAAAATAATCAATTTATTATAACAAAAATATTATTGCATTTAAAACACATAATACTTACGTTTGCATTCATGTGCATTTCTTGCGGAAGCTCTTCCCCAAGGAGCATCGTTATAGAATGGAAGACATTCGTTACAGTCAGGTCCTGCAGTGTGATGTTCACATTTACAAACTCTTCTTCGTGAATTATTCAATCCATTAGATGTAATACATTCGGATGCATGACCATTACATTTACACCTAGCTCCTACTGCCACTTCAGCAATGGCATAAAAATAAGAACGTAGTACTTGTGCATCCCCAAATACTTCATCACCAAATGTATTCAGACGATCTAGAGATACCTTTATGTCTGTTGCAGTTACAAAGTCCTGAAAATACAAATAAAAATAGTATGTATTAAGTTGAATCTCGACACCTACGGGTAAAGGAGATAAAACGATTATATATATATGTTACAGTTAAAACCCGAAATCAGTTAAAACCCGATCTAACTAGTAAATTCTAGTTTTAACTAACCGCCTTAGTAAATTCTAGTTTTAACTGAAATAAGTTTAGTTAAAACTAGAATTAACTGATTTCTAACAAATTTCTTTAGTAAATTCTAGTTTTAACTAAAATTATACCAGTTAAAACTAGAATTAACTGAATTCTAACAAACTTCTTTAGTAAATTCTAGTTTTAACTGGTATAAGTTTAGAAAAAAAAGAAAATTCTAAAGTTTTTTTGACTCAAGAACAAGTGCCAGATGCACTTTACAATTCAAAATGTCACAACAGCATGCCATGGTGACAATAAGTAGAATATAATAATAATAATGTTATAAAATAATTGCTTAATAAGACAATTTTTACTTTAATTCTAGTTTTAACGAGACACGGACAACTCGGCACTTCTAACTCGGCACCGAAAATTTCGGCACCAGTGACTCGGCACCGAGAAAACTGGGCACCAGGAAAACTCGGCATCGGGAGAACTCGTCACCGGGACAACTCGGCACCGGTTTTTCGATTTTCACAGCAAATTTTAAGCTAAGTTGCTCGTGATTGCTGAATTCAGGCATTCTGTCGTCAGTCCGTGTAAGTTACATTATTCTAAGATTTACGTAGAAAGGAGATCACGGTAGCCTCACTAGCATTCGTATGCTTTAACAGTGCACTTCGAGCAAAAATCATGTTTTTTTATAGTTAATGTAAGTAAAAAATGGCTGGAGGCGCTCGAGCAAAGCGAGGAGTGCATCTAGTCAATTTTTACTTGCACAACCACCGTTATTGTAAAATCTACGCAAAAACGAGTTTCACCTCTCAATAATCCACCTTTTCTTTAACCCACGGACCTAGGGGTATATGTTTATAATAAGTGTAGTTTTTACAAAAATGGCCCGAAGCGGCCGGAGCGTAGCGCAGCGAGGCGTAGAGTCAATTTTTGTAAAAACTACCATGGCACGAGGAGGATCCACGCGAAAAAGTATTAACCGTACGTTAACATTGCGTACGACTAAGTGAAAAAAATTATCATCAGCCGCACTCTTTTGTATGACCGCACACGTACCGACAATAGAATGCATTGATTCACCAATCAATAAAAAATGTTTCCAACTGGTGCCGGTTATTCCAGTGTCGAGTTGCCGGTGCCGAGTTATCCCGGTGCCGAGTTTTCTCTTTGCCGAGTCGCCGGCGCCGAGTTATCCCGGTGCCGAGTTATCCCGGTGCCGAGTTTTCCCGGTACCGAGTTGTCCGGTACCGAGTTGTCCGGTGCCGAGTTGTCTGGTGCCGAGTTGTCCTGTACCGTGGGTACACTTTAATATTTTTGAAAAATTCTTTGTCGGATCGTTTGGTTTTTTTTAACTTATTTTAATAATTTTTTCTAAAAAAGGTATGTAAGTTGTTAGTTGAGATTTGATTATTGTTGAATTAATTTGTTAATCTTTAAATTTTATTTCAAATCTCTTCAATTCGTCTGTTTCTAATGATGCAGCTCGCTTAGTAATCATATTTGGACCTAAGTTTATGTAAGTAGTTTATATTATTAATTATGATATGTTTTATTATATTATGTACCAATACTGAAAATTTTATTAAATAAAAGCATACATAAATATATAAATTTGTACATGATTAATATATTATTAAAATTACCATAATATGTAAATAAAAATAAAACAGGAATCAAATAGCAAGCCCGAAAACAGAAACTATGCAATACATGCTTTTGTTCTCCCATCTTACAGTGCAAGTACCATCTGTAGAACTATCCCAAAAGCACGAACTTGCAGTATGAAGACCGGCACCAGTTTTCTGCATAATAGAACAAGTAACAACATATTTAAAAGACTTTTTCAATTTGCTCAAAGCACTAAGGCATTGTTCTGAAACTGCTGCACTCCACTGATTTACTTTATCTTGCTGATAAATATTACCACTAATTGTGTTTTCAATGGTATCTTTTATGATTTTACTGACATCGTCTACTACAAATTGATTATCTTCTTCATCCATGTTTGAAAAATTTTGATAGATAACTAAATGACTTTTTCATAATGTTTTTTTTTGCAACATGTCTCTTGATCATATGGCAATATTTTACAATGATTAAAGAAGAATTAAAAAAGATTAAAGAAAAACCTTACAAGTTAGTTGATCTTAATTAAATGAAGAAAATGAAATATTACAGGTACTGTTTTTAATTTAAAAAAATTCGCTTGCATTATATTTTTATAGCAATTTAAATAATATCCAATAAAATACTTGACACGTGTGTGGTTTAAAAAGTAATTTTGAAAAATCAGATCTACTTTGGAAAAATAATCGCGTATAAATTATCAAAATCTGACACACTTTGAGGTTAAAATACAATATTTTCAGTGAAGTTGCAAAATGACATTCAATAAAATAGGTCGTAACTGAAATGACATTCCGTTACCGCTCGATAGTACGAATCGACCTTAATCCGGTCCCACTAGACATGTAACATTAAATTAACATCGGCGATGTTAATTTTTCAATGTTAAGGCTAGGGTTTTGCAAGTGCCGGACTAAGAAAATGACTCATTTAAAAACGGCTTGACGAATTAACTTGAAATTTTGGAAATACATATAAAAAATATTGACGCACAAGCTAATCTATTTTATATTTTAAAATTTTTAAAAACAATATATTTTTTGTCGAGATATATAATTTCTAATTTATTTTATTCAAATCAAAATAATTCACAGTTTATAATGATTACTGTTATAAACAAAAAAAATTTAAAAATTTAAATTTTATTATTAATAACAAAGTTGAAAATTAGGAAAATGACCCACTCAAAAATGGCTTATCTGATTGATCTCAAATTTTAGGGTAATATTTATGAAGCAAAGGTCTACATACTAATCTATTTTTAAAATTTATATTTTATTAAATAATATAGTAATTTAATTTGTTTATATTAAAAAATGATAATTTTTTAACATTTTTTATATATACGTGAAGAATATACTTAAGTGAATATGCCTACCAAATTTGAAATTTTTTGAATTTATATAAATAAGTAATTTTTAAATTTTAAAATAATTACTTTTTTAATACATAATAGCCAAGATATTAATCAAGTTCAAAAAAGAAGGTGTAGCTTCTTAGTGTCGGATGGCGCTGTTTTAGACAGTGGTTTTAGGTTTAACCAGGCAACAATATTTTATCTTTTTCTCTCATAATAATATAATATAACGCTATCTTACTCCGTCAAATACTAACTATAGAAGCCAGTAGCATTTTACTTACATGCACTGTTTTGTTAGTTTTACAACATTTTTGATTCTCAAAATTGTATGTGTTTTTTGCAGACAATTTCTTTTGAATTTCATACAATAAAGCAACAATAAATATATGTATTACATTTCCATGATTACTAACTGCTCTTACAATTTTCTTTTCAAATCATTAGTAAAATTCACATGGCTGGTAATAAGGTTCAGAAGTCGGTTTAATTCTTGTTTTAATTTTTGCATATTTTCAATTCGCACTTACATATTCGCTGTCAAAGGGTTTCAGATTATAAATAAAAATGAAATATTTTACATTAATGCAGATATGAATTTCTTTCATTTAAACACGAGTAGGTGGCTTATCCTATATTTTATATTTAATCACGTACAAGTGATAAGAAGTGGCTGGTAGACATCAATTATTTATCCAAATACCTGCAAAAACAAATGCTACCGTTCTTAAAGTCGGTACATGCAATTTTACGAAGAAAATGCAATTAACATTGTACCGCATATTTAAAACGAAGTTAAAAAAAACTAAAGGACGATCAACTGATATAGATAAATTTAAAAAAATATATAAGATGGTAAAGTCAACAGCGATGGTACACCCCTTATCACTGTGGTCGTTTATGGTGCTTGCAGCAAACGTTCTTATAAAACGAATTACAATGCGTTGTCTGGTGTCGTAAGTCATTTTCTAAAAAGTAAGTCCATAAGTCCTTAATTAAATGTTATTAATTTTTAGGCATGTATTATTGGTGAAAAAACAAAAAAAATTATTGTATTTGGGAGTAAGAAATAAATATTGCTTGGTATGTGATAATGAGGAGTCTCTAAAATGTGAAAAAAAAAATTTTTTGGGAAAATTTTTTTATTATTTTTTAACATGTAATCTCCTTTTAACTGGATAAATTTATTCCAACACTGTTTAAGTTTTTGAATATCGTCTGTAAAGTAAGATTTAACAAAACCTTTAAAATATGAATTAGGTTTTACGGTTACTTCATCGTTTGTTTGAAATCTTCTTCCAGCAAGCCATTTTTTCAGATTTGAAAACAGGAAATAATTGCAAGATGCCAAATCTGAAAAATATGATGGATGAAGAAGAAATTCTTAACGTAATTCATCAAGTTTTATTGTTGCAATTTTGGACGAATGAGCTGGTGCATTATCGTGATCAATAACAAACGCGGCAACCATTTTGCTGATAGCTTTCTCATGTCCAAACATTTATGTAAAATTGAAATCATTGCACCTGCGATCAGCCAAAACCATGTCACGGATTTTATCCATGATTTCTTGAGTAGTAACTTTAATTTTTTTACCTGGACGTTTAGCATCTTTTGTTCTGGTACTACCACAACGGAATTTCATAAACTACTTATGTATCATTTTAATCGATGGTGCGGAATCCGGGTAATATTTATCTAATTTTATTTTTGTTTTTGTAATTCTTTTTCCACGAAAAACATAGTGTTATTAATACGCAAAATTCACTTTTTTCCTCTTTTTAGAACAAATTACAAGTTGCGTTATTTAAATCGTTGTGACGACCAAAATAATTGGCATACCTGTTTGAAATTTTATATGTAGACCAGCAACAGGTTGAAGCTGTCAAATGTTTTCTGTTTTTGAATTTGTGACGTCATCTATTTGATTTTTACCGGACTTATTATTGAACTCCCCTCGTATAGTAGAATTTGAAAAAATACATAACAAAACTGTAAATAAATGTGGATTTTTTATAGACTCATAGTTATTCCATTTAGGTGCTAGTCCGGGGTAATGTAAACTGGACCAAAAAACTACCTGAAAGTGGTAAACTGGTCCAAAAGTAATTGCTACTAAAATTTTGAAAATGGTAAACTAAGCCAAAAACATAATTTTTTAAGTAACCGCTGAATTGAAATTAAAAATAAAATTTTTTTATAAAAACCACCATGGCACGAAGAGGATTCACGCGAAAACAAGTTTCACCTCTCAATGATCCACCTTTTCCTGAACCCACGGACCTAGGGTAAATTTGTATAAAAACCACCACGGCACGAGAGGATCCACGCAAAAAAGTATTAACTTTTCGAAAGTTTTCAAATATTTCAAATACCCAGAATTGTTACTGATTTTGAGGTTGCGATGAGAAATGCGTGTACTACCCAGTGGCCGGAAGCAAATGTCGAAGGTTGCAGGTTTCATCTTGGACAGGCGTGGTACCGAGCTCTCCAGAGATACGGCTTGGCTTCAGACTACCAAAATGTCGGTTCTGAAGTTGGCATATGGTTACGGTATTTCTTTGGTTTAAAGTTTTTGGCAGCGGACGTTTTGGGAGGTTACAATGATTTAATGGAAACCAAACCGAATAATGCGAATCTCGACAAGTTCTGTGACTATTTATTCACTTACTATGTGGTAGGGTCAGCTGTGTTTCCTCCGGTGGTTTGGGCTAAGGCTTCTGCAGACATAATTTTGACGACTAATGAATAGGTAATTTAAAAATTTTATGTTTTGTTGAAATGTATTCCGTAAAAGTCGGAAGTCAACCCAAAGATATTAATTTTACTATCCGTAAATTTTTTTCCTAAATTGTAAACTATAAACATAAATCTTCTATTTCTATAGGAAATTAAACTAAATAAGCTGAAAACAAACAAATCTGCGCAAAAAGGTAGATCGGGCGCGAGGATGTAGATCTGTCAGTAGGTTACAGTTAGTTTCTAATATTTTTTTTTAAATAATAACAAAAAAGAATTCACACCGGCACACCACTAAACTATAAACATAAATCTTTCACTATTTCTATAGGAAATTAAACTTTGGCCCAGTTTACCATTTTCAAAATTTTAGTGAAAGGACCCCGCTACGGCCTTATGGGTTTTGGGTCCCAGTCAAATTTAACCATAATGTAGGATATTGTAGTTTATAACATGCTGATAAAAAGTGTCCATGGGCACAAAGTCAAAAAATGGACAGTTTCCGAGATATAAGGCATTACAAAGTTTGTCCAGTCATTCTACGAAAGACACAATGATCAAGTCAAAATCGATACTACCCGGAAACAAAAAATAGGGCTGTGTAGACGAAAGAATTTTAAAAAAGATAGAGTTTTTTGCATCACTCTAGCTAGTGTATTACATAACCTAAAAAATTAAACAAAGTCGAAAATGCGGTTTCTTTTGATTTAAGAAAAAAAACAAAAACGGCAAATTTTGACGGCATTTTTCGTTTTTCTCAGAAAATAAAAAATAAATCAGTATTTTAACTTTCTACAACTTATTTTCTACAACTTTTTCATTTAACTTTTTTTTTGTTGGAAAATTCATTTTTTTTTAATTTCAAGAAACCGCTCTTTCGACTTTGTTTAATTTTTTAGGTTATGTAATACACTAGCTAGAGCGATGCAAAAAACGCTATCTTCTTTAGAATTTTTTCTTCTACACGACAATATTTTTTTTTTCTAGGTGGTATCGTTTTTGAATTTTTCATTGTGTGTTTCATAGAATAACTAGATTAACTCTTTAATGCCGTATATCTCGAAAACTGTCCATTTTTTGGCTTTGTGCCCATTGACACTTTTTATCAGCATATTATGAACTACAATATCCTAAATTTTGGTTAAATTTGACTGGGACCCAAAACCCATAAGGCCGTAGCGGGGTCCTTTATGCTTTTGGCCCAGTTTACTATTTTCAAAATTTTAATAAAATTTGCTTTTGGCCCAGTTTACCATTTTCAAAATTGGGCCCACTTTACCATTGGCCCAGTTTACATTCACCCGCTAGCCCAGATGGGTTAGTGGACGATGACGCACTCGTAGAAGTGAAATGCCCACATTCTGCTTCCAACTTACATCCTTCAGAAGCAATTAAAAACATAATTATTAAATTTGCGTCCATCAAAAATAGAGAACTATATTTGAAAAGAAATCATAATTATTTCTATCAAATTTAAGGACAGATGCATATAACAAATAGACAAATTTGTTACTTTATTTGTGGGACTCCTTTAGGTATGTTGGTGGAGAAGGTACATTCTTCTTATGATTATATAATAATAGACCTTTTCCTTTATTTAGTTTTATATTTCAGATAAAAAGAGACGACAATTTTTGGAAAACAAATATGGAGAATCAATTAAATACTTTTTATTTTAATTGTGTTCTACCAGAAATTATAGATCCAAAGGTATCAAGAAATTTACCCATAAGAAATCCCGACAGAAAAGAGTTACAAAGTTGAAATTTTTTTAAAAATTATTTTTTTAAATATAAAACGTACTTGATTGTAGTTGGATATATTTAATTTGCATAGAACTATTGGGATTTTGAAGTTAACATTTATTGGGAACATTGAATTTCATTTCATTAAGCTTTTTACGTTCTAAGTAGTACATTGCTTTTCCCTTTTTGGGAATTACAAATCCGATTAGCGGGGTGGATTAGTCCCCATATTACCTATTTCCGATAAATCAATATCTATTTCACCACACGGTGTGGATGTCCACTGAATAGCTGAGCTAACAAATTCTGTATAGTCCGCGATTTGAACCCAGAATTTCCGCTCTGTACTCAACCAGCGGTCACATCACTCCACGGCTATGGCTCTCTACCCTAATTGATAATAAAAAATTCTTCTTAATTACTCTTAATTAATTACTTATGTTAGTTATTATTTTAAATTGAAACCCATCATAGAATTTTAAAACTAATACCTAATAAACGATAAGTTTTTGTCCATTTTTTTAATAACTTTATAATAACTTTTAAATTTGGTGGACTAGAAAATTTAAATTATATTTAAAACCAACATTTCTTATATTTTTTTATTTTACTTATTGTATTATTTCAGAAGTAAATACACGCATACCAAAGATAAGCAAGTACTTTTCATAATATAGTAATTATGTTACGTCTCGGCTCCTCCCATTAGCAATGATAGGAATACACCGAACCACACGTTTTTTCCCCTCAGAAACTTAAAGATTGCAAGCATAGTCCCTTATCTATCTAATACGAGACTCGTTTTGTATTCGTATGAAATCGTATCAATTAGTAGATTTTACCGCCTCTTTAAATACAGCAGCCTCTATTACAGAGTAGCGTAACTTAGAGGGGTAGACATATAAGAAGGAAACTGTAGAGGTAGTTAAAATCGTTGCAATAGCGAATTATGCGCCGTCTTGTGATGGTGAAACAACACCGGGACCGTGGAGCGTATCCTTAATACAACGTTACAATAAAAAGTTGCGTCAATGTTGCTTTAACATCTGTAACATTGTACCAACATTACTTCAATATTCCATTTTCACATCGCTTTAATAATAATGCGATGTGATAGTAACATTGTACCAACGTTGCTTCAATATTGCATTTTCACATCGCTTTAATATTAATGCGATGTGATAGTAGTAACATTGAACCAACATTGCTTCAATATTACATTTTCACATCGCTTTAATATTAATGCGATGAGACAGGGATATAATTTAAATAACTTTGTAACATTGTTCACATATTATTATAACGTAAATTAAATTTTGAATTTAATCTAATTATTGAAAATTAATTTATATACACAAAACGATAAAAGGATACATTTTTTGTATTTTAAAAAATTGAAGCTCAGATTATCTTTGGATACATAAAAAATTAATTCATTTATTAATTGCAACTTTTGAAGTGAATTAATTTATATTAATTTAAGGGTCGATCTTTTTATGCTCAATAAACTTCAAGTAGTTATTTGACGACTCGCTTATAATATGGTGATAATAACCACACCAAAAAATATTAACTACCACATGGCACGTGTTTAGTTTCACCAAATACTGTAGATTATAATACGTACAACTCAGCCGAGAATTCGTAGCCCAGCACACTAGCGCCAACTATCTGTAGGAGTTTCAACCAAATCATTTTGACAGTAGATTTCGTGCTTGTCGTACCTCGTACAAAGTGTAATATAAATGTTTTTGTTGAAATAAATTAATATTTGATAGAAAAACAGTGCTTGTCGCATATATCCTGAATTAAATATTTAAGTGAATTCTTATCAATATGTCCGGAACTACTTTTAGCGGAGAAAAATTCCGAAATGTATGTATTGGGTTAGATCTGCAGCAGACTGCCGCACGAAGATTGCAGAAATGCCTTATGCGATTTGAACAATAATTTCGATATTTTAAATACTTTTAAGAGTAGTTCACACTACATGATTTATCATATGACTTAGTCATAAGAAAAGTCATAGCTAAAATCATACCATCACAACAGCCAATCATAAAAGCCATAACTTCTATAATAGCAAAAATCATATTGAGATCCGTCAGATGGGAGGAGCCTAAAAAATATGGCTACCTTAAGGGAAAGTTTCAAATACGAGATATAGTTTACGTGCAATTGAATGATTTTCAAAGTGATTATGTAATATATTCAGGTTCTATTAGTTGTCTAATTTGAATTTAAAATGTAGTAAGTTGACTTTTTGCCAACTTTCTACAACATTGGGGGGGGGGGGGGGGTCCCCCCACTTTCATTCCAGAATTGACTTCTTTAATTTTCAACATTTTCATCCAAACTTCTAATTGATCTTTTCGCTCTGTTTGTCCAAATAAATTTTTGACGTGAACAAAACGATTTGTTTTCATTGGAAAGTAGTGAAAACGTATATTCACGTCTTTATTAGAAGCGCTATCACAACCTTGTACTACACAAACTAACTTTTTGTTAGACTTTGATCGCAGAGAAAACGTTGCAAACTTCATTATTAATAATGCAAATATGCAATAAATTGTTTTTAATGTTCTAATTTGTAGGAACTTAACGAAAAACAATCAACTCACTACTGTTGCCGTGTTTAGCTTTCCCTTAACCTAGTGAAATATTTCACCACCAGATGTCATATGCTCATTTGACGGATCCCAATAGTGTAAACGTAAAAAAATCCCTCATATGAGAAGTCATGTGACAAGTCATATGATAAATCATGTAGTGTGAACTACCCTTTATAGAAGTGGTGTTGATACATGTAAATGCTAACTAACCAATAGAAAGAGCTTATTGGTAGCCATGGAATGTTTTTCATTGGTTAGTTACCATTTACATGTAAATTTTAAGTAAAATTATGCAGCGTGTTATACGGGCTTTAGCTTTAGTACTAACTCATGCAAACAGATAGCGTACTTTTTCGTGCTACGAAAATTCTATTGTTATAGGCCTAAGTTGTACGTATTATAATCTATTGGCGTTTTACATTACGTATAGATGGCGTTGTAATTCAACAACATGGACGACATAAGTAGTACATCTGCTAAATTAAACCTATGTTAAACATTGCATTTTACGTTGTTTACATTGGAAATCGTGTTTTTAAATCAATTTAGTTCGTATTAATTAATTATATAACCTCCGATTTGTTCATATTTAACGATAAGTACACGCTAAATATTACTTAACTTAGTTACCATTAAGGACACTACGTGGCGTTTCACTAATGTAAAACGCCAATAGTATTTGGTTTCACGTACCTACATAATTATAAGCTTTTCAATGCAGAGTAATAATTTTATAATGTTTGTAATAATTCATCTTTTTTTTTTATACTTATTATAGACTCACCATTATTTAATTATCAACTTTAAAAAAATCTATGTGATTATAATCAGTAATCACATATCGTCGGTGAAACCAGAAAACGGTGTAACTCCACTTTTGTTCAAAATGCGTTTTATATGTGCAATCGGGCTATCAGAGATTTATCTACATTGTGGTAAAAATATAGCTCGTTCAAAATTTGCTGAATCTTAAAATAACTACTTTAGAAATATGTGCCTCGTCTGTAGGCAAGTCTAGCAAACTACCTATCGGACGTTAAACAATTTATATGCTCATAGATCTAGCACTGCCGAGGAAACGAAGCAGTGGCTGGAAATAACAAGCCCTAGGCTTAGGCTGAATTCATTCAGTTGAAGAAGAAGAAGAAGAAATATGTGCAACTCCAATGCACTGTTTTATGACGGGAAATACGTGTATCTCCATTAAATCAACGCCTTTCACACGGTGATGTATTGTGCGATCGGAAAAGTTAGTTAAACTATGTCGAATATTGTTAAAATATAAATTAATTTTAACATTAAATGTTCGAATAAATAAATCTATCGCGATTTACTCCTAAAAAAAGATCAATGTGATACTAGTATCGCATATAAAACAAAAAGTATTTCTGAAAAAGAATTTATAATAATCACTTACTGTTTAATCAGAAAGCCAAAGATGAAAAAAAATTTGACAAATCATCAGATACATCAGATTTTGTTTATACTATGGATCTTCAATCGGTTTTATTAGCACCCAAAAACAAGTTAGGTGCTATGTACTTAGTATAAGACCTTTACTGCAAATGGATTTGATTCAATTTTAGTTGACTTTATTGAAACTGAAGTAATAATAAAACTAAATAATAAGATTAAACCTATTAAAATTATTTTCTGAAGCGATGGCTGTTTAGGTCAGAATCGTAACGCACAATTATTTAATGCTTTAATTAACAAATCGGTAAAAAATAAAATTACTATTATTCAAAAATACTTATTCAAAGGGCATACACAAATGGAGACGGATTCAATGCATTCTGCAATCGAAAGACGCCGGGATATTAATGTTCCAGCAGATTACGTTATGCTCATTGTCAAAATGTACGACAAAAACGATTTCCATACAAAGTCCAATATCACTTGTTTTTCAAAGATTTTTCTAAAATAAAATATTATCTCTCAATTAGACCAGGTCGAAAAACTGGTGATGCAACAGTTACTGATCTTAAAGTGATTAAGAATCCGCAAAATGGAAACACAAAGTACAAACTTAGATATTCTGAAGAGGATTAAAATGAATATTACTAAGATTATAAGTAACCAAATAATTAATTATAAACAAGTTTGTGACGTTAATAATTTACCAAATCTATATACTCGCAGAACAAAAATCAGAAAAGAAAAGTTTGAACATCTTCAAGCACTAAGAAAGAGCTCCGAACGTCATGCATTTTACGATAACATTCCTTACCGGTATAGTTGTAGTATCAAATTTTTAATAATAAATGTTTTATTGAAATTAAAATACTATTTTGTTAGAATAATAACTTATTTTTAAATTAAAATTAATTTTTACAACCGTTATAATATCATATCGAAAAGTGTGTATCTCCACGCAAAATGCCACTTTAAAAAAAAGAAATTGGTGTATCTCCAATAAAAAAGAGTTAACATTAAGTAATCATAAAAAAAGTAAATGAATAACATGCATTTATTTATATTTTAACATTATTGAAATTTTCAACCCAATCATTACAGTACTTCAGAAAACAAACAGCTTTTATTGCCTCCTGAAAAATTTAGTAAAATGGAGTTACACCGTTTTCTGGTTTCACCGACAATATATAGAGGTTAGAGGATAGATTTATACGTATTTACATGTTGGTCCATATGGCCCATATGGTCCATATTCGACAACTTTCTTTAAACTTTTCAATAAAAATTAAATACTTAAATAAAGGGTGATTTGAAAAACTTTAAACTTAAAATTTTAATTCGGGTTTTTACATTTTGTCAGGTCATAAAAATTCCAACCTTTCTTTTGTATATCTCTCTATTGTGTTTAGCAAAGTAATACAATTTTACCCATAAAAATACCGTTTAAACTATAAAATTTGGTACTAGATAAGTACCTACTATTTATTTTTAGCATAAATCTCAAATAAATTTGTATTTTTTTTTATATCAATACAATAATATAATCAATACAATAGTATTGATGAACGGGTTGTGGTTCTGTACCCACTTGCTCAATGAGTTACCAATAGAATTATTTACTTGCTCTCTATATCTCAATGCTACTTACAACTTGTTAGATCTTATTAGTTTATATAATATAATATAAAACTTCAAATAATATGCATTTGTATATTATTCTGATGACGAACGATATAACGTTTGAAAGCTAAATAAATCTTTTAACAATTTTTAATTTAATAATAACTCGATATTTTGAAGTTTTATATTATCTAATATCAACGAGTTAATAATTTATATATTTATTAGTTTATAAGGTATATCAACTTACCTTTATAACCACTACCTTTATAATCCAAGATTATGTTTTAAATAAATATTTTTTTGTTATTCCGGGTTATAAATGACCTCTTTACGTACCTGTTTTGAGAACTATAAAGGAGGTCTTTTCTCAAAAGGTCACCTCAAGGGGGACCCAACCCGAACATAAACCTAACTTTTATTATGTCCTAGGACTATAAAAACTTAACTTTATTGGGTCCTAGGACTTATAAAAACAGTCTTTGTTCGGGTACCTGCTCGGATGAACCCGTTCATCATTTATTCTGATCTGGTGCGAAGCACCAGGGCTGTTGCCCCATATCTTCGCAGACTTGAAGAGTAAGGTTGCGGGCTTGCCCGCAACGTTACGTCGGATGATTTTTATTGAGGCGTACCTCTGAAAATTAGCGCGAAGCTAAGTCCTGGCTGTGTTAACCTGTGGGACCTAAAGCTTTATGTGGAATCCGAACCACGGAGTCGGATAAATTTTGTGGCCGGGTTGGGGATCGAACCTAGCCCTGCCAAACTAGAGTCCTCTCCTTAGCCCGTTCACCTAATTCACCATTAATGGATATAACTTTAAAACAATGAAAGCACAAAATTTTCTTTATTTCCCCCACCATTAAAATGGATATAACTTTGAAACAATGAAAGCACAAAATTTTCTTTTTGTACACATAATTTACACAAAATTCGGAACTATTTTATTTTTCATTTGGAAAAAGTGGGGGTGCTGGCTTGACGCAGGTTATAATAACTATTAAATAGTTATTGGACTATAGCAAACAAACAATAAGTTATAAAAACTGAAACTGAAAACATTAGAAGATAAAACTAAATTCATAAAAGACAGACAATAAATTTTGTATAAAGGCGAACTAACAACAAAATGTTTGAACTTCTTACGTTATGTTATTTATTCGGAATTCAAACTAATAACTTCGTAGTTGCTTACGTTTTAAGTTGCATAAGATAATTAATTTTTCATACCTGCAACTCGGGACTAGTATCAAAATTATATGCTGAAGGTCGTCCCTCCAATGTTGCAAACGCTACATTTCCACCATGAAGAGGTGATATATCAGAATACTCTGATGTACAAAGAGCTCGTGTTTCTTCACCTCTTGTAGTAGAGGTACTGTCCGGCAAACCATAAGTATCACGGCAGGATGCACTACAAAAAAAAAATATTAAAATTTATAATTTATTATGGTATTAGTATTGACACGTAATGTGCGAGCAAGACTAACACACAACCATACAATAGAACCCCGTTATAAAATGTCCCTTTGTAACGTACTCTCGGCTATAACATAACTAAAGTTTTGGTCCCGCTTAGAAAAAAATAATAACCGCGTTCGAATACCTCCGGATTTTTGTTGATAAATAAATCAATTTTTATTCATAATAATATATGTGTAGTATACTACAAATTGATTGAAGTTTTATTTTTAGTAAATATAAATGATATAATAATCAGGTAAATGATGTTGAGTGGTTTTTAAAAAATTTAATAGTTATACTATTTAGGTAAAATAATTAATAAAGTTATGGATTTAAATTAAGATTTTGTTTAAAATTATATTCTTGAAGTACATCAAAATTGTGATTTTCTTAATCAAATATTTTTCAAATATAGCCCAGTCAATAGAGCGAAAAAAATAGCTCCACCTTTCAAAAAAGCGATTTTCCACCCCTTCAAACCAAGATGGCGGCGCGAGCGGCACCCCCTCAAGGTCGAAAACTTGGAATTTTATGTAACTTGCCTTACTGAACAATCATGCCAAATATAAACTTTCCTATATCTTTTGCAAGGTAAAAGTACTTATTGACTGGGCTAATATCAAAATTTAAGTTTTTTGCGAATTAAAATAAACGATTTTCTTCACTTAACCCTCCGTTAGTTGCGTGGTCTACGATCGTAGACCATGCTTCTTTAAACCGTGATGGCTCATAACAGTTCGCATTATATCGGTTGCATCTTTCAGTAGCTGACAATAATGTGTGATCTTTCGGATCAGCAGTTTTTGAACTTTTAAAGTGACGAGTTATTAGTTTTATTAGTTCTGAAACAGGGCTGGTCTACAATCGTAGACCACGCGACTAACGACGTTACAGTTTTTATGTTAGAAGATTTATTATTGTTGAAAAAAAAATTCATAATTTAAATAAGTACTCTAGTCGTCATTTATGTTCCAGAATCCGTAATAAGTCTACAAAAGATTTTGTTGCAAATGCCAAACTTATGCGTGCAAGGAACATTTGAAGGACATTTGTACTTCCTGTGTGTGAATAAAAATGCACTAAGTTTCACCTTCATTATTATTATAGGTATTTGATCTAAATTGACGAAATAAAATTTATCTATAATAATGTAGTATCTAAATTGCAGTACAACAAGAAAAAAGTGCTTACCTATTGTAAATTTTTCAAAAAATTAAATATTTCATGTACCTTTTAAAATATACGTTCAAATTGTATATAGAGTTTCTTTTAGCTAAACCGATTACTTTTACATCAATTTTTCTGAAAATTTTTACAAAATATGTTTTAAAACAGCCAAATGAAGCATATCATATCGCACCATGAGTGTAAAACCGTAGTAAGTGCAAAAGTCATAGTTCTGAGATAATGGGAGTTAAAGTTTTTATATTACAGTGGGGCCCGCTTAATGTGATCGCGGTTATTGTTATCATTCGGATATTGTTATCACTTTTGCCAGGAACGGAACGGACATATATTATTACTAGAGCTGGGATTTTTAGGTACTAAAAATTGAAAAATAGTTAGGTACAATAGGTATGAATGAGGTAAAAATAGGTACAATAGTTTTCAAAATTAGGTACAATAAATTCAATTTAGGTGTCAATAAAATTCAATTTAGGTGTCAATAAAATTAAATCTAGAACTATAAAATTTTATTAAAAAGTGTATACATAATGCCGGTGATACACATGCTACTAAGTCGCATGCTCTCATGCTACTGCGCATGCTCTTATGCAATTATTGGTAACTAGTCGCAAGAGAGCATGCGCAGTCGCATGAAAGCATGCGACCTAGTAGCATGTGTATCACTAGCTTAAACTCTTAAGTGTAAGCACACACACTTGGCAATGTATCTACCAACAGCATCTTGTGTTTCGTCAGCACATATCCAAATATCACAATTTCCTATGTTTCGACGGATATATTCAATTGTCTGAAAACTCGGTTTTAAATTTTCCTACATTTGCATGACTAAAAATAATGAATATACCTGAGCGTAACATTTTGGAAGATAATTTTTCGATAATGTTGTCCTATCTGGGATACTTCTTCCGGAATAATATTCTAGAAATTCCTTAAATTGGGGACAGTCTAATTTTGCCCAAGGTATATTTGCAGCAACAAAAGCATTGCACATGGCCAAATAAAACCGAGATTTTTCATCGGTATCAAAATTTTCATTAATTTGAATTTGCTTTACCGATTTATTTATATTTACTTTATGTTTACGACTTTCTTCATGTTGGGTCAAATGAGATTTTTGATCGGAACGGATCTGCAGAAAGTTAAAATTTCAACTTTGATCAAAATAAACGGGAAATACTTACAATTTTAGAACAAACACGGCAGAAAATATCATTTCCGTCTACACGAAAGTACTTTTCTTTACCTTTTAGCCACTCGTATATTAACAGCACCCTTGTTTGTTTAATCTTCGGCATTGTAACAAAATCACTACTTTAACTACCAAAAGACGAACGTTAAATGACGTTATCATTACGATTTGCGAAGCTATACAGTTTCTGTTTCAACCTTGGAGCTTGCTCTCGCGAAATTCGATAGCATCGCGACGTCTTAACCAACGATAAGTGGTTTATGTGCAAATTTTGCAGAAAACACAAAAATAGGTTCTTAGAAGTTGTGAAAAAGGTTGCAACTTAATAAAAAAAGTTTTTATTATAAATATTGGCAAAATAGGTAAAAAAGGTGTTAATAAATTGGGTTTATATGAAAGCTAATTTGACATACACAATTTTTGTATAATAAAAAGCAAAATATGACAACCGTTGTAAAAAAGGTATTTAACCTAAGATCCCAGCTCTAATTATTACACACAAAAAACATCGCTTATAGTTATCATAATTCGGTTAATGTTATCATATTATTCTTAAGATTATTTTCTCCCACGAGCAAAAGAGTTGATTTTCAGTTACAAGCATTTTTTTATATTGTGCATACCACCCACATAATATAAAATCAGGTGTTAGCAAGAAAATCAACGTCACACATGTGATATCACATTACATATTTATGTTCATTATCAATTCCGTCGTTTAAATACAGTGGGGCCCGCTTAATGTGATCGCGGTTAATGTTATCATTCGGATATTGTTATCACTTTTGCCAGGAACGGAACGGACATATATTATTACACCCAAAAGCATCGCTTATAGTTATCATAATTCGGTTAATGTTATCATATTATTCTTAAGATTATTTTCTCCCACGAGCAGTCCCACGAGCAGGTCACGCACGTCCCGCATGTCAGACGCATGCGCAGATTAAAAATTATGACTTAAATTTGAACTGCGCATGCGTCTAACAGCGTCTACTTTCCAACTGCTGAAAAACTGGGCTATTACTAGGGCAATTGTTTTCTCTTCTTCTTAAGGTGCCGTCTCCTATCGGAGGTTGGCGAGCATTTGAAATGCTACATCTTGGCAGATTACTCTCGGTGGTTTGCCATTGCCTTCCAAGAGGAGAGGGTCATAATGAAGTTGGATAAATTTTTTAGCCGGGTTGGGGATCGAACCTAGGGCTTCTAGCCTAGAGTCCGGTCCTTGGCCCGTTCACTTAGCTCACCTCGCAATTGTTTTGTTGAAGTTAAAATAGAGATGAATGCGGGACGTGACGAGATATTCCGCGGGATATTTTTTTTGTCCAGCGGGATATTTTGAATATTTAGTCCCGCGCGGGATATTTTGTCAACTCAGTCCCGCGCAGGACAGAACCCCGTAGTCCCGCATTTGATTTATTTTATACAACGCACAACGCAGCCCGAATAAATTTTTTTGATTTTTTTGTTAACGCATATTACTTAGAGTAAATGTAGGAAACGGATTCAATAAGTTAAATTATGAAATAGAAGGAGAAACAATTTCGTCCCGCGCGGGACTGCTTTAAAATCCCATCCCGCGCGGGACTGAGTTGATAAAATGTCCCGCGCGGGAATAAATATTCTAAATATCTCGCGGGACAAAAAAATATCTCGAGGGATATTCCGTCCCGCACTCATTTCTACTTTAAAACACGATTTTATCATAAATTTTAAAACACACATTCATCTCTAGCTGTATTGTATAAAATAAAATAAATAAAACGCGGGACTAAATTGGCATCCCGTCCCGCGCGGGACTAAGTTTATAAAATGTCCCGCGCTGGACTAAATATTCTAAATATGCCGCGGGACAAAAAATATCCCGCGGGATATCCCGTCCCGTCCCGTCCCGCATTCATCTTTAAAATAAATTTATAAATCAAACGCGGGATTGAATTAGTATCCCGTTTTACGCGGGACTGAATTGGCATCCCGTCCCGCGCGGGACTGAATCGAAATCCCGTCCCGTCCCGCGCGCGGAACGGGACGGGATTTTTTCCATCCCGCATTCTTCTCTAGTGGCCAGAGCCTAACTCTGTCCACACGTGCAGTAAAATGTCGCTGGCAGCAGCAGTAAAAGCACAAGTAGGCGCATTTTCAAGGTAATGCTGATACAAGTGCATTGCAAAGCTGCGACATTACCTTTCATTTACCTTGAGAATGGGCGTTCCTAGGGTTTTACTGCTGCTGCCAGCGGCATTTTACTGCACGTGTGGCCAGAGCCTTAAGCCTATACTTATAGCTGCTAATGCCCAACCCGTGACGTCACGCGCTCGAAGTTATGTTTGCCTTACTTTCTCTTCGGACACCGTCATTTCGGCGATTCCAGTTCGGCACCGTCATTTCGGCGACAGGCAATTCGGCGACCCGATATTCGGCTCTGTTAGTTTCGGCGATTCCAATTCGGCACCGTCATTTCGGCGATTCCGATTCGGCGACAGTAAATTCGACTACGTAGATTCGGCGAAGGGAGATATACTTTTAGTTTATTCAATTTATTTTTCCTAGTTTAAAATTTAAATGTACACAAAAATTACGCCGAAGCTTGCCATCGAAAAATACAATTAGGTTTTGGTGGTGGTATATTCCATCCAACGTTGTGAACTTTTTTGGATAAATTAAGACGAATTTAAAAAACTTTCGACACAGAATACGAACGTATTCTAGCCGGACATGCACCTCCTAAGAAAAGGCTGCGGTACGAAGCGGCTGATTCTCGAATTTTGGCGAAGGTAACCAATTATAATTATATTAATATTATAGAATATCTTCGCGGTATAGCTTATAATTATAACATATACCTATTAAAATTTGTTTAATTGCTCGAAAGTATATGTATAATAATATAATACATGTGTATGTATGTAAATAAATATTTAATTTAAAAATAAAAAATAATTCTTTTAAATATTTTTAATTAAAAATTTTTTAATAATTTTAACACTTAAATAAATTTCCCATCGCCGAATCGATGTAGTCAAATTTTTTGTCGCCGAATGGGAATCGCCGAAATGCCGGTGCTGAATTAGAATTGCCGAAACTAATAGAGCCGAATATCGGATCGCCGAATTGACCGTTGCCGAATATACGGTGCCCAATCGCTTTCGCCGAACTGCGGTCGCCGAAACGACGTGTACCGCTTAGTTCTAAAAAAAACTAACAAATTTTAACAATAATAAATTATATTTAAAGAAAAAATACTTGGTTTATACGTTTCAAATTTTTTATTGTACTACTGACAAATTTGTTTCGTTCAGCCAGGCTGAACTTCTTCATAGTATAAGTTCATAGTATAGTATAACTTGTGTATATCAGTATAACTTGTGTATATCTCTGAAGAAGTTCAGCCTGGCTGAACGAAACAAATTTGTCAGTAGTACAATCAAAAATTTGAAACGTATTTAAAAATTTTAAACGTAAATCGATAAACCAAGTATTTTTTCTTTAAATATAATTTTTAAAAAATGTTTCAACAAGTAAGTGAGGAATCCGTCGAATAAATTTTAACAAGTTTATACAAACCAAAACTTACAATTAACGTAATATAAAATAATTAATTACAACGAAATGGAAATATAACCAGTGAGTAATGAGGTATTCGAACGCGATCAATAGAAAAGGAGAAACAAATCTTTTTTAATTTTTAATTCGATGTGTCTTATGGGGAATTCTGTAACCATAAGAAATATGGAAAAATGGATGGCCCATCCTCGATCTCTATTTTTGAGAAAAACTTAATGGTAGAAATCAAAATTCACCATTTTTTTTTCGAGTTATTAAGGAAAATTTTGATTATTAGACTTTTTGGTAAATGTCATATTTAACTATGATTTAAAAATTTAAATAAACACAATTTTAGATTATAACTCTGAAACTAATGTACCTAGATATTTAAAATATTTTTAGCCCATTTTATTGTCCTTAAAAAAGTGTCTGAAGAAAGTGTTAACACTTTTTGGTAACTTCTAAAACAACCGAGATATCGATATTTATGAAAAAGTCCCATAATAATCGAACTTCTGTCTATAACTCGAAAACAAAAAAGATAGAAAACTCTAGTATTTTCCATTAATTTTTTCTCAGAAAACGAGATGAAGAATGTGCCATCCATTTTTCCATATGGTTACATCCTATGGTTACAGAGTTTCTCATAAGAAACATTGAAATTGAACCACTCTGTACAACGTATGAACGTAAAGTGGGGTAGTGGCGTGCCTGAGATAATAAACAAGTACACAAATAGCATTACAAATAGTTCCAAATAGTACTTTACAAAAAAATAATGTTTCCAAGTTAGACCAAAGATTCTAGGAGCCCTTATACCATCCAAAAATCTAATAGGTACAACAAAGCAAACTGCCTATATAGAACTCTTGCATAATTAACATTTTTACAACATGCGTATGTTGTACAACGTAAAGTGTAAAAGCCTAACGTCTTGTACGTTTTAGATGACAGTTCTAATAACGTCAGGTAAAACGTTTGAGCTCTGGAGCGTCCAGACCTAACGTTTTGTCTTATGTCTTAGCTGACAGTTTTGTAAAACGTTCAGTTCTGGAGCGTCCAGAGACACAACGTTTTGTCGTATTACGTTTTACTACATGACAGCTTTAATCATTAGATTTTAATTTTGTTTATAGCGTCTATATTTTAAATATATTATTGGTTTTCTTCATTGTGGGTAAATTGGACTAATTAAAATATTAGAAATTAATAAATTGTTATTGTCCATTTTGTGATGAATTGTTATTTGATGATTAAATCTTTTGGGTTTATAGACCAATTAATAAATAATACAAATATATATCTCTCTCCTACGTTTCGCTGTTATATTTTTAGCTTCGTCAGGAAGAACATTATAAGTAAATATTTTTTAAAAAACAAAAATTGAAAATGACAAATTAAAATTATGACAATAATTATAAACTAATTAAATGAATTAATTAAAAATTAACAAAATTATTAGTGCAGAAGATCATTATTTATAATTATGTTTAGACCCTTTTATGTCATCCCTAAAATTTACACTATGTAGGTACCACTGTTTTTCATGTGGAACAATTTAACAATCTCTTTTAAAATAATTATTTTCAAAATCTAAAATTTTTGTTTAATTGAAATCGAATGTGTGATTTAATGTTTATGATGATGCACAAGAGCTGATGTGTTAATTAGATCACTTTTTTTGTCACTTTTTTGTTGTTTTTTGCAATCATTCATATGTTGTTAAATTCGGTCTTTTAACAATTGTTTGGTTTGTCCAACATAATATGAACTATCACAATCCTTGCAAGGAATTTTGTATACTAATTTGTATTCTTTATTAATTGGTCCATAAACCCAAAAGATTTAATCATCAAATAAAATATTAGATTTTAATCATTAGATTAGATTTCTTTACTTTTCATATTCGTCGTAAATTTTTATTGCATACAAAACAGTTTAATGATCAAAACAATTATTATCTAATTGTTATTGAAGTACCTACTACGTAAATTAATTTTTAAATTTTTTATAATAACTAATGTATAAATCATCAATCAGAACAAAATAATTTTATTAAATTATAAATTAAATTAATTTTAGCGCGAGTTCTATTCAGTTCGTGTGCTTAATCGATTTGTAATTCGTGTATGTTCGAAATAGTCAAATGGGCTCCCTAGACTCTTATATGTTTCTATCTACGAACTTTGTGAGATACAAATGTTTAGGGAACCAATCTGACGATTTCGAGCATAGTTTATTAATTAATAAACTCAGGATATTTTAACAAAGAATAATTATAAAAATACATTTATAGACACCTAACAACATTTATGTACATAATATCCTGCTTTTTATTAAGATCACATTAATATATAAGCAAGCGCTAACAGGCCATGCAGGCCCAGGGCTGATGACGATAAATCGGCATTTTCCTGCTTAATTTCTTTCGTAAACTTTTGCGTGTGTGACGCAGCCGTATTATGGTTATTTAACCTGCTGTTTTTGCCCACCTCGTGGAAGTTTAATAAAATTAGAAGTTTACTTCAGAGTTCTCTATTTTCCTGTTTACGCCTAAGATCCTGTCTTGCCATGCGACAAGACGATACGTCTGGACCACGCTTAAGATTTTATCTAATATAATAAAAATAACATCATAAACTTAAAAATTTTAATAAACAGAAAAAAGAATTTTTAGTTAGAAAGAAGCAATGAGAATTAAAATGTCATATTCAAATTTTGATTAAAAGCTACCATTTTTTTTATTTGATCTAATTACGATAATGTAATGTATCACTTTTCATCAACATCTTATGTAATGGCCTTTATTATGTAACTATGTTAATGTAGATATTACGTGATAAACTAACACTCATTTGTTAATAGAAAATAATTTACAGCACTCGTCTTGCAAATGCATATTTAAAAAACCCAAACTGATGGAGCTAACTTAAAAAGCCCTAAAAAATTCAACTAGTCAATATTCATTTCGATTATGAAAGGAGATAAAATAGGTATTTTAAAACCAATAAATTTTTTAAATGATTTTAAGAAACTAATTTCTTCTAAAAAATATTTTTAATCTCAAATTTCTATTTGTTTTGACCATTCGACCTTGAAACTGCGGCGCCTTTTTTATCATGAAATTTTTTAGGCTTCTATACATTATACAAAGCTAAAACTTAGAACATCGTCATGTTGAGCGGTCATGTTGAGCTGTACGAAAAGCTGTACAAAATGCGGTTATCCGTATTGGTCCCTCTTTAAATAAAATTTTTAATTTACCAACAGTAAACAACAGCACAATTGTTTGATTTATTCCTAAAATGCATTGCATTTAATCCGGATTAATAAATAAAATCGAGGTTTTCTTTCATTTAACCTATAAAAAGATAGCTGTATAAAAGAATAATAATAGAAATTATTGTTGAGAATAGGTCTAGTTTAATTAATCATCTACAAGTAGATATTAAATTTTATACTTCTTTACAAACTCATTATAACATTAGTAGAGACAGTCAGGACCGTCCTCAGGATTCGAAGTTTATTGAAATAATTAGCAAAAAAATTATAAAATCAAAAGAATACCTTATCGGATTACATGTTTCAATCTCATTCACGATTCTACACGTGAAACTGATATCATCAGATCCGCACTGGTTTTTATGAAAAAATAATTTAACTTACCAATTTTTCAAAAAAAAACATGGATCCTTCTGATCTTGACCGTACAACTACCTTTGTGATAATCAGTTCATAAGAAGTTGCAAGTACCCTTTTAAATTTAGGGTTATAAGCTTGCGGTTTTTTGCCGCCCTCATGAAATATAATAAAAGAAGTTTTAAATTTGAAATTTGCATTTCTTTAAAACGTGTATATAGTTGACCTTATTTTTAAATAATAGAAATTATTGTTGAGAATAGGTCTAGTTTAATTAATCATCTACAAGTAGATATTAAATTTTATACTTCTTTACAAACTCATTATAACATTAGTAGAGACAGTCAGGACCGTCCTCAGGATTCGAAGTTTATTTTCTTTTATTTATTCACGTGTAGAATCGTGAATGAGATTGAAACATGTAATCCGATAAGGTGTTCTTTTGATTTTATAATTTTTTTGCTAATTATTTCAATAAACTTCGAATCCTGAGGACGGTCCTGACTGTCTCTACTAATGTTATAATGAGTTTGTAAAGAAGTATAAAATTTAATATCTACTTGTAGATGATTAATTAAACTAAACCTATTCTCAACAATAATTTCTATTATTTAAAAATAAGGTCAACTATATACACGTTTTAAAGAAATGCAAATTTCAAATTTAAAACTTCTTTTATTTTAGTATAAAAGAAGCCTTTAGAATGCGGTCGTCCGAGTTTCACCGGGTTCTATGGATAACTTATAGTAAAATTTCGTGAAAAATCATAAGTCTGCCCGAAAAACCATCTGGATTCGACCATGATTCTTACTGATTACTGATTAGTATTCGTGTAATAATATTTGTTTATTGATACAATGCAACAATATAGATTGGTTATTCATTATTCCAAACTCTAATAATTATGTAATAATTTGTTTTTTTACCTGTAAAATTGATATGGAACCCATGGACATTCTTCACAAGTTCTTTTATAAATAGAAAAGCTTTCTGGTCGAGGTGAATAAAACCACACCCGAACATATGTAATATCAAATGCTTTCCCTGTAAAATAAAAACGCAATATTATTAATTTTATTATTTAGATTATTTTTAATTATATTTCTACTCTATTGCTGTTCTATAAAGTCAAATTAGAATTGTAAATAAAACTAATTCAGAAGTCGATCAAATCTGAGTCATTCCAAATACAAATTTCTAAATTTATAAAAAGATAATATTATTAAGATGTAAAGAGACTTAAAAAAAACCTCTAACGTAATGGTAAAAAATATCAAAAATTTCAATTTGGATAAAAATAATTTTGTAGGTATAAATTTTCTACAAAAAAGTTTGATGCGCATGACATTTAGTTTTAATTACTAGTAAGTTTTGAAAAAAGTTTACAAGTACCTAGCGTGACGTAAAATAAAGTTCATTTGGAATTATACGACTGGTCGGAGCTAATGTGCAGAAACAAAAATTAAATTTTTAATGAAAATTAAAAAGACGGCACTGGAACGTTCTTTCTCCACATCTACTGCGTAAGAAATTGACTACCGTCCAGTCATATTATTCCGGCTGAACTTTATCCACTCTCGAGTACCTACTCAATTATTTTTGAATAAAATATTGAAATTAATATTAAATAATAATTTAAAAATATAATAAAACCAAATTGGAATATTATTTAAGAATTTAGACGTTTATCAATTTTAATTGTGTTCAAGTTAACTCTACAAAATTTTAAAATTTCAATATAATACAGTTTTTAAAAGGTAAAATAAAATCTCAAGTGCTTTGGCCCAGGATGTTCAAAATATTCCAATATTCGGCATTGCCCTAAGATACTCAAGATTTAAAACTTAAGAAGAAACTTAGAAACCGTTTAGGAAGTTTCCAATCTGATCATACACTACATACACCGCCTACGCCTACGGCCTAAGCTAACTGAGCTAGCTTTAACAGATATTTTAATTTTAAATTTTTAGTGATCTAATAAGAATAATCCATCTTACAACCTCTTTCAATGAATTCTTACCTAAATTAAGCGTAAGGTTTACTTGTGAAGGAAATTGGATTCCTTCAAACATAGTTTCGGATTGCCACCACGTTTGATTATCTTCGTTATGAAAATCAGTGAGATACCGAGCGGAATGTTGACCAGGATAACAAACTTCACAAGATTTTCTAATTTTAGATATTCCAGTTTGAATACAAAATTCTACAGGGCCAGCATCACCACATGTATTTGTAGCTTCCATGAGTACGTTAAAAGCTGCATTCTCAAATTCAGGTATACATCGCTAAAATCAATAAAAAAAAAGAGTTATTTCAATTATTGTGTATTACATGATTTCTAGTGTGACATGTGCAATACATGCGGTAGTGTTCCTTTCCCGCACGTTAAATAAAAAATAAATTCATCATATTATTATCATATTAATGTAAATAAAGATTACATATTATATTTTCTTTTAATTATAATTCGTATCATCATAAAAGCCATAACATTGGGCCAGCCATCGGACTTATTGACAGAGCACTTAAACTATTTAACGCATGGCGATTTCAGAAAAGATACTCTAAATATCGCAAAACGAACTCTGATAATGATAAGCAATAGTTATCCTTATCCACTTGTAATTAAATTAATCAAAGATCGTGTTAATAGATTGTACAACGGACATATTTAAAAAAAAACATAACAACTATTCTGTGATTCCATTTAAGTGGGTTAAGTGAAAAAATTAAAAAAAACCTTAAAGAACATAATATCAATATCACTTTTAAATCGCCTAACAACATTGGTCTTTTATACACTAAACTGAAAGACCAAATTCCTTATGAGAAGAAATCAATAGTTGAAGAAAAGAATAAATGGACACATCTCATCCATCAGATGTAACAAACCAGAATCTACAGCCATCGCAAAGAATATTTTAGTAGATGGACATACTGCGGACTTTAAAAACACCAAAATCATCAAATCGGATTCCAATTACAAAGATCGGCTGGTACACGAAATGATATGCATTAAGAAAACCAACAACACCATGAACCGACAAACCGACATAGATAGCTTAAGCAACATTTATAGCCAATTACTTATTTAAGTTCCTTTACGTATTGGAGTTAGGTTTTCCTTCTTTGCCGAAACACAATTTAGGTTTTTCCTAACTCACGGTCCTAGATTTTTATCTAGTCACCGTTCAAATGACAATACTTGTTCCTGTTTCCATGCACTTCTTTACTTGTTTCAAATTTTGAAACTTGTTCACTTTGTTCTGATGACGGAAGGAAATAATCCTCCGAAAGCTTAATAAATAATTAAACTGATTTTTTAATTTTTAGTAACTCGAAATAATTAAAGTTTTAATATTATTGACAAAATAGAATTATTTACATTAAGTGATTTTTTATCAAATTTCATAAAAAATTCGATTTTCAAGGTATTATTTCTAAAGTAGGTACCTCCCCAAAGATTTTGTGATTGAATTCCCGATTAGAATGGCCGAAATCGAAAAACAAAATATAAAATGAGGTTTAAAAGAAGAAAATATATAAAAATAGTTTAAAATGAAACTTGAATTTCATAAAACGTGTTATAGTTGACCTTATACAAAATAAACGGAAATTTATAGTTGAGAAGAGGTCTAAGTAATAATCTATAAGTAGATATTAAATTTTATACTTCTTTACAAAATTATTATCACAAGAATAATATATATAGTCAGGACCGTCATCAGGATTCAAAGTTTATTAAAATAATTAGCAAAAAAAAATTATAAAATCAAAAGACACCTTATCGGATTACATGTTTCAATCTAATTCACGATTCTACTCGTGAAACTGATATAAAACCGCGCTGGTTTTATGAAAATACAATTTTATTTACCAATTTTCCAAAAAAAACCTGGATCCTTTTGATCTTGACCTATGTATGAAACAAATTAACATCATCAACTAGAATTCCCTACGTATCGTATACTACGTATACACATACTATGTATTATGCATGGTAAAGTAAAAAACTGCTAAAGAACTGCAAAAGACCCTCGTCGCACATGCATTGGACCAAACTAATTTTTGATACAATTTTCTTGTTCAATTTGTTAAATTAACATAATTTCTTGGCGTACTTAAAATAATACTTAATAGCACCATGTGTTTTTATTGATGTTTTTAAGAATCCGAAAATAAACAGTTTTTTGTTAGATATTATTTTAAACATTTTTTAATTCTTTTTGAAATTGTATAGATGTAATATCACAACATTAAAGCCATGCGATGGCCAATTCTGATTTTTTGCTGTGCTGTGAGCGTAATAAAATACATATTCCAATTGCCATAAACTCGATACATATGTTTACCATTACACAAATTTTTGTACAGATATTAAGGGATTACACTCATGCAAAACAATATAAAATTTGAAAATTAATTCCGGAAAAACTTCAAATACGCTAAAGGCTACATTACTTTTTGAATATTTTTAATGTCAATCTTACTAATATATACATGTATAATTGTATTAAAAATATTAATAATTGTAGAAGTTGACGTACAAAGTTGTTTTCGTTAATTCGTTAATTTAGTTGATCTGAAAAAAAAAAATTTTTTTTTTTAATAATTTACAAAGTGTGTGGACTATCGCATGTTAGGAGATTTTGTTTCTATTTGTATCAATTGTTGAAAAAAAATTTTAATTTATTTTTAGAAAATAAATGCAATAGCCTACACATTGTAATTAATGAAAATTTGTTTTTATTGCTTTCAGGTCCACCAAATTGCCAAAATCATGTAAATACACTGTTCAGCCTCACACGAAAACAACTTTGCACGTCATCTGCTACAATATCTCTTAATAAAATTATAGTACATAAATGTATACTTTTAGTAAGGTTGACATTAAAAATACCCAAAATTTAAGGTAGTCGCAATTGTAGTTTTTGCGGAATTAATTTTAAAAATTTATCCTGCTTTACAGTAGTGTAACCCCTTAAGTAAAAACAGAATACTACGCATCGATTTGCATTTTTCATAGCATGCGAAAGATTTATTTAAAGTAATTAAATTAATATTTTGAACACCTAATTAAAGCAATAATATTCATGTAATACAACTTATTCAATTATTTAAAATTATTAGGTGTACAAATGAATAATCCAAATTATTTTCAGCGGTTATGAAATCATATTTAAATTAAATAGATTTTCCTACTCTTTTGTGATTATGCAATGTCGACATTATAGATATAATAAAAAAAAACATTATAGTTTGGCGAAAGGCCCAACATAACCTTTAAAAATATTCAGTTCAGTACTACAGTCGAAAATGGCAACAGATGAGGTGTATATCCGACTCTGCATTCTTTACGAATCCCAACAAAGGAAAAATACTGCAGGAGCGTGCAAATCGATGTGTTCCTTTCTCAGCGAAGGTGATGTATCGTACGATGAGTGCGCATTTTGATTTAAGGGGTTTAAAAACGATAATTTTAGTCTAATCGACAAAAAACGTTCTGGAGGCCCTCGGAAGTTGTTAGAACCGGGTGAAACAGTTACTACAGACTGTTACCAACGCTAGTTAATCCGTTTGAGTCAAGAATTGAAACGAAAAAGCCTGCATACTGGCAAAGGAGAACATCCAGTAAAATTTTTACAATACAACACCAAGCCACATATTGCTTCCAATACAAAAAATCCATAATGAGTCTTGGCTAAGACGTTTTGCAGTACCCGGTGTATTGCTCTTGCTCCATCCGATTACCACTTGTTCCGGTCGATATATAACTCATATTATTTTATTAGTATTGTATTGTATTGTACTTAGGGGTCGTTTGGCTACGAGAGCCTTTCAGAACTGCGACCAGTATTGATCTTTTGTTCATAACCCTACTAATTAGTTATTCAGGAATTCAATTTCGCTTGCAAAACACAGAATGCTCCTGAGAGGTAAGCTTTTTACCTCTTTGGGTGTCAGTTGTATCTGTCCCATATGTTTAAGCCTAATTCTGGCTAAGGCATTGCAGTTACAAAAGATGTGCTCGGACGTCTCTATTTCTGATTCATAAAGTCTGCACCTGTCATTTCCTTCCAGTCTTATTTTTTTGAGGTGATATTTCACCGGGCAATGTCCGGTGAACAGCCCCGTAATGAGTCTAATTTCGTTCTTTGTTAGAAGAAGAAGCTTTTTTGCTTCTGCAGTCGGGTACTTTATAAATTTCTTCGCCTGTCTTTGTCCTGGTGTATTTTTCCAGAGGGTTTCTTTGCTCTTCGCCTCCCATTTTTGAACCTCCAACCCGCTGTGTGCTTTGGTTAATCCACAGAATGGTTCGGGTCCAGTCGGGGGCGTTCTTGAGCCTGATCTAGCTAGTCTGTCAGCTATTTAATTACCCTCTATTCCCTCATGACCTGGCACCCAGCGTAGGGCAATTTTATTGCCCATTGCCAGTTTCTTGAGAGATTGTCGACATTCCCATGTGGACAAGGACTCAAAACTATTTGCTTCGAGTGCCTTTATCGCAGCTATTTTATTAGTAACGTTTGGTGGATGTATAGGTACCGCTTAGGTATTGTATTTTGTAATCCCAAGTTCAGCTTATCCAATTACTCCCCCCTGAATACGCCAGTACAGTTCAAGCCTTAGTAAAGTTCTTTTTTTTACTTATATAATATAAAATAAGCAACGTTTTCAAAACATCATAATAATAATTATTATTATTAATTTGAGGTGTAAATTTTAAGTACATAATTATATGATGCGTTTTTATTCATTAAATTTTTAATTTAATGTTGACATCCACAACGACTTCCTTGATATGGATCCCGTTATCGACATCGACATCTTTGCTATGTTTGTACCTTAAGTGTATTATTATTTTATGTCAACCAACAATAAAATTAGCAAATAATTAATTTCTAATCGCAATAAACAATATCAACGGTACTCAATATAACCGCCATGTTGGTAGTGCTAGTGGCGCCATATCGGTAATGTAAATTGCCTAGAGATAATAAATATCAGGTAAATAAATACCTCTGGTATTCCCCACCTATTACAAAAGTAGAAACTAACAAGGGGACACCCATAAGTCTGAGACTCAAAGAGTTAAATAATAGATAACGCTAGCTGTTGCTCAATTGAGATGTGTAGTTTAGTTTAGACAATAAATCCTGGTCGCAATGTGACCATTTTGTATGCAGTAGGTGGTGGAGAGAGAAAGTATGAGTGGTGTTGTGTAAACGGACCAGGCCAATTTTCGTTTCTACACATTAGTGTCATTGCGGCCAAGATTTATTGTCTAAACTCTACAGACATCTCATGCTATAGCCATAATAGGCCTATTGTAGGCATAGAATAGCAAACCGGTACTGCGGTTACACGCGGTTTAACTTTAAAGTTAAATATTGAAATGATTTTATATTTTAATTTGGGTAAATTAAAATATAATAATTTATTAAAAATAACAACTTGTGTTAAATATGGACTTTTCTTTCGATAAAATTTAATACGGTGTGTAGGCAAACATTAGTAATTAATTATAGTTTTGCTTTAAAATATCACATAAAACCAAAGATATACCTGCGGTCTGTTAAAGTCATCGTAGCACTTGGTTCCTTTCCTGCCTATTGTAGGGGTGTATTCCGTTTCGTACTGCGTTAAACTAACAGTAACACTGAATAAAAATATAATAGTAACTTGGAAAGTTCTAACACAATACATTTTCAAAACTACAAGTAGGCAAACTGCAAGTTTCACAACACTAATTTAAAAACATTAACACAAATTATTTTCACTATCAATTACATTATGCAGAGAACATTTTAAAATATAATTACAGAGAGTATAAATAATTTCAATTTTCTTATATATGGCGCATCTCTCATCTACACATACCACTGCCGGTCGGTCGAATACTGATTCTAAAAATAGCGGATGTTGAAGTACAGTGATTACAGAACAGACGAAGATCGACAGACTAACTGCCATGTGTTTGTACTTCTTCAGTTTTTGATCAATTAATTAATTATCTCATAATTTTAAAATAAAATTCCCTCAGTTATTTATGCAATATCTATTGTGAAATTTAAAACTACATTTTTAGTCACATTTAGGTGATTTCAATAGTAATCCAAATAAAATTTTAAAGTTATAGTAATATTGAATGAAAATATTAATCTTTAACGAATTCTAATTAGACTTATCACGAATCTAAAATAAATATAACAATGTATAGTATTCATCGTCAAGTCAACACAAATCTTACTCATTAGTTGTAGAGACTAGGGAAGATACTACCTACGACAAAATTTTATTTTATTTTTAACTCGTTCTTTTTTATGATAAATTTTCAAATACATAACGACGCTAGACAGTAATCTTGAAAAAAAAAACAATTGCTGTAAAATTATGAAATATTAAATCATTTTTCAACTTCTCTGCAAAGTTTCATTTTTCGAAATACAGCAAGATTGCTTTTTAGTGTTGTAATATTTGCAATAATTTCTGTGTAATTAAATGGCTATCAGATAATTTGCTTATTAAGGGGAAAGCCACTGTGACGCTCGAAAAAGTAACTTATTTTTTAAGAATCATTCCACAAAGGTAACTAATTAATTAAGGGATCAAATTATTGTTATTTTATTAAATGTACCTACATTAAACTTCATTTTTATAAATTTTTATTTAAAAATTTTAAAAAGGTACAGATTTTAAGAAAGACCGATAAACAAATTCCCTCTCCATTATGGCATCAATATCTCGGTGAAGAGTTATCCGAAAATAAAAACGAAAAAATTATCAGAATTTAAATGAATATAGCTAGGGAATTTATTTATCAGTCTTTACATAACGTATTCAAAAAAAAACAAACCCCACGCACCCCACCAAAAATTTTTTTATACGGCTATGTTCTATCTATTGTACAGATGATCTAAGGTATTCACACTGACATGTAATAGAGACTGGTCCAAAATGATCTCTCAAGATAAAATGATCCCTATTAGTTTTTATAAAACTACTAACGCCAGATAAGAATCAACAAATGCATTACGTCTAACACGCATGCAGTAGTTAGTACAGACGTTAATCTCTCTCTTCGATCCTTACTCTTAAAGAGTGTGGTGACATGGTGACAACAGACGTTATAATAGCGGATAGTTTATTTGTGTCGTTACTGATTTATTGTAAAAATATTAGATTACGTTGTTTTTTCTAAGGTAAAGGTTTTTTTGATAGCCGTAATATAAATAAAGATGTAATTTGTTAGTATTGGAAGTGATATACTAGCATTGCACTATCGTTGGAATATTGAATTACACATTCTATTAGTTCGCACTGTTTTGTGTAAGATGGGGTTTTGATTCAAAATATAAAAATACCGGTTGGGGTAAAACGATCCTGTGGTGTGGAACCTGCTGAATCTGAAGCTGCTGTAGTTACTGACGCCAACGACTGTGAAGAAGCTTTTACAATAATTGTCTCTACCGTGTCTAAAAATTTTATTGTATCTCCGCATGTTTTAATGCCTCTACCAAAAATGGTTGAAAAAAGATCCTGAAAAAGAAGACCGACTTCTGACACAAGAATTCTGACAATATTGGATTCAAAACTCACGTGCAGTGGTCAATAAGAAATGCACGACCCTTGCACGTCCTTATAAGAATGAACTGGAGGAAGAAAAACTCCGTAAAAAATCGGTGGAATTAAAACGGAAACAGCGAGAAGAAAATAAAACATGAAAAAAATCGAAATTTAGTGAGAAAATAAAGCCGAAGAAGAAAACAAACAAAACAAAAAGGATACCGAAGTTAAATCTCTCTGACACGGACGAAGACGCAGAAAATGATGTTGAGTGCATGTGTTTCAACTCAAAATATTCAAAATCTAAAAGTGAGGAAGGATGGATATAGTGCTGCTAGTGTAAGAATTGGGCTCACGAACTGTGCGCTGGCATAGATGAAAATGACACAGATTCCTATATAGGATGCGATGTAAATTGTATATAAATAAGTTAAAATAAAAGATACTTACTAATTTTATTAATGTTGTTTTAATAAAAAGTTTTATTTTATTTCACATTATTTTTTACCGAAAGTGGGATCATTTTACACACAGATGTGTATAAAATGATCTATTTCTATAGTTTTACAATAAAATTAATAAATAATGTGTAAATAGCTTTACCTAACTATTTTATAGTAGCAGTTGTAGAAAAGGGCCTATAGGTTCGTAACACATTAATAAAAAGTTTTTAAATTAAAAAATGATATTGTTTTGTCCTTAGAGGGATAATTTTGGACTAGTCTCCCTTGTATTTCTACACCGTTATATTTACCTTAGTAACGTCAAGTAAAGTTGCGTAATTACTAGACGTTGCTAGGATATATGAATGGTTAAGTACGAAAAGGTAAGTATTACAAAATTTACATTTCGAGATAATCGATTTAAAGTGTCTGCTTTTTCTAATTGAACTCCAAATTGTATTTTTTTCACAATCTTTTAGAAATATATTATACTAAAACTTCAAAATATCGATATAATATCCGATAAAAAGCCGTGGCTTTTTTTAAATTTTGTTGATTGTAAAATTTAATCAATTTTCGCAATATTTTACACCAACTTATTCGGAGTAGTTTGGAGTAATATAGCAAACAAACCTATTGTAAGGTTCCCCTCAACAGTGAAGTTTAGGAATCAATCAAAATTACCCTGTTGTCACATCGACAGCAATTGGTCAATTAGTAATAGGAAAAAGCCTTGCTTAATTACCATTGGTCAATTTTTTTTAATCTAAGGCTAAAAATCATTTACAAATCAATGGCGGATCCAGGAGATGGCGAAGAGGTCGATTACCTCCCTCTTTGAAAAAATTATGCATTATAAATGTAACGTAAAAACTAAAATTACTGGAAAAAAGTATAGAAGGGGCTATGAATTTTTGTATTTTTCTTAACAATCTATGAAATCGCCCCTCTTGAAAAAAGTTCTGAATCCGTCCCTGTTACAAATTACAAATACATTAGAAAATTATTTTACCCACAATTCATATAAATAAATATTACTTACTTAAATTATCGACAAATGGCGCTAAAAGCTCTCGGCGAACTGTGCCACGGTGAATCGTGCTCTCGGCGAATTGTGCCCCAGCGAATCGTGCTCCCGGCGAATCGTGCTCCGGCAAATAGTTCTTGGCGAAACTACTACAAACTACTACAAAACTACAACAGTGTATAATACCGATACACGAGCGAGTGTGAATACCGCTAATGTTTTTATTTATTTTTTTGATTTGTAAACTAATTACTTTTGTAAATATATGTATATCTAATGAAACAATATATTTTATTTTTTTTATTTTATTTATAAATTATTACAAACATACAGTTGTTATCTTGAAAGATGAAGCTTACGTCACAACCCACTAAATCTAAATTAAGTACCCAAAATTTTTTTTGTCAAATTAGTTTTAGTAACATACATAGGTGCAATAAAGACACATTAACATGAATTACTTTCATTTATAGCGTCCATATTTTAAATATATTGTTGTTTTTTGGTTTGTGGGTATATTGGACAAATTCAAATTTTCGTTTCGAGATGTTAATTTATTTCCCTGTTATAAATATGTTTAAAACCAAAACCTACTAGGCAGAAGCTTTCTATTTTTTATCTCTTCTATCCCATTTTATTTTTAATAGTTTAGAATAGCATTTTATGCAACGCGAAATAAGAAGAATTCTAGGTATTTCACTGTGCAACACTAGATAAGAGACCGGCCACATCAAGAATCACAGGTGTTACTGTAACACTACATTGTAACACAGGCGTGTAACCCTCTTAACCTACGAGGGAGCTCGAGGACACCGCTGTAAAATTTGCTCAACCCCATGGTGTCCTCTCTGAAGTTAACACAATCATGTGTTTTTATGTTATACATTTCACTATAATGTTCCTTTTTGCGAAATTGTTTTCAAAATCTAAAAAAATGTTATATTTAAACTGGAACTTATGACCAGTTCGTTGGTGGTGTAAAGTTAGTACCGTTTTTCCCTCTGAATTACTAATTTAGAATACGGATACCTTCCAAATCGATCCTCTTGCGAACATTCTTTTGTTGGGATAATCTTTTTTAAGCCATTGTTTTATTTGGCCAATGTAACAATTTTTACAACTAACACAAGGGATTTTATAATAAGTTCAGATTTTAGTTCATTAGGTGTTGAGTTTTTTAATTTACTTTAATAAATCGAATTATTTTGGAGATTGTAAGTACCTGGGTAAACAGTGGTCTTTCAAAATTAATTGTATACCTTTCTCCGTCAAGCCTATTATATAAGGGAACCTATAGTAGTGTTTTGTGTTAACTATATTGTTGGGCTTCATGTTAGATCTAATTTCAGCTCCTCTCTGTTAAATAATATATTTTAAATAAAATTTCAAGTATTTTGTACTTACTTACATTTTGCCTTTTTTTTCACTTGTGCTCATTTTTTTACACAGCTCCTGTTGGCTGTATAAAAATGGTACCTTTGTGTATTTATTTCAAGAATCTACAACATAAAATTAAACAAAATTGTGTTAATTTGCGATTAAAAAATGTAATTATATATTTTTTTTAATTGGGTATTTCACACAATATAATCGCGGAAACAACCAGCAAAGATATACGACTTAATTTGTCTTATGTAAAGTTCTAAGTTTAACGTCTTCTAGTAAATACACTAAACATTTTTTTATGTTGCTGATAATTATGGTCAAATTCGCAACAATATTTCACTAATATTTCAAGATTTTATCAAAAGTTTTTAAATGAAGTTAGAAACTACTTGTAGTAATGTGGGTGTAAAGCATGATAATGTATCATTGCTTCCGCTTGCGTTTCCTGTAATTCGGATAAGTATAAACATTTTGAATAAGTGAGGAGTACCGATAGTTAAATTGTAATAAGTACAATAATTATTAACTGAAATTTTGTAAGATGGTTAAAAAACATCTTTAAAATTAACATTAATTAAAATTAGAAGGAAAATTTTAAACAACAAATATTAGGTAGGTATATCAGTTAATAAATAGTATAGTGAGCTGGTCTACGAAAAAAGAGCTTAGGTGTCAAAAACTCATTTTCCACTTTTTTACCGATTCAGATTGAGTTTGGACGCTCTTTCACATGGTGAAAAAAGAATCGTTTTTATGAAAATATTGTCTCCTCGACACTCATTTTTGTGTGATGCAAGAGACCAACAGAAACGATTATATATACCTAAACGTATGATAACGAAAAAAAACGGCCAATGTGATAACATTCATAAACTCACTTCTTCAATGTTACTCGTTTAGAAATTCGAAACTAGCAACTTACGCGATTTACTACGATAATATTCTGATCAGAAACAAAACCGACGAAATTGATTATTTTTAACAGCTGTTTTCTCGAAAACTGCGTTTCAAACCTAAGCCACCTTTTTATAGACCAGGTCACTATAATAATTTACTGATCGCAATACCGATATTTTTAGCTATTTTGCGATACCGAAATACCGGTATTTTTGAATATGTAATACCGGTACTTCGGTATTATTTTTTTAAAATTTAAAATATTTTTGATGTTGGTAATTGATTAATATTGAATAAGTAATAGTCACTGTAATAATACAGCATTTCTCAACCGATAACAACCCTCTCTAGGGAGGCACGAACATACCAAAAAATATTATTTATGTCACACGGAACAAATTAATACGGAGTAGTACGCAAGTTGCACGGAGCAAATGTAGGCCAGGGGTTTAAAAAAAAGGTTTTTTTACAAAAAAATGTTGTACATTTTTCAGTTAATCGATTATTTTCGATTATTTTTACGATTGTGAGCATTCGATCGGGGGTGCCCCCGAAGCTCTAATAATTTCATATAATCTGCTTGTAGATTATTATTTTTATGACCTATTCTCAACTATAAATCTTTGTTATTTTTTTAATATTTGTGTATTGATATTTTTTAACTGATATGCAACCAGAAAAACTACTATAAGTTCCTGTACTTACAATGTAATGTTATGTTCTTATCGAACTTCTTATAATAAACACACGTATTGGATATTTACAATGTAATCATCTTTATTTAAAAATATACCTAGACATTTAAATATACAACAGTAAAATATTATTAGTTTAATACAAAAAAGGTAAGTTAATTTAAATTACATAGGTAGGTACTATATGACGTGTTTCGCGCTTATTGAGATAAAATAATAAGTAGGTTGGTAGGTATACCTATACAATTTTTGGACAAGCTATAAGACTTCAATTTTTCAGTATACATAATACTTCTACTATACACATGAATATATACTATGTACATACCATTTAGATATGTGAATTATTGAAATCGTTTGATGTTTTTTCATTTTCATTATTTAAATGGCCTAGAATAGATTCAGAACTTTGTGATTTATTAATTGTTATTGCAGGAACTGTATCATAGTTATTAACGATAAAAGAATCAATTACTTTTTTAGAATTTGTAGAATCTTTATTGCAATCGGTATGCAATTTTTGCTGAAATTCCCTATTTTCAACGTATTTAGCATTATCTATAATTTTAACGCGTTTTCCGGTCAAAATTTCACTCTCACTATTATTTGGAAAATTAGCTTTCACTGTTTCTAATGCAGTTTGAATCTCATTACCATTTGGACTTGTTATTTCTTTTTTGAATCCTTTATAAGTGTTCTCGCCCGTTAAAGAATTTGGTTGTTCAGCATCATCTACAAAGTACTAAATTTTAGTATAATACATATTTATTTAGAGGTGAGTAAATGGACGGGCTAAGGACCGGACTCTAGGCTAGAAGCCCTAGGTTCGATCCCCAATCCGGCTACATTTATCTGACTTCATTATGAGTTATGACTAACGTGACCAAACGTCCCGTTTTGAACGGGACTATCCCTTTTTTTGATTACCTGTCCCGGTGTCTCGACAATGAACTCCGGGACGCAAAATTGTCCCGTTTTTGGAAACCGCGTGTTATGTTGCTACCATAACAATGCAATGTTATGATAAATATAATAAAATAACTAAACATTTTGGATATATATTTTTTTAAATTTGTAATAAAAGCTAACTTTTTCTAATAAAAAACTTGTTTTTTAAAAAAGAAGTTATATAATAAAATAATAATATAAATATTATTTTATATTAATATAATAATAAAATAATAATAATATAATATATATTATAATAAAAAACTTGTTTTTTAAAAAAAAAAAAGTGTTTTTTTGTCAATTTACTGATGAGTGGGAACTGAGGGGGAGGTGTCCCGTTTTGAGTCAAAAAATAAATGGTCACGTTAGTTATGACCCTCTTCTCTCGGAAGGCAGTGGCAATCCACCGAGAGTAATCTGCCAAGAACGTCATTTAATAATAACATATTAAATTGGTCACCACGTTCGAAGAAGAAAGACATTATTTATTTGCATAGGAAACCGATAAATACCGGTAGCTCTATTTGCGGAGAAAAATAAGTTGCAAGTAAAAATAAGGAAATATATGCGCTAAATTTTTGGAAAAATAGAAAAATCCAAGTTAATTTTACTGTGAATTACAGTGGGAATTTCCATTATTATAACGCGATTTCCACTTATTGATGTAAATCGAATGTGAATGAATATAATTTTTTCCAAAAAACGGAGCTCCTTATATTACACGATACGTCTTCTATTCATGAGTGTCCATAGAATAATTTTCAAGGGAGGAAAATAAAAACAAATTTATTATAAAAGAATTGTCATCATTTAAAACTTTAAAGTTATGGACAATTTTAAAAATTTATGCTGGTAAAATATTAAATATCGCAAAAAAAATTAAACAATCAAAATCAAAAAAAACAATCAAAAAAAAAAAGAGAAAGTAGCCTCCCTCCCCCCCAATGAACGCCCATGCTTCCCTTACATTATTATCTATTATAATAATAAATTTTGGTTTGTAGCAGAGTTAAAAAAAAATCAAAAACCAATTATTTTTTTAAAAAATCACGATTTTTTTGATTATTTGATTTTTTTCAAAGTTTTTCGAAATAAAAAGAAAAAACATCAAATTTTTTGACAATAAGTCAGGACCGTCTTCAAGACATGACACCGAATGAAAAATTAAGAAAAAAAAGTATTATAAAAAAAGTTGCTGAATAGGCCCCTGGGATTTACACAAATGAGTAAAGTTGGAAACTTCATGATTAATCAAATCAAAAATTAACGATTTGTATTTAAAAATTCAAAATTTTAATTAATCATCTAAAAATGAAGGGGGACATTAGGGTGGTCCTTAATAAGGTTATTTTCAAATTTCTTTGCTCCCAAGGGCTCAATGCTTCCAAATTGATAAAAAAAAAATTCCCTGAAAATTTGAGCTCTTAATATTACCTCTAAGATAGTGCGCATTCAAATCTAAGTTTCCTATGGATATAACATAGGAAAAATTACTTTTGTTGTTTATAATTTTATAACTTGGAAACAAATGAATTAAAAATTATAAATCTTACATATTTTTATAGATAATTTAACGCTTTACAAAAAAGATCTCTTATAATTTTTCCATTAGTCTATTGGTTTAAAAGTTATTCAACGTCAAAGTTTAATTTTCATATTATTATTAATACACTCAGATGTGCTTTTAAAATTTAGCTCGAGAAAATTTGATCTGGCCATAATCACGAAAGCGAACGAGCACAGAATTTTTAAGAGTCAAAATGTTTGAGTACACAAATACTATGATAGATGGCGTAAGTAATTCATTCCTTAATACCGCGAGAATTACAAATATTGTATTTGCTTATTTTAATCATAAATAAAATATTTTAACAACAAATATTTAATAATATAATAATTTATTCGATAATATTAATAAAAAGCCTTGATAATATTAATAATAATATGAAAATTAAACTTTGACGTTGAATAACTTTTAAACCAATAGACTAATGGAAAAATTATAAGAGACCTTTTTTGTAGAACGTTAAATTCTCTATAAAAATAGGTATGATTTATAATTTTTAATTCATTCGTTCCCAAGTTATAAAATTATAAACAACAAAAGTAATTTTTCCTATGTTATTTCCATAGGAAACTTAGATTGGAATGCGCACTATCTTAGAGTTAATATTAAGAGCTCAAATTTTCAGGGAATTTTTTTTTATCAATTTGGAAGCATTTGAGCCCCTGGGAGCAAAGAAATTTGAAAATAACCTTATTAAGGACCACCCTAGGGGACATGGGGGAAGCATACCTAGTACAAAATTCATTATTTATTTGAATACTACAGTGGTTCAAAAGAGTGTTGGAAACATCTATCTTATATTACACTGTATAATATAAGAATAATAATATATTAAAGTATTTTAATCCAAAACTAACCGCAATAAATGGAACTTAAAATTTCAATTAATTCGATACTTTTTTACTAAAAGAAATAACACTCAAATCTTAACTTCAAAAACTATTTATTTTTACTTTTTCTAAATAATTTCTACATGCGTAAATCAAAAACTAAACTGTGCGACTTGAAAGGTCGCACCTCTCTATCTAAAAATTAAAAAAAATCTCAAAATTGTTCTCAATCAAAAATATAAAAATTGCCTACTCTAAACAAATAAATTTATTCGTTTATAAAAATATACGACAATATATAAGGGTATAATAAGTGTAATAAAATAATAGATCGTTGGTTGGAAACAAAAATTCATGCTGATGAATTAATTTATTGGTTTGTCATCGAAACCAAACAACCTCTATTTATTTTATTAATAATAAGGAAAAAAAGTAAATATTTAAATAAAACCTTAGATCATCTATACAAGATGATAATGAATATATGATCGAAGAATAAAACAGTGGGAGAGAGATTGGGCTGGGGCGGTGTTTATAGATGTCTTTATTTCAACAGCGACATATCTGATTCAAAAGTGAACCTAACTTTAGTAATTTGTGTTGCCTATCTATTTAATTTTAAAATCACAATCCCATGCACCACGAGCCAAAAAGGACGCTGACGACACATTAAGTGACGTATATTCGGCAACATGGGTGTCGCGTTTGTTAACAATCGACCAAAAGCGCAACCATGTGAAAGTTTCCCAAGACAATTTACAGATATTTCAACAAAACCCCGATGAATTTTTGCGTGGATTTATTACTGTGGATGAAATGTGGATCCACTAGTACACACCAGAGATAAAACAGCGATCAAAGCTAGCAACAGTGCCTTAAAAAAAGCGAATACAGTTCCCTGAGCTAAAAAGGTGATTGCTACGGTTTTCTGGGATTCACGTGGAATAATTTTAATCGATTTTTTTAAAAAGGAAAAAACAATAAATAAACAAACCAAGAAATTTCAACAAAACAGCCGCACTTGTCAAAAAAAAAATTTTTTTATCACGACAATGCACATTGCAATAACCAAACTAGTAGAGTTACGCTACAAAGTACTTTCACATCACTCATATTTACCAGATCCTAACCCAGAGTGATTTCTTTTTGTTTCCAAATATGAAAAAATGGCTTGGAGAAAAAAGATTTGAGTCAAATTTGGAGGTCATACAAGAAACACAGTCTTATTTTGCAGGCCGCAAACAATCATATTATACCAATGGTAAAAAAGGCTGGAACATTGTCTGACTGAATGTATTAAAAGAGACTAAAAAGAGATCATGTTAAAAAATCAAACAAAAATTCTAAAAAATATGTTTTTGTTTCATTTTTACCTGCCGTATCAATCCGCCCTCGTAATATAATTATTAATTAGTCCAGTAACCAAAAAATAAAACTAAATTTATCATTATTAAATGAACGAAAACTTATTCTTATTTTTAGTATAAAAAGTTTTTTTAAAAAGCACCCCAACATTTAAAAATCCAGTCTGCTCCTGTACAAATAATAAAAATTATTTAAAAAAAAGATCCCAACTAAGTACTTTAATAGTTTATAGTGTAAAATTAAACAAAGAAAAATAGGCGGAACTAATAATGTACAGAAACGAAAATCCGTCCGGTCCATTACACGGCGGCCCTGGCACGTTCTCCCTCTACCTCTACTGCGCAAAAATATGACTGCCCATTTTTCTTTGCTTAATTTTACTCTTGTAGTAAATGACTATTATGTCATAATTATGTCATTGTACAATTAAAGAATGATTCAGAATTACATCAAAAACTTATAATTTCAATTTAGAGTTAGGTTGAATTTTTTTACTTGCTTATGCGGAGCTATGTAGTAACGATAATTAAATGCACGGAACATTCTAATTCTACATACTGCGCAAGAAATAGGCTACCGTTCAGTCATACCATACATACTTTTAGTTTCCTGCTTCGTTACACCGCTTTTCACTATTATTTCTTTTGATGTTGTTTCATCTGTACTTTTAATAGAAGGTACGGTTCCTAGAAGTTTCTTCCATTTATTAAATGGTGTATTATCTTCTTCCATATTTCCAGAACCACCACGCCGTCGACGATTAGCCACTTGAAACATTTTACGACGTTCTTCGGTTCTCTCTTGACGCAATTGTAACTAAATAAAGTCATAATAAGATTGATAAAAAATTTGTATAAAACTACATACCTTTAAATCGGTATTAGCTTCACGTAGAGAATTTGTTAATGATATTAAATAGTATATTATTAAAATTAATAAAATTAAAAGAGGTATAACAATTCCTGGTGAAACGATATAATCCAAAAGTTTTTGCAATTTTGAAGGAATCAATAACCGCACAGTTTTTGTTAAAATATGAAATATTCGTTGATGTTCAGAAAAGGGTCCACAATGCCACGATGGATCTACCCATACTATAGCATAACCAACAGGAAGTACACAGAGAAATAACATTGTTAATAGCAATGCAAAATAAAAATTATTTGAACGAGAAGCTCTGAAAATAACCGAATGTGGAACATTGCATGTTAATACTATCCAAGATCGAATATACATTAAAAACATCAACTTCATAACATTTATTAATACTATTCCTGGAGAAAAAAACATTCCCATCCACACCATTCCTTGATTGTTTACAAGGTGTAGTATATTTTCGGCTACCTTAAATTCTGCATATTCGGGAAACTTCTTTTCCAAATCCCAACACCAACATTTATTCATAATTCGTACAAAAACGCCTCTAATAAAATCCATAAAGATTGTTCCCACGACAGTAAAAATAAAATCCATCACTGTTAATTTAACGATTTCTTGGCCAAACATAGTTTCCCAGCATAAGCTTCGCAGTTTTGTCAAATTTTGATAATTCCAATTATTAATTGTTAAATTTAAGGAATTAGAATTAGATGTGAATGTTGTGAGAAATGAATAATTTTCAAAATTTTTTTTATTCAAAACTTCATCTGCACATTTGTTTTTGCACATTTCCAAAAGTAGATCTTCAGGATAGGTTATCTTAATCAAGTTGACCATATTGGAAACATTATGAAAAAAATTTGTAATTCTTTCCTGTAATGCTTCTTCTACATCACTATCTGTTTTAGTAAGTATTGGTAAAGCTGTAGATTTTAAGTAATCTAAGTCAAAATTTTCGAATGAAAGTGTTAAATTATAATTTGTAATCGTATTAAGTAGAAAATCTGATTCATTCGAAAGTGAGGTAACGTTTTGATGAATTACATTTTCTAAAATATAATGTAAATAATCTTGAAATGTAGCAGTCTCCTGTGGGTGATCTTTTATGTAGTCTATATTTTCGTTTATGGTTTTGTTGCAATATTTCATTAATTCTGCAGATACATTTAAGTTTGGAAATTCTGTGCAGTATTCGGTGTTATAGTTGAATGGAAACAATTCATTAAAATGAGGTAAATTTGATATATTTTCGGTGTTGTTTAATGGTAGATGCCGCATTATATTGTTAAAAAAAATAGGAAATGTAGCCATTTGAATAGATGTTATAATAATAGTAATTAAATGAGTAACGTTTGGATCATTTTGTAACACAGAAGTATAGCAGATATGTTTGCAATCGACAGCACTTGTCAGTTCCAGTGGTTGCTGTATTGTAATATTTGTGATTGTGTTCTCAAGAGATATCAAACTAGTATTTTTTTTAAATTGTAACAATTCAATTGTCTGTAAAAATTCTAAATTAGATTAAAATACTTGAGCACATAAAACACGCTTTACCATTCCATTAATTTTATCAAATTGTGCAAATACCAGCGAAAATATATTTAAAAGATTTAGTAACATGATCCTGAAAGAAAAAGAAACATAATATAATATCCTATAATGTTTTAGCCAACCCGCAGTCACCTATCAACTTCTAGATTTTCTTGAGGAAAATTTATATTTACAGTGCTGTCAAACGTTCTAGCTCAGTAATCAGCAATATTTAACTAAATTATTTAATATCCAACATTCCTTCATATTAAAACGCTTTTAGATTCCCTTAGTGTTTTACTTTACTGTTTTCTGATTCCGTCGTGTTTTCTTTCATAAATATTATATCTTCAGTCTTTGTTATAGAACGTGTCCCCCGCATTCGTTCAGGGTTAAGTGTAAACAAATGTAAATAAACAACTTTCCAGTAAAGCCAAACCTATCGTAGCAGCGTGGCTACGAGTTGGCTAGTGTTTTATTTTTTAAACCAAAAGCAACCACTCATACTATACGATTATAATGTAGATATATTAATATAATACAATAATATTAAATAGGGAAGAGTCTGGTAAAACTTAACGTTCAATGAGTTAATATTGCGGATATTTGATAATTATTATCATTGGATAATTGGTTTTTGGTAAAAACCTCGTGATGAATTGGCAAGAAGTGGCAAGACTATTTATTTAGTTTTGAATTTAAATTAAAAAAACTCATTTTTACTATTGTAAAAATGTATTGTAATCGAAAATAAAAAATTAATTTTGACGGATTTATAGTCCTTGAGGTCCAAGCAGTTGAAAGAGACCAAACATCTAAAAATGTCTGGGTGGATGTGTGTGTGTGTGTATGTATGTCACCGAAATTTTGTGTGCGCTCTAGCTTCCAAACCAATAAGAATTTTACTACCAAATTTTATATTTAGTACTTTTATATTGAGACTTAGCGAGCTGATTAAATTTTGGTTAAAATCGGTTTACGGAAACTCGATAAGGATAGTGATGCGCATAAATAGTTTAACGAGATGCCACTGTTTTTTTTTAAATATTTTAACTCTTGCAATTAAAGGTGATTTCGTTCGAAGAAAAAAACCATCAATTTTTCTAAAAAAATTCATAACTATTTCCAAAAATTGACTAATCAGAACTTTTTTTTTCTTTTTTTTAATCTTTACACGTACTTTTTAGGAAAAAACACAAAACAAATATTCAAACTTGTATTCTATAAAATTTTTCATTTTTTCGGAAATAATCTTGATTTTTCAAATTTTTCCACTTTTGATTTTTGATTTTTTTATTTCAAAAAAGACTATGATTTATTCCGCGTATAACAACGCAAACCCCTTAATGGGACGACATTTTTTTCTAATCTTTTTGTTTAATTAAAAGATATTTTGTTTTATTTTTACGAAAAAATATTTTTCAATTAAACAAAATAAACAGAAAGAAACGTCGGCCTATTATGGGGTTTGCGTTGTTATACGCGGAATAAATCAGAGTTTTTTTTTTGAAATAAAAAAATCAAAAATCAAAAGTGTCGAAATTTGAAAAATCAATGATTATTTCCGAAAAAATGAAAAATTTTGTAGAATACAAGTTTGAATATTTTTTTTATATATTTTTCTGAAAAGTACGTTTAAAGACAAAAAAACAAAAAAAAAAACGTTTCGATTAGTCAATTTTTGAAATAGTTATGATCGTTTGAAGAAAAAAACATCAGTTTTTCTAAAAATTCGTAACTTTTTTGGGGTTGAGTAAAAAATTTTGAAAAAATTCACAAAACTGTTTTTGGTGGGGTAGTATAATATGTAGAAATTTCAGGGAAATCAAAAGGGGTCGGGTTCAAAAGTGGTCGATTTGGTGTGGAATGCCCCATATATAATTTAAACAGGATTACTTCCCGGATTAATTATGAAAAATTAATGAATTTATTACTATATCCTAAGATATGTAAGTAATAAATATATTATACTTTTGATAATACTACCCTGCCGCCTAAACAAATTTTTACATAACATCTTAATCTGTAATTTAATTAAAGTAGTAAACCTTTGCTTGTCAAACTGCACCAATAAACGAGAGCTTGCGACAGTTGATTTTTCGGATTTTAGGAATCATGAAAATTTTATGGCTTATAGACACCCCTTAAATACAAAACCGAAATAGCAGACGTTTTTCTGTTCTGATAAAGAAGTAATTAGCGTTGTAAAAACGTAAGAATTTGTAGAGAAAACATTAGCTTAGGAAAAACTTCTTGCCCCAAAACAAGCAATTGGATGAAGGATCTTGGTAAAGGGGTTGGTTGCAAATAACACGAAGCGATTTGTCGACCGGTTTCGATGCTTTTTTGCATCATCATTAGCATATGTTTTTTACGTAGTAGGTACGTAGTTTTTTTAAATTTGTGACTATGTTATTAATTATATCGTATTTGTTTCTACGATTTGACCCTATTTGTTCATTCGATCCCTCGACATCAGCCCAACTGCGCACCCCAAGCAACATTTTAGCCTGGGAATTTCCTGAGAATTACCTGTCAGGGTAAATTCAGCCAGGACCTGCACCTGTGTAGGGTATTTAGCAGTTCTGCTACAGGTCCTGTCTGGGTAAAATGGCGCATGAATTTACCGTAGACAGCCTTGTGACAGACTTGGTTAGAACCAAACAGGTGCTGTCGCAAACCTGCAAGAGGTCCTTATAAACCAGGTAATTACCTGGCGCAAGCCTGAGATAGGTATTAAATTTGATTTCCACGTGTAAAAAAATTTTTAAAAATTTTGTAAAAAAATAATTTTTAAATTTATTATAATTAATGTTCATTAATTGAAAAAATTGATTTTTAAATTAATATCTTTTTTATTCATTTTTAGTATTATTGCTTCTATTATTTAATTTTTTATTATTTATATAAATCTAATATTATTTTACGATTTTCTCCTATTATTGTTTGATTATATTTTATTTTATTATTAATTATTATTTATTGTGTGATATTATTTTTGTGTGATTTTCCTATTGGTCCTATATATATCCTTGGGGTGCGTTGTTATTGGATAAAGTCTGAAATTAAATATTAAATTTTTTTAAGTGTTACCTAACTGGGGATCGAACCTCCGACCTTTCTTTCGTTTATTTGGAAGCCTGCGATGTTAACCACGACGCCATACAGTTTGGTTGTCAAAAATTGCGATTTATTAGTAATATTTTCTGTAATATTTTAATTAATTTTCTAATTAATTAATAACTAATTTTTTTTAAGTAATATTTAATATTTTCACACCTCGTGCAGCCCTTCAACGATTTTAAATTTGATTTTTTTAAATTTCTACAGTGTCCTCTAGGTTTATTTTGTTAATATAGAGATATGTTGAGTATCCATATTTTATTGATATTTTACATCCGATTGGTTAAAATATGAAATTTCATGTACATTTATGAATTAGGTCTGAATTCTATTGCTGAGTTCAATTATTCAAAAACGAATAATAATAAAAAATTGAAATTTTCAAAATATACTTAAAATTTGAATTTATTTACCATAAACTATTTTATATTTTTAACTAAAGTGTTTTTTACTAAAAACTAAAAGAAATTTTTTTCTATATTAATTTTTATTAAATTGAAAACTATAAATTTTTTTTAAAAAATTATAAATTTAAAAAAATTAAATTAAATCAACAAGCTGTAGTTAGTGTCCCAAATAAAATTATTTGACAAAAGCAAGTATGAATTTTAACGCATATATACCAAACACAGGGATGTGTCCAAAAGGGGGGTGTGGAGAAACTTAAACTCCCAATATTTTAGAAATTTGGTGAAAACACTCAAAAATTGGTCGAGTTGGCAAATTTGCAAATTTACCCCCCTATTCTGTAACTTTTTCGTTACGTTCGTTCCAATCGTTAAGAACCGAAAAAAAACTGTCAATTTTTCATTAAAACTTTTCAATATTTAATAATATTTTTGACAAAAAAGTACGTTTTTTATAAAATTAAATTACTTTTGTTTATATAAAATTAAATATTCCCTAAAAACAATCATTTTTTGTAAATATTATTTCAGTGCGCAACTTAACAAATTTAACTAAACTTTGTCACATGTTTTAACAATTTTTTTTGGCCTGTGGAAATTAAAATCATTACAGGATTTTTTTAGGTTTGCGGTGGGTGTGGTACAGGTTTGTGAAAGCACCTGCTTGCTTCTAACCATGTCTGTCACAAGGCTGTCTACGGTAAATTCGTGCGCCATTTTACCCAAACAGGACCTGTAGCAGAACTGCGAAGTACCCGACACAGGTGCAGGTCCTGGATGAATTTTCTCTGACAGGAAATTTACAGGAATTTCTCAGGTTAAGCGCAGGCCAGACACAGGAGAAAAACAGCAAATTCTCAGGTATAGGTAAATAACCTAAAATTGGCCTGCGCCAGGGAAAACGCAGGAAATTCTCAGGTATTGCTAAATAACCTGCAAATTATTATGTACTTGGAGTCAACCAGGCCTGACGCAGGCTTGACAGGTAAATTTTGATTTTGCAGGTAATTGCCAGGATTGAAATGTTACTTGGGACTTTTTGTATTTTTTGCGTTCAGTTGCAATGTGATAAAACAAATACTATATGATTCCCAGGTAATGTTGTTTCTTGATTGTATTTGGCCGGATACATTGTATTTTGTTTTTCGAAATTATAGTCCTGATGATAATGCGATAGGCATCGAAACCGGTTGACAAATCGCTTCGTTTTATTTGAAACCACCCCCTTTACCAAGATCCTTCTTCCAAGTTACATAGCTTATAGATGAAATCTGTAAAAGTCTAGAATTTTTAGAAAACTCACTTTTTTGCAGCCCCCCTCTTAATTGACCGTAGTTGATGTAGAACGAGAAAGAAAGAACGGTGCAAATTTCGTTTCTGGACATCGCGTGATCTCTGTCATAATATTCTGAATTTGGTCTACTCAATTTTATCGTACTATTCGGATTTATCCAACTCTCCCCTATTAATTTTAGAGTATGGAAAAGGATGTCGGTATATCAATCAGGTTTTCTACACGTTTCTAAATAATAATGGGCAAACACCAATCAAATGCAACAAGTAATTGGTGTATACCTGCACTCATCAGTATAGAACAATAACAGAATTCCCTGGCAAAAACACATTTTACCGTTGATTGAAAAATAAAAAAAAAAATTTTTTTAAACAACGATTTTACTTATTGGATGACTCAAAATTAATAATAATAAATATTCATAAAATTATGATACCTTCCAAGTTGTATACGCAATTGTTTCCTGGGATGATATCTCTCCATGAATCCCAATAATTCTAGAATCATGGGAAATAAAAAAGAGATAAGAGACATCACAACTGCAGTTTCGTTTCTTCGCCACAGAGTAGTATTACCTTCGGGTTCTGTAGATCTCTTCACGATAACTACAACTGCTGCTGCAGATAACGCAAATAAACATAATATAGTTATATTAACAAACACTCGAATCCAAATTATCTTCCAGCTGAAATAATCAATTACAATGTATTTAGGTATAGTTAAAATAGAGTAAATTAAGTAGATTAAATTTAACTAATATGTAGTCCTGCATAGCGTACGTTTTTCATATTTTTATCGTTGAATGTCGTTGAAAAAACTTGAATTATTTTCAAATTTAACGTGGAATTCACGTTGGGATTCTCAGACTTTTGGTTACATTATAAGATTACCCATTGTACTGCCTTTGTACTTATTCGTGTAACTAACCAGTTGCACAACTAAAAATTGCTATCAGCTTAATCTATCACGTTTTATCCAGAAATTCTCTAAACATGCAAAACTAGCCTACTTGTACGTATGTATATATGTTGGTACCCTTGTACCCACATATCTGTACCTTAGACCATTTAAACTTTAACCGCCTTATGCATAGTCGTATTCTTTAAATGGTTTTAAAATTATCCTAGTAGCCACTTTTAAAAGAGCGCTAGTATCGTTTTAGTTAGTATCATACATCGACTTAGAAAGATCTTTCTAAAACCAGTGGCGGATTCCCATTAGGCGCAGGAAGCGTGCGCTTCGGGCCTCCGAAATCCAAGGGGCCTCAAAATTCAGCTCTCAAAATAAAAAAAAATTTTTATTTAGTTGTTAAAAAAGTGAGACATCGGGAAATGTATTATTCAGTTTTTGTAACGCTCTACGATGTTTTGCGATTTCCAAACATCGGCAGCCCGACGTAGAACCCCCAAACTGGAGGACCAGCAAGACGGCCAGAATAAAGTTGTAGCTCAATACCTAACCGGGTATTGAGCGTTCGTAGTCAACTCACTTGACTATTGCTTTCCGACCGTCTCGGAAAGAGATCGGGAAATAACATGAAAAATTAATCAATATAAAATAACAACTGCCTGGATATATTTTAAGGTTTGCTGATATTCATGTTGTATTAATTATGAAAACTGAAACTTATTAGTACAAGAATAATCAATGTTAATTTGATAAAATACTTAAAAAAGCAACTTTCAAATGTCCATCAGAAATTTCTAGTTAAATAAGTGAAAATTTGTGAACTTAATTTTATGAAAAGTTCCATAATGTAGTTTGAGTATTAAAACAAGACCTCAAGTGAAATGAGGAGGTCGCGTGCAAAACCGGTTAAATCCATATTTTACCAAAATAGAGTAAAACATGTTTTCTATATAAACTTTGTGCCCTCTACACGATTCTGAAGTTATTTTTGAGAAAAATCGATTACACCTTGCTTAAAAAGCCTATCAAAGTTGGTGTTTTGGGGCAAAATCGATTATATCTCAAATTTGATAAATATGAAGAACAGATAATGAGACGGATAGAAGAGAGACGAGCTGAGTCTGATGATGATAGTCCATTTGTGTTTGTTTTTAATTTTTTTAATATTTTTTTTCTAATTTTTTTCCTAAATTTATAAACAAATTTTAGTTTTTTTTTTTAAGTTCTTGTTTTTTTATGTACGTTGTAAAGCCTTTTATTAAACTAATTTGTATTTAAAAGCAGAATAAATTTATTTTTTAAAAGAATTTATTAATTTTTCGTTCAAAACCGGTTATATCCATTTGTTTTTTTACTTTTATGTGAAAACCTTTGGACAATTTATGAAAATTATTCTAGAAAACCATGCTCAGCCATAATCTCAACAATTTCACGTTTGAACTGTTCAATTATTCCTTTGGGCTAGAAGAAAAACGTTTTTTTGCTTTCCTGAACATTTTACAAGAATGGATTTAACCGGTTATGCACGCGACCTCCTCAAATATTCTCATATAAATGATGTAATATTTTTTTAAAAATCGCCTATGGCGCTAACGTTCTAATACCCCTCCGTGTGCCGGAAGTTGAAAATCATTGCTGTAAAATGTAAAAGTAGTGCAAATATTCAAAAGAGTGGGCCTCAAAATTGAATTGCGCCTGGGGCCTCATAAGTGCTAAATCCGTTACTGTCTAAGTCCATGGTATCATACTATTATTATTATTATTGATTAATATAGGAACGATGAGCTGTACCACGGACTTCTTAAAATAAATGAACTGCTATTCAAGGTAAAAAAAAGTGTATCCACTTAGGAGACCATCTTTTGTGGTGCAACTGTATTAGGGCCAGGCCATTCATTAATTACGTAAGGATGATTTTGGTCATTTTTGACCCCTCCCCCATGAGCACATAAGATTTTGTTGATTTCCCCTCCCCTTCTTACGTAAGATTACTATAAGAAAATATGTATAAATAGATCTGTACATTTAAAAAGAAAAAAAATAGATTTCATGGTTGTTTACACTTTTCTCTCAAATATACATTACTCTATATTTGAAATAACACATTTATTTTGACTTAAAAAATATTACGTAAGATTGGTTTTGCCCGTCCCCCCCCCCTAAATAAGGGTATATAAAAATTTAGAGATCCCCCCTCGACCCTTACGTATGTAGGTAATGAATCGCTCTACTATAGCAGGATTTTGAAGGGTAATTTAAATTTAAACTACAAATAATAAGGTTATTTTAAAAGTGAAATACACTAATTTTAATACCTAAAAATGTTAAATTATTAACTCGTTGATATTAAATAATATTAAAACATTATAATATCGAGTTATTTAAAAATTAAAAATCAATTAAATAATTTATTAAGCTTTCAGATGATTATTTCGTCCGTCATTAGAATAAGATTTCAAATAATACATATTATTATTAATAATAATAATCAATTATTTAATTGATTTTTAATTTTTAAATAACTATTATATTTTTAAATTTACTGGAACTACACCACAATTGGCGGCGCCCATATAGGCCTCACTTTTTTGGATTCCGAACAATAGGGAATAGTAGTCCATTTATTTTAAGAGGACCTTGAACTGTACGTACTTGTTTCATCAGAATGCAACAATTTGCACATTAATAAAACAATTTTAACTCTTTGCAGTCTCCAGGGGACATGAACAACGAATCTATTTTAGTAGTATGTTATTATTATAAAATAATTTTGACCAAGTCACAAATATTCTTCTTCTTGGTTTATTTACAGTATATTTGACACGAAGTGTTATTTTTAATTCAGAAATTATTTACTTCTCTGACATTTTAGAAAATAATTATTATTTTTTTTTAGATATTTTTAAAAGTGACATTTTTCCAAAATTTGAAAATGTCCGAATATCATAAGATCAGAATTTCATTTTTCCTCAGTTTTCGAATTGAAGTTGCATACTTTGCGAATCTATAAAAGACAATAGTGACGGATTCACTGAACAATACTTTCACAATAATTATGGACATGGACTACAAAGAGTTAAGCAACGAATCTGGAACAAAAATATTTTTTACTTGCGTTCTCTTCTTTTCCGTTCAGCTTCTTCAAGTAAAGCCTCTTTAAAACTCATAACTATTGACATTACTCGATTACTAGCTGTTTCAGCGTTACCAATCATATAATCCCATCCAGTAAATAATTTCCATGAAAATATGCACTCATCACCTTTTTCCGAAAGTTTAGAAAGTCTTGAGTTCTCTGCCATTCTATACATAAAAGAAATTCAAATATTATAAAGTCGTATCATAATATAAAGTAACAAACTTTCTCAACGTAGCTACAAAACTGTAAACATATACAAGTAATTGAGTCATAAAGAAAGCTAAAGGTAAGCGATAGCCTAAACCATTATCTTTATTAGTATACCACCCATAAAATAATGGTGTGTATTTTAATGCACCATCAAAATCCCATAATGTCAATAAATTGGTAGAATTATATTTATCTTCTGGTAAAATTAATTTTCTATCTGTATTAGAACTTGTAGTCGTTATTACAATCTAAAAATTTATATAAAATTTTATGTAATAATCGTAATTAAATCTAAACCCCATATTCACTGGATACGCTCGTCACGAGTTGTAGAATTTTTAATTAAAAAAAAAAAACTCGTTGATTCGTGAATAGAGTCGAGTTTTTTGTCTCGCGCTTAGAATTGACTGCATTGGTGTGACACCAAATCTCCTAAAATATAGGCCAACCAGACTACCCGAATTGACTTTGCGTTTATCGGTCGTAAGAAAATGAACATATTATTTTCGCTTTTTTATGGCAAATGAACTAGGCCATTCTCGTAGTATAATTGGTCTATGTATTGGTGTTTTGACGTCATTAATTTATTACCTATGAGCTTATTTGAAGTTCCTAATTGGGAATATTTTTTATTGAAATTATGTGTATAAAAAAATACAGTTGTATTTAATTTAACTTATTTTAATAATTTTCTGCAGCAAACATTTGAAATAAAGACAACTAAGAATAAGATAAGAATAGTGTTTCAATAAAACTTTTTGATCGTTGAAAGTGATTAATTTTTTTTTTGCTCCCGACGAGGGTAACAGAGAATATGAGTTAATATTGTATGTGATTAATCGATAGAGGACTTTAAGAAAAATACTATTTAGGTATTGAATTACCACTAATTTATTTTTCTGAGTACCTTGAGAAACTTTATTCCTATCGATCAATGAAAAATAAATTTTTTGAAAAAGTTATTTTTCTGTTGCAATCGACTCCATTCGTGTAATGTCAAAAATCGTACCACGCAAAATGACTAGGTGCTTAGACCATTTAAACTTAAATTTAAATGGTTTAAGTAAATGGTGTATAGTGGTTATAAGGAAACGAAAATATTATGTTTTTTTTTTACTAAATTATAACAGTTAAATGACAATTAAAATACATTTTATTTTTACCGGAGATCAGCAGAAATTATGTTATTTTTAAATATTTCTCGTACTTTTGTCTTATGTCCGTAGTGTGTATGTTGTAATACATACCGATAAAATGTACATATTACTGATGTTTATGATAACTAAATAGTAAATACATTACTGCGCAGTTCTCGGTGGGAGAATCACCCCATTGAATGATTGCAATGCTTTTAACTGCAGTAAACCCTGAGGAATCTTCCCACAGGTTGTGGGTTCAAATGCTATTCAAAATTATGTGGTAAAACTTGCCAAATAAAGATCAATAAATTTTATGTATTATGTATTTAATTTATACAAAATATCAAAAATCAATAGTTCAAATCGTTTTGCTCTCGTACAAATTGAAAGTTTGAGCTTCTAAAAGGTGTAATGTAATGTACGAGTATCAGAAACAAAACTTCAAATTTTTTAAAAAAAAAAAGTTTTTTCATCATCATCAAACGTCCTGGATTAGACTGAATCCTGTTCTAGCGTCCATCGTTTCCTCGGGCGCCCAACCTCTGTTTTTCCTTTAGGATAGTATGACAGAATTCAAGCTGCAAAGATGCAATTCCTTAGAGCTACAAAGGGCTGTACTAAAGCTGGCAGACTGCGAAGTGAAGAAATACGACACGAACTTGCGAGTGAACCATTGATAAATACTACTAAGGCATATCGACATCGATGGTGTGAATATATAGACAGGATGGACAACAAAAGACCGGTAAAACTGATAATGGGATACTATTCTAAAATAATCAAAAAGAAACAAAATAGTTTCGTTTGAGATCTCGTGTGGTGTAAAAAAAATCAATTTTATAATAAAATCAACTAATTATGAATAAACAATCCCGAAGAAAACACCCCTCTTTTTTAATTTAAAACACGACAATATATTGTCATAGTCTTCTTTATAATATCGCGGTGCTTTAAAGCAGTGAAGTATGTATGAAAATGCCGATTATACACTCTCGCCTAGGTGTCTCGGTAAGAAGGCCTGTGCCCGAGTGCGACCATAGACTCTCACCTAGTTCAGTAATTGCCAACTAATAGGAGATGATCCAAGAAATTGAATTTGCTGCTGTTTTTCTATGTGCCAATTGGTACATTTTATAGAGTTCAATGGATGGGACGGGCCCGAATGTGTAGATTTTTTGTTGTCACTAGATCCCCACCATCCTGGGTGCGGACAACTCGGTGACCGGGCCCGCCTGTCCGCGATTCGACCCAGAATTTCCAGCAATCATGTCATACCATCACTGCGGGCCATTGGAAGACAAAAGTCACGAGATAACGCCGTGTGAAGGATTCAGAATTTTGAAACGACAAAGACGATAAAAACAAACTGAGTTAGTAATGAATCAACACAAAGTTAGCTAGCTCTGCTTTATAGCAGAAAAAAGAAACAAACGCAAATCGATGGTGATAATTTAATATTTATATTATTTAATATAAAATGTGAAACCGGCTATACAACATACATAAATTAAAGAATTAATTTCGTTAATATTAGCGTCCATATTTTAAATATATTATTGGTTTTTCTTTTTTGCGGGTAAATTGGACTTTTTTAAAAGGTTTATTAAATAATTAACGTTTCGAGGAGGTTTATTTCCTCAATAATATATAAATTAAAAAAAAAACAATTTTTTTTTCATTTATCTGTCAATTACAAATAATTTAACTTACCTCTGGAATAACAATGAAAGCTATTAAAACTTCTGCGGTAACAAAATTCACCCAAAACAACCATCTCAAAAATATAAAATATGAAGCCACAACTGAACCAAAATGAGATTCTATTTCTTTAATTCGACGTTCCCATGGTATCATCCAATTAGATATATTAGCAATTTCTCGTTTGTAGTGGTGCAAATTCTGAAAAATAGTTAAAAGATCATCATCATCAAATCTTTTATGGGTTAGGTCGGTGACTGTTCCGCTCCATCTTTTTATAATACAAGAAATGGAATACTTTCTGCAGAATATTTGAGAACCCAAAAAAATTGATCTGAGTAAAACCGTTATTTAATTTTTATATCTATCAAACATTTATTACAAAGAAGGTAAAAAATAAATTTTCAAAAATGATAAAGATGTCCTAAACTGATCCAAAGTGATAAAAACGAGTTCATAGTTGTTCAGTGTTTAGTTGTCCAATCTTTGTCAAAATAATGAATTCTAAATTTTTTTATTTTTAAGGTTTTGTGTTTTACTTAATTGTATTAAGTATTACCTAATTGTTTAAGTATTGATTAATACAATACTTATTTACTTAATTTGTCAAAAAAATTCAAAAAAATTGAAAATTACAAATATAAAAAAAATATTATTGTTTTTTATTATTTATTTATTATATATATGTTACGGGAAAAGTACGTATGGTAAAAGTACACATTTTCCGGTAAATGTGCACATATACCAAGCGATGATGGGAAAAGTACATTATATCATGATTTGAAAACAATTTAGTGTGTTAAAGCAGGAGCGGCGAGTTTTGAATTTTCTGCGGGATGTATCATGAGGATTTTAATAATAATAATACAAATTTTAAGTAAACTGAAAAGCTGCAAAAAATGTATTTACTTCCTTTACATATTTTTTATATAACTTCAATTTCAATTGGGTCAAATCTTAATTTGTAATTTATTACTTTTCTTTTGACGCTTGCTCCCCCCCCCATGAGAAATTACTATTGGACTAATTACGAAAAAGCTTTTGGTTCAATAATTTTCTATTAATAGTATTTATTTTTGTCTGATCACTTAATGATAAATGCGATGTTTTGTAAGGTACGACGCACCCTATAAAATTATTTTTGTCAAAGACAAGATAGTCCGACTGACAAATTTTTTTTAAATTTTTTAAATTTTTAAGGTTAAATTATTGAAAGGTACAAAATCGAATAATGATCAGAAATTGTTAAAATTTATTTATTTTAAATTTTTATAATCAAATTATTCCTAATACTCACTTAATTTAAAATTAATTTAATTAAGTTTAAGAATATATAGTTGACCTATTAATATAGAGTCAAAGTTGACTCTCAACCTTGATAATAAGTCAATAAACGGCCCGAAACGTCAGACAAAATATATTTGATTTGTTTCAATGACCTAAAACCTCAACAATAAATATTTCTTAATAATTTAATTAAATTTGTTTGAAAATAAAAAGCAGAATAATAATAATTAAATTAATCTTTATTGCAGCACTGATCGCGTTACTAACTGATTTTTTTTTTTTTTTTTTATTAAGTATTAAATATTATATTGACATTTTAATTTCGAGTTTATGTTTACAATAACATTGCCTTCGTCTACTCACTTTTACCAAGGTACATGTTCACATGTGCACATTTCCCGGTAATTGTAAGGATAACACTCCCGTGGAACATGTAAACATTTACCGGTAAATGTATACATTTTCCGGTTACGCACTATTCCCGTAACATATACACCTCAGTGTGAATACCCCTATTGTATACATTACCTTAACGAAGTAAATGTTCCACCTAGCCAATATATTCTTAATAGAATGGGTTTTAGTGAATCGCTCTTGCAATTCACCCTCGTGTTTCTTGACATAATTTTTAGCTTGCATTACAAGTTTAATTTTTTTTCTCATATTCCACGGTTGCATTTTCACGTTGTTGAGTACTTCCTTATGCAATTTTATATTCTCAAAAATTTTTTCTTTTGTTAATTCTTGTGTATAACTTTCGTCCATGGTAATTGCGGTGCTGAAATTAATGTCGTTAATATCAAACACTTTTAGAGTTATAATGTAATTACTCTCCAGAACTAGTAGTAAAAACAGACGTACGTCTGCTAACTTCTACTCCCGGTAAGTTATCCGCACTAAATGGAGAACTGGTTCTACGACTCTTATGCTTTCTTGATCGTCTTGACGAAGCCTTTCTTTGAATAATTGCGTTAAGACTAGTAGAGTAAGCTTCTTCACCTGAATCGTCACCGTCTTGAATGAAAGATAAAATATTATATTGAAAAAAAAATTTTTACTTTATTTGAGTTTTTTACATGTGATTATCAATTAAAAACAATTTATTATCTTAGACAATACATTAAAAAATATTGGATGTGGTTGTTGGGCCTCACTAGATGATGTGAGATGTGGCCATCCCATGACTTTACCATACATTAATCTTTTAACGTTTTTAAGGTTTCTACATCTTATTAACTTCTTACTCTTCTAAAACTAATAAAATAACTAAAATTCGATATTTATTTAACGTGTATATTTTATTAATATTAATATAATTAATTATTGCATTGTAATGAGTAGAAAACCGCTAATAGGTAAAACTTGTCTAAACATTTTTTTTATTGACATCCATTAAATTTACAATTTGTTTAACACGTGTAAATGGTTTAGCTTTTATATTTCAGAAGAGTCCATTTGTAACGAAAAATTTACATTTTCGCTGTGATTTCGCACGCCGCTGGGTATCCTCTTGAAATCCCTTTCGTGACGTGCTTGTGCGACCTTGGTAGGACTGTCAATTGACATTCTGTTATGGAATTCGGTGGAACCTTCCGATTTTGTTTTGCGTAATTTTTGCATTGTGCAATCACGTTTTTGGCATTTTGTGGTGCCGATATATTCTGTGAAACGCCTTGATTCTATGGATGCTTGTTTTGAAAATCGCACTGCGGATTTGTATTTCAAATTTCAAGCTGTTAGAATTTATACAGCGGCTTTTTCCATTACCTTGTCTTAAGATTACAACCCGCAACGTTTCATTTATGGTTTTCTTCCTCCAAGGAAGATTTTACTTGGCTGAAACTTCCTGTTTTGAGATAATAGTTTTGGACGGCCATCTTATGTTCGATCTGATATCTGTTTACTTGGGCAACCTGGGGAACACCTGTAACTTGAAACTCACTACATTTGGAGACGATATTTCGAGGATTTCCTGTCCTGATCTGGAATCAACGCCTGTATCGGGAACAATAGTTTTCATCTTGAAGAGAGAAGAGGACTCTACAATAAGTATTTTTGTACAGATAAAATTTGTAATCATCTTACGATCGGTAGGTGAATTTATTATTATTACTTATTGTAGTTGTTTTGCGCTAATTTTTGACACCCCTGTATTAAGGGTGCTTGGTTCTAGACACTGGTGGGGTTTCCAGACGGGAATTTTGGCAGTGTTAATTATTTTACCCCCAGTGATTTTTTGTGGTGTGCCTAGTCATATATTAAAGCTATTTAATATTTTTTGTGTTTTTATACTTCGAGAAGCAGCCAATAAAACCCATCACCTAGCCGCCGAATTAATAATTGAGCTAGTATTTAACATCAGGGTCTTCGCACGTCGAATTTTACCAGTTTACTGGGTGTGCGGAGAATTCTCTTTTCGAAGGGAATTTTTCTTACAATTTGACTTTACCATCATACATCATTATACTTATATTACAAATATGAAAATCTACTTGGAAGATCCCACGGGTGATTTATTTTTGTGTTATTTATAAAAAGTTCGTTGCCAGCTTATTTGGGTGGTAACTTAGTTTTTCTTTATATTTTTCACTTTGCAATTTTATTACCTCTTTCATTGTTTTCGTTTCTAAGTCATTGTATATTACATAATTTGGACGTATCACGGTGCATTTACGATGGTGTAAAGCACTTTTCACGAGTATCTTTTGTAGAATTTTGATATTCGAATTGCTTGCACAACTGAATTTCATGTCTATATGGGTTTAATTCATTAATACATTAATTTATAATAGTATCTTGTTTTCTAATAATCGGTGCAATTTTCTAAGAAAAGTTGTTTTTAACAACTGAATTTAGTTGTTAAGTGACGGTTAGTTCTTATAATTACACTGAGTCAGACCTATTTTTCAGTTGTTAAGTAACAACTTTTTTAGAAAATTGCACCGAAAAACTTTGAATTTTGACCTATAAGCCAGTACATTTCTCTAAACTTAATACCAAGCTGTTTCCTTTTTGACCTAATGTGTTTCTCAAATGTGAGACGTTTGTTTCTAGATGCATACTTCATACTTACTTACTTTACTTCGTTAGCCTGTGGTAATTCGCGACCATTTAATGTTACCGGTCGGCAGTTCTCTCTCTTTGTCGTGAGAGTAATTTGTACAGATTTTGAGTAGTTTGGTCTTATACGCCATCCCTTTTTACATTTTAGATTTTTGGTATATATCTACGATCTCTTGTAGGTCAGCTGATGCTTGATTTTTATTTTTATGAAAAGACATGATCACTGTGTTGTCCACAAATGAGGCGGTTGTCGTAAACCTGGCCGTGGGCATGTCTGCTGTATAGCAAGTAGAGTACTGGCCCCAGTATGCTACCTTGTGGTATGATTCTCCATACCTGACTCGAAACAACCTGTCCACAATGTAGGATTTGAGGAGTAAGTAATATTCAGGCAATATTTGTTTAAATCCAAAAATTTATTTTGATTCGTGATTCATGTTCTGCAAAACTGTTACGACCTATTTTATTAAATATGTGTTTAATTTTCATTAGTAAACCTTCATGCCATAACTTATGTTATATGGTCTGCGAGTAAATGTCTATAAATGCAGCTGTGCAGAATGTTTTATGCTCTCCTCAATTTCTTAAGGGGGGCCCTCTGTTTCTTCAACATTGTTTACCTCGACTTTTGTTTGATCCGGTGGAAAGGGTTGAAAAACACTTGTCAGATGTACACAAAAACTTTCGCTTTTTGCTGGTCACTTCTTGCCCATTTGCCATCTGTTCTTCAATCGGCGGTACAAAAATTGTTGGTCTCTGTAATTTTCTGACAGCTTCCCAAAGTGAGTAATCTGTCTCTTCCGTTGGCGATAAATTTTTTAGATAATTTTGGATCGATTTATTGTTTTAGGTCATTTAAAAGATGTTTTTCAGTTAATTGATTTAATTTAGTTTTATCACTTAGATGTTTAGTGATTTGCCATCTTTTTCTAATTTTTCGTTTTTCTGCATTAGCTTCCTTTATTTTGGGAGGACATTTTACTTCATTTGTTAGAGTATACTGCTCGGCAGTATTATCAATAGCATTACATTCTATATAGAATTTAGCTGTCCTTTCGGACTTACATACATGCCTCCGAGATTCTCTTTCACCCATCCTCTCTAGGTCTTCTCATACTTTATCGATCCATCTCAGTTTTGGTCTTCCTCTGTATCGTTCTTTGTCGGGTTTCCATGCCATTGTAGTTCTCGTTATTTCTTCATCATTGGTTCTCATCACCTCTTAGTTTTTGAGACTTGATAAACTTTACAATGGCGATGTTTTCACAGTTCATTTCTTCGAGAATTTCAGTGTTAGTTCTAATTCGGTATTCTCCGTTAACTCTTTTGCAGCCCAGTATCGTTCTCGGTACTTCTCCAACGAACACCTGTAATTCATTTTCTTCTATTCTTGACATGCACATGACTTCAGACGCATATGTAATCACAAGTCTTATCAATGTCTTCAATATTATTTATCATATACAGTGTGTTCACCAATAGTGGTACAGAAAATAATTCTTATATCTTACTAGATACAAATATAGTTTATATAGTTTTTTATTCAACTGGAAATTTACTATCGGAAAATGCCGAGTTATATCTTTTTATACTTCAAACTCGACCGGAAGTAAACATTAAATTTTTTTTTCAAATAGCAGCATGTCTTTTTTTTAACATTTTCGCAATCTGCAATTTTTTCTCTATAAATACATATAAAATTTTCATAAGGTTACATAGAAAATATTCGAAGAAACACAAGATGTTTTATTATTTATTTATTAAACAAACAATAATAATTTATTAATTATTTACACACAAGTATGTTGAGTGCCATGAAAAACAAAACACCATTATATGATAATACCACTATTAGAGTTTTTCTATGGAGTCATTTAAAAACGATATTTTACGCAAATCTATGTTTAAGAAATTTAAAAACCAAAATTAATTTAGCCTGCTATCAATTATCACCAAATCAAGAAAACTTTTGCAAAGATTAGAATCATATCTTGAACACGACGGTGGCAATTTTGAACAATTTTATTTATCAGATAAATGACAGTTGTCTTTTCTGTGCCGTGATGCTTTGTTTTCCATAGCACTCTACATACCTATGTGTAAATAATTGTTGCTTGTTTAAATGATGCTTAAAAGTTTACTAAAAAGCCAACTCCAAACTGTTCAGTTTACACATGTAAACCAAGTTTTAATGTATGTGTTGGAGGCAGACGGCTAATTCGGCCCGTGGCCCATTTAGTTGGACATATCGGGATATGTCCATAGCAGAAATGCCAGATGCCGAAATCTGATATCGGACTATGTTTGAACACATCCGGAAATGTTAGATTACGCTTTGGTCATATGACAAACACGATTATTTAATTATAACAAAGGCTTTATAGGGACTAATTTAACATTATTTTTTTTATTGTTTAAATAAATATGTCATTATCTTTATTCGGTAATTCTGTATCGGACTCATCAGATATTACGTCTTTGATATTTCCACCAACTTTGTTTTGGAGTTTATAGATATCGTCCTCATCTTGTAACCTCTCCACAATTTCAAGTGGAAGATTTAAACATTCAATCCATTAACAAGTGGAGTGCCAAACATAGCTTCATACGGAGCATGCTGGATGCCTTTGATAAAAGATCTATTTTTTTCTTAATTGCACAAATCGACTATTCGACTATTATGGACTATTTAGATGTCCGATTTTCTTACATCCAAGTAATTAAAATATCCCGTACATCTTGGTTTGCCCTCTCAATAGATCGCTGTCCGAGAAGATTTAGGTTAACTAACAACGACACTAACCAGTTTAATTTTAGGAAAGAAGGTCCAAGAGGCAGGTTCCCACCCCACAGGTTGCAACCCAACAGATCCTACGTATCGTGCGTCTCCTCCTCACGCTCCCCCCCCCCTACTTCCCAGCGGACAGACCTGATCCCAGCAGAAGAGACACGGGCGAGATCCCCCGAGGTCACCCTCGAGGAAATCGGACCCGACTCTCAGCTTGCTGCAGAAGAACAACCCCGCATCGACCCAGCCGACTTTGCTGCCAAATTGGCCGCAGTCATAGAGGTCCTTTTCAAGGCGGGAACACCGATAGACACCATCAAGGAATTCGCCGCAAAGCTCAACGAGAACTGTTACGGAAAGGCGTGCTAATTTAGCACAGTCTTTCCCAGGTAATCCAAGAGAACATTTAATATCTTTATGCTTACAGAGCCCAGAAGGATTCCAACCCAACTAAGGATGGCGTTCTGGAATGCTAACGGGCTCGACATCCGAGAGAGGCAAGTCCTCCTCGATTTTGCCCTGGAGCACGACCTGGACGTCATCTTGGTTAACGAGACTCATCTGAAGCCGAGCCACAGTGCAAAGCTGACGAACTACATCCTCTACAGGACGGACCGCCCCCTCGGGAGAGGTGATGGCACCTGCATCTACGTGAAAAGGAATCTCCAACACAGCGAAGTCGTTTTCAACGATTTGGAGACCCTGGAAGCGACAACGATAAGAATTTTAATGCATAATTCTAAACAATTGCAGATCACATCTGCATACAGTACGCCGCTCAACCCGCTCCCAGCAGACGACATCTAGAAGATTTTAAGAGGGTCTGGTTCTAAAATCATCGCCGGCGACTTAAATGCCAAACATTGCGTTTGGCATTCAAAAGTCGCCAACAGGAAAGGTATGGACCTCCTTCGATTGTCGCATGACCTTGACTTCGAGGTCGTCGCCCCCACGGAGGTGACACACTTCGCGTCCCGCGGTCCTCAAAGTGACGATGTCTTAGACATTGCCATAATGAAGAACGTCGACCTAGTGCACCACCTGGAGACGGCGAAACCGTTGCTCTCGGACCATCTTCCAGTTCTGTTCCACTTGGGGGAACAAACCGCCAGAGACAAGCCCAAGACAGCCACCAAGGTCGCGTGGCCTGTCTTCAGGAGCACCTTCACCGCAACCTGGGCAAGATTCCAGTCATCAACTCCGTAGAAGACCTGGAACGGTACTCAACAGAGTTTGAAACGAAGGTTAGTGAATCAATTAAATTTGCCTCTAACATTTTCAAGTTCCAGACAGTAGAGACCTCTTTCCTCCTAAACTTAAGCGACTCATCAGGGAAAGAAGAAGGGCAGACAAGCACGCACGTAAGACTTGGAACCCAGCCGACCGCAGCAGAGCCAACCTTTTGAAGACGCAACTCAGAGACCCGCTGAAAGCTTTTTGCAGCGACTCATGGGCCCAAAGATTGGACTCCTTGTCATGCGAAGACAATTCAGCCTGGAGGATGGATTTGGATTTTATTGTGGAGGGCAAGACAAGCTCGCATGCACTTAGGTCTCTAAACCGGGCCCATTGTACTACCTCCGATTTCCCAGCAGTGTATGTGGCGTAACTAGGAATAGAACTGCGGTTTTCCGCTTCCTAGCCTGCCAGTATATGCTTAACACAACACTGCTGGCTAGCCTGGAGGATGGTGCGCGCCCTCAAAAGGACTCGAACGGAGATACCACCGCTTCAAGGTAACAACAATAATGTAAATAACCTCGCCTTTACAGATCAAGAGAAAGCAGAAGCCTTCGCCGATAACCTGGAGGAACAGTGCAGTCCGGTCATGTCCAACGTGGATAATGGCCATATTGCAATGGTAGGCCAGGAAGTCGAGCAGAAGCTGGCCGCCCCAGAAGACGATCCGATTGAGCCAACATCTCTTGAAGAAGTGTTGTTGGCAATAAAAAGGACGAAAAGAAGAAAAGCCCCGGGTCCCGACGGCATCACCAACACCGCCCTGAAGGAGCTCCCAAAGAAAGCCCTGGTGGCATTAACAGGTATAGAGTGTTCTGCAGTTGAAAACTTCCAAATTTTGTTTTTCCATCGTGTCAAATTGTTTGAAATATTTTAATAGATGATTGAAGTTAAAAGTTTTACCTGACCGTCATATTAATTATGATATTAATTAATTATCAATTAATTAACAAAATTAATATATCAATTATTATTTTTGAAGGGAAATTACTCTTGATTAAATTAACTTAGAAAAATTCTAATTACAGCATTGGAAAGCTACGTTCTTTGCGCAGGGGAGTAAATCGTCACAATTTTAAATTTTTTTTAAATTTTTTGATTATTTGCAATTAAATGATCCCATGTTTTTTAATTCATCACATTTTGTAGAATTATTATTTAATAATTATTAGGGTAGTTTATTAAAATTCACTTTGTACGAGGTACAACAAACACGAAATCTACTGTCAAAATGATTTGGTTTAAACTCCTACAGTTAGTTGGCGCTAGGGTGCTGGGCTACGAATTCTCGTCAGCTAATGTTTTGTGATGGTGAAACTGGACTCGTGGAAGGATAAGGTGTACTTTTTTTTATATACCGCCGTGGGATTCGAACTCTGGGTCATGAGGTAAACGATGTATTCACTACCCCATGAAGCTGATTTATTATATTATTTTGTACTGATTATGAAATGTTTCACATAAAAACAGTGGTACACAGTGTAAAATTTAGGGATGACATAAAGGGTCTAAACATTATATATGGTGTTTTTCTGCACTAATAATTTTGTTAATTTTTAATTAATTCATTTAGTTTATAATTATTGTCATTATTTTAATTTGTCATTTTCAATTTTTGTTGTTTAAAAAATATTTATTTATCCTGACAGCGAAAATACAGCGAATAATATAACAGCGAAACGTAGAAGAGAGATACTATATATTTGTATTCTTTATTAATTGGTTCATAAACCCAAACCAATAGTAGACCCTGTAATGTATAAATTCTGTGATTTATAGTGACTATTGAATCATAAATATTGAATTGCGATTTTCTTAAAACTGTAATTGAGTTACTATAGTTTTCGTTGGGGATGTCGATATATGGATGACCTTTAACTGATATTTTCTATTCTGATTGATTTTGAACATTTAAATCTAATTACTTTAAAATAGATGTAATTTCAAAATTTTAACTTTCAGCAAACAGAATTATTAGTAATATAATTAGTTTCGTTAAAAGCGTCCATATTTTAAATATATTATTGGTTTGCTTTTTTGCGTGTAAATTGGACTTTTTAAAATTGTTATTAAATAATTAACGTTTCGTGGTTTATTTCCTTTTCGTCAGAGTTAATTAAAATAAATCTATAAATGTTATACATAATTTAAAAAACATAATACTTTTTATATTTTAATTAATTCTGACAAAGAGGAAATAAACCTCCTCAAAACGTTAATTATAAAATAACCTTTTTAAAAAGTCCAATTTATCCGCAAAAAAGAAAACCAATAATATATTACTAGTAATCCAGTGTGTTCACGAAAAGTGATAACAGTGAATAATTCTTAAATATTACTAGATACAAAAAAAAGTTTAAATAGTTTTTTATTCAACTCCAAATTTTCTATTGGAAACTGCCAAGGTATATTTTTTTATTTTTCAAATTCAACAGGGAGTAAACAAATTTTTTTTTCGTGATTTTGGGTGTAAAGTGACTACTTTACGACCTGTTTGACGGTCGTAAAGAAGGTCTTTTCGTCACACTTTGTTCGGGTACCTTCCCGAACGGGTTTTCGGGTTTTTTCAAGACAAAAAAACAAAAATTTTGAAAAAAAACTTGACTTACCGAAAACCGAACATATTATGTAAACATATTATGTAATGTGTACCACACAATTATTAAAAACTTGACAAATGACTTGCAACCTTCACGCCATCTATCGATAGTTATCTCAGAGCTATTATATTATATATGCAATTATTGTAAAAAAAATAGTGAATTTTGTCGGATATTATCCCCAAAATCACAAAAAGTTGTCATAATACTCGGACTCCTGGGTTTTTTCACCCCTCGGCTATTGTTATTCCTCTCGCTTGGCCGCTCGAGTCATAAACCTCGCCTCTTGGTAAAAAACGGCCCTTTACGTCCTTGTGATATAAACTACTATTTTTCAAATTACAACATGTCTTTTTTGTAACATTTTCGTAATCTGCAATTTTTTCTTTTACCACTTCTTTCTGTTTCTTTCTGCAATTCTTTCTGTTACCACTTTTTGTGAACACACTGTACACAGGGTGAATGAGACCACCCGTATCAGTAATTTTTTTCAAAAACAGTTAGTCGTAGAGAGTTGAGTGAAAAAGTTTTATTATAAAAGCCGTAAAAAAGAATCAAATGGTAATAATATTATTTCCGGGAATGGTCGGCATCCCGAGTAGTTTGCTCCAGAATATCCAGAACTCCAGAATTTTAAATAATACCAAAAATGGTATTTTTGAAAAGATCTTGAAAAAATAAGCAAGTTTTGTAGGAAAAATTTTTTTATTACTGCTACCCCTTTTAAATATCCAATTAAAATTAATCAGGGGAAACCCCACTACTGTAAACTTAAAAGAAATCGAGTTTTTAATTTTTTACATTTTGTCAAAGTAATAATATTCAATAATATGAGAAACAAATTTCAAGTTAAAATATTGAAAATTGACCAAGTTACAGCGTATTTAGTGAGAGCGGACTAACTACGATATGCGTATTCTAAAACTTTAAATCCCATTTTTATCAAAACCTTTTTTGTTTTTGCTGTAACTTGGTCAATTTTCAATATTTTTACTATAAATTTGTTACACATATTATTGAATATTGTTACTTTGATAAAATGTAAAAAAATAAAAACTGAATTTCTTTTAAGTTTACAGTGATGGTGTTTCTCCAGATTAATTTCAATTGGATATTACTTAATATACAGACTATATAATATATGGACTATACAGAATTTCTTAGCTCGGCCTTTCAGTGGACATCCACACGGTGTGATGAAATAGATATTGATTTATCGGAAATAGATAATATGGGGACTAATCCACCCCGCTAATCGGATTTGTAATTTCCAAAAAGGGAAAAGCAATGTTCTACTTAGAACGTAAAAAGTTTAATGAAATGAAGTAGTAGTGGTGTTAAAACTTTTTTCTGTCATGTCGACGCTCCCAACGAAAATTATAGTGAAACATTTTTTTTCGTGCAAAAGAGGTTATTTAGAAAATTTTTCTTTTTTCTCAAGAAGAAATGTTTTCACACTTTTTTTTATTGTACTTGGAATAATTTTTGTACATTACCCTTTCAACGCTTAAACCAAATTTAGTCGCCGGAAGATTCTTACCTTTCGACGTTTATTTCGACTAACAAGGGGAGGACGCCTACTCGTCATCACCGATTTTGCCCAGATTCACAATATACGTAGGGTCCGACTAGAAGTAAAAGTGACGTAAGTGGAAACTCCAGATGGCCAAGCGTTTTTGAAAAAATCAAGTTTTTGTTGCAGTCAATTGAATGCATAAGTCGTTAAAGTTAGCATAATTTGCAAGGATTAGGTAGTAGAGTGGTAAGAGTTCAGGACTTGTGATACGAGAATCGGTGGTTCAAGCCTTCCTTAGGGTATTTTTTTTTGGTCGGAGTTTTTGATTCGGTGTTTGGCAGTTCAAATCCCCGTCATGGAACTTTTTTTTCTTTGACTTCTTTTTAATTTTTACTATACTTACGTCACAAATGAACTAAAATAATCCATATTATAATTTATTCAGGGGTATTATGTATCACCAACGTTATCATAAAGGTGACCGTTATAACATATTTTGGTAAATCGTATCGATTTCATTGGTAGGATTTACCGAAAAGCTTTATTTTATGTCATAACTGTCACCTTTATGATAACGTTGGTGATACATAATACCTCTGAATAAATTATAATATGGATTATTTTAGTTCATTTGTGACGTAAGTATAGTAAAAATTAAAAAGAAGTCAAAGAAAAAAAAGTTCCATGACGGGGATTTGAACTGCCAAACACCGAATCAAAAACTCCGACCAAAAAAAAATACCCTAAGGAAGGCTTGAACCACCGATTCTCGTATCACAAGTCCTGAACTCCTACCACTCTACTCCTAATCCTTGCAAATTATGCTAACTTTAACGACTTATGCATTCAATTGACTGCAACAAAAACTTGATTTTTTCAAAAACGATTGGCCATCTGGAGTTTCCACTTACGTCACTTTTACTTCTAGTCGGACCCTACGTATATTGTGAATCTGGGCAAAATCGGTGATGACGAGTAGGCGTCCTCCCCTTGTAAGCCAAAAGTTATAAAAACCATTAGCTTTATACGCGGAATACGTTTGCCGCCTCGCCTCTCAAACACTGTTTGTATCTATCCATTCGTCATTTATTAAAATAACACCTAACACTTATCAAAGTAAGAATAACAAAATAAAAAGAATTTTATAGAACACAATTTTATATAGAAAATTTGCATGTTTCAGATCCGATCTTATGTTTTGTATCTGCGTTGAAAGAGTTAGATAATACTTCCTACCTTATTAAAATAAATATAAAATCAATAAGTTATATAAAGTCAATTAAGTCAAATTAACTGCAGTAAAAATCAATCTGTTATTTATAAGCTTTACGTTAAGATTTTACTACCAAAACCCGAAACAACTAATAGTAGATACTGAAATGTATAAATTTCGCAATTCTGCGATTTATAGTAACTATTTAAATATTGAATATTTAAATTGATAAATTATTAATTCGTTTATATTAAACTATTAAAAAATTAAAATCTTGTATATCTTATTCTGATGACGGATGATATAATCATCTGAAAGCTTAATAAATCGTTTAATTAAATTTTAATTTTTATAATAACTCGATATTTTAAAGTTTAAATATAATTAAATATTGAATATTGCTATTTTCTTAAAACTGTAATTACTGAGTTACTATAGTTTTCATTGGGGGAGTCGATACGGCTTTTAAACTTATAATAGTAACATGTTCTAATAAGATAAAATGTAATAAAAAAAATTTTAAACTGTCCGTTTGAGCAACTGTTCGAGTACAATTTTGCATATTTCCAACAACCGTTGTACCCAGCAAAAGAATAATTTAAGCTTATGCAGTGTACAATCTCAATAGCATAAAATTGTGTGAGTTTAACACGGAACATTTTTTTCTGTGTATAGTAGACGAAAACATTCAGATGTTCAGATATTCGTAAACTTGGTAATTTTTTGATGCGTATGAAGCTGACTGTTAACGTACGTTGACTTTTGCTTCAAAATGCCTGTTTCGAACCTGAACTGCAGAAGAACTTTATCCTGGGCGTTCCTATGCAGCCTCCCAGGCATACTACTTTGTCCCAAAAGTGATAAAAATAATTGTTTATTATTTTATTCATAATACTATCACAAGGCGCGGACTCGAGCGCAGCAACCAAGACGAAAAAAGTTGGTTCAATTGCAAACTTACGTACTCAATTTAATATATAAATTAATTTATAAAAATCTTCTTGATCTACAAACAACGCAGTTTGTTTAGTTACTTATTGTAACTTTAGTTTTAATTTACCACTGTGCAATTCTATTTAATACGAGAAAAATTGTTCTTAATTAAAAATCGAATTATTTACTTACTCATTTCTGTTGTGAAATCCTGAATATTATCCATACTTTTAAACAAAAAATCTGGAACGGTCTTGTCGTTTCTTCTTAATTCTTCTGCAAATGTTACGGAAGAACGATCTGCAGGTGACTGCAGCAAAGAAGAGTTTTCGTAAGTTTACGATTCAATTTTAAATAAAAGTAATTATTATTACAGAAACCTTAATAGTATTTTAAAGAAAATCTAGTTTTTTTTTTATTTAACATTAATTAAAATTAAAAAAATTAATTGAAAGAAGTAACTGGAAAACTCAACAAATCCATGAGATTTGTAGAACTGGTAGTTTTAAAATGTATATTTTTCTAATCAAGACAAGTGCTTCGAAATATTCGATATCAAATAAATTAGTACACGAGGCGAAAATGAAAAGGATATAATTTAGTTGAAAAATTCATGAAGGCTTGGAATCACGCATTATTCAATTCAACCACACCTTTCAAATGTACTACAAACAAATTTACTTGAAATGGTTTGATTTTTCTGTGTGTTTGAAAACAATCTAAATCGAATAATTATAGTAAAAGCAAAAGACATTAGAAAATTAAAATATTACTCTGTACTCAATTTAGCTACAATAGCAAATATATTATTTATATAATAAATAATAAAATAATATAATAATTCCACACGTGACATTCCCTTAGGGATTTAGCGAGTCTTCAAGAGACTTTACATATGTTTGTTGGGATGGATTAGTCCCCACATACTAAACATACATACATACTAATCGCACATCATTTCATTACTAATCATTATAATATCTGTTCTTGCTTCAACTACTACTTTTCTCCATTCTTCTTTATATTTTTTAATTCGTTTCCAAATCTCAACCCCGATAGTTCTCAGATCATCTGTAACTTGATCCTACCATCTTAATATCTCATTTAAGTTTTTCCCTGGTACGGTCCTACAACGGTCTCCATTTTGCTATCTTCCTATGATTGATGGTGCCCTTGATCTCTAAAACTTTCTAATTACTTCAAAACCTGATTAAATAACGTTGAAGACATCGCAACTCCTTGCGATGTTCTTGTAACTCCTACTCCACCTATTCACAAATTTTTATTTTCTCGAGAACCATGCAAGTTAATCTAATCAGTTTGTTCGGAATCTTCATTTCTTGCATTACTTTTAATAGTTGGCATCTAATTATTTTATCAAACGCCTTTTTAAAATCTATAAAAATCATGTACCTATGTCTATTATTATGTTCTGCACTTTTCTCTAATATTTACGAATATTGCGTCTACTGTCGAGCTTTCTACAAATCCGTGTAATTCGAAATTTTTTAAAATCTTTTATTATTAATTTATAGTGCAATTTTGTATGTGGTGTAATAGTGTGATGCTTCTAGAGTTTCCGCACCTCTCAAAATGCCCCAACCTCTTAATGGTTATTGATTTCGATCTGATTTTCTAATATTTCTATATAGGTACATTGGTTATTAAGTGTGAATATAATATACAATATTGTCATAGTAGGTATTTATTTCATTAATTGACTTAAATTTTCAATAACTTGTTATAAGTAAAGTTTTACGCATCAAAGCAATTCTTTGTGAAACAGTATTTTCATATTTTTAAAATGTCCAGAAAGTGACTTCCTTAAAAGTGAAACAAAATCTGTTTAACTTTGCATTGTCAAAGTTGGGTTTGCTACTAATCTTTAGATCCAATTTTAACCTACTTTTACATACCCGATTGTCTTGAAATTTTTCACATTTACTTAATTTACATGATTATCCAATATTCTTAAATAAGAATAATTCTTGGGTTTTGGAGTGGTATATTTAAACTATTACTTCTTGGCCGACGTTTCGATAATATATTTTATCATAATCATGGCTCTACAACGGTAAAATTCAGAAAAAGGAACAATTAAATACAAATTTTTATTAGTGCTCACAGTAAGTAGGATGGACATTTTAAAACTTAAAGGAAGGGAAAGGCGAAAAAAGTAAAAACTGTAGCAAAAATCTTCTAAAGTACGTAAATATAAACAATATTAACAAAGAACAATTTGAATATTCTTAAAAAAATTTTAATTAATATTATTTAATTATGTATTTATTAGAAATTTTAATTTTGTTTATGTTAAGCAAGACAACAGAGATATATCAAAAGTAATTTTTCAGAAACCAAAATACGAATAAAACTATTTTTTCGAGTGAAAAGTTAACCATTCCACGAAGGGTTAATTTATTATTGATTTTAAATTTGGAGAGAATTTAGTCGCACGCTACTTCAGATGTTCATAAATCATTTTAAATTTTCATTGATAGGTGCGGTATACAAAATTAAGCGGCAAAAATATCCTTCTTGTCAGGGGTAAAACGTCATTTATATAAAATTTTTGTGTGAAAATCAGTGGTAGTACAAGTATATTCAAATTTAATTAAAAAACAAATCGAATTCATTACATTTAATTATGAATTAACCAATGTTAACCTACATTAATTGTGGGAGGTCATCGATAAAAAATATCAAAGTATTTTTCTGTATTTACCAAATAAAATTTTTTGTAATTAAAATAAAGGATAAGTTTACAGTAAAATGTAAGTTGTTTAAAATGTCAATTCATATTTTGAAGAGTTTTATCAACAAAGCAGGTCTTGAAAAGACGCTTTTGTGTGCTAATCATCATATTCTTCTTCTTAATGTGCCGTCACCTATCGGAGGTTGGCGAGCATTTGAAATGCTACATCTTGGCAGATTACTCTCGGTGGTTTGCCATTGCCTTCCGAAAGAAAAGGGTCATAATGAAGTTGGATAAATTTTGTAACCGGATTGAGGTTGGGGATCGAACTTGAGGCTTCTAGCCTGGAGTCCGGCCTTGCCCGATCACTTAGCTCACTCAATCATCAAATTAGAATACACAAAAACTCCCACTGAAAGATTGTAAATGTTAAAAATTTTGATTTTGCAAGTACGTATCTAAAATTAAGTTAGTGTTAAAATTAAGTTAAACATTCATTTTAAGTTTGTGGGGAATTTTGCACCAGGAAATAAATAAAACTTTTGATCTTGATCAACGTTTCGAAGATTTTATTTTTCTTCTTCAGGATCTAAAAACTATATCATCTACAATCACACTTAAGCAACATCTAGTTCAAAATTTCTCCGATGTTCGTTAACTAGTATCCAAAATTCCCCACAAATGGTTAGTAGTATAACCTAAAAATGCGGTAAAATTATGTACTTTTGTGGAAACTTTGTGGAAACAGCGGTCCTTTCCTCACTCCTTTATTGTAGTGTATAATTTCAAAATATTTAAATAGATAAATTATTAACTCGTTGATATTAAATTATATTTAAACTTCAAAATATCGACTGGTACATGAAATGATTTGCATAAAGAAGACCAACAACACAATGAACCGGCAAACTGACATAGATGGCTTAAGCAACATTTACAGCCAATTACTCCTTTAAGTTCTTTTACGTATTGGAGTTAGGTTTTCCTTCTTTGTCGGAACACAATTTAGGTTTTTCCTAACTCACGGTCACCCTTCAAATGACAATACTTATTCTCTGTTTCCATGACTTGTTTACATAATATCTTGTATATCTTATTCTGATGACGCACGATATAATCGTTTGAAAGCTTAATAAATCGTTTAATTAATTATTAATTTTAATAATAACTCGATATTTTGAAGTTAAAATATAATATATAAATTTATATAATATATAAGTTAAATATAAATTAATTAAATATAAAAATATAAAATTAAATATAGGGGAGGGTGGTCCTAAGTCGGCCCAGTAAGCCTTTTGTCCGAAAAGAGTGTAGTTGCGTACTGACATCGATTGGCTATAAATCTATGTAATTTAGGAAGGTGTAATGTGGCTTTTGTAGTCGCAATGCAGTGAAAAGTAAAAAACAACATTTTGATTTTTTTTTAAACAGTGTTCCTGAGTCGGCACCCCCCTGGTCAGTGGCGGATTTAGCACTTATGAGGCCCCAGGCGCAATTTAATTTTGAGGCCCCCTTTTTCAATATTTGCACTACTCATTTACATTACATTTTACAGTAATGGTTTTCAACTTCTGGTACACAGAGAGGAAACCGTTAGCGCCGCAGGCGATTTTTTTGAAAATATTACCTAATTTATATGGGAATATTTCACCTGAGATCTTGTTTTAATACCCAAACTAAATTATGGAATTTTCATAAAATTAGGTCCATCAAATTTTTACTTATTTAACTAGAAATTTCTGATGGACATTTGAAATTAACATTGATAATAATTCTTGTACCAATAAGATTCAATTTTCATAATTAATCCAAACTATAAACATCAGCAAACCTTAAAATATATCCAAAATCAGTTGTTATATTTTATATTGATTAATTTTCAATGTTATTTCCTGATGTCTCACTTTTTTAATAATTAAATAAAATAATTTTTTTTATTTTGAGAGCTGAATTTTGAGGCCCCTTGGATTTCGGAGGCCCGAAGCGCGCGCTTCCTGCGCCTAATGGGAAATCCGCCACTGCCCCTGGTCATGAGTCGGCACCCCATTTTTTTTTCGCTCGAATGCAGGAAAAGGTGCAGAATCTCTAAGTTGAAACAGGAAATAGACGAATTTGAACCATTCAGAAGAATAAAACATGCATTTTTTGTCCAATTTTTTATGAAAAAATTTCTCAGCTACGTACACAAATTTTATATTGAAACCTTTCTCAGGTAAATAATTAAATGAAAAAAGTTTATTGAAAAAAAAATGATCATTCGCTATCGTCGTCAGATTCAAAATACGTAAAGCGTAGCAAACACGAACGCAAGTGCAATCCACTTATGGAGGGCTGTGAAGATTGGTGTCTTTGTGGTCTTCTTCTATGCGTTAACGACACCGTTTTTCTTCCTCAGCGGTACGGCTGATTTCAGCATCAGCCGTTAAAATTGTAGTTAGGCCCGGCTTTGGGCCTCGTCTTGGGTGGTGCCTTTGGAAATGGTAAGTAAGTTTCTAAAGTGTTATTTAGAAATGACGAATTCGTCCAAAATAATAAATAATCGAAATAATCCGATAAATATATTACACTGAAAAAATTAAATATCTGAAACAATGCAAAAAAAGCGTCAAGATAAAAAAAAATTGGTGCCGACTCAGGACCACCCATTTAGTGCCGACTCAGGACCACTTCGACTTTCTACAGGTATCACGTGATTTTGCACGCAAACAAATCCGAATGGAAAATCGACATAACCAATAAATTACAACATTGAATAAAGAAACCAGCGCACTCACTCATTTTCAATTTCGGAAATATTTACATGCCTGTAGCAGCTTCAGAATGCATGGCAAAAATGAAATTGTGTCATTAATGAAAATTATAAACGCGCTCACATTGCACAGCACAATCTAAACTGAAAACTAGTGCTGGGCGATATTCATCGATGTTTTCTAAACATCGATGTTTACCCGACCGATGTTCGATATTTTGACATCGCGTCAGACGTTTTAAAACATCGAATACCATCGATGTTTGCTTTTCGATGTTAGCCTTTCGATGTTTTTTATTTTTAGTCTTGTGGCGGCTCTGTAACTTAAATTTTAAATTAATTTAAATTTGTAATTTAAATTTTGACAAAAATGTTGTCAATTGTGGCCACGTCAGTGCCATCAGAACGATTGCTTTCAAAAGCAGGTGACACGGTAACTCAAAAGCGTAACAGTTTGAAAAGTGAACGCCTTTGTCAGTTATTGTTTTTACAATTGGTTGATAAAAAGTTTTGGGATATGTAGCGTAGTCACAAGTTTATTGATATTCATAAATAAATTTTCTGTTATAAGTGTTTTTCCTTAATTTCCTTTATTTAAACTAATATGCAATAGGCATAAAATATTACCGATGAGGGCGCTGCAAAAGATGGAAAATGGCTGGCTAAAGCATTACTTTTGACAGCTGTCAAATCAGTTATGCATTATATACGCATGCGTTATACTGTTTACGCCAGCCATTACTGTACTTGAAATTTCAGCCGCTAGATGGCGTTAATATTTTTCTCCTATAACATCGATGTCACGAAAACATCGATGTTTTGCAACCGATGTTATGCTCACATCGATGTCCAGGTTCGATGTTGACATCGATGTTCAACATCGATGTTTTGTTTCGATGTCCCAGCACTACTGAAAACTACAAAGTAATTTACGTCAGTGGTTACCAACATGTCAGACGACAAAATAATTTAGCCGACACATGCGACATCTCTTAACCCTTAACCCGCAGTGCCAAGTTAGGACCACCCTCCCCTAATATGTAAATTTCAAAATGCTAGTTCCGCTGTCAACTTTTTCAAATTATAAAAATAATAATTTATAATAAATATTATAAAAATAATAATTTGAAAAAGTTGCGGACAGCTAGTTCCGCTGCCCATAGAAGTCGGTTCTTTTTGTACTCGAGTGTCTCTCGTACAAAAATCTATCGCCTAGTACTGAAATATTCAACTTACCGTTACTAGTAACATAAAGAGCTATTGCAGCATTTTATTATAAAAAATTATTTAGAGTTTACACGGATACACAGTAAAAAGTTTTACAAAGGACCCCGCTACGGCCTTATGGGTTTTGGGTCCCAGTCAAATTTAACCAAAATTTAGGATATTGTAGTTCATAACATGCTGATAAAAAGTGTCAATGGGCACAAAGCCAAAAAATGGACAGTTTTTGAGATATAAGGCATTAAAGGGTTAACCTGGTCATTTTATGAAACACAAAATGATAAAGTCAAAAACGATACTACCTGGGAAAAAAAATACTACCGTGTAGAAGAAAAAATTCTAAAGAAGATAGCGTTTTTTTATCGCTCTAGCTAGTGTATTACATAACCTAAAAAATTACACAAAGTCGAAAAAGCGGTTTCTTGCAATTAAAAAGAATTGAATTTTCCTACAAAAAAAAAGTTAAATGAAAAAGTTGTAGAAAGTAAGTTGTAGAAAGTTAAAGTAAAGATTAATTATTTATTTTTTGAGAAAAACGAAAAATGCTGTCAAAAATTGTCGTGTTTGTTTTTTTTTTTCTTAAATCGCAAGAAACCGCTTTTTTGACTTTGTTTAATTTTTTAGGTTATGTAATACACTAGCTAGAGTGATGAAAAAAACGCTATCTTTTTTAGAATTCTTTCATCTACACAGCCATAGGGCTGTGTTTTTGTTTCCGGGTAGTATCGATTTTGACTTTATCATTGTGCTTTTCGTAGAATGACTGGACTAACTTTGTAACGCCTTATATCTCGGAAACTGTCCATTTTTTGGCGTGTTGCCCATGGACACTTTTTATCAGCATGTTATAAACTGCAATATCTTACATTATGGTTAAATTTGACTGGGACCCAAAACCCATAAGGCCGTAGCGGGGTCCTTTCTAGTATTTTTGATTTTCATTTACAACAGCACAGTTGTACACCTACAACACTTAACACTTTCAAACTCAAGATTTGTTGAGTAAAATGAGCGTATTGATGATGAATGAATTTTGATTTTGCTTTGCAAATAAAATAAATTTTGTCTTTTACACTGGGCTAATGAATTTAATTTGAGCTGAACCTACGGACTCTCAAATAGAATTCTTATAAAAATAAAAATAGAATTAGTTGCGAACTGCCGGTGCAATATATTACGTAATAGGCTTCCACACCATAAAAAATCTACACCATATAAATAAGCTCTTAAATATGTTAAACCTCCTCCAGCACCTAAACAACAATCTATAGGTGAATCGAAGCAAATATTGAAGAGTTCAAGGGGAAGCCGAAAATTAGCTATTGGAGCTCCTAATGGATATAACCTTTTGCAGTAACCAAACAAACTGTTACTGCAACTTACAGTACAGTATATAGACCAAAATAATAAGAAATAATATACTGATCAATTTAACAAAAAAAACCAAAATAAACAAATTACTATATTAAATTAACAAAATTTGATTTAATACGTATACCTACTTAATATTTATATTTAAAATAGTAAATTATTAACTCGTTGATATTAAATTATATTTAAACTTTAAAATATCGAGTTATTATAAAACTTAAAAGTTAATTCGTTCATCATCATGAAAGCTTAATAAATCATTTAATTAATTTTTATAATAACTCGATATTTTAAAGTTTAAATATAATTAAATATTTATACTGACCAAAAAATTTGTTGTCATAATTTATGCATATCAACACTGGAAAGGTCAAATGACGTAACTCTCATTAAAATTTTTTTACTTTTTTAGAGAGGAAAAACTAAATTAATTATTCAAGTATGCATTGTTATGGTTGAAAACTTCAATGTTGCTCGATAAAATGTTTGTTTTATCAATTGCAAATTATTTTGAAATTATACTTTCCTTGGTTTCATAGATGTTAAGGCTGTTCTTTCGCAGCCACTTTTTTATTTACAATTTTCTGACTTTATTTTTGAAAATAACGAGTTAAAATTTTTACAGTATGTCTGAAATGTTATTTACAATATTATGTCAAAGCGCTTTTATCGCGAATAAATAAATCGCAAAAAAAAATTTTTTATTGCAATTTTAAAAAAAATTTTGCTTCGACATAATATTAAAAATAACGTTTTAGATATACTGTAAAAATTTTAACTCGTTATTTTCAAAAATAAAGTCAGAAAATTGTAAATAAAATTAACGTTAAAATGCGCGTATCTCTTGCATTCGCGATTTTTTTTACACATTTCTTTATTTTTTATTGTACGTTTTTGGTCAGCTACTGTTATTGTACACCATTTTCCATTTTCTATTTAAAATCGAATTTTCATTCTAAGTGAGAACACAGCCTTAACTAATATTTAAAAGATGTTTAAAATGAGAGTGTCGATATCCATAATATAATATGTTACTGTGAAAAACTGATATTAGTGAATGTCAACATCATATTATCTAAATGTGGATTAAAAAAAGACCTAATAAAGATAGCATGAAATTATATCGAACTCTGTTGCACTCGTGGCACAAGATGGGTGAAACAAACCTTTGACGGTGGTTATGAAATTTAAATTTCATAAACCATCTAATGTTTCAGATTTTGTTTTGTTTTTTTGAAGGTAAAGACAATTCAGGCTTTTTCGTTGAATACTTGAAAATGTATAACAATTTAGAATTTAGAAACAATTTATAGCAAACAGCGATCGAATTTTTTACTTCTAAATGGTATATATGTAGATTTTAAAAACAAAAAATATATGAAATTTTGTTATGATTTTTGAAAATTTTTCGCTATCTTCAAGGTGACTCATCTATATTTTAAGAACCGATATTTTCTTACCTGCACTTTAGGTGAACCCAATGCATATTTTTGCTGTCCAAAATTGTCTAACTTAAGAATGCTTGTTGGTGTTGTTTCTTTTAATATATCCATTGTATTGTAATCAATTATAATGATCTACCTAGATTATAGGGTTATTATTTTATAATAATTTTTCTGTTTCCTTGTTTTTTTTGTCGCTTTATAGTATAATACACAATTTTTCTGAAAATGCACTATTAGTTAAAATATTAATTTCATATTAATGCAATGCTACAGTAAGCGCAGCTTTTAAATTTTTTAGTTTATTTAATGTGACTTTAGATGTCAAGTTATATTACAGAAAAATAGAAATTGATTGATAACGCGTCGTATTCTTCATAATATCATTAGTTGACACTGGTTGACACTAATGCATTTAATAAACCAACATATATCTCTGAAAACCACACCTTGCGCGTCGATTACATTACTGTACCCATAATAATATAATACAACATACTACCCACCTACTTGCTTTTTCACAAAAATGGTAATTAGTTAAAATCTAATTCTAGGTAGGTACAAAATGATGATTTTTATAACTTTGCTTTTACTATTAATAAGTTATTGTCGAAACTGTAATGGTTTCTTGATTTTGGAATAATAATAATTAATCAACTAAATTTATAAGCTTTTTACAAGCTAATTTAAAAGCTACCCACGCTTTTATTGATGTTTTCACAAAGTTATTGCTGTTATATCGTTTAAGGTTGTTAAGAAAAAAATCGAAGTTATGAGAAGTTTTTGAAATTTTTTACAGTATATTATCTGGAAAATAAAGAAAATTCTGGTGAAGATTTTCAATAATAAAAACTTAATCCTGTTTATAGTTATTGAGATAAAAAATGACAAAGTTGCACGCAAATGCACTTGACGGGTTTCACATTGATTTACACATCATTATCACGACAATCAAAAATGTCAGCATTACCACCAAATATCTCCAAAATATTTATGAAAGTCTTTAAATAAGTGTACCAAACTTCAAAAAAGTTTTGCTTTTAGTTTCTGAGAAAATGTAATTATTATTCTAAAAAATAGTAGGTACAGTGGAGCCCGCTTAATGTGATCGCGGTTAATGTTATCATTCGGATATTGTTATCACTTTTGCCAGGAACGGAACGGAACGGACGTATATTATTACACACAAAAAACATCGCTTATAGTTATCATAATTCGGTTAATGTTATCATATTATTCTTAAGATTATTTTCTCCCACGAGCAAAGGAGTTGATTTTTAGTTACAAGCATTTTTTTATATTGTGCATACCACCCACATAATATAAAGTCAGGTGTTAGCAAGAAAATCAACGTCACACATGTGATATCACATTACATATTTATGTTTATGTTCAATTCGGTCGTTTAAATACATAAATGGACGAGAGTTTGCTGTTAATGTGTGTTGTAAGATTCAGTCCTACTTGAAAACTTCACAATGAGTGACTATTATTAATTAAATTTTTGTAGATGTACTACATACTAATAAATAACAAATAAAATTTTTTTCCTTTTATTGTTATCAATCGGTTATTGTTATCGAAAAGCTCAAGTCCCAATGTGATCACATTAAGCGGGCCCCACTGTATTATTATGTAGCTATCGAAATTTAGTAATTTAACTCTTCATATTGAAAGCTTTTTAAAATAAGTAAAAGGTAAAATAAAATTTTAACCTTCAAAACTTTAAAAAAATAAGATTTAGAACTAAATTATTAAAAATTGTGTATTTTTACATAAAAAACATATTTTCATTAAAGTTTTTCTTTTCCTTTTAAGGTATAGGCAGTGTTTGCCTGTTCCGACTTCATTTTCATTAATTTTAATTATTGAAATTTTATTTATTTAAAGTTGGCAATGGATATATTTATCCTGCTTTATCCTCCTACAAAAAAAACTGATGTTTTTCTAAAAAAAATATTTTTTGTCTTTCCGGGAGTAAAGCAGTCACTTTACTCCCACTTTTGCGGGAGCAAAGTGCCAGTTTACTTAGAAGCGGGACGAAAAGTAAAGTAGCGGGACGAAAAGTAAAGTAGCGGGACGAAAAGTAAAGTAGCGGGACGAAAAGTAAAACAGCGGGACGAAAAGTAAAAAAATCAAATTTATTACTACGTCTAAGATTCCAAAAATGCATACGGTACTTTGACAATGATATCATGTTACGCAAACTACCACATCTGGGGTAGGCATAATAAAGTTTATGGTTATTTTCAAGAAAGTCGACTACCTAAACCGTTTTGTATTTCTGAAAACTTAAATTTTATTTAACAAATTCTTCTAGAAATTCGAGTAGTTGACGAAATAAAACTTCGAGATATAGAAATAATCGATTTATGGCGGAAAGACAAAAAATAGTATATTCGCGCTCGGAAGTAAAGTGACTTCTCGTCCTTCGGGTAAATTTTCCCCTCGACTGCGTCTCGGGTAAAAACTTTTACCCTCATGACGAAAAGTGGCACTTTACTCCCTCGGTGTATAATATACTGACGTGGATTATGATAGGTTGAAAATTCTGAAATTATCCACAATCAAATTTTCATTTTGTCAAAGTTTTGGTTTTTGAAATTTTCTTTGATTTAATTAGATGAATAGTAGTAACCTGTTATTTTTCAATTACGTGCCAAGGGGTACGTGCAGAGACGAGATTTTTAGGTTTGGAAATTTGTCCATATAGCCTGAAAATTAAACATTTCAAAAATGGAAAAAAAACGTTAAAATTTTGATTAATTTATTTTTTGTTTGTTCTTAAAATTGTTAACTTACGTTTGAAATGAGTTGGTACAAAGGTAGCTACGATCGTTGATGCGTTTAAACTAAAAGTGTAGTTCGCAATAAAAATTTAGTGACTTCAAAATGTTGAATTTGGCATCTGAAAATTCGAATTTCGCTGGAAAACCAACCAACCAGAGTGCGACACGATTTTCTGTGGAAAAGTTTTACAGGAAACGAGATAAATGGTTAGTTGCTCCAGAGTAATGTAAGTGGGAAGTCTACAACTCAACGGCTTCAAAGTGTAATCTTCGAATGTCTAAAAATTACGAAGTAGTAATTAATTTAACGATGATTATGAGCAACTGGAGATTTTGTTTAATTGTGTGTGCTACAAAGGAAGATTATTAAGAAATTCATTATGAAATCTTGAAAATTTGGAAAATTTTACTTACCAGCACGATTTTGTCAAATCGTGGATGCAAGGAATTTGAGGGACAATCTTCAATTATTCAAGCCATCATTTTGGTAAATACCATTTGAATTAATTATTCACACTTATTCAACGATTATCTTCGATATTTGTTATGATGTTGCGGAATTTTTTGAGGTTAATCACACTTGACGTTGTTAAATTCGTACTTCAAGTCGCATTTATCATCGGATTTTCACATTTAATTAATTAAACACATCAGTGGAACAATTTTAATAATTAAGTCGTGTTATTTAACTGTAAAGTTTAAATTTATGTGATAAACTTTTTCGTACGGGTTTTTGCGTATTTGGTAGTGGCTACCATATCAACAACGGTTATTTAATGATACCAACTTTTCGAACAGTTACAAAAGCGCTAATATTTGAAAATTAAACAATTTTCTCATTTTTGTAGGGGAGACCGAGGAGAGTTGAAACAGAGGTGAGTTGAAACAGCGTCGATTTTGTGGAACCTATTCCCGTTAGAGAACTGGCAACGCGAAAATTTATTGCTTTTTTGACGTGTTATTTAATGCAGTTTACATCGAAATTGTACTGCGGATGGTTTAGTAAATACGACGTGCACGTGAAAAAAATTGACAAATGTAAATTTTTGACCAATATTTCGATAGCCTATTATTCAATAAATATCAGGTAAATACTATTGCAACATAATTTTTAATATACATTAAATATTAAGGTTTGATGGCATAATATGGTTTTTTTGGGTTCGATACGTGTTTTGGAATTAACAGACATTATTCTAAATAAAGGAGACCGAGGAGAGTTGAACCAGCTTGTTTCAACTCTCCTAGTTCCCTATTAATACATAATGAATAAAAAAAAAAAATTAAAACCGGCAATAATTATTTTTGCTTGTGTTGCCTCGAGCTCTATTTCAACAGCAAATTTGAAAAAAAAGTGGGTTCAGTGTATGGAATGCAAAAAATGGTCATATAAAGCTTACACTGGAGAAGAGCTCTAATATATTTGTCACAATTTCCTTTAGGACTAAATTTCAAACAAAAACAAAGCAGTATAATATTTGTTGTATTCACTTTTATTATTAAAGTTTATTTTATTCACAAAAAGTAACGTTTAAATTAAATTTAAACACAAATACCCACTTGTTAAAACTCACCTCGCCGTCTGTTTCAACTCACCTCGGTACTAGGAGAGTTGAAACACTGGGAGTTATTTTAGTTTTTGTCGATTTTTTCATAGACCTTAATTATTTTTAGTTATTTTTATATTTGGTTCATATAGTGTATAGAACTAGCTATATGGAATTCTATAATTCATAGAGGTAGAACCATTTTTGGCTAAGATATACTAGATACTGTAAAAACTGTTTCAACTCTCCTCGGTCTCCCCTACAATTTTATTACAGATGTTTTATTCAAATTACAGTAAAACGTTGATTATCTTACAAATTGGAGATACTGATTTTGAGATTTAAATGTGTAAATTTGTAGGATAATTCTTCATGATTTTTGGAATAATCGATTGTGTCGATAAGTTTAATTACAAAAATTTCGTCTCAATCTGTTTACTAATTTGATTATGAATACTATTATCGTTCAATTAAATTATAATTCATCCCTGACAATTTTTGTTTCATTTATTGTGGATAGTTTAAGAGTATAATTTTTGGAACCTACTCCTGAGATAGTCTCAAAAGTGTAAACTCCGACTAACGAGCTACGACACTTAAAGATTTGTTCGTCAGAACACGACAATACTATTGTTTTACTTTTTTGCAAAAATATTTTTCAATTCAACAAAAGAAATGTCGGCCCATTATGGGGTTTGTGTTGTTATACGCGGAAGAAATCATAGTTTTTTTTTTTAAATGAAAAAATCAAAAGTGGCGAATCAATGAAATCAATGATTATTTCCGAAAAAATGAAAAATTTTGTAAATACAAATTTGAATACTTTCTTTATATTTTTTTTCTGAAAAGTACGTTTAAAGCCAAAAAAACAAAAAAATAGTTCCGATTAGTCAATTTTTGAAATAGTTATGATCGTTTGAAGAAAAACAACATCAGTTTTTCTACTTTTTTTCGGTTGAGTAAAAAATTTTGAAAAAATTCACAGAACTGTTTTTAGTTGGATAGTATAATATGTAATAATTTCTGACAAATAAAAAGGGGTCGGGTTTAAAAGTGGTCGATTGATGTGGAATGCCCCATATGTTTAATGTATTTGCTCCTTAGATCATATAATTATGTTACTGTGAAGGATCGAAATTAGTGAATGTCAACATTCGCCGGCGAATGTCGACAAATACCAAATAACTTGGCGAAAGATCGAACATGTGTTAATTTTATTATAAATTCAAACTTTCACCGGTGTCGCGAGCCGAGAATTATAGTGTTCTATCTGCACTTTTTGGCCAAATTGAGTTATTGACAGTTTTGGATAGATCAGATCATTCTCGTTCTATCTATATGAAAAAATGTGGACTAATATTATTGGTTTGCCTTAGAATCATCAATCAATTTATAATTGCATCAAATTCGATTGTTGTGATTTCTATATTTTTTGTTTTGATAATATGAGTTGTATTATTGTTATATTTGGCAAAATAAAGTATATAAAGAGCCTTTTAGGTAAAAAACGAGTTAGAAAGGAAAAACTTTGGGGAAGTTTAATAATTTTGAATTTCTTTTATTAAATACAATCATTTTTGTTTTAATTTTGTTAGAAATAACTATTATTTGTATTATTAATAAAGTTTTGTTCTTATTTTTGCATAATGCTTATTTTTTTGAAAATTTTATGTAGATAGAACAATAAACTTCGATAATAACCAGTATTTCGGATTCATATTGTTCTAACTGCATTTCAATTATTTATTTTTTAATTATTTGTAAAATATTATCAGTGTTTTACTAGGTTCCATTTAAGATATATTTGCTTATTATATTATTATCTTATATGATGTAACCAAAAATACTGAATTTGAACAGAAATTCTCAATAACTCAGAAGGCATTTTTAAAAATCACTCTCCTGTAAAATTGAGAAAAAGTCAGATAGAACACTATAATTCTCAGCTCGCGGTATGTCAACAAACACAACTGAGGTTCGGTGAGTCGATTGTCATCGACAACTGACTGGTCGTGGTTTTGGTTCAAGTCTTCATCTCAAGCATTGACTAAACAACACGAGCTAATTTCTTCAAAAAGAGTAGCCGCAAAAGAGAATCTTCTACTTCAAGCAACAAAAATATTGTAAACCTTAAAAAAGAAATTTTCTCCGGACCAAATTGGCGATACCGTAAGAATTCAAGTCCCTGATGTCGACCGTGGTCCTATAGACTCCCTAAATATGTTAGCAGTTGTTGTTGAAATAGAGGATTCAGACTTTTATAAATTAAAAATTAGCAAACAAAAATGGTACCGTGAAGCATCTTTTCACACGTAATCAGTTCGTAATTTGTAAAGAAGTTACTTTCCATGGATAAGGTTTCAACTCAAGAAATGTCGCTAATTCAAAAAGTGGAGGACAAGGCTATACACGTCGTAACTGCAAAAAGAAGTGTTCCAAAGCTAAAAGCAGCTGTGAAATCAAGGGTCTTTTGTGAAATTCAAAGTGCAGTGGTAGTTTATTAAGTTGTTGTAATAAATAAGATTGTCGTACATTTTGTTGTTCTTTTTTATATTCCAGTTTAAAAATTAATATGTATGTGTACGTTTTATTAATAAATATAACCAATAGAGTTTTATTGTTGTTTTCATTTATTAAAAAATGTTTCTTTTCAGCATACACCATGAGTCCATGGTGAATGCCGACATTTGCCGGTGTAAGTTAGAAATAATGATATTCTACCGATATTTTGAACATACGCCAAGCAACCTAGAAAATGTGGATATTCACCGGTGTATCTCGAGATTCACCGGATTTCGGTCTTTCACAGTAACATATTGTCGTGTTCTGACGAACAACTCTTTAAGGTCCGTGCTGTTTTTGTCGGAGTTTGCAATACGAGGCTCTCCCAGGGAGTGAGTTCAAGAGAGATTTCAAAATTTCCACGATTAAATAAAACAAATTTATGCAGGGTATTAACAAAATTTTACTTAGACGAATGTTGGTGATAATTAAAGTCTTGATTACAAGCAAAAACGAAATCCTTGTCGTTAAATCTAATTCAATAATAGAATAAACCAGATATTGACGTAATTTATTCACAAGCTCACACATTTACTATGTCAAATTCATTACTATAACTTGTAAATAAATCGTACGTTGTAATTATTGTACAAGCTGAAAATAAAATAATTGTGCACATAAATTAAAATTGTCTGATTTAAATATTCGCGCCGACCTGTAATTGAACGCGTAATACACAGTTGAATGCAACCAACGGCAGCAGAAGTTCGAAATGACACATAATACACGCGTTGATCCAAATCATCGAAATAAAGTTATTTTCAACCACAAACAAATTAATCCAATAATTAAAAAGTTGTGACGGTGCTTTAAAATTGGTGTAATAGTGAACTTAATTTGTTATAAACGAAGTTTCCAGGTTTGAAAAAAATGTGCCTTGTGCATAACCTCGAATTTTTAAATTCATAATTTTCATATTCCAGATAATAGTATATTATACACCGAGGGAGTAAAGTGCCACTTTTCGTCATGAGGGTAAAAGTTTTTACCCGAGACGCAGTCGAGGGGAAAATTTACCCGAAGGACGAGAAGTCACTTTACTCCCGAGCGCGAATATACTATTTTTTGTCTTTCCGCTATAAATCGATTATTTCTATATCTCGAAGTTTTATTTCGTCAACTACTCGAATTTCTAGAAGAATTTGTTAAATAAAATTTAAGTTTTCAAAAATACAAAGCGGTTTAGGTAGTCGACTTTCTTGAAAATAACCATAAACTTTATTATGCCTACCCCAAATGTGGTAGTTTGCGTAACATGATATCATTGTCAAAGTACCGTATGCATTTTTGGAATCTTAGACGTAGTAATAAATTTGATTTTTTTACTTTTCGTCCCGCTGTTTTACTTTTCGTCCCGCTACTTTACTTTTCGTCCCGCTACTTTACTTTTCGTCCCGCTCCTAAGTAAACTGGCACTTTGCTCCCGCAAAAGTGGGAGTAAAGTGACTGCTTTACTCCCGGAAAGACAAAAAAATGTTTATTTATTGTAGTACAGCACCATCTACACGTAGTGTAAAATGCCAAAACAGACAGGATTGGTGCACATCCAAATCAACTAATAGTGAACTTGATTAATTAACGAACCGCCAGGAATAGAGTGTAAAGATTTAAACCACAGGACCTTACAAATAGATTTAAATAATTTATTTATAGTTAGTTACCCGGCTTCATACAAAATTTGCTGTGTAAATTAATATTTTAAAGGTATAACTGAGGAGCAGACATTCTATATGCAGTTTGTCCAATGTAGAAAATACAAAGTGCAGTTTGTTCAATACATTTTTTAGCTGTTTTGCAAAACCGCAAATCGAATATTTGCTTCATTTATGGATACTTTATAGTGTAATTTATACTGTGTTATTGCAAAAATTACTTTTTCAATAACTTATCATTAGGGCAAGTTTTTGACACCAAATGCAACTTTTTTTCACAAGTCACAAACTGTCTAAAAACAACAAAAAACTGTATTTTAATCGCATCTGATAAATAATAAAGGAGTTTTTAGCGCAACAAAAATGCAACTTTTTACGTTATTGCAACTTTTTGCAACTTTTCACATATTTGCAACTTTCTTGCAACTTTTAGCAAAATTACAAGTTAAATACATTTTTTTCCAATTTTTTCTTGAATTTTTAATTTAATTTTTAATAATAAAAAAATAAAAAAAAATAAAATTTTAATTTAATAAATAATTAAGATAATGAATCTTAAGCTCGTTATGACCAGCAAATGGTAACTAACCAACGAAAAGCACGTCTTAGTATCCATCAGAAGTTTTCTATTGGTTAGCTACCATTTACTAAGTACAACCCTGTAGGAGTTAGTACATGTTATTTTTGAATTGTTTAGTTTAATTTTTGTAAGTTGGTAGCTTGACCAACTAATAGTTATAAAAGTTAACGTGCAAGGACGTGCCATTGTAGAAAGTTGGCAAAAAGTTGACAAAAAGTTGGCCAATTTGACATTTTTTTTATGTCTAAATTTACAAAAAGTTGCAAAACTTACAAAAAGTTGGCAATTTTAAAATTTCTCCCCCCCCCCTCGAAAAAACTTGGTTGGGCACGTCCCTGTTGACGTGCCTTGTTTAATTAAATAACAAAAAATAATAAAATAAAAAAAAATTCATAAAAAAATAAAATATTGCAATGTATTTATTTATTTTATAAATTTCTATGTGTATATTCTTTATTATTTTCAAAAAATTTAAAAAAAATAATAAATGCAACTTTTTTTGTTTTTATTGCAACTTTTATGATTTATAAATGCAACTTTTCGTGTTTTAAATGCAACAAAAAAATTGCCCTACTTATCATTTAAACCTGTGGTAGTTTTACTGCTTTCGTGAAAATTGCAGAAAATGGACATACTGCATATAGAATGTCTGCTCCTCAACTATTGAGATTATACCTATATTATATAACTATTAACTTATTGACTTGTACAGATTGTAAATTTCCTGGGTTGTTAAAAAAAATTTTTGCCTAATTTTCTTTAGTTGTAATGCAATTAGGATATAAAAAATTTATTACTAACTTTTACTAAATTATACATAAAACTTACAGGGTATTGTTAATAATTTACAATAAAATATCGATTTACGTACGAAAATATAAAAACTACAATAATTATTTTATTTTACACAATATTTATGAATAACTATGATCATCTAATGCGCTTTATTAAGACATATCTTGCAATTAATGTAAATAAATATTATCTGAAAAACGAATACATAGTAGGTACTTATTAAAACTTCCATGACGCTTAAAAAGAGCTTATTTATATATTTTTTTATTTTTTCAATAAAAGTTTTATTTCTGCACTGTTCTTTAAAAATATACCTATTGCTTCTTTATTCTTTTTTCTTGTTAAAAAATGATAAAACGTTAAAAGCGCTTTTATTTACATTGTTACGACTACGTCGAACAATCCTTAAATTCATTTAAAATTTTGATTAAATCATAAGAATTATCCGAACGAACCTGGTATACATTAGAGACAGTCGTCTCCATAGAATTATTTTTAGAACTTATCTACGTGAGAAACTTGCCATTCGTAGGCTTTAGTTCTAAGAATCTGTCCTCAAAATTGCTAACAAGCAAAACGAAGTATTGCGTCATGTATGTAGAACGGAAAAAATAAGAAATCGGTTCATTTTAACTCCTATAAGTAGGCAACCAATTTATCTTTGAAGAAACTTTCAGTAAAAATCCCTGTTAAATTTCAAGAGCCATCTTGAAAATGACGGCACTTCTTGTCGTGCATCCATCGAAGTCAGATGTGTTCATTTTGTCTCGTGCTGCAAATAAATAACTTAAACTTTTCTGTGTACCGAAAAAGAAGTCACTAAAAACTTCCCTTTGTGCCTTCAAATAACAAACATGTGTAATTGTGTCGTGTATCTAAAATCGAATAAATACCTGATTAATTGTTCGTGTAACCAAAATTAAAGAAATAACTTAAAACTTTTTACCGATCTATCGAACAAAATGTGTTTTATAATAAATCTATCTATCATGGCAAATTTGAATAAAGGCAAGAAATTTAATATTTTCGATCATTACCGACGATGCTAATTCAATGAAAAAGAATAGACAAATTGTTGATTTACGATAAATACTTATACCTACTGGATGGATAAATTTTGGATTATTAAGAAGATAACGTATACCTATGGGACGAAGGCGATTTGGATTATCAAATAATCAACGACGGCTACCAGGAAAAATGTATTTGGAAAGACGGTGTGCAATCAACAGGTGTATCGATAAACCAGCTTTTCCGAATTTGAATTCAGGAAAAATAATTAGAGTGCAACGACTTACCACGTTTAAACGGGTTAAAGGTTAGTTTTTGTTCAGTTTAATTGTATGTAACCGCACGTATCTAATTGTAACGATTGATTTGATGTATTGCTTATTCAACGACTATTTGGTCCATTTTCCCTTAAAATTACATTAAAAATCCCTCGTACAATTACTTATGATTTTTATCTGTAAAAAGTATTTATCTGTACAAATTATTGAAGTGGAAATCAATCCATAAAAATGATAAAGTAAATGGTTTACTATCATTGATGTTGTTCTACATAACGCTTAAATTAAGTAATTTTAATTAAATCTTGCGGAAGCTTCCTTGATCATTTAGGTAAAGATTAAGGAAAATTTGTATTTATGTTCCGTATTTGTGTCGACTTTTCGTTTAACTTTATTATATTTCTTTACCTCAAATATCTTTTATTTCAAGAGCGCCGAATTCTTTTCAGGATTGTGTATATATGTAAAAGCGGGGTAAGCGTATATTTTGTTTCACGTAAGTACCACCCTGAGATAAAGTTCTCAGGATTTTTTGAATTCAAGTTCGAAAAATCTGCTCGACCGACAGAAGTGAGCTAGCGAGGAGGGGTAACAACATGAAAAGGTCTATCAACAGTCTTTATAAAATTTTACATTGGTTATCGCAACCAATAGTGCGTTACTAACAAATTCACACATAAAAACCTATGCGCATAAGCATAATACTTACGTTATTGGGGCAAATAAGCGCTTCTGAATCACGACCGATAGCCAGGCAGCATTAAAAGCTCTGGAGGGAGTAGAAATACACTCCAAAGTTGTGAAAAACTGCCTTGACACACTGGTGGGACTGGCACAAAGCAACAGGCTAACACTGATGTGGGTGCCGGGACTCACTGGTATCAGTGGCAATGAAAAAGCTGACTCCCTAGCAAGGGAGGCTGCATGTAATAAATTAGTAAGTCCAGAACCAACTTGCGGGATTGCATACAAGACTGCAAAAGGGACTATCAAGGAACTACTAAGAGAAAAACACCTTGTGTACTGGAGGAATCTTCCGGGACTGAGGCAATCGCGGATGTTCATTCGGGAACCCTCCGGGGACAAAGAGATCAAGGAAATACTCCAACTAAGTAGACTTCAGCTGAGAAAAACAGTAGGACTGTACACAGGACACTGCTGCTTAAATAAACACCTCAATAATATCGGGGTCGTTGAAGATTCTACATGTAGTATGTGTGGGGAGGAGAACGAAACTCCATACCATCTGCTATGTGTATGTCCAGCTCTTGCCACCGTAAGGCATGAACACCTACGGAGTCGTTATCCGACCACCGAGGAGATAAGAAATCCACCCATCAATAATGTACTCAACTTTGTTGAGGACTTGAACTTGATGGGGTAAAACTTGGAACGCGGGGTACAATGGGCCAGGAGCCTAAGTGCAAGTGGGAGTAAATTTTACATACCATACCCGTTCAGAAATAATAATACGTTATTGGGTGTGAATTAATTGTCTTATTAATTAAAAAGAAAATTCTAATTAATAAGAAAGAAGGAAAGAAAAAGCCGAATACGGTTTGTTTTCTTTAACTACTGTTAAATTTCTAATTTGTACGGTAAACTGAGGTAATTGAAAATGCGTCATACGTAACTGAATAAATTCGTATAACTTCCGTATTCGAGAGCTAGTATTTCAAAGCAAATAACTTTATTTTTCTATTTAGGCCCTTTAGCTTCAGTGAAATGTAGACTTTTCTAGTATTAGCTTTCTCAGCCGGCACACCTTGCCCCTTCCGTCAGGAAAGACTGCAATAGGACGATACCATAAAACGGTATAATTCCATTTTGTTGTTAGTTTTTGAGTTTCTCACTGACTTTTTAAAGTACCTAACTAAACATGAAATTTTTGGTGCTTGTTCGAACGGTGCAATATATAAATTTTCGAAAATGAAAATAAGTGACCGTTTGCAAGTGCTCGCATTTCTCTAAACGAATGTAAAACAAACATTTTTACTTCTGATTTCAGATTGTGAAGACACTATTTTTGCTGTTTACATATACGACGTCAAATACTGTAACAACATTTATTTTATACACCCCAGGGACTTAAATCCTAGTTACACCAATACTCTTTTATACTCTTTTCAATGATAGGGGGTCCATTATTTCGGCTTCACCCCATTTTATTAACAAATACTTTTTGTCCTGAAGTCCATTGTTTTCAATCCACATGTCGATTCTTTACGTAAAACGATTAATCGTTAATATTTTGACTTTTCAATGTTATGATTGATTTAATTATTGTAATAGTGTACGATAGTTTTTCTATTAAGTTTATCCATCGCCACGTTGTATTTTTTTCAGCTGTGGGAATTTTTATTCGGATAAGAATTTTATATAATTTTTGTTCGTACATAACCTCAAAGTTGTTGTGAAGGTAACGCTTGTTTTTTGCTAAATAACAATAATTACTTGTTTTCCATTGAAATTATTCTATTAATTTATTTAATTCACCGTTGATAAGATTTTTGTGACACTTCCTTTGTATACACCTGCACCCTTACTTCCCATCCGAGGCTTACTCTTGTTTGTCTTGATTGTAAATCACCGCAACAAGCCCTGCTGGTGTGAAGTGTGTGTCCATGTCACAATTTTTCCAATATATTTTTAAATGGAAGGTAATTGTAGGAAGTGCAAGAAGAAGTGTGTCGATGCACTGACCACTGCAAAATGTAGTGTTTGTGCAAACGTTTACCACAGGAGTTGCGCTAAGCTCGTAAAGGGCATGCTACCTGTGGAGAATGATTGGAGTTTAGTTTCTTGTGGTGCACACACCGAGAAAAGCGCCTCCTTGACTATTCCCGATTTTTCGCCTGTTATTTCGGCGCCCGGGTCTCCTAGTTGCGGACCAGTGGATGTTGAAGCGATTGAGAGCATCATCTCACGAGTGATGAACACACAGTTCGAATCGCTTCGTGATGAGTTGCTGTCTGCTGTTGATGAGATGACTTCCTCGAAAAGGGAAAATAAATCCCTAAAACTTGAAAATATTTTGCTTCGTGATGAAAACAACTCACTTGGTGAAGAAATCAATTCGTTAAAGGATGCAATTAGTCGTCTGACCTCCTTTGTGCCTCAAGTCGAGTCGAAGAGGAAATCTGCAGAGGTGGTTGGAAATGCTAAAAGGGGTCCTCCTGTTTCTGGGAAGAAGAATTCCGCATCGTATGCTTCGGCTTTAGATGGAGGTTTCAATCTATCTCGAAGTGAACCTATACCAACTTGCTCTGTAACGGATGGGGCTGATGGGATTTTGTCGAATCCACCTATTTCTGATCCTGACAATCAGCAGCCTATTGTAGATTGGCAGGAGGTTCGATCCCGTAGGAATGGCCGTAGACGACCTCGCGTCTTAGGTTCGGGTGCTAATTTCGCCATTTCGGGAACCGCGCGTAAAAAGTGGTTTCATTTGAATAATCTTGCCCCAAATACTGAGGTTGACTCAGTGCTGGCACATGTCAAAAATGTTGTAGGTATTGCAGATGTAGTATGTGAAAGTCTGACTTCAAACAATCAGTACTGTTCTTTCAAGGTATGTATACCTGAATCTGTTGTACCCAGGTTTTTGGATAATAAGGTTTGGCCTGCGGAGGTCGCTATTCGCGATTTTTATTATAATCGACCCACTGGGGTGAATTTAAGTACTATGAGTCAGGATGCAAATTTTTTAAAGAATCATCCACCTTTAAAGAGCACGCCCAAGTAATACGTAAGTCTTCTGATGGGGCTAATTGTTACAATTGCGAACATGTTACCTTGATTGATTCTGTGGGGATTGATTCTGATGGGAGTGCGCGTCTTGTTGAGGTTGTGAATCAAACGAGAGTAAATAGACCATCCCGTTCTGAAATCGAATGTTTTTATCAAAATGTCAGCAGCTTGAAAAATAAGGTTTCGGGTTTCTGCAATTTCGTTTGCGCGCATGAATTCAATATCATTGGTATTGTTGAAACATGGTTTTTTCCTGATTCATACTGTGTTTACAGACGGGATAAAGACCTTCCAGCCACTGGACTTTCTAGGGGTGGAGGCGTCGTTCTTGCGCTTCGAGAATTTTCAAATGTTTCGGTTGTGGATGTTGACTTCATCACCTCAGTATTTATCTCTATAGATATTGTGGGTTGCAAAATTGTTCTGCCAGCCAAATCTTTTTTGTCTTTATTGTATACATACCACCGGATACATCATATTTTGTACTGGAATCTTTCCTGGAAACATTGGGAAATTACCTAAATAATAATGGATGCACCTGTGTTCTGATGGGCGATTTTAACATTCCTAAATATAATTCATGCTGTAGTGATAGAGGAGCGATACTGATAAAGAATTTTCAGTTTAGTACTGCCATGTCTCAGTTTAACGTAATTCTTAATGCTAATGAGCGTATGCTGGATCTGATAATCTCCGATATGAATTGTTTTAATGTAGAACGGGCTTGCACAGGGATTGAGGAGGATACACATCATCCACCCTTATCCTTCAATATCGATGGTGGTTGCAGAGTCAGTGCACCGTTTAAACCAGACACATCTTGTCGCAAATATAATTTTGGTGGTGCTAGTCTTGAGCTGCTGTACACATTATTAAGCAAAGCGGACTGGTCTTCAGTCCTTCTCTGTTCCAATGTTGACCAGGCCTGCCAAAATTTATATAAAGTTATCTACGGCTTTTTTGATGCCGCTGTCCCTGTATTTAAAAATAGGTCGGCTCATCGATGTTATCCACCATGGTTTTCAAACATGGTTTTCTTTGATTCGCAAGAAAAGCAGGGCTCATAAGCGCTTTAAAAAGCGTAGGGATCCCGTTTTTATGGGGTCTTCAGTGACCTGAGACGACGAGTCAGCATTCTTACTGATACTTGTTACAAAGAATACTTGCAGCGTATGAAGCAAAGCGTTAGTACCGACCCTACAAAATTCTGGTCTTTTGTCAGGAGTAAACGTAGCTCATCTAATAAATATACCGTTTATAACGATCCTAAAAGCATTGTAGATGCATTTGCGCAATACTTTAAAAGTGTTTATCGCGCTGATACATCGTCCGACACCCGCCATTTCGGCTCTAGTAATCTGAACATTGATGGTAGTAATATCTCTGTCTCCGAAGTAAACATCGATGAAATCAAACGTGCAGTTAAGTCATTAACTGGCTCTAAAGCGAAGCCAACTGCGGGAGTTAACCAGATACCGGCGTTCATAATTAAGGATTGTGTATCCTCTTTCGTGTGTCCACTGAAACACATTTTTGATCTTATGCTGAATACTTCCGTTTATCCTAACGTCTGGAAACGTGCCCGCGTTCTCCCTGTTTTAAAAAAGAGAGATCTTTCACTCATTTCCAACTATCGTCCTATATCAATTTTATGTAACTTTTCAAAGTTGATAGAGTTGATTTTGTACTCTCGTATTTATGCCTCGGTGGGGAATATCACATCCTCATCTCAACACGGGTTCATGGCTCACAGGTCAACCATTACCAATCTTGCTTGTTTCACGCAATTTGTCTCTGGAATTCTCGACGGTGGCGGACAGGTTGATGCCATCTACTTGGACTTCCAAAAAGCCTTCGATCAAATCGATCTAGACATTCTTCTGTTTAAACTGGAGAGATTCGGTTTCTCCGATGCGCTACTTAAACTGATGCGCTCTTATTTATTTAATAGAGAGCACTTTGTTGAATACATGGGTTATATATCTAATTCTTTTGTTCCCACATCCGGAGTGCCTCAGGGTTCAAATTTGGCGACTCTGCTGTTCATCGTATTTATAAATGATCTAGTTTTAGTCATCGGATGTCTTATCTTGCTGTACGCTGATGATGTTAAGCTCTATCTTTCCATTGCGCATGTTAGTGATTGCCTGCGTCTTCAGAAATCAATCGACTCTGTTGCGCTCTGGTGTTCAAATAATAACTTGGACTTATAGGCAAATGTTTTGTCATGACTTATACCAGGGCTAGATATCCTATTGTTTATCAATATAACATTGTTAACAGGGTAATCGGTCGCAGTGATGGCTGTAAGGATTTGGGTGTCTTTTTTGACGCAAAGTTAAACTTCATTCGGCATATTGAGATGATAGAGTCGAAAGCTCTCAGGTCCTTGGGATTTATTATCCGCAGTTGTCGAGATTTCGCCGGTATTGAGGTAGTTAAAATTTTGTACTACGCGTATGTTCGTAGCGCTTTTGAGTATGCATCGATTATTTGGTATCCTATCTACCAGTGTCACGTAAGAAATTTGGAATCTATTCAGAGACGCTTCTTAAAATATTTGTATTTTAGAATACATATGGTTTATCCTTTGATAGGCTTTGATCATGATTCACTACTGAGGATGTTTAACTTTCGTTCGCTGCATATACGTAGAATTGTATCATCCATTACATTTCTTTTTGGTCTGCTACATGGCAACATTGATTGTCGTGATCTTTTAGGTAAACTGAACTTTCATGTTCCTCGTATCACCAGCCGCAGCAGATCCACCTTCTACATAGATGCTCGTCGCACCAACGCAGCTGCTCGATGTCCGATAAGCGTAATGTGCACTAATTTTAACTTATTAGTGTCACATTTATGCGATATTCATGCAGATGGTTTAAAGAGTATCCACAATGCTCTCTTCGAGTTCCACTCCCATACTAATGCTTCAGAGTGATATACCTACGTTAATTCCGCATGCGTATTTTTGTAAATTATTGTATATTTGTTTTTTGATACATTGTATATTATATTATACATATCATTTTTTATTGTATAACATTTCAATTACTGTAATTGGGTTCGCCTGTTGTTAATTGAATAAAAATCATTAATAGTTAAATAGTTAATAAGTTACACTTCGTCATTTATATTTTGATATTTTCTATAGTTACCAATTGAGCCACCTTGTACCTATACTCATTTTTAAAATTCAGATATTATATAAAAATGATGTTAGACGTACCTATCGCACTGTCAATTCAAAAGTAACACAAGTAATTTTTGTTTATGTTATCATCTGAACAGCAAAATGTGTTCCTTGGAATCCTGAGAAAAATAGCAATTTGTTTGTTATTAAATTCACATTATTAAATTACAATTAAAACATAAATTAACAATTTTTATTATTTAAATTAAATATGTGTGACAGTACAGTCAAACTGAAATAATCATTCTACTTATATTAGTTTTCCATTGATTGCGTGATATGCAAATATGCTCTTCATGAAAATAGGGAAGTTTACATATTTGGTCATAAGATTAAAAACGGCCGAGAACAAGATAATTAATCCCGTGTATTTCAGAAGCTTCAAGAACTTTGCATTTTTTCTTTGTTTTTATTTCAATATTCCAATTAAATAAGCAGCCATGATTTATAGAAGTATCGTTTTCTTTATGAGAGTTATTGTTTAACGTAACTGGTAATAGGAATGTAAAATACAATTTTTTTGCATTTACAATTTTGATTGTAAAAGACCAAACAATTAAATAAAATTAAATACAAAATTATTCGACAAATAATAATAATTTCAAAATAATTATTTTACTAATATTTTACACATTACAGTTAAAATACTCTCAAAATAAATTACTGTGTGTATTTGTTAATAAAATGTACCTACTGTGTTACAAGCCTGATGAACTCATAATAATTTGTACTGGCTTTACCACTAGAATTTTGATAAACTTCGCCTTTGATTATTTTTCCCGTTAAAAGAATGAGAAACAAAAAAAACGTTACGTCGACTTTACCGCTTATGCGTATTTCTTAAATGTATTGGTGAGATGAAATCTTGGTACTGCTACCAAAAAAATCTAGATGAACAGTTTTTACAAGTTGTCCAGGTATCGTTGAACACTGAACAGGTTTTAAATGAGAAGCGGGTGAACGAGAAGTCATTTAAAACTAAAAAGTTGTAATTTTTTCTACGTTCAAGTTGAACAATTTGCGTTGTTTACAAGAACTTATTTTGGACAATAGAAATCTTGTTCCTTCCAATATTGCTCGTTCTTCTTCTTCATTATCTTGATATGACACAAAACCGCTTTCGGGTCTCGAAATATGTTCAGGTTCAAGTAACTCAAACCATCTTTCTACTTTGGCAATGGAACTAAGCTGTTAAAAAAAGTATATTTGAAAAAAAATTGATAAAATTTGTATAAACTTATTGCTTGCTTAATAAATGTATTAATGTAGGAACATATACTTCAGATAATTATCATTTTCATCATGAATGAATATAATGTAAAATGTGTGGAATACTTTTGGCTAATTGTAATGTACATAGTACCTACAATAAATTTGAATTATTTACTATGCTTGTGTGTTGTATTTCGTATGTTGAATAATTGTAAACCTTCCATCTCTATTTTTATTAGGTACTTATTTTTTTGTTAGTTTAAATATGAAGTTGGAGGTAAGTAAATATACAAATATAAAATAAACATAAAAAAAATTAAATTTAGTAATATTATTAATTGGTATTTTATTTAAATTTCTAAATTCAAATAGTGTCGAAGAATGAAAATAAATTATAATATAGTCATGCAATAATAAAATGATTGAATATAGCATTTTTAGGAACACCACTGTTGTTAATTTTTTAATTTATTTTAATTTTTAATTTTATTTAACAATGTTTTCATAGTTTCTTCATAACATCACAATTTCAAATTTATAAATACTACTTACATATGAAACATTTATGTAGTATTTTTCGATTGGATATTGACGCTGTTCAGAGAAAATAAAATACATAATGCTCGAAACGATTCGTTACTAAATTTAAGCAACGTTTGCTTCGTATTCAGTGTCAAACTGTTTACATTATGCGAGAGATATTGCTTAGAATGCTTTTTTCACAAATTCATGTTCATAAAAATGTCCTTTACAATATACCATAACCGTATCAAAAATGGATGCAGTAACATATTATTACAAGGGAGTCGTTCATTATCCCCAACCCGGATTTAAAAATTTCCAGTATCTAGGACGCTGGAAAATATATCAAAAAGCAATAGTAAAACATAAAATTTGCGAACCATTGCAAATAGAACTTACAATTTTGTATAAATCAAAATTAAGAAGGAACGCCAACAAGTTTTTATTCACCGTCGCAAATTTGTAAGCCCCGCCTTAAAACAAGGCTATAAATATAAGCTGCGTACTTGGTAGCATTCAATAATACATTATAAGTCGAGCGTTTAAGACATTTTCAACCTATTTGATCGTGACGATCGTCCGACAATAGAGTTGTTACAGCAGTTACATTTGTTAACTGAAAAGAAGGGGTCCTTTTCAAGGCAAAAAAAACTTAAAAAAGGATGAATCATTGTCGGACACAGTTGCGTTGTCAAAATTGACTCAAAACGTTCCGGAGCGACCAGAAGGAGTTTAGACGTTAGTCTATTATTAGCTTACTAGCTAATAATATCCCTTAGGGCCTTCCAACTCGAAAAAGGTGCTAATTTGAAGGGATGAATATAACTTTTTTTTCGATATCCCTAGGGGTTCTCCCAACAATCAAAAAGGTGCTCTTAAGAACGGGGTGGTTGTCACTACTTTTTTCGTAAAATTTAATTCAAAAATACCCCTAAAAAGTGAAATTTGCTCCATGATAATTGTACGATGGTTGAGATACAAGTAATGGTGCTCCGTAAAACTCCTCCAACAGAGCGTTAATGTACTTTTAAACGCATGTACCGCTAACAGAATGCGTGAATAAAGGTCAAAATTGTATGAAAATACTAAACTTTAAAACCAATTATTAGCTAAACTAATAGATATTGGTGATTCATCACCTTAAACGCTTCATTTCAATATTACCTATGAAATTACAGTGAGTTCTCTTTTGTAAATTTTATATTTTGGAGTTGGGGGTAATGAACTAGACCAATTAGTACCAGTTATTTGATTATTTTGCATTAATTAAATGGAAACCAGTCAAGCATTAAACATTTTAATCTCATTGGTCAGCGATCGTCAACTGGCGGACTTCGGTCCGAATCCGAACCGCGGAAGGCTTAAAACTGTCCACCTTATTTTAATATATTATTTTAATTAAAAAATTATAATTAACAACGAAAATTTATATATTAAGTCATTATAAATATATTAGTCGGTTTTTTTTTGCTCTGGACCTCAATTATTTGTTATTTTAATCTTCCGGACTCCAATAGAAATTACTTGCCGACCCTTGTCCTAGGTGTGGCACTTGACACTTTCCACAAATCAAATCCTTTTATACCGTTCAAAACCAACCTGAATGAATTCGGACAACTAGAGAGAATGTTTTTAGGGTTTGGGTGGTCAAAATAACAATAACTATTTAATTAAAAAAAAAAACAAATTTGCACCACACATCACACATATTATTAATTTATTACTGATCACAAACACTGAAAACAAGGTGTTCAGGAACAGCATTGAAAATTTAATGTGTTAGCTTAGCAATTAAATAAATAATTTCATAAAATTACATGCAAATCAGTGAAAAGTTTTTATTATAAAAATAAAAGTTTTTCAACTCACCAATTTCCAAGGGCTGCAGTTCCCTTAAGAAACGTTTTTTGGAACTACGCTTTTATGAAATATTTTTATAAAATAACCTTGAAATCAACTCAGAATTTTTTTTTTAAATAAAACATAAAATATTTTATACATTATACAGTAAACTCTCGATTATCCGTGGGCGGATAATTTTGCTTTGCGGATTATCCGCGGTGGCTGTAGGAGGCATTTTTATAAAAAAAGGTTTTTTCGTAACATTTTTTCATCACAAATATACATATAAGAATAAAATCACTGTTTTCCGGATATTTGTAGTTTTTTCTTAGTTTTTTTGCCATGCGGCTTATCCGCGGTATCCACGCCAGTCAATCCCGCGGATAATCGGAAGTTTACTATATATGTTTTTCAAAAACTTCATCAATTAGGTTCCAGATAATTTTAGAATATGATAGCTCAAACGAAAGCAAAACATATGTCATAGTTTATATATAAACACTAATTTATTATTTACCATTTACCTACCTAATAAAAAAAATTTTATTTATAAATTATTGAAAAAGTTCTAATTAATACTTGATAGATATTATCGTGATTATCAAATTGCAGAGACCAATCTATTCACCATTCGCGTAAGCGTTTCGCGACTTTGTTGTTAATTAGGTTATGGTATAAATGGTCAGTGACTAGATCGGATTCATGAAACATAATGTGAAGCAGTAAAATTTCTTAAGATTGTAATTAAGAATACTTTTTTTGGGTATTTAAGAATTATCGAATGAAATACGGACATTACCGTATAACGATAATTATGTATCGCGAACATATACATACCTAAAGCAGGTTGTTTTAAATCTTATAAATATTGTCGTGGAAGTATGCAGTTTTTCTTTTGGTTAATGGTTTAATTTGTTAGTTTTTTTTTAAATCACTATTAAGTATATGTTATTGAAAATGTCTTTTTGACCCTTGGGGGTATGCAACTTATGGTGCACCCAAAAAGAAAAAAAACTTTATTGTTCTTATGTTTGGTTCAGAACAAATGGGTGTATCTGAACGTGAGATTCATGAATTCATAAAAGGGGTCACCGAACTTGGGTCTCCAAATTTTAGGATGCTGGTAAAAGAGAAATAAAACTTCTTGGGGGTCACAAGGGATAAATAAATATTGTGGTCTTATAAGGGTTAATGGGTAAAAAAAGATCATTCCTGCTCTCGAGCATTTTTTTGCTATTAAAAGGTCGCGATAGAAAAATGGTTGAGAAATGATGCTCTGTACAATAGATTGAAAACGTTTGCTACAATACAAATCAATAAAGTATGAAACATAAAATTTAAAAGAGCTGTGTTGGTAGTGCCGGTGGCGCCATCATCGGTAATGTAAATTGCCTATGATAAAAATAGAGTGCCTGATATATCGTACTCACCGAAGAATTAGAGTTACGTACATGAATCGATCATTACAGAAGAATACCTATATACGCTTACATACATATAATAAAAACTGAAATTAAAAATTTTAGATCAGAAAACTTTCTGATCAGTTCTAAAATAAGACAAATTTCAATTTGTGCTTATCGCTTATAACTAGCCAGGAAAGATTTCATTCTTAATTTTTATTTTTATCTAACAATAAATAAAAATTACTATTATTTGACATGTTGGGTCTTGTTTATATTTTGCTGAATTTAATTTATATCTTAGACAAACATTTTAAATTGTAAGAACCATGAACAGAAGGAAGAAGGACGTGCACCACATGTGTGTTTTCCAACATGTTCCAACAAAACTTGATTATTTTTATTAATTACCTACCAGCACAGCCATAACTAATTTCAGTTAAACAGAAAGTGAGAGATTTTAAAAATGGGTCAATGAGCAGAAAAAGTTATACTAGACAGTTAATATTTTACAAAAAATTTCGACCTTGATAAAACTTAGGTTTGAGCCTCAGACCCGTATCCAGGTTTCCTTTTCATAGTAGGGCACTCGTGGTTGTTTACTAAGCTAATCATAGCAATACAAAATAGAAAAAGCACTGCAATAAAACGTTTTTCAATTCTTCAATAACAAATGGTCTTAAAATAGATTTCGAGATAAAAAATATTTAAAAAAAAACTGGATTTATTAAACAACTATCGTTTTGAAAACCAAAAGTTCAATTTCGGAGGAAACACGTGCATCCAGTACTGCCTCCCTCGCTACGGACCATATATCTAGTGTTTCTAGTGTTTCTAGTCTAGTGTTTCTGAGTTCAAAAGTTGAACCAAAAACCATGTTCTTTCATTAAAGGACAGCAATAGAAGAACCGAAACTTACTTTGTAATTTGAATTTATTTACTATTGGCGTAATTTTGTTATAATAAAATATTTCTTTCAATGGAATTATAATAAAACATTCAATAATTCAATTATCATATGTGAACAATAACAAGTCATAAATTAACTAAATATCACTTTTAAAATATTATTTTCATAGATACAATTGACTAGGACTATCAACTTCAATGGAAAGTTTTGTAAGTATCTATAGATATAAAGGCTTGAGTAAATTTATTATTTTCTAGTAATTATTATTAATCTTCATTAAATGTCTTAATAAATATAAAAGAAACCTAAAAAAAGCTGCATGATAAATAATTCTGATTTCAATTTATTCTATTTAGTAGTGTGCCTAGCCCAAGCTGTTCGTTGTACCTGAGACATAAGTTCACTCCTATTAGGCACTTTCTCACTGGTCGATCTAGTAATTTGAGGTCTTGCTTCATCTCCTACTCTTAAAGATGATAATAAGTTTCCAGCATCATCATCACCATTTGGCGATTGTGAAGGTATTGGCACAATAACACGAACACGACCTTGAACATCTGTAGTAGTAAGAGTTCCTAATTGAGATAAAGGTTTTATAAAATTAGGTTCTTGCGCTTGACTGTTTGATTTTGTTGGCGAATTAATTGATGAGGGAGATGTTGATACTCGACATTTTTGATGTGCAGACAAATTTTGAGAATTATGATTAATATGTGAACTGCCTTGCACTGGATACTCATGTTTAATATAGTCTGAATTACTACCGGGACTAACTCGTCTTTCTAAAACTGGACTTGCTGTGCAAGATTTCATTACATTTACTGGGGAGATTTTTTTTTGCGGTGGTGTTTGCAACGAATAAACACTGTTTATTAAATGTGGCGCACCATATAAATTTGATTGAATTAAAGGTTGATAGTTATAAGAATATGACGGCGTGTATCCAATTAGAGCTTGTAATCTTTGCAGGAGTTGTCCTTCAAACGTTGCATCTTGAAGTGTAGGATAACTACAGTTAAACATTGATCCCGATGAATTGAAACTTGTTCTAAGTGGAGAAGGCGGGAGGCAAGAAGTTACCATTTGGTTTTCAATTAATCCTTGAGACTGCAGACCCCAAGTTTGTAAAAGAGGACTTGATTCAGGTACAGAATTTTCAGAGTGTTCAGCACCGAATCCATCCATAAGATTTTGATTCTGCTATAGGAAGTGACATAAGTTAAATACAATGTAAGGCATGGTAAGCACTGTATGCAATAATACTAATTTATGTCTAATAAGAACCGGTATCTGACGAATTATCAATTACGACCATTTTTCTTTAAATAAAAGAAAATCGAAAATAACCAGATGTCCGTCTTAAAATTCATTCGAATGCGCTCTATTTGCAAAATAAATGTATTTAGTTAATTAACGTCCACAGTTAGAAAGAATTAAGTGGATTGTAAAGAGAAACGCACTACCACATTGCGATAAAATTAACATTTAATGCTAATTTTTGTTTAGAAATAGAGCACAATTGGATAAATATTGACTATATTTTTGATTACTCTCATTAAAAAAGATATTTTCGAAATTAAGGACTCGTCAAATTCCTGATTCCTTATAAGAACAAGGTTAGCAAACAGTGCTTTTTTTACAATTGTATAATTTATTAATTAAAAGTTATCCCACAAAATTTATTAGTTTAATAAGTCACTTGCATTGTTTTGCAATAATAAATAATTTTTTAATAATGTACAAATTTTTTTTCTCAACTTTTTCAATTTTCATACATTTGAATATCGTAAAAAGTTATTCCTGCATGATGATAATTTTCAATTTTTTATTTTTCTATAAATTTCTTCGGTTATAAATTTTTTTGTTGTAACTAACATAAATGGTTCCCGTTAACACCAGTTCACAACAAATCGATTTTTGTCGCAAGATTAATTTTATGACATTATTAAAAACAAAAATATTTAGTTATACAACAATTAATATTAATATACAAGCCAGAACATAGAGTATCAATATCTTGATATCTCATTTATCTGTATTTTAAAAATTTCAAAAAATGCAGAAAATGTTTTGCAGAACCACAATGAACAAAATTTCACAAATAAAAATTAGAACGTTTGGGATTTTTTTCATTTGACATTTGAGATAGGCTGAAAACTTGAATTCAGATAAAAAAAAATTTAATTCTAGAAAAGTACAAAAATTAAACAATAAAAGTGCATATTTTCTTTAAGCAGTAATTTTGAATGCCTCATATCAGTTACTTGTTACTACTACTAAACAGTTACTAGTTACTAAACAGATTTGCTGATCAATCGTTGTAAGTTAATATAAGTATATTTAGCAAGTTTTCCATCTCTCACAAACACCTTCACCTAGACCTTCAGTCTAAATTTTAACTGAAAACGTTTACAGAATATTTTGTATCTATAGGTTTGTATATATATGAAATATAATATTAACTTGTTGAAATTAAATAAAGATGTAAATTTTTTAAGTAATTCCAGTATAGGTTTTTTCTAACTCACGGTCTTGGATTCAAGATCTAGATTGTTAATCTAGTTGCCGTTCAAATGACAATAATGATGTAACTCTTTCCATGATTACAAACTTGTTTATAATTATTCTGAAGAAGGGACGAGTTAGTCACGAAAGCTCAATAAATAAATAGAATAATTTGATTTTTAATCTATTTTATAACTCAAATTAGGTACTTAAAAAGTTTATATCTTTATATATAGGTATTAAGCTATTAAGTCATTTTAAATAAATTGCAAGTTAATGTACCTACGTATATGTGTGTATGTTAATGCTTGTCTATTATAATTACTAAACTATCATATTAATTTATTTATTACATTATTTACATTATACCTTGTAATTTGTTTTTCATAATATACATTTTACAAGTCGAAATGTTTTAAAATTTTAATTCAATATAGGTAGGCAAGACCCACGTGCCTTGGAACAATCTGTACGCCTGGACATACTGATTTTGAATCACCCTGTAACTATTTTCGTGCTGTTTTCATAGCAGTTCAACAAGCTTGCGATATGCGATACGGTGCGTGGACTCTATTTGCACACAAAGACGATAAATATCGCTTTCGGTTTCACATCTAGTGCAATAACTCCAAAAATAAGTCGCTTATTGTTTATTTACATGAATCACATGCTGAAGTGTAATTTCTTTGTCATATTATCTACTAACTTTCCTAATTTAACAAAATGTGTTGAAGTTCAATTTATTCGATATATTCCTTTGTTACGCACCATAGAACAAGCTTTAAGACAACTAGCAAGACATGTGAATCATAAAAAAAAAACAATCAAATTGATTTTACGTAGCCAAAATTGTTACCTGAATACCTAAGAAGGATTATTTAATATGATCCACAACCCACAAGGAAGTTCGACTACGACCGAGAAATTTACGAACTGCCGTTGAGTAATATAGTAAGGTCCTCGACTCATTTCTGCTGGTAGTTACTCGCTGTAAGCCGCTCAGTTTGAATTTTTTTGAAATTAAAATTTACATTTGTAATAGCTGCACTTTCAATATTGTTTAAAAAAAAATTATTACTTTTTTTAGTGCACAATTTTATACTCGTACACATGTATTTATTTACATTATTCATTTTTTGAATAATAATGTTTCCAGCGCACAAAAATTAAAAGGTACACCAAGGTACGTCGGTCTCACTTATACGTATATATTTTAAAGTTTAAATATAATTTAATATCAACGAGCTAATAATTCATCATTTTATATATGAATATAGTAGATATATAAATGAAATTTTGTAATTTATATCTCAATTAACTGTACCACAACATTTTGTGTTCCAACATCAATATTAGAAAACAAAAAAACTTTAACATGGTTCTAGTTACAGAAACTTTTTTGTAAGCTTCTTTTAAGTATCCTTTTATATAAAGCAACTTTCCAGTTATTACAGAATCAGCCCTAATTTATTGGTATTAAAATTTAGTAAATATATATCATTATTTTACAATTTATAGACTCATTAAAAATGCACTAAAATACTTTTAGGACTAAAATATATATGGTAGTTATCACAATGCAAAATGTAGTGAAAATATAATTTTTCAACCGCCTGCATAGTAAGTAGAATTTACCGTTTGTTTACTGTTGTCAAGGTTTTAACAGTAGTATAATTTTAAAAATAATTTAAATACACCTCCTCCTCCTGCAGTCTATCCGTCTTAACAGACGCAAAGAATATATAATAAATAAGAAATGACACTCTACGGTGGATCCCATCGATCTTATATTACACAAAATAATAGATCGTTGGTGTAATAATAGTTAAATAATAGATCGTTGGTGGATCCCAAGGACAATTCTTCAGTGCGCATAGATTCGCGCAGAAACTGGCAAAATGGCGATTGGAGTTTGACAGTCAAGTGACATTTACATGACATGTAAATTGTATTGTTATTACGGCCGTACAATAATAGCAGGCGAGTTTACACTACAGATTTTAAACTTTTTAAAATTAAGCATTTACTGAAATTAATGAATTGTTATCGTCCATTTGATAATAATTTGTTTGTTGATATTTTTTGGGTTTATTAACATTAATTAATTAAAATTACGTATTTCTTCTACGAAAAAGTTTATAATAATTAGTGAAACTTAAAGCAAAAATTAAGCACTTACATTGCATAAGTTACAATTCAGTTATAGTGTACCTATATTCAATTTTTAAAAATAAAAAATTATAATAATATTGTCTAAAATATGTAAGACGCATGTGCGCGCCCCACTGCATAGCGTTACTGCACTATTGTAAGTCAGTTGCATTATGACAGCGCACTTGCAAAGTTGTGTCATTGCTCTCATGTATAGAACAATTCTTCATACAATAAACGTTACAACAGTTACAGTAAACAATCATTTTTATTGAAACTAAACAAACTACATTCATTTGGTCCTTCGAACCGGATTCGCCAATCAAATCAACATTCGATTTAATTGGAAATTGAACAGTGGAGTCAAAAACATTGGTATTGAACAAGAACAGCAGACGCGTGCATTCACCAACACCAGCAAGCCAGCGAACGTAAGCATTCCTTTCCTTATCTTACCTTCAACAGCTGCATGGACAAGTTCAGTACACATGAAAACATACATTTAAATTTCAAGGTGGTTTATATTTTTCTTACAAATTAAATCCACAGCTATTCTTTCAAACCAATAAATATTATCTACAATTCATTGTGTTATTTATTTATTAATTAACGTATCACTATGGATATCTTAATCAAAAAAAGAGGTATAATAAAAGCTAAATTAACTAGGTTTAATACGTTTTTAAATAATTTTCAATCGGAAATTACAGAAGGTATTTCGGACAAACAAAAAATCGAAATGCAAAGCAGACTTGACGTAATCACTATTTTATTAAACGATTACGAAAATGTACACGAAGAAATTTGCGAAATAATTACTGATACAACTGAACCAGAAAACGAATTTATGCAATTCGAAAATTCTTATTTTAACGCGATTTCGTTGGCAAAATCACTGATCAACGAAAATTGTCCTGTTCGTAGCAATTCAAACCACAGCATAAGTAGTAGTTGTGGCAATTCCAGTAGCAATAGTAACGTGTCTTTAACAAAAGCGCGATTTTTAAATTTACCAAAAATCAATTTGGCAAAGTTTTCAGGTGATATTAGCACTTGGGTTCAATACAAAAACACATATATCAATATGATTCATCAAAATACGGAAATAAATAATATACAAAAATTACATTATTTGAAAAATAGTTTAATCAATCAAGCAGCGGAAGTAATTAGTACACTTGAGTTTACGGCCGAAAATTATGAACTAGCATGGCAAACTGTTATTGACAGGTTTGACCAGCCAAAATTATTAATCAGAAATCATTTAAACTCAATTATTGAACAGGAGATTCTCACGAAAGAATCATCCGCTAACCTACGCAAATTAAGCGATGCCATGGTCAAACATGTAAATGCCTTACGGGCATTCGGCAGCAACGAACAATTGTTCGAAGCCCTGTTGGTGCATTTAACTGCAATAAAGTTAGACTCCACGACCTTTAGGGAGTGGGAGTCCATATTTAATAAAAGTAAAGAAAAATTGCCGTCGTTAGACGAGTTCAAAACATTTCTGAATAACCACGCGGTTTTTTTAGAAAACGTGGAACAAAAAAGGATTAAAATTCCACCTGAAAAAATTAAATACCAAACAAAAGCCTTTGTAACAAATAACCCTATTTGTTATCTTTGCAAAAAAGATCATTTTCTTACAAGATGTGACATTTTTCAAGCAATGGATGTTAAGCAAAAAATAAAAAGGGTTAACGAACTAGAACTCTGCCTCAATTGCTTGGGCAAAGGTCACACCAAAGCGCAATGCAATTCGCGGTTCGCCTGTAAAACATGCAATAAAAAACATCATTCATTACTTCATGAAAATTTCAAACCCTCAGTGGCTTTAGTACAAGCAGGAAACTCCGAAACCGCGGAACCCGAACTCGAAACCACTCAAATAATTTCGGCACTATGTTCAACTGCAACAAACATGCTGCTACCTACTGCAGTAGTTAAAGTCATTGACAAGCATGGAGTGCACCACACACTAAGGGCTCTTTTGGACTCAGGGTCCCAGTCGAATTTTATTTCCGACAAGTTTGCAGCAAAACTAGCAATACCCATGCAACGTGTTAACATTGCAGTTACCGGGTTAAACAATGCCAATTCAACAATTCGATCGCGATGCGAATTGGAAATATTTTCCAGTCAATCGAATTACAAAACTAAATTGACTTGTCTTGTGATTGAACACATAACCGGAACTACTCCAGGTTTCATAGCAGACCGGAAACTCATGAAAATACCGGAAAACATACACCTAGCTGATCCTACTTTTGGACAACCAGGTGACATAGACCTGCTCATTGGGTCACCAATATTTTTTGACCTTCTTTGTATCGGTCAAATACGCCTAGGGCCCGATCTCCCAATTTTACAAAAGACGCGATTTGGCTGGGTCGTAGCCGGTCCTGTTAACCTCAATGCTGTTACCCAAATCAACTGTCATCATAGCTTAACGACTGATCTGTCAGATCAACTCGTTAAATTTTGGGAACTTGAAAATTATCCTGAGAAAAAGCCCCTTTCGAGCGAAGAGAATGCTTGCGAATTACATTATCTTCAAAACACTAAGAGAAATGAGGAAGGAAGATTTATTGTGTCAATCCCATTGAAACAACCTATTGAATCTTTGGGAGATTCATTTGTTACAGCGAAAAGACGATTCATAGCATTGGAAAAACGCCTCTTTCTCAATCCAGTCATGTCAAAGCTTTACTATGATTTCATGCACGAATACCAAGATTTAGGGCATATGACACCAGTTAGCATATCCAATGTGCAAACTGCATACTATCTACCGCACCACGGCGTTCTCAAGGCCGAGAGTGCTACCACCAAACTTCGAGTGGTGTTTAACGGCTCAGCCACGACCTCAACTGGCATTTCTTTAAATGACATTCAAATGGTTGGACCTACAATCCAACCAGATTTATTCACTATTTTGATACGTTTTCGTAGCCATCCTGCATTGCCTGAATTAAAAAAGGTAACCAAGGCATTAGCAACAACCAATCAAGAACCATTTCTATTTAGAAATTATTCGTCGCTTTCGCGCCTAGAAAGAATTATTGCATACGTTTTGCGTTTTACAAAAAATTGTACGCTTGTAAGGGAAAAAAGAAATTTTGGTCCTTTATGTCCTAAGGAAATCCAAGGCGCATTATTAAAATTAGTAAAATTTTCACAATGTGAATCATTTTCATATGAAATTTCGCAGCTAAAACACAAATCGATAAATTCAAAATCAAAATTAATTTCTTTAAACCCATTTCTTGACCAATGTGGCATAATACGTGTTGGAGGCCGACTCCAAAATGCTCCATTTTGTTATGATAAAATGCATCCAATTTTGTTGTCCGGGAAACACCATTTTTCCAAATTAATAGCCGAGCGCGAACATTTAAAATTGCTTCACGCGGGCCCTCAATTGTTATTATCATCCATCAGAGAACGTTTTTGGATAATTGCCGGACGTAATCTTGTAAAACAAATTGTACATAAATGTGTAAAGTGCTTTAGACTATCACCTAAGCTAACTAAACCTATCATGGGCAATTTGCCGATAGACAGAATTCAAATTTCACCTCCATTTTCAATAATTGGAATTGACTATGCTGGCCCAATAATGATTAAAGATCGAAAAGGTCGCAGAGCAAAACATTCTAAGGCCTACATTTGCTTGTATGTGTGTTTTGCTACGAAGGCAGTTCACATAGAGTTGGTCAGTGATTTAACAACCGAGTCTTTTCTGCTTTCATTTAGGAGATTTGTTGCGCGCAGAAATAAACCTTCTAAAGTATACTCCGATAACGGAACTAATTTTATTGGCACTAATTCTAAATTAAAAGAATTAGGTAGTTTTATTCGTAAGCATGAAAATGATATCATTCAAGCTGGTGTTAATGAAGGAATAGCTTGGAGTTTTATACCAGCGCGAAGTCCGCATTTCGGTGGGCTCTGGGAAGCAGGAATAAAATCTTGTAAGTTTCATTTGATAAGAGTCTTAGGCTCTTCGGTTTTTACCTTTGAGGAACTGTGTTCTTTACTTGCCCAAGTAGAAGCGATCCTGAATTCTCGTCCACTTTCCCCCTTATCCACTGATCCTCATGACTTTCAACCGCTTACGCCAGCACATTTTTTGGTGGGACGACCCCTTGTTTCTCTACCCGATCCAGACTTGACCCACTTGCAAGAAAATCGTTTGGCATCTTTCCAACGAATCCAGTTGTTCCAACAGCACTTGTGGAAAAGATGGAACAAGGAATATATATCCGAACTCCAACAGAGGCAAAAGTGGAAGACTCATACATCAGATCTACAGCTTGGATCTCTAGTATTGGTAAAAGAAGACAATTTACCTCCTCTGAAATGGAAATTAGCTCGCATCATAGAACTTCACCCAGGAAAAGATGGCGTTAATCGAGTGGCCACAATTCAAACACCAAGTGGAACTTGTCAACGTTCCTTTGCTAAATTGTGTCCTCTTCCGACGAGTGATTAGAGTGTTTCTTTTGTTTGTCGTTTTATTTTGTGCTTCGTGCAATAATTTGTCAAGTGCTCAACGAGTTTCTTTTATTGTACATTGTTTATTTTCATTTTATTTTATTTATGTATTCAAATTTATGTATTAATTTTATTCTGTTCAAGTTATTATTCTGTTATTATGTAATCAATCTCATCTTAGTGTTTGTAATTGAATGTACATACTTATTTAAATTCTCCGCATTTCAAGGCCGGGGGTATGTCTAAAATATGTAAGACGCATGTGCGCGCCCCACTGCATAGCGTTACTGCACTATTGTAAGTCAGTTGCATTATGACAGCGCACTTGCAAAGTTGTGTCATTGCTCTCATGTATAGAACAATTCTTCATACAATAAACGTTACAACAGTTACAGTAAACAATCATTTTTATTGAAACTAAACAAACTACATTCAAATATAATAAGTTGTAAATTTTACTTTATTTAAAAATAAAATAAATTATTTTTTACTTTTTCTTTTATTTTACCCGTACAAATGACAGCTGTTAGTGCTTTTCAATTCAATAACCGGTTTTGAATTTGCCGCTCTTGGGGTATACTAGGAATATGGCGCCGGGTTTCAAGGTCACGAAAAACATCCAGGCAAACAACAAAGGCACCGCCAAGAGTGTCAGGGGCCTAACAGACGCGTAGTGATTATTTTCATGTGTCCAATCGTGTAATCGAACCGTTGCGTTGATTACTAGACAACATGATCATAATGCTCTTGGCAGATTACTCTCAGTGGTTTGCCATTGCCTTCCGAGGGGAGAGGGTCATAATAAAGTTGGATAAATTTTGTAGCCGGGTTGGGGATCGAACCTAGGGCTTCTAGCCTAGAGTCCGGTCCTTAGCCCGTTCACTTAGCTCACCTCTCTTAAATACACCTACTAAATGCAATTACAGCAGAAAAACAAAACAAATATTTGGCAAATGTCATTATGACATTTATTTCATTAATTTTTTCGATATTTTCTAATACTTTTCGCAGGCGGTTAAAAAAATAAGGTACGTGCCAATAACCTTCTCGCATGCTCGTATGATTAGAAAATCTCGGCTGCGCCTCGATTTTCCAATCTGCATACTCGTTCACAAAAATTATACTTACGGTTATCGGCACGTAATATACTATTATTCACAAAAGTTTTCGTTATACAAAAACATAATATAAAATAATATAACATATAAATAGTATATTATATTAAAACTTCAAAATATCGAGTTATTAATAAATTAAAAATTAATATATATTAATATTAATTAATATTTTGAAGTTTTAATATAATTTAATATCAACGAGTTAATAATTTATATATTTATATAAATAGTATACTATAGTAGTTAGGTGGCAGGTAGCTCCGTGGGACGCGTAAATACAAATTTTACGATTGAAATCTCGATGAATTCTGAAAGAGTATATTTTAAATAAGAGAATTAGCTAAGACGCAATGCCCTAAGTGCACCTGTTTTTTCAAAAATCGAATTTAAAAACTTCGATTTTTGCAGTAAATTTTAAAGCAAAGTCGCTCGGGATTGGTTAATTCTGTCGGTACGTGCACCCAGATATAGTCTTAGCTTTGCGCAGAGTGGGAGCGACACTTGCATTGCGATGCAGTAACAGAGCACTTCGAACGAAAATCTTGAAATTCAACCCTAAATGTGCCGGAAAAATGGCTTTAAGCCCTCGAGCGTAGCGAGAGGTGCTTAAAGTCGATTTTTCCTTGCACAACCACCTTTCCGAATAGTACATGTGCTAGAAAAATGGCTTAAAGCCCTCGAGCGCAGCGAGAGGTGCTTTAAGTCGATTTTTCTTCGCACAAGTGCTGTGCGTTAAAAATCCACTCTCCCGAGTTTCACATCTCAAAGATCCACCTTTTCATTGATCTGTCGCGCCTAGGGATATTTTTAAATTAGTTGTCATTTTGATGAAAATGGCTCGAAGCGCCCGAAGGGTGCTGAGAGTCAATTTTCATCAAAATCACCATGGCAAGAGCCGGATCTACCGGCAAAAGTAACTACCGTTCGTTAAATTTAAGTAACCCTTTTCTGAAGTAATTTTGGTCCTGAAAAGGACCTTTTTGTCGTGACGTTACACAGGATACCGTTCCGCGATTTGATGGAGGAGTCCATTAAACACGGCTCCAGGTGTGCGCCCAAATACGCCATTCCACAAAAACTGGTCCAGGTGACTCGCAAGTAAAGAGGAATGCATCACACCCAAGCGACGGCAGAACCCCTTTAGCTGAGACCAATAGCCCTCCACTGCATTTGTGCAAACCCCTGTAGCGGGGTCTACAAAATTGCGGCTGTGGTTCACCCATCTATGCTTGTAGGCTGGAGCAACTCCCGGTATCTTATCCAAATCCCAGTAACCCCGCCAACCATCCGTCCAAATCTCGGTCCCGGGTCGTACCAAACCGACGATGAGTTTGTGCAACGTTTTCTGCTTGCGATCCGGAACGAAGGCAACAACCCCTCGCTTAGCAGTGAGACTGTAGATACCTACAATCCACTGCTGAGGAACGATTCTGCCAACGTTATGCTTACGCTTCGCGACTACACTCTCGTCAATCTGTACCACCTCACCCGGGCCGCCGAGTTGGACGAGTGCAAGGTTGCTGCGGAGTTTCCAGGTGCAGATACGTCGAAATTTCTGGTGTAACCTATATACGGCGTGACGTTCCATCCCGAGAACGCCAGCAGTTACACCGGCTCGAGAGTTGTGCGCCCAAAACCATAAAACGCTGAACACCAGCACAGGTGGAAGCCTAAGGCCCGCAAAAAAGGTCTTGTCGCTGAGGGAATACTTCTTCTTGCACTTCGGACACCGGAAGCAGTATTTCATGATGTACGCATGGTTTCTCACCAATGTGCAATAGCGTCTGCACGAAGGTTTCGTACAGCGCTTATTGGTTGGCAACAACCGAAGACCCTGCAGGAACTCCACCACCTCTGCATCGCTCCCACTGAACAATGCAGAAACGTCGTAAATAGAATTTACATTTACATCAGGAATCGGGAACGGATTCGCTGCCATTGCGTCGACTACTGAGTAATTTGTCAAGTGCAACACTACTATGCATTACTCCACGCGTACCGACAACAGAATGCCTCGCTCGCAAAATGCCACCGTGATTAACCAATCACAAGCGATTTATTCGTCGAAAATCAAGCTTTTTTAAATTCGATTTTTGAAAAAACCGGTGCATTTAGGGCATTGCGTCTTAGCTAATTCTCTTATTTAAAATATATTCTCTCAGAAAACATCGAGGTTTCAATCGTAAATTTTGTATTTACGCGTCCCGTAGACTTACCTTTCCCCTAGTAGTTATAATAAATAAAAGTAAAATAAATTATATTTTCAGTATATTTTGCACTGTAATAATTATATACATAACGCAAATACCAAAAATCCAAAGACATGTTCACAGGGCCGTCGCATTAACCAAAGTGTGCAAAACATACGGGCGGCAAAACTTACAGGCGGTTGTTAGGGCAACAGTAAGCGAGGAACAAGATGCATAGGAAGCATTATCGAAATAAAACTCAATATCTTAAGACAGGGTTAAAAATAAAAACCATTCGCAAAACAGAAGAAAAAAGTAATAGATTTTTAAAATACAGAAACTATATTTAAAAAATCAAAAAAGTAGACTACAGGAGCGACCAAATTAAACTTTGTACATGAGCGGGAGTACTCCTAGTGACGGTCCTGCATGTTCAAATTTACGCAATTGTTCATTTTTAATTGGGAGTAAATCCTAACCATCGGCATAAATTACGCATGCTAGCAATCATTAGAATAATTATATTCTAGTTTTCTGTAGCCTTTTTAGTATAAACACAGATTACTATAGTAATCTGTGGTATAAACAATTACATTCATTGAATATGCCTATAAATTTTTGTGATCACGTTGTCGAGTTTGTACCATATTTTAGTTTTAAAAGCGTGTTGGTGCATTTTTAGTTAGTCTCAAAATTCTAAAATTATTTGCTTGCTATCAAGTTACACTACATTAACCACAAATCAATTAATTATTAAAGTTTAGAAGCATTTACATACATACATACTCGTAAGTGAAATTGTATAAATTTATTTATAATAAAGTAGATAATTTTCCAAATCTATTATTTTGAATTCAAAAACGAGCTGTTTTAAATTTTTTACAAATAAATCATTGAATAATGTTGAATTATATTCAATTAAAATTATTAAATTTAAATTGATAGAAAATTAAATTTCCTAGATATTACTTTGACAAATAAAAATTCAAGAAAAAATAATACACTTTAATGCATTTTTTCATTCTAAAATACAGATATGCTTACGTCAAGTTTCACTACATGACTGATGTCATACCTACAAACCAAAAAACAATAATAATAGATTGATGTAATGTTTTTAATAAATTACAATACTTTAAAAAGTAATTTAAAAAAATCAAACCGACTTCAAAACTTCAATTTATTTAATTAATAACTAATCTAAAAAGGGAAAAATAAAAGTTTTATCTTTTAAAAAATCGAAAGTAAATATGCCAATTATTTTTTTGAGGTCGGTGCCAACCTTGGAATAAACGTTGTCACTTTTTTGAAGTTTCATACCTACTGTAAATAGGTAAATATGTAGTAGTTCATCATGTAAATATTTCTTTTAAAGTAAGGCTGGCACCGACCTCAAAAAAAATAGTTGTCATATTTACTTCAGATTTTTTAAAAGACAAAACTTTTATTTCTCCCTTTTTTATTAGTTATTAATTAAATAAATTACAGTTTTGAAGTCGGTTTGATTTAAACAAAAATTCATAACCCAAAAACTAAAAGCCGAAAAAGTGATAATTTTTTTAGCTCCTGAAATCACCAAAAAAATTTGGATTTCAATTGGCGACATACTTACTGTAGTGTCCCCTTGTTAGTTATTCTAAACGAAGTGAACGTAGTAAGAGCTATAGCGATTGATATAAAATAAAACATTGTTTATGGTCACCTCGATTTTTCTGACAAATGATTGACCATGTTTTCCATGACATTTGCAAATATACTTCGCTATTAACTGATTAACCATTTTCGTTGTGTACTTGAAAGCGAACCATTACTTTGATAATAAATTTTCATGATTTGCAACCATTTAACATGCATCAATTACTTGGTTGAATGTACACTTCTGAATGTATTATCAATTTTGAATTAAAAAAAAGTGAATAATTTTATTGGAATATCATAAAATTTTATAAATGCAATTAATGATTTAATATATCAGCAAAGAACCCCGCATCCTCAAAACCACACGATGGTCAAACAAAATAGCCAAAACAAAAAATTAATATAGTTAATTAATATAATAGGTACCTATAATAGCGAATTGACTAAGTGTTTAGTGACCATAAAAATTGAAACTTAAACGTAGTACAAAAATACTTAGGCAATTCGTGTAGTATGGTTGGTCTATATGTAGACTGATTGAGTCAATTGAGCTAAGGGGAACATCACGCACCTTTTAAAAAAAAATCGATTTTTCAACAACACAAGAAATTTTTTTTATATTTTATCCTCTTTCAGAACGGACAGGGGTAACTTTCATTAATGGTCAGATTTTAATCTTCTTTTTTTGGGGTAATGTAAACTGGGCCAAAAAACTACTTAAAAGTGGTAAACTGGGCCAAAAGTAATTTTTACTAAAATTTTGAAAATGGTAAACTGGGCCAAAAGCAAATTTTATTAAAATTTTAAAAATGGTAAACTGGGCCAAAAGCAAATTTTATTAAAATTTTGAAAATGGTAAACTGGGCCAAAATCAGAATTTTTTAAGTAACCGCTGAATTGAAATTAAAATTAAAATTTTTTCAATTTTTATAAAAATCACCATAGCACGAAGGATCCACGCGAAAACGAGTTTCACCTCTTAATGATCCACCTTTTCCTTAACCTACGGACCTAGGAGTATGTTTATAATAAGGGTAGTTACCCGTGGTAGTGACCACGGCACGAGGAAGATCTACGCGAAAAAGTATTAAGGTGGCAGAACAATAAGCATTGAGCTTGTGTCAAGTTCAATTCAAAAACGATTAATTGTAGAAAGTTGAAATTTTCAGAATATACGTAAATTAGGATTTTACTTTGCATAAGCTATTTTTCATTTTAAAATAAATAATAATATAAAATATTTTTTGTTGTTAATTTTCAATAAAATACACTTTTTTTGTAAATATAAAATAGCTTATGTTATGTAAAATTATCTTTTATGTATATTCTGAAAATTTCAACTCTCTACGATTACTCGTTTTTGAGATGAACTTGACACTAGAATTGAAGCAATGTACATGAAATTTCAAATTTTAACTAATCAGAAGTAAAGGATCAATCAATATCAATAAAATACACCAATAAAATATTACTAAGCAACTAGTGACATCTGTTGAATTTTATTATCTATTCCAATTGATCTAGGATCTTAACCGTACGTTAAAGCGTTGATTGAGAAATATAGAGATATATATAGAAATATATATGCACATGGTACTAATACGCCTCCGAGAAGTAAGTCAGCGTATCTTGTTAGACTCCGATTTTACTACTTCGACTCCGAAACCGGAGTCGAAAACGTTTCCCCATTAAAAATTAAAATTATGGCTCACCACGTCGCCTGGATTACCGTGACCAATTTTACTCTGGAGTCCAAATGGTCATATACACATATACTTTTATACAACGTAGTGTACGAAAAATCCGCTAGGTTCGCTACCGTTTCAAACGATTATAAGAGAATATGTTTGCCGGTTGCTTGTGCCTCCATGCGCCTGTAGATCTTTTAGGCCTCCGGTTTTTTCAATACTTTGGCAACAGCGCTTTATACTATTCTTACAAGTTAGTAGACTAGTAGGCGACTTGCATTTATGCATTTTATACTGTTGGCACATTTTTTATGTCTTATCGCTTTCATAATTTTCAAGAGCAAAAGTCTAATATTATTACAATTACTTAACTTATTATTAAAATTAAAAAATTGTAAGAAATGTTAAAATTAACCATATAATGTATTTTGAAAATTATGATATAAATAATTGATAAAATACATTATCTGCATAGTATACTATGTAATGTAAAAAAAAACATTGACGAATTTTTATCAAATTTATTAGAATTAAAATTAAATTAGAAATTAGATTTACAAATAAATACTCAAATGAGTTTAGCACCGAGCAACATGCAAACCATACAAACTAATTATTTTAACTATAGGTACACTACTCTAAAGGAACTTAATTTTTATTGCGGCCACCTGTAAAAACTATTTCCATACAGAAATTTTGAATTTGTTTAGACTGGAAATTAATACTACGCAGTGATTTAAATAAAATAATGATTGTCGATTTTAGTTTTGTGTAATTAGTAACTGATCAGCACCTTGAAATCTGCACTATTATAATAAACCCAAAGTTTGTACTGTTGTCCATGATGTATGATAAAATTTTAATTGATAAATTCTTAAGATTTTAGGCATAACATAGGCTAATAATTAAATAAAACTCGTAGTTTTTTCGTCATTTAGCTAACGTCGTCAACTATTTTTTAACCACCAACATAATATAAAAAAAAAACATTGAAAGCAATAATTTCATTACTATGTAGTTTTTAATATTGAATTATTTGGAGGCATTTCATTTTTTATGAAATTAATTATAATTTGGGTTAGTATAACAGATCAACTTAAAATAACTTTTAATGTTTAATACCTTGTTATTTTATAAAACTAAAGTAAATTTCATACATGTTTTCACGTAAATAAAATTGATAGTAGGTAGATGCACATTCAAGTCATAAGCAGCCGCGCATATTACTCGGACGAAAAATACGCCTTGGTTTTGCGGGATCTTTTACTATTGGGTTCCAAAACTTAATTTTTTGTAATCTAACATCAATATTTTTAATTTTGTAATAATTTAGCAAACAATAATAGCAACAATTAATAATTTGAGGATTAGAATATCAAGAAATATTTTTAACTTGAAATTAAAATGTCGTTGATGAGCACTTCAACTATATCGTGTCCATGATAAACAATTAATTGATTGTTCCTTAAGATTTTAGGCTTAATATGGGCTAATAATTAAACGCATAAGTTTTTTCGTCATTTAACCAACGTCGTCAATTATTTCTTAGCTATGTATGATACATGATATTATTCTTTTTATCGCACCGTATTAACTACCCACATAATATAAAATGAAGACATTGAAAGTAATAATTACAAGCATTATCGTTAGTATTTGTTTTATACTTAATATTTTGAAAGCATTTCATCCTTTATAATATAAATTCGGGTTAGTATCAGATCAATTTAAAATAATTTTTTGCTTTAATATCAGTCGCCTAAAAGCAAAACCCGACAAGTCACATTTCACTTTAGATACAAAAATCGAGAAGTCTTTGCTTATCTTACAAATTACAATTAGTTTTAAGCGAATTTTTGTAGTGAACCTTTTTTGGAAGTACTAGGTACGTTATTGCTGGTATTCAGAAAGAATCATATAAGTCAAATAAGTTATGCCACCCGGACTGCAATGCATTTAAAAGAAATCTATTTTTGAAAATTAAGTTCATAGTTATCTGAGTACCTAAGTGTGAATATCCTTAGGTGCTCTTTAGTCACTGAGCGAATTACAATAATCAAAAATAAATTTTTATGGGTATCTCAGACACCACGGTGACGTTTACGTATAATTTTTGATGTTGATCTACTTGGGAAACTTACAACGAGACATAACAGTGAGTATGTCGCCAATCGAGATCCCAGTTTTTTTTGTGATTCTAGGAGCTAAAAAAATTATCACTTTCTCAGCGTCTAGTCGATTACCGAGTCGATTGCCCTTTAGTTTTTGAGTTATGAATTTTGCTAACCGCCATTGGAATGGCAAAGCGTAGGTCCGAAGTTCGATCCTCACATGAGGCAAATTTTTTTTCAGAAAATTATGTAATTTATTATTAGAATTAATAATATGCTTTTGCAGATTTATTTAGTTTTTAATCTACGAATTACGATTCCAATACTCTACCTCTAAACTACCACGGTTTCGTGTAATAACAGCCAATATAGTATAGTAACAGTTAATGTTTATTTTCAAAAATTCACAACTCGAAAACTAAAAGGCAATCGACTAAACGGTAAACGCCGAAAAAGTGATAATTTCTTTAGATCCTGGAATCACCAAAACAATTGGGATTTCGATTGGCGACATACTCACCTCACTATAGTGTGCCCTTATTAGATGTAATTTCTGCTGTTTGAGGAATAGATAGAAAAACTAGTTGCTTTAAGTTGGTTACTTACTAAAATATCTCAAAAAGAATGGTGGGGTTTCTGAGACCTCACGGTGACAGACGCGTTAGAAAAATTAGCAGTGAAGGTCCGGGGTTAAAAACGCAATTTGTAATTTTATACATTATAATTCATTTAATAGCATATCAATTGATGCAAACCAAACATTATGTTTTGGCAAGTAAAATAAGTATTGTTTAATAAAGCAACTTATAAAACAAATAGTCCGGTCAAAATAGACATTCACTCTTGCATAAATTCCCAAGAAGCTGAAAATTTGCATGAAAGTTGGGGATACCATTATAATAAAATTGTAAAAAGTCCCCATCGGTCCCATGTGTGCAGAAAATTTTATGCGAGGTCAAAGTTTGCAAAATGAGTTTTTTTAGATTTTTTAGCAAAATGGTTAGTTTTATAAGAAAAATAGTTTAGACAAAAATTGTAGATGATTTAATTATCTACAAAAATTGTCCTTACACTTTTTTCTCTAACATTTACCATTTCTGAGAAAAAGCAGTTCTAAAATTTACTAAAGTTGTATTAATTGTCCTTACTATGCACACGTTTCCAGGCTACCTATGAGGTAGCGTACTTGGCTATGAAGAATACAACTTTAGTAAATTTTAGAATCATTTTTTCTCAGAAATGGTAAATCTTAGAAAAAAAGTGTAAGAACAATTTTTGTAGATAATTAAATGATCTACAATTTTAGCCTGAACTATTTTTCTTATACAACTAACCGTTTCGCTAAAAAATCCAAAAAACCTATTTTTGCAAACTTTGACTTTGAATAAAATTTTTTGCATACCATGGGATCGATGGGGACTTTTTACAATTTAATTATAATGGTATCCCTAACGTTTATGTAAATTTTCAGGTTTTTTAGAATTTATGCAAGGATACCCCTATTTTTATATCTATTTTGACCGGACTAAAACTGACAATATTATTGTTCGCCACTGTAAAACTTTACTTACAAAGGGAACCCGCGTACCTGTAATCACCGATTTCGTCGGGATTCACGGTATACGTAGGGCCTGACTAGAAGTAAAAGTTATGTAAGTGGAAACTCCATACGGCCAATCGCTTTTTAACAAAAATCAAGTTTTTGTCGCAGTTTAAATGCATAAGTATTTCATAGGTAAGATTTGGATACGAGGATCGGTGGTTCAAGCCTTCACCAGAGAATTTTTTTTTGTCGGTTTTATTCAGGTTTTTGACTTTTTTTAAATTTTTATGGGGAAAGGTAGCTACTGTGGTCCCGAAAATACAAATTTTACGATTGAAACCTCGAACTTTTCTGAAAGAGTACATTTTAAATAAGAGATTTAAGGGAGATGCAATGCCCTAAATGCACCTGTTTTTTCAAAAATCGAATTTAAAAAAGCTTGATTTTCGACGGTTAAACGCTCGTGATTGGCTAATCAAGTTCGTTTGTGGGAGGTACGTGTGCTGCCATATATAACAGGGTTACACTTGAACAATCAGTCAGTAACTCTTGCACTATGGTAGGAATGCGTTCTCCTTTTTGTATTTAATTTAAAAATTTAAAATAATTAAAAAATTACTTCAGAAAAGGGTTACTTAAATTTAACGAACGGTAGTTACTTTTTCGTGTGAATCCGACTCTTGCCATGGTGATTTTCGTCAAAATTGACTCTCAGCACCCTTCGGGCGCTTCGAGCCATTTTGATGAAAATGACAACTAATTTAAAAATATCCCTAGGCCGACAGATCAATGAAAAGGTGAATCTTTGAGATGTGAAACTCGTGACAGTGGATTTTTTACGCACGGTACTTGTGCGAAGAAAAATCGACTTAAAGCACCTCTCGCTACGCTCACTACGCTCGGGCGCTTTAAGCCATTTTTCTAGCACATGTACTATTCGGAAAGGTGGTTGTGCAAGGAAAAATCGACTTAAAGCACCTCTCGCTACGCTCGGGCGCTTTAAGCCATTTTACCAGCACATTTAGGGTTGAAAATCATGATTTTCGTTCGAAGTGCACTGTTACTGCATCGCAGTGCAAGTGTCGCTCCCACTCTGCGCAAAGCTAAGACTATATCTGGGTGCACGTACCGACAGAATTAACCAATCCCGAGCGACTTTGCTTTAAAATTTACTGCAAAAATCGAAGTTTTTAAATTCGATTTTTGAAAAAACAGGGGCACTTAGGGCATTGAATCTCCCTTTATTCTCTTATTTAAAACATACTCTTTCAGAATTCATCGAGATTTCAATCGTAAAATTTGTATTTTCGGGACCACAGTAGCTACCTGCAACCCAAATGCATTATAACAACAAATGTACAATAATAATAGTATAATTCGATATCAGGAAGTTGTTATAAGTACCCTATACTTGTAATGCATTTGATATTATTGTGAAAATGTTATACCGGTTTATTGTGGCGTAAGTATCGTAAAAATTGAAAAAAAGTCAAAGAAAAAAAAGTTTTATGATGAAGACTTGAACTGCTAAATATAGAGCTACAAAAAATCCGACAAAAAAAATTGCTTGAGAAAGCCTTGAACCACTGATCCTAGTATCCACAGTCCTCTACCACTCGACTAACTACTACTTGCAAATTATGTTGAATCCAAACATTTATGTAGTTAATTTGTAAAAAATTTGATTTTTTAAAACGCTTGGCCGTATGGAAGTCCCACTTATGTTACTTTGACTTCTAGTCAGGCCCTACGTATACCGTGAATACCGACGAAATCGGTGATTACAGGTACGCGGGTTCCCCTTGTTAATCGGATCTTTTTTGTTTGTTCGCTATTTACCCTAACATTTTAACAATAATTTCAAAATATTTTCATCCTACAGTGAATAGGTAAAATCACACCATCGCACAGGTGGGCTGTAACAGTCCCGTAGCTCTAAATCTACAAACGCATAGATATTTTGTGAAAATAATATAGGTTGTTTTTGATTTTGATTATGATTTGATTAATATTTATAAAAGCAAAAAAGTAAAAAACAAAAAGACAAATTGTTGTAAAAAAATGTGAACAAATTATTTAAGAAATACTCCTGCATTATAAAACTTTATATTTTTACTTTGATAAATATTGCATGAAATAATTACAGTGGATGTACGAGTGTTCTACCTACACAATGTAATTTGAGACTATCTAAGCGCGTGTGTTTGATCTTCCATCTCTATCGTGTCATGAGTGCGTCTTGTTTTATCGGCAGTTACGTCCGGCAACACTGTTGGAGTCTTTCTCGGCCTTTTCATATATACAATTTATACAAATTGTGTCCATAACGTCGTATCGATATACGGAGACCAAAGCGTAATGCCACTATACCAATTATCTGTATCATAAAACACAAAAATTCCTTTCCCCTCTACGGTTGCTGCAGGAGTTCTAATCGTCTAATAGATTTATATACATTTACTTCATACCTACGGTTGATTTTAAAGGCGGATAAACTGTCGTCCTATCAATGTACGGAGTCCAAAACGATACATTTGCACGTATATATATATATTTCTCAATCAACGGTTAAAGTTGCGTACGACGGGTCCCCCGTACAACTAAGTGAGAAACATAGATTTCTAAATCTCATTTTTAAGGACCGTATTCAGGGTGAAATTTTTCGTCGTATTGATTTATATAGGGTGAAATATCAAACATCTAATACACATAAATAAAGAATTTTGATAGGAGGTTTTACAGTACTCCTCGGTTACTTTGAATATAATTCGTTCCTTGTTGTATATATTTATGTATAATGTGTATTAATAAATATTAAAAATAAAATAGGTAATTTTATTTATAAATTTCATGTTTTGTTGAAATGTATTCCGTAAAAGTCGGAAGTCAACCCAAAGATATTAATTTTACTATCCGTAAAATTTTTTTCTAAATTGTAAACTATAAACATAAATCTTCCACTATTTCTATAGGAAATTAAACTAAATAAGCTGAAAACAAACAAATCTGCGCGAAAAGGTAGATCGGGCGCAAGGCTGTAGATCTGTCGGTAGGTTACAGTTAGTTTCTGATATTTTTTTTAAATAATAACAAAAAAGGATTCACACCGGCACACCACTAAACTGTAAACATAAATCTTCCACTATTTCTGTAAGAAATTAAACTAAATAAGCTGAAAACAAACAAATCTGCGCGAAAAGGTAGATTGGGCGCGAGGATGTAGATCTGTCGGTAGGTTACAGTTAGTTTTTGATATTTTTTTTTTAAATAATAACAAAAAAGAATTCACACCGGCACACTACTAAACTATAAACATAAATCTTCCACTATTTCTATAGGAAATTAAACTTTGGCTCAATTTACCATTTTCAAAATTTTAGTGAAATTTGCTTTTGGCCCAGTTTACTACTTTCAAAATTTTAATAAAATTTGCTTTTGGCCCAGTTTACCATTTTCAAAATTTGGCCCACTTTACCATTGGCCCAGTTTACATTCACCCCTTTTTTTCTAAGCTGCAGAAAGTGACTATGTACGTTCCAATTCCTGGCCAAAAAGGTAACCGAAGAAAACATGTAAGTTCCACTGATTTTAGGTATCACTGGATTAAGGACCCGCAAAGTCGCTTATAGTATTTATATAAAATTACGATAAAAATAATATGACGCACATTATATCATTATGAATCACAATTATTTTACAAATTCAATGTACGACTTTTTTATTATTTTCTTTAAAGTAGAGCTTATTATTCGAAAAAAAAAAAAACTCAAAAACTTTAAACTTAATTTCTCTCACTCATTAAATTAGAATGATTCTTCCACCATCATCTCAGGAATACGGCTAGAAATATTTTGTAAAACGTAAAATTTGCGAGTATGCTCTTGTGTTTAGAATAGATATAATTTACTAAAATAAATAAATAATAAATTTGCATTATAAAATAGTAAACATAGAATAATGCCGGTGATACACATGCTACTAAATCGCATGCTCTCGTGCGACTACGCATGCTCTCTTGCGACTAGGTACCAATAATTGCAAGAGAGCATGCGCAGTCGCATGAGAGCATATGCGACTTAGTAGCATGTGTATCACCTAAGGCTGGGAATTTTTAACATTTTTGTATTCGAATATTCGTTCAACAAATTACTAGAATATTCAAATTATTCGAATATTTAGATTATTCGAATATTTTAATTATTCGAATACTCTGATTATTTGAATATTCAATTATTCGAATATTCTGATTATTCGAATACTCTGATTATTTGAATACTTAGATTATTCGAATACTCAGATTATTCGAATACTCAGATTATTCGAATATTCGATTATTTGAAGAAAATATTCGAATAATTAATTTAAATAGAATAAATTCGACTATTCATTTCACCTGTCATCTGTCAAATGAGGACCAATAAAAATGTTGGATGTCAGGTTTTATGGCCAACGAAAATGAAAGTACAATGCTTATATAATAGTAAATATTTTGTAAATTGGTAATACCAGGGCAAGTTTTTGACACCAAATGCAACTTTTTTTACGAGTCGTAAACGGCCTGAAAACAACGAAAAATTGTATTTTAATTGCATATAGTGAATAATAAGGGAGTTTTAAGCGCAACTTTTCACGTTACCGCAACTTTCCACATATTTGCAGCTTCCCTGCAACTTTTACAAATTACAAGTTAAATAAATTTTTTTTTTAAATTTTTTCCTGAATTTTTAATTTCCATAAATCTTAAGCCCGTTATGAGCAGCAAATGGTAACTAACCAATAAAACGCACGTGTTAGTATCCATCGGACGCTTTCTATTGGTTACCTACCATTTACTAAGTACGACCCTGCACGAGTTATTTTTGAATTTTGAGTTGTTTAGTTTTATATTTGTATGTTTTTATGATTTTTTAAGATTAATAAATGCAACTTTTTGTGTTTAAAATGCAACAAAAAAATTGCCCTAATTATAATTATTCTATAACAAAATTAAATATGACAATGTATTTATTAATTTTATAAATTTCTATGTGTATATTCTTTACTTGTTTCAAGAAATAAAAAAAAAATATAAGAAATGCAACTGTTTTTGTTTAATTGCTACTTTTATGATTAATTAATACAACTTTTCGTGTTTTAGGTCCGTATGACACGATGCTAAATTTTACATAAAATTTACATGTAAATGGTAACTTCTTCTTCTTCTTCTTCGTATGCTTCTTGACAGAAGCGTCGTGACCAATTTAATATGTTATTATTAAATGGCTTTCTTGGCAGATTACTCTCGGTAGTTTGCCATTGCCTTCCGAGAGGAGAGGGTCATAATTTCATAATGAAGTCGGATAAATTTTGTAGCCGGGTTGGGGATCGAACCTGGGTCTTCTAACCTAGAGTCCGGTCCTTAGCCCGTCTACTTAGCTCACCTCTCTATGGTAACTAACCAATGAAAAATGTCCGATGGGTGCTAATACGCTTTTTCTATTGGTTAGTTACCATTTACATGTAAATTTTATGTAAAATTATGCATCGTGTCATACAGGGTTTGAATGCAACAATAGAATTGCCCTAGTAATAACTTTAATCAGGATTAATACTTAATCCGGCTAATACTTACTCGGGATCAAAGATTATAATTTAGAGAAACCCACCAATTAGATTGATTAATTAAAGGTTAATTTGGATATTTGAATAAATATCTCTCTATATCAAATTACTCGAATACTTCAATTATTTGAATATTCAAATTAATCGAATATTCACATTAATCGAATATTCAGATTAATCGAATATTCAGATTAATCGAATATTCAAATTATTTGAATATTCAGATTAATCGAATATTCAAATTATTCGAATATTCAGATTAATTGAATATTCAAATTATTCGAATATTCAGATTAATCGAATATTCAAATTATTCGAATATTCAGATTAATCGAATATTCAAATTAATCGAATAATTTGAATAGTGCTGTTGAGAAAATATTCGTATTCGAATATTCGAATACTCGATTAGTTGATTATATTCGATTTTGATTCCCAGCCTTAGTATCACCGGCATAATAAACAGTAACCTAACCCCCTCCCCTTTTTAAATTAAGACTCTAGTTCAGTCAATGTAAAACGTACTAAAAATCAAACAATTTATTATTTCTTTATTACATATTTTTTGAATGATATCGAAGATGGATTATTGTCGGATACAGTTGCGTTGTAAAAATTGACTCTATGCCGCCCTCGCTTCGCTCCAGACGGCTCCGAGCCATTTTGACTAACACTTTATTAGGTAATAATGTCCCTTGAGGGCTTCCAACTCGAAAAAAGTGCTACTATGAAGGGGGTGGATATAACTTTTTCTTTCGAGATCCCTGGGGGCCTTCCAACCTTCCAAAAAGTGCTCTTAAGAAGGGGTGGTGTTTACTATTTTTTCGTCAAATTTAAGTAAAAAAATACCCCTAAAAGTAAAATTTACTTGATGTTAACTGTACGATGGTTTAGGTACAAGTAAAGGTAGAAGTAAGGTACAAGTAAGTAAATACCTAGAAGCTTAACATTACTCTTGACCATCTCGACTTACTTCACCATCAGTGGAACTTACATAATATGAGATAAGAGTGATCCAAAACCAATTGGTGGAACTTACACGTCGGTTTAAAAAAGATTTATATAACACTTTACATCTTTAAAGCCATTAAGTAATAATAAATTGTAAAACGAACTTTAAATGATGCAAATAATGATCGTACTTAATCTTGATTTCCTTAAAGTAGAGCTTTATAAACTTCGGTACAAACTATTAGACCTACATCCTTTACACCCTTTAATATATTATTAGACCTAAAATTCTACAGTATTGAAATTTGGTATACATACTCTTGAGTAATGTAGAATCAAATATCCATCAAGTTTCGCTTTCCCTGGTGAAGGCATCATTGATTAATATTTAAAAAAAAAACACAAACCCAAACGTGAACATACGCGTAGTTTTTCGCAATTATCTCATCAAGATGAATCGCCTGGAAAATGTGTAATAAGTGGTAATAAGATAATAAAAATTGTATACTTTTTAATTTATCATCCGAAAGACCTGAAAATTTTTAAATGCATTTTATTGAAATTTCTTGTTCTACAATAAAAAGATGTTTTACATAAAGAGTTTGAATTAAAAAAAATTTAAAATAATTAAGATCGGATAAAGTGAGTATATATTTTTAAAGTAAAGGGAGGTAAAAGTCCGCATGGGGCAAGAGTCCCAAATTCAAATATCTCACTATATTTCAAAAATTTTCATCATTGTGCGCAAGGTGCAGTTAGTAGTCATCAATTACAGTGTCTGTACCAAATTTTATCACGCAAAATTGGATTACTGGAGAACCATGAGGTAATTACGATTTTGCGTATGTCTGATGTATCATTAGCTCTTCCAGAAATTGCGTTGAAATATTGAAAATGAGTAGTAACTATAACTAGTATGTATTTTATTGAAAATATATGTTTCTTGCTATAAACTTATAGGATATAATCGATGTTAGGTTTGATGGTCTGAAAAGGTCATGACGCGGAAATGTTTTTAGCTACGTGGGGCAAGAGTCCTATGTTGCTGAACCCATGTCAAACAAAAGTTTGAAGAAACAAAAAAGGCAAGAATTAACCGATGGCGAAGTGCTTTGTTTAGGCTGCAAAGAGCAATATGAGAATTTATCAATGAGGGAGTGGATTCAATGCGATATGTGCAAACAATGGTGTCATGAAGAGTGCACGAAATTGGTCAATTTATTTGTGACCATTGTTGAAATTTTTCTACATTTTATCGTTTTTATATCTTGTACTTTTGTTGTTTTTGTTTATTACTTTTCTTTTGGAAGAAATTGTTGATTTTAATTTGACTTAAAATAGCGCAGAGTCCACACACCGTTTTCAAATCATGGCATTAATGTTATTTATAACAAAGCCTAAGTACTGTACAAGCTTCTCATGCAAATATTCAGCTGATTGAATAAAACATATAAGCGTAAAAAAATACAACGTACTAAGTGCGGACTCTTACCTCCCTCTACTCTATATATAATAATATGAAACTTCATTGAAATATTAGGGCCGTTGTTCCCAAAACAAAAAAAGCTAGCATTATTTACAATTGACTGTTTTTGACAAATATCAATTTGTTTGTCACAAATCCATTGCCAGTTGTTTTTCAAAATAAAATTTTTTTAAATTGTTAACTCAGTGATAGATAATAAATAAGATATTTTCAAATATATCGAGTTGATAAATAATTTATCCAATACCTGCAAGTAAAATAAGTTTTACATTGCCATTTCCAAGCAACCAAAGTGGAATTTTATTCACGTATTCAGTCCGCGAAATTCAATTTACCTCTATTAATTTAAGTTTATAGAATTTATTTAAAGAGATTGAACATCTAAATCATTAACACCAACATTTCCATGAAAATTAATGGCACCTGATGATAATTTTGATGTAAAATCGCAGAATTTTATTAAAACTCAACGAAAAGTCTAGTGTGTCAAATTGATTACTGTCACAAAATTATAATGTCATTTCAAATTTTTGATTTTGAAATTTTCATTTTACTTGCAGGTTTTGGATAAAATGTCGTATGCCACTCTTGAGTAAAGATATTTTTATCCACTTACGGAAGATAGCATACTCGGCTAATTAATTTAATTTAAGGTTAATTATTTATTTGAAATTTCTATTAGAATAGCTTCTAGAATCTACACAAACACTATTTATAAGTCTGGTGCGTTGTTTTTTTTAATGATATTTTTTTATTTCATAACTACAACGCAATTAAACTTACTGACATTACATTTATCTTTCTAAAACTCAGATTTGTGAGTAGGGTCTTTTTGATAATTTTTGTTTATTAATTTCGAATAAATCACAAGTTAAAATTTTCATTACATTTTATTATTGCGACTGATTCACGATCCCTAACAATATTGAACCGAACCCATCGATATCTGAGAAGATTTTGCGATTGCTTCCATTGGGTGAGTTGCCGGTGCATTTTAGATAAAGGGTATCTAATCGACACCACTATATGATAGCTATACAGACCAGAATTTCCGCTCTATACTCAACCAGCGATTACATAACTCCACTGCTGTGGTTTTATTAAAATATTTAACAACTTATTTATTTTTCTTCTTCTTCTTGGTTGATCCGAGTATTCGCGTTTTACATTAACAAAACGCCACCACGCGGAATAATTTCAAACTCGTTTGTAACGTATAGTAAGTACCAACATAAACACCACAAATAAACATTTTCTTTTGTTTACATTAACAAAACGCCACCACACGGAATAATTGGAACTGCTGAAAGACGTAATGTTGTTATTGACAGTGGCGCCACCAACGGTAATGTAAAACACGAATTGTGGCAGCATTTATGCGAACAGCGAATGCTGTTCTCTTGAGACAGGGTAGTATGCAGTGGGGGTCATACTACATAGAAACGGCCAAAATAAATTTCTTAAGGTACGCGTTCATCTATCGTCATCGTACGGATCGTATCGGTCTCTCGGATCGAAAAAAAGTATTCTTTACAGTGTTTCTAATGAACCATCGTTCACTATGTCGTATCGCACGCGTCGGGTCTCGGCAAATCCGATGGATTTGCTCGAGTAGGCAACTTTTCCGATGACTGCGATGCGTGCAGCTGATGCGATGGACTAATCCGAGTAATGAACTATAGCAATCGCAACGGCTTGATTGCAGTTTTTGTATTTTTCATATAGTATTTATTGCATTTGGACAATTATTATAGAATTGAATATTTATTATGCTTAGTTTAGTATAAAAAGCTATTAAATAATCTTAAAACTTTAATTATTCCGAATTACTATAAATTAAATAATTTAATTGAATTTTTTAATTTAATTTATAGTATAACTCGAAATAATTCAAGTTTTAAGATTATTTAACATCAAGGGGTTAATAATATAACATTTGAAAAAGCAATTAAGTGATTACTATAGACCAAATAAGTCACCAACGATTTATGAGGCACTCAAATTCATGTTTAGGTTGTAAAAGTTTTTTTATCATTTGAAACTTCATTTGAAAAGAAACTAATAAAGTAATCCTTTGTAAGTTTTTGGGTAACTTGGAAGCTGACAGGAACATTTCCTTTACCTCCCGATGTGTTAAAATCCCACATTATTTCTATATATTGTATAATCTAAGTGTTAATATTTTACAAACTGTCATCCTTATTTTTAGCAAGTTATAAAACAATTAAACCTTTAACATGTGCCTACAGTATCGTTCCTTTAAAGTTTAAACTATTGAAGTGCCAGTCAATGTAACTGTTAACTACCCTTACTGCAAGCGTACATTCATGATATTTTTACGATGCGATGCCGCCGTTTGATGCGATCCGAAGAAGTGAACGCAGTCGAACAAAAAAAATACGATTTGTTCGATCCGAGCGAGCAGGCCGATGCCGACAGATGAACGCGTACCTTTACTTTGTACGGAATCAAACCGGGCATTTCAAGTCAACCGTCAACGTACCTGCTATGCTCCGACTGACCCATGATTATTTATCATGTAACTTGATATATTTTAAAATATCTTATTTTTTTATTGTTTTGATTTTTATTTTTATACGTTCAATTAATTTATCAGTATGTAAACACATAATTCAACATTTACCAGAAAAAAGAAAACAAACTTTTTTTGAAAAGTTGTACAAAAGTATATATTTTTTAAAGAGAACACTTGCACACTTTTTTTTAAAAAAAAAATGTTGAAAAAAATTTGAACTTCAAAAATATCAAATTTTTAATTATCAATATTTGTGCAATTTTCCTCAGTTATTACTGAGCAAAGTCAGCGAACTACGAAAGCGTGTCATAAGGAGATATTTTAATTACATTTTTTTACATTATCAATGCGATTTAGCATAATAAAATTTTGTGGTTCATATGTTACACTTGCTGGTAATCGCATATTGGCATTCTATATTATGAAATTAATTGACAAACTAAACACAATCATTTTTAATTTCGCTCATTGTTTTATTTAACCATTCTTCTCGCCATAATTTTTTTTTTAATTTTTTGAAAACTTCTTGAATGAATTTATAGAATTACAAAATTTTAAGGTATACTAGGCAATGGTTATTCGCGAAATCGTTGCTCTTGTTTTTATTAATTTTAACATAGAAAGGAAGCAGATACACAATTGTAATTATAATCAATGTTTATTAATATATAAATGATAATAAAAATTGTACTATAAAGCCCATAGGAGCTTACAAAATGGCGGCACAGTCTGCGACGTATTTAGGTGTTTATTTTTCATTTTTACATGCCAGCGTTCTTAGAACTAATTTTTTTCGGCTCTACAAAAGGTTTTTATTTTCCCAAGATACGTAATTTCGGACTGAACCTAAAATTAGAACGATCGAAACGGAATTATTAAAGTAGTCGATGAAAAAATTCAATTTTTACGATAAATATGCGAATTTTTTATAATTGCACATAAAAATCGCGACTTTTCAATTTTTTTTGGAAAGTCTCAAATTTTTATGGATTATTTCGGAGGTTCAGTCCGAAATTATACATGTTTTACGTGTCCTCAATTTTTTTCAAGTCACCAGAGACCTCCGTTTTTTTGGAATCGTGTAAAAACCAAATAAAAATAAAAAATCGAGAAAAACGCGTTCAAAGTTTTTTTTATCTATAAAAGTGTTTTTACTTATATTTACCTTTTTTAAAACTATCCAGTCAAATAAAATTATGTTTCCAGTAGTGCTTCGGCACCAGCCCGTTATTGTAGAATATATTTTTATTAGTTGAACACAAGTAAAATGAAGTACAGTTACAATATGACTACGATTTTGATTTCAAAGTGGACAACTCAGAACTGATTTCTTTTCATGCACCACTCCACCTTTTCGCTTACCAAATCAACAATTTTATGGATTACAATATAAACCAAACGGCATTTTGTTCAGGAAGGATAGTACTTTCAGAAAATGCAATAAAAAAAAATTCGATTTTACCATTGCCAAGTGCCCTTAAGCGAAGAAAAATTTTAAGCAAGAAGTTTTTTAAAATTTTTTTAACGCAAATAATTCATAAGAATGTTATAAAAACTTCATCATATCTATCTATCTTATCTATCATATTTTAATATTTATAAAATAATAATTTTTTTTTCAGATTTTGATGGATTGACATTTCGTGAGGTTCGATGAGCTGAACAATCAAAAAATGCTTGTATGTCACTCAATTGTATTACTCAACTCCAAAAAAAATAAGAATTTTACATCCAAACTTTACATAAAGATTTAATCACAAAAATTTGGATGTGGGAGTGCCGTGCTCCAATAAATTAACATAATTCATCTTTTGTAAATTTTGTAAAAATTTTGATTTTGTAAAAATTGCTATATTCTACCTAATTTAGAGATTTAGGCGTGCAAAATGTACGCCTGTACAGGGACCCATAATCAAAAGAGCGGCCGAACTCGGAGAAAAATACATAAAATAAATAAGAACTAAAAAGCAAAAAGATAACGTTTATTTTTTTAGAACATTGAATTAGTTTGCAAGACAGGTGATTTGCCTAGCGAAATTAAAAATGTCCAGATTCGAATGAAGTTTGCCGATTTCGTATAGAATATATTTTTCGTTATTCCGGGCTGTAAATGAGAACAATAATGGAGGTTTTTTCGTGAAAGGTCACCTCAAGGGGGACCGACCCGAACTTTATTTTGTCCTAGGACAAATAAAACCTAACTTTATTTACCCTTGTTCGGGTACCTGCCCGAACGGGGGTGAACTCATGTTTTTCGCTTAAGTTATTAATAACTTGACAAATGACTTGCGACCTTCACGCTATCTATCGATAGTTATCTCAGAGCAAAAAAAATCGTGAATTTTGTGGGATATTATCCCCAAAATAACGAAATTACGACACCTTTAGTTAAAAAATTGGCAATTAAATTAAGTGTTACTTTATATTTATTTACAAAATCATAGATTTAGATAATATCCGACAAAATTCGAGATTTTTTTGCAATAATTGCATAATGTGACTATCCGTCCGTCAATACGACGGACCGTCCGTCATTTCAACATGCTGTCCGTCAGACCAAATTGTCCGTCATTCGGAAATTTCAAAAGAAAATCATCTTTTTTCGCAACAAAGAGACAAATATTGACAAATGACTTGCAACCTTCACGCCATCTATCGATTGTTATTTTAGAGCTATTATATAAAATCGCGAATTTTGTAGGATATTTTTCCCGAAATAACGAAAAATTGTTCATATCACTCGGACGAAAAGGGTTTTCATCCTTGGGTCGATTATTCACTCGCCGCTGCGCGGCTCGTCTCATAAACTGTCGACCGGCGGATGAAAATAGTCCCTTTTTCGTCCTAGTGATATAAACTCAATAATAAACTTTCCATAACGACATGAAGTTTAAAATAGTTAATTCAACTATAGAATTTCGTATTTGCACTTTTTCCTCCAGATCCCTAATAAAAATTGCAATAATTTCAATGCAGTTTGATTACGATATTCTATAGTTGCAAATGTTTTTACTTATAGCCGCAAAAGAACTTTGACATAGTACATTGTTAACGCTTCTTATGTTAAATTGTAGATTAATTTTAAAATACTTTTGCATCCGCAGCACTTTATGAATATTAACGAGCTTAAAAACACTAAATTTTTCCTTTGAGCGTTTTAAGATAGAAGATCAGTTAAATTCAAAGAGAAGATAGCTGTCCACGTAAATTAACTTACGGAGTTGAAAACTATGTTTTAAGAAAACTCAAGAAAGACCCACGGACTTCTTAAAATAAAGAAAATATTTAAGAAATAAAGAAAATATTTAAGAAGTCCGTGGAAAGACCTTATACGCGTATAGAGCGCTAAAATTACAAATTCAAGTGCTACACAAACTAGGGAAGAGTGTGCACGTGGAGTGTTTTAAAAAGCCGTTTTAGCCGGGCGACTAAAAAAAGCTATTTTGCAATTTGTATTGTACTCGTGTAGGAAGAAACGTCTATATATTTTTGCAAACCAGAATAAATATAACAAACGATTCTGACGGTTTAACTTAAGTGTGGTGAAGGACAAATATTTAAAATGTTAGCTTACCCTTAAAAATTTACGTGGTGCGGTTAAGCATGGACTTAGAAATGTCCTTTTTGACATTATTTCGGCAACTAAGGAACCTATTAAATATTTACAACTGTTCTAAAATAATTTATTACAAAGTGTAGCTCAAATGGTAATTCAGAACCCTTTTATATTATATTACGAGAATAAGGATCCCAAACACAAATCCCGTTTAGTTCAGAATTTCTTTCGTAAATATGCCCCAAAGTGTTAAATTAACACTTTACACTTGTAAATTGTAACATGCCCAATCGACTCAGCTCAGCTGAGAAATAAAATAAAAAGAATATATTTCTCTAAAATGCCAATTCATATTCTACAGTTCTTTTGCGGCTATAATTTAATTAGAATTAATGACAATTCAGTTTATAGTTAAATTTTCTTAATATTTTTTGTGTTATCAGTGAGCTTGAGAAATGCTTTATCAAATCGTAAGTTCATAGCATTGTTTTCTAACTTCAAAATATCGGTTTACGTTGAAATTAGTGCAATTTTTATTAGGTGTCTGTAATTAGTATAATACTCGCAGTGTATTATTTGAAGAATTCTGAGTATTTTAGATTTTAAATGATACTGGTCTGGTGTTTCTAAAATACAATAATACAGATAAGATGTTTGACGTGTTTGGCGATATACAAAATTGTTTTTCAAACTAGTACTTTTAAACTGATGGGCACATTTGAAAAGAGAGAAAATTCAATCAATAATAAATATAGCTGTAGTAAACTAGCTATTTGGTATTATATTATTACAAGTAATTTATAAATATTACTTCCGATGTAATGTAAGTACATTAAACCGATTTTACAAAGAGATTGCAGGCATATGATATTCAAATAGACTTCTCTTACATTGTCGGAGATGTTTTGTGAAGGCGCGTTATTTGGGAAACTTTCCGTATAAATTAATAAACAGAAAATACAAACAAGCACGAACATTACAAAGAGTAAAATAGTACAATAGAATAGAAAAATAAATAATAAATTATTAAGCAAGCAATAATCTACGAGCAAGTTAAAAAAAATACCTGTGGCATTGCTACATGAGGGTCATTATTTGATGGAATAGTAGTTTTTTCTTCTTGTAAGTGAGCAACTAATGCAGCAATATGGTCTAGTAATTCTTTATTATGGACCAAAAGTTGATGAGTTCTGGCTTGTGCTTCGATTCTTGCATTCTAAAATGTAATTCAATATGAGTAAAAAATTAAGTGATAGTAAAAATGTGTAGGTATATTGAAACAATTTTTTTTTAAATATATTACTTGTTCGGTCAAAAGTTGTTCTCTAACTAATTGTAATTGTACTAGAGCGGCATGGGTTTGTTGACTTTGTTGATCGAGTTGTTCCTTAAGTAATTGTATTTCATTATGTGCAGAATTCGCACTTCCAGTTGAAAGTAATTTTGGATTTCTAGCGATATCACTTTCACTCCCAGCTGATAAGTATCCATCGGTCATGTTGTAGGCACACGTTTCTTCATATAACTAAACAAATAAATAAAATATAATGTAATATAATTAAAGTAGCACTATCGGAAGGTTACCATTCTTTGGCAAATAGTAAAAAAACTTTTATTTTGCTTTGGAGTTGCCCCATTATTACGTCTTATTCATAATTACGAAATCATCAGGTGAAATTTTCACATCCCACAATTCAGCCAATTTGGAAAAAATCTTTGTTACTATTAATATGTTTAATAGGTACAATAAATAGTATTCAACCGAAGACCTTATGTGATTATGGTAACGATTGATAACAAAGTACGTTAGCAGCATGTGGGGTACGTAAGTTGCATATCAGTAGCGTTGGAAATGTTATGCATTCTTTTGAAATGTAAATTTTTCGCTCTTCAAAATCGGCTGACTCATGAAATTTTAAATTTTCACCTGACGGTTTTGTAATTATTAATTACGCGTATAATAATAACGAGGCAAATCCGTTGATTTACACCATCCGATTGCAAACTTTAAGCTTTTACGATCAATAGCAATAACAAAATACAGTGGGGCCCGCTTAATGTGATCACATCGGGACTTGAGGTTTTTGATAACAATAACCGATTGATAACAATACACGAAAAAAATTTTTATTGCTTATTTATTAGTATGTACTACATCTACAAGAATTAATTAATAATAGTCACTCATTGTGAAGTTTTTTATGTATTTAAACGACGGAATTCATAATAAACATAAAAATGTAATGTGATATCACATATTGTGTGACGGTGATAGAAAGAATCACACAGTGAGTTTATTTACATCCCTCCGTCTTTGAAAAAAGTTAACGATAGGCAGATTTTCTTGCTAACACCTGACTTTAAATTATGTGGGTGATTTATGCACAATATAAAAAAATGCTTGTAACTGAAATTCAACTCATTTGTTCGTGGAAGAAAATAATCTTAAGACTAATATGATAACATTAACCGAATTATGATAACTATAGGCGATGTTTTTTGTGTGTAATAATATACGTCCGTTCCGTTCCTGGCAAAATTGATAACAATATCCGAATGAGAACATTAACCGCGATCACATTAAGCGGGCCCCACTGTAGTAAACTTTTTGACTAAAATACATAAGTTTATTAATTGCCAAACACATTTTTATAACAATTATATCCGGGTGCTTAATTTTTAAGCAGTAAGGGTGGCCACATCGGTATCGGTGAAATAAGTATTTAAAAAAAGATAAAACTATTACCTACTTATTGAATTAATTTTATAGATTTTATACAAATAAATTCAATTGGAGGTAATAATAATTTAAATCTCAATTTTTGATTGTTTGCTGATATTTTTATTTTAATATACTGTTAAGACATTGATTAACATCTAACATGAAAAATTGAGGAGCAGACTTTCTATATGCAGTTTGTCCATTTTCATAAATATTTAGTTTAACATGGCATTGTAAACTAGAGGTAAAATACCACATATTTTAATTACAAAAGGGCGTTCTAAAAAGCATCTATCCAAAGTAAAAAAATTGTTGAAATTACAAAGACAATCTAAATGCAGTTTGTCCAGCGCTGTTGTACTAACATAATTATATAGCAGTATGTCCTTCATACGTAGATTTAGCCGCTGTTTTTCACGTGTGTGCGCTCTCCGGTCTAATATTAAGTCTTTATCAATAGGTTTATTATTGTTATTAGACCTAATGGCATTAATAAATAATGAATAATACGGAAGGTGAACATGTGGGCGATGTTAGACGAAAAAGCAGAAAAAAAACGAAATATTGTTTTTTTGCCTTGCAGACTTCCGCTCTTTTGATGAAATTTATCAATACTTTTCGGCATTAATCGTGTGGTTGCTCATGAATGCGTTGAATCTCATCCTCAACTCTGAAATCTTTGAGGGGGGATCTAATAAAAACGCATTATTCTGTCATATACCGCTGCATTATTACAATGTCAATGCTTAATAAGCTCACATGTCAAATATCAATTCATGTTTTTTGACAGAACCACAATGATACTGGATTTAAATTGTTACCTCTAATTGAATCATCCTAAAGGCCTAATATTTTTTGCATTACAGCAAAAAAGGTATGAAAAATTGCGAAAGTTTTAAATTGTGAGATAACATGGGAGAGGTAAAAAAATATAAAAAATTTTACAGCTAAAACGGCAAAGCACAAATCCGGAAGTGGCGCAAGCGAAAATTAAATCCTTGTAGATTTTGGTCTTCAGAACCTTAAAGATCGTTCCCACAAAGTTCTAGTAAAATCTAAAATATGCTGGCTTTGCCGATTTGGTGATTTCGTATGGAATGCCTCTCATACAACTCTGACTGAGTGATATTTTAAAGTTATGAGTATTATACTACAAGCTTCATTTTATTCATATTGCACATAAATGTTAAGGAGAGATGGGGTAGAAAAGGGTTCAAAAACGGACTTTTTATTTAAATTTTATAAACTTTCGCAATTTTTCTTTTCAATTTTTTTTTTCACTTTACTTATTTTACTATTTTACTTTATTATTTGACTTATTTTAGTGATGGTTTTGAAGATATCAGAATATCTACGACTGATTAGTCAAATTAGTTACATAAAATTAATTTTATATTTTAGGTTTTAGGACAACAATTAGAAGTTAAAGAAACCTGCCATAGTAGTAAAATTCGGGTCTAGGACTTTCGGACGCGAGCGTTTCGACGCAGCCGTTTCGCCGCAGCCGTTTTGCCGCGCACCCGTTTGGTCGCAAGGATTATTTGATGCAAGACCTATTGGTCGCGGTCCTTTTCGACGCAAGACTTATTAGCCGCGGCCGATTCGCCGCGCACCCGTTTGGACGCAAAGCTTATTATCCGCGTCCTTTTAAACGAAACCAATTATATAGGCGCACTCACTAGAAGCATGTTCCGATATGGGAAAGCCCCACAAATATGGATTATAAGTGAGGAAAGAAATAATTTATATTAACATCCATGAATTTATCACAATCTGTTTATATAAACAATAGGTAATTACTAATTAGTATTGACTGAAAGAACTAACACATAAATTATGAAGCCTACTCAATAGTAAGCATCAAAGAAATAATTTGAAAGTTTAATTAATTTTAATTTATTACGTAATAATATAGTGTTTGTTATTATAGTTAAATCGAGTTAAATTCAAAAAAAAGCGTCAATATTGGTAAATTCGCTTACTAGGTCTGCGTCTAAATGGCACCTGATCTAATTGCCGCGCCTAAAATGTCTTGTAGCTTTAGAAAAAGTAAGCCGAAATTTTAATTATTTCATAATATAATATGAAAAAATGTTATCAGTTACTTCAAGAAAATTGCAAAGAAATTCATGAAATTATAATAAAAATACAATGAATTTATTACTAGATACATACCGCATTTGACATTTTTGTCTGCAATGTAGTTGATGTGTACAGATCTGACGGATGAATCTGAGTATTTTTTTGATCAGCATAGGAGTTTATATCTTGTAAAGAATTTTCATCAGCGTGTATGGAATTCTTGTCGCTTATTGTTTCTAATGTAAATTCTATAAATAACAAATCATAATTAAAATCTCTTACTCAAAAATTATAGAAGTAACCTATTATTTTATTTAAAGGTCATGTCCAAACTTTAACTTGAAATTTGAACATTCTGCTCGAGTATTAAGAGAAGTCATGGACTAGTTATTACAATTTTTACTTTTAATTATTTTTATTATCCAGAATGAGTCTGCTTATGCGAGAACCACATAAATGCAAAATTTTTATTAAATTGAATAGACAGCAGCGTTCAGATATTATATTTATTAGATTATACTACTGTTTTAACACATATTTAATTGGGATAAACTAAAATACCAAATGTTGTTTATTGTCTTTTCCAAGGATTTATACAAAAAAAAAGCTATTAAATAGATTTATTTTTATCCACGAGTATATTTAGAGTGAAAATTAATTTAATCAAATTTAACGTCAAACCTTCAAACCACGATATCACAGAACTATATGTTTCTGTCACTTACGGGTTTTTCGCAGTAAGCAGAGTCTCTGCTAGTAATAGCTATTACCTTATTATAATTTTTAAATTAAAAAACACTTGTTAATACAGGTCGTAACAATAAATTTACCCCAATTATTTCTATTAAAGTATTTTAATGTATTTCTAATAAATAAAATTAAATTTTAGTTAACAAATTAATTCAAAATCACTTCACAATTAAATTGAATTTCAAAATCCCCAGGCCAAACATTCAAACATAACTTGGTATTCTATCACATAAAACATAAAAAACATAATATTGGTACTAAAAATAAAATTGAAAAATTAAGTAATATTACCTTTTTTTGGTTTATCACTCATGACATCACTAACATGATCACTTATCAAGTCTTGAGTTAGAGTTTCTTGTTCATCATTATTTCCTTCTGGAGCATTAATAGACAGTTTATGGCACACTTCGAATGCTTGTCCAATAGTTCTAACAACCCTCATAGCTTGGTTCTATAATATAACTATCATTACAAGTTTGTCGTTCAAAAGCATATTAAAACATGTAATTCGTGAAGGATTCCTTAAATTTTAACAATTTATTTAAAAAAAATTATTTTCATTTTTCAACTTTTTTCTATCTTTAAAGCGTTTATTTTTCATCATTTGATACAAAAAAAACAAAACTGTTTTTTTTAAACAAAAAACGTAGTTTAAAAAATTAATTGTTTAAAACATTTTGAATGTATTTTGATACTTCTATATTGGCAAAGATATAATAATCTTCAATTTTAATCATTTATATTTATAACATAATATGAGTAGTAACATTTCTTTTATATATCAAGTTATTTTTTAATGTGAATATAACTTGATTAAAAAATAACTTGATATATAAAAGAAATGTTACTATTTAGTAACTCATATTATATAATTTAACAAGTTAATATTCTTAATACTTTAATATATTTATAACAGTTTAAAAAAAGTTATAAATTTAAAAAAGCAATATTTTTAATAACAAAAGTAACTGTTATTTAGTTAAATCATTACTTTGGTCTTCTATTAAAAAAATGTAAATATATTATAAATTGTTAACATTACATCAATATCTGGCCTGCTGACTGTACCCCGGATTTATATGACCAAAATACTGTCTGATCTGAAAGTATCAGCTTTTCCAAAACTCTTACACTTTTTTTCGCATTAGGGCTATTTCTTATCACTCTTATCAGATTTTCTTTGGCGATTTTCAAAGTATACTTCCTGAAATCGCCATGCGTTAATTTGAGCGCTCATCTATCTTTTAGTCCAATGGCTGTCCCAATTTTGAGACTGATATTAATTTGTGATATACATTCATAAAATTGGGACAGCCATTGGACGCTCAATTTGAAAGCACACAAATTAACGCATGGCGATTTCAGAAAGTATACTTTGAAAATCGTCAAAAAAACTCTGATAAGAAATAGCTATTCCTATCCACTTATAGTTAAATTAATTAAAGAAAAATCGTATTAATTGATTATATAAAGGACACTTATCAAAAAACAGAAAAACATACTAACTACTCTGTTATATCGTATGTCAATGGTTTAATAATTTATTGTTTTATTTCTTTTTGGGTTTTTTAGACAATTCAATAAACTATTTTCTCCGTCGACTTGAATTAAAAAAGAATATAGTTTATTGAATTGTCCAAAAAAACAAAAAAAAATTGATTTAAAATGTTAAATTATTAATCCGTTGATATTAAATAATATTAAAACTTTAAAATATCGAGTTATTTAAAAATTAAAAATCAATTAAAAAATTTATTGAACTTTCAGATGATTATTTCATTCGTATCAATGTATCATAGATAGATACATTGGCATCCCGTCCCGCGCGGATGATTATATCTATTAATCTCAAATAACTTAGTATCAGAAATTGGAACATTTTGACATTTACATTGCCATACGTTAATAAGAATTTGTTAAAAAAAAGCTCTCCAATCATTAAACAGTATTGTAATAAACGTAATATCTTAATAATATCTTTCAAATAATAATAAACAATCATCTAAAAAACGCTCTTTGAAATTTTGCAGTATTCGAGATTTCGTTTCGGGGTTTGTGATAAAATTAAATTTGGAAACGCTGTGGAAAGCCATAAGTAATAGATACTCACTATCACTTTTTTCAAAACTTGAGCGGATGCCAAATTAATATAATAATAATTGCTTTAATAAAAACCAAACCATCCTAAAATATTTTCTCGGAGGAAAATTTATCTACCTTTACAACATTGTTTAAACTAGAAGTTTTATAAAAACGCGGCCCGCTTGTTTATGTTTTTAAAAAGTATACCTCTAAATTAATATCTTCCCAACTACTGCAATGTTTAATTAGACCATTTTGTGCACTAATACTTCTTTTAAATTCAGGTATCTGGTTCTTTTTTTTTCCGCATTTTTCATTATATTGAATGGAATATCCTGATATTTCTGGTTCACGAAAAGATAACTTTTTACGTGGACGTTCAAGAGCTAATGCTGGTGCTTCATTATAATTGACATCTTGCAATTTTCCAAATTTATCTAATTGCTCTTCCGATTTTGATATTTCTATTGATATGGGATATGCACCCACAGAATTCTGTTTTTGTAAAAATGGTTTTGCACGCTGTTCCGAACCTTTAAAATTGATTAACACACTATCTCTTTTTTCACTTTTATTTGAACAAGATTTTAAGAAATTCTCCAAAGCAGTTTGTGGCGATTGAAATTTTTTTACGGAATCTATTTCACCGTTGAGAATTTTATTAGTTTTTAGTGCTTCACTGATATTAAAAAATTTATCTTTTGCTTTAGCTAACATATTTTTTCTAATTACTTCTTTTTCTTCCGCCAATTCTAAAGATGTACTCCTACTTTTACTTTTTCCCATTGCAATTTCGTTAGTAATTGTTTCGCTCATATCTAGATAAACGTTCACATTTATTTAAAATTTAAATGAAATATTAATAAACGAACAGAAGTTATTTTAAGAAAGGAAAGAATAGGTTGCCAAGTTGCCAACTTCTATTGCTCTTTGAATATTTGTAATATCGTTGGATACTACAAAAACAATGTAAAAATATGAAACGGAATAATAATATGAAGTGAAAAAAGATTAGATAAAGCGAGTAACACCAATTTATAATTTATTTTAATTTTGAATTAAACTTAAAATCTTGATGGTAATTGTATTTACGTATTAAGTTGCACTCTCATATGACTAGAATCACAATTTATTTTAAATTATAATTTTATTTAATTTAATCTAAAACCGATGGAATCTATGCTGTTAATTATAAAATAACATTTCTTTAACGAGGCCTATTTTAAGCTGTTATTACAAAACACCCACGGTACACTAACGTGTGCATAACCTAGACGAATCCTAGTCGACTAATTATTAAATAAGAGAACACGAAATATGTACGTCAAGACGTCCGTTGATATTGTGGTCACACATTCATATAGATAATAATATAGCGTGTCCGAAAACTAATCACCCTATTGGTTTTTTTTTTGTAAATATCGAGTCAAAAAATATTTACATTTTCACTTACGAATCGTTACTGACCATTTTGGGATTAATGCTCAGGTGACGGCGTCTGTCCGGGTTAACTTTCATGATTACAGACTACCTATCGGGTTGAAATTTCAAAAAAATACCAAGCAATAGAACGCAGCGCCATTTAATTAGTTTTTCCTAAATCACGAGAGTCAAGGAATATAGTTAACTCGCGATTCGCACTTGAATATATTGTTGAAAAAAGTTTATTCCAAATAAAGATTAATAATTATAATTGTTATAATAATTTATATAATTTTATGTATTAATTAAATATAGCGTTATAATAAATAAATTTTATACTGAAAAAAATTATGCCACAAAATATCCCGGGCATTAAGTTCAAAATAATAGTTTTCAGAATTTCACCAATTAATATCTTGCAAAATACCCCCTTTTCTTACAACTTCCCTAAAACAGTTGGGCAAGTTAGAAAGATTTTTTCAAAAAGTCTCTTTCAAAACAACCCATTTCCTTTGTAATCTTATAGGCTTATAGGGCTGGTTCTGATCTAATTCATTAGTTAAATGTTCTATAGGAGTAAGGTCGGCAGACTATTGAACAGGATGTAAAACTATGGGACCAAACCTTACAAATTGTTTCCGCATTGCCATTCTTTCTCAATTCCTGTAGTACTTCAATTTGAAACTTTCGTGCACTATTTCTACGTTTTTTTAACTTTAATCACAACATAGCTTACTTCTCGAATAAATCTACAAGGAAGTTTAGTATTTCTTCAAGAATCAATTCAATTTTTGACTTTTTAACGTGTTATAATTTCACACGGGATAGATTTATACTTATATTTAGCAGTTTTTCAATTTCATGTTGTCATTTACCCTTGGCATAATAAAAATGACGAGTCCCATTAAATCAAAACTTTTAATTTTACAATTTCAGCGATACCTCGCAAAAAAATGCCAATGTCAGAGTTCAAAAACAATTTGGGTCTTCATAAAAGTGCAATAATTGCATTGTTAGTATTTCTAGGAATTTATTGAAGAACTAACTTTGTTATACTGGTCGAGTAATTTTCAGCATAATTTCTAGTATGAAATTATTAAAATGCTATATTTTCAATTTCAAATAAATGTTTTCAAACTTTTTTTTGTTTTCCGTGACCGAAGAAGTAATTAACAAAATAAACAAAATGGTAAGTTAAAACCGCTGTTTACCTTTTAAATAATAAATTGAATTAAGTAAATAGTTAGTAAGAAAGTAATAAGTAGAATTAAGTAGTAATTAAGTAAGTATAAATTGAATTAAATATCGAACTTGGAACATATCGACTGTGCAATTCTAGCTTTGTACAAAAATATCTGTGCAATGTCAAGTTTGTACAATTTCGAACTTTGTTTGTAACATATACAAGTCAGTGTGAATACCCCTAATAACTCGTTATTAAATAAAGCTTAAATTTTAAGTAATACAAGCTATAAGGTTGATTAAAAATCAAATTATTAATTAATATTTTTTATTGAGCTTTCGGGATTAACACGTCCCTTCGTCGGAATAATAATAATAATAATATGTAAAAATACTACAAAACCAAAAGTTGTCTACTCAATTGTAAAAAATATAACCAAAATTTTAGTTATTAAAACAAATAAAAAACAAATTTTAACCAATACAAGTTATTAAAACAATACTTAGTTGTCTTATTTAAAAATATCATCTCAAATCAAATTAATTAATAAATTTAAATTTACAACAAAATTGCATCAAAAATTAGTATGATCCAATACCGGCGCGTTTGCATACTACCTATCCGAAAATGGTCGCCAATACTGTCCTTATCTGAAGAATTTGGAAAGTAAAGTGTTTGCAATTTTACTTGTTTAATATGTAAAGCCCGCATAGTCGTCGTAGACACGACGTTAAATTTTGCAGTAAATGGTAACTAATCAATGAAAAATGTCTGATAGATACTAATAAGCTCTTTCCATTGGTCAGTTACTATTTACTGCAAACTTTGATGTTGTGTCATACGACCACTAACAACTACAATTTGGTGATTTAATTACGTTACGTTACGTTACGTCGCGTTGGTTTCGCGTTCATTCTGTTTAGGCCTTAAGAAACAAGAAAACTATTTTAGGTAAACTATTTATTAGGTAACTAAAATTAATGGTAGCTCGATGATTTTGTATAAACAAGATAATGTTACATGACAATACATCATTTCATATTTGAAAATAAAAGTTAAAGGACAAACCAAAGTTAAATAAGAAATAACAACTGAGTGCTAGTAAATTACTATGAAGCTGATTTTCAGTCAGCTACATTCTTCTATTTTTCCGGTTGTCTAAATCGGTAAAAAATATTTATGCCATAGCCAGGTAAATTTCTAAAGCCAAAACCTGCTTAAAATGATCTATATTTTGAAGGTCACGAATAATTCCGGCTTGTACTTGTATGTAGTGTGTAGGTAGATCTTTTCTTGCACATTTTTAATTATTTAAAAATATCAGTATTGGCAAATATGTACAAGTACAAGTGCAACACATTAATTGGTACCTATTATTTATTATTACAATTTATTAAACACTTGTACACTTTTACTTTTATGAAACTGACTACAGGTGTACTTACTTTTTTATTTGATTTAAATACTGCACACTTAAATACGTTGGAATTTCCTTCTCGAACTATATAACTAAATATTTTAAGATCCTGAGAATCATGAGAAACGTAAAATATCCTATAAATGGGATGTGAAAGTAATACTGCACGGCCATCGTCTAACCATTGTTTTCGCTAAAAACAAAATAATAAATTTAGTAGGTGATACATTTTTTTACTGAAATTTGTTGTTAGTAATATGCATGCAGTGTTAGGTGTTACCGATAAATTTTTACTGCGGAACCACGGGAAGGAAGAAGATGCATTTAGAGATACCTTTAATTTAAAGCTGTTTAATCTTGAACAGATTAATTTAATCAGATTTCAAATATCGAAATTTTAAGTGAAATGTTTGGTTTAATTTTAGAATGGTTCCAATGGATTAGACTGCACAACGCGCAAAAGTGAGCAAGACTAATTCTTTGTCGGGAAACTTTTTGACTAGATTAGTGATCTGATCAGTTATAGAATTAGTAAAAACCTTCTCGTCCGATTCACAACAAATGAAGTAACAAATCTTGGTTATTAGTGGACGGGTAGTAAACATATTAGCTAAAAATTGTCAACAGTTTCCATCTATGTACTAGTTATCTTCAGGACCCCAACACACAAATTAAAAACAATCCAATGAGTACGACAGTTCATAAATAAATTTACCAACCATTTTTATCATAGAAATTACAAAAATCTTACATAGCAATCAAATGTAAAACATAAACGCTAGGGATAAACAAATTATGATCTAAAAAAACTGTTGATTTAAGCAATTTAATAGTCAAGTTAGTCACCGAAATTGAAAGTCAGTATTTTATTTTGACTACTAATTTTAATGAAACAAATGACAAATATTTTAACTGGTAAACTAGAGGATTAGGAAATATAATCACAATGAAAACTAGTTTGTTTTATTGTCCATCATCCCCCTTACTATTTGACAATAGCCAAATTTTTAAAAATATTTAAATAGAGACCTACGGGTCTCTGGCACTTAGCCTGCCGGCGTAACGCACTAGTCGCACTACGACTAACGATTTAATCTTGCAGCGCAGGAATGCAATTTCATTCAGTGTGCAATGTAATTTCTGTATTGTAGTCCTGAAGATGGTACTAGTACATACATTGAAACTGATGACAATTATTAGCTAACCTATCCACCATAATATGGTTTATTAACAGTATAATTTATTATCTCATTGATAGTAATACATACACCTGCACATTTCAATATAAACGGTAGACACGTGTTTTTCACATAATATATTAGCCATCATCAGTACCGTATGCACATGGAAACCTCTGGGTTGATGACAATATTCATCATCATCAGTCATCACAATGGAACGTGAACTTCGTTCCCATATATTACTTCTGCTAATGCAATGCCCATTTTCTCGATTGTATCACTCTTGCGGCACATCAAATTGATTATAATTTCAACAAGGTTATCTTATTTAAGTAATGCACAAATTAAAATAAAACCCCTGCACAATTAATTTTGACGTGCCAAATGAGTAACTCAAGAAATGCGCATTATTGCATTAGCAAAAGTTATTGTTAACATCATAAACTTGTACCTACTGCTTTTATTAAAACACTAACATCCCAAACATTTTGATAGCCAATTTTAGGAGAAATGGTTGGTTTTAGGTAGGTATATGAACCAAGAGTAATACTAATTTTGTATTTCTAAAAATTTATGTTCTCTTTGAAACAGTACCGTAACATGCTACAACTTGGGACACTACTACAACTTGGGACACTTTGCACACTATTCAGAAAACTCAATCTAGCAATGTTGCATCCTTTTTTTTTGATTCGGCACGCAGAATATCTGTTTAATATATGAAGGGTCCACTGCATGAGTGATGAATGTCCAAAATTGAAGTTTTGAGATATTTGCCTTTAAAGGTTTTAAACGGTTAATTCAAAACTCCAGTCTCCGGTGTTAAAAAATTTTTTTTTCATCAGTATTGCTATGGACACTGGACCACAACCGTTTTAGAAAAACTCGATTTTCTTGGACCCCTTGTGATATTGTCAGGTTTAAGAATGTGCGTGAAGTTAGCCCCCCTTTTTTTGAAATTGTGATTTTTTTTATTTGTGCTCAATTGTGCTCAACTTGTGCTCAATGTGCTTAAAAGAATTTTTTGATTTTGAACAAAAATAACAAAAAAAATCGAAAAAAACACTTTTTGACGCCAGCCCCCCTTTTTTTGAAATTGCAACTTTTTTTGGTCGTTCTCAATTGTGCTCAAGTTGTGCTCAATGTGCTTAAAAGAATTTTTTAATTTTGATCAAAAATAACCGCGTAAAGCGCGAAATAAGATTTCTAGCTAGCCCCCCTTTTTTTGAAATTCCAACTTTTTTTGATTGTACTCGATTGTGCTCAAGTTGTGCTCATTGTGCTTAAAAGAATTTTTTAATTTTGATCAAAAATAACCGTGTAAAACGCGAAATAAGATTTCGACCTGGCCCCCCTTTTTTTGAAATTGCAATTTTTTTTTATTGTTTTCGATTGTGCTCAAGTTGTGCTCAATGTGCTTAAAAGAATTTTTTAATTTTGAGCAAAAATAACCGCGTAAGGCGCGAAATAAGAGAAAAAAGGTGTGCATTGAACAATTTTATCATACAGGGTGAAAAGTAAAATAGATTTCCAAATTTCATTTTTAAGGACCGCATTCAGGGTAAAGTTTTTCGTCGTAATGATTTATACAGGGTAAAGTATCAAACATCTAAAAGACATAAATGTAGAATTCTGATAGTACTATATTAGTTTAAATACAGAAGCTGTATTTGTAAAGATATGACTAAAAAATTTAAAAATTAAAAAAAAAAATTAAAAATTTTCATGGAAACCTTTTATTTAAAATTACAAAGTGCAATAAATAGTAAAAAATAATGTTAATAAGAGCTAACAAAGCTTCTTAAAAACATCAATCTAAAAGCGTAAGGCTGTTTATTTATAGGTGGCTAAGCAGGCTCAGGTGCATGTCGCTGTCCCCCCCTAAATTAAATTTTAGGATAAAATTAGTGTCAATCGTTAGAGCTTTGTTTGAGCCTGAATGATCTTCAGTGAGCGAGATTTTGAGTTAATTTTTTTACAAAGTTAGGAATATTTGAAATTTGTGAGTAAACTGCAAGCCTTAAAAAATCTTACTATTAAACGCGTGTTGCTCGGAGTTTACTCAAAAATTTCAACTATCTATAACTTTTTAAAATATTAACTTAAAATCTTGCTCACTAGAGCTCATTCAGGCTCTAACGAAGCTCAATCGATTGACATCAATTACACACATAGATTCAAAATGAGAAGAAAAATTTCAAAAAAGGGGGGCTAGGTCGAAATCTTATTTCGCGCATTTCGCGGTTATTTTTGATCAAAATTAAAAAATTCTATTAAGCACATTGAGCACAACTTAAGCACAATTGAGTACAATCAAAAAAAGTTGCAATTTCAAAAAAAGGGGGGCCAGGTCGAAATCTTATTTCGCGCTTTACGCGGTTATTTTTGATCAAAATTAAAAAATTCTTTTAAGCACATTGAGCACAACTTGAGCACAATCGAGTACAATCAAAAAAAGTTGCAATTTCAAAAAAAGGGGGGCCAGGTCGAAATCTTATTTCGCGATTTACGCGGTTATTTTTGATCAAAATTAAAAAATTCTTTTAAGCACATTGAGCACAACTTGAGCACAATTGAGAACAACCAAAAAAAGTTGCAATTTCAAAAAAAGGGGGGCTGGCGTCAAAAAGTGTTTTTTTCGATTTTTTTTGTTATTTTTGTTTAAAATTAAAAAATTCTTTTAAGCACATTGAGCACAACTTGAGCACAATTGAGCACAAATAAAAAAAATCACTATTTCAAAAAAAGGGGGGCTAACTTCACGCACATGGTTTAAGAAGGTAGAAAGTTGCTACATGAATAAAGTTATCAAATGCCATACTAAGCTACAAATGTGTAATTTTGGACATTCATCACTCTTGCAGTGGCCCCTTCACATGTATTTCAAAGATCCTAGATTTAGTCGGGTGTGATAATTTGAGAAGAGTGCATAGCTGTGTTGAAAAATGTTTATGAAAAATATTACATAAATTTTATACTTTGGAAAACTTCTGCTGGGGCGGTATGGCTGTAAGGTGTGCTAAGTTTATATTTTATATGTTTATAGCAAATTTTGTTGTTAATTTAATGGTTTAATTATTTTTGTTAGATCTTAAACCCTTTTTCTTATTAATTTGTTTTTTTTTTAAATCTCCCTGCGTTTACAACTTGGGACAGTGTGTTTTAAAATGTTTTTTTTTAGTTTTGTTAAGATTTTTCAGATTTTAAAGGATTTTTTATGTGACTTTTAAAGGACAAACTGATTTATTGTAAAATTGTAAAAAAAAATATTTAAGATTTAAAAGATTCTTAAAAATATCTAAGAAATTTTTAGAGATATCTAAGAAATACGGGTCTCATTAGTGACTTTTTCGATCACGGATACTTTTTTTTATATGCTACTATGTTGTTTTTCATTTTTTTAAAAAGAATAAACTTATTTCAGATTGTGGACGACTCAAATAACTTGATTTATTTAGTTATTTTAATAACTGTCCCAAGTTGCAACACCTGTGAGATGACTTGGAAAAGTCAGTTTTTTTCCTTTCTTTAAAGGCTTTAATCATTAAATTTATAAATTAATCATTAAAATTATTAAATTAATAATTTAATCCTTTGGCTTAAATCAGCAAAATTTGCAAAATGTAAGAAGGTACCGTTAAAGTACTCAAAGAGACCGGAAAAATGGCTATCTCTGATAATAATTGAAAAAAAGAATGTCAAAAGTGTCCCAAGTTGTAGCATGTTACGGTAACTCAAATTTTAAAATTCTCTACAGAAAACAAATTTAAATAAAATAGGAATAATTATGAAGTTCATTTATTTTAACTTAAACAATTTGCTGCTGACTTGACCATTTAAAAAATAATTTTACCCTAACAGGTTAATGCATTTTTGTTTGATTAGACTTACTTTTTTCTTCTTTCTAAGTATAACTTTAACTCCATTTATGGAAACTTCGATAATCACCTTTTTCTTCTTAACACCTTTTGTTTTAAATTCGTACTAAAATTAAACACGAACTTAAGAACTTAAACTTTTTACGTTTTATTTTACTCACCCGAATTTTTCGCATAGCTGCAACAATTTCCACCCTACTCGTTGGTCGAGGAACGTCCAATATTCCAATATACTAAAGAAAAACAAATTTTAAGTAATATTCAGGTAATATATTTTTTCTCATTTGGCTTAAACGTTTTGTAAATATACATGACGTATGTAATTATAGAACCATTTCTTAAATTCACAGCGTAAAATCGATATAAAATTTTGTAACACCCTGTATGCTTTCGGGTGCTATAATCTATTAAATTGAATTTTTAAGAGTATTTATCTCCGAAAATTTCTACCAATAAAATCACTGTATTTTTTCAATTTCAACAAATGGCAGGGAAATATCAGCGGGTATTTGCACTAGTGCAAATACTCGAGTATTTTAATTTTTGTCAGAAATCAAGTTTCATTTTGTTTTATTTTACATTGTTCAAATTAAAACTGTCAAAATGACAGATTTGAAAAACTTTAATTTTACTTTTTTCCACAATTTGGAAAAGATATAGAAATTTTCGGAGAGAAATACTCGTCCAATATACCTCTCTGCAAGCCATATATGAGCTTTTTCGCTCGTTTTTTTTGTTTTTTTTTTTTTTGAGGGACGGACGGAGAGTACTAGTCAAGCGAGTTGACTACGAACGCTTAATACTCGGTTTGAATCCGAATGAAGTTACAACTTTATACTGGCCGTCTCGCTGGTCCTCCAGGTTGGGGGGGTTCTACGTCGGGCTGGCTCCTCGTCGTAGGTATAAAATATAAATTGCTTACAAAACCAAACGCCTCTTGGCGATTTGAGACTAGGAAAAGCAGCTTTAGTTGTATAATTGCTGTATGTATTATATGTACACAATTAACTCTAAATACATACATAGATAGATAGGTTTTTTTGGATCAATTGTTGATGCTATTGATTGATCAGATTTTTTCATAGTAGCTTGGTTGGAAAGTCCTCTCAAGTCCACGTAAGTGATTTTGCATTATGTATTTAACATCTTTTGGCTGCAAACTAAAAAATCTATTTTGTTGGTGATAAGTTTTCATTTGTGCTTTCTTATTATCAACAATTTCTATCTTTAGCGGATAGTGTTACTAAGACGCTACAGAGCCTGTCGTGGTAAATACAGTAGATGCATTCTAGGACCCACAAAACGCGCAGAGCGCGACCCATGACACTCCGAACTGTGGATTAAATACCCGAAATTAGCTACCTTTGTTTTGTTCTAAAAGGATCAAGTGGCAATGTGACCTACTTCACTGCCGAAGTTTGGTGCAATTTCTAGCCATTACACTAAGCCGCTGCGGATGTCGCCTTTTTTTAAATCTTCAATGTGGTTAAAGTAAAATTCTTTTTGAAATTTTTTAATTCTATTTGGTGACCCACAAAATTTTTTAGGTAGTGTTTCTAGCAGTTGCACACCGAATGAAATTGCATTCCTACGCTGCAAGATTAAATCGTTAGTCGTAGACTAAAAAGACATCCTTAAACGGCGATAGTTCGAAGTTGCAAAGCGGCTTACGCCGGCAGGCTAAGCGCCAGAGACCCGTAGGTCTCTATTTAAATATTTTTAAAAATTTGGCTATTGCCAAGGTAGTATTCTAGGAGTTACAAAAATTCTTCTGTTAACTTCGCATCGCGTTCGAAAATTTAATCGATCGACCGAGTTTATCTACCAGGTAGTTAATTCATGGATTGAAATATCGGCACGGTAAATGACCAAATATAACCTTAAAACAATTGTATAATATAGTATGTGTAACTCATATTATATAATTTAACAAGTTAATATTCTTAATATTTTAAAACAATTGTGATTAGATTAATAATAATTAAAAAATTATAATTAATAAAATTTGCAAATATTTTTAAACTTTTTTTTTTCATAAAATTAAAGTAGTATTACATTTATCTAAGACTTTTCTTAGCAAGTGCTTTTGTTATTTAATAAAAGTTATTTGTAGTAGTAGTAATTACATGGTTCCTACAAAGTTCTTAAAATTTGACCCCAAAAACTTGAAAAATGTTTACTAAATCTATATAATTTGGTTGGTCATAGTTTCATTTTTAGTGATTTTCTCTTTTTATAAAATACGTACAATATCGGTAACGTACGACTTTTATTGCTTTCGACCAGCAATTCTTTTGTATAACGTTGTGGCAAGTTTTTTGAAGCGAACAATTGATCTGATTGAAATTCAGATTTACCGATATTAATTTCATCACTAGTTAGAAAATATTTTTTCTTTTCATCCTTTCTGATGGAAAGTAAAATGTTTGTAACCCAAATTTCGATTAATTAAGAAAAGTGCCACTTTATAGTAACTTATGTCAGAATTAGAAACATTTTTTTCGAGATATTCTTGACCATGTCACCGCCAAACCGCTAGTAGAATTAACATAAAAATATCTTAAAATCTAGCGTCAACACATAAATAACTTTCGACAATGATGATGAGGCTGACTATCGTAACACAACAAAGAAAATTGTAACAAACATTTTGCGATAGTATTTACTCTAATTCTTGTTTTGATACTACTTATTTCTGATGGCCAAATAGCTCTTTTAGAACTTTAGCCTCCTCAATAATGCCTTTTCATTTGTTGCGATTCATTGCTGATTTGTTTGATGAAACAATATAATTTTACGTAGGCAAATTACCTAAACCTTCCGTTATTTTTTAATTTTAATTTGAACTTATTTGTTATTGCGTAAACAAATTGCATTTTAATTGAATAATTTTGTACATACCCTTGCGTTGAACATAATTCCATGTTGAAAAGCTTCGTCTGGATGTAAAGGTATCCTAGAATCGTAATCGTCATTCTGTACTAAACCGTACTGCTTCTTCGATGGCATTGTATTTGCAATTAGTTTTTTCTTTTACACATATCTTCGTTTCAACATTTTTAGGGCACTTAGTGATATTTTATCTTACAGATGATTTTATTTGTAGAATTAAAATTTACTTCTTACTGACTTGAATTTTAATTATATTAAAACTGGAATAAAGAGAAACTAATTCAACAATTATGATAAATATTATTATGTCGCTACCACAAAGCAATAAATGACAAATGATGGTAGTTACCGGATAAGTTCTTTAAAATAAATGCAATATTAAACCGATTGTTTGAACTTGCGATTAGTCAGTATTATTTGTCATAAAAGGATTACTTAATCGACAGATACGAGTACTTTAACTGTACTGGAACATCAATAGTGAAAAACGCTGTTGATTCCTGGATGCATCTGGAAGAAAATTGTAAGTTTGTAAAATTGTAAATTGTAAAATAAGTATTATAAATTTTATTAACATTGAGTCAGGTGATTATAAATTTGAGAAAAATGCTTAATCGTGAACTAAACTTTGTGTTCAAACAGGACCCACTGTTTCAATTTTATACGGGTTTCGGATCACAGGAAGTGTACAAACTTTTATTGTATAGAACATTTAGTATTTCAAAAGTGTTCCCAGTTTACCATTACTTTCTGAAGGAGGCAAGGAGAAAATACAATGTAAGTATATCGAATTTTTTTCGAATGATCTAGAATTATAGCACAGACTATGTACGTAATCGTCCCTATGACCGTCATCAATGATATAGAAGTGTTAAATTAATTACTTCACTCAAAATTTTTTTAAATTTGAAATATTCAAATTAATCAAACCACTAATTGTAAGTGTGATTTCCTCTTCAGCTCAAAACAAAATTGCTTGATAAAAATATACACAAAATTACTTAAGGTGCCTTGCTCGCCCATTAAGGGGAACGCCACTGATACCTGCCTGTTCTAATGCACAATGTAAATTTAGTTGTAGTCACTTTAGTTGTATTAAAACAATCATACATATAATATGTGTACGTTTTATTTGTTTACTACCTGTTAAAAAGAAACGGGATCAGTACAATATCCATTACTTACATATGTACGTATGAATAACGAATTGATTTCGTTACTGTTCTAATCCGATTTTATTAATAGATAGCCATAAATATTAAATAATGCACTTTGCCATTCTATTAATATTATTTCCATTAAACGTATCTACATAAATACCTCGAAAAATATTTCTGAAGTATGATCATGCCAATCAAGGGCGTTTGAAAGAAGTTGAAATTCTTATTTACCTTATAATTTACTACCTCTTCCTTTTTATTTTTAAGTACTACCTACCTTTTAAAACACAGTATTTTTATTACCTTAGATACATTTATTCCATTTCTTGAATAATAAATACAGAAGCATAATATTTTAAGAATGCACGGTGGACTATTACTAATAATAGCACTATTTTAAAATCACTAAAATTGTTTGGAAAAAAAACTGATGAAGTTATTTAACTCGTTAGATAGATTAAGACGCGCCCGACGCCGGTCATTTTACAACCTCTCGGCATATCGAGATTTCCTAACTCGGAAGTCTTTGGCGCGATTGTTTCTCTTAAATTTAAAACGAAGCAGAACTCGTTTCTTGCTGATTAATTTTGTTTCAATATGTGCAGAGACATCTATCATACATTTACTAAATTCATGTCGTACTTTTAAAAACTCACGGCTTTACCTATTGCTGAAATTTTGTTCATCAATCAATAGGTAGCGCTTATAAATATAATTCTAGAATAATTATTATACTATATTACCTACGGAAAATAATCCGAATTGAAAATAAAAATTATTTCAATACAAAAATTTAAAAAGGTTTCGGTTAATATAAACATAAATGTATTAAATAGTAAATAAAAAATTTTCAAAATTGCATCATTGAAAACATCAATCTTACTCAATGCAAATGCTTACTAACCAATAGAAAGAGCGTATTAGTACCCATCGGACGTTTTTTATTGGTTAGTTACCATTTACATGTAAATTTTATGCAAAATTATACATTGTGTCATAGGGGCTTTAATTAATTTAGATAATATAAAACTTCAAAATATCGAGTTATTATTAAATTAAAAATTGTTAAAGGATTTATTTAGCTTTCAAACGTAATATCGTTCGTCATCAGAATAATATTAATTATTAGTTATAATTAATTGTTTATATAAATTATAATATTATATAATATTTATTATAAATAATTAATATAATAATTAATTATAACTAATTATTAATAATTAGTTATTATTTTAATTTAATAATAACTCGATATTTTGAAGTTTTATATTATTTTTCTATTTTATTTGACTTTTTTTTCCATTATTAAAACTTTTTAAAGCGCTTATTTATAAGCACTTATAGTCCGTAGTCCGGATTTATCCGGACTCTAGTTATCACACAATAGGCAGCGTAAAGCCTTAGTGATTTTGATTATTTTAATAATAGCGATTTGACAATGTAGTATTTGAAAAAAATTAAAAAACAAGAAATTTGTTACTTATGCCAAAGTAAATTAAAGAGAAAAACAAAAAACAAGTAGTTTATATCACAAGGGCGATAAAGGGGGTCTTTTCATCCTGAGGTCGAGAGATTATGAGACGAGCCGCGCAGCGGCGAGTGAATAATCGATCGAAGGATGAAAACCCTTATCGCCCGAGTGATATGAACAATTTTTTGTTATTTCAGGAAAAATATCCAACAAAATTCGCAATTTTATATAATAGCTCTAAAATAACAATCGATAGATGGCGTGAAGCTTGCAAGTCGTTGATCAATGTTTGTCTCTTTGGAGCGAAAAAAGATGATTTTCTTTTGAAATTTCCGAGAGGAGGTGAATTAGGTGAACGGGCTAAGGAGAGGACTCTAGTTTGGCGGGGCTAGGTTCGATCCCCAACCCGGCCACAAAATTTATCCGACTCCGTGGTTCGGATTCCACGTAAAGCTGTAGGTCCCACAGGTTAACACAGCCAGGACTTAGCTTCGCGCTAATTTTCAGAGGTACGCCTCAATAAAAATCATCCGACGTAACGTTGCGGGCAAGCCCGCAACCTTACTCTTCAAGTCTGCGAAGATATGGGGCAACAGCCCTGGTGCTTCGCACCAGACCAGAATAAATGATGAACGGATGAACCCGTTCGGGCAGGTACCCCAACAAGGACTGTTTTTATAAGTCCTAGGACCTTATAAAGTTAAGTTTTATAGGTCCTAGGACATTATAAAAGTTAGTTTTATGGTCGGGTTGGTCCCCCTTGAGGTGACCTTTTGAGAAAAGACCTTTTGAGAAAAGAAGAAAGAGAGAAAGAATTTTTGTATCTCAAAACAGATACATAAAGAGGTCATTTATAACCTGAAATAACGAAATTTATGTACTTTAACAATCGTCCCTCTTATGCCATAATCACGAATGAGTTTTTTATAAATTTTGAGAAGAGCGCAATTAAAGCTTTAAATATACGTTCATATTTTAAAATTAATCAAATTAACTTGTTGAAATCTTTTCTTTACACTGTGTTGCGTCTTATCTACTCATTAATTTGATTAATTTTAAATTACATACGTATTTAAAGCTTTAATTGAGCTCTTCTAAAAAATTATTAATTTTCACATTCGTGGTTATAGCAAAAGGGGGACGATATATTATAAAAATTAAAAGTTAATTAAAATAATTTCAGTAGATTATATCATCATTTCATTATCATGAAAGCTTTTGAAATTATTTAATTAACTTTTAATTTTTATAATAAAAGTGATGTAGTGTTTACGAAAAGTGGTAACAGTGAATAATTCTTAAATATTACTAGATACAAAAAAAAGTTTAAATAGTTTTTTATTCAACTCCAAATTTTCTGTTGAAAACTGACAAAGTATATTTTTTTATACTTCAAATTCAACCGGAAGTAAGCATACAATTTTTTTTTCAAATGGCAACATGTCTTTTTTTTAACATTCTTGTAATCTGCAATTTTTTCTCTATAAATACATATAAAATTTTCATAAGGTTATAAAGAAAAAATTCGAGAAAACACAAGATTTAACCTTCTGGTTGGCACGTTAAAAAGGTTACACGGATTGGCACTTGGGGTCTTTCAAAACCCCAGGAATTCTACTACATAAATGTTGTATTATTGAATTTTAATATATTATAAACATGAATTTAATTAAAGAATTTGTTAACTACCAATGTATATAAAAATCTTTTTAGGAAAATCAAATTTTTGCAAATTTTTAAACTTAAAATTTTCTTTATAAATGAAGCAAGATTAATTATCACATGTCGTTTTAACTTTTCTATCAGAAGGTCTCGGGTACAGTTGACATTTTTTTCATTTATTACCTAATTTTTGGGTAAGATTTAGTTGAGATTAGACGCTGTACCTAGGGTACCAATCCAACCAAAGATAAATGACAAGTTTTCCCTAGCAAGATGTGGTATTTCTATTGGAATTTTCATCTTGTTTTTTTCAATGTAGCCTACATTGGTACAAAACAAAATGTTGTTTTGACCGCTAACAAATCTTGAACAGCCACGGTAGTGGAGTTATGTGATCACTGGTTGCACTACGGAGCGAGAATTCTGAGTTCGAATCACTGACGATTCAGAATTTCTTAGCTCGGTTTTCCGGTGGTGAACCAAAAAACCAAAAAACCAACCAACCAAAATACCCAATCCAAAAAAACAAATAAACAAATATACCGAACAAATTAAAAATTAACATTTAGAAGTGCTAATAACCCAGTAGTTGACAAACGTTAAAATGTAAATAAAAAAAAAATCTTGAACTAGCAGAATATTAGAAAAGAAATTACTGCAACCACGTTACATCCTTTTTTGGTCCATTTGTTTACCAAATCTTTCACAACTCTGTTATATTCCATAATATTTGTCAGTTAGTTTCCAAATACGATAAAATGCGATGCTAATTATTTATAATTTTGGTTTATTGTTACATATGTTTGCTAATCTACTAAGGTTTTTTTTAGTCCGTATTATGTATTAAATACTTTTTAAAACAAAATAAAAATTAGGCCACTAATAAGCCATTTTACAGATCGCTAAGAATAAATTATGGTGGGTTTATAGAGCGAGATAAGCGATAAGAGATAGTGGATAAGAAAGTAAAACCATAGGAATACCGTAGTAGCGTTTATACAACGCGATAAGCGCTAAGAGCTAAGGGATAAAAGTTGAACATTTTTCAACTTCTTATCTCTTATCCCGTCGACGTTCATTTGAACTAAATTTTACCCGCTCATTTGTGTCATTACGAATTAATATTTTACTTTTTTTATCGCTGTTATGTTGCGTATGTATTATAAAATATCAATTTTATATAATTTTTTAAATAATCTTCTTCTTCTTCTTCTTCTTCCTTTCAAGGTATAGGCAGTGTTTACCTGTTCCGACTTCATAGATCGCGCCATCTTTTTCTTGGCCGGCCGACATCTCTTCTTCCTTATTATTATTATTATTTTTAAATAATAATAATATAAATTTTTGAACGACAATTATTCCAAATATTTATTTATATATATTTAATAATTATTAATTTTGTCTATATATAAGTAGCAGGCGGTTTTTATTAAACAATAAATCGAATTTTAAAATTTATTCGCAGTTAGAGATTTGCAAAAATGTTAAGGGAAATTATTAAATTATTCTGGGTTATATAGGCTTTGTTTCGCGCTAAATCTTGACTATCCATTTGTATTTTATGAATTCGAAATATTTCATTTAAAATATTCTCAAATTTAGTTTGCAAAATTTATTTAGTATAAAAGATGCCAAACTGGGTAATCAAACCATAAAATTAAAAGATTTGAAAAATATGTTTCACGATGACAAACCAAACTATAAACATAACTGTCGTGGCCTGTCTAAGTTTCAAAATAATTTGAACTGCTCATGCGTAACATGTGCATTTCTTAAATTCCTTATCTCGTTGTATAAACCCGCTTATCCGTTAGTCACTATCTCTTATTTCTTATCCACTATCTCTTATCGCTTATCTCGCTCTATAAACCCACCATTATACTTGTGGTCTTAAAAGACCCCAAGTGCCAACCGAAGGTGTTTTAACTTTGAAAATTATTTTTCGCGTCTATAATGATGTTAGCTCAACGTTATTAGATTATTTATATTAGATATAAATATAAACAATGTTTTTGATAAACATTCAAAAGAGATGTTCTAAAAAAATTTCACCGAGAAATATCTTGAAAGTGAAAATTTATGAGCTAAAATAAAAGACCCTACTTGCCAACCCAAAGGTTAAAACAAACAATAATAATTTATTAATTACGTATGTAGAGTGCTATGAAAAACAAAACCCCATTATTATGATATGACACCATAGACTCTTTCTATAGTCATTTAAAAATGGTAGTATAGGCAATTCTTTCTATAAAGTTAAAAAATTTAGAAACTAAAAATTAATTTATTTTATATCTATTTAAAATTAATTTAGCATCTATCAATTATCACCAAATCGCCAAAACTTCTACGAAAATTAGAATCATAACTGAACAAAACGGTGGCAATTTTAAAAAATGAAATGTGTTTTCGGTGTCGTGATTTTTGTTTTTCATGGCACTCTACATACCATGTGTAAATAATCAGTAAATTATTATTGTTTGTTTAAATCTTGTGTTTTTTCGAATTTTTTCTTATGTAACCTTATGAAAATTTTATATGAATTTATAGAGAAAAAATTCCAGATTACAAAAATGTTAAAAAAAAGACGTTGCCATTTGAAAAAAAATTTTGTTTACTTCCGGTTGAATTTGAAGAAAATTTGGAGTTGAATAAAAAACTATTTAAACTTTTTTTTGTAACTAGTAATATTTAATAATTATTCACTGTTACCACTTTTCGTAAACACACTGTATATATGATTATTTCAGATGATTATATCATTTTATTATCATGAAAGCTTAATAAATTATTTAATTAACTTTTAATTTTTATAATAACTCGATATTTTAAAGTTTAAATGTTGTTTAATATCAACGAGATAATAATTTAACATTTAAGAGAAAAACGATTTTTCGATGTTTTATTTGTAAAAAATCGGTATGCCTTCAGTACACTAAGAAAATTTGCGAACAGTGCATAGAAAACTAACTAATTTTTTGATCATTTTAAAGTGTCAGTTATTTCAATTTTAATTATTTTTAAGTTTATTATGTGTAAAATACTGAAAATATAGAATTTGGAAATTTGCTAATCATCCATTATATTTGATACTTGTGGGCTTTGATAGTGCTTACATCTCAACATAGTACCTGTTCATAAAGGAAATTCTCCTTACCCTGTCACACTTAAGGGCCAGTTGTATAAAGGTGGGTTAAGTCGGGAATCAGCTGATCCTTTTCTTCCTTTTTAATTCCTTTTATTTTGTTATTATTACTTTAGTACACAAAAATACAATGTTGCCAGGTGTTATTTTAATAAATGACAAATGGATTGAGACAAACAGTATAAATGAAAATAAATTTAAAAGCAAATAAAGTTGATCCTGGGTATAACCCAGGGTATTAACCTATTTCTTGATCAACCCAGTTAACCCAAGATTAACACTTGACTTTCGCTCATACAACGGACATTTGCTTTGTTCTTTGGGTTAACTCTGATCCGAGGGTGATCCTCTTTTATACAACGGGCCCTAAGCGAAAAAAGATGAAATTTTTTGCCAAAGGTGAAGATTCAAGATGCATTACACTACTTACCGGCGTACAAGCATAACAACATTGTTAATATCTGACGCAAAATATTAAGCAATAATTATGTTTGAAATGGAACACAAGCAGTAAGTGTAAATGAGGTTCAGACGTCATTCGGAATTCTTCTTTTAAAAATTAAATAATATTTTGCGTCAGTTTATTAAAAATTTTGCTCTGTTAACGCCGGTAAGTAGGGTAGTGCATCTTGAATTGAATTATGTTTAAAATTGAACACAAATTCGATCGTGATAATGAATGCGTGTGTAAACGAGTACGTGTGTAAACGCTTTCCAGGCCACCACCTACAAATATTAAAACCCGAATTCCAATTCGGATTCAATAATTCAAATATCCATAACATGCACTTCCTGTGGCCATCAATCCCAATATCCCTACCGACCTACCCATTATCCCTAGCGACATACCCATTATCCTTAGCAACCTACCAACAATTCGTTTAACCACGGTAGTCACATTCGCGGACGATACAGCAATTTTGGGGTCACGTTTGGATCCAAACATAGCGTCCAGAAATCTCCAATTCTACCTGAACGAAATTCAAACTTGGTTACAAAAATGACACATGAAGGCCAATAAAACCAAATCCGTCCCATTACCTTTCCACAGGCCAACATGTCCACCAATCAGGCTAAACTTCTTCAGGGTTAAGAATCAAACCTGGATAGGCGTCTGACGTGGAAAAAACACATATTTCCAAACCTAAACAGCTCAGGATCAAGTTCAGCGAAATGTACTGGCTATTGGAAGATAATCGCAGCTTAAACTAGAAAGCAATCCTCAAACCAATAAAAACTTACGGTATACAATTGTAGGGGTTCATCAGCTAACTCCAACATCGAGATCCTGCAGAGTTTTTAGAATAAGGTCATTAGAGTGATATTCGACGCACCTAGATACATATCAAATGAAGTGATACAACGCTATGCCTTTATCATCCGTTAAGGAAACAATTACAGTTAGTCAGTCAGTGCTAAATACAGCGAAAAACTCCTACACTATCCTAATATATACGCAAAGTACTAGTGAGCATAAGTAAAGTTTGCAGATTAAAAAAAACAACCCAAGACCATATAAACAGATCAAAGTAAATAATTTTTTTCATGTTATTATTGTGTAGTCTGATAAGAAGCCTAATGCATATAGGAAAATTGCTGCATCTTGGAGTTATTAAAAAAGATATTCTCGCAGTAATTGTAAATGAGGTTCTGACTTTATTCGGTATCCATGACTACATCCATTTACTACATAACCTCATTTACAATTACTGCGAGTGTTCAATTTCAATCATATTCGCGTAATATAGCAACGTATTTGATAATCAACTATCCACATTGATAACTAATAATCACTTCTAAACTTTATACAAAAACTATTAGTTATTAAAATAACCTTTAAGAACAATTAATCACCACAACTAACCCTTATCTTTATCATAATTACTAACATTAGATATTATAAATACAGAGAAAACAATAGAATATTATTTTAGAACTTCTCTATGTTATTGCAACTTGTAATGTTTTAAATTCAACTTTTAATTAACTTTTTTTTTAACAACTCCAAGAATACATCAATTTGCCTATAGGCTTCAGGCTTCTTATCTGAATTCTTATTCTTATTTTTATTTTACAATAACAAATTAGCCGATTTTTGGCACGAAAAATCGTGTTTTTCTCTTCAGTGTTCCAAAAAAGTGAAAAATTATAATTTCGAAAAACCCTCCCAGCGGTACCTGGGGAAAACTATTATCTAACGAATGAACTTTGATTTTTTGATTTCAAATGATCCAGCACCAAGTTATGTCACCGTAATTCTACTTTTTTCCGAGACACGTTCAAATAATTGCTGCCATTGCCGTATTTTTTAATATTTCTTCGTGAAAATTTTATAAAACATTGTTCAAATATCATATTTTAATGTGCTGTTGGTTTTAATCAAGAGATTTTAACTGTCGTCACAAAAAATTCAAAAAACATGCCTTCTTTCTTACGAATTCTGTAGTTGTGGTCTTATAAGTTTCCTCGTTGCTTTCTCTGTTAGAAGGCAAGAGGTCTGTTAGACCTCTGTTAGGTGTTAGGCTCTCTAAGTAAGTCTTGTATGCCTTGGTTTTTTATTTCCATTATCATATCTTTAACCCCCGACCCAAAAAGAGGAGTGTTATGTGTTTAACGTGTGTATCTGTGTCTGTCTGTGGCGTCGTAGCTCCTAAACGAATGAACCGATTTTGATTTAGTTTTTTTTGTTCGAAAGGTGACTTGATCGAGAGTGTTCTTAGCTATGATTCAACAAAATCGGTTTAGCCGTTCAAAGATCATTTGCTGTTTTGTAGTCGAGTTGCTGAAATCAGGGCCGTACTAGTAATTTAAAAAGTTGATGGCAGGGCCGTACTAGTAATATATAAAGTTGATTGCACGGCCGTACTATTAATATTTAAAGTTTAAAAAGCATCAAATAAAATTAAATTAAAAATTTAAAAAACCCCCGAATAAAATAATAAAATAAAATAGAATAAAATCCAAACGTCGTCGCGTCGGGGACCGCTAAGTAAATAAAATAAAAACAGAATACAACTACTTACAAATGATACAGTATGAAATTTAAATACACGTCAACTACTTAGGTCCCCGACGCGACGACGCTTGGATTTTATTTTTTACTTTTTAAAGATTTTCTCTGTCGGGGATTTTTTAAATTTTTAATTTAATTTAATTTAATTTAATTTAATTTAATTTAATTTAATTTAATTTATTTAGCTTCTTACTGCATATGTTAAGCTTAGCTTTGTTTTCTGTTGTTCTTATTTGCTGCCATTGTTTTTAAAATGTTTTTTTTCGGCGATTTCTGGTTCGATAGAGAGTGGAGCCTTTTCTATTTGGTGGGTCGTACTTATGTTAGGAGTTGCAAACCAAGCTGCTTCTTGGATAGCTTTTGTTAACTCCTCATCTGCTGTTTCAATTTCAAGTTCTGTTTTCAGAGACTTGTCTAGAGTAATTAGTTCATCCAATTTATGTCTGTTCATCCAATTTATGTGAGGGTTGTTTTTCTTTTTGTACTAATTGATTGTAGATTGTGACTATTACTGGGGAGTGATCTGATGGCAAATCTAAGCACGATTCAGCTTTACTTCGTTTGGTGTCATTGCCTTTTGTGATGCAGAAGTCAATAAGGTCGGGTATTTTCTTTTTGGCCGATGGCCAATAAGTGGGTTGTCCTGTTGAGATATGATGTAAATTATTCTCTTTCATCGCCTTTACTAGCTCTCTTCTTTTTTGATTAGATAATCTGGAACCCTATAGAATATGCTTCGCGTTGTAGTCACCCCCGCAATAAATTTGTTTCCAAGTGTGTTCTAGAAGTCTTTAAAATGTTGTTTTTTGTGAGATCCATCGTGATCTCCAAATACCTACCGTTGAGGAATGTGTCCAAACACTTAGTACCAGTTACCAGGATCGTGTTAGAGATCACCCCAACCCACTTGCTGCGGATCTCCTTACCACTCATCGTACCAAAAGGCTAAAACGCCACGACCCGCTAGACCTTCCGCACCGCTTTAGTGATAACAGATAAATTATTATACCTAATTACCTAAGGTGTTCGCTATTGGGCAAGCACCTTCTATGTCTAACTTCATCAATCACATCTTTTACTTATTGTTATCATTGACAGATTGTAAATAAATAGAATTCAATAAAAAAAAAAAAAAAAAATCTGAGTGCCACCCATCTCTCCTTTTGCTAGTTTTTTGATGCCGTAGCGTCTAGCTTCTTGTCTACCAGTTTTTCCTCGTTAGCATCCCAAACTGCAACGTATTCTGGGTAGTCAATTTTAGGTGACCTATCTTCACTGGTTACCCATTTTCTCTTTTTTACTTTTTTACTGTCAATAAAAATTTCTCTCTTTGCTCTTTTTGAAGATAATTTTATTAGCCCCAAGCTTTTATTGATGTTTTAAAAGATTATCTTACTCATACGATGTACTACATACTTCAAAATTATGTTGCCTGTTTAAATATGATGTTGCATGGGAGGCGTCTACTTGCAATACCGGCTACATCCAAATTTCTTGAATATTTAACTAACAGTGAAAAACTATAACGAATGAGTCTAAAGTAGAACCAGCAGTGTGGTGTTAAGCATATACTGGCCGGCTAGGAAGCGGAAAACCGCATCTATTCCTAGTCGCGCCACATACACTGCTGGGAAATCGGAGGTAGTACAATGGGCCCAATTTAGAGGCTTAAGTGCATGCGAGCTTGTCTTGCCCTCCACAATAAGATCCAGACTCCAGAGTCTAAAGTAGATGGACAAACAATCGCATAAAATCATTAGTTATAATTTAGCAATCCTTTTGTTTTTTTTTTTTTACTGTACCTTCTTTCATTTGTTTTAATGTCAATTGAAGTAGTTTAGTTTGAATTGTCAATATGAAAGTGTGCGAACAAATTTTTTTTCATAAACGCGTTTGGCGTATGATGGTAGGTGCTAAAAGAAAAGTGCGAACAATTGAAGAAAATGAATCATTTAAAGTTTTTTTTTTGTGTTCCCAATATAGTGTGCTTTATTAATAATTAATTAATTATAAAATTTTGTCCAGCTACTTGACTCATAGGTTAGTATAGTATTTTATCTTTCACGTGTTAAACTTAAATCGTTTCAAAAATGGATATAGATAATTTAAATAAGCTTTTAAATTTACAGAATTTCAAAAAGAAATTCTGCTTTGCCAAGAGATAATAGTTATTTATGTTACAAGGAACGTAAGGACGTTATTATTCTTCTTCTTCTTCACTATTCGCATTAGGCTTTCGGCCTGTCACGGTGCCCATCTCTTCCTCGGTCGTCCGACATTTCTTCTTCCTTGCTTATATCTTCTAACTTGTGCTGGTATTCTTTCTTGTCTCATTCTGTCTAGATGTTGTGACCATTTGTTTTTGTTTTCCTTCAGTTTATCTTTTATACTGAAGATTCCCAATTCTTCCCTAATTTCAACGTTTTTTATTCTGTCTTCTCGCGTACACCCTTTTACCGCTCTCAAAAATCTCATTTCCGCCGCCTGGATCTGGCTTTCCTGTCTTGTGTTATTATTCATGAAGGTAAATTTAAGGCAAGGCGGAGCCGGGGCTTAAATTACCTTCCGAGAGTGATAAGCCTTACGTGCCGTGTTGCTTATTACATTTTTCCTGCTTCCGCGGAAATCCGGACAATATTTTTCTATAATGTTACAATTTGACATCCAACGACAAATATTTAATTAGAATTTTAATTTCATTATTTTTAATTTAAGTCGTCCAGATGCAAACCCAGACATCCTCTAAAATTTTTTTTTTTAGTTTTTTTTTTTTTTTTTATTTACCCAGAATATTTACAATCTGTCCTAACAAACATTAAGTAAATCTGCTGTCGTTCACAAAGATAAGAATAATAATAACATGTTAGGTATAAACCCATGGCTTATACCTTTACAACTTTAATTCATTGAATTATTGATGTACAGGGTGGCTCAATTTCGATCCTTCTTATGGGGAAATCGGTCACTATGAGAGATATCAAAAAATGAATGGCGCATCTTCGATCTCTTTTTTTGAGAAAATCTCAATGGCAAAAACCAGAATTTGCTATCTTTTTTTGTTTTTGAGTTATAGCCAAAAATTCGATTATTAGACTTTTCTATAAATGTCGATATTTTGGTTGTTTTTGAAGTTACCAAAAAAGTGTTAACACTTTCTTCAGACACTTTTTTAAGGGCAACAAAATGGGATAGGGAGATTTTAAATATCTAGATTAGTTTCCGAGTTATAACATAAAGTTGTGTTTTTTTAAACAGAAACCATAGTTGGCTATGACATTTTTAAATGGCGTTTTTTATCCTCTTTTCAATGACGTATAACATGTGGGGTCTAATATTTTAGTTTTATCTCATTTTATTCAAAAATGTAATAAAAATAAAGAAGAATGAAAAATTTAATATAATAGTAAATGTTTTTAGTAGATAACAACAAAAAATATTCAATACTTAACAAAAATTACAGTAAGTATTCAAACTGAACTCAGTTATTTACAATAAATATAACTTTGTCAAAACAAACACTACGAAATTGGCATCTAAAAAATTCTTTTACCCATTAGTTTTTAGTTTTAAAATATTTGTTTAGTTAGATAATAATTACTAAAATATTATGTTGCACATGCAAGAACAGCATTATAACTAGCTTGAATAAAGAACTCCAACATATCGTATTTTTCATAGTGTTCATAAGCCATTTTACATTTACGTGAAATAACAGGTAAATATAATAACATATTATTAGAATTGCTAATAAATATTTAATATTTTAATTACAGCAACTAAACTAATATTTTCCTACTAAAAACTAATTGATAAAGGAATTTTTTAGATTCCAATTTAGTAGTTTTTGTTTTGACAAAGTTATATATATTGAAAATAATAGACTTCAGTTTGAATACAATTACTTTAATTTTTGTTAAGTCTTGAATATTTTTTATTGTTATCCACTAAAACCAATTACTATTATATTAAATTTTTCATTTTTCTTTATTTTTATTACATTTTTTAATAAAATGGGATGAAACTAAAATATTAGACCCTACATGTTATACATCATTAAAAAAAGGATAAAAAACTCCATTTAAAAATGTCATAGCCAACTATGGTTTCTATTTAAAAAAACACAACTTTATGTTATAACTCGGAAAATAATCTAAATATTTAAAATCTCTTAATCCCATTTTGTTGCCCTTAAAAAAGTGTCTGAAGAAAGTGTTAACACTTTTTTGGTAACTTCAAAAACAACCAAGATATCGACATTTATAGAAAAGTCCAATTATCGAACTTTTGGCTATAACTCGAAAACAAAAAAAGATAGCAAATTCTGGTTTTTGCCATTGAAATTTTCTCAAAAAAAGAGATCGAGGATACGCCATCCATTTTTTGATATCTCCCATAGTTACCGATTTCCCCATAAGAAGGATCGAAATTGAGCCACCCTGTACAGGGTAAGTTAATAGTCTGCATAAATGCTTATAGTCTGAATCTATTAATTAAGTCTGGGGGTTTGAATCTTTTCAGTCTTCGTATATCATGTTGATCACTCATCAAGTTAACTGTCAATTGGTTTGGATGTACACTAATCCTGTCTTTGTACTTGGCACTAAATGAGCTAATTTCCTTTTTTACCGTTGGGATGGCATGATCTTTTCGGATAATCTCGTTTGTTACAAACCATGGCGCGTTCACCATATTTCTGAGCAACTTTGCTTGGAATCTCTCTAAAATTTCGATGTTGGAGTTGGATGCAGAGCCCCACAGTTGTATCCCATACGTCCATACAGGTTTGATTATTGTTTTATAGATTAGTATTTTGTTTTCTAGTGAGAGATTTGATCCTTTACCTATCAGCCAGTACATTTTCTGATATTGCAGGTTGAGTTGCTTCCTCTTAGTCCAAATGTGGGTTCTCCAAGTTAGTCTGCGGTCTAGGTGTATACCAAGATACCTCACGGTCTCTGTTTGTGGAACCTGTTTGCCCTTCAGGGTTACAGGAGGACATGTTTCTTTTCGCAGTGTAAATGTCACATGCGTAGACTTTGACTCGTTGGCTTTTATTCTCCATTTTTTGAGCCAATATTCAATTTTTTCATGATTATTTGTGTTAGTTCTGAGGCCGTTTTAAGATTTGTATGTGATATCAAGATACCCGCGTCGTCCGCAAATGTGGCCGTGGTAATTTGTTCCATTGTTGGCAGATCCGAAGTGTACAGGAGATATAAGATTGGTCCCAGTACACTACCCTGAGGAACTCCTGCTTTTACTGGATATATTCCTGTGTACTCATCTTGCATTTTGACGAGAAAGTGTCTATTGCTAATATAAGATTTGATTAGTTGGTATAGATCGTAGGGCAGCATCTTTTTTAATTTATATAGTAGACCCGGATGCCAGACCTTATCAAATGCTTGTGAAATATCCATGAAGACTGCAGAACTCTTCAAAAGCTTGATTGATTTTTTTTGACTATTCTATGAACCTGCTCTATAGTCGAGTGTTTATCTCTAAACCCAAATTGATGGTCCGGTATTAGTTTTTTTATTTGGATAATTTCCTTCAGACGCTTCACTATCAGTTTTTCAAATACCTTTGACATTACCGGAAGCAAGCTTATTGGTCTATAAGACGTTACTTCCTCTGGATTTTTTCCTGGTTTTGGTATCATGAGCACCTGCGCCACCTTCCATTGGAGTGGAAAATAGCTAAGTCTTAACATGGCATTAAATAAAATTGTAATTAGCTTGACTGCTTCCATAGGTAATTCTTGCATAATTTTACCTGTTATCAAGTCATAGCCTGGTGCTTTTTTAGGATTAAGTTCCTTCTTTATAACCTTAAATACTTCTTTTTTTTAAAATTTTTTCATAGGAAGGTCCATTTGATGTGGTGCTTCTAAAGACTCGATAATTTTATTCTCCTCATCGACGCTAATTTCTGATGGAAAAGGTTTAAATACATTTTCAAGATGTTCTGCAAAGATTTTTGCCTTTTCACTATCTGTTCTGGCCCATTTTCCTAGTCCTATTCTAATTAGGGGAATTTGAGTTTGTGGCCTGCTCATTTTTCGCGTTGCCTTCCACAGTGAATACTCTGTAGCCTCTGTTGCAGTTAAACTCTCCAAGTATTCTTGGACAGCTGAATTTTTTTCTTCTTTCAATATGATTTTTAATTGTTTTATAGCTTTGTTGAATTTCGCTTTGTCGTGTGGTGATCTTGTTAGTTGCCAGGTTTTTCGCAATTTACGTTTTTCTGCAATTTTAGTTTTAACTGTTTTGGAGCAGGTCTGTATTTTTTGAGTTGTTTCACATTTTGGAGTGGCTTCCCAGGCTGCTTCTTGTATCGCTATGGTAATTTTTTCTACTGCTGTTTCAACTTCTTCTTCTGTTTTTAAGGACATATTGATATTAATTCGGTCGTTGAGAATGTTTCTGAATTCATTCCAGTTGGTTTTGTTATTACAGAGTGATGAAGAATTTTGTTTTTTTAGTATATTACGTGAGCTAAGTGTCACCAGTATAGGAGAGTGGTCAGATGACAAATCCAGACATGATTCTGCTTTAATATTGTTTGCAGGTATACCTTTAGTTGTACAGAAGTCGATCAAATCAGGAATTTTTCTGCGATCTGCGGGCCAGTAGGTGGGCTCTCCTGTTGACACAGTTTGGATTCTCTTTGGATCTTCTCAATGCCAGCTACAAGATTACTAATTAATTGAAATGAAAAATCCGTGCAAAAGCTTCGAAAATTAGACTTGAAAAACTGAGTCGGGTGCAAAACCAGCTATATTTCTGGTGAGTTCGATTGCAAAAGCTGACATATTTGGTTCGGCTGCAAAACCTCACAAAAATTACAGAGTATTCAGATATCGCACAACGAGTGCGAATGCAAAACCAGTCATTATTTTTATCAAATCCACTCTAGATTTTATTTAAAAGCATTGTTTTTTATTACTTAGAAGAGTATATTTATAAAATAAAGTATGATAGAACATTCAGCTGATTTATGTTTTGCTGATTGCGCTTTGAAATCGTGTTAATTTGATCAGTTTTGTTTGTCAATTGATTTATAAAATCAGACATATTTGCCATTAAGGATGCAAAACCAGACATTTTCAATTTTTAGAGAATAATATTTAATTATTTTAAAGACCGAGAAGCAAAACCTTTTGGGGACCGATAAAGTGATTTATTTAAAATTTAAAAAAAAAAGCTAAATGATATTTCGCTTTAAAGCTGTAAAACAGTTTTTTCATTTCGAGCGAAATCCCTCATAACACTTTTGTCTGGGTTTGCATCTGGACGACCCATTTATAAGTTTGCTTTGCCTGTCCGTTCGTTAAAAATGATAAACAAATATAAATCAAATCTGTATGACCACCGTTTATTATTTTCCTAGGAAAATAAGTGACACTATTAAGTTCCGTCACCAACGCAATGAACAACTTACGTCGGGTGTAACCGTGCACATAAGACATACATACGTGATCGGGAGTAGAAAAATAATAATAAGTCTATTCTGTAAATTTACTTAAATGGATGCAGCGGGTATTGCAAGTAGCGCCTCATGTGATATACTATATATACTTAAAATTTTCGTTGCCTTACGTTACCTAGTGTAGTGCCCACTTTACTATTTAAAAAACAAAAAATAATTTTTTTCTTTTCAGCAAATTTTTTTTTTTTTTTAATTTATTTATATTTTTATTTTTAAAGTGTGAAATTGAGTTCTTAGTAACTCATATATATATCCCTACGTCTGAACCATTGAAATCGCGTCATACCGTTTGAGCCGTGGGTCTTTTAAGGACAGCCCCCACACAATAATGTGTAAAACACCAAAACATTTTTATTTCGTACTATTTTACATCTGTAAGTTGTACCATCGTTGATCGTTGAGTTGTAAGCTGCTCAATTTTAAATCAGTAATGTTTTTAACTTACTTTCTACTTAAAAAAAAATGAAGAGGAAATGTTATTTTTTTTGATTTTGTAGTAAAAATTTGTAATTTGCCAATGCATTAAAATAAAAAAAAAATCTGATCAGATTTAGATTATATAACAATACTTATTCCACAAGAAAAAAATATGGCCGTAATGATACCTAGAAATAAATAAGGGAGAGTGGTCCTAAGTCGGCCCAGTAAGCTTTTTGTCCGAAAACGAAAGGTAAATAGGATTTTATAGCACTAATAAGAGTGTAGTTGCGTACTGACATCGATTGGCTATAAATCTATGTAATTTAGGAAGGTATAATGTTGCTTTTGTTAATTACGTGCAGTGAAAAGTAAAAAACAACATTTTGATTATTTTTTAAAACAGTGTTCCTAAGTCGGCACCCCCCTGGTCTTGAGTCGGCACCCCATTTTTTTTCGCTCGAATGCAGGAAAAAGTGCAGATTCTCTAAGTTGAAACAGGAAATGGACGAATTTGAACCATTCAGAAGAATAAAACATGCATTTTTTGTCCAATTTTTTATGAAAACATTTCTCAGCTACGTACACAATTTTTATATTGAAACCTTTCTTAGGTAAATAATTAAATGAAAAGAGTATATTGAAAAAAAATGATCATTTGCATGATCGTCGTCAGATTCAAAATACGTAGGGCGTAGCAAACACGAACGCAAGTCAATCCACTTGTGGAGGGCTGCGGAGACTGGTGTTCGATTTGGTGAAATGATTTCGTTTATAGCGTCCGTATTTATAAACTGTAATTAATTACTTATATAGTGTTTTAACAATGGATAATCCGACAAATATATTACACTGAAAAGATTAAATACCTGAAACAATGCAAAAAAAGCGTCAAGATAAAAAAAATTTGGTGCCGACTCAGGACCACATCGACTTTTTACAGGTATCACGTGATTTTGTACGCGAACAAATCCGAATGGAAAATCGGCATAACCAATAAATTACAACATTGAATAAAGAAACCAGCGCACTTATTCATTTTACCAATAGTCGCAATAATCCTGGATTCAACACGATCCGAGATCAATATTGAACCTCGACAAACGATCTTGCTCTGACCAAGATTAATTCTCGGATCATTGTGGCGCATGCGTGTTTGCTATGTTGTCATAGTGTGTTAACCCTCATAATAATTAAATAATTTTTTAAATACTTTTATTATAGGAACTGAACAGGAACGACGATATAATATTAAAAATTAAAATTTTTTTAAAAATTAATAATAAAATAAAAAATTATGGTTATAAAATAGATACCAATAACACAGGTCAACAAAATCAAAAAAAAATTTTGATGCCGAGATATTGTTAGTTGTTTTGTGTTAGGGGTGCATTGGCAACACTAAAAATATTTTTTATTTTTTTTTCTTACGTGTCATTTTGGATCTACCCTCAGTTTTAAATATTGGCTGTAATCAGTACTTGCGTTTGCACAATTTGCTTTCTTATCGATACATTTCTAAAAATAAATTAATTTTTATATCATGCCTTCATCGCGAAGAAGTTGTCTCAATGATCCAAACGAGTTTTGTTACATTTGTGGTGAATAGACAGTTAAAAAGTTCAGAAAACCTATAACAGATTTTATAAAAAGTACTTATTTTTCTTACCTTAAGTCGGAAATTGTAGATGAATACAAGCCGTGGATACCCCAAATTGTTTGTAAAATGTGCTGTAAACACTTGAGACAATGGATCAATGGTTAAAGAAGTCGTATGAGGTTTGGAGTGCCCAAGCAATGGAAAGAATAAAAAATCACTTCGATAACTGTTGCTTCTGCTGTGTTAATTTACGTGATGTTAACGTTAAAAAAATGATTTATTCAGACTTAGATTTGGCTAGAAGACTCTTACCACATTCAGAGGAAGTATTTGTTCCAACAGTTTCTTCTATTCGTGAACCATCATTTGAAGAAAGTGAGTAGGGCCAGTGATTTCAAAGGAATACTGTCTACAGCCCTCTCCTCCCCACCTCCACCTATGGACACGTCCTTGTAAACACCAATGGAGTATTTGTGTTGATCTAAAGCAAAACTTGCCCAATTCCCAGACAATCTTGGAGCCTACAGCAAAGAAAAAGGGGAGCGGTTTCACCAGGACCTAAAAATTATGAAAGAAAGGTACCAAGGCCGATGGGATCAACATTATGATGACTGATTATTGCTAGAAGATGTAGCGTGATAGTTCCACTACATCTCATTCACAAAAGTCAAGAAATAGAAAGATTTTATATACATAATAATGTAATAAATGTTGTTTGTGATGTAAATTTGTGTTTTCTGTACAAGACAAAATCTAGAAAACTACACGTAGGATTTCAAAATTTTTGCTATTAATGTAAGGTCCTAACTTAAAAAAAAAATACAACATCTCGGCACCAAAACTAGTGTTGACCAGTGTAATGGTTATAAATAGATACTAACTAAATATTACTAGATATATTACCAGATCTAAGATCAAATCTAGCATTCACCGATCTTACCCGAAGCCGGGACTTTGTTACGCCAAGATCGTTGTTACCTTAGATCATCTATTCGCTGGGTGCGTGACACCAGCGCCAAATAATTTGCGGCACTAACCGCAACTTTTACGCGCAATTTTTACATTAGTAGTAATGTAGTAATATGTTATTTATAGATTAAAATTTTATAAATATTATATGAAAACATTTTGTTATACGTAAAAAGTGAGTGGATAAGATTTATTTTCATTATTTTTTTGAATCAAGTAAAAAATGTAAGTATAATATACATAAATAGAAAAAGCAAGTTTGTATTACATATAACCTCAAAAACCAAAGTCGTGAATTAAATGTTAATAATAAAACTTAAAATTACTGGATTCTAAGCAACTGGATTCTAAGCAATTACAATTACCCATAATATTGTTTTTTAATCACAAACAATAATAAAGGGTAAGGGGGCATCCATTAATTACGTGAGCTCAGAATGGGGGGGGGGAGGGGTCCTGTAAAATTTTACTAAATCTCATTTAAACCGGAGAGGGGATAATCAAAAATCTCACGTCAACTTTAAAAAATATAAAATACTACAGATATTAAAAAAAAAATATTTTAAGTGTTCATTTTGCCTGTTAAAAAAATGTCATGGCCATTAAAATCATTCAGTTCGAGAGTACTGAATGGTTCATTATTTTCCCAAATAATAAAAATAAATTTTGTTGAAAATATTTTTAGCTTCAATCTCACGTAAGGGGAGGGGGGTCCAGGCAAATCTCACCTAAGGGGGGAGGAGTCTAAACTTATCAAAAATTAAATGTGATTGTGTGTACAATCAAAGTGGAAAGTGCAAACACATTGCTGGATTGATTTATTTTATAAATAATGAAGATGAAGAGAGTGCATCCAAGACGAGTACCTAACAGCAATGGGGGAAACCTAGTGCCCGACAATTCGTATAAGAAAAATATTAAAATCGAGTTTTTTTATTTTGCATGTTGTCAAAGTATACATATTCAGGAACATGTAAAAAAAATTTCACATCAAAATATTGAAAATTGACGAAGTTACATCCTATTTCATAAGAGCTTAGATCATCTATACAATAGATAGGTCATAGCGGTATACCTGAAGCAGTTTGTTTTGAAGCTCAAAAATTTTTGGTGGGGTGCGCGGGGTTTGTTTTTCTTTTGGTTAGCCCCTGTAACGGCTGCAACTAAATATACACATTGACATGTTTTTATTGCAAACAAAGACTCAAATCATTCTCAAAACAAAGCAAAATATCGCAAACATGACGAAATTAATTAATACTTAAATAAATTATACTATTTAGAAATTGGTAAATGTGAAATCAATTAATAATTACACAATAAATGCAAAATTCGGTTACGTTTATTTTCAAATTTGTATTAATTTATTATTATGGTTTATTTTTAAGATTGATGATATTAATAGTGCAATGGGTCATTAATAAAGTTCCATTGTATAACCATGGCTATAAAACTGGTTAAATCAATATCCAAATGTTTTTCAAATATTAGATTACATTACAGGTCAAAGGCAACTTCAGAAAAGTTACAAAATAAGCTTACACACAAAAACTAATTAAATATTAATAAAATTTATAATTTGTTAATGTTTTTACTGTTTTGTTACACTCGTTAAAATGTCACTTTTCCCTTGAAGGTATGCAACCTGTGATGCACTATAAAAGGAAAACAAACTTTGTTGTTCTTTTTTGAGCTTCATAACAAATGGGTCTATGTCCTATCTATTGTATATATGATCGAAGGTTGTTACGATCTAGGATCGCTGGATCTAGGATTACAAAAGTCTAGCGATACACATTTGACGATTTCGAACATACACGAATTACAAGCCGATTGAACACCCGAACTGAAGTAGAATTGGTGATAAAATTTGAATTTTTAAATTCATATTAAATTTGAACATTTTGCGATATTTACTCATTTGTTCACTTTTTATCTAAAATAACTTTTATTTAGTAAATAATTTGTATAGGTACTTCAATAATTAGACAATTGTTATAATTATTAAAATCTATTTTGCATTAATAAATTTATTATTCACGTAATGATAAGAAGTAGTACATATTTATGTAAAATACATTTTTAAACAGATTTGGGTAAAAAAACTCCAAGAAAACAAAAATAATGATTAATAAATAAAAAGATTTGTAATCATCTATTAAGAAGAAGACCAACCGCTAACTTATTTTTTCGTTAGTTGAAGGCCGTTTTAAAATTGCAGGAGTTTTTCTCGAATTCTTTTTCTTTGCAGAGGAAAATTTTCGTTATGGTTCAATTTTTCTCTTAGTTGATATTTCACTACAAGTTGGAAAGCTCTGCGTTTGAGTGGAATCTATTGCCGAAAATGATGGTTTAATAGACGATAATGCTTTTTGAAGCACAGTACACTTTAACAAAATAACAAAAAAAATCTCATATTATATTATTAAACTAATTATGATATAAATTACTTACCCATTGTAGATTTTTTTTCTTATAATAGTATGATAGGTATGTATACTAATGAAATAACAAAAACGACTAAAATGCGACAAAATGCAACTGCAGGCCAAATACTTGACCAATTAGTTTCGAAAGTGGTACATATACATATGGCATTCAGCACAAGAGCCCATCCCATAAATACCCTTAAAGTAAAGATATATGTGCTTTCTTTCTGTATGTTAATAATAAATTTAAGTTATTGCACAAAACGGCATAACAATCATAACATTTATTGTTTAATATTGAAGTACATACGCAAATTATTTATTAAATTTTTAGTGTTCTTTCTTTTCATTATAACTCATGTTAAATAGTAATAATCAATCCAACCCTTCGTGCGGGTAATGCATCTCATATCTCCCGCGTAAATAATATACTATTAAGGTGGTTCGAGCGGTACTCGGCTAGTTTTTAAGTTCATAGTGACTGAAAAATATTAACACTACTTTAAAAATCATGAAAGAGGTATCAATACAAATATAATATTAAAAACGAACGAATGACAAAAGTATAAATAATTTGAAAGAAAGACTTTATTTATTAAAGTTTTCAGAGTACCTTATTTGATTCACAAAGAATTTGGTCCGGCAACAACAAAAATTTGTTCTGTTTTTTTACGCAAAAACAATCCTTACAATGTCCTTTTTCCATGTAAGTTTGTTACGTTTTGTAATTTTCGATGCAATTAAATAATAAAATTTACATAATTAATAATTTTCAAAGCGTAACGTCACTTTAATTTGTGGTTATTGTTTTTTGTTGGTATCCCAACGTTGCCAAGTCGCTTGTAGTTTTAAAAAAGTTAAATTTTGTTTAGTTCAATAATTATTTACAGCCAAACTAGATGGTCAATATCTTTAAATTTTTTCTAGGCCTTTTGTAAAACGTTAATCTATAGTTGAAAATATATTTCTTATTTACTTGACATGGATTTAACTATATTATTTTATGGGAATTGTGTCAAGTAACCGCGTTCACGCAATACTCCCCATGTTAAATTCGGAGATTTCAAATTCGATTTTTTTGTAAACTAGTCGGTTAATATTTAAATATATAAATTATTAACCCGTTGATATTAGATAATATAAAACTTCAAAATATCGAGTTATTATTAAATTAAAAATTGTTAAAGGATTTATTTAGCTTTCAAACGTAATATCGTTCGTCATCAGAATGACGAAGAAAATCCTTTAACAATTTTTAATTTAATAATAACTCGATATTTTGAAGTTTTATATTATCTAGTCGGTTAATACGCTTAAATTTTTTTTTATGTACGTGGTAAATCATAAATTATATGCTCTGTAAATTTTATAATTTTTACATGGACTTGGAGAAACGCTCCAACCACCTTAATGTTCTAATTTGTAGGAATTTAACGATACACAATCAACTCACTACTGTTGCCGTGTTTAGCTTTCCCTTAATCTAGTGACATATTTCACCACCAGATGTCATATGCTCATTTGACGGATCCCAATATGAATTTGAAAATTCAAAATTTAGAACCAATTTTACTTCAGTTCGGGTGTTCAATCGGCTTGTAATTCGTGTATGTTCGAAATCGTCAATGTGTATCGCTAGACTTTTGTTCTAGGATTGATCCGAGGATTGATCCTCGACTATTAGTACGGGCATTAGACATGCAAACAACAATAACCGAAATACCAAAACTACGCTAAGCTGAAAAATGTAATTATGTAATTGTTTTATTAACATAACATAGATAGAACTAACATAGTAATCAATTATTTATTTTAACAAAAATGTAGCCAGATTAAATAATGTTTTCAAATATGCTCTAGTTTTTAACAAAAACAAGCACTACTTTTAAGCAACGTCAATAAAACAATGCAAGTAATATATTACTTCTAATAAATCACTTTTTATTGTTTACTCAGGATTTGCAAATTGCGTACATATTACCATATATTATTTGGGTTTTTACTAGTTTATTCTAAATTGTCGACTTAACCATCAGAGTAAAATAAATATTTTAACAAATGATGACGACACTTATTAAGTGGTTCATTAAGATTAAAATTATTTGACGAAATAGGTAGTTATAATTTATTATTTTTTACTTTTACATTTTTATTGTAACCATAAATACCAAACTTATGAGTCCCACATAATGCCTCGATTTGTAGCATCCCTTTGCGTCGTTTCGATCTTGAAAACTTGAAGATTTGCATCGTGTCGATGTAAATAAAATAAAGATGTTGGTTTGTTTGGGTACTCACTACTCACTAACCATTATGTAGTTTAATATTTTTATCTACAAATAATATTAATATAATGAAGAGTACTCTTCCGCTCACCCTTTGCCGCATAATGTTTTTCTGTTTTCGTACATTATAACTTTGCATTTCAAATTTTTAAATGCATCTACAGCTTATGACAGTTTTCTTTGGGTGAGTAGACGTCGGATCTGTAGACCACGAATGCGACGGACAGCGTTGGTTTTATATCACTTTCTGAAAACCCATGCAAAAGGTGCAAGTATAAAAATTTAGACAAAAAATTTGATTAAGGTTGTATTATAAATTTTTATTACTTGCAATTTTTAAATTAAAATTTTTTTTGTCAGCTGTTATTTTATGATATTTTAATTTCATGGAGTTTATAGTTTCATTGGAAAAAAATAAAAATTTGAAAAAGTAGGGCAAAACGTTGATGAAAATATATTACTATCCCAAAAGATTACAAAATTATTATTAATGCTAACTTATCCTTAATATTAAAATTTTGATAATTGGGTAGGTAACCCTCCACGGGTACCTGCACTTTTAAAAAAATTATTTAAATTAAAAAAGTACGATGTTAAGATTACTTACCCCAAACTGACAAAAAAGATATGGTAGTACAAACAAACTTAAGAAATAACTTGACAAACAAAGCGTAGATAGCGTGGAAAATTACTACTTCAAAATTTCTACACCAAAAAAATAATATCTCTACCAGTCTTTTCCAGGGGTTAACAAATAAGTAATTCCTTAATTAAAAGTAATGTTTAGTATTGAACTTACTCTCGTCACTAAATACCACGCATTTCCGAAAGTCAGTATCCATATTTTCGTCCTTTTTTGCAAAATCTAAATGTTGTTTTTCTATTCGCTTTAGGGCGATTCCGCGGGAGACGATTTTTGACATGAATTTTTAAATCAGAGTATTTGACACTTTTTTTATGCCAATACAAAGAAAAAGATCTAAATTAAATAATAAAACTACTTTTATGAACCTAAGAAATCCATATTTGAATTTTAGGCGCGCTCAGAATCGGTAGTGCCCACAGGTTCGGTGCAAACTGTACATCGAGCATCGGTCCCCGGTAATAGTTTTACTAAATCGTTGTTTTATAAATAATATATTTATAACATTTTCAGCTAATATTGAAAACAAATATTTAATAAGTAACAAAGAAGTGCACTAATTAGTAATTATACATTTTTTGATCTCTTATTTCTTTCATTTATGTATTTATAATGATGTTTATGTTAGATGCGTTGCACCCGCGACTGTATAAGAAGTGTATAAGAAGTATAAGAATTCATAGTATATATTTTTTTATAGTTATATTTAATTTAATGATTAGCTAATTTTGTACTCTTTCAAAATACGAAAGCTTAATTTAATAAATGTATCGCAATTAATAGACTTTTTTCATTCTCCTTCTGATCTTGAAAGGTGGGCGGATTTAGTTGCACCCGCGATATCACTTCAAACCTCTCTTGTAGCTATTTATACATTTTAATTGAATTCTTATATACGAATCTAAAGAAAACAGGTTAAAATGTAACCCTTCAAACAATAATTTTTTTAAAAATGGTTTTTATTTTATTAGTAGGAAGCCTTGAGTGAGTCTAAATGTTGCACCCGCGATAATGGAATCGCCCTTTACTAATATACCTACGGGTTTCCGTAACACTCAGCTTTCCGTAACACTTTTCGTATAGTTTCTGGATAGAACTTTATTTCTGAAACATTTTTCATCATTCCCGCTAATTCTATGACTGTTGCTTTTGATTGATTTTGAATCGCTTTTAAAATGAGTCCACTTCTAGGTTTATTTTTGGTTGTACTTTATCGATTAAAGTTTTTTTTCTAATTATGTTTCAGAAAGTCTTACTTTGTGATATTCAAAATATGTGTGGAAAAGTATAATACTTTTCCGCACACGTACAAAAGTGTGCAGGAAAACATTTGTACAATTATTAAAGGTGTTCACCTCACCCTTCGACCGTTCTTCAAAGTTTTTTTTTTTTTTTTTTTTTTTTTTAAACTTTTTATTACAATCTATCCAAGGATAATGAGTAATACATATGGCTTACAAAGACTTGTAGGGATCGTCCAATGACGTCTCCCTTTCTTACATTAGTCTTAATGACTATTATAACTGATAAATATATAAATCACCGAAGTCTATTCATCCAACTGTTTATGTTGCGTCGCTTCAATCGGTCGTTATTGTTGTCACCAGTTTTCAGTTCTTCAACTAGCTTGTTCGGATGGGCGCACAACCTTGTGTAATAAGTTTTACTGTAGTTGATGATTTCTTCCCTAACAGTAGGTATTTGCAGGTCTCGTTGTATAACGTCATTTGGGACAAACCATGGAGCTTCGGTAATCATTCGTAATGTTTTTGACTGAAATCTTTCCAGTATTTCAATATTAGAGGTGGATGCCGATCCCCATAGTTGTATACCGTATGTCCACACTGGTTTCAAGATGGTCTTGTAGATTAATACTTTGTTGTTGAGTGTCATTTTTGAATTTTTGCCGATGAGCCAGTATAATTTACTTAATTTCAGCCCAAGTTGCTTTCTCTTCATGAAAATGTGTTTGCGCCAAGTCAAACGTCTGTCTAGGTGAATGCCCAAGTATTTAGCATCATCGGATTGAGGAATTTGTTTGTTATTTAATTTCACCGGAGGGCAGGTACCTCTTCTTAGAGTAAATGTCACTTGCACTGATTTACTTTCATTTATTTTAATTTTCCATTTCTTAGTCCACGGTTCCACTTTGTTTAGGACTCTTTGCATAATCTCAGAAGCTACAGCAGGCTCTTCGTGTGCAGTTAGAAAGGCAGTATCATCTGCAAATGTTGCTGTGGTGGTATCCGCATCGGTAGGCAAGTCAGCAGTGTAAAGTAGGTAGAGGATAGGTCCTAGCACACTTCCTTGCGGGATTCCTGCATGGATTGGATATATCCTGGTGTATTCTTCTCCAAATTTTACATAAAAGTGTCTGTCTGTGAGGTACGATTTCAGTACCAGGTACATGTTGTAAGGTAACGCTTTTTTCAACTTGTACAGAAGGCCGGCTATCCAAACCTTATCAAAAGCTTGGCTTATGTCAATGAACACTGCAGTACAATATTTCTTCTTCTCGAAGTTTTTGTTAATTTCTGCCGCTAATCTGTGGACCTGTTCCACCGTTGCATGCTCCCGTCTAAACCCAAACTGATGGTCCGGTAGTAGTTTTTTGTCTTTTAAGATTGGTGAAATTCTTTTTAGGAACATTCTTTCAAACAATTTGTTCTTCAAAGTAAGCGAGTAAAGTTTCTTCATTTATGTTTTTCACTCGTTTTTTTTGCATTACGTGTTAAATTGCAGATATGCCCTTTCGTTTTTGCCTTTAAATTTCTGTGAAATTAGAGCTTGAACCGCTAATGCCGCAGATACCTCAACATCTGAACATTCCGACAAATCTGACATTTTTTAACTATTCTATAAACACAAATTGAAAAAACATAAATTAAAAAAAAGTATGATCACCTGTTCCTTTTGTAACTATAACGAAATACTCGGTCACCTTAAATAACCAAACGTACCGTTGGTACCAATGGGCTACCAACCGTCAAATACAAAAATTTAAATATTATGTATCATCTATTTTCATAAAGCGTATTGTGGTAAATTCACTCGTAAATTCATTTTAATTTAGAAATAAAACATATGTTATTGGTTTTTTTTAAACCATCATTAGAAAAAATATTGTTCGATACTAGTGGAAAACTATCTATTTCCATTCTCGGCTTTGGTTTACAATCTCGGCCGAAGGCCTCATCGTAAAACTTTGCCTTGAATAAAAAAATCCTGGTTTCCCTACCTAGTATAGAAAATATCTATTATAATTGCTTAAATATCGCACAAGATTTTCCAAACATTTTTGAAATAGTTCACTGTTACCTTATTTTCTTAATTTCACTACCAGAACCTAAGACTACCGATATTTCTTTTATTTTCGCCATAGTTTCACAATTTTTTTTGTCGTTATCCATTTTTAATTTTTTATGAGTATTACACCTGCATAGACAAAGTATGACTGCATACGCATGCAATACGCATTTATGATAAACATGCTTACTCTGCAAGTGATATTGAATTGCGCAATATTAAGTTTTTTTTTCGTTTTTCGTGTTATTAGTAAATTAAATAATTACACTTTTAAATACATACCTATTATGTAAATTTGTAAGCATATTCATCATTTTAGAAACGTATTATATTTAAAAATTAAAAGGTAAATATTAAAAATATTAGAAATACTATTGGTGTTTGTAGACTTTTTTGTGCAATTGTATATAAAATTTACAATCGTCATTCCAAATAAATCAACTAAAATCACTTAAATTTAAAAAATTTTACAATCCTCTCTAAATTTTACATAGTTGTTGACCCTCTATAATTATAGATTTTTATCCACAGTGATGGAGTGATGTGACCGCTGGTTGAGTTACGGAGCGGAAATTCTGGGTTCAAATCGCGGACCTCGCAGAATTTCTTAGCTCGGCCTTCCAGTGGACATCTGCATCAAGGCTGTGGTGAAGTGCTAATTACCCAGTAGTTGATGCACTTTGAGACCCCCAGCCACAGGGGTCTTAAAAAAATTAATCCCCAGCTACAGGGGTTAAAATAATTAACCGACTTCAAAAAAAAGAGGAGGTTGGTGGCAGGTAGCTCCGTGGGACGCGTAAATACAAATTTTACGATTGAAATCTCGATGAATTCTGAAAGAGTATATTTTAAATAAGAGAATTAGCTAAGACGCAATGCCCTAAGTGCACCTGTTTTTTCAAAAATCGAATTTAAAAACTTCGATTTTTGCAGTAAATTTTAAAGCAAAGTCGCTCGGGATTGGTTAATTCTGTCGGTACGTGCACCCAGATATAGTCTTAGCTTTGCGCAGAGTGGGAGCGACACTTGCATTGCGATGCAGTAACAGAGCACTTCGAACGAAAATCATGGTTTTCAACCCTCAATGTGCTGGTAAAATGGCTTAAAGCGCCCGAGCGTAGCGAGAGGTGCTTTAAGTCGATTTTTCCTTGCACAACCACCTTTCCGAATAGTACATGTGCTAGAAAAATGGCTTAAAGCCCCCGAGCGCAGCGAGAGGTGCTTTAAGTCGATTTTTCTTCGCACAGCTACTCTGCGTTACAAATCCACTTTCACGAGTTTCACCTCTCAAAGATTCACCTTTTCCTTGACCTACGGGCCTCGGGATATTTTTAAATTAGTTGTCATTTTGATGAAAATGGCTCGAAGCGCCCGAAGGGTGCTGAGAGTCAATTTTCATCAAAATCACCATGGCAAGAGCCGGACCTACCGGCAAAAGTTACTACCGTTCGTTAAATTTAAGTAACCCTTTTCTGAAGTAATTTTTAAATAATTTTAAATTTTTAAATTAAATAAAAAAGGAGAACGCATTCCTACCAGACCGCAAGAGTTACTGTCTTATTGTAGAAGTGCGACACTCTTATGTATAGCAGTACACGGACCTCCCACGAACGAACTTGTTTAACCAATCACGAGCGTTTAAACTTCGAAAATCAAGCTTTTTTAAATTCGATTTTTGAAAAAACAGGTGCATTTAGGGCATTGCGTCTTAGCTAATTCTCTTATTTAAAATATACTCTCTCAGAAAACATCGAGGTTTCAATCGTAAATTTTGTATTTACGCGTCCCGTAGACTTACCTTTCCCCCCTCAGAACTTCGTTATTTATAAACCGATTTAAAAATTTTTTTTTTTTATTTGAAAGCATATATTTTCAGATTGGTCCTTTAAAATTTTTATCAAAATTGGTTCAGCAGTCTGGTTTTTACATTAAAATTACTTCAATGTAATTTAAACGTGGGTTGAAATGTTTTGCGAGAATCGAGAGGTAGTATTTTGTGCATTGACATATACCGGGTGCTGAATGAGTTAGGCGAACGTAGGATATTAACGTGTATATAACATGTATATTATTAACAATTAACATAATATCTGTATATTATTCTGATGACGAACGATATAATCGTTTGAAAGCTAAATAAATCTTTTAATTAATTTTTAATTTATTAATAACTCGATATTTTGAAGTTTTAATATTATTTAACATGTAAAAACTTATTTTTGCAAATTCCTGCTTCCTTAGTTATTTTAGAGAAAAATTGAAAAACACAAATATAATGTAGAAATATAAACTACGAATGATAAGAGCGTTAGATTTTATCTAGCTTTTACGTAAATGGTCAAAAAATTCTTTTGAAATTGTTAAAACTTTTATTTATCAGACTTGCCATGTATGTTTCCGAGGTAATTATTTTTGATAAGTAATAAAAAACAATTGCACGTTGTTGACAGTTTTGCACTTTATTAAATTTTAATTTCATAAAATGGAATATTACCTTGGAAACTTATACATGGCCAGTTTGATAAATAAAAATTTTAACAATTTCAAAAATTTTTTTGATCATAAGAATGAAAACTAATCTTGCATTATCTATCAATGCATATTGAATAGTAAAAATTACTTTGCACAAACTTTAAGATGAAAAATAAAAATTATACAATCAAGGAAGAACGGTGGTTTGATATGTGAATTTGACAGGCATATAGCAGTCTCTTCACATTGATAAAACGTTAGCCGGTTTTATTTTATTATTATACAGTCAAGTGTTTTAAGAGGTGTACGGTACTGATGAGAGCTAACAAGCTCGAAACACAGTGTTTTTTCGTTGTGGTTTTGGGTTGCAAACATTGGTAAGGCTGTGTCTACCGTTCTTCCTTGATTGGATAATTTTTATTTTTCATCTTAAAGTTTGTGCAAAGTAATTTTTTTTGATCATTTACGTAAAAGCTAGATAAAATCTAATGCTCTTATCATTCGTAGTTTATATTTCTACATTATATTTGTATCTTTCAATTTTTCTCTAAAATAATTAGGGAAGCAGGAATTTGCAAAAATAAGTTTTTACATGTTAATATCTATGTTCGCCTAACTCATTCAGCAGCCGGTATATTATTGGTTTTTCTTTTTTGTCACCAAAAAATATGCCAACAAAAAAAGAAAAACAAGTAATTTTAATGTAAAAACCAGACTGCTGAACCGATTTTGATGAAAATTTTATGGAACTAATCTGGAAATATATGCTTTCAAATAAAAAAAAATTTAAATCGGTTTATAAATAACGAAGTTCTGAGGTAACAAACATAAAAAAAATATACAGCCGAATTGTATAACCTCCTCCTTTTTTTTTGAAGTCGGTTAAAAATAAAAAAAATTATGGATTTTTAAACTAAAAATTTTCTTAATAATCCTTTTAAACAAAACCTAATATTAAACAATCTCATAAATTGGTAAACTTCTTTTTGTTAAATTTTCTTCGATAACCTCTTTATGTGAATTAACCTTTAAAATGTTAAATTATTAACTCGTTGATATTAAATTATATTAATTTAAGCAATTGAATTTTAAATATAATTGAATTATCCTTTAACAAATATTTTATTTTCAACCATACTTTCCAAAATTTTATCTTCAGCAAACTTTTCTTTTCTTCACTTTATTCTTACAATAATTATTGCTTTTTGATATAAATTAATTTAGTTTCATAACATCTAATGACGTTTAAGGTTAAACTTCACCTCTTCATACTACTAACTACCATACAAAATTTTTATAAATTTATCAGTTTATATTATTTTTATTTGTAGTTTCCACTTCTCACGGTGGATCAAGCATTCTTCTTCTTCTTCTTCTTCGCATTGCTTCTTGACAGAAGCGTCGTGACCAATTTAATATGTTATTATTAAATGGCTTTCTTGGCAGATTACTCTCGGTGGTTTGCCATTTCCTTCCGAGAGGAGAGGGTATTATAAAGTTGGATAAATTTTGTAGCTGGGTTGGGGATCGAACCTAGGGCTTTTCGCCTAGAGTTCGGTCCTTAGCCTGTTGACTTAGCTCACCTCTCATGACTTAGCTCACCTCTCATCAAGCATTATCTCGTACTTAATTTACCTTGCATTCTATTTACTTGCCGCTTCCTTTTGTTAGTTTCATTTTCCTTAATCCATCTTTTGTCGTTCCTTATTTCTGTTTGAGTCAACACCAGACTTTTCAAAACCAATTCTCTTCTTTATTTATCAAGCGAAAATCAACTTCGTTCTTTCATCTCTGTCTATTCCATTTCCATTTCCAATTCCATTTGTTTTTTAATTGTTCCTGATGTTAAGGAATGTTTTTATTTGTTCACGTTTTCAATTGAATTTTCTTTTGTGTTGTAATTCTTTCCACCGGATTCGTTTAAATTGTTTTGTTTTTGATCTGTTACTTTTCTCATTTGTTTTTCCATTACTAATATTTTGTTTATTGTCGTTTTCTTTTGTTAGTATCTTCACATCAGCTACTGTGATCATCAGCTTTTCATTATAAATTTTAACATTATTTACTTGTTAGGCATAATAAATAACATTGCAATATATATAAAATTAATAATTTATTTAAATAAATAAGTAATAAAATACAATTGCACGTTGTTGACACTTTTGCACTTTATTAAATTTTAATTTCATAAAATGGAATATTACCTCGGAAACATACATGGCAAGTCTGATAAATAAAAGTTTTAACAATTTCAAAAGAATTTTTTGACCATTTACGTAAAAGCTAGATAAAATGTAACGCTTTTATCATTTGTAGTTTATATTTCTACATTATATTTGTGTCTTTCAATTTTTCTCTAAAATAATTAGGGAAGCAAGAATTTGCAAAAATAAGTTTTTACATGTTAATATCCTATGTTCGCCTAACTCATTCAGCACCCGGTATATGTACTACATACATTGGACGTTTCTAAACTGCTATTTTAGTTAACTTATTTTTATTTTTATTTTAATTATTATCATTTTGTTTCAATTTTCATATTCATAAATTATTTATTTCTGTTATTTCTGATGATAGAACTTGCAAATAGCTCAAAATTGTTGACAATTTGATAAATTTGTTTGCTTTATTGGATTATAGCTTAATACAACATATTATGTTCCGGCATCCACATTTTCCTTGGTCAGCCTATTCTTCTCCTTCCTGATGGTTTATATCTTCGGGCTACTTTAGTTATTTGGTCCAGGTGATCATCCCTCTTTTATTGTGGTTTTTAATTTGATCTTGTATATATCCTATTTACATTTTTGTAATGTCTTCGTTTCTGATTTTGTACTCTCCTATTATACATCTTTTGATTGCTCTCAAGAATCTTATTTCACTGGCTTGTATTTTACTTAGGTTTTTTGGATATTTGTACTAAGGTCTAACTTTCATATGTTATTGTTGGGACAGCTATTGTTTCATATAGAGTAATGCGTGTTTCATTTTGTTTATTCTTTAAAAATTTGTGTATCTCTTCACAGATCCGTCTAAACTTATATTTTGGATATCTATATTATTGTATAACAAACTATCTTATAAATCGATATGATTGTTAATTTTTGTTTTTTTTTGCTTTGAAGAATTTGAAGTTTTAAAAAAGAAATATTTTTTTCAAAATTTTATTTACGCAATATTTGTTTTAATTATATGACTTCTGTTGTGAAGAAGTTATCTTAACACTTTGATTTATTTTATTGAGTTTGGATAGCCAACATTTCCGATTATAGGAAAAGTTTAATTTTGTAAATGATAGAAATTTTTAAAAGTGTGGGGTGGCACAGAGGTTGTCCAGTGAAAATTCAAGAAAAAAGTGTAAAAGATTTTGATTTTGCAAGATCCGGAAATAAGATGATCTTTTGGGTAACGTCAAGGGAAACGGACGTCCATTTTTGAGTTTCCAAATTTCAAACGTCGGGTTTAAAGTACTACTGGATTGGATATAATTAATTTTGAAACCGTAGCACCACGCTACAGCTGGAAACCGTTTTAACCGTTCCCAAACTACCAACCTTGCGATTGGCGTCTGGTTAGTAAGCTTTTTACTTTTTTTTACCTACGACGAAGAGCTGGCCCGACGGTAGAACCCCCAACCTGGAGGACTAGGGAGACGGCCGGTATACAGTTGTAACTTCACCCGGATTCGAACCGGGTATTAAACGTTCGCAGTCAACTCCTTGACCATTGCTCTCAGACCGTCTCTAAAATTAAAGATTGTATGATTAAAGTATTTATATCGTTGTGTTCTTTTTTCATTTTTTTTATCGCTAGAAAGATTAAATCAGCTGGCCAGAGTATTGAGATTGTACTTTGCTATTTGAGGGTAGAGTTTTCTCATAATTATTTAAAATTTTTTTATTATAGCAATAGAAGAGTACAATAAAGATATCATTTTCTCTATAATTCTTGCTAACACATCTTCTTTATTATTACTTATTGATTCAACATTCCAACAAGTTACTATACCATAAGTTACTATCAATCTAATTCTTATAATTTTTTCTTGCCTTAGTTATCGTTTTAATTTCCGGTCCAGTTCCGACACCATTCAGGGTGCTGTTAGTCTATAAATGTCTTACATGAATGGGTTACTAGCTCATTGCACAACCCGAAGGAAGTTTTTCTAAATATTTAAATTTTTTTAATATGTTAATTTTAATGTTAATTAAAATTAGTAGGTTAATCATCTGGGAGAACCTTATTTTTAAATAAACAAGGGCTATGTCAATTAATAAAAACTATTATGAAATTGTTTTGATAACAATGAGAAAGTTTACATATCAAATTGGAAATAATTTAGCATTCCATCGATGAATGGCTTTTCTAAATTTACTTCGAATTTAATAGTAATTCAATTTATTATTAATTAAATAATTTGTCAAGACCTTCAGTAAAAAAGATGTAATGCAAAGTAATTTATTCTAATTTATTTAAATTATTTAAAGTAAACCATTAATAGGTTTGTTGCTTGTATTAAGGGGATTGTATAAAAAGTAAGTTAAAGGAAAATTTTCTTAGAAATTTTAACAAAAAAAAAGATATTTAGATTTCAGAATCTTTCATAAATATAAAATATTGGAAATATTTTTGATTTTTTTGTGATTATTTATTGTAATTCATAATATGTTCTACTATGAAATAGCGGGGAAATATCGTTCCCCTCAGCTACAAATAATAATCCGGAAACTGATGCAATGAAATGGCATTAATTTGCTTGTAATTCGAATATTTAAAACGAAAACGGCTGTGTTTGATGTAAGGGCCTTCCATTACTTCAAACAAAAAATAAATTTTGTAGACACAAATTTTCAGTTTAATGATTCCGTATTTATAAAGGGGGTATTCTAGTCTAGAAGCACGAATTTCGAGCGTTTTTTCGGGCTCTGTAAAAATAAAACGAAGAATAATTTTAATATCCATTTTTTTACCATTTATTTATTGATACTTTAAGAATACATAAAAATTTTAACAATAACGAAAAATTCTAAAGTCAAGAAGTTACGAGCTGGCAAAGTGGGGGGTGCAAAAAAAGATAGTGTTATGGCGTGCATGGTTTCAATCCTTCTGATCATCTGAAACAAAAAAATCTAACGGATTCTTAATTAGAAAGTTGTCGCTATAATATATACCTCGGGCAAGTCAAAAAAATTTTTTTACACAAAATGGCGGCCGTTTGAAAACAAAATATTGTTTTTTCAAGTTTTTTTTAACGATTCCAAATTTTTTTTACATAGTAAAATTGACAATTTTTAACTTTAGTGAGGTTCATACCATAGAGGGATGTATATAAAATGTTCACACCTAATTTGAAGTAAATCGGTTCAGTAGAACTTGAAATATCGTGCACGCCAGCTTGAAAAAAATAGTTTCGAAAGAAACGCGTTTAAAGTTTTGAGTCAAGATTAGATTACCTACATTAGATGCCGCGTCACTAAAATGGCTATAACTGGTTAAATAATTGGAATTTTAAAAAATCCTTTTAAGGGCAAATTCTTGAACGTCTACACTTCGAAAATATGAAAAAAAGATTTTTTTATTTTTTTTAAATTTCTAGCCTATAATACTGCCTTAAAAAATAGATGTATAGAAAGTGAAATCTCTGTTTTGGAAGTAAAAAGAATCGACTCCTACACGGAAAGAGAAGTTTTCTTAAATGAAGAAAATATTTTCGTGCGGCTATTTAAGTAACAGACTAGCAGTCTGGCGTAAATCAAACACGGATAGACTTAGAGAGCGGGAAACCGCGGTTCTAATCCTGGTTGCGTCAGATTTGTGCTGAGATCTAAAAAGTCCAAACTTGATCTGCGGACTACTCGCCAACCCGCCTGCCCAGCGTGGTGAGTTATAGGTAAAACCCCCTCTCCCCCCACTGGGGGGGAGTTTAAAAGGAGAGGCTTAGCGTTCAGCAGTGGACGAAAACGGCTTATGAAGAAGAAGAAGAATTTAAGTAAGAGATTTTCTTGATTTAAATGTTTTTTATTTCAACCAAGTAATTTTTTTCCGTGTAACATGTAATTTATTGTAAAATAACAATTAAAAAACCATTTAAATCAAGAAAATCTCTTACTTGAATAGCCGCACGAAAATATTTTCTTCATTTCAGAAAACCTTATTTTCCGTGTAGGCTTTTCTTCAACATTTGTTTTGACTGGAGTGAATAGAATATTATGAGTATTACTATTTTACGTAATTTCTCAGAAATATCGATTTTTACCAGTTTTGTAGCAGCAAAATTCTGGATATAGAATTATTTTAAAATTTTGAAATCTACGGATAATTTTTAAGTTCGCGTAATCGAGAGATTTGAGTTTAATTTACGAAATGTGTTTTAGAATGTGCGTATACGTGTCTTACAAAGAAACCGATAACCTTGTCATAATTTTATGAAGAATCGAGCATCTGTAGCTGATTGATTCCCATATAGACTAATCAATTAATAACTTTCCTCATGTTTTTGTAGATCGACAGAAAATTATTATTTTTGTCACATCGTGAAAAGTTTTTATTTCGGATTGTATTTCAGTAACACTAAACAATATTTTAATATACCGGGTGCTGAATGAGTTAGGCGAACATAGGATATTAACATGTAAAAACTGATTTTTGCAAATTCCTGCTTCCCTAATTATTTTAGAGAAAAATTGAAAGACACAAATATAATGTAGAAATATAAACTACGAATGATAAAAGCATTAGATTTTATCTAGCTTTTACGTAAATGGTCAAAAAATTCTTTTGAAATTGTTAAAACTTTTATTTATCAAACTTGCCATGTAAGTTTCCGAGGTGATTATTTTTGATAAGTAATAAAAAACAATTGCACGTTGTTGACAGTTTTGCACTTTATTAAATATTAATTTCATAAAATGGAATATTACCTTGGAAACTTATACATGGCCAGTTTGATAAATAAAAATTTTAACAATTTCAAAAGATGTTTTGATCATTTACGTAAAAGCTAGATAAAATCTAATGCTCTTATCATTCGTAGTTTATATGTTTACATTATATTTGTATCTTTCAATTTTTCCCTAAAATAATTAGGGAAGCAGGAATTTGCAAAAATAAGTTTTTACACGTTAATATCCTATGTTCGCCTAACTCATTCAGCACCCTATATGTAGTACCTACCTAAACAGTACAAACAATAATACACTATAACGTAGTGGTGAAGGTTTTCTAAAACTGCGTGAGTAATAATAATAACTAATAACTTTTATTTATGAACATTTCTATGAATTCTGTTAGAAATTAATGTAACTGTTTGTGGCATGTAGTCTGGAGGGAATTAATTTCGCCAAAGATTGCTATTTGACTTCTTTTATTTCTAATTTAAAACTGTATGAAGACGCGTATCATTTGTGAGTGGTTTTTTGTGATAAAATTGTTTTCGTTTCTTGTGTGTTTGATTTCTAATTTTCAGCAATCTGCGATCCTTCGCATACTGCTATTGCACAGCACACGATCAGTATTATACCTGCTATATTGGTAATTTTCTGATTTGCCAACTTCTTTTTAACTCTACCACGTTTTCATTTTGGGGAAGGTTGTAAATTAGTAAGTAACTCTTGAAAATTAATAAATGGAAATAGATATAACAAATAAATAAATTGAAATTATGATACAAAATTAAAATAGGTAGGTACTAAATACATTTTTGTGAAATTTCATAATTTCATTGAAATTCACTGAAATGAATATAATGATTTTCAGTAACTTGTGAAAAGGTTTTACAAGTACTAATGTATTTCAATGAAATTATAATAATTTTTATGAATTTTCAAATGTGGCTGCACTCTTCATCATCCACAAACAAGGCAGCCTTATTCCAGAATTACCAACTTTAGATGAAACATCTAAAGTTGTGTTTACACTGTACATAACACTTAAATAATTAATAAATTGCGGATTAGAGGTACTCCAATAAATTAATAACTTATTATTTTTATAACTGCAACAATCCATCTTTACCTTAGCTCTGTTTGCCAGGTAGACTATACAGGGTGAATGAGACCACCCGTAACAGTAATTTTTTTCGAAAACGCTTAGTCGTAGAGAGTTGGCTCAAAAAATTTTATTATAAAAGCCGTAATAAAGAATCAAATGATGATATTATTATTTCCGGGAAAGGTCGGCATTTCTAGTAGTTTGCTCCAGAATATCCAAAACTCCAGAATTTTAAATAACACCATGGGTCAAAAATGGTATTTTTGAAAAGATCTCTAAAAAATAAGCAAGTTTTGTAGAAACAAATTTTTTTATTACTGCCACCCCATTTAAGTAATACCCAATTGAAATTAATCAGGGAAAACACCAGCACCACAACTTAATAGAAATCGAATTTTTATTTTTTCATATTTTGTCAAAGTAATAATATTCAATAATATGTGAAACAAATTTCAAGTTAAAATGTTGAAAATTGACTAAGTTACAGCAAAAACTAAAAAGGTTTTGAAAAAGTTGGGATTTAAAGTTTTCGAATACGCATATCGTAGTTGGTCCGCTCTCACTAAATACGCTGTAACTTGGTCAATTTTCAATATTTTAACTTGAAATTTGTTTCACATATTATTGAATATTATTACTTTTACAAAATGTAAAAAAATAAAAACTCGATTTCTTTTAAGTTTACAGTGGTGGTGTTTTCCCTGATTAATTTCAATTGGATATTGCGTAATAAGAGTGGCAGTAATAAAATAATTTTTCCTACAAAACTTGCTTGTTTTTAAAATATCTTTTCAAAAATACCATTTGCGACCTATAGTGCTATTTAAAATTCTGGAGTTCTGGATATTCTGGAGCAAACTACCCGGGATGCCAACTTTTCCCGGAAATAATAATATCACCATTTGATTCTTTATTATGGATTTTATAATAAAATTTTTTAACCCAACTCTCTACGACTAACCGTTTTTGAAAAAAATTACTAATACGGGTGGTCTCATTCACCCTGTATACTGGAAAAATTATAAAAATTGATCCAGGTGAATTACCATCTGTGTTAAAATATACCACAACAATTGCTGTGCGATTTCGGCACTTTTAGGAAATAAAATAAGCAGTATTTATAGATTATACTCGCACTTTGACGTTTAAATAAGACATAAAACCAATACGCAGTGACAAACTATTACAGCACGCGAGTTTATTACACCGCCGAGCTTTCTCGGTCGCGATATTCCTTCTTTTGAAGAACATAGATCCAAAAAAATTTGAGAAATCTATAGATTTCATTACTATCTTCTGAAATTAATTTGATATCGATATAATTTTGCTGTATACATTGAATATCTTGTAGAGGATCAAGTTTCCTAAAATTGTTGGTTCAAATATTATTACTCGATATTACTTATAATTCATGAAATCTGCCAATCCTTCTGATCTGAGTATGCAATTTTACACAAACGGAAGTTTTAGTGGGAGTATTCATTATTCAAGATGAAATCAAATTTTATTACAGAAAACGCTCGTAACATTTCTTGTTCTTAATATTCTCCAAGGTACACATTTTGCAGAATATTGTTAAACCTTCTATCCAAATTCTGAGATAGGTCCTAGAACCAATTAGAAGTTTGGCAAGAGCTGTAAATGATTAATAATAATACAGATTATTATTTCTTCTTCTTTAATATGTTATATTATTAAATGGCTTTCTTGGCAGATTACTCTTGGTGGTTTGCCATTGGCTTCTAAGAGGAGAGGGTCATAATGAAGTCGGATAAATGTAGCCAGGTTGGGGATCGAACCCAAGGCTTCTAGCCTAGTGTCCGGTTCTCAACCCGTCCACTTAGCTCACCTCTCGATACATATTTATTTAGTAGTACATAATACATATTTAGTAGTACTCTAATTTAGTTCTACCATAACTTCTTGCACAAAATATCTAACGAACTTTTATTCTACATTATAAATGTACGAGTAGAATTTAATTCATTAATATAAAAGTATGTTTGTAATTTTATTTATGGCACATTGTTTTCAAGAAAGCATTTAAAATATTCCACTACAATAATATAGTGGAATTTAAAATTTGAAAATATTTTTCCACATAAATTTTCCAAAGAAGATATAATAAAATTATCATAGAAATGATAAGGGTCAACGAAAAGGGAAGTCAATTGTAAAAAAAGCATTTCCTTCCGTGACGAAGAAGTACTTCGGAACGGAATCAGAATCAACATTATACTTCATAAATGGATTGTACATTAATTAGTTGCAGTTACTACCTATTATTGATAATTATAGTGCATACTGCAGATGAACCTACTATTTAAAAGTAAATTTATAGTTGATACCTCTTACCACTACCACCTCTTGGAAATCAGATCTCAGTACTCACCTGTTTAATATCATTCCTACTGTTCGTCGTGCGGTCATGAAATTTGTATCGCAGGTGTACACACAACTTTGACTGTATAAAATACTTCACGTTCAAGTTAATGCAGTCTGTGAAATTTTCAAATTAAATCACATTTTTAATTTAATTTATATTAAACGCGTGCGTGTTAATAATAAAATTTATTGTGAATAAGCAAAACAGTGTTTAATTAATTATTATTTGTATATCGGTACCGCTTCAACAATTAAAACGACGTTGTAAAGTGCATAGCGTCGCGACGGGAACTCTATATACATACATAGTCAAGCAGAAAAGGTAATTTAATAAATTAATTAACTTTTGTGTTGCTTTTGATATCTAATAATTATTTTTTCAAATTTGTTTTTCAAATTTTATATCGGTTTGGTAATGTATTAATTACAAATTTTATTGTATTACGTACTAATTTATTTTAGAGCGATGGTCACCGTTAAAAATTAGAAAGTTTTGCAGCATTAACGTTAGCAAAATATTTAATGCAATCTACATATTTGTATGTTTAATGCACACATAACCTTTGTATTTAAAATATAAACATACTTTAAAATAATAATAATTTGAAATAATTAAAAATTTCAGTTAGTAGGTACCTACATCTACATTATTTTATAATTTAAATTATTAAACGGAGAACCTAAATTATTTATTTAACAATTATACATTTTATAAATATATGCATAACCATGTCTACGATTTAATACCGTAAACCGGGGCTACTTTGAAAGATTTATTGTGCAGGTTTTTAGTATAACTTTTTATTTAAGTAAAATATTTTAAATTTTTTGCTCTTTTTGAAATGAGGGAACCTTCGGGAGCTAAAATAACATATCGCATCAGTGTAAACATTTTTTTAAAAACTTTCCTACTTGTTCTTAAAAATAAATAATATTTGGAGCTATCCCTTGAATTTTGAAATTTGAATTTTGAAATAATTAATAAAAATAGAGAAAGCCAGTTCGGCGCGATGCAAATAAAATTAAAAAAAAGAAAGCATGTGGCGGTTAAAATTAAGTTTGAAGTTTCGGGCTCAGTTTGGAAAGACATTTCCATTTTTCCAGCCAGTTAGTTGTTAAGAATTCAATAATTTCGCTTAAGATCAAGATCAGACCGCTTTATATTTTTAGAAAAAATCAAATTTACTTAGTAGATCACAATGACCTATTTTTCAACTATAACTTTTTTTTTAAATAACAAAATTATAATTCTTAAATTATAAAAAAACATTTCAAAATATTTAAAAAACCACTGATAGTTTCTTGAAACATTTTTGTTAAAATTTCTGCTAAGAAAATTAAATTGCGGGTAAAATAGAGATACTATTTTACAACAACAAACATGATGTTGAAAATTGTTGTTCACGCATTCTAGTATGAAAATATTCATAGAAATGTATTTCTCAAAGTAAATATTCCGATCTTGCTGGAGGAAGTATGTAATATTTTGACACACATTAACAATATCAGCTCGTAACATGCAATAAATTTGATTGAAAATTTTTTGAAAGGCTTTTTGTATAAATCTTATTTTTTAGACACTTCTTTCCGTCATTGAAATGTTTTGATCGTATTTTTTTTCAGTCATCGTTAATTTTATAAATTCCAACCTTTAGTTTTCTTTACGAATTGAGTAGAACATAATGTTTGAATACAAAAATGTTAAAACTGTGTGACCTTAAGGGGGTAAATTTTTAAGATAATTATTCTCAAAAATGTAGTATGTTGAACACTTTACCAACCACTATTTTGATTCGCAAACTTACACAGAGTACAGGAAATTTTGCAAATTGAAAATTTATCGAATGACCGATATTTAAATTCGAGTCGCACATCACGTGATATCGCGTAAGCGATTATTAATGCGTTAAAAGGTTTTGACGAAAACCCACAGTTTATTGAAGGGGGCACTGGAAAATAGAAAAGGTTTCGAAAATAGACAACATTTGTTGAAATCAACGCCTTTAGTAATGAAAACAATTAGAGTTTCTGCAAAAACACGAAATAAAAAAAAAGTAATAAATTTTTTTCTTCACGGTCATCAGTTTTGATATTTCGTACTTACAAAAATTTTCCCTGTCAAAATCTCCGAAAAAAATAAAGCATACTATTTAAAAAAAGTTGATGACAAGTTGACACGAAAACAAATAATGACGGTGAAAAATTAAATCAGTTTATTTTTCTTTTTTATTTTGTGTTTTAAAAAATTTGTGCACAAATTGGTTCTTCAACTAGAATACCTAGAGAGCGCTGTAAACAAAAACTTTTTTGTTTTTTAAAAATCATTTTAAAAGTATAATTTATTATTTAATGACGCTAATTTCTGATAGTATTATTCGTGTAATGACAATTATATTAGCATTGGAACGAAGTTTATATATTTATTAAAAAGTAATTAAGTATAGTACATAATAAATGTACCTATGTAGTTTAATCTTTAATTGTTGATAAATTAAGATTTATAATTTAAGGTTTGCAATGTGACCCTGTTATATTCCCGAAGTTTTTTTGGTATCTATTACTACTGTTAATTTTATTATTAATTCATTATAAGTTTAACCGAGTTTAACAAACAATTCACAATTTAAACAAAAATTCAACGAGAATGGGTTATTCATATTCATGAATTTTATTACTTTTACCATAAGTATGAAAAAAATATTCTTTAAAATAAACTCGAATAACAGTATTGTGCAATATGTTTAGAGCTTGCAGTCGGAATGTTTAGATAAAAAAACATTGAAAATTTTATCGGTACACTTTTTAGTAGAATTACGAGGAAATATGAAATCATGTACCTTATCGATTAACCGAAACTCTGTATTATCCGACGTCTGAACTAATAACCTAATAAGATATTCAAAAAACTTTTTGCAAAAGCTATTAGGGTTTCGAGTAGCCGAGCTGGGGTAGGGGAGCAAACCGCCCCAGGCCGATCATATTTTCGGAAAGGGGAGAAATCAGTGTTCCGCGGAACGTCGGTTGAATACCACTGAATTAGTCATTTGCATTATTAAAAAATTATATAACAAAAAAAAACTGTAAAATCATAGGACACCTTACAGAATTTCAATAAAATTGAAACATTTTATTTGTCAATTGTTTCTTTCATATTTGTTGAATTGTTATTATTGATAAAAAGGGAATTAAACAGTTGTTAGAATTTTGAGTTCAAATTTTAAAACATAATTTTATAAATTTACTTAAAACTGAGGCAAACTTGCAAGTTTTGATACCTTAAATAAGGGTTAAATTGCAGAACTCTACATTTCATTCGTATACATCGTGCAACTTGTATGATTTTGGTTGAAAAAACATTTTTTCCAGACATCTTTTTTGTGCCTTTTTGCCTATCTTTCTTTGAGGTTTTATTTTGTCTAACCATCCTTTTTCTAGTCATTATCTAAGGACAAACTGTAAAATTGTTTTTACGCTAGATTACGTAATGATATAAGATCGACATATTTTTTTATGTATCATATAACTTTCAATTTTATTTTTACAACTGCAAAATTGCGATTAGAAGCTAAAAAGAAAGCAACGGTCCGGAAAATATTGCTGCACGGTTTCCAAAAGAGTGATTCACAAGACTTATTTAAGATGTTATTTTTATTTTGTTTTTTATTTTTTTTTAAATATGTATTCTGATTGTAAATTTTACAGATATGAAAATAATGAACTACCCCTAAAAAGTTGAAAATCTTTGCTATATTTAATTCACCATTTCGCGATTAAATTATATTTTTACCGCGTGATCGACCAGACATCCAATCATAGGAAAATAACATTAGAAATTGAATACCTACTTTTAAATTCCTGCTTCTAATTATAACGGCTAAAAATGAAAAAGATATCAATTTAAAAAGTTTTTTCGGGTATAAAGAACCAACATTTTTGGTATTAGTTTTTAAAAAAGAATTTAAAAATATTCAAAAATAACACCATTTTTGAAAAATCACATCTGCTTTGGTTAGAAACCGACTGTCAACGTCAGTTTAAGGTAGTTCCAGCGTGACATCACGTGATATAAGCACACTAATACTCAGTAGCTCTGTTCGTTTGTCTTGCACTAACTTGAACTGAACACGTTTCTATGACGTCACTATACAACTTTGTGCAGTATTATTTTGCACTAATTGCTCGGTTCAGGTCAGATCATACAAACGAACAGAGCTAGTATAATATTAATATTATAGTGTATATCCCGAGTGTATGCCAAATACTTGAATACGCGCACGAGCGAATATATTCAGGTATGGCATGCATGAGGGGTATATTAGACGAGTATTTCTCTCTGAAAATTTCTATATCTTCTCCAAATTGTGGAAAAAAATAAAATTTAAAGTTTTTTTAATTCTGTCAGTTTGACATTTGAATGTTAACAACAATGTAAATTGTTTCAAAATATAACTTTATTTCTGACAAAAATTGAAATATCCGAAAAAAATTGCAAAAAAAAAATTTGCAAAAAATTGCAAAATTTCATCGAGCAATTTTTTTTTGTACAAAATATAAAATTTCGAAAATATAAAAAGCCACAGCAGTGGAGTGATGTGATCGCTGGTTAAGTATAGAGCGGAAATACTGGGTTTAAATTGCGGATTGCACAGAATTTTTTGGCTTGGCCTTCCGGTGGGCATCTACATTTTGTGGTGATCCCTGATATTTGTGTCGACGTCATTACCGTTGATACGGCTGCGTCACACACGAGAGTTTACAAGACAGGTTGGGTATGCAGGAAATGAAGCCAAAGACTTTCTAGGCCTGTAGAGCTATAGGTATATAATAGAAAATAGTTGAACGAACAGGAAGTACTAGGAGAGGTGAGTCTGAAAGTTGCTAACTTGATTTTAAACAGTCAAAAATTTTGAAACTTGGAGATTAAATTAGTAAACGTTATTCTTAACCTATAAAAAAAAGTTTAAAAAATCTATCAAAAAGTGGTTTTACGCTGGAACTACCTCAAGTTTGAGGTATGATTTTTTGAAAGTTTTTTATTTATTTGCAAAGCAGATCTGATTTTATGAAAATTACTTATTTTAAATTTGCTTTTTTAACAATGAAATTAAAAAGCAAATTTTAAGTGTTGGCCTCATGAAGTATGAAATAAATTGGTAAAAAATTATTTTTAAAATAAAATGGTCCTCACAACCGCGGTTTACATATTTTTCCACTACTAGATTTATTACAATTCTTTTAATTTTTGTCAACAAAAAATATTCGAATTTAAATTATTTATTTCAAACAAGTTATAAAACAAATGAGCCTTTTGTTTTGTAGATTAACAGCTATTGTTGTATGGTAAATAGTAAATTAACTCGCGGTTCGTCAAATTAATAAAAGATGGCGCTGTCACTTGTTGTCACATTTAATTCAAATTTTCTATAAATTTTAAAATTCAATTAATCTAATCTTTAAAACTTTAATAAATTCGAGTTATTATAAATGATTCAAAATCTTTTAGTTTTCGAAAGCTTAATAAATAATTTATTTGAATTTGAATCATTTATAATAACTCTTAATACTTAAAGTTTTAAAAATTATTTAATATCAACGAGTTAATAATATAACATTTTGAATTAATCTATTAAAAAAGTTTTAAATTGTTTAAATACAATTAAATAGCATTTCAGATTATTCTAAATCATTTAATAATAACTTTTTTTTTTAAATAGTCGCCAAATTATCAAAAAAATATCATTTTGTTCATTATTTACTAGTGGTTAATAATGGAAAAATTGTTCACCACTAGTCTAAAACGTGTCACTTCTTGAGCTACTAATCTACGTAAGAATGATAGCCTATGACTATAGTGGAAACAAATATAAAATAATTTGATATTTTGAAATTGCGAAAAAAAAACTAGAATATAAAATATAAAAAAACTTACTTTTTAATCTAAAATAATGCAAATGAATATCGTAATATTGCAATGCTGGAATACTTGCAGATGCAGAAATGGCACGGAAGAAGTATATTATTGATCCCCGCCGTAAGCAATAGCCGATTTTCGAAATGGTTTTTTTTTCGGAATTGAGCTATAAATCGTGTATTTTATATTTTTTAAATTTAAAAATCCTTTTTTTCTACTAATTTTAAAGGCAACATTTTAACAGAATAAGAAATAATTTCAGACAAAATTGAAAATTGCTGATTTTAAATAAAGTTAATGATCTTTAATTTTTGGGGGATAAGTAGCAAGTTGATACATTGTTTATTTTCTGATTGGTACCCTATTACAAAAACGTGTCAATACATCATAATGAAATATAAAATAAAATTGAAAAAGATGTCGCATATAAAATTGATGCAAGTAATAAAATAAAAAATTTTACACTAATTATTTTCTCTCAGCGAAATCCTTAATTCTGTTTATTTATATTTATTTTGGTTTAGGAAATATTCTACTTTGTTTATAACGTAATTTACAAAATGTAATACATACATAATTTAATGCTTATCAGCATTTCTATGTGTTAACTTGAGTAATACTAATATCTGAATTTATTGTTGCAAAGTGGAATTCTTTGTTGTCTGCCATCATGTCAAGTCATTAACAAATTAAAGTATTTAATTTAATATAACTGCTATAACTAAAAACAGGTACTACATTATCTACGTTGTATTGAATACCAATAAAATTATATGCACTAGTGATAATAGTGAATATTCTTGACTAGAAGTTTTATGAAAAATTTTGAATTATTTTTATATGCAAAATGTTTGATTTTTAAATTTTTTAATATATTATCGTCAATATTTTGATTATTAGTAAAATTAAAGAAAAGTTATTCAAACATTTTTTAGAAGAAAATGAAATTGCTGTGATACATAGCTAATCTGCATTAATTAACAAATTAATCTAGAGGTGGATCGACAGAGGGACTACTTCTAGCACTAAAAATATAAAGAAAACTTTCCTTTAATAGTTCATTAAAAAAAATTAAATTAATTTTTTTAAATATTATAAAAACTTAACTAAAAACAATTAAATCGACTGGAGTATTACCTTAATTTCAGTAATTTCTGCTGAAGGTTGCAAAAGCAAATAACAGCTCAAATATAGTCCAATTAATCTAAACATGTTCTAGTTAACACAATAATATTTTAAATTATTTATTTATTGTTGGTTGATTATCATAGCGTTAAGCTTTTAATTACCCAGTTTGACTCCGGTCTCTCTTCGGAAGGCATTGGCAAACCATCAATGGTAATTTACCAGAAAGCCATTTAATATTAACATTTAATTAATGGTCATAACGTTTCTGTCAATATCAATACGAAGATAAATTATCTACAGGGGATGAGAAAAATCAGAAAATGCAAAAAATAAATTTAATACGATTATGTTATTTGCATTTTTTATTGTTGATGGAAACTAGCAAATTAAATTAAATTGAACTTCTGTTTTGATTTTATGTATCTATAATTTTATTCTACATGTAATGTTTCTTTTGCTAATATAGTAATAAGTAATCAACAAAATATTAATTCTGATTACACACGTGTATGATATAACACTAGGTACTAATAATCGATTCATGTTTAAATAGTTTGGATGCTAAACCCTTTCCTTCATTATAGATTTAATTTTGATGCAACTTTAAAACTACGTTTCGAGCTACACGGCTTAATAAATTATAAATCTGAATTTGAAATTTAAATTTGAAAAAAACAAATATTTGTTGTACGAAATTTACATAATTAGGAAATACAGATTTTATTTTTAAAAGTTATTAAACGATCGACTTGAAATTAATTAAAAACCATAAAAAAAAATCATAAATTTTGCTTTAGCTGTGATGTAAGTTCCAACAACAAAACAAAGTGTTTTGCTTATGGTAGCTCTGTATCTGCAAGTTCTGTTTAAATTAATTTACGATTACTTTTACTACCATCCATTTAATTTAAAATTCACTCTATTTTTCAATTATTTTAATAATTTTTCTTTTACAACCCAAACACGACTCTTTAAATTTTTATCGTAGGTTATTCTATTTTTGCATTATTTAACAGTGGGCCGACTTAATAAATAATCTAAGCATTATTATTCAAATATGAAATTTTTAATTACAATTGAAAATGTTGGGAAAACTATTTAGTGTAGTGATTTCCAAAGCGTGTTTCTCGGAACGCCAAGGTTTTGCAAAAAAAAGTTGAGGTTCCGCGAGACAAGATGCTCTTGAATTACAATATACTTAAAATAAGAATTTGAGATTTCAAAACTGACGCAAAAGAGAACCAATACTTGTTTTGTTTCATTATTTATTGTCTTTTTAAAATTTTGGAAAGGAAAGAAGTTGTAGTAATAGAATTTAGTAATTCATAATAGAATTTAACAATATTTTGAAAATCGTATATGATGGTCATCATCAACATCATCAACTACACATTTGAGACCAGCGGTCCGTTATGTCACTCAATACTGATTTCACTACCTCCTCCTGGCGGCCTACGAATCTTCTTTCTATGAGATTACCTTATATAGAAACAGCTTCTTCGGCATTCGGGCATCCTCTATTCTATTCAGATATTCCCTCTACGCTGATCTGTATTCTTTTATTTTTCATTTAACTATATATGTTTATCTCGTCTCTTATCTCTGTATTCTTTTTTCTATCAGTTCTTTGATAGCGTGCTACTGATCGTAGGAATCTCATTTCGACGTTTGGGAATTGTCGCTCATTTTCTTTTGTGACTGTTCATGTTTCGCTGCCGTATGTAATGCTTGGTATAATGATGGTTTTATAAAATTTTACTGCTGTGTCTTTGTTGATTGTATTATGTTATATAAATCGTATATGGTTTTGTAAAAAAGTAAAAATCTGCACGCATGTGGAATTTCTAAAATCATTTTGAATCGTCCGGTTCGAGTGTTACAAATTTACTAAATTATTGTGGGGCGACTCACTACTATTGAGTAGTGACTAACTACACTCCGGTCTATGATGGTGTCAGTACAAAACAGTCTTTCTAGTTGCCTAGGCTGTTATGTTGGCTACTTGAATCTCTCGTACTTGAAAATCCTACCATTTGGTTCAAAGACAGTGTGTACATTTCTAAATTCTTGATCGCTTTTTATAATTAATTATTATTGTATTTATAAACTTTCATTTTTAGATCTTTTGCAATTAAAAGGTACACAAAAATAAAGATCAGAGTCATAAATATTATATATTTCTTCGAAATGCAAATAAACTCTGATAATTTTTATGTAGAGCTGGACTTTAATCATTTATGGTGTGATAATTGACAAATGCTCAATACATTTTTGTTTCCAAAAATCTAAGAGTTAGACATTGACAACTTATGGTTCTAACAGGATGGTGCTACGTACCACACAGCCAACGAAACCATAGATTTATTGAAACGATAATTTGGTGACAACATTATTTCCATAATTTTCTTTGGGGGTATGTTAAATCCATGGTATATGCTAGCAAACCAACAACTTTGGAAGCATACTCTCTGAAAGTCATTAATAAAATAAAATCAGAAATTTTGGAAAAATTGGACTGATCGGATGCACTTCGTAAACAAGCAATAATAATTTATTAATTATTTTCACATAAGTATGTAGAGTGCTATGAAAAACAAAACATTACGGCACAGAAAACACAAATGTCATTTATCTAATGAATTGTTCAAAATTGCCACAGTTGTGTTCAAGATATGATTCTAATCTCTGCAGAAGTTTTGATGATTTGGTGATAATTGATAGCATTCTAAATTAATTTTGGTTTTTAAATTTTCTAAATTTAAAGATAGATTTGCGTAAACTACCGTTTTTAAATGATTCCATAGAAAAAGTCTAATGGTGTTGTATCATATAATGGTGTTTTGTTTTTCATGGCACTCTACATGCCTGTGTGTAAATAATTAATAAATTATTATTGTTTGTTTAAATCTTGCGTTATCTCGAATACTTTTTATGTAACCTTATAAAAATTTTATATTTATTTATAAATATATCACAATTTTTTAGACAAATCAAAAGTGTATCGACACTTTTGGAACTAAAATATTAAAAGTTGACACAATATAAATTATACTAAATGTATAATTTTATTCACAAAAAGTTTTCGCTATACCATAGCATCGTCAGGTGACTAAACAGAAAGTGCGAAAAGAATCTTTGGTTAAACATACCCGCAAAAAGGCATGAAAAAAAAAAGATTTTTGGGGAATTTTGGATTAGATTTTTAGAATTTAGAGGGTTATTTAAAGGTTAATGTTGGGTTTAGACGGGAGTAAAGAATTAAGTAAGGTGTTGGTTAAAGGGGGGGGGGGTTGTTGGATTGGTTGGGGGGAATATTGAAGATATTTAACAATGGCGAATTGTTCAGATCAAATTGACTATTAAGTAAGGTAGATTGGTATTTAAGTCTATTAATTTCCATAGCCTCTAAGAACTCTAATTTTTTACTTTTTGACTCAACGTGTAAAATTTTCCCATCAGCTCAGCTATGGAAATTAATTAATTTCTCAGTTATGGAAATTAATAGACTTAAATACCAATCTACCTTACTTAATAGTCAATTTGATCTGAACAATTCGCCATTGTTAAATATCTTCAATATTTAACCAACACCTTACTTAATTCTTTACTCCCGTCTAAACCCAACATTAACCTTTAAATAACCCTCTAAATTCTAAAAATCTAATCCAAAATTCCCCAAAAATCTTATTTTTCCACGACCCTTTGCGGGTATGTTTAGCCAAAGATTCTTTTCACACTTTCTGTTTAGTCACCAGACGATGCTATGGTATAACGGAAACGTTTGTGAATACAATTATACATTTAGTATAATTTACATTGTGTCAATTTTTAATATTTTAGTTCTAAAAGTGTCGGTACACTTTTGGTTTGTCTAAAAAATTGTGATATGTTTATCAAGTTGCACTAATTAGACCACATTATTATAAATTATTTATTTATAAAAAAAAAATTGCAGATTTTGAAAATGTTAAAAAGGACATGTTGCCATTTAAAAAAAATGTAATGTTTACTTCCGGTTGAGTTTGAAGTATAAAAAAATATAATTCGGCAATTTTCGATAGTAAATTTCGAGTTGAATAAAGAATTATATAAATTCTTTTTTGTATCTAGTAAGATATAAGAATTATTTACTGTTACCACTATTGGTTAGCACACTGTTTATTAAAAAAAAAATTTTCATCAAATTTTTAATGTTTTATTTTAATTTGAAGTTCTCATGTAGCTAAAAACACCCTTTACTATAAATCATGGATTTACATTTAACTACAAAACATTTTTATTTCTAAATACTGAATAACACACACAATACGGGTATTCACACTGACATGTATATACCCTTGTAGTTCTACACCGTTGTATTTATCCTATCAACGCCAAGTAAAGTTGTGTATTACTCATAGTATTACTAGACGTTGCTAGGATATTAAAACGATATATAAATACAACACCAATACACGAACCAGTGTGAATACCCCTAAAATAAACTGAAATTCGGCTCTCATTTACAAAACAATATCTAAACTATAAATTATATGTTTTTCAAAATGTCAAAGTTACTGAAAGTGTGAAAACATTAGAGGTATTCACACTTGCTCGTGTATTGGTGTTATATTTATACACCGTTGTGTATATCCTAGCAACGTCTAGTAATAAAAAACTTTACTTGGGGTTACTAGGATAAATACAACAGTGTAGAAATACAAGGGTATATATACGTCAGTGTGAATACCGCTATTGTGTAAGTAAAACAACTTCATCATTAATATAATTATGAAAAATTACAACCTTGATTGATTAGTTTTTTTTTACTGGCTAATTTACAAACTTTTCAAATAACGCAAATTATTTAATATAATGAAGTAGGTATACTATTTGTTTTGTTTGCTTCTATGTTTTTTATCGAATGTAAAGAACAATAAAGATTATAACAAAAATTACAGTGCGGAAACTAAAAATTGTTTTAATAAATAGGTATGCTGATATCAAACAATAATTATTAAACAAAAGTACATTTCCGCCTAAAAACTAGTTAACGATTTATTGTTGATTTATGTAACTAATTATTTATCTTCAATGGCAATTTGAATAAAATTATTTTGTTTATTCGTATAATGCGTTTATTGCGGTAAAGCAATGCAAAATACTTCTTAAATGTTTCAACCTCAACTGATTTGAAACCTGAGTTAAATGTATAGTATGCTATGATGTTCTATTTAAAATTAGAGGCTAAATGATTTTTTTACTTTATTATATAAGATGTATAGAATAATTTAGTTCTACTAATATTTTACAGACTATGTGATCGCTGGTTGAGTATTGAGCGGAAATTCTGGGTTCAAATCGCGGATTGCACAGAATTTCTTGGCTTGGCATTCCGGTGGGCATCCACACTCTGTGGTGAAACCTGCTATTTGTGCCAACGTCATTACTGTAAATACGGCTGCGTCACATACGGAAAGTTTACAAGACAAATTAAGCAGGAAAAAGACGTCATAAAGCCTAGGTCTTCTAGAGGTCTGTAGAGCTATCACATACATATAAAATAATAATTTTCAACTTTTAAAATATATATACCTATACCTAGTTATCACAATGTAAAATGTAACACACGAAATAACAGTTTATTTAGAGAAATAACAGAAATAACTTGATTAAGTTTTGAGTTTTTTTTGCCAAATTTTTATAATATTGGGGAAAAGCTCCCCTCATCTTCTCCTTGGGCACGTCCCTGACTTCATATAATATTAAGAAGCCATATATATATGTAGATAGTTTCTAAATTTTACACTCCAATTACAATTTCTTACTAAAAAAAAAACACAAAATTTTGTTTCTTATTTCTATTTCCATAACTTGAAGTAGGTACAGGTCTTACTCATTTAAAGAGTCACTTGTTAAGCGTAAATTTTGTGAAGGTTTAGTAAAAATATCTTTTCTTTCCTCCTTTTTTAGATTTTATGTGTCCAATAACAAACATATTCCTTCCCTTTACTGTTTCAAGCTATTAGCTCTTCCACAATAAATTTGAAAATGCTTGTGTTTCTAAATGAGTCATCCAGATGCAAACCCAGACATAGACAAAAAAATTTTTTTTTGAGTTTTTGGTATCTAGGGACTCATAATAATTATGAGATTAATTAGATACCAAAAATTAAAAAAAAAATTTTTTGTTTATGTTTGGGTTTGCATCAGGACGACTCAAATATAATAATATCCTAGCTTAATAAATACAGTCTAATTCTATGATCAAGATTGATCTCAATATCCAGATTTTTTTTCTTTTTTTTTATTTCCTGGTTCCAAGTTGAATACCAGTTGACTTTCTTTATTTAGTTTAGTGGTGTTTTGCAATGCTAGTTTGTTCTTTAAAATTTTTAAATTTTGTTAAAATTAATATAATATCAAAAATGATTTGCGGAAAGAGAATTCTAAAAATCCCTCTTTATTTTAAACTCCGTCATAACTAAATCATAATTTATATCTAACTATTGTATAAAATTTTGAGACCGTAAGACTTTAAAATTATATAAATGCTTACAATTTTTGAACATATTATATATTACAGCTCTACAGTCCTAGAAGGCCCATGGCTTCATTCCCTGTCTACCTTAACCTGTATTGTAAACTCTCGTGTGTGACGCAGCCGTATCAACGGTAATGACGTCGACACAAACATCAGGGATCACCACAGGAGTGTAGATGCCCACCGGAAGGCCGAGCCAAGAAATTCTGTGCAATCCGCGATTTGAACCCAGAATTTCCGCTCTATACTCAACCAGCGATCACATCACTCCACTGCTGTGGCTTTTTTGAACATATATTGATCCAAAATCTTACGGTAGCATGAAAATGGCTTTAGATATAGAATAACTAATTAAATAAAAATTACTCTTTTTTCAGGACTCATGTATAAATAAATCCGAAGCCAGTACCTACATGAAATTTTGAAACCGTAACATTTCAAATACATAAAATTTTCGATTCTTTTGTGTCGGCAACTGAAACTGAGATTATTAGTTTTTTCAGTGCATTCTCGGGTGTCTTTTTTCTGATTTTTCTGATTTATTATATTTTTATATGCTTTTAAGTTTAGTTTAGTAAATAAATGATTGATTCTGATTACACATCTGTTGTGTAATTTCGGCTCGCTTTTTACAACTCCGAAGAAGCGGGAACCAGACCTAACGTCTTATCGTACACTTTACCTGACAGTTCTGATTTCTTCAGCTAAAACGTTAGGCGTGGACGGAAAAACTGAGAACTGAAACAATATTAAAACTGAAGCCCGTCTAGACACAACGATTTGCAAACGTTTTAGCTGACAGTTCTCATGTCTTCCGTCAAAGCGTTAGGTGTGAACGAGCAATCGTTTTAAGATTTATAACTGTAACGATATTTTAAAACTGAAGTCAACTTTTCATTTCTCGAAGGGATTTACTCAAATATACGACAAAAGTAGTGCATAGTTTTTATAAATTGAAATTATAAAAACGTTTTTATGTTTCAGATAATCATCAGATTATCTTTTACTTTACAAATCTTTTACTTTATTTTTAAAATTAGAAAACTATAAAAAAAAATTTATTTTTTATTACGATCGTCGCTCCTGAGCTCAAACGTTTTACCTGAAGATGTTAGAACTGCTAGCTTTGTTAATTAGAAATGTTAGAAATGTACAAGATGTTAGGTCTGGACCACGCTTTATAGTAAGCCGGTTTGCGATATAATTTCAATAAATTGTTTACATGGTGTAGATTTACAAGTAGTAATAACACATGCTTAATCTCCCCCTTTATACAAAAGTATGGTTATAATAAAAGAAGTTTTAAATATGATACGTATTAATATCACGTGTAGAATCGTGAATGAGATTGAAACATGTAATCCGATAAGGTGTTCTTTTGATTTTATAATTTTTTCTTGCTAATTATTTCAATAAACTTCGAATCCTGAGAACGGTCCTGACTGTCTCTATTAATGTTATGTTATAATAAGTTTGTAAAGAAGTATAAAATTTAATATCTATACTTGTAGATTATTAATTAAACTAGAACTATTCTCAACAATAATTTCTATTATTTAAAAGTATGATTATTTGCATTGTTCCAATTATTTGGCGTATCTCATTTTACGAGATATTTATTAAGCGGTAGGTATAGTAGGTATACTAGTCTTATATTATAACTTTTATGAGATAGAAATTCATGTACAATTTTAATTGAATTAAAGCATTTTTAATTATTCTGTATATTATACGAAATATTATGAATATATGAAGAAATAAACCATCAATTTTTCTAAAAAAATTCATAACTATTTCAAAAATTGACTAATCAGAACGTTTTTATTATTTGTTTTTTTTTTATCTTTACTTTTCAGGAAAAAACACACACAAAATATTCAAACCTGTATTCTATAAAATTTTTCATTTTTTTGAAAATAATCATTGATTTTTCAAATTTTTCCACTTTTGATTTTTGATTTTTGTATTTAAAAAAAATCTTTGATTTATTCCGCGTATAACAACGCAAACCCCATAATGGGCCGACATTTCATTCTATTTTTTTTTGTTTAATTAAAAATGTTTTGTTTTATTTTTACGCAAAAATATTTTTCAATTAAACAAAAAAATAGAAAGAAATGTCGGCCCATTATGGGGTTTGCGTTGTTATACGCGGAATAAATCAGAGTTTTTTTTTAAATAAAAAAATCAAAAATCAAAAGTGTTAAAGTTTGAAAAATCAATGATTATTTTCGAAAAAATGAAAAATTTTGTAGAATACAAGTTTGAATATTTTTTTTATATTTTTTCCTGAAAAGTACGTTTAAAGACAAAAAAACAAAAAAAAAGTTCCGATTAGTCAATTTTTGAAATAGTTGTGATCGTTCGAAGAAAAAAACATCAGTTTTTCTAAAAATTCGTAACTTTTTTTGGGTTGAATAAAAAATTTTGAAAAAATTCACAAAACTGTTTTTGGTGGGATAGTATAATATGTAAAAATTTCAGGAAAATCAAAAGGGGTTGGGTTCAAAAGTGGTCGATTTGGTGTGGAATGCCCCATATATAAGTGAAAAACTTTTTTCAGAAACTGCTAGCTATACCAGAATGTAAAGTTATAGTCAACTTTGTGTTTTCCTCTTTAAATAAAGTATTATAAGTGTTTCACAACCTGGATTTTTATGCAATGAACATTCTAAATTTTTCGAAGTTTTTGAGAGATTCTCCCAGTACAAGTTTTAGAGTTTGTCTTACTTCTTCAAAAAATTTCATTGATTCGGTGAAGGGTAGCCTAACTGCTACTAATTTGGTAATACAATTTACGATAATTTTGAAGTTTATTTTTAGTTACACCAAGTTTTCTTTTGTTTTCGAAAGTTGAAATAATTTTTTGGCATTTTTGAGAAATACAGCGGTTTCAGATTCAAATTCGATTTTACCCGAAAATAGTAGGTATATTATGCATCATGGGACTAAGGTGCCACTTTTTATCCCGCGTGTGAAGGTTTTTGCACTCGGCAAGCCTCGTGAAATTTTAGGTACATGTAGACAAATTGTTTTATTTAAAAATCCTATTTTATGACTAAAACATACAATAATTTTTTCCATACTTTGTGGTAACAAATTAAGTGGGCGATTACCTTTAATATAACTTTGTAAGTAAAAAACTTCTTTCTGAAACTGTTAGCTATACCAAAATCTAAAGTTATAGGCAAAGACTCGGCAAGCCTTGTGCAAAAACCTTCACACGGGGGATGAAAAGTCACCTTAGTCCCAAGGTATAATATATACTATTTTTCACAATTTGTCTGCAAATGATAAATTGCACCGGTCAATAACTAAATTTGAGATTTTGAATTTGCAAAATTATTTAGTAAAATGCGACGTTTTTTTTTTTGAAGTATTGTTTCTATGGATATCGTTCTTTTATTCCTTTACGTTTACTTTACTCCCGCTTTAAAAAAAATTGGTACTTTACCATTTCTGTAAAAATGGAAGTAAAGTGACCACTTTACTCTTAAATTCTGAAAAAATTATTTTGTCAGTTTAAAACGGACATTAATTTCTTTCTTTATAATATCCTCTTACCTGATCTACATGATCAAATGCCTTGAAAAGGCTAAAAAGTCAATCAAATATTAAAAAAAACTAAAAAAAAAGTTAAAAAGACCAAATAGGCAATTTTATTCAAAAGTGCTAAAATATTTTAGACAAAAACAGATTTTTTTTATATGAATTTCTGTGTAGTAACCTCAACCTGAGACAAATAGACATTTTCCTTAAAATCATGTCTATAATCATAACTGAACAACTTGGTTAAGTTAGTTCCAGCGCGAAATTACGTGATATATGCACAGGAATACCTACACATGCTATCAAATATTTTCGATTACCATGATCTAGCAACGTTGCATTGAGCATATTATTTTAAAACTCAAAAAATGTCAAAACAATTATGATTTGTTGTTACTGGACTAATATGTTTATGACATAGGGGAAATGTGCCTATAATGGACCCCTTAAGAAAATATCATTAGGTATATCTCTCTTGGTTTTAGAGTTATTAATTTTTAAATATTGAAATCTATACTCAATTTGAAGTTTATTTTAGTATAAAGTGAATATTATATTAATTAATTTCTTTTTTAATAATATAAGCATTTAAAAAAATAGTCTATTTTTACTAAAGTAAAACATTTTAACATAAATGATCGAAAGTGTCTTTTTAAACTTTTATTAAACAAAATATAGAACAAACTAACAAAATAAAACATTAGGTACCTACATAGTTCACAAATAAAAAATTTGCAACGTAAGGTAACACCAGTGCACTTATTGTGGCCCCACGACTTAGGTCGCGTTCACAATGACTTTGAATTCTTGTCTTGCTTTGGTAGAAAGTGGCATGTGCCAATCAAAGCGATGTATTTTTTTATATCCTTTGCTATGTCATCGCTTTGATTGGCGCGTGTCACCTTCTACCGAAGCAAGACAAGACCTCAAAGTCATTGTGAACGCGGCTTTACATATTTGACAACGAATCCACTTTTTTCTTGAACGTATAATTCATTCAGCCTTTTTGGGATGTCATGCATATATCTATAAATGAAAAAGAAGAACAACTCAAAAAATATAACTATTTTATTGCCAATGATGCACAATGGGGTCCAGGTAATAGGACACAGTTAAGGAGTATATCATAGGCCACATTGCATAAATCAGATAAAAATCTCAATCTTTTTTGTTCATTGAGTAACCTTAATTTTTACCAGGCAATTAACATGCAACAGTTTTTTTAAACTGCAGTAATACAGGCAGATTTTAACTGAGTGTAAAACAGAAGTTACCTAACACAATGCCAAACTATACTTTGTTATATCAATACTTACCAATTTTAATTTATTTATTTATAAGTAAGTAAATAATGCACTAAACTTTACGATGAAATAAAATTATGCAATTAAGTAAGAACGGTAGACACAGCCTTACCGATACATCGACATCCCGAAAACTATCACCCACAAAAAACTCTGTGTTTCTGACTCGTTAGTCTTCATCAGTACTATAAACTTATTAAACTCAATTGCATAATCTCAGTATAACATGGCTACTGTTTTTATCACTGCAAAGAAACTGCTATATGCCTGTCAAACTTTACATTTCCAAAACTATGCCTGTGTGCAATTTCTCGGCGCATGTCAGAAAGATAAATTAAAATTTAATTAATTTAATTAATATATATATATATAGTCGGTTTTAAACGTCTTGCGACGTTGTCCGATACCAAACTACCAACCTTGCGAATTGGCGCTTGGTTTTTTTAGCATTTTACATTTTTTACCTACGACGAGGAGCCAGCCCGTCGGTAGAACCCCCAACCTGGAGGACCAAACGAGACGGCCAGAAGTTGTTACTTACCCGGATTCGAACCGGGTATTGAGCGTTCGTAGTCAACTCGCTTGACCATTGCTCTCCGACCGTCTCTTAATTTATTAATTAATTAATTAATTTAATTAATTAATTTACCTATTTATTTTCATAAAAACTGCTTATATTTTCGTAAACTTTTGTGTAAACTTCAGTCAATCTAACCAATATGGCGGTAGTGTATTACGAGCTGTAAATTTGAAAATACAGCCAGTGGTCCATCATTGGCGAGGGTTCATCGCAAAGTTGACGTATCACCATTGAACATAGAAAGAAAGTGTTGAAATAAAATAAAAATGATATTTTAAATTATTATTCTTCGAATACAAAACTGTGAGGTGCTATTTTGTTTTTAATTTACTTAAAAAACATTTCTCTTTACTGTCCTAAATTTTTGCAAAATTCTGTCAAACGATTTTTTTGTATAATAGAAAATAGTTGGTCGGACGAGAAGTTTTACATGCTTTAAATAGGAGCTGAGCTTAAAAGTTGATAACATTGTTATTAATTATCTTGGATTCTAAACGGTCAAAAATTTTGAAACTTGATTTATTAGTAAACGTCATTCTTAGTCTATAAACAAAAATTTAAAAAATCTATCAAAAAGTGGTTTCACGCTAGAACTACTTTATTAAAATTTATATGTTGAATTTATATCACATTGGAATTTTAAAATTACTTATTGAAATGTACTAATATTTAATTAAAATTTTTTTTCGGAATTCTGGGATTTGAGATTTTCAGAAAATTAAACCCTATTTTTTGCTCAGATTAATATTTTTAAACAAACATTTGAAGGCATTAATAACAAAGGCTGATTTTTCACTTCAGTCAGTGTATATGGATGATTATTCAAAAAAATCATGTGATTTGAGTCCAGTGCAAAAACCGTTAATATTCGAAAGTTAGCTACTTTGAGTTTTGTCCGTGTTGCCGAAGTAGTACACTCCTTTGAAGTGACTTATTCAAACCGAGTTCTTCATTACTAACGCTGAGATACTCGAAATACTGATCAATTATTTTGAACATACAACAATATGTTGGCGGTCAACAACTAACTCCAAGACGACAAAATTATCGAGACCTTACGGTCAGGATAAAATCCATAGGTAGAGTCATATAATGAGCATAATTTGGATGACTATCTAACTGGTATCGCTGCCTAGCCTACAACTTCAAATTCCAAAATAGCCAATAAAATCGCGTTTAATTTATAAATAGGGGAGAAAGGGGCAGGTCCGGACACCTTTTTTCAAACTGCTCTATATTCATTCATTTTTGACATAGAGATTTGCAAAAATTATAATAAGTGTAGCTATGTTTACTTAATATTTTCCTGTTAAATCTAGATAAAAATAGTAAATCATTTTTCAGAAAAAAATTATTTAGCAAAATTTGAAAATTTTTTTTGTTTGACATTTTGAATTTTTTGAAATTTTGACATGGCCGGGGCAGTTTTGGACAAGTTTAATTTTGTCGTCACCGTTTAATTGCATCATCACCCCATTTCCTGAATCATTGGCATTGTCGTTCAGACTCTTTTTAGCTTTGACGACACTATCGAACAGAGTAGATTTCAGTATATTAAATTTAATAGCAGCAGCTCTTAAAGACATACTCCTGCTGATAACATTTCGTACTGCATTTTTCAAGACATTACTCGGAATTTCTGGTCAGATATAGGACGGTTTTTTTGTACTTTCGCACCATCATTTAAACAGAAGTATTTAAAAAAAAGCATTTTTTTTTAAAGAAGTATTTGGACAGTCCGAACCTGCCCCACATCCATTGTCCGAACCTGCCCCAGTTGCACATATAGTTGCATTTTATTGCTACAACATCTACAAACACGTTGAGCCGTTATAGTTTTGTGAGATTAGGTACATAAAAATCAGCCCTCTTTCTAGTAAAACTATTAATTCTTAGCTAAGTTTTGAAACTTGAAGTGTAAGCCCTTACTAATACACACGTCAACCTTATATCACAAGTCAGTTTTCAATACTTTGGCATATAACTTTTTTAAGTTTTACTTTTACGGCACATAATCTATTGTCCACTATTCTAAACGGTGCTCGAATGTGATTACCACCGATTTGTTATTCTAGTATAGTTTCATGGCGGTAAATTTGAATTGTCCGGAGGTGCCCCATGTCCGGACCTGCCCCCTTCTACCCTACCATGGACTTAGAAGAGAAGGACCCGCATTTCCCTACTTAAAAAACGTCTTTATACACTTTAACTTAAATGTTTTTAAACAAAATAATTCAATTTTTCAAAAAGGCTTTGGTGGAGAAAAACCGCGCTGATCAGTCTCGGGAAGGGCCAAATGAAAATTAAATACTGTTGTAAGGTGCGTGAGTTAGTGATATATTGAAATGTTATGGAGAGGAATGTTTAAGCATAAGGGCTCAAAACATTACTGAAGCAAAAATTATGTATCGTGCACCTTATTATGCTTATTAGTTATTACATAGCATTTTATTTTTTCATTTAATAGCAGTTCTGAAGCTGTCTTGCCCCACTGTACGTCTTTTTGTACAACCTAACAAAACATTAGGTCTGGACCGCGCTTTACATTGTAATTTTTATCGTCGTTGTTCTAAAATATTTTTAAATATTTGTTCGAACAACACATTTTAAATTAATTTTTTTTAATTTTTAATTCAGTAATATTTTAAACCTTTATGCTTAAAAATCTTATCTCACGAGCAGGAGTTTTTGGTTACATTTTTGCGTCTTCTGTGCGATGTTTTGCCGAATTGCTGTTATACCCAGTTTAGGATATGACAATAAAATTTTTTAATTTTAAAAGATATTTTTTAGATATTTGGAAGCACAAAAATTTTTATTACTTATACATTACTAGTGGCAAACATAAAATAATTACCTATAATAGTGGCAGTTAAACAAAAGATAATGTATTATTACGCTAGTATACACGTGTAATTAAAATAAAGTACCTACTACCTGTGCTTATACTAAAACATTTTGTTATACAACCAGACATTGATAAGTAAAATAGAAGGTTTGGTAAAAAAGTTTAACCAGTGCCAGGTCGTACGAGGAAGGTGACGGAGTGACGTCCCACTAAAACCAAGTAACGCTAATTTAAATCAAATTATTGTTTAAATGATTTTATTTTTATAATAAAATAAAATTCATATTAATTATATTATCATTTTGAAGGGCGTAATTTTTTGTGTCAATTTTTCATCTACAAAGTAAATAATACATTTTTAGCTATTAGAATGCATCGCTCAGGACATCAGCAAGTTCGGCCACAAAAGGTTGAATTTTTAATAATTAATTGCAAACAAAAATAATTAAGGTGGTTTATAATATATTTAATATTAAATTTTTATTAAAGAAACAGTTGAAATATTGAAAAAGCATTTTTTACCATCACGCCGGTTGAAAATAGAGCTTTATTTTATTTTAGTGCATTTTAAGTTTTTTTTTATTTTTAAATCTTTAAAGAGTTTGCAACTCTCTATCTTTTCAAATTCTTAAATTTGTAGAATTTTAAAATTTTAACCGTTTTTTACGATTTCATTAGAATATTCTCAGAATGAATGCGATTTTTATGAAAAGTTATAAAAAAAATATCTACAGTTGCTATCTTGAAAGATGAAGCTTACGTCACAACCATCTGAATTAAGTGCCGACAACAATTTTTTTTAATTAGTTGTAGTAACATAAGTGCAACAAAGACACACACTAACATAAATGATTCTTAAAAAGCTGATTTTAGAAATCTTATACGTCGAAACTTATACGATACCCAACGTATGAGATAAAAAGAGATATGTAGATACATTGGTTCGTAGTATGTAGTTCATACAGTAGTTCATAGTACATCATTTTTTAATATTATTTTAACATCGATTAATGAAGATTGTTTGTATTTCAGTACAACATAAAATATTTTAATATGGATTAGCTTGAGTGGTTTTTAGTGGCAAAAAGTTTATATCTAAAAATTAATATTAATTAATCTTAAATTAATTAATTAAAATTAATAAAAAGTATAGTTTATTAGAGAAAAATTGGTGTTGTTAATATGTGCAGAAAAAAAAAAGCCAAACTCCATCCGGTTCGTTTACACGACAGCACTGGCACGTTCTCGCACCGCATCTAGTGCTCTGTATACAGCTGTTTATAAACAGCATGGTACTCTCGTCTCTCGAAAAGAGAGCTTTAATAAAAAAAATGAATAAAATAAAATTAATACTTAAATAATGTACGGAATTTATTATGGATCTCTTGTGTAAATTGATGAAATGCTCGGATATATGCAATGGATATTTAAGAAACGTGATGTATCACACGTTCGCGTACGTTTAATTTAATTATTAGTATTGTTGAAAGTAGGAATTTTTAAAAAGTTTTATTACATGTTTATGATTCTGTTATACTTTAATAGTATTTTTAGTATCAATCACGTAAGATATTACAGTTATCAGGAGTTAGGTAGAACGTAATTTTTTGTAGAAGGTAAAGGTGTGGTCATTTATGCGCAGTAGACATGTAAATATCGAGTCAATACTGCTTTCTACAAAATATTACGCTATGTTTATACTTAAGCTGCGTTCACAATAAAGTGGGGTCTTGCCTTGCTTCGGTAGAAAGCTGGCGAGCGTCAATCAGTATGAACAATTTTTGAAATTATAGAAAAAGATAGAAGAAAATACTTTTAACTAATTGGCGTTTACTAGCTTTCCACCGAATCAAGGCAAGACTCCATGCACTTCATTGTGACCGCCGCTTTACTAGTTTTTAACATTTAACCTCAGTCACACGTCAGGTAAAACAGATGAGACTTTGAACGGAAACAAAAAAAAACTATTTTTTTAAGAAATTATTAATTTATCACTAAGCATACAATATTTTAAATTAATTTTTCACTTCGATAACTATAATATGTCGTTTCTATTTATTTGTTTCTTGGTTTTCTTTGCGCTCTTCTTACACTTAGTTTCCATTCTGTGATTATTTCAACAGGTCTTATTTTTCACTTCAGTTTACGTAGCACAATCTTAATATTCTCTGCCATATTTTGTATCTCACTATATTCTTGTCATTTTATAATCAACTACTTATATAAAGCTACTTGGGTATAATACTGCTTCATACATTTTTTACCACTTCTGGACCACTTGGAGTGCTTAAATTTAGCACAAACTCGAAAAAGCTTCTAGGTTTTCAAATATTTTGGGGATTTTTTTATTCTTTTGTTCATTTTGTATTAATTTTGCAGATGTTTTGTTTAAAAATTAATTAATTTCGAGCTTAATTAGAATGTCCCAGTAGGTGGATATTTTCAAGTTGGCGTAGTGGTGTAGAGTTGAAATTTTGCCAGGAAGTTCACACTGTGATGGAAAGCATAATCAAAGTTAACAACTTATAAAAAATCTCCGTAAATAAAACGTTTTAGATTTTACAACAGTGTCAATTCGATCGTTGAATTTCGATATTTCAAAATGTACTTGAATTTAAATTATGTTACTATCGCTCTTATTATTCACGAAGGTAAAAATTAAAGTTGACGTTATCAAGCAAACGATAAAACAAAAAAATACATTATTTGCTTTTTTCGTCCTAAAATTCATAGTTTACTAGTAAGTAATTGTGGTATAACACATATAATATATAAAACACAACTTAACTCAAAGAAAAACAAAGTATTTTCAAAAAATTAAAAATTGGTTAATCAAAGAAATATTTACTACTATACCTTTTATATAAAACAATACATTTTTTTTAAATTTTGCAACGTATTTTTTATAATTTTTGCTGTACTTGCGGATTTTATATTAATATAAGTACTTAGGTACATCATTCCAGAATATTACTTATTACTCCAAAGCATCCCGAACGATTAGAATGTTTGTACTATTTATGTCGAATCACAGGATTGACTATGAACACACATTTATATTCCAACTCTAATACGTTGGAAACTGATTTTTAATATGCGTACCTAGCTTTCGCTACATATTTTAACATAATATTTTAAAATGTTACAGGATAATATAATATTTACCTAAAAATGACTTTGATATCAATTTATATTTAAATTTTACTGTACCAAATGGATTAATTGACCGCCGGTCGATATAAAAGAATCACATACTATAGAGTGTACCTACTTTCAAGTATTATAAGACTTATAGGCAAAATACATAAATTAACTAAAACTTACATTGTAAAACATAATGAAAGTAAAGTTAATTTACTAACGTTTTCGTTATACTTTCAGTATATTTTACATTATGATAACTAGACATTTTTAGTTCTAAAAGTAGTTTAGTGTCCTTTTGGTTATTCCAAAATAGTATCCTTATTAAATCGACTACAATTCAATTAATTATATGATATTTTAGTATAATATGAGTTACTAAAATGTAACATTTATTTTATATATCAAGTTATGCAATCTATTAATGTGAATATAAGCAAATTATGACAAAAATATAAGATATTTTAGCGGTATTCGAAATCTCGTCTAAATATGTTGATTATCATAAATATGTTATGGAACCACTTTTCCGAAGAGGCCGTGAAAATATGTCATAAAAACATGTACTAAATGCGTTGAGGATAAACCTTCAATCATGACCCTTTAATTAGTATTTCGCGAATTATTGGATTATCGGATAAAAATTGTTTTTGATTGGTATCAGTAAAATGCTATATAAGGTAAACATCAAATCAACTATAACCAAATTTACAACTATACGTCACTGATGAGATCTAATAAGATCGAAACATGTCTGTCGTTGTTGTTTGGTTATAATTGATTTATTTTTAAAATATGTTGATTATCTTCAATGTGCTTAATTTTACAGTTGATTGGATAGACAAATATATATAGCGCATTTCAAATATTGTGGTCGCAATGACGTAATGTGCAGAAACGAAAATTGGTCCGCTTAGTTTACACTACAGTACTCGCACCTTCTCCCTCTACCACCCCTTGCGCAAATTTGAACACCCACCCCTCCCGGCCACAATATTTGAACGACGCTCTACATGCCTATGTAAAATGAAATGCTGTGATATATGGAATAAATTATTAGAGTTTTATATAGAAGATAATTTATCTGCCATATTATTTTTTTCATTAGAGCGTAACAACAAATTTCATTTTGTTAATGTAGTACATTATGAATGTACCTACATATTGAAAAACAAAATTTTAAATTACTGATAATATTTAACTCTATTTTATTTATTGTACGAGAATAATAGAAGTAATTTGTTTCACTTTTCAATTGTACTACGTTTTTACCGATTATTATCTGTTATTGAACAACTTATGTCATAAATATGGAGGTGTATTTGTTCAAGGATACAAAGTAACCTGAAATTATCTTTGCATTGTGTAATATCGTACGTGTTTTAGACAGTACCTACTCTTCAATCATTATAAATGTAAAGAAGTAAATGTCTTTATGTTATCACTTTATAACGTAACATAAAAATTATGTTATATTCGTTATTCAATTTAAAGTATTTATTTAATACGTGTCTACTATCAAAATAGGATGAACTCAAATTTAGTGAGTTAACCTTACGATGGTGTTTGACTTTTCCAAATATGCTAAAACATATACATCGTGGGGTGAGGAAAATAATAGTGATATACCCATCCTACAAAATGTGCAGCAAAGAAAATGCTCCTATTATGTAAGACAATTTTATTTATAATTAAATTTTAAATTATTATTAGGGAAAATATTGTTGAAATATCAAATAGGTTTTGGTTATTCCATACCAAGTAATCCTGAAGGAAATTTAATGATTGCATGATCATTTTTATAAAGTTTAATATTTTTTGTTGAAAATATATTAGTTCCAAATAATTATTATTAATTAAAATTTACAAAAGACAACTTTTTGCGCTATTAAAATGTATGCAGAAGCTGAAATATGTAAACCCTTATTTGTGCTATCAATATAAGGGACTAACAGAAATTCCTTCAGAAAAGCACACAGTCGCATAGACATAAACGAAGGTTGGTTTTTACGTATTATTGGCATGTTATTGGGTGAAATTTGAAACTAACCCAAATTTTTTTCAAAAAATTTTCAAGCTTGGAAATTTAATAAAATTGCATTTTTCACAGCTAAATATATCTGGGTGCGGTTGACCAGATAAAAATTTAATAATTCACACAATAACACTGATTGTTGGTTTACGTGTGCGAAATGCAAAGAAATAGATCATGCAACGATGATGATGTATACGATTATATGGGTTAGAGGGCACATTTTAAATTTTATAAAAAAAAAATAACTAGCATATAAATTAATTTTATCTTATTTTTTAAATGCTGGTTTTCTTTAGACATAACAAAGACAATATTTATTTTAAATAGTAATTCTCATTTTTTGAGAAAATATATGTATACATGCAGAAAATAGATTCTCATTTAATCGCAACTCTTAGACACTTTACATTTTACAATATACTGAGTATTATTTAGGTAGGATATGATATTTTATGTACTTAGAAAAATACAAAAAAAAAGACTTCAAATATATTAGTGCTTTTTAGAATTCACATTATTTATTTCAATTGTAAGTGTTTGCGTCAACTTTCCGGCAATTCGCTAAAACATCGAATTTTTTGATTTCTACAAACTTTTGCAGAACCGGCTCCGTTCTTATTTTCTACAAAAGTAGATTTCAATTATTAGGAGTCGCGTGAAACTGAACCGCACCTGGTAATTTTCAGATGTTTTTATGTGTTTTTTCAAACTTCTTTTAGCTCCAGCGGAGTTTACTGATATCGCTACTGCAATTTGAAAAGCACTATCTATTTAAATATCGTTTTAGAATAGTTATTTAAATAATTTCTCGACATTGCCATCTCTGCTTCCAGTCTCTCAATTGTCAAAACATCTTCATAGTAATAATATTCTCAGATGTCATGGCGGTCCACACATATGTACATATATGTATTTATGACTCATTTATAATTTGACAGTTTTATTTTTATTGTTTTTTTCTCCACTGTATATAATAAAAGTTCATTGTTATTTTATCTTTGAACGTGTTATGTTATACATCACACGACCCACATTATTCATTGCTACGCCAATTATGTAAAACTTTATCTACCATTATCCTTAGCTAAGATTTTTGTTTTGTTTCTATACAATTGGTTTAGATCATAAAAAGCGTTCCTTTTATCTATTGCGCATGAGCGTGACCGTACATTGTAAGGTTTCTCAGCTGGTTGCTACAAACCTATTATATTATACTAAAAAAACATACTCTTCGTTTTGTTCCCTTTATATTATGTTTACTACCTTTTCTTTTCGTACCTATACTAGCGTAAATATTTCATTGGTTGTTTCTTGCCTGAAAATTTTTTGTTGACATTTTTATGTTAACAGCGGCTTTTAATTATATAATATTTTCTATCAAAAGGCTAGAATTTCTTTATTTTGAGTTGAAAAACATAATATTACGATGTTACGCTTTTCAAATTGGAATCATTACAGTGAATTCCATTCGACTTGCCCCTCGAGCAACGAAGATAGCTTTTCGTTATCATTTTCAAGACTAATCACCTCCACATAATACATATCTCACGTCCAACTACACCCATCAGATGAAGGAGTATGTATACTATAGAATATAATATTTTTAGATTATCAAACAGAAAATCAAAACACAATTTTTTTTAATTATTATCCAGAAAATCAAATTATAGTTTTTCTGTAGCGTGGGAAACACAATGACCCAATTATATTTAAATTAAATTAAATTAAAAGCAATAACGTTTGTTTTATAAAAATTAGAAAATTTATGTAATGTTTAAGTATTTTAGATATAATATTTTACATCTTTAAAACTTAAGCAATTTTTTATTCATACATATATTAGGTATATTTAATATGTTACTAATATGAAAAAAAATCAAGCTTATTTAAAGCCACGTGTTTTATTAAATTTTTTGTGTTACTTGTAAAGTTAACATTTGTGACTTATGTGCTGACGTTCACCAACCATAATGTTACTTTTCATAATTAATTAGGGTTACGAATTGTTTTTCTTTTCATCTCTAATAATGAAAGCTCTGAAATTTTTTGGATATTTGGGTTTTGGATGACAATATAATAAATACCTAACTTATTTTTAACAATTAAATATTTGTAACAAATTAATCTAAAGGTTTTGTCGAACGTTTTACTGACAGTTCAAGAAAAAAATCACCTAATGTCGCGTCGTACACGCTTTACTTGATAGTTTTAATCATTTCAGATAAGACGTTGGTTGTTTCTTGCCTGAACTGTCAGGTAAAACGTACGTGAAATTGTTAAGTGTGGACCGCCCTTTATATTAAAAGTTAAACGAACCACATTGAATTGAATGTAGTACTTCTTAAAAACTAATTAATGTTTATGATTTTCTGTTTAAAAAAACATTATTTTTAAATGCTATAAAATTTTTAAAATAGTATATCAATCAAGTTTCATAATTGAAGTTTTTATTGCACGTAATCTGTTTCTTGTAACTTGTGGTTATGTGGTCGGATTTTCAGTTTGTTATTAGCTTATTTTGCGTGTTTTATTATACAAATATTAAAAATTCTAACTTAGAAATTAATCAAACTAATGTTTGGTTAAAGTTTACTACTTTTACAAGAAATTGTGTTGAATTTTAACTACCAACTGCAAACGGTAGAATGTTATCTTAAATTTTTACTAGTACTTATAGTGGTAGTTTGAAAAATCTTCTAACTCTACTGTGTAATAAAAGATGCAAGGTAATGAATGCATCATAATGAACTTACAGTTAATACAAGTGTAACTATATTTAATGCAAATAAACGTTTATAAAAGAGCGTATATGCAATTTCACTTCATATTACTGGAGGAAGAAATAATTATCTTATTATTATTCCAAAAGGTTGTATCTGGCAGTTTTACAGTAGATAACTAGATAACTGTTCAGCTCAAAATAAAAATTCGGCTCTTCCTTCATTTTTCTTATAATTTTAAAATAGATTAATACAGATGAATTTAAGAATATCACCAGAAGTAAAATATTTCGCATGTAGATCTCAAAATATAAATCAATTCTAACATTTGTTATAAATAAGAAAACTGTCAATGCAATTAATTTTACTACTTAGGTTACATAGGTAATGTGAAAAATATACGATTGATAAGAAGCACTTGATCAGAAAAGTCAAAATGAAAGTAGTACTAAAAGTGCAGATACGTCTTTCTTCTTTATGGAGGGCAGTATAATATTTTAATAAATTAGTTAATGTAACTTGAATAGTTGCTTATAAATATCATTTTTTTAACAGTGTTAATAGTCTACAAATTATATTAGTTTTATTATTAAATCAACAATAAAAAATTGTATTCCGCAAATGTTAATTAAAGTTGGTCTTCAATAACCTTGTTGTTCAATGTTACGGATGTGAATAATAGTATGTTTCCGACGTTTGAATTATCATAAATAAAAAAAATCTAATTTATGAAGCTGTGATGTCGATAATCGGTAAAGTAAAAAAATTATTTTTTATTTAAAAGTGTCATTAAAATAAAAAAAAAATAATTGGATACCTCCCCAATTGAAATATGTTATCATACCAGAACTATTATAATAAAATGAACAATAAATGATATTTATTAATGATCATCAAGTCCTATTTACTGCAATTTATCTGTTTCGACCAGGAATTGTACATTAAGATTGCACTTCATAGAAATGTATTTGAATTATCTTAACAATTATATGAAATTGGTTATCAATGTCATTCTAAAAAAGTGACAGGATCATGTTGTCACAAAAGAACAAAATAATGAAACAACATTGTTGCAACTATTTACACAATGTATAATAATTATGTTACCGTAAAAACCCAAAATCAGTAAAATATATATATACTAGTCTAACTAGTTTTAACTAAGGGAACTCGTCAGAACTAGCTTTAACTAGTATGGCGATTGTCCTTATTAAAAACCCGATTTCTTCTTTTAAAAATAGTTATTAGGTACTACGATTTACAGTTTAGTTTTTATTTCGATTTTATCAATTTGTAAATATTATTTATTACAAAATTTCCTTTAATAAAAACAGACTATTACTGGTTGATTTGCTTAAGTTAAAACAATAAATAATAATTAATGTCTTCGATTATTATAATTTGATACTTCAATTAAAATTTATTCTTTGTTCTTTCTTTTTGGTTGAATTTATACATGGTCGTGCAAGAAGTGTCAGTAATGTCTGCCTAATAGTAGCTTAACCTTCTTTTAATTAGTTTTAATAGCGAAAATCGTGGCAGCTTTCTTGGAATATGGGTATGGATATAGTAGGGGTCCCATTCCCTTCTGCAGTTAACTTACACTTTAGTACGCTACCGTGTTTAGCCAATAACTCTTTAAGGAAGAAAATGTTTTTTTTATTAATTTATATTTTTATAATGGAAACAACTTTGTTTTATTAAGTGCTGAAGAAAATGTGGAATGTTCGTCTTGTTGATGCAAAGTTAGGTCCTACTAACTCACTTCTGATTGAGACTAATCTCTATCACGTCAGGAATTTCTGGCGGTATGATGTCTACCTCCTGTCGAATGTTTTCCTTTAACATCTTCAGTATGTGTATGTGGCCCATATTGGCGTAAACTGACGGTTTAAAATCACCTTAAACGAAGAAATCTAGAACTGTCATATCGGTGATTTTACTTTCGCCAAAACTCATCTTGTTTTAGCACCATCAATGAATTTGTTCATTTCTTCTTTTATATAGTATATGCTATATATTTTTGCAGTGTGGTGTTAAGCACATACTGGCAGGCTAGAGAGCATAATTCTGCGGTTCTATTCCTACACACTGCTGGGAAATAAACTGATTGATTGCGTTGTTATGTGCGAGTTAATCGGCTCAGCCGCCTCTCGTTAATTCATAATAATAATAATAATTTTTGTACATTTCACGTTGTTCTTTTACTCAGCTGAGCTGTCAAAACTCCGATAACGTAAAAAAACATTTTTTGTAAAAATGTCCATCTTTACCCATACTACTACTACTACTATGCTACTTTAGACTATGCTGAAAAGTTATTGCTTCCATTTATTAAATAGGTACTTAAATTTAAACTAAGCAAATACTTTTTTTAATTCAAATGATGAATAGTTAGAACTTCAAAATTTGGCGAGAACTTTTCATCCAAAGTTTTATTTTGTTATTTAATTTTATTGAAATAAAAAAAGTTGCAAGAAGTCACATTGATGAATACGATGAAGAAAGAATTACATCGAAGTTAATCCAATGCATGAATTTTTGTCATGGTAATAATACTGATAAAAATAAAAAATAATGATAAAACGAAAAAAGTAATAATATATTTTTGTGATGTTTTACATATTTTATAAATTTTACTATAAAAATGAGTAGGGAAAAAAGTGTCTAGAAGGAAACTAGAGACGGTAAAGTATCATTCATCACATTCACCCTAGTTTGCAGTGCCGATGCCTCAATCTTTTGAACTAAAAAGCACTCAAGACATAACTCAAACACGCCGCCAAAAGTTTGAAAGCAATTTAACAGCCCAACACTTTGCTAGAAGTACATTTTAAAAAGGCAAATGTCTCACAAATAAGCAATATCTTGTCAAAAATAACCGAATAAGTCGAAATACGATTAGGCGATCATGCCATGAGCTTCTTTGTATATCGTCTGCTTAGAGGTAAAACTCACTAAGTAACATATTTCTTTATCTCTGAAAAGAAGAAAATGTTTCTATTTGGTTTGAATTTTGCTGTAAGTAGAAGTAATGCTCTTTATCAATAATTTTTGTTCAAAAATAATAGAAATATGTTAATATAGCATAAAAAAAAGCTTTTTTGTACTTAATGAGTTTTACCTCTAAAGCTATTAAGGAGTTTCAACACATACTTATCAATTAAATAACTGAAACTTTATTTTAAATTTTTTATTTATAAATTGTGCCGTTGCCTCCAGGAATTTGCTTATCACAGGTCACTTGATAACATGCATTGTTGTGTAAAATATTCATCTGGTAAATGATACTGATAAACTGTGCAAGAAGTGAAAAACTTGTACTTAGTGAGTTTTACCTCTGACAGGAAAGTTTATAATTGCACTTAGTGAATTTTACCTCTGCCTAAAATGCTATAAAAACATTAAATGCACTTGATCAATTTTTCATAAGATAGAACGTCAAAAAATATTCGCTTAGGTATACTTATCTCATTTTTCACCAAAAGTGTACTTAGTGAGTTTTACCTCTAAGCAGACGATATGCTGTGACTGCTTTTGCGCGTATCATGTCTATGCTGGAAATGTGTGAAATAAACGAAACTAGCAAAAATGTGTTTTGATAATTTTCTTATTATTTAATAAAATTTCTTCACAAAAGCGTTAAAGAAGTGTCTGGAATAAATTTAAGGTATACATTATGTCGATTATCTTTTTCTTATTAATGGAAAGCTTTTGGTAGAAACTTTTGTTGTTGCTCAAGTTATTTTGTCTTTAGTGTTTCTCCGTCAAATGTATCTGATGTGGAACAATTTATAAATTTTTAGAAAACTACTTCTGGGTCGGAAGAGATGGTCATTTGGTGAAAAGATAAAATGGTGAATAATTTTATTTTATTTTGGGGCATATTTTACATACACATACACAAAGCAAATATAGCTTTGCCTTTTAAATTATCTTTTGCATACGTAATGTATGGCTAATTCGAATAGATAGTTGGCAGACTCTGGTCTGCAATTTGGAGTGCATAGGCCAGTGCGCAAACGTTAATCACCCATGAACTACTGCCAAAACTACTGCAAAACATGGATACTTTACTCTATTATAATTTTTCTGCAAAGGCAGTGCTAACGCGATGTTTACATATGTCTACTGCACATAAATGGCCGTACTTCTGCCTTCAAAAAGAAAATTATACTATACAAAATAAGACGTTCGGATAAAAATAAGATGTTCGGATTATGGAATACAGGAGTTCGGATTATGGATAACATTTTACACAGTTGAATTGTTTGGATTATAGGGTATTTTGGATTATAGGGGGTTCGGATTATCCATACATTACTATATAATATTCACTGGTTACTTTTCTTTCATTTTATCTTTTGTGTCTAAATAGCAAAATTTTAATATAAATAAACCATTTATTTTGCAGTGCAAAAGCTACGTTACATAATAGCTACGATGCATTTGCGACTGGGTCTATAGGGGAGACCGAGGAGAGTTGAAACAGAGGTGGGTTGTAAAAACGTCGATTTTGTGGAACCTATTCCCGTTAGAGAACTGGCAACGCACAAATTTATTGCTTTTTTGACGTGTCATTTAATGCAGTTTACATCGAAATTGTACTGTGGATGGTTTAGTAAATACGACGTGCACGTGAAAAAAATTGACAAATGTAAATTTTTGACCAATATTTCGATAGCCTATTATTCAATAAATATCAGGTAAATACTAATGCAACATAATTTTTAATATACAATGTTAAAGTTTGATAGCATAATATAGTTTTTTTTGGGTTCGATACGTATTTTGGAATTAACAGCCATTATTCTAAATAAAGCACGATTTTTTGAACCTAGGAGAGTTGTAACAGCTTGTTACAACAGCTTGTTACAACTCTCCTAGTTCCCTATTAATACATGACGAATAAAAAAAAATTAAAACCGGCAATAATTATTTTTGCTTGTGTTGCCTCGAGCTCTATTTCAACAGCAAATTTAAAAAAAGGTGGGTTCAGTGTATGGAATGCAAAAAATGGCCATATAAAGCTTACACTGGAGAAAAGCTCTAATATATTTATCACAATTTCCTTTAGGACTAGATTTCAAACAAAAACAAAGCAGTATAATATTTGTTGTATTCACTTTTATTATTAAAGTTTATTTTATTCACAAAAAGTAACGTTTAAATTAAATTTAAACACAAATACCCACTTGCTACAACTCACCTCGCCGTCTGTTACAACTCACCTCGGTACTAGGAGAGTTGTAACACTGGGAGTTATTTTAGTTTTCGTCGATTTTTTCATAGACCTTAATTATTTTTACTTATTTTTATATTTGGTTCATATAGTGTATAGAACTGGCTATATGGAATTCTATAATTCATAGAGGTAAAACCATTTTTGGCTAAGATATACTAGATACTGTAAAAACTGTTTCAACTCTCCTCGGTCTCCCCTACTTATCGCAGAAAAGAAAAATATCCCAGATACGTCTTGTTTTTAAAATACTACATGACTATTTAATATACGTATTATGCACTTCGTTAATACGTTACAAAGAATGCTAGTACATGTGCAATTTTTGCAGTATAGATGTGCTTAAACCTCTAGATTAAGATAATGAAAAAATATTAGTTTTGGAAACATATGCATAATATGTCGCCTTGCAGTCAGCGATTCAACTAATCCGTTCATGAACCGCTATGATTAAAGGCAAGCTTGGAGCTTGCTAAAAAAGCAAGCAAGGTGCAAACTTGCACAACTGCTAAAGAAAAATATAACCAAAACTTATTTTATACAAAATTATTATAAATAATATTATTATAAACTTATTTTATACAAAATTATTTTTGTAAGTTAGTGATTATACTAACTAACTATTTATATGATCATTACATTTAATTAGTTAGGGGATTATTATGTAACTCGGACGGCAAATTAAAAAATTTCTAATTTTCAGAATGATAGAAAACGGTCCAAACAGCAAGAATAAATCAAAAAATTTCGAATCGTTGTAAATAGAGCTTATATTTTCTCAAAAATTAAAATGTTACATGAATTGTCATTTAACGACATTGGATTGGCTGTAACAATAAAGTTAGCCCCACTTACCTCGACCAAAATGTGTAGAATTTTAGTATTAGAAGAGATTAGAACAATCTCTTGTTATGGTAGTAGTAATTTAAAAAAAAAGCTGTTCTTAACACTAAACTAAGCTCGACCAGTGGATCTCTCTTTTTTTTTCGAAAAATGTAAGCCAAACATACTTGGAAAGGATTTATTTTAATTTAACGCACGTTTTTCTTTTTTAAGAGTTTTCTAATAAAAAAAAAGGGTTCTTAACACTAACCTATAAGCACGACCGGTGCTTTATTAACTAAAGCAAAATTAAAAATATATAGGCATAAAATAGATAATTTTTGTAAATGTCAATTAAAAAATCTATTAAATTTTACAATATTTCAGTCCTAACAATCAAATTGATAGTATTATTTACTTATGCAAATAGTATATATGTTACAAAAATAGGTTAACGAAATTTCATGTTAGTAGCCGTAATGTCCACCCCCTTGTAGTGACACAGTTGCCAATCGAGAATGTAATAACTGATCATACTTGGTACACTTAGCTGGAGTGATACAAGTCCATATTTCTTCAATTAAAATGCGAAGAGACGGTCATTTGCCTTGCAGGTAACGCGATCAACTGCGAATGCGAGGTACCGGGTTCAAATCCGGAGAAGGGCAACTTTCTTATGACTAAGTCTCCGTGCTTCGGAAGGCACGTTAAACCGGTAGTCCTCCTGGGTTAATGAATAGCCATCATTAACATAAAAACCAGGGTTACAGGCTCGTCTGGAAGCAAGTCTAGCAAACTGCCTATCGGACGTTAAACAATTTATATGCTCACAGATCTAGCACTGCCAAGGAAAAGACGTAGTGGCTGGAAATAACAAGCCCTAGGCTTAGGCTGAATTTATTCAGTTGAAGAAGAAGAAAATGCGAAGATTAGTCAAATTTCGGGAGTTTTTTTGAAATTCTTAGTTTCAGCTGAACCCAGTGGTTTTCTATGAGAAAAATATCTGGACTCTGGGTGTGTCCAGTCCATATAACGTTAATATAAGAATTGGTAAAGTAATTTGACCATATTAGCACGGTATATCGGAGTACATATTGATTTAGCCAGTATGGGTCTGTTGAGATCAAATTCACGGGTAGAATCGTGAATAAGATTGAAACATGTTATCCGGTAAGGTATTTAATTTTATCGTTTTTCTTGCTAAGTTTATTTGGCATGGACCTAAGATTGACTTTAGAAAGATTATTAACGACCTATTCCGAAACTATAATCTTTGCCATTATTAGTATAAGGTCGACTATGCAGTTTCTAATAAATTATGAATATCTAGGAATTCAAAATTTTAAACTCACTCGTTATAAAGCTAACTTAAAAAAACTGACTATAAATAAAGCTAATTTTTTTAACATTTGAAATTACACATCTTATGTAGTTATTGTAACCATTGAAAATATTTGTTTTTGAGCTATTGAAAGCTAGTCAACAATATAAAATTTTATTTTCGTAGTACGATATTATGGCAATAAAAAATACTTGCCATAAAATAAAACTTCTTTTACTTTTGTTTTATAAATAACGGGCATAAGTGCAAAAAAAACTTGAATTAAATATTTTCTAACATATTAATGCTCGTACTAATAATATAAAGCTTTAATTTAAGATCATAGATTTGATCACTTATTATGTGTGCTATGAAGACTTTTAAAATTTTACGATTGAAACTGGAAAAAATTTTAATTTGCCATGGAAACATTGAAACTTCTAAAATAAGTAGTAAGTAATAGGAAAATTTTAATATGTATTTAAAATTTTTAATTAGAAAGCTATAAGATTTGCAATTTATATTAATTTTAATTAATACTTTTTAAATTTGTTATTGAAAAATTTAAAATATAAACTTTTAGTAAACTTTAATTTGAAGGTTATACCATTATGATCTACAAGTAGATATTTAAAATGTACTAGATGCATTTCAAAAAAAAACATCAACAATCAGGATCTTCATCAGAATCGACTTATGATAACAAACAATCTCGACAAAATTACAAAATTTAAAATAACCTGATGAATGACTTGCAAAATGCTTTACTTTATTAAATATATGTTATACCCTTACAAGTTTCGGGGTGGTTGGAAAAATGGTAAGGTAAATTTTAATTTTGTCACTACAGGTTACTTTACGGTTGCGAATGTGATCAAAACATGTTATTCATTAGGTTATTTCTAAATGTTATAAATTTTATTTTACTACTTTTTTATCGAAACACGATTCTGAGAACAATTCTGATTGTTGTGTTTTCTGAGATACATTCATGGAAAACAGAAACGTATTACTATATAGATTTTAATGAAACATCTCTCGGGTATAATTTTACTATTATTTTTGTTTTATGGTCGCAAATATTTATCTATTTCGACGTTCTTACATAAAAATTCAAAATTTTAAAACATTGTTTAGTTAAAATTTGTAATATAAAAATTTAAATGTTTAACTATTTTAAGTTTTACGTTCAAATTCATAACTTTTATTTTGAAATTTATTGGATCTATCAATCCGACGTAGTACGTAAAATTTTTGCGTTGATAACAGATGAACAATCAATTATTAGAAATGCAAAAAAACGTTACGAGCAGATAGAGATAGAGGTAGACAGAGTTGTCTGTGACATTTTTATGTTTATTTTATGTTTTACGTATTATTATTATTATTATAAGAGGTAAAAATTATATGTTAATAAAATATTGAATTTTTTTCAGGTTATAGAGGGTTTTCGCGGCCCCGATATGACCGCGTCCCTCGAACATTCTGAGAACCAAAATGGCTCTTCTCACAACAAAACTAGTGAAAATCCGGAAGGAAAGGTGTATACAGTATCAATTACAGGAGCATATGACAATGATGGCTTCAAAGGAGATAAAAATAATCTTGGAGTTGTAATAAAACCACCACGGGAGCTAACAGATGAAGAAGCATCCCAACAAGGAAAGTTTAAATTATCACGTAAAGAAAAGTGGCGAATATTAAAAAATGTTAGCATTATTTCAACTGCATTTATGATTCAATTTACTGCTTTTCAAGGAATTGCCAATTTACAAAGTAGTATTAATGCTAAAGATGGACTAGGAACAGTATCTTTAAGTGCAATTTACGCGGCGCTGGTAGTCAGTTGTATTTTTGTGCCTACTTTTGTAATCAAACGTTTAACTGCTAAGTGGACATTGTGTTTTTCTATGTTATGTTATGTACCTTACATTGGCTCACAATTTTATCCTAAGTTTTATACGCTTGTACCTGCTGGAGTCATTTTGGGAATTGGTGCAGCACCAATGTGGGCTTCGAAAGCTTCATACCTAACCCAAGTTGCAGGTGTTTACGCAAAACTTACAGATCAAAGTGTGGATGGTATCATAGTACGATTTTTTGGTTTTTTCTTCTTGGCTTGGCAGACGTCCGAATTATGGGGAAATTTAATATCTTCACTTGGTAAGTTGTACCACATCAGCTTTATTAAAAATTAATTACCACTGATGACAATAATTATATAAAATTATACAAAGGGTCTTTCAATAACAACGCCCCATTTTATTTTGTAAATAACAACTTATTTATTTGAAAATTATGAAAATTTTTACTTTATTATAAAGTACAATGGATACCATTAGTTATAAAATAACACATCATTCAAAAGTTCTGCACGGATTCGCTTGCAGGAATGAAATCGTTGAACCCAATTTTCTATAACTTTCTCACACAAAAAGACAGTAGAGTTAAATTTCACGAACGAGGTAGATAATTTACCGACTCATATGTTAAAATAATCGAATCACCAATTTTGCTTTCAATAAATGCGTTGTGCCATTGGCAGTAAAATTCGATAACTCAATTATTGCCAAATTATCCACCTCGTTCGTACAAATTAACTCCACTGGTCTTCTCTCTGTAGGGCTACGTAAAGTCATTGATTTACGACAATCATCCAGAAAATTTGCTGACTTACAGCTTGATTTGTGTGAGGGAGTCTTGGAAAATTGGGTTCAAAGAATTCATTCCTGCAAACGAATCCGTGCAGGACTTTGGATGATGCGTTGTATTATAACTAATAGTAATAATGTTGTGGGACTCCTTAAACCGACCCTCTTCAGTAGTTCGCCCCTCAAACGATGATATTCGACAATTATTTAATTTACATGCTAAATTTTAGATATTCATTAATTTATCTGTAGTTTTAATTAATAATTCATTAATATGTTAATAAACACGTGCCAAGTTTATGTAAACTACATATACAGGGTATCCCCGAATACACATTATATAACTTAAAGTGGTGATAGAGGACATTTTTCTGCGAAAAACATTTTTTTTCTAAATTTAAACCCTCGAGAGTTAGACTTCTGTAAAGCATTTTTTTAATTTCCACCTTCATATGGCCATAGCCCCAAAAATATTGATTTTTTTGTAAAAATGGTTTAATACGTTTTTAAAGAGCGTAAATAATCTACAGACTATTAGATTCAAACATTTTATTTTGATTAAAATAATCAAATGATTAGCTATCATTTTTGTTTAAGACGGTCAAAACTAGGAACTTTAAAATGTTAAAATTAAATTGTTTCAATTAAACACCGTGTATTTTTTCAACTTATTGTACTTCTATTATATCTTTTTTAACTTTTAAAAGTAATGGCAATGGTAAATCTAGCTCCTTGAGGCTTGAAGCTAAATATGTTATGTAAAGTGAGAGCACCAGCAAACCGAGCCTCTTTAGTAGTTTTCCCTCAAATGATTTTATTCCAAAATAATTAAATATACTTGCTAAATTTTCGGGATTCCTTAATTTATCTGTAATTTTTATTATCGGATAATGAATAAATCTGAAAACTGCAAAAATAAACATAAAATCAGGGGTATTATGTATCACCAACGTTATCATAAAGGTGACAGTTATGACATAAAATAAAGTTTTTGGGTAAATCCTACCAATGAAATCGATACGATTTACCGAAATATGTTATAACGGTCACCTTTATGATAACGTTGGTGATACATAATACCCCTGATTGTCTAATAATATTAAAACTTTATTATATCGAGTTATTTAAAAATTAAAAATCAATTAAATTATTTATTAATTAATATCAACGAGTGAATAATTTAACATTATAAAATGTCTAATTGTTCAAAATATTTAACTTCGTTAACAAAATATATACAGCCGTGGAGTGATGTGACCGCTGGTTGAGTTCAGAGCGGAAATTCTGGGTTCAAATCGCGGACTATACAGAATTTCTTAGCTCGGCCTTTCAGTGGACATCCACACGATGTGGTGAAATTGATATTGATTTATGTGAACTATGAAATATGGGGACTAATCCACCTCGTCAATCGGATTTGTAATTCCGAAAAAGGGAAAAGCAATGTTCTACTTAGAACGTAAAAAGCTTAATGAATGAATGAACAAAATATATACTACTAGCCCTTTGACATTTTGACATGATTTTGTAATCCGAAGTACCATAAGTCGAATAAACATAATCAACTTAACCTCAAATCGATGCTAATCGCTGAAATCTTATTTTACTGTTTACAAATCTTCGTTAACTGCACTTATAATATATTGCTTTCCAATGCTTTTATATGGACTTGTTCATAACTGTTATCACAGCTAACCTAAATGTTAACTATCTTCCCATAGAAATAGAACCTAAACATCAATGGTTCGTGATGCCAATGTTTAATCTCAATAAAGACTATCTTAAAGTTGTCATTTCAAATAACAACTCCTCAAACTCCGCACCCATCCAAACAACTTGAATTATGTTCCTGAAGCCGGATCTGATCAAGAATGATACAAAACAATTCTAAACTAATTGAGTGTTAATCTGTTAATAATATAAATTATATTAAATGATTTACAAGTTATCAGACATTAATTGAATTAATTATATAGACTATGACACATCATTGTGTCTTGATATATTCCTAAGATTTATTATTCAGTAGGTTTACTACGTCAAGCAATTTAATTATTTATTTTCAAAGTAGATATTTATTTTATTTTTAATTTAGGATAATAATAAAAAACAGTATCGCGTTTTTTAAAAATAATGAGTAGTCTATATTTAGATAAAATATGAACTCCTTCACAATGCATAACTCAAGCTTCAACGCGAAACGTGAGCTAATAATAACGATTACAGTCGCAGCCAAAAAACGTTGATCGCAAAACTTTATTGCACCTTATTTTCACAAAACCATAAAACTATCGTAATACTCATAATAACAAGTACTAACAATTTTAAAAGCTCTAAAAGCGACGCCTGTAACCTTCTACATACATGCCCGAGGTAAGGCGCAAAGTTAATGAGATGCATCTAAAAATTACAGCATAAATGCATGTAATAGTTGATGAATTGAAGCATCGGTGTTGCGAACTGCATCTGACGAGATTAATACATACTGGTTGAAGTCAAAATTATAATCATGCAGTAAAGTTCACCACTCATATTTTTCGGGGCGGCTGCAAGTTACCCATTGTGAAGGAATACATCTATCTAAATATAAATAAATTATCTACGATCAATGTCATAATACATAATAATAATGTGCATTATTGCTTTTTGTTATTGTTATGCCTGTATGCATTTTTACAATAGTTTGCCTTGCAACATCAAATTAATGTATAAGAGTACTATTACTCATAAAAATTTTAAGAAAAACTGTTTATAACTTTCTCATTCATGGATTTCCAAACTTTGGATAATTTTTATAGATCGCAGTGATTTTTGTTCATTAAACATTGTGAATCACCACGATTTAAGAACTTCTTCTTCTTATTAAGAAATAAAAAATTTCTCTCGATGTCAGAAATATACTAATTTTTAACATTGTATTTTTTGTGTTGAGTTCAGTTTTTTGCCTTTCTTCTTCCGAAAGTAAAGCGTTCCAAAATATTTAGTCGCAACAAAAAGAGAGAGAAATCACTGAAGTGGATGAATGTTTAATGAAAACAGGATCTTGGGCACAGGGGGGGCGCATAAAAAAAAAACACAAAACGGGAAACGTCTACCGGTTTCGATTTATGGATGAATATTTAAATGTTTTGAGTTATTGTATAATTTTTTATTTCATAATTATAATTATAATTTTATATATCATAATTTTAATTATTCTGATTTTAATTATTTTTTAACGTTATTTCTTAATTTAATTTTAATTTTTTTTACAACCCATCAATTTCAATAATTTCGAAATTATGAAAATATTAAGATAAACCCTTTTCATTTCAAATCTTTTTACGTTCTAAGTAGAACATTGCTTTTCCCTTTTTCGGAATTACAAATCCGATTGACGAGGTGGATTAGTCCCCATATTTCATAGTTCACATAAATCAATATCAATTTCACCACATCGTGTGGATGTCCACTGAAAGGCCGAGCTAAGAAATTCTGTATAGTCCGCGATTTGAACCCAGAATTTCCGCTCTGTACTCAACCAGCGGTCACATCACTCTACGGCTGTGGCTACACAGTTATTTAAAAATGTTATTATTTGTCACTGTCTAATACTGTGTATTGATTTTCTTTGTCTCGTTTTGTTGCCATAAATTTACACTTTTGAAACTTGTAATAAAAATGAATAAAAATAAAAAAAAATGTAAAGAAAAACAAGAATCAAAAAACCACTTATTTCAGAGGAAGTGGAGTAAATTAATTTGCTTTTGACTATACCGTAAGTACAGTCAAAACTTTTTTTGTAAAACAAAACAACTGCAAAATTATCGTAGTATTGTTCATACAACGTTTAATTGCAGTCTTTGTTTCCAAAAATTTCCTGGCGTACTTGTACAACGCGCTGTATAATTTTTCTATAATAATCTATATATTTAAAATAGTTAAAACATTTTTGACTTTAATATAGGTTCTGTATTAATTCTGTATAATTAATTCTGTATAATAATAATAATTCTGTATAATTACAGCGTTAATTATAAATATTAAACTCTTAATATTTATAATTAATGCGAAATCCGAACCACAGCATAGATAATTTTTTTAGGTAGTAGAATTTGAACTTGGGACTTTTAGACCTTAACAAGGATTCTAAATTTGCAAATTTTACCATTAAACTGAATTACTTGTGCGGCACATAGTATTGCGTATACATACCTATACATACAGTGGCGGATTGAAGCCCCCTTTTTCAATATTTGCATTACTCATTTACATTACATTACATTTACAGTAATGGTTTTCAACTTCCGGCTTCCCAACACAGAAGGGATCCGTTAGCGCCGCAGGCGATTTTTTTTGAAAATATTACCTAATTTATATGGAAATATTTCACCTGAGATCTTGTTTTAATACCCAAACTACATTATAGAACTTTTCATAAAATTAGGTTCATCAAATTTTCACTTATTTAACTAAAAATTTTTGATGAACTTTTGAAAGTTATTTCTTTAAGTATTTTATCAAATTAACATTGATAATTCTTGTACAAATAAGTTTCAATTTTCATAATTAATACAACCTAAACATCAGCACACCTTAAAATACGACGTACGTATATCCAAGCAGTTGTTATATTTTATATTGATTAATTTTCAATGTTATTTCCTGATGCCTCACTTTTTTAATAACTAAATAAAAAAATTTTTTATTTTGAGAGCTGAATTTTGAGCCCCCCTTGATTTATAAGGTAATTAAAAATTTTTTTGAATTCCACCACTAACTTTCAATAATACTGTAGGTATCATACTGTAGTGATCACTACACTACGTTCTGATTAGTCGATTTTTGAAATATTTATGATTGTTTGAAGAAAAAAACCATAAATTTTTCTAAAAAACTCCTAATTTTTTTTATATTTTTTTAGAAAAATTTATGGTTTTTTTTTTCAAACAATCATAACTATTTCAAAAATTGACTAATCAGAACTTTTTGTTTTGTTTTTTTTTTATCTATAAACGTACTTTTCAGGAAAAAACACAAAAAAAATATTCCAACTTGTATTCTATAAAATTTTTCATTTTTTCGGAAATAATCATTGATTTTTCAAATTTTTCCGCTTTTGATTTTTGATTTTTTTATTTCAAAAAAACTCTGATTTATTCTGCGTATAACAACGCAAACCCCATAATGGGCCGACATTTCTTTCTATTCTTTTTGTTTAATTAAAAAATATTCTTCTTCTTCTTCTTCTTCTTCTGCACGTGTTAGGTTGAATACCCGTTACGACACCCTCAATCATTGGTCTCTCCACCTTTTCCTCGGTCTTCCTACACTGCGCGGTCCTGTAGGTTTGTATATGTATAGCTGCTTTGGAAGGCGGGTATCGTTCATCCTCATTAGGTGCTCTTTCCATTTTCCACGGTATTCCTCTATTATTTCGTTTAGGTTGAAAATGTCTAAGGCGTTACTCCTCCAATATCAATTGTTACAATCTTATACGTCACTACGACACCTGCAACAGATTAAATTGTCCGGTAGCTCGTCGTAGGGCCGCAGGTGATTTAAATTGGTGTCGTAGCGGTAGATGTTAAAATAAAAAAAAAATAATTAGTTGAGCGCCACTGTCATAAGATATTAATAAAATTTGCATCGGATTGACTAAATTAGATGACAGACTAATTTTCATCCGCGACGTAACTTTTGAAAATAACCACACCTTATAAAATTTTGTAAATTGAAATTTCCTTACAGTTGAGACTTTCCTAAAAATATGGTTTGCAAAATGCAAAGAAAACAAAAACGTAAGAACAAAATAACACATATATTAAAGATAATAAAAATAAACAAACACAAAAATAAATATAAACAAATTATATATGTACAGTGTGTTATGAAATTAAATTTTATAATGTGAAGAAAAAGAAATAAAATAAATAAAAATAAATGTTGTTTAAATTCTAATATTTAAAATTAAAATTAATAATAATAAATTTTGGGCCCAATAGATTTAATTAAAAGATAATAATTCTTAAAAATGAAATTATTAAACTAAATTTAATATTAATAGAACAAAATTTTAAAATTAATACACAAAACAAAACAAAAATCAAAGTAAAACACGCACTGTATTTTCGACGATAAAAATATATTTTTCACTTACTACTTGATGAACTTGAATTTTTCTTTCATCTCTGGAAACTCCAAATTACAAATGATATAAGGTGGTTTTCTTTAAAATCGGTAAAATCGGTAGGCGGTATAATACTTCATTCAAATTAATTAACCATTGTTAAACACATCCCTCAATTTCGGAGGCAATTTTGAATAATACTTCAATTTTTGAACTTCACGAAAGTTTGTATAAATGTTGCATTACATAATTTTTAATTATTTCCCGAATATTGTCGGTTATTTAATAAAATAATATTTGGAAAATTATCTTATAATAATTTTCTTTTCATACGATACTTTAAATAATATGCAAACACTTCCGATAAAAGTTTTTAAATTTTCACAACAGTTTTAACTAACTTTGATTTGCCGATTTATTTTAAATTTGAATTAATTCGAAACACTTGTGTTTTTAAAAGAATTAACTTAATTGAATTTTAATTCCGCATAAAGCGAACGAGTATCTTAAGTTTTATTCTCAAAAACTTGAACGAAACTCCCCTAATTTTTGATAACTACCTGTATATATAAAATTACTTAACCGTTCCCCCACTAAAAATATAAGAAAATTTTGGACATTTTTACAAACATGTAAGATTGTTAGCATAACTCTTAGGCGCTTGACTGTCCATCAAGTAAGAAAAACCATCCACCCCATTAATTTTAATTACTTTCTCCCCTAAACCCAGTGCTACAAAAACTATTAAACTTTGAATATGGTATTGTTTCTGAATTGTTTCCCATAAAACTAATAAAATTTTATTGCAATATATGAAAAAACATTAAAAATACTCGAAATAAAGCAACCTCTTCAATTTTTAATTGCTTAACATAAACCCCTTAAGCCAAGATTTTGTTACATATGAATATGAAACAAAATGTCATTGTTCGACACGTGAAAGAAAAACATAATATTCTACAAAGAAGAAAAGATTGTAATGACTAATGATGCATGGAAGGAAAATATAAAATTTATATAATGAAGAATGGACATTACTAACACGAGTAAACAAAACTATTAAAATAATACAAAGAACTTAAGAAATTGAATATTGAAGTTTTAAAATGAATATAAAATTTATACTTTGTAGCAACTCAGTTAATTTTTTACTTATTTATTTAAAAAAACAAAGGAATCTCAAAATACTCTAACACCCCCTCTAGTCGAAGATTAATTCCCCGAATTGATCTCAACAATAAGTTCCCACTAGACAAAACGCATAATAGAGAAAGAAAAGAAAAAAAAAACAAAAGTTTTCTAAATGTTCTATATATAACCAACACATCAAAAGTCTTAATAAAATTGTAATGTTTTAAATAAAAAAAAAATAATTATGAAATCAACCCTCCAAAATTTTGAAATTGAATTTAAAATATAACCCCACAAAATTCCGAAAAGTAAATGAATCCCCTCCCAAGTGATAAAATAAAAAATTGATGTAACTATCGTTGCCAAATAGCTAAGTTACTTTGGAAAAATAATACTGCGCACGAAATAATCCACCCCCTATGCGCAGGACACATTTATCTTACGACTACAAGCATCATGTTTAAATGGTAACAAAGCAAATTACCCTAAAATTTTTCTGCCAAATGTAAAAAAAAAACAGACACAAACAAAGCGGACAAGTGAAGCCTGATTCCCATTTTGCGTAACCATACATAACCTATGTACATCATTTATAGTAAAAGTTAAACTAAATTTACGGAAATACAAAAATTAACTAATCTAAATAAAATATCAAATTTTAACTGGAACCCTAAAAAAACTAACTATCTTAAATAAAATTACACAACTAATCTAAAAGAAAACTAATTTAATATTTACACAAAGGAATGAAATTGTTGCTAAAATTTAACTAAAATAAAATTAAAATAAAACGCGAAAAGATAGTTCAGGGTTATATCAAGAACAACCGATAAGATGGTCTAACGTTATGACTGACGATACGATAATTAAACGTCAAATGAATACGATACGATACGAAAATTAAAAGTCATAACAACGCTACTAATTGTTTAGATAGTTTAACGTCATATCAAGGACGTAAGTAACCATAACGTAAAACCATAAAAAAAAATATAGATTTTTTTTTTTTTTTTTAATGAAAAGAGTAAGTAACCCAAATTAGTAAAATATCCTATTAAGTATAATGCACAAGCATTTGTCGTAACGAAAGAGGCGTTATTTAAAACAGTATCACATAAATCCAATCTGATAGATTGACACAAAAAGCAAAACGATAAAAATTTTACGATACGATAAAATTACGATACGATAAAAGTACGATACGATAAAATTACGATACGATAAAATTACTGTTTCTCACCAATTCGATACAAAATTACAGAATTTTTGGTTACACTACTTCTAAACTTAAAATTTTAAACATATTTAAAAAATCTAACCTAACTGTACAAAATAATAATAAAAAAAAATTAAACTAACCTAATTTAAAAAATATTAAAATTCAACCGATCAGGGATGAATCTTAAATATAAAAAAAATATAAAAAGAAAAAAAAAACTTCATTTATATATAGGATGATTTCGAAAAATAAACAGTAGGTCACTACTTCCGAGAGATATTCCTTTCATCCGAGATCAGAAAGCAATATTTGGTCCCACAGATAGCAGGTTTCCCAATTGAAAATTTCCCAAACTTAACCAAAGATTCAATGAACTGTGGCTATCAAATTTACAAGCCTTAACTAACTTAACTTAAAATTAATAAAATAAAATAAAAATAAAAAAACTAATTTTACTTATTCAGGGATTAACTTTAAGTCTTTGGCATGCCATACGCCTTTAAGTACACCGGTATCGTTAGATAGTTCGTATGTGGTACTTGAAACTTTTCGAGATATGATAAAAGGACCTACAAATTTTGGTGCTAATTTTGCGTTAAAATGTTTTGCTGCATCTGACAAAACATAATTTCTGCGGAAAACGGTATCGCCAACTTCAAAAGTTGCTGGTCGTCTACGTAAGTCATATTGAATTTTTGACTTTTCATATGCAATCTTCAATCTTTTTACAATATCATCATAAACGTCTAATAAAGCAGGTGCACGACGAGTTAACTCAGCTCGATCAGCATACGTAATATTTTCTACATCAGGCGAATCTATGTTGTTAGGGTATTGATCACCCTCTAACGTTATTTCGCGGCCAAAATTTGCAAAGTACGGCGTCATACCGGTAACTTCATGTACGGCAGTTCTTACGGCACATGCAACCTTAGAAAGATATTGGTCCCAAGTTTTATGGTTGTCTTTCACGTAGGAAGCTAGCATAGTCTTTAAAACTCGATTTATTCTCTCAACAGGATTGGCTTGGGCATGATAATAGGCATTAAATAAAATTTTAGTTTTATAAGAGGCGGCTAAATTTTGAAATTCTTTACTACGGAACTGTACTCCGTTATCCGTAAGTAAATATTGAGGAGCTCCAAATAGTAACAAAACACCTTCTTCTAATTTTTGAATAACTTGAGATGCAGTAGCGGAACGCATCGGGAAAAATAACGCAAATTTAGTAAAACAATCCACTACTGACAAGATATAGGTAAAACCTTTAGTAGAACGCGGAAGTGGACCTACGATATCAACAGATATCATTTGCCACGGTTTATTTACTTCCGGATGACGTGACATAAAACCAGCAGGTTTTCTTTGCTCGGGCTTATGAGCTAAACACACGGGACAATGGTTAACGTAACGAACAATATCAGCCTTCATCTTGGGCCAATAAAAACGCTGAGCTAAACGTTCAAAAGTTTTAAATATTCCTAAATGACCTGAAGTTGGTTTATCGTGATACTCGAATAATAATTCTTTACGCCTAGATTTTGGAACAACTTCACGCCATTCCTGTTCTGAATCTGCAAGAGCGGGATACTTTATTTGAAAGTGCTTAAATAATTGATTGTTTTGAATTCTCCATTCTCGATATTTAAAAGGGTTTCTTTCTACCTTTTTTAACATAAGATTATACCAACGATCATTAATTTCGGACGGTACTTCATCTTTCTTAACGGGATTCTCTGACGGATCAGGTGCGTTATTAATTTCAACAGGATTCTTTACAATATTATCAATTTCTGGTACGGTGCGAGATAAAGCATCAGGTACCAGATGTTCTTTTCCTTTTCGATGAATAATATCGAAGTCATATTGTTGGAGGCGAACTGCCCAGCGAGCAAGCCTTCCAGAAGGAGTTTCTAAATTATTTAACCAGACCAACGAATGATGGTCCGTAATAACTGTAAAATGGGAAGCTTCCACGTAAGCCCTTAATTTTTCCACTGCCCAAAGGACAGCTAAGCATTCCCTCTCAGTAACTGAAAAATTTCGTTCATTTCTAGTTAAAGATCGACTAATGTAGCATATAACTCGCTCTTCATTGTCGATATTTTGTGTTAAGACGCCGCCAATTCCAAAACCGGACGCGTCAGTTTGAATCGTAAACGGTACATTAAAATCCGGACACGAAAGTATAGGTGCCGAAACTAAACAATTTTTAATATTGGAAAATGCTGTCTCACATATGTCATTCCATAAAAATTTTGAGTTTTTCTTCAATAACGCGGTCAGAGGAGCGATAATTGAAGAAAATTGGGGAATAAAGCGACGATACCACGATGCCATACCAATAATTTGTCGCACCTCCTTGGTGTTTTTAGGCGTGGGCATTTGAACAATAGCCGCAATTTTATCAGGATCGGCTAATAACCCTTTACCATTAACAACGTAACCTAAATATTTTAATTCTGATTTACAGAAATTACACTTATCTCTGCTTAATGCCAAACCAGCATTTTGTAAGCGACGAAAAACTTCTTTTAGAACTTCTAGATGTTTGTCAAAGGTAGGCGCGCAAATTATAATGTCATCTAAATAAACAAAAACGTAAGGTTCAAGTTCGGGACCTAACACTTGATCTATCAATCGCTGCCACGTAGCCGGTGCGTTATGGAGACCAAAAGGCATTCGAGTGAATTGAAACAATCCTCGACCCGGAATAGTAAATGCCGTATACTGTTTAGAATTTTCCTCCATCGGTATTTGCCAGTACGCCGACTTAACGTCTAATGATGTTATAAATTGAGCGTCCCGCAACCGATCTAAAATTGCGGACACATAAGGCAAAGGATACGCATCTTTTTCCGATACTTGATTTAACTTTCGAAAGTCTACGCAAAAACGATATGATTTATCTTTCTTTCTAACTAAAAGAATGGGATTGGACCATGCACTATTGGAAGGTTCAATAACACCCAATTTAAGCATTTTCTCTAACTCTCTATCAATATGTTCTTGAACATTTGGATTTACTGGATAATATCTCTGCTTAATTGGAGCAGAAGTCGTTTTAATAAAATGCTTCACTAAATTAGTGCGACCGAGTTCATTAATGTTATTGTTAAAATGTTCATCGACAACATCCAATAATTTTTGATGCTGTGATGCTGATAAATTAAAAGTCGATTGCAAGGCTACCTCCTTATTAGTTTGAATCGTAGAAGCAATTTTTGCATCGGTAAAATGCCATTGATCGTTTCGTAAATCTGGAACAAACCCAATAGCTTCCCAAAAATCTACACCAAGAATTAGATTTTGTTTAATCTGCGGAACTACAATAATTTTTAAACTAATAATTCGGTCTTTTAATTGAATTGGAACGTTAACTGTACCTAAACTTTTAACCGAGTCTCCATTTGCAACGGTACAAAATGGTTTTGCAATTTTTCGCACATTCAATTTAACTCCGCAAGATTGCAATAATTCCCAACCTTCCTGGCCTAGAATAGTATGACTAGCACCCGAGTCCAGTAAAGCTAGAATATCACAACCCAATATATTTACAGTCACATGAGGACGTCTGTCTTCAGTGGAATTTTCTAAAACGTAATCTAAAATAATTTTATTTTTCTTAAAAGTAATTTTCCTATCATTAATAATCTTAGCTAAATATAAAGTCGAATTTCTAAAAATACGGGACGGCATTTTTCGACTACTTAATGCCTCCCTTCGGAGTTTTCCGATAAATTTTGATTTGGATTGCACTTAGGACAATTAGACGCAATGAAACCAGGATTCCCGCAACGAAAACAATATCTGTGTCTTTGAGGCTCGGGACAATTAGATGAAAAGTGTCTGGAATCATTACAATTCCAGCAGGTGTTAATAAACGCCGGTCTACTAGAATCTTGTTTGAATCCTCCACGACCTCGACCTATTGAACCTCGACCTCGACTTATTAAACCTCGACCGGTAAAACCACGACCTGTAGCTTGATAATTTGAACCCTGATTAAAATCGCGATTTTGACCGTAATTATTTTCAGGTGCCGACACCGTAGCAATAGGTGAATTTTTATTATTGACGTTAGGAGTGATACTTAAATAAGCCAAGTCCGTTTCTAAGTCATTTTTTTTTCTTGACGGCGGCACATAATTCTCAATAGCAAATCGACGTTCCTCTATGGTACGTCCATATGCTAATAATTCCTCAAATGAATTAATAATAGTTAAACCTAATTGACTCTGATATTCGGGGGTTAAATTCCTTAAAATTATCCTTAGCTTCTTATGATCATCCAACGGCTCAAGTAGTCGTGCAAACATTGTCAACATAATTGAAACATAAATACTGACCGTTTCCCCAGCCCCTTGAGTTCGTCTTTTGATCTCATCAATTAAACGTTCATCATAATCTATCGGTCTAAATTCCTTATTCAAAAGATTAACTAATTCTGGCCAATTAGCGGCTTTAGTCCTATTAGCACGAAACCAAATAAGAGCTTTGCCAGAAAATAAATCTATAGCTTCATCAAATAATTGATTTAAATTAACGCTCCTAGCAACTACTAACTCATCTACACGTTCCAGAAATGCACTCAAGGACATAGACCGAGCGTCACCAGAAAATTTGAGATTCCACTTAACCACTGGAGTAGGCTTGACTGAAACCTTTTTTGGTTCCCCGGAAAATGACGAATTTAAAATGGTTGTTGTGGAATTCAAATTTACGGGTTCCGGCTCACTAACTAAATTTAAATTTTCTGATTTACTCAATAATAATTGATACTTAAACATTAACAACGAAAAATCTATGCTATACTGCTTTTTAAGTAATTCTTCATGTGAATCGACAGGACGTAAATTATTCGCACGGTTTATATAATGCGTCAATTTGGTTTCAATGGTCAGTCCAGTTTCCTTTACTGGGGATGTCTCAAAAGCTGTTAACAATTTTTCCAAAATTTCTTTTCCCTTATTTAACGCTAAACAATCCTCATTAAAAGAAAAAGGATATACAAATATAGCAGTATTTTCATCAACGCGACTTTCCTTAAGTGCCTTTCTGTAAGCAGCGCGCAAATCCTTAGTTAGGCCATCGGCTGGAATACCGCGGACTTTTAGTTCATATATTAATTCTTCTTTAAGAAGACGTTCAGGGATATTTCTCAAACCCATATTAACACAATAATAAGAATTAAAAAAAACTAAATATAAAATAAAATTAATTAAAGTTAAGCGAGACACACACGATTGTCAACTAAACAAAATTAAAACCTAAAAATACCTAAAAAAAATAAAGAACGTATCCAAACAAATTAACCTAAAATGATCCAAATAATAAACCGCTAAAAATTAATAATTAAACTAAACAAAATAAGTAATCTTTATCTAAACAAAAAAAACAAAGAAAATCGCCTACGTCGCGTTAACACAAGGCCTAACACGTTGGGCGTCAAAAATCTGTTACAATCTTATACGTCACTACGACACCTGCAACAGATTAAATTGTCCGGTAGCTCGTCGTAGGGCCGCAGGTGATTTAAATTGGTGTCGTAGCGGTAGATGTTAAAATAAAAAAAAAATAATTAGTTGAGCGCCACTGTCATAAGATATTAATAAAATTTGCATCGGATTGACTAAATTAGATGACAGACTAATTTTCATCCGCGACGTAACTTTTGAAAATAACCACACCTTATAAAATTTTGTAAATTGAAATTTCCTTACAGTTGAGACTTTCCTAAAAATATGGTTTGCAAAATGCAAAGAAAACAAAAACGTAAGAACAAAATAACACATATATTAAAGATAATAAAAATAAACAAACACAAAAATAAATATAAACAAATTATATATGTACAGTGTGTTATGAAATTAAATTTTATAATGTGAAGAAAAAGAAATAAAATAAATAAAAATAAATGTTGTTTAAATTCTAATATTTAAAATTAAAATTAATAATAATAAATTTTGGGCCCAATAGATTTAATTAAAAGATAATAATTCTTAAAAATGAAATTATTAAACTAAATTTAATATTAATAGAACAAAATTTTAAAATTAATACACAAAACAAAACAAAAATCAAAGTAAAACACGCACTGTATTTTCGACGATAAAAATATATTTTTCACTTACTACTTGATGAACTTGAATTTTTCTTTCATCTCTGGAAACTCCAAATTACAAATGATATAAGGTGGTTTTCTTTAAAATCGGTAAAATCGGTAGGCGGTATAATACTTCATTCAAATTAATTAACCATTGTTAAACACATCCCTCAATTTCGGAGGCAATTTTGAATAATACTTCAATTTTTGAACTTCACGAAAGTTTGTATAAATGTTGCATTACATAATTTTTAATTATTTCCCGAATATTGTCGGTTATTTAATAAAATAATATTTGGAAAATTATCTTATAATAATTTTCTTTTCATACGATACTTTAAATAATATGCAAACACTTCCGATAAAAGTTTTTAAATTTTCACAACAGTTTTAACTAACTTTGATTTGCCGATTTATTTTAAATTTGAATTAATTCGAAACACTTGTGTTTTTAAAAGAATTAACTTAATTGAATTTTAATTCCGCATAAAGCGAACGAGTATCTTAAGTTTTATTCTCAAAAACTTGAACGAAACTCCCCTAATTTTTGATAACTACCTGTATATATAAAATTACTTAACCGTTCCCCCACTAAAAATATAAGAAAATTTTGGACATTTTTACAAACATGTAAGATTGTTAGCATAACTCTTAGGCGCTTGACTGTCCATCAAGTAAGAAAAACCATCCACCCCATTAATTTTAATTACTTTCTCCCCTAAACCCAGTGCTACAAAAACTATTAAACTTTGAATATGGTATTGTTTCTGAATTGTTTCCCATAAAACTAATAAAATTTTATTGCAATATATGAAAAAACATTAAAAATACTCGAAATAAAGCAACCTCTTCAATTTTTAATTGCTTAACATAAACCCCTTAAGCCAAGATTTTGTTACATATGAATATGAAACAAAATGTCATTGTTCGACACGTGAAAGAAAAACATAATATTCTACAAAGAAGAAAAGATTGTAATGACTAATGATGCATGGAAGGAAAATATAAAATTTATATAATGAAGAATGGACATTACTAACACGAGTAAACAAAACTATTAAAATAATACAAAGAACTTAAGAAATTGAATATTGAAGTTTTAAAATGAATATAAAATTTATACTTTGTAGCAACTCAGTTAATTTTTTACTTATTTATTTAAAAAAACAAAGGAATCTCAAAATACTCTAACACAATAGACAAAAATGGGTTCTAACAATGCTGTTCGCGGATGATCAAATATTGATAGCAGGCAGTGAAGACTCACTCCAGTATGCATTCTACAAACTCCAACAAATAATGAAAAAAATACAATTAAAAAATATTTTGTTTTATTTTTACGCAAAAATATTTTCCAATTAAACAAAATAAATAGAAAGAAATGTCAGCCCATTATGGGGTTTGCGTTGTTATACGCGGAATAAATCAGAGTTTTTCTTTTAAATAAAAAAATCAAAAGTGTCGAAATTTGAAAAATCAATGATTATTTCCGAAAAAATGAAAAATTTTGTAGAATACTAGTTTGAATATTTTTTTAATATTTTTTCCACATATTTTTTATTTTTTAACACATATGACCTCTAAAAGCTACATCAAAATCCCAAAATACTCGATATATTGCACTAATCATCCTGCGGGAACCGCTCGGGGAGGTACAGCAGTCATCATTAAAAATAAAATCAAGCACCATGAAGTCGCCAAATATAGCGAACGTAACCTACAGGCTACTGCGGTGGAAATAGAAGACTGGAACGGTAAACTGATCCTAGCAGCAGTATACTCCCCACCAAATCTAACTATTAAAAAGGAGCAATTTGAATCCTTCTTCGGGACCCTTGGGAACAGATTTATAGCTGGAGGAGATTATAATGCGAAGCATACTCACTGGGGCTCCAGAATAATCACGCCACGTGGAAGACAACTTTATCAAGCGATGATAAGAAACAATCTGCAGCAGCTTTCTACCGAGCATCCAACATACTGGCCAACGGATACTAATAAAATGCCAGATGTTATTGATTTTTGCATCACAAAAGGCATAGGATGTAACTATCTAAAAATTGTATCTTGTCTAGAGCTCTCATCTGATCATTCTCCTCTGATAGTTACCCTTCAAAGTAAAGTGATCATGAAGCCTGCACCACCAGCCTTGGTAAATAAATATACTGATTGGGAAGCATTCAACTCCATATTGTCAAAAGAACTAAATTTGAATATCCCACTAAAATCCGAAAAAGATGTGGATGAAGCGGTGGAACAACTAAACCGAGCAATACAACAGGCTGCATGGAACGCTACTTCGTCGGAACAGATGGTTGAAGAGCAAGGATTTTGCCCTGAACATATCAGAAAGAAACTTGAAGGAAAAAGGAGACTGAAAAAGCGATGGCAGATTACCCACGCCCCAAGTGATAAGACAAATCTAAATCGATCCACCAATCAACTGAAAAAGATGCTAACAGACTATAAAAATCAAGGTATTCAGAAATATCTAGAAAATCTGTCACCCACGGAATCAACCGATTACTCCCTGTGGAAGGTTACGAAGAAAATAAAAAAACAACCCCAACATAGCAGGCCTATAATTAAAACACAAGATGGCAACTGGGCTAGAACGGATGAAGACATTGCAAATACGTTTGCAGATCACCTTAGTAACGTTTTTAAACCGTTCCCAATGGAAACTCCCCCAGAGGAAGAGGAGCATATCCGAGAAATTTTGAATGCTCCTTATCAAATGGACCTTCCAATTAAGCCTGTAAAAATAGCTGAAGTTAAGAAATATGTAAAAAATCTAAACTCAAAGAAAGCACCTGGTTATGACCTGATAATAGGAGAAATTCTGAAAAAGCTACCGCCAGAAGGATTAAAAATGATTACCATAATTTTTAATGTCATTCTTAGACTGGGTTACTTCCCCTCACAATGGAAGGTAGCCCAAATAATTATGATCTTAAAGCCTGGCAAGAATCCAACAGAGACTGCTTCCTATCGTCCAATTAGTCTTTTGCCCGTCTTGTCTAAGGTATTTGAAAGAATCTTTGTAGACAGACTTAAACCAATTCTGGAAGAAAAGCAATTGATACCCAACCATCAGTTTGGATTTCGACAAAATCATGCTACAATAGAGCAGGTACACAGAGTGGTCAAGAAGATTAGAGAAGACCTAGAAAATGGAAGATACTGTTCTGCGGGATTCTTGGATATTTCTCAGGCGTTCGACAAGGTGTGGCACCCAGGTTTGATCTACAAAGTTAAGAACACTTTGCCACATCCGTTTTGTCAAGTACTGAGATCTTACTTGACGGACAGACACTTTCTTGTTAAGTACGGAGATGCTTACTCTGCTCTATTTCCTATAGAATCAGGTGTTCCACAGGGAAGTGTGCTGGGTCCACTTTTGTATTTCCTGTACACCAATGACCTGCCAATTAACTCCAAAACTGAAACCGCTACCTATGCGGACGATACAGTGGTATTGGCTTTGCATGAGGATCCAAATGTTGCTTCTAGATACTTACAAGAACATCTTGATGAAGTAGGAAAATGGATGAGAAAGGGTAGAATTAAACCAAATAGCACCAAATCTACACACATCACATTTACTCTTAGGAGAGACACATGCCCAGCTGTAACATTAAATAACATTGCTCTTCCTCAAAGCAAAGAGGTTAAGTACCTTGGACTCCATCTGGACAGACGTCTCACATGGGAAAAACATATCTGGAAAAAGCGATTGCAACTTGGACTTTTATATCGTAAGATGTACTGGCTGATGAGCAGAGATTCGCATCTTAGGATGGAAAGCAAGCTATTAATTTACAAAACCATAATCAAGCCAGTGTGGACATATGGAATACAACTGTGGGGCGCAGCCAGCGAATCAAACGTTATGAAAATACAACGATTCCAGTCAAAAACATTACGGGCGGTTTGCAGTGCTCCCTGGTATGTTCCCAACGATGTCATACATCGTGACCTGGGCATGACCACAGTCAAGGAAGAAATAGCGATGGCTAGTAGAAGATATCAATTAAGACTGAGTTCTCATCCAAATATTTTGACAACAAATCTTCTTACTGCCCCCAATGTAAAAAGGCTAAAAAGATTAGACTTCTTGGATCTGCCCCAGCGGAAATAGTGTGATTCACAATTCATGTCAACATAAAAACAAGATGTTTTTAACTTTAAATGAGGCCTACTAATGAGTTGGCTTCAACTGTGATACCTGTGTTTTTTTTTAGTTTTTTATGATACATACAATACCGAATGTTTTAATAAACAAATTGTAGTTGTTCTTGGTTGCTAATAAAAAAAAAAAAAGTTTTTTTCCTGAAAAGTACGTTTAAAGACAAAAAAAACAAAAAAAAACGTTCCGATTAGTCAATTTTTCAAATAGTTATGATCGTTTGAAGAAAAAAACATCAGTTTTTCTAAAAATTCGTAACTTTTTTTTTTTTTTTGATGGTATAATATGTAAAAATTTCAGGAAAATCAAAAGAGGTCGGGTTTAAAAGTGGTCGATTTGGTGTGGAATGCCCCAGATATAATAAACAAACTATAAATTAATAAATCCATACGTGCTATAATAACCCCAGTTTTGATGCACGTTAACGTTACATTAAAAAAAAAATTAACTTACTTTTGAAACATTGGTTTTCGTGCTTTTTTATAAGGCTTACGATAAGATATTAAAATTTTTTTATTTTCAAAAAATATTTGTGAAAATAAATGTTTTAACAATAAATATTTTTATTTTTTAGTTTAAATGCAAATATAAGCTTTAATGGTTCATTTACTTAACCCTCATGTTAATGAATAAAAATACAACATATATCACCTGAATGAGGTACCCGGTACCCTGGCATAATACTTACGTTATTCAGTGTTTTCTGTGATCTTTTTTGCAATTATTAAGATTTTTAAGCTATTATTTATGTTTTTAAAGTGTATAATCAAATTCTTGCTTACAAAGTTTGGTAATTAAATAAATTAATTGTCTTAATCTTAGTACTTGTAAAAATGCCACTCGTTTCTTACATAATTGGGCATTTATATTCAAATTTGAATAAATATTTTTTGGAAAATAGTAAATAACATTTCAAAAACGTAAGAACCAGTGTGCTTTGTATTTTCAAATCAACCTTTAGAAAAATTTGTATAGAATAACAGCTCAATAAAAAAAAACTTATATATTGCGAGTTATCAGCAAAAATGTAAATCTGAAAAATTTCATTCAAAGAAGAAATACAAGTCCTTTTTGATAGTAAAGAAAAATATAATTTAGATTTAAAAGAAGTAGAAAGCAAAACGATTCTATGCCCAAGAAAACTCAAATAAAATTTTCAAATGGTAGTATTTCATTGAGTATACACTCACTGTAATATTTGATTTACACAAATCATAAGAAAGTTCTTTTAAAATTATTGTTTATCTACTCCTAATTTGTTGTTCTTTGTCGTTGAAAATTGAGTTTTTGAAATCTAACGTGTATACTGTAGCACAGATCTTATAGGATCGCCTAAACACGGATATGGTAGACAATTGCACAAAATTGTCCGTCATTTGTGTAAAACGGATAAATAAAACTCAAGAAAAATACGTAAAAGTTGTACACTAGGTATATTATATGAACATATGTGATCATCAAATTCAAAAAATTGTTGAAAAATTTTATCGAAAAAATTTTGTAAAAATTTTATGAATTTTTTTGAAAAATGTTGAAAACATAATTTAAATAAAAAAGTATAAGCGTAAAAGAATTATACTTTGTGTAAATTAAAATAAATTACCTGTTTTTAATATAATAATACGTTTTTAGCTAAAAATTCTGTGATTTTAAATTAAAGGTACCCGGTAGCACATTCAGGTGATATAGGTATAACTTTTTATTATCGCATAAAAAATGCATTTATAAAAATATAGTAGCTTTCAAAATGACTTTAATACGTTAAAAACTATTTTTTATAAGATGTCACCAAATCCCAGGTCTCTGTGAAAAATACAAGCGGAGATATTTCACTGCAAAGTCAAAAAAGTACCCGGTACTACGATCCAGGAACATTAGGGGTAATATTAACCTACTTATGGGCAGGGGTGAGCAACATACATTTATATTTTGAATTGAAAGTAGAAGGAGTTACACACGATATATCAAATTTTTGTTTGAAAAAATTTAGTAAACATTGTATTTTTCATTGTAATTCATACATTGTATTTTTATCATACAAAATTTTACCATCCACATCGAAGCACCATGGCGTTAACCGCATCAAGGCATGTACAAAATTTTCTAACAGCTTTGTTTAAAAAAATACCGCTTATCTTCAAATTTTCACTTTAGCGCGGTGCGCAGGTCTCCGTGCCACTTCCAACAATTCAACAATTTACAATTTAACTTACAGATAAAATAACACGTTTTACATAAATAAAATTTTCAAAAATCACAAAAAAAACTGTATAAATTAACAACTAAAATTATTCCGTATGCCTATAGAAATTGCTTCCGTGAACCAAGCTGTTCAGCTGAGAAGATTTAATTCTCATCCCTACAAATGACTTTCAGGAGGGAAAACATTATGCAATTCCGATGACTGATTCATTGCATCTTCATCGTCAGGCAAAATAATTGTAGAAATTCAAATTTAAAACAAATAACAAAGATCCACCTAATTCTCAGGGCAGAACTAGATTTTTAGCAAATTTCCATTCATCCCTCTTACAATCTCATACGAGGAGGTTCAAAACATGACAATATATTTTAAAAATTCATTTTTAACTAATACTAGTCACTTATCGAATTGTAGATTCAAATTACAATTGACATTTTCTTAAAAAATATCCAAAAAAACACAAAATATCCAGATGATATTGACAACAAACCTTGTCGATTGTCGATTTTAAATATTTTCACATTAAAGTTGATTCCCACTACACGTTTTATCAGAGATCATTGGTTGACATACGCATACACTTTCCGTAGGAAGCCAGTTACAATCAAGAATATTTGAACGGAACCGGTATGGAACGGAGACGGGCCGTAAAGGAATCAGCCTTTAGGTCGACAATATGTAGGGGAGAGGTTTGCAAGTTGCCAGTGCTTGCAGGTTGCCAGGGTCTCTGAATTTCGGCATCTAAGCAAGCCACACAAAAAATTTCGACTGAAATCGTTAACAAAGGAGGTGTGGTCAATTTTAAACTACTTTTGGTCCAAAAATATCCAATATTAAAGTGTCTACTGAAGAAAGTGTGAAAAAGCGTAAATTTAAAAGTGAATAATTAAAATTGTGTTTTTGTTTTGTGATTATAAATTGAACATTTTTATATAAAATTCAAAGTAAATATTTTTACTGTGTTGTATTATATTCAATTTAATTCATTCCAAAAGAATTTCAAAAATAAAACAAATTGGAAATTTTTTGTACGAATTATTGTAAAATAGCTTCAGAATGCAGGTTGCCATGCTTTAAGACTTGTAAGTTGCCACCCCTTTTTTTTTCGCTTATTTCAACTTGTATGCCAGCTTTCATGATTTTTTGATGATTACAATTGTTATTAAGTCAAAAGTAAACTGTTTTTCTTACAATTTTGAAATATTTGTAGTATGGCAGCGCGTAGATCTAGAAAAAGCGACCGCGGTATTAAGAATTATGATGCATTGCTCGTCGGGCAATTTCATGCCAATTTACACAAATTTTTTTATAATTATGTTTTTAAATATGACTAAGAACAAAGAAAATGCAATATATTTTTACAATCAGATGTTTTTCTTTCCGTTTTTCTACATTTTCAGCAATTTTACAGGGGGTGGCAACCTGCAAACCTAAATTTCAAGGTGTCGATTTTAGGTACTTTAGAAAATTGCCTGTAGAACTTTTATTTTTTGAAATTTCAAATGATTTCTACTTCAGGATTGCGGCATTATAGTTCCTCTTTCCAAAGTATTTTTTTTATTTACAATATATTAATTTTAAGATGAGTTATGATAAAAAAAGCTAAGGGGTGGCAACCTGCAAGTCATTCCCCTACATATTGTTTAATGGAAAGTATAATTAAATTACCGATTTGGTTACTAACAAGTTTCACTACATAAACTGCGTGAATATATTGATTATTCTAAACTTTAAAGTATTAATAATTACTGATAGATAATGTAGTTTAAACTTAAATTTAAAAAAAAAATACCCAATTATAATAGGTACATCCCTTAAAATGCTGGCAAAGTACGTACTGAAATATTATACTTACTACTTCTTGTAATATACCTTAAATGTACCTACCTATTAGGTATTTCAAGTGAAGCACTCCTTTAACTTTCCTATTTATATCAAATTTAAATACAGTAGGCTATATTATTATACAGAATGTACAAATATATGAATAAAAGTGAGCATGAAGTATATTATACTCAAAATTTTGAATTAAATACCTCAAATTATTCGAATAAAATATATAAGTAGATGATTAGCATGAGTAAGTATGCTTATTATAAAAGTATCTACTCATATGTTTACTTATTTATGATTTTTTTTATTCGTACAACTCTGAGAAATATTCTAACCCAGGTAGCACACTATGTTGGCGCAATATTGGTGCAATATTGAAATCAATATTGCCCCAATATCGAGATGTTAAACTTTTTCACTTTGTTAAACATATAGTGTGCTACCTGGAACTAAAAGTTTAGAAAAATCTAAATCTGCAAAATGTGTTTTTTGGCTTAGAACTTGAAATATAAAGACGCTCATGAGTCGATGGTACAATATTTCACCAAGATGTAGTCAATATTAATATCATATATTGCCCCAATATTGGAAAACAATATTGCACCAATGTTGGCTGAATATTGACAGACAATATTGGTCAGCAATATTGGTGCAATATTGCACCAAGATTTAGCCAACATTGGTGCAATATTGATTTCATATATTGCCCCAATATTGGAAAACAATATTGCACCAATATTGGCTGAATATTGCAATATTGCGCCAACATTCTATATTGGCGCTATATTAAGGCAATATTGCCCCAATATTATGTGCTACCTGGGAAAATTGTGAGTATATACGTCTTCTTCTTTCTTCTTTGTACTGCATGCTCTATATACTAATTGCCCAATATGTGTAATAATAAAAAAACTTATCTAATATAGTATAATGCAGAAGAGCGTTTTTATTATTACACATTCTGTATATTCTATATTATATTTTCTGTTTATGTACCTACTTAATAAAGGAAAGTATTGTACTAGAGGGTTGAAAAAACAATTAGCATTTATTAATTATTTATATGTTCATACAAAACGTTTTAATCTATTTTTAAAAATACTGCCTTATAGGGGAGCGATAATGGAAATATATTTTTTGAAATTGAAAAATCCAACTATTCAATTTTTCAAAAGAAAACGTTAAAATTTAATTAAAATCGTCGAATTTTTCGAATCATGCTGCACTAAGCAAGCCCAAGTAATCTTATCTTTCCAAATAATTTTCCTTTAAATTCCAATTTTATTACTTTTACAAGGATCTTCAATTAAAAAACAACTTCAATTTTCCAAATTACTAAAAGAGTTACCAAATTACTATACTAAAATATTAAAATTATAATAAAAGAGTTACCAAATTACTATACTAAAATAGAACACTAAATAGAATATTCTCAAACTTAAAAAAAATTGCAAAACCAAAAGAAAAGTTGAAGGTTTTGGTCAAAACTTCTAATAGCAGTTCCGATAGTAATAGTAGTTAATTAGAATTTGCGTTCTACGAGTACCTTCGGAATTTTAGCTAATTTTTAATCATTATTAGTTTCATCATTTACCCTCATTGTTTTTCAATTATTACTGTGAAAATATTTTTCAATTATTTGTAATTTTTTCACGTTTCTTCTTTATAATTTAGGACTTTGTCCTGTAATCATTTTCTAATGTAGTCTGCGTGTGAGTTATAATTACTTTCATTAGGAACCTAAAACGTAAGTTTTTGTGAAAGTCAGAGGTGTGGTTGTTTATGTGCAGTAGACATATGTAAACATCGAGTCATTACTGCCTTCCACAAAAAATTTCGCTATACACTACGTTCTCATTATCGATAAACCTCAATGGTTTACCTTATTTATTTCCGATTGTTCAACTTTTAGTCTCACTTGGTATATTATAATCGTCACCTTTTTTGATTGAATTGGCAAATTAATTAATCAATCACGTTTCTGTTATAGTAATAGAGTGAATCAGGCTATTACTATTTTATTTAAAGCTTTAATTAAGTTCACTCTGTTAACATTTATACTGCATTTATGCAGACTGCAGTGATAGTCAATTTTAATTATCTTTTTAGGTTAAAATGTTCGTCAAAAGTTAAAAATTTTATAAAAACATAAAAAAACTATAAAAAAATACACTAAACAGTAAAAAATAATTTTAATAGAATTATTAAAACAATTTTTTATTATTTAAAAAAAAACTTACTTATAGTACATGAGAGCTATTAGTTAGTAATGAGTAAATTACTGAATATAAGAAAAGCAAAGTGTTAGATAAAGTAGTAAAATTTAGGAACAGCTTTTTAAATAAAGAAAATAATAATTAATAAAGAAAAAAATTAAAAAAGTAGGGGAAATTCACTGATTAAAATTAACTTTTGGCTTTACTCAAATTAGAAACTGTGTGCAAATCTAAATCATCTTATTTACAAATTATTAAAAAATAAATTAAATATTAATTTTTTATGTATTTTACGTCTTATAATACAAGGAGTCTCCCCATAATTCACAATTCCCTAGTCCGGTAAAAACTTTTTTTTTCTAAAAGTATTGCACTATTAGGTTACATAGCCAAAATTAAAATCTTCTAATATAAAATTCCGTGTCTGTGGCATACGATAACTGTTTATCGTACTTATCGATAAATATTTATTGAATCTTAAAATCTAACAATTTTTTACTAAGTTTATCAGTTATCGGACCTCTATTGGATAACGTCCAGTTCTGGGACACCCTGTATAATCTACACCATTTTATTATTATACCCGCACTACATTCAATGTAAACCTTTAATCAATATCAGACCTCTAAGGGATAACGTCCACTTCTGGGACACCCCGTATAATCTACACAATTTTATTATTATACCCGCACTACATTCAATATAAACATTCGGCATGTAGTATAAATACTACAAAAATCAAAACAATGAAAAATATTTTTGTCTAATTTCTATTGTTTAATTTTCAGTACTCAGTAATCCACATGGAGCACATAGTGGAGCAGATGGAAATGAAACGCTTACATACGAAGCTTGTGGATCGAACTTTTGTGTTATGAATTTGAATAATAATGATAACTTGGCTAGACCGGATGACAAAGAAATTTTTGAAATATCAGGCATATATTTAGCATGTATTGTCGCAGCAGTTATCGTTATAGCTTTATTTGTGGATCCCCTTTCAAGGTAGGTTCATTTTATAATAATTTTATTTAAAAAATATAATATACTCTCATGAGTGGATTAACAAAATTTCCACTATTTATTATTGTCCTCTACTGAATGGTATGAAAAAAGTTTAAAAATGAATCGTTAAAAAATGTTTTTGCAAACGGTAGATCACCTTTCTTACCACGCCTAATTCAAGGTTAAAAATGAATAAAATAAATGAAATTAAGTTACCTAGCAATAATTAAATTTTATTAACAAAAAGCAAAATGAACTGTTTCTACAAAAAAAGTTCGTTTGTAGATTTTATCGAAATTCAAAGCTGCACACTTTTTTCGAGGATTATGTTGAACCCTTGATACAAATTAATAAAATTTAGCCGACGCAAATATGTGTACGATAAATTTAATTAAGCTGTTCAAATCAGCGCTCTGATCTAACAAATCTGCGTTAGTCAAAAATAATAATTGTATACAAAATTGTAAAATTGTTACGCCACCGGCATCCGCACCGTTACTAGTACCCACGGACTTCTTAAATAAAATAGACTGCTGATAGAAACAAAAAAAGTGTCACCTAGGAGGCCGCCATTTGTGGTGCAACGATTATTGGTTGGAATATAACCAATAGCAACTTAGGATTTTTGGGGGAAATTCAAAAACGATAATTCAACTTGATTAATATAGGTAATTTGTAATAAATTTATTTGTATAATTTATGTAATGTTGTATATAATTTTGAGAAGGAGAAGTCTTATAATGAATTACCAAAATTTTTTAATTTTTTTTGAAAAAATGTTAATTTTGTAAATATTTTTCCATATGAGATTTTATGCGACGCCCCTGGTCTGAAAAACTTAGGTTACTGTCAAAATACACTAATTTAGTACCAACATAAACCAGTAACTATTTGAAATTTCCTATAACTGCACCACAAATGGTGGCGCCCACGAGTGTCTCGCGTCAGTAATATCCTGGCTGTGACTCTGGCGCCATCTGTTGTGCGGTGATGTAACTCTTAGAAAATTTAGGTTAGATGTGAGGTTATGCAAATTTGGGTTATGTACACAGCCTTAGACCATTTAAACTTATAGACACGCCTTGATTTTCAAGCAGTGAAGCAAACATAAGTGACGTCACTGGTGGGGTAAATGCTAAGATATACCTGTAAATACCAACTATAAATGAAGAAAATAGTTAATTTTCGTATACCGTTAATATAAATCTCGATGCAACCCCACCAGTGACGTCACACATGTTTGCTTCAATTTCTATTCAAGAATAGATAGGAAAGGGCGTGTCTATAAGTTTTAATGGTCTAAGTACACAGCCGTCCGTGGTACACAGTTATGTACTATGGTTAATGGTTATGTATATTTTTTACCTCGATTTTTACTAACAATAAGACAAACTGATGTTTCTAAAGTTTTGGCGTTAAAATAAATTGATTTAAAAATTTATTTAGTAACGAGTAAAAATTTATTATAGTAGATAAGAGCATCATGAAAAAATATTTTTAATTAATTATAAAATATGAAATAATTATATTATAAAAATTATAAATATGCTTCGAGATGCAATCTCTATATTATATGGATAAAGTAAATCAGTTCATCTACACTTTTATTATTTTGGTGAGAATAAGATTATTCTCAATAGAATATAATGGTACGATTAGATAAATTAAATATACAGCAACCAAATTGATACTTTTTTCATTCGTATTAGTTACAATTTGAAGAAGAAGTTTAGAGAAAATCAATTTCCCATGTTATTTTCTTATGTTCAGATAAGCGGTCGGACACCCTGTATAATTAATAAAAATATATTTCAGTAATCAATGTATGTTTTAGAATAAGAATAAAATATGGGCATGTCATTCAAAAATGGAGAAAAAATTTAAAAAAGGTCATTCGTGCGACTCGTAAAAATTTTGCTTGTCAGAAAATGGCACGCGGCTTCAATGAATTTGACACCTCTGTACTACATAACCCAACTTTGCATGCCAACTGTCAAGTCAAATTCTTTAAGAGTTACATCACCGCACCACAGATGGCGCCACAGTCACAGCCAGGATATTACTGTCGCGAGACACTCGTCGGCGCTTATATTGCCTCACTTTTTTGGCTTGAAAACAATAGCTATCGGCAGTCCATTTATTTTAAGAAGTCCGTGCTAGTACCTATATTCAATTGCGCGTTGCCGTTGGTGCCAGGTTAACGTCATTTATCCAATCCTTTTGCAAGTGTACCGCGTAAAACAGAATCAAATTGTTCTTAAATTGTTGCCAATATAATTAAAGTTTATAGTAATTAAATTAATAAAATCACTGAATTACTTGCAGTGAAACATTCGTCATAATGTCATCCGAATCAAATATAAAGTTGCGCAGGCAAATGTTGATAACTTCCAGCTTTAACTTTATCAAATCTTCTAATATTAATTGAATTTATTACAAACCTCAAAATATTCTTTTTAATTGTCGCATTAAGGCTGTGTTCTCACTTAGAATGAAAATTCGATTTTAAATAGAAAATGGACTATTTGGTGTACAATAACAGTAGCTGACCAAAAACGTACAATAAAAAATAAAGTAATGTGTAAAAAAATCGCGAATGCAAGAGATACGCGCATTTTAGCGTTAATTTTATTTACAATTTTCTGATTTTAGTTTTGAAAATAACGCGTTCAAATTTTTACAGTATGTCTAAAACGTTATTTTTAATATTATGTCGAAGCCAAAATTTTTTTAAAATTGCGTTAAAAAAATTTTTTTTCGCGATTTATTTATTCGCGATAAAAGCGCTTTGACATAATATTGTAAATAACATTTCAGACATACTGTAAAAATTTTAACTCTGTATTTTCAAAACTAAAGTCAGAAAATTGTAAATAAAAAAGTGGTTGCGAGAGAACAGCCTTAAACTAAATCGAATCGTAATAAATTTGTTTATCTTGGGAGACGCAAATATTCAGATATCGATTTTACGACAACTTACCAAGTTTTACACAATTCTGACACTTAAGATAAACGCAAAATTTTACTCAGATAGAACCAAACTCGAAGATTACCTACAACCATGATGGATCCAGCTGCGGTCATGCCAACCGTCCAATTCAAAAATTCACAACCATGCATTAAAATCACTATAATTTGAATTTATGTTGGCGCGTAGTTATTTTCTAGTTTAACGTAGTTTATTTTTAAAAATTTATAACTCAAAAACTAAGAGGCAATCGTCTAAATACCGAAAAAGTGATAATTTTCTCACCTCTAGAATCACAAAAAAAATTGGTATCTAGATTTCCGAAATACTGACTGTGATGCCCCCTTAATCTATTGTGGCTGTCAATCTCTTACATATTATCAAAGATTTATTTGTACCACCGGTGGATACAAGGTTACGCAGTACACCAAGATTTACGTAAATTTAAATCTTTTCTGTTCATCAATTTTTTTAAAAGTTGTCAATGAATATCCCACGACCTAACACCTAACACCTAAAAAATGTACTTATTGATTACAACCAATAAAATAGATCTACATACCTACGTCAAGGTACAAGAATTTTTGTTTCGATCTTCGTTATGTTCAAATTTAAGTTCTGTAAAAATGAAATGATAAGACGGTTGGAGAGTAATAGTCAAGCGAGTTGACTACGAACGCTTAATACCCGGTTCAAATCCGGGTGAAGTTACAACTTTATTCTGGCCGTCTGGCTGGTCCAGGCTGGGGGTTCTACGTCGAGCTGGCTCTTCGTCGTAGGTAAAAAGTATAAAATGCTTACAAAACCAAACACCGCTTAGCGATGTTTGGGAATCGGAAGACGTCGCGTCGTAGAGCTTTACAATAATCAATATAAATACATACAAAAATAAAATGCTTACTCATTTTTTATGATACATAATTCCAAAAAAATCATTATGTGATTTGAGTTGAATTGAAGTGACTTGAAAATAATTGCGTTGACCTAGAAATCTTCAGTAGAAGGTCCTGTAAAAGTTTCAAATAGATGATAAACGTTCCATTCGTTTGGTTTTAGCGCTCGTACATATAGGTACATAATAGTACATGATAATATTACATTAACCAGAAATATAATATAACTAATATAGATAATAAAATTATAAAGGATTTTAAAATAATAAATTAATAGGTTGTATCATTAAAATCGATAATTTGTAAATATGTTAAGTAAATTTGTTAAGAAGTATAAAATTTGATATCTACTTGTAGATTATTAATTAAACTAGACCTAATCTCGACAATAATTTCTGTTATTTAAGTATAAGGTCAACTATAACACGTTTTAATGAAATTCAAATTTCAAAATTAAAACTTTTTTTATCATTTTCCATGAGGGTGGCAAAAACCGCAAGCTTAATAACCCTAAACTTAAAAAAAAATTCTGAATTAAAAAAAATTTTTACGAATTTATTATCACAAAAGTAGTTGTACAGTCAAGATTAAAAGAATCCAAGTTTTTTTTTTGAAAAATTGGTAAGTGAACTTATATTTTCATAAAACCAGTGCGGATCTCATGATATCAGTTTCACGAGTAGAATCGTGAATTAGATTGAAACATGTAATCCGATAAAGTGTTCTTTTGATTTTATAATTTTTCTTGCTAATTATTTCAATAAACTTCGAATCCTAGAGACGGTCCTGACTGTCTATCAATCTGATAGTAAATTTGGTAAGAAGTATAATTATTAATTAAACTAGACCTAATCTCGACAATAATTTCTGTGATTTCTTCAATATTGTCTTCTTCTTATGTGTGCCTGCTTTTTAACTATTGTTGGCTGCTGCAAATGAGCTAGTTTTCCTATCATTTTATAATTTCAATTAAACAGTTTGTTCTTTCTTCCTTATATGTTAATTTTAATCAATGAATTTTCCCTACTTTTTTAATTTTTTTTTATTAATTATTATTTTCTTTATTTACAAAAGCTGTTCCTAAATGTTACTACTTTATCTAACACTTTGCTTCCCTTTTGTTCAGTAATTCACTCATTACTTCCACTTTACATAATAGGTACTCTTTATTTCGTTAAGTTATTTGCAAAATTTGATTACATCTAACAGTCAAATTTAAACCTAATATTTAATAACAGATTGCACATATGAAACAATTTTAAGGGTTGATCAGTAGAAAAATGAAGATAATTTTGAAAACATTATTTTAACAAATATTTGTTATACGGAAATTTAACGACTTGTAATCAATTTAAACGAAATTCTGAATTACACTAATAATTGAAGAAAAAGATTATACGTTTCTATTTACAGAGTTTACTAAAATTATATTTAATTAGCCTACATTATAATGTTTAAAGGAAATTTTCTGTTACTTTATCACTTATTCATTAAATATAAAATAAATACTGTTGTTAAAGTATATTTTGTTTAACACGATTCTATTGTTTAATGTGGAGTTCAAGTAGCTATAAATCTTAATAAATTAAAAAATTTAATTACTTTCATTATTTTTATACAAGGTTATAAAACACTTTAATCCGACATCGATTTAATAATACACAAGCCTTCCTCGAATTCCAAAGTAACGCTAACGGATGTTGATGATCTTAAATTTATTTTCAATTAAGTAATTATTTATGTAGGGAATGACGGGCAAAACGGGGTAGGAGCCTAAAACGTGTAGTGCCATTTATGCGCCGATGTAAAAAAATATTTAGTACTGTGTCACAGACAAGTACATTATCGGCTGGACCTGCAGTCTTTGTTAAATCGTCATAAAGAATGAATTTTAGTTTTCATGTGACAAATTTACAATATTAATATAGATTTAACTCGACATTTAACTCAATGCAATTATTAGTAAATTGTTTATTCTACCGTATTATTGTTGCCCCCGCAAGTAGTATATTATAATGCATGTCTTTCATAAATTTTGTTGCAAAAATAATAATTTTTTAATAAAAAAAATCAGAACTTACTTAAGAATGCTAATATAGGGCAAAATGGGGTAGGGTATAACGGGTACCGTTATTGGTATTGATATTTGATCATATTGGGTATTTGATCATGTTTTTAGATAATAAATGTTCAAAGTAAACTAAAACAAACAAAAAAATTAAATGCAAGAATAAAAAAGTAAAATCTGAAACAGACAGTGATGTGAGCGGGATTGAATGTTTATATTGTGGAGGTTTTCATTCAACATCGACAAAAGGATAAATCTCTTGTTCAAATAGTTGTAAATGAGCACACAATTCGAGTGTAGATGTAAAAGATGACTACGACGAAACAACGTTTTTTGTAAGCAGTGTCAAAATAATTCTAAGGCCTAAACTCGACTATACCCCATTTTGCCCTCCTCGGTAGGCAAAACAGGGCAGAGTGCATATTTGCAGATGTAGGTTATTTCGTAAGCCATGTGTGCTTCTTTATTAGTCAAAATTACATAAATAAAGAGTCAATACTACAATAAATCTGAGTTTTTAAGTTCAACATTATAAGTCATCAGGTTTTTATTTGTAGCCATTTTAAGCCTTAGGTACCCCATTTTGCCCGTCATTACATACATATGTATGTACCTACTATATGTAGTACCTATATAAAAATTTGAAATTGATGAACATTATCTTTAAATCTTACTGTACATGATGTAAGTGTGAAGTGATGAAGCCCTAGGTTTGATTCCCAACCCGGCTACAATTATCCGACTTCATTATGACCCTCTCCTCTCGGAAAGCAATGGCAAACCACCGAGAGTAACCTGCCAAGAAAGCCATTTAATAATAACGTATTAAATTGGTCACGACGCTTCTATCAAGAAGCATACGAAGAAGAAGAAGTAATCCATAGTTAATGCAATCAAAACAATTTCGGCACTTTTGATCAAATTATCAAATATCGCATAATATAAGTTGATGAGCAAAATTCAATCAGATGAAAAAATGTTAACTATTAATATTCTCTTTTGCTTTTAATGTGTTTCTAAAAATATGGATTGGAATTAAATTCGTGAAAGATACCCAATAGGAGATAGACTCTCTTAATTCAAAGCAAAATCATGATAGTTTCTCGTACTGACTATCGCTGATCAGCAATTGGTGAAAATAATAGACAGTGCTGACTAATAGAGTAGAGGAAAATATTTTGAAGTGCAAAAATTTAGTCGATTGGTTTATCTGAATACCTGCATCATGAGCTTAGTGTGACGTAAAAATGCCTAGAAGATAGGCCATCTATGCTACGCAATATGCTTCAGTGCTTTATATCTAAAGGAATTTAAACAACCCATTGAACCCAAAACACTGATATAACTTATATCTAGACGTTTTGACGTCATCAATAATAAACTCAATTTCTATAATGATCCTACTTGTATCCGTGTTTATCTACATATATTTTTTAGAGAATTTGAATTAAATAATTAAAATTTAAATTAAAATATAGTTTTATTTTTAGAATATCAACCAGGATTTAAAATAATAAAAGTCACATTCCTAATACTCACAAAAGGTACCACGCCTTAAGTTATCTTAAGAAGTAGTGCAATTCGATCGAACAAAAAAATTAACTTTGAAAGTATTAAACTTGACGTCAACGATCAAATTTAACCCACAAGTTTTATTGTAATGTTAATATTGTTATTTCGTATTGGTAGGTAAAATAACATTCATAAGCAAACGTGCGCTGATATAACTGGATTTATCTAGTTTTCGGTAGTTTTAAAAAGTATTTTGAAGAACATTGCATGTTCTACCACTTACTAATAAAATCTTAAGCTATTAATCAAAGAAATAATAGCTAATGATTTATGCAACGTTGAGGTTTCATAAAAATAATGCGATGATGCTAAAGTCATTATCACTGGGTGGAGGTCTTTTGCGCTTATTATGTTAAGCAACCGGTAGGTTTTAACAAAATGTAGTTGAAATGATTACAAGGCCTTAAAAATAATATAAAATTTGTTATTTATAACTATAAATGCTAAACAATTATATAGGAACATCCGCAAATATGTACATTTTTCAATGTCAGATAGTGTACTTAGGCGTAACCAATTTAATTAGTCTTTCATTATTATGCTCTTATTAAAAATATATCTGTTATAAAAAATACAATTTGTAGTTTCTACTTTTTTTAAATTTTTATTGTGGGAGTATCCTGTTATTTAAATCCCGTTTTTAAAAGAAACCAAATGGGTTTGTAGAATTAGTCTTTTTGTTTTATTTATTGGCATAATGCGGTTTTATATCAAGAAGTTGGTACATGGTAACAAGCCCGTATATGTTCCATTAGCTCAGAAGATGCACACCCAGGTCAAGGTCTTAAAATTATTGTCAAAAGTTTTATTTTCTATAAGTAGCTTATTTCTTTTTGAATATACCTTTTTTAACTTTTAATAAATCAATAAAAATAAAAATTTTATTCCTAACGAAGTTACGGATTAAATTGCAGGATGTTACTGATTTCATTATTACACTTTCGCACAATACAGGGCGATTTACCCTAAATAATGTGTTCAAAGTTCATAGTTATAAAATGTGTTTTTGAAAATGTTTGGAGGTAATGTTCCGCATAACTTCTAATCTGACGCTTTGAACAATATATTTTCAATACTAATTATGAACAACTTTTGTTATACATGTACACCTGAGACCGATCAAAACATTTTTATTCTAAATAGATTCTATTTTTTATTTTAAATAATTTAATTAAAAATTAAATAGATTTTCTGTTAAAATCTTTACATGGTATGATGGATTAGGAGAGGAATCCACACGTAATGTAAACAACAGATGGCGCGACAATGCAACGACAAATAAAATTCATGTAAATTCATAAAAGTCATTGATTTGCAAAATAAGGAATTTTCTAACTGAATTTTCATAAGCAATACAACAAGAACTTTGATTTTATCCGGATAATTTTTAATTTCAACGAAGACGTGATCAACAATTTATCGAGAGAAAATTTGATCATCCATAATCACGAAAGCGATAGAGCGCAGCAAGATCTAATTCCACTAGTGAACGATGAAATTGTTAATAATAAGAATAAAAGTATTTAAAACTGAAAATTTATTAAACTGTCAACGAGAATAAACAATTGAAAAAGGTAAACAAAAAAATATCCGCAACAGCCAGTTGTATTTTGATGCCTTCCTTAGTTCGTAGTTGATCCGCTAATGCGCCGCCGCCTATCGTGATTTATCCGCTAGCAAACTTTGATAATTCGACGGCTCTTATGGACAATTTTATACACGCGTGGAATTATCAATGTTAAATATTTTCGACTATTCATTTCACCTCTCATCTGTCAAATGAAGACCAATAAAAATGTTGGATGTCAGATTTTATGGCCAACCAAAATGAACTGTAGTGAATATTCCACTAGTGGTGAATTGCAGCGGATATTCAATAGTAGAACAAATTAAATTTGTCCAATAAATAGTCTCTCGAATACCATTCGTAGTCAAAGTTAAGTAGATTATTTTTGAGGTTGTATCACTCATGTTCATTGTACTTGTGTTCACATAATTTGTGTTCACAATATTCGTGTACCACCTTAAAAATGGTCGACATAACTTTGACTACTTGTGGTACTATTAGTGAAAACTCAAGCATTTTAATATATAACATTTATGACAAATACAATGAACAGAACAAATTAAAACTGTCACCACAGATTACTATATAGATAACCAACGAAATTGTTAAAATTGGCAACACATTTTGGAGACGAAACTATGTAGTACAGGAAATGACCACCGCTAGCGTGTTTTTTGGGGAGACCACGATAGTGAACTATGGTGGCCTCTGAATATGTTTCATAGATGTCGATTAAAAAATATTTTATGAAATGTCAAGTAGAAAATTTCATTACACATTATGCCGTTACAATATCATGCAATAGCTACGATGTCACTATCTGCGTTTAAATTTCAATTCTAAAATTCAGGATTGTTTGTCACTAGAAGTTGAATGGTTCACATCCTTCTCATTTTTCAACACATAATCCAATTAACGAACTATTTTCTTTTTCCAATTGTAATATTTTTTATTAAGCTTTAAACGTACAAATGTAAATGCGTTCTTCATCAGAAATAAATAATAATACTTATACGGAAACATTGTTACAGTTAAAAAACCCGATCTAACTACTTTATTCTAGTTTTAACTAACCGCTTTAGTAAATTCCAGTTTTAACTGAATAAGTTTAGTTAAAAGTAGAATTAATTGATTTCTAACAAACTTGTTTAGTAAGTTCTAGTTTTAACGGGTATAAGTTTAGTTAAAACTATAATTAAAGTAAAAATAGACTTAATTAGATAAAATTGTTTTATTAGGCAATTATTTTATACATTATTATTATTATTATTAATATATTCTACTTATTGCCACATGGCATACTGTTGTGACATTTTGAATTGCAAAAAATTTTTTTTTTAAGATTTTAGTAAATGCCGACGTTTCATGAAACAAGACAGTCGAAATTCGGTAAAATATGTAACTTCTTTATCGTTCTACATTACTTTATTTTCCGGAAAATAAGGAAACAAACTTAAAGGTTATTTTATGTATTTTCTTTCAAAGATGTGTTTGAAAAACCTACTGTGCTGCTGCACTTTTAGACATATCTCATGCATTTGATAAGATTTGGCAGGTTTGAACTGTTGTTCAAACTGAAAACGTTTTAACCCCACAACTATTATAGACTGCTAAGATCATACCTACTTGAGAGACATTACATAGTGAAGCATTGTGGAGAATACACCTCACTGTACTCAATCAAAGCAGGGGTCCCTCAAGGAAGCGTCCTTGGACCAATATTATACATTTTATATACGGCTGACTTACCAATCATGGCAGATACTATTACTGTCATTTTTGCAGATGACACAGCACTACTAGCAATACATCATAATCCAACGATAGCCTCAAAAATGTTACAACGTCATTTGGATGAAATACAGAGGTGCTAAAGCTGTGGCACATCAAACCAAACAAGACAAAATCGGTACAAGTAACATTTACTATGGGGAGAAAAACATGCCCACCTGTATTCTTAAATAAAAAACAACTGACACAAAGCGAAGATGCTAAATACCTTGGTATACATTTAGATAGACGGCTCACATGCATGGGGTAAACATATACTACATATTATCCAAAAGAAAACAGCTTGGCTGCAAACTCACCAAAATTTACTGGCTGATTTTCTGATTGAGTGCTAAAGCAAACGAAGAGTTACTTCACTTTTTGCCACTGGATATTGAAAACTACTATTGGGCCAAGAAAATCAAAGCGTGATGCAAAAATTGTAGGATATCGTCTCTTTTATAAAAATTATGACTTGGATTGCTGCAATTTCTGCTTATATATTTTGATCAAGAATTTTCTTCTACATTTTTTTCGTTAATTTCCATGATATATTTTTAATATTCACGTACAAATTTACCTAGTGGCGGATCTAGGAATAGTTCAGGAATTTAGGATTGAGAGTTAAGTTAATATTTTAAATTTTTTTGTTAATTTTTCAACATTTGCATTTTCTTGGATAGTACTTGATTTTCCCTTTTATAGATATCATATAGATACGCTACTGTATTAACCTAAAAGTATTATTTAAGGCTGTTCTCTCGCAACCACTTTTTTATTTACAATTTTCTGACTTTATTTTTGAAAATAACGAGTTAAAATTTTTACAGTATTCGACGGTTAAGAAGTGATACCTCGTAAATGCAAAAACATCATTTTACATAAAACAAAAAAAACTTCTAAAAAAAAGAAAAATGTCGTTTTTCATTTAAAAACAGTTTTAAATTGATAAGAGACAATTTTGTTTAGATTTACTATGTTTTTAAATTATAACTAACCTTTTTTTAAATGTGCATATCTCATTTTGACCAAAAATGCACTTACGAGGTATCACTTCTTAACCGTCGATATCTGAAATGTTATTTACAATATTATGTCGGAGCGCTTTTATCGCGAATAAATAAATCGCGAAAAAAAAATTTTTTAACGCAATTTTAAAAAAATTTTGGCTTCGACATAATATTAAAAATAACGTTTTAGACATACTGTAAAAATTTGAACGCGTTATTTTCAAAACTAAAATCAGAAAATTGTAAATAAAATTAACGCTAAAATGCGCGTATCTCTTGCATTCGCGATTTTTTTACACATTACTTTATTTTTTATTGTACGTTTTTGGTCAGCTACTGTTATTGTACACCAAATAGTCCATTTTCTATTTAAAATCGAATTTTCATTCTAAGTGAGAACACAGCCTTAAACAAACGAAAAATGTCAAATTAGTATGGCAACCATCGTTGAATTTCATAATAACTAATTTGAGATTTTTAATTGAGAAAAATGTTGGTGCAACGCAAAAAAATTTAACAGGGTAATAGTTTAACAGGGTAATAACTTTGACAAATATTTTGACATAAATAATAGATATTTAGGTTATGATCTACATCAAAGTTGACAAGTAATCGTTGAATTTGAAATAAATTTTTTTAAACAACAAATCTTTTTCAAGGAATCAAGCGAAAGATAGAAATATTAATTTTTCGGACAAGCTTTATCAAAAGCGAGGTAATTTTCTCAAGCTTCACAATTTTGTAGGCATAAATTTTAAACTTTGTCGCTTATGAAAATGATTTTATAGGACCGGGCGATGTGAAAATTTTTTATTCTTCTACATCTTCTGTGGTCGTTATACAATTCCAATATGCAGTGATTTCAAAAAAGAACTCCACGTCGTGAGATTTTCAAAAATCTAACAAATTGCTGCGGTATATTGCAAATTATAAATTTACTCCCTGTGTATATAAAATGTGATTGAAAAAAGACAATATAAGATGCATTTTTTATTAGATATGAAAATTAACGTGAAAATACACCATTATAAGGGCAGTTCTAACTGCAAAGTTTTGACAATGACAATAGCGTTGTCTTAGCAATTATTAAAATATTAAACTAATAGCCTAATAACATTCAGGGGTATTATGTATCACCAACGTTATCATAAAGGTGACCGTTATAACATATTTCGGTAAATCGTATCGATTTCATTGGTAGGATTTACCAAAAAACTTTATTTTATGTCATAACTGTCACCTTTATGATAACGTTGGTGATACATAATACCCCTGATTATTAAAATAATTTTAACAGAGTAATGGCTATTATGGTAATAGCGCTTAATATGCCAATTTTAATAGTCGTTGTTGCAACCCGACCTTAGAAATTATTCAAAGGTTCCAATCCAAAGTGCTAAGGATGATTGTCGATGCACCGTGGTATGTGCCCAACAATTTGATTCAACGTGATCTTCAAATAAATTCGGTTCAAAATGAAATCACAAACTATAGTAGCAACTATTTTGATAGACTTAGTGTTCACCCTAACAACCTAATGGCAGTTAAAGTAACCAATGACAGTAAAGTGCATAGGCTGAAAAAGTGCAGACCTTCAGATTTACGGTCAAGATTTTGAGTTGTACCAATTATCTACCATACCCAATTGTGTTAACTATCGTACCATATTATGTACGGATTATTAAAATTGTTAAATTAAGTTAAAGGAGTGTATTAGTGGATGCACTTCTATATACATGTCATATTCACTCACCAAATTTACTTATTGTTTGCGAATAACAAATTGTAAAAAAAATTGAAGTCAATAAAAAAAAAGATGTGTTTGTTAATTCGATAATACGTATTGTAATTAGTGCTTTATACGATTTTCACATATTAGAAAAATAAATAATGGTCAATTTCTTTCAGTCAACTCGGTTTTTGATAAATTAAAATCTGTACGAGAACATCAGTCGCTACAGTAGGTATCTTTAAATGATGAACAAGGATATTTTTATTTGAGCTTTTAATTTAATTATTATTTCATTTATTAACAGGATATATTTTAAAATATTTTTTTTTATTAATTATCATTATCACGTGTTAAAAATTAACTTTTTAATTATGTTTTAGTAAAATATTTTTTAATTTAAATGTTTCATATTTTTACACAGTTTTTTATTATGAAACACCAACTGGAATAATTTAAATTTTAAAAATTTAAAAAAACTCATTTACATATTACTTGACTATTTTCCGACAAATAAAGTAATGTAGTAATATACATTTTGCCGGAGTTGGAGATTTTTACTACATGGAACCTTACCTTCGTATTGGGCAGTGCACAAAAACAATTTTATATATTTGTCGTGTCATGGCAAATGCAAAAATATACATTTAATTTCAATATTTTTAACAGAAAAATCAGACATGTAATAAGAAGAAAAACTCAATATCGCACTGTAAGACCTACTTCGGTGGTGATCACGCTTTCCTACTTAATAAATTAAAATTAAAAAATAATGGATTTAATTGAACACTTTCTTCTTCAAGTGCCTATCCAATTTCCGATATTGGCGATCTTCCTGGGTAAACCAAGAAGACTTTACTAAGAAAATGTTAACGGATTATTGTTTGTTTCTTTTCTAACGATACCTAACTATGGACAGTAGGACCCCTTATGGTCCAGGGCCTCTAAGCATTGCTTACATCCGCTTATTTATATCACCACAACTGATAACAGCGCTTCTGTCTCATCCGGTTTGTCGACCACGTTTATATAACTTTGTGGTAGTAAAATTTGGCGTATTTAATTTGTACTTAATTAAATAATTAGTAATTTTTTGTAAAATTGTTTTAAAAAATGTAACACGACCTTATTATTAATAGAGGAGAAGTTGGATTGTGAATAATACTCAGACTTCGTTACACTTATGCAATTAATTGCACTCAAACAAGTTATCCGTAAAATATCACGAGCGTAAAGCAAAAAGCCATGCAACTTCATGTTCACAATGCCACTTAATGACTTAATGTTAATTATTATTTATTATCTAATATTAATTTCCCTATTTAAAAACTTATAATTTTTATTATTATCTATTGAACCCTGTGTATCTGGTTTAAACATAACCGTCTTCTTCTTAAGGTGCCGTCTCCTATCGGAGGTTGGCGAGCATTTGAAATGCTAGATCTTGGCAGATTACTCTCGGTGGTTTGCCATTGCCTTCCGAGAGAAGAGGGTCATAATGAAGTTGAATAAATTTTGTAGCCGGGTTGGGGATTGAACTTAGGGCTTCTAGCCTAGAGTCAGGTTTTTAGTCTGTTTACTTAGCTCACTTCTCAACATAACCTAACAGCATTAATTGCTGAATTAGCTCTGATCACGTGTTGAATTTCTAGGCTTCTCTTATATCAGATATCAGTAAAAATGGTATTTTTAAATAGAGAAATGTAATATAACTAATTCTTTACTTTACTACCACTTTACTAATTTAGTATTACATGACATTTTTTAGGTATGGAGAAAAGCAAAGACGAAACAGTACAGTAGAAATAAGCGGAATTCAACTGCTTTCTGCTACTGCTTATCAGCTAAAGAAACCTTATCAACAACTTTTAATTCCTATAACAATATGGATTGGCATGGAGCAAGCATTTATAGGAGCAGATTTTACCCAAGCGTATGTTTCGTGCGCTTTAGGAATACCTTCCGTAGGCTATGTGATGATTTGTTTTGGAGTTGTAAATGCGTTATGTAGTTTACTTTTTGGATCAGTAATGAAATATATTGGTAGAGCTCCAATTATTACTCTTGGTGCTGCAGTACATGTATCACTGTGCGTATGGTTATTACTATGGAGGCCTCATCCGTCTAATCCCATATTATTTTTTATTGCTTCTGGACTTTGGGGTGTTGGTGATGCTGTTTGGCAAACACAAATTAATGGTTAGTATAATTTGAATAATTTATAATAATAGTAGGTTCTCATTTCAAAAATTGTTTTTTTATACACGAGTGTTGTATAGATTTGCTTTGAAAAACTATGTAAACTAATAGTACTTTGCGATCTTAGGGTGCTAAAGTTTAATTTAATACCAAACCTAAGTATGTCATTTTAGTGCATACTTTCTAGTCAAAAGCTGCGATGTGTTTTAAAAAGTTCCTTAATTCTTACAAATAAACATTCGGTTAGTTAGGTAGAAAAAATCGTTTTGTGTAGAAGCTAAAATGTCAATAAATCAAAGAATGTGCTCAATATCGCGTAGGTGTTGTGGTGCTCAGTTTACTGCGAGGCTATTTTGCTACTAAGATTTTTCATTTTCTATAAATAGAGTTCAACACAAGTTAGAGTTGTAAATCGCTTACGCATGTTGCTTGGAACAAATCGCACACGTACAATGCTTAGATCAAATCGCTCGCGCTTGTTGCTCAGAGAAACATGCACAACAAAGGAGCGGGCCTTGCCGCATTTAAAAGTGATCGGCGAGCCTGCGCGTGTTGCTCGGACCAAAATTTATTGTAAATAGTAGTGTACGCATAAAAGTATACTCGTATGTAAAATAATATACAAATTTAAAATAAACTATTTTATAATTATGAATTGTCATCGTTCATTTTATAACGAATTGTTTCTTGATGATTGTGTAGGTTTATGGACAAATTAATAAAGATTAGATATACTATCTTCTACGTTTCGCTAATTTATTTACAGCTTCGTCAGGAAGAACATTATAAAAAAAATTTTAAAATTGAATTTTTAGATATAATTGTCATTTTCGTAGCAAACGTAGAAGATATATGTAATCTTTATTAATTTTATAATTATAACTAAAGTGTATTTTATTGAAAACTAAAAGAAATATTTTTAATATTAATTTTTTTAATAAACAATGGTTTGTTAAATACAATCATATTTTACGTATATCCTGAAAATTTCAATTTTCTACGATTATTCGTTTTTGAATTGAACTTGATAAAAACTCAGTGCTTATTGATCTGGAACCTTAAATTATATAATTATTAATTATTGTTGAACTATTGATATGTTCAGAATAACGTTGTGGTTAATCCTTTTTGTTTAATTTATGGTATTTCTATGCGAAAAGTAATTTTTTGTATTTTTAGGATTGTATGGAACTTTATTTAGACGCAACAAAGAAGCAGCGTTTTCAAATTATAGACTGTGGGAAAGTTCTGGATTTGTTATTGCATACGCATATTCAACTCACCTATGTGCAAGAATGAAGCTCTATGTGATGTTGATAGTTCTTATAATAGGCGTTTTTATGTATATAATTGTAGAGATTCTTCATATGCGTAAAATAAAGCGACAGAAACTAAAAGAAAAAAGATTAGCAGAAGCGGAAGCTAAAAATCGACCACAAGAACCTGAAGAAACTGATGATGAAAAAGATGATATCGATGATGAAATTATAGTAACTCATCTTTAAAAATCAAGGTAAAAATCTTTAAATATTTAATGCTTATATAACTAACTAGCAAAAAAAATAAGTAATTATCAATTTGAACAAAAAAATGTTTCTTATTTTATTCTTCTTGATTAAGAACTTTTCAATTATTATTATTAAATTGCATCTTAGAAAAATTACAATAATTATGAGACAATTCATTTTATGTTTGCTCAAGGTAGTACATCTAACACTTCTTTCAATTAAGGGGGAACAACACTGTGACAAACTGAAAAATGATGTTTCTTTCCGATTTTTATTTTGTACACTAGATTATTTATTTGGGATTTGAAAAAAATGTATGTTATTAAGCATACATTGAACTTATTTTGAGTAAATTTTTATTTAAAAAAATTACAAATTGCCATGGTTATTGAGGTATAAAAGTGACTTACTAGAAAAAATGTGGTCCAACGGCACTCTCTCTAACTTGACAATGGTTAGTCTAAAAAGTAAAAATAAAACAGTTTTATAATCTATATAAATGTAATTTTTGTTGCACGTAGCCGTTTTTTAAAAAAAAAACTTTTCACCAAATGGCAGATGTTCAAACATAAAAGTTTAATTTTAGCGACGTTTTTACTTATATTTGGTAGCTTAAAAACACTAAATTTTAAGATATAAAAAATCGATAGAATTAAACAAACTTAACCAAACTCAATAGTTTGAGATAGCTCAAAAAAGAACAACAAAGTTTGTTTTCCTTTTATAGTGCATCACAGGTTGCATACCTTCAAGGGAAAAGTGACATTTTAACGAGTGTAACAACACAGTAAAAACATTAACAAATTATAAATTTTATTAATATTTAATTAGTTTTTGTGTGTAAGCTTATTTTGTAACTTTTCTGAAGTTGCCTTTGACTTGTAATGTAATCTAATATTTGAAAAACATTTGGATATTGATTTAACCAGTTTTATAGCCATGGTTATACAATGGAACTTTATTAATGACCCATTGCACTATTAATATCATCAATCTTAAAAATAAACCATAATAATAAGTTAATACAAAGGACCCCGCTACGGCCTTATGGGTTTTGGGTCCCAGTCAAATTTAACCAAAATGTAGGATATTGTAGTTCATAACATGCTGATAAAAAGTGTCAATGGGCACAAAGCCAAAAAATGGACAGTTTCCGAGATATAAGGCATTACAGAGTTAGTCCAGTCATTTTATGAAAGACACAATGTTAAAGTCAAAATCGATACTACCCGGAAACAAAAAATAGGGCCGTGTAGATGAAAAAATTCTAAAGAAAATAGCGTTTTTTGCATCGCTCTAGCTAGTGTATTACATAACCTAAAAAATTAAACAAATTCGAAAAAGCGGTTTCTTGCAATTTAAAAAAAACGAATTTTTTTACAAAAAAAAAGTTAAATGAAAAAGATGTAGAAAATAAGTGGTAAAAAGTTAAAGTAAAGATTCATTATTTATTTTCTGAGGAAAACGAAAAATGCCGTCAAAAATTTCCGTTTTTGTTTTTTTTCTTAAATCGCAAGAAACCGCTTTTTCGACTTTGTTTAATTTTTTAGGTTATGTAATACATTAGGTAGAGTGATGCAAAAAACGCTATCTTCTTTAGAATTTCTTCATCTATACAACCCTATTTTTTGTTTCCGGATAGTATTGATTTTGACTTTATCATTGTGTCTTTCGTAGAATGACCGGACTAACTCTGTAATGCCTTATATCTCGGAAACTGTCCATTTTTTGACTTTGTGCCCATTGACACTTTTTATCAGCATGTTATGAACTACAATATCCTACATTTTGGTTAAATTTGACTGGGACCCAAAACCCATAAGGCCGTAGCGGGGTCCTTTGAAAATAAACGTAACCGAATTTTGCATTTATTGTGTAATTATTAATTGATTTCACATTTACCAATTTCTAAATAGTATAATTTATTTAAGTATTAATTAATTTCGTCATGTTTGCGATATTTTGCTTTGTTTTGAGAATGATTTGAGTCTTTGTTTGCAATAAAAACATGTCAATGTGTATATTTAGTTGCAGCCGTTACAGGGGCTAACCAAAAGAAAAACAAACCCCGCGCACCCTACCAAAAATTTTTGAGCTTCAAAACAAACTGCTTTAGGTATACGGCTATGACCTTTCTATTGTATAGATGATCTAAGGTTTTAGTATACGTATATCGTAGGTAGTCCGCTCTTATGAAATACGATGTAACTTCGTCAATTTTCAATATTTTGATGTGAAATTTTTTTACATGTTCCTGAATATGTATACTTTGACAACATGCAAAATAAAAAAACTCGATTTTTTTTAAGCTTACAGTGTTGTCCCCCCTTAAAACTATTTAAAATTAATTTTTTTAGTTTGATTTTAATGTTTATGTTAAAAAATAGTTTAATTAAAATTTAAATTAAGATTTTATTTAAATTTTTTTAAATAAATTATAATAATTTTTCAATATTTCCACTAATTTAACATTAAATTAATTTCAGTTTTAGTTGCCATTGCAAATAAAAAAATTGGCATACAATTTTTTCATTATTGCCTTTAACAAATTAAATTTTAAATTTACTTAACATCATAAAAATCAATTATATTTTATGAGCTTTCAGTTAATATGTTTCTAGTAATTTGACTGTTATGGCGCTGCATTAATTTAAATTTTATTATTAATTTTATCCCAATTTAAAAAAAGCTATATATTATATTTTCATATAACATTAAAACTTGGAACTTTTTTTAATTGCATACTCAGTAGTTGTATTATTCTATTGATTTACTCAGTAATGTGAACTCTTTCAAACTGTTTTCAGGTAGATGACCAACACGATTCTGCCGCTATAATAAAATTCCAGTATAAACCATATACTACTTGTTGAATATAGAAGAATGGTAGGAAACAGTATACTACTTAAAATAAATTCAACTATATGTATATCTAGAATATAGTACAATAATTGAAACGCTAGGTCGATGTCGATACCAGAAATATCGTATTTAATATACCGATTGTCAACGCTATCATGTAATCCCAATTTTGTAATGCAAAGACCGTCAAAAAAGATTGAACATTTTTAATTTCTAATAATAATTTATTGTCATAAATTACTAATTGAAACAAAATAGTTTGTAGAAGTACTATAAGTAAGGGCAGCTTTCAATACAAACTTCTATTAGCGATTGATAAATTCGGGCAGTATATCTTGAATTTTTTGGCCATGCTTCTTTTATTGATCAACCATTATTGGCTTTATCTATTCTTAAAGTAGTTCCAAGGAAAGCATTTAGAATAGAGCTAATCTCATTAGCCAATATAAGTTGCTATTGTAAGAAATTACGTTATACAAAATATAATACAGTAGAACCCCATTATAAGATATTCATATAAAATTATTTTTATATATTTAAATTAAAATCTTTCATCATGATCAGAGGCGGATCCAGCAATTTTTTCAAGGAAGGGTGATTCCATAGACTTGGAAAAAAAATATCAAAATAGACACACCTTCTATACTTTTCTCCAGTAATTTTAGTTTTTATGTTTTATATATTATGTTTAATTTTTCTAAGAAGGAGGCGATTGCCTTCATCGCTTTCCCCCTAGATCCGTCCTTAATCATGAGACCAAAATTTATTACCTTAAAGAAGGAAGTCACGTAACAAATGTGGTACTTTATAACGAGGTTCTATTGTACCTATTATCACATATTACTATATAAAATAGGCAACACAATCTGTGTTATTTTTTTAATTTTTGCTAGGTGTTCAAAAACTTAATAATTATTTTGTACATATCTCCAAAACATATTCATTAGAATAATATCAAAAACACAAGGATTAATGAGAAATTTAATTTTTGATTTATGAAATGAAATAATCAATCCTTTTCGATACTTCCCTAATATATAATACCGGTATCTATTATATCTAGTATATAAGACGATGTATGTATTTTAATGTAGAAATGCATCTAGCAACGTTATATACAATGTATAATATCAATTCTAAACTTTCGTGTAATCAGAAGGAATTTGCATCTGTCAGCAAAATTTGTATAGCAAATAAACATTTAGAAATGCTATAAATTAAATTAATAATTTTATGTTACTTTGAAACACACATTGGGCTATCGACACATTTGTCGAGTTAATCTGATCACAACAAAACCTTCAATAAAATAGTTAACTCAAAAATGTCCTAATTTTTTTGTTAATATAATTTCACAAATATTTTATATTTGCCTAAAACAGCTTAATACAATAATTGCAGGTTATATTATCGCGTTGAGACACGATGTGGTATCTAGCTAAACAAAATATCTACCTATATTAATATAATAATATTAATAACGTCGGCTAAGGAGTGTTCAACTGCTAACTCTTAATTGTGAGATTTTACAGAAGGCAAAAAAAAAAACGTATAAATTGCTTCAAAAATGAAAAAAATGATTAAAAATCATCGAAAATTATGAAAGCTCGCGATTAGAAATTAGCAGTTTAGCACTCTTAGCCGACGATAATATAATATTATTTTTATAAAAATATAATAAATTAAAATAAGAATATTATATTTATATATATTATAATAATATATTATAATAATATTAACATGCTTAATATTATAATATTATTTTTAGCAAAAGTGTTATTATTACTGTCTAATTTTATATCAGTGCCTAATGCATTTACGTACATACATTTTATTTACATATAGAATTTATCTAGGATGTCTCATAGCTAGCATGTGAATTACATAGATGTTTAATATGGCCGACAGTATGTTCCTAAATCATCGCACTAAGGGGTAAATGACAAATTTCATTTTAAAATCGTAATAATATTAGTCTTCTACATTTATTATCTTTACACAGACTTTTTTACTTTCAAGTAAAGTATGCAATATATTGCTAATATCTACCTACTTGTTATAAAGTTTCCAATCACAATATGTTCAAAAGTGGCCAACATTTTATCACTCTGCATAGAGAGGGTAAGTTTTATTTTATGAGATGGATAACTTAAATTAAAGAAAATATATAATTAAACTGTACTTTTCTTCTATTTAAAATATTTAATTTATATTTTCTTACTATTTTATTTTCGTTAGCCTATAATGCAAAATTTTGTGCATTTGATTATAATATCAGTATCAGATTTGTAGTGGTTATATAAGTTTTATATTGTCATCTTACCACAAATAAGTTCATAACGATAATGTGATATTAAAAATAATATTTGCCATTTCAAATATGAATGAAGTCTAATTATTGTTATAACATATTAAATAAAGTTAATTTAACCTAACTAGGTATCATTAAACGCCTAATACGTAAAGGCAGGCAATATTTCTATGATATGGATACTCACAGTCAGTATATGGGCAATCAAGATTTTAATTGTTTGGTGATTCTATGAACTAAAAAAATTATCACTTTCTTGGTGCTTAGTCTATTGGGCCTCAGTTTTTAAGTTATAAATTTTTGATAATAGAGATAGTGGTTTAACCATAGGTTTAACTGCTATTGGATAGGCATCACTAGGTTCAAAGTTTGATTTTCACATGAATCAACTTTTTTCTATAAATTTTATAATTTATTATCAGAATTAATATATTTTATAATTTTTATTTATTTTTAACCTCCGAATTACTATTCCAATAGTCTATCTCAAAAACAACCACGGTTTTTTGTAATAGCAGTTATGCCTGTTTCCAAAAATTAATAAGTCAAAAACTAAGGCTCAATGGACTAAACGCCGAGAAAGTGATAATTTTTTTAACTCAGAATCACAAAAAAAATTTGGATTTCGATTGCCGATATAGGTACTCACTGTGATGTTCCCTTGTAAAATTATTTTTTAACATTATGTTTATATAGAAGTAAGCTAGTTAGAGCAATAAACCATTTGCTTCCTATAAACATATATGTTAAAAAATTAATTTTAGATTTATCGCGATAGATAGCTTAGGCTGAATTACACTTATCTTAATTAGTGCAATGTTAGCAAATTTAAATTATCCAAAAATGCATTTTTTTTATTATATTGTGATTACGAACTTAATCATAGGTTAAATTTTATTTCATTTTTGTACAAGAGGCTCTCATTTATACTGATTTTAGTTTGATCTTGGTATGAGCCTTGCCATTTTTATTTTACTTTGTTTCAAGTTAATACGTTTTAAAATAACACAAAAAATTATACGCATCATTTTCTAGCCTTTTTTGAAAATCGATCGTAGTAATTTTTATGAAATGGGTGAAACTTGAGTGTGGCCCGTTGTCAACTTGGTTCAAATTTACATAATAAATCCTTTAATGAAAACAAAACTGTTTAGACCATTTCCTCGTATCTGTATAGCTGTATTTGCATAGTGTAACCAATCATTATTTAAAAACAATTTTTGTATGAAATTAGCCAAATTAGTTAATATAAATAAAATATTAAAATGTTTTTTTTGTGGTATTTGGTACAAAACGACGTACGCCCGCCACATACTGACTATTTTATCTTGAAAGTTGTTAAAAAAATTTCAAATAATTTCAGTTTAACAAGTATGTTTTCAATAAAAAGTTAAAGTAAGCTACATATAAAATAATATTAAAACTTTAATTAAATCGAGTATAAAATATAGTACTTGTTTTAATTATTTAAGATTAGAATTCTTGCTGGTATGTATAAAGTAACGTTGATTTGGTTGTACTATTTACAGTTTGGTGCAACTAGCTGATCGAAATAGTTTCTTGCATTTTAATTTAAAGTAAGAGCTAGTTGGTCATCTTCAGAGAACTGCCTTAAGACTATTTTTATAAAAGGTACGAGTATTGTCTGCTTGAATGAAGGGCAAAGAATAGGAATTAGATACTGCAGGCCTGAAAGACTGACGTTTAGCTGCAGAAATTTTATATTTGATCCTTGTTGGAAGCATGATCATTTGCTTCTGTTTTGTGCCAATAGGAATATTACATGTAATTGTGACAAAATGTTAAATTTCATCCAAGTGCGTTTATCATTCAAATTATTTCTTACAACTATAATAACAATAAATTGCTTTAATGTATATCTCTCGCTATAATAAAACTTATAATAGTTTTATTTATTTTTGCTGTAACAAGTTCTACCGAAAATTGCAATATCAATGTTAACGAAGTAAAACAAAATCAAATTCTTAATTAAAATTTTTATTTCTCGTCAAGCGTTTTTACAGTTTTATTATCATAATTAAAAACATCATAAATAAAAATGCAAATGTACAGAAGTGTCAATAAATGTTGCACCCTTTGTAATAAAATTTTATTTGCTTACAAAAAGCACTTTATTTTGCAAAAGCACAAAAGTTTAAACAGAAAATCAATTTTGACATTTAAGCCACGATGTAGAACGGACAGTAGATAACACAAATAATTACTTTTTAACACAGGAATTTAAATTACCGCCAAGAAAAATCAAACTCACATGGTATTCAGATCGCAGAACAGTCACAAAAAACGATGGGCACTTGAGCAAGATACCACAGATCTTTTTTTTTTAGATTGTAACGTAACCTAACTTTGGATTCATTTACATTAAATTGATTTGACATTTAAGAACTTAAAGATGGTACAATTTATTTAGAAATTCATTCATTTCAAATTTGAATATTAGCATGTACTTTTTTTGAATTTTTAAATGTTTATTAAGGACGCTAGTTTATTGTAGAAGAAAATATTTCAAAAAATAAATAATGTACTTGAATAAAATTTGACAACCGCATAAATTACATTTGTTATTTTTATTTTTAAGTACAAAATAGAAACAAATGCACACATTTAGAGTAAGGATCAAATAAAAAAATTTTGCAGCTTGACGCTAGTAGAATAGAGCACCGGACAATTGTAAAATTCTCTGCTTCAAATATTTTTTTAACAACTTTACTTGAATTACTACGCAGCACACAGGGTAGACAATACTAAAATTATAAAGTTTGAATAGCTGGAGAATGATGCTGGAGTGTAGAAAATATTTAAATCGGATTTATGATTTACACAAACCAAAGATATTTATTTATGTAATTTTTGATCTAGACTGCTAAATTAAATACAGGACAATTCACCAGAATTATCACAAATTACAAAAAAATAAGTAAAATTTATCTGACAAACTAATTTATTGTTAGAGAAAATATTTTAAAATTGAAATCTATTGGATACTATTCTATTTAGTCGAAATTCTATTTACATCTGTGCACTTGCTTTTACTTGAAAATAAAGAAATCTTTACTTAAAATGAATCCTTCAAGTTCACATTTTTGTAATTCACTGTTATTTTGCTTATTACTCAAAAAAATTACACAAAAGTATCAATTTTTAAAAGAGGGCATTGAACACAGACTTGTCGACATGTCGATCTTGTTGTAATTTTTTTAAATTCAAATGTTTCTCAACATTTTTTTTTCAAAAATTTTGAATTTAAAAAAATTAAAACAAGACGGTCTTGTGTTCTTTTTTAAAAAATATTTACTTTTGTGCAGTTTTTTGAGTAATAAGCAAAACAACTGCGAATTACAAAAGTGTGTTTTCCAATTTAGTGAATTCCTCTTAAAACTATAAAATAAAACTTAAAAATTAATTTTTAAAGTAAAATTGAAAAAATGCAGAATTAATTCTGGAATTATTACAAAATTTATGACTGTAATTATTTAAATAGTAGTTATAATTTCAATTAGATATTATTTTGTTGTTATTTATGATATAAATATGTACTTTAAAAAGCTATATTAAACTTCTATATGTTGTGTCTATGTCATCTATATGTCAAATCATATTTTGTGGGTATGTTGGACAAATAAATATCTGTTAATTAATTTACGTTTTGAAATTTTTTTTCTCTTCTTCGGAATCAATTACAATTAACGTAATGTTATAAGTATTTTTATTTTAAAAAACATAATTACAGTTAAAAGAAAATATGTACGTAAATTAATTAACAGATATTTAATTGTCTAATATACCCAGAAAAGGATAATGTATTTCAAATATGGACGCAATAAATGAAAGTAAACACCTATGTATGTATGTATACAAAATGTCGCAAAACAGTTATCCAAATTTTGAACGTTGCCAGTAAAACCTTTAAAATAATATATGTTTATACAACTGCTTTGATACTGGTATTGTAAATATTAAGGCAATTGTTTATCCAGAAATTGTAAATATGATATCAATATCCTGTAGTCACCCGGTTCTATAAAGAATGATGATAAGAAAAATGCGCTTTCAAGTAGAATATAGAGAGAATACCTAACAGTGAAATAGGTCCTAGACCCTAGAGTGAGACTTTACCATTGTACATACATGTTGGATTTTTCTAGAAATTGTTTATTATATGTAACTGATTTACACACCAATTTGCAGAAAAATCAAATACGTAATAATTGGAGAAACTCAATGTTTCGCTGTATAGAGCCTGTGTCACACTGTTATAACTTTTTGAACCATTTGCGATTATTCAGGAACATACTAGATTATATTTTTATATAATAAAGTACGCCAAATATTCTATTCTGTGTAATAGGTACACACTGAAGTATACCAATATACTCTGTTTTTTAAAGAATTATTCTCAGAGAGGGATTAAAACTGATGACTTCGCCTAGTGGTCATTAATTTTTTACGCATTATAATGTATGCATCTGTGTACAGCTGTTCTAATATCAATGTTTTGATCATCACTCTAAAAGAGTACATTTTTGAATCCTTTTCTGTGTAATATTCTTAAATAAAATCGAGTATACCTCGATTTTGTAAACTTGCCAATTTAGTAATAATGTAAAACATAAACAACATAACTTAGAAAATCGATAATATTATTATAAGTAAGTACATCACAATATAATACTTTGTTCGAATAGAAATTTGTGTTAGTGCCATTTCAATAGTGAACTAAACTTAAGAAACTATTAGGCATTAGTAGGTACTTAAATTATTTATGTGCCCATTGTTTTATTGTTGAGATTTTAATTAAATTATGATATTATTATTAAAAGTTAGTGAATAGTTACTAATGTTTGTATTTAATTAAATGACAATGGAACAATTGTCTAAACTGATTACCTGTCCAATATTTTCTTTTCAGATAAAATAACAGTATTAATAATATACACATAGGTAAGTAGTGAGTACTATCTGGGGCTGCCAACCACAAAAGTTAAAAGTTACCAGGTATGTTGATCAAAGAGAGGTTATGATTTTAGCTAATCACAAAAACAAGTTGAGTCAAGTGGGATCAATATGAAACACTTAAAAATTAGAGAAAAAGTGAAACAATCAAAAGTGCCATCATATTCTCTATAGTTTATTTTTCATTGTATAAAAATATGAAAATATAAAAATATGAAAAATATGATATACAAAAATATCTACCTAGTTGTACTGTAGATAATGCCTTTTCGTAAGCGATTTAAAAATATACTAAATTATTTTTATTTCATGTTGTACAACTTTCTCTATTACTGCAATAAAAATTGTAATTTTGGATTTATATTAATTTTGCACACGTAAAATATCTAAAAGATGAGAATGTCTTGCTTGTAATTTTTTGATAAATTGTTTTCTACAATATTAGAGAATTTATTTTTCTACATTTCTACAAGCTGTAAAGAAATTATGAACCAGTTTCTGTACGTCAATGTAAAATTTGGCTGCATGATAATCTTTAACTGGCATGGTTAGATTTAACATGATATATCTACGGCTAGGTTTCATATAAATTGCTTAGAAATACAATAATAATTATTAGAATACTACCAAATACAATAGACTAATAATACGTGCTTTAACAATAAATTTTGTGGAATACGGCTCCCTCCCGCCATCTAGTGAATGACTTTTTTTTTTTTTTATTAACTCCTAGAATATTACAATCTGTTCGTGAACAATAAATAATAGTTTTGACAATGGAATATGACATAGTGGAGATAAGCCCATTAGCTTATTCCATAAGCAAAAATTATTTTATGGCACTCAAGTTCTTAGAGGTAGGTCCAAAGAGTCAATCCTCTTCAGTCTCTTGACTCGAAGAGCTACTAGTAAATTCGCAGCTAGGTTGTTGGGATGGTCGCCTAGACGTAGTTGATATTTGGCGCTCATAGAGGAAATCTCTTCCTTTACTGTTTTAATGTTCAAATCTTGGTGGATGCTGTGGTTTGTTACATGTTCTGATGTTTCTGAGTGCATGCACTTGTTTGCATGAGTTGTTGCTGCACTGTGTACCTATTTATACCATGGTGCATCGCAGATGCAGCGCAGTACTTTAGACTGAAACCGTTGAATTTTAATTATGTTTGTGTTGCTGGCAGAGCCCCATAACTGTATGCCATAGGTCCAGATAGGTTTTAATATTGCCTTGTACAGTAATAGTTTATTTTCTATTTTGAGTTGAGAATGACGTCCCATAAGCCAGTGCATTTTTCAATAGGTGAGTCCAAGTTGAAGTCTTTTGTACCAGATATGTTTAGCCCATGTGAATTTATTGTCTAGATGTATTCCTAGATATTTTACCTCTTCTTTTTGAGGGAGAGGACTGCCATGCAATGCCACGCTAGGGCATATCTTTCTTTTGAGCGTGAATGTAATGTGGACCGACTTGCTATTGTTGACTTTAATTCGCCACAGTTTCAGCCATTCTTCAATCTTATCCAAATGTATTTGTAGCAGGCGAGAAGCCATTTCAGGATTTTGATAAGAAGCCAGGATGGCGGTGTCGTCAGCAAAAGTGGCAATTTCTGTATTGTTGGTTGTCGGTAAGTCGTGTGTATATATTAAATATAGCAATGGGCCAAGAATACTCCCTTGTGGAACTCCAGCTTCTATTGGTACAAGTGTGGTATAAGCTGCTCCATGTCTAACCAAAAAATGTCTTTGAGTGAGGTATGATTCAAGAATTCTGCCATACTCGTGTGGAAGTGTGAGTTTGATCTTGTAAATTAGCCCTTGATGCCAGACCCTGTCAAAAGCCTGTGATATGTCAAGGAACGCCGCCGAACAATATCGCTTGCATTCCAGGTCGTTCTTGATTTTTCTTGCAACTCGGTGTACCTGTTCCACTGTCGCATAATGTTGACGAAATCCGAATTGATGGTTTGGGATTAATTTCCGTAGAAGAGGTTTTAATTTTTCTAGAAGGAGTTTTTCATACACCTTAGAGAGGATGGGTAGGAGGCTAATCGGTCGATACGATGTTACTTCTGATGGGTCTTTTCCAGGTTTTTGAATAAGTATTACCTGTGTCACCTTCCATTGCATTGGGAAGTATCCAAGTCTAAGTATAGCATTAAAGATCATTGTTAATACCCTGATGCCCATCATTGGTAGGTTCTTCAAAATCTCTCCGGTTATCAAGTCATAGCCTGGTGCCTTCCTTGGGTGTATGTTGTGAGCTAAAACATATTTGATTTGTTTAATTTTTAAATGTTTTATTGGCAGTTCCATCTGATATGGAGCATTTAATAGCTGGTGGATTGGTTGTTCTGCAGCAGTGGGAACCTCTTGAGGAAATGGTTTGAAAACTTTGCCAAGGTGTTCAGCAAATGCTTCTGCCTTTTCTTGTTTGCTTCTAGTCCAAACTCCATCTCTTTTTCTAACTGGTGGGTCTGTTTTCTGCGACTGCTTAATTTTTCGTGCAACTTTCCATAAAGAATAGTCGGTAGATTTTGTTGCCGACAGGTTTTCTAGAAAAGTTTTGACACCTTGATTTTTGTGGTCCGCCAGTGTTTCTTTTAGATTTCTGATGGCTTTATTTAAATTAGTTCTATCGGTTGGGTCGCAATTGATTTGCCACCGTTTTCTGAGTTTTCTTTTCTCGATAAGTTTTAATTTTATATTATTTAGTACGAATCCAGGTTTTATTGATTCTTGTGTTTCATTAGTAGCACTCCATGCAGCCTGTTGTATCGGCTGAAATTTGGTCTCCTTTTCAATCAGAGCTTTTACTATTTTTGTGTAACATTCCGGAGTGTGTGGTTGTATCTTCACCTGGTTATTGTACAAGCATTTCATCATATATTGGTTTTGCGCGGAGCTGTTGAGAAGTTCTTGCAATGGATTGATGTTTTCCACCCCGTCCACAAATATTGGTGGTGACTTACTTTCCTTGGGCGTATTCATCATTGGTTCATCCTTTTCTGCGTTTTCATCTTCTTGATCATCAACATTTTTATCCTCATTAGATAGGGCTGCAAATTTATTTGTTGTTTTTACTGGGGCATTTAGCCAATAGTTTGGTAAGTATGATTGTCTAACAACTCTTCTTGAATTTTCTGGACTGCCCTTTCTGCCTCGCTTCCTACCTGTTATTTTCCATTCATTCTCTTGAGTTAATGGGGTATTTGAGTGTGTTTGTGATATCAGGGAAACCTGATGATGGTGACTCAGAGGTTGGATTTCTTGCGGGTAGTTTTGATTATAGTAAATCGTCGGTTGAGACAGAAACTGGTCCGTTTGTTGATGATGATGATGAGTCGGAGGGATTGGGATGCTTGAAACGTACTGGATTTGGTTTGGCAATGGCACCGCTCCACTCTGGTTTGGCATTATCTCACCTTGGTTTGGAGGTGGGAATCTGTTATTTGCTTTAGAAGGCGGTGTACGATGCATTTTTGCATTCTAACCTCACTTTAGGAGAGGAGATCATGCGACGAATGTTGTAATAGTTAAAACTTACTTTTAACGTTGATTATCGATCACTGGGTAATTTGCACTGGCAAACACTCTCCTAATTGAACTTTATAACGAATTATTTAATAAAATTGCGTCTAACAATGAACAATCAACAACTGTCATTCAATGCCAGGGCCGGACCAGTGAATGACTAGTAAAAATTTTAAATAAATTCTATTATATTTGCAACTAAAAACCGCTTTTTATTAAACAACAATTCACGAGTGCAACAGTTTATAAATACCCTGACCATTAAGATCTTTGGGTCTAAGTAAGACCTTAAGAAAAAATTTATGTGAAATCACCGATTTACTCAAATAAATCCCAAACACTCAATGATCTTAAAACCAAAATCGTTGATGTCGTTAGTGAAGTAATTGTCAATTTAGTGGAAAAGTGAACAAAAGTTTTTTTCTAGAAAAGTGTTCTAGAATTAATGCTTCAAAGAAATACAGAAACGGTCATGTCGTTTATTTAAAAAAAATCAATTTATTTAAGTTAAACTGATTGTGAAACACCAAACTATGCTCGTGTCATCGATATCCAACGACTACCAGCGAGAGACTTGACACTGGTCTTGATGATCCAAATAGCATTCTGTCGATCAATTTTCTAAGGTAATCATACTTTTTAGACATTTTAGACCTCAGGTTGTACAATCTCACACTTATAAGTTGGGGGCTAACACAAGTGAGGAAAAAATCCTGTGCTGTATAGTGTTCTGAACACCCTCTTCTTTTGGTTTAAATAAATATATCGAATTAAAATTAGAAAAAGTTACAAAAACAGATACTATTAATTGAGGAATGCAAGCAAAGAACAGAGAAATCATTTTTTTTGCAATAATAAAATTTTTCGTTATTTGAAAACTGATAATAATACAGGGTGAATGAGACCACCCGTATCAGTAATTTTTTTCAAAAACGGTTAGTCGTAGAGAGTTGGGTCAAAAAATTTTATTATAAAAGCCGTAATAAAGCATCAAATGGTGATATTATTATTTCCGGGAAAAAGCGGCATCCCGGGTAGTTTGCTCCAGAATATCCAGAACTCCAGAATTTTAAATTCCATTTTCTCTTACAATTTTTTTCTTTAAAATGCTGTGTAAACTAAACTGGTTTACTTAAGTACGAATCGTCAACTGAAATGTAAGTTAAAAAGGTCAAATTTTACGAATATGCCAGTTAAAAAAAGATGACGCCACTGAAACTACTAGATTCCGGAAACTTTTCCAGCAACCCACGTATACCCTGTGCATAGTAAGTTTGGGAACCGCTGATTTAAATTATAATAATCATATGTATAAACAACAAAATAGCATAAATTAAATAAACTTTATTGACAAAATACAACAAATTTTAGTTGAAATTGAATCTTAGCTTAAATATTCCTAAATAACCTAAAGACATTTTTTTCCTAAAAAAAATAATAATATAAAATTAAAATATAGAATAAATATTTTAACAAGTTATTGAAAACTAAATGAAAATATTATGGTATATAAACTATGACAAATTTGTTTCGCTTTTATTAAAGCTCCTCAAATATAGTTTGATATAAAAACATAAATATCGTTCGAAGAATTCAGAGAATTCTGAAAATTAAAAAATTATTATTTATTCAAATTCAAAAAGTTTACTTTTTCACTTTTTAAACGTTTATTCTCTTTTAATTAAAGCAAAACAACGTTGTCGTAGTTCATATATCATAATATATTCATTTAGTTTTCAATAACTTCTTAAAAAATCTTACAATAATGTAAGTCAATGAAATTATATAGGTAATACAATATAATATAATAATGTAATATTCAATAACAACATGTTATATAGGTACCTACAAAAATTACCCCGGGGTAATATTATATATTAATTATATAATTATATATTAAGTATATATTAATTATATAATTATATATTAAGTATATATTAATTATATACCCCGTATATACGATATACCTCGTAAACTTTTCTACTTAGCCCAAAATTTGTATATTTTTTTAAGATCATCATAATTATATATATGACAAATTTAATATTATTTAAAAAAATTTTAAATGTCAATTATAATATTTTTTTAAATCATTAACATATTTTTAAAGATCAAAACTTTAAAAAAGAACAATTTAAAAAAAATTATACCTATCTATTTTTTAAATATCTGTTAAATGTTAATATAATTATTGCAAATATTATAAAAAATATTTAATAATATAAATTATTTTAAATGAATTACAAGTTATTGAACATGCAGTAAATTAATGTATAATATATTATTGTATAATACATTGTATAATATATTATTGTAGATAAATAATAATGTAAAATTTTAAATATTACAAGCTGCAATTATTAAAAAATCGAATTATTTTAAAATTTCTTATTAAGCTTTCAGGATCAATTTTTTTTTAATTATTGTAGGTAATATAAATTCTCGATTGTGCAAAATACAATAAAATAAAATTAATTCATTTTTAATTTTGTGGGGATATAGCAAAATAATTTATTCGAGAAAATATAGGTAATGATGTTTTCGCTAGCTCCAGTCGTAGAATAATTTAATTATTACATAAAACTTTCTAATCCCATGTAAGTAATGTTTAACACCAAAAAATGTTAATAATTTTACAAAATGTAGTTGATAACACATAAAATAAAGCTTTCAAATCATAAAAAAACACAATTTTTCGTATACCATCAAGAATGCTATTACATACAATATACAATGTAATATTAATTTATTTGTTTAATTGTTCCAAAGCACATACATTGTATACAGAATAATTGAATCATATCATAGGTATAATTAAACAAAAAAAATAATTACCGCTATGTCTAGTCTTAAAAATCTGTACGAAAAATTATGTTGGAATATGAAACTTTTAAGTAAGTCACTTACTTCTGTGATCATAATAAATTGTCTCAGAAAACAAACAAATCAAAGTTATAAGTTTTTTGCAATCATCTTAATATAGATTTCAACAAAGTGCATATATAATTAACCCACATCAACACCACGATAATCCATGTAGTAATTAGCCAGTTTAGTAAGATGTAATTTTTCTATTTAATCTTTTGGAACTTTCTATCCTCCAAATCTTTCAACACGTTTTATCAGTACTTTCACTATTAATACGGATGCTTCCATATTATGCGATTGACTAACTTTTCAAAAGTTAATCGCATAGACTTCAAAACAAAACTGTCCAGAATTAACATACTGTAAAAATGTTCAGGTCTATCCAAAAAAATAATAATTGTTACACCTGTTGCTTCCAATCAACTTAACACGGCATACTTCTTGTCTCAAAATAATTAAAACTCCTGTTTCACTATCCACCAACTTGTGAAATATCCATAAATAACAAAAATCTCAATAATCAGCAAAACGTCGCCGTTCGTGAACTGCACCTGCACGGTTCTTCTTCCGCTTCGTTCTGTTGGTAACTCATCGGCCCTTATATCTCTTTATATTTCCAGTTTGTAAATTTATTTGAATTTAAATTTTCGTAAGTTAGGTTCTTCAAATTTTATTCACATTACTTTTTTTTAGTAACGCATTGCTGCACAACTAAATGTTACAATAAAATATTAGCCTTAACTTGAGGAATTTGCATTCCGGTGGTAGACTTTACACGACGCATGAATAATAATTTGTCAAATCAACTCAAAATATTAACTAACAAGATAAGAATTCTAGTATAATATTCAATAAATATATAAATTATTAACTCGTTGATATTAGATAACATTAAAACTTCAAAATATCGAGTTATTAATAAATTAAAAATTAATAAAAGATTTATTGAGCTTTCAAACGATTATTTCGTTTGTCATCAGAATAATATACAGATATTATGTAAACAAGTCATGGAAACAGAGAACAAGTATTGCCATTTGAACGGTAACTAGATAAAATCTAGGACCGTGAGTTAGGAAAAACCTAAATTGTGTTCCGGCAAAGAAGGAAAACCTAACTCCAATACGTAAAAAACTTAAAGGAGTAGTTGGCTGTAAATGTTGCTTAAGCCATCAATATTAGTTTGCCAGTTCATTGTGTTGTTGGTCTTCTTTATACAAATCATTTCATGTACCAGCCGATCTTTATAATTGGGAATAATAAATCTTTTAATTAATTTTTAATTTATTAATAACTCGATATTTTGAAGTTTTAATATTATCTAATATTCAATAAAGTTATAAACAGGAAATCAATAGATAGAATTTTACAAAAAATTAAAAAAATTGATGTATTACTGAAATAAATGCAAACGCACAAATTATTTTATGACAGTAGGATAGACCAGGAACAATTGAAACAGGGTACGTTTGAAACAACGCCAATATTTCAAAAACTAATAAAGGGAGTATAAGGAAAGAAAACGTGTTTTTCGTGGAGGAACATTTGGTCTCATTGTTCTGTGTCGCTCCGTAAAAGCCATTTATTTACTTGTACTCCGTATTTACTTGTAAAAGTAAAAATTTTTGTTGTTAATTTGTTGTTTAATACAAGACTATAACAAGAGTATTGTTTTTGATGTAAGAACTTTGGTTAGCAGAGTACAAATTATTTATTACACATATATTACAGTAGTGTGTAAGGCGTAAAAAAATCTTTTTGAGGGTTCGTGGTTCAATTTGCTTGCTTTATTTAAAAGCCACAAAATTTATTTAAAAAAAAAACAATAAAGTCAAAACAAATTTATTTATACTGAATTAGGTAGGTAAATCAAATCTAATTTTGTATTCACTTGCAAATTTTTAAACACAGAAAGTTAATGTGTTAAGGTATCATCACAAACGTTAAATTTTTTTAATCAATAAAAATGGATGCAATTAGTCTTGCTTTTGCTACTAACCGTGTAAATCGTGTGTTTCAAATAAATTTTACAAAAAATTTTTTTTAATAATTTTTATGTGCGACGCTACTATATTAGTACGTAAATGTCAAAAAACAACTTTAATCACCCATTTGACAGCTATCGATTCTGTCACCTGTTGAGTATTGTTTTCTTTTTTGTCAGAATTCCGATGAGCAATGCTGATCCAAACCAATTTGAATTGCTAACTGCTCCAAAAAGTTCACCAATGTACCTCTGCGTTTGTTGGTTTCTTGATCAAAGATACGTAAATCTTCAATCTTGTAAAATTACATTTGTGTTAACCAAAATAAAATTTTGACCTGATGTGTTTAAATTTTCAATTTTTAGATCGATACTCCAATATTTCTAAGGGTGACTTGTATAATGCAAGTTTAACCGGTAATTATGGTTTAAACGGTAATTATGGTTTAAACTCGGATTTTGACTATTGTGATTGGCTAATTTACAGTTTAAAATTTTAAATTAGATCTATACAAGTCACCATAATTCAAACAAATAATGCACTATTTCTACGCGATGCATTAATAATTTTCTGCAATATCTTTGCAGAAACCAACGAAATATTCAAAAATAATAAAAAAAAATTTTTTCCAATTTTCTTGAAAAGAAACGCACTAGGACTTTACTGTTGAGCCTTCTATGGTCGGCAACCAAAAGACGATTTTTACTTTCTTACTGCTCCGAAATTTTGCATTCTTTATCATTTAATGCGCGACGAACCCAAATGAACTATTTGTAACCTTTCAGGTAGGTACTAATTTGCAAATTACAAACTCACGCACTTTTCCGAACTTGCAGACGCATCACAAACAACAAAATGTAAGTGTAGGATTTTGTGTGACATTCTTTTTATGTTTCAGACAAACACCTTTTTGAAATCAAGCAAAAAAAATTTTATTGGTCTTAAACCCGATTTCAGACAACCCCTACTTTCAGGCAAACAAACTACCCTACAACAACCCGAATGTTTGTACATTGTAGGACCTTATAGCACAAAAACAATAGCTTTTTTTCTAGCAAAAAGATTGTATTCGTAACCTTTGACCTCAAACAACCTTTGAAGCAAAAATGATTTTGAAGTCGACTTTTCACACATTGTTTATAGCGAAATAATAAAGGTGTATACTAAAATTCAGCTTGATGGTAATTTTACAAACAGAAAATGTATTGGTAGTCCAATAACTAAGGTTCAATTAAGATACTGTCAAATACGCCTAGTTCAAATTGTTATATGTAGAATAGACAGTATTTTTGCCGCAAATGTTTCAGTTGTCGCCGATCTACCATATACTATATCATAAGTTATGACATGGTTTGCATAAATTGATACATTAATTATTTATGTCATGTGCGATTACTTGTAATTCATATTATAATTTTCAAAAGTTTAAAACTATGAAACATTTGTATATTTTATTTCGATATTAAAATATTTAAGCGCCATCAATTAATTCCATACATAATTCCATAAAACTAAAAAGAATATTTGAAAACCATTTAAAAATTGATTTATTTTTCATGTTAGGAATTTTGTAAATATCATTTCCATATTGTTCTAGATATCTTGTACCTAAAAATTTCATATATAATTACTGTTACATTCATAAAATTGTAGACAAATTAATAATAATAAATACAAATTAATAACTTCAGTGAACTGTATATAATTTCGTCGTATTAGAGGTAAAACTCACTAAGTAGAGGAAATGTGTCTATGCTGGACCCCCGCCAATGATGGACCACTAGCTGTATTTTCAAATTTACAGCACTTATGGCCGATTTCAGCAACGTTATAATATAGTTGATCTGACATTAGTTAATCTAGATCAACTATGAACCAATAGAAAACGTTTGTCAGCGCTAATAGTCGTTTTCCATTGGTTCATAGTTGATTTGGATCAAATAATATGTGATTAGCTATATTTTAACGTTGCTGAAATCGGCCATTAATCTACTACCGCCATATTGGTTAGGTTGACTGAAGTTTGCAGTCAGTTGTTTACAAGCGTTTACGAAAATTTAAGCAGTTTTTATAAATATAAATAAATAAGAAAAAATTGGTCTACTATATAACAAAGCAGCTTGGCATGATGTTGGGTAACTTTTGTTTTACGCTCAGCTAGAATCTGCTTTTAATACTGCAGTTTAAAGGAGCTGTTGCATAATAATTGCCTGGTAAAAATTGAGGTTACGGCAATGAACAAAAAAGATTGGAATTTTTATCTGATTTATGAAATGCGGCCTATGATGGATCTTATTGTGATGTGCATCATTGGCAATAAAATAATTATATTTTTTGAGTCGTTCTTCTTTTTCATTTATGGATATGACATCCAAAAAAGACTGAATGAATTATATGTGCAAGAAAAAAGTGGATTTGTTGTAAAATATGTAAGTCGTAGTGTCACAATGAGTGCGCTGGTGTTACCTTCCGTTGCAAATTTTTTATTTTGTAAACTATGTATCTAGTGTTTTATTTTGTTAGTTTGTTCTATATTTTGTTTAATAAAGGTTTAAAAAGACACTTTCAATCATTTATTTTAAAGGGGTCCGACATGGGCACATATGTGCCAATGATGGACTTCTTAACTATTTTTTCTAAAAGCTTATATTATCAAACAGAAAATTAACTGGTAAAAAATTTACTTTATACTAAAATAAACTTCAAATTAAGTATAGATTTTCATATAAAAAAATTAATAACTCAAAAACTAAGAAAGATATAATGATATTTCTTTAGGGGGTCTATCATAGGCACATTTCCCCTACATACGATTCTTTAAGCACTTATAATTAGTGACTTTTTCCTCTAAACCAACGATTTATTATTGTTAAACATTAAGGAACGTACACGTATAAATACAGTGTGTTCACGAAAAGTAGTAACATTGAATAATTCTTAAATATTACTAGATACAAAAAAACGTTTAAATAGTTTTTTATTCAACTCCAAATTTTCTATTGGAAACTGTCAAAGTATATTTTTTTATACTTCAACTTCAACCGGAAGTAAACATAAAATTTTTTTTTCAAATGGCAACATGTCTATTTTTTTAACATTTCTGTAATCTGCAATTTTTTCTCTATAAATACATATAAAATTTTCATAAGATTACTTAAGAAAAATTTCAAAAAAACACAAGATTTAAACAAACAATAATAATTTACTGATTATTTACACACCGGTATGTAGAGTGCCATGAAAAACAAAATATCACGACACCGAAAACACAACATTTTATTTATCTGATAAATTTTTCAAAGTTGCCCCCGTTTTGTTCAAGATATGATTCTAATTTTTGCAGAAGTTCTGGCGATTTGGTGATAATTGATAGATGCTAAATTAATTTTGGTTTTTAAATTCAAAGATAGATTTGCCTAAAATACCATTTTTAAATGACTCCATAGAAAGAGTCTAATGGTGTCATATCATAATAATGGTGTTTTGTTTTTCATAGAACTCTACATACGTAATTAATAAATTATTATTGTTTGTTTAAATCTTGTGTTTTCTCGAACGTTTTCTTATATAACCTTATGAAAATTTTATATGTATTTATAGAGAAAAAATTGCAGATTACAAAAATGTTAAAAAAAAGACATGTTGCCATTTGAAAAAAACAATTTATGTTTACTTCCGGTTCAATTTGAAGTATAAAAAAATATATTTTGACAGTTTCCAATAGAAAATTTGGAGTTGAATAAAAAACTATTTAAACTTTTTTTTGTATCTAGTAATATTTAAGAATTATTCACTGTTACCACTTTTCGTGAACACACTGTATAATATATTATTATATCGCACCTTGAGATAAAAAGTGTCGTAATTTCTAAAACCACTGTTTGCGATAATCGCATTTAAAGATTGAAAAAGTTCCAGTAATTTTACCATTATGAAAAATGTCTGTACCATTGAATACTGTAGTAACTTACACACACGGCAGTCTTATTTTCATTCCTTTAAATGAATTCTGTAGTACGACTAACGTGACCAGACGTCCCGTTTTAAACGGGACCGTCCCTTTTTTGATTACCTGTCCCGGTGTCCCGACAATGAACTCCGGGACGCAAAATTGTCCCGTTTTCGGAAACCGCGTGTTATGATGCTACCATAACAATGCAATGTTATGATAAATAAATAACTAAACATTTTAGATATATTTTTTTAATTTGTAATAATAGCTAACTTTTTCTAATTAAATAACTCAAAAAAGTGTTTTTTTGTCAATTTACTGATGAGTAAAAATTTAGGGGAGGGGGCGTTTTGAGTCAAAAAATAAATGCTCACGTTAGGTATGATCCATACAACAGTCTACTTCTCAGAAGCTGTGCATTTTTGTAAATTGTAAAACTGTTGTTGGCTAAATAGCGCTTACGTGGTAAGCGATGGAAAAGTTACAAACAACATTGATTGTTCCATTGAAAATAGCGTTAAAATATAATGTAATATATAGGAATCAAAACCTGAAAATTATCATTTTGAAAGTTACAACACTTGTCACCTCAAGGTGCGATATAAAGTACAAAATATATAAATTTTTATTATTAAATACTTACTTAAGCGTTTGTTTAGAAGCAATTTATTTAATTTATTAAATTTAGAATATATAATTTCACTATCATTTAAAATAACAGGTCCAGTAAAATAAGTGATATTTCCTATATGGATTCGTTTAGATTTGTGAATATTAATATTATCAAAAATTGATTGATTACATGCATTTAAATGTTTTGATTCGTCGAGCTAAAATGTTAAAATTGTTAAAATTAAATGAAAACAGTATTTTGACATTGAACAATACCTTACTTAATGAACTCCACGATTTAAAAACAGAATCGTCACAATTAGTAGTTATAAAGTCAAATTCCAAATCTTCACTTACAGAGTAATTGACCGAATTTGATGATACACTACTTACATATTCAGAATTAGATCTAATAAGTTCACATTCCTTTAACCATTTTGAGCATTTTATTTGCCATGATTTTTTATTATTTATATATAATTGTGAAGTTGATAAACTTTTGTTCCTATCACCGAGATTAACCATTTTGTTATTAACATACTTGTTTATTAAAAATAATAGAAGGTGAACTAGTGATTTTATTTTAGAATCATGACGTTAAATTAGTATTTTCTTGTACAAGCTTATTTCTTCAATTTATAAAATAACGTCACATCGGTTGTTTTTTGTTTCATTTTCTATTTCCTTTTTTATGTAGGAATCAGCAATTCAGTGCGAGCGATTCGAGAGAATCAAAAGTAAAAATAAAAAGTCTAATTTTGAAAATTAAATTTAATTATTAAAATTACATAATTAGTTATTATTAAAAATAATAATGTAATGACAAAACGTATCCTGAATAATTGATAACGGTGTGGTCTAAGTAGTGCAACTTAATAAACATATCACAATTTTTTAGACAAACCAAAAGTGTATCGACACCTTTGGAACTAAAATATTAAAAGTTGACACAATGTAAATTATACTAAATGTATAATTTTATTCACAAACGTTTTCGCTATACCATAGCATCGTCAGGTCGGATGATTTTTTATTGAGGCGTACCTCTGAAAATTAGCGCGAAGCTAAGTCCTGGCTGTGTTAACCTGTGGGACCTACAGCTTTACGTGGAATCCGAACCACGGAATCCGAACCACGATCCGAACCGTTCACCTAATTCACCTCCTCGTATTATCTCAACAAATTTGCTATATTTTAAATATAGCAAATTCCTCTTATTTTATAAAAATATTTAAGTAGGCGCCATCTGTTGATTAAATTAAAAGGACCCTGAAAAAAATGCCCCTCTTAATTCTTTACTCCCGTCTAAACCCAACATTAACCTTTAAATAACCCCCTACATTTCAAAAATCTAATTCAAAATTCCCCAAAAATCTTACTTTTCCACGCCCCCTTGCGGGTATGTTTAACCAAAATTCTTTTCACACTTTCTGTTTAGTCACCTGACGATGCTATGGTATAGCAAAAACGTTTGTGAATAAAATTATACATTAAGTATAATTTACAATGTGTAAACTTTTAATATTTTAGTTCCAAAAGTGTCGATACACTTTTGGTTTGTCTAAAAAATTGTGATATGTATCCTGAATAATATATCAAAATAAACAATCAAAAATCTTATTATCTTATTATCAAGCTTCAAAAATCCACGAAGGATATTTTAGTATTTCCCATTTTTTGTCAAAAAAATTTATTGAAGATATTCTGAACTTATTTACCTTCCCTAGAAATTCACTAGAAAAATTTTCTTTCTTGGTCACATGTCATACAGAGTTTTGTTAAATTATTGTTGCATCTCAGAGAAGTCTAGAAAAGGTTGTAGTATAAAATTTACTCTGTTTGGCATTTATTTTATTTATCCGATTATAGTAATATTTGCGTTTAATTACATGAGTTTCATTTCTACGCTGAGCACTGAAAATTTACCTTCGAAATATAAAACTTGCAACTGTAGTTTAGCCGAGGAAAAAATATTTTAACTGTATGGGTACTTGGGAAAACTCGAGGTTTATTTTAAATTCTCAGAAACCCATTTATACCATTGCAATATAATGTTATGTATTGTGCAAACCGACTAAAGGCCAGTTCTAGAAAGCAAGTATAAGTTAAGAATAAGTTATACTGAGAATGTCTCATTGTATAACGTTATTTTTTGCATAAATTGTGTCCTAACTTATTGCTCTGATCCTGGGAAGATCATTATCCCACAATTTATAGGGGAGATCCTTGTACTTTGGGACAACTTGTACTTCGAGACATTGAGTTTTTAATACTAATATTCAAATGTATCGCTTTCGTTTTAAGAGGTTATCCTGCTAACGGATAGAGGTCATTTCACCATAAAATAAATTATAAATGCCCGATTATGTGTTTGTTGTTGAACGTTTTGCGTTTTAAGGTAGATGATGTATTATTTAATCGCTTGACTTCCACATCTTCACCAGGTAAATTTTATTTACAATGGTTTTGTTGCATACGGTATTACTTAATACACATATAAGGCTAACTATTTTCTAATAGTGTTGAATTTTAACTTTTACGTTTGGACGGTTATATGTCAATAATAATAAGTAGTGCTGTGCTTGTACTTTGGGACACTCCCGTGCTTGTAGTTAGCGGATGGTCAAATTCCGAAATTTTTATAAAATATCTTGAGAATTTCATAAAACACACACATTTAAGTGATTGAATTGAATCAATTCTAGGAGATCAATGATTTGGACGTTTTGAAGAAATTACCAAAACTCACAGTAGTTGGAGGCACAAAACGCCGTATGGAGCAATTATCCTTTCCAATAACTTATTGTCTTGCTACAGTACGTCTTAATAAATATGTTCTATAAATTTTAAGTTTTTTTTTTACTTATTTATTGTCGTCCTAACGTCAAATTAACATTGTCCCAAAGTACAAGCCCCTGATTGTACTTTAGGACAATTTTCAACGAAGCATTGTCTTTCAATTATCAATATGATAATATTACATTATCTTCTTGGAAATTTTGCTACGAATAGTCAAAATAACACTAATTATGCTGGTCAAGGTAAAACTGATCCATTTTAAAAAATGTCGATTAAAAAAAATTAAAAACCGAAAAATGTCCCAAAGTACAACAGTCTCCCCTACTAATTTATAACGTTATACAACGATTGTGAACAAAATCTGTGCGAGATATTCTCAGTATAGCTTATTCTTAATTTATAATTGCATTGTAGAACTGGCCCTAAGTCGTAAGGTATTGTGCAAATTCTCTAGTACTTTAGGTAATCTGCAAAATAGCTACGGTGCTTCAGGCAATGTGCAAATTGTCTATATCTTTTTGAAAATGTAACAGACTTGCAATGCTCATTGCACATTTAATATAAACCACTATACTATAAACCTATATAAAAATGGGTCATATAAACTATAACAAATATTAGATTGCCTACTTATTTTTACATGGATTAGCAGTGACAGCGACTATTACACATTATTCTATTTTTTAGGCATTTGCATGATTTACTTATGCACTTCTTTGTACAATTACACTTCAACATTCCCTAGCCACCTGTAGGGGAAGTAGTTGATACCGCCGCCCAAAGAATAATTTCGTCTGGAGGTACATCTTCTGCAGGTATAAACTTTTGCGTCACTAGCTCAAATTCATTTCGAATGTAGAATTTCTAAAAAACTCCTGATCTAGTTTTTATTTTATAAAACCCCTTTCTTTGCCAAGAACTACACCTAACATATTTCTTGGATCTGTTCGACCTCTATCAAAATATGGCACGGGCATGACTATATTATCGTCAGTAGTGCAACCCTTTTTAATGTTTAATCTGTTCGCAGAACTTCCAAGCATTTTATTTGCTTGAAGATTTTGACAAATTTTTGTCTTATTTTTCTCAACATTTACACATACCGCTTTTTTAACCTATAGTAAGTATTTGTGCTTGTCATCACACTCTTTAACATATTAATTATATTTTCTCTTTCTTCGAAAGACAAAAATACATTGTTATAATTATTTTCACTGCATAATTTATTCATATTTTCAAGAAATATTCTTGACGATCGCCATCTCGCACAATGTCCAGGCTATGTGAAGTATGCGCATACACAAAAATCACAATCAGTGCTATTCACGATCGAAAATTTTCTAACAAGAACCGCTAACCTTGTTAACTTAGCGTATTTAACAACATTTGCCTATTTAGTGAAATTTAGGTTAGCACGATAAATGGCAAAATTAGTCGACTTTAACAATATTATTTACCAAAATGTTTTCATTTTGCTTTATTTTAAAAATTTTAAGATCTAGCAAGTAAATCTAGTAACAAGAACGTGCTAAATCTATCGATTCTAGCATCCATTCTGAACTAGTACTCAAAGCACTTGTTCGATTAACATTAAGTAGGAACCCCCCTAAAACAAAATTAAAAACCAATAGTGCTATTGTTTTGTACTTGATTTGTACCCAATTGTACCATCGATAAAAAATTTTGTACCTCAACAGTTTTCCGGAAAAGCGGAAATCAAATGTGGGGTTCCTACTTAATGCTGTAACCCCCATGTCAGCAAAATTAAAATCCGATGGTGCTATTGTTTTGTACCTGATTTGTACCCAATTGTACCATCGATAAAAAATTTTGTACCTCAACAGTTTTCCGGAAAAGCGCATACCAATTGTGGGGTTCCTACTTAATGCTGTAACCCCCATGTAAGCAAAATTAAAAACCAATTATGCTATTGTTTTGTACCTGATTTGTACCCAATTGTACCATCGATAAAAAATTTTGTACCACAATAGTTTTCCGGAAAAGCGCAAACCAAATGTGGAGTTTGCGCATTGCAGGTAAAATATTATAATTATTTGCATTTTTTAATTACTGTACCTTCCCTTTGTTGTATGCCGGCTACAAGGGATTATTAGTACTTTGTAATTTACATTGTGTAGTAGCTATTATAATTTGCTATAGGTAATAGGTACCATGGCGCCCTTTAATCATCATAAATAAATTTAATTGTACCGATGAGCAGATATATATTTTAAAATAACTATTAAAAGAAAACAATGCCAAATACTGCTTCTAAAAATATACATAATAGCAATAAAGTCCAGACAGGGACGTGCCCAACCAACTTTTTTCAGGGGGGAGCAATTCCAAATTTGCAAATTTGCCAACTGAATTAATTAAAAATTGCCCACTTTTTCTAGATTTTGCAACTTTTTGTAAATTTAGATATAAAAAAATGCTGACTTGACCAACTTTGGAGTGTTTTTTATGGGCGTCTATAAGATCATTTTCAGGGGGATAAAAAGCAAAAAAAAAATTTATTATAAAAGAATTTTAAATCATTTAAAACTGAAAGTTTTAAAAAATTTGGGCTGGTGAAAAATTAAATGTCTAAAAAAACTTAAGTAAAACGGCCAGCTGACCGTTTTGCTCTTCCCAATGGACGCCCATGATTGTTTTGCCAAATTTCAAAAATATTGTGGGAGAATCTCCCTCCCATCTCCCCATTGAGCATGTCCCTGAGTCCAGATATTGTAAATTTAATACAAACTAACATTACAATTTGTAATTATAATATCTACGTACTGCCAATATCTAATGCAATTGAAAAGTTGGTAACTCTTAAATTTTCAAATCACTGTTTCATTGAGTGACAAAGTACTTTCTCACGTATCAGTCAAGCATATTATTCCAAATAGCACTTAGTGGTTAAATAAAAAATTATATTTATGTATCCACAGTGCATCAACCATGGTACAAAAGACATAGGTGGTGTAAGCTTCAATTTTTTTACTGAAAAATTTATTTAGTAAAAATTGTTTATTTACAAATTCTAAAATGCCGGAGTCAACTGAAGTCTACGTTGCTCGCTTGAGATCTTACAATCAACTGATTAAAAATAAATTTAACGAATAAGAAGGCGGCAAAAAAGGCTTAAAAGTAATAACGGTAAAGTATTACTAAGTATTGGTAGTACAAAATATTTAGGGGAATACCCAGTAAAGAAAATTTCTTAGAAAAATAAACACAATGTAAATTATAAAGTACGAATAATCCCTTGAAGCTGGCATACAACAAAGGGACGGTACAGTAATTAAAAAATGCAAATAATTATAATATTTTGCCTGTAATGCGCAAACTCCACATTAGGTTTGCGCTTTTCTGGAAAACTGTTGAGGTACAAAATTTTTCATCGATGGTACAATTGGGTACAAATCAGGTACAAAACAATAGCACTATTGGTTTTTAATTTTGTTTTAGGGGGGTTCCTACTTAATGTTAATACTTGTTCGTCTTGTTAACTTAGAGATAAAATTTAAATTTTAGTTTTAATTTAAAATTGTGAAATTTTGTAAGTATATTAATACATAACCAGTGAATACATAAAAAATATTAAAAAAATTCTAATCGTTGAGGGGTGGTTTTTGTAGAGGAAACGAAATTAAAATTTTATTTTAAAATTGTAAAATTTTGTAAGTTTAACATAACCAGTGAATACATAAAAAATATTGAAAAAATTTTAATGCTTTGAAAATTATTTGGTAAATAGGTATATTAATACGTAACCAGTGATTACTTAAAAGATATTTAAAAAATTCTAATCGTTAATAGATAGCATTTGAGTAGGATAAAAAGATACTTTTATTTTAAAATTGTCAAAATTTGGAAGTAGAATAAGATGTCTATTGTTATTGCACCGCAATTTGCTGTAAATTGCTAAATAAAAATATCATTTAAAAATTGTCTTCTTCTTCTTCAACAGAATAAATTCAGCCTAAGCCTAGAGCTTGTTATTTCCAGCCACAGCGTCGTTTCCTTGGCAGTGCTAGATCTGTGAGCATATACATTGTTTAACTTCCGATAGGTAGTTTGCTAGACTTGCCTTCAGACGAGCCTGTAACCCTGGTTTTTATGTTAATGATAGCCATTCATTAACCCAGGAGAACCACCGGATTAACGTGCCTTCCGAAGCACGGAGACTTATTAGTCATAAGAAAGTTGCCCTTCTCCGGATTTGAACCCGGTACCTCGCATTTGCAGTTGATCGCGTTACTTGCAAGGCAAATGACCGTCTCTTAAAAGTTGTAAATTGTGTTTTTAAATAGTTTCAAATGTATAAGGTCAAAACAAAAAATCCAAAAAAAAAGTACTGTTCTAACACTTGAGTGAAACGTGATTTTAAGACCTCATAGCATGTAGTAAATTATTAAACAAAAATGAAAAAAGTCATGCAGATATTCTCAGATTAACAGATTACACACAAAGGAGAAAGCGTCCTAAGATTAAGTAGATTTTTAAAGTGTTGTCCAAATTTATGCCAAAAAGGTCTACTGGACGTTCGTAGATCATTTCTACTTAAAATCCCCAACTAATTTTAAAAATATTTTGTATTTTGATGAAAAATACCTGTTTTCTTTCAACTTGTTGTAACTATTTATTGATTTATAGATCTAGGTTAAACCTTTAAATGTGAGGACTACAGTCAGATTAGGTACGTTATGTTTAGAATTTCACTACCTAATTTTTAATGATTTTAGTTTAAATTGTTCGTATTGTTTGGAAAAAGTTTAATACAAAAGTCCTTTTTTTAAATTTATTTAAGTTTATGATGATTAATTCTTCCGATTATTCTCTAACTCCCATGTTTCTGTATGAAAAAACAACATATTTTATATCACCTGAATGAGGTAGGTAGTACTTATTAGCTTGAATTGTCAGGTTACGCCAAGTAAATTTGAACCGAAGCGGTTTTAACACAAATGGTTGCTTTCCGGTATGAATTCTTAAATGTCTCATTAAATTTTTGAAATTTCTTCGGAGTTGCTCTGCCAATTCGTGAACGGACTGCAGTCGCGCTGAAGCGCGACATTTAACCTGTCATAACTTTTTAATTTGGTCAACAAAAGCAGGTTTTTGAAACTTTTATCCTGCACCTTACTTAACTTCAGCATTCACTTAATTTTTCATATACCTAATTAAATATAGAAGAGAGAGCTCCAGCCCTAATATCTACAACATATTTAATTTTCGGGAATTGTAAGGTGTCCTCGTGCCTCGTACTTAATTAATAAATGTTATATATATATATTGTAACGAATTTTTAATTCCTTACTTAAAATTATTGAAAGTCCTGTATGTACTCGCTTCGCGATAGCTGCGACGCAGACTTGCGAACGACCTTCGCGCAAGTTTGATAGGGGAACACGAAGCAGCCGTCAAGCAAGTAAGACGTGTTTTGAAAACATCGGTAAATTTTACCTAATATCGTGTTATTTTTGATAATTACACCGTTATCTACTCAGTTAATTTATAGATTACCGTCTGTGCTTAGTTTAATCCATCTTATTTCGGCTGCTCGTTGTGATTTAACATATGCGGCGCTAATAATTTCGAGCATCTGTTTTTTATTTTGCTGCGCCATTTTGTCGTGGACGAGTTATTCTTTTGTGCACGACCTTATCAAATTACAAGTAGGATTTTATCATTTGGTGGTAATAGCACTTTCAATTCTACCTGTCATTGGTGCGTCCATAATAGTGCATCCTGCAAACTATAAACTTCGTGGAGTTATTTCTGGGTTCCTGAAGTCAGACTGCAACACCACAGCGTCACCACCAGGCCGGATTTCCTATCAACATGTTTGGAAGCGATAGTAGTTGGAGATTTGGTTGCTAAAGATTGTATAAGGTAGAATTTTGTAAACCTCCTCCGATAAAGATCTTTGGAAGTGAAGGTAAGATTTTTTATTAGCAGTCAATTTATTTAATTACTTGTCGCTAAGTTTTTGTGTTTCACGAAAGGCACTTGCCTTATTATTTTGATCGGGTAGTTACGGCCAGTGTTTTAAGTCCTTTGACTTGATCAACATTTTTTACAACGTGAACCAAATCTGTCGTGAGTTTGCACCTGTACCAAAGTGGTCATAATCTGTGATAATATTTAATTATATTTTACTTTCATTGATATTGGTGGTTTGATTTCCCAGTGTTTACTTTTGAAGTCAATTTTCAGGCAATCCACCCCTAGCCTACCGTCGGAGCTAAGCTGAATAGGGCAACTTTTTTTAAACAGGTAGAAGTCTACCTGGTGAACGTAATCGCTTCCTGGACCACCATAGCGGTGAGGAAAAGGAGGTAATAAGATTATTCGTTTCAATATTTATAAATTTTTGAAAGCAGGTTTTTGAAACTTTTATCCTGCACCTTACTTCAAAATTCACTAAATTTTTCACATACCTAATTAAATATAGAAGAGAGGGCTCAGCCCTAATATCTATAACATATGTAATTTTCGGGAATTGTAAGGTGTCCTCGTGCCTCGTACTAAATTAATAAATGTTATATTATTATTATTAAATTTTATACATAAAATATTATATATGTTAGAAACAATGAAAATCATACAAAAGCCGACCCTGATCAGTATCTGAAAAACACTGATCAAGGAAGATAGAAACCATAAATAAGCGAGGATTACTGAAACATACACCCTGAAGCCGGACCTGTATCAATTAATGAAGAAACCATGATTACTATTTAAATTTAAATGAAGTTAATACCAACTTAAGTTACTTAACTTGAGTTGGTATTATAAGGATGGTAATCGACTGGACATGCCATACCCCAAGGACAATCAGTTGGAATAGGAAGGAAGAATAGAACAAGTTGATATATAGTAGTAAAGAAAGTAATAAAGAATAATCGTAGAAATATCAGTTGTTGTTTAATTAAAATGTTAGAAACACTTCGGTCATTCTAACATATATAATTTTATATATAAAATGGTTTTTTTCCAGTATAAATTCTTATATGTCTCATAAGATTTTATACAAATTTTAAAACAGGAAATGAATCGTTAAGTCCCTAAAAGTTAAAATTTTAACATTAATGCAAAAATGTAAAAGCTTTTTTTCATATTTTTGGTTAGAATTATTTATAAGTGACATATAAATGTCATATAAATGCAATTTTTTGCTTCTCAAAATGTTTTTTTTTTTAGTCAAATCTTACATAGCTTAGCGGTTCTTGTTACATTGTTAAGTTAGCATTTCGATCGTGAATAGCACTGATTAACTAACAATATAGACAATGTGCACGTTGCCTGAAACACCGTAGCCATTTTGCAGATTGCCTAAAGTACTAGTGAATTTGCACAATACCTTACGACTTAGTCGGTTTGCACATTATCTAGGCATTGTGCAAATTGACAGATTTTGCGGATTGCCGCGGTAACATACTATAGTATGTGAAATTTTCTATACTATAGTATTTACTATAGTATCAGAAATTTTAACAGGATGTTGGAAACGCAATTATGAACAAATTAGCTAACAAGTCAACGTTTTGGTTTCTTTATTAAGCCATCCTCCCATCCTCAAGACTAAAATGAGAAGAAAAAAAAATAATTTTTTTTGTTGAGCTATTGGTAGGTAGGTAAAGTAGGTGCCAAATAAATTTGCCGCTGCGTCATAGTTTAAAATGGTATGAATCAAGCTGAAAAAAACTAGTCAAACGAGTGCTTTTTAAAATGCATTGCTTCTTTTTATTTTGATATAACTTTCTCTCTTCACCACAACTTGTCATAATGTAAATGTCACTGTCAAAATGATGCAGGTTATAAATAAAAATTAAATATTTTTCATTAAATTGCAAATAATTTTTCATTAAAGGAAAGTTTAGTAAGAAATTTAAGTATAATAAATTACAATTTTGTTGCCAAGAATAAAATAGAACAATATTTATTAAACAAGTAATAACTTCAAGAACATTTCAAAATGAACAAAACATAAACATTTAAATTCAACGATTCTGAGGGACTCTTCATAAATGCCTAACTCCCGATGCCGAATAGTTTTAGTGCTTAAAATTGGTTTAGATAATTATTGGAAATGACGTTATCCATCACTATCACGATCAGAATCTGAATCATTTGACACTGATGTAATAAGTTCTTTTACGGTGACATCTAACAGTTTTTCTCGTTTATACCAATTAGCTATGATCTTATCAGTGTGCCAAATGCAGTTTTGCTAAATTTAGATGTACAATTTTGCAATGCTTCATTCCACATCAAAATTACTTTGTCATCCCCATAACCATCTCTTCCAATATACTTATTATAATAAGTTTTACAATGTGCCCATACAAGTTCAATCGCATTAAACTCGCAGTGGTAAGAGGGTAATCATAAGACCTCGTGTTCATGATTTTGCAACAGTTCATCTACTTCATACCGTTTTTCCTCCTTGTTCAATTTAGTTCAATTTCAAGTGATTAGATGCATTGTTCATTATTATTAAACTTGGTTCTTCTAAATTGCATATTAGTTTTTCAGTAACCCATTTCATAAGTTCAAAATCAACTGTTGCCATTGAGATTTTATAGTGCGACCACTTATGTATAAACATTTTAAACGTAACCAAAAGTTGAATATTTAATATAAAATTAAAAATTTGTCGTTTTAAATTTGAATACGTTTTACGTTTTGACGTTTTAAGTTTGTTATTTAAAGTTTGAATTTATCCGCACTTGGCGCTGGGATCATTAGATACCAAAAGCACTACGTGACTCAAAATTTTTAGTGCATTACAATGCAGTAAAAGTTCAGACATACTAATTTTGTTTTTTGTTTGTTTTTATAATGTCCAATATTGGTAACGTACGACTTTTATTAGTTTCGATCAGCAAGACATACAAATGTTTTCGTACTCTTTTAAATAAAGCTGAACGACGTCCTAAATTATATTCAGTAAGTCATTTCTTAATCAGAAATTAGTGACGTAGAGGCACAGATATTTGGCACCGAGTATACCTATATTGTTTTTTATTGCATTTTTAATATTCTGTTAAAATTTCTGATCAATATAAAAGCGTAAAGCTATGAATTTTGTACGGGCTTACTACCACTTATAAATACAAAGCATACAAGAATTGCATCTGGAATTGGCACCAATGTCTCTTACGGTCAAAATTAATCAAAAATGGAAATGAAATCTGCTGAAAATTAAAAAAAAAATTGAAAATTATGATGTTCTTTTAGCATCTTTGTTTGCTCTTATTAAATTATTTTTTACTTTCAAGTCCACCTTTTCAATTCAAAATAAAAGGTTATTTTTTAATTTTTATTTTTTTATTGCAATCAAGATGCTATTATTACATTATGATGCTATTATGAAATGATAAATTTTGTGAAAAGGCTATTATAAAGTAGGTATGTACGTGTCGAAGTAAAATTTAAATTGTTAATTTGCCTTTCTTGGCAGTTTTTTCCAAGAAAATACAATAATATTTTCTTGAGCGATAAATATGTAAACAAAGCTATTTTATCAAAGAATAAACATTTTTTAATATAGATAAAATGTTAACATAATGCTATAAGGTTTAAAATAGCATGATTAAAAATCCGATTGCGGAAAATAAAAACCCGAATGTAATTTGTTATTACATTCGGATATGACTAATGGTTGTGCAGTGTTTTTATTTGTAAGTGTCGTAAATAAAAAAGCTAATCGCTTTAATTACTTTTGGTGCTAAAATAATGAGTGCTATTAAAGAGGATATACATCAAATTTGCTCATCATGTAAAAAATTTGAAAAGTTTGGAAATAATATTCTTGAGGAAAATTTGGAGACACAAAGCGATGTAGAATCAAATGAACTAAAATGTCTGCGTTGGTTAGAAGATAGTGAAACGGATTGTAGTTCAGAAATATATAGTACCTATTCAACAAGTACACAAAATACAAGCAGTGGCAGTGAAGCAATTTCGGAATACATTTGCACCGGTGAAAATGAAAATAATGTAAGTTTCACAACTAATATTCTTATATAATATAAAACTTCAAAATATCGAGTAATTAATAAATTAAAAATTGTTAATTGTATATTATTCTGATGACGAACGATATAACGTTTGAAAGCTAAATAAATCTTTTAACAATTTTTAATTTAATAATAACTCGATATTTTGAAGTTTTATATTATCTAATATCAACGAGTTAATAATTTATATATTTTAATATTCTTATATAATATGCTGTCACGTGAGAGCATAGGGGCAGAAGGGGGAAACCTCCCACTTATAAGGGGAGAGCCAGTTTTGGCCTTAACTGATTTACACCATCTTTTAATACGAGGGCAGAGTGAGAAGTCTGGTAAAAATGAAACAAGGAATAATTTTTTCGCCAAAATTTTTTTTTATTTTTCAACGTAGATACCTTTTAGCTCGATACACTTAGTCCAACGTTTTTCCAATTTTTCAATCCCTTCCGAATAATACGATTTCTCCAACCCTTCAAAATAGGCGTTTGTTGCATCGATGATCTCCTCATTAGAGCCGAATTTCTTTCCGCAGAGCCATTTCTTCAAGTTCGGAAACAGAAAATAGTTGCAGGTGGCTAAGTCTGGATAATGTGGCGGATGTGGAAGCAATTCGAAGCGTAATTCATGGATTTTAGCCATGGCAACTACACACGTGTGCGTTTTTTGGTCGATTGTGAGCAAACGCGGCGCCCAACGCGCGGATAGCTGTTTCATATTTAAATGTTCGTGTAATATATTGCGCACACGTTAATCTGAGATGCTTAGTATCTCAGCTAACTCGCGCACTTTTACTCTGCGGTCTTGCAATACCATATCATGGATTTTGTTAACCATTTCTGCTATGGTGACTTTATTTCCTGAACGTTCGGCATCAGTTGTGCTTGTACGACCACAACGAAAATCAGTAAACCACTTGTGAATCATTTTAATCGATGGTGAAGAGTCCCCATAATATTTATCATGCTTTGTTTTGGTTTGAGTAATGATATTTCCACGCAAAAAATAATGTTTAATCCATGGTTTAACACATGAAATTCACTTTTTTCCATGTTTCCAAAAATACGACGGGTTGTCTGGTTTCAATGGCTGTTAAAGGCCTAAACAGAATGAACGCGAAACCAACGCGACGTAACGTCCGTCAAAAGTTAAATGTATGTAGTTGCAATACGTTCGAACAGAATGAACGCTCGCAACGCGATCCCAACGTCGAACGTTGGCAAACTTAACGCGAAACGACCACTACCAACTATAATTTGGTGATTTAATTTTTAAATCAATATAAGTTGGTAACATTATTTGTCATTTTTATAAAATACATTAAATCATGAACATAAAAGTACAGGACTGGTAACTCCATTGTTAAAATACCTAAAACCGCGTGCGCTTATCCGTATACCCCCCAAGCTGAACCACTAGGCGGCGCTGTGATACTAGAGTGCTATTTTGTTTAAATTAGCTATGAGTGTGTTGTAATAAAATAATAAATAGACAAATTTAGAAATAAATTAAATCGGTAAAATAACTGTTTTATAAAAGAGACAAGTTTAATTGACGTTGTATTCGAAAATTGACATAAAATAAGTAATTTATAACATTTTATGAGCGTAAATACGAGGTATAAGTAATTTATTTGTTGCAGCTTTAAAAAAGTGTTTTAATTCATTTTTCTTGCTATTAGATTAAAAATGAGTTACTATGTATGTATAGTTCCTAATTTTAAAACTTATTTTACAAAACAACCATGAGCAAAATGAAGGTGAAATTTGCCATTCTGGTATGATTTACTAATATTTTAATTTATTAATTACATTACAATTAATTTAATTATGATTCATTATAATTTTGGATTCAGCAAATCCGTAGCAGCATGCTTACAATTTTATAAAAATCTCATAGGAAACGAATGGTTTTGAAGATCGTGAAGCAACAGTTAAATTTTGTCTAAGAATCAATTTAATTTGATCGAATATTAATCGAAAATTTGATATGTAAGTTTGGAAAGACAGTGAAGATTGACAGCTTTGCAATTAAACAGCAGATATATTGAATATATAATTAACAAATTTTATATTTTGATATCATAGGAATTCTTTAGAATAGTTAAACAATATACATAGGAACTTGAAAAATAGAATAACAATATTAGTAATCAATATCTAACCAATACAACGGCAGAAGGTTTAAGGGCGCCTTTATTATTCATTATTGAATTATGCCAATATCCCTCAAATGATCTCAATCACAAATATGTGTTAACAGGTAAATTGAATAAAGATTCTCATACAAACAAGGCCGTATAGATTAAGGGGGGTACAACATTTTTTAGAGGATTTGGTACATAGAATAATAGATTTAAGTAGTTTGCTACTAAATTGTAATTATAGCCAATAAAAAATTCTTGGATACTAACATCCGTTTATATTAGACTGGTTAGTTACCATTTTAGCACCAAACCTTGTACAAAATGATGTATTAACCTGCCCCCCCCTTATCTACTACGTGGATCTAAAATTAAAATACAGGCTATTATTTAAACAAAAAGGTCTTAATTTGTATCTTGCATTTTTTAGAGATATTTTGGAACTATTCGATAAGCTGGTGGCGCAAATCATCATCCTTGTACTTCTTTCTTCCTTCGGTTGTATAACATTTTGTTATTATATTCCATATTAATCCCCCAAAGTATGAGAACTGTATTGTTGACAATTTGGCAGAAATTAAAGAAATTTATAAGAGTATGGCTCACAAAATTTTAAAGAAAATTTGAAAGCAGGCTGAATAGTTTAATTGAAGAAGGATTGGGATGGGAGTGTAAAGACTTTATTCAATTGAAACATGCTTTTCATTTAGAAGATGCAGTTGATTATATAAATGATTATGTAACCGATTACTTATGTTTCCATTTACAGAAACATACAAAATATCAAGCATTTTGTACATAATTGTTTTCAACTTTGATAAACTTGAAGATTGAAAGACGACTAACCTATCCTGATAAACATATATATTTTTTAATAATTCGAAAAATTGACGAAATTCTAATGAAACACATTATAATAAGCCAATGTATGTATATGATTATACTATAGTAGAAAATTTAATAGAAAATATACAATTTTTTTCTTGTAAATGCATAAAAGTAAGATACTCTCTTATATTAATCATTATTATATAACTGTGAGAATGAGACAATATACCCACCATTTGAATTTAGAATTTTGTAAAAAAAAGTTCTCAAAAGAAAAAACACGCTAAATTATTAAAAAGTTAATTTTGTTATTCATTTTTAATAAATAATGTTTATTTCTTGTTATATTCTTTTTATTTCGTAACACTCTTTTATTGCTGCGCCACCTGGTGGTTCAGGTTGGGGGGTATACGGATACGTATCCTGTACGAAGTCCTGTACGAAGTCCTGTACTTCTATGTTCATGCATTAAATATAACATGTAAAAATTTAAAAATAGTTCGAAATCATCCATTGTCTTTAATTTTAATAAGAATAAGCTAAGAGAATAAGTTAACACGTCAACAAATAACAACACTTATTTTAAGATTATGCAGGTTAGGCTGTGAAGTGAGGTTTTCGACGTCGCGTCGGTTTCGCGCTATTCTGTGCAGTATCGTTTCAAAAGCGTAACGTCAGCGTTTGACGGACGTTACGTCGCGTTGGTTTCGCGTTCATTCTGTTTAGCCCTTAAAACTGAACTAAATGACAGATCTGTGTGAAAATTTTAATTTGGTCTAATGACAGATGGTATTGACAAATACCCTCAGGGATTTGCAATTGTGGGGCTCTTTGTTGCAATTTTACCAGACTTCTCACTCCGCTCTCGTATACAGAGTGGCCCTTTGAAAACGAAACAGACGGGATTGTGGCCAGCAGAATTTTTTTTAAGAAATGCAAAAACACGTTAATTTTATTATCAAAGAGGACAACTTTTGCGACCAATGTTACTCCCGTATTGTTTCATCCCTTCGCGCTGTGATGACAACCCCTAAAATGTTAATAGGGATGATATGGCAAGTAACACCTCATTGAAAAGGTCTTGCTTCCCTGAATTCAATGCTATAATTTTTTTTAAGTTTTATCAATTATTCAATAAAAAACTTGAAGTTGCAAAAATGCAAAAAAAAGATCAGTATTTTTTCTATAATTAATTCAATTTTTGTCTATTTTTCATTTCATTCATTTTTCATTTTTATTAACAAAATAGTAGTAAGTTAAAGCCGCTGTTTTCTTTTTAAATAATTGAATTACGTGAAAATTATTTTAATTTTATTAGGTGCTTCAGTTCTTGTAGATGTACGAAGGTACCCCCAACCCAGCTGTACAAAGGTACCCCAACCCAGATAATCAAAAAAAAAAAAATTCGATTTAAATATTACCGTTAAAGTTATCTCAACATGAAAGTTTACATATAACACTAAAACGTCAACTCTCTAATGACAACAAGACACTTTTACAATTTGAGGAAAATTTTTAGAGTTAAGCGCATTTAAAGATGAATTCATAAATTACTTATGTGGAGTGAAAACACGCATCGACTCTTTTCGGCAAAGATGACGGCTGCATTGCCAGCCTCGTGAAGTGGTTTGCCTCCACGTATGATTAGGAGTCACGTACACAAATACGAACGTGGTAGCTTGTTGGATAGTGTCTATATGACTACTGTACAAATCCTTCCTCTGTACGAATCCACCCCACTCTCCCCTATTTTTTTTGTTTTGAATCTTCATGAACCATAGAGCATTCTGGGTTTTGAAGATCCTGTAGTGTTGTTGATAACAATTTTGCATTTGAATCTTTCTTCTTTCTGTTTGATTTTACTATTAGCTGAGCTGATGTTGCTGATAGAAACTGCTATTTTTGATATCTGAACTACAGTGAAGCCAAATCCCAGCTCTTTCATAGATATAATTATAGTTATATATTCGTATGTCTATTTCTGCAGATAACGCAAATGAGCACCCTAATTTTGGTAAATCATTAATAGGATTTTTTGTTTACACGATTATTAATATCCGTAATCTCTTACATAGTCTTATTTATTAAATTTTACAGATAATTGGCCAAGTCGATAAGAATAATTGCAGTAATAATTCAGTTTATTACATACGGTTAAAAAATTGCAAAAACGTAACTTTAGGAAGCGGTACATACTTAAAAGATTTTAAACAATCTCCAAATACTGAAGAAAATGCCAAGGATAAGGATAAGGCTGTGATAAATAAATCTGTTTTAGAAAAACCGACCTGTAAGTATTAACATTTTAAATAAATAGTTTTGACTAATACTTTTCAACGACACGATTACCATCCTACTAATTTATTATTAAGTAGCAATTTATACGTACAGAACTTTTTAACATTCAAATAAAATTTAATTTTTAGGTGTAGTAAAAACTCGTAACCTATGTATAATTAGAAGAAGAGAATGGTTAGCCCAACCTCCAGTAGCAGAAAAACTATATTTACAACATCCGGCAAAATTTGTTATAATCTGTAAGTATATTATTATTAATTTTAAGAAACGTAAATAAATATGCTGCCGTCCTAAGCTAAAAAGCAGTATCTCCAATTTTTACGAATTTTTTTTATATCGCTTTTTAGGATTATTACAACAATATCTCTTATCCTGCAACACTAAAATGTAGCAAGACTACTTAATATATAATATGACTAATTAATTAATATGCAAAATTAATAAATTATTTCTTGGTGGCCCAACAATAAATACTTAAATGTGCGTTTTCTCAAAAAAACGACTTTGGAGATACTGCTTTTTAGCTTAGGACGGCAGTATGTAGCAAATTGCCTAAATTTTGTTTTCACATACTTTTTAGCACATACTGCAAGCGAAGATGGATTTTCACAAGCCGAAAATGTACTATTAATTCGTCTAATACAAACATTTCATATTGAAAGCAAGAATTGGAATGACATTGCTTACAATTTTCTTGTAGGTTCAGATGGAAATGTGTACGAAGGTCGCGGATGGGGTGTAGTAGGAGCACATACATATGGATATAATAGTGTTGGACTAGGAATTTCTTTTGTTGGATGCTTCACTAACCAGTTGCCTCCGCCAATAGCTTTACATCAAGCGAAGGAATTAATCAAGTATGGAATTGAAATAGGAAAAATCGATAAAAATTACTTATTAGTAGGACATTGTCAATGTTCACCAACTAAAAGTCCGGGGAAAAAATTATTTGAAGAAATACAATCATGGCAACAGTGGACTAACATAAACGAAGAGCAAAATCCTACAAAAAACTAAAACTTAGATTTTAATTTATTTTGTGCATATTTTTGCATAAGACCTGGAAAGTTGCGTCAGCTCAATGCATAGATATAAAGAATCTGTGTATATCTAAACAAATCTCAAATTAGAGTAAAATTAAGCAAAGAAAAGTGGGCAAAGATAAATTTCTGCACAATAGAGGTGGAGGAGAACGTACCAGTGCCGATGCCGTCGTGTAAACGGATTGGAAAGATTTTCGTTTATGCACATTAACTCCGCCGATAAGACGATCATTTGCCTTGTAGGTAACGCGATCAACTGCGAATGCGAGGTACCGGGTTCAAATCCGGAGAAGGGAAACTTTCTTATGACTAGTTTCCGTGCTTCGGAAGGCACGTTAAGTCGGTGGTTCTCCTGGGTTAATGAATCGCCGCCATTAACATAAAAACCAAGGTTACAGGCGGGTCTGGAGGCCAGTCTAGCAAACTAGCTATCGGACGTTAAACAATTTATATGCCCACAGATCCAGCACTGCCAAGGAAACGACGCAGATGCTGGAAATAACAAGCCGTAGGCTTAAATTAAGAGAAAGAAGAAGCTTTGCCAATTTTTCTTTGCTTAATTTTACTCTACCATGGAGCTATAACATATCGTCGGCTTACTGCAAAAATCAGATAACTTACAATCTGATAGTTCAACATACAAGTGCATTTAAATTGTTTTTGCAAGTTTCAATAATGATTAAATAGAACTTACCATGTTTCTACCACTTTGTATTATACATTTGCAGCCATAGGAAACTTACCTTGTTTTAGCAGTACATTTTAAAGCCATTTTTAAGCATATTGCCGCACTTAACTAAAATAATTTAAAAATGTACTTAACTGGTTTTTACAGTAAGCCGACGATATGTGATATCTACATTGTACTATGCGCGTAGTAGGTTTTTAATAAACATTTAAATTAAATGCAATTCAAAAATTAGTTGATAATAATAATCTACGTAACAAACTTTTTTTATTTACTTTTTTGATCCACGTACTTGGTGGAAATGGTTCAAATAACAATTTATATTCAGACGCAGACTGACTCCGGACTCAATACGGAGTGTCATCTAGCCACGATTTGAATTTTGATGATTTTTTTATTTTAATATCAATACCACCATAATATACTTTGAGCACATAAAAGTAGATACGCGTATACTTTTTCTGTATTAAATAGTATCCAGTAAATAATAGTTGTATAATTATATACTGTTAGATAGAATCCACCAAATACTTTATAATAATTATAAATACAGGGTGGCCCTTTAAAAACGAAACAGACGGGATTGTGGCCAGCAGAATTTTTTTTTAAGAAATGCAAAAACACGTCAATTTTATCATTGAGGGGGACAACTTTTGCGACCAATGTCACTCCCGTATTGTTTCATCCCTTCGCGTTGTCATGACAACCTCTGAAATGTTATTATGTCATTTGAAAGATCTTTCTTCCCTGAATTCAGTGCTATAATTTTTTTTAAAGTTTTATCAATTATTCAACAAAAAAATTGAAGTTGCAAAATGCGAAATAAATCCGATATTTCAAGACATTTAAGAATAAAAAAGAGAAAAACGCTTAGAGAAGTTGATTTTGATTTTAAGAAGGCTACTTTTACTTCTATAATGTTATTCATAAACACTGACAGTTCAACCCTTGAAGTGAAGGGTGAACCACCCTTACAGTCTTGAATGCAATAAGAAATTGAAACAATTCTTTCATTATTTCATAAATTTCTGTAAACATCAAAGCTAAAGTTGCAAAAACGCATTTCACTTTTTTGATAAAAAATAGACCCATCTTTTTATTCAAAATTCCAAGGGTGGTTTGCCCTTTATCTTAAGGGTTGAACTGTCAATGTTTATGAATAGCAGTAAAAATAACCCCCTTAAAATTAAGTTTTTCGCTTTTTTATTTTAAATGTCTTGAAAAATCGGATTTATTTCGCATTTTGCAACTTCAATTTTTTTGTTGAATAATTGATAAAACTTTAAAAAAAATTATAGCACTGAATTCAGGGAAGAAAAACCTTTCAAATGAGGTGTTACTTGCCATATCATCCCTATTAACATTTCAGGGGTCGTCATGACAGCGCGAAGAGATGAAACAGTACGGGAGTAACATTGATCGCAAAAGTTGTCCCCCTCGATAATAAAATTGACGTGTTTTCTTGCATTTCTTAAAAAAATTCTACTGGCCACAATCCCGTCTGTTTCGTTTTCAAAGGGCCACCCTGTATAATATAATATAATAATAGCTTTGTTTGGTATCACACTTCTAGTGCTACACTAACTACAAATTAATTGATGTAAAATCACCAGCCCACTTTTTACACCAATCAATTTTGGCAATTTTTTACACTAACTTACTCGGAGTGTTCGGTGTAGCATACCAAACAGACTTAGTATAGTAAATTATAATAATAATTATTATAAAGTATTTGGATTTACTGACTAGGATCATCCTGTAAAATATTAGAAGAATGTAATGCCTGTAATGGGGATGATGTCTCACATTTGTCAATGTCAACACATTTAGTAACGTAACAAGTGATTCTGATTTAGCACTCAAATTATTGCTGATGATAACTCGAATATTTTGATAAATTTTATTTTTATAATTGCATATGCCTTAAAAATGCTTTATACGGACGGTTGTTCTACACAACCTGCGCAAGTAAAATAAAAGCTTTTAAAAATGCAATTGAAGAGATCAGAAGTAAAGAGATTCAAAAAGATACTGAAATTTTTATTTATTTAAACATTAATTAACTTAACACAATAAAAATGACTTGAACCCTTTTACTTCTAGCCAGGGACGTGCCCATTGTTGCAGAAAGTTGGCAAAAAGTTGACAAAAACACCCAAAAGTTGGTCAATTTAGCAATTTTTATGTCTAAATTTACTAAAACCTGCAAAACTTACAAAAAGTTAGCAATTTTGAATTAATTCAGTTGGCAAATTTGCAAATTTAAAATTTCTCCCCCTCCCCAAAAAAAAGTTGGTTGGGCACGTCCCTGCTTCTAGCCTCTTAAATCATTCATTATTTAGACAATATATAAGAAAAAAGTTCCACGATGACACAAAAATTGCTTGGCAAAAAAAAGAAAAAAAGGTAATTTTTAATTCATATGTGTATGGAAGTAAGGAATCGGAATCGTGAAGACATGTCATTAAGTGTCTGGCCACACGTGCAGTAAAATCCTGCTAGTAAAAGCAGTAAAAGCCAAGTGGCGCATTGAGGATGGGCGTTCCTGCATCCTCAAACGCCCATCGTCAAGGTAAATGAAAGGTAATGTCGCAGCTTTAGCAATGCACTTGTATCAGCATTACCTTGAAAATGCGCTTACTTGGCTTTTACTGCTTTTACCAGCAGGATTTTACAGCACGTATGGCCAGACACTTAGACAATGTACTAAATGTGTTGAGGATAAAACCATCAATCAAGAGTCGTGACTTTTCCAAGGTCATTTTTAATTTTTTATGATTTTTGTTTGTTTCTAAGATTTTGTTCAAAACAAAAAAAAATTCAAAAACACATTTAATGGAGTATTAAACTTAATTTCAAAGCTGTAAGAACCTTATTGTCTTTTTGTTTCTTTGTCACTTTTATAATGATGTGTTAAAATAACTTTAACATCATTCTCAGGCAACATCCATACTCTGATAGAAACGCAAATCTCTCACTGCACATAACAAAAATTTATTGTTGAGAATATATGTCATAAATAATAATCTATAGAGGATATTAAATTTTATATTTCTTATAAAAGCATTATACAATAGCTACAATCAGGAACGTTTTTAAGATTCGAAATTTATTAGAACATCAGCAAGAAAAATTATAAAATCAATAGACCCCTTACCGGATTACATGTTTCAATCTCATTCTCGATTCTACTCGTAAAACTGATTCTTACTAGTTTTATGAAAATACAATTTTGCTTACCAATTTTCCAAAAAAAAAACCGGATTCTTTTGATCTTGACTATACAATCCCTTTGCGATAATGAATTTGTAAGAAGTTTGCAAGCACCCTTTTTAGTTTAAGGTTGTCAAACTTGCGGTTTGATCAACCTCGTGGAAATTAATAAAAAAAACGTTTTAAATTTAAAATTATAATAAATTTCTTAAAACGTGTTAGTTGACCTTCTACTTAAATAACAAAAATAGGTCTAAATAATAATAATCGATTACTTATATTAATAATACGAGTTACTAAAATGTAACATTTATTTTATATCAAGTTATTATATTCTATGACAAATTTGTTTCACTGTACTTTCAGATAGAGACAATGGGCAATATGAATAAAACTGAGCATGTAGTATATTGTCATGTTTTGAACTTCCTCGTATGAGATCATAAGAGGGATGAATGAAAATTTTTATGAATCTGGCTCTACCCTGAGAAGTATGTCCCAACAGGTGGATCTTTGTTATTTGTTTTTAATTTAAATTTATGCTATTATTTTGCCTGATGATGAAGATGCAATGAATCAGTCATTGGAATTCCATAATTTTGTCATTATTTTCCCTCGTGAAAATCATTTGAAGGGATGAGAATTAGATTTTCTCAGCTGAACGGCTTGGTTCACGGAAGCAATTCCTATAGGCATGCGGAATGATTTTAGTTGTTGATTTGTACAGTTTTATTTTTGAAATTATTTTATGTGAAACGTGTGGTTTTATTTGTTAATTAAATTGTAAATAGTTGAATTTTTGGAAGTGGACGAGAGACATGCGCACCGGGCAACAGTGAAAATTTGTAGAGAGTTGCAACGTCGGGGGGGAAGTGCAATTTTGAAAAAGAGTCGAGCAAGAATAAAACGGCTCAAGAGTGGCTTTTGAGTGTTAGCGCCCGTAGGCGTAACACGTATCTGATTTGAAGGCGCTATAAATGCGAAGCAAAGTGTTTAACGATTGAAGATAAGTTTCCTAGTTGTGATTATTTTACCTTTGTGAAAATTAGACCGTATGAATGTGGAATTTGGAAAAGCCAAGCGGTATTTTTAACAAAGCTGATAGAAAATTTGTACATGCCTTGATGCGATTAAACGTTGGAACGCCATGATGCCTCGTTTTAGATGGTAAAATTTTTAAACTTTGTTTTCAATTATTTTTCTTGATTTGCATTGGAATATTTCCCTACGTTATGAATTCCCAATTTGCATTTTTGTAATTCGTGGTTTATAAGAATTACAGAACTTTGAATTTAAGCGCGCATCTGCCCATGGTTGAATTTGTTGACCATACGACGAATACATTTTTGCGTAGTGGACAATCTCATTTTATAACAACAAATGTGCGATTATTTTATGTTGGATTTTGAATTGAATTTTGTATGATTTTGTAAATAATTTTATGTCTCGTCCGGAAATCTTCGGTTTCCCGCAAAAGTTTTTTAATATTGCATCTAAATTTGGCACACGAACGTGGGGCTTCAGATTAGCAATCCACACCACTCTGAGAGAGTCTAATTTTTGCAAATTTCAAAAACTAAATTTAACGCACGAACTTAGCCCGTTTTTAGTAACTTACATTCACCCTGAGATAGCGTTTAATATTTAAAAATTAGTAACTTTAGAAATTGTTGCTACCCTGATTTCATTAAACTCATGCAAAACATGAGTGACCATGAGGGAGAAACTGTTGAGAATAGGGGGGAAGAACCAGAAGATTTGCAACAGGCGTTAAGGTTTGAAGATAGCCCGGTTTTCAACATACCCCAAAACAGAGAGAGCACGAGAAGGGGAACGGAACAAGTTGAAAAATTTGGTATATCCCAACTTAGGGACATGTTTGAAGAATTTAAAAAGGATATAAAAAGAGATAGTGAACAGAATTTTGAGGGTATAAATAAACAATTTGATAGATTAAAAAAAGATAGTGACCAATTACGTCAGGATATGAAAAAAGATAGTAACGATAAATTTATGAAAAATAACCAAAATTTTAAGGAATTAGATGATAAATTAAAAAAATTAGATGATGGGTTTACTCGTCTTAATGAAAATTGTAAAAGGTTGAGAAAGGAAGTAAAATCAGTGAATAACAATTTAGACAATTTCAATAAGAACGTTGAAACTAAAATAGAAGTCAATAATTGTAATTTAAAAGTTTTTGATGAAAATGTGCGAAAAAAAATTGATTGTGTATACAAAACAGTAAATGACAAACCAACAGAAGTTGTCGAAATTATTACAGAGGTAGCCTGCCAAATCACTCAAATTAGGGAGGAAAAGTTGATTTCCTCAAGTTTTTCTGTTAAAGAGGAAATCTTGGAATCTGTTAATATTGCAGAGGTAGAAGTTCTTGAAACTATCAACATTTTATTTAAAATAAAAATTTTCTCGCGTAGGGAAATTAGGAGGATAAGATGGAGAAAATTAAGAACCAAAAGGAAACTTAGATTTATAAAATTTTTTAGAATAAACAAAAATAAAAGAAGTAGGGATGAATTTAAAATTAAGGTTTGTAAAAATGATCTGAACAAAGAGGCAATAGCCAAATTAGAATTTCATAAAGTAGACGATAGGGTGAGAATACCAAAAGAAAATTTTGAATATTTTATAAAATTAAATCTAGAAAATTTTAATGAAATTAAAAATAAAAAAGTTTCAAAATTAGGAAAATTAAAATTTTTTTATAACTTAGGAAAATCTAAGAAAAATAAAAACAAAGTTAGGAAGGGCTCAAACTGGAAGAAACAAAAAATTGTTTATGAATCAGATATTCCTCGGAGGAGGAAAATAGTAAGTAATTGAAAAAATAGTAAGTGGAAAAAAGAGGGTTGATTGATAAACCCCCAATTTAATAAAGACCAAGGAAATTAAAGATTTAACTAAAGATAACCGCAATAATTTTGGAAATTGAGATAAAATTAAAATTTGTAAATATGACGATTTAATCAATTATAATTAAAATTTGTAAATTTGATAATTAAACAGAAGCTACCAGAATTTAATAATAAATTTGTAAATTAGATAATGATTTTGGAAACGAATACAATGTTTTAGGTAATTTAATAATTTAAACAATTTAGTACACCATAGTAACTTTGAAATTCAGACATTAGGCAGAATGAAGTTTTGGAATGGTATTAAGTAGTTTTAATGAATTGAGAGTTTTTCTGGAAAATTGATAAAATTTAAGGTGGATAAATTACAACAAAATTTAATAATGAAATTGGATATCGTATTTAAGCAATGAAGTTGAATGATTTGATTGGAAAATTGATAATTATGGAAAGAATTTGTCACTATAAAATTTTGAGGTTTAAAAATTATGGAATTTTATTAAGAAAGAATTTTGAAAAAGTTGTAATGAGGTTTTAAAGATTAATTAATTGATTATAAAAAAAGTTTAGTAGGGAGATTTTGTATTTAAAATTGAATATTATTGATGATAAGGGTGGTGAATTTAGAAGGATTAATTGATATTATGTAAGTAAGTTTTTAAAAATAAATTAAGTAATAGAGAAGGATATAATTAAATAAAAGTCAGTCAAAAGATTGGAAAAGTTAATGCCATTGCAAGGGTACGAGAAAGGATGGAATTCTTGAATATCCCCAGGGAGAAGCTTAAGATTTTGAGAATTTGTGAAATATTTGTGATAAAATGAAATCTGCCAAGTTTGAAAATTTTGAAGTCAATTATTAAATAAAATTTGAAATTGTATTCGTAAGACAAAAATTTTGGAAATTGTAAATAAATTCTGTAGTTTAATTTAGGTTAGGTAGTAATTAATTAGAAATAAGATGGATAAAATCATAAAATAAAATGTTTCAGAAAGTTTGATTTTAATTTAGTTAATTTTAATTTGAATTTATAAGAGGGATGTAAATAATTAGTTCATAAGTGAGGATTTAAGCAGCGAATAGTTTTAGTTAACAAAACATGAGTTGGGGTGTTTTTCTCCAGTTCACTTAGGTGAACTGTCAAAAACCAAAGAGGGATATGTCATGTTTTGCACTTCCTCGTATGAGATCATAAGAGGGATAAATGGAAATTTGCTAAAAATTTAGCTTTACCCTGAGAAGTATGACCCAACAGGTGGATATTTGTTATTTGCTTTTAATTTAAATTGTTATTATTATTTTGCCTGACAATGAAGATGCAATGAATCAGTCATCGGAATTCTATAATGTTTGTCATTATTTTCCCTCGTGAAAGTTAGTAAAGGGATGAGAATTAGATCTTCTCAGCTGAACAGCTTGGTTCACGGAAGCAATTCCTATAGGCATGCGGAATGATTTTAGATGTTCATTTGTACAGTTTTATTTTTGAAAATTTTATTTATGTGAAGCGTATTTGTTTTATTTGTAATTTTTTTTTTTTTTTTTTATTGAATTCTATTTATTTACAATCTGTCAATGATAACAATAAGTAAAAGATGTGATTGATGAAGTTAGACATAAAAGGTGCTCGCCCAATAGCGAACACCTTAGGTAATTAGGTATAATAATTTATCTGTTATCACTAAAGCGGTGCGGAAGGTCTAGCGGGTCGTGGCGTTTTAGCCTTTTGGTACGATGAGTGGTAAGGAGATCCGCAGCAAGTGGGTTGGGATGATCTCTAACACGATCCTGGTAACTGGTACTAAGTGTTTGGACACATTCCTCAACGGTAGGTATTTGGAGATCACGATGGATTACGTGGTTTGGTACTTACCAAGGGGCATCAGTAATAATCCTGAGGATTTTTGATTGAAACCGTTGGATCTTAGCGATGTTAGAATTGCTGGCTGCTCCCCAGAGCTGGATGCCGTATGTCCAAATTGGCTTTATTATGGCTTTGTAAATTAGTACCTTGTTCTCCAGTGACAGTTGTGAATTACGGCCCAGTAGCCACATGTGCTTCCTTAAGGAGTGTCCTAGTTGTAATCTTTTGCTCCATATGTGTTTACCCCAGGTCAGACGTTGATCAAGATGCACACCCAGATATTTGACATCTTCTTTTGGAGGGATAATTCTTCCATTTAGCCTAACGGGTGGACAGGTGTCTCTCCTGTTTGTAAATGTTACATGTACCGACTTTTGTGTGTTAGCTTTAATTCGCCATTTCCTCAACCAGATTTCTATTTCATTGAGGTACGCCTGTAAGTTGACTGATGCAGTTTTCGCATCTCGACCGGAGGCCAGAATGGCTGTGTCGTCGGCAAAGGTTGCGATAAATGTATTGACGTTCGTTGGTAGGTCAGATGTGTAGATCAGAAAAAGTATTGGGCCCAAAACGCTACCCTGCGGAACTCCAGAGCTGATTTCAAAAAGCCCCGATATCTCGTCTCCACACTTTACAAAGAAGAATCTTTTATAAAGGTATGATTTAAGTAATGTATAGAAGTTATGTGGAATAAGTTTTTTGATTTTATATAGCAGGCCGGGATGCCACACCTTGTCGAAAGCCTGAGTTATGTCAAGAAAAGCGGCTGAACAAAATCTTTTTGTCTCTAGGCCTTGTCTGATTTTGTTTGCAATTTTGTGTACTTGCTCAATTGTTGCATGCTGGTGGCGAAATCCAAACTGGTACTTAGGAATTATTTTCATTTTTTCTATTAACGGCATCAGTCTTTTTAGTAGAATTTTTTCAAAAATTTTTGATAGAATTGGAAGCAGGCTGATGGGCCTGTACGAGCTAATTTCTGTTGGTGGTTTTCCTGGTTTAAGTATTTGTAAGTTGAGTTGAAAATAGTTGAATTTTTGGAAGTGGACGAGAGACATGCGCACCGCGCAACAGTGAAAATTTGTAGAGAGTTGCAACGTCGGGGGGGAAGAACAATTTTGAAAAACGAAGCGAGCAAGCACAAAACGGCTAAAAAGTAGCTTTGGAGTGTTAGCGCCCGTAGGCGTAACACGTATCTGATTTGAAGGCGCTATAAATGCGAAGCCAAGTGTTTAATTATTGAAGATAAGTTGATAATTGTGATAATTTTTCCTGTATGAAAATTGAGACCGTGAATGTGGAATTTGGAAAAGCCAAGCGGTATTTTTAACAAGGAAGTTGAAAGGTTTTGTGCATGCCTTGAAGCGGTTCAACGTTGGAACGCCACGATGCCTTCCTATAGATGATAAAATTTTTAAAATTTGTTTTCTACTATTTCTTCAATTGCATCGAATATTTCTCTACGTTTTGTAATCCAAATTTACATCTTTGTAATTCGTGATTTATGAGAATTACAGAACTTTTACTTTATGCGCGCATCTGCCCATGGTTGAATTTGTTGACTATACGACGAATACATCTGTTGCGTAGTGGACAATCTCATTTTATAACAACAAATGTGCGATTGTTTATGTACAGAGTGTTAATTGAATTTTGTATGATTTTGTAATATAATTTTATGTCTCGTCCGATAACTGTAAAAGTGCAGGATAGTTTTGGTTTAATTAAATGTCACTTTCACGGTTATTTGACCTATAGGAATTTGACTGTAGTCATAATAGGCTTCAGAGAAGGTTTAATCTTTTGTTTGATTGTTTATGGGATGACTGATTTATTTATCGAATTATAATTGTTTGCTATTATTTCAAATAAGTTTATTTTTCCACCAAATGATAAGTATCCATCATTGGGACGTATGACTCCATCGCTGAGCTAGCGGGTAAATTTTCATTTTTTGCAGAGATATGAAAGAAACCTTGGCGGGAAATCTTCGGTTTTCCGCAAAAGCTTTTTTATCATTGCAATATACTAACAATTTTAAAATATTACTCAAAATTGTATGAATAAAAATCAAAAATAAGTAACCATATGAATAAATTCTCTTATAATAAACATACACACCTACTCAACAACACCTACTCATGATGAGCGCTTACTTTTATTCATATCACCCAATATGAAAACATAAATATTTTTTGTCTTTTGTGGGAACAAAGTGCCAGTTTTCTTAGAAGCTGGATGAAAAGTAAATTAGCGGGACGAAAAGTAAAGTAGCGGAACGAAAAGTAAAACAGCGGAACGAAAAGTAAAACAGCGGAACGAAAAGTAAAAAGAATTACAAACACAAAACGAAGTGAACGTTTGACGTTTGAAATTATTGACGTTGCGCAGCAACGATTCAAATTTATTACTACGTCTAAGATTCCAAAAATGCATACGGTACTTTGACAATGATATCATGTTACGCAAACTACCACATCTGGGATATGCAATAAAGTGTTTAACAGGCATAATAGCCAAGATTTATAATTATTTTCGAGGAAAGTCTAATAAACCAGCTTTGTATTTTTAAAAACATAAATTTTATTTAACAAATTGTTCTAGAAACTCGAGTAGTTGACTAAATTAAACTTCGAGATATAGAAATATTCGATTTATAGCGGAAAGACAAAAAATAGTATATTCGCGCTCGGGAGTAAAGTGACTTTTCGTTCTTTAGGTAAATTTTCTTTTCGGCCGGGCTTCGTGAAAAAACCTTTTCCCTCATGACGAAAAGTGGCACTTTACTCTCTCGGTATATAATGTACTATAATAAATCTAATAGACCAAGTGCTGAAAGTAAAAACAAGTACCTCATAAGATACCAAAGGTTTGAAGTTACAGGTAAGTAACTGTAACCGCGCTAAAAGAAAATGCGCTCGTCTGCCGGTCGTAAGTAGTCGCACACTGGCGGCGTCGTGACTCGTGACTGATTGCAAAGGTTCGGTCACGCCGTTTCAATCGAGAAATACCCCCAAGGTGCGACTATAGATGTTTCACATCAAAAGTAGCATCGATCAGGACGGTCAGCGAGTGCAGTAATGTTTTAATGACAAGTTAACGCAGTGCAAAAGGAATAATATATTATTATATCGTCCCCCTTATGCCATAATCACGAATGTGCAAATTACAAATTTTGAGAAGAGCGCAATTAAAACTTTAAATTACATTCATATTTTAAAATTAATCAAATTAACTTGTTGAAATCTTTTTTTTACGCTGTGTTTCGTATTATCTACTCATTAATTTGATTAATTTTTAATTACATACGTATGTTTAAAGCTTTAATTGCGCTTTTCTAAAAAATTATTAATATTCACCTTCGTGCTTATGACATACGGGGGACGATATCAAGCAGGTTTTGGCGGGCTTTTCAAAAACATCAGTTTCATGAATTTTTGATTCCTTCTTTGTATTATTCAAAATAATGATAATTTAGTAATAATAACTCAATTCAATTCATAAAAGTATGCAAGTTTTCATCAATGTTTTCTTATGACGTCATCATCAACCGCACGTTCAAGACCAGCAGTCCGTCACGTCACTCAAATTTCAAATTGATCTCGCCATCTCATCCTGGGGCGGCCCACGGATCTTATGACGTTATCACGTAAAATTATTGTAAACCGACTTTACAGACTATCAATTTTTGATAATTGTAAGGATAGATAGAATTAAGCATGTTCTTTTTTAGTATTTAAGGTGGCAGATCAATAAAGGCTAAACTTGTGTCAAGTTCAATTCAAAAACGAATAATAGTAGAAAGTTGACATTTTCAGAATATACGTAAAATACGATTTTACTTTACATAAGCTATTTTTTAATTAAAAAAAAATTAATATAAATTTTTTTTTTACATTTCAATAAAATACACTTTTGTTGTAAATATAAAATAGCTTATGTTATATAAAATCATCTTTTATGTATATTCTAATAATTTCAACTTCCTACGGTTATTCGTTTTTGTGATGAACTTGACACTAGAATTGAAGCAATGTACATGAAATTTCAAATTTTAACCAATCAGAAGTAAAGGATCAATCAATATCAATAAAATACACCAATAAAATATCATTAAGCAACTAGTGACATCTTTTGAATTTTATTATCTATTCCTATTGATCTAGAACCTTAATTTAATAAATTGCCTATTAATTTTGTTTTACAACCGTTGGAGACCGCGATAAATTTTATTCTGTCTAGTTTTTTTTTGAAAATTGACTGGGTTAAGACTTAAGAGGGACTCTGGTGAGACGGTTGATGAAAGCTCGGAAAGAAGCCATTTTTTGAGCGAATGGGTACTCAGAGCTGTTATGAATAGGGTCCGGATTTGTAGGCACTAAAAAACTTGAAAATATGCAGGCAAATATGCTCTAAAAAATTCAAAATAAGCACTCAAATATGCGCTAAAAAATTTTATTGTGTTGCAAAATGCTGGATTGCAATTGGTCCAAATAATGGATAAACTACTTTTGTTAGATAAATTCAATTATTAATGAAATAATATTTTGATAATAATAAAATATTGCTTTATTTTTTATTCTTTACAATTCTCACCAATGTTACAAACAAGAATTTTTTCTAAATTTTCGGGTGTCAATTGGCGCCTGTTGTCAGTTAAAATTTGCCTGTATAAGGGAGAAGGGGGCAAGTCCAGACAGCTTTTTTCAAACTGCTATATATATTCATTCATTTTTGACATAGAGATTTGCAAAAATTATAGTAGGTATAGCTATGTTTACTTAATATTTTTCTATTAAATCTAAATAAAAATAGTAAATCATTTTTCGGAAAAATTTTATTTAGCAAAATTTTGAAATTGTCCGGGACAGTTTCGGACAAGTTTAATTTTGTCGTCACCGTTTAATTGCATCGTCACCCCCATTTCTTGTATTACTGGCATTGTCATTCAAACTCTTTTTAGCTTTGACAACACTATCGAACAGAGTAGTTTGCAACCGCAAAAACAAAAAATTATACTTATTGAATTGCTAAATATGCAAAATATATGCTAACATAAGCAAATATGTTTTTATATGCAACAAACCACCAAATATGCACTTAAACTCAAAATATGCATTTATAAGCAAAATAAAAACTACATGAAACGATCCAGAAAGGTGTAAAACATGCTCCCCTTTTAAAATTTTTCACGAGCCTGTACGTAAAAAAAACATGCAAATGCCTACAAATCCGGACCCTAGTTATGAATAACAACACCCGTTTCAATAGGTTTGTAATAAATGTTAAATGCGTAACCGTTGTTTTCTTTAAAAATTGAAATATATTGTCGTGAAACGACTTTAAAAATCATTTTATTATGAAATTAAGTTGAAATTGATAATTTTGTTTTTCTTTTATTTCTTATTATTTTGGTACGATTTATCAAAGAGACTAATGAAAGTTTATTGTAACTTTTAACACACCAACAAACTTTATTTTTATTTGAAGTTTTTGAAATCTAAATTTATTTTGTATTACAAACTATTTTAAAAATTTTTTCTAACACTAATATCAAATACAATAGACTAATAACGTTGATTGAAGATATTTCAATTTTTCATTTTTTCCAATTTTTCAATCAACGCTAATAATACGTGCAACTTCACAGTTTAACAATAAATTTTGTGGAATATGGCTTTCTCGCGCCATCTAGTGAATTGAATTGAAAAAACGAGACAAATTTAATACATCATCATTATGCTTGTCAACGTTGCAGCATGAGATAAAGTGAAAAAAGCCCACATGACTCAAATAAACACTTTGAGGTTATTTGTTTTGACCTTAGACCATTTAAACTTATAGACACACCCTGTCCTATCTCTCTTTGAATAGAAATTGCGCAGCGAGGAGTGCTTTAAGTCGACTTTTCTTTGCACAACTACCCTGCGTTAAAAATCCGTTCTCACGAGTTTTACCCTTCAAAGATCCACCTTTTCCTTAATCCACGGGCCTAGGGATATTTTTAAATTAGTTGTCGTTTTCATCAAAATGGCTCGAAGCGCCCGAAGGGTGCTGAGAGTCAATTTAGATGAAAACCACCCTCGCAAGAGTAGGATCCACGCGAAAAAGTAACTACCGTTCGTTAAATTTAAGTAACCCTTTCCTGAAGTAATTTTTAAATTAATAAAAAAATTAAAAATTTTAAAAAAAAACCTTTTATTTAAAATTACAAAACTGCACTGAAAAGTAGAAAATAATTTTAATAAAAGCAAACAAAGCTTCGTGAAAACATCAATATAAAAGCGTGGGGCTGTTTATAGGTGGATAAGCAGGCTAACTATTAGTGTACAAAATTCATAACCCCACGCTTTTATATTGATGTTTTTACGAAGCTTTGTTTGCTTTTATTAAAATTATTTTCTACTTTTCAGTGCAGTTTTGTAATTTTAAATAAAAGGTTTTTTTTTTAAATTTTTAATTTTTTATTTAATTTTTTATTTTCTAATTTTTTAGTCATATCTTTTTAAATACAGCTTATGTATTTTAACTAATATAGGTTCATCCTCTCAGATTTCTTTATTTATGTGTTTTAGATGTTTGATACTTCACCCTGTATAAATCATTACGACGAAAAACTTTACCCTGAATGCGGTCCTTAAAAATGAGATTTAGAATTCTAAGTTACTTTCCACCCTGTATGATAAAATTGTCCAATGCGCATCGACGCATGCGCTTAATGGTTTTCAGTTTTTTCCCGATTTTTCGCTTATTTTTCAGAATTTTAGAAAAACAAAATTAAAATATGAAAATGCTCTGCAGGTGAAAGCTGTGTACCAAATTTCAGATCTCTAGGACGTCGGGAAGTTGCTTAAAAATGGCCTCAAAGCGGTCGACCCACACGGACGACGGACGACGGACAACGGTCTTCCCAAGTTAAATAAAAGCTTTTAAAAAAGGAGAACGCATTCCTACCATAGCGTAAGAGTTACTGACAAATTCTACACTACACTCTTATGTATAGGAACGCACGTACCGTCAACACAATGCCTTGATTAACCAATCACGAGCGATTTACCTTCGAAAATCAAGCTTTTTAAAAGCTTTTATTTAACTTGGGAAGACCGTTGTCCGTCGTCCGTCGTCCGTCGTCCGTCGTCCGTCGTCCGTCGTCCGTGTGGGTCGACCGCTTTGAGGCCATTTTTAAGCAACTTCCCGACGTCCTAGAGATCTGAAATTTGGTACACAGCTTTCACCTGCAGAGCATTTTCATATTTTAATTTTGTTTTTCTAAAATTTTGAAAAATAAGCGAAAAATCGGAAAAAAACCGAAAACTATTAAGCGCATGCGTCGATGCGCAATGGACAATTTTATCATACAGGGTGGAAAGTAACTTAGAATTCTAAATCTCATTTTTAAGGACCGCATTCAGGGTAAAGTTTTTCGTCGTAATGATTTATACAGGGTGAAGTATCAAACATCTAAAACACATAAATAAAGAAATCTGATAGGATGAACCTATATTAGTTAAAATACATAAGCTGTATTTGAAAAGATATGACTAAAAAATTAGAAAATAAAAAATTAAATAAAAAATTAAAAATTTTTAAAAAAAACCTTTTATTTAAAATTACAAAAGTGCACTAAAAAGTAGAAAATAATTTTAATAAAAGCAAACAAAGCTTCGTGAAAACATCAATATAAAAGCGTGGGGTTATGAATTTTGTACACCAATAGTTAGCCTGCTTATCCACCTATAAGCAGCCCCGCGCTTTTATATTGATGTTTTCACGAAGCTTTGTTTGCTTTTATTAAAATTATTTTCTACTTTTTAGTGCACTTTTGTAATTTTAAATAAAAGGTTTTTTTTAAAAATTTTTAATTTTTTATTTAATTTTTTATTTTCTAATTTTTTTATTAAAAGCTTTTATTTAACTTGGGAAGACCGTTGTCCGTCGTCCGTCGTCCGTGTGGGTCGACCGCTTTGAAGCCATTTTTAAGCAACTTCCCGACGTCCTAGAGATCTGAAATTTGGTACACAGCTTTCACCTGCAGAGCATTTTCATATTTTAATTTTGTTTTTCTAAAATTCTGAAAAATAAGCGAAAAATCGGGAAAAAACTGAAAACCATTAAGCGCATGCGTCGATGCGCATTGGACAATTTTATCATACAGGGTGGAAAGTAACTTAGAATTCTAAATCTCATTTTTAAGGACCGCATTCAGGGTAAAGTTTTTCGTCGTAATGATTTATACAGGGTGAAGTATCAAACATCTAAAACACATAAATAAAGAAATCTGATAGGATGAACCTATATTAGTTAAAATACATAAGCTGTATTTGAAAAGATATGACTAAAAAATTAGAAAATAAAAAATTAAAAATTTTAAAAAAAACCTTTTATTTAAAATTACAAAAGTGCACTAAAAAGTAGAAAATAATTTTAATAAAAGCAAACAAAGCTTCGTGAAAACATCAATATAAAAGCGTGGGGTTATGAATTTTGTACACCAATAGTTAGCCTGCTTATTCACCTATAAACAGCCCCACGCTTTTATATTGATGTTTTCACGAAGCTTTGTTTGCTTTTATTAATAGTAGTTTATATCACAAGGGCGATAAAATTATTTTCTACTTTTCAGTGCACTTTTGTAATTTTAAATGAAAGGTTTTTTTTAAAAATTTTTAATTTTTTATTTAATTTTTTTTAAATTCGATTTTTGAAAAAACAGGTACATTTAAGGCAGTCTGTCATAGCTAATTCTCTTATTTAATATATACTCTTTCAGAAAAGTTCGAGATTTCAATCGTAAAATTTGTATTTTAGGGACCCCCAAACGTACCTTTACCCTTCGCTGTGTGCGTTGCTCTTGCTGCCCTCTGGTGGCTCAAATAAACAAAATAATTGGGACTATTGACATATAAAAAGCTAGCAAATTTTAAGCTTTCAAGGTTATCATGAGTCAAACATGCCACTAGTATAATCAACCAAGCCAAAGCACTAAAGGGGGCGCTCTACCCGTTGATCGGCGCGAAAAGCAAGCTCCCCCCAAAATCGAAAGTCAGAATCATCAAATCAATTATCAACCCAGTATTGACATACGCAGCGCCGGCATGGGGTTTCATCTCAAACAGCCAGATGCATAACCTGGAAACCACCCAGGCGAAGTGCCTCCGTCAAACCCTCTCTGCTCCCTATTGTGTCTCCAACAGACAAATCCGGGCAGCCACTAGGTCCAAAACAGTTGAGCAAAATATCAAGAAACAGGCCATCAAACTATACGAAGGTTGCGCTCGCTCCTCAAACCCCCTTATCAATGGCTTGAGGAAATACGATCCTATGGCTTTTTCCACCCCGAGACCCTTGCATATTATCTCAAAGCCGAATCAAGATATCGTTCGAATACCGCAACAAGCTCCCTTCCTTGCACGCACTCGTCACCGATCAATCTGAAGATGAAGAAGAGGATGATGACTTTGAAATTTTTGCTTAATCGGTTAAGTTACCCCACTAGGATTGGTCGTTTTTTACCTGCGTTTCTCTCATTGGCCGATTTCCAAAACAAGATTACTAGGTTGCAAGCGTATACTTTAGCTTTGTTTGGTACAGCAGTCCTAGTGTACACTAGTGTACCCTAGTGTACACTTTTCTGTATATGGCGTTTGGTATAAATCGATGTAAAAAGTGTAGGTAGTGCCAACTGTTTGGTAAGAAAACTGGTGCAGTCCAGAACTACACCACTAGTGTACACTAGGACTTGATAAATAGCTTTGTTTGGTACACAACTAGTGAAAAAAAAAACAGATTCCCTAGATTTCCTGCCAAGACTCAAACTGTCATCGAAGAATATGTCAAGCTCCAAGAAGTTGTCCGAATTAACCGAAGTGGAACTCCAGCGCATGCTAGCCAATTTAGAGGCTTCCCTATTGGAGCAGGCCAATCTGGCAGCCAAGACAAAGAAGGAATTGGACGCGTATGGATCGAGCCCGACGAAGGCGTTTTATCAAAGTTTGGGAGAAAGACCGGATAGCCGCTCTTACCAAAAGGTAAAGGCGGTTTACGATTACGCCATCAGCACTCATAAGAAGCTGATGGGTTACAAGAACCTGATCACCTCAAGCCTGGAAAAGTTCGAGGCCAAAAGGCAGAGCGCGATTAAAGGAAAAACGGTTGTTTCGAGCAACCCTGTAACCGTGCAAAGTGAAGAAGCCACGATGTCCACCGAAGAGCCGGATAAGGAAAAGCCAATTATACCGGCCAACCAATGTGAAAAGACCGAATCCAGCCAACCAAAACTGCAGGATATGCCTAAGGAAGATGAAAGAAAACGCGATCGTGAGACCAGGCGTAAGCAGCGCAAAAAATCAAAATCAAGACCTGCCTCAAGTAGTGTGTCACGCAGCCGCGACAGATACTCCAAAAAGAAGAAGAAGCCGATTGGTGACGGACAGGTAAGTACCAATCTAACGGATAATTTTGTTAACCTCCCCCCACTAGAGGATTTAATTGGCTCCCAATTGGCGGGTGAGCTTGTCAACCTACCGATGGAGGTAGACGGGCAGATCATCCAATTAACAAACCATGAACTACCCGATCAAACACTCCCCTCTGCAAACACCGACAATCCCCGTAACACTCTCCCAGTCCATTCACCCCCCAGTCAGACGCCCCGTCAGGAATCCCCTTTGGCCGTTCCACTCAAAACTAGGATCCCTCCGTTAGTGCTGAGAGATACTTTACAAAAGCCAAATTACTCGCTGGCGGACTGAGCATCACTCCCGCCAGCGAAAACGACTATAGGGCGATTTACAAGTACTTCGAGGAAGTACTTACTCCCGAAGAAGGAGGATGGTATTTCCACCAGTTGAGAGAGAAAAAGCCCCTAAAAGCAGTCATTAGGGGCATCCCCATCAACATAGACGCTAAAGAGGTCCAAGAGGACCTTATTGCTAAAGGTTACGACTGCACGGTGGGCAGGATGAGGAGCAGTCGGGGTAGGAGACCCCTTCCCCTCATCATGGTCACCATGCCTAAAACAACGACCTCCGCAAAAATCTTCAACGAGGATGTCGTTCACGACATACACGCGTTAAGATTGAGGTTCCCACGCAAAAACCAAGATTGGGCAGTCTCATCGCTGCCAATCTTTTGGTCACACCCAGAGCTGCTGTAAGGCTACCCCCAGGTGCGTCAAGTGTCCAGGCCTGCACTGGACGGCCGAGTGCAGCAGACCCAAAGGTACGGCAACCTGCACTAACTGTGGTGGCGACCACCCAGCTAGTTACCAGGGATGCAAATCGTACCCCAAAATGTGGAGAGTGCAAGCTCTCCCTCGACAAACTCCCTTCAACAGCCAACCGAGACACTCGTACAGGCCGGTCACCAATGAACGTTCCTACGTTCAGGTGGCCCGGTCAAACCTTACCCAACCATCTCCCTCCCAAAACGCCCAGGAGGCCCGATCAAGGCCCACCCAATCAGTCGCCTCTCAGAAACTATCCGAGGCTCCCAAAAAAGACAAGCCTTTCAACATCCCTCCTACAGACGATAGCAGTAAATTCACCGCGTCCAAACGCGAAATAGTTAGGGTCACCCTAGAACTCATCAGGTTCGGAATGTTTTCCGAGGTGATCCAGGAAACCCTCGGACAGTTTGTCAGAGTCGTTTAACTTTTTTCCTGTCCTTCAGCCCACGCCATCGCTCATAAGATTTCATGACGACTACAATTCCCGCAGCCCTAAAAACCGTTTATTGGAACGCCAATGGGCTGACCAATGAGAAACGTTCCCTTCTGCAGATTTTTGCTGCTGACCATGACCTCGATCGTATTCAGACTCTGACTCCGAGGACGGCGTGTTCCAGTGAGGAGTGTTCACGCTGCCCCGGGGAGGTTACACATATCCGTCATTGTCCTGTCCAATTAATCTTCTTCCTTTTCAGCTTGTGTTTTTAAATTTTTTTTTCAGCGCCTATTAGATTATTGTTGAGTTTGTAAATTGTTTAAATTTTTTTTTTTATATTTTAATAAAAACGCTCTAGCAACGGCGCGACTGAGGCTCTGTTATTGTAGAAGGGGGCCCAAGGTAAGCACATCGCGCCGCCGCGGGCGCGGGGATTGTCTCACGCGTGCGTGCATGAGCGGGCAATTCGACGTTAGCCTCCGACCCCGCAGTGCTTACCTTATAGCGCAATAATAAACAAGACACCGGCTCGACGCCGCTCCTCGAGTTTGAAAAAATTTGAGTTTGAAATTAAAATGTAAAAAATTCTCAACGTCAGGTTTCTAATCAGACGAAGGAGATAAGCGGGCTATCGCTCGCATCCAGTGGCGGATTAAGCACTTGAGAGGCCCCAAGCGCAATTCAATTTTGAGGCCCCCTTCAAATATTTTCATTCTACGTGCCCGTTTTTTACTTTAGTATGCAGTGGCGGATTTAACTATTGGTGACGTATAAGTCCAAGTTCCTCCCCCCCCTTAAATTTTATTGTTTGCTTCAAAATATTTATTTCTAATCACACATAATACAGCAAAAAATAAAACAAATAATAATATAAGAGGGGCACTTTTTTCAGGGCCCTTTTAATTTAATCAACAGATGGCGGCTACTTAAATATTTTTATAAAATACTAGGAGGCTTTTGTATTTAAAATATAGCAAATTCGTTGAGATAATACTATTCTATAAACAACATTTTTGTTCTTAAGCTATTTTGAGTTCGTATTGAGTATGTCAAAACACACTTATTTACAAAAAAAGATAATTAAACTTTTATTATGAATTGTGCTTTTATAAATAAATATTACGAACCCAAAATAGCTTAAGACCAAGAATATTGTTTATAGAATAGTATTATCTCAACGAATTTGCTATATTTTAAATACAAAAGCCTCCTAGTATTTTATAAAAATATTTAAGTAGGCGCCATCTGTTGATTAAATTAAAAGAGCCTTGAAAAAAGTGCCCCTCTTAAATCAAATAAAAGGTCTCTTTGGTTATTTTTTTTTTAATTTAATTTCATTGGTGGTACAATTACCAACCCACTTTTTACACCAATCAATTTGTAGTATTAGTGTAGTTAGTGTAGCACTAAAACTGTGGTACCAAACAGACCTAAATATTTAAATCATAAATCCGTCTCAAAAGCGAGAGGCTGGTTATTTATAGGTGGGTAACCAGGTTCACTTTTGGTGTACTAAATTCATAGTCCCACGCTTTTATATTTATGTTTTCAAAAAGCTTTGTTTGTTCTTATTAAAATTATTTTTTACTTTTTAATGCATCTTTATAATTTTTAATAAAAGGTTTTTTTAAAAAATTTTAATTATCATTAAATTTTTTAGTTAAACTAGCATAGCTTAATTCCACCAGAATTTTCTAATTATGTGTTTAGAATACAATTAGAAATCTATGTTACTTTTCACCTTGTATGATAGAACTGTTCAATGCGCAGCGACGCATGCACATTATGATTTTTAGTTTTTTTTTGATTTTTTGATTATTTTTTGGAATTTTAGATAAACAAAATTAAAATATAAAAATGTTTTGCAAATAAAAGCTGTGTGCCAAATTTCAGATCTTTAGAACGTCAAAAACTTTGTTAAAAATGCCCTAAAAAAAGTCCATCCCACACAGACGACGGACAACGCTCACATCAAGTTAAATAAAAGCTTTAAAAAATAAAATCACATACATTTTGGCATTAAAATTATATATCAATTGTGCGCGTCAGTGGCATTAATGTTTTTCTCAAAAATCTTAAAAACTCTGGCTACATACGAAAATAAAACTTGCCCAAACCAAACACAAACGTTCAAGACTGTTTTGAATCAGGAATTGGAAATTTTAAAGAAATTTTGTATTACCAGGTGTTACTCAAAAACTATTTGGGTACAAACAAAAATAATGTTTGCACAAACAGGTACAAACGATTTAGACTACTTTGGATACAAAATTAGAAATGGGGGGGGGCGAGGACATAAACCTACATTTTTCTCATTTTTGGAATTTTACGTTTCTCACATCCACTCTAAAACTAACAATAATAATATTATTCTTTCTCCCTATTTTCTTCTTCTAATTTTTGCTACCAGTAGTGTACTTACATACTTTATAGCAGGGCCGTATATAAAGGGTGGTTTTAGGGGTTTAACTCCCCCATGGCATAGCAAAGGAGTAAAAAAGAGTCTAAAAACGGTTTTTTTGGTAAAACCCTTAGATCAGTTATTTCACTAGATGGTGGATTCCTATTCAAATAGCATTGATTGTTGTGAAGCCAATTTTTCTTTGTTTACTTTCTGTTTGTTTACAAAGTCCTTGGATCTGATTGGTGGAAAGCGACTAGGTAAACATAAACAAACTTGAAAGTACCAATCAGCTCCGGGGACTTTGTAAACAAATAGCAGGTAAACAATTAAAAACTGGCTTCAATATTAGTACCTGTATCCATCATCTAGTGTAATATAAGATCGATGGTAAAACCCTTCCCATAACATAAAAAAATTTTTAGGTGGAAACCCTTCCTATGACTTATGTCTAGCTGCGGCCCTGCTTTATAGTAAATAACGCATTTATAAGAAAAGGTGGAATTACCAATATAAAACAATTACAAACTGCCAGAATTAAAATTAAAATATTTAGCACAGCTGCCACAACATCGTAAAATAATTTACTGTAAATAATATTATAAAAAAAGTTTTAAATTTGAAATTTTAATAAATTTTTAAAATTAGTAAGCAAAGTGGTATTTTCATACTAATGATATCAGTTTCACGAGTAGAATCGTGAATGATATTGAAACATGTAATCTGGTAAAGTATTTTTTTAATTTCACAATTTTTCTTGTTAATTATTCTAATGAACGTTGAATCCTGAAGACGGTCCTGAATGTGGCTATTGTTGTGATAACATTTTTGTAAAGAAGTATACAATTTAATATCTACCTGTAGATTATTATTTAAGACCTATTCTCTACTATAAATTTTTGATAGATCAATATTATATTGTTATTTTTATTTCTCCTTGTCTAACCACTTTGGTTTTCCATTACACCCTGGCAATTACACGAAGTTTTATCACTTATAACCGTTAGATGACTTGGGTAACAATAGACCCTTACTTACAGTACCTATACCTTTCCAAGAATAGGTACTTAACAAATGAATAATCTTTAATAACTTAATAAGCAGAACAACAAAAGATTGAACTATGCAATTATACTTCAATTTAAAAATGCTTTGTATTTCATTAAGTACTTACAATTTTTGAAAAAAATGTTACAAAAAATATGTTTTGTTTTAAATAAACAAATTTTGAGGCCCCCCTAAATTTGGAGGCCCCAAGCGCGCGCTTCATGCGCCTGTGCGTTAATCCGCCACTGCTCGCATCTGCTCCGCAGATGCCAAGTGTCAGCTACAGCTACAGAAAAAATCATCGAATGAAACCTTCGATCAGTTTTTGAATTGTCGGCATCGAGAATGTGTCTCCGGAATGTGTTTAGCACACATGGGTCGGTTCGGCAAAATTTTTTTGGCGCAAGTACAGTTTGACGCAGCCCGGCAGACCCAATTCGGTGCGAGTACGGTTCGGCATAGGCCCATTTCGGTGCAATACTAGGGCGCAGAAAACTTTAGCGTACATATTACTATGGTACTCTTTGGAACTCAGTTCAATAAAATTCCCCCCTCCCCCAAAAAAAGTCATAATAATTAACCTCCCTATTCTGTAACTTTTCGTTATCGTTATGAACCGTAAAGTTTGGTTTCCACATACTATTATATTACTATTTAAAGCAATTCTAAGTGTAAACCAAACTTTACGGATCTTAACAAATTCATAACGATAACGAACGATAACGAAAAGTTATAGAATAGGGAGGTAAAAACTATCCATTCATTGACAATAAAATATATGTACGCAGAGTGTTTTTATATACTTTTTATTTTATTCCTTTTTTTATTTTATTTTATTCCTACAAATTTACAAAAAAAACCGCAGAACACTTTAGCGATATTATGGTACTCTTTGTAACCCACTTCAATAAAACTTTGCCCCGCACCTCCCGAAAAGTCTTAATAAATTTATAATAATTAAAAACTATCCATTCATTGTTCTCGAAATGTGTTTGGCAGGGGCAACACATACCTCGGTTCGGCGAGAGCACATTTCGGCAAAATTTTTTTGGCGCAAGTACTGTTTGACGCAGACCCAATTCGGAGCGAGTACAATTCGGCAGAGGTCCATTTCGGTGCAATAGTAAATCGGCGCAGAAAACTTTAGCCTACATATTACTATGGTACTCTTTGGAACTCAGTTTAATAAAAGTCTCCTCCCCCAAAAAAGTTTTAATAAAGTAATAATAATTAAAAACTGACAATATATGCGCAGTGTTTTTATATACCTTTTATTTTATTCCTACAAATTTACAAAAGAAACCGCAGAACACTTTAGCGTAGATATTATGGTAGTCTTTGGCACTCAGTTCAATAAAACTTTGCCCCCCCCCCCCCCCCCACCCGAAAAGTCTTAATAAAGTTATAATTATTAAAAACAATCCATTCATTGGATTTTACACAACATTTTCATGTAGTACATGGTAACTAACCAATGAAAAACCATTTATACATGTACTACCTGACCCGCATGTTGCTCGGTGCAAATAACGCTCGCGCATGTTGCTCGGAGCAAATTTATGTGTACTGTGCGCAAAAATATATATATTTAATAATATATATGCACACATACGTAGTTTTCGTTACAAGATTTTACACCCGAGGGCAAAGTTTTGGAGGACGAGGCGAGCGTAGCGAAGCCGAGGCGCAAAACCGCACCGAGTGGTGTAAAATTATTTTCTTTCATACCACAGCAACTCAAAAGAGAGTATTAATTTAAATGTTTTTTATCTCTTGGTAAATCTATGTTTGCTACAATACGTTTATTTATTTTCCTAATAATAATTAATATCAGACTGAGCCACAGCAACGCATGGCCGGGTTCAGCTAGTAATATATAATAATAATATATTGTTGTTTATATTGTTTATATTTTGTTTTCTATATTGTTTTAGAAATGATGCCAAAGAAATTGAATTTGCGCTGATAGGTACAGCTGTCCGTAGGTTACAGTTACTTTTTTATATATTTTTCTAAAAATAAAACCTTCTAAAAACTACGCCACTGTGGGAATTACATAATATTATAATTACTACTAAATACACCACTTTTTGGGTATTACAACTTAAGCTCCCTAACCAACCGCTGTCACAATTTGCTAGTTGTCCTTAAGCTACCGATCAAAAAAAGCCAAGAAAATATTGACCGTTGGCGCAATTTACCGGCGTCCGTCCATGGTAATCACATAAAGCAAGTCCCAATTCAGTTCACACTCAGGTCACATAAACGAGCCCATTATGCTACCTCCGATGTTAGCACCCCACCTACAGGGGCGTTTCTAGCCAACTGGCTTAGGGGGGGTAATTTACCTATATCAATGTAAATTTCAACATAGATTGATTTTTTTATTGAAAAATAAAGGGTAAATAATAATTCTTAGAGGGGGTAATTACCCAATTACCCCCCTCTGAAACCGCCAGTGCCCACCTACCTCTTATTCCTCAAGCCACCCCAAACTCAAGACGAACTTGAATATTTTAGAGGGCGGTGTGGCACTAATACTGGCCATGCAAGGCCAGAAGCTTCCCAACATGGATCCTTAGAGTTAAGATATGTCCGAGCCACCTTATTCTTTGTGCCTTAATAACACTCACTATACTTGGTTCACTATATAACTCTTATATTTCTTGGTTTGCTCTTTGCAGCCACTGTTTATCAAGTTTCTTCCTGCCAAATATTCCCTTAAGCACTTTTCTTTTCCATACCGCTAAAGTATTTTGCGTTTGTTTCTTCAACCACACCTCGCATCCATACAACACCGTTGGTCTTATAATCGACTTAATAAATCCGAAGCTTCATTGATTTGGCAAAGATTCCGCTATCAAGCACTGATCATCGTGCGAACGTGCTTCTTGTTGCTGCTGCTATTTGATTTTTTATCTCTTCGTCTTCTCCTGGATTTTTATGATTATAAAGTTATAGCAAATAAAAATTATAAATGAAAAAATAAATTTTTTTTAAATATTTTAATTAGAGTTTAAAAACACTTAAAAATCCCTAAAATTTTTCTAGAAAAATTAATTTTTTTATTAATTTTCTCTAGAAATAGGGACGATTCTCTAGATCTGGCATCATTGCCTTCAACTAAATGATGACCGAAGTTTGCCGAACACCGGCGTTTTTGTTTTTAATCAGGTTTTCGGAAATAAATTACTATTTATTTTAACATAACCTCATAAAATTTTGGAATTTTATTTTAGAAAGATATTATATAACAAATAAACATTTTTATTTAATTTTGTGCTTAAATAATTTGTTAAAAAATATTAATTTATTTAAATAGCTTATAAAATTACAAATTTAAAACAGCTGATCCGAGCAAGTGTCACGTAAACATACGAAACTTGCCTAAATCGAACTTTGTGTACACCGACAGCGGCACATAATTTACTAAATTATGTTTATACGACGTTATAAATTATCATTTTCTAAATAGAGACCTGACAGACTGAAGATAATTACGTAATTTAGAATAAATGATCATCTACGTTTTCAGTGTGTCGAGGGTATTACGCTTTGAAAAATATTCAATTATGTAAATTTCATTATCTAATTGCATATGGAAAAAGGAAAAATTATTTATACTTTTGTCATTCGTTCGTTTTTATTATTAATTAGCTGACCCGGCAAACTTCGTTTTGCCTGAGAATCGATAAATGTGTTAACTTTCTAGCCGAATGGAAAACACCTAAATTTAGATCAAAATTTTTAGTAACCAATAAAAGGAGCGTATTAGTAGCAATCAGACGTTTTTCATTGGTTAGTAGGATAGGATAGGTCAGCAAGAATGTGGCACTCCCCCCCCTCTTAGTGGGGGGCGCCTATGCAAGGTTTCCCCACTCAACCAAAAAAAAAAGTTGTCTACCCATTTGTGACGAAAGCTACGTATGTGTGCATATATATTATTAAGTATATATATTTTTGCGCACAGTACACATAAATTTGCTCCGAGCAACATGCGCGAATGTTATTTGCTCCGAGCAACATGCGATCATCCAATGAATGGATTGTTTTTAATAATTATAACTTATAACTTTATTAAGACTTTTCGGGTGGTGGAGGAAAAGTTTTATTGAACTGAGTTCCAAAGACTACCGTAATATCTACGCTAAAGTGTTGTGCGGTTTTTTTGTAAATTTGTAGTTACAAAAAATGTGATAAATAAAGAACCGCTTGACCGATTTTGTGCAAACTTCACAGAAACCATCTACTAAATAGTCCAAACAAACACTAAAAATTTGGTTTGGATAGGTGAGCCCGTTCTTGAGTTATAAAATTACAACGAAAAGTTGCATTGATTTTTATATATATAGAAGATAGATAGAAGAAGAATTCAAAAGTGAATTTTCTTCATAAATCGTTTTTTCGTGAATTTTTGCGATGTTTTAATAGTTATTCTGCTATTGGAGATGGCAAGAATCCCACAATTCAAAGATCATAAAAATCGGTTCAGCCGTAATCGATTTATAAATCGGGGGTTGGGGGGGGGGGGAATTAGAGATTAGAAATGACAGATCTATTCTTTATTTTTAGTTAATTTTAAATTTAAGCGATGCTTTTTGGGTAGCGTGAATAAATTTATCTGGACAGTTAGCTAACTAATATATTTAAGGTCGCCCACTATCAGACACAGTATACAATTAGTGCGTCACTAATTTGATCGTGAATCGAATCACGATACACTTACAACGGTATGCTCGTGCGCATGCAATATGGCCGCCGGCGATTTGTGTGACGTCACTTGTGAACTAAAATTGCATATACGCATATGCATATAATGCATTTTAAAACGTAAAAAGTTATTTATTTTGCTTAAATATCATAATTTCTTTATAGCCAATTAAAAATTAATTAATTAATAATAAATTACTACATTAAGAGGGGCATTTTTTTCAGGGCCTTTTTAATTTAATCAACAGATGGCGCCTACTTAAATATTTTTATAAAATAAGAGGAATTTTCTATATTTAAAATATAGCAAATTCGTTGAGATAATACTATTCTATAAACAATATTCTTGATCTTAAGCTATTTTGAGTTCGTAATATTTATTTATAAAAACACAATTCATAATTAAAGTTTAATTATCTTTTTTTGTAAGTGAGTGTGTTTTGACATACTCAATACGAACTCAAAATAGCTCAAGATCAAGAATATTGTTTATAGAATCGTATCATCTCAACGAATTTGCTATATTTAAAATATAGCAAATTCCTCTTATTTTATAAAAATATTTAAGTAGGCGCCATCTGTTGATTAAATTAAAAGGGCCCTGAAAAAAGTGCCCCTCTTAAGTGCTAATTTTACACCAAATTGTGCTTCTTAAGAGATATTATAATGCATTTTAAAATGTAAAAAGTTATTTATTTTGTTATTATTTTTATTTATAATAATTTTATAGTTTAGTTATTTAATACTTACAACATTTATTTATAAATAATAATAGTCTTACTAAAAATTAATAATCGACAATGAATTACCACATTAATGCCTGTTCTAAGAGTCGAGAATCAATCCGAGAACACGGATTAATTCTCGGATTGCTCGAAAATGCAACCATTGATCGTAATAATCCTAGGTTATTACTACTATTAGATTGATTGATTGGATGGACTAAGGATTGGTGGATCTAGGATTGATCCGAGAATTAATTCTCGACTATTAGTATGGGCCTAAGTGCTAATTTTTAATCCCCAATCCAAAAAAGGGGTGTTATGCTTTTAACGTGTTGTAACAGCAACAGGTTGACCACATAAATCTTGCCAGGCAGTTATGATTCGTTGATTATTTTCTCATTGGAAACAGCCATTCTACTATAATTTTTGATCAACCAATGGTTAAAGAAAAGTTTGCTTTATATAACTCGGAAATAATATTTTCAAGAATACCTCGAGTCATTCGTTGATCATACTGGTAATAAATTGGTTGTTTCCAATGTGCAGTTAGGCCTCGTACAATAACAGTTTGACAGGATTTGTGCGATCCTACTTTTTGCTCTTCTGTTTTATCGATTTCCATTTTATTCGATATATAAATTTCATCGAATGATATAATACAGAGCCGTTCCATATTATTGAACTCACAAGATTTTTTTGCCATTAACTTTAGAACACTTTTCAATACTCTTTGATTTACATCAAAATTTGATACCCAATGACTTAATGTGGACATACCAGGATTTATTTTTACTTAACAGACTCTTAATTTGGCCCTCTGTAAAAACAGTGGTTAAAATCTCATTATAATGTTGAATTTTATTTTCAGCGATTGTCAACATTTCTTTTAGATTTTGTATTTCATCTTGTGCTCTGAAATCAATATAACAGTTAAGATAAAATAATGTAAATATAGAAAAATAGATGTCGAGGATTAAGGATACTTACTTTTTTAACTCTAACGCAAGATCACTTCTTTGCACATTATTTGTTTCAGCATTGTTTACTTCCGTACCGTTATTGTTGTGAATTAAATCATCAAAAACAACTTCAGGCACGTTATCTTCAGAAAAAGTAGATTCCGAAACATTTTCATTTAACAAATCATTAACTATATCTCTGCATATTTTTTTTGCTAAACGATCAGATCTTTCCTCAATTTTCCTTTTATTTTGTATTTTATTATCACCTGGTAGTCTTAAAGTAGGTAACGCATCAGGTTTTAATTGTCGGCTCCCTTAGGGCCAGTTGTATAAAGGAGGATCATCCTTGACCATGGATCAAGCTCCAATTTAAACCAATAGAAAACTTAAAATAAAATTTTAACTGTACTGATTGGTTTAAATTGGAGCTTGATCCATGGTCAAAGATGATCCTCCTTTATACAACTAGCCCTTAGAGGCACTTCAAAACAGCTGGCTTCAAAATGTTCAGAACAAATGCAAGCTAAAAAAGTTAAACAGCTAGGTAAATTTTTAAATATTACATAATATTAATTTAACTTACCATTCTTTAAGTTAATTTTATCCTCACGACGACATCCAACAATCCACTTTTTAGAAATCTCTTCAATTTTCGGAAATCGAAAGTATTTGATTTCTGTCCCTTTTGTCTTCGTATTTTTATAACCACATTTAGCAACTGCACAACCCGGCATTTTTGTACTTTCGCAAACGATTATCATAAACATAAAAGACCAGCACGCTGCTGCTGCTGCTGCTGCTGCTCCTCCAGCGTGTCATATTTTTAGGACACATAAAGCACTCTGATTGGTTGTTGGCCTTAGTACCTTAGTACTAAGTACTTTAGCTACTAAGTACCTCAGTTTTTTTTAGGACACATAAAGCACTCTGATTGATTGTTGGCCTTAGTACCTTAGTACTAAGTACTTTAGGTATTAAGTACCTAAGTACTTTAGGTATTAAGTACCTTAGTACTCTAATCAGAAAAGGTTATATATATTTCTATATGGAGTGGTAAAGTAACTTTAAGTTTTATATTATTTAAGTTGGTATGACCGACGACAACGACCAATCAGAGTGCGTTGTGTGTTCTAAAAAAAAAAATGACAAGCTGCTACTGCTGTTGCTCCTCCAGCGTGTTATTTTTTAGAAGACACAACGCACTCTGATTGGTCGTTGGTCGTACCAGCTTAAAATCACCTACCCTGGGATCGAGTTGTACACCAATCAAGTTTTAAACCTTTGATATAATAAAATAAATATGGTATGACAGATGTGAGTTCCACTTTAGTAATTGTTGCGCATGACGTCACGTGGTAAGTAAATACATGGTACAGTAAATAAATGAATCAGCTCAAAAACTAAACGTTGTACCAGTGTAATTCTTGGAGGCAATAACCTACTTTGAGCGCTTTAAATCACATATATAAAAGACCAGCACGCTGCTGCTACTGCTCCTCCACCGTGTCATTTTTTTAGGACACATAAAGCACTCTGATTGGTTGTTGGCGTTGGTCGTACAGACTTAAAATTACCTTAGTACTCCAATCAGAAAAGGTTATATATATTTCTATATGGAGTGGTAAAGTAACTTTAAGTTGGTATGACCGACGACAACGACCAATCAGAGTGCGCTGTGTGTCCAAAAAAAATGACGCGCTTGAGGAGTAGCAGCAGTAGCAGCGTGTCATTTTTTTAAAACACACAACGCGCTCTGATTGGTAATTGTCGTTAATCATGCCAGCTTAAAATCACCTCCCCTGGAATCGAGTTGCACACCAAGTAAATTTCAACTGGGATACTTATATATAAATTTTGTCTCGGTAAATGCGAGGATTATCCATCCAGAAAATTTAATATCAAACTTTTACATTTTCAATAAATATAATTCACAATACTAAACACACGCTACTCCTCTACCTCCTCCTCCTTCAGCGTGTCATTTTTTTAAGACACACAACGCACTCTGATTGGTTGTTGTCGTCGTTAGCTTTTAGCAACTTAAAATCAACTCCCCTGGGATCGAGTTCCACACCAAACAAATTTCTAACGTTGGTGAGACGCCCGTTCGCGATTGAATCAGCTATATAATCATTATTTTTGAACTTAAGAACGTTTGAACGTGAACAATTAAAATTGTCAGTAATAGGGATTTATTTTTTTTAATGAAGAATGTTAAAAGACAAATCCATCGGTTGAGCTTAGGTTAGTGTTGGTGTTTAAAAACAATTTTTTTTTAAATTAATACCTCTAAAATAGAAATTCACCGACTAGCTGCCCGTCCGTCGACGACCGACGACAACGACCAATCAGAGTGCGCTGTATTCTAAAAAAAATTACACGGTGGAGCAATAGCAGCGTGTTATTTTTTAAAAACACACAACGCGCTTTAATTGGTCGTTGTCGTTAATTATACAAACTTAAAATCACCTCCCCTGGGATTGAGTGGCACACCAATCAAGTTTTCAACCTTGATTTCAGGCGGTTCAGGCCCGTAGCCAGGAAGAAGGCACCTTGGGGCACGTGCCCCCCCACTCCCAAAATGTTCAGAAAAATTTTTTTTTAAGTAAAGGAAAATTTGTTTAAATAATAAAAATTCTCGGAAGGGGAACCACCAAAAATTTAAATTTTTTAAGTGCCCCCCCCCCCCCCCCCAAATTAAATCCTAGCTACGGGCCTGCCGCGGTTGAACCAGCTATATTAATTAAATGATCCAATTTTTTACCAATTTAAAATCACCTCTCCTGGCATCGAGTTGCATACAAAGTAAGTTTCAACTAGGGTACTTATACAGGGTGGCCCTTTGAAAACGAAACAGACGGGATTGTGGCCAGCAGAATTTTTTTCTTAAGAAATACAAAAATACGTCAATTTTATCATTGAGGGGGACAACTTTTGCAACTAATGTTACTTCCGTATTGTTTCATCCTTTTGAGTTGCGATGACAACCCCTAAAATGATAATAGGGATGATATGGCAAGTAACACTTCATTTGAAAGGTCTTGCTTCCCTGAATTCAGTTCTATAATTTTTTTAAAGTTTTATCAATTATTCAACAAAAAAATTGAAGCTGCAAAAATGCAAAATAAATCCGATATTTCAAGACATTTAAGAATAAAAGAAGGAAAAACGCTTGGCCAGGTCTTTTTTGTTTTCAAAGGGCCACCCTGTATATAAATTTTATCTCGGTTAATCCAAAGATTATCCATTAAGAAAATTTAATATTCGACTTTTACATTTTCAATAAATGTATTTCACAATAATAAACGGGCAGCACATACAACTTCTTAAGCGTGTCATATTTTTAAGATACACAATGCATTCGGATTGGTTGTTGTCGTTGGTTTTTAGCAACTTAAAATCTACTCCCCTGGGATCGAGTTACACACCAAACGAGTTTCCAACGTTGAGGACGTTTGAACGTGAACAATTAAAATTGTCAGTATTAGGGATTTATTTTTTTTATTGAAGATTGTAAAACAAGAAATCCATCGGTGGAGCTTATGTTAGTGTTGGTGTTTGAAAACCATTTTTTTTTTAATTAATACCGCTAAAATAGAGATCCACCGGCTAGCTACCCGTCCTTGGACGGGCTTTTCAACTAGTTAATAATAAAATGCAATGATAATAATCAAAGTATAATGTAACAGCAACGCAAAACCGTTGAATATACGAGCGTGACATAACACAATATGGTTCGCAACACGTTCGCAATTGACGTCATGCGCAGTAGTAAACGTATTTGGAACAAATAACGAGCATACCGTTGTAAGTGTATCGTGAATCGAATCACCTTCCAGGGATCATCCCTTTTATCGATAACTCGATGCTACAATCCAAATACAGGATTCGATGTTTTTCATTGGTAAATGAATTTATCTGTACAGATGTACATTACATTACTTGCGACAATATTAGGTGGCGCTCTCTACGCGACTAAGTACCGAACTAACTTTTAGGTCAAAAAGTGAATTTTGTTCATAAATCGTTTTTTAGTGAATTTTTGCGATGTTTTAATAGTTATTCTGCTAATCGAGATGTCGAGAAATCCAACAAATCAAAGATCATAAAAATCGGTTCAGCCGTTCTCGAGTTATAAATGGTGTAACTAACACGTTGTTCTTTTATATATATAGATATTATATTTGTATTGATACCTCTTTCATGATTTTTAAAGTAGTGTTAATATTTTTCACTCACTATGAACTTAAAAAACTAGTAGGTACTAGTTAAAAGCGAGTACCGCTTCAACTGGCTCCAACCAAATACTATAGATTATCTATATATAATCTAAAAAATACTATAGATAATCTATAGCTTGCTCTTTGAACAGATTCAAACAGTTGTGCCGACACTGACCTCTAACTTTCTAGGGATTTTATTGTTAATAATTTTCATGTGTCGTTTATTTTCTGTCTCGTTTTAGTACGTAGGAATTCTAAACATTTAAAATTTTTATGGACTATTTCAGTCATGGCGTCTACGTTTGTTGTTATAAAGCAAAAATTTTTGTTATACTAACGTACACATCGATTTTAGATCGCTTTTCCATTAATCGTATTATAAATTTTGTATTGACTTAATTTTTAAATAAAAATTTAATAATTGTGTATTTGTGAATAAATATTTTGTGAAATGACATCTGGCAATAATAACATTGAATCAGAATATCTGGAACTCAATTTAAAGGACGGATGGCAAAAGTTCTACCAGGTAAAAACGCATCAATATATTGTTTGACCAATAATGTAGTAATTATTGAATTGTTATTGGTTTTAAATTTATTTTGTTAATTTAGGAAATTCGAGCACAAAGTTCAGCATTTAGTAATTCATGTATAGAAGCCATTAAACCGCAAAATAAAACTTTAAACAGATATAGGGATGTTAGTCCTTTCGATCATAGTAGAATTGTTTTACAAAGAGGTTCTTCCGATTATATTAATGCCAATTTAATTAAGATAGAGAGAGCAAATAGACAATACATTTTAACCCAGGGCCCTTTACCTAATACTATTTCCCACTTTTGGTTGATGGTATGGGAACAAGCAACCAAAGCAGTTTTGATGTTAAACAAGTTGATAGAAAAGAAGCAAGAAAAATGTTGTCAGTATTGGCCCGTTCAGGTCGGTGCCGATCACATTATGAAATTTGAAGATGTAGGATTAACTTTGGAATATATGGAACATCAAGATCACTCATATTACTTAACTCGGGTATTACGATTAACTGATGTTGCAAGCGGAGACAGCAGGGATATTATACAATTTCACTACACCACTTGGCCAGATTTTGGAGTTCCAAACTCGCCTACAGCTTTTCTTGAATTTTTACGTAAAGTACGAGCTGCTGGAGTGTTAGAAACTTCAGTAGGTCCTGCAATTGTACATTGCTCGGCAGGTATTGGTAGATCTGGTACTTTTTGCCTTGTTGATTCGTGTCTTATTCTAGTAAGTTTTGCTAATTTTGAGTATATACTTTGGAATATTATAATAATTATCTATATTTTTATAGATTGAAAAATTTGGTCTAAATTCTGTAAATATTAAAGAAATCTTATTAGAAATGAGGCAGTATAGAATGGGGTTAATTCAAACTCCCGAACAGCTCAAATTTTCATATCAAGCAATCATCGAAGGGGCCAAGCAATTATCGCAACCTTCAATAATTGAAAAAGAGGTATAAACCTATATTTTTACTAATTTATTTTAAATAACCCAAATACAATTTACATTAATTTTTATTCATCTTATTTTATCTTGGTATAAGCATACTAATTTAAATTTTAGAAATACTATTTGAAAAAGCATTCTTCTTGACATTGTAAATAGTAAATAATTCCCGAATTTTAAATAAACTGTAAATTTAAGGTAAAAGGCATTTAAACATAAAATTTTATTTTACTTATGGAAATTGTTTATATATGTGTATTTTCATGTGTTGTAGAATTATAATTCTGAAATCACTGTGACTAATAACGTCTCCAAATCCAACGAACACAGTTCAGATGAAGATGAACCACCTCCTTTACCTCCTCCAAGATTGGACAGTTTAAATCGAACCATGTATGGGGGTTCGCCTGTAAATAGACCTTTACCAACCATTCCTAATAGTACTTCTTGTAGTGACTTTAATTATGATGACAGCGACAGCATTGAAGAGGTGAATACATTTTTAAATAATATTTTTACGAAATTTTTTAAATTTAAGAAATATTACATAGATTGTTATGAAATTTGCTCATGCATCTGATAGTTTTCAAAACATCACGAGTGGTTGCCAAATACTGGCATGTGTATGAAGGGATTATGGAAGTAGGTACAGTAGAACCTTGTTGTAATATACTATCAGGGCTTTACGGTTTAATCAAAGTTGTAAATAAATCGGAGGCGGTCGGAGAATAATATTCAAGCGAGTTGACTACGAACGCTCAATACCCATTTCGAATCCTGGTGAAGTTACAACTTTAGTCTGGCCGTCTCGCTGGTCCTCCAGATTGGGGGTTCTACGTCGGGCTGGTTCCTAGTCGTAGGTAAAAAATGTAAAATGTTTACAAAACCAAACACCGCCTGGCGATATTTGGGAATCGGAAGACGTTGTAGAGCGTTAATAAAACCGAATAATACATACATGTAAATAAATACAAACAAAATACAGAATTTTAATTGTAAAGGCTGCTTTGTTTTGCATTATTATATCATAGTAGTAGTATTTATAGAATAAGTAGTTTTATTTGCCAGATTTTATGACCAAAAGTTGTATTCGCACATTCATCTTTGCGCACCTTCTAATTGTTGTAATTTTAATTTTCATTGTTGTAATTCTAATTCTCCATTGTTGTAATTTTAACGTTGGCAGCATAATGGATTAATTAAAATACAGAATCTGTGATATTACGTGAATGATGTTAATAAATTATTCCATTACAACACAGATATATCTATCAAATACATCAATTTAATACAACATAATTAAATATTTATCTTGAATTCACTACATTCAGTAATTGCTTATACATGAATGTGCGAGTTCAACTTGTGATCACCGAAAACAATGATAAAGACAACAAGTGAAACTACTTATTCTGTAAGTATTATACTATGATTATATTATATGGAATATTTTGAAATTTTAACGAGTAAAATTTAATTGCATCAATGTAAGAAAAAATAAAGTAGAAATGTGTGGCATTGCGTTGCAATATTGTGAAACAAAAACTACCTTCTAATGAGGGGGTTGACCAAATCAGAGACCAGAGTCTGTTGCAATCCGGAGAGAATCTTTCCAGTTTGTTTAGCCATGATATTAAAGACCAGCTCACAATAATTGCGAAGTGAAGGCCGAAGGTTCTGAAAAAAATAAGGGTAGTTTGGGGGAAACTTCAATAAAACGCAGGAAATAATAAAATGCTTTAATTGACAATAAAATTTTAGAGGGATGTTCACAATTCAAATAATTGCAATGTATGACTGTGCAAAACAATACACACAGTGTAAAACTGAAAAATAACTAGCGTATGCCGTCTAAAAGGTGTTCCTAAATTTCCTTGATCAAGTTCTTACAACAATGGTTACACCAGAATGAAAAATATAGCCAACAATTCGCGTCAGTAAACACGGATAGGAAAGATTAAAAAAATTACTTACTCGATATCTTGTAAGTTTACAAACTGTGAAGATGACAGTAGCTTTCTTCCAATCGCTTCCTAACGTGTGGCTTTAAAAGATGACAGTTGGAGATCTTGTTTTCAATAAACAGGTTGTACTTGACACTAATATCAACACAAAGAACACTGCTTATAGATGCAGAACGCTGCTGGACCAGTTAGAGAGTAGTAAAAGTTGATCGAAACTGGACCATCCAAAAGATAAAAAAAGTTTTTCAAAGTGATTTATCTTCCAACAAAGAACAAAGCTTGTGATGTTTGTTTTAGTTGTCAAACACATAAGTGTTTGAAATGTGTGATGTGTAATGTGATCAACTTGGAACCATGCAATTTTGTTTCAAAATTTTAGTCACAATAATTGTTCAATTGTAAATTCAATTATTAAATTAAAAGTCAGAATTTCGTGTCAACCAAATGATTTTTTTTATTAATTTTGAAATCACAATAAATCTCAAGGTGTTTTATTCGGATTATTACAAACATTAAAAACAAGAGCCATAAACGAATTACGCAAATCTACGTATTATGTTCGCGAGTTCATACAAAAATCCCATGGAAAAAGCACTTTCAGTTTTTCCAGAATTTTACAACTTTCGGGGTAACTTTTCCAGATTTTCTTTCCATTAGAATCTTATTTGGACTATTATAAACATTTAAAAACAAAATGAGCCAAATCGGTTGAGCTTTTTTCAAGTGATGCGCTTACCAGCAAAGAGCATTTCATTTTTATTTATATAGAAGATAGATTAGTGTTTAGTTGTGTACTGATTATGTTTTTAACTGATAGATATCTTATCTGGTGCTCTTTTGTTTGTAATATCATGGTGATGTCATGATATTATAAAGAGGTAAAGTTTGGATGCAGGAGGTAATCTCCAAACCTACTCATCTGATTTCAAAAATTCTTTCAACAATATGTAAAATGGACCTTCAGTGAACATAGGCTATATATTATTCCATTAAAATAAAGGGGCTTTTACACAGGTCAGGCACAGCTAGTTCATTTATATACTGCCGTCCCAAGCTAAAAAGCAGTATCTCCAAAGTCGTTTTTTTGAGAAAACGCATATTTAAGTATTTATTGTTGGGCCACCAAGAAATAATTTATTAATTTTGCATATTAATTAATTAGTCATATTATATATTAATTAGTCTTACTACTTTTTGGTGTTGCAGGATAAGAGATATTAGGTCTGTTTGGTACCACAGTCCTAGTGCTACACTAACTACACTACTGCAAATTGATTGGTGTAAAAAGTGGGTTGGTAATTGTACCACCAATCAATTTGTAGTAGTGTAGTTAGTGTAGCACTAGGACTGTGGTACCAAACAGACCTATTGTTGTAATAATCCTAAAAAGCGATGTAAAAAAAATTCGTAAAAATTGGAGATACTGCTTTTTAGCTTAGGACGGCAGTATAGTAGTTGTCAGTCTAGAGATGAATGCGGGATGGGATATCCCGCGGGATAGTTTTTTGCCTCGCGGGATATTTAGTCCCGTGCGGGACGGGATCCCGCAGTCCGCATTTGATTTATTTTATACAAAGCAGCCCGAATGAACTTTTCTGATTTTTTTTTTAACGCATATTGCTCAGATATCTCGTCCTGCATTCATCTCTAGACAACTTCTCGCCTAGTACTAATATGACCGCTAGAGGCGCTACAATCTTAAATTGAAACGCCTATAGTACAACAAATTATAAAGGTATGATCGATTTTTTTTCGAACGATTCTGCGTTTGTGACAGCAATACCTGTGTAAGATCATACCTCTGTAGTTATTATATCATAGTAACTCCTTGGAACAGTGGTTCTCGACGAGGGTTTCGATACAATATAATGGGTGGATGACCAGAATGGAGATGACAGTATTTCTTCAGAATTTTAGATAGGTCTCAACCTCCTCCCTTCCTGAGAATTTCGGTTAACTTTGCACGCATACACTTTTTAACAAATAAAGCATCAGAAAACTGAAAAATTGTATTGACTAAACATATTTTTCAAAGGTAATATAAGTTAATACAAATTCTTAATTATTAATTTGAGATGGTTTGGTTTGATCTTGAAATTTTTTTAAAAATTTGCCCAATTCGCATTTCTTTTGAATCCTCTTAAAAATTCCAAATCCTGACACCACTAATATGAACCTTTAAAATAATAGTCTTAAAGGAAAACAACCAACTCAAGAAAAAGTTTGAAACCATTGCCTTAGAGTGAATAAACTTTTTCAGTTTTTAACACCATTTTGCTTGATTCTTTAACATAAGGGAACCTGCATGTATTTGAAAATGATATATGTATTTTATTGTTGAGATTTGTGACCTCACCGGGAAAGTCAAAACTGGCTGATATTAATATTGGATCAATGAGTAAATTTTAACATTATATGTCTTTCTGGTTACGCACTTGATTGGTGAACTCCATACATAACTTTATACCAATTAAATTAAATAATTTTATTTATTTAATCTAAACTTATTTGATTAATCAAATGTATAATTTTCAGCTGCAAACACCACCCAGTGGCCCCTTACCGATTTTGCCTGGGGAAGAGGAAGAACACAGTAGTGCTGATGAATTAGAAGATGAATCAATTCGAACAAGTAGTCCAATATCTGAGAAGTCAGATAACAGTGTTAACAGCAATTATGAAAGGTAATATTTCTTTTTAATATTACTAATGTTAAACAGCACCCAGCATTGGTGCTTACTATGGAGCAGTAAATCCTATATTCTCTGGTCGATTGTGTTGGCTACACTGCTGAATGCAAAAATGAAATTGCGGTCCTTTAAATGTTAATATATCGATGTTTTAGCTTTCAGTTAGCGCTAATTCAGACAGACGACTTTCCTGCAATGTTAAATTGCGCACGTGACATTTTACACAGGCTATTTTAGTAATTTTTGTCGATCAAACTTTGCGATTTTTCTGCAACTGTATTCAAAAAGGTGGTCATAGTCATACTAATGAATGTATATTAATGTCAGATTAATGTAATATAAGATCATATTAGTGTGATGCACGGACTTCTTAAACAAATAATAATAAAAATAACATATTTTAAGAGTTTCGTGGAGTTATGTACTTACAATTAGTATCCATTTGAAAAACTTTGAATCAAATGGACAGTAAGCGAGACCAACAAACCTCAAAATCATTGATTTGGTTCATTTTTAGTATGCATGCAAGTTGTGACCTGAATTAAAGCAGGTGGAAATTTTGCAACCACTTTTTATTTCCAAGAAAACGCGTATTGAATTTTCATAATTCTATAAAGCGAAGATTGATTACGCAGTTTTCTGGGAAAGACTAAAAAGTGTGTTGTAAAATTTTCACCCGTTTCATTTCAGGTCACAACTTGCACGCAAATCAAAAATGAATTAAATTGGTGATTTGGAGCTGGTGGTGTCCCTGTGAGTCAATATTGGCAAATTTGGGTTAGCAATTCTACATTGTGATGTCATCACTAATGGAATCAGTTGATTAGAGAAATAAATTTTTAAAAGAATTTTCAAAAATAGGCGTGATATTAGTATGCATTATAGAATTGTAAATTTGACAAAACTTAAAACACTGAAATATTATAATTTTAACTGTAAATGAATACATAGAAATTCTATTCAAACACCACTTTATAGATATTAGCTATGTTTTTCAGCCAGTTTGAAAAGTTTTACACCATCAGTCGTATAAGCAGATTAAAATTAGAACTCTTTGAAGCTGCTCATGCGTTAAGGCACAAACATAGTAAAGATGTCGATGTCGCGATAAAAACAAACCTATGTATTTAAATGAGAGTGCACTTAGCAAAGATGTCGATCACGATGCTCATCGCGATACTTATCGCGATCTCATCATGATTATTGAAATTATGAAAACGAAATGTTAATTTAAATTTTAATTTGAGTAATAAGTTCATTGTTATAAATTATTAATTTTTATTTTAATAAATAGAGCTTATTTTGCTAATTCCCAAGTAACACCCCTTCGTATAATAGACGTATATTTTTGGGATATTTGGGATATTTTTGGTCTACGTCTAATTTTGGTATATCTTATATACGTATATCATATACCCTTTATATACCATACGTAAAATATTCTTATACTAGACGAATATATTTGGGATACTTGAGACGTTGATGGCATACGTCTAATTTTGGTATATCTAATATACGTATATCATAAACCCTTTATATACCATTCGTAAAATATTCGTGTACTAGACGAATATATTTAGGATACTTGAGACGTTGATGACATACGTCTAAATTTGGTATATCTAATATACGTCTATCATATACTCTCTATATACTACACGTAAAATATTTAAATATTAGACGTATATAATTGGGATACTTGAGACCTTTGTGATATACGTCTCATTTTGGTATACCTAATATACGTCTATCATATACCCTTTATATACCATACGCAAAATATTCGTGCACTAGACGAATATATTTGGGATACTTGAGACGTTTGTGATATACGTCTAATTTTGGTATACCTAATATACGTCTATCATAAACCCTTTATATACCATACGTAAAATATTCGTGTACTAGACGAATATATTTGGGATACTTGAGACGTTGATGACATACGTCTAAATTTGGTATATCTAATATACGTCTATCATATACTCTCTATATACTACACGTAAAATATTTGAATATTAGACGTATACAATTGGGATACTTGAGACGTTTGCGATATACGTCTCATTTTGGTATACCTAATATACGTCTATCATATACCCTTTATATACCAACCGAAAATATTAGTATATTATAGACGTATAAATTTACCATTCATATTATAGTATATTTCTGAACTACGATATACGTTTAATAAACGTTTGTTATAAACGTAAATACTATTCTCAATAGATGTCGTTCCTATTAGAAACTACCTGGTGAAGTTAATAACGGTGGTGTACATTACCGTACACAATTATAGTAAACAATTAATTAGCACATCTTCGCATACTTCAATATTAATTTATTGAGTATAGCAACCACGATGAAGAGTTCGAACTTTGCATTGTAACTATGAGACGGATTTAAAACGCTCATTTTTTTTGTAAAATCAATAATTAAAAAATTTAAAAAAAATCAGGGTCCGCAGCAAAAATTTTAACGTTTAATATACGTTTTCATCATACACATTATAGACGTAGCACACAACGAATAATATGCGTAAAATGTACGTTTATTATATGTATATTATATACGTTTATTATATGTATATATTATACGTCTATAAATGAGAGTTTACTTAGGACATTTTTACGTTTTATATACGTCTTCAACTATACGTATTATATACGTAGTGTACTACGAATAATATATCTATATCATATACGTCTATGAATGAAAGTTTACCTAGGACATTTTTACGTTTTATATACGTCTTCAATATACGTATTGTATACGTAATTTACGTTTGGTCTAGACCATTATTAAACGTCTAATATACGAAGGTGTGTTACTTGGGATTACTTCTAATAATTTTAAAAGACATATAATTTGATCAGTAAAATAACGTACATCTTACTATTTTAATATTCATTCTTTATCTTTGTTGTAATCTTTATAAAGGAGAATAATTTATTAATATTACAAATTAATACATTTTTATTAGTAACGTTCAGTGGATGCATAGGTACCGCTTTGGTACTGTATTTTGTAATCCCAAGTTCAAACCGTGGCAAAGTTTTCTTTTTTACTTATGTACCTAATATAAATTCATAATATTTATTCATTAAATTTTGAATTTAATTTTCTCTTAAAAATAAAGAATCAGTCGAAAAAGCTATGGTTTTCCAATATTTAATATTTGGGGTAAAAAAATTCAAAGGGGTTAATCTATGGTTTTTGTAATTTCGGACCAAAATTTCCAAGTCCTTGAAAAGTGCACCCGTTATCGACATCCACATCTTTGTTATGTACATTTGTACCTTTAGACAGTTTCGAACTGCTGAAAGAACATTATTTATATCTTTTTAACAGGGTCTTTTTAAGGGTATCTTTTTAACATATCTTTTTAACTGAGGAATAGGAATATTTATAAAATACTTTTCACATACATTAAAAATTCTTTAGCGCTGAGTAAACTCTTTGAACGCGCTATACGAAACATAAAATCGTATTTGAAACATGCAAATTTTTCATATAAAATAGTGTTCTATAAAATTCTTTTTATTTTGTTTTTATAACTAAGTGCTGGTTTTACCACCTCTTGTTAAGTGCTTGTTAACGCTTAACTAGTAGTCGACAACCGGTTTTGTTTTGTCAAATTGGTTGTCGACTATTAGTTAAGCGTTAACAATCACTTGGTAAAATCGGCTCTTAGGTTGTTAAGAAGAGGGGTGGGAATAAGTTGTGGTGGGCACTCTGTCCTATGCTAAATACATAAGATAAAGCAGGATAAAAGTATCCATTGCCAATTGTATATAAACTCAACGACCACACTAGACTTTGAAAAGGCCTTCGACACCGTCTAGCACAATTGCTTTTTGCACAATCTTTTTATTTTAAATTTCCCACTCCACATTATCAAAACAATTGCCAGTTTCCTACGTGACCGTACCTACAATGTTAAAACTTTAATTCTTTATTAAATAAATTCCCTATCCCCTCTGGAGTTACGCAAGGCTTCATTCCATTTTCAGGACATTGTTCCATTGAAAAGAGCGTTAAAATATACATTACAATTAATCAAAAATCCTGAAAATTGTTATTTGGGAAGTTAAGACACTTGTCATCTCAGGGGGCGATATAAAGTTTACGCAATAATAAAAATTACGCGCTATACAAATTTAACTTTAGCTATTTATATCTCGATAGTCATACACCTGTGAAACTGCAGCGTTTACACTTAATTATATAGAAATATTTACAGATCTATATGCGATTTGGAATATTATATCAAATATAAATTCAAGAAGCCACAGCAGTGGAGTGATGCGATCGCTGGTTGAGTATAGAGCGGAAATTCTGGGTTCAAATCGTAGATTGCACAGAATTTCTTGGCTCGGCCTTCCGGTGGGAATACACACTCTGTGGTGATCCCTGATATTTGTGTCGACGTCATTACCGTTGATACGGCTGCGTCACACACGAGAGTTTACAAGGCAGGTTAGGTAGGCAGGGAATGAAGCCATGGGCCTTCTAGGCCTGCAGAGCTATCTTATATATATATTATATATAAATTCAAGATCGTTTACATTAGCTATAGTTACTATATTATATAATATTTGTGCGATAAATTCCAGATCTAAACCTACCTTTACTACTTTCACCAAAGTAAAGTCGGGATACTGCTGTTAAAGTATTATTAATATCAAAAAAATCTGCTTTCCAAATGTCTCGCCTTCTCATTGTGAGAGGCGAGGCAACAAAGGTCTTATTCCGCGTGCAAAGCTGACGGTTTTATAAGCCGTGGTAAAAATCGATTTATGCGTTTAAAAGGTTAAATTTTGTCAAATTTACAATTAACTAAAATGTAAAATTTCAAATATCCAAAGGAAATCAGCTTTGTTTTGAAAAACATCAACAATGAATTTTTTTTAAATATGACGTTAAGTCTAAGGCCAGATGAGCTACAAAATGACGCTAGCCGCAGTAGTAAGATGAAGCTGCAGTAAAGTTGACAAATGCACCTTATGGGGACTGCAGTGCTTGGCTAGACGAAGCTGGAAATGTCGCTGGAGAAACGCGAGAAGGTAATGACGCCGCTTCAGCGATGCACTTGTATCAGCTTTTTTTCAACCGCAATATCAGTACTATGCACAGTGGCGCGGCGACTACTGTTGTCCACCACTGCTTCAATTGCTGTTGTGGTGCACTACTCGTGTGGCCATGGTTTCTATTGCCTCACTGTAGCTTCATTTTACTGCTGAGGTTAGCGTCATTTTGTAGCTCGTCTGGCCTTAGACTAAAGAATATGCCACCAAAAATAAATCTTTTTGTTCTGGAAACGACTTTAATAAAAAAAAACACTGAAACTTTTCGTCGTCTACAAATTTTGACTGTTTGTCAAAAACTTGTTACTAAAAGTCGTCCATCTAAGTTAGCCATTAAGTCTCTCATAGCAATGCAGTGTCTTGAACAAATTAAGACTGTGCTGTTAATAAATATTTTAAATAATTCAAAAAGAATTAGATAAAACAAAACTATTTTGGTAAAGGATTAAAATTAATTTTGAAGCAATAATGTCTTCAAATATGACCAACTAAATTATGGGTCATTCCATGTGAAATCAACACACTTTTTTAAGTGACCATCTCAGATTTTATTAAAATTTAGTATACAAATAGATAGCATAGAGACTAACAAAAATACAAAATTTTATTGAAATATCTCAAACGGTTTCCAAAATATCGCTACGTAAAATTTTCAAAAAATTGCCTCAAGCATATTTTCAAATTGTCATCCTAATTGAGTTAGGGAGGTGAGAGTAGTGTCAATTACTCAGTTTTTTATGCTCTTTCCAATGATATACAACACAATATGCTTTATTATAAAATTACTTTTCAAAACTCAAAATTAAAATTTTGATTTTGATTTTCTGAAAAAGTACATCATCAAAATTTTTCAAAAAAATTCTCTGAATAGTCTGTACTTATGTTAAGTGATTGCCAAAATTTAAAAGTGGGACGGTAATGGCTTCATAGTTAAAATAATTTTTAATTTTCAAATATGTAGTATTTACTACATAATTAGTGAAATATTTAAAAACCATCTTAGATAAATAGTAGTTTTCGTCACAAGGACGTAAAACGAGATTTTACACCCGAGGAGCGGGGTTTCGAAGGCGAGGCGAAGCGAAGCGGAGCCGAGACGCACGAACCGTTCCGAGGAGTGTAAAATCAGTTTACGTCCGAGTGGCATAAACTGCTTTTCGTTTTACCGGAACTACCTCATTTTTATTCGCAACATCGTGGTGAGAGGCTATGTATTGAAAATTTAAATCTGGCTCTTCTGATTGGTTTGGTAATTAATCAAGGTTGGTAATCTTACATTTTTAAAACCATATACATACCCCTATGTGAATGCAGCTTAAGTCATTTATATTTGTAACGTTGTGGTGAAAGGTTGTGTTAGTAAGATGGAAAGTAAAAGTATCGAAGAAGCCGCCAGAGAAGCAAAGGAAGAGTTGCTGCCTACGAAGTCGAAGACGATATATAAAAAGGAATACGATAAGTTCTTAAAATTTTTAAATGAACACAATGTGGAGTTACATAACCTCAATGAGGACACGTTGTTGGCTTACTTTTTACAGTTTGCCACAATGTGTAGTTCCTCCTACAATGTGTAGGTTACGATGTAGACTCCGTCTACAGCAAAGGCAAGATTTCAGATCAAATTTTGGGATCTGCATCCACATCTTCCCTCAAGAAGATTGTTAATGCGCCGCAGGCGCATTCTTCAAACAGCACAGGGGAGAACACAAACGAATTTAGAGGTCCGTTGTTTTCCAATTGCGTCGTAAAAATTAAACACTTTCACTCAAATAAATAATTTTTGGCGTAAATATATTGTGTTTTATTTTATAACCCCCCCCCTTTTTAACGTCCTAGGACGTTAAAATTACGGCCCCCCTTTTTAACGGCCTAGGACGTAAAAAGGCATTTTAAGCACCTGAAATCAGGACTTAAACACCTACTTTAAGGGTCGGTATAACGAAAAATTATTTTAACCATGAAGCCATAACTGTCCCACTTTTAAATTTTGGCAATCATTTAACATAAGTACAGGCTATTCAGAGAATTTTTTTGAAAAAGTTTGATAATGCACTTTTTAGAAAATCAAAATAAAAATTTTAATTTTGAGTTTTGAAAAGTAATTTTATAACAAAGGATATTGTGTTGTATATCATTGGAAAGGGCATAAAAAACTGAGTAAAATGACACTACTCTCACTTCCCTATCTCAATTAGGAGAGTTGCTATAATAATTTGAAAATACGCTTGCGGCTATTTTTTGAAAATTTTACATAGCGATATTTTGGAAACCGTTTGAGATATTTCAATAAAAATTTGTAGTTTTGTTAGTCTCTATACTATCTATGTATATATTAAATTTTAATAAAATCTGAGATGGTCACTTGAAAAAGTGTGTTGATTTCACATGGAATGACCCTTATGTTTTACTGGTTTTACTTAATTAATTCTTTTTGAATAATTTAAAAATATTTATTTTTAATAGCACAGTCTTAACTTTTCCAAGAGGTTGGCATTAATAAATATTGTAACTTACAAATAAAATTATGTAGAAAATAGTTTCAAATAATAAAATTTACTTTTATGAAACTGTTTGAAATTTATATCTTAAAATTTTTCAGTGAATATAAAATTTTTTTCTTTTTTCTAGTGCTTTGCCTGAAGTTGAACTACGGCATAGAAAACGTGTGGAACGTAAAGATCAATTAGCATCAAAAGTTCGAGAAATGAAGCGACGCCAAGTTGCAAATGAGCAGTGGACACAACTGAAGAGGTCTTTATTCAAACCTCTAACTATTATGAGTACTCTTTTAATAGGCGGAGGAATTCTTGCTTATATATACTTAAAAAGTTGAAATTGATGATTAACGAGAACATTTTGTATTTATGATTTTGAAAAAGTTAAAACTAATGTGTTTTAGTATACTGTAATTTAGTGCTTTTGTAGCAGCTATTCTGTATTTTTAATTGATTTACTTTTGTTTTCATATTTTCCAGAAAAGCAGCTGTTTTCTAATATTAATTTACATCTGAATTTCATTAACATATAATCATTTGATATTTGGTGATAATAATTTCAATTCTCAATTATTATTTTTGTATTTTGTTTTACTAATATTTTAATCTTAATGCTTCTAGGTGTACAATTTTTTTATTTCTTTTTTTTTAGAAGATAATATGTTTCCCAAAACTTTCTTTTAATTATTGATTTTGAAAGTAATGGCTTGAAACAAGACTGACATTAGTATGATTTCCACCTTTAACACATGCCAATTATTCATTAATAATATTTATTGTTTTATCATTAAATATTAATTTTTTTAATAATATTTTAAAGGTGGCAATCTGAATGTTGCATTGATTTTATATAAAGAATGGCAAATATATCTTATACCTGTCAACAGTTAAACAAAGAGTATTAATATCAGATTGTAGATCAAGTGGTAACTTTGCAGTGCTTAATTCTCTTATTAAAAACAACTTTTTAAATTTGTAGATATGAAAGTTATTATCTTTATTAAAATCAGATGAAATCTTGACTAATTTATTTTTTATAAATGCTTCAGCATTTATAATGAAACATTTGTTAAAATATATTTTGTCAAGAATTTTTTTATAATTCCACTTCTATAATTATTTACATTCTCTATTCGTAAAAGAAACATTAATGCAGTATGAAAAAATCACAGTTTGTTTTTCTTTATTCATCTTAATGTGACACAAAATTTAAAATTATAGTAAGAAAAAATGTTTCCAAAAGAATATTATTTTTAAACATTAGTTAATAAATAAATAGTACCTATAACAAAATAATCTAACTAATTATTATCGATTATTAATTGGTAAATTTTTATATTCTTATAATTTGAGAGGTGACAGTAAAAGTATAATAATTATTCCAAACTAATATCAAGCAATATTAGAAAAACTCAATTTAATTCCGATTCAATGAATTTGAAAATTTCATATCACTGTGAATTTTTCATACAATTCAATAGCACACATAAAGCCATTTTCAATTAAAAAAAAGAGTTTAGCAGTTTTTTACATTCCTAATTAAAATTTAAGTGCCTGTTGATGAAGCTTGTCAAAAACTTAAATTGACAAATTTAAAATGTGAATAACTTCACTAAATTGTAATTTTTTAAATTAAATATTCTCATAATAATTATATCAGTGACAATCGGCAATTAGATTAGAAATCATTAGTCAAATTTCATTGTTATAATTTCTCATAAATTTTTATATAAACTTTAATAAATATGTTCAATATATCCAATTGTTTATATATGTAAGTTTTTTATTTCAGGCCTAAAACTACACTGCGCGACTGACATTTGAAGTTTTTTTGGAAGAATTTGGAGTATGACACATTTAGATTAGTTGAAGATAAATTCTGCGGTCTGACATTTTAATTGACAAAATGCTAGTTGATCAAAATTGGTACGTTAAAAATACGGTTTTAAAATTAACTTTTGTATTAAATTAATAAAATGTAAATTGATGTTAATTCAACATGTTGGTTGCAATATTGAAGTTTTACATCAGCTGATATAAATTAAGAAATTGCAACAAAACCTTTTCCATATAAGTTAGTATAATATATTATTATTATTTCAACCAATTTAATAAAATAGTAATAACATAACATAGTTTTAACTTACCTGGGTTATTTTTGCTTTAATTTTTTTTGTACCTATATAAATACTTACTGTTTTTTTACCTAGTTCAAAATTTTAATGTAAGGCGATATATACATCATGATTAAAAGTAGTAAATTATTTAACCATGGGCAATGAAAATAACATGTTACTACCAAGTGTTTTGTTATATCTATATTTTTAAGTTCATTTCATCCAATCAACCAAATTGTAAAATATAATAATTTATATATTTTCATAAACTGCTGATCATTATTGTTGTGGGTCAATAAGTGTCAATAATGTGATTATTATTTGACTATTTAAATAATATGGTAGGTTAATAAAAAGTTACATTACTACATCTAATATTTTTTTTTATATTCCATCAAATATTTATTGATGTTTCATCAAAATTCAAAATATGATGCAAACTTCATTCTTTGTAGGTCAAATAAGTTTGAGCACGAAGAACTTAATATTAAGTTAAGAATGAGCAGGAATCAAATGGAAAATAAAAATTTCTGATGAAATTTTGCATTAATTTTGTACAAAATCATGGATACTAACGCGCGCTTTCAATAGAATAGGTTAGTTACCATTTTGCACAAAATTAACAAGTGTTGCACAACCTGTAAGAGAAGTGATGAAGATCCGTGATATGAAAAACTACAGTATTGTCTATAATTAGCTTTAAAAGTAAGTAATAAACCTAATAACATCAGTGTGCGGTAGCTATCTTGGTTTTAATTGTTTTCATTATGGTTGTATAACGCTCTTAATAACAATTTAAAATTTTTCAATTACTTTTGTTCAGGTGATATTGGTGATATATTATCTCGTTTTTGAGATTTATTTGTTGAAAATAATGGGTTTAATTATTTTTATCCTAATAAAAAATTGCCACCAAATCAATTTGATTATGAGATCTGATTGGGGTTAGACTACTGTGAACAAGCTTAACACAGAATGATTTTTAAAAATTAATTTTGGGTATTTATTAATTATATTAGTAAATCAACACTAACGTAGACCTCAAATTACCGATTTGATTCACTTTTAGTGTGCGTGAAATAAAACGGGCCACAGCAGTGGAGTGATGTGATCGCTGGTTGAGTATAGAGAGGAAATTCTGGGTTCAAATCCCGGATTACACAGAATTTCTTGTCTCGACTTTCCGGTGGACATCCACACTCTGTGGTGATCCCTGATGTTTGTGTCGACGTCATTACCGTTGATACGGCTGCGTCACACACAAGGGTTTACAAGACAGGTTAGGTAGGCAGGGAATGAAGCCAAGGGTCTTCTAGGCCTGTAGAGCTATAATATACGTGAAATAAAACGGGTTAAAATTTGGCTTGTATTTACTTGGTCAGTATTTTTAATAAATGGTCAGTATTACATTGGTCAGTATAAAATCTGTCAGTATTTTAAATAAATGGTCAGTATTTTAAATAAATGGTCATTATTTTAAACATATCAGTATATACAGGGTGACGCAAAACGATTGTTATGGTTTGAATGCTTTTATTTGAAAGAAGCAGTTGTACGTCACTAAGCCAGCGACCATGTCCGAGCTGAAAAAACAACATTTAAATTAAAAACACATAAAAAGCAAAAGTTATGGAAAATGTATGAAATGAGCATGAATGTGCGGAACAGAAAATGGCCACTACTTGCGAAATATTATTTCTCATTTTATAAATATTTTTCCCTTTTATTGGCTTTTCCTTTCTACATCATTTGAGTTTGAAGATCAAATAAGTTTAAAAGTTCAAATAGGTATATGAATTTGGAGCTCTTTTAGCTACCACTCGGGACAGACACCCTTGCAGTCAACCCCCCCCCCCTTCTAGTTCCGAGTTTCATCAATGACATGCGAATATTCAAAACAATATTTTTGTCCATCCAATGAAGAACTTACTGTTACGGAGGAAGAAATTTCAGCCGTATCAGAAATGCGCTGAAACACTTTTGATCAGTTCTAACGAAGAGCATTTAAAGTATGGTTTGTGAATCTTCCAAAACAAACAGAAAACTGGATCCATGGCCGCTGCACTTGTCCAGGTTTATTTAAGAAATATATATGCGAGCATATAATAGGTTTGGCTATACGTTTAAAATATGTCAAACCTCCCCCAGCAGCTAAACAAATAACTATAGGGGAGAGTCTTGCAGTACCGGCCGGCTTCCAGTAGGGGAGACCGAGGAGAGTAGAAACAGAGGTGAGTTGTAACAGCATCGATTTTGTGGAACCTATTCCCGTTAGAGAACTGGCAACGTGAAAATTTATTGCTTTTTTGACGTGTCATTTAATGCAGTTTACATCGAAATTGTACTGCGGATGGTTTAGTAAATACGACGTGCACGTGAAAAAAATTGACAAATGTAAATTTTTGACCAATATTTCGATAGCCTATTATTCAATAAATATCAGTTAAATACTATTGCAACATAATTTTTAATATACATTAAATATTAAAGTTTGATGGCATAATATGGTTTTTTTGGGTTCGATACGTGTTTTGGAATTAACAGACATTATTCTAAATAAAGGAGACCGAAGAGAGTTGTAACAGCTTGTTTCAACTCTCCTAGTTCCCTATTAACACATAATGAATAAAAAAAAAAATTAAAACCGGCAATAATTATTTTTGCTTGTGTTGCCTCGAGCTCTATTTCAACAGCAAATTTAAAAAAAAGTGGGTTCAGTGTATGGAATGCAAGAAATGGTCATATAAAGCTTACACTGGAGAAGAGCTCTAATATATTTGTCACAATTTCCTTTAGGACTAAATTTCAAACAAAAACAAAGCAGTATAATATTTGTTGTATTCACTTTTATTATTAAAGTTTATTTTATTCACAAAAAGTAACGTTTAAATTAAATTTAAACACAAATATACCCACTTGTTACAACTCACCTTGCCGTCTGTTACAACTCACCTCGGTACTAGGAGAGTTGTAACACTGGGAGTTATTTTAGTTTTCGTCGAATTTTTCATAAACCTTAATTATTTTTACTTATTTTTATATTTGATTCATATAGTGTATAGAACTCGCTATATGGAATTCTATAATTCATAGAGGTAGAACCATTTTTGGCTAAAATATACTAGATACTGTAAAAACTGTTTCAACTCTCCTCGGTCTCCCCTACCGGCCACTTGTATTTTCTCAAAACGTATAACGAAAGGCGCTAATATTATTATTCCCTTCGGGAAACGACATTAATGGTGGGTTTATAGAGCGAGATAAGCGATAAGAGATAGTGGATAAGAAATAAGCGATAGTGACTAACGGATAAGCGGGTTTATAGAACGAGATAAGGAATTTAAGAAATGCACACGTTACGCATGAGCAGTTCAAATTATTTTGAAACTTTGACAGGCCACGACAGCTTATGTTTATAGTAGTTTGGTTTAGTCATTGTGAAACATATTTTTCAAATCTTTTATTTTTATGGTTTGATTACCAGAAATTTGGCATTTTTTATAAAGTAACTAAATAAATTTTGCAAACTAAATTTGAAGAATTCATAAAATACAAATGGATAATCAAGATTTAGCGCGAAACAAAGCCTATAAACCTAGCGTAATTTGATAATTACCATTAACGTTTTTGCAAATCTCCAACTGCGAATAAATTTTAAAATTCGATTTATTGTTTAATAAAAACCGCCTGCTTATATAGACGAAATTAATAATTATTAAATAGGTATAGATAAATAAATATTTGGAATGATTGTCGTACAAAAATTTATATTATTATTATTATTTAAAAAATTATATAAAATTGATATTTTATAATACATAACAGTCATAAACATAAATAAAATATTAATTCGTAATAACACAAATAGGCGGGTAAAATTTAGTTCAAATGAACGTAGACGAGATAAGAGATAAGAAGTTGAAAAATGTTTAACTTTTATCCCTTAGCGCTTATCGTGCTGTATGAACGCTACTACGGTATTCCTATGGTTTAACCGTTGATTGAGAAATCAATCTTCTCAATCAACGGTTTAACTTTCTTATCCACTATCTCTTATCGCTTATCTCGCTCTATAAACGCACCATAACAGGAGTATATGCCCCGCGGAGGAGAGAGGTATCACTTCGCGTTTACTAAACGTGAAGCGATTTGTTCTCGACGTGACGGCTACTCCTTACACGACTAAAATTTAGTGGGTGAATAGTATAACAAAAAGACGAGATAGAAAATTTTTTAAAACTGATATGTACTTAGAAATTATTCTAATTAATTTAAGACAAATAATAATTAAATATTATATGACAAATTTTTTGTTATGGTCAAATTATATATAGGGGAGAGTCTTACAGTACCGACACCTTAAGGTTTTATTTCAATAAATAAAAAACGCTTTGAAGTTCTAGTAAAATACCTGGTTATATCTGTAAAAGAACTCTTGTGCTTCAAATAAAAAAAATAAAACATGAAAATATTCTGAAAATAATGACTTTATTTATTAAATTTTAAAACATTAAAAAACCAACTCTTAGAAAATTGGCGTCCAGTACCGGACAGTACAAAAATAATTAGTTATACTTGGCAATAATCACAAATATATTGGTTGGACTTCTTGGATATATGTATTTGCACAAGCTTTGTGGACCAAGGCTTTACAGTTTCCACACTGAGAAAAGAGATTGTTATCTATAAACAAATATATTTGTTTGAGGTAATTTGTTTAATATAACACTCGGTATATTAATATATTGTAGTAGATAAAACCAGCCCATAAAATTTTAACGGCAACCAAAAATATTTCAAGTAAAGTTTTCCAAAAGTATTTCAAAAATATCTAATTTATCCACTGACATACACCAGCTTAGCTCAATCTTCTTAGTTATCGCACAGTCAAGTGCGTGATCAACGAATTCTACAATTCTTCTTTACTAAAATAAATAAAAACACTCAAGAAAACTTTCTGTTTCACTCAACTTTTATTATTTTTCAAAATTTACATTTAATCTCCCAATTTCATAAAACTGCGACCTTGCAGCACCGTGGGTCGCTCGCAAGTCCCCTTTTAAATTAAAAATTTCCCCCACCTTGGCTACTACACCATAGGTGCAGAGCTGTCTAAAGCACTTTGTAAAAGTAATTCAAGTACCAATTACCAAGTACTTTGTTAATGCCGAAAGTACTTCAAGTATCAAATACTATATTTTTTTTTAAGTACTTGAAGCATCAAGTACTTATTTACTTTGCTTAGAGAAAGTATTTCAATTACCAAGTACTTATCAAAAGTAATTCAAATATTTCAAAATTAACCAAAAAGTAATTCAAGTACCACCAAATTACTCAAAAGTACTTTAATTACCCAAAGTAAAGTACTTCAATTACCAAAATACTTCAATTACCAAAAGTAGGTACTTCAAATACCGAAAATACTTCAATTACTTTAAAGTACTTGAATTACTTTAAAAGTACTTGAATTACTTTAAAAGTACTTGAATTACTTTAAAAGTATTTCAATTACTTTAAAAGTATTTCAATTACTTTAAAAGTATTTCAATTACTTTAAAAGTATTTCAATTACTTTAAAAGTGCTTCAATTACTCAAAGTCAAGGCTGGGCAGTATTGCAAGATTGCAACTACATTATTCAATTTCTTTTGTTGCATATTTTAAATTTTGATTAATTATGTAATGCCAAAACGTAGAACCGTTGATTGAAAAATAAGAAGACATGCAGCCTTATGAACAAAAACGTGCCATAGACATGTGTCGACATCTAGATGGCGTTAGTTTATACCATGGGCCGAGATTATTTCGAGATTTTATCGCTGCTTTTATTTAATAGTAATCTGCTTTACCCAAGGGCGGATCTAGGGGGGGCGATCGCCCCCCCCCTTTGGAAAAATTATGCATTATAATAGGTCTGTTTGGTACCACAGTCCTAGTGCTACACTAACTACACTACTACAAATTGATTGGTGGTACAATTACCAATTAGCACTAGGACTGTGGTACCAAACAGACCTAATATAAATATAACGTAAAAACTAAAATTAGTGATTAGTGAATTAACTAACATTTTACTTGAAATATTTACATCGTTGTTCTTCAATCAACGGTAGAACATGGTCACGTTGAGCCGTCACGAAAAGCCTTTAATACGGACACCGTATTGATCGCTCATTAAGATTATACTTAACAGATTAGTTAAGATTAGTGAACAGGGTGACAGTTACAATGTTACAAATGTTGTAGGCTTATAGGTCTGCAGGTCTAAAATGTCAAGAAAGCAAAAAATAAAAATAGTACCTATAAATTAAAAATTAGTCTTTATTGATCTAATAATTTTTTTTACAATATAACACAAAAAGAAAAAAATTTACTTTATTTTGTTAAAATTCGCTTTTAATAAAACTAAATTTTCGAAGTTGTCATCTGATAATGCATGTCTTCTAGGTGCGTTTATTATTTCTGCAAACGAAAACAATCTTTCGACGGGTGCCGAAGACGGTAAACATGTGTTGTACCGATAAAACAATTTCTTAATAATTGGAAATGAATTCAATACAATTAGAGATTTTTCAGGATCATTCAAATATTGTAATATTTCCAATTCGATTTTTCTTTTAAAATTGTCGTTCATCGCGGTTGATATTTGCAGAGAATCTTTTGATTCATCTTCAAAATCAAAAAAGTTGTCTTCGTCATCTTCAATAACTTTGGCTGATTTATCGATACTTTCATTTATATAATCAAAACTGTGGAGACTTTGGGCGGCTGCAAGCACTATTTTTTGTGTGATGTCATTTACATTTAAATAGAATTTGCTGAAATGACTTGTCCATAACAGTTTAAATTTTGGCAAAGTAAATGATGCAATAATTGCCTCTTGCGTTTCTACATTTGGTACTTCACAAAAATCAAAATAAATTTTAAACCGTTTTAATACACCCTCTTTACACGCCTTCAAAATTGGAGCACAGCAATGAAACGTTTCGGATTCTAATTTTTCAAATTTTTTTAAAAGGCTACCTAAACATGGTAATAAATATCCAAAATAACAATTACTTTCTCTTTGCAGAGCATCTAAAGTCCTGGCCAGCGGTTCTAAAATTTTGCAATATTCAGTTAAATACTGAAATTCCGTATCTGTAAAACATTCTTTTTTTATATCCAGTTGATCAAAAAGTTGTGGCAACTTCTCTTTTTCACGTAAGATTGCAGAAATTGAATCGTATAAGGAGTTCCAACGTGTAGCACCTGGATAACTGAATGTATGGCCAAGCGCCTGTTTAATTTTCTCCGCCGTTTTTGGACGTCCCGCCATTTTCCATAGAACTGAACATTTATGTAAGCATTTCGTGTGCCTACTTTTTAAAGTACTATTTTTTGCAATGCAATTTTTAACATCCGTGGTTGCAATTAAATTCAACGTATGGGTTGAACAACGAACATGTTTTGGTAACGTGATCCGAACACTTTCTTTTAAAGAATCGTCTCCATCTTCTTCATCTACGGATATATTACAGAATTCTGGTTCACAGTTCATGATTTCGTCTTCAATAACTTCAGAATCGCAGTCATTGGAATCGTTACCAAAGTGTACACCAAATTCATTAAACGCCTTAACAAAGTTAGAACCGTTGTCAGATACTGTGGCGACCAATTTGTTTTGAAAGTTAAATTTTGTATGCAAATCGTCTATAATTTCTGCAATTCTATCATATGTGTGGCTACCACTAAATCTTTTACATGCTAATGCTGCCGAACGTCTATTAAAGGTTTCGTCAATCCAATGACAAGTCATTCCAAAAAAACTTCGGCGTTTAGCTGACCAAATATCTACTGTAGTACAAACAAATTCTACCACATTTAAATCGTTTTTTATCGAAGACAGCATGCTCTTACACATATTGTCTATTTTTGTTACAGCTGTAGTACGTGACATCACATTTACATTCATTCCTTCAAAAAGTGCAATAAATGATGGGTTATTAATAACTGACACTGCCGACATCGTATTTGTAATAAACTTAATAATCCTATCATCAAATTCCGTTTGGTCTATACACACATTATTTCTATACGAATCTGTTATTTTTCGTTGTTTTGGAATACTCATACTTACATCGTTCGTTGTTAGATCATCTACTTCCAGTTTTCTTTTACGATTAGTTTCTTGGCAATTTGATCTTGATTCTTTGTAGGCCAAGTATTCGTCATGTGTTTTTGTGTTTGCATGTTTTGTTTTAAGATGTTTAACAAAATTTGTCGACACTCCAGATTGTCCTTTAATGATCACTTTCTTGGGCAAGCATATTTGACATTCGGCGGTAACTTTTTTGTCATCTTTACAGTATGTAACGACCTTAAAAAATTTTCCATCTAAATAAGGACACTTTTCGAACATAGAATTATCATCTTTTGCACCTGAGACTGTATTTGATGTTGTCGATGTTTCTAAAACCGCCGATTCTTTGTCTTCGTCAACATTACTTCTAGAAGTTTCAGCTCTCATGGTTGGAACGCTTTTAAACAAGTCAGCTAATGTTTTATTCATAATAAAAATCACTCTTACACTTTTTTCACTTATTTCACTTTTATAATTTTAATTTTTTTTGATTACTTCTTTTACATTAAGAGGGGCATTTTTTTCAGGGCCCTTTTAATTTAATCAACAGATGGCGCCTACTTAAATATTTTTATAAAATAAGAGAAATTTGCTATATTTAAAATATAGCAAATTCGTTGAGATAATACTATTCTATAAACAATATTCTTGATCTTAAGCTATTTTGAGTTCGTATTGAGTATGTCAAAACACACTCACTTACGAAAAAAAGATAATTAAACTTTAATTATGAATTGTGTTTTTATAAATAAATATTACGAACTCAAAATAGCTTAAGATCAAGAATATTGTTTATAGAATAGTATTATCTCAACGAATTTGCTATATTTAAAATATAGCAAATTCCTCTTATTTTATAAAAATATTTAAGTAGGCGCCATCTGTTGATTAAATTAAAAAGGCCCTGAAAAAAATGCCCTTCTTAAGACATAACGACATAAGGTATGTTTTAGGTTGGTAAAACGATTTTGATTTTCACTGATGGAAAGAATGAAAAAAGTTTTTGAGTATTTTGGCACATTTTTAAATGGGGGAGTTTCACTAGTCATAATTTTTTGAAATAATATATGAACATAAAACTTAGATAAAAATGCTATATGTATGTATAATTGGTGAAGTCTCAAAACTCACTCTTAGATTTTTAAAAACAATTTAAAGTTTGAAAGAATATTTAAGCTGAGCGCCATGATTGACCAATGATAATTGTCATATGACAATTCTGATTAGTTCTTTTGTGTGACGTCAGCTCCCGTAGACGTCAGCTCCGGTAACGTTTTTCTCATGTTAGGAGTGCTCAAAAAATTTTTAAAAAAATTCTGAAGACTCAGTTTGACCTCTACTTTCAAAGGTAAATGTCGCTGCCCCCCCCCCCCAATCGAATTTTTGGGTAAAATTTGCGTCAAACGTTTGAGCATCGTTCGAGCATCAATGAGCTTCCAATATTTTCGTTTGAGCCTCAACCGTCGCGGAGTTATTCGCGAAAACTTTGGGGGGGGGGGGCTGTAGACATGCTTGCCTCCCCCCCAAGTGGAATTTTGGGGTAAAAATGGTGTCAAACGTTTGAGCATCGTTTGAGCATCAATGAGCTTCCAAATTTTTCGTTTGAGCCTCAACGGTCGCAAAGTTATTTTAGCGAAATTCTTGGGGGGGGGGGGGGCTGCAGACATACTTTTTCTATTTTCGTTCTTATTTTGAATTTTTTTGTGAAATTGATGTCTATCGATAGAGATTCGTTTGAGCTTGAATGAGCTTCTATTCCCATCATTTTAATTTCATTTTCTGCAAAGTTTCGAGCATTTCAATTTTCGAATACTCCGGGTAAGTGCCGTACAAACATTTTCTATTTTACCGGATTAAAATTTTTGATCCGATTTAAAAAACTTAATCCTGCTTAATTACCAACATCATTTTGATGGAATTGTACGGAAGGTGTAATTTTTGACACCCTATACTTCAATTACATTAAAAGTACTTTAAGTACTTTCCAGTACTTGGGTAATTTTAAAGTACTTCAATTACTTTTAAAGTACTTCAATTACTTTAAAAGTACTTCAATTACTTTTAAAGTACTTCAATTACTTTAAAAGTACTTCAATTACTTCAATTACTTTTAAAGTACTTCAATTACTTTAAAGTACTTCAATTACTTTAAAAGTACTTCAATTACTTTAAAAGTACTTCAATTACTCAAATTTTGTTAAATCCAATTACCAAGTACTCAAGTACTTTCAAAAAGTACTTCAAGTACCAAGTACTTTTCAGTTAGTTTCAAAAGTACTTCAATTAAAGTACTTCAAGTACTTTTAAGTACTTGAATTACTTTTTGCAAGTCTTTTACTTGAAATACTTTCAGCTCTGCATAGGTGTAACAAACATTTTTACATTTTATAAAATTTTATAAATCATAATTATCAAAATAATAATAGAAATTAAATAGCTAAGCTTCTTCATCCCAAAAATAATACGACATCAAGCCTCCTTAGTTTTCGATAAATCCAAAAGGGATTTTGAGAAAAATACTCGAAGTCGTATCTTTGGAATGAAGAACTAACTTTTCAAATTTATAAAATGTTTCTAAATTAATTTACAATTAAAAACTATCTACAAATCACGAATGCAGTCATCAATGAATGCAGTTAATCCATTTCACACTAACACTCCTGAAATCTTAACAAATTTTTAATTTTTAGTCTTCCAAATATTTGCAAAACTTTAAATTTTTCAAAATGATTCATAATTTTCCAAAATATCAAATTTTCTGTTGTGAACTTTGACCAATCTTGTTTCTTCAATCAGGTGCTTGAATTTGTTTCCAAAATTTTCATCTCAAAATGTAACTGTTGTCCACTTTTTAATTATTAATCAACTTTAATTTTTATTTTACTAGAAAATTGTTCAGTTTATTTAAGTTACTTTATAATGTTAAATTTCCAATTTGATTATTTTTCTGAAGATTAATTTTATCACTTTGCATTTGTTCGATTTTAAAATTATCAAATAAACTAAATTTTAAAGTGCGTAAATTATTTGAAATTTTAACTTTAATTATATCAAATTTACAATGTTCGTACTTAACTAAAAGGGTCGTATTCTCTAACTCTTAAAGGATCTTTACGGAAAGGATGCCTTTACGTAAAGGATAAACCTATTCTGTAATTATAAAGGATCCTTTAGTAAGAGGCCGTCCTTTAAGATCGATCTTTACGAAACGACGCGGTAAGGGATGCCTTTAGGTAAAGGATTTGCGTATTCTGTAACTCTAAGGGATCCCTTATTAGCGTCAGAATACACCAAGTTGATCCTTTACGTAAAGGATGGTCAGTAGACGCCTTTAACGAAATTGAAGTGTTGTTTTTATTAGTAAATGTGAACTTCAAAAGTGAATTTATCTTCAAAATGAATAATATTTTTGATGAATTACGCAAAATTACCCAAATTTTGTCATTTTAATTGTAAAACGTCGCTACCTCCACCCGGTTTGAACGCATTGAATAATATTCTTGATGAATTACTCAAAATTACCCAAATTTTGCCATTTTAATTGTAAAACGTCGGGTACATTTTATTTATTCCTTAATTTAGTTCTTATTATAGCTTTAATAATATTGTGGGTGATAAACATTGAACAAGAAAGTGACATACACATTAATTATACAACATCGTGGTTATTAGGAGAGTCGGGATACCTTCTACAAGCGTATCTAATGACTCCGATTACAGGAGCTGATCCAAATAGTCCAGAATTCAATTGCACGCAATTGTGTGAAAAGATGCATTGGCGTTTTAAAATGTGTCTAGAGGTGTCTTAATAAAGACAAAGCTTTAAATTACCACCCCACATTTGTATCCAAAATTATTTATGCCTGCGGAATCCTGCAAAACATCATGCGATTCCATAATATAGAAGTAGTAATTGGTAAAAATGTGATAATTGTTGTACAACAATAATAAATTATTAAATTGTAAATTTTTTTTACAATTTAGCACTAGGAATAAGAGCTCGTAATAATATTAGTCAAAATAATTTTGTTTAATACATTTTTATTTTAATTGTTTTAAATAGCTAATTCTGAATGTTTTAAAATTTAAAGAAAATGTAAGTTTTTCAAAGTCAAAACGTTCTCTTTCTAGTGCTAGTCGTTCTTTCTGGAGGTTCACTAACGACTCCAATTTGTTGTCGATGCTTTTCAGTATCTGATTATTTGTATCGGTACTTGTCAATACCCTACTTTGATATTGTAAGATATTATACCAAATTATACCTACGACGAAGGACTGTACTTTCTTTTAAACCTAAAATAAAATAGATAATATATTTATAAAAGTTAAAAACCTCGTATTTCTCCTTACCTGAAATTGTTGATGGTAACATAGGTGAATTTCCTCCAGCAATGAATTCTTCTTCATTAATTTAAATGTGGATTTACAATTTATTATAAATTCAAAAACACAAAACAAAATCGCAATTTTAAGACGTCAACTAAAAATATCGCAGGTTATGTTGTTTTGAAAATTAAAATCAACCAATGAGAACACATTATTCATATACTCGCATTGTACTATTACGATTAAAAACATCAGCCTTGCCTTTACGTAACGACAAGTGCTAAGGGACGAGAAATTACCTAAAGGATGAGTTAGAGAATGCGTTTTTAAACGGATCCTTTCAGGTACCCTGCCTTTACATAAAGGATCTTTATATAAGGGACGAGTTAGAGAATACGACCCTTAGACTCTCCCCTATCTGTAAGACATTCAGGGGTATTATGTATCACCAACGTTATCATAAAGGTGACCGTTATAACATATTTCGGTAAATCGTATCGATTTCATTGGTAGGATTTACCGAAAAACTTTATTTTATGTCATAACTGTCACCTTTATGATAACGTTGGTGATACATAATACCCCTGATTGGCTGCTAAATTATTCGTTAGACCGTTTTATTATTCGTTATTTAGGTTTTAAATTGGCCATTTTGCCATAAACAAGTTTACAATAAAAGAAACTTGATGCAATATCTTACTCAAAACAGCCAAAAAGTGACATTGGCCCTTTCAGTTCCAAGCCACAGATATAACGTCTCTGATTGCGACATTATGTCAAGATATTGACGTGTTGTGATTGTGAACGAGTACGACTTAAAGACGTATTAAGTACGACTTCAAGACGTGTTAAGCAGGGTTGGAAGTTTTAAACGTAGTAACTACGTTACTGAGAACGTATTAGTTACGTCATTATTGTGACTTATCTTGTACGTTAGCTTGCTACCTGAATATGACGTCAGTAAATGACATTGCTGACCCGCGACATTATGGCCAAATATTAACGGGTTTTGAACGACATGACTACAAAAAAGTGATAAATACGTCAGCTTGTCACCTGGGTAGGTAATGTTTTATTTACGTAACTACAATTTATAGTACCGTAACATGCTACAACTTGGGACACTTTTGACATTCAATGATGTGCCGTTCATTTTGTACTCTTCTTTTCAATTATCTGAGATAACTATTTTTCCGGTCTCTTTGAGTACTTTAACGGTACCTTCTTACATTTCGCAAATTTTGCTAATTTAAGCCCGAGTTTAAGCCCTTTAAAGGAAAAAAACTGACTTTTCCAAGTCATCTCACAAGTGTTGCAACTTGGGACAGTTATTAAAATAACTAAATAAATCAAGTTATTTGAGTCGTTCACAATCTGAAATAAGTTTATTCTTTTTAAAAAATAAATAACAACTAGCATATAAAAAAAAGTATCCGTGATCGAAAAAGTCATTAAGAGGGGCATTTTTTTCAGGGCCCTTTTAATTTAATCAACAGATGGCGCCTACTTAAATATTTTTATAAAATAAGAGGATTCTTTTGTATTTAAAATATAGCAAATTCGTTGAGATAATACTATTCTATAAACAATATTCTTGATCTTAAGCTATTTGGAGTTTGTATTGAGTATGTCAAAACACACTCACTTACAAAAATTGATAATTAAACTTTAATTATGAATTGTGTTTTTATAAATAAATATTACGAACCCAAAATACCTTAAGATCAAGAATATTGTTTATAGAACAGTATTATCTCAACGAATTTGCTATATTTTAAATATAGCAAATTCCTCTTATTTTATAAAAATATTTAAGTAGGCGCCATCTGTTGATTAAATTAAAAAGGCCCTAAAAAAATGCCCCTCTTAATGAGACCCTTATATCTTAAATATCTCTAAAAATTTCTTAGATATTTTTAAGAATCTTTTAAATTTTTTTTACAATTTTACGATAAATCTCCTTTACAATAAATCAGTTTGTCTTTTAAAAGTCACGTAAAAGTCCTTTAAAATCTGAAAAATCTTAACAAAACTAAAAAAAAACATTTTTCGTTATTTCAGGTTATAAATGACCCCTTTATGTATCTGTTTTGAGCCCTATAAAAGGGATCTTTTCTCAAAAGGTCACCTCAAGGGGGACCAACCCGACCATAAAACTAAGTTTTATAAGGTCCTAGGACCTATAAAACTTAACTTTATAAGGTCCTAGGATTTATAAAAACAGTCCTTGTTGAGATACCTGCCCGAACGATTCATCCGTTCGGGTGAACTCCTGTTTTTCGCTTATGTTGTCAATAACTTGACTAACAACTTGCGATCTTCACGCCATCTATCGATAGTTATATCAGAGCAAACAAATCGTGAATTTTGTGGGATATTATCCCCAAAATAACGAAATTACGACATCTTTAGTTAAAAAATTGGCAATTAAATTAAGTGTTACTTTATATTTATTTACAAAATCATAGATTTAGATAAAATCCGACAAAATTCGAGATTTTATTGCAATAATTGCATAACGTGACCCATCCGTCCGTTATTTCAACATGCTGTCCGTCAGACCAAATTGTCCGTCGTTCGGAAATTTCAAATGAAAATCAACCTTTTTCGCTCCAAAGAGACAAACATTGATCAACGACTTGCAAGCTTCACGCCATCTATCGATTGTTATTTTAGAGCTATTATATAAAATCGCGAATTTTGTAGGATATTTTTCCTGAAATAACGAAAAATTGTTCATATCACTCGGGCGATAAGGGTTTTCATCCTTCGGTCGATTATTCACTCGCCGCTGCGCGGCTCGTTTCATAAACTTTCGCCCGGCGGATGAAAAGATCCCCTTTATCGCCCTTGTGATATAAACTACTATTAAAACACACTGTCCCAAGTTGTAAACGCAGGGAGATTTAAAAAAAAAACAAATTAATAAAAAAAAGGGTTTAAGATCTAACAAAAATAATTAAACCATTAAATTAACAACAAAATTTGCTATAAACATATAAAATATGAACTTAGCACACTTTACAGCCATACCACCCCAGCAGAAGTTTTCCCGACTAAATCTAGGATCTTTGAAATACATACAGATATTCTGCGTGCCGAATCAAAAAAAAAAAAGAATGCAACATTGCTAGATTGAGTTTTCTGAATAGTGTGCAAAGTGTCCCAAGTTGTAGTAGTGTCCCAAGTTGTAGCATGTTACGGTATAAAAATAGTAGGTATATTAATTAAGTTTGACTTGAATTTTTTCAATATGTGTTTTTCAATATTTTAGGCTTAGATTTGAAATGATTTAAGTAAGTATAGTGTAAAAAATATTTCAAAAAAATTTAATAATTTTTTTTTTTTCATATGATAGTACATAAATCTCAGAAATATTATGTGAAAGTTTCAAGTCCCTTAGAGTAAAACTTGCAAAGATACAAGCTCATGAGAGTAACAATTATTATGAAACTTATATTATCACAGAGATATCAATCTGTGATAAAACTAAACAATTTCGAAATTTAAAATAACTCGTACAGGGTTGTACTTAGTAAATGGTAGCTAACCAATTGAAAGCGTTTGTTGGATACTAAAACCCCGTTCACACTACATGATTTATCATGTGATTTGTCACATGACTTCTCATTTGAAAGCTTTTTTTACGTTCACACTAGAGAAAAATGCGGGATGTCGATTCAATCCCGCGCGAGACGGGATTTCAATTCAGTCCCTCGCGGGACGGGATGCCAATTCAGTTCCGCGTGAAACGGGATACCAATTCAATCCCGCGTTTGATTTATAAATTTATTTTAAAGATGAATGCGGGACGGGACGGGATATCCCGCGGGATATTTTTTGTCCCGCGGCATATTTAGAATATTTAGTCCAGCGCGGGACATTTTATAAACTTAGTCCCGGGCGGGACGGAATGTCGATTTAGTCCGGCGCGGGACGGGATGCCAATTTAGTCCCGCGCGGGACGAGATGCCAATTCAGTCCCGCGTTTTATTTATAAATTTATTTTATACAATACAGCTAGAGATGAATGCGTATTTTAAAATTTATGATAAAATCGTGTTTTATTATGGCTTTTATGATTGGCTGTTGTGATGGTATGATATTTTACCCATGACTTCTTATTATGACTAATCTGCCGTCCTAAGCTAAAAAGCAGTATCTCCAATTTTTACAAATTTTTTTATATCGCTTTGAAGGATTATACAACAATATCTCTTATCCTGCAACACTAAAAAGTAGTAAGACTACTTAATATATGTTAGAATGATCGAAATCTTTCTAATATTTCAATTAAACAACAACTGATATTTCTACGATTATTCTTTATTACTTTCTTTACTACTATACATCAACTTGTTCTACTCTTCCATTCTGTTCTATTGTGACTGATTGTCCTCTGGGTATAGCATTCTCCAATCGATTACCATCTTTAAAATACCACCTTAAGTTAAGTAACTTCATTGATCAGTGTTTTTGGATAATGATCAGGGTCGGCTTTTGTATGATTTTCATTGTTTCTAACATATATCTTCTTCTTCTTCTTAGTCATATAAAATATGACTAATTAATTAATATAAAAAATTAATAAATTATTTCTTGGTGGCCCAACAATAAATAGGGGAAAGGTATAGGTAAAGCGGAACACTTAATGTTTGATCCTCGCTCAAGAGAAAAATACTCGCAACTAAACTTAGATTTTTTGCCAGAGGATACTTTAACTATTGCTCTTTCATGTAGTATATGGTCATTCAATGAATATGTTACCATTTTGGAGAAATAGTTCGTCCAAATTTTTTTGCAAAATTCCACTTTACCTACCAAATGGAAGGTAAAGTGGAAAATTTTAAAGGTAAAGTGGAATGACCAAGTTCTAATGTTATTAATTGTCAATAAGGTAAAGTGAAATGAGAACATACACATACAAAATCAAAAAAGGTGTTATTTATTGGCAATTAGGCGTACACATAATTCAGAAACATTAAAAAAGCCGCGGCGCAACATTTTCGGCTTCTGAATAACCATATCTTTAACCATAATGATAACCATATCTTTTAGAGGCCATTTAAAGTGTTTTTGAGTAATTTCTATACATTTTACTGAAATTGTGTCATCAGATCTTGAAATTATTATTCCGGGAAATGTCTTGGCATTAAGTAGAATGTATTCCATTTTACCTACCATGACTTTATTCCTCTTTATACGCAAATGCACTTTGCGTGAAAATACCATGTAGTTTCTTAACCAAGAAAGCTACTGCATTGCCAATCATTTCTACACGTCAACAAATATATCCTTCAAACAATGGATAACATAAAAAGGAAAAAAAGCTCACCTACCGAAGTGTATGGCTTACGTTTTGAGGATAAAATCTTACAATTAATTTTGCAAAAACAAACATTTAAATTTTTGAAAAGAAGAAATTATCCGAAGTTCACCATTTTACATCAGAAGTTGCCAATCTAACAAACACACATTGTGGCCAAATTGCAGAAAACGGCAGTAATTTTAAATAGTACTTTTGACAATTTTTCACTTTACCTACCTATTCCGCTTTACCTACCTTTCCCCTTCTTAAATGTGCGTTTTCTGAAAAAAACTACTTTGGAGATACTGCTTTTTAGCTTAGGACGGCAGTAATGTAAGTCATAATATGAGAAATCATGTAGTGTGAACTAGCTTTAAGACGTGCTTTCCATTGGTTAGTTACCATTTACTGGTCATAACGGGCTTAAGAATCATGGAAATTAAAAATTCAGGAACAAATTGGAAAAAAAATTTATTTAACTTGTAATTTGCTAAAAGTTGCAAATATGTGAAAAGTTGCGGTAATGTGAAAAGTTGCGCTGAAAACTGCTTTATTAGATACTATTCATCAGATGCGATTAAAATGCAATTTTTGGTTGTTATTAGACCGTTTACGACTCTTAAAAAAAGTTGCATTTGGTGTCAAAAACTTGCCCTAATAATGTGTTTTCTTCTTAGATCAGTTATTTTACTAGATGGTGGATTCCTATTCAAATAGCATTAATTGTTGTGAAGGCAGTGTTTCTTTGTTTACTTTCTGTTTGTTTACAAAGTCCTTGGATCTGATTGGTGCAGAGACCAGGTAAACATAAACAAACTTGAAAGTACCAATCAGTTGCAGGGACTCTGTAAACAAATAGCAGGTATAAACAATTTAAAAATGGCTTCAATATTAATACCTGTATCCATCATAGTGGTAATACAAGATCGATGGTTTTCTTCGTAAATCTATGTTTGCTAGAATCAGACTAATGTAAGCCACAGCAACGCGTGGCCGGGTTCAGCTAGTATTATGCATGGCTAGTATATTTTATACTAGTGATATAACTTTTTATAATTGCAACACTGCCGTGTTAATTCTAAAGGGCGTATCTGCAATTTTTGGCTTTTTGAGTTATTGCTGGCAAACGCTTTCCTGCATGTAAATCTATCATTTCGTTAAGTTCAGAAGGCTAAACTATGTATAGATATGCTAGAATACATATTTAAAGAAACGGCGTATCTGCAGTTTAATGTGTAATTTTAGATAAAAGAGACGTAACCAACAATGTTAGATTTAAAAGACGTATCTACAACTACTATTTTGTGTAGATACGCCCTTTCTTTGTAACACTCCATTACTTGACTGGCAAAAATTATCTATTCTGTGACTGGCAGATACAATTCAAATTTTGATGGTTACACTTGTGAAGTTCTGTTTGTTTTTTATAATTTAAATATTGTTAGGTGTTTTAAGTTTTTTGGTTATCAGTTATTTAGGAAAAAGTTCACACAGTGTCTCATTTTGCAGATAAGCCTTTTTTTCTTATGAGTTTTATTAATGTGTTAGTCAGAAAGGGCGTGTGTATCAAAAGTCCCATTTATAATAAATATTTAAGAAAACTGTTTATTTCATTAGATTCTGCCACAGATATAATATGAATCTAAAACACTAGTTTTCTGTTTAATTCAAACCATGTGATGGCACATGGAAATTTATAAAAACACGATTTCCCAACAATTAGCTTTTTGCAGATACGCCCTTTAGAATTAACACGGCAGAACATAATTAACATGGAAATAATGATAATGAATAGGGGCAAAACTTTAGTTTTTCGTTTATTTTTTTTACATTTTGAGAAATTTGTCTAACTTTGATTGGCTGTATCTCGGTTAATATCGGGTCTAACAATTTGTTTTGCCAACCAAATTTTAGAAAATGTACTGCTCTAGAACTTTATACCTCTAAAATATACTCAGCTCAACAACATTTCAAAATTCCATTAACTTTTAAATATTTTCCAGTTGTGTGGATTACAATCTTTAAAAAAACATTAGCAGAAAGTTTCAAAAGGTAAACTTTGTACTTTTTAATATAATAAATGCAAAAACTTCGGAAACATCCAAATCCATTCACTATAGCTGGGTTCCGAGGTACAAGCCTAATTGCACTGGACTAATAATATGAGTTTTTTTTACTTTACCATTTTAACAACAAAATCAAGAAAGATATGTACATATTCATTATCTAAAGTAGTTACATGTGTAGGTAAAATACTACTACCCATAATTTAATATTACAGTTATTTATGAACAAAAAAGTTTGGGGTGAATTAAGAACTATTGTGTTCACTTCACTTAATACCAAAGATATGTTTTGGAGCACAAGCAGGCAATTGACAAGTTTTTTCCTCCATTTCCGTTTCTGCAGAATCACATTCTAAAAGGCAATGTCGCCAACGAATTTCTCTTCCTTTACCACAAGTAACACTACAGGATGACCATGTTGTCCATTGTCCCCATCTAGGTCGTCGCGGTCCGGTGGTTGAATCACTTCTTTCTATTTGTGTACTTAACACTGCAACTCTCTCACTTATTTCTATAACCCCAACAAAAGTATTAGAATAATAATGATGTAGTTACCTACCTATATAATTAAATATATTTTACCTTTAATAGCCAAAAATGGATTAATTGTCGTAGCTGCCTTACGCTCTAAATGATCTTTACATCCTTCACTACCTATGTTATCTAATTTACACAACATCTTTAATAAAATTGTTTTTAATTCTCCTAAAGTATCATCCTTAGCGCTTATTGTCGAAACTGATCGAGCATTTGAAACTTTTGTATCTTGAGTTTCTTTAATATTGTCAAACATTTTTGCTTCTTCGGAGATATCACTCTCTTCATTATTTGATTGTCCAGTTGGTAGATTTTTAGCCACTTCTTTCTTAAATACAGTTGTGGTAGTTTGTTTAATATCACTGTCCACACATATACACCTTTCACATACGAGTGCAGAAACTATTAAATAATATTCTAAATAAAACAGCATAATTTTGACTTTGACATTTCAATTATGTCTAATTTTATTAATTTTGTAAAGCTAGAATTTCCCTCACTTTACAAGGATTTGTTTGGTGTGTCAAACATCACATCCCCATTGCGAAAAAAAAAATGTTTTTACTAAAGTAAGTTCTAGTCTAGTTGCAAGAAAACTGCAAAAATTTGAAATGATAACGTATTCATAAGGCGTAGGATAACGAACATTAAGCGAGAAATTAAAGAATTGAAATAAATTTTACTTTGATTTATTTTAGATAATTACTTTAAATTAAGTAATTACAAACAAATCCAGTTTACAAACCAAACAAAAATGTACGTAGAAAATAATTAGCTTCGAAGTTATTATAAATAACTTGCACAAACGATCTAGACCATTTTCAATCCAAAATTCTTAATTTCCAAAGCTAAGTTTTGAAATTTCTCTAAACTATTTCTATTTAAAATATTAAGAATATTAACTTGTTAAATTATATAATATGAGTTACTAAATAGTAACATTTCTTTTATATTTCAAGTTATTTTTAATGTGAATATATAATCTATTACAATATTGTTTCGCTGTTTTTTCAGCTCATCAGATAGATATAATATAAAAACATATAAATTTAAAAAAAAAAAACCTAAATCTGAAAATAAATATTATATCTATCTGATGAGCTGAAAAAACAGCGAAACAATATTGTAATAGATTATATATTCACATTAAAAAATAACTTGAAATATAAAAGAAATGTTACTATTTAGTAACTCATATTATATTTCTATTTAAAACTAATTTCTAAAAAACTATTTGAGTACAAATGAAAAGAAGTTTTTCACAAACAGATACGATTATTTTGAAATCAAAACTGCAGTTATAAATAGATGACAAAGCAATACTTTGACGATCGTCAATTATCTTTAGTATTATATATTTAGTTCGTAGTTAGATAAACGTTCCTTCATTCTTACATGAACATATTCCCACGTTCATGGGTTATGACTAGAGCTGAGAAATATATGCACAACGTTTCAATACAGGTATGTGGTATATTTGCTGATATATCATGATAATGATATAATTTATCCCTTCTGGTAACGTACATATAGGTATGACAACTCTAGTTTTGACTTACGAGTTAAAAACTTAATATTTTAATCCACGAAATTATTATTGAATGGACAAAACCTTAACATTTAGCAACACCTACATTTTTTTGTCGAGCATACTTAACGTGACCATTTATTTTTTGACTCAAAACGGGACCCCCCCCTCAGTTCCCACTTATCAGTAAATTGGCAAAAAACACTTTTTTTAAAGTTATTTATTTAGAAAAAGTTAGCAATTATTACAAATTAAAAAAATATATCTAAAATATGTAACAGCTGGTGATGATTTTAAATAAGAATGAAACTCTTGGCACGTTATTTTTTATATTTTATACACGATTTCTAAAAACGGGACAATTTTGCGTCCCGAAGGTCATTGTCGGGACAGGTAATCAAAAAAAGGGACGGTCCCGTTCAAAACGGGACGTCTGGTCACGTTAAGCATACTACGCAATATTTACTTCTCATGACACCAAAAATAGTAATTTTAAATAATGCAGTTTGAATGTTCTGGCTCTAGAAACCTAACCTGACGTTAGTAGTTTAATTTTTATTTTAAGTGTCTTGAAAGTAAAGTAATTGTCCAAGTACTTTAGTAAGTCACTGTATGTGTAGCCCTGAAACCTACTGAGGAAAACGTATTTATTCAACACCAAAAGTTAATCTCCAGAGAAAATAATATAGGCAACATTTCTGTGTTGTTTGCGAAAAAGTGCACAAGTCATGTTTTGCAAATAAATATTCCCATAGAAAACAACTTGTAATTTCTTTTGGTATAACTGCCCAAGTCATAGCGTACATATTAAGAGAGATATTTAATAGAATACTTCACCTACTTAATTCCAATGCGCGTTTGTGCGCCATTGTGCATTCATCCCAGATGATGATTTTACTTGCTACCAAAACTTTGGCCATTGCTGAGTTCAGACTCAGAATTATATACTCTCAAAATGTTAGTATAAGTTCAATTTTGCCTAATTTTGTTTTCGCCATTATCTCACTTTGATTTGAGGAAACAATCATTTGAAACACAGATTTGTGACTGCCTAGACACATATTTTTTATTCTTATAATCCTTTTTTAAATCATGTAGTTTTTACTGTGATTTTTTATAGCATAGTTTACATTTTATTTTGGTAACAAGACTTTCTGCTTCCTGTGTGAATAACCACCTCAACTACAGCTTCGATGTAAATGGGCACAAATCATTTAATTTTATTTTGAATCCTTCACTTTGACAAGGTTCTACCTATAATAAAAATACAGACAATAAATTAAAATACTTTATTTTTCAAACATATTCATAGCCAAAACAATATTAATATTAAATGATACAAAAAGTAAGTATGCACATTATACAAATCTATTAAAAAAATCAAATTACCAAAATAGAAGGTTCCTTTCGTATAATTATTACAAATTTATTTTTTAAAACCATCGAGTGAGGTAAGTATATAACATCTTAAAAGTCATTGGTATCATCAAACATTTGTACACACTTGTAAATTGGCAGAATATCGTACATCTCTATCTTTATCGGACTTCAATCTTCTTAGAACGGACTCCAAGCCATCCAAATGCTGATTATTAACATCCAAAAAATACTCTGTAATTGAAATTATAAAATTGGTGATAATTTTTTTTTAAAATATTGAATTACTTACCATTTGTAATTATGTGTTGAGAAATAGTTCTCGCTACAACTAAACGAACATTTGCAACTGGGTCCCAGCTGAGATCTAGTAAATGTGGCATAACATCGCATGCAAAGGATTCCGGGAGCAATGCTTGCATGGATAATAATTGTGTACACAACAAAGCAAATGATTGCCTCTGTTTCCATCTTTTCGAATGTGCAAACTTTTCTGCTAATTTAAATAAAAGTCGAGACAAAAGTATACGGTCAGATGATACATGACGAATTAATTCTGTAACCTTTTAATAAGCCATTAAATTAAGCACAATTACTTAAAAATAATATACCAACCAATAATATTGACACTTCACGAACTGCAGCAACTTTGTCACAAAGCAAGTCTTGTGCAAGTGTACTAATATACTTATTAGCATCTGTAGGATGAAATAAAGGCACAGCAAGTAGTAGTTGCTCTGCTAATTCTTGTCGAAATCTCCAATTAGCATCGTTATCAGTTTGTAAAAATTCAGCCAATCGTGGTAAGTACGTTGATCTTTGAGATGGATTAATTAACTAAACAAATAAAAAATTTTGAAATGTTTTCATCTAAAAGTAATTGAAAATACTAACCTGAAGAAAATGTGCCAAGTGTTTCAAAATTCCTATCCGCACTTCATCTAAGTCTTTTAAAAATCCTTCAAAAATGTGAGTTAAATTTGCAGTGGTAATGTCTTGGCCTAAAATTATGGCCAATTCATGTAAACTACTAGCCACTGTTCTCCGAACTTTGTATTGCATATTAGCAGCTAAAACTTCTACTGTTTTTTTAAGGAGGTGCCAGTTATTACTTCCCAAAGTTAATGCCACTGCTGGTAAAGAATAAGCACAATGGTAAGCCATTTCGTTGTCAGTGTTACTAGCTAATATAGGATCTGTCATTGATACAAAATGATCGATTAAAAGTTGAGGCACTATATGTTGGCTTGTCTCAGTAATATTTGGTAAATTACTTCCTCCTGTAATTGCTGTTATTGGTTCATTTACTTGCTGGAAAGTAATACCTAAAACTAAAAATTAAATTAAAATTTCTTATTCAAATTATCGGGTTCTTTACCCGATATTTTAAACTTCTTTAAACTTGATATAAAACAAGCAACATATTAATTTCGTTTTAATTTAAAATTCAACTGAACTAAACAATGAGTTGTAATTTATACAAAGCCATCTAACCTAAAACGTACTTCCAACTATCCAACTATTTTTTAAATTTTAAAATAATGAGATAATAATAGTTCCAATTTCCAAACAAAACAAACAAAAATTGATCCCACAAAAGAGCTTTAAAAAAAAGGTAATTTGCTTTATTTTTTAGCCACCCCAATTTTTTATAATAAAACCAATATCTACTAAGTAACTCATGTTTTGTTCTTTACTTCCAAAATTGTTCAAAATTAACATCTGCTAGTTTTTTTGATCATTTTCTGTTCAGATCTTAAAACATTGTTTACACAAACACAAAAAATTAATTCGAATTACTCATTGGAAAGTCGTACAAATTCAAAATTAAAGTTTAAGAACATCAAATCTTACTTTTCGTTTTAAGAGATATTTTAATCTAAACAAATAATTTTTTTAAATGTTTTAAAATTATGAGCAACTATCAAGTTTAATTTTTGTATAATAATTTAATAAGCTATTAAGTATAAAATTTCCTTACCGGTAAATGAATTAGCATGCTCTGATGTGTGGCTATACATATTTTTATTATGATCTTGACTATGATTTCCAGAATTCTACAAAACATAAATACTTTTATAAATCCAATTGTGCTGCATAATGAAATTATAGTTAAAATATATTAATAATTTACTGCAAATTGTCAGAACCGAATTGAATCCTCATATATGTTTCAGAAGACCATCGTAAATAATATCATCATTAAAATACAAAATACAAGAAATCCAAATAAAAATATCTTACCAACGTAAATAGATTTTCTTCCAATAAACATTTCTGATTAGCCATATCATCGTTAACAAGGTTTGGATCTAGTGGAATATCATTTAAACTAACATACCAATAATTATATGAGTTGAATTGTTCTAGATCTTCGTTATTTTTATCATTAAAAGAATTTGTACACTTACTTTCATTATCTATATCATTTATACAATTATCAGCAATAGAATCAACACTTTCATTTAAATTGTGATTTGATAAATAATTATTTTCATGTTTGAGCAAATTTTCACTAGTATCACTTTCGTCAACATCCAGACAATGCAATTTATTTAAATTATCACAACAGTTGCTTAAATTTATTACTTCTTTCATTATATCTAAAGGGATGTCATCCTTAGCATCTACCTTGCAATTAACATCCAATTCAAAGGATGGGTCACTTAAACCGTTTTTTATACTGTCACACGCAATCTCAGCAATCGAGTCTTCTTGAGACACATCTACATTATTAATTTTTGATACAACACAATTGTCGCTATTAAAATTTGAACAAACATTTTCCTCATCACTAGATGTAATTTTAAAGTAATCTTCCTTATTATCATCTTGGTCCTCAAATTCATTTATTAAATTTTTCTTTGCTTCTTCAATCATTAGCATATGAAGATCCATGTTAGTATCCTCATCTGTTGGAGTTATTCTGAAAATTTAAATATTCATTTAAAAATTTAAACAACCTTCTCAACTGTTCTTCAATTGAATAGGATTAGGAAGACTGGGTTAATGACATCATATAGAGCAATATTTATGAAGAAATCAGAGACAACTAAATTTGTTTTAGAGTGGATGTGACCCATAAAAAATATATTTTATTTATTGTTGGGTACATAACTTTAGAAACCAATTGATCTAAACCCAACTATTACACATAATAATTTATTACAAAATAAAATAGATACTTATTTATCTGTAATCATATTCATACTTCCATATATTAAAACAAAATTTAGTTCAAGCACACACGTACGATAGTCGCAAAGTTGTGAATCCCCTAATCCAACAGTAAGTGTTTAAAATGTCTTAATGTTTAATAAGTGTCTTGTAAAAAATTTGGGTATATTTACCTAAATTTGTTATGCTTATAATTATAACATACTGTTGGGAACTTCTTGAATAGAATCAATGTTTTCTTCCAAGTACTAGTATATTACAGTTAGATATAAATATATATGCATTATGAGAGAAAGAGATAAAATAGTACTAGCCCAGGTCATTTACAAATACCAAGAAATCACTTGAGGATGTTAGCATCTCTCAACCGCTATGATTTTTTACCTCGTGTGAAATTTGTAAATTTTAACATTTTGTTTATTCGAACAAATAAATTGTACTTTAAAGAAATCCTAATTAAACAAAAACTGTTTTGTCATACCATTTTGTTAAAAAGTGATTACATCTTTACAGTCGTGACAATTAAAATTATCCCATTACCAAACTCTATTTTCTGTCTATGATAAAATAAAAAGTTAAAGGAGAGTAACTTACCCTAATGTGGTGTTTATTTTACTATAATATTTTTAATGACCTGAACTAGAACCATTTTATCTCATAACAATATAATATAACGCTATCTTACTCTGTCAAATACTAACTAGAAGAAATGAAAAAAATAAGAATTGATTCGTATCAATAAGTTACAAACAGTTACAATGAAGATAAATTAAATAATATTAAAACTTTAATTATGTCGAGTTATTACAATTAATAACCAATTAAATTATTTATTAACTTTTGGAAGATTATTTCCATCCGTCATCAGAACAAAGTTTCAAAATATGTATTTGTGTATGTATTTTGAAACATATTTTAAAACTTTGTTCTGATGACAGATGGAAATAATCCTTCAAAAGCTTAATAAAAAAGGACCCCGCTACGGCCTTATGGGTTTTAGGTCCCAGTCAAATTTAACCATAATGTAGAATATTGTAGTTTATAACATGCTGATAAAAAGTGTCCATGGGCACAAAGTCAAAAAATGGACAGTTTCCGAGATATAAGGCATTACAAAGTTTGTCCAGTCATTCTACGAAAGACACAATGATAAAGTAAAAATCGATACTACCCGGAAACAAAAAATAGGGCTGTGTAGATGAAAGAATTTTAAAAAAGATAGAGTTTTTTGCATCACTCTAGCTAGTGTATTACATAACCTAAAAAATTAAACAAAATCGAAAATGCGGTTTCTTGCGATTTAAGAAAAAAAACAAAAACGGCAAATTTTGACGGCATTTTTCGTTTTTCTCAGAAAATAAATAATGAATCAGTTTTTTAACTTTCTACAACTTATTTTCTACAACTTTTTCATTTAACTTTTTTTTTGTTGTAAAATTCATTTTTTTTTTAATTTCAAGAAACCGCTCTTTCGACTTTGTTTAATTTTTTAGGTTATGTAATACAGTAGCTAGAGCGATGCAAAAAACGCTATCTTCTTTAGAATTTTATCTTCTACACGGCAGTATTTTTTTTCTAGGTGGTATCGTTTTTGACTTTATCATTGTGTGTTTCATAGAATGACTAGATTAACTCTTTAATGCCGTATATCTCGAAAACTGTCCATTTTTTGGCTTTGTGCCCATTGACACTTTTTATCAGCATATTATGAACTACAATATCCTAAATTTTGGTTAAATTTGACTGGGACCCAAAACCCATAAGGCCGTAGCGGGGTCCTTTAATTGATTTTTTAATTTTAATAATTCGATATAATTAAAGTTTTAATATTATGTATTTAATATCAACAAGTTAATAATTTAACATTTTGAAGATGAATTAACCTAAATTTTTTATAAGTTACTTATAAATAAGTTTATCATACAGGTAGTTACCAGTTAAATTTAAATTTTTTCCATTCTTGGTAAAATTATCTAAAACGAATTTTCGGTTCCTTTAATAAACTTCAATTTAACAAAACTAATGCCCGTACTTACAATCGATACCTACTTCACTAATCTCGTACTTGGGTCCAGTTTCTCTCTGGCCTTCTTCCATTGTTTTAGTCAATTTCATTTTGTCATTCTCACAACAAACTCAAGTCCGAGCATCGACTATAATTAGACATAAGATGTGTTTAAGAAGACAAAATTCCGATTTGTACTGTACTTTCAATACTACAGTACTGTTCATTTATTTGCTTTCAACGTAAAACAAATTAAATCTTATATAATGCCGTCGACGCCGTTGTACTTGCAGTCAGGTTTTACACTAGCATCTAAAGCTGGGTCGAAAGATGAACAACACTGTTGTTTGAACATAACATTATTTTTACATTTAACGTAATTTAAAAATTGCAAATTATTGTTGGTCAACATCACAGCAAAAAAACATTTCGTCAGTGTCTAGTGAAAACCTTGCAAGTTCAAATTTTCCAAAAATTATTTTATTCGAAAATATAGTTATTTGTATCTCAAAGAATTAAGCATTTTAAAAGACTTAAAAGGTTTTCACCAGACACCGACGATTTGCTACATAAATTAGATTCAGATAATAGGTACAATTTACAGACTGGTTTGAAGTTGGGTCTGGATTAGATCGACACCCAAGTTATCTGTAATTTGTCCTTCTTTAGGAAGATAAAAAAACTTTCTGAATTATAAAAATTTATGGTTATATGATATGAAAACTACCATTAGACACCAATTTACAAAAGATCAAAAATCAACTTTTAGTTGCAAAGAGATTAGATATTACTTTCGAGCTTTACAGCCATTGGAGATTCCCATCTAAGTTTGATGTACCCTTTTGAAGTTTATCAACAAAGTATTTTAACTATAATACCCAAAACTTGTAAAGTATTAATTGAAGGTAACTTTATGAGCAGATAACTTTATAAAAAATATTAGTAATAGTACTTCTATTACTTGAAAGCATTCAACATTGGCAAAATCTACAAATTAATATTTTAAAACATCCTGGTTGGTAACCATTTCTTTCATTTTCTTTTATCTTAAGTGGCATTCATATAGGGGATGGTAGAATCGGTAAGATAAAAAGCATTAACTCAGGTAGAAGCGTTCGGGTAGACTTCATTTCTTGCCCGGTGTTAACACCGTTGGAACAAGCTGTGGAAGAGTTATCAAACTTTTAACTTTTACAATCCACAGAGCAAGAAATTCTTACCAGCGCCAATCATCAGCGTCGAAGGGCGGTGCTCGTGATTGTCATTTTATATTGGGTTAATAACATAACCTAATTCTGTTTTGGTTTCGTTTCGTAATAATCAATCTTAAAACACTTTTGAAACTTGAAACACTTTGAAATCTATTATTGTATACTTTTGACGATTTTCAAAATTGAACTAAAAACATAAAAACACATTTAATAACTTCAATTTTGATGTTATAAAGTGTGGTTTTACACCAAATTTTAAGTTTATGTGAACAGTGTGCAGTATGTTTACCTGTGTAAAAATCAGGTGGAAAAATTCTACCATTCAAATCCCTACGTGAACACAGCTTTATTCCTTCCACTTAAGACACAATTTAAGGTAAGCAAAACATATCAATGTATACAGAATGTTTCAAAATTCACCTTCATATAGGACATAAATCGACCAACATTTTAATAAAATCACAATAAGGGTATTCACACTCGCTGTGTTTATTTGTGTTGTATTTCTACAACGTTTTATTTAAGCTAGCATATAATACATAAATAATAAACATCTAGTAACACACCACTTTACTAAGCGTTATCGGGATAAATAAAACTGTGTAGAAATAAAACGACATATTCACAGCGCAAATACCCTTAATTTGTCAAATTGCACCGTAACATAATACCTGCCATAAAGTGTAACCAAAAACATTACTTTGTCGCCAATTGTAGCAATTAAGTCTTTAAGCGCGAATTTTTACGAAATTTTTGCGTTTACATCATTACAAGGTCCGCCTTACCAAAAAATCTATGAACCTTTAAGAAACCTTAAGCAACAATCAAATTATCTTGCCTTGTCAAGGTAGAAACGTTAAAAATTTAAGAATCGCGCCACAAATCACAAAATAATCATACAACTTCAAATAAACTTAACAAAAGTCATGACTTAAGATATACTAAAGACTGTCCTAAAAAAAGCGACCACTTGATATTCGTATTAAATAAATGAGAACTTTTGTTTTTCAATTTTTTATTGACTATTTACAACATTATTTAACAGAAAAGAAAATAAAACCCAACTTTTATAAACTATGTATTTCGCGCTCCTACTTTTTGATTTAGTCCTTTCACTAAAGTTTGTAAATTATCAATGCTGAAGGAATCTGTAGCTTTTTTATATATTTTCTTAGACATATCAACGTCTGTTGTTACCCCTTGAGTTTTTTTTTAATTTTTGTATTATTTGGGCTCAATATTTTTTTCAATTGGGCAAAATTCTGGACAGTTTGGTAGAGTTGCATCTTTAGGTACAATGTTTATTGCATTGTCTTAACAAAATGCGAGACACCTTTAGTTATAATGACAGGTAGCTAGATCACAGACCTTTTCAAATAAATCCATAAGAACAAATTGCTTGCCAAATTAGATATTTTTCAATATTTATGGTCTTTGGCTACCTGCCCTCAAAGCGCTGCAACATAAACTCCTGCCCAGGTAGCTGTTGGAAGTCTGCTTTACATTAAGTTTCGTGGTCCAACATCACACATGAATATTTTAGAAGAAAATTCTCGTGCAATTTCCAAGATCTAGTTTTTGCTGTCGATTGCTGATTTTTGGGATAATTTGCACCTTGAAAAACCTTCATCCAGCAAGAGTTTTCATTAATTGAACGTGTTAAAATAAATTAATTTCAAAGACTTTCATCAATTTACAAAGTCTTATAAGTAATAATCAATGGTTCTAAATTAAGTATGCTTGATATCTTTGATAATATATAGAAATTAGAGAAATATTTAAAACAAATTAATAAACTGTCTCTATAATAATAAAGAGAATGACTGATTTATAAAATCGATTGTTGCTAATCTCAGAGGTTAGTCTTATTTTGCATAATGAGGTTAATTAATTGTTTATGAGTATTGTAATGAGTTAATAATTAAAACTGAAATTTCATACCTTCTCACAACTAATCACATCAAAAGTTCAACCTATTTATTCATAAGTCTAATGGAAACTAAAATCTTGCGATCAGGTATGCAACGACATATTACCGATACAACCGATATTAGTAACAAAGATAGAAATAAAACTTCTTCGTGCAATGTAACTAAGGTATGACATACATTACAAATATTGCAACAGAATTGTAAGTTAAAAAAAAAACTAAAAAATAAGTAGCACTGCATATACCTGGTGCTGAATGAGTTAGGCGAACATAGGATATTAACGTGTAAAAACTTATTTTTGCAAATTCCTGCTTCCCTAATTATTTTAGAGAAAAATTGAAAGACACAAATATAATGTAGAAATATAAACTACGAATGATAAGAGCATTAGATTTTATCTAGCTTTTAAGTAAATGGTCAAAAAATTCTTTTGAAATTGTTAAAACTTTTATTTATCACACTTGCCATGTAAGTTTCCGAGGTAATTATTTTTGATAAGTAATAAAAAACAATTGCACGTTGTTGACAGTTTTGCACTTTATTAAATTTTAATTTCATAAAATGGAATATTACCTTGGAAACTTATACATGGCCAGTTTGATAAATAAAAATTTTAACAATTTCAAAAGAATTATTTGATCATTTACGTAAAAGCTAGATAAAATCTAATGCTCTTATCATTCGTAGTTTATATTTCTACATTATATATATATATACCTCCTACGTAAACTATCGTATCCCACAAAAGAGAAATTAATTGTATTACACCTAATATTAATGTTACCAAAAAAAATAGTCGCAAATATTATACCAAACTACGTTTTTCAGAGTAAGGATTTTATGGTATCTAGAAATTTCTATGTTATTTATCGTGTAGATTGTGGTAAGGTCTTTTAAAATAAATATAAAATGCTCTCCTATAAAATTAAGATTTTGCACATACGATAGTTTACGTAGGAGGTGTCAATTTGTATCTTTCAATTTTTCTCTAAAATAATTAGGGAAGCAGGAATTTGCAAAAATAAGTTTTTACATGTTAATATCCTATGTTCGCCTAACTCATTCAGCACCCGGTATATACACTTACTGTTTAGTTAAAATTACCATTGATTTGATGTTTATTAGCAAAAATGTCATGACAATTAACCCAAGCGAAGTTAGAGAAAGCATTATCGTTGTATAACACTTCTTAACTTTGCTTGCATTGTAAACCTACAATTTTAACCTCTCAATTAATTTATTTGTAGGATAGACCAGGGATGAGCAACTTTGTTTTACAACAAGCCAACAATAAATTTAAAAATTGTGCAAGCCAAATTTTTTCTAAGTTAACAAATTAACAAATAACACAAAAAAGATTAGATCCTTTAAAAAGTTAAATTTATGTTTACAAAGAATTATTTGACTAGTGATTCTTATTTTAGTTCGTATGGCTTAAAATTATAGCAAGGGCTGAAGTTCCAAGAGAACGATTATAATAAAAACAATCATGTAAATAAAGTCAGCAGTGCATGATCATCAAAAACGTGTAATCAAGATAGGCTCCACTTCTTTACCCTAAAGTTTTTGTAAACATAGTAAAAATAGGTATTATTTTTGCAAAAAATTTGTTTAAGAGTTATATATATATAGTCGGTTTTAAACGTCTTGCGACGTTGTCCGATACCAAACTACCAACCTTGCGAATTGGCGCTTGGTTTTTTTAGCATTTTACATTTTTTACCTACGACGAGGAGCCAGCCCGTCGGTAGAACCCCCAACCTGGAGGACCAAACGAGACGGCCAGAAGTTGTTACTTACCCGGATTCGAACCGGGTATTGAGCGTTCTTAGTCAACTCGCTTGACCATTGCTCTCCGACAGTCTTGTTTAAGAGTTTCTCTTAAAATAATATTGTTCATATTGATATTCATTATTAAAGTAGAACTACTCAGATATAGTAAACTTCAAGAGACCTAAAAATTTGTTAGCTTAAGCAAATTTCAATTTGATTATAACCAAATTGAAATGTGTAAAATTAAGTCTGAGATTTTAATTTTTGTCTGTACTGTACATTGTTAAACATATTATGTCCTGTATATTACAAAGTCAACCCTGTTTTATTCAAAATATTGTAGTAAATCTGTTATGAAATCATTGTGAGGAACATAATATTACATGTTGTGATTGCCATTATGTGGACATAAAAAAATATATAAACATGAAGTGGTGATGATGAGGAAATAAAAAGAATCCTAATAAGTTACTTACTTAAATTCATTTCCATTGCTATTGACTAAGACCAGTTCTCCCAAGTTACTATAACCAAGACTGGCAACAGTGGGATCAGCAAATGTAGAAATAAAAGGACCCAATGCTTGAAACGCCGACATTCTCACCCACCTACTTTCATCTTTTAATAACTTGGAAAATATCGGAGCCAAAGTCGTACGCCTCTTGCTTGATGGACATGCGCATGATACAGATAACACCACTTCTGCACAAGATTTTCGTACTCCCCAAATGTCATCTTCACAAAGTGCTAAATAGCATGGTAGCTAAAGTAATAGAGAAACAAGAGTAAAAAATAACATATTTCACACTGAAATAATTAATAAAATGGAATACCTACTAAACTGTATTCATAAGCCTCCGTTCCAACAACTGCACAAAAGTCTCCAAAACTAGCGGCACACATTTTACGAATATAAAACATGTTACTGGAACAAAGCTGTAAAAACCTTTGTAAAAAAACCCTTTCTGTTACATCTCTTCCAAGAAAATGGGCTAATCTGCTCATCAACTGTAACAAATAAAAATATTACTGCAATTATTAAAGATGAGAATGTTGTCGTGAATTAAATGTACAAAAAATTAGCAACTGCACATATAAATTTATTACATAAAGTTGTTTTAGATGAGAAAATGCACCTTTGCGCTCATCAAAGCTGGCTGTGATATGATTCTATTATACATTTCACATCCAATTGATGAGCACAACGATACTCAAATTTTTGCCAAGAATTAAAGTAGTCCTGATTGATGAACGTCATGCTGCAGCGCTCATCAAAGCTGGCTGTGATATGATAGAAACGCATTTCACAACCAGTTGATGAGCGACACAACACAAAAGCTTTGATGCACACTCGAAACATATTGTTCTTCTCTTCATCTTACAATCGGAGTTGATTTAGTCAACAACCCAACTCGTCAAAATGGCTGTGATATCTGTAAATTATAAGAATTCACAACCAAATTGACGACTGGGGCATCGACAAATGTCGGTTCACTTTCACTGGCGTTACGTAGGTAAGCAGTGACCAAGCTCATCAAAGTGGCTGTGATATCTTAAGAAATAAAGAATTCACAACCAAATTGATGTGTTGGGCTCCCACACATGTATGCTTTTAACCACTAGAAATTATTATGGGCTTCTTACTGAGATGAGCAAAACTAAACCATGCTCATCAAAGCTGGCTGTGATAGAACAAATACTCTAAAACCTCCAACTCTGACAAGCACGGATAAGTTCAAATAAATTATTTTAATAAAAAGTAACTGCTTGGAAAAACTTGGCATGTTTGTGATCAATTTTAATGTTACAGTAGTATGTACAATTAGTATTACAAAACTTATCCAATTGTTCACAAACATGTTTAATTTTCATTTTCACATTTTAAAAATCGCCTTCACCTTGTTGAGATCATGCAAACCAGATAATTGATGATCAAATTTAAGTTGGGGTTTTAGTGATATTGGACAAGATTACTATAAGCGAATGGCCCAAATTCAATTTTTTATAACTGTGGTGATTTCTTAAGGTACTGATAACTGCACTATTATTATTTTTATTAAATCAATCAATTTCTATAGTAATATTCAATTGTTGGGCAATTCACAATTTGATCAACAAATTAAGATAACATTATTGCTAATTCATCTCGAAAAATCATATTATATAAAAAAAGTTATATGTAAAATAAAGTACATATTACATTTTTAAGTTTATTAACAGATACCTACATAATATTAAAACTTATAAAATTACATACAAATTGCAGGTAAGTGACAGCCTCTCCATGAAAGACAAGGTAGTGAGACAAAAAAATTTTTCTAAACATCTCACTACCCATGTCTTTCATAAAGCAACTGCAACAAATTAACAGTATGAAGTACAAAAGGCATAGAATAGTTTAAAAAAATACTTCAGTATCAACTAACCCAACAAGATTGTGCAACTCGGATAAAAATACAATGGTGTTACAATCATTTAAAAGTATTTTATGTTACATATTTATAAGTAAATAATAAGTATGAGAAAAAACACTTTAAAAATCCAAGTACCTACCGTAACAACACAGTTGTCATAATCTCTTGGCGTATCTGTATTGGTTAAAGCCAATACTGTTGGACAAATCTGAATTTCTGCTTGCTGCTGAGTTATAAATCCCTTTTCAATGAGTAAAAACAATGTGGTATGTGCAGCCTTTCGTATCTGATTTACATTGACTCCTATATTTCGTACCACCATGGGTAACAAATATTCACTCAAAAGTGTTTCCAATTCGGGTAATCTGCTTGAACATTCTACAGCTGTGGCGGCTATTATAGGGATTTGTTCCAAAAATTCTGCTTTAATCATAGCATCTGAAATACATATTTATAATTACGAAAACATCACCTTACTGAAATTTCAGTTATTAAGTTATTCTTAATTTGATATAAAAAAAATTCTTGATGAAAAGTATTAATATATTTTGGCAAAAAAATTGGCTTTTAAATAATATAACTTATAAGAATTGTATAAAATTTTACACCACGAGGTACAAAATGAGTGTCCTAAACTAAACACAACTTCCCAATAATAAGTAGGTAGAGGCCACTAATAATTCGACAAATATGAAGACAAAATGGTGTGTAATTTGTTTGTTTGTCGTTAATGCAAATTTACTTAATTCCAATAAAATATATATTGATTTAATGATGACAAAATGGGATAATTTATTGCATGGACAATAAATAAAATTGAAATCAAGCTGAAGCACGCGTTTACCTCCATTTTGATTCGAGACCGAATTGGGCTTGAGGTTAACCGGAAACGTTCTTAGGCATTTTCACATTATACATAATAACCGATAAATTAGCACTTTTCAACTTACCGTCAATCGTAAGTATCATATAAACAAAACATTTTCATTAAAATTATTAAAATCCCCAACATTCGGACAGAAAAACGTGCACGCAAACAACAAACGTTAAAAACGACCTCAAAAGAGCCATGCCGCTAATATGTTGATGGCATTGCCGTGAAGTGGCGCTGTAGAAACGGGTAGGGCAAGGGGACACAAGATCGTTGCCCGCGCGTAGTACTAGCGTCAGGGCGATTTCATTGAGCATCGCGCAGAAGCACCGCCCAATGTCTGGTGCGCACCGACGCATTTTTCTAACGAACGTTGTCTAGAATTAAAGCAGCATGCGTACGACGCATTTTCCAAAAACTACTGGGATTTAAAAAATTTGCACAGCAATTTCGTTTTAGCTAATATAACAAATATCTCTTAATTTTGTTTCTCAAAGAAGAAAGTTTTATAATGGTATTTTTATTGGATATTTTTTAATTCTTATGGAAAGAGGTACACGCCTATCACCCACAAGAATATGAACATTAAAATACGATAATATGAACCCTAAATTCACAAAATTTATGTTTTGCATTTTTCACGAGTAAGCTTTAACCCTCATGTTCCCGTATGAAAAATATCACCCGAATGAGGTACCCGGTAACTTGGCATACGTGTTATGTCATTCAGTGTTTTCTGTGCTTTTTTTTGCGATTTTTAAAGTGTTAAACTGTATTGCGCCATTTATAATCAAATTTTTCTTTACAAGGTTTGGTAATTAAATAAATTAATTAGATTAGTAGAAAAATGCCACTCGTTTCCTACGGAATTAGGTACGTAGGTATATTCAAATTTGAATAAATTCTTTTTTGTAGAATAGTAAATAAAATTTCAAAAACTAAAAATAAGTGTGCCTAGAAATGTGTATAGAAACATCTCATAAAAATAAAAACCAATGCAGTGTGTTCACGAAAAGTGGTAACAGTGAATAATTCTTAAATATTACTAGATACAAAAAAAAGTTTAAATAGTTTTTTATTCAGCTCCAAATTTTCTATTGGAAACTGTCAAAGTATATTTTTTTATACTTCAAATTCAACCGGAAGTAAACATAATTTTTTTTTCAAATGGCAACATGTCTTTTTTTTAACATTTTTGTAATCTGCAATTTTTTCTCTATAAATACATATAAAATTTTCATAAGGTTACATAAGAAAATATTTGAGAAAATATAAGATTTAAACAAGCAATAATAATTTACTGATTATTTACACATAGGTATGTAGAGTGCCATGAAAAACAAAACATCACGACACCGAAAACACAACATTTCATTTATCTGATAAATTTTTCAAAATTGCCACCGTTTTGTTCAAGATATGATTCTAATTTTCGCGGAAGTTCTGGTGATTTGGTGATAATTGATAGATGCTAAATTAATTTTGATTTTTAAATTTTTTAAATTTAAAGATAGATTTGCCTAAACTACCATTTTTAAATGACTCCATAGAAAGAGTCTAATGGTGTCATTTCATAATAATGATGTTTTGTTTTTCATAGCACTCTACATACGTAATTAATAAATTATTATTGTTTGTTTAAATCTTGTGTTTTCTCGAATTTTTTCTTATATAACCTTATGAAAATTTTATATGTATTTATAGAGAAAAAATTTCAGATTACAAAAATGTTAAAAAAAAGACTTGTTGCCATTTGAAAAAAAAATGTGTGTTTACTTCCGGTTGAATTTTAAGTATAGAAAAATATACTTTGACAGTTTTCAATAGAAAATTTGGAGTTGAATAAAAAACTATTTAAAACTTTTTTTGTATCTAGTAATATTTAAGAATTATTCACTGTTAACACTTTTCGTGAACACACTGTATACTGCGGGTTTTCCGCGGAAATGTAAATTTGAAAATTTCATAAAAAAAAAGAAATGGAAAGAGAGTAAAAAAAAATAATTTGCATTGGAAAGAAGTAGAAAGCAAAGCGGATTTGATGTCCAAGAAAACACAAATAAAATGTTCAAATGGTGTATTTCATTGAATATTTGGTTGACACAAATCGCAATAAAGTCCTTTCATCAGAATTATTGTTCATCTACTCCGATTATCTCTTCTTCTTGTCATTAAACATTAGGAAATTTTCCAAATTTAACGTGTATACTGTAGCACGGCTCCTTTAGGATCGCCAAAGATGCATAAAATAGTAGACAATTACACAAAGGTGCCTATTATTTGTGAAAAACGGATGAAGAAGAAACAAGAAAAACTCGTAAATGATGTATTTACAAGCACATTAAAAATATTTTTGAAAAATTTTGTAGAAAAAAATGTTATGAATTGTTTGAATAAAAAAGTGTAAGCGTAAAAGCATTCTACTTTGCTTAAATTGAAATAAATTACCTTTTTTAAATACAGTAAACTCTCGATTATCCGTAGGCGGTTTATCCGCTTTGCGGATTATCCGCGGTGGCTGTAGGAGGCATTTTTATAAAAAAAAAAGGTTTTTTCGTCAATCACAAATATACATATAAAAATAAAATCACTGTTTTCGGCATATTCGTAGTTTTTCACCTTTGTTTAACCATTAATCGGCAATTTTGCGGCTTATTCGCGAAATTCGATTATCCGCGATATCCACGCCAGTCAATTCTGCGGATAATCGGGAGTTTACTGTATAATAATCCGTTTTGAGCTCAAAATTATGTGAATTAAAATTAAAGGTGCCCCGGTACCTTATTCGGGTGATACACGTATACCTTTTTATTATCACAAAAAGTGCATTTGCTAAAATGTAGTAACTTCCAAAATAACTATAATACTTTAAGAACTATTTTTTATAAGATGTCACCAAGTCCCAGTTGCTATGAAAAATACAAGCAAAGATATTCGGTGGCAAAGTCAAAAAAAAAGTTTCCGGTACCTCGATCCATTCGGCAACATGAGGGTTAATTACTTTTTAATTTTCGTACCTACATAAAATAATGCATACCTTGCATACTAATATTGAGTAGAAATATTAAATAGTAGTAGACCAAACCCATCCAGTGATGGCAGTGATGACACGTGTGCAGAAACGAAATTTGCACCGTTCCTTTAACGACAGCACTCGAACTTCTCGCTCTACACGTTACGTTGTTAGTCATCACTGCCATCACTAGGTGGATTTGGTCAAATACTTTATAAAGTATTTGGTTTGGTTTAGCCCAGCACTACTAATAATTGTAAGTAATATGTGTCTAAGCTTATCGCGTGATAGTAACATTTACTAGACAAAATAAGATAACTGAGCGAAGCTACTGTGCAGAAATAAAAATTACATGTGCGACGCGGCACTAGCACGTTCTCTTTCCACATCTACTGCGCAAGAAATTGACTCCAGCCTAGTCATCTTATTTTGAATTACATTACTATTACATTACTTCCATTACATTTTATGAATTTTTTTTACAAAGTCTGTTATGTAAAAAACAGTCGTGTGCAAAATTTCAACTTTTCAATTTAATTCGTGTTGACTTGAGAAAGAAAAAACAGTTTTTTCACATTTCTTCTCAATCTCAAAAAATTCAGAAAAATCAAAAATCCCCCAAGAAGCATGAAAATGATTTTTTATCTTCCTTCCTTATCTTCCTTCTAATTGCTTCCTTCGTAATTAAATTCAATAGAATAAGAATTGATCAACTTTAAAAATATTATTTAACCATGTTCTCTAAAACCCCGTTCACACTACATGATTTATCAAGTGACTTGTCACATGACTTCTCATAATGAGAGATTTTTTTACGTTCACACTATATGATTTTTAATATTATAGAAGTTATGACTGCTTTTATGATTGGCTGTTGTGATGGTATGATTTTAGCCATGACTTTTCTTATGACTATAAAGTCATATGAGAAATCATGTAGTGTGAACTAGCTTTTAAAGCTATAAGAAAGAAAATTGATCATAAGAAATTGTAGAATAATTCTGTTTTCGAATTCTTACAAATTAAAAAAATAAATCTCAAAATTCCGCAGGCAACACCTTCAAAAATTATGAATTTAGAACATGCTGTAAAATACTAGCAACAATCCGCAAAATTTCTTTCTTCAAGCAACTTGTTAATTTTAAAAATGATGTAATTTATTATATGAATTAATTATATTTAATTGTAAGAAGATTTCAAGAAGAGATGATATATTGTATCTCCTCAAGAAAAGATAATATACGAGGGCTGCTTAATAAGTCAGGTAAAAATGAATGGAGGAAGCATTACTAGTGCAATTTTAAAATTGTTAAAATTTTGATTTATCACACTGGCCATGTAAGTTTCCAAGGTAATTAATTATTTTTGATAAGTAATAAAAATCAGCAACGCGTTGTTTAAATGTTTTGCACTTTATTAAATTTTATATTCATAAAATGGAATATTACCTTGGAAACTTACATGGCTAGTTTGATAAATCAAAATTTTAACAATTTTAAAAAATTTTTTTAACCTTTTAGGTAAAACCTAGATAAAATCTAATGCTCTTATCACTCGTAGTTTATATTTCTACGTTATATTTGTGTCTTTCAATTTTTCTCTAAAATAATTAGGGAAGCAGGAATTTGCAAAAATAAGTTTTTACACGTTAATATCCTATGTTCGCCTAACTCATTCAGCACCCGGTATAAGGTTTGTTTCTTTAACAATTTGGACAGTTTGAAACCGTTTCCAAACCGTCTCATATATACGAGTTTTTAATATTTTGCACGATCATTTAAATATGTAAAAGGCTTTCGGAAAGATAGGTGCCGCGATTGTTGATAATCGACCAAAAGCGCAACCGTGTGAAACTTTTCCAAGATAATTTACAGCTATACTTCAATTGTATGCCGATGAATTCTTCCATCAATTTGTTACTGTATTATCTACAACTCTCTCATTCAACTTTTTTATGCAGAATGCTTCATTTCTTAAATCACAAAAAACCGTTTTTTCAACTTAGTTTAATTTTTTAGGTTATGTTATACAGCTACAACTAATTAACACGTTGAATGGCATGGGGGTCACCGGTGACCGGCACTAAGTTTGTTCGTGGCGCCATGGGGATCACCGGTAACCGGCGAAGCAAAGATTATTAGAAACACATAAAAAGCTATATATATATATAGAATAAATAAAATAACAGTGCCTATCAGCACCGTGAAGGTCGCCGGTGACCTCAGTGAATTAAATGCGTCACGAAGGATTACAAAAATTAATTGTTACATATTGTAAATAATATTTCATCACAATATGCAGCACATACTGAGAAAGTCAGTGTGGCCAGACGGACAAACCATATCAAATTACCGTGGCATTCAACGTGTTAAGTAAAAGAAAAAGGTTGTTGATACTTAATTCAGATGATTGTGACGTCAGCACGGACCTCTTTATTTTAAGAGATCAATGGACGTCAGCTTCATCTTTAAGGATAAGAACTGTATTTGCGATTTATATTAACAAAACGCCACCATACGGAATAATATCAAACTAAAAATTAGACGTCATCTGTTAATTGTGACTAACACAGTCAAATCGGTGACTAAATTTTTTCTCGTGCTCAAATTTTGTGTGCTTCTTTTGAACATCTAAATTTTGTTTGTGATCGAAACCTTCAAAACTAATTTTGTTCTTTCATAAAAGAAGCTTTCATAAAAGAAAAAAAAGAGAGGAGTTTTTCAATTCGTCTGTATATATTTTTTTAAGCCTCTACAGTCGAGTAGTACTCGATAAATTCTTAGCCTGTCTTTGTTCTGGCACATTATGTCAGAGAGTTTTCTTGCTCTTCGCTTCCCACATATTTGGATAGCCCACAGAATGGCTCGGGTCCAGGTCGGGAGCGTTATTGAGCCTGATCTAGCTAGTTTATCAGCTATTTCATAACCCTCGATTCCTCCATGACCTGGCACCCAATGAAGAGCAATTTTTGATTTCAGGTAACCAGGTTCCGCACAATTTTGGTCACCGCAAAACGCGTTTGTCGGCCTTTGTACAACAAGCTTGCCGCAAATCCGCTGTATCTTTTTTATTATGAAATAATCCGAACGTAACATGGTAAGATCTTACTCCTAATGAGAGAGCAAATACCTCTTAACGAAATCTCCAAAATCAATCCGAAGCGAGCTAACTCCGGTTACGTTAAACTATATATAGTCGGGGGGCAATACGTCCGGGGGCAGGCCACTAGTTGTAACTAGCATACAAGTGAGGTTAACAGTTCCAAACCTAACCCCAAAATCAATAAAACACTTGTAATATAACAAATGAATTTAATAAGAGTAATATGAGTAGGTGATACAAATTCAGCTACGCAACAGAAAAGTTATTCTGCGCCAGCAACTTATAAAGTGCGGTGCTTTTGGCATTATATAATTGCAAAAATGAATATTAATTACAGCCGAAACGCGCTGATAACCACCAATAATAACGAGTGGATGTGAGTCGGATGTGGTTGTTCGGCCTTCGGCCTCACTGGATGAGAGATGTGGCCATCACATGACTTTACCATACAATAATCTTGTGGTACGATATTATGTCTTGCACACTAATTTAATACAGTTTACAAAAACGTAGTTAACGATTTTGGCCGCTCCCTATGATTTGGTGCCCATGTGCGAAAATTTTATCGGCTGTCACTCTATACCAAGTCACCTTCCAAGGATCATTCCTTTTATCGATAACTCGATGTTATAAATTTTTCTTTCGGTAAGTGGATTTATCTAGACAGTTGCCCATAACATAACTTGCGACATTATTAGGTGTCGCCCTCTACCGACCACAGTACCAAACATACTCATCGTGTCACTAATTTACTCCCAATCTCACGTTCCCGTAGACCGATGGAATATCGTTAATGCGCGACATCATATGATGGTGAATCGAGTCACTTTCCAAAGATCATTCCTTTTATCGATAACTCGATGGCAAGATTTGATGCTATTATTTTGTAGCTGTAGCTGACACTTGGCATCTGCGGAGCAGATGCGGGCGATAGCCCGCTTATCTCCTTCGTCTGATTAGAAACCTGACGTTGAGAATTTTTTACAGGGATTTCAAACCCGAGGAGCGGCGTCGAGCCGGTGTCTTGTTTGTTATTACGCTATAAGGTAAGCACTGCGGGGCCGGAGGCTAACGTCGAATTGTCCGCGCGTGCATGCACGGGTGAGACAATCCCCGCGCCCGCGGCGGCGCGATGTGCTTACCTTGAGCCCTTTCTACAATAACAGAGCCTCGGTCGCGCCGTTGCTACAGCGTTTTTATTAATATAAAAAAATAATTTTTTACAATTTACAAACACAACAATAATCTAATAGGCGCTGAAAAAAAATTTAAAAACACAAGCTGAAAAGGAAGAAGATTAATTGGACAGGACAATGACGAATATTTGTAACCTCCCCGGGGCAGCGTGAACACTCCTCACTGGAACACGCCGTCCTCGGAGTCAGAGTCTGAATACGTGATGTCTGGTATTGGGTTGCTTTGTTGGGGTGATCTAGGGTGGGGAGGCAATACAACTGTTTTAGGGATAATTATATCCTTGGGCCTAGGCGTCCTTGGGTAGTCGTTAGTGTCGTAACGACCCAGGGCTTGGATGAGTGGATTGTGGCAGTCGGAGCTTTTCAAGTACAGTTTAGATGTTAGGTCTTTTATGAAAGAATCCAGGGGCTTGACTCCGGAAGCTGCCTGGAGTTGTCTATTAGTGACAAACCATGGGGCGTCCATGGCTTGTCTTATGCAGACGTTTTGCATGGTTTCCAATCTTTTCATTTGATTAGAAGATGCGAACCCCCATGCCGGGACCGCGTACGTAAGGACCGGGCGGATGACCGCCTTGTAGATCCTGATCCGATCTTTGTGGCGCAAGCAGCTATTTCTACCGATCAGTGGAGCAAGGGAGCCCTTAAGGGCTTTAGCTTGGGATACACAGTTCGCAATGTGTTTGGACCAGCTTAGTCTTGGGTCGAGGGTGACCCCGAGATATTTGACGGAGTCTTTCCAAGGAATTACCTCGCCAAACATCTCGATTTTGTCGGGAGGGTGTCGTTTTCTATCGAACATGATAGCTTCGCTCTTCCCCGGGTTTACTACAAGTCTCCACTTGTAGAACCAGGGTTGAAGAAGCTTCAGCGTATCACGAACGATAGTAACGTTCCTCTTTCGTCTCGGGTGAGTTGTAACGATCGCAGTGTCGTCAGCGAAAATACCCATCGTTACGTTTTGGGGAATGGGGATGTCGTGGGTATATATGTTGAAGAGCGCGGGGGATAAGATAGATCCTTGGGGCACCCCCGCGTGTATAGGTCTAATCGTGGAGAATTGGGCATTGATTTTGACGCGGAAGGTTCTGGCACACAGGTAGGATGCGATAAGCCTCACTAGGCTTGGATTAACTCTAGCCATGTAAAGCTTATACAGTAAACCTGTGTGCCAAACTTTGTCAAAGGCTTTGGCTATGTCCAGCAGGACAGCCAAACCTCTATGGCCTCTGGAAAAACCTTCCGTAATCTTTTCTGTTATTCTAAGAATTTGATGGGTGGTCGAGTGACCCTGGCGAAACCCGAACTGTTCGTCGGGGAGGATGCCGAGCCTTTCCACCTCGTCAAGAAGGCGGGAGAGTATGATTTTCTCCGCTATCTTGGCGATGGAGGAGAGAAGAGATATCGGTCTGTAGTTGAGGGGATTGGACGAGCATTTTCCCGGCTTAGGTATGAGGATGACATCTGCCAACTTCCACCTGCCGGGAAAATGCTTCAGTCTAAGTATGGCATTGATAATCGCAGTTAGCGCTGATATGGCCTTTTTAGGAAGGTTTTTCAGCGCTAAGTTGGGAATTTGATCAGGACCGGGGGCTTTCCTGGGGGAAGTAAATTTTATGGCACTCTTTATTTCAAAATAAGAGGCGGGGGGGATGGGATCGGGGTCGGCTTGCATTAATCTGTCTCGCACCGTCTTGTTAATCTTATCGATATGTTTTAGAAGATCACGGTCGGACGTATTTACCTTGTTCGGGGAAAACTGTTCCTGAAGAATATCGGCGAACAGTTCGGCTTTGTCCAGGGGAAAGTAAGCGAGGGAGTTATCTGATTTTTTGAGGGGGGGAATAGAGGAGCGAACGCCTTTAAGGGATTTCACCATGCTCCAAGCTGATCGGTTTTGGAAGGACAAGTTTTCGATCTTGTCCGCCCATTTGTCGCTTTTGTACTTCGCGAGTTCGGATGTGAGTTGCGTCCGAAGCTCGGAAGCACGCCTGATGTCGTCGGGATGCCAAGTGCGTTTCGCCACCTTGTGGGCACGCCGCTTAGCGTGGATAAGGTCCAGTAAATATTTAGGGACTGCAGGGCGGGAATAGGGAGTGGAGGTTGTCTTTGTTGCGAAACTGATAGAATCATTGATGGCTTGCTCAAAGCTAACAACGTAGTTCTCCAGTTCCGCAACAGTATTGATGATGGGGATTTTGCCCAGGTTCAAGCGGAGGTGGTCCTGGAAAGCGGGCCAGTCCGTCTTGCTATGGGTTTTGTCGGGGAGCGGAGCACCGTGGGTGGGGACACCCAGGGTGAGAAGAACGGGGTAATGATCCGAAAGTAGGTGTTCACCTACTTCCAGTTGGTGCTGGAGGAGGAAGTTTTTAAAGATGACTATGTCGAGCACATCTGAGGAATGGTGAATACTAGAATAATGGGTAGGGTCGGTTGGGGCGTCTATCGTGAAAGGGAATTGTTCTGCAAGAAGTTTGAGTTTGCGTCCTATTGCATTAGTGGCTCTCGAATTCCAGGCGGAGTGTTTGCAGTTTAGGTCACCGGCAATGACGTGCGGGGTGTTTCCGCTGCTTTGAAGAAGCTCGGAAACGTCTTTGGTGCAATCAACGTCGGGCCTGTTGTATGCTGCTGAAATGTGTATCAGACCGTGATTGGCTAGAGGAACGCCAATCGTAGTTGATTCCATATCTGCAGCAATGGTCGGGATACGATGGTGGGGTATTGTCTTTTTGACATAAATAGCTGTACCGCCTTTTCTGGCATAGGTACGATCGTCGCGGTAAAGATCGTAGTTGGGGATATTAGCTCGGGTAGCCTTTTTGAAAAACGTCTCCGTTACCAGTAGAAGGTCGAGGTCATGGTCGGCAGCAAAAATCTGCAGAAGGGACCGTTTCTCATTGGTCAGTCCATTGGCGTTCCAATAAACGGTTTTTAGGGCTGCGGGAATTGTAGTCGTCATGAAATCTTATGAGCGATGGCGTGGGCTGAAGGACAGGAAAAAAGTTAAACGACTCTGACAAACTGTTTGAGGGTTTCCTGGATCACCTCGGAAGACATTCCGAATCTGATGAGTTCTAGGGTGACCCTAACTATTTCGCGTTTGGACGCGGTGAATTTACCGCTATCGTCTGTAGGAGGGATGTTGGAGGGCTTGTCTTTTTTGGGAACCTCGGATGGTTTCTGAGAGGGGACTGATTGGGTGGGCCTTGATCGGGCCTCCTGGACGTTTTGGGAGGCAGCTGGTTGGGTAAGGTTTGACCGGGCTACCTGAACGTAAGAACGTTCATTGGTGACCGGCCTGTACGAGTGTCTCGGTTGGCTGTTGAAGGGAGTTTGTCGAGGGGGAGCTTGCACTCTCCACATTTTGGGGTACAATTTGCAGCCCTGGTAACTAGCTGGGTGGTCGCCACCACAGTTAGTGCAGGTTGCCATACCTTTGGGTCTGCTGCACTCGGCCGTCCAGTGCAGGCCTGGGCACTTGACGCACCTGGGGGTAGCCTTGCAGCAGCTTTGGGCGTGGCCAAAAGATTGGCAGCGATGACACTGCCCAATCTTGGTTTTTGCGAGAGGAACCTCAATCTTAACGCGTATGTCGTGAACGACATCCTCGTTGAAGATGTTTGCGGAAGTCGTTGTTTTAGGCATGGTGACCATGATGAGGGGAAGGGGTCTCCTACCCCGACTGCTCCTCATCCTGCCCACCGTGCAGTCGTAACCTTTAGCAATAAGGTCCTCTTGGACCTCTTTAACGTCTATGTTGATGGGGATGCCCCTAATGACTGCTTTTAGGGGCTTCTCCTCTCTCAACTGGTGGAAATACCATCCTCCTTCTTCGGGAGTAAGTACTTCCTCGAAGTACTTGTAAATCGCCCTATAGTCGTTTTCACTGGCGGGAGTGATGCTCAGTCCGCCAGCGAGCAATTTGGCTTTTGTGAAGTGAATCCCGCGCCTCGCGAATTCAGCCTTTATGCTTTTCCACTTAGCAGTATCCCTCAGCACTAACGGAGGGATCCTAGTTTTGAGTGGAACGGCCAAAGGAGATTCCTGACGGGGCGTCTGACTGGGGCTATTATTTTTCGGTGAGTGGATTTATCTAGACAGTTGCCCATAACATAACTTGCGACATTATTAGGTGTCGCCCTCTACCGACCACAGTACCTAACATACTCATCGCGTCACTAATTTATCCCAATCTCACGTTTCCGTGGACCGATTTTAACCAAAATCTAATCAAATCTAAGTTTCAATATAAAAGTACTAAATATAAAATTTGGTTGAGAAATTCCTATTAGTTTGGATGCTAGAGCGCACACAAAATTAAGTGACATACAGACACACCCACACACAGCCACACAGACACACAGACATTTCTTGATGTTGGGTCTCTTTCAACTCGTTAGACCTCAAGGAATATAAATCCGTGAAAATCTGAAAAAAAATTTTTTTTCGATTACATAACTTTCCCATTCGGTATGGTAAAGTAAAAAAGCTTAACTCCAGAATTCTTTTGGTATAACAAAGTTTCCAATAGTGGTTTCTAACACCTATCGCACTGAATCTGATGATGGCCATGAGCAGATTGCACTGAATGTTGAAGACTGCTCGCAGAATTAAAATGTATTACCAATGCTTTAACGAAATTGAAAGCAATTTTAAAACAAAATTTTGACCGAAGTCACCTCTAAACTTCAACATCTAAAAAAAGGTGAGCATCTGAATTATCACTAACTATGAGCGATCACTTTTTGTGCGAGAAAAATGTAAGGAGCACATAGATTGTTGGTATCCTGAAAAGGATACAAACACAAATTGGCAAAATACCCCGCAGGAAGCGCAAAAATGGGACAGAATATCCCGCTCCTGTGACAACATGTTTACGTTTAAAGACGTTCCAACGTTACTGAATTCAAAATTGCGTGCGAATCGTATGTGTAGCGTCAAAAACATTTTATCTAAAGTATCATCATTTCTTGCTCGTATAAATTTAGTTTAAAATGCTTTCTTCCAAATATTTAAAACAATTCGGCAATGTTTATTTTCGTTGGTGGCTAACACCATTCGGGACTATAATAGGATGAAAAACAAGGAAGGCTGAGAACGAATAAGCAAAAATTCATTATAATAATTAAGGAATCTTCCAAGTCTGAAAACAATCTTTCATAATTCGCTGATATTTTGCTTATTACTCAAAATAATTTTTTTTAATTAAAATTAAAAAAAAAAATGTTGAAAAAATTGTTCTTTTTTAAAAAATAAATACTTTTGTGCACTTTTCTTTGAGTAATAAACAAAATAACAGCAAATTATGAATGTGTGCTTTCCAACTTATTGTTAGAGACTTCCTCTTAATATTTTTTTTAATTTATTTGAATACATATTAAGGGTAGTTCACACTACATGATTTATCATATGACTTAGTCATAAGAAAAGTCATGGCTAAAATCATACCATCACAACAGCCAATCATAAAAGCCATAACTTCTATAATATCAAAAATCATATAGTGTGAACGTAAAAATATCCCTCATATGAGAAGTCATATGAGAAGTCATATGACAAGTCATATGATAAATCATGTAGTGTGAACTACCCTTTATAAAATTGATGTACAAAAATATGCATACACTTTTCAAAAAAGGATTGCAAAAATACCTTTGCTTTTCGACTTTTCAATCCGATTTCACTATTTCGTGACTAATGGATGCACAATTTTTAAAAAATGTCATTTTTTCGAAGTGGCGTTTTTAATTTTGAAATGGTGGCATATACCTAGTTATAGTATCGGTTACTTCCTCCTTCAGTTTTTGCTCGACAACGACACCAGAAGAAAGACTCAAATATTGCCAAACCTCAATTCCTACTGATGAAAGAAGATTAAACCAGTCGATGCATAGACGGATATTTAAACGATCTACGCTTCAAACAAAATGCAAAAAGGGTAAAAAACAATCGCTGGCACTAATCTTGAGAAAAACAGCCTCCCCCAGACGTCTTTCCCTGTGTACCCCAAAAAATATATGGAGTACTCAACACCAAATCTACTACTTTTGAGCCCGACTAGAGAATAGAGAATTCCTCTAATAAAATCCTTATTATTAATGAAAAAAAAAAAACAGTTTAAAAAACTATTACCCGACTACTAAAAAAACTAAAAATAAAACTAAAAAGTAAGAAATAAGCTTCTTTAGATATCCCTCCTTATTATTTAGTTCTATTCACATTGATAAAATTTAATTCAAAAGCCGTAGACGCCAGACAGCGTAGTCCTTAGCTGGATATCCCAATTTGATGATTTCATATAGAAAAATTCGAAACTACTTTTCTGGACATCTCGACCTAGTGGCAATCCGAACTCGAGCTATAATGTTCCGATTGATAATTTTAAAAAACTAAAATTTCTGTAATTTCAGTAGCTATTTGCATGTAGCCGTATGGTTTTTTTTTGAATTTTAGTATTATTTTTAAGCTCCCGGAAATAAATATTTTGCTAAAATTAAACTTTGTTTTCAACATCTGCCATTTCGTGAAAAATTTTTTTTTCGGATATCTATATATCTATAGTGTCGTGAAACGACTTAAAAAAAATCATTATTTTTAACAAATTAAGACGAAATTGATAATTTTGTTTTTCTTTTATTTTCTATATTATTTCGATTTATCAAAGAGACTCAAAGGAAAGTTTATTGTAACTTTAAACATTAAACACAAACAAATTATTTTAATTTTGAAAATCTAAATTTATTTTGTATTACAAACTAATTAAAATTTGAAAGTGAGCGCGCGATAAAGTGATTCGCACAACGCAAGTTCGGTGCGATATCAAAAATCGACGGAAAGAGGAAAATTTTTGGAAAAGTCAATCGACCGAGGGTCGTGAGAGAGCCGACATTTAGTCATTTTTTTGAGTTAGTTTTGGCCGCCAAAATAGGCGTTAATATTGAGTGATAAATTAGTGAGATCGTCTTGGTCTTATGAGGACCAGAATTTTATTAAGCTTAGATTGGCGTTTGACCAAAGTTATTGGTCGGCAATTTGGAATTGTCCAGAATTGGAGAGGAGAATCATTTTGGTTTGCGAAACTTGCAATTGCGTCTGCGAGGATCAACTATTTTGGAAAATTTATTGTGCGTTTTTGGTCAATGGTTCGACGTTCCTGCGTGTCAAATGAGGAGTTTTCTTCACCAACGAATTACAAGGTATTTAAGCTCAATAAAAATTGTTTAACTTTTGAAATACGCGTTTGTGAAATTAAAAATTTGTGGCGCCGATAAACTTTATTTTTGATTAATCTTTGAATAATTTTTTTGATTTCACATAAAATTTGTGTTTATTGTAAAATTTGTTTTTTGAGTACAGGAATACACCAATAGTGGGTGCGAATGCGTTGTTTTGCTGTTTGATTATTATAATTTTATTTATGCACGAATGTATCATAAATTGACAATTATACACGAATTTATTTATTATAAACGTCTCTTTATAGCCCACGGACCTCTTTATGTCCGCGGGCTATAATGAAACGTCAAACAACGATTTTAACTAAGTAAGATTTTAGACAATATGGCTACCGCTGTTTACTTGCTACCATAGTTACGTTTCAAAACTCAAATTTAATCAAAGCAACACTAGATTTGTGTCAAAAATTCAATTTATTTTAGAAATATTTTTAAACTAAAAACTCTTCATTCGTGCATAAAGTTGTGTATGTACCACGGGCGTAAAGAAGCTTTTATGGCGTAAGACGTAATTTTTAGCCCGAGGCGGTAGCCGAGCTTCTTTACGCCCTAAATACATAAATAATTATTATAGCAACGCATTATAGGTAGTATTTACTAACACCATACACCACGCTTTCGAAACTCAAATTGCGAGTACAAAAGGGTCTCTTTGGTAAAATTAATTTTAAAATTTTGAATAAATCACGAATTATATCTTATAGAATTATTTTTATTGATTTCGACTTGATAATTCCATTTTTTTTTTGTCTTAAAAAACCACGTACCCTTAGGGAGAATTTCAAGTGTTCCCATAATTACGAGCTACCGGTGCACTTTTTGGAGGTATCTCGCCGAGATCACTTCATTCATTCATTTTAAAACTTTTTTATTTTTATTTTTTAGAGCAGCCATTGTCAAGTTATCGATCTCGCCGTTGAACCTCATGTGATGTTGTATTATGTAGAATATGTTCATCATCATCATCTGCACGTTTTGGACTTATTGTCCGTTACGTCACTCTTGGTCGTCCCATCTTTTTCTGGGTCGGCCCATAGAATATGTTATATTTTATTATTATTATACCTCAATAACTTTGTCAATTTTAGCTTTCTACAAAGTATAGCAAGAAGCCTTATGTTCTGGTAACGTGTCCGTCGTAATGTTTCAAATTTAAGAACTATTTATTATCCTTTTTTTTATAAAGGAGTTAATCCATTATTTAAAATTTGTGATATACCAAACCGACAAAAATATCTGGATTAATGAAGTCGAGGTGAAGTCCTTTATATTTAAACTATTATAGTTTAAATATAAAGTTTAAATATATTTAAACTATTATAGTTTAAATATAAAGCAATATAAAGCCTTTATAGGCTTAGAACTGCGGTCATTCGAGTTTCAGCTTGTTTAATTTTTTTTTAACAATAATTTACACGAAACAAGTTCAAAATATGCTTAATAATATAACTTTTTTTTCAACTCTCAAATAAATAATCTAATATACAAAAAATTCAATACCGGCAAATAAATAAGTTTTACATTGACATTTTCAAGCAACCAAAGTGGGTTTTTAGTGGAAATGTTTCTAGTCGGCGAAATCCAAAATACCCCTAATAATTTAAGTTTATAGAATTTATTTAAAGAGATTGAACATGTAAATTAATAACACCAATATTTCCATGAAAATTAATGGCACCAGATGATAATTTTGATGTAAAATCGAAGAATTTTATTAAAACTCAACAAAAAGTCTAGTCTAGTCTGTCAAATTGATCACTGTCACAAGGAAACAATATAATACAAAACAAAATTATAATACAATTTCAAATTTTTGAATTTGAAATTTTCATTTTACTTGCAGGTTTTGGATAAAATGTTGTATGCCACTCTTGAGTTAAGATATTTTTATCCACTTGCGGAAGATGACACACTCGGCGTTGCCTCATATGCTAAACATTCCGTTCGTGGATAAAAATGTATCTTTACTCACTGTAGTCCCATAAATTACTATTTTCTTCTCGGCACAAAAACTACAAACCGATGCTACATAATGTGGTGTAACTTCTAAGCATTTCAACCAATAGGATTTTGAAAAGGTGAATAGTGAATAGCAAACGTGGTTTTGCCCCCGTGTCAACTCCCGGTCGATAAAAAAATATATAAAAAAAAAAATTTGGGGTGGACCACCCTTAACATTTAGGGGTATAAAAAATAGATGTTGGCCGATTCTTAGACCTACCCGATAAACATACAAAATTTTATCAAAATCGGTTCAGCCGTTTCGGAGGAATTTGGGAACTAACACCGCGACGAGAATTTTATATATTAGAAGATTAGCCACAGCCTTAGAGTGATGTGACCGCTGGCTGAATACAGAACGTAAATTCTGAATTCAAATCGCGAACTATATACAATTTCTTAGCTCGGCCTTCTAGTGGGCATCTACATGCTATGGTGAAATCGATCTATATAGTATCCAAGAAAAGAAAACGAGGAGCGTTCCATCTGGGAAAATGAATCGTAAAGACTTCCAGAGAAGTAGGCATATTCCAAATGGACTAGATACCTGATTAATCAGTTATATCAGCCTGTAAAGAATAATTCTGAGGCAACCGCGTTTGGGATTTCAGTTTTACATGCCAAAATTAGTCTTTTAGAAAAATAATTAAAAAAAGAGTCGGCTACTTCTAAGTTAGACCCTCTTTTAAGTAGAATGAAGAGCGTAAAAAGAAGATTGACCCTTGTTGTTTTTATTATTGTTTGTTTGTTTTTTGTCAGAAACAATTGCTCTGCTTATGTCTGCAAAGCCTAATGTTGCTGGTCATTCTTCAGAGAGCGAAGATAGACATTTATGTGAAGAATGTTGGATAAAATTTTAGTTGCCTTTTTTAGAGTATTTTTTTGTCAATAAATATGTGTTAATCAATAATAAAAGCTGTATTTTAATTAATAATATATCGTTTAAAATCAATGTAGAGTAGACCATAAAATAATTTTGGACCTGTATATCGCTCAAATGTGCTACGTTTTTCAAGCAACATCATCGATCGATGCTCTATAGTCTATTCTATACAGTAATTTGAACATCTGTGAATAAGTATTTAAAAAATATAAGAATATGTTGCTTTACTTACTCGTCAAATTTCAGAATCGGTACCAAAAAAAAAGACATTTTTGCTCTTTACTGGTTGCTGCATCTGATACTGATCTGCATTCATACAGTCATACTGTAGTGTTTATATAATTTTCATTTAAGTGAGTAAAGAAACCAGAAAACTAAATCTGGAATTATACGTGATCTTTGATTTTCATTCAAATATCAGATTAGTTTTCCTGTTTTTTTTGTATCTTTTATGAAAATGATTATAAACACTAGTAGGTATTAAGCTCTGATTAGACAGCGCGAGTATGCCTCGCGCGTCAGATTCGCGAGGAAGATTCGCGCATCACTCCCGCGAGGCATCCCACAAATAGATGCATGGTGAGTCATGATGCAGGGCGAGCCGCCAGTATCTGAATAACATGGAAACACCAACACGAAGTTTACACCGCGCGAGTATCAAAGTGCGAGGCACCTTTGACGCGCGCTCGAGACCGACCTACCGACCGCTCGCAGTGCATATGCCTCGCGAGTCGTGATTCGCGCCATAAAACCGTCTACACGACGCGAGGATTGATGCGCGAATCAGATTCGCGAGGCAAACTGGCGCTATCTAAACGCAGCTTTATGATTGTATTTAAGCGTGCTCCAGACGTGGTTTTGTCGTACATTTTATTGTTGATGTTTTCTTGCCTGAACTGCACAGAAAAAAAGGTGTACTTAAAAGTAGAACAATTTGTGCCTAGATTGTCTACAAGTACAAATTGGGTGAAAATTAGGTACAATTGTACTTAATTTTAGTCAAATTCAGTCATCTCTAGCGCAATTGTACTATTTTATAGCACAAATTGTGCTAAATTTTTACACAATTTGTACCTGTAGACAATCTAGGCACAAATTGTTCTTCTTTTAAGTACACATTTTTTTCTGTGTGTCAGCTAAAAAGTACGACAAAACGTTATATGTAGGTCTGAACTGCGCTTTAGATGCAGTTTTTTTCCTCTACAAATAGCTTATTTTCAGTTTTTCACTACATATTGGGAGTACCCATAAAAGATATTGATTGAGATATTAGTTGTTGAAAAAATTCAACACTGTAAGAATCCAGTTTTTACACTTTTATATTAAACAATATTACATTCTTTGTAGAATTGAGCTATCCCTTTCGGAACTTTCAAAATCTTTTTTGAGAGGGGGATTAGTTTTCACCAATATAACTATTTCAAAGTTCGATTTCACCACAGCGTGTGGATGCCCACTGGAAGGCCCAGCTAAGAAATTCTGTACAGTCCGCAATTTGAATCCAGAATTTCAACTCTGTACACAACCAACAGTCATATCACTCCACGACTGTGGCTTAAAAAATGTTAAAAAAAACCTTTTTAAAAAATGTCGAAGACATCTTCTATAGAAAAATATTTAGATGTAAACTCATTGTCAGTTTAGATCGAGAATAAATTAACACTTACCACTATATTTAAACATTTCTGTAACACATCTCATAATTGAAGGTAATTGTGTAGAAAGCATGTCGACTGGACTACTCCTAAATAATTCCAATAATATTCTTGGAACCATTTGTCTGCAACAAAAGTTAAATTAAGCAAACAAATTACAATAAAAAAATACTATAATAGTAGAAAAATTTGAACATTTTTAGGGTAGGTACCTACTAAACTATAATTATACTTAAATCATAGTTTGTAATTTTCAACGTTTCGCTGTTACTAAAAATAATATCAAAAAATATCGGATATGGTTGTTCGATCTTCGATCACACTAGGGTGAGAGATGTGGCGAAGGTGATCACATCGTCGGTATCAAAACGTAAAGGCGTATCTCACTTTTAACCAACAATTGTTGTATATTAAATAAATAATTAATTATATACTATATTAAATAACTAATAACAGTAATAAGTAATAACCTTTAAGTAACTGAATAATTGTCTACACAAGGAACATTTTTACCGCGTAAGTGCCTGTAAATTGTTTGCCATTCATTGGTAAATACAAATACATAGCATTGATAGATATTATAATTATTGAAGTTTTAGTAAGAATTCCTACTGCCTAGAAAAACAAGATAAATGTTTTAGAGTAAACTGAAGCCAAGAAAAATGAACAAAAGTCAAATTTCGGCACAGAGAACGTGCCATCAGTGTCGTCGTGTAAACGGACCGGACAGATTTACGCTTCTGCACATTAGCTCCAACCGTTTTTCTTTGCTTAATTTTGCTCTAGAAATGAATTTGAGAATTTGAAGAATTTTTTTTTTATATGTACCTATAACAGCGAAACTTATATTATATAGTCGCTTTCTTTTTGTCAGACTCGAGCGATTAATAGTTATTAAATATTCAAAAATTATTCTGTTGAATCATATTTATTCAACGTGCGTTAAAGGGTTAAGTCTTTCATAAAAATACCCTTAACAAAAAAATTTATTTAAAAGTTTTTTTATTGTATTTGATAACCGAGTTTCCGAGTCGATAGTCGACCATTTCTCAAAATAGAAGTGATTGATTTAACAATAATTTATTATAATCATTAAATATACATACCTATGTAATACTATCTGTATCTATTATATTGAACGAGATACCAGATATCGTTAGATTTTTACCTTAATCTCGACCGATTAAAATCCATAATTGTTTTAGTCCATGTTAGGATAAGAAAACTAAGTGCCTAATATTATAAGCACTTGACAATTCAAGTTAAGCAAGTTCGCATTAAATACTCATTGGTTGCAAAGTCTCCGCCCAATATAGAATGTTTAAAATGGCCGGTCTCAAAATCTGAATACTGTTGTACAGGGTATCGGTAAAGTAATCCAATAAATATTTAGTAGTAAGTTCAGGAATCAAACAGATGGTTTGATATGAAAGTTTTTTTAACCAATACTAATTAGTTACTTTAGAAAATATAACTTATTATATTACCTGACACAATGGTAGAATTTAGCTGCTGATATGTAAAAATTCATAATATCTACTAATATCGTATATACTATGAAATAGGTTCCATTTAATTCAAAATACTTTGATGTTAATATTTATTATATATGAAGGGTCCACTGCAAGAGTGATGACTGATGAATGTCCAAAATTACACATTTGTAGCTTAGTATGGCATTTGATAACTTTATTCATGTAGCAACTTTCTACCTTCTTAAACCTGACAATATCGCAGGGAGTCCCAAGAAAATCGAGTTTTTCTAAAACGGTTGCACGACTTAAATGCTGAATGTCAACAGTGTCCACAGCAATACTGATGAGATGAATGTCGCTTAGTTTTAACTTCTATGTCAAATTTTATTAATGACATTCTTTAATATAATATGTACCATAGGTATTATATCGTCGGCTTACTGCCAAAACAAGATAACTCCACTTTTGACCAAAATGAGTTAGAATCGTGGTTGCATTAAAATAAGACTAAGTACCTATATTCTGGCAAAAGCAGGTAAGTGTAAGTTCAATATTAAAGGAGTATTAAGAAGTTTAATTTTACTAACTCCTATGTGTTTGCAGTGCAATCAAACATTAAAGTCAGTTTATCTCAGAACTATCATTTTGGAGTTATCTTGTTTTAGCAGTAAGCCGACGATATAAGAAATACAAAATTTAATTTTTTTACACCGAAGTTTTGAATTAACTGTTTAAAACCTTGAAAGGCAAATATCTCAAAACTTCAATTTTGGACATTCATCACTCTTGCAGTGGACCCTTCATTTAATAAGCCACACAACATGTACCTACACCTTTTTTTAAATATACATGTCTTAATCATTTTGGAGTTTGTTCTATATTTGGTCAAGAAATCTGAGAACAGAATTAATTTTGAAATTAATGAAAAAAACATCTTTATCATGTAAAGCGAATATTTATTTTGCTTGGGTGACTTGCCCAGTCGTCGATTTGTAGTTCGATTTATTTTAGTAATAATGGCTTTGGTAAAAGTCATTTTCAGATGGCGCTTATTTGAGTTTACTATTTTTTAAATATCGTGAGTTTATTTGTTAGTTGCAAAAAATAGTAACCCCAAATCAGTACCGCCATCTAAAAATTGAAAATAAATATTATAATGCCATCTATTTATCGAGGAAAAAAGCAGATACATAATAAATTTGTATAAAATATTGGGATCTAATGTTAAGATTGCAGCGCAACCGTGGCGGAAATTTAACTAGTCCTGGAGACATTGAAGGATTTTCAAATAAAATATAAACATTGTATAAAACGAGTTACAGTACTTTTTAATATTTTGTTTTTATAAAGTTAAATATTAGGTACATATAATTACTATAAGGGCGGATTTCATAATAAAAGCGTTAATGCCGACTTAACTAAAAGGTCTTAGTTAACCAATAGAAAACGTCCGTTAACTCTAACAAGCCAATAGAAATCCTCTTTTAAATTTAATGGCTTGTTAAAAATTTTATGAAATCCACCCTAAATGAGACTATTACGCAAAGTTAAAAATAGGAGTTAGGTCTCCAGCTGAAGTTCTAAATTCACCGCTACACGGCGTCTTCCTTAGCTGGATATCCCAAAGCAGCTTTCAAAGGTATCTTTGATTCAAGTCTATTTTAAAAATATAATATTATATTAAATTGCATTGTATTTGTGAGCATTTAAAATTTTAATTTTTTTTTAACCAAGAAATAAATTTTTACAAAAACAAGATCTTAGCTATAGATAGAAAACTAAATGAAGAATATATACAAAAACCGGGCTCAAAATGGATTTAATGAAGTGCGAATATCTCATTGTTGGCAGTACAGATTGCAATGACCTTCCACTGGACACAAATAAAATAAGAACGGTAACTGTATACCTGGAAGTCATACTGAATATGAGGGAAACAGTAGCAACGAAATGAAAGAATGAATAAACAAGGGCAGAAATGCGGTAGGAGCACTGAATTCAATTCTTTGAGAGATTATAAGGAAAACGACCAAAAAATAATATACAAATCTATAATCAGAAGTGTGATACTGATAATGTACGGTGCGGAAGTGAGAGATCAGTACAATCAATAAACGAAAATTGCTGGCCACAGAAATGGATTTCCTGAGAAGAAGTTGTAGAATATCGAGACTGGAAAGGATAAGAAATGAAATTATAAGAAGCATGAATATACAGAGTGACATAAAGAAATATAAGTTGAAAAACAGCAACTAACATGGTTCGGCCATACAAAGGAAATGGGAGAAAATTTTTACCTACGACGAGGAGCCAGCCCGACGTAAAACCCCCAACCTGGAGGACCAAAGAGACGGACAGAATAAAGTTATACCTTCACCCGGATTCGAACCGGATATCGAGAGTTCGTAGTCAACTAGTCTTACTACTCTCCGACCGCCTCTCTTTTAACGGTCTACTAATGAAAAAAAAATCGTTTCCGAACACTAACCTAAGCTCGACCAATGGATTTGGCAATTTACATGAGACCTTTATAATATTTTGGCGCAATTTACAGGCAGGCTTAAAGAAACCCTGACCGCCTGGCCCAATTTACAAATGCCAAGATGTCGATGCTGTCTATTTCAATCAAAACCTGTCCGCCATATTGAATATTTTGATGTTTAAAAATGCGCAGGATCATACCTTGTAAATCTGTCAACCTTTAAATTAATTATTAAACTAGTAGGGGAGAGATTTGCAAGTTGCCAGTGCTTGCAGGTTGCCAGGGTCTCTGAATTTCGGCATCTAAGCGGGCCACACAAAAAATTTCGACTGAAATCGTCAACAAAGGAGGTGTGGTCAATTTTAAACTACTTTTGGTCCAAATATATCCAATATTACAGTGTCTACCAAAGAAAGTATGAAAAAGCGTAAATTTAAAAGTGAATAATTAAAATTGTGTTTTTGTTTTGTGATTATAAATTGAACATTTTTATATAAAATTCAAGATAAAAATTTTTTCTGTGTTGTATTATATTCAATTTAATTCATTCTAAAAGAATTTCAAAAATAAAACAAATTGGCAATTTTTTGTACGAATTATTGTAAAATAGCTTCAAAATGTAAGTTGCCATGCTTTAAGACTTGTAAGTTGCCACCCCTTTCTGTTTCGCTTATTTCAACTTGTATGCCAGCCTTCATGATTTTTTTATGATTACAATTGTTAGTAAGTCAAAAGTAAACTGTATTTTTTACAATTTTGAAATATTTGTAGTATGGCAGCGCGTAGACCTAGAAAAAGCGACCGCGGTATTAAGAATTACGATGCATTGCTCGTCGGGCAATTTCATGCCAATTTACACAAATTTTTTTATAATTATGTTTTTAAATATGACTAAGAACAAAGAAAATGCAATATATTTTTACAATCAGATGTTTTTTTTTCCGTTTTTCTACATTTTCAGCAATTTTACAGGGGGTGGCAACTTGCAAACCTAAATTTCAAGGTGTCGATTTTAGGTACTTTAGAAAATTGCCTATATAACTTTTATTTTTTGAAATTTCAAATGATTTCTACTTCAGGATTGTGGCATTATAGTTCCTCTTTCTAAAGTATTTTTTAAATTTACAATATATTAATTTTAAGGTGAGTTATGATAAAAAAAGCTAAGGGGTGGCAACCTGCAAGTCATTCCCCTACCTATTTAATTTTAAAAGAAAAAAATCTTTGAATATCCTTTTTTTTTATTTTTGTTTAAACAAACAAAATTTTGTTTATGGGTTAAAAATCTATCAAAGAATTATCGACAGGTGAAGTTAATGGATGGATTAAAACAAAAAATAAAATAAGTCGTTCCATACAGAAATGCATCCAGCACAATCAGAAGATATGTAATCGGTAAAAAAAATTTTACTAGGTGTTTTTGGACGCAAGATCTACTTTGACGACTGATGCGTGCTTGTTGTCACAGGGTTTTAGAAGTGTTAAGGTGAATTTGGTTTAGGTAAATACTAAACAAACAAAAATTGTTTAGATCTATTAGGTATAACAAATCAATTATTATTAATGTGCACATTTGACATTTAGAATGCATATAAATCTAGTATCTAATTATGTACATAAATAAATCTAGAAGTAAAACAATTATTGCATTAAAAGGTTTATTATTGTTACAGATATTTCGAAGACATTGTAATGGTCAGTAGTACTCGTAGTGGGTAGTGCTTATTGTAAAGAACAGTTCGAGAAGAGAACAGTGGTATGTGTGACCTGATGTAGGAATGTGGGCTTCAGACAGAATCACAACACGACCAGTCAACAACCTTCTGCGTGCCCACACATACCAACATAAAACCGCGTACCTATATAAATAAACAAATTTTTATTTTTGCAATTATTCGATTGGTTTGAGTTTTTCTGGTCCGCGTGGAATGGTAGATAAACGCGTCCATAATAACGTTTAATACATCCGACTCTCATCGGTCCTTGGCGTCAAATTTTGAACTCCCTATAAAAATACTATCGATATGGTTGTGCCAAGGCAATTCGGAAATATACCACCGCGACATTTTTCACATCTCAATTACTGGAACAGTGCCGAATGACCGCTACTTGATGAAAAATTGTAACGACACAAAAGATGCCAAAATTGAACAAAAATTGACATAATTGCTAGCTGTTTATGATCGTCAAACATCCGATTAATCAATCACTAATAAAAAATTCCATTTTAGAATTTACATCATGTAGAGTAGACTGTAGAGTAAACGCAAAGTTAGTTGGAACTTCAAGGACAAATATTTGCGTATTAAATACCAAGAGAGAACGTACCATTGCCGTCGTTTATGTATTATTTATTATAAATTACTTCTAAACTTATCACCCTTCGAATTAACATCCCTCAAATACGAAAATCGGACGAATTTTCGTATCTGCGCAATATCACCGCTGATCCAACTTAACCCTTAATCACTATGATGCGGTCACTGTGACCGCTACGTATTTTAAAATGTGTGTATTTCAGGCATAGTTCAAAATTATGAATTTAGCGTCTCAGTACCTTTTTAAGTTAGGTCGTTCCTACTATGTTCACAGAAGAAGGCCTTTGAAGATCGCCTAGTTTTATATTTAAAACGAATTAAAATAAGCAAGCGGTCACTGTGACCGCACCATAGTGTAAGTGTACCTTTTAATATCCAGTGAACTAGCGTATATAATTCTGTTGAACTAGCTTTTTTTCGTACAATTTATGTAAATTGTATTAAAAATTGAATAAGTTTTAATAGTATTTCTCAGTTTTATTAAGAAATTTGAAAAAAACACAAAAACAATGAATCAATAATTGTGACTTTATTCATCAGTTACATGGATAAATTGTAACATTTCAGGTGTTGTGATTTTTGCGAATTCAGTTTCTTTTTTTCAATTTTGTATTTTAGTTATAGTTTCTCATCTATTGACTTTTAGAAACTATTATTAGATTGTTTCGAAATCCATCAGACTAATTAAAAAAAATTTTTTTCTTGTAATAGTATAAATGCACGCTAAATGCAGTACCTAATCTTTTAACATTTTTAAATGTTAATAAAAGTTTAAAATTTTTTACATTATAATTTTTTTTTGACTTACTGGAATACCAACCAAGATATTTTTGGTAAAACAAACCCAAAAATTAAAATGTAAGTACATTAAAAATCAACAAATAAAGCGCGGTCTATGACCACACTATAGTAAGAGTGTGACTCTTACAATTTATGTAAATTGTAATATATACTGTACTATAAGTATGACTATTTCACCATAGTGATTAAGAGTTAACTTATGGGAATGTACGGCGGCAGCATGGATGCAAGGAGTCAGTTGCACCAATGCCCGTACTAATAGTCGAGGATCAATCCGAGATCACGGATTAATTCTCGGATCGCTCAAAAATGCTACCAATAGTCGCAATAATCCTGGATTCAACACGATCCGAGATCAATATTGAACCTCGAAAAACGATCGTGCTCTGATTAAGATTAATTCTCGGATCATTGTGGCGCATGCGTGTTTGCTATGTTGTCATAGTGTATTAACCCTCATAATAATTAAATAATTTTTCAAATACTTTTATTATAGAAACTGAACAGGAACGACGATATATAATATTAAAAATTAAAATTTTTTAAAAAAATTATAAATAGAAACTAACTAAATATTACTAGATATAGGTATTACCAAATCTAAGATCAAATCTAGAATTCACCGATCTTACCAAAAGCCGGGACTATTTGTTACGCTAATATCGTTGTTCGATCTAGGATTGATGGATTTAGGATTGATCCGAGAATTAATTCTCGACTATTAGTACGAGCCCAAGAGAAAAATTTCAGAGAGTGCGTCTTTATGCGTGATTACTATGAAACAATATTATTGGATTATCGGAATAATGATTAAATTAATGATTAAAAATCGATAGTAAAAAGAACAGACTGATTCAATAGTTTACTATTATTAGGGAGGGGGGAGGCGTGCGTTACCCTCCGGGCGCTTCGGGCCATTTTGATGAAAACCACCATCGCAAGAGTAGGATTCACGCGAAAAAGTAACTACCGTTCGTTAAATTTAAGTAAGCCTTTCCTGAAGTAATTTTTAAATAATTTAAAATTTTTAATTAATAAAAAAGGAGAACGCATTCCTACCATAGCGTTAGAGTTACTGACAAATTTGTCAACAGCTACACTCTTATGTATAGGAACGCACGTACCGTCAACACAATGCCTTGATTCACCAATCACGTGCGATTTACCTTCAAATTTGCAGTGAAAATCGAGCTTTTTTAAATTCGATTTTTGAAAAAATAGGTGCATTTAAGGCATTGCGTCTTAGCTAATTCTCTTATTTAAAATATACTTTTTCAGAAAACATCGAGGTTTCAATCGTAAAATTTGTATTTTCGAGTCCCCTGGAGCTACCTTTCCCCGATTTATTTTTTTTGAATTAATTTGGTATTAAATTACAGTTTATGTTACGTACCAAGCCCGAAATTGTCCAGTTAGCGCTCTGTACAGTGATTTTTGTACCGAGCGCGAAGTGTACAGGCTACTTTGTACGAAGTGCGATTTACCGGACTTGGTATTACGAGATTTGTACTGTTCGCGATCTGTACAACCCATTTGTACACAGCTGTTAGTTTCAACCTTTCTGTCAACTTGGTACAACTTAATATTGCACAAAACTCGACAGCAGTGGAGGTTAGTTATAATTTAATTGATATTTTTTGCATTTTTGGTGCCCTTCCATTCTCTAGTCAGATAACGGACGAGAATTTGTTAATTTGTATCATAGAAGAATTGACCGGCATGTGGCCCAATTAAAAATTGTCCATGGCAAACCGCGAAATTCTTAGAGTAAGGGGAGTGTAGAAAGAGCCAACAGAGATGTAGAGGAAATGATGATAAGAGCTTGGATGATAGATAACCATTCTACTCAATGGAGTGAAGGTTAGCGTTTCTGTCAGTATCAAAAAAATAATAGCCTCCATTCTGGAATTAAACAATCGCCATATGAAGCATTATTAGAGAGGAAAGCCAAATTAGAACTAGCATCGAGTAGTTTACCAGCTTCTGTCATTGAAAGGTTAAATTCAGAAGAGAATGTAAAACTAATTATTAATTCAATGACAACTTCTGCGGAACAATCAGATCAAATTGAGGAGAGAGAAGTTCTAACATTTGAAGAAATGTCACTAAGTAAGGAAAGAAACGGAAAAATCAGACCAAATTGAGGGAGTCCAAACTACTGCAGAAACATCACTAGAAGTAGTAATAAAAGTAAAAATCACTAAATAAAGTTCATTTGAACGTCCAAAAGCATCGACAGATAGCCGTCAGTGAACTAGAGAAGCAAGCAAAACGCATGATGTGATTCTAATCCATCCAATAAATAAATTATGTGTGTGGAAAGAAATTATATTTACTTTAAATAAAGTGAAAATGTTTATATAATATCTTGTCTCGTTATTTAAATTTTTGTTCTTCTGCTGTTCTGTCGAGCTTTGTACAATATTAAGTTGTACCAAGTTGACAGAAAGGTTGAAACTAACAGCTGTGTATAATGCCCGTACTAATAGTCGAGGATCAATCCGAGATCAAGGATTAATTCTCGGATCGTTCAAAAATGCTACCAATAGTCGTAATAATCCTGGATTGAACACGATCCGAGATCAATATTGAAACTCGAAAACCGATCTTGCTCTGACCAGGATTAATCCTCGGATCATTGTGGCGCATGCGTGTTTGCTATGTTGTCATAGTGCATTAACCCTCATAATAATTAAATAATTTTTAAAAACTTTAATTATAGGAACTGAACAGAAACGACGATATAATATTAAAAATTAAAACTTTTTAAAAAAATTAATAATAAAATAAAAAATTATGGTTATAAAATAGATACTAATAATGGTTATAAATAGAAACTAACTAAATATTACTAGATATATTACCAAATCCAAGATCAAATCTAGAATTCACCGATCTTACCCGAAGCCGGGACTATTTGTTACCCCAAGATCGTTGTTACGATCTAGGATCGCTGGATCTAGGATTGATCCTCGACTATTAGTACGGGCATAAATGGGTTGTACAGATCCCGAACAGTACAAATCTCGTAATATACCAAGTCCGGTAAATCGCAGTTTGTATAAAGTAGCCTGTACACTTCGCGCTCGGTACAAAAATCACTGTACAGAGCGCGAACTGCACAATTTCCGGCTTAGTACGTAACATATACACGGGATGTTTTAGGTTGACTAATTCAAATTGTACCACATGACAAATCACAGTAAAACTAACAAATTTTGTTAGTTCCATTTTTTAAAGTGGCGCTTTAGTTTTCTTGCTATGGCTGATTTATTGATTTTTATATTGTGAATTTATCTTCCTTACAAAGAAGAGTGACAATAAAGGCCGGAAAGGGAATTCTAAGATTTAATTTGATATTATTTACATTCACTTTTTTAAATGGGAAAGTCATGTGTTGTGTCATCAGATATTCCTGAGTAAAAGTTCGTAAAGCGTTAGTTCCAGCATCATTCCAGATTAATTATTTTGAAAATAATATGTACTAATAAATAATGTACAACTTCAGTTTCTAGGAATAACAGTTACATTTTTGCAAAAGACTGGCGTGCAGATAGCGTGACCGTGTTAAGTGTCCAGTGGATGTTGGAATGTGCGATATCCTTTATAAAAAATTAGTGTCGTACCAAACCTGTGCTAATTTTTGCTGTAATCCAGCAGGAATCGGAACGAACACGCCAAAACCAAAACTGTCGTTATAATCAATACATTTCAGGGTAAGGCAATTTCAGTGGTTTACTATCTGAAGTAGTTATTACTTAAGGTAATTATTCTGAGATCGAGAGATAAAAATCAAATCTCTAATTAGAAAGAAACACCAGTAGACCATTCCGTTGTTTTTTTTTTACCGAAAATTTGAAATTTAAGATCAGTTGCAATAATTTTTGATACCATGTAGACAAGCATTAATTTGTACGGAATTCATTCATGCTATAATATTTCAATGGTTAAAAGGTACTTGGTATATTTTCGAATTGCAGTCAAAACGAGTTCAAATCACCCTTGAATTCTTACTTCTTTTTCGAATAAAGTCGCCAAGTATAAGAGAAACATTTAATAGCGCTGAAAAATATTTTTTGACCACAGTGTATTTTAGTTTGGAATGCAATAAGAAATTTGAAAATATGATTATAATAATAATGGTACGACAACCGATGCTGCGGTCGTTTTGAAGTCGAGTAGCTGTTATGTAGCATTCCCGGAACAGCGAGAGAGTACGTTGACCCAGAATTCCACCTGTCGTTTTTACAGGGTCCGGTAGAAAGGATTAGGCGCGATTTTGATATATAAATAAAATATTGTCTGCTATTGTTCTTAATAAATTATTTAATTATATATATTGGAGATGAATTTGCTATTATTAACATATTACTGTCTATGCCATAGGATCTTGAACTAAATTTTTGAACTTTTCAACTAAAATCTCATATTATGGTTTAAATTTGATCAAGCGTAGTTAAAATCTATGTACAACATATTCCAATTTTATGTAGAATACTCCAAAAGATGAGAATAATAATTGATGGTTTGCTAAAATCGCAAGAGTGGTGCTCTTGTATCTATCTACATATTAACCACTTCATAGGTTGTCGTGTATGACACGTCCACTCACACGCACCGTATCCTTGTTTAATGTACGTGCACTGTTGGTGTAATTAATTTTTATGTCGCGTCCTTGCGCGGTCCATACCTAACGTTTTGTCGTATGTTTCAGCTGACAGTTCAGGCAAGAAAACACCAACGTCTTACCTGAAGATCCAGGATTGACCAGTAAAATGCATGACATTAGGCATTTTCTTACTTGTCTTTCTTGTCGTAAAACGTTATAGAGCCCACAAACGATCAACTTGGTATGATACTTAGTCTCCAACCACTTTGTAAAATCTCATTTGCCGACACGACCACACAAGTAGTTGTGTCGGCTTTACAAAGTGGTTGGAAGTTTGGTTCATCGTCTGTTGGCCCTTTTAGGTCTGGACCATCCGTGGTCTGGACCACGCTTAACGTTCACCACACACAATTAATATGAGGATCAAGTGGTTAAATTATAAGATACTGTATTAAATTAATTAAGGAATTATTGCTTCTTTTCTGTTAGAACAATTATAATAACATTTTATCAAATTTAATTTTATTCCAATATTCCCCCAACATCCGATTGTTTAATTTAATTTTCTTCGTGCCCATGACATGAGTTAGAATAACAAAGAGTAAGTTGTCGATACATTGCAATTTAAAAGTCATACTTATGTAGGTAATAGGTACAGTGAGTAAATAAATTAATGTTTCGAACACCTAATAAAATTTGCAATAATTGCAATGCAATTTAAGTTTGTATTAACAGGAAAATAGCGATGTCGGCTTGCTATTTTATAAATTGTTTATTAAGGCCACGAAAGCACGAGGATGTAATATTTTGAGACATTTATACAAGAGGTATTAATGCTGCACTAAATAGAAATTGTTTTCTTTTTTGATTCTGCACTTTCTTATAAATTTTGTTCTAAAAGGTTCATGTAATATTTTGTCCAAAATTTCATCTATAAACACTAATATCGCCGATGGAAATAACATTTTAAAAATGTCTAATTTTTACTACTACGTCGCCCCTACTGAGAATCCACCAAAAGTATAGGTATTCATTCATACTTACTAGTTACAATAGATTCAAAACATAAAACAAAATCATAAATTAATAAAATGTAACACTATAAAAAACGATTGAATTATTAAAATAGTAAAACTACGACATCTAAAGTTACAACGAGAATATTTTCAGAAGCACACAGCCTCTGCTTATACCTATGGAGGCCTATAATATGCCTTTTTCCAACTTCTAAAATTTTTAATTAATTGATTAAAATTAAAGATTCATTTTTTTTTCATAAAAAATGCTTAATTTTACTGTACAAAAATATATCTAAATATTCCTATCTAGTCATTAGTCGATCCTATTAGTCGATCTAAGGACATTTGCCCTTGAAAAAACCAAAAATTTCGCCTGCGGCAGGCTTTTTCAAAAATTCGATGAGAAACGATACACAATTAAATATACAAAGGCCCCTACTGAAAACATTTAATATGGGCGTCCATGTCGATATCTGCAATAACACCTTTTCAATTTCTGGCAAAAAAAATAAATCGATAAGTTTAGTAGTAACTTTACAATTTAGGATATAAATTACATCGATTTGAACGCATTTTCAACTGCTAACATCTCACCTTAAGAGTTTTTGTCTTTCCAGTGTTGCTATAATATTAATATATTACTTGAGTCCGTAAACGTTATACAGCACAGAAAAAAAAGGTGTACTTAAAAGTAGAACAATTTGTGCCTATAGGCACAATCTATAGATTGTCTAAAAGTACAAATTGGGTGAAAATTAGGTACAATTGTACTTAATTTTAGTCAAATTCAGTCATCTCTAGCGCAATTGTACTATTTTATAGCACAAATTGTGCTAAATTTTTACACAATTTGTACTTGTAGACAATCTAGGCACAAATTGTTCTACTTTTAACTACACATTTTTTTCTGTGAGTCGAGTCGCGAAATAGTGAACACAAAAATTTTAACATTGAGTGTATATGGGACTCCTATATAACGAACAGCAGTAACCCCGATACAGCGAACTGCGTACTATAATGCCCGTACTAATAGTCGAGGATCAATCCTACATCCAGCGATCCTAGATCGTAACAACGATCTTAGCGTAACAAATAGTCCCGGCTTCGGGTAAGATCGGTGAATTCTAGATTTGATCTTGGATTTGGTAATATATCTAGTAACATTTAGTTAGTTTCTATTTATAACCATTATTAGTATCTATTTTATAACCATAATTTTTTATTTTATTATTAATTTTTAAAAAAACTTTAATTTTTAATATTATATCGTCGTTCCTGTTCAGTTCCTATAATAAAAGTATTTAAAAAATTATTTAATTATTATGAGGGTTAATACACTATGACAACATAGCAAACAAGCATGCGCCACAATGATCCGAGAATTAATCTTGATCAGAGCACGATCGTTTTTCGAGGTTCAATATTGATCGCGGATCGTGTTGAATCCAGGATTATTGCGACTATTGGTAGCATTTTTGAGCGATCCGAGAATTAATCCGTGATCTCGGATTGATCCTCGACTATTAGTACGGGCATAAATCGTGCAGTTTGAATGACATCATTTATAGGGACTTCCCCCAACATTGAGAATTTACATTACATATTAAATTTACACTTCATTTCACGCGTAACGTTAGCATAGAATGGAATTTTTATATGTTAGTGTATCAATTTAAGGGAAAAAGTATTAACTATTAAATTAAATAAAAAACAAATATAATCAAAAATAACATCATTTTTCCTAATTAATAATTGAATCGTTGATTGTTGAAAGGGTATTAACTCCACTTTTTGAATAATTTTTTTTTATGATAAATTATTAATCAAAATTTTGTCTCTTATCGTTTGGTGTAAAAATTAATTTAACTGGAAATACAGTAACTCATTATGTATAGTAAATTACATTGAGATTTACATAGGTTTTAACTGATATTGGTATAGCAATGGTAGATCGCGAGATTCGATCCTCATCTATGACAATTTATTTTTCCTGGAACTTATAATTCATACTTTTTCCATTATATTTTTATTTATTTTTTAACGTATGAACTGCCATTTCAATACTCGACCTCTAAATACCACGGTTACCATACTTAGAATAGTGTTGATTGTTGAAAGGAATACGTCACAATTTTAAAAATTAAATAAAATGCAAATTAGCGATAATAAAAATTATTTTTATATGGAAATCGATACCTAACTAACTTTCCTACAGAACACTAATTGCATTTTTCAATAACCCAAATACATCAGAAATAAATCAGTTTTATTTGAATATCTCAGAACTTACTTTTATAGACTTAGTACCCTTTCAACAATCAACGATTCAATTATATTTGTATCAATTTTCTTTAAAATAAAGCTTTAATTTTCAAAACGTGGCTTTATGGTAAATTTTGTAAGTACCGAAATAGTGAACAACCCCGAAAATGTGAAAGGTCTTTGCCATATTTAATTCACTATTTCGCGACTCGACTGTACTTCATTAAGTTTGACTTTATGTAGAAACTATTTGCGTATTTCACACATTTCTTAAAAATTTATTTTACTAATAAAATATTAAAATAAATAAATTAAAATTAACTAAGGAATCATCCATAAATTACGTCACACGAATTTTAGGACTTTTTAACCCCTCCCCCCGCCCTTGTCACATTTTTAGAACCCCACCCCCCTGATGTGACGTCACACATTTTTCAATTTTATGCATTATTTGTAAAATATAGATCGAGTTTGAAAATTTTTAGATTTTTTTATTCACATATAAATTTCCACAAAGCTTTTGACCCCTCCTGCCCTTTGTCACGCAATGTCACATTTTGGTGATACCCCCCCCCCTTTAACGTGTGACATAATTTATGGATGACCCCTAAAGACTGATCCAAATAGAGATGCAATTTTAAATTTCACTTCAGTTAAAAAGTGTGAAATTTTAAATGTAGGTAATATGTCCATAATCCAATGTAAACAAACGGGAAATTTTAATCATAATCATTTTAATCAAGAACGCGTTCTTTTTACGAAAATGAGCATAATCGTTCCATGGACGTTAGCGTCCATGGAAATTGCTAATGGCACTGAACAAAAACTTTTGTGGTAGAAATTGAAGATTTAGGATTCAACGGTATGTGGTTTTATCAAGATGGTTTCACGTTTCACACATCTAATAAAACGATGGCTGCATTGAATGGCAAATTTGAAGATCATTTAATATTTCGGCGTGATGATGTCAACATTCACAATCAAAGATTTTAAAACGAATATCGAAAACGCTATTGAAGAAAACTTGCATTATGTGAATGTTATCGAAAATTTTGTTCAAAGGTTCGATATCTGTAGTAGATCATGTAGAAGTCAATTAGGTGATATATTTCATTTGTAATTCATATCTATTTGATTCCTAAAATGATGAATAAAACGGGAATGTTTTTTTTTTAATTAAATATTAGTTTTTCACCTCGATTTGGATTTCCTCAGTATTTATCACAAGTATATTACTTTAGTTTGTACGTGGGTTGCTGGAAGTTTCCGGAATATAATAGTATTTTCAGTTGAAAGTTTGTACATATGAGGGCAGGTTTTATTTACACAGCATTTTAAAAAAAGTGATTATCCAAAAATTTAATTTTCGTGCCATGACTTTTTAAGATTCTAAATGTGGTCTAAAGCCGAAACAATCTATAGATCGGCTTGTTTTGACTTTTGAAAATGAAGCACCATAAAAGAGTACTGTCACTCTCGGTGACGAATTTCGTGCAGGTCGTCCAGAAACTCTGTTGTTGTCACCAATACCGGTCTTTACATGATATGCCTACACCATATTTAATTCTTAAATACACTAATCTTAGTACCAACATATAAACCTGTTCTGTCGAGCTTTGTACAATATTAAGTTGTACCAAGTTGACAAAAAGGTTGAAACTAACAGCTCGGTACAAATGGGTTGTACAGATCCCGAACAGTACAAATCTCGTAATACAAGTCCGGTAAATCGCACTTCGTACAAAGTAGCCTGTACACTGTAGCCTGTAGCCGGTACAAAAATCACTGTACAGAGCGCGAACTGTACAATTTTGGGCTTAGTACGTAACATATACACATGCTATTATTTTTATTATTATTATTGCTGAACGGCTTGTTTCTTTCAATCCACTTGCACTGAACCTCCTGGCCTACTGTACATCGCGTTCCAAGTTGTACTCCGTAAGTCTCATATCATCTATGGTCTATGAAATTGAGAACGTGACCCATGGGAACATGATTTTTCTCTCAGACAATCGGATAAAGAAAACTTAGATGTTTTAGCCTCTTTGAGGCTAATATACTATATAAACATAGTATGTGGTGAAGAGTTTCATCTTCCTCCCCACATAACCTACATGCAGGATTTTCTAGAACCCTCTTTGTTTTGAGAGGTGCCTGTTAAGACAGCAGTGTTTGGTAAACAGTCCTACCGTCCAATCCTACCTAATCCAAGCCTTGAGCAGTCAAATTCTTTTACCTGAATTATGAATAGTTGCATAAAGCGTGCTTGTCGGCAGGATGGGTTACCAAATCGGAAGGCGTCAAGCAGCAAGATATTGAATTAAAATATATTTATCTCAACATACGCGTTTATGGTAACAAAAAAAAGTTCCGAATGCGTTCAAAAGTGTCACCGCAAACAAAGCTATTACGAAAAGGTTTAAAATAATCCATGTCTTCAATCTACGTTTCGCTCATTACGAGAAATTTATAATCAACATAATTGATGATCATAAATCGATAAACATTAAGAAAAGTTCAATGACCATGTAATCTCAAGGAATGCTAATGTGAAGTGGTCACCAAGATTATTTGATATAATTCCATTAAACTTTTATCATTATGTGAAATCATTGGCTTACTCCAATAAACCACAAACACTCAAAGACCTTAAGACCAACAACATCGGTAAAATAAGTACCAATTTATGAGGAAAAGTGATCAAATGGTGTTACAGAATAAATGTTTTAATCGTTTTTAAATAAAAATGCCATTAATTGATCTTCAAAAAAACAAAATCGCACTTGTACCGTTTTGTTGTCAAATTTTGACAATATTATTACTTTTCCTGGTTATTATTGGAGTCACTATAATATTATTAAGTCACCCACAACTGTGTGCCGGCACACATTGCAATGATGTGGTGTTCGGGTTTAAAATGTGCCACCTTGTATAAAATTTGTCAAATTAATATAAAAATAAAATTATAAATTCTTATTTAATTAACTTTGTAACTTTTAAATGTAATATAGTTGCTGCAATTTATATAAGAAAACCGGGCGGAACTAATTTTCTGCGCAGTAGATGTGGAGAGAGAACATGCCAGTGCCGTCGTGTAAACGGACCGAACGGAGCTAAAGTGCAGTAATTTACACGACGGCACTGGTACGTTCTCCCTCCACATCTACTGCGCGAAATTAGCTCCGCCCGGCCAACTAAATTTGGATGAACTATACCAGCGGTGGCGAACCTTTTTATGTACGAGTGCCAAAAATTTACAAACAATATTTATCAAGTTGCTGCCGTGCCGAACACTTTTTAATAGGGGAAAAATTAAAAAAATATCTATTATTTCAAAATTGTATTTTTGCTTCTTCTTCTTCTACTTTTGGCTAGGGTCAACCCTGTTTGCCTTAAATAGCCACTGCGTTGTTTCTTTGGCATCCTTGAGCATATAAATTGCTTAACGTCTGAGAGGTAGTGTGCTAGACTTGTCTCCAGACGAGCCTGTAACCCTGGTTTTTATGTTAATGATGGCAATTCATTAACCCAGGAGGACCACCGGCTTAACGTGCCTTCCGAAGCACGGAGACCAGTCATAAGAAAGTTGTCCTTCTCCGGATTTGAACTCGGTACCTTGCATTCGCAGTTGATCGCGTTACTTGCAAGGCAAATGACCGTCTCGTATTTTATTTTTGCTTGAATTGTTTAAATATTGAAGAAAATTTGTTTATTATCGACTGAATAACTGCAGAAAAATTTTCTGTCAATTTAACTTTATCTGGATTTACATGAGATTTTACATCTGCCACAGATGCAGTCCACAAGAAACTCCTACAAATTTTAATAGAACATTGCGGGTCTAGGGCGATATATCTAGGACTGGAAAATATTATATTTACTGTATATTTATCAAAGAAAACTCAAAAGAATTTGATAGATAATATTAAAATTAAGCGTTTTAGATACGAACGAATGTATTGTATCGATCAGCAATAATCGATTTTAAAGTTTCTAATATCTGTGCGATATTCGCCTTTATAAAGGCGAATATCGGTATGTGTTACAAAACAAATACGGGAGCAACAGTAGCACTTGCACCATGGTAGCGTTAACATTAAGCAAATTTTACTGTTTAGGGGTTTCACATAGAGGGTGATCCACCCCCATTCTAGTAGCACACTTTGCCAATTTCGGTCGGCTTGGGAGATATCTTTAATTAGTACAGCGTTAGTCAAAACCGTTCGGAGCATGCGGAGCGAAAGAGACGTAGCTAGCGGAGCTCGTAAAGAGTCGATTTTGACGACGCAACCACGTTCAATCTAGGATCCACATTAAGATCTACGCTGGGCACATAAATTTTGATTGAAAATAATTTTTGCAAAATACTTATGCGATGTTACCTTTCTAGCGGCATCCAATCAATTGTCGTTAAATGCTATTTCATGTAAAATTTTGTTGTTTCTTTAAAATGGTCCCCAAATTTTTTGTTTTATTATTGCTTTTTGCACCGTTTTGTATCATTTTGGTCAGCGAAAATTTTTAAAATCAGAGTATACTGGATATCGTCCTACTTTCGAACAGAGCCGGATTTAGGTAGTCTAGCGCCCCAGGCTAATAAGTAATAACTTCAGGCGCCTATATATTTAATGATTGTTGAACATAAACGCGGAAATGCCTGGCGTCTTGCGCCTTTTATATTTTGAGGCCGCAAGCGATCGCCTGTTGTGGCTACTGGTAAATCCGGCCCTGCTTTCGAACATACTCGTAGAAAGCGAAAAAACTGACATAGCGTCCTCAAGAGTTAAAAAATTTCATAAAAGAAGTTCATTTTTTTACGTTAGAGGTGCTAACGTCAAACTTTCTTGCTTGCTTATTGGAGAATTAGCGAGAAATCTCGACGGTAATGTATTTTATCGTTAAAAATGTAAACTTTTTTTTTAAATGAACTGTTGTCATGAACTTTTTTCATGGGTGAGGGGAAATTTCTCGCTCCCTATTGCTTTTGCTGAGCCGCTTTTACACAACTGCGTAAATTCGACTATTGAGATCATTTCACATTTCTTGATTTGTAGCGCGTATAAAATGATCACTTGTAATTCGTTAACGTGCCATTAAAATTTTCGTACGTGCCACCTCTGGAACGCGTGCCATAGGTTCGCCACCGCTGAACTATACCGCTTAAACAATGTTTTATTCTAGAAATAAAATTACAATTAAATAAATGCATTGAGAATTTTCCGTTAACATTCGGTAAATTTTCACGATCATTGCATTATTAAATCGAAATACAACATTGGACAATGTCATTCAGGAAGTGACACGGCATAGAAAGGAATGCGAACAATGTGTAACAGACAGTTCTAACTATGAATGGAACGCGTCATGGTTGTAGGTTAACGATGTCGTCATTATAGATAGACCCATAATATTGTCCTAACGAAAAACAAATCAATTGTAAAAGTAGTTATAAATACCGAATTTTAATAAACTGCATTGATAATAAATTTTAACTTTCGATTCTAAAACATTTTCAAACTTGTGAAAGAAGACTAGGTTGAAAAAAAATAGAATACTATAAAAACTAACCACAGTAGAATGCGAAGAAGTGTAAAGCTACGTAAAAACGTTATCAATAACTATTAATTTACTTTTTATAATCCACTTTACGCACATCCTGTAAATTGACAACAAACGAAGAACTTTACGTTACCTCGCCTTTGGTTAATCAACAACTTCCGGTGAACCAGTATCCTGTTAGAGTCATGTGTCGTGTGCACGTGTGACGCACACCGACAGACAAACCAAACAACTTCCGTAATAATTAAATTCTTTTTAGGCATCATTGCTGTTTCCAAAGCAAGACAATAAACAACTCCGTAATACAGTTTTTAACAGTCTCACCAAATAGTTCACGTTTAATTACATCTTTAATCAACTATGCAATCACAATTTCACGATACAAAAGCTATCGTAGAAAAATGTTGGCGCCTTTTTATTAAAATCAACATAACAACAAACCAAACACGTACGAATTTGTGAATAGACTGAAAGCGAAGGAGGGATTGACGAAATGCGATGGCGCAAAGTGGGTATATAGCGACACGAAGCGACATACACCACGATGGACTCGTCTGCTCCGGAAGTTGTAGTTAAATAATTGAACGCATGGTCCAACTATAGGCCGATTCATAGTTAACCATGTTTAAAATTATAGCATACGTCTCGTTTTCGACAAGCACACCACACACGGTGAACCAAAATTTAAAAGCCCATTAATGATTCTTATAATATTACCGATCCAATTTTTTTTAAATACTGACCGTATGTACAAAAATGGTAATAAATTAGTAATTAATTAGTAATAAATTTAATGGTACGTAGGAGTTTTGCAATTAAACGTAAAAATCGCATAATCAAAAAAATTTTTTTTTTCTTCAAACGAAGATGATAACTAGAGTGCGGATTTGTAGCTTTTACGCTACATATAAATATAGGTAGCAAAAGTCTAATTGTTGAAAATGTCCACGAATTAGACAAAAATAAGGCATTAGGCACTATGTTTTTTATGCCAATTTTGCTATTTTTGGGTTTTTATGCTTAATTTTTTTAATATGCTACTTTATGCTATTTTGGTACTTTTTATGCTTCTTTTGATGCTATTTTGAATAGTATTGGTTTAAACCGGTAATAAAAGATTTTAAAACCGAAATCAGTGAAGTTCCTGGTGCAATTGGGGAAGTTGTGAAAATTAAGTTTAATATGAAGTTATGGTAAAAAATAAAGGGTTTATTAAATTACAAAACATTTCAAAGGTTTTAACTAGAGAACTATTAAAGATTTGGATATGAATGTCCAGCCTTTAGATACACCAATGTTTAACACGTTGAATGCCATGGGGGTCACCGGTGACCGGCGAAGCCAAGATTATTAGAAACACATAAAAAGCTTATAAATATATAGATAGAATAAATAAAATAACAGTGCCTTTCAGCACCGTGAAGGTCGCCGGTGACCTCAGTGAATTAAATGCGTCATGAATGATTACAAAAATTAACTGTTACATATTGTAAATAATACTTCGTCAAAATATGAAGCACATACTGAAAAATTCAGTGTGGCCAGACGAACAAACCCTATCAAATTACCGTGGCATTCAACGTGTTAAATACGCGCCCATAACTAGCGTTGATGTAGAAAGAAGTTTTTCGGCCTACAAGAACGTTTTTAGTGATAGACGAAAAAATTTTAAAACTGATAATTTAGAACAATACTTAATTATAAATTGTTACCACAATTATTAGGTACATTTAAAAATCATTTTTTATTTTTCTGTTTATAATATACTTTTAAATATTTTGTGCTATTATTTTAATATTTTTATGCTATTTTTGAGTATTTTTATGCTTTTTATGCTATTTTTATGCTTTTTTTATGTTATTTTAAGCGCTATTTTTCGAAATTTTTATGCCACAAAGTCCGCACTCTAATGATAACCACGCACATGGCGTTCCGTTATTATATTCAGTACAAATTTGAAGTTTCATTTCCTCGCCGTCTTGATGTCTACTTTGTTAGCGGGGTAGCTGCGAAAGACTATGTTTACCGCCACGGTAGCGGCAGACAAAGTAAAACTGTTTGTTTTTATCATAAAAAAGCATGTTTTTGCTTTTCTAAAATTTAATAATAACCTCGATAGAATTATTATTGTTTTGTGATGTGCTAACCAAATTTAATTAATCATTTTTCATAAACCATAAATTTTTTTTTAGATTTTTTTTTTTTTTACAATCTACATAGTTACCATTTGGCAGTAGAGAAAATTCAAACTATTTCGTTGAATACTTTATTATAGTGATATAGAAATCACCATTATTATTATCGGTAATTTCTAAATCGCTATTTTAAAGTATTCAACGAAATAGATTGTGTTATAGGTTATAGTTAATGTAATAGTTTATCAAAATTCTTCGCCACCGTCAAAAGTTGATTCACCCATCTTGCGCCACGAGTGCAACAGAGTAAGATATAGTTTCATGCTATCAAGCAAACGTCAAGCAAATTTTAGATACGTTTTAGGGGTATTTTCAACTTAAATTTGACCAAAAAAATCTACCCCTTCTTAGTAGCACCTTTGCTGAGTTGATACGTCCTAAGAGATATTATTAGATAATAAAGCGTTAGTCAAAACGGTTGGTTACGTTTGAGGAAGTTTTTTTTAATTTTCAATAGTTTGTTATGGTTTAAAATTTACGTTGTAAATTTGCTTTATTTTTGAATTTAGTTTCTGGTCATTTATAGAATTCTTTCTAATACTTCGATGATTTTTCGCGAAATTGCATTGCAAGTATTGCTCTGCATATTTTTAAAAATCATCTGGTGGTGTATTGATAAGAATTATAATTTAAGATGTTAAAAGTTTTGTAGCGTGCAAACTTTTCGATCACCATTTTTACGATTTCGTAATACAGTGACTTGCGACTTTTTTGACAGTATTTTGTGCCAATCCAAATTTTTTGCGATTTATTTCAATTATACTGGGTTTTGGATTGCTCTTAGTTACCGTATCGTCTTCAAATGAAGCATTTTGCTAAGGAAATCATATGTTCACATTTGAAGAACATAAAGCGTTTAAAGTTTTAAAATATCCGATCGAAGGTGGTCGCATAAATTTTAACTGACGATTATTCGACCCTCCAACAACATCTTGAGTTGATTAAACCACTTTTTTAAGTAAAGTTTGTAACTTTAATTCCGTTTAGGGTCTTTTTCTTTTTCATTTGATGTCTTTTCATTATAGAATTCTTTTCTTCATCTGGGATTTCGTCACATTTGCTGAGAGAGTGTACTTTTGTGTTACTGCGTATTATTTTGGCAAAACATCGTTCCAAGTGGTCTACCTCTACCATCTGCATCCATATTTAAATTTGATCCATCTGAGACCCGGGTTGTCCTGCCATCTTACAACTCTTCCCCCATCAACATCAAGAATCAGAAGACATCTTCAAGCTAAGATATTTGTTTGTACCGTACAGGGTGGCTCAATTTCGATCCTTCTTATGGGGAAATCGGTAACTATGGGAGATATCAAAAAATGGATGGCGCATCCTCGATCTCTTTTTTTGAGAAAATCTCAATGGCGAAAACCAGAATTTGCTATCTTTTTTTGTTTTCGAGTTATAGCCAAAAGTTCGATAATTAGACTTTTCTATAAATGTCGATATCTTGGTTGTTTTTGAAGTTACTAAAAAAGTGTTAACACTTTCTTCATACACATTTTTAAGAGCAACAAAATGGGATAAAGAGATTTTAAATATCTACATTAGTTTCCGAGTTATAACATAAAGTTGTGTTTTTTTAAATAGAAACCATAGTTGGCTATGACATTTTTAAATGGCGTTTTTTATCCTCTTTTCAATGATGTATAACATGTGGGGTCCAATATTATAGCTTCTTCCCATTTTATTAAAAAATGTAATAAAAATAAAGAAGTATGAAAAATTTTATATAATAGTAACTGTTTTTAGTGGATAGTGGTGTGAACTACTTTTGTATTTTGAATACTTATTCATCATACAAATATTAATTGGTGTTAATTTCAGCTTGTGACTCCGAGACCCCACAAATAGTAGTTTTTGTCTTTCCGGGAGTAAAGCTCCCACTTTTGTGGGAGCAAAGTGCCATTTTTCTTGGGAGCGGGACGAAAAGTAAAACAGAGGGACGAAAAGTAAATTTATTACTACGTCTAAAAGCATACGGTACTTTGGCAATGATATCATGTTACGCAAACTACCACATCTGGGGTAGGCAATAAACTTTAGTACTTTAGAGTTTAGAACATAATAGTAATAGGCAAGATTTATGGTTATTTTCTTTTTTGTAAACAGCTTTGTATTTTTAAAAACATAGATTTTATTTTAAATCGTTCTAGAAACTTTGAGTTAGGAAAGTTGATTGTACTTGCTTTTAATTTCGTAATTGGCTTTCGGAAAGATAAAAAATAGTATATTCGCGCTCGAGAGTAGTGACTTTTCGTCCTTCGGCTAAATTTTCTATTTATATTATATCACTATTATATCACTATAGGTTTGTTCGTTTGTCCTACACTAAACTACACTGGATAGACTGGTGTAGTCTGGTGTAAAACAGCCAGTGTAAAATAGAACAGGTAGTGTAAGTTAGGGTAAGTTACACCAGCGATTACAAACGAACACGTTTTTGACACTATTCTACACTGGCCCCGGCTCTGACAATGCTTAGCGTATTTTTTATTCTTGTCCAGGTTGAAAACACATTTGCTGAAATTGTTCTGAAAAGGATGCTCATAAAAATTATTACTTATTAGTAATCTGAAAATTGACTAAAAGCGTTTTAGTGCGGCTTCAAATAAATAATATATTCTCAAAATAAAGTAATACTCTTAAAAACCTTAAACAACAAATGTTGCAAAAGCAGAAAACTTGCAATTTGTACTAGCCACATTTGCAGGTAGGTAGGTATTTTGAAAAAAATTATTTTACATTTACAACATTTAAATTGCGACATATTATTTACTTAAAAGCAATGCACTGTAATATAATATGTATTTGATTCTACGTTAATTTAAAAAAATTAAAAAAAAAAAAATTATAGTAATTATACCGGGTGCTGAATGAGTTAGGCGAACATAGGATATTAACATGTAAAAACTTCTTTTTGCAAATTTCTGCTTCCCTAATTATTTTAGAGAAAAATTGAAAGACACAAATATAATGTAGAAATATAAACTACGAATGATAAGAGCATTAGATTTTATCTAGCTTTTACGTAAATGGTCAAAAAATTCTTTTGAAATTGTTAAAACTTTTATTTATCCGACTTGCCATGTAAGTTTCCGAGGTAATTATTTTTGATAAGTAATAAAAAACAATTGCACGTTGTTGACAGTTTTGCACTTTATTAAATTTTAATATCATAAAATGGAATATCACCTTGGAAACTTTTACATGGCCAGTTTGATAAATAAAAATTTTAACAATTTCAAAAGACTTTTTGATCATTTACCTAAAAGCTAGATAAAATCTAATGCTCTTATCATTCGTAGTTTATATTTCTACATTATATTTGTATCTTTCAACTTTTCTCTAAAATAATTAGGGAAGCAGGAATTTGCAAAAATAAGTTTTTACACGTTAATATCCTATGTTCGCCTAACTCATTCAGCACCCGGTATACAATGCCGACAAAGTAAAGAAAAAATTATAATGGTTAAAGAACACATATATGACCAGGACATCAACAATAATCATATTTTCAATTTAATTAAAATTATTACTTTTAATTATTGTAAAATTAGATTATATTATCAAGATGAAATTATGAACAAACATTGAAATAAATTCTTTTATTTCAATTTCTATAATTTTTTTCAACTATTTTCTAAGCTACATATTTCCTACACCACTTTATACCCGCTGTGCACTCTCGGCGAGACAGGGCGAGACATGGCGAGGACGAGAGTGTAGATGGGTCCTCTCGCCATGTCTCGTATGTCACGGTGTGCCCCGCTAGGTCTCGCTTCTGAGGCGGTATTTTTGGTCCGATCAAAGGGTCTCGCTTGACTTGCGAATTGTGTTCCTCTACACTCTCGTCCGAGTGTTCTCGTACGAGTGTTCTCGTACGAGTGTTCTCGTACGAGTGTTCTCGTACGAGTGTTCTCGTACGAGTGTTCTCGTCCGAGTGCTCTCGTCCGAGTGGTCTCGCCCGAGTGCTCTCGCCCGAGTGTTCTCGCAAACATAAACATATTTATTTTGCAAACATAATTTTGATCATTGTATTCGCAACTATGTCAACCCTTCATCTTCATCGATGTAGTACGAGCTAAGAGATCACTGTAATAAAATAATAAAAACAGCTTTCGAATTTTATTATATTTCATTTTGTTTTTTTGTATGTATATAATAATTGTGTAATCTCGGAAGGCAATGGCAAACCACCGAGAGTAATCTGCCAAGAAAGCCATTTAATAATAACATATTAAATTGGTCACGACGCTTCTCTCTAGAAGCATACGAAGAAGAAGAATAATTTGTGATTTTTTAAATACCGAAACAAAAAAAATAGATTTGGGGCAAATCGGAATTTTCGTAATGAACCTTCATGGCTAAAATTAATAGATCTGTGAGCGAGTGTAAATTCTGTTATTGTTAACCCTTCTTCTGAAGGGTAGGGTCGACTAAAAAGTAGTAAAAAGTTCTTTTCAGACTAAAAATTTCAGTCAATAATATAAATTTCAAAATATATCACCATTACATTGCATTTGGACTTTCTGATGCCATGAAAAACTTTATTTTTTACACCGACTCGGAAACGCTACAAAAAAGCATTCATTGTAATTACCCTAGTCGACAAATCATAAAAAAAGTAAAAAATTTTTGTTGTGTAAACATAATTTTAATCATTCTATTCGCAACTATTATTCTATGTCAACCCTTCATCTTCGTCGATGTACGAGCTACAAGATCACAGTAATAAAATAATAAAAACAGCTTTTTAATTTTGAATTTTATTCAAATTTTGTTAATTTTAATTCATTTTGCTTTTTTGTCTATAAATAATTTGCGATTTTTTAAATACCGGAACAAAAAAATAGATTAGGGGCAAATTGGAATTGTCGTAATGAACGTGCATTGATAAATTAATGTGCAACCTGTGCGAAAGTGTATATGAACACATTTGCAAGTCAAGCGAGAGCCTTTGATACGGACCAAAAATACCGCCTCGTGAACGAGAACAGCGAGGCACACCGAGACATTCGGGCGAGAGCACTCGGGCGAGAGTGTAGATGGTCGCACGAGCACGAGACCTCTCGGCGAGACATTCGGACGAGAATGTAGATGGTCCCACGAGCACGAGACCTCTCGGCGAGACATTCGCCTGAGAGCACTCGGCGAGAGTGTACAGCGGGCATTAAACTTTTCTACTTTTGCCTCTCGGCCGGTGTAAGTTATGTGTAGGGTCCGGATTTGTAGGCATTTGCATGTTTTTTTTTTGCGTACAGGCTCGTGAAAAATTTTAAAGAGGGAGCATGTTTTACGCCTTTCTGGATCGTTTTATGTAGTTTTTATTTTGCTTATAAATGCATATTTTGAGTTTAAGTGCATACTTGGTGCTATGTGCTATATGTATATGTTAGCATATGAGTCGTCCAGATGCAAAACCAGACATACACAAAAAAATTTTTTTATGAGTGTTTGGTATCTAACGACTCGTAATAATATTATGAGTCCCTAGATACCAAAAATTCAAAAAAAAATTTTTTTGTCTATGTCTGGTTTTGCATCTGGACGACTCATATATTTTGCATATTTAGCAAATCAAATAGTATAATTTTTTGTTTTTGCAACGGTTGGAAAAGATTTAAAAATTGTCCTGTTAATCGTTGCTTTTGTTAGAATTCTTTGGTTTAATCCTTTAAGTGTTATTGCAATAATAGTTATCAAAAAATCCCGGATATGATTTATTGCATGGAATCAGTAAAGTGTTGTCTTGTCAGTCAACCATTATACCATTGGAAGTATGTGGTACTGACATTTCAATATTTAAATATGCTCCAGTGACACATCTTGTGATGTTGAACGTTCTTTTTCAGTATACAGGCAAATTTTAACTGACAACAGGCGCCAATTGACACCCAAAAATTTAGAAAAAATTCTTGTTTGTAACATTGGTGGGAATTGTAAACAATAAAAAAATAAAGCAATATTTTATTATTATCAATATATTATTTCATTAATAATTGAATTTATCTAACAAAAGTAGTTCATCCATTATTTGGACCAATTGCAATCCAGTATTTTGCAGCACAACAAAATTTTTTAGCGCATATTTGAGTGCTTATTTTGAAGTTTTTAGAGCATATTTTCAAGTTTTTTAGTGCCTACAAATCCGGACCCTAGTTATGTGTAGCTCTGAACAGTTCGGTGTAGTTCTGGGTAATTTACACTAGACAAACGAACACGTGTAGTTTTCTTACATCGGGACAAACGAACACGTTTTTCTACACTAACTTACCCGGTATAGTTCAGTGTAACTTGGTGTAGACAAACGAACAGACCTAAGGACGTAAAGGGTCGTTTTTCACCACAAAGGATGTGGTTTATGAGCCGAGCCTCCAGGCGAAGAGAATAATATCCTGAGAGGTGAAAAAACCCTAAAGTCCGAGTAATAAGAACAACTTTTAGTGATTTTGGGGATAATATCCGACAACATTCACAATTTTTTTGCAATAATTGCATATATAATATAATAGCTCTGAGATAACTATCGATAGATGGCGTGAAGGTTGCAAGTCATTTGGCAAGTTTTTTATAATTGTGTGGTACACATTACATATGTTTATAAGTTCGGTAAGTCAAGTTTTTTTTGTCAAATTTTTGTTTTTTTGTCTAGAAAAACCCGAAAACCCGTTCGGGAAGGTACCCGAACAAAAAGTGACGAAAAGAGCCTCTTTACTCCCGGGAGTAAAATCTGACGAGTGACGAAAAGAGCTTCTTTACTCCCGGGAGTAAAATCCCGAAAAAAACCGAAAACCCCTTCGGGAAGGTACCCGAACAAAGTGTGACGAAAAGAACTTCTTTACGACCGCAAAACAAGTCGTAAAGTAGTCAATTTGATATAAACTACTTTTCTCAGGTCCTTGTAATATAAACTACTATTAAACCTTTAAGTGGGTATGTGGGGTGGCAATAACACCCCAGACATTATTTTTCTCAAATATTTTATACTTATAGGTTCATAACATAGCTTAAATTTTTACTACCTTCCTTTTATATGTTACTTGTAAGATTATGATAAAAATTGCATATTTATCTTAAACCATTGACCCGTGACAGAGCGTTAATCATGATGGGATGCTGTCAGCCCCCCCCCCTACCTAGTTGCGTTTTATTATAAAACTTTGTCTTAAAACGTTTTTACTATAAACTATTTTATTCATAACTATTTGTAATTAAATTTCAAAATATCACGTAACCTATTCATTTTTATGTACCTATTTCTTAATTTTTATAAATAAAGCGCGAAATGACTTATTAAAAACGGTGCTCAGAGAAATAATTATAAATAATATTGGTCAAAAGTCTTGAATTTCGACTTTTTTTACATTCGCCCATCTTACCATAGTCTAATCATTGCAAATTTAGCTTTAACATAAAATAACAAAATAAAATGTACATATAAGTCATTTTTTTATGGGGTGTTGTGAGCACTCCACCTACCTACTTAAAAGTTAAAGGGTTTTTTATATAGGGGCTGCTGAAACTTTCCTATTGTAAATATTGATAATTTTTACTTAATTTATTTTAAATGTAATTTAAAACGATAGTTTTTGTATCGATCAGTATTATAAAACTAACCATTTATGTACGTATACAGTACAATTTGACATTATAGTATAAATTAATATGGTTGACCATCTATTGAAAATACTGACCAAAAATGTTGAAAAATACTGACCCAATAAATGCCAAGCTTTTAATATAATGGTTAAGAATGCATGTTGCAAAAATCCTGGAATAGGTCGACGACGGCGACAATGATGGTCGACTGAAACCGAATTCCTAGAAGGACTGCATTATGCAGTTCGATGCATTAGTAGCATATAAACACTCCTTGTTCAATGCAGTTGAGTGGCCTCGACACAGCCACATTCCTTCGTCCGCACCTCTCTCGAACTGTCTCGACCCATTAATGAACTACTGCGCAGTTACTACTACTACTCCATTACTTTCCCGCCACAAGACTGCTCGCGGTATAATCGTTAATTAACATTTGTATTAGCACAAAGTGAAGAGTAAGGTTTATGACGGTAAAATTTTTAAATAATTTACTTCGCTCTTAAATGATTGTATTAAAATAAGGAATTAGACAAAACCAAATTACTTATGTGTAGTCAACGGTTACACGCAAAAGTATCTAGACTATCCAACAAATTTTACTTATTGGAGTAAACGCCATTTAAAAACAATTATTGATGACAATTTATGCACTAAAATCAGACAAATAAAGAATTTAACCCTTCACTGAATGATTTTGTTTTTTTACAAGAAAATAATAAATCGTGTCATTCATTAGGTTGTATGCTTTTTTTATAGGAAATTATGCACCAAGTGCATCCGTGTGTAAAAAATGCACTTTACAATAGACAACATAAGTGTGACGTCAAAAATCGATCAATCGGTTAATCGTAAACAACTGATTAATCGAAAATAATAATTCAATCGATTCATCAATTTTTTGTAAAAGCACCACGTTTTTTGCACAACCTCGTATTTGCATTTTTTTCATATTTTCTGGTTCTACCTCGTCACTAAAGAATAAAAATATTTTTCAAGTGTTTTTAAATAAAATTTAATAATCAAATGTTTGATTACTTTATTAATCGATTGTTAGATCAATTGTTCCATTGATTATTTCAAAAATATTAATCGATCCTTACTATTAAAAATAAATAAAAACTAGCCTTAAAAAATAAACAGCCCTACTCAAAATTTCATTGTTATTTGTAGGAATTCTAAGCAGAATTATGTAAAATTTTCTTAGAGTGGTTAGAAAATTCTAACATCGTTAAATCATTTTTTTAACCCTTTGAACGCTCGATACAAAACATAAAATCGTATCTGAAACATGCAAATTTTCCATATCGTCCCCCTTATGCCATAACCACGAATGTGAATATTAATAATTTTTTAGAGGAGCGCAATTAAAGCTTTAAGAGGGGCATTTTTTTCAGGGCCCTTTTGATTTAATCAACAGATGGCGCCTACTTAAATATTTTTATAAAATAAGAGGAATTTGCTATATTTAAAATATAGCAAATTCGTTGAGATAATACTATTCTATAAACAATATTTTTGATCTTAAGCTATTTTGAGTTCGTAATATTTATTTATAAAAACACAATTCATAATTAAAGTTTAATTATCTTTTTTTGTAAGTGAGTGTGTTTTGACATATTCAATACGAACTCAAAATAGCTTAAGATCAAGAATATTGTTTATAGAATAGTATTATCTCAACGAATTTGCTATATTTTCAATATAGCAAATTCCTCTTATTTTATAAAAATATTTAAGTAGGCGCCATCTGTTGATTAAATTAAAAGGGCCTTGAAAAAAATGCCCTTCTTAACCCGTAACCACTGACAAGCGGTCTCTCAGACCGCAGCGAAAATGAATTTCGTTATAAAACGAGTTTTAGTAAAAATTTCAAAAAATCCCTTTGTGTACCTTCAAGTGGCATCGAAATGTACACATTATGACTTGATAAAAATTTTAGTAAGCGTTTACCTTATAAATAGATAACAGCAAAGTTTACTTGCGGTCTCAGAGACCGCATGTCAGTAACTACGTTACAGTAATTGCCATATGTGTGTTAGTTTTATTTATAAATATAACAGAAACAAATTCACCTAAATCTTTAAAATTTACCCTCATCACTGCTAAGCTTACAGTTTATAATTTTGAGACTGTTATTACACAATGGACAGCCTAAAGCCCTAGTGATTTTGATTATTTTAATGATAGCGATATTGACAATGTAGTATTTGAAAAAAATTATAAAACAAGAAAATTTGTTACTTATGCCCAAGTAAACTAAAGAGAAAAAGAATTTTTCGATGTTTCATTTGTAAAAAAACGGTATGCCTTCGGTGCACCAAGAAAGTTTGCAAACAGTGCATAGAAAACGAACACTAATTTTTGGTAATTTTAAAGTGTCAGTTTTTTCAATTTCAATTATTTTTTAAGTTTATTATGTTGGTTTTTTAGTTTGAACATATTTTTCACCATTTACTGTTAAAAAACCTTAAATTTTTCTAAAATGTAGTTTTTATGTAACTTTTAATAATCATCGAACATTTTTATGTAATTTACGCCGACTTTTACTATTTATTAAATAAATGAAGTTAATTTTATTTATAGTGAATTCTTACTTTACAGGGGTATAATGAATAGTTCAACAATGATATGGAAAAAAAATTACAGCGATATTAATCTGATTAACACTAAAATTTAAAAAAAAGTAAGCGGTCTGAGAGACCGCATGTCAGTGTCTACGTCCCAAAACATGTATGTCAGTGGTTACAGGTTAAACATATGTATGTAATTTAAAATTAATCAAATTAATAAGTAGATAATACGAAACACAGTGTAAAGAAAAGATTTCAACAAGTTAATTTGATTAATTTTAAAATATGAATGTATATTTAAAGCTTTAATTGTGCTTCGAGTAAATTATCCCCTCGGCTGCGCCTCGGGTAAAAACCTTTACCCTCATGACGAAAAGTGGCACTTTACTCCTTCGGTGTATAATATACTATTTATATCGAAACAGTAGTGGCGAAAATAAATATGCAGAAGTTTGAAGGTGAGCATTAAAAATTTTTTAATATAAACTAGGTTGATATTTTATATCATTAAGAAAAAACTTTCGTTTATACATTGTAAATAAATATCTAAAGAAAAAATATTTCCTTTTACTACTTTTTCTTTCCTGTAAAATTGTAATATTTTTTTTATTAATATATTAACACCCTCGATCCACTCACCTCTTCAATCTTGTAATTTATATTTAAGGAAAAACCAATTTGTAAAAGATGAAAATGAACTAAATTACATTCGAAAAAAAATTTAAGAATGAAGATATTTTTATGTAATTACAGTATTACCGGTAATGCGATTAGAATTACCGTATCATTTGATTAGTTTTAATTGTTGTGTTCGTTGTAGTTCTATTGATTAGACACTTTAAATCATTTTATACAGGCAAAGAATTTCATTATTTTAGAAGAATTAAATATTGAATGATATTAATTTATGGTGCGAAGTTAATTATAGCCGTTGATCTCCTACGCGTCGCGACGTTGAAAACTGTCTACTACATCACGCACCCATGTGCCGTGGGTGTTGAAAAGCAACACTTTCTTTGCCAAATTCCACTAATCTAGAAAATAGGACACCATTATGATATTTGGCCAAGGATAGACATGTCTGGATAACTATAAATTTTCAGTATTACAGAAATATCGGATGTAGTGTTTATTTATTTATAAACAAATGTAAAGGCAATATTAGTTATTTATGTACTAAGTCCTGAAAGTGCATCTTTTTGGTATGAGCGTCGAAAATTATAGACCGAGGCGCAGGCAAAGGTGCATACACTATTTTATGTGTAATTGGAATATAATGCACATTTTCTACAAAAAATGTAGGATATTAATTATGTTATACGGAATAATTGTCGCATACAGAATGCACATTATGTATTCTTAGGTATTTTTCCTTACGACGTACCGTGTATATTAATTTGATTAGGGCTTATCAAATTTGAACGCCCGGGATTGGTCAATTAAACTCAAGGCTTTTTGATTGATAATCAGAAATGGCAGTTTGATATTTTTGGTGCTTGGATGTAAATTAGTTATTTTCGAGTTTATTACACATTTTTTTGAGTTTAATTGGTCGTTCCGACTACCGCCCTAATACACTTTCGTCAGAGTGTGATTAACGAGCAGCACGGTAGGACAGATAAGAACGGGGAGTCACATCTGGTGATAGGAAAATTTTATACGTTGGAATCGCCGCATAAATCGCCCTCTGGTAGGATTCATCGGGACTCCAAACATAAATATTGAAAATTATTCAACAGCTGATTGTCAATTTTGGATGTCTTCAGCTACGTTTAACATCACCACGACGGTTTGTGTATCGTTTTATATTTTAATATTCCACCTCCAGCGTGTCAACCATTTGTTGCTTCCGTGACTATCTTGTTTGGCCATCGTTGTGTTACCACCATATACATCCTAATTATTCAACTTTGTTTGTAAAATCAATTGTTTAATAATTAGTAATTTATTATTTACCGCACTCCAGTGGCGTGACACTCTGTTTACTTTTGTTCAGCCAACTTTTGTTCATACAGAAACGCTTGAGTTGACAGACAGGGTATAGGTATAATTTTCTAAGTGTGTTTGCTTTATTTTTAGCTTTTAAAATCATTTTCAACACTGGTGGAAGGAACTTTTGGACGAGATCTCGAAAGGAAGTGATTCTGCTAAAAGATAGTGTTTTTGGTATCAAATTCCCACTAATTACCAGGGCAAGCAAATTTAAGGTAGGCCACTTGGTGGATATTATTTATATTCAGTTTGTTAACCGATTTTAGCGATTTTTCATTCATATTACCTGTTAAGGTTACATATTTGTTGGTTGAGCGAAGTGACATTTTGTCATTGTTCGCTGGTAGTGCTTTTCACTAATTCTATTCGAGTAAGCCTATTGCTGGGGCAACCAACCAGTCTCCTGGTGGTTTTTTCTTTGGTAGCCTTCAGCTACAAACATTTCTGTTTGGGACTTCGAGTCCGGCTTACTGTATTGTTTGTAATAGCAGTACCACTTTACATCTGTGTGTATTTGGTTGATCTGATCAACCATCTTTTTTGTAATTCAATAAAACTTGTTATTCATTTTTTTGTCTTACTGGCGCCCACAATTTTTTCTTTAGTTAGCAGTAACATTAAGCTTGTTGTGTTGAGTGAGGTAAGTTATTTAAAGAATCTGCGAAACGCGTGCGCGCGACCCAGCTCTGGTACTGGACGGGGGTGTGTTCCCTTAGCTAGTCACCCGCAAACATCAACGGGGCATCGAGGCATTGGCGGTGTTTGTTCGCAAACTACGTTACATAATTTAACAAAATACGTAGGTACAGTTGAGGAGCGATCGAGCAAAAGCGAATAAATCCATCTTTAGTAGTTCTCGGGAAATCGTCATTTTGTTGCACAGGATAAACGATGAAATATTAAAAAAAAAACTTTTGGGTGGAAGTTGTTGACTTTCTGGTGAGAATATAATATACCAAGTCTTATTATAAAGTACAAAGTCATTTAAGAGTTATTCCAGAAAACAATATGGATTTATCTGGTTTTGCTTTATTTTGCGATTTTTATATACGAAATTGATATTATTTTATAACAATTTATTTAAAAAAAAGCCTAACATTATTTTCAAAAATAATTTAAAAATATATAAATACAAATTATAACAAAACAGGTAATAAATAACAGGTAATTACCTAGTTTTCATTTTCTTTGCGCATCGGTTTTGCTAAAACAAAAGGATTTATCCCACGATACACTTACAACGGTATGCTCGTTATTTGTTCCAAATACGTTTACTACTGCGCATGACGTCACTCCTGAAGCATAATTCTGTTTGTCACGCTGGTATCAGGCTGGTATTCAACGGTTTTGCGTTGCTGTTCTGTTGTACTTTGATTAATATCATTGTATTTTAATTATTAATAATCGTTTGTGAAAGTTAAAAAATGCCGGGTTGTGCAGTTGCGGGTTGTGGTAATTATAATAGGAAGACAAAAGAGACAGAAATCAAATACTTTGGATTTCCGAAAATTGAAAACATTTGTAAAAAATGGATTGTTGCATGTCGTCGTGAGGATTTTTAAGGAAATTTAAATACTAATAAATAAATAAGGGCTTCGAACAAACACCTACATGAAAATACATAATTTAACACTAATGTTCCCGGATCCGGGTACTGGGTACTTTTTTGAATTTTGCTATCGAATATCTCTGCTTGTATTTTTCACAGCGATCTGATGGGATTTTGTGACATCTTATAAGCAATAGTTCTTAACGTATTAAAGCCATTTTGAAAGCTACTACATTTTAGTAAATGCACTTTTTTGCAAAAATAAACATGTACCTATTACCCGAATAGTGTACCGGGTACCTTCACATAATTTTGAGCTAAAGGTGGATTAAAATTTCACCAAATCTCATTTAAAAGAAGGCAATAAAATTCTCACATCAACTTTTTAATTCAGAAAATATACATTATTTATAACAGATAACATTTTGTATTACAAAATTTAAATTTAAAAATAAATTATATGGTAAATCTCACGTGAGGAGGGGGCACATCACATCTCATTAAAGGTAAGAGGAGAGAGTCCAATTTAGAAAAAACGCTTTACGTAATTAATGGACACCTCTTTTCATAAGATGTATATGTAGGTGACGTATATGTATAGAGACGGTCGTTAGCATAGCGATTAAGCGCACAGACTGCTAATACAGAAAACCCGGTTCGACTCCGGGTGAAGTAAGAATTTTATTCTGACCGTCTCCACTCGGAAGGCAACGGCAAACCACCGAGGTGTAATTTGCCTAGAGAACATTTGAAAAAATGTCACTATGTCCTTTCGTAGGACGAAGGAATCTGAGAAGAAGAAATATGTAGGTACGCAGGATTAAAATACCAGTATCAGTAAATGAGGGCATATTGTTCTTAAGGGCCGGTTTATTCGTCTAACCGTAAAGTTTCTAATAGCGTTACAGGTAAGATAATTGTTGATAAACATTTATTCACATCCCAATAGCAACTTTTGTCTTGTAAATATGGGTTATTGTACCTACCTAAATGTAGGAGTCACTTGAAGCGGAAAATAAGTTTTACAAGTCAGATCTTAACTTAAAATTTCTAAAATTGTCGGTGTCGTATTTATGAAACATTAAATTTTTTATAAATAATTTATAAAAATGAATCTTAAGACGCGTTCTCACGTATCAAGTTTTGTTGAACAATTTTTGTTGATCAACAAAAGTTGAACACGACTTGAACGAGTTTTTGTTCACACGTTTCAATAAAAACTGATTCAATCACACATTTTTAATTTAATTCAGTTGTACATGCATGGCGTCAAAAACAAAATACACATTGTTGAAATACACATACACGAAAGTTGAAAGCGAATCGAAATTGACGTTCAACTGACGTTTATACGTATCAAGTTTGCTTTCAACTTTAAACAACAACAAACACATGTTCTCACGTATCAAGTTTTGTTGAACGATTTTAGTTGATCAACAAAACTTGAACGAAATCTACAGTGTTTCAACAAAATTGAACAACTTTTTAGTTGATCAACAAAAGATTGATCCAGTCAATCTTTATCGTTCCAAGTTTCGATTCGTCTGTCATTTGTTTTCAAGTAAAAAGTAAACTTGATACGTGTGAACGTCAATTTTGATTCGCTTTCAACTCTCGTGCATGTGTATTTTATTTTTAACGTCATTTACAACCAATTAAATTGAAAATGTGTTATGAATTGAATCAATTTTTATGATTGATTTGTGTGATCAAGAAAAGTGAAAAGTGTGAACAAGAACTCGTTCAAGTCGTATTCAACTTTTGTTCATCAACTAAAATCGTTCAACAAAACTTGAACGCGGCTGTTCTCACGTATCAAGTTTTGTTAAACTATTTTAGTTTATCAACAAACAATCTTTTGTTGATCAACTAAAAAGTTGTTCAACTTTGCTAAAACACATGTTCTCACTGTAGATTTCGTTCAAGTTTTGTTGATCAACTAAAATTGTTCAACAAAACTTATACGTGAGAACGCGCCTTTATAGATGACATTAATTTTATTCTAGACGAAAACAAGGTCCAGTAATGGGATAATTTCAAATTTCCGAACCTGTAAAAATGTACTTAATAAATCACTTTTAACAAAATGATTTGACAAAACAGTTTTTGTTTATAAATTCATTAAGCTTTTTACATTCTAAGTAGAATATTGCTTTTTCCCTTTATTATTGGAATTACAAATCATCCGATTGGCAAGGTGGATTAGTCTCCATATTTCATAGTTCATACAGAATTTGTTCTCTGTACTCAACCATGAAAAAATTTAAGAGCTGCCACTACTTAGGTAACTTTGCTCGCCACTGGAAATAATTTTTAAATATTATGTTATCTATAAACAATATCTTTTCTAAATAATTGTGTTATTAATAGCAAACATTTTTCAATTTCTTCGTAAAGAGCATTTACGCATGTTACTCCCTAGTTTATACATCGTTATCTCGTAAACGAATTTTCTGATTTTTTTGCTAAAAATTGTTAAAGTTTTTAATTCTTGAAAATTAAATTTTTGATAAAAAATACTCAAATAATGTATTTATTACCTATTATTTCAATTTATTTTTATTTATTTGTAAGTAGAGAATTTTAAAATATTAAAATTTACATTTATTAATTTTTACAAGTTAAAACTTTTGTAATGTAGATAAGGATAGTTATCTTTTAAGACATTCTTATTATATGGGTGTACATTTCATACGTTTTCTTATCATCTTAAGAATTTTATTTCAAGGTGAAATATGTTGCAAAAAGAAAGGGAGGGACATTTTGTGAAATAGATACACTCGTAGAAAACAACATAAATTCTGTTTTAAAATAGATTTCTATACTTCAAGGGCGACATTTCTGATTCAAAAATTGAACTAATTTTAGCTAAATGTGTTGCCTATGTATTTAATTATATTCATATCAATATTCGCGCGCCCCCACGCGAGCCTAAATGAACACCCGACTCACAGATCCCAGCCTTAAAAAGGGTTTTTCATGAATCTTTGAGATTTAAATATCGATTTTAAATATGTCAACGAATCGAATAAATTTCCTGCGTGTCGAAAGAAAAATAATAAACAAGGTAAGATTCTTAACGAATAAAAATACTCGATTCGTCACAATGAGAAAGAGCAAGATGTAAGATAAAAAAACGTGTACGAGTTACGAGTTTGCGTCTACTCGTCAGCGTATGACTCGAATAGAATAGAATTCAAATACTGAATTATGAATACGAGTCTATATGTTTGTGCGCGCGCAACACGAGTAAACTTACCCGAGTATGGTAAAGTTTCGAATTCAATAAACTCGAGTTGAAAAAGTATTCGACTCGTCACATCACTAGAAACGATATCTAACTCATTTTTTTCCAAAAGAGGATTTATTCGCTTTTGCTCGATCGCTCCTCAGTTGTTATCTTGAAGGATGAAGCTTACGTCACAACCATCTGAATTAAGAACCGACAATCTTTTTTTTTTTCAAATTAGTTGTAGTAACGTTTGGTGGATGGATATGTAACGCTTCGGCACTGTGTTTTGTAATCCCAAGTTCAAATCTTGGCAAAGTTCTTTTTTTTACATATGCAATATAAAATACTTATGCACTATAAATTCAGAAGGTCGAAAGCTTTAACTACTTTGGAGTGCGTTTAGTCAGTAATAACGATGGAAGAGAAGAAGTTAGAGCAAGGATACAGGCTGGTTACAGAGCATATTTTGCGAATAAGGATATCTTGAAAGACAGGCAGATATCAAAAAAGTCAAAAGTTACAATATATAGAACACTGATAAGACCGGTTGTGACATACGCTGTCGAAACCATGAGCATTACACGCAGAGAAGAGGAGCAGTTCAGAGTCTTTGAAAGAAAGATATTGAGAGGAATTTTAGGACCGAAAAGAGTAGATGGTGAGACCAGACCGAGAATGAATTTCAAAATTCTGAGAGAGATGAACGGAGAATACGTGGTAAGATTCATGAAGGCTTAACGCATAAGATGGCTGGGAAACATAATGCGTAGCAGTAATGAGGATGTGACTCAACGTTTGACGATGTGGAAACCGGATGTGGAGGAATGAGAGGAAGACCTAAGGCACGATGGTGGAAAAGTGTGACAGAGGACCTGAGGGATATGAAAGTTGAGAACTGGCTTCAGATGTGCTGCGATAGGAAGAGATGGAAATTAATAGTAAAGGAAGCAAGAACACACTCAAAACTGTAATGAAGAGTAAAGTGAATTGATAGTGAATTAACGATGTGGAATGCAATGTAAATTATTTATGTAAATTAAGAACAAAGAGGACTAATCCCCCTCAGAAAAAGGATCTTGTAAGTCTCTAAGTAGACAGCTCAATTCTGAAAAGAATGTAAGGCTAATTAATAATAATAATAATAATATAAAATACAGTTGTTATCTTGAAAGATGAAGCTTACGTCACAACCATCTGAATTAAGAACCGACAATCTTTTTTCTTCAAATTAGTTGTGTAACATAAGTGCAACAAAGACACACTAACATAAATAATTCTTAAGTGTCTGATGTTAGAAATCTTATACGTCGAAAATTATATGATACCGACCGTATGAGATAGAAAAAAATAGACACGATATTTCATAGCTTGCATAATAATTTTAATGAAAGTAGTTTTTCATATTGACTGATGCTATAATTTTGACAAGTTACTTTGGTTTTTAGGTTATAGTATTTCCATTTCGTTGTAATTAATTATTTTATATTACGTTAATTGTAAGTTTTGTTTTGCTATAAACTTGTTAAAATTTGTTAGTTTTTTTACAACTAAGTATTGTTGTGGATATTATAATGATTAAAATAATTAATATGATTTAAATTTATTATATCGAACACTTATTTGACTTACAATTTTCGTCTTATTTCATACAAATGCCGTTTTTGACGAAGCTTCATCTTTCATGATAACAACTGTATGTATAATGATCCAGTTGCTAAGTAATGAAATATTTAAAATTCACAAAATACGTCAAAAATATATTTATGTCAAAGTGTACATTTAATAGGATTGCACATAAAACATTTGAGGTTATGACCTTTCTGTACTATAAAGTAAAATTTGACGTTTCTGTACTGTAAACAGCTACTTTCAGTATTGTTTTGTATATGTGAAAATGTACATTACAGTACGATTGCATATAATAGTATATTATACATCATGGGACTAAGGTGCCATTTTTCATCCCGCGTGTGAAGGTTTTTGCACGAGGTTTTCCGAGTGCAAAAATCGCATAAAATCGGTTTACGGAAACTCGATAATGGTAGTGATGCGCATGAATAGTTTAACGAGATGCCACTGTTTTTTTGAAAAATATTTTAACTCTTGCAATTAAAGGTGATGGGCACACTTTGCAAGCCGCACATGGGCGCCGAAGAATATAGGTGGCAAAAAACAAACATTATATTTACCTTCTTGTAATCTAAATTGAATAATATAGTTATTCAGTCGATTCGCGAAATAGTGAATACCGTATATAGTGAACTACCGGAAATAGTGAACACAAAAACTTTAACAGTGAGTGTATATGGGACTCCTATATAACGAACAGCGGTAACCCCGATACAGCGAACTGCGTACTATAAATCGTGAAGTTTGAATGACATCATTTATAGGGACTTCCCCCAACATTGAGAATTTACATTACGTATTATATTTACACTTCATTTCACGCGTAACGTTAGCATAGAATGGAATTTTTATACCGGGTGCTGAATGAGTTAGGCGAACATAGGATATTAACATGTAAAAACTTCTTTTTGCAAATTCCTGCTTCCCTAATTATTTTAGAGAAAAATTGAAAGACACAAATATAATGTAGAAATATAAACTACGAATGATAAGAGCATTAGATTTTTTCTAGCTTTTACGTAAATGGTCAAAAAATTCTTTTGAAATTGTTAAAACTTTTATTTATCCGACTTGCCATGTAAGTTTACGAGGTAATTATTTTTGATAAGTAATAAAAAACAATTGCACGTTGTTGACAGTTTTGCACTTTATTAAATTTTAATTTCATAAAATGGAATATTACCTTGGAAACTTATACATGGCCAGTTTGATAAACTATGTATGCTAAAATATGTATAAACCCTTCACCTAAAGCAATAGTCAAGTTTATTTATTTAAAATATTGCATTAGAAAACATAAATTTGTTAAAAATTCTTACCTTTAAGATCGTTTTAACACTTTTTATTCTGAAAATCGTTATATTCACAAAGCTCGTACTAAATATAATTCAAGTGATAGATTACTATGTAGGCAGCTCTAATTTATTTTATTTTCGCGGGGTTTTCAAAGAGGTTTATAAATAACAAAGATGACCGAATGCTCCCCGAGTTCCCCTATACCTGTTTATTATCGCAAAAAAAGTGCATTTGTTAAAATGTAGTAACTTCCAAAATTACTTTAATACGCTAAAGAGTATCTTTTATAAGATGTCACAAAATCCCAGGTCCTTATGAAAAATACAAGCAGAGATATATTCCATGGCAAAGTCAAAAAAGTTCTCGCTATTACGATCCGGGAGCATATTAACATTCCTTATCCTCTCACGCAACCGGGCTTAAAACCATCATGTGATTGGCTAAAACTGAAAAGTAACCTGCGCCTTAGGTGCTTGTTAGAATTTTTATTCGAAATTTTTTTAAGACGTTTCATTTACCACGTAACCTCATTATTTACAAAACCTCTTTTATTATTTTATTTTTGCATTTTATAAAGAATAGTATATAAATATCTTTGCTTTGTGATGCTACAAATTAAAAACATGTCACGGAACTATGGTATGTAGAAAGTTTATGACAAAAACTCTTAAATAAAATACGAAAAATTACTTAGCTTACTTAAAATTAGCAAACAAACACACTTATATAGGGGTATACACAAACCCGAACATGCGAGATTAATTTAGCAAATTAGTTTTTTAGGACTTCTGCTTTCCATTGTAACTGATAAAGGTTGAACCGGAGTGCGAGCGTCATGTGAATAAATTTATAAACAACGAGTTTCAACTATGTTCAGGTTTAAGGTGAGCTACCCCTTACCAATCTCCTTTTTATTGTCGAAGTTTAGTAGCACTGTAAGATTGTCACACTTCCATGGTTATCCAAAACCGACTACTACTAATAGTCCGTACTAATACGTACTATACGTAATAATGCCCGTACTAATAGTCGAGAATTAATTCTCGGATCAATCCTAGATCCACCAATCCTTAGTCCATCCATCAATCAATCCATTTCAATCCAATCCATCAAAACATTTTCGAGCGATCCGAGAATTAATCCGTGATCTTGGATTGATCTTCGAATTAGTACGGGCACAAGAGATAATGGGGGTTATGAATAAAAGTGAGCATGAAGTATATAGGTACTCATAGAAATATTTCTCGGAATTATATGAATAAAAATCAAAAATAATTAAGCATATGAATAGATACTCTTATAATAAGCGTACCTACTAATGCTAAATATCTATTTATAAATTTTATTTGTATAATTTAAGGTTTTTAATTCAAAATTTTGAGTATATATGTTACAGTTAAAACCCGAAATCAGTTAAAACCCGATCTAACTAGTAAATTCTAGTTTTAACTAACCGCCTTAGTAAATTCTAGTTTTAACTGAAATTATACCAGTTAAAACTAGAATTAACTGATTTCTAACAAATTTCTTCAGTAAATTCTAGTTTTAACTAAAATTATACCAGTTAAAACTAGAATTAACTGAATACTAACAAACTTCTTTAGTAAATTCTAGTTTTAACTGGTATAAGTTCAGTTAAAACTAGAATTAAGTAAAAGTAGACTTAATATTAGATAAAAATTGTTTTATTAAGCAATTATTTTATACATTATTATTATTATATTCTACTTATTGCCACATGGCATGCTGTTGTGACATTTTGAATTGTAAAGTGCATCTGGCACTTATTCTTGAGTCAAAAGAACTTTAGAATTTTCTTTAATTTTTTTTGTCATCGTCACTTTCAAATAGGTAAATTTAACTTTTGTTCAGAATTGCATTAGATAGTAATGGAAACCAAACTGTACGGTTTTTAACGATTCGATAACAAACAATCTCGAAAAGTTACCAAATAGGGGCGGGGAGAGAGGGTTAAGCTCAATTTCCATGTATCCGTTTGTACGTTTATCCGATCATACAGGAGCGCTCTCATTGGTCCAGTTACTTTAAAAGTGACAATGACAAAAAAATTTTAAAAAATTCTAAAGTTTTTTGACTCAAAAACAAGTGCCAGATGAAGAAATTTTCCTCAAGACTGCAGCGCAAAAAGCTGCCGTTGAATCTGGACAAGGGTTTGTCCGCTGTTCTTGTAAAAAAAATTGCACCCCAAAACATTGCCTTTGTTTAAAAAGAGAAATTATTTGCAATTCAAAATGTCACAACAGCCTGCCATGTGGCAATAAGTAGAATATAATAATAATGTGTAAAATAATTGCTTAATAAGACAATTTTTACTTTAATTCTAGTTTTAACTGGTATAAGTTTAGTTAAAACTAGAATTTACTAAAGAAGTTTGTTAGAAATCAGTTAATTCTAGTTTTAACTGGTATAATTTCAGTTAAAACTAGAATTTACTAAGGCGGTTAGTTAAAACTAGAATTTACTAGTTAGATCGGGTTTTAACTGATTTCGGGTTTTAACTGTAACATATACATAAATACTTCATGCTCACTATTATTCATAACCCCCATTGTGTGCGCCAACCAATCTCACCATTACGTACTTTTTACTATTTAGCAAACAATTTTCAAATAATTATCAATAATAAAATTTACTCACCGATCATACGCATTTTCTGAGAACCCATATTTTTCAATGCGTAATAATGGGCACAAGTTTTTAAAATCTGCTTGACCACCATCCCCTTGCTCAAACACACCTATAAACAAATATAAATAAGTATAAACTGAAACAACATACAAAAGAAGTAAAGGAAAAGTTATGCAAAAGAAAAACAAAATTACACGAAATTAAAAAGTAATCAGCTGTACACAATAAAATTATCTGAAGAATATAATTGTGGTCATGGAAATAACCACTCTATATATGATACATATTAAAGTGGGTATATACAGGGTGTCCCGTAATTGAACGTCATCCTTTTAAGGGCCGATAGGCTAGCCAACTGACCAGAATATCAAAATATAACCTTAATAAAAATTTTTTTTCTGAAAATCGACACATTATCAGTTATTGTATGCCACAGGTACGAAATTTCATATTAGAACACTAGCTGGAAAGCCCGTCCACGGACGGGCAGCTAGTCGGTGGATCTCTATTTTAGCGGTATTAATTAAAAAAAAAATCGTTTTCAAATACCAACACTAATCTAAGCTCAACCGATGGATTACTCTTTTAACATTCTCAATTTAGAAAATAAATCCCTAATTCTGACAATTTTAATTGTTCGCGTTCAAACGTCCTCAACGTTGGAAACTCGTTTGGTGTGCAACTCGATCCCAGGGGAGTAGATTTTAAGTTGCTAGAAACCAACGACAACAATCAATCAGAGTGCGTTGTGTGTCCTAAAAATACGACACGCTGAAGGAGGAGAGGGAGGTAGAGAAGTTGCTTGTGCTGCTCGTTTATTATTGTGAAATACATTTATTGAAAATGTAAAAGTCGAATATTAAATTTTCTTAATGGATAATCTTCGAATTAACCGAGATAAAATTTATATATAAGTACCCTAGTTGAAACTTACTCGGTATGCAACTCGATCCCAGGGGAAGTAATTTTAAATTGGTAAAACATTGGATCGTTTAATTAATATAGCTGGCTCAACCACGGACGGGCGTCCCATCAAGGTTGAAAACTTGATTGGTGTGCTACTCGATCCCAGGGTAGGTGATTTTAAGTTGATATGATTAACGACAACAACCAATCAGAGCGCGTTGTGTGTTTTAAAAAAATGACACGCTGCTACTGCTGCTACTCCTTCAGCGTGTCATTTTTTTAGAACACACAGCGCACTCTGATTGGTCGTTGTCGTCGGTCGTACCAACTTAAAATTACTTTACCACTCCATGTAGAAATATATATAACCTTTTCTGAATGGAGTACTAAGGTGATTTTAAGTTGGTACGACCAAAGACAACAACCAATCAGAGTGAAAAATGACACGCTGGAGCAGCAGCAGCAGCGTGCTGGTCTTTTATATATGTGATTCTAATTTTGGTTACGTAACCCCGAATAGCGCGCTATTGATCACAGATTAAAATAAACCTAATAGTGCCATACTTAAAAAAAATTATTAGTTTTAGCGTACGATAGTGTTTTCATTTGAATTTTTGATTATTGTAATTATTTCAAAATGAGCTTGTTTACCCCTACTCAAAATGATTGTTTTACTCCTTTCCCCATCCCAGTTTTTTCCATGAAAATTATTTCACACCACTCGGAGCGGTTCGTGCACCTCGGCTCGCTACGCTGGCCTCGTCTTCAAAACTCCGCCCTCCTCCCCCAATGTTGCAGAAAGTTGACAAAAACACCTAAAAGTTGGTCAATTTGCCATTTTTTTATGGCTAAATTTACTAAAAGCTGCAAAACTTACAAAAAGTTGGCAATTTTGAATTAATTTAGTTGACAAATTTGAAATTTCTGCCCCCCTGCCCCCGAAAAAAGTTGGCTAGGCACGTCCCTGACCAGATAAATGTTTAGAAGCAAAATCAAGCCTTCACTTATCATCAGACCATACTCCAGTGCTAGTAACCTTAAGCACAAAAGTGATTAATTCAACCAAACCACCATCTCTGTGCCCCAAAAAGACTGACTAGAACAAATTTCGAAAACTAATAGAAGAAAATTTACAAGTACAAGTTCCACTAAAAACAGCTATCGACATAGAAGCAGCAATTGAATAACACATTACAGCAAGCAGGATGGAGTTCGACTCCAGAACCAAAAATAGAAGACGGAAGAAACTACTGTTCTGCAAACATTAAACAAAAAATAAAAGATAAACGACAAATAAGAAAACAATGGCAAATCACAAGAAGCCATCATGACATGAAACTCAACAAAGCAGTTAAGGAACTAAAACAATTACTAATAGAAGATAAAAACCAATTTATCCAAAACTACCTGGAAAACCTTAATGCTACTCAAGTCTCAGACTAGTCTTTATAGAGAGCAACAAAAACTCTTAATCGACCGCAACTCAAAATACCCCCATTGAAGAGAGAAGATGGAAACTGGGCCAAAAATGACAAATAAAAAGCGGAACTATTCGCAGAACATTTAACTAAGGTTTCCCAACCATATGCATTTGACAGGGACGAAGAGGAAGATGAAATCCAACAGTTTCTAGATGCTCCTGGACAACTTGATCTACCAACAAAGAAATGTAAAATAAGTGAAATTAAATCAATAATTAGCAAAGAGCTAAAAGTCAAAAAAGCTCCAGGATACGACCTCATCACCGCTAAGATATTAAAAGAACTTCCACGTACTGACTTAAAATTTATAACTCAAATCTATAATGTGATACTAAGAACTGGGTATTTTCCAAGACAATGGAAAGTCGCGGAAATCATAATGATTCAAAAGCCTGGCAAAACACTCGAGGATGTAAAGTCATACAGACCCATCAGCCTGCTTCCAATCTTGACCAAATTGTTCGAAAGACTGTTCTTAAAAAGAATATTACCAATCTTAAAAGAAGAAAAATTAATACCGGACCACCAGTTTGGGTTCAGGTGTGAGCAAGTCCACAGATTAGCTTCGGAAATTAATAAAAACTTCGAAGAGAAGAAATATTGTACTGCAGTTTTCATGGACATAAGTCAAGCTTTCGATAAAGTCTGGCTGCCGAGCCTACAGTATAAATTAAAAAAAAGCATTACCTTATAACTAGAGATGAGATTTTTAGGTTTTAACCTTTTTTTTATTTTACGTCCTATTTTTATTTTATTGGTACCAAAATCCGTTTCATGAAAAACTACGTTATTTAAGCCCTATTTATTTTTTACCATTTTTGTCATTTTTTAATTTTTACAACCTATTTTAGCATATTGGCAACCTTTTCTTTATTTTTACGACATATTTTAGCATTTTGCAAACTTTTTTTTAATTTTCAGTTTAAATAGAAAAAAAATCTCATCCTTACGACGCCCCTAACCTAAATTAAAATTTTTTTATTATTTTTTTAAAATTTGAATTTGTTGCTCGGTGGTGGCAGTTTACCAAATGTGCCAACCTAAGAAAAATTACAAATTTTCAGTGGGTATCTAAGAATGCTTAGGTATAAAATCTTTGTTTTAGTATTTTTATAGGACCTTTTTTTTGTGTTTATAGGACCTAAAATCGCTTTTTGAAAAGCTTTTATTTAACTTGGGAAGACCGTCGTCCGTGTGGGTCGACCGCTTTGAGGCCATTTTTAAGCAACATCCCGACGTTCTAGAGATCTGAAATTTGGTACACAGCCTTCACCTGCAGAGCATTTTCATATTTTAATTTTGTTTTTCTAAAATTCTGAAAAATAAGCAAAAAATGCGTCAATGCGCATTGAACAATTTTATCATACAGGGTGGAAAGTAACTTAGAATTCTAAATCTCATTTTTAAGGACCGCATTCAGGGTAAAGTTTTTCGTCGTAATGATTTATACAGGGTGAAGTATCAAACATCTAAAACACATAAATAAAGAAATCTGATAGGATGAACCTATATTAGTTAAAATACATAAGCTGTATTTGAAAAGATATGACTAAAAAATTAGAAAATAAAAAATTAAAAATTTTTAAAAAAAACCTTTTATTTAAAATTACAAAAGTGCACTAAAAAGTAGAAAATAATTTTAATAAAAACAAACAAAGCTTCGTGAAAACATCAATATAAAAGCGTGGGGTTATGAATTTTGAACACCAATAGTTAGCCTGCTTATCCACCTATAAACAACCCCACGCTTTTATATTGGTGTTTTCACGAAGCTTTGTTTTGCTTTTATTAAAATTATTTTCTACTTTTTAGTGCATTTTTGTAATTTTAAATAGAAGGTTTTTTTTAAAAATTTTTAATTTTTTATTTTCTAATTTTTTTAGAACCTTGTTAGGTACCTTTTTTTTGATTTTATACGACCTAAAAATCTCACCTCTACTTATAACATGTACTTAGTACTCAAATCATATCTCACGGATAGACACTTTCTACTTAAAATTTCGTGAAGAGTGCACCAGGATATATCCAATACAAGCTGAAATCCCGCAAGGAAGTGTGCTTTTACCTGATTTATACTGCTGACTTGCCTACCAATGCAAATACCACCATAGCAACATTTGCAGACGATACCGCCTAATTAACTGCACATGAAGAACTTGGGGTGGCCTCCGAGATCATGCAAGGAATTTTAAACCAAGTGGAGCCATGGACCAAGAATGGAAAATTAAAGTGAACGAGAGTAAGTCAGTGCAAGTTACGTTTACTTTGAGAAAAGGAACATGCTCTCCTGTTAGACTAAATAATCAAGAAATCCCTCAATCCGATGATGCCAATACTTGGGCATTCATTTAGATAGACGATTGACATGGTGCAAGCACATACTCATGAAGAGAAAGCAACTTGGGCTGAAGCTGAGTAAGCTATACTGGATGATAGGCAAAAATTCAAAAATGTCCCTAGAGAATAAATTACTAATTTACAAGACTGTTCTGAAGCCAGTGTGGACGTACGGCATTCAGCTGTGGGGATCGGCATCCACCTCCAATATCGAAATATTGGAAAGATTTCAATCGAAAACACTACGAATGATTACCGAAGCTCCATGGTTTGTCCCAAACAAAGTTATTTAGCGAGACCTGTAAATGCCCACGGTTAAGGAAGAAATCGTTAACTACAGTAAAACTTATTTTACAAGGTTGTGTGCTCACCCGAACAGACTAGTTGAAGAACTAAGAATTGGTGTCAATAGTAACGACAGACTAAAGCGACGCAATATAAACGACTGGATGAGTAGACTTAAGTGATATCTCTTATATTTGTCAATTTTACCAGTCATTATGACTAATGTATGAAAGGGAGATGTCAATGGACGATCCCTACATGTCTTGTAACGTTATTAATATTACTTTTTATCCGTGGATAGCTTGTAATAGAAATTATTAAAAATTTTTTTTTTTTTTTTACAGTTTTTGGGTTTTTAAAGGTAAACTAACTTTAATCACACTCGGGCTGTCATGAAACAGACTATAACACACCTAAACTGTTAACAAATACATAGTGGTATGTACGTAACTATCGTAATTTATGCCGCCACAAAAGAGTTAAAATCACCCCAAAAAATTAAAAACAAAAGGAACTAATAATATTAATTATGTTAATTAGCGATTTTATATGAAAAACACACAATTTCTAAAAATATAAAATATGCCATGACCTAGTTAAAACAGAAATCTTTAATATTATTTTAATAATAGCATTAAAATTGTTTAAAATCAGATTTTTGATACTATAAGAAGTCTGAAAAATCTTAAAACATTAAAAAGTTTAAAACAAAAATTTATTTCCACGAATTTACGAATTACCATACATGAGGGGCTCCGTTCCAAAACTCGCTTTATCCATATTTAAAAAAAAAAGTAGTTTGCGGTGTTAATGGTTTCTAGGCATGGCATTCTACCAGTAAATAGTTTAAAAACTTTTAAAAACAGACTTTATCCTGTATTAAATACATGATGAATATGGACTGACTTTCCAAAACTCGTCTTTTCCTATCAAATGTACGTTTCATAACTCGCCTTATCCAAACAGCCAATGAACGCCCTCGATTTCAATATCATGTGATCCTTATTTGCTAAACATACACCTGCGTGCAGTGCGTTTACAGTGCAGTATGTGAATATTGCACGACACGACGTAGATTTGCTGCTCGGATTATTAAATTACTAATAATTATTATAATATAATAATTATAACCCGGCTACAAAATTTATCCAACTTCATTATGACCCTCTCCCCTCGGAAAGCAATGGCAAACTACCGAAAGTAATCTGCCAAGAGCATTATGATCATGTTGTCTAGTAATCGACGGCTCGATTACACGATTGTACACATGAAAATAATTACTACGCGTCTGTTAAGACGGATAGACTGGAGGAGGAGGAATAATTATAATAAACATTGTCACTGTCAGAGGTGAAGAAAACTATATAAAGAATACAGTTGTTGTCATGAAAGATGAAGCTTCGTCATAAACGGCATTTGTATGAAATAAGACGAAAATTGTAAGTCAAATAAGTGTTCGATATAATAAATTTAAATCATAATAATTATTATAATCATTAAAATATTCACAACAATATTTAGTTCTAAAAAGAACTAACAAATTTTAACAAGTTTATAGCAACACAAAACTTCCAATTAACGTAATATAAAATAATTAATTACAACTAAATGGAAATATAACCTAAAAACCAAAGTAACTTGTCAAAATTATAGCATCAGTCAATATGAAAAACTACTTTCATTAAAATTATTATGCAAGCTATGAAATATTGCATCTATCTTTTTCTATCTCATACGTTGCATTTCATAACATAATTTTCGACGTATAAGATTTCTAAAATCAGACACTCAAGAATTATTTATGTTAGTGTGTCTTTGTTGCACTTATGACTACAATTAATTTGAAAAAAAAAAGATTGTCAGTTCTTAATTCAGATGGTTGTGACGTAACCTTCATCTTTCAAGATTACAACTGTATAATATTTTTCTTTTTAATTTCCACTACAGTATTCATTTATTTTATTCATTAATAAAGGTATCTGATACATCAAATATAATAAGCTTTAGATTTAACACAAGCATAAATAAAGATAACATGCAGGTGCGTTGCTCCAATAAGAATTTCTCAATCAAATTTAATATTTAGTACTTTCATATCGAGACTTTAGAGCTGATTAGATTTTGGTTGAACTCGTTCCAAGAAAAATAGAGTGGAAGTGACGCGCATAAGTGTATTAACGAGATAAAATTTTATTTTCTTGAAAAATTCTTGTATTTTTTGTAATGTAAGGATCATACGTCATGCAATCATTTTATCCAATATTACTCAATATACATAATATAAAATGTAGTACGTATTATCACACGCACAATAACATTGCGTAATATCCAATATTGCGCTATATTATTGTGCGTTTAAGGACACCCCCTCTATACCCACAACAATATTTCGTAATATAATGTGCAATATTGTTTAACACAAACGATTCAATATTTTTGTTAGATTATTTTGTTATCTCTGACTATTAATTTTCTTTAGGTTTCCATCCCTATATTCAGTATTTTTTACTTTGCATAAAGCTGGATGTAGACCATATTATTGTAAAAATCCTACAAGATATTCGCGGTCTTCACTGTACTTCACCATGGTGACTCGGGGATTATCTTATTAGTGATGAGCATGAATAGATTAATGAGATTATTAATTGTTAAAATTCAAAGTTTATTGGTTTATAAGAAGTTATATGCTGGCCACATCAAATTTTTTACCCTTAGAAACTTTACTATTAAAATTTGATCGTTTCATGACATACATAAAAACTGTTTAATCATACTTATTCGTACTTCATTTTCGATTTGTATTTTGAAAAAAATGATGGAGTAAAAAAACTTAACGAAAGTTATGTCATTCTCTTAACAATAAACTATCACAATTTGGAATATTATTCAAATCTACCTGCAACGAGGCGTGGAAGGTAGTGCGGTTGCGATAATTCATCGTACGCCAGTAGAGTGTACATCAATTAATTACTATCGTGGTTTAGAAGTTCTATTGGCTTAAATATCGCGATTTAGGCTAACTGTCGGCCCAGAGATATATTTTTAATATATGAAATTGCCTCCGAGATTCACATTTTCTAAGATTCCGATTGGGATGGTGCGTGGGTCCCATGGATATTTTCATTAAGTTCAACTATATTAGAGATCTCGGTTAACTGGTTTCTATTACTTAAAACAATAGAAAATCCATTCAACACTGTGTGGCCGGAGCTAAAATTCTACCAACAGCTTCTATCATAATCATAATCAACATACCAACCTATAAATTTTTGCTTTATACTTGCTGTTTACACCCTCTACTTTCTACTACAATCGTTTCATTAGTTAATCTGGACTATCTTCGAGGAGCGGTATGAACACTGCACACTCATTAAACTTTAAGGTGCTCGCACACTTAGGCGACGCAAAACCACACTACACACAGAAGCACACAAAAATGTCGCCCTAACAAGCTGTCGCGTCGCCTGGTGTGTTGTGGGCTTCTGTCTGTGGTGTGGTGTCGCGTCGCCTAAGTGTGCGGGCACCTTTATGTTTGATAACGATGTAGCATTTATATCTCTTTTTACTTTAATGTTTTGTCAACTAGCAAGATTTATGTAAATATAGAACTAATTCTTAAATCCATAGCGTGTCGGTATTCACCAACCAACATAAGAAATGCTGTAAAATCTTCAATTGAAACCCAAAATTCCACTTTGTACAGCGAACACAACATGCACTGCTGGGGTTTTGAGTTTTACTAAACCTGAAATTTGCATCGCGCCCCAAAATTGATCAACTAGAATATTTAGTAGGTCGCAAAATATTTGCGAAGAAAACACGATAGAAAGAAAGTGCCTTTTTTGTTTGCTAACATAATGTAAAACATGCTAGATATCGTTGACATTGTGAAGAAATACAAAAGATATGTTTGTAAGTATTTATTTTATTGACCTCCACTGGGTCGCGAAACCAAAACTATTATCCTAAAATTACAAACAGGCAATAAAAATAAAGGCATGACTTCGTAGAAAAAAAAACCGGAGTGCCTCAATTCTACTTGCATATCTGATAATCAATTTAAAAGAAACTAAAGCTTAATAAAAATTCATTTCTTCGTTGGTTTTCTTGTGTACTTCGACGTTTTGCTAAGTTTTCGCAAGTGATTTTTATAATTTATTAAGAGATTTTTATCTTAGGAGCCAATCTATTAAATGTACTAACATAATTCATAAGCAATGTATTTTGCATTCGAATTTATGTAATCGATTTCACTTATAATAATATTAAGTTCTTGAACCTGTTTACGAGATTTGTTCAATATTGCAGTCAATCTATCAAAATATACATACATACATATCGGAGTAATGTATTTTTTATAACTAATAGGAATATTATTTTATTATGAATCAATCTATCGCGTAAAAATGATTGGATTTAACAAGGCAAGATAAAACTTTACTGAACACATTTTCAATAAAAGTACCTAGTAGAGTAAAAGATAGAAATTTCTCGTAAATCGGAGTAAGACACAAATCGATATTACAATGGCGATTTCAAAGTGAAACTGCTATATAGGATTGTTCTTACAGCCTCTCGAATAAGAAATTGGATTATATTTTCAAAATTTAAAAAAAGTAAAAATACTCGAAGCGACCACTGCTGTATCTACTTTTTTCTATGAACAAATATTTTCTTATCTGCAAATTTTAAAAAGATTCATCAGAAAAAATATTATTCTCTTTTTGAGTTACTGGTTAGGTTTTAACAACATGGAATAATAATTATACAAATATATATTTTATACAATAAATTGTGTACCATGAAAAGGGTGCGGACTCGAGTAGCGTTAGATCTATACCACGCCAATCTTTTCCAATAGAGGTGCAATACCATCAGTTGATGCCTTTCCATCTTATTAGTCTTTATAATTACAGATCCGATATTAAGAACACCGTATCACAAACACAAATCACGACCGGAATTCTGGTGTATTTATTAACATAATAACAAATGAACCTAAATTGCAATACATTCTCGGAATGACGCCGGTGTCGGGTGGAGACAACGGTTAAGAGCGCCGCCACTTAATCATGAGGGCAGCACAAATCAGTTCAAATAATACAGATCAATATGAATGTGCGTACAGGGTGTGGTAATACATAGGGTTACACATCAATTATGATTCCCATTTTAGAATTTGTACGGATATGCAACTTACTGCATACCCGTACGAAGCATTTGTGAATTACATTGAAGTAAGTACTTCAATGATGTACAAACTACAACTATACCGTGGATTATAATAAAAACCATTGGTAAGATGTTTTAATAAACCGAAACATTGTAATTATACGTTTTAAAATATTTAATGAAGAACTAATTTAGAAAATCCAGGACGAAAAATAAAACGTCAGGAAAAATGCGGAAAATCTTTAAAAAAGAATAAACCACTGCATGCACACCCTTACATAAGATATATTCCATGAGTAAATAAACATATTATGATATCGTCAGAAAACTAGTCACATCAAAAATATTGAAGTACATAAATGGGAAAATGGTATGAAAATTAAATTATATAATATAATATATGTATTTAGATATTCCAGTTAATTCTTAAATTAACTTAATTTTGCTTCTCAAAAATTCAGTTCAAATGCTGATAAATTTAAGTATAAGGTTCATTTTTAAAAAGTCATGAAGTGCAAAATAGTTATTTATGTACCAAGTCCTGAAAGTGCATCTTTTTGGTATGAGCGTGGAAAAATATATGGAAAAATATAATATGACCACGCAAATGCCAAAAAGACACTTTAAGGATAAGGTGCATACACTATTTTATGTGTAATTGTAATAAAATGCCCACTTTCTGCAAAAAATGTGCGATAATAATTATGTTATACGGAATAATTTAACGAAATACGTAGTATGTATGTATAATGATCCAGTTGCTAAGCAATGAAATATTTAAAATTCATAAAATACGTCAAAAATATTTGTCAAAGTGTACATTTTAGTAGGATTGCACATAATAGTATATTATACATCATGGGACTAAGGTGCCACTTTTCATCCCGTGTGCGATTTTTGCACTCGGTAAACCTCGTGCAAAAACCTTCACACGCGGGATGAAAAGTCACCTTAGTCCCAAGATATATATACTATTTTTCACAATTTGTCAATTACATCAGTCAATAACTAAATTTGAGATTTTGAATTGTAAAATTATTTAGTAAAATGTGACGTTTCCTTTTTTTGAAGTTTTGTTTCTATGGATATCGTTCCTTTATTCCTTTGTTTACTTTACTCCCACTTTGAAAAAAATTGGTACTTTACTCCCCCAAAAGTGGGAGTAAAGTGACCACTTTACTCTTGAAATTGTGAAAAACATTTGAGGTTATTACATTTCTGTACTAAAAAGTAAAATTTGACATTTCTGTACTAAAAACAGCTACTTTCAATATTGTTTTGAATATGTGAAAATGTACATTTTAGTACGATTGCACATAAAAGAGCTTTTTTGCAATATTCTCGTATTTATTCGTTCTATAAGTCTGTAACTAAAATTGCTATAATACCTTAGATCATAGTATAATATATTACTATAAATATATATATGTTACGTAGCAAGCCCGAAATTGTACAGTTCGCGCTCTGTATACAGTGATTTTTGTACCGAGCGCGAAGTGTACAGGCTACTTTGAACGAAATGCGATTTACCGGACTCGGTATTACAAGATTTGTACTGTTCGGGATCTGAACAACTCATTTCTACAGAGCTGTTAGTTTCTACAACTAGTTTCTAACTGTTAGTTAAAACTGATTTATTGTAAAGGAGATTTATTGTAAAATTGTAAAGAGAAATATTAAAGATCTAAAAGATTCTTATGGCCGTTTTCACCGACAATTTCCTAACGTTAAGTATTTCCTAAAGTGTGAATTGTTTCTTAGCGACTGTATTATAGGTTAGAAATTATAAATTATTAGGTTAAAAATTATAATTTATAACCAAAATGCAGTCGCTAAGAAACACCTGGTACTTTAGGAAATACTTAACGTTAGGAAATTGTCGGTGAAAACGGCCATTAGAAATATGTAAGAGATTCTTAGAGATATTTAAGAAATACGGGTCTCATTAGTGACTTTTTCGATGATGGATACTTTTTTTAATATGTTTTTCATTTCTTTAAAAAGAATATACTTATTTCAGATTGTGAACGGCTCAAATAACTTGATTTATTTAGTTATTTTAATAACTGTCCCAAGTTGCAACACCTGTGAGATGACTTGGAAAACTCAGTTTTTTTCCTTTAAAGGGCTTAAATTAGCAAAATTTACAAAATGTAAGAAGGTACCGTTAAAGTACTCAAAGAGACCGGAAAAAAGGGTAATGTAAGCTCCACTCCAAACTACCTCCACTTCGTTTTCTGCTATTTTATTTTTTAATCCAACTTGAAAACTCCACTCGCAACCATTTAACGATAGGTCACCTACTTACGTTGTAAGCAGGAGATTATAGTATAGTAATTCCTTAATTAGTAAAAATTTTACCATACATGGTGGAAAGTAGCAGATTTCCAAATGATATTTGTAAGGACCGCATTCAGGGAGAAGTTTTTTGTTGTCATGATTTATACAGGGTGAAGAATCAATCATCTAACACACAGAGAATTCGGATAGAATCAAGCTATATTAGTTTAAATACAGAAACTGTATTTAAAAAGATATAACTAAAAAATTAATAATTTCAATACGACGGTTGGTATTTGGTAATTTTTAATTTTAATATAATTTAATAATTTTATACAACTGAGATCCGCGTTAAATGTGAAATTTATTCTAAAAACAGAGATTCTTTCCTGGTCAAGGTTAGGTTAGTGTTACAAAACTTTTTTTTTGAGCAAATCATTGAAGAAATATCCACGGGTTGAGCTCAGGTTAGTGTTAGAAAAAATTTATTGTTAACACGTTGTGGAGTCACCGGTGACCGGCGAAGCCAAGATTATTTGAAACACATAAAAAGCTATATAAATAGAATAAATAAAATAACAGTGCCTTTCAGCACCGTGAAGGTCGCCGGTGACCTCAGCGAATTAAATGCGTCACGAACGATTACAAAAATTAACTGTTACATATTGTAAATAATATTTCATCAATATATGCAGCACATACTGAGAAATTCAGTGTGACCAGACGGACAAACCATATCAAATTACCGTGGCATTCAACGTGTTAATGAGAGGAACCATTAAAAGAGAGATTCACCGGTCGATCTTAGGTTAATGTTAGAAAACAATTTATTTGTACAACTGAGATCCGCGTTAAATGTGAAATTTATTTTAAAAACAGAGATTCCTGGTTAAGGTTAGGTTAGTGTTACAAAACTTTTTTTTTTATACCACTAATACATTTGCGGAGTTTTCATCTAAGATTACCGTCGACCTTTTTGCTTGGAGTGGAGTCTTCATTTTATTTTTTTTAGGTACTTGCCGAATTTGTGGAGTTTACACTTACCCCGGAAAAATAGCTATCTCTGATAATTGAAAAGAATAGTACAAAATGCATGGCACATCATTGAATGTCAAAAGTGCCCCAAGTTGTAGCATGTTACGGTAATAAGAGTTAAAATTATTTTTCGTTATTTCAGGTTATAAATGACCCCTTTATGTATCTGTTTTGAGCCCTATAAAAGGGGTCTTTTCTCAAAAGGTCACCTCAAGGGGGACCAACCCGACTATAAAACTTAACTTTATAAGGTCCTAGGACTTATAAAAACAGTCCTTGTTGAGATACCTGCCCGAACGATTCATCCGTTCATTTATTCTGGTCTGGTGCGAAGCACCAGGGCTGTTGCCCCATATCTTCGCAGACTTGAAGAGTAAGGTTGCGGGCTTGCCCGCAACGTTACGTCGGATGATTTTTATTGAGGCGTACCTCTGAAAATTAGCGCGAAGCTAAGTCCTGGCTGTGTTAACCTGTGGGACCTACAGCTTTACGTGGAATCCGAACCACGGAGTCGGATAAATTTTGTGGCCGGGTTGGGGATCGAACCTAGCCATTCATCCGTTCATCATTTATTCTGGTCTGGTGCGAAGCACCAGGGCTGTTGCCCCATATCTTCGCAGACTTGAAGAGTAAGGTTGCGGGCTTGCCCGCAACGTTACGTCGGATGATTTTTATTGAGGCGTACCTCTGAAAATTAGCGCGAAGCTAAGTCCTGGCTGTGTTAACCTGTGGGACCTACAGCTTTACGTGGAATCCGAACCACGGAGTCGGATAAATTTTGTGGCCGGGTTGGGGATCGAACCTAGCCCCGCCAAACTAGAGTCCTCTCCTTAGCCCGTTCACCTAATTCACCTCCTCATCCGTTCGGGTGAACTCCTGTTTTTCGCTTATGTTGTCAATAACTTGACTAACAACTTGCGATCTTCACGCCATCTATCGATAGTTATATCAGAGCAAACAAATCGTGAATTTTGTGGGATATTATCCCCAAAATAACGAAATTACGACACCTTTAGTTAAAAAATTGGCAATTAAATTAAGTGTTACTTTATATTTATTTACAAAATCATAGATTTAGATAATATCCGACAAAATTCGAGATTTTTTTTGCAATAATTGCAAAAAAATTAAATTAAGTGTTACTTTATATTTATTTACAAAATCATAGATTTAGATAAAATCCGACAAAATTCGAGATTTTATTGCAATAATTGCATAACGTGACCCATCCGTCCGTTATTTCAACATGCTGTCCGTCAGACCAAATTGTCCGTCGTTCGGAAATTTCAAAAGAAAATCAACCTTTTTCGCTCCAAAGAGACAAACATTGATCAACGACTTGCAAGCTTCACGCCATCTATCGATTGTTATTTTAGAGCTATTATATAAAATCGCGAATTTTGTAGGATATTTTTCCTGAAATAACGAAAAATTGTTCATATCACTCGGGCGATAAGGGTTTTCATCCTGCGGTCGATTATTCACTCGCCGCTGCGCGGCTCGTCTCATAAACTTTCGCACGGCGGATGAAAAGACCCCCTTTATCGCCCTTGTGATATAAACTACTATTATATTATTTATTAAGCTTTGGGGACTAATTCGTCCTTTCATTAGAATAATTTAACTCGTATTACTAAAGAATTAATCTTATATTTATTTACCTGTAAAGTTATTTTCTGAAGCCATTTCGTCAAAAACTCAAGAACAAACTACAATATCAAGAGACAACACCACAAGATTGAAATAAAAGATTGAAAAATTTTGTTATCGTTAACATTTCTTCAGAAGGAAAGGGTTGACTAAGAAGTAATAAAAATTTCTTTTCAGAGGATGTAGAAGAGTTAAAATCAATATAAATTTTAATATAATTCACCATTGTATTGAATATGGACTTTCCAATGTCATGAAAAGGTTTATTTTTTAGACCGACGCGAAATTCTACAAAAAGGCATTCAGAAAAGTTAAAATTACCCTTTTAATTTATCAATGGTACAGCTGCAAAGTGAAACTCTGTCCAGTAAAAAAAAAAGTTGTATTTTTTGTTTATTTAACTCAATTGTAAAACGTTACAAAAATAAGTCAACAAAAATCATAAAAAAAGTAAAAATTAGTACGTAAAAATTTTCTATTTTTTTTAGAACATTGTATTCGCAACTATGCGACCCTTTATCTTCATCGATGTACGAGCTACTATATCGTAAAACAGTAATAAAAAAACAGCTTTAAAGGATTTTGAATTTTTAAATTAAAATTTTGTTAATTTTATTTCATTTTGCATTTTTTTCTTAAACTTATAATAATTAATAATTTTTTTAAATATCGGGAAAAAAATTTAATACAGTTGTTATCATGAAAGATGAAGCTTCGTCATAAACGGCATTTGTATGAAATAAGACGAAAATTGTAAGTCAAATAAGTGTTCGATATAATAAATTTAAATCATAATAATTATTATAATCATTATAATATCCACAACAATACTTCGTTCTAAAAAAAACTAACAAATTTTAACAAGTTTATAGCAAAACAAAACTTATAATTAACGTAATATAAAATAATTAATTACAACGAAATGGAAATACAGTCGAGTCGCAAAATAGTGAATTAAATATGGCAAAGACCTTTCACTTTTTCGGGGTTGTTCACTATTTCGGTACATACAAAATTTACAATAAAGCCACGTTTTGAAAATTAAAGCTTTATTTTAAAGAAAATTGATACAAATATAATTATTAATTAGGAAAAATGATGTTATTTTTGATTGTATTTGTTTTTTTATTTAATTTAATAGTTAATACTTTTTCCCTTAAATTGATACACCAACATAAAAAATTCCATTCTATGCTAACGTTACGCGTGAAATGAAGTGTACATTTAATATGTAATGTAAATTCTCAATGTTGGGGGAAGTCCCTATAAACGATGTCATTCAAACTGCACGATTTATAGTACGCAGTTTGCTGTATTGGGGTTACCGCTGTTCGTTATATAGGAGTCCCATATACACTCAATGTTAAAATTTTTGTGTTCACTATTTCCGGTAGTTCACTATATACGGTATTCACTATTTCGCGACTCGACTGTATAACCTAAAAACCAAAGTAACTTGTCAAAATTACAGCATCAGTCAATATGAAAAACTACTTTCATTAAAATTATTATGCAAGCTATGAAATATTGTATCTATCTTTTTCTATCTCATACGCACTGGCGGTTTCAGAGGGGGGTAATTGGGTAATTACCCCCCCCCTAAGAATTATTATTTACCTTTTATTTTTCAATAAAAAAAATCAATCTATGTTGAAATTTACATTGATATAGGTAAATTACCCCCCCTAAGCCAGTTGGCTAGAAACGCCCCTGCTCATACGTTGGGTATCATATAATTTTCGAGTATAAGATTTCTAACATCAGACCCTTAAGAATTATTTATGTTAGTATGTCTTTGTTGCACTTATGTTACCAACTAATTTGAAAAAAAAAGATTGTCGGTTCTTAGTTCAGATGGTTGTGACGTAAGCTTCATCTTTCAAGATAACAACTGTATATTTGGAGCTTAATCGGAATTGTCGTAACGTTGCTAACTATTAAATTTACAAACACAGCAACAATGCGTCTGACTACGTGTAACTGCTTAGAACCAAGGACTGTTAGAACTGTTCTATAACCGTTCTATTACAGTCCCGAATGTGGTTGGAAAACGTTTCAGTTATAATTTCAGAACTTGGAACTAGCAATTTTTGTGGTTGGAAATTTATTAACGCGCATGCCCGGCAGTCCGATTACCGTTCTCAAACCGTCGGTTGAAAAGAACCTCATACAGACATAATACATCTTCGCGAAACTATGAAAACTGAGTTGTAATGATCTTAATTTGTGCTTATTCACAAAAAATTAAATACTCGATTTTTAGCACGATTCCTATTCGCTGTGTGCGTAGGTGTAGAGGAGATACGAAAATCGATCGAAGCGTTCGGAGTGGCCGGTAACAGAACTGAATTGGGTTTGCTTTATGTGATCTGATTACCATGGACTTAGAAAGATTATAAGATTATGACCCACAACTCCCTACCTGAAAGCTTAAAATTTGCTTGCTTTTTATATGTCAACAGTCCCAATTATTTTGTCTATTTGAGCCACCAGAGGGCAGCAAGATCAACGCACACAGCGAATACCTCCCTTATTTTAAAAACTCAGATTTTCTTTTGTTCTTTAGAACCTACATAGTTACCATGGACGCCGGGGGTAACTTCCACCGATTGGCAGATTTTAATCCTCTTTTTTGTTAAGCTACAGGTGACCATGCAAGTTCCACTGCTGGCCGAACAAGTAACCAAACAAAACATTGAAGTTCCAGTGGTATAACATAAGGTATTATTGGATTAAAATCCGCAAAGCCGCTTATAGTATTTATATGAAATTACAGAGTTCATTAACCTGTACTACAATTTTAAAAAATTTTGAAGCAAATAATGATAGAAATTGGTCTAAAAAGCAATAATAAAACAAAAAAATCGCAAATCATTGCAAATAAAGCTTAGTATATTAAACATGTTACAAATTTTTGCATTTGTTTACGTAGTAGTTCTACTTTTCATTCATTTCACAATATTTTCTCATGTCAGTCCTGCTTTATTATTTACAAGTGCATGAATTGGACTGCAAATATTTATAAGCTGGAACGCGGTGTAGTAAGATAGAGTCAACCCGTGCGATTTGAACAAGCAGATTGGATTACCTTGGTTTCAACGGAATTTTTAATGTGCCGATTGAGTGATTGTAGGCAAATATTTTTTGGTTCGTCGTCACTGTCAACGTGCCAAATTCATTTGTGACCAGTTCGTCCAAATGTCTAGGTATCTTTGACTCTTGGTATTTTATCATCCGATGATCATCAGATTATGACTATTTCCGATCTCCTACGGTTGGCGGCGATTTTCTGTTATTGTTTGACAACAAAGCTAACCAACAAACTTCGTTCTTCAAATTACTTTTGGGAACTTTCGATCAACTAGATGATCCAGTTATTTTTTTTTTTTTGGCGTCACCCACATCATCTCTCACTGGTCCAGCTGCGTTTAACATCAGTAGGCAGGATTCAGTATTCGCCAGTGTCAAGTCAGTTGTTGCCTGCTGTTTACTGACAAGAATTCCAGTCTTTCATCTGCGAAGCCACACATTCCATCCCGATTGGAAAGAAGTGCCTGTCACCTATTATATTAGGTGAACTTACCGAGCGCTTATGTAAATAATTTTATTTCTTTCAATTCGTGTGACCGACGCAGTGGGGTAAGACAGGTTCAGAACTGCTATTAAATCAAATACTATTTTAATTGACTTTTAAGTTGGATATCTTTTCGGAGATATTAGTAGTATCTAAAAAAATTCATAAATAAATTCACGAACAAATTTTTATTTAATAAAAAAATCAAATATTTTCCATCACGCACTGACGCGCGTCATTGAATTATCGAGAACAAGTGAGGAAAACCAAAAACAACTCTTTGAAACTCATATTCATTTTCACAATTTCCGAATATAAATAAATGGACGCATACAAGGCAAAACGGCGTAAGCGACACTTTGGTAGAAATTGAGTTTGAAACTAATAAACAAGTCAACAATATTATTTACAGATATATGTTATACTAGCTGACCCGGCGAACTTCGTACCGCCTCAGAATCAATAATTTTTGTGTGAATTTTTGCGATGTTTTAATAGTTATTCTGCTATTCGAGTTGGCGAGAAATCCAGCAAATCAAAGATCATAAAAATCGGTTCAGCCATTCTCGAGTTATAAATGGTGTAACTAACACGACTTTCTTTTATCTGTATAGATGAAGCTATTTTTGTTAAAAAATTTTGTTTAGAAATCGGGGGGATTAGAGATTAGAAATGGGAGGTCAATTGTTGTTTTTCTAATTTTTAGTTAATTTTAAATTTAAGCGATGTCTTTTTGGTATGGTGGTCGGAAAATAAATTTTTTTCATAAATTGTTTTTTCGTGAATTTTTGCGATGTTTGAAAATGTAGTCAAATTAAAAGGTTTAAAAGCGGCCTTTAATTCAGGGCCTTTTTAATTTAATCAACAGATGGCGCCTACTTAAATATTTTTATAAAACACTAGGAAGCTTTTGTATTTAAAATATAGCAAATTCGTTGAGATAATACTATTCTACAAACAATATTCTTGGTCTTAAGCAATTTTGGGTTCGTAATCCTATACTATTAAACGAGCAATTCTTGTATATATTAAAGTGATCTGCTAAAGCTGTTTAGTCACCTGACGATGCTATGGTATAGCGAAAACGTTTGTGAATAAAATTATACATTTAGTATAATTTACATTGTGTCAACTTTTAATATTTTAGTTCCAAAAAGTGTCAATACATTTTTGGTTTGTCTAAAAAATTGTGATATAAAGTGATCTCGGCGAGATACCTCCAAAAAGTGCGCCGGCAGCTCGTAAAATGGGAACACTCGAAAAATCTTTCCCAGGATACGTGGTTTCAAGATGAAAATGAAATTAATCAAGTCGAAATCAATAAAAATTAAAAATTTAATTTATTCAAAATTTCAAATTAATTTTTCAAAAGAGACCCTTTTGTAACTCACAAATTTGAATTCTAGAAAGCGTGGTGTATTTGGTGTTAAGGGTAGTTCACACTACATGATTTATCATATGACTTGTCACATGACTTCTCATATGAGAGATTTTTTTACGTTTACACTACATGATTTTTGATATTATAGAGGTTATGGCTTTTATGATTGGCTGTTGTGATGGTATGATTTTAGCCATGACTTTTCTTATGACTAAGTCATATGATAAATCATGTAGTGTGAACTACCCTTTAGTAAATACGAATGCGCTATTGTAATTGAAAAATAAAACAATCGAAAATAGCAAAATAACGCATTCGCACCCACTATGATGTATTTGTGTTCGCAAAAAAACAATTTTTACAATAATACAAATTTATTTTGAATTAAAAATCCAATTCAAAGATTAATCAAAAACAATCAAGTTTTATCGGCGCCACAAAATTTTAATATCACAAACGCGTATTTATGAAATGTTAAAGGATTTTGTAATTGAGCTCTTTTACCTTGTAAAAATCATATAACTGGAACTCCTCACTCGACTCGCATTGAACGTCGATCCATCCACCAAACGTTAATAAATTTTCCAAAAAAATAGTAGATTCTTTCAGACAATTGCAAGTTCTCTCCAATTCTGGACAATTCCAAATTGCAAACCAATAACTTTGGTCAAACGCCAATCCAAACTTAAAAAAGAATTTTGATCCTCACAAGACCAAGACGATCTCACTTATTAAACACTCAAAGTTAACGCCTTTTTCGGCGGCCAAAAATAACTCACCAAAATGGCTCAATGTTGACTCTCTCACGACACTGAGTCAATTGATTTTCTGCAAATTTTCTCTTCCTTTCGTTAACTTCTGATAACGTTAGAACTTGCGTTGTACGAACAACTTTTATCACGCGCTCACTTTTAAAATTTTTAATAGTTTGCAATACAAAATAATTTCAAAATTTCAAAAATTTTCAAATAAAAATAAGTTTGTTGGGGTGTTTGTGTTACAATGAACTTTCATTCGAGCGTCTCTTTGGTAAATCGAAAATAACATAAAAATTGAAAAAAAAAAAAAAACAAAATTATCAATTTCGACTTAATTCTGTTAAAAATAATGATTTTTTAAAGTCGTTCACGACAATATGTATGTAATTGCGTTCTAGAAAACGGGCTAAGCGATTTCGATGAAAATCACGGACTGGGGGTATTTTGGGTCTACAAATCGATCTGGACGGATCTCATCTTTGGGAAAATTCGTTTTCACGCAAAAAAAACGACCTCGGATCGGATCAGAGATCGGTTGTTCAAACATCAATTGTTTTTGTTTGAAAACTATTTGTCAAATTAAAAACAAATTAATTGAATAATTAAAATTTATAAATAATCTATCTATATATATATAAAAATGCAGAGACCGTATGTTTGTGTCGTCAAAACTCAAAAAGTACTCGATGGATTTACTTCAGATTTTTACACAACGTTGAATTTGAATAGAAATGTTTTTATATACTTTTTATTCCTAAAAATGTACAAAAAAAACTATTTCGTTATACCGACCCTTAAAGTAGGTGTTTAAGTCCTGATTTCAGGTGCTTAAAATGCCTTTTTACGTCCTAGGCCGTTAAAAAGGGGGGCCGTAATTTTAACGTCCTAGGACGTTAAAAAGGGGGGGGGGTTATAAAACACAATATATTTACGCCAAAAATTATTTATTTGAGTGAAAGTGTTTAATTTTTACGACGCAATTGTAAAACAACGGACCTCTAAATTCGTCTGTGTTCTCCCCTGTGCTGTTTGAAGAATGCGCCTGCGGCGCATTAACAATCTTCTTGAGGGAAGATGTGGATGCAGATCCACATCTCGAGGTTCATCGCTCTTCCTCTTACAAAAACTCTTCAACTTATGATACTGAGTAATATCAATGCCATTTTCAGTCATTAGAGTTTACTTTAAGAGGGGCATTTTTTTCAGGGCCCTTTTAACTTAATCAACAGATGGCGCCTACTTAAATATTTTTATAAAATAAGAGAAATTTGCTATATTTAAAATATAGCAAATTCGTTGAAATAATACTATTCTATAATCAATATTCTTGATCTTAAGCTATTTTGAGTTCGTAATATTTATTAATAAAAACACAATTCATAATTAAAATTTAATTATTTTTTTTTGTAAGTGAGTGTGTTCTGACATACTCAATACGAACTCAAAATAGCTTAAGATCAAGAATATTGTTTATAGAATAGTATTATCTCAACGAATTTGCTATATTTTAAATATAACAAATTTCTCTTATTTTATAAAAATATTTAAGTAGGCGCCATCTGTTGATTAAATTAAAAGGGCCCTGAAAAAAATGCCCCTCTTAACATTGATAATCTAGACCACAATGTGGAGGAACTACACATTGTGGCCAACTGTAAAAAGTAAGCCAACAACGTGTCCTCATTGAGGTTATGTAACTCCACATTGTGTTCATTTAAAAATTTTAAGAACTTATCGCATTCCTTTTTATATATCGTCTTCGACTTCGTAGGCAGCAACTCTTCTTTTGCTTCTCTGGCGGCTTCTTCGATACTTTTACTTTCCATCTTACTAACACAACCTTTCACCACAACGTTACAAATATAAATGACTTAAGCTGCATTCACATAGGGGTATGTATATGGTTTTAAAAATGTAAGATTACCAACCTTGATTAATTACCAAACCAATCAGAAGAGCCAGATTTAAATTTTCAATACATAGCCTCTCACCACGATGATGCGAATAAAAATAAGGTAGTTCCGGTAAAACGAAAAGCAGTTTATGCCACTCATTTTATGCTCTGTTTCGTACTGTGTTTGGTAGAGGGCGATACCTACATATGTTCTAAGTTATGTTATGTGCAACTGTCAGCATAAATCCATTCACCAACAAGAAAAAATCATCCGACGTAACGTTGCAGGCAAGCCCGCAACCTTACTCTTCAAGTCTGCGAAGATATGGGACAACATCTGCGAAGATGTCGGTTCGGCGAGAGCATACTTCGGCAAATTTTTTTTGGCGCAAGTACAGTTTGACACAGACCTAATTCGGTGCGAGTACAGTTCGGCATAGGCCCATTTCGGTGCAATAGTAAATCGGCGCAGAAAACTTTAGCGTACATATTACTTTGGTACTCTTTGGAACTCGGTTCAATAAAAGTCTCCCCCCCCCCCCAAAAAAAGTCTTAATAAAGTAATAACAATTAAAAACTGACAATATATGCGCAGAGTGTTTATATACACTTTTTTTTTTATTCCTACAAATTTACAAAAAAAAACGCAGAACACTTTAGCGTGTTCTACCCGGGATGCCGACTTTTACCGGAAATAATAATATCACCATTTGATTCTTTATTACGGATTTTGTAATAAATTTTTTTGACCCAACTCTCTACGACTAACCGTTTTTGAAAAAAATTACTGATACGGGTGGTCTCATTCACCCTGTATATAGATAGAAGAAGATAGATTAAAGTTGTTAAAAAAGATTGTTTGAATGAAATTTTTTTTCGAAGGCAGGACATGAGAACTTACTCTCCGTATTCACTAACATAAACTAAACCACACAAATTTTCGAATTTGGGCATCGCAACGTCACTGCCTTCGAAAAAAAAAATATAAAAAATAGTATAGTTTACGTGCAATCGAATGATTTTCAAAGTGATTTTTTAATATATTCAGGGTCTATTAGTTGTCTAATTTGAATTTAAAATGTAGTAAGTTGAATTTTTGCCAACTTTCTACAACATTGGGGGGGAACTCCCCCCATGGGCACGTCCCTGCATAACAGTGATAAATAATGATAAGTATGAGAGCAATATGTGATTGGGCTGTTACTAATCCTAAACAAAGGAATTTTGTTAAAGCAGAACGGATTCTGCAAGCTGGTCATATTGTAAAATGTGGTAAAAACAGAAATAAAAATGAGCGGAAAGACACGGTTAGTTTGTTAGTTAGACTTTGCTCGCTGAGAAAACGTTGCAGACTCCATTATTAATAATGCAAATATGCAATAAATTGTTTTTAATGTTCTAATTTGTAAGAACTTAGCGATACACAATCAAATCACTACTGTTGCCGTGTTTAGCTTTCCCTTAATCTAGTGACATATTTCACCACCAGATGTCATATGCTCATTTGACGGATCCCAATACAGATCTGACGGTACGTGGCATAACCACCAGTGGAGTATTAAACACCATAGGAAAATGTGTGTAAATATCATGAAAAGATTGTTGACTGGATGTTTAGGGCCATTGCTTGGCATAAGTGGCAAATAAAACTTGATTTAACCATCACCATTACTAGTCAAATATAAATGGAATAACCGACAAAATTGTTAATTATTTTGTTCCATGATATTTTTATGTTTTGAAATGTATACCAGACTGGATCTAAATAAGGACGTGGTGTTCAATATTGCGTCGTTTTGCCTTGTATGCGTCGAAATTATCTACCAAAACCTTTGTTTAAATTTAATTTTATGCAATACACAGACAGCAAAAGTAGGATAAAAACTAAGGCTGGGAATCAAAATCAAATATAATCAACTAATCGAGTATTCGAATATTCGAATACGAATATTTTCTCAACAGCACTATTCAAATTATTCGAATAATTTGAATAATCGATTAATCTGAATATTCGAATAATTTGAATATTCGATTAATCTGAATATTCGAATAATTTGAATATTCGATTAATCTGAATATTCAAATAATTTGAATATTCGATTAATCTGAATATTCGATTAATCTGAATATTCGATTAATCTGAATATTCGATTAATCTGAATATTCGATTAATGTGAATATTTGATTAATTTGAATATTCAAATAATTGAAGTATTCGAGTAATTTGATATAGAGAGATATTTATTCAAATATCCAAATTAACCTTTAATTAATCAATCTAATTGGTTGGTTTCTCTAAATTATAATCTTTGATCCGGAGTAAGTATTAGCCGGATTAAGTATTAATCCTGATTAAAGTTATTACTAGGGCAATTTTTATGTAAAAAATTTTACATAAAATTTACATGTAAATGGTAACTAACCAATAGAAAAAGCGTATTAGCACCCATCGGACGTTTTTCATTGGTTAGTTACCATTTACATGTATATTTTCTGTAAAATTTAGCATCGTGTCATACGGACCTAAAACAGTTGCATTTATTATATTTTTTTTTATTACTTGAAAACAATATAGAATATACACATAAAAATTTATAAAATAAATAAATACATTGTCATATTTAATTTTGTTATATAATAACTATAATTAGGGCAATTTTTTGTTGCATTTTAAACACAAAAAGTTGCATTTATTAATCTTACAAAAATCATAAAAACTTACAAAAATAAAACTAAACAACTCAAAATTCAAAAATAACTCGTACAGGGTCGTACTTAGTAAATGGTAGCTAACCAATAGAAAGCGTCCGATGGATACTAACACGTGCTTTCTATTGGTTAGTTACCATTTGCTGCTCATAACGGGCTTAAGATTTATGGAAATTTAAAATTCAGGAAAAAATTGAAAAAAAAATTTATTTAACTTGTAATTTGTAAAAGTTGCAGGAAAGCTGCAAATATGTGGAAAGTTGCGGTAACGTGAAAAGTTGCGCTTAAAACTCCCTTATTATGCAATTAAAATACAATTTTTCGTTGTTTTCAGACCGTTTACGACTCGTAAAAAAAGTTGCATTCGGTGTCAAAAACTTGCCCTAGTATTACCAATTTACAAAATATTTACTATTATATAAGTATTGTACTTTCATTTTCGTTGGCCATAAAATCTAACATCCAACATTTTTATTGGTCCTCATTTGACAGATGACAGGTGAAATGAATAGTCGAATTTATTCTATTTAAATTAATTATTCGAATATTTTCTTCAAATAATCGAATATTCGAATAATCGAATATTCGAATAATCATATATTCGAATAATCGAATAATCAAATATTCGAATAATCTGAGTATTCGAATAATCTGAGTATTCGAATAATCTAAGTATTCGAATAATCTGAGTATTCGAATAATCAGAATATTCGAATAATTTGAATATTCAAATAATCAGAGTATTCGAATAATCTAAATATTCGAATAATTTGAATATTCTAGTAATTTATTGAACGAATATTCGAATACAAAAATGTTAAAAATTCCCAGCCTTAATAAAAACTATTTAATGTTAATTTCCAAATTTTTTGAAATTTTTTTTTTAATGATTTCAATATTTAATCATCATTGTTTTATTGATTATAAAATAAAAAGTTTTCTTAACAAAAAAAAATTAAATTGATTTATTAAAATTACACAGCAAAAATACATTAAATTTTTGGTTATGGTCAATGCTGGAGGGTATATAATGCCACGGCGTCGGCCTAAATCAGTTTTCCTAAAGAAGGTGCATTGAGCATGTAATGTGGAAGTAATTTTTCTATAGCTCGTTCCTGCTTTTTCTCAACGACATCGACAGTCTATTTCTTGGGGAAATCTTGCTAGAAAATCTTCAAAGCGCTTTACTGATAATTACTCACACAGCGCTCGAACCGTCGAGTGAGATATCGTGCTATAAATAGCTTAATTATTTCATATTTTATTTACTACTGCGATGTTCCTATGGAAGTCACAAAAGCTTCGCTCCCACCAAACTCAGGAAACGAAATAATGTTTAGCTGGAAAAAACTTCTGATTGGCTACGCGTACCGCATTCTGTCGCCTGTACGTCTGCTCAACGTAAATACGCACAACAATAAGCTTACAAAGGAGTGAAGTTACTGTTCTACTCATTCAACAACTCTGCAACTACAACGTTCAAGATTTTCCAAACCTCAAAGCCAAAGAGCATCCTTGCTCCACGGCCCAACAAAGTATCTTTACATGATTAAAATATTACTAACCACATTTCCTGTACACCAAAACTTCTTAACACCCTCTTACAATTGCACTTGTTAAGCAACCAGACCAGACAGATGGGATTAGATCCATCAGACACAATTTTGACTTTGCATTTTATAGTGCTTTTGGGAGAATCCTCCTGCAGAAGAATTTTTGGTGCTCCTATAGCATGCGGTCTATTCCATTAAATAGATTAAATTCATTATCAACATTAGATTTTAGGGTAGATCGGATGTGTTGTCAAAATCGATCCTCCGTTCCACGCTCTGAGCCGCAACAGCAGAAAGCCCAACACCAGAGATGAATTAATGGAGAGTAACGAATGCCATAGTAGCTCTTAATGAAAGAGGAAATTTTATAAATAATTAAAGAATTGTTATCGTCCATTTTTTCAAAATTTACAGTCTGATTTAGTTTACAAAATTCCTTGGCAAGGATTGTGATAATTCATATGTTGGACAAACTAAAAAATTGTTAAAAGATCGAATTTATCAGCATATGAATGATTGCAGAAAACAACAAAGTGACAAAAAAAGTGATTTAATTAATACATCAGCTCTTGTGCATCATCAAACATTAAAATACACTTTTGATTTCAATCAAACGAAAATTTTAGATTTTCAAAATAATTATTTTAAAAGACTGATTAGTGAAATGTTCCACATAAAAACAGTAGTTTATAGTGTAAACTTTAGGGATGACATAAAGGGTTTAAACATTATTTATGGTGATCTTCTGGATTAATATTTTGTAATTTTTAATTAATTCATCTAGTTAGATTATAATTATTATCATATTTAAATTTTGTCATTTTCAATTTTCGTTTTTTAAAAAATAATATTTATGTTCTTCCTGACGAAGCTTAAAATATATAGCGAAACGTAGAAGAAAGATATATTTGTATTCTTTATTATTTGTCCATAATCCCAAGAAAATAATTCATTTAATAACAATTTATAAATAATACTCTACATCTTTTAAAATTATCACGACTGTGTATTGAAGGTGAGGTTAGTCATTTTGAACATTTACTTAAATAATGTAAGTTTAATCATTTATAAGAGTGTGGTCTATGTAGTGCAACTTGATAAACAAGACAATTTTATAATCATAGGATATTTTTAGTTCTAAAAGTGTCTAATTCATTATAACTAGGGTACTTTGGTACAACTAGGGTACAACTTCTTGATATCGAATTATACTATTATTATTTTAATTAATGTAAGAAAATCGGAGAATCCTCTTACATTTGTTGTTATAATGCATTTGATTTTAAATAAAATTGTTATAATAATATATAATAGATTATTTCGGTTTACTTGTGGCGTAAGTATCATAAAACTTAAAAAGAAGTCAAAGACCTGAAAAAATCCAACAAAAAAAAGCCCTGATGAAGGCTTGAACCACCGATCCTCGTATCTAAACTTTACCCTATGAAATATTTATGCATTTAGACTGCGATAAAAATTTGATACTGTGAATCCAGACGAAATCGGTGATGACGAGTAGGCGATCTCCCCTTGTTAGCAACGTCTAGTAATACAGAACTTTACTTGGCGTTACTAGGATAAATACAACGGTATAGAAATACACGTTAGTGTGAATAGCGCTAATGTATTTATCCTAGATCTCCATGTAAAGTTGTGTATTACCAGACGTTGCTAGGATAAATACAACGGTGTAGAAATACACAAGCGAGTGTGAATACTCTTTTTGTGAATTTAATTATTTGTTTTGTAGTTGTTTATTATTATCTGTGAAATAGATTAGTGTTTCCAAAATTTTTACTACACAAAAGTTGTAGTCCGTTAAATTTACAAGGTTTAAGGATACAAGATTTTGAAAAAAAAAGCCAAAAAAAAAAAGCTCAAAGTTTTCTACATTTCTATTTAACTTACTTAAATTCATAACTCGAAAGCCGTTGATTTCAGACAATAAAAGGTTTTTATCTAGTTTGTAGATTATTCCACGCTCTTTAAAAAATCACAAAACCATTTTTACTAAAAAATCAATATTTTCGGGGTTATGGGGTGATAAAAATTTAAAAAAAATTTTTTTTTAAAGACGCATAACTTTCGAAGGTTTGAATTAAAGAAAAAAATTTTTGTTGAATATTTTTCTTAGAAAAGTGTTCTCAATCATCATAAATTATGGGTTGCAGGTAGCTACTTTGGGCACGAAAATACAAATTTTACGATTGAAACCTCGATGAATTCTGAAAGAGTATATATTAAATAAGAGAATTAGCTATGAGCGAATGCCCTAAGTGCACCTGTTTTTTCAAAAATCGAATTTAAAAACTTCGATTTTTGCAGTAAATTTTAAAGCAAAGTCGCTCGGGATTGGTTAATTCTGTCGGTACGTGCACCCAGATATAGTCTTAGCTTTGCGCAGAGTGGGAGCGACACTTGCATTGCGATGCAGTAACAGAGCACTTCGAACGAAAATCATGGTTTTCAACCCTAAATGTGCTGGTAAAATGGCTTAAAGCGCCCGAGCGCAGCGAGAGGTGCTTTAAGTCGATTTTTCCTTGCACAACCACCTTTCCGAATAGTACATGTGCTAGAAAAATGGCTTAAAGCGCCCGAGCGTAGCGAGAGGTGCTTTAAGTCGATTTTTCTTCGCACAAGTACCGTGCGTTAAAAATCCACTCTCACGAGTTTCACATCTCAAAGATCCACCTTTTCATTGATCTGTCGGCCTAGGGATATTTTTAAATTAGTTGTCATTTTCATCAAAATGGCTCGAAGCGCCCGAAGGGTGCTGAGAGTCAATTTTGATGAAAATCACCCCGGCAAGAGTCGGATTCACTCGAAAAAGTAACTACCGTTCGTTAAATTTAAGTAACCCTTTTCTGAAGTAATTTTTAAATAATTTTAAATTTTTAAATTAAATAAAAAAGGAGAACGCATTCCTACCATTGCGCTAGAGTTACTGTCTAATTGTAGAAGTGCGACACTCTTATGTATAGCAGTGCACGGACCTCCCACGAACGAACTTGATTAACCAATCACGAGCGTTTAAACTTCGAAAATCAAGCTTTTTTAAATTCGATTTTTGAAAAAACAGGGGCATTTAAGGCATTCATTCATAGCTAATTCTCTTATTTAATATATACTCTTTCAGAATTCATCGAGGTTTCAATCGTAAAATTTGTATTTTCGTGCCCAAAGTAGCTACCTTTCCCCACTACCATTATCCTAAAATTATAAACCATTTAAAGAATCACCCATGCTTTAGTAGGTATTTTTATATAAAATATTTTTGTGATTTGTAAAATTCCCAAATCGGGACAGGGGAAAATTTTAGCTGTACAGATGACTAAAGCTAATAAAAAATCTTCATGTCAATCTCCAAAAAGTTAATTATTTCTGCAATACTTATTTCTTAGTGAATTGGTGCCTAAGTAGTAAACAAGACACCCCCACATTTACTATGTAAATATAAATTTATGAACCACGACGATCATTGACCCACCATTATGGTTGTAAAACGAAAATAAAGGGGTATCTGGTATTCTCCAGTAAGTAAATGCAATATATCTTTTGATGTTATTCTACATGATAGATAATAGCTACAAGGTGCATTCTACAATATTAATCGAAAGAAGTGTGCCCTAAACAATAATAATAATAACAAAAATAACTATCAAATAATAACCAATATCATTAAAACAGGACAATAATGCTTATAAACAAACAAATTTATATATTGTCAATATGATAAAGAGAAATGACATAATTATGTGATTAATAGAGAAAATTTAAATAAACTAATAATTTTTATACAATAATGATAAACCACGCCGTATTTTTTACATGAAAGTATATGTGCGTAAAGGTGAAGTTCTATTTAACTTACCTTCATCCGCATCGTCTAAAGGATCATCTTGTATTAATGAAATATCTACAAAACGCAGTTGTCAAAAAGGCGATAAAGGGTAAATATAAATTTCCAAATTGTTAAAAACTCACCCGCCATTTTGTTACACGATAAAAACAGTGCATTTGAGGAGGCACGTGATGCTTTAATTAAATCTGTACTGAAGATTCATAAAAATGTTTGTCATACGGCTTAATAACGAAAATAGTTTTTGATCTCGTTTACAAATTTATTATTAAAACACACTTTAATTTGTTTATGAAATTTCTTAATGCATAGATTATGTTGTCTACAAATCCAGCATTTGACATTTCTGTCAAATTTAAAAAAAAATTCCCTAGTGAAAAAACCGCGAAAATTGAAAAAAAAACTTGAAAGGATTGAGGGTAAATGTTAACAATATTGTTTAAAATAGAATAATTAGGTAAATATTATAATTAATTCTCTGCATAATACAAAAATAATACTCTTACAAGAACAATTACAATCAAACAACATTAAAATATTTTTGGTATTCATTCATACCCACAATTAAAATATTTTGTAAATTTTAATTAAAAATTATATTAAGGTAGTACTAGCGTTAACTCAAAAAAGTCAGATTTTTATGAAAATAAAATAGTATAGAATATATTATATTTTTTAGAATAGAAAAAATAAAATACACGAGGCATATAAAATAAAAATTTTATAACGATTTTCTAAGCCAAAATATTTTATTCCAAAAATTAATAAATTTGTATTAAGTTTATGGAACAAACAAATAAAATCTCAGTTATTTAATCAAAAACCTATAGGAAGGCATGGTTCGATTTGAATAAAAAAATCAATGGTAATTAGTTGACATAATATAACTTGTGAAAACTACATATTTCATTGCCCAACTTGTTAATAATTAAAGATAAACTTAAAATATATATTTATATTTAAAAACATTATTGGGTTACCAATGTCTTAAGGGGTTATATACCTGAGCGCTGTGAAAAGTGTGTATTTAAAAAAATTATTTAAACAGTAATTAAATGAAAAAATATAGATGAACTTTACTGAACTTTGAATTACAATAAAAAAAAATATAAATAGTTCTTTTTCTACATAATTTTGTATGGGGTCAAATGGGTCATTGATGTAAACGATGACGCTTCCTGGGCATGAAGATGACTGCCAAAAATGAACCAATCTGCAAAAATGAAAAATAATCTGGTAAAATAACGCAGTACTTTTTAAATTTTTTGATTAGATAATTATTTATATAAATTAAACAAACTTTTTTTTTCAAAAATTGTACACTAAAGTATAAAACACCATAAATATTGTATTTTTGAAAAAATAAAAATTAAAAAACCTCCGTCATAAGATAATTACTACAATACACAAGATTATTTTTCATTTTTGTAGATTGGCTCATTTTTGACAAAGTTTTTTTCATATCCAGGAAGCGACATCATTTTCATCATTGGCCCATTTAATCGCATAGAAAATAATGTTAATTTTAGAAGAATAATTTTTTTAAATATACACACTTTTCAGTTCTCAGGTATATGGAACCCCTTAATATATTTCTGGCAAAGATTGTATACGTATTTGAAAGCTAAATTATATTTTCTAATTGTAATAATAAAATTATTAAATACTCTTATTTATTGAATTTTATGAGTTAAAAACTTGATAATATATACAAAAAAATTAAATTGCTAGATAATTGTCGTTATTTCTATTATATTTATAACATCATAAAATTATGTTTATCAATAAATGGTTAAAATTTAATGAAAATATAATAATTGCAAAACCTTCGACCGATTTTTCTGTGTGAATTGTTCTTTGATCATACTAAATTATAGCAATTACATATTAATTTATTTCTGCTTGAATAGTTGTCATTCTTGTGAACATTCTTTTGGTAAAAAAAATACTGTAACCGCAAGTACTATCTTAAAAAAAATTGCTATTGTTAAAAATTGAAATTATCCTTATGTTAACAAATTATTTAAATAGTAATTAATAATAATTTAACGACTATAATACAAAATTTATACAGATAACCATATTGAAATGTAATATTAATTTATATATTTTAAATAACAATGTTGTTGTCAATATGCTTATGTAGATAAAAAATTATATTTTATGCAATATTTCAATTACGAAAGTACATACAATAGTTTCAAAAAAATTATAACATTGTTATGATAATGACTTATTTACAAAATAAAATTTTTACAGTAATTAGTTACAAATGCAATAATGTAATTTTTTAAAATTAATTCACAGTCTCTAGTAATTTCACATATATTAGTACTATCATAAATTTAAAAGTCATAATAACAATTGGAAAATTTATAAAAAGGTAATTACAAAAAACAAAATGTTACAAGCCATTCCATGTTTCCAAATATGTAAAAATAATCTGGACTAATTTTTGCATATAAAACGTATATTTCAATCGAGTCAGTAGTGTAGTTTAACGTTTGATTGCTTTTATACTTCACACTACAAGAATTCCAAATTAAGAAAATTTCCACATGTTGATCGAGTAATTTATTAAGTTAGATGATTAAGAAATAAAAGTTAAAAAATAATATTAACTCTCTCAAGTGCAATTTATATTGAAGGTAATTTAAATAAATAATCAAATGTGCTGCTTTAAAGGTGCCAACAGATATTGCAATATCTATATCAGAGGTTGGCCAAGACGTTGAACACAAGGCGTTCACCAATTCTGTGTTGATTGTGAAAAAGTGCTTAAGTCAAGTTTTTGCAAAATGGAGGTTTTGACGTATTCCCATAGAAAACAACTTGCTCTTTCTTTTGGTATAACTGCCTAAGTCATAGCGTACATATTAAGCGAGATATTTAATAGAATACTTCACCTAAGTAATTCCAATGCGCGTTTGTGCGCCATTGTGCATTCATTCCAGATGATGATTTTACTTGCTACCAAAACTTTGGGCATTGCTGAGTTTGGACTCAGAATTATATGAGAATTATGTACTCTCAAAATGTTAGTCAGTACAAGTTCAATTTTGCCTAATTTTGTTTTCGCCATTATCTCAGTTTAACAAATATTGACTTATGCACTTTTTCGCAATCAACACAGAATTCATAAGTATCTCAAAATTCATAAAAAAGACACCAGTCGTTAGTATCTTTTAAACAAAGGTAATTAATTTGTAACAGATGCTTTAAATTGTGCGATGGATTGGCATCAAAATCGTGAAAGACAAATTTCCAGCTTAAGAGGGGCACTTTTTTCAGGGCCCTTTTAATTTAATGAACTGATGACGCCTACTTAAATATTTTTATAAAATAAGAGGAATTTGCTATATTTAAATTCGTTGAGATAATACTATTCTATAAACAATATTCTTGATCTTAAGCTATTTTGAGTTCGTAATATTTATTTATAAAAACACAATTCATAATTAAAGTTTAATTATCTTTTTTTGTAAGTGAGTGTGTTTTGACATACTCAATACGAACTCAAAATAGCTTAAGATCAAGAATATTGTTTATAGAATAGTATTATCTCAACGAATTTGCTATATTTTAAATACCGGGTGCTGAATGAGTTAGGCGAACATAGGATATTAACGTGTAAATACTTATTTTTGCAAATTCCTGCTTCCCTAATTATTTTAGAGAAAAATTGAAAGATACAAATATAATGTAGAAATATAAACTACGAATGATAAGAGCATTAGATTTTATCTAGCTTTTACGTAAATGATAAAAAAATTCTTTTGAAATTGTTAAAATTTTTATTTATCAAACTGGCCATGTATAAGTTTCCAAGGTAAATTCCATTTTATGAAATTAAAATTTAATAAAGTGCAAAACTGTCAACAACGTGCAATTGTTTTTTATTACTTATCAAAAATAATTACCTCGGAAACTTACATGGCAATCTGATAAATAAAAGTTTTAACAATTTCAAAAGAATTTTTTGACCATTTACGTAAAAGCTAGATAAAATCTAATGCTCTTATCATTCGTAGTTTATATTTCTACATTATATTTGTGTCTTTCAATTTTTCTCTAAAATAATTAGGGAAGCAGGAATTTGCAAAAATAAGTTTTTACATGTTAATATCCTATGTTCGCCTAACTCATTCAGCACCCGGTATAACAAATTCCTCTTATTTTATAAAAATATTTAAGTAGGCGCCATCTGTTGATTAAATTAAAAGGGCCCTGAAAAAAACGCCCCTCTTAAGCAGTTACTTTTGCATGTTCAATTATATACTATATCAAAATAAAAAACTTCTGAGTAGGCAAAATTCTGTCTTATCCAGTGTCTGATTAATGGAAGTTTCTTTTTATTATATAGTACAATAAAAAATTTATAAAAATCTAATTGCAACCTAAATGCAGCAAATAATTAAAATTTGGTTGTCAGCATTGTACATTGTTTGAAAACATAAAAGTCGGGTACCTATATCTACCAGGTGTACATCCAATTGTATATCAAGACTTACTGCAGGCAGTTTTATAGTATCAGTTCACCACAAGAAAACACACATCCATGTACCTTTATTTAACAAGCTTAATACAAAAGCTAACGACAGTATTTCAGAATGATTTCAGTAACATATGGGTAATGTGTAGGTATGACATGAATGCTGTAATGGTGCCTATTAACGTGTGATATTAGATGCAATCTAATTTGCACATAGGATCACACATTTTGCACCACAACTTAAGCCAAGTACATTTAAAACAACAAAAAGTATTTGTGGTTAATTTAAAACATGGTTGTACTTGTTGAAGTATACGCAACAGGATTCAAGCATGATATAGGATAAGGTAAAAAGTTATTGTTCAGACACTATAGGTAGATATTATCGTCAATGATAAAAACCTTGAATGTGATGAAAGTTTAAAATAGTTTTCTCAATATGTATGAAACTTTTTCTGCTCTATTGTATAACAAGTTACTTTGTAAAAATAGCAACAAACAATTTTATGAAATATAAGATGATAATACAAAGTGGAGATATACAGTCTTTGCAGCAAACTTTGGTGATGTGTCATAAGCAGAGAAAAAAAATTCACTTGTAGCAGCTCTGTAGCAACTTTCAAATAACAGTATAATATATTTATGGTAGCCCCGACGCTTTAAAATTTATTGTTAATATCAAAAATGGTTAATGGAACAAGCGACGAAACTCAAGGTTGGGTAAATATCCCAACTCGACTAATATACTCCGTTATTTAGAGTTGCCACAGAGACAGCACAAGTAAATTTTTTTTAATGCATAAAGTCCCGGAGCCTTGGTCATAAGTATCTCTATTTAGTATTCTAATAATATTATAATAACTTGTTATTTACATTGGCCAATACAAATCATTAGTGTGATAAAGAAACATTGAAAATTTCTCGTCTTCCCATTACTAAGCTATAAGTTAGAAAAAACAAGTATATAAAAGGAATGGATTTGAATTACTTACTCATAAGCATAAACAAAAATATGACAGTGGAGAATACTTATTTGACTAGGAATTTTTCATTTTAGTTCATACAATAAATTACAAATAATAACATAACACAAAAGTTTTCTGGCAAATACTGAAAGAAGCTCTCACCCTTACTACCATTGAAGAAATATAGGTGATGTACTTAGTGTTCGTAAAATAATTATAAATATTTTTTATTGCTCATGCAAAATTTCATTGTCACCACATAGCAAGATTTCATCATAGGCGACGATATGTTAAAAAATCCACATGTATCTCTCTATATCATAGTAAATAACATACATTATGTTTACTTCCTTTTAAATATTTTCATCGATGAATCGATGTATGGCTGATCTGCACATGGGGCATTCAATTAGTTGGCTTACGCAATTTGTACAAAATCCTCTAAAACATAGTATAAATTAGTACACATAGTATATAGGTATATCTATTATTTTAAATAATGTTAAATAATCTTAATGTTTTATTTAAATATATCGCCAAACAGCCCAAAAATGGACTTGGCATTATACTACAAAGGAACGTGTCACATTTACGAATTTGTATATTTCTAAAAAAAATTCGCTTTTGTTTGGCTTCTACCGTAATAAACAATAACATCAAGTTTATTTATAAACATATAGTAGTTATGTATGTATATTAATATACACAAATAAAACAGAAAACATTATCATAAATATATAAAAACCATACATGTGAATAGCACACCATAAAGTTAGGAAATTAATTTATATTGATATTGCTCATCAATAATAACACTGGTCAACAACAAATTTTCATTAGAGATGATTTAAACTGCATTAAATAGTAGATTTTTTATGCTAATTTCAGATCTGCTTTTAGTTTTCTTTATGCTAATTTCAAATCTACTTTTAGTTTTTTTTTCTAGCATGTACAATTTTTGAAATGACAGTCATCAAAGTTCTCCAAATCCCCCAATCAGGAAACTTTTTAAAGACTAAAATTTTGTGGATCATCTTGATACACATGAGCAAGAAGCATGGAAAGATTTCAAATGGTCATGTAAAAACTTTTTAGGTAATCACAAGTGAAGAAACTACAAATTTCAAAGGTTCACAAGTGAGCGAATTCATTTCTTCACTAGTGCTGTATAGAGTTTTGTTTAATCCTGCTATTAAAACGTCAATAGAAAATTTTAAATTTCATAAAGATTAATAAAATTTTTTATCCAATATCTCGCAATAATAGAGGTATAACTATGGTTTTTTTAAATAAGTAAAGTGGCCTATAACTCACTAAGTGAGTAAAGTATAACTCACTAGTGAGTAAAGAAACTGAGGATCACTTACATTTTTTTAATAATTCAAAGACGTATTAAAAATATATTTTTTCAGTTTCTATTAGGAGTAAAAGGTTTAGCTCACATGTTTTGTGAAAAATGAAAACATATTAACACATTTTTAACCAATATCTCGTAATATTTAATACAGTTGTTATCTTGAAAGATGAAGCTTACGTCACAACCATCTGAATTAAGAACCGACAATCTTTTTTTTTCAAATTAGTTGTAGTAACATAAGTGCAACAAAGACACACTAACATAAATAATTCTTAAGTGTCTGATTTTAGAAATCTTATACGTCGAAAATTATATGATACCCAACGTAGGAGATAGAAAAAGATAGATACAATATTTCATAGCTTGCATAATAATTTTAATGAAAGTAGTTTTTCATATTGATTGATGCTATAATTTTGACAAGTTACTTTGGTTTTTAGGTTATATTTCTATTTCGTTGTAATTAATTATTTTATATTACGTTAATTGTAAGTTTTGTTTTGCTATAAACATGTTAAAATTTGTTAGTTTTTTGACGTGACAACGTCTTATAAATTGGTTTGCCGGGTGACACTTCAAGAAACTGCGTTACGCTGAGAGGCACGCGTCCCTTCCACTCGGGCATGGTTAGCCCGCCTAAGAGCGAGAGAGACAGACATAAAAAGTGAAAGGCACGCGCCCCTTCCACTCGAGCACAGTTAGCCCGCCTAAGAGCGAGAGAGACAGAGCGAGAGAGAGAGAGTGAGAGAGATAGGCATACACACCGGTTCATGTCTTGCGCTTCTATTTCGCTTAGGCGAATGATTATTCATTGTTACTATTATTTCATCCTTCTTCCTACTATACGAATGAATATTCACATTAAAATTATTTTACCACTCAAAGTCGTTGTCACGTAAAACTTTCGCCCGTATACCGACTTTTTTAGAACCAAGTATTGTTGTGGATATTATAATGATTAAAATAATTATTATGATTTAAATTTATTATATCGAACACTTATTTGACTTACAATTTTTGTCTTATTTCATACAAATGCCGTTTATGACGAAGCTTCATCTTTCATGATAACAACTATAGTTTAAAATGACCTATATTTTACACCTACTATGGTTTTCAGAATTTAAATTTGTCATTTTAAAACGTCAAACATCAAAAATTTAATTACATTTTAAACTATTATTACGAGATATTGGATAAAGTTTTGTATGCCACGCGTGTGTTAATAACAAATAAGTCACTTAAGAAAATAGCCCGCTCGGCCTTACGGCCTTGCGGGCTAAACTTTTCTCGCGTGACTTATTTGTCATATAACACACTTGTACCATAAATAACTATAACTTGATGTAAATCAACATAAACAGCAGATTGCGTTGTTATAGTTTCGAATGAATGATATCATTTTGGCAGGTTGCGTTGCTATAGTTTCGAGTGGTTGACAGCATTTTTCACTCACTAGTGGGCGAAAATAATTTTCGTTCACTCGTTGTCATGTAAATAATACGAATGAGTAAAACAAAAGGTTTCTAGTTGCGTATCCAACGATACAACTCAGAAACGGCATGTTTTAATAGCAGGATTAAACAAAAGCTTTTTAACTTGGTGTGAGCGTTGTCCGTCGTCCATGTGAAAAAAGGGTTTTTTACTCCATAGGGAGTAAAAAAGGGATTTTTACATGGAGTAAGAAAGGGATCACAAATAAAAATGAGGTAGTTCCGTCACAACGAAAAGCAGTTTACAACACTCAGACGTAAAGTGATTTTACACCCTCGGGTGCGGTTCGTGCGCCTCGGCTTCCAAAAACTCCTCTCCTTGAGTGTAAAATCCCGTTTTACGTCCTTGTGACAAAAACTACTATTGACCGGGCTAAAAATATAAATTCTGATTTAGTATTACCATACTACATTGCACATTCCTCTTTTTTTATATTTAAAAATAAATTACTTACGCATGATCACATGGGATAAGTCTTACAGATGCTTTTTTGTCATAACATAATGTGCAACTGTCTTCTCTTACACTTTGTTGTCTCAATTGGTTCAAGTAAATATGTCGCGGTAAAATCTGTTTACATTCGGGTCCCAAAATACCACGTTCGTTGAAAGTGTAATATGTTTGATCTGGAGGAAATTTAAAAGGTTCTGATCCAAAATTGAAACGGCATTGTTGGAAAGACATAAAACTAGCAGCAGCAAAAAATCCTCGACTGTAATAAATAAACAAATATTATTATAGTATAAATTTATTTTATACCTGCTATACATTTTTATATTAAATAACTTAACCTTCAAAACTAAACTAAAAGTTCAAAAATTTCTTCACTTTAATTATCATCCCTATTCTGTAACTTTTTCGTTATCATTAAGTTCGGATGCGATATAAAGTTTCAAACAAATTTCGTTGTATATAGTATTCTGTAACGCCACTCTTTACAAGATTCTTTCATTGGACATTATGAATATTGGATAATCTGTTAATTCAAAACAAATATTGAGTTCTGATCCGATAATCACCAGCAAGCGAAAATTTCCAAAGAAAAAAAAGCAATACCTTCCAAAAGAGGCACAAGATTTATTGAAACTTCCAAAACAGGTTATTACTCATCATCATAGGCATGGGGATAATGATAACAGTGATGGTGACAATGTTGATGATAACATATTCGGAAATTCTGAAGATGAACATGATTTCTTTTAATAAAAATTTGTTCAAAAATCTGTCTATGAATCTTTTCAATACTACTAACAGTCCTGAAAAGAAATATCCACTTTAAAAATCAATTAATTGTATTGGAATCTCGTTAGTCCATTCATGCGCATCAGCTATCTATAAATTTTTTACATACTAATAACAGCTCCAAAAAGAGATATCCAACTTAAAAGTCAATTAAAATAGTAATTGATTTAATAGCACTTTTAAACCTGTCTTGTCAAACTGTGCGTCGCGTCGTTTCGATTTTAAATATTTCATGAATTACCTGTAATTCAGTATAATAGGAGAATCCTGCTTTACTGAGAGTGTAAAAGGAATGTATATATCACAGGATTAAAGTGTATTAATCCATCACGTGATTATATTGCACATTAGTCCGTCTTATAATATTTTAAAGTATTATTAACATTTATAGATTTCTTAACTTGATATAAAATAAACGTTACTTTTTAGTAACTCATATTATACCTTGTTATTCTTACTATATACTACTATTTTTTTGTAATTTTTATTTTAATCTGTCACTTTCCTAAAATACCCAAGCGTCAAGGGCTGAACGAATTCGTAGAGATGGTAATGCGACCCAAAGAGCATTCATTAAATTATTTCGATCTTAAAACGAATACAGTAACGAAAATGGTTATGAAGTTATGATTTATAAATTTGAAGTTACTAAATACTAATTTAACAACTTACCGAATTTTCAGGCTCAACGATTCATTATGGAGTAACGAAGGCGTTACAGAATAGGGGTATAAATAATAACCATATGTATAAGTAAGAGGAAGGGGATCAAAACCTAACTTAGCATTCCCATAAATGTATGATTTGACGGTGAAGTCCTATTACCTGGTAACCCACAAAAGCGAAATTTTACAAAAAACAAATAGGTACATACATTTCTTACAAGAGGTATTCGAAAATAGTTATTGTGAAGCAATAATATTTTTTCTGGTTATGATATATTTCAAGATCGACTCCCAAGTAGGTTTATTTAACAATGTTTTTATTAAAACCATATTTTGGTAAAATACGTACGTTAACACGTTGAACCCTGACTACCACTAAAATGGTATTTGGATTCTACCACAAATTATGACTACCATTTACTGGCAAATTTACCGAACTTGACGGCTCGAGTTCATAAACCCCCGTGTAATAAAAAGTATCGATTTACGTTCTTGTGTTATAAACTACTATTTTCGCTATGTAAAAAAGTTCTTAAGCCACGCCCAAAAACTTTTTTCCTTCATGTGGCGTAACCCAAAAAGTTTTTCAGTACGAAAGGCGGGGCATACAAATGTTATCGTAAATTTTTCTGGTATAGCTAAAAATATTTCAAAACATACGGACGTAACCTCTTTTCACTACGGGGGTGGTTTATGAGCCGAGCTTCCAGGCGACAAGAATAACAAAGTCTGAGTATCGGTTTACGTCCCTGTGATATAAACTACTATTTTTTCAAAAAATGGCTACGTTCAACAAGAATTAAATTTATATAAATTATAAAACTTTTTAATTTTTACTTTTTGTTGCTCAACTGTAACATCTCGTGGTATCCCTAGTGGTAGTATATTTTGCTGACATTCGATAGCACAAATAAAGCACATGTAGCATATTTACATACATGTTTGTGTTTAGTGAACTACGATAACAATGCTATTAAAAAATTTATAGTTACCTAGCCCTGGAAAATATGTTTGTACACCGAGATATAGTAGAGCCATTCAATGAAAATATTATTTGTAGAGCATTAAGATTTAAAAGACAGCCTAGAATATCACCTGGTTGCCATCTAGGTAAATTTTGAGGTTCGGATTTTGCATTATACCATATTAATTTTCTGCAACCATCATAAGCCACTGAATATATATCATCACCAATTCCATAACCTTCCTAAAATCAAAATTTCAACAAATCTTAAATTCAATCTACCAAATATTGATACCAACATGATTTAAGAAATTACTGTTCTTAGTAGCCCAACCAATTTGCATAACGCCTGGTGTAATAATCATCACTTCATAATACCAGATTCCATAATCTGCTTGAGCAGTGCAACGAACACTTTCAAACGAATATGCATCACATCTTGCTTCTAGTCCATCTGGAGATATTTTTAAATATTCACTTACATCACTTATATTTAACATTGCATTGATATGTGCATTGTTAGTAACCAAATAAGAAAATTTACGACCATCCATTACAACTAAAACAAACGATATATTCACAAGTTAATTTTTAATTACACCATAGATCTTTTGTTGCTTGTAAACATACATACAATGGTGATAAACTAATTAAAAAAGCACACCTGTATATCGTCAGTTTATTGCCAAAACAAGATCATTCCAAAATGACAGTTTTGAGAAAAACTGACTTCAATGTTTGAATGCACTACAAACAAGTTGGAGTTAGTTAAAAATAAACTTCTTAATTCTCCTTTAACATTGAACTTACATTTTTACCTGCTTTTGCCAGAATATACTTTGCTCTTATTTTAATGCAATCATGATTATAACTCATTTTGATCAAAAGTGGAGTTATCTTGTTTTGTCAATAAACCGACGATATTTTGTGGGATAGTACTTTATATATGGGGTGGTCAAAATAAGATCGAATTAAATACATAAATGATTTTTATGAGTTATCAAACTTTGATTCCCTACAACATTGAAACATGTGATATTCGGTGCAATTCTGATTTTGACATGGTTATGACTCGATTGTTATCCTAAATTATAACCATCTCCTCAACGTTACCAAAAATTGCAATTCTATTTGACCTGATTTAAACATCATGGTTATATTTTATCCATAACCAAACGGTTGTTAGAAATAGTTCAAAATATATAGTAGTACTACTAATTCACAGTGTAAACCACACATCGTCGGTATCAAAATGTAAAGGCGTATCTAATTTTTAACATAAAGTTAGATAGGCCTTTAAACAGCTACAGTCGTGGAGTGATGTGACCGCTGGTTGAGTACAGAGCGGAAATTCTGGGTTCAAATCGCGGACTATACAGAATTTCTTAGTTCGGCCTTTCAGTGGACATCCACACGGTGTGAAGATAATGATTTATGGGAAATAGGTAATATGAGGACTAATCCACCCCGCTAATTCACGGGCAACATGGCCCAAACAAGGTTGACAAGCCTTGCTATACTTTCCATCGAAAGTAAAAAAAACGCAGAAAATGGATATCAGAAATATAATTGAAACCTTTGCTTTCCAAAAAGCGCAAAAGATTAATTTCCGTTGAACGAAAATATGTATCAATTAGATTTTATGGTTGATTTTGTTGAATTCTATAAAATAATTAAAAAGTTAAGATAAATATTCCAGGAACATGTAACGATTTTGTTTCATTTTTAACCCCCGACTCAAAAAAAGAAGTGTTATGCGTTTAACGTGTGTATCTGTGTGTTTGTGTATCTGTGTCTGTCTGTGGGGTAGTAGCTCCCAAAAGAATGAACCAATTTTGATTTTGTTTTTTTTTTGTTTGAAAGGTGACTTGATCGAGAGTGTTCTTAGCTATGATTCAAAAAAATCTCTTTAGCCGTTCGAAGTTCATTTGCTGTTTTCTAGTCTAGTTGATGAAAGCACGGCCGTACTTGTAATATAGAAAGTTGATGAAGGCAGGGCCGTACTAGTAATATTTAAAGTTTAAAAAGCATCAAATAAAATCCAAGCGTCGTCGCGTCGAGGACCGCTAAGTTAATAAATTAAAAACAGAATACAACTAAAAATGATACAGTATGAAATTTAAATACGAGTCAGCTACCTAGGTCCCCCGACGCGACGACGCTTGGATTTTATTTTTTACTTATTAAAGATTTTGTTTGTCGGGGGTTTTTTAAATTTTTAATTTTATACTTGAGTGTCTTTGCCTGCAATTTTTTTTCTCTAGAGCGTAGGCCCTTGATTCCATGGACCCGTGTTTATTGCACCTCCCAGAACCAGAACCCCCGGTAGTTACGCCATCGTAAATTTCATATAAATCTATCGAGTGATTTTTAAAATATAGTGGACACCACCCAAGGTAGATAGATTTCTATATAGCTTGGTGGACACCGTATCTAAAAACGGTAGTTTTGAGAAAAACGCAATTTATAGTTTGAATTAAATAATAACTAATCAAATAATCGATTTGAAATTTTCACAGAATATTCTTGAAGTATTGTAGGCAGTACACAGAGAAAAAATTGAATTCCAAATCAATCTCGCACCAATTTTGAAGTAAATTTTATTTCAATTGATGTCAAATTTACTTCAATTGTAGTAAAATTAACTTCAAAATTGGTGCGAGATTGATTTGCACTTCAGTTATAGTAAAAATTACTTCAATTTTTTCTCTGTGTAGGTACCTTATAATAAAATGCAAAAAAAAATTTTAAATTTTTGAAAATCCCGAGTGCACGTACCTTCTTAAACCTGTTTTTTTGAGTTGCCCCAAACTACATTTTCTTGCAGAATCCACGACCTAGTACTACTCTCTCCGGATTGTGACTTAATCTGGAACTTTATTTTTAGGCATCCCTCTCATTAGGGGTTGTGTTTTCAAAAACCAATATAAAATTTAAATAATTGTCATTTTGAACTAAACATGGTTTAATGATTGTCCAAAATCAATTTTTTAAAAAATAGTCAAGCAATCAATATTAGACCATTTGATATAGAATAGAACAACAATAAAAACATGACTGTCGCATCGTTTCACATATCCAAACTGCGAGGTATCAATTTGAATTAAATATGTTGGTGCATGATTAAAAGCCAAACAGAGGTAACTAGTAGTAGCACTTGGAATGAAAAAAGTTGAAACTTACACAAATTATCCAAAGCCCACTGCGCACAAAATCCAACTTGGCGTTTAACAAAATGAACATTATTAAGCCATTCCTCTAATTTACTAACAGGACAAGTTTCTTCACATTTTAATCTCTTGATAATGATAGCTTTATTTTCACTAGTTTGTGCAAACTTTTCCAATGCAATAAGGGAGAATAAAGTCACATGTGGATCTGTATCGATTTTCTGAAAAAGAAAATTGATAAAATTTATAGTTGCATAATTTTTTGTCTATTTTCTAAAATATAAAATAAAAATTTTAATATATTGTCAAGTTAACCTGAATACAATAAAACCAATTGTAACATTATTTTTTGAACTTTTAGTTGCGGTTGTAACTTTCATCAGATATGTAATAATAGGTTTGTTTGTGCAGCCAGTTTGTGATTAAGCACGTATGAGGTATACGGTGTGTTCACCGATAGTGGTAACAGTGAATAATTCTTAAATCTTACTAGATACAAAAAAAGTTTAAATAGTTTTTTATTTAACTCAAAATTTTCTATTATAAACTGCCAAGGTATATTTTTTTATACTTCAAATTCAACCGGAAGTCAACATTAAATTTTTTTTTCAAATAGCAACATGTAATTTTTTTAACATTTTCGCAATTTGCAATTGTTTCTCTATAAGTAGTCGTTATAAAATTTTCATAAGGTTACATAAGAAAATATTCGAGAAAATGTAAGATTTAAACAAGCAATAATAATTTACTAATTATGTACACATATGTATGTAGAGTGCTATGAAAAACAAAACATAATGGCACAGAAAACACAACTGTCATTTATCTGATAAATTTTTTTAAATTGCCACCGTTTTCTTCAAGAAATGATTCCGATCTTCGCAGAAGTTTTGGTGATTTGGTGATAATTGATAGCATGCTAAATTAATTTTGGTTTTTAAATTTTCTAAATTTAAAGATAGATTTGCGTAAACTACCGTTTTTAAATGACTCCATAGAAAAAGTCTAATGGTGTTATATCATATAATGGTGTTTTGTTTTTCATAGCACTCTACATATCTGTCTGTAAATAATTATTATTGTTTCTTTACATCTTTTTTCTCGAATATTTTTTTATGTAACCTTATGAAAATTTTACATATATTTATAAAAAAAAATTGCAAATTGCAAAAATGTTAAAAAAAAGACATGTTGCCATTTGAAAAAAATATTTAATGTTGACTTCCGGTTGAATTTAAAGTTTAAAAAGCATCAAATAAAACTTAAAGGACCCCGCTACGGCCTTATGGGTTTTGGGTCCCAGTCAAATTTAACCAAAATGTAGGATATTGTAGTTCATAACATGCTGATAAAAAGTGTCAATGGGCACAAAGCCAAAAAATGGACAGTTTCCGAGATATAAGGCATTATAGAGTTAGTCCAGTCATTCTACGAAAGACACAATGATAAAGTCAAAATTGATACTACCCGGAAACAAAAAATGGGGTTGTACAGATGAAGAAATTCTAAAGAAGATAGCGTTTTTTGCATCACTCTAGCTAAAGTATTACATAACCTAAAAAATTAAACAAAGTCGAAAAAGCGGTTTCTTGCGATTTAAGAAAAAAAACAAAAACGGAAATTTTTGACGGCATTTTTCGTTTTCCTCAGAAAATAAATAATGAATCTTTACTTTAACTTTCTACTACTTATTTTCTACAACTTTTTCATTTAATTTTTTTTTTGTAAAAAAATTCGTTTTTTTTAAATTGCAAGCAACCGCTTTTTCAAATTTAGTTAATTTTTTAGGTTATGTAATACACTAGCTAGAGCGATGCAAAAAACGCTATCTTCTTTAGAATTTCTTCATCTACACAGCCCTATTTTTTGTTTCCGGGTAGTATCGATTTTGACTTTATCATTGTGTTTTTCCTAGAATGACTGGACTAACTCTGTAATGCCTTATATCTCGGAAACTGTCCATTTTTTGGCTTTGTGCCCATTGACACTTTTTATCAGCATGTTATGAACTACAATATCCTACATTTTGGTTAAATTTGACTGGGACCCAAAACCCATAAGGCCGTAGCGGGGTCCTTTCATAAACTACTTATGTATCATTTTAATCGATGGTGCGGAATCCGGGTAATATTTATCTAATTTTATTTTTGTAATTCTTTTTCCACGAAAAACATAGTGTTTTATTAATACGCAAAATTCACTTTTTTCCATTTTTTAGAACAAATTACAAGTTGCGTTATTTAAATCGTTGTGACGACCAAAATAATTGACATACCTGTTTGAAATTTTATATGTAGACCAGCAACAGACTGAAGCTGTCAAATGTTTTTTGTTTTTGAATTTGTGACGTTATCTGTTTGATTTTTACCGGACTTATTGAACTCCCCTCGTATAGTGGAATTTGAAAAAATACATGACAAAACTGTAAATAAATGGGGATTTTTTATAGACTCAGAGTTATTCCATTTAGGTGCTAGCTCGGAGTAATGTAAACTGGGCCAAAAAACTAAATGAAAGTGGTAAACTGGGCCAAAAGCAATTTTTATTAAAATTTTGAAAATTGTAAACTGGGCCAAAAGCATAATTTTTTAAGTAACCGCTGAATTGAAATTAAAAATAAAATTTTTTTATAAAAACCACCATGGCACGAAAAGGATTCGCGCGAAAACAAGTTTCACTTCTCAATGATCCACCTTTTCCTTAACCCACGGGCCTAAGGTAAATTTTTATAAAAACCACCACGGCATGAGAGGATCCACGCGAAAAAGTATTAACTTTTCGAAAGTTTTCAAATATTTCAAATACCCAGAATTATTCTGTAACCATAACCCAGAGTTATTCCATTTAGGTGCTAGCCCAGATGGGTTAGTGGACGATGACGCACTCGTAGAAGTGAAATGCCCATATTCTGCTTCCAACTTACATCCTTCAGAAGCAATTGAAAACAAAATTATTAAATTTGCGTCTATCAAAAATGGAGAACTATATTTGAAAAGCAATCATAATTATTTCTATCAAATTCAGGGACAGATGCATATAACAAATAGACAAATTTGTTACTTTATTTGTGGGACTCCTTTGGCTTTGGGTATGTTGGTGGAGAAGGTACATTCTTCTTATTATTATACAGGGTGAATGAGACCACCCGTATCAGCAATATTTTTCAAAAACGGTTAGTCGTAGAGAGTTGAGTCAAAACATTTTATTATAAAAGCCGTAATAAAGAATCAAATGATGATATTATTATTTCCGGGAAAGGTCGGCATCCCTAGTAGTTTTCTACAGAATATCCAGAACTCCAGAATTTTAAATAGCACCATAGGTCAAAAATGGTATTTTTGAAAAGATCTTGAAAAAATAAGCAAGTTTTGTAGGAAACATTTTTTCATTATTGTTACCCCTTTTAAGTAATATTCAATTGAAATTAATCTGGAGAAACAACACCACTGTAAACTTAAAAGAAATTCAGTTTTTATTTTCTTACATTTTGTCAAAGTAATAATATTCAATAATATGTGAAACAAATTTCAAGTTAAAATATTGAAAATTGACCAAGTTACAGCAAAAACAAAAAAGGTTTTGATAAAAATAGGATTGAAAGTTTTAGAATACGCATATCGTAGTTAGTCCGCTCTCACTAAATACGCTGTAACTTGGTCAATTTTCAATATTTTAACTTGAAATTTGTTTCACATATTATTGAATATTATTACTTTGACAAAATGTAAAAATTTAAAAACTCGATTTCTTTTAAGTTTACAGTAGTGGGGTTTCCCCTGATTAATTTCAATTAGATATTACTTAATTGGGGTGGCAATAATAAAATAATTTTTCGTACAAAACTTGCTTATTTTTAAAAGATCTTTTCAAAAATACCATTTTCGACCTATAGTGCTATTTGAAATTCTAGAGTTCTGGATATTCTGAAGCAAACTACTAGGGATGCCGACCTTTCCCGGAAATAATAATATTACTATTTGAATCCTTATTACGGCTTTTATAATAAAATTTTTTGACCCAACTCTCTACGACTAACTGTTTTTGAAAAAAATTACTGATACGGGTGGTCTCATTCACCCTGTATAATAATAGACCTTTTGCTCTATTTAGTTTTATAATTCAGATAAAAAGAGACGACAATTTTTGGAAAACAAATATGGAGAATCAATTAATACTTTTTATTTTAATTGTGTTCTACCAGAAATTATAGATCCAAGGGTATCAAGAAATTTACCCATAAGAAATCCCGACAGAAAAGAGTTAAAAAGTTGAAATTTTTTTAAAAATTAACTTTGTGAAGGGAATAAAGCTTTTGTTATTATTGACAAATAGAGAATATAGGTATACTATATTAAAGAATTGCCCACGCTTTTTTTCGCTCATCAATTTACCTCTACCCTAATTGATAATAAAAAATTCTTCTTAATTAATTACTTATGTTAGTTATTATTTTAAATTGAAACCCATCATAGAATTTTAAAAGTAATACCTAATAACCGATAAGTTTTTGTCTATTTTTTTAATAACTTTATAATAACTTTTAAATTTGGTGGACTAGAAAATTTAAATTATATTTAAAACCAACATTTCTTATATTTTTTTATTTTACTTATTGTATTATTTCAGAAGTAAATACACGCATACCAAAGATAAGCGAGACCTTACTACCTTTCATAATAATAGTAATTATGTTACGTCTCGGCTCCTCCCATTAGCAATGATAGCAATACACCGAACCACACGTCTTTGCCCCTCAGAAACCTCTCAGATTGCAAGCATAGCCCCTTATCTATCTAATACGAGACTCGTTTTGTATTCGTATGAAATCGTATCAATTAGTAGATTTTACCGCCTCTTTAAATACAGCAGCCTCTATTACAGAGTAGCGTAACTTAGAGAGGTAGACATATAAGAAGGAAACTGTAGAGGTAGTTAAAATCGTTGCAATACCGAATTATGCGCCGTCTTGTGGTGACGAAACAACACCGAGACCGAGGAGCGTATCCTTAAGAGCGATACAACTTTTGTCAAGTTTTTTTACTGCATAATTAAAAAAAAAAATTATCTAAAATTAAATACGAAAAAGTGTGATTAAACAATTTTTTATGAACAAAAAGTAAATAATTAACATAATAAATCTTAAAAAAAATTTCAATATGAGTAATATTCAAAAATAAAAGTATTTTAATCGTAAAGATCGTACATTTCATTTATTTGTACTTTTTTGTGACAAAAAATATGCACATCGTAAAAATTAGATATTTTTTGTAAAAAAAATCTCAGCTTTCAGAAAAAAATATCAAATTTGAAAAAAAAAACTTGCCGCACTGTCAAAAAAATCAATTTTTAACTTTAATTAAAATTTTGGGGATCTTTTGCTACTTATAATAAAAAATTAATATCTTCATTGAAAATCTGAGGATATTTTACAAAAGAAACTGTACTTCTCGTATTTTTATAAATAATTTTTCTACTTCAAAAAAATTAACGAAAAAGTTAAAAATTTCAAAATTGTCAAAATTCAAAAAATCATTACTACGAAAGTACTTAATATTAAGAGCTAAATTTTTCAGTGAGTCATTATTTTTATACAGAGAATAACTCCACAAAATTTGAAAAAAATCCGGGGGGTCGCACTTCAAAAAAAATTTTATTTGGTGGAATGACTCATATATCTTTTTTATATAAAAAATAAATATTTTACTATAAAATGAACTCATTGTGAAATTATTAAAATAATCAGGAATTCAAATAAAAGTGACAAGTATTTGTTTAAAACTAAAAAAAAAACACTATAAATCAAAAAAAAAATTTTTTTTCAAAATGACCATCAATACTTTGAAAAGATGGCGGCACGAGCGGCACCCCCTCAAGGTCAAAAACTTGGAATTTTATATAATTTACCTAACTGAACAATCATGCCAAATATAAACTTTCCTATACCTTTTGCAAGGTAAAAGTACCTATTGACTGGGCTAATGGCTTTCCCTGACAAGTTTTAAATTCTCTGACCTTTACAGGTTTTCCATACAAGTGGGAACCTTGTTATAGAAGAACGCGCCTCAAACAACATATTTTTCTATCACATTAAAAATGTCAAATTTTGTGCCAAATAAGGAGCACTTGCGGACATCATTACATTGTTTCAACGACACGAAAGGAATTCTTTTTTACATCAAATTGTTTCAGGTGATGTAAAGTCGATTTATTTTGAGAATTCTAAACGCAAATAATAATCATGAGTTGATCCAGACCAACCATCAGTATGCACTGTAAAACCAGATCAATTTGGAAATAATTCTCCGTATTTAGTAAGATCAAAAAGGTGTGCTGTACCATGAGCTCCTAAAACCGTTAATGCTGATCGCTACCGACAACAAATGATCAATTTGAACCATGCTTTAATCAAAAAACGACGAGAATGGGCTAAAAGACATGGAAAGGTCATTTTGCTCTATGACAACGTACCGTCACACAAAGTTAAACCGAGCCAAGATACTTTGAAATCACTTGGCTGGGAGTTGTTACCCTAGCCGCTTTATTATTATAAACGAATTATTATTATTATATTATTTCATCATTACATTGATGAAAATCTGACGATATTTTACAAAAGAAACTGTACTTCTCGTATTTTTATAAATAATTTTTCTACTTCAAAAAAAGGGTGTTCCCGGATACACTTTACATAATTTAGGTGGTGGTAGAGGACACTTTTGTAAGAAACATTTTTAACAAAATTTTTTTTCTAAATTCAAACCCTGGAGAGTTAGGCCTTTTTGAAGCATTTTTTTAAATTTCCACCTTTGCGTGGCCATAGCTCCGAAAATATTAATTTTTCAGTAAAAATTGTTCAATACTTTTTTAAAGAGCATGCAATAATCTACAAATTTATTTAAACCGTTTATTGTCTAAAATCAACGGTTTTCGAGTTATGAATTAAAGTAAGTTAAAAAATGTTGAAAAATTCGAGCCTTTTTTTTTTCTTTTTTTTTCAAGACCCTGTAACTTTTAAACGAAACATTTTACAAAAAATCTGACGCCCCATTCCGGAAAGGAAATTTAACGGACAACAACTTTTGTCTAATAAAAATTTTTGAACAGCCAATCCATTTCACAGAAAATCAGAAAATAATAAACAAGGCAGCTACAAAACAAAAAATTAAATTCACAAAATCACAGAAAAACAAATGACGGTTGATGTTTATAATTTATAACCTAGTTCTTCCGGCACAAGAAATCTTACCTAATGTGATAGGTTCCGTTCGTTAACGTCAAAACTGTGTTTAATTGGTTTGCTTTACCAGCTTTATCTTTTATTCTATCTTTAGCGTTTTTTATTTAAGGAGGTTGGGTCGCGGAAGCAAAATATTAAGAAATCTTTCAAACTTTGAATATAAGTCATTAAATGTATAATACACACGCTGTTAAAATTTTTAGACGATTTACCACGTCTAATAAAAGATAATTGCATTTAAAAATGACATTTTTTGTACATGTAGCATGAGAGAAGAGTGGGAAAATGACAGGTTTTTTAATTTTTTTCTTTGAAGAAGTATTACCATTCTGACAAAAAACTAGTATATTGAAAAAATATATATTTTGAACAATTTAGAAAAAAAATGAAAATTATTTACCATGTAATTTTAATAAAATATTTAAAATAATTCCGTATTTAGAGGAATATTTTTAGTGGAAGGGGTATAAAATAGAGCCAAGCGGTGTGAGTACAATAGAGTGGTACAGTACAGCATAGGGGTGAAGCTAAGATAGCAAAACTGGCAACAGCCGATGAAATACGAAGACAGTATTTTTGCTCTGCCACCTTAGTATCGAACGGTACCGAACGCAAATTTGGTGATTTAATTAGTAACTAGAAACTAGATGTTGGTAACATTATTTCTTATAACCAAACTTAATGTTTTGCAAACGTGCAAGTGCAAGTAAAAAGTGAAGTGCTAATAAATACAATAACGTACTATTTTGATTTTTGTAATAAGAAATATATAGATTATAATCAAAAATAAACATTTTTTTATAAATAATAATGCAGTGAAACAATTTTGGGATTGGACACGTTTCGTTATTTTTAGTTCACATGGCCGCAAGAAGTGTGTTGTTATTTTTTGAAATATTTTAATTATATCTCATTTGTTCTTATTATTTATTGTGTTATATTGTTTCTTTTTTGTTGTATAGTTATTTTGTTCATATGTAACATTTTTGATTTATTAAAATAAATATTTACGTACTACTTAACTATGAATTTTATTTGTTAAACATCTTTCTAATAAGCAAATAATTGTTATAAATATATGAAAAACGTATTTAAATGATATTTTCTATAACTACTACTGTAAAGTGTACTATAGAAAATATTTATTAAATACGTTTTTCAGAAGATGTAAAAAAATTAAATATAGCATAGTTCTTTTAAATTTACGCGCGTTTAGTTCAGTTTAGTTGGGCACCCGAGCACCAGGTGGTGTCGTTGCGTCGTGTTGCCATCATTTAACACGCAGGTATCACTTCTCTCTATATATTTTCTTTGCAGTACAGTAGGGTGAGAGGTACACTACCTTTAAAAAACTTTATTAACTATCTTTGTTCCGCAGGTACGTATAATATGGGTAGTAAGCAGGTAGTAAGCCATAACTTTTTAACTGGACTGTAGGGAAAGAACTACCTTAAAAGCAATATTTTGTTTTCGTATGTACATTTATAATGTCATTTTCAAATAATGAATATGCCGATAAATGATAAATGAAAAAATAAATGAAGCATACCCTGAAAAATGGATTGGAAGAGGAGGAACTATTAATTGGCCAGCAAGATCCCCAGATTTAACTCCTCTTGACTATTTTTTATGGGGTGCGGCAAAAGCGTTGGTGTATAGCAACAGAAGAAAGCCTGAGACCAGAGAAGAATTAATGGAGAGAATAACAAATGCTATTGTGGTTCTTAACGAAAAAGGAAATGTAATAAATAATTGTATACAACACCTGTTGAAACGATCACGACTGTGCATTGAAAATGAGGGTGGTCATTTTGAACATTTACTCAAATAAAAATAAAAATTTTGTGAATTTAATTTTTTGTTTTGTAGCTGCCTTGTTTATTATTTTCTGATTTTCTGTGAAATGGATTGGTTGTTCAAAAATTTTTATTAGACAAAAGTTGTAGTCCGTTAAATTTCCTTTCCGGAATGGGGCGTCAGATTTTTTGTAAAATGTTTCGTTTAAAAGTTACAGGGTCTTGAAAAAGAAGAAAAAAAAAAGGCTCGAATTTTTCAACATTTTTTAACTTACTTTAATTCATAACTCGAAAACCGTTGATTTTAGACAATAAACGGTTTAAATAAATTTGTAGATTATTGCATGCTCTTTAAAAAAGTATTGAACAATTTTTACTGAAAAATCAATATTTTCGGAGCTATGGCCACGCAAAGGTGGAAATTTAAAAAAATGCTTCAAAAAGGCCTAACTCTCCAGGGTTTGAATTTAGAAAAAAATTTTTGTTAAGAGGGGCATTTTTTTCAGGGCCTTTTTAATTTAATCAACAGATGGCGCTTACTTAAATATTTTTATAAAATAAGAGGAATTTGCTATATTTAAAATATAGCAAATTCGTTGAGATAATACTATTCTATAAACAATATTCTTGATCTTAAGCTATATTGAGATCGTATTGAGTATGTCAAAACACACTCACTTACAAGAAAAGATAATTAAACTTTAATTATGAATTGTGTTTTTATAAATAAATATTACGAACTCAAAATAGCTTAAGATCAAGAATATTGTTTATAGAATAGTATTATCTCAAAGAATTTGCTATATTTTAAATATAGCAAATTCCTCTTATTTTATAAAAATATTTAAGTAGGCGCCATCTGTTAATTAAATTAAAAGGGCCCTGAAAAAAATGCCCCTCTTAAAAATGTTTCTTAGAAAAGTGTCCTCTACCATTACCTAAGTTATGTAAAGTGTATCCGGGGACACCCTGTATATTATTATATAATTATAATTATAATCAATATCTCGGTGAAGAGTTATTCGAAAATAAAAATGAAAAAATTATCAGAATTTAAATCGTTGTACGTAGCCGATTTCAAAAATTTTAATAATTACTATTTTAATGAACTGCTTGAATGAAAAAAAAAATTTTAAAATTAAAATGCATTTCAATCTGTTGCCATTTTGTAAATAATCAAAAAAATAAAAAACGGCTATGTACAAGGATAGCTACATTAATTTAAATTCTGATAATTTTTTTATTTTTATTTTCGAATAACTCTTCACCGAGATATCAATGCCACAATGGAGAGGGAATTTATTTATCAGTCTTTACATAACGTCTCATATTTTTGTTAATACAGTGAGGCCCGTTTAATGTGATACATCGGGACTTGGAATTTTTGATAACAATAACCGATTGATAACAATAGAGGAAAAAAAATTTTATTGCTTATTTATTAGTATGTACTATTCTACAATAATTAATTAATAATAGTTACTCATTGTGAAGTTTTTATGTATTAAACGACGGAATTCATAATAAACATAAAAATGTAATGTGATATCCTATACTATTAAACGAGCAATTCTTGTATATATGTATGTATGTATGTATATATAAATATATGTAATTGGGTTCTAGAAAACGGCCTAAGGGATTTTGATGAAAATCACGGACTGGGGGTATTTTGGGCCTACAAATCGATTTGGTCGGGTCTCATCTTTGGGAAAATTCATTTTCACGCAAAAAAACGACCTCAAAGAAGTCATAATTAGATGCCTTGTTTGAAATTCACTGCCATTGTTTTTCTTTGAAAACTACTTGATTATGCTTATAAATTTAATTAAATCAAGTTTTGACAGTGTATGTGTAAATTAAATAACTGCAATTGTTTTTGTTTGAAAACTATTTGTCAAATTAAAAAAGAACTTAAATCAAGTTTTGACAGTTATATGATTTATATAAAAAATTCAGTGCAGTTTAATTAAATTGTTAATGTCATTATGCCTAGAAGAAGTCCACGGAAGTTAAGGAATTATAACTTGCCGAATTTATGCAAAGAACCTGATGATCCGAGAGAGAATCATTCTGATAGTGTTGCGCTAATAAAGTAAGAAGTGTTCTATTAATCTCAACCCACCGCTATACAAATTAAACTACCATGTAATCAGGACTAACCTTTACTGAAAAAAAGGCCATAAAAATGCTTTTTTTAATTCCTTACTGTTGCACTCTTTCTTCCACGTCCAAATCTGAAAACGGGAAATTTCGGCGTCCCAAAGCTTTCCTCAGAGACATCGGGATGGAGTATCAAAAAAAGAGACAGTCCCGTTCAAAATGAGGCGTATGGTTGCGTTAGCCATATCCAAGCTCGAGACCTTTTGAAGTTTTGTGTATTTATTGGCTATTGCAAGACTTTACAATTTTCAGAGGAAGAGTCCCTAATCGCACAGTTTTATTGCTTGGAGACAAATTTATCATAAAATGAATATAGTAGAGCTCATCGACGAAAAATATTGAATGGGAATTTAAGTACGGTCACCTGTAGGTACTTTTTAGATCTAGAACCAATACCTGAGCTACAATAATAATTCTTACTTATTATCATTTATCAGTAATCAATGATGTAAGAGAACCTACATCATTCTCGTGTTAATAAAAATAAGAATAGTTACGATCGGAGATCGGTCGCCCAGATATTTACATATTATGTGACGATGGTGATAGAAAGAATCACACGGTGGGATTATTTACATCTACTCTGTCTTTGAAAAAAATTAACCATAGGCAGATTTTCTTGCTAACACCTGACTTTAAATTATGTGGATGACTTATACACAATATAAAAAAATGCTTGTAACTGAAATAAATTCAACTCCTTTGCTCGAGGGAGAAAATAATCTTAAGAATTATTAACCGAATTATGATAACTATAAGCGATGTTTTGTGTGTGTAATAATATATGTCCGTTGCGTTCCTGGCAAAAGTGATAACAATATCCGAATGATAACATTAACCGCGACCACATTAAGCGGGCCCCACGGTATTTAAAATAATTAAATATAAATTTATATAAAACAAGTTCAATGTACACTTAATAAAATAACAGTAATCCGATTCCTTAAATAATTAGTTACCTCTGTGAAAATAAATCTTAAAAACTAGGTTACTTTTTCGACAGTGGCTTTCCCCCTTAAATCGCAAGAAACCGTTTTTTCGACTTTGTTTAATTTTTTAGGTTACACTAGTGCAAAAAACGCTATCTTCCTTAGAATTCCTTCATCTACACAGTCCTATTTTTTGTTTCCAGGTAGTATTGATTTCGAACTTTATCATTGTGTCTTTCGTAGAATGACTGGACTGACTTTGTAATGCCTTATATCTCGGAAACTGTCCATTTTTTGGCTTGGTGCCCATGCACACTTTTTATCAGCATGTTATGAACTACAATATCCTACATTGTGGTTAAATTTGACTAGGATCCAAAACCCATAAGACCGTAGTAGGGTCCTTTGTGGAATCAGATTAATGGACAAGCTTCTGGACAAGTCAGATGACAAAAAGTTAAAAATGTTTGATTTTAATAATTAAAAATTATTTTGAATAAGTGATGAAAGAATGCAAATTTTATGTGAATGAATCTATATACCTAGAATTTATTAAGAAATACAGGTGTTTGCATACTAAAAACATTCAGTTGCCACTATGTCCTATATTGGAATCGTTCCTTCCTTACAACATGTAGTTTTGCAATAGTGCAAATATTAAAAAATTTAAAAACTATTAATAATTAAAGATTTATAATTACCAAATTTGCAATTAGGTAATCCAAAGTAGCAGAAGTCAAAATTCCCAAACTGCTTGGACCAGCTAATTTTTCAGCTATACATCCAAGAACAACACAGATATTCCGTTCCTTAGCAAAATTTTCTTTACCCAATATTGCACTTTGAGTCGATAAACTGAATAACTTGACAACTTTCAGAACCGATTCTTTGGACGGTAATGGACAATCATCAAGAAGAAGCGTAATTACGGAAGGACCTAAAGGATCGATCATTGGTATCACATTTATCAATGACTTGACTACTTGAATCCATCCTTCTTCATTATCTGCTATATTATGTAAGCGTAACATAGACGGAGGAGGTTCTTGTTCACTAAAGTAAATAGTAATTATTTGATAAAGCACTAAGCATTTACATATGATAAACATACTTATCCACTAATGTTCCAATAATGCTTAAAGTTTCCAAAACTAAATTATCTACAGTAAGAGAATCTGAATATTCTTTTTCCGAACCTTCCATGTAATAGTTGTTCGAAATTGCAGGTGCCATTGATTGTGCTGTACGATCTGTATTCTCGTTAGTTGATTGTGAGAAGTAGGAATCATTCTCGTCATGTTTCCCTTTGCACCAACATATACCCATCACTTATTAACATTGAAAACTTAAAGTCAGCTAAAGTTCACCAAGTAAGCTACTGAATTACAAACATTTTTCGATCTTTACCATCATCGATTACAATAATTACTCTTATCACTGAAAATATTTTAATTTTTATTTACTTATTCATCCTATAGGTAGACAAGTACCTTGAAGTGAAAGTGTTTCCACTTATTGAATTATTGTAAAAGAAATTATAATTAGCTTGATAGCTGCAGGGTAACAATTATTATTATTTATTAGCACATTACTTTGACCAATTAATTCGTTTATTGCAACTTAACGCTAACTCAACCAGTTTTATAGTAAAACAACAATACTAATTAGGTTACATGCCGTTTTTATCGCCATTGATTTTCACTCTAAAATATAAAATAAATATAATAATTTATGTTTATAGCTACTTGGCATATTATAATAAAAATAATATTACTTTATTCTGAACTCATGCTAACCTAGGATTATACCAAAATTTTCTAACCAATAAAAAGTGTTATTTAGGAAAATCACCAGATCTATTTTCTAGATTTCTGTACATTTACTTGAATTTAGTATTACCACCACTACATGGTAATTGACAGTGGCGTACTGCATTAAACCAAATAGGTAGACCGGGGACATGTACAGTTGTAATCTTGAAAGATGAAGCTTACGTCACAACCATCTGAATTAAGAACCGACAATCTTTTTTTTTCAAATTAATTGTAGTCATAAGTGCAACAAAGACACACTAACATAAATAATTCTTAAGTGTCTGATTTTAGAAATCTTATACGTCGAAAATTATGTTATGAAATACAACGTATGAGATAGAAAAAGATAGATGCAATATTTCATAGCTTGCATAATAATTTTACTATACACTATATATTTTCTTTGGTAGTTTTTCATATTGACTGATGCTGTAATTTTGACAAGTTACTTTGGTTTTTAGGTTATATTTCCATTTAGTTGTAATTAATTATTTTATATTACGTTAATTGGAAGTTTTGTGTTGCTATAAACTTGTTAAAATTTGTTAGTTCTTTTTAGAACTAAGTATTGTTGTGAATATTTTAATGATTATAATAACTATTATGATTTAAATTTATTATATCAAACACTTATTTGACTTACAATTTTCGTCTTATTTCATACAAATGTCGTTTATGACGAAGCTTCATCTTTCATGACAACAACTGTAAGTCAAGTTGTCAAGCACTAACTTGAATTGAACACGTTTGAGTGACGTCACAGTTCAACTTGGTTCAGCTTTTTTCAAGAGTACAAACGAACACTTTCGGTTCACGTTAGTTCATGTAAATAGTGGAGTTAACCAAAAATTATACACCGATAACCTCAAATTTGTAAAAGTTTTCATCTGGACAAATTGTATTTGATATAATTAAATAAATTAATGTAATTAAGAATCAATAAATGAGCAATTATCGATATAGTCAAACGTATTAGCCGTAAAACGTAAGAGTAGAAGTCTCCAAGTAAAAAAACTAATAAAGTAATAATTTTGTAAATTTAGCAGGTCATTTTGTATTACCTTATACGAAGGTAAGAGGAAGGAAGCTGTGCTTTAACTTTAACCCCTTCTGCTTTTATTAGGGCTCGCACCATAAAATAGTACTTACATTTTTGTATGGTTGTGTATTTTATAAAATAACGCATAAATAAATCCGTTTTTTTCAAAACAAACAGCTTTCTACTTGTTAATAACATATGTTTATTGTAATTAGTAGGTTTTCTGTAATATTATTAACATTAATGGTGCGTTTATAGAGCGAGATAAGCGATAAGAGATAGTGGATAAGAAAGTTAAACCATAGGAATACCGTAGTAGCGTTTATACAACGCGATAAGCGCTAAGAGCTAAGGGATAAAAGTTGAACATTTTTCAACTTCTTATCTCTTATCCCGTCGACGTTCATTTGAACTAAATTTTACCCGCTCATTTGTGTCATTACGAATTAATATTTTACTTTTTTTTATCACTGTTATGTTGCGTATGTATTATAAAATATCAATTTTATATAATTTTTTAAATAATAATAATATAAATTTTTGAACGACAATCATTCCAAATATTTATTTATCTATATTTAATAATTATTAATTTTGTCTATATATAAGTAGCAGGCGGTTTTTATTAAACAATAAATCGAATTTTAAAATTTATTCGCAGTTAGAGATTTGCAAAAATGTTAAGGGAAATTATTAAATTATTCTGTGTTATATAGGCTTTGTTTCGCGCTAAATCTTGACTATCCATTTGTATTTTATGAATTCGAAATATTTCATTTAAAATATTCTCAAATTTAGTTTGCAAAATTTATTTAGTATAAAAGATGCCAAATTTCTGGGTAATCAAACCATAAAATTAAAAGATTTGAAAAATATGTTTCATGATGACAAAACCAAACTATAAACATAAGCTGTCGTGGCCTGTCCAAGTTTCAAAATAATTTGAACTGCTCATGCGTAACATGTGTATTTCTTAAATTCCTTATCTCGTTGTATAAACCCGCTTATCCGTTAGTCACTATCTCTTATTTCTTATCCACTATCTCTTATCGCTTATCTCGCTCTATAAACCCACCATAAGTTTACTAATATATTTGATTATAGATTCTGAAGAAGCGGAAATCAATACCTCGAAACGTAAATAAATTAACAAATTTTAATTTGTTCAATGTACCCACAAGCCACAAAACAATAATATGTATATTTTAAGTCGGTTAAAGCCAACGAGTAACGTCATAAAAATAAACGATATCAAAAAATTAGAGTCAATAATTATTACAAGTTAATCAGCTTAAAATGTAAAATCCACTAATCGAGGAATCTCTTAGTGTCTGGCCACACGTGCAGTAAAATCCTGCTGGTAAAAGCAGTAAAAGCCAAGTAGGCGCATTTTCAAGGTAATGCTGATACAAGTGCATTGCTAAAGCTGCGACATTATCTTTCATTTACCTTGACGATGGGCGTTTGAGGATGCAGGAACGCCCATCCTCAAGGTAAATGAAAGGTAATGTCGCAGCTTTAGCAATGCACTTGTATCAGCATTACCTTGAAAATGCGCCTACTTGGCTTTTACTGCTTTTACCAGCAGGATTTTCCTGCACGTGTGGCCAGAGCCTAAGGGTTAACTGCTATTGGAATGGCAATGCATAGATTCGGAGTTCGATCCTAATATCATTCGAAAACGATATAATTTCTGATATCTTTTGAATTAATGTATTTTAAAATTATTTTCTCTTTAATTAATACAACGATATTTCCACATCTGTTACATATCAACTACATTTCATAAAAAAACAAATGAAATTATGTATGTACGCCGATAACAAAATGTTAACAACTAAAAACCAATAATCAAATCACAAGTGAAGTATTTTTAATTATTTTAGGTTATTTTCGCGATCGAAAAATCCCCACCACAAATGTTAGATAGTTGTTCTAACTTGAACTGGCCTGCACCTGATATCGAGTGCGAACGAGTTGAACATGAACTGAACAAGAACTGGAACATCAAACAAACGCTTTTATTTTGCACTAACTTGCTCGGTTCAGGTTAGTTCAACAAACGAACAGACCTATAGTAAATTTGAACCGAAGTGGTTTTAAAACAAATGGTTTCTTTCCGGTATGAATTCTTAAATGTCTCATAAAATTTTATACACAAATGGTTTTTTTCCAGTATAAATTTTTAAATGTTTCATAAGATTTTATAATTTTATAAGCAGGCTTTTGAAACTTTTATCCTGCACCTTACTTAACTTCAGCATTCACTTAATTTTTCACATACCTAATTAAATATAGAAGAGAGGGCTCAGCCCTAATATCTATAACATATGTTTTTTTCGGGAATTGTAAGGTGTTGTCCTCGTGCCTCGTACTAAATTAATAAATGTTATATTATTATTATAAGATTTTATACAAATTTTAAAACAGGAAATGAATCGTTAAGTCCCTAAAAGTTAAATTTTTAACATTAATGCAAAAATTTAAAAGCTCTTTTTCAAATTTTTTGTTAGAAATATTTATAAGTGACATCTAAATGTGACATAAATGCAAATTTTTGCTTCTCAAAATGTTTTTTTAGTCAAATCTTAGCAAGCTTAGCGGTTCTTGTTACATTGTTAAGCTGAAGTTGTACACGAACTCAAACTCAAAACTAAGAGTCTGAAAAACCTGCCCTTACATAACAAAAGTAATGTTTAAGTACCAGCCGCATCTTTTGAGATATCCTCATAAATTTTGGTACACATGTTTCTGGATTCTGGATTGGATGTGGAGGGCAAACCATGGTTCACGCGCACTCAGGCCACATAATCGGGCCCATTATGCTACCTCCGATGTTAGCAGCCCGCCAGCCTCCTATTCTTCAAGCCACCCCAAACTCAGGGCGAACTCAAGTACTTTGGAGGGCGGTGTGCCACTAATACTGGCCATGCTAGGCCAGAAGTTCCCCAACATGGATCCTCTTTTCGATGCTAACACTGGGCAGTTGCAAAGCACATGCTCCACTGTTTCATCTTCTTCTTCACATCCACGACATAATGGGCTTTCAACCAGTCCCATAGTGTGCAGATGTTTGTTTAGCTTACAGTGTCCTGTAAGACATCCTACGATAACTCGTAATCTGTCCCGAGACAACTGCAGATAATATTTTGCATGTTTGTCAGATGGTATGTTAATTGCAGCCTTAGCCTGACGGCATCCAGCCACATTCTCCCACCTTTCAACATGCAGTCTACGGGTATCCCCTTTTATGATGGCATCAAGGGCCTTAACAGCCAGCGAGATAAAAGGCTCCGGACCGCACGGCACGTTACCAGAACCTTGCCTCGCCAGCTCATCAGCCCTCTCATTGCCCTCATTTCCTTCATGCCCTTTAACCCAACTAAGAGTTAGAACATTATGAGTGGATATCACGTTCAGTGTCTCAATGCATTGTAGCACAAGACCGGAGATGATCTTGCAGCGGTTTAGCGCCACAAGGACCGCCCTACTGTCCGTGATTATTTGAATAGTTTTGCCCCGGACATTTCTGTCCTGGACTTCTTCTGCGCAGCGAAGCACCCCAATGAGTTCCGCCTGGAAAACAGAGGAGTACCTCCCCAACGATAGTTTTATATCTAGCTGCAGTTCCGGGGAGAATATTCCCGCACCCGAGCCAGTATTATTTTTGGATCCGTCCGTGTACAGACATATGTCAGCCCGGTCAGATTCTTTAGTGTCTAACAGAATTTTAAAATTCCTCTCAAACACGTATTTGGGGGGGATCCTGTCAGCATCAAGACCCAAAAGAGGCAGCTTTTTTGAGCAGTCCTCCAGAATCCGTGTATGCCCAACCGATCCCCACCTATAGGTCCAGAGACCCCATGCCCGCATTCTCAGGGAGGCCCTCAGTGCCTGTTCCTTCACATAGAGATCCAGTGGAGGAAGGCATAAGAGAGCCTCCATGGCCGCAGTAGGTGTTGTTCGCATCACTCCCGTCACCGCCAAGCAGACCGATCTCTGCAGTCGCTCCAGAGAGGACACTACTGTAATCAATCTGGTTCTGGGCCACCAGACGAGTGCGCCATAGCAAAGCATAGGCCTGATTATGGCAGTGTACAGCCAGAGGGCAATCTTTGGGGAGAAACCCCATGACCTTCCCAATGCTCTGCGACACTGCCAGTAGGCCATACTTGCCTTCGTCACCTTAGTGCTAATGTGTTTGCCCCAGTTAAGCTTCGAGTCAAGTATTATACCCAGATACTTGACCTCTGAAGTTAGTTTAAGAGGGGTTCCTTTTAAGCAAGGCATTTTCATGCTCCTCAGCTTTCTCTTTTTGGTGAACAGAACAAGCTCAGTCTTGGTCGGGTTGACCGAAAGAGACTGCTCCGAACACCAATTCTCTAGGATTCTCAGGGCGCCCTGCATCAATTCGCACAGGACATCCTCAAAAATCCCTCTAAGCAGTATGGTAATATCATCTGCGTATCCGACAGTGTAGAAACCACTGTCATTGAGACGCTGTAAAAGGCTGTGCACCACAAAGTTCCACAATAGTGGCGAGAGTACACCTCCCTGTGGGCAGCCCTTATTAACAGCCCCTCTTATGTACGCATCTCCCACAGCAATCTCAACAGCCCTACTATTCAGCATAGAGCTGATCCATCTAATGATGGCGTTAGGCACATCGTGTTCGTGTAGAGAGATGCCAATGCAGTCAGAGGTAGCATTGTCAAATGCTCCCTCTATATCTATAAACGCTGCCAGGGTACATTCCTGAGATTGTAACGATTCCTCGATACGCTCCACCACCTTATGTAGTGCAGACTCAGTAGATCTCCCTGGAGTGTATGCATGTTGATTCGGGTGTAGTGGGTTTGGTACCAACACCACATCCCGAATCTCTCTGTCGCACAGTCTTTCCAATGCTTTCAGAAAGAAGGAGGTAAGACTAATTGGCCTAAAAGATTTAGCCAGAGTGTAGTCACTACGCCCCGGCTTAGGTATGAAAATTACCTTAACCTTACGCCATTCTTTAGGTGTATAGCCGTGCGCAATGCACGCCCTGTACACCTTCACCATAGGGCCGAGTAGGAGGTCCAGGCCCCATTGGAGTAGAGCCGGATATACCCCATCCAGCCCAGGCGATTTGAATGGACTGAAGGATCTTATTGCCCATTCCGTTTTGGTTGGGTTAACAGTGGAATTTGCACTATCCCAGTCCGCCTCAGTCGGTGTCCAAGCGATACGCTCAGTCCACCTATAGTCCGAGACAGTTGTACTACCAGGAAAGTGTGTTTGTAACAGTACCTCAGCAGTCTCCCTGAGGCTCTCCGTAAAGGAGCCGTCAGCTCGAAGGATCGTGCCGAGCTGTTGGTTTGGGTCTTTGGAGATGACCTTCTTCAGTTTGGCCGCATCAGTGGTAGATGCAATGCCACTGCAGAAGTCCCTCCAAGACTCTCGTTGCTTTAGGCGAATCATCCTCTTGTAGTCCAACCGGAGGTTTTTGAAAGCCTCCCAGTCAGCCTCACTTTTGGATTTCTTCGCCTTGTTACAGAGTTTCGTAACCGCCTTCTTCAGCCGCTCCAGCTCCGTGCACCACCAAGGTGTTGCCCGTGTGCCAGAGCCAACCGTTTTCAGCGGACAGGAAGACTCATATGCTTTTGTGAGTGACTTGTGTAATGCATTAACGCATATTTCAATCTCCTCAGTGTTTTCTAGTCGATTTTTATTTATGATCGCCTTTGGCATGTCGGCCTCCAGGGTGCTAGAGAGTACATCCAAAAAGATATGCCTGTCCAGCTTCCTTGGATTCCTTACTTGCTTAGGCTCGACTTTCAGGGCTTTAATTTTAAAGCATAACCATCTGTGATCTGACATAGTCAATTCGTGTGACACATGCCAGTCAAAGATTTTTGTTGAAATACTTAATGACGCCAGAGTGATATCAATCACAGAATGACGTTTGGGGGACACATAGAAGGTAGGCGTGTCACCCCTATTAAGAATTTCTAAGTTCGTACCGATCAGGTACTCAAATAGGGATTTACCTCTGTTGTTGCAATCACCACTTCCCCACGAAATATGGTGGGAATTTGAGTCACATCCAACAATGAGGTGTTTTTTGTGTTGCTCGCAGTGCCTCACCAGTTCCACCAGTCTTGAAGACGGCGGCAGATCCTGGGAGTCAACTGGGAGATACACTGATGCAACGATAATGTCGCTTAGGCCATCTCCAAGATCACAGCTCAGCCGGGCAACTGTTATATCGCCGTCGCTAAACTGCGGTAAAGGATTGGCTTGAATGTTGCCAGATATGTAGATACAAGTTCTGGGTTTCATTGAAAGGCTGCCTGTTATGACATTCCCTTTCAAGGGTGAAAGGCCTGTGACTCTTCCTTTCACTACATGTGGCTCTTGTATCAGAGCTATTGTATCCGTACAGCCAGCAAGGCGGCGGCAAAGAGTCGCCGTGGCCGCCCGGCCATGCTGCAGGTTAGCCTGAATAAACCTCCACTCCCCCAAGGCAGCCATTAGGCTTCCTCGGTGGTGGGGTTTGACGCTGGAGCGGCATCTTCATCCTGAGATTCCTCATGGATCCCCATGAGGTCAAGATCAGCCGTCACCTGCTCCACCGTTTGTGTCGGTACAGCGTTCTCAATTTGCTGTACCTTTACTCGGAGTGTGGAGAACTTATAGCTCACCCTCTCCTTTTTTGCTTTGAGTGCCTTTGCATCCTCTTCACTGACACCGAAGACAATGAGCTTCCCCAAAGGGGCACTCTTGTCGGTGTCATAGAAGACACACCACTCTTTAATCTTGACCCATGGGTTCTGAGCCTTGAGCCGTCCCATAACCTCCCCGGTGGGCTCAGGTTTCCCTGGGACCCAAATGGTGGCTTTGGATAGCTTAGGCAGTTCGTCTACCTGGGTCACCTCTAGCCTTGCCCCCTCCCACAACTGTGGCAGTACAGCAACGGTTGATTTTAGCCACTTAAGGGAACTCTCGTTATCGCAGTTGATCCTTAAGATCTCCCCCGAATAACGAAAGCCCCCAAAAGTGGGTATTATGTTTGCCCCCTCACTGGCCGACCGAATCGTCCTGTCGAGGGCTGAGTTGAGGTGTTCCTCAACTAATTCCTTCCGGGCCTCCGTGAGTTTGCCCAGTTGGCTAGAGCGGTCAATCACTGCTACCCGAAGGTGCCTAGTGGCAGCCTCCTTGTAGGTGATCACCCCCTCCGGATTTTTTGAGTCAGTCACAGATAACTTAGCCTTCTTCCTCGGATTGCTCTGAGGCGATGGCCGAGAGTCCGTGGACCTTACTCTCTTTTTTGCATCCGTTTTCTGAAAGGGTTTGGAATTCCCCTTCTTGGCCGGTGCTTTCTTTCCCGTTCCTGACCCTGAAGGAGTGCTGTCCCCACCCTTAGGTTTGGACGCCCCAGCCTTCTCGTGCTCAGTCACGGTGTTTGATGGGCCGGCAGCCTCTGCAGCTGCCTGCCTTAGTTTGGCCTTCTTACGGCGTTTTCGCTCCGCACCGCAGATCTTACGCTTTTTAGGGCGAGACCCCTCGGTGTTGCCTTCAGAAAGGGCATCCTTTTGGGACGACCTCTCCCTGGCTGCGGAGTTATGTGGTAGAAGGACATCTGTGACAGACGTACCTTCTTTGTTTGACAATGCATCCTCAGGGGACACAATTGTCGGGTTGTTTGTGTTGTTCATATCCATGTAAATGGGATAAGGTTTCGTTCCCCAAGCTCCCCACCCGCCACGGAGCCCGCAAAAGGGGACGCCGACAAGTCGACATCAGGGCTACCCAGGGAATATAGCCCCCAGAAACAAGGCAGAGTGCTTGCACACCCCGACCTCGTCCAAGGACTCGTCCAGCCAGCCCTCAGATGGAGGGCCGCTCAGCCGATTGATCAGGGTGGACTAGCCCAGACCGCCCGTTTTAGGTAGAAATCATGGCCAAAGTGGAGTGTTGTCAGGCCCAGGAGAACAACTACCGCCCCCGAGCCAACTCAGCCACCAGGATCCGTTCATCCTACCCTACGGGTATCCACGCACGGCAAAAACACGCGGGTACCTGTATTGGTCCGTTTCTCCACGAAAGCCGTCATCCTGGTACCCTGACAGACAAGACCAAGCACAAAGGTTTTTATGCCCCGGCAAAGCCCTGCCCGCCAGCTCAGACCGAACACACGAGAGTTTTACGTCCCCGGTCCGTAATCCTTGCAGGTGCACGCCCGTCGCTTCATCAAAAACAAGCCCCCTCACCACGACAAGGTTCAGGTACATTCGAGAGGGGGTACACATGTTTAAAATATCATTACCAATAACCACGTCAAATTTCATTAGCCGCATTAGAGGCTAAGGGTTTGAAAATCCAACCTTTAGATAAAAATCGGAAGTAAATTTCGTGTACCAGCCGCATCTTTTAAGATCACCTCATAAATTTCGGTACACATGTGTGAAATATCATTACCAACAACCATGTCAAATTTCATTAGCCGCATTAGAGGCTAAGAATTTCAAAATCCTACATTTAAATAAAAATCGGAAGTAAATTTTGTGTACCAGCCGCATCTTTTAAGATCCCCTCATAAATTTTGGTACATATGTTTAAAATATCATTACCAATAACCATGTCAAATTTCATTAGCCGCATTAGAGGCTAAAGGTTTGAAAATCCTACCTTTAGATAAAAATCGGAAGTAAATTTCGTGTACCAGCCGCATCTTTTAAGATCCCCTCATAAATTTCGGTACATTACCAACAACCGTGTCAAATTTAATTAGCCGCATTAGAGGCTAAGAATTTCAATATCCCACATTTAAATAAAAATCGGAAGTAAATTTCGTGTACCAGCCGCATCTTTTAAGATCCCTTCATACATTTTGGTACACATGTTTAAAATATCATTACCAATAACCATATCAAATTTTATTAGCCGCATTAGAGGCTAAAAAAAAAAGGTTTGAAAATCCTACCTTTATATAAAAATCAGAAGTAAATTTCGTGTACCAGCCGCATCTTTTAAGATCCCCTCATAAATTTCGGTACATTACCAACAACCGTGTCAAATTTCATTAGCCGCATTAGAGGCTAAGAATTTCAAAATCCTACATTTAAATAAAAATCGGAAGTAAATTTCGTGTACCAGCCGCATCTTTTAAGATCCCTTCATACATTTTGGTACACATGTTTAAAATATCATTACCAATAACCATATCAAATTTTATTAGCCGCATTAGAGGCTAAAAAAAAAGAGGTTTGAAAATCCTACCTTTATATAAAAATCAGAAGTAAATTTCGTGTACCAGCCGCATCTTTTAAGATCCCCTCATAAATTTTGGTACACATGTGTGAAATATCATTACCAACAACCATGTCATATTTCATTAGCCATGTCATATTTATCAGAACAACATCACTAGTGCTGATATTGTGTGTGATCTCAAAAAGTTATTTATTTAAAATTTAAACATAATATAGCAAATGTAATTTGTATTTTAATGTAACGCTAAATATATTTTGTAATATGAGTTACTAAATAGTAACATTTCTTTTATATATCAAGTTATTTATAATGTAATTATAAAATAATTATAATTATAAATTATTAGTTAATTATATATTCACATTATAAATAACTTTATATATAAAAGAAATGTTACTATTTAGTAACTCATATTACAAAATATATTTAGCGTTACATTAAAATACAAATTACATTTGCTATATTATGTTTAAATTTTAAATAAATAACTTTTTGAGATCACACACAATATCAGCACTAGTGATGTTGTTCTGATAAAGCTGTATTATTAACCTCTTTCTTCAGATGTGTAAAAAATTCGAGAAACTTTGACCATCTGTTAAGGTACAAAGTTTACCGTAATCACCAATCATTATTATTTATAGTGGCTCATGAGCATAAGTGATCCGACGGGAAGTCTCGCGCGCTGGAGTGTCTCCCACTTTTAGCATTTTTTGCAGGTTTTTCAAACTCTTAGCTTCTAATGCGGCTAATGAAATTTGCTATGGTTGTTGGTAATGATATTTCAAACATGTGTACCAAAATTTATGAGGGGATCTTAAAAGATGCGGCTGGTACACGAAATTTACTTCCGATTTTTATCTAAAGGTAGGATTTTCAAACCCTTAGCCTCTAATGCGGCTAATGAAATTTGACAAGGTTATTCTTCTTCTTCTTCTACTTTTGCTTTACTTTCTTCTTCTACTTCTTCTCCGGATTTGAACCCGGTACCTTGCATTCGCAGTTGATCGCGTTACTTGGAAGGCAAATGACCGTCTCTTGACAAGGTTATTGGTAATGATATTTTAAACATGTGTACCAAAATTTATGAGGATATCTCAAAAGATGCGGCTGGTACATAAAATTTACTTTTGTTATCTAAGGGTAGGTTTTTCAGACACTTAGTTTTGAGTTTGAGTTCGTGTACAACTTCAGCCACGTCATTTGATAACTACGTGGCTGTTGGCATACTAAGGGCCAGTTGTATAAAAGAGGATCATCCTTGACCATGGATCAAGCTCCAATTTAAACCAATCAGTACAGTTAAAATTTTGTTTTAAGTTTTCTATTGGTTGAAATTGAAGCTTGATCCATGGTCAAGGATGATCCTCTTTTATACAACTGACCCTAAGCTACAAATGTGTAATTTTGAATTTTGGACATTCATCACTAACAAGGGACCCTTCATAATTATATTATGATAGGTTCAGAACTTTTTATTTCATTAGTAGATAGCATGAACAAAAGAAGTTCTATTTTCACAGTAGATAGAAGTGCTATACAGATAGTAGTTCAAATGAACTACTGTAACCTCAAAAAATGAGTGTTTACTAGGTTTCTTATTTAATTTTTGTAATAATTTATTGTAATATGATATAATTGATAATAATATTATATTACGTATGTTCATTCATTGCCTAACATGAATTCTGTGGAAGAATCAAATTATTTATCCCATAATCAACAATTATTATTTGAGAAAAGTGGTAATATACGTGAAAGTGTTGATTCGCATCGAAAATGTTTAATGCATACATATTCAGCATCAACACAACTGTAAATATATTATTTTCTTTAACTGTAACAATAATAATTATCACCTTGCAGCAATTATTCTTAAATTTTCTTTTAGGCTATCAAATGAAAATTCTTTAAAATTGCTGAAAAGTAATTTGAATAAAGTTGTAACGTTTGTCGATATAGTAAATAACACTCACGAAAATGTGTTATCTGACTTGGCTATTTGTAAAACAAACAAAGAGACGGTGTGGCATAGTAATTTGCACCAAATAGATATGAACTCTATTCTGGAATGTTTACAATGTTCTCAAACCACCGTACGGTGCCCTAATACTTTGAATAATTTGAAAAATTATGAACGTCTGAAAGACTTTTCACAATGTTTTGATCAAAATGTTATAATTAAAGAGGACACTAAAATTAGAAGAATTGCAAAAAGCTTTGCTGCTCAAAGTTGTAACTTGAAGGATAAAAGAAATATAAGGGCATTGGATAAGAGTGGTCAAATTGAAGCGCCGGAGAAATATAACAATCTTAAAAGAACTCACTCTGCTTCATCTTCTTCATTTAAAACGGCATTTGACGAATTAAAGGAACAAAATTTGAGAAAATATGGATCTCACTGTACACCTCAGAATAATAATAATTTATTAGGTAATGGTGGACAAAAAAGAAAATTAGGTAGTACAAGACGAAATGTTCAAAATAAATTTGTTTCACCAATGTTGTCAAATAATGGAAGGTATACCTATACATAATATGGAAAAAAAACTTTATATGAATAATGTCTAAATAAATTAATTAATTTTTACATATTTTTATAGTGAAGATCTTTCACCAAAAGATGTCAATGGTGAGTGGTCTTTAGATGAATCAATTGATGAACGATTAAAAAATATAGAGCCACGTATGGTAGAACTTATACGTTCTGAAATAATGGATTGTGGAGCACCAACGCATTGGGATGATATAGCTGGTTTAGAATTTGCAAAAACTGCCATTCAAGAGGCTGTAGTCTGGCCTCTTTTAAGACCAGATATTTTTACTGGTTTAAGAAGACCACCCAAAGGAATTTTGTTATTTGGCCCACCAGGAACAGGCAAAACTTTAATTGGTATTTCTACTTTTTATTACTATTAATTTTCATTTTTATTTGTTTTTTTTATTCTACTAATAACAAATTATTGTATTAAATTTTTTTTATTTGTAGGTAAATGCGTTGCATCTCAAAGTAAGTCAACATTTTTTAGTATCAGTGCATCATCTTTAACTTCAAAATGGATTGGCGATGGTGAAAAAATGGTTAGAGCATTATTTTGCGTGGCTCGTTGTCATCAACCTTCGGTATGCAAATTTTTTTAATATTTTTAGTTATTTAGTAACAATCAATCAGGCTAGACTTTGAAATATTTAAAACACTACATTATGTTAATAATTATAACTTCAGAAATAATGAAAATATTTAAAATGGGTCAAGATCACTTTATTTTCTTGAAAAAAATGGAACGATCGTATAAATAACTTCTTTAATATTTCAAAAAAAAAACGAATTTTTATATATAACTTGAAAACAAAAAAATGGAGATGTGGCCATCACATGACTTTACCATACATTAATCTTATGGTACAATATTATGTTTTGCACACTACTTTAAAACAGTTTACAAAAAAGTACGATTTACGATTTTAGCCGCTCTCTATGATTCAGCGCCCATCTGCAGTTTGCACAGTATACCCATGATCATTACATTACAAAAAATAAAAATTAAAAAAAAAATTACATCTTGTTAATGCGCGTCACTAATTTACTCCTAATCTCACGTTTCCGTGAACCGATTTTAACCAAAATTTAATCAAATCTAACATAAGTCTCAATATAAAAGTACTAAATATAAAATTTGGTTGAGAAATTCCTATTGGTTTGGGCGCTAGAGCGCACACAAAATTAAGTGACACACAGACATTTCTTGATGTTTGGTCTCTTTCAACTCGTTTGACCTCAAGGACTGTAAATCCGTGAAAATCTGAAATTTTTTTTTGATTACATAACTTACCCATACTACATATTATGGTATACTGCCATAGTATACAGTGTGTTCACGAAAAGTGGTAACAGCGAATAATTCTTAAATATTACTAGATACAAAAAAAAGTTTAAATAGTTTTTTATTCAACTCCAAATTTTCTATTGGAAACTGTCAAAGTATATTTTTTGATTCTTCAAATTCAACCGGAAGTAAACATAAATTTTTTTTTTTAAATGGCAACATGTCTTTTTTTAACATTTTTGTAATCTGCAATTTTTTCTCTATAAATACCTATAAAATTTTCATAAGGTTACATAAGAAAATATTTGAGAAAATGTAAGATTTAAACAAGCAATAATAATTTACTGATTATTTACACATAGATATGTAGAGTGCTATGAAAAACAGAACATCACGACACCGAAAACACAACATTTTATTTATCTGATAAATTTTTCAAAATTGCCACCGTTTTGTTCAAGATATGATTCTAATTTTCGCAGAAGTTCTGGTGATTTAGTGATAAACTGATAGCATGCTAAATTAAATTTGGTTTTTAAATTTCCTAAATTTAAAGATAGAATTGCGTAAACTACCGTTTTTAAATGACTAAAAAAAAATTTTAAGAAGGGCATATTTTTCAGGGCCCTTTTAATTTAATCAACAGATGGCGCTTACTTAAATATTTTTATAAAATAAGAGGAATTTGCTATATTTTAAATATAGCAAATTCGTTGAGATAATACTATTCTATAAACAATTTTGTTGTTCTTAAGCTATTTTGAGTTCGTAATATTTATTTATAAAAACACAATTCATAATTAAAGTTTAATTACCTTTTTTTGTAAGTGAGTGTGTTTTGACATACTTAATACGAACTCAAAATAGCTTAAGATCAAGAATATTGTTTATAGAATAGTATTATCTCAACGAATTTGCTATATTTTAAATATAGCAAATTTCTCTTATTTTATAAAAATATTTAAGTAAACGCCATCTGTTGATTAAATTAAAAGAGCCCTGAAAAAAGTGCCCCTCTTAATGGTGTTATATCATATCGATGGTCTAGCGTGCAAATGTGTTAAGTACCAAATATGGATTAAATAAGTTAAGTACATTAGCGGAGTCTAGCATTTCTACACTTTCAATGCAAGCAATTGTGTTAAGTAATATTTGAATATTATACTATAGTAACACCATCTAACTATTAGACTAAGTAATTTTCATAAAGTAAGTAAGTTTTCAGTAAGTTTAATTTTCAATTAGCACGTAATGTCTAATTAGTACTTAACACATTTGCACGCTAGACCATCGATATAATGGTGTTTTCTTCTTCATAGCACTAGAGTGCTATCTCTAGATAGCATTGATATGATCTAGAGATCATAGATAAAAGAGTATAGTATAGATTGTCGACTCAGGGTGAAGGGGGTCGTTTCATCATCCGTGCGGGGGGTATAGTTTGAACCAGGGTCACCAGGTGGTGCTGTATTATAAGTTGGGCTTATAGTTTAAACCAAGGTCTCCAGGTGGTGCTGTATTATAATACAAATGTATTATAATATAATATAGTTGGCACTAAATTAAAATTTTTAATACGTCAGTTAAAAATGTCAGTGCAAAAACTTCAATTTTGCTTAATTTCGTTTTCGCGATTTTCTTCAGTTTTTTTGCTATCAACGCAGAAATATGGTTTGCAGATGTGTACTTAAAGATTGTAACTATCACTCGGGTGGAAGTAATCATCGGGAAGTATCACTCGGGTGGAATATAAGTTGTGTTTTTGTAAATTTTCAATAATTTTTATTAATAACTAATAAAATTTTAAATGATAACTATAGTTGTTTTTCTATTGCATTACTCAGAAATTTTGTAAAGATTAGTGGAAACTTTCGTAACTATAATTTTTTTTTAAAAATTATGTACGGAAAATTTTCACTAATATTTACAATAAATTAATTTAAAATTACCAGTAAAAAATCAAACATTTGAATCCCCGCCAATTTTATTGCACGATAGCAGCGCTGTTTGTGCGCTTGGTGACCCTGGTTTGAACTAGTACTTTGGAACAAAAATAGGTGGGGAGTCGAGCATCTATTACTATTCTTTTATCTATGCTCTAGATACCCGTGTGTAAATAATTAATAAATTATTATTGTTTGTTTAAATCTTGTGTTTTCTCGAATATTTATTTATGTGACCTTATGAAAATTTTATATGTATTTATAGAGAAAAAATTGCAGATTGCAAAAATGTTAAAAAAAGACAGGTTGCTATTTGACAAAAAATTTTATGTTTACTTCCGGTTGAATTTGAAGAATAAAAAAATATACTTTGACAGTTTCCAATAGAAAATTTGGAGTTGAATAAAAAACTATTTAAACTTTTTTTTGTATTTAGTAATATTTAAGAATTATTCACTGTTACCACTTTTCATGAACACACTGTATATCGACGGTGGAAAGGCAGAAAGTCTTAATCGCCATTTTTGGCAAAAATGAGTTATTTAAATCATTCGATAGAGAAAAATTTGACGATTCCAATGATATAAATAACTCATTTTTGCCAAAAAATGGCGCTTAAGACTTTTTGCGTTTCCACCGTCGATATGGTATACGATATGGTATATAAGTATTACTCATAGTAGTAAAAAGATAGCTAATTTTGATTTTCATCATCAAGTTTCTCATAAAAAAATTGAGAACATAACATCTATTTTTTCATATCTATTATAGCATTGAGTTTCTCTATATAAAGATGTAAGAGAAAGCACTTAAATTCCAACCTTGATCTTGTCAAGTTATGGTGGGTTTATAGAGCGAGATAAGCGATAAGAGATAGTGGATAATGGTGGGTTTATAGAGCGAGATAAGCGATAAGAGATAGTGGATAAGAAATAAGAGATAGTGACTAACGGATAAGCGGGTTTATACAACGAGATAAGGAATTTAAGAAATGCACATGTTACGCATGAGCAGTTCAAATTATTTTGAAACTTGGACAGGCCACGACAGCTTATGTTTATAGTTTGGTTTTGTCATCGTGAAACATATTTTTCAAATCTTTTAATTTTATGGTTTGATTACCCAGAAATTTGGCATCTTTTATACTAAATAAATTTTGCAAACTAAATTTGAGAATATTTTAAATGAAATATTTTGAATTTATAAAATACAAATGGATAGTCAAGATTTAGCGCGAAACAATAAAGCCGATATAACCCAGAATAATTTAATAATTTCCCTTAACATTTTTGCAAATCTCTAACTGCGAATAAAATTTAAAATTCGATTTATTGTTTAATAAAAACCGCCTGCTACTTATATATAGACAAAATTAATAATTATTAAATATAGATAAATGAATATTTGGAATGATTGTCGTTCAAAAATTTATTCGTAATGACACAAATGAGCGGGTAAAATTTAGTTCAAATGAACGTCGACGGGATAAGAGATAAGAAGTTGAAAAATGTTCAACTTTTATCCCTTAGCTCTTAGCGCTTATCGCGTTGTATAAACGCTACTACGGTATTCCTATGGTTTAACTTTCTTATCCACTATCTCTTATCGCTTATCTCGCTCTATAAACGCACCATAAGTAGCGTTCATACACCACGATAAGCGCTAAGCGCTAAGGGATAAAAGTTGAACATTTTTCACCTTCTTATCTCTTATCCCGTCTACGTTCATTTGAACTAAATTTTACCCGCTTATTTGTGTCATTAGAAATTTATATTTTATTTATGTTTATAGCTGATGTGTATTATAAAATATCAATTTTATATAATTTTTTAAATAATAATAAAAATATATATTTTTGTACGACAATCATTCCAAATATTTATTTATCTATATTTAATAATCATTAATTTGTCTATTTAAGTAGGCGGTTTTTATTAAGAGGGGCATATTTTTCAGGGTCCTTTTAATTTAATCAACAGATGGCGCCTACTTAAATATTTTTATAAAATAAGAAGAATTTGCTATATTTAAAATATAGCAAATTCGTTGAGATAATACTATTCTATAAACAATATTCTTGATCTTAAGCTATTTTGAGTTCGTATTGAGTATGTCAAAACACACTCACTTACAAAAAAAGATAATTAAATTTTAATTATGAATTGTGTTTTTATAAATAAATATTACGAACTCAAAATAGCTTAAGATCAAGAATATTGTTTATAGAATGGTATTATCTCAACGAATTTGCTATATTTTAAAAATAGCAAATTCCTTTTATTTTATAAAAATATTTAAGTAGGCGCCATCTGTTGATTAAATTAAAAGGGCCCTGGAAAAAATGCCCCTCTTAAACAATAAATCGAATTTTAAAATTTATTTGCAGTTGGAGATTTACAAAAACGTTTAGGGTAATTATTAAATTATGCTGGGTTATATAGGCTTTGTTTCGCGCTGAATCTTTTATGATTATCCATTTGTATTTTATGAATTCGAAATATTTCATTTAAAATATTCTCAAATTTAGTTTGCAAATTTTATTTACTTTATAAAATATGCCAAATTTCTGGGTAATCAAACCATAAAAATAAAAGATTTCAAAAATATGTTTCACGATGACCAAACCAAACTATAACCATAAGCTGTCGTGGCCATCGATATGTGATATATTACATGGTCGTGGCCTGTCAAGTTTCAAAATAATTTGAACTGCTCATGCGTAGCATGTGCATTTCTTAAATTTCTTATCTCGTTCTATAAACTCGCTTATCCGTTAGTCACTATCGCTTATTTCTTATCCACTATCTCTTATCGCTTATCTCGCTCTATAAACCCACTATTAGCCTACTATGCTTAGCCTACAATGTGAAATGCCGCTTCTTAGATGGCATAATAATAAATTGTTGGTTTGTTAATAATAGTTTTAATTATAGAATTCCTCATTGTACTGTACCTTTATAGTAGCAGTTTATAGTAGTAACAACTTACAATTTAGTCCATATATAATTTTTCTATTATCTAATATGAGTTAGTAAAAAGTAACATTTCTTTTATATATCAAATTATTTTTTAATATGAATATATGTTTAATCTATCTTTTTAGTAACTCATCTACCCTATATTATAAAAAGATAAGGGCTCAATATGTAACGTTTTTTTGTAACATTTTTATGAAACCGAAATGCTTATACTATATAAGATATAAAATTATTTTTACTGTCTCAACCTTTATACCATGGTATAAACTGATAAACTGATCAACATCTCAGGCAATTTGATCTGTTTAGTACTTGAGACGTTGATCGGCCGCAGCCGTCGTTCCCATCAACAAAGTACGAGCTTTTATCTTCTAAAACATCAGCAGAACGTGTCAAGGAACTCAGGGAAAGACAACAGCAGCAACAAGAACTATCGAAATCAAATCCGCCAGCAAAAAAATCAAAGGAACCTTTGAATGAATGCATAAAAAGCGAAAATCAATCAGTAGCTCAAATTGCCAATAATTCTCAAATAATAATAATACCTCATGATGCCGGAGATATGGCGCAAAAACGCCGATATTGCAGTGCAATATTTTGGAAAAATTAATTTTGTAAAAAGATAAGACAAAATATGCAACGTTTTTATGCAACGTTTTGGAAGATTGTGATTGGTTCTTTCCCTTTAACCAATAGTAAAATTGCAGAACGTTTTCAAGAAATAAAAAAATACCTAATAGTAATCGATAACATTTATTTTAAATTTTCAAGCTGTATGACGTTATAATCCGTTTAAACGTTAATCCGTTCATCCGTTGAGATATATTAATCATCGGAAAAAAATGTTGTATGAAAAGAAGTTTTACAACTCAAAGTTATTTCGTTTATGTGCTATTAGGGCCGCGAAGCGGCCCGGGGGGTTGGGCCGCGACAGCGGCCAGGGGGGCAAAGCCCCCCTAGTATTATATAATTTTAACAAGTTAATATTCATAATTCTTTTTCTATTATCAATCTCTCTCTCTTCTCAAATTTTTAAAAATATTTTTGCTCAGAAACCTAATTCGAGTCCTAGTGAGCTGGTGTGCAAAATTTGGTTCAAATCGGTCAAATGGCCTAGGAGAAAATGGGGGACAGATTCCAATACAAACTTATTTAATTTATTTAGTATACTTTATCGATAACAAAAAAGAAAATCTTATTAAAATGTCTCATCATTATCAATATCTTTAAAGATTTCTATAAGTTCTGTCACTTTTGCAGCTTCTTGTTCTTTTATTCTCTTTTGCGGTCAATTCTTTTTCCACCTTACTCTTACTTGCAGCCCTATGTCTGAATGCTTTTGCATGATTCAATTCAACCCGGCGCACAGTGTGGAAAAATGAAAGAAATGCGTCAAAATTCAATAACAGCTATTAAATTTTGATGCATTTCTTTCATTCTTCCACACTTGCGATATCTTTTTATTGTTTTTCTAAACTATAATAATATTCAAATCTCAACGTTCTTAATAATTAATTATTAAGTTCTGCTTAATCAATAGCAACTTGTTTGTGTCATCGCAACAAACAATTTCACGGGAATACAACGACAACCCTGACTCCGATTTGTGAGTTTAATTTAAGGTTTTAAATTGATTTATTGATGATGGATCCTAATCAGACACAGTTGCGTTGTCAAAATCGACTCTACGTCTTCTCCGCGTAAAGTATTAAAGGTTTTAAATTAATTTATTGATGATGGATCATTGTAACATACAGTTGCTTTGTCAAAATTGACTTGACTAACGCTGTTTTATCTAATAATATCTCTTAGGGCTTTCCAACTCGGCAAAGGTGTTACTAAGAAGGGTGTGGATGTAACTTTTTTTTTTTTGATATTTCTGGGGGCCTTCCAACTCGGCAAAAGTGCTCGTTAGAAGGGGGTGATTTTAAACTTTAAGGATATTTAATGATAGAAGGTCCAGTGGGCCTGCCGGCAGGACAAATTTATATGTAAAACTATATATGTATATATTATATGTTTGGACGTTCTAAGGTTAAAGTTCATGGGGAGTAAAAATATGTTTTATATTTTCTTAAAATTTGAAGGTATCTATTAGAAGTGCATGCGGGATTACTTTTTCTTGTCCCGTCCCGTCCCGCAGTGCCACCTCGTCGTGTAAGTCCCGTCCCGCGGGTCCCGCAGATCCCGCGGATTTTCAAGCACCGTCAGACGCATGCGCAGATTAAAAATTATGACTTAAATTTGAAATTGAAAACTGCGCATGCGTCTGACAGCGTCTACTTTCCAACTGCTGAAAAACGGGGCAATTACTAGGGCAATTTTGTTGTTGCATTTAAAACACGAAAAGTTGCATTTAGTAAACATAAACGTAAAAAAAAGTAAAAAAAGTTGCATTTATTATTTTTTATTTATATTTACCGAATGTTCTGATAGAAAATAAATAAAATTTCAATTTTTTTTTAATTATTGTGAAAATTACTCAACACAAAATTAAAATATCCCGCGGGATATTTTAAATATTTAGTCCCGCGCGGGACATTTTCTAAACTTAGTCCCGCGCGGGACGGGATCTCGCAGTCCTGCATGTGATGTACATATATTATACAACGCAGTCCGAATAAACTTTTTTGATTTTTTTGTTAACGCATATTGCTTAGAGTAAATGTAGGGAAAGAATTCAATAAGTTAAATTATGAAATAGAAAGGGAAAAAATTCGTTTCGCGCGGGACTGCATTGAAATCCCGTCCCGCGCGGAACTGAGTTGATAAAATGTCCCGCGCTGGACTAAATATTCAAAATATGCTGCGGAACAAAAAATATCCCGCGGGATATCCCGTCCCGTCCCGCGCGCGGGACGGGGCGGGATTTTTTTCATCCCGCATTCTTCTCTAGTATCTATAGTTCTAAAAAAGAAATATACATTTTTAAAAATAACAATTTTAGTTCATTTAAACATATTTTCTTTATGTTTAAAAATTAATAAGAAGTCATTATATCCTCCTAAACCCCTAATATAGTATATACGCCATTTTTTAAATTTAATTGATTCAAGCAATGAATCTTGAACTGAAGGAATAGTGAATATTAGAAAAAAAAATTGAATTTAAAAAATTAAAATGAAGAACGCATATAAAAGAATATGTAAAGCGTAACTTTTTGTGGAAGACAGAGCTGTGGTGATTTACGTGCAGTAAACATGTGAACATCGAGTCGGCACTGCCTTCCACAAAAAATTACGCTATAATTCGGTGCAATTTTTTCGAGCTTGGAAAAGGATTTTTGTTAAGGGGTTACATGCAGTCAGGATTTCAAAAAAATTTCACGGGGTCTCCCGGTTAAAGTTCCGATTTTCCAATAATTGCGGCTGTACCTGTGGTTTAATTTACGAGCCGCTACTACTACATATACAGGGTGAATGAGACCACCCGTATCAGCAATTTTTTTCAAAAACGGTTAGTCGTAGAGAGTTGGGTCAAAAAATTTTATTATAAAAGCCGCAATAAAGAATCAAATGATGATATTATTATTTCCGGGAAAGGTCGGCATCCCTAGTAGTTTGCTCCAGAATATCCAGAACTCCAGAATTTTAAATGGCACCATAGGTCAAAAATGGTATTTTTGAAAAGATCTTGAAAAAATAAGCAAGTTTTGTAGGAAAAATTTTTTTATTACTGCTACCCCTTTTAAGGGTAACACCCTAATTCGCCGCCTATAAAATCGCCGCTTCTCATTTCGCCGCCAAATTTTTTCCCATTTTGCCGCTTAGTACATTCCCATTTTGCCGCTTATACAATTCGCCGCTTTTCATTTCGCCGCCAACTTTTTTCCCATTTCGCCGCCTATAAAATCGCCGCTTCTTATTTTGCCGCCACTTTTATTATTATTATTATTAAATAGCATAACGTTCCCTGAGGAATTGAGCTGTCTCAATAGACTTACAAAATCCTTTTTCTGAGGGTGATTAGTCCTCTCTCTAAACTTGGTCAATTTTCAATAATTTAACTTAAAATTTGTTTCACATATTATTGAATATTATTACTTTGACAAAATGTGAAAAAATAAAAACTGAATTTCTTTTAAGTTTACAGTGGTGGTGTTTCCCCAGATTAATTTTAATTGGATATTACTTAAAAGGGGTAGCAGTAATAAAAAATGTTTCCTACAAAACTTGCTTATTTTTTCAAGATCTTTTCAAAAATGCCATTTTTGACCTATGGTGCTATTTAAAATTCTGGAGTTCTGGATATTCTGGAGCAAACTACTAGGGATGCCGACCTTTCCCGAAAATAATAATATCATCATTTGGTTCTTTATTACGGCTTTTATAATACAATTTTTTGACACAACTCTCTACGACTAACCGTTTTTGAAAAAAATTGCTGATACGGGTTATCTCATTCACCCTGTATATAAAGAATTTTTTAAATAAATACAAGTTTATTGGTAATGAAATCAATTCAACACCCAATATCAATGAAATTGTAACCTCGAGTTACAACTCGAGTTATTAATAAACAAGAGTTTTATTAATGCAAAAAAGTATAGTTATTAAAACTCTATTGGATGATGTGTACGATGCCGTGAAAAATGACAGCAGGTATGAAATAATTGCTTAATATTTTTATGATTGCTATCATTTTTTATACCGTATACTAGAACCGCTTAAATTTTATATTATTATTTTTAAAAATGTACTTTTATTATTCATATTTTTATATTAATTATACTTAACTTTTGAATAGACAAAGTTTATTTGGTTTTCCATGTTCAACTGGCTAATGAAAATATTTTTAAATTTGATATTTTCAATAGGTAATTTTTATTGATGAAATTGATTCTTTATTATCACAACGAAGTGATACAGAACACGAAAGTTCCAGACGTATAAAAACAGAATTTTTGGTACAACTGGATGGTGCAACAACTGATAATGAAGAACGAATTTTAGTAATTGGTGCTACCAATAGACCCCAAGAGTTAGATGAAGCAGCAAGAAGACGTTTTGTTAAACGTTTATATATTCCTCTTCCGGAGTACGAGGTAAAGTTTTGTTTTTTAAGTTTGTGTGATGTTCTTTATTTTATGAATTAATATTTAGGCACGAGTAGAACTAGTCACAAGACTAATGGAACCAGAACGTCATAATTTAATTGAAGAAAATATTAAAGAAATTTCGATATTATCTGATGGGTATTCTGGTGCAGATATGAAAAATTTATGTTCTGAAGCATCATTAGGTCCAATTCGTTGTATTGATTTGAGTATGATACAATGCATACAACCTGCAGAAGTAGTTATTTAAAATTTTACTATATTTTTATTATTTATTCAATATTTTTCTCATAGGTTCGTCCAGTTACCATGGAAGATTTTGTTAAAGCTTTTACCCGAGTCAGATCTAGTGTATCACCTAGAGATTTGGATCAGTATATTGTTTGGAATAAAACTTATGGAAGTGGAATATGATTTTGAGTTATTACTATGTGCTGTGTGATGTTACATAAGAAAATATCTGTTTTTAATTTGCAAGAACTGTTGCACTTGTTTATCATACTAACACATTTGTTACTTAATGATTAAATTTACTAATTAAATAAATTGCAGAAGTTTAATTTTTGTTTGAATAACTGTAGTATTATCTACTTATACATACAGGTTGTTCTCTACATATCACATCGTGTAATAAAGATGTACCTATCTAACTGGTGGTAGCGATTTCGGCCATTGTACTTATCTGAAATGTTATTTTAGTAGAAGGTTAAACGTTTTAAGATTTTTGTATTTTTAAATTCGAATTTTGAAACATAAATTTTATCAACTTCCATATTATATCATTGCTTGGAATTCTACCAAGAATCTCTTGATTTTGATTTTCTCACCATCTCTCAATCCTTTCTCAGGGTAAACGACGTCTTTTTTCTACTATGTTTTCATTCTGTAATGTACCAAGAGTTTCTTGACTTTCACGTACTCAACAATTTGATAAACTCTTTCTATGATCCAAGAAATGTAAGAAATTATAAATTGATAAAAAGAAAATATATAAAAGCGTTTTATATGGAATAGTAGGTACGTTATCCAGGTACATGAATTTAATAATTTTTGAAGTAAATAATGATAGTAAACGGTCCAAAAAGCAACTATAAAACAAATATTTTATGAATCACTGAAAATAAGCACTAGCTTTTACAAAAAAATGAAAAATTTCATGCGTATTGACTATTGCGATGAGATAAGCTCTGCCCATCTTCCAGTTTACCGCACCCGTGCAGAAGTTTGTAAATTGTAGCTTGATTTAGCGTACGAAACTAATTAAGCGGGATCTCAGATATCCATTCATTAAAAACATCTCTCTTGGCCCACGCAACTCCTCAACCGGAATATTTGAAAAAGTGAATCTCTGAGGCAGTCCACTTATAACAAACATTTCTTTAGGTTCACGCAATTTTTCAACCGGAATTTTTGAAAATGTGAATCTTTGAGACAGTTTAACTCATTGAAAATATACCCTAGAACTAATAAATAACCTAAATATGGAAATTTATGTCGCAAAACTTGACTTGACTTGCTTACGGTACACTTTAAAATCGATTTTTGGCTGAACTAATCGATATATGACATTTCTTCATATCTATAGCTCTTTATGTTAATGTTATCTATAAAATTATTATCTTCTGTACCCGGTTAGCGTGCTACTGCATAAAGATATATATGTCAAGGCAAATAGCTTTTTCACCACTGATCAAGGTCAGTACTCCTCAAGAAGATGTACTGGGTATAAAATGTGGAAGTAATTTTTCTACAGTTCATGCCTGTTGAGCCCTTTTTACGCTGTGGGTCCTTTTGCTCTTCTCACCTTTGCTCTGACGTTCTCTAACTCAACTAATCATCGCATTTCTTACTTAAAGTTTCCAACATTCGACCCGTCTGTGTGCTGAACTAGCACAAAAAGCTAGTATTTTTTCTAACCGCTAGAACAAAGGAGATCAAGCAAGTTTTGCTCGCAAAATATATGCAAATCGCTTTAACATACATGAATTGACAAAAACTTTAATTAATACGAGTTATTATAAATAAGTAGATATCAAATAAATTATTTATTAAGCTTTCAGAAAACTAAACCGTTCCTAATATTATTATTAGATATTATTAATATTATTTTGATGAAGGAACGGTTTAGTTTTCCGAAAGCTTAACAAATAATTTATTTGATTTCTAATCATTTATAATAACTCATATTAATTAAAGTTTTAAAGATTATGGAAAATATTATATTATGGTTTTAATGGAGTGGAGGAATAATAAAACCAATAAAATAAATAAAAACTTAAAGGAACTGGTAAGCAGTTTATTTAACAATAATTTGTATGTTTACAAATTTCTCGCAAATTTTGTATTTATAAAATACTCTTATTTCAGTTTTTTTAAAAGTTGCTTCAAGCAGTGTATCTTCTGTTTGTTTCAAACTGCTTTGAGCAATAACTGTGAAGTGCATCGGATTACCTACATAATGTATAATTCGAACCACAAATAACAAAGTAATGCGTGAAATCTATAAAACTAATTAACAATTTTATGTGATTATTAATCATGAGATAACTAAATAAATGGTCAGTATTTTATTTGTTACATGATCAGTACATTACCAATTAATAAAAATGATTATAAAATGAGCACATTGGGTGGACTTCTTTCATACTTACCTTTGACAATTACTTTGTGCTCTATATTACCAACAGAAAACATTTAATTTTTAATTAAACTTATTATTATTTACATGAACATGACCTAGCAGCTTTTAGGGCGTTTGGCTGATAATTGAAAAACTTTTAGCAGATTTAGAACCGTACAAAAACTAAAATATCTCACAAAACTTGAAATATTTTACAATTTCTATAACAGCGACTTTAATTTTTGTGTGAATATAATGTAATATTAAACTTTCAATTTAAATAAAATAACTTATATACCTACTACGATCTACAACACATATGTATAACGTATCTACTATATATTTTTAAGTTCTCGGCCGGTAAATTTTATTTTTGCATATAATAATTTTTTGAGATTCTAAATGGCATAAACCTTAATTGGAATTTTACAAAAAAATACATTGAAACTTTGAAATTAGAATGCGTAAAAACTTTAAAATCAAAAATCAGATGAAAATAAAATTTTATACATGATCAATTTTATTTTTACTTTCCGTACTTTGACGGCAATGGAAAGTATTATTGGACAAAATTTGATAACCCTTCATTTTTTCTATAAATTTGTTTTCCTGTTCCTGTTTTCTTGTTCAAACAAACCGATTTGTTACATTTAAATCTTACAAACTGTAAAATGCGTGTTTTATTTTAGTTTATTAAGCTACCGTAACATGGGTATGCTTTTATCACTTTTTATTATTATTTTTTTTAACATTTTAAATGTTGATAACTTTTACTACCATTAAAAAAAATACGACATACGCATCGGCTTCGTCTTACAAGGGGAAGGCGGGACATTAGGGAAACAGATCTTTTTGATATTAATAATACTTAAATTAGTACCCGACTTTACTTTGTGAAAGTAGTAAGGTGCATATTTCAGCCTATTCGCGAGAAGAGCTCTCTGTGCGCTTTATACCTTGTAGACGTAGTACCCAATAACCGTCGTGGCCTAGCAAGCTACATACAGAAAGATAATCCGCGCGGATTGTGGAATATAGATCCGAGTCCTGTAGTCGATTTAATTTTTTTTAAATACCTGCGTATATAACATTCATTAAATATATGGTTAATTGAGAAACATACTTGATTAAATTGAAAAAAATCTATTGTATTATAACTGCGCAGCAAACTACGCGCATAATTTATTTTCAATTAAATAAGTACAATTTGGTAGTAGTTAACAACTTTCTTAGTTTGCTTATAAAAATAAACATTACATGGTTGCACTAACGCAGTGTACTTTTAAGAATTATTATTAAATATCAGTAAGTATTTAATAAATATTGTATACGCATATATTAAAAAAAAATTTACCACAGGATTATAATCCGGGCGGTTTACTTCCCTATGTGTAGTTCGCTAGGCCACGACGGTTATTCTTATTAGGTACTGTGGTACTGTGTCATTTACTACGAGATTAGCTACATATTCTGAAAATTCAAAATTAGGAAACTAATTATTTTTTGAAAAAAGAAACAAAATCAAAGATATCGTTACCTGAAAGCCACAGTGGGATATCTTGCAAAAATGCGATTTTGAGATAAGTAGGTATATTGAATAAAATTGCTGATGAGCCATTATTTAATGACAGATCGAGATAATTCAAAATAATTTCGTTTTTTTTTTGCAAGTGGTCATAACGCATTAATTGTAGCATGTTAAGTTTTGCATTGCAATTTAAACCTTTAACTTATCTCAAATAACTTATTATCTCAACTTAACGTTTTTCGAGATCTCATTGTGACTTTCTGGTAGCGATATTTATAATGGACGTACTTTGATTATTCTAGTTACCTTTTCAGAATAAGAAAGTTTCTTGCCCTATTAAATACAACCGTCTTAACGATTAGAATTTTTTCACTATTTTTGTTGTATCACAGGTTTAATATTAGCTTCTTTACGAAGTTATAGAATTATTTAATAAAATTTAATTTTATTACTGTCAAAAATTACCCTTAAATCTGGTTCACACTACATGATTTCTCATGACTTAGTCATGAGAATGTCATAGTTAGTCATAGTCATGTTAAATTATCAAACTACTAATAAAATTATCGTACGCAAGTGGGCTGTCTTGACAGAGAAAAAATCTGATGTGACACAACACATGATTTACTCATTTAAAATAGTTGAAGTAAATAGTAACAAATTAAATCCTCCGGGCCCTTATCGTTACTCCGTAGATGTGGGGTCTGCTTAGTTTTTATTGATTTACTGGTTTACGAGTTTTATGCACTTTCAAAGACAAAGAAGTGAGTTATCGCGTTGAAACATTTTATTCCTTTATATATTTTAAGTGACTATATAAAAATCTGTCATTTTCTACAAAAGATTTTTTTTGAGACGAATTACGTTAATCTATTCATGCGCATCATTAAAAATCAACGAAACGCCATTAAAAAAGGTTCCAGTGGAAGGATTTTAATCAAAATCTAATCAATTCTTTACACCGTTTGTTAAGCTAGTGAGCAAAATTTCAAGTTAATTGGTGTACGCGTTTGTTTATAATCGTAGCCGAAAACATGTTCATACACATTATTATACACGACGCTCATATTCAGAAATTGTTCCAAATAAAATGAAAATTTTAATGTGGCTACTCGAAGTTGGTTTCTGACTCGATTACAATACTTTCCTATAATATGTAAATGGAAATGTAATAATTATTTATAATTTTTTACCAAAATTTACCACACTAGTGTGAACAAACGGTGTTAAGAACTGATTAGAATTTGTTTGAAATCTCTCCGTCAAAACTTTTTTAATTTGGGTACCGTTGCTTTTTAATGACGCATTCATGAACACACACGAATGGATTAACGAGATTTGCTTCATCTCAATAAAAATCTTTTATAAAAAATGATTCATTATTGAAAATGTTTCAACGCAATTGGTCATTTCTTTGTCCTTGAAAGTGCTTAAAAATCGTTTACAGGTTTTGGCCAGTAAATCAATGAAAAATAAGCAGATCCTGCACCTAAGGAATGACAATAAGGACCGGAGAGAAATTAAAAGATTTAATTTGTTACAATTTACTTTGTAAATGGGAAAGTAAGGTGTTGTGTCACATTAGATTTTTAAAAATTATATAACAATGTAGCTATAGAAGAGGCTCATACTGGTGCTTGTCGGATATCTTGTAAGGTTTGGCGACTAATAGGTAAGTATAGTTTTTATTAATTTTTTTTAAATAAGAAAGATTTTAGTTAGTTACATAGATCATAATTAAACAGTTTAACCACGCTCAAAATATGTATAATTACTTCTCGCAGTGCTTTAAAATTGAAGTGCATGCTGTCGCCAGCCTCTTGCCCCAATCTAAATGTTGAATCAAAAATAGTTAAAATAGTTAGTACATTTTTGTTTGTACTAATTTTGTTTTCTTCGTAATTATTTAAAAAAGTTGTGTATGGGACGAGACTGGTGACAGATCAATTTAGAATCTTAGATCAAAAATAGTCTAGAATCTTGATTGTATCTGTTTGCACGCTTTTTAATTAATATCGTTTGTACCTCTTTTGTTTTCGAGATATTTAGGAAACATAATATAAAAAATACTAACTTTCGATATTTGCGTTAAATTTTTTTACATTTTTTTAAATTTTATTATATTATAGGGGAGACTGTTGTACTTTGGGATATTTTTCGGTTTTTAATTTTTTTTATCGACATTTTTTAAAATGGATTAGTTTTACCTTGACCAGCATAATTAGTGTTATTTTGACTATTCGTAGCAAAATTTCCAAAAAGATAATGTAATATTATCATATTGATAATTATTGAAAGACAATGCTTCGTTGAAAATTGTCCTAAAGCACAATCAGGGGCTTGTACTTTGGGACAATGTGAATTTGACGACAATAAATAAGTAAAAAAAAACCTAAAATTTATAAAACATATTTATTAAGACATGCTGTAGCAAGACAAGAAGTCATTGGAAAGGATACGGCGTTTTGTGCCTCCAACTACTGTGAGTTTTGGTAATTTCTTCAAAACGTCCAAATCTCTTACAATTGATTCAATTCAATCACTTAAATGTGTGTGCTTTATGAAATTCTCAAGACATTTTATAAAAATTTCGAAATTTGACCATCCGCTAACTATAAGCACGAGAGTGTCCCAAAGTACAAGCACAGCACTCTTTATTATTATTGACATATAACCGTCCAAACGTAAAAGTTAAAATTCAATACTATTAGAAAATAGTTAGCCTTAGATGTGTATTAAGTAATACCGTATGCAACAAAACCATTGTAAATAAAATTTACCTGGTAAAGATGTGGAAGTCAAGCGATTAAATAATACATCATCTACCTTAAAACGCAAAACGTTCAACAACAAACACATAATTAGGCATTTATAATTTATTTTATGGCGAAATGACCTCTATCCGTTAGCAGAATAACCTCTTAAAACGAAAAGCGATACATTTGAATATTAGTATTAAAAACTCAATGTCTCGAAGTACAAGTTGTCCCAAAGTACAAGGATCTCCCCTACACTATAATAAAATTACTAATTTTATATAAGATATTATGCATTATAATTTAATAATAATAATTAATAGTTAAAATAAAAACCTTCGCCTATTTACCTTATAACAAATCGAGTGCCTATTTACAGAGTTAACCTTTCTATAGCTTACAAACCTTTATACAAACCCCCAAATCATAATTGAGTGGGTTAGCGGAAATTTGTTTGTTGATATTTTTTAGGATTAATGGACATTAATTAAATTAAGTATTTCTTCAAAATTCATTCTTCAATCTTCTTCAAAGATTCAAATGAAGTTGTCATTTTCAATTAAATTTTTTTTACATTCTATTACTTCCTGACCAAGCTTAAAATAAATAGCGAAACTTGGAAGAAATACTTAATTTAATTAATTAATGTATTAATCTTACAAAATACCAACAAACGAATTATTATCAAATGGACGATATAACAATTTAATAATTATAAGTTAACTTTGTTAATAAGTATTTCGAATTATGAAACCTTTTACAATGATCAAAATTTTCTTGATTATTGCATTTATTGATGTGATAGTAACGAATATGAAAAGCTCTTGATCGAGGTTGAATAATTTAATTGCTGTTACTTTTAACCCATTGTTTATTTCCAAATTACTTGAACTAATTACTTTTTCGTTTAGTTGTAAATTGTCAATCGTAATTTACACCTTTGAGCACATTATATCACCTTTTTTTCCCCATAACTTAGCATCCTAGCTTTAGACCTCAACCAACAAAAATATTTTATAAATACATATAAAAAACAAATAAAATAATAAAATTTTAAGCTTAAGCTTTATACTTGAACGATGTTATACTAATATCAACAATTCAAATACATACATAAATTATTATCTTGTGAAAATTATGAAACTAAACTAAAACATCCGACAAAGGCAGCAAATAACTATCGAATGCTTATAAATTAATTTAAATTTTACTACGTTTACTTAGTTTATTACTATCACCAAACGCTTTTAAAGTGTACGAATTACAATTAATTTAGATTTTGTCGCGAATGAAAGATCAGGTTATACAATTATTCCATGCAATGGAAATCGTAGCACATGATGACTGTCAAACCTCAAACACATTCACTGCTATGCTCCTGGTGTTAATTATACAAGTTTAAAACGAAAGAAAAACAATATTATTATAAATAAAGTAATAATATTTCTGCTTTATTCTAATATTTCTGAGCTGTAAGTTTGAACCCCGAGGCGCACCAAGTGAATAATTTTGCACGACCTCAATAAGGTAAGTAAGAAATAAATAAATATATTGCATACTTTTGCCTTTTATTAGTACTGCTTTTAACTTTTCAAAAATTTTAATTAATTTGACATTTTTGGACGATCGATATTAATTTTAACTTCTTCTTCTGACTTTTAATTAGGACCATGTTCTGTTATATCATCTGTATCAAGTACAGATACACTTAACAGGTTCTTTGAGCTTATGTTTAATTGTTTAACATCCGATAGATAGCTTGCTGGACTGGCCTCCAGATGTGCCTGTAACTCTGATTTTTATGTTAATGATAGCAATTCATTAATCTAGGAAGACCACTAGCTTAACGTGCTTTTGAAGCACGGAGATTAGTCATAACATAAGAAAGTTACCCTTCCCCGGATTTAAACCCGGTACTTTGCATTCGGAGTTGATCGCGTTACCTGCAAGGTAAATGATCGTCTCTATTAAATTTATTATATTAATTTTAACAATTATCATAGTATGGACAAGGTTATTAAATTTTCTTATAATACTCGTTATTAAGTGTATAATGTGTGCAATTATCTCCCTGAGAGATATTTTTAGATTTTGTTTGATATCAAAGATCATTTAGGTGATCAAAGATCACCGGAAAGATCATTTAGTTAGGGCCTGATTTAGGGTAAAAATAATATCTACAGAGTACAGATCTGATTTTTTTGTTAATGGCAATAGGCAATAATATATCCAAAATGTAGACTTAATCTTCAGGCATTATTTTGCTATTTTGATTATTTATTTAAAAATAAGTTAAAATAAAATTTTTGAATTTAATAAGTTTTTTGTAGATGTCGCACCAAAACCAATAATTTTTTAGTAAAAGTGGTTCAGTACTTTTTTAAAAATTGTAAAATTATTATCTACAAACTTAATTCTAATCTTTTATTGTGTAAAATTAACGGCTTTTGAGTTATGGAGTAAAAAATTAAATAAAGAAATGTTAAAATTTTGAAGTCATTTTTGTTTTATTTCAAAATTTTTATTTTTTTGATATCTCCTATAGTTACCGATTTCCCCAATAAGGAACATCGAAATTGAGCCACCCTGTACAACAGTGTCAAATCGGATGTTTGAAACCAGTTGACGTCGTCAAAATGAGAAGTATGCAGGTACCAGCAGGTACCGTATAACCATAATATTATAATACTAATAGAATTAGTTCCATGGTATAACATTCCATAAGTAATTTCCCATTCTCTACATTACATATTGACGCATCGACGGCGAAGTCTAATATTTTGCAAACCACATATTTTGTGAAAATAGAGTTTCGATGAAAATATTATCATATAGCCCACTCGTCGATGTGAAAACATAATCGTAAAATAATTTTCTTGTAATAACGATTTTTAAATACCTCGTATCACGTATAACAGTGTGTGTAACAAGTATGAGACGTTTTATTCATCTCATAGAAAAAAATTTTATTTAAAAAATTTTATTAGAATTTCACCGTCGATATGTGAATTTTGAAATAGCAAAGTAACATTTGTTCAAAATGGCGGCAAATTGAAAACAGTTACCTATTATTGAAAAACCGAAAAACCTGGGAGTAAATAATTTTAATTTAAATATTCCAAATTGGACAACATTTTTATTGTGTTTATGATGAATCTGATGATTTAAGTTAAAATTGAATTGCTTTATTAAATATAAATATATTTATTGATAATAATAATCAAATAAATATAGATCCGAAATAACTTAAAAATATAACCACCTACGTATTTGAATTGCACTGATTATATCTACTAATCAATTATTGTAATAAAATACTGACCACTTTAGTACAAGCTTAATTATGGCAATAACAATAAAAAACATGTGCTTCTACTTTATGTGTTATGGTGAGGTTTTAAAATTTATTTTTATAGATAAAAGAAGGAGCAGTCAGGCTACAATAGATTGTTGCAAAATTGAAGAAACAGGTTTTTTAATTGATGAAAATACTGCAATATTTATTTAAGTATAACTTTTTATAATAAGTGAACAAATTTTTAAATTGAAAGACGCATTGCTCAAAAAATTGAGCTATTTTATTATCACCGTGCTGGACCTGGACAGATTGGCAAATACGCGAAAAAATACGAACGATTTAAAAACGATTTTCGAAAATTTGCAATAAGTGATATTACGTAGTTTAAAAATAAAACTACTTATAATCGCGTTTAGTTTTTGCTTAACTTTTGCAACACTTTTAAAATTTGCAAGTTCGTTAATTAATACTGGCAATAATGAACATTTCGATGATATTTTATACTTAAAAAAATTTCGCGATTTTATATTGATATTAGATTTATGTTTAACGTAAATCCAAAAAAACTTGGTTATATTCAAAAATCTTTCCAAAAAAACCTCATTTGATACAAATAACATGACAAATGTTAATAAAACTGTAACACGGAAAATAAATACAAAGTAGTTTGTAACATTATTAGTTTGATCAACATTGAGTTCATCCTCATTCATTTGCGGGGAAGATGCACTCAAAATATTTTTAAACCCCACACACGGCCATGAGGAGGAAGCCCTGGATCAGTCAATTTCGTGGTTATCCATAAAGTGAGTACGTACTTCCAGATGAGCCGCCAAATCAAGTACGAGGTGTTGTAGCGACGGGTGTTCCAGGAGTTCCGCTTCTGGTAATTGTGGCTGACAGCGGGGACGGTACTGACGACTTTTAAAAGCTCGATGAAGATGTAATACGACATCACAAAACACATAACGCAGCAAAACGAGTCGTAAAAAATCATCTCCAAAAAATTGTAAATACGATGGTTCTGAAATATAAAATTATATTAATTTTAATACCATTATAACGCATTTAAAATGTAATACTAATAAAAATAATATTTTTTTTTTGAATTTTAACTATGTATAGTTTTATAATAACGGATTCATTTTAAAATTGCTTCAATTATTACAATACCACAAATAAATTTAATCACGAAGTTATTTCATAATAACCAAAACAGTCACTCATTCAAAATGCGGCCTAGCGTGGTACTGTTGCCGTTTCAAATCACATACAATTTAAAATATACAAAATAATATAAATTATTAGTTTAATATAATAATCATTTAAATATACAATAAAACCCCGTTATAACGTAGCATCAAAAACCCTACGTTATAATCGAATACGTTATGAACAAATATGAATATTTATCTGTCTCTCGATCAAACCAGATTTGAGTAGGTAGGTACATCATTATAGGAAAGTATTAGACTTGTGACAGGAAAAGCTGACCTTAGACCATTTAAACTTAAAGACACGTATTATCGCCCAAGCGCTGAAGCAAACATAATTTCGGGAGTGTGACGTCAGTGACCGGGTAAATGCAACTGTAAGCATAGGCTTAAATAAGAAAATCGTTTATTTTAATTAACAAAAAACTTAAATCTTGACATTAAAAGAATATTTGAATAAAAAATTCACAATTTTCATATTTGAAGAATATTTGTAACAGAAAATTTAAATATAAATCCATAAATTGCGTTTATTATCTCACTTCAAGTACTAGAACTATTAAATTTTTTAAAAACCACTCAATTCTATTTCATTTTTACAAAATTCAAACATAAAACTCAAATCAATTTGTGATCTACATTTTTTGTTAAGAAAAAGAAATTGATTTATTTAATATTTAAAGAATTTATTTTATAATATTCAATTTTTTTTTCAGAATAATAAAATAGTATATTATACACCGAGGGAGTAAAGAAAGTGCCACTTTTCGTCATGAGGATAAAGGTTTTTACCCGAAGAACGAAAAGGCACTTTACTCCCGAGCGCGAATATACTATTTTTTGTCTTTCCAAAAGCCAATTACGAAATTAAAAGCAAGTACAGTCAAACTTTCCTAATTCGAACTTCCTAGAACAATTTTTAAATAAAATTTATGTTTTTAAAAATAGAAAGCAAAAAAGGTCAAATACTTTCCTTGAAAATAACCATAAATCTTGGCTATTATGCCTGTTAAACACTTTATTGACTACCCCAGATGCGGTAGTTTGCGTAACATAATATCATTGTCAAAGTACCGTATGCATTTTTGGAATCTTAGATGTAGTAATAAATTTGAATGGTTGCTGCGCAACGTCAATAATTTCAAACGTCAAACGTTAATTTCGTTTTGTGTTTGTAATTCTTTTTACATTTTGTCCCGCTACTTTACTTTTCGCTCCGCTCCTAAGAAAACTGGCACTTTGTTCCCGCAAAAGTTCCCGGAAAGCTCCCGGAAAGACAAAAAATAGTTTTATTTAATTATTTCTTAACTTATTTCAATGTTTGTTTAAGCATTCACCTAGATCAGTGGTGCTCAACCTTTCATATAACTTGATCTAATTATCAATATCTGAAAGTCTTGAAGATCTACCTTTTCTACTAGTATATCAAAATACTGTGGTCGACCAATTTACAAATTTTGGAGAAAGGGACTGTAATTCGGGTTTTCGTACAAACACAGATGTTACATATGAACAAAACATTTATTATTTACTAGGGGGGCTCCGCCCCCTGGCCGCTGCGGCGTCCCAACCCCCTCGGGCCGCTTCGCGGCCCTAATAGCACATAAACAAAATAATAAAATCAAGTTATAAAACTTCTTTCCATACAACAGTTTTTCCAATGATTAATATTATATCTCAACGGATGAACGGTTAAACGGATTATAATGTCTACAGTAGCGGATTTAGTACTTATGAGGCCCCAGGCGCAATTTAATTTTGAGGCCCCCCTTTTCAATATTTGCACTACTCATTTACATTACATTTTACAGTACTGGTTTTCAATTTCCGGCACACAGAGGGGGGCCGTTAGCGCCGCAGGCGATTTTTTTGAAAATACTACCTAATTTATATGGGAATATTTCACCTGAGATCTTGTTTTAATACCCAAACTACATTATGAAACTTTTACCTATGTCCATCAAATTTTCACTTATTTAACTAGAAATGTCTGATGAACACTTGAAAGTTGTTTTTTTAAGTATTTTATCAAATTAACATTGATAATTCGTGTACCAATAAGTTTCAATTTTTATAATTAATACAAGCTAAACATCGGAAAACCTTAAAATATATCCAAGCAGTTGTTATTTTATATTGCTTAATTTTCAATGTATTTCCTGATGTCTCGCATTTTTAATAATTAAATGAAATATTTTTTTTTATTTTGAGAGCTGAATTTTGAGGCCCTTTGGATTTCGGAGGCCCGAAGTGCGCGCTTCCTGCGCCTAATGGGAAATCCGCCACTGAATGTCTATAAAGCTTATTGATTTAAAACAAATGTTATCGATCACTATTATTTTTTTCATAACGAACGGATCAACGTCTCAAGGGACTTGATCTGTTTAGTACTTGATCCGTTGAGACGTTGATCTGTCGAGTCGTTGAGTTGTTGATTGACCACCGTAGAAGCCCTTTAGTATCTTATTAACATGCTATTGTACAGGGTCTGGCAGTAAAACCAGATGATTTAAAGAAGGAAGAAGCTCGTAAGTTGTTGATGGGGACGGCGGCGATGGCCTAACAACGTCTCATGTACTAAACAGATCAAATCGTCTGAGACGTTGATCGGTTGGTATAAAGGTCGCGACAGTTATAATAATTTTATATATTATATATACTATAAGCATTTCGGTTTCATAAAAATGTGAAATGAAAACGTTACATGAAAACGTTACATAAAAACGTTACATATTGTGCCCTTATCTTTTTATAGTATAGAGTAGATAGAATAGATATACTATAAGCATTTCGGTTTCATAAAAATGTGAAATAAAAACGTTACATGAAAACGTTACATAAAAACGTTACATATTGTGCCCTTATCTTTTTATAGTATAGAGTAGATAGAATAGATATACTATAAGCATTTCGGTTTCATAAAAATGTGAAATAAAAACGTTACATGAAAACGTTACATAAAAACGTTACATATTGTGCCCTTATCTTTTTATAGTATAGAGTAGAAGTAGATATAAGCATTTCGGTTTCATAAAAATGTGAAATGAAAACGTTACATGAAAACGTTACATGAAAACGTTACATAAAAACGTTACATATTGTGCCCTTATCTTTTTATAGTATAGAGTAGATTTAATCAGTTTGAATGAAATTTTCTTGGGATCTACTGAAATTAGCTTTGCGATCGACCGGTAGATCGCGATCAACGGGTTGAGCATCGCTGACCTAGATGATATACTTAATCTAATTCTACAATAATTAAAAGTAATAATTTTTAATTAAACTTATAGGTACTACTTACCTCTACCTAATGTGTAACACAAATTGATTTGAGTTTTATTTTTAAATTTAGTAACGGGGAAATGGAATTGAGTGGTGTTTAATAAATTTAATTGTTGTAGTATTTGAGAGAATACAGTGTGTTCACGAAAAGTGGTAAGAGTGAATAATTCTTAAATATTACTAGATACAAAAAAAAGTTTAAATAGTTTTTTATTCAACTCCAAATTTTTTATTGGAAACTGTCAAAGTATATATTTTTTTACTTCAAATTCAACCGGAAGTAAACATAAATTTTTTTTTTAAATGGGAACATGTATTTTTTTTAACAGTTTTGTAATCTGCAATTTTTTCTCTATAACTACATATAAAATTTTCATAAGGTTACATAAGAAAATATTTGAGAGAATGTAAGATTTAAACAAGCAATAATAATTTACTGATTATTTACACATAGGTATGTAGAGTGCCATGAAAAGCAAAACATCACGACACCGAAAACACAACATTTCATTTATCCGATAAATTTTTCAAAATTGCCACCGCTTTGTTCAAGATGTGATTCTAATTTTCGCAGAAGTTCTGGCGATTTGGTGATAGATGCTAAATTACTTTTGGTTTTTAAATTTTTTAAATTTAAAGATAGATTTGTCTAAACTATCATTTTTAAATGACTCCATAGAAAGAGTCTAATGGTGTCATATCAACGGTGTTTTGTTTTTCATAGCACTCTACATACATACGTTAATTAATAAATTATTATTGTTTGTTTAAATCTGCTGTTTTTTCGAATTTTTTCTTATGTAACCTAATGAAAATTTTATTTGTATTTATGAAAAAAAAATTGCAAATTACAAAAATGTTAAAAAAAAATACATGTTGCCATTTGAAGAAAAAAATTTATGTTTACTTCCGGTTGAATTTGAAGTATAAAAAAATATACTTTGACACTTTCCAATAGAAAATTTGGAGTTGAATAAAAAACTATTTAAACTTTTTTTTTTATCTAGTAATATTTAAGAATTATTCATTGTTACCACTTTTCGTGAACACACTGTATAAACGCAATTTATGGATTTATATTCATCTTTAGTTTTACAATATTTTTCAAGTATGAAAATTGTGATTTTTTTATTCAAATATTCTTTATTTTAATTTAAGATTTAAGTGTTTTGTGAATTAAAATAAACGATTTTCTTCATTATGGCTTACAGTTGAATTTACCCGGTCACTGACGTCACTTGCTTGAAGTTATGTTTGTTTTAGTTTATATTCGAGGAGGGATAGTAAACGGAAGAAGCTGACAGTGATGACGTAATGCGCAGAAACTTCCTTTTGCAAACATCTCACCAGAAAGCATCTAAAGTCTACGTTACAAAGGGGTACTTTATTTTTTTTTTATTGTTTACCCAGAATATTTACAATCTGTTTTACAGCAATAAGTAAATGTGTTGACAATTCAAAATAGCATAATTATGTAGAAACCCAGTGGTTTTTACATTTATATCATTAATTCACAAGAATTAAATTTTGTGTAGGGTAATTATCTGCTGCACATCTTAAAATCTGTTTGTTAAGCCTTGAGGATTGAATCGTTTTAATCTTCTTTTGTTTGGTTGATCTTCCATCAGGTTCGCTGCCAATTGATTCGGATGTTCGCTGATTCTGTTTTTATATTTAACACTAAAAGCGACTATTTTTTCTTTCATCATAGGTATGTTAAGATCCTTTCTTATGATCTCATTAGTAACGAACCATAGTGCGTTAACTACATCTCTGAGTACATTTGCTTGGAATCTTTCAAGTATTTCTATGTTAGAGTTGGATGCAGTACCCCACAGTTGTATACCGTATGTCCAGACGGGTTTGATCATGGTTTTATATATTAACAACTTATTCTAGAGGGAAAGTCTGGATCCTTTACCCATAATCCAGTACATCTTTCGGATTTGTATATTTAGTTTTTTTCTTTTCGTCTATATGTGGGTTCTCCATGTTAAGCGTCGGTCCAGGTGCATACCCAGATACTTAACAACTTCTGTTTGCGGAACCTGCTTGCCATTCAAGGTTACTGGGGGACACGTTCCTCTCCGCAATATAAATTTAACGTGCATTGATTTTGTTTCGTTTGCTTTTATTCTCCAAGTCTTTAAGCATTTTTCAATATTTTGTAGATTTATTTGTGATAACTCTGACGCAATTTTGGGATTGGTGTGTGATGACATGATGCCCGTATCATCTGCAAATGTAGCTGTTGTGTTTTGCTCCATTTTTGGTGTATCTCAGGTGAACAGAAGGTACAAAATCGGCCCCAGGATGCTACCCTGTGGTACTCCAGCTTCTATTGGATATATTCCTGTATAAGCTTTATAATATCTTACAAGAAAATGTTGCTTAAGTAAGATTTAATTAGTTGGTATAAGTCATAGGGGAGTAACTTTTTTAGTTTATAAGGTATAGTAGTCCCGGATGCCAGACCTTATCAAAAGCTTGTGATATATCCATGAACACCGCTAAGCAGTATCTTCCCTCTTCCAGGTCAGTACTGTTTTTTTAACCAGCTTATGAACTTGTTCTATCGTTGAATGTTTTTCTCTAAATCCAAATTGATGGTCAGGCAGAAGGTTTTTTTCTTCAGGATTTTCCTTAATCGTTTTGCCAGTAGTTTTTCAAACACATTTGATAGCACAGAAAGCAGGCTTATGGGTCTGTAGGAGGTAACTTCTTCTGGGTTTTTTCTTGGCTTTGGTATCATAATAATTTGTACTACTTTCCATTGTAGTGGAAAGTAGTTCAGTCTTAGTGAAGCATTAAACAATATGGTAATTAATTTTATTGTTTCCATTGGTTGCTCTTTCAACATTCTTCTAGTTATTAAGTCGTAACCTGGTGATTTTTTGTGGTTAATTTCTTTTAGTATAATATTTTTTACTTTCTTTGTTTTGATGTTTTTTATAAGAAGTTCTATTTGGTGCGGAGTTTCTAAGAATTCGGTGATTTTACTTCCCTCTTCAATACTTATTTCAGATGGAAAAGGTTGGAAAACTTTTTTATGTGTTTTGCAAATATTTATGCCTTTTTTCATCAGTTCTGGCCTATTTTCCATTTTCCAATCTGATTGGTGGATTGTGGGTTTGTGGTTGTTTTATCCTTTTTGTCGCTTTCCATAAGGAATATTCGGTTGCTTCTGTTGCGGTTAAATTTTTCAGATGTTGTTGAATAGCTGAATTTTTTTTTTCATTTATTAGATCTTTTAGTTGTTTAATGGCTTTGTTTAATTTAGCCTTGTCGTGGGGAGATTTTGTTGTTTGCCACGTCTTTCGCAGTTGTTTTTTTTTTGTGATTGCAGCTTTAGCAGTTGTAGTGCAAGTCGGGATTTTTCTTGTCTTTTCGTACTTTGGTGTGGCCTTCCATGCAGCGTCCTGTATTTTTATATTAAGATTTTCTACTGCTGCTTCGAGTTCTTCTCTAATTTTTAATGATACTTTACAGCTGATTTCTTCGTTCAAGATATTTCTGTATTCATTCCAGTCTGTTGTTTTGTTACAAAGTGATGGTGGTGTTTGTTTTTCTATTATTGATAAGCTAACAGTAACTATTATAGGGGAGTGATTTAAAAACAGGTCTAAACAAGATTCGGCTTTAATCTTATTCGCAATTATTCCTTTGGTTACACAGAAAGATCAGGAGTTTTTCTTCGATCTGCAGGCCAATAAGTGGGCTCTCCAGTTGACACAGTTTGAAAATTGTCTTTTTTCAGTGCTAGGTATAGTTTTCTACCCTTGGGTGTGGGGTTATATGATCTGGAGCCCCACCATGGATGTTTAGCGTTATAATTTCCCCCTGCAATAAATCTGTTTCCGAGTGTTTTAAAGAATTGTGTAGATTGATCTTGTTTAATTGCGTATTTTGGTGGGCAGTAGATAGCTGTTAGCGTCATTGGTCCAATACAGTCTTCTACCTTGATGCTGGTAGCTTGTAGGTATACTTGTTTGAATTGTTCTTGTTTGCTGTGTTTGATTGTTGATTTAATTATGATTGCAGTGCCTCCATAAGAAGCACCGTCCGGACGCTATGTGCTATAGATGTTGTATCCCGGAATTTTTAGATAAATTTTCTTTGTAAAATGAGTTTCTGAAATCATCATTACGTCTATGTTTAGGTTGGTTAGAAATGTTTTAAGTTCTGGCACTCTTTGTGCTAGACCGTTGGTGTTCCACACTGAGGTGAATGTTATGGCATTTTTGTGAGGACGGCTGTAAGTAGATTTAATATGGTATCCATTTTGCTCATTAGTTGTGTCAGAATGTTGACGACTGTAGTTGTTGGGGGTGTATATTTCTATGTTGTTTATAGTCATTATTAGATTGTTGCTGTGCATCACTTGGCTGTTGTTGCTACGCGTATGTTTTTCCTACCGTTACTTTCGAATAATTTATACTGTTGGTTATTTGTTAGTTGTTTATTTCTAAGTGCAGGATACATTTTTTGTAACAATTTCTAACGTATTTTACAACGCTTGTAATTTGCTGGGTGATCCCCACCGCAGTTACAACACTTGACACCTGGACCTTTTTCTTTTCTAGGGCAATCTTTAGCAAAATGTTTTTGGAGACACTTAACGCAATTATTGCAAAAGTTTTTAGTATGTCCATATGCCTGACATCTGGTACCCACACAGCACAGTATATCTCATGGATATCCTGGATGGATCCATGGATATCCTATGGATATATGGATATCCATTGGATATCCATGAGATATACTGTGCTGTGTGGGTACATTGTGGTATGTCTCTTTTTTTGTATTGTTGCTCAAATGTTATTATTGAATGATTAAGATATCTCATCTTGTAGATGTCTTTGTTGTTTTCTTTTGGTTCCAGCTCCACTAGAAAGAGATGAAGTGGAACTTTGGTTGAAATTTCCATATTTGTTATCCTTAATACTGTATGGCTGTGGGGTTCAATTTCCTGTTTTAAATCATTTATGTCGGCACTTGCATGTATACCACGTAAAACCACCTTGAAACTTCTATCCTTTTTTTTGTTGATAAGTATGAAATTTGTTTTTTTTTTGCTTTTAAGGCTTCAGTAACAGGTATGTATTTCTCCAAGGTACTTAGTTGTATGTTAACTAGATTATTATATAAGATTTTTAAGGTGTAGTTACCTTTTGCTTCAATGTAGACATTACCTGCTTCATTGCTTTTAGATTCAACTTGCTCTTCTCTTAACGGGTCAAATCTATTTGAGGTACTCACCGGTTGACTCAGCCAGTAATCTTTCATAAATGTTTGACGTTTAAAAAGTCAAATATTTAGTAGATAAATGTAAAAATCATTTTAAAAACAAATTTTTTAAATATTTTCCCTAAAATATTTACTCTACTTGACCAATACAACATTTTAGCATTATCACTTCACGATAAGATAAAATTTTCAAGTTCAATAATCTACACTTTATAGTGCACGACTTCAAACTAAATATTTTGCAGTTATTGTTACTGCGGCATTTGAATAATTCGGAAAAATAAATATGTGTAATCGTACTAAAATGTACATTTTCACATATTCAAAACAATACTGAAAGTAGCTGTTTTTAGTACAGAAATGTCAAATTTTACTTTTTAGGGTGACTTGTATAGATCTAGTTTAAAATTTTAAACTGTAGATTAGCCAATCACAATAGTCAAAATCCGAGTTTAAACCATAGTTACCGGTTAAACTTGAACTATACAAATGACCCTTAGTACAGAAATGTCATAACCTCAAATGTTTTATGTGCCCTTTGACAAATATTTTTGACGTATTTTGTGAATTTTAAATATTTCATTGCTTAGCAACTGGATCATCATACATACGTATTTCATTAAATTATTCCGTATAACATAATTATTATCGTACATTTTTTGCAGAAAGTGGGCATTTTATTCCAATTACACATAAAATAGTGTATTCACCTTATCCTTAAAGTGTCTTTTTGGCATTTGCGTGGTCATAGACTTCGGCTGCGCCTCAGTCTATAATTTTCTAAGCTCATACCAAAATGATGCACTTTCAGGACTTAGTACATAAATAACTATTAAATTATGCGTACAAATAACACTATTAATCTCTAACTATAAATAGCTGTTACATCTTCTTAAATAAAAAAAATGTATGTCCTGAGTAGCAGCATTTTTTGAGAGATATATTAACAATTGCACAACAGCTAATCGGAACATACCTTCGTCATACTCACCAACTCTTGATCGTGTAAAAAGACGCGAAGCTTCGGTTACAAATCGATCTACAAAGCTTTGACATCGCTCCCAATGATGTATTGGTATATTAGTTAAATTACAACAATAACAGAAGGCAGTCAAAGGTGAGTGAAGGAACAAGGTGAATAACGATCCATTATGTTGTTGATCTGTTAAATACAATTTTATTATTAATAAATGAAAATAAAATGTTAAATTTAAAAAATGTAGATAAAGCTACTTGAAATTTCCAACTATAACACTGGGTAAGTATCTACAACATGATACAGTACTACATAGGTACTACTATACTTTGTAGGTAACATACTGGTAAACTCTGTAAGATCTATGTTCTTGGAGATGTCTACATTTTCCAACAGGCATTTCTCAACTTACGACCCACATAATATGTAGGTAGTTAGACAAATGTTTATTTAGTTTTTGTAATATGTACATGTAGAAATAAGACAAACAAGATCGTAAGTCGAGAACCACCTGCACAAGAAATAATCTTTAAGTTACGAATATGAAGAAAACAGTAAGTATTATACATCTACTTAATATATAAATATTTTTGATGTGTATTATGTACTTTATGTAAATTTTTACTAGTAGAAATGTCCGTCCGCAGACGGGTAGCTATCCGGATCGTTTCCTAACACTAACCTAAGGTCGACCGGTGGATCTTTTATTTAACGGTTGTTCAGGATGTTTTTTGACACATCAGTTAGAATTATTTTTTTGACAGGTGGATCACCGAAACTTACTTAATATGCAACTCGATTACAAGAAAAGTAATTTTAAGTAGATAAAGATTTGAACCAATTAGATTGTAGGACAGTTTAATACAGATAAATCAGCATCCTGGCTTTTTATATACTTGGTGTGTAACTCGAACCAGTGGAGGTGATTTTAGGCTGGTAAAAAGTTGGACTAATTAGGTTTTCAGACGGATTTTTAACAACAATCAGAGTGCGTCGTACGTCGTAGAAAAATTACACGCTGGAACAGCAGCGTACTGGCTTTTTTTTTATTATGATGATTACGTATCGCTATACTGTAGCGATACGGGAAATAAAGTCTTTGTTATTATGACAAATCAACGTTTCAAATTTTTTATCTTCACTTTTACTTAAATTATTTATGGAGGTATTTTACAATATCATGGCTTTACAATAATTGAAATTAATTAATATGTTTTTGGTTTTTATGTTCGTTAACTAACATCATTTTTTTGTGATCTATATGTACAATATTGTATAAACATAAGTCTAGTTTGTTAGTTTGTAGATAACTATAACCTACTTTTCAACAATAGGTATTTTTAATCAAATAGGGTCAATTACTTTTAAAGTGTTTTCCTCAAATTCAAATCTTAAATGGCTTAAAAAAGATTTGAGAACTAAATTTGATTTAATATGAGTTACTAAAAAGTAACATTTGTTTTAATATTGTTTTGCTGTTCTTTCAGCTCATCAGCTAGATATAATATAAGATTTATAAATAAAATTTTATACATAAAAATTATAAAAATCTAAATCTGAAAATAAATTAATTGAGATAAAAATTTTTATAACAATTTTTAATTTTGTAATACATTAATAGATTTCTTAACTTGATATAAAATAAATGTTACTTTTTAGTAACTTATATTACATGATTTCACAAGTTATTATTCATAATACTTTAAAATAAATTTGATTTAGATAATATAAAACTTCAAAATATCGAGTTATTATTAAATTAAAAATGATAAAAGATTTATTTAGCTTTCAAACGATATTTCGTTCGTCATCAGAATAATATACAAATATTATGTAAACAAGTCATGGAAACAAGAACAAGTATTGTCATTTGAACGGTAACTAGATAAAATCTAGGACCGTGAGTTAGGAAAAACCTAAATTGTGTTCCGGCAAAGAAGGAAAACCTAACTCCAATACGTAAAAAACTTAAAGGAGTAATTGGCTGTAAATGTTGCTTAAGCCATCAATATCAGTTTGCCGGTTCATTGTGTTGTTAGTCTTCTTTATACAAATCATTTCATGTACCAGCCGATCTTTATAATTTGGAACAAACTTGATGATTTTAGTGTTTTCGAAGTCCGCAGTATGTCCATCTACCAAGATATGTTTGGCGATGGCCGTTGATTCGGGCTTATTACATCTGATGGTTGAGATCTGACCACCAATTCTTTTCTTCAACCATTGGTTGGTTTGTCCAATGTACACCAAGTTACAATTTGTACAGTCCACTTGATATATAAGGTCAGATTTTTTCTCAAAAGGGATAGGATCTTTAAGTTTGGTATATAAGAGACCAATGTTGTTAGGAGACTTGAAGGTGGTTTCAATATTGTGTTCCTTTAGACTTCTTTTGATTTGTTCACTTAACCTACTAACAAATGGAATCACCGAATATTTGTTATGAATTTCTCTTCTTGCCATATGCCCATTGTATAATCTGTTAACACGGTCTTTGATTAATTTAACTACAAGTGGATGGGGATAGTTATTGCTTATCAAAGTTTGCTTTGCGAAATTCAGAGTATCCTTTCTGAAATCGCCATGCGTTAATTTAAGAGCTCTGTCGATAAGTCCAATTGCAGTCCCAATTTTAGGGCTCTTATGGTGGTAACCACCATATCATTTTTTTTTTTTTAATTTAATAATAACTCGATATTTTGAAGTTTTATATTATCTAATATCAACGAGTTAATAATTTATATATTTAAATTTGATTTATACTATAACGTAAAATAGTATAAAATCGTGAATAAATTTTCAATATTTAAAATCAAAATTTAGATTTTTAAATAAACGGAATTTAAAAAATTAATTGACAGAATTGTAATTAAATTTATTATAGGATATGGTATCAAACGAGGACAATCCACATATGGGCAAGTCCGACAAATTCGTAGAGCAAACACGATTTAACCATTATGTTTGTAGGAATGAAGGCATCGTGTAAAGAAGTTTCTCAAGATCCAGCTTTGTAATTTGTCAAATAAAAATTATTTTCAGTAAAAAATAATATGTTTCCGAATATGTAGAGTAAACTGAGTTAAACTGATGCTTTTAAAATTTTTAGCTCTGATTTTTTGTATGTACATATGTTCAAATGATACAAAGTTTTAATTTTTTCTCTCTATATACCTAATTATTATGGCAACTTAAATACTTGTAATATTAGGTAAAATAAGAAACAATTGATTTTTAATATTCAAAATATTATCTGTCGACACAAATCTACTTTTTAAAATATTACTGGCGTTAATAATACTGTACTGTGTATTATGAGTTAACTCGACACAAAATTTGTTAATTTCGCCCCGCGGTGCGTAAATAATTTTAACCGACGAAATGTTGAAGTAATTTTAATTTGAAATAAAATTCAATTATAGTATAATCATTTCATTATTTTTTTTAGAAAATTTGACAAATTTAATTGCACCATGTTAATTAGAAAGGATCCAAGCGCCAAAAACACTAATGGAAAAAAATAAAAAAGTGCTTTTAAAGTTCAAGTTTGTATAAGTAGCAATGCTTTAGCGGTTGGTTCTGTTATTTTGACCGTAATTTATTAAAATAGAGTTTGAGTTTTTTTTAAATAACATATTATACATCGTTATACGTCGTTTAGTAGTACCATACACTCATTTATTAAAAAATGGCTCTTGGATCGTTTCTGATTAACATGGTCCAATTTATACTCTTAAGAATGACGTTTCAAAGTTCGACTTTAAAAGAATAGCATAATTTATTGAATTTGTTCAATTCCCTAAAAAATTGAATAATTTATATTTAATAATGGACGATAACATATGGATAATAAGTGTAATTAATACTAGATAAAATATTACTTTACTGTAATATGCAACACACAAACTTTTAAATATTATATTTCGATAGGTAATTTTAAAATTTCAACGAATACATTTTTTACAGATGCATAAGTATATGTATGGTATACATAATATATAATATCAGTAATATGTAATAATTTATAAGTACTATATGTATTGGAGTTAGATTTCTCTTCTATGCCGGAACACATTTTAGGTTTCTCCTAACTCACGGTTTTGGATTTCAAGACCTATGTAGATTGTTAATCTAGTTACTGTTCAAATGGCAATACTATGTAACTGTTTCCATGATTACTAACTTGTTTGTAATTATTCTGACAAAAGGACGAATTAGTCCCGAAAGCTTAAGATAGTACTGTCGGTTTTTGAATTACTGTTTAGAATTTAACAAAATTTGGCATATTAGTAGGTTATGATAAGGTAATAAATAATCTAGATAAATTTTTGAAGAGCTACAAAAAACTAGTTAAAAAATATAGATATTTGAAATTTCGCGCTATTAACATTGAACCTTATGGGAAATCACAAATAGAAGCAGTTCATTAACTAGGACAATTTTAAAAATTTCTGATACAAATTATGATAGAAAATGGACCAAGGAGCAGCAATAAATCAAAAATTTGGTAAACCGTTGCAAATAATCCTTATTTTCTTAAATTTAAAAAAATCTTGCATGATCAAAACGGTTTTTGCGGTTTGTAGCATACATAAACCTTTAATTGGCATCCGCTAGCAAGTAAGCTCCGTCTACCTCCAGTAGTAGGAATAGAAGCAAGTTGTACTATGAAGCAGCATTGCAGGAGGATCGCATAGTGTTACTATAGTCTCTACTCGGTGAAACTTTAATTTAATTTAAGGTTTTAAATTGATTTTATGATGATAGATCCTAATCGGACACAGAGTAACGTTGTCAAAATCGACCTTCTCCGTGTAAAGTTTTAAATTAATTTCTCGATGATAGATCATTGTCGAATACAGTTGCATAGTCAAACACGTTTTATTAAGTGATAAATCTAAAGCCTTTCGACTCAACAAAGGTGCTACTACGAAAGGGTGAATATAACTATTTTTTGATATAAAATAATATTTAAACTTCAAAATATCGAGTTATTATAAAAATTAAAATTTAATTAAACGATTTATTAAGCTTTCAGATGTAATCATTTAAATTAATTAACTTTTAATTTTTATAATAACTCGATATTTTGAAGTTTAAATATTATTTAATATCAACGAGTTAATAATTTATCAATTTAAATATTTTTTGATATACTTTATTGGGGCCCTTTCAAAGAAAGGGGTGGTTGTTACTATTTTTTTTCGTCAAATTTAAGTCAAAAATACTCTTAAAAAGTTAACTGTACAAAGGTTTAGGTAAAACTAAATGTTTTCCGACAATCCCCATAGCATAGCATCACTTCGGAAACAGAGTTTATTTAGAGGCAAAGCTTCCATTACCTTTTTCAAAGTCTGAGAACTTTGCGTGGATGGTTCAACGAGTATGTAATATACTAAATCTAGCATAGAGCCTCAGTACGCAAAAAAGTCGAGTGTTGACCATCAAAAAGGCGATAATCAACTTTTGTATGAATTTTACTTGAGTAGTTCCAAAGTTTTAAGATGGTCGACGCAACGGTAACTTCCGAGAACTTGACGTCAAAACGCCCAGAAGAGTCCGACAGAAGAGAACGGCGACATCAATACCAAAAGAAAAGCCAGAAATATATGAAAGAAAAATATTTCCAGCATACACACCCAAGACAACTTTTTTAATAGAACCGATCTATGTTAGATCGGTGCCGAGACATTAAGTAAACGCCTCAACTGTGAGCACGAGGTTCCCCACTCGCTAACCGTTACTGTAGTACTTTAAAGTACATGTACCGTTGATACCTTTGATCATATCTATTATATAATATGTTACGGGAAAAGTACATATATCGGTAAAAGTGCACATTTTCCGATAAATGTAGTACACTTATGCCAGTGCTTATGGTTAATGTATACAATGTGCTTTTTCTAAAAGAATTAGGGAAATGTGCACATAATATACCAAGCGATGATGGGAAAAGTATATTGAGATTTGAAACAAGTTAGTGTGTTAAAGCAGGGGTGGCGGGTTTTGAATTTTCCGTTGGATGTATCATAGGGATTTTAATAACAATAATAATACAAATTTTTTTTAGTGTACTGATAGATCTATGGATGGTTTCACAACAACCAATGCTATTTAGATAGGAATCCTTCATCTGATGTAATAATAAATCTATGGACACATAACCTCTACCTCTATCACACCATCGCGATGTTGCTTAGTCTAAATACTGCTTAAGTCAAACGAGATAGTGTATAAATTTGATTTTTGCAGTATCGACAGTACTATCTTTTAATATAATTTGATTTTTAAACAATTTTATAACCCGAAATAGTACCTACTTAAAAATTTTACATCTTTATTTAATTTTAAAAAGTTAATAATATATCATTTTAAATACGAGTATCTACCGGGTGCTGAATGAGTTAGGCGAACATAGGATATTAACGTGTAAAAACTTATTTTTGCAAATTCCTGCTTCCCTAATTATTTTAGAGAAAAATTGAAAGATACAAATATAATGTAGAAATATAAACTACGAATGATAAGAGCATTAGATTTTATCTAGCTTTTACGTAAATGATCAAAAAATTCTTTTGAAATTGTTAAAATATTTATTTATCAAATTGGCCATGTATAAGTTTCCAAGGTAATATTCCATTTTATGAAATTAAAATTTAATAAAGTGCAAAACTGTCAACAACGTGCAATTGTTTTTTATTACTTATCAAAAATAATTACCTCGGAAACTTACATGGCAAGTTTGATAAATAAAAGTTTTAACAATTTCAAAAAATTTTTTTGACCATTTACGTAAAAGCTAGATAAATTCTAATGCTCTTATCATTCGTAGTTTATATTTCTACATTATATCTGTGTCTTTCAATTTTTCTCTAAAATAATTAGGGAAGCAGGAATTTGCAAAAATAAGTTTTTACATGTTAATATCCTATGTTCGCCTAACTCATTCAGCACCCGGTATATTATATTGAGATTTCTGTTAAGGCTGTTCTCTCGCAACCACTTTTTTATTTACAATTTTCTGACTTTATTTTTGAAAATAACGAGTTAAAATTTTTACAGTATGTCTGAAATGTTATTTACAATATTATGTTGGAGCGCTTTTATCGCGAATAAATAAATCGCAAAAAAAAAATTTTTTAACGCAATTTTAAAAAAATGTTGGCTTTGACATAATATTAAAAATAACGTTTTAGACATACTGTAAAAATTTGAACGCGTTATTTTCAAAAATAAAGTCAGAAAGTTGTAAATAAAATTAACGCTTAAATGCGCGTATCTCTTGCATTCGCGATTTTTTTTACACATTACTTTGTTTTTTTATTGTACGTTTTTGGTCAGCTACTGTTATTGTACACCAAATAGTTCATTTTCTATTTAAAATCGAATTTTCATTCTAAGTGAGAACACAGCCTTAATGTATTAACACAATATTTTATACTCTTTCAGTCAAGAAAACTGAAGGTTGATTTTAGTAAGATTTAGAATTTCTACTTAATTGTTCAGTTATGAGGTTATGATTTATTATTCTCAGTTTACCCTACTACAAGTCGTATATTAAAATTAAAATCTAAAAATTGACCAGCTAAGGAAGTAAAATATTCAAAATTTTTTCATAAAATCGGAAAAATGTATGTCACGACCATTATGTTTATTATGTACCGAATGTATAATATTTAATTTACTAGAATATGTATAGTAGGTATGTGCATGTACTTAGCACCGCCACTTTTAAAAATCACAAAAATTTTAATTGTGCTGGATTGTGCCCGGTGTGTGCCGCGTTGTGCCGTATTTTTTTTTTTTTTAATTTATTTTCCTGGATTTTATGGAGGTAGCCTATTTTGAGGGTGGCGGTTAGCACCGCCATTTTCGATAATCTTAAAAATTTTAATTGTGCTGAATTGTGCCCGTTGTGTGCCACAGTGTGCCGTAAATTTTAAAATTTTATTTTAATAAATAAATTTTTTTTGGACCAAAACGTGTTTTATCGATGGCCGTTAGCACCGCCACTTTTGATAATTCTAAAAATTTTAGTTGTGCTGAATTGTGCTCGTGGTGTGCTACAGTGTGCCGTAAATTTTAAAATTTTATTTTAAAAAATAAAATTTTTCTGGGCCAAAACGTGTTTTATCAAAAGTCGTTAGCACCGCCATTTTCGATAATTCCAAAAATTTTAATTGTGCTAGATTTTGTCCGTTGTGTGCCATAGTGTGCCGTAAATTTTAAAATTTTATTTTCACAAATAAAATTTTTTGGGCCAAAAAATATTTTATCGATGTAAATTAACCCCGCCATTTTCGATAATTTAAAAATTTTAAATTGTGTTGGATTTTACTCAATGTATGCAGCTGTATGAAATAAACTATTGCCCCGGTATTCATAAAAGTGAAAAATACTTAAAAGAGGTTTGCAAACCCTTTGTAAGGGATATAAGGCATTTTAAAAGCATTTGTAAGGCTTTTAAAGCTTTAGTAAACCTATTGTAAATATTACGTTTTTATGAATACCGGGGTTAATATCTAAATTTTGTATAATAGATTTTCAGCACAGTTGAGATGAAAGACGATAAACATGTATAAGTAAACTACCTCCGATCCTTTTTTGAACCTTTTTATCCGTACCACTAAAGACTTTTACCTTTTTCTCAGAAAAAGGTAAAAGTTTTATATTTCCTTCTCGGAAATATAATCTCTTGTAATCTGACCCTTGACGATCAGGGACTTAATAGTTTGATTTCCATGGCCTGGTTTTAATCTGTAGCTGAGTAGCTTAGGCTACTAAGTTATTATTTGAATAGTTTTATACAGGGTTTAATTATTATTTTATTTTCATGGCTCCATGGGCGTCTGTGTAATTTATTTTTGAGAGGGCAAACTTGTGAATAGGTGGCTAATGTTGTTTGGTTCGGTTACGAAACAATTAAGTTTGTTTTGATTATTTCATTTTGTTGAATATCACCATTGGGGGAAGGGGGGGAGCAAAGAGTCTACTGCCTTCTCCCCCCGGCTCTTGCTGCTTAAATTTTTTTAAACATTTAATATTTCACCAGACCAAGTTTTTAAAATTTTCTAAAACTTTTGGTTTTAAAATGATCTTATAGACGTCCACGAATATCACACTACATACAGGCCAAGGGCCTAATTACATGTAGATAAATTGTTCACCTAAATTACACAATTAAACGAATTTCGGAAAAACAGGAGAAAACTACTTTTCCGAATAGGGTGTGGAAAGCTTTTAATCGGTAGAATAAATGCCAATTTGGATTAATGCAAAGGGGGAAGGCCTCACAGAAGACCAGAAGAACAGAAGGACCACCGGATAAATCAATCGATTGGATTATTAAGTCATTTTCCAGGAATCATCCCTTTTATCGATGACTATATTGTATCGATCCCCTCCTTCCCTCCTATCAACGGCGATAGATTATTTCAGTCAATAATACTTTAATTAATATTATTTTTATTATCTGCGATTGGTTGATATAAGATATGATTATCAATAATATGATTATTGCATACAGCTGCTGCACGCATTGAGTAAAATGCAACACAATTTAAAAATTTTTAAATTATCAAAAATGGCGGGGTTAATTTACATCGATAAAATATTTTTATTTTACTTTAAAGGATATTGTAAATAATCCTTACTTCTAAAGACTTTTACCTTTTTCATCTACCTGAAATAAAAAGGTTCAAAAAAGGATCGGAGGTAGTTTACTTATACATGTTTATCGTCTTTCATCTCAACTGTGCTGAAAATCTATTATACAAAATTTAGATATTAACCCCGGTATTCATAAAAACGTAATATTTACAATAGGTTTACTAAAGCTTTAAAAGCCTTACGAATGCTTTTAATATGCCTTATATCCCTTACAAAGGGTTTGCAAACCTCTTTTAAGTATTTTTCACTTTTATGAATACCGGGGCAATAGTTTATTTCATACAGCTGCATACATTGAGTAAAATCCAACACAATTTAAAATTTTTAAATTATCGAAAATGGCAGGGTTAATTTACATCGATAAAATATTTTTTGGCCCAAAAAATTTTATTTGTGAAAATAAAATTTTAAAATTTACGGCACACTATGGCACACAACGGACAAAATCCAGCACAATTAAAATTTTTGGAATTATCGAAAATGGCGGTGCTAACGACTTTTGATAAAACACGTTTTGGCTCAGAAAAATTTTATTTTTTAAAATAAAATTTTAAAATTTACGGCACACTGTAGCACACCACGAGCACAATTCAGCACAACTAAAATTTTTAGAATTATCAAAAGTGGCGGTGCTAACGGCCATCGATAAAACACGTTTTGGTCCAAAAAAAATTTATTTATTAAAATAAAATTTTAAAATTTACGGCACACTGTGGCACACAACGGGCACAATTCAGCACAATTAAAATTTTTAAGATTATCGAAAATGGCGGTGCTAACCACCACCCTCAAAATAGGCTACCTCCATAAAATCCAGAAAAAAAAAATTAAAAAAAAAAAAAATACGGCACAACGCGGCACACACCGGGCACAATCCAGCACAATTAAAATTTTTGTGATTTTCAAAAGTGGCGGTGCTAAGTACATGCACATATAGTAGGTATAGATAGAAAAATATGGAACTTTATTTACCTTGAAAAGCAGGTGGTGTATCTTGTGGAGACATGAGGGTAACTAAAGGTTGCCCAAAATATCGTGGTATATGTTGAAACACAAAACTGTTATCAGAATCGATGATTACAAAAAGAGGTCTCCGTGTGAAAGGATACAAATCTCCAGGATATAAACAATGTGATTCTTTTTGTTTCTTATGATCAACATCTCTTCTTCCACTCGTAAGTACTCCACCTAAATCATATCCCACTACAACATCAAAAATAAATATATTAATATAATTTAATAATTTCATAACTAACTGTCCTCTGGATGTTTTGTAGTCGAAAAACAACCATCAGCAGAGATGTATAACAATAGTGCTCCATTAGTAGGTAATTCTTTAAAACCACTAGCTAGAAATACTAAAACTTGACTTAGACTAGGCTTATAAAGCAGATATTTATGTGGATTTTCTCTTCTATTGGGCTTTTCACCATTTTCCATATATCTAGAAGCACTGAAATATAGTATGTCTTAAATAAAATGATCTAATTTAAAATTTGATCCTGTGAGATGCCGCTGTACCTAAATGTCGACGCAGTACATAATTATGTACATATTTGTATGTTCACTTACCCTTTCGAACCAGGAACTGCATACGGATTTCTACCAGTTGCAGGAGACGCATCATATACATGGTTATAATCTTCTTGAGGCTCTCTTTCAAGAGTTTGAATCATTCGAAACATATCCATTGTTAATTCAGAAAATTTAACTTGCTCAGATGAACTTCCAACTATAAGTATTTCTTGCAACGTTAAGGTCATATATTGGTTTTTCTCTACGGGTGGTGTTGTCAAAGGACTTAATCTAAAATTATATAAATATTCTTCAAGTGTATTATTATAAATTATATTATAATTTATACCTATGTGAAAGAACAATTGGATTTGTGTCGGCGTGCATAACGGACACCAAACCATCGGCAGTAATAAAACCTTTAATTTCATCGAGCACTAAACTCCATTCGATTTGGTCGTCTGGCTCATAAGTGCTTGTATACTCGGCGATATGTCTATCTAACTCTACTATTAATTCTCTAACTAACTTCATTCTTCGTAATAATAAACAAACTACTATAAATCTTGCGTAATATCGTAACTTTTTTACCATCAGTTCTGACCTATTAATATATTTTTCTAAATATTTAATTGCACTGCGGCATGAATTTTTATTGTTCTCCTACCTATCCTCTTTTGAAGCTCTAGAATAATACGCTCTACCCCTGATTGCTGCATAGAACGAATATGCTTCGTTTAAATAGTTCGTTTCACTTGTCCTTAAGCTGAAAGAAAATAATATTATTATTTATTAATATAAGAAACTATCAAGATTTATGATTATGAAATTATGATACATAGCTAGTTCTAAGAAAAAGCTTTGAGAGTGTATTTTACAGGGCGCTTGCTTCTTGACTTTACTGTTTACTCGGGGTTCAGAATTAAGGAGCAATTTATAACAATATGACAATATTCTTATAAAACTAGATGATGTTAGAATAAAAAAAACTTGAAAAAGTTTCAATTTAATTTCTTAAGCTTAAAATGCACAACCGAAAGAATTTTTATTATATTTGATTATCAAATAAAATTTATTATGAAAGAAATTATAATTTCTTTGCAAAAATTTAATTTAAGTTGTAGCTAAAATCACTAGGATTATGAAAACTCAACGACAAAATAGATTTGTGTTTCGTGTATGATTTATATCAACGAAGCTTGAGATTTTAACCAATATTTAAAAAAAAGCAAACGTATTATGAATTTATTTACTAGCTCAGCGAATTTAAGTGTATAGAACCTCTTATTTTTTGTTTGTCGGTTGATTAGAAATAAAAGTTTTCATTTATCTTCAAAATAATATGCAATGTTGTAAAAAATTTCTTGTCTAATTATTACAAGTAAGTAATATAAAATCTTTGTTATATAGTGGATAGGAATGATGGTGGTATAATAGTTAATAAACCGAAACTGTCGAAAAATTAATAAATTGTTTTATTCTGTCCACTAATTACCAAATTTTTTTATAATAATTAAAAATATACAACAGAAAATACACATTTTACTCAACGTCATTAGATTTATGATACACATAAGGAAAAATATTTACAGAATTAATTATTTCATATTTTGCTACTTTTCAGTATCATCAGGTGAAATTTAAGTAATTAATTTATTAGCGTTCACTGTATTTAGTTCTCGTATGTCGAATGAGTGCATCTTGCTCATTAAGCATGTAACATACATTATAGTATCCTTTGTTTCACATCATGTATGCCTCGGTTAACAAAGTTTATTTAAAGTTAATAAAAAAAATTTTGCATTGAACAATTACTTCAGTTGGTGAATTAATTTATTAAGTCTTCCACATGTCCGCCAATCTAAATTTTAATAGTTCAATTTTAACAGGTGAAATTTTAAAAACTGCTAATCTGAAATTTTTAAGCGTTTAAAATTTTAATTGAAAATTATTATACAGTGTGTTCACCAATAGTGGTAACAGTAAATAATTCTTAAATCTTACTAGATACAGAAAAAAGTAGATATATATTTTTTTACTCTAAATTTAACCGGAAGTCAACATTAAATTTTTTTTCAAATGGCAACTTGTTTTTTTTACCATTTTCGCAATCTGCAATTTTTTATCTATAAATATATGTAAAATTTTCATAAGGTTACATAAAAAAATATTCGAGAAAACACATTTTCTAAACAAACAATAATAATTTATTAATTATTTATAGACAGGTATGTAGAGTGATATGAAAAACAAAACACTATTATATGATATTACACCATTAGACTTTTTCTATGGAGTCATTTAAAAACGGTATTTTACGCAAATCTATCTTTAAATTTAGAAAATTTAAAAATATCAATTATCAGCAAAATTTCTGCAAAGATTAGAATTATTTCTTGAAGAAAACGTTAGCAATTTTGAAAAATTTATGACATTATGAAAACACAACAATGACAGTTGTGTTTTCTGTGCCATGATGTTTTATTTTTCATAGCACTCTACATACCTATGTGTAAATAATTAATAAATTATTATTGCTTGTTTAAATCTTACATTTTCTCGAATATTTTCTTATGTAACCTTATGAAAATTTTACATATTGTCGGCTTCACATGAAAAGTGAAGTCCCAAATGACAAATTTTACAGGAAGGGCAAAAAACGTCATGCGCTGTCAATGCGCTATGGGTTTATGCATTATTTCAATAAGCTATTTTAGTGACATCTGCTTGATTTTCTTCAAATTTTTATTTTTTCAATCGCTGGAAAATGCTTTTATTAACTAGATGGAACAAAAATCTCATTTTTGGTAATTTTGGACTTATGCACTTTTCATGTGAAGCCGACGATATATTGATAGAGAAAAAATTCCAGATTGCGAAAATGTTCAAAAAAAGACATATTGCTATTTGTAAAAAATTTAATGTTGACTTCCGGTTGAATTTGAAGTATACAAAAATATACCTTAGCAGTTTCCAATAGAAAATTTGGAGTTGAATAACAAACTATTTAAACTTTTTTCTGTATCTAGTAAAATTTAAGAATTATTTACTGTTACCACTATTGGTGAAAACACTGTATAATATTCTTGAATCGTTACATTAATCATGTATTTTACGTGATGGGTATATCATAATTTCCCCTTGAAAATGTACTGTGTTGGACAATTATCAAATTTTTTTCCAGCGTGGGCAGAAATCTCATCACATCACCCAACATTATCTACTGAATACTCGTCGCAAGAAAAGAAAATTTACTCACAATTTTCAGCTATGCGTTTGTGGTCACAGAAAACCACAAATTCAAATTATTTAAGCTTTAGATAAAGAAAATTTATCAAAATTTTAGAGTCGTGTTCAAATGCTGGCACTGTTTCCTATGACCATAGAAAATCTTTTTTTACTGCCCAAATTTTTATAATAGGGGTATTTTAGTGGACTAAAATTTTATGCGGTCAAGGACATAGATTGCCGGACATGGGCCCCTAACAAACAACCAATCACCAAAAAACAAGAATAGAAAAACCTACCCCATGTTTCTAGCTATTTATGCTGTCATCCGCGGCACACACTATGGTTGGAAACACTTGATCACATAATGCACAGAAAACAAAAAACTGTCGATAACTGACGTCCAGTAAATTTACTGGCGATGATCCTGAGATTGCACTATGGACGTCAGTTATCGACTTGTAGTGTTGATACCGTTCGGTGTCTATCTGCAATGATGAAAACAATTAGTCCGACAGTTTTTTGTTTTTTGTGCATTATGTGATCAAGTGTTTCCAACCATAGTGTGTGCCGCTGATGACAGCATAAAGAGCTAGAAACATGGGGTAGGTTTTTTTATTCTTGTTTTTTGGGGATTGGTTGTTTGTTAGGGGCCCATGTCCGGCAATCTGTGTCCTTGACCGCATAAAATTTGTTTTAAGTACGTCGACGAGTGCAAGTGTAGCATTTCTAATAACCTTTTCCTTCTACTACCTTTATTTTACTTTCTTTCCAAATTTTTTTACAAAATTAACAATTCTTAACCTCCAAAATTAACGACCATCTGGTCTATACTGATAGATCGCCACCATCTCCTTTTCAAATTTTTCACTTGAGCCGTCCAGATGCAAACCCAGACAAAGACAAAAAAATTTTATTTGCATCTGGACGACTCACTTGCTGTCTTCAAATCAAGAGCCTCAAAATTCAAATTTACAAGATTTTAAAAATGTAAAAATTGCAACAACCAAATAAATTTCTTCATAAAAAATGAAATAACATGGGGCATTTAAGATTTCTTGGTTTCCAATTTTACCAATTGTTATCTCAATGTCTATTCAAGCCTTATCAATTTCTTTTATGATAATTTCTTTTCGATAATTTGTGAGGCGCCTGTGTCAGTATTACACTAAGAAATCATAAATAAATACATAATGTGATCACATTGGGACTTGGGGTTTTTGATAACAATAACCGATTGATATCGACAATAAAAGAAAAAAAATTTTATTGATTATTTATTAGTATGTACTACTACATCTACAAAAATTGATTAATAATAGCCACTCATTGTGAAGTTTTCAAGTAGGACTGAATCTTACAACACACATTAACAGCAAGTGGGCAAACTTATAATTCATTTATGCATTTAAACGACGGAATTGATAATAAACATAAATATGTAATGTGATATCACATATGTATGACGGTGATTTTCTTGCTAACACCTGACTTTATATTATGTGGGTGGCTTATGCACAATATAAAAAAATGCTTGTAACTGAAAATCAACTTCTTTGCTCGTGGGAAAAAATAATCTTAAGAATAATATGATAACATAAACCGAATTTATGATAACTATAAGCGATTTTTTGTGTGTGTAATAATATAATAGTATGTCCGTTTCGTTCCTCGCAAAAGTGATAACGTGATAACAATACCCGAATGATAACATTAACTGCGATTACAATAAGCAGGCTCCACTGTAATAAATAAGTATATTATATAAGTATAAAATATAAATTATTTTGTACTTAGCAATCTTTTCTAATTTTTAGATCTGAATTTAAAAATTATTGCTTTTTGCAAATAAAGTAATGTAAAAATATTTGTTATTATATAGGTATAATTTATAAACAATACTTGAAATGAAGATAAATCGTGTTTTATAAGCAACAGTGATAAAAACCGAGGCTTCTTGAAAAAAGTTTCCATTAGAGATTAAATATATTAATCGACATTAATATTACACAGTATTATTTAAGAGGGGCCTAATAAAGATGGCATAAAACTATATTGCACTCATGAGCCCAAGATGGGTAAACCAACCTTTGACAGTGGTGAAGAATTTTCATAAGCCATAAAAAAATTTTCAGATTTTTTTTGTTTTTTAGAATCCATATAGTTACCATTTGGTGATACATAAATAAAATTCAAGCTATTTTGCTGAATACTTTAAAATATATAGCGATATAAAAATCACCATCATCTTCGGTGACCTACTCATACCTACTACATGAACATCTTCTAATATATAAAATTCTCGTCGTGGTGTTTATTTCCAAACTCCTCCGAAACGGCTGAACCGATTTTGATAAAATTTTTTGTGCTTATTGGGTAGGTTTGAGAATCGGCCATCATCTATTTTTCATACCCTTAAATGTTAAGGGTGGTCCACCCCAAATTTTTTTTAACGGTTGAACCGATTTTGATAAAATTTTGTGTGCTTATCGGATAGATCTGAGAATCGGCCAACATTTATTTTTCATACTCTTAAATGTTAAGGGTGGTCCACCCCAAAATTTTTTTTTAACGGCTGAACCGATTTTGATAAAATTTTGTGAGTTTATCGGGTAGGTCTGAAAATCGGCCACCATATATTTTTCATACCCTTAAATGTTAAGGGTGGTCCACCCCAACTTTTTTTTTTATTTTTTGGACAAAATTTTTTATTTTTATTTTTTTATGATGTGGCATTAAAAATTACATACAACACTAAATTTTCACCTTTCTACCATCAACCCTTATCTTTCAAAAGCAATATTAGTAAATTTTTTTTTTATTTTTGGACAAAATTATTTCTTTCATGATTCAGCATTGAACTTTCTCAAAACGACTGTTAGATATTGGCAATGGAAAAGTTGCTGTACATGAAAATACTGGATGCCTAAAATTACCGACGAATTTCTGCACAATCATCAACTCACAAAATATTGTAATTTTTGTTAAGTTTTGAATATTTTTTTATTGTTATCTACTAAAAATAGTTACTATTATATTAAATTTTTCATTCTTCTTCAATTTTATTACATTTTTTAATAAAATGGGATGAAACTAAAATATTAGACCCCACATGTTATACATTAAAAAAGTCATGTCAAATGGACCTAAATGGTCCAAAACGTCGGACAATTTTGAATTGTCTTAATGAGACCTAAAACCTCAACAATATATTTCCTAATATATAATTGATAGGCCAACTATTAAATTAAATTATTCTTAAACGTAAAAATGTCATAGCCAACTATGGTTTCTATTTAAAAAAACACAACTTTTTGTTATAACTCGGAAACTAATCTAGATATTTAAAATCTCTTTATTCCATTTTGTTGCCCTTAAACAAGTGTCTGAAGAAAGTGTTCACACTTTTTTGGTAACTTCAAAAACAACCAAAATATCGACATTTATAGAAAAGTCTAATTATCGAACTTTTGGCTATAACTCGAAAACAAAAAAAGATAGCAAATTATAGTTTACGCCATTGAAATTTTCTCAAAAAAAGAGATCGAGCATGCGCCATCCATTTTTTGATATCTCCCATAGTTGCCGATTTCCCCATAAGAAGGATCGAAATTGAGCCACCTTGTACACTCCATTGCGTTGAGAGATTAATCGTTGTTTATTTTTTAATTGCAATAATTAGTAGTAGATGTATGAATTATTTTTGATGTATAGATAGATATCAATATTTGTAATTTAATATACAGGGTGAATGAGACTACCCGTATCAGTAATTTTTTTCGAAAACGGTTAGTTGTAGAAAGTTGGCTCAAAAATTTTTATTATAAAAGCCGTAATAAAGAATCTAATAGTAATATTATTATTTTTAGGAACGGTCGGCATCCTGAATAGTTTGCTTCAGAATATCCAGAACTCCGGAATTTTAAATAGCACCATAGATCAAAAATGGTATTTTTGAAAAGATCTTTTAAAAATAAGCAAGTTTTGTAGGAAAAATTTTTTTATTACTGCTACCCCTATTAAGTAATATCCAATTGAAATTAATTAGGGAAAACACCATTACTGTAAACTTAAAAGAAATCGAGTTTTTATTTTTTTACATTTTGTCATAGTAATTCAATAATTTTTTATTTTGTTGCGAAACAAATTTCAAGTTAAAATATTGAAAATTGACCAAGTTACAGCGTATTTAGTGAGAGCGGACTAACTATGATCTGCGTATTCTAAAAACTTTAAATCCTATTTTTCTCAAAAGTTTTTTGTTTTTGCTGTAACTTGGTCAATTTTCAATATTTTAACTTGAAATTTGTTTCACATATTATTGAATATTGTTACTTTGACAAAATGTGAAAAAATAAAAACTCGAATTCTTTTAAGTTTACAGAGGTGGTGTTTCCTCTGATCAATTTCAATTAGATATTACTTAAAAGGGGTGGCAGTAATAAAAAAATTTTTTCTACAAAACTTGCTTATATTTTAAAGATTTTTTTAAAAATACCATTTTTGACCTATGATGCTATTTAAAATTCTGGAGTTCTGGATATTCTGGAGTAAACTACTAGGGATGTCGACTTTTCCCGGAAATAATAATGTCATCATTTGATTCTTTTAGTTAATTTTTGGATATTCCAATTAATTTAGATACTACAAGTTGATAGATTAAAATGAACCACAGAAAAATGGACGGAACTAATGTGCAGAAACGAAAATCCGCCAGGTCTCTTTTGGATACCTCCGTTTAGCCGCCATTTGGGCTCCGAAACTTTATATATTAAATATTTATTTAAAACAATATCTCATAAAGTCAATTCAATTTTAATAAGTTCTGCGAGTATTAACAAAGAAATAACGAAGTTCAGCAAATAATCAAAGATTTAAAATCGAATTTTGTGCTGTTAAGTCTTAATTATAAAATTTAATTATATTTAATTTTTTTGGGAAACTTCTAAGATAATTAAACATTCTTTGAAAATTATAAAAATAAACAGAAAAAAATAAATGGTTGTTTCTGTAGCCTTGGACTTTCATGGTGTAGTAGCCGTAAGTTGAAAGAGATCAAACATTTTTGTGTAAATTAAATGTAATTTTTAAATCAAATCAATTATCACCGCACAGCATCTCAAGAATGAGCAACGAGAAATTGTTTAAAATTGATTTAAATTTGAATTTTTAAATAATTGTTAGTTAGCTTTTCATGTCCATTATGTCATCGGAAAGCGCATCCGTTGCACAGTCTGGGTGTTTATATTTTGCATTTAGATTTTTGTTCAATGTTTATTTCATTGCTTGAATTTAAATAGGTACTATTATAAGTTTTATTAAAACTTTTGCTTACAGTAATTTATTGAACCTTGCTTTTAAAGATGTATATTATAAGAATTAATTTATATTATGGACTTACTAATAGTGATAATAAAGTTGTCCAATTTTTGAAGCTATTTCGCCTATTTGCCATCTTTTTAAACCATACTTAGTATCTAAAACTTGACGATGCTGCTGTTGGAATTTCCATAACTTGGTATAAATATCAAATGTTCTCCCAAAATATGCTTGCCATTGTTTATGACCATATTGAGGTAGATCTCTGTAATATAATAATTATAGAACTTCGATGTATTGCATTATGAATAAATATAAGAATATGCTATATATTATGAATTAGCAGTATATGCATTTTATTAGTTCATTTATAAACAGGAAGTACTATATAAACATGCAATGAAATGTTGAAAAAGATTATCAAATGCAAACTACGCTACTTACCGTAACCCATTGAAAAGTTGTTTCGATTTTTCTAATAAATGGCAGAACTCCATAACAACTTTTCTTTCGTGATCATCCATACTAGCCATGGCTACCATTTTTTTGTAATATTAAACAAACATAATTAACTATATTGTCGCTAAAAATGAAACTGTATTCTACTTGGATGCGTCGAAAAATCGAACAGCAGACATCATGGTCGATCACAGCGCCGCAACGCCTTTCATGTCTATAATAATAATTATATAATATATGTTATTGTGGTATTTTTATTTTATACAGTAGTATCGGTTAATATAGTGTGTTTGCATCTTTTTCAAATTTAGTATTACCTCAATAATATTAGATGCTTTAAATACTCGGTTTACAACTTCGCTAAAGCACAAATCAATAATAGTCGTAGGAAGTAAATAGGGTGAACTCTATCTGAGGGTAGTTGTAATGTGATTCAGTTTAAATCAGATTTATAGTTAGTTTTATACTGAGAATAAATTATGAATTTTATTTTTTTAATCAAAATATAAGTGCGTGTATCTGCATAGTAAAAATAAAATAGATAAAAATTTCAAAATTTTTCTATTAGGTTTAAAATTAGACGTAAAGAAAAACTTTTTCACTCTTTTACAATATTTTTTTCACAAACACACAAATGAATTTCTTAAAAAATGTGATAATCATTGCAAATAATATATCAATAGCTAATAATTAAAAATGGTAGTGATGATAAATTTAATAAAAATAATTAAAAGTAATTATTACTGATATTGCAAAACCTTGTTGTCACATCTTATGTGTATAAATAACAATTATAAAATTTAAAAAAATTTTTGTTCAAAAATTATAATGATAATAAATACCTATTAAAAAACATTGAGAAGTATCAAGATAATAAAGCTTATATTCATGTTAATTTTTTTCAGTATTTTTAGTAGACATTAATAAAAAAAATATAGTAGTTTATAATATTATAAAGACGTAAACCGATACTTTTCACTACGAGGGGCATGGTTTATGAGTCGAGCCGCTAGTCGAGAGCAATAATAAAGCCCGAGTAGTAAGAAGAGGTTACGTTCGTGTGTTATGAAATACTATTTATTGCTATAGGGAAAAATTTACGATAAAATTTTTATGTCCCGCTCTTCGTACTGAAAAACGTTCTGGGATACGCCCCATGAACGAAAAGTTATTGGATTATGCGTGGCCTAAGAACTTTTTATGTCCTAGTGACAAAAAGTACTTCGTTTCATACCTCAAATCGAGTGAGAAAACAGTTCATTTACTACCGGAACAACAAAAAATTTTTTTTCATATTTTCACGAATTTACATCTCTTGAGATCCCACGAGTTGAAAAAGATCAAACATCGACAAATACCTGCGTGTCTGTGTGTATGTGGCGTATGGTAGTAGGCATAGTACATTAATATGATATCCAGCATAATACATAGAAAATGAGAAGCACTGTGCGATCCATTTTCATTGTGAGATTCAAAGTAGTAGATCTCGCAACGTTTTCATTGTACGTGAAGTTTTAGGTGGTTTTTATGTTATCAATTTTCTAATTTGCAGCATGTATAGGGTGGCTCAATTTCGATCCTTCATATGGGGAAATCGGCAACTATGGGAGATATCAAAAAATGGATGGCGCATCCTCGATCTCTTTTTTTGAGAAAATCTCAATGGCAAAAACCAGAATTTGCTATCTTTTTTTTGTTTTCGAGTTATAGCCAAAAGTTCGATAATTAGACTTTTCTATAAATGTCGATATTTTGGTTGTTTTTGAAGTTACCAAAAAAGTGTTAACACTTTCTTTAGACACTTGTTTAAGGGCAACAAAATGGAATAAAGAGATTTTAAATATCTAGATTAGTTTCCGTGTTATAACATAAAATTTTGTTTTTTTTAAATAGAAACCATAGTTGGCTATACCATTTTTAAATGGCGTTTTTTATCCTCTTTTCAATGATGTATAATATGTAAAGTCTAATATTTTAGTTTCATCCCATTTTATTAAAAAATGCAATAAAAATATAGAAGAATGAAAAATTTAATATTATAATAGTAACTGTTTTTAGTGGATAACAATAAAAAATATTCAATACTTAACAAAAATTAAAGTAATTGTATTCAAACTAAAGTGTATTATTTTCAATTCATATAACTTTGTCAAAACAAACACTACGAAATTGGCATGTAAAAAATTCCTTTATCAATTAGTTTTTAGTAGGAAAATATTAGCTTAGTTGCTGTAATTAAAATATTAAATATTTATTAGCAATTCTAATAATATGTTATTATATTTTTTACCTGTTATTTCACGTAAATGTAAAATGGCTTATGAACACTATGAAAAATACGATATGTTGAAGTTTTTCATTCAAGCTAGTTATAATCCTAATCTTGCATGTGCAACATAATATTTTAGTAATTATCTAACTAAACAAATATTTTTCTACTAAAAACTAATGGGTAAAAGAATTTTTTAGATGCCAATTTCGTAGTGTTTGTTTTGAAAGTTATATTTATTGTAAACAACTGAGCTCAGTTTGAATACTTACTATAATTTTTGTTAAGTATTGAATATTTTTTGCCACAGCAGTGGAGTGATGTGATCGCTGGTTGAGTATAGAGCGGAAATTCTGGGTTTAAATCGCGGATTGCACAGAATTTCTTGGCTCGGCCTTCCGGTGGGCATCTACACTCCTGTGGTGAACCCTGATGTTTGTGTCGACGTCATTACCGTTGATACGGCTGCGTCACACACGAGAGTTTACAAGACAGGTTAAGGTAGGCAGGGCATGAAGCCATGGGCCTTTTAAGCCTGTAGAGCTGTAATATATATATTGAATATTTTTTATTGTTATCTACTAAAAACAGTTAGTATTATATTAAATTTCGCATTCTTCTTTATTTTTATTACATTTTTTAATAAAATGGGATGAAACTAAAATATTAGACCCCACATGTTATACGTCATTGAAAAGGGGATAGAAAACGCCATTTAAAAATGTTATAGCCAACTATGGTTTCTATTTAAAAAAACACAACTTTATGTTAGAACTCGGAAACTAACCTAGATATTTAAAATCTTTTTATCCCATTTTGTTGCTCTTAAAAAAGTGTCTGAAGAAAGTGTTAACACTTTTTTGGTAACTTTAAAAGCAACCAAGATATCGACATTTATAGAAAAGTCTAATTATCGAACAACTTGTAGCAACATACTGATTAAAACATTTGATGTTTGATACAGATTGATATTATATTATATTCAGAGAATAAATATAAAACTTTAGAAGATACATAAATAATTAAAATTTGATAAAGCAGTAACATTGTGCATCCTAACACAAGAAATAGAGACAACCATAAAACAAATAAATGATGAGACCGGATGAAGTATGAGCAGAATTCTTTAAATTATTTGACGACGAAAGAGTGAAATGAGCTACGAAAATTTATAACCGAATATACAGTACCGGAAAAATTCTAAAAAAGTGGCTCAAATTGGAATTTATTATGATACCTAAGAAACAAGGAGCAAAAAAATGTGAAGATTACAAAACTATAAGTCTAATGAATCACTTCTCGAAGATGAAAATTATCCATCCAAGTTCTTATTTACAGACTGTGAAAAGAACAGATGACACCGACGCAGTTTGGATTTTAGGATGAGGTGGGAACAAGAAAGGCGCTGTTTTGCATACAAGTACTAATCCAAAGATGTAGAGATGTAAATTGCAATGTGTTTTCCTGTTTCATTGACTACCAAAAAGCATTCGACAGAATGCAAAATGATAAAATGGTGGAAATCTAAAAGAATATTGGAATAGATGAAAAGGATTTGAGAATTACATATAGTAGTGAATCTATTTATACTGGGGACAAGAAGCAAATATACGACTGGCGGACATGCATACGCATACTGATACTGTGAGAATTTAAACAGATATTTAGAGAAGCACTACATAGTATAGAAGCTGGAATCACACTTGATGGACAAATACTAAACAACATTAGATACGCTAATAACACAGTGATTCTGGCAAACAGTTTAAAGGGACTGAAGCAATTAATAAAAAGCTTGGAAGAGAGCAGCACACAATAGGTTCGTTCCAACCAGCCATTTCTGTATTGTCACGAAATGGTTCAGAAACTGTTGGTAACGGTTTTTTGCGCATGCGTGAATTTTGTACCGTTCCGTGACGATGAAAAGAGTTAGCGAGGTTGGAACGGATTTGGGACTGATTTCTGCATCAATATTTGAATTATTTGAATATAGGGTTTTTATCAAAAATTAAATGCCGAAAAACGATATTACTGCTTCGAAATTAATTTTAATTTCAAAATTTTAAGCCATTACCAAATAATTTCATATTTTACCTTCTTTTTAAAACATTTAAAAATTGTCGTATTTAAGACAAGTTAATTAAAATAATTAATTAAAAATTAAGTAAGGGTTAATTTTAAAAAAATTATTGTTAGATTTTGTAATTTTACAAAAAAATATCAGTGTTATTTATATTTTAAAATTTTACTTTAACAAAGTTTATTTTTTTAACAATAATTATTTAATTTATAATAATTAATTGTTTATGTTCGACTGTATTATAATAGCATGATTACAATATCACTTAGTAGCCATAAGATACCTTTTTATGGGACTAGTCCCTTTTACTTTATTGATAAAGTAAACCGGCCGCCTGTCAATGTCATTGAAATAAACCATAACAGTAACCATAGAAAAAGCGAAAAAAGCACTCTTGAAAATTATACAATTTTTAAATGTCAAAGTGGATTTTTATTATTACGTCAAAATATAAAAGAAAATCTTCTATGGTGCAGTCGAACATAAAGCTATGTATGTCTTTCGCACATAATTCGGCTTTTTGGACTTAGCCTAGTTATGGCCTCGCTCGCAAACTCGCTCAGCCATAAACCTAGGCTTCGTCCGATAAAGACCTTAATTATGTACTCATGACATAAATAGCTATTATTTAACATAAAAATAAACAGAAAATTACATCAACCTAAAAATGATAATCATAAACACGTGACAAAGTACGCAAAATGCGCAGGTCAGTACAACGACCACCGTTTGGTAACTACTTCAGACCAAGTATCGATATGATCGTTTCGTAACCGTACCATGAACGATCACAAGTTTGGTTGGAACGCTTACCTGAGCGTCCCACAAACGGTTCACAAACCGTGCACTACCGCTTGGAACGCTATTAAGCTATTGCGCATGAGCGGGACGATCCCGGGGATGGTTTCTACGTCGGTTGGAACAAACCTAATACGGATTATATTTAAATCTAAGGAAAACCAAGTTTACGGTTATCAGAAAGACTCGAATCCCTAATTGCAAACTGATTTTGAATAATCAAAGCATCGAAAGGGACCATCATTAATTAGCAGTGGAATCATTTGATGGAAATTAAGAGATGTATTGAGATCGACAGAAATGTGTTTACAAAGATGACCGCTCTATTTAAGAACCACAATCTGACTGCTAAAACAAATATCAAAAAGTTGCTTTGCTGTGTCTTTCCGGTGTTATTTGATAAGGTCGAATCCTGGACGCTGACAAAGTCGACGACAAAAAAGCTTCAGTTTTTTGAGATATAGATTCATTGAAAAATTCTTAAAGTTTCATGGGTGGAGCACGGGACTAATAACGAAATATTCAGAAGAATTATTAATAAGGAACCGGAAGTGGTGGACACAGTCAAAGCCACAAAATTGCAATACTTGAAACACGTAAATGCGCAATGAGAATAGATATCGGTTTCTTCGGCGCATTTTATAAGGAAAAAGAAGGATTTTATCGCTGAAAAACCTTAGAACGTGGTTTTCAGCCAATGCACCAGAAGTAGAAGCAGTGACATATAAAGCTAGCGTGGGACCTGTTATCAATGCATATTATATTGTCATGTTTTGACCTTCCCAACAGAGACCTTTAAGAGAGATGAAAAAGTTTTTTTTTTAATAAAATCTGACTCTACCCTGAATTTATGTCCCAACAGGTGAATCCTTATTATTGGTTTTTGATTTAAAATTTGTTATTATTGATTTTGTTTGAGTAAGGAGACAGGATGATTTGGTCGTCAAATGTGCACAATGTTTTAATTTTCTCTTTGAAAATCTTTTGAAGGGATTCTTTCTTTGAGTTAAATTTTTTCAGCTGAACAAGTGTTAGCTTAGTTCACAGAGGCAATTTTTCTGTGGTCACATTGAGATAATTTTAAGTTTTTTTTTGTAAAATTTTATCATTTGAATTTTGTTTATTTGACAATTGCGTATAATTTTAAAAGTGTAAGTTAAATAAACAACACCAAATGGCGACTTGTCCAATAAGGCTAAATACAAATTTTTGGATAAAGAGGCAGAAAGAAAAGAAAGAAATTTTGAAAAAGGAAGAACGTGCTTGAACGGCACGGAAGGAGAATGCATTTTGAACCAGCGAGCATAGAGACCAGTATTATTTGTATGCGCTCTGCAAAGTAAAAAAAAAGTAAAGTAATTGTGGATATCCACCTGTGCCAGTGATGCGATTATTGATGTCTTGTTTTGGAAAGCCAAGCAGAATTTAACAAGGTTGTTTAATTGATGGTGAAGAGTGGACTTGGACGAGATCCAAGGAATTGTCCGGCATGCTGAGTTGATCCGATTGGTAAAATTTTAATTATTCTATTTGATTGCTATCTGCAATTATTTTGGTGGTAATTGCCTGCGTCATCAAACTATTATTTTCGAATATCGTAATTGTGGGAATTATTAAACTTTAATTTTATACGTGCACGGTTTTAATGATTTGTTGAAGTATGCAAGTTGCATTTATGGAGTGCTTTACACATCTGCATGACACAAAGTGCGGTTCTTATTAAACTTTAATACACAATTCTTATTACTGATTTATAAGGTGTAAATTTATTTGATTTATTTGTAAATAATTTTGATTGCTCAGTTTATAGTTGTGGAAGTGCAGCACGATTTTTGATTTTTTAAATATCGCTTTCATAATAATTATCCTAACTTACAGAAATTTCTTTTATACGGCCTCAGAGGAAATTTAATGTTTATTTCTTATCATATTTGTGTGACGACCAACTTATTCATCCAATTATAATTTATTTGTTATCGTATCCTATGAATTTTATTCCAACGCCACATAATGGGGATTTATTGGTGGGACGTATTATTCTACCCTCTGAGCTAGTCTGGTATCCGTTTATTGCAGCAGGTATAAAAGGAAACTTGGTGGAAAATTTTTTTAATTTACCAAAAAAGCTTTTATATCATTGCAATATTACATAACAAAGCTTTAAAAAAGAGTGAAAATACTTTCTTATAGGAAGATGCTGGTTTTAACCTTCAAAGTCTATGATTGTGCAAAAATGCTTCAACACCTTTTACTAACTGCTGTCTTTACTACGACCGATATTATATTTTACTATTTTAAGATATTTTATTGTAAATACTGACTATCTAATTAAAATATATTTAAAAATGTTTAAATATAATACTGATTCAATAATTACAAGAATTACAACAATGCCACATTTGAAATAAATACTATTCATTACATTTGGAGTGACGTTGTTAAAATTGAATTCAAAATTATTAACGAATGTTGGAATTCTATCTCTGTGTTGGTTACAGTATAACTTTAATATAATATTTTAAGTTATATATGTACATACATATCAGTTTCGTGTCTTAAGAAAAAGAAAACTTTGATGTATTATTTCCCTGGCCGGTCAGTTAATACTATTAACCGGACACATAAACGCGCTGTTTACTAATGTTAAGCTGTCGTATATATTTGTGATAGGAAATTACTATGAAGTTGTCACATAAAATTATTATGCAAGATCTTTCGCTTACAATTAATAGTAGGTACTGATATTTATATATAATATTATGTAGTAGGTGCTATATAAATATAGTATAAAAAATAATATATTAAAATTATTGTACAAAATTTGTCGCAAAACTTGGCTTTTTTTTGAGAAATGTGGAAAATTTGATAACCAAATGAGTTCAAAAAAAATTGTTTTCCATGTGCAGTATTCGCTAATACACTAGTGTCTAGCGGTGACAATAAAAAATCTCTCTCGAGAAGATTTCATCTAAGAACTGTTGCATAAACTGTACCCAATATGCAGTTAAAACAAATATAAAGTGCAATATTCATACACTATGATTTTAAGATATTAAGAAAACCCATAAATTTTCTTTTAAAGAATAATTTATAATTTGTTATTATCAAAATGTTATATTATTAATTCGTTGATATTAAATAATAATAGACTATAAAACTTTAAGTAATACGAGTTACTAAAAAATTGATTAAAAATCAAGTTCTTAAGCTTTCAGAACTAATGCGTTTCTTTGTCAGAATAATTGAATCGGTGAGTGAAAGAACAGTACAAGTACCAAAAATGGCATTTTCAACTGAGATAGCCAAATTGCTTTAAATACGTAGACTCATCAATGAGTAAAACAACAGTTTATAAATCATACAGCTGCAATCAAAAATCAAAAAATTGAGTGTAAGAACGATACAAATGCCTGCACTTGTACTGTTCTTTCACTAATCCGCGTAAATAAAACAATATAATGCAATATAAAAATATTATGCAATACATTATTTTACAACAACAAATATTTAATTTTTGTTAATTTTGTTTAATTTTTAATAAAAAATATTTAAATTTTTTATTGAGTGAAAGAACAGTATAACTACAAGATGTTCTTTTGTCGCTATTTTTTTTCAGTAACAAATTTTTATAAACTTTTCATAGTAATCATATCAAGGTATTTAATTACTACAACTTCACAATGTATCAAAATACAGAAAAGTAATTCGTTTAGCAGTCAATCAGTTTATTGTGTTTTTCTCAAAATAGCTCTTTTGTTCATGTACGGTTCTTCCACTCACCGATTCAATTATATATGTTACAGTTAAAACCCGAAATCAGTTAAAACCCGATATAACTAGTAAATTCTAGTTTTAACTAATCGCCTTAGTAAATTCTAGTTTTAACTAAAATTATACCAGTTAAAACTAGAATTAACTGAATACTAACAAACTTCTTTAGTAAATTCTAGTTTCAACTGGTATAAGTTTAGTTAAAACTAGAATTAAGTAAAAGTAGACTTAATATTAGATAAAAATTGTTTTATTAAGCAATTATTTTATACATTATTATTATTATATTCTACTTATTGCCACATGGCATGCTGTTGTGACATTTTGAATTGTAAAGTGCATCTGGCACTTATTCTTGAGTCAAAAAAACTTTAGAATTTTCTTTAATTTTTTTTGTCATCGTCACTTTCAAATAGGTAAATTTAACTTTTGTTCAGAATTGCATTAGATAGTAATGGAAACCAAACTGTACGGTTTTTAACGATTCGATAACAAACAATCTCGAAAAGTTACCAAATAGGGGGGGGAGGGAGGGTTAAGCTCAATTTCCATATATCCGTTTGTACGTTTATCCGATCATACAGGAGCGCTCTCATTGGTCCAGTTACTTTAAAAGTGACAATGACAAAAAAATTTAAAAAAATTCTAAAGTTTTTTGACTCAAAAACAAGTGCCAGATGAAGAAATTTACCTAAAGACTGTAGCGCAAAAAGCTGCCGTTGAATCTGGACAAGGGTTTGTCCGCTGTTCTTGTAAAAAAAATTGCACCCTAAAACGTTGCCTTTGTTTAAAAAGAGAAATTATTTGCAATTCAAAATGTCACAACAGCATGCCATGTGGCAATAAGTAGAATATAATAATAATGTATAAAATAATTGCTTAATAAGACAATTTTTACTTTAATTCTAGTTTTAACTGGTATAAGTTTAGTTAAAACTAGAATTTACTAAAGAAGTTTATTAGAAATCAGTTAATTCTAGTTTTAACTGGTATAATTTTAGTTAAAACTAGAATTTACTAAAGAAATTTGTTAGAAATCAGTTAATTCTAGTTTTAACTAAACTTCTATCAGTTAAAACTAGAATTTACTAAGGCGGTTAGTTAAAACTAGAATTTACTAGTTAGATCGGGTTTTAACTGATTTCGGGTTTTAACTGTAACATATACAAGAAAACCTGGAAATAGTAACAAAGTATCATTTGAACGGTAACTAGATAAATTATCAGTTGCGATATTCTTATCCGATTGTATCAAAGTCAATTGAAGTTGATAATTCCGACCACTTTTATTTCTTGTTAGTACTGTTTGCTCTCTTTTATTGATCATGTTACTTTTAACATTGACAAGAGGACATCACAGTCAATATATCAACAATCCAGATCATACCTTTTTGTAATTCTAAGAGCCAAAAAAATGTTCACTTTCTCGGCGTTTAATTTAATGTCGCTTAGTTTTTAGGTTATGAATTTTTGAAAATAGATCTTTTAGTTTAACTACTATTGGTTGTTATTACAAGAAACCATGGTTATCTAGAGGTAGAGTATTGGATAATAAGAAAAAATAAATAATTTATAAATTATAATTAATTCAGATACTAAATTACAATCAAATTCAAAAAAAGTTGCGTAATTTAAAAATCTATCTCAGGACCCATAAATTACCATTGCAACAGTTAATAAATAATATAGCAGTTAAACCACCATGCCTATTTTCAAAAATTTATAAGTGAAAAGCTAAGAGGTATTAGACTAAACGTCGAGACAGTGACAATTTGTTTGGCTCTTAGAATCATCAAAAAAATTGGAATTTTGATTGCCGATATACTGACTGTGATGTCCCCTTGCGAGTTAAAACTATAATTTTGTTACAACATTGCCACAGAAATATTTCATCAAACATTTTGTTCAAACACTATCATTATATGCATATCAAATTTCACAAACTTTGTAACAAATACAAAGATTTGCGTGATTTTCACTGACGGGCAATAGAATATTTCTCAAGACAACAAAAACGTAATTTTAGTAACATGGAATTTTTATTGTAAAAAATTTTTGTTGAAACTATACTGGTAGTTCTTGGGAAAAATTAAGAATAAAATTTTGTAGTCAGTCTCCTTCTGTAAGAGTAGGTAGTAGAAAAAATCTTGTGTGAACCACGTTGAAAAAGTTTATTTATTCTCACTACTTGCACAAATAGCTATTATTGCGCACTTTTTCATAAGTGTGTTAAAAAAATAAATGTTCCCATTTCTGAAAAACTAGAATTTTCATATTTTTAAGATATCCTAAGTTTTCCTTATAATATTGTAACATTTAACATAAAACTAATTTACTGAATCTTATTTAATGCAAAAATTAAAATTCAATTTAAACAAATTTAAATGTCGATATGATAATTTTATTATTATTTAAATATTTCTAGTTATTTAAAAATAGTGCGGAATCACAAGCGGAAAAAACCTTGTCGTCCTCGTAGGTACAAGTGCGACTTTCGACTTATCTTTGGGCTTCAATTTTTTTTAACTACTGCGACTATGTAATACCTTCTGTACTTTGTATAGGTATACAATTGATATTTATTTAACAGATTAGAAAACTTAATTTTTTATAACATTTTATCTACGTTGTTAAAAGAAACACAAAAATTAGATAAAAACAATATATTTTTTGACAATACTTAACATTTCTAAATAAATAATTAATTTAAAAAAAATTTTTGAATTTTTTAAATTAATATTTTGAAAATTTCTTTGACACTGAGTACTACTACTTTGTTTATACTGCTTAAATAAAATTTTTATTTTATAAACTTTCATTTCATTTTGAACTCCACATGTATAAGGAATCCAGTTTTTATTGTTTTATATGGTAAGCATTCACTTAATTTATTTTTCTCTAATTTTTAGCTGTTTTCACATTTTATAATTTTGATATTTTAAATTTTTTAGATAATTATTTTTCTGATCATTTTTTTTTGTTTTATTGTTTTTTTATTTGGTTAGATGATACTGACGATAGCCAATAAGCATGAAAAAACGTTATATTTACAGTTTTACTATATTTTATTATTACTATATTTAACTTATTGTCAAAACAACACTTTTTTGCACCTCCTCCTTGTATTTGCATTTTTCTCTATATTTTCAAATATTTTCTTGTTCTACCTTGTTACAAAGAGATAAAAATGATTTTTATAGTAATATTTGTAATTAAAATATTTAATATTATTTTTTTTTAATTCTTTTTTTTACTTATAGTTAAAAATCTATTACTTTAGTCCTTGGTTATAAGTTTTGGTTAAATTGATAAAACTTAAAACATTTCTAAGTTCATTTCACACAAAAAATATTAAATATATTTTATATTTACACACAAACATTAGCCAAATGTAATGTGCATATTTAAGTTTAATTGCGTTAAATTAATTAAAAAATATAAGCCTGTTCTAAAAATACAATAATAATTTGTATTAACCATTCCAATATATTGGAAAAATATTTATAAATGACATCATCTACGCTACGCAAATTTAGTAAGCAAAAATTAAACTAACTAATTTGGTCAAAGATATGTATATCTTTAAAAAGAATTTATAAGCCCCTAAATGTATTTAGAACTTAAAATTTTCAATTACAATTAATCTTCTCTATATTATGACCCAATTAAATGCAAAGCATGATGAAGATTAGGCACTTAATGGCTTCCTGAAGCTAAAAATTTTTGTTTTCTTTATCGAATTAAATCCAACATAAACGTAGATGTACTCCAAAACTTATGCAAAAAGCGGAGTCCGGATGTCTTCTTTAATTGCGACTTGTGAACTAATGCATCGTTAGCTTTTACTTACCTTGATAATGTTTTGTTGAGGACGCTTTATATACCGTCGTTAGTTAAAAAAACTTTTTATTTTTAAATTATTCCTAGTCAAACTCGAGTTTGAATTGGCTAAATACGAGGTACATTATGCAGTTAATTAATTCACCTTCATATTTTCATTAATTATTCAAAATTCATATTAGGTATATCAGCCTGATAAATCTTTATGGATGTGTCGATATTAAGTATGTACATATTAAACGTAATAAATTAATAGGTCGATATCTTGTAAAATATTAAGTTGGCAAGTCTATTTCGTTAACAAAATTTACAACATTAATAAATTATTGTGATATTTTTTATATTCTCCATGCTCATAAGTATTAGATACACGTAGTATAAGAAAAGATTACGGTCATTCTAAAGTCAAAAATCTAAAATCGGAGATCTAACAAACATTAACGTTTTTGTAATAAACGTTTAACAAAACTTAATTTAAATGAACATTTTTCAGTAGGTACTAAAAGATGTTCTAACAAACTAAAAAATTTTTTTTTACTTTGCTAAGGTAAAAATTCAACAACTGGGGGAGTCTTCAGATTACAAACTTTAAGGTAAAAAAATATAAAATAAGTGGCTGAGTTCTTTTCCCATATGAAAATATCTGAAAGTCTAAAAGGGCATAAAAGGCCTTTGGCTTTACGACGATAATCGTCTTTTTTTCCTGCTTGATTTGTCAGCCGTATTTACGGTAATTACGTCGACACACATATCAGTTTCACCTGGTTGGGTACAATTTGCCGTGACAGATTCGCCTTGAGACAATTCGCTAAAAGCTTTAGCCACATTTTATATGAACCACCATACAAGGTGGAAATAAGTAACATTGCTAAGTCACATTCGATCGCATAAAACACATTTTTGGAGAATTCTTAAAAAAGAGGCTGTGTTACATTATTTCTCTCTCTCTTTTAACTGTTCATTAATAAAAAAATCTATCTATTCTTTTGGCCAGCGAAATCCAGCAATTTATTTACTATTTATCTTCACATAACTTTTTTTGTTATTTTTGTTATTTTTATGTTTACTTTTACAAGTTTAAATTAAAACTAAAACCCAGTGCTCATTTCATTAATTTATGTCTGATTGTTACTTCAGCTGATTTTCAGCTATTTTCAGTACATATACGCAGTGGGCTCAATTATTGTTAATATTTAAAGAATTTAGAAACAATAAATTATTAGTTTCCTTTTAAGATAGCAATAATAAAAATTTGTGTTCATTTTAATTAAAACATTGCAACAAAACTTGAAATTTCCTGTTGATTGTTCACATTGCCAGAAACTTGACTCGATAATAGACTATAACTGAATCTTATAAAAGCACTATTTTTGTTGTGTAGCGTAGTAATTAGTATAATATAATAATTATATAAATGATCTAGCAAAAATTGCGAAATTTGTCCACTCATCTCGACATACACAAAATATCCAACAAAAATAAAGTAATGCAATTTGAAGCACACTTAAGTTGAAGATATTTTATAATAATTAAGAAATTCGTACTCTAGCTATCAATAAATTTATCTTAACGTAGTACTTCTAACAAATGTACTCTTTTTTTATGTAAAAATTCATTATCACTGCCTATATAGATATAGACCAAATCACCTACATTCAAAGCAATTTATTTTTGTGTACTTATCATATCAAAGTTAATTAATACAACTACACATATGTGTTTGTGAAAAATATATTAATTTATACCAAAAACATTAATTAGGTAAATATTCAATTATTAATATAATTATTTCACTTCATAACCGACATTTTACAAATTCCAATAAATTGTTTCGTTAGATCCCTTATAGTAGATTTCACGAAAATGATTTAAAATTTAATCACCCATCAAACTACAGCTACAACAAAGAATTTAATTAAAATGTATTGTTGTGACAATTAATTATTAAAACTGTTTAATAATTGATTTACTATAATCTTAAGTTAAATTTAAATAACTTTGTGAAATTCACATTCACTTTTGTAAGTTATAGTTTTTCAATTTTTGTTAATTTTAGAAATGCTCATTTTTCTGTCTCATTTCTTCTTTTTTTTTAACTTTGTTGTACATTTATGTTTTATATCCTTAAATTATTTTATTATAGCATTTTAGTCACATTATTTAAGTAAGTACAGGTGCGTAATGTAGATCCACCTTGCTCAAAATATAATTTTTATAATAATTTTAAGTTACATAGTACATATACGTAGGTACATAGTATATACCTTTTAATAAATAAAATATTACATCTACTTAGATAACTTGATATAAATAATTTAAATATTTTTTTAAAAACTAGATAATTTAATTATTCTTTTAACACACTGCCAAGTTAATGATCATTAAGAATTATTTGTTTTTTAAATTTTCTTTTTTATTCAACTATTATTTAAGCTATTTAATAAATTAAACTTTTTTTAAATCTTTTATTTAACATAATAGTTAATGATGATTAATTTTTAATCCGTCAAAGCTATTAGATATTATTCATTTGGTATTAATGTGGTATTTTTTATAGTAACAAGATTGATATTTTATACTGATATCGATAGATAATATCGGAATAACTATTAAATTTTAAAAATATTGATAAGGAATCCAGATATTGATTATTTCGAAATGAGCAAATATATTAGTATTAGTATTAGATTATATTATATTATTATTAATAACTTATATTATAATAACTTAATAACCATAATAACTTGAAAAAAGATTGTGATATTTATTCATATTGACCGCGTTCGAATATTCATTACTACTCCGAGTACTGGAGTAATCGGAGTGATTTCGCCTGCCATCTAACGAATTTTTGTTAAAACTATCGATACATAATCTTAAATTTGCTTATATTAACAGTTTAAAAATGAAAAATCAATTTAATTTAATTTGTCACTGTCAATATAAGTAATTATTATAATCTTCTTCATAAATTTTTTTCAACACAAATTCGAAAGATGGCAGGCGAAATCACTCCGATTACTCCAGTACTCGGAGTAGTAATGAGTATTTCCCTCCAAAAATTTCTACCAATAAAATCACTGTATTTTTTTAATTTCAACAAATGACAGGCAAATATCAGCGGGCATTCATGCACTAGTGCAAATACTCGGGTATTTTAATTTTCGTCAGAAATCAAGTTTCATTTTGTTTTATTTTACATTGTTCAAATTAAAACTGTCAAACTGACAGATTTGAAAAACTTTAAATTTTACTTTTTTCCACAATTTAGAAAAGATATAGAAATTTTCGGAAAAAAATACTCGTCCAATATACCCCTCGTGCGCTCGTGCGCACTCGCAAAAATATTCAAGTATTTGGTGTGCTCTCGGGATATAAATACTGAATATTCGAACGCGGTCATTATTTGAGAAAATATTATAAAATACTTTTTATATTTACACGAGAAGTGATTAACAAATTTAAATTTTCTTTGCATCAAACTATACGGTAATTTATTGGCTTTAGTTTGACATGTTATTTTTATGAATAAAAAGTTTCAATTTAGAAAAACAAACTTCTTCTTCTTCTTCTTCTTCTGCACGTGTTAGGTTGAATACCCGTTACGACACCCTCAATCATTGGTCTCTCCACCTTTTCCTCGGTCTACCGACACTGCGCCGTCCTGTGGGTTTGTATATGTATAGCTGCTTTGGAAGGCGGGTATCGTTCATCCTCATTAGGTGCTCTTTCCATTTTCCACGGTATTCCTCTATTTTTTCGTTTAGGTTGAAAATGTCCAAGGCGTTTCGGATATCTGTGTTTCTTACTCGGTCTCTTCGAGAGTAGCCCATGATAGCTCTTAAAAATCTCATCTCAGCGTGTTGTAATCTGCTTTGTAATCTCTTCGTCATTACCCATGTCTCGCTGCCATAAGTAACTGTAGGCACGAACATCACCTTATAAAATTTTAGAGGAATGGCTTTATTTGTGCATTTACTTAATGTGCGCTTAATCGTTCCATTTAGATAATTAAACTTCTCGATTTTTTCTTGTATGTCTCTCTCCTGGTGTAAGTCTAGCGTGCAGCCCAGAAATTTAAAGTTGTTTACTTGTTCGATAGGGGAGTCTTCGAGTACTATTTTAGATCGTATGAAGTCTTGTCCCAGAAACGCCATCGTTTTTGTTTTTGGTATTGAGACCATCATATTGTATTTTTTCATTATTTGTTGGAGTTTGTGGAATGCATACTGGAGTGAGTCTTCACTGTCTGCTATCAATATTTGATCATCCGCGAACAGCATTGTTAGAACCCATTTTTGTCTATTGATATTGGAGGAGTAGAAGTGTATACTGTTTTTCCACTCTCTCAGAGCTTCGTCTAGGTATATATTGAACAGTATTGGTGAGAGGCTGCAGCCTTGTCTCAATCCGCTGTTAATGTGTTGCAAATTCTCCTCGTTTCCCGCCATACATATCTGCGTATCTCGATATATTTCTTTTATGGCCTTAATAAGGTGTTGTGGGATCCCTCGTTTGCGTAATATTTTCCATAGTTTGCTGCGCAGTACTCGATCAAATGCTTTGATATAGTCAATAAATAAGATGTGAGTTTCGCGGTTGAACTTTCTATGTTTTTCAATTATTTGTTTCATGCTAAAGACGTTATCTGTGCATGATCGTCCCATTCTAAAGCCACACTGTTCCTCTGATAGTATATTTTCGGCTATTGTTTTCAATCTGTTAGTTATGATCTTTGAATATATTTTATAGGAAGTATTAAGGAGGCTAATGCCTCTATAGTTTTCGCATGATAGTCTATCTCCTTTCTTATATATAGCCTTTACAGTTGCTATTTTCCACTCCGTTGGGATCTTTAGGCTAGTCCAACATTGATTTATCAGGTTCAGAAATCTCTGCTTGAATTCCCTCGACGCATACTTGATCAGCTCAAAAACAAACTTATTTGTAATAATTCGAGGGCAACTGGGTATAATTCAATTATTTAAACGGAGAGAGAGCTTTTTTTATAATTATGTAGCTTTCTTTTGAACATAATGAAAGTGTAGGAAGTCACTTTAAAATTGATAGTGATGGAAACGAGGTAGATTAATAATAGAAGAATAATTATTTATTAAAAATCAAAAAAAACTTACTTTTAAATTATAATTCCTTATTGAAGTCTAATGGATACTGGAATTCGTCAATAAATATGTGGAACTAATAATGTAAAACTAAAAAAACAAAAAATAAAAGGTTTTTAAAAACATTTTTTGAAATAATTCATGCCAGAATGACAGGAAATAAAAAATACCTAATATGAAAAAATTAAAAAAATATACACCTACTATGGAATTGTTGATATTTGAAAAAAATTAAACCGACAAAATTGGAAACTGAACAGCAAAAAATAAATGAAATATACCTTTTCGTTGTTCTGGCCGTAAAATGAGTGGTTTCCGGCCTGTGCAGGGACGGCTTCCATACAGTCATAAATAAAAATGAAGTGGTCCCGTCGCAACAAAAAGCAGTTTACCCCACTCGGACGTAAAGAGATTTTACACCACTAGGTGCGGTTTGTGCGCTTTGGCTTCGCTACGCTCGCCTCGTCTTCAAAACTCCGCCCTCGAGTGTAAAATCTCGTTTTACGTCCTTGTGACGAAAACTATTATTTCAGTCTTAACAGATAATCCCCTAAACTAATGTAAGTAACTAATTTTGAGTCGGCTCCGGCATGAGTGAGTTATTTGAATGTTATTGTTAAATATCATTATTTTTTAAAAATATTTAATAATCTTTGTTGATTATTTGTTTGGCGCCGATTCAAAATTAGTTACTAACATTAGTTTAGAAGGTACTCAAAAGGTACATTTTATGTCTTTTTAAACCAACTTCAAAAAAAGGAGGAGTTTCTCAATTCGTCTGTTTGTATGTTTTTTTTTTTTATAGATGTTCGGGTATAACTTTTTACAGAGTGATCCGATTTTGATGAATTTTTTTTTATTCGATAGAGTATACCTCCAAGGTGGTCCCATTTAAATTTCCCAAAAAAAATCCACCCGTAAGGGTAGAAAATAGGGGATGATTGATTTTTCATTTATTGATTTTTTACTTGTGAACCTATTCTGTTGAAACTTGGCATGGATGAGAATTTTAAACCAAGCAAATTAATTAATTAAGGTAGTAATTAGTAGATTTTAACCACTAAAAATTAAAAAATTAAAAACTTTTAAACAAAAAATTAAACCGACCTCAAAAAGGAAACTAAAAAGCATAAAATAAATATATTACATTTTGAGTTTTAATAAGTAATGTTAGTAACTAATTTTGAGTCGGTGCAAAACAAAAAATCAACAATCATTAAATTACTTTAAAAAAATTATCAAAACAAAAGTCACACACGCTGCACCGACTCAAAATTAGTTACTAACATTACTTATTAAAACTCAAAATGTAATATATTTATTTTACGCTTTTTAGTTTCCTTATTGAGGTAGGTTTAATTTTTTGTTTCGAAGTATTTTATTTGCTTTTCAGTCTCTTTTTTAGTCGATTATATTTTTTGTTAAAAAGTTTATATTTTTTTATTTTTTTTGTCTAAAATCTACTAATTTCTACCTATTTAATTTACTAAGCCTAAAGTTCTCATCTATCCCAAGTTTCAACGGAATAGATTTATAGGTGAAAATTACACTCTTGCCTTAAGGGTAGATATTTTTTTAAAATTATATGAGACTAACTTCGAGATACCTATACCCTATTCAATAAAAAAAAATCATCGAAATCGGACCACCCTGTAAAAAGTTATGGTGATCATAAAAAAAAAAATACGAATTGACTTGAGAATCTCTTCTTTTTTTTGGTCGGTTAAAAACTCATAGTAAAAAATGATATTATATAGAATATCTAGTTAAAAATAACTAAATAATAATAAATAAATAAATAAATAAAAAAATAAATTTTTTTCGTCGGTTAAAAACTCATAGTAAAAAATGATATTATATAGAATATCTAGTTAAAAATAACAAAAATTTAAATATACAAATATGTAATTATACTATTTCACAAATCAATAACCCAAAATATATTTATATATTTTAATTTTTAAAGTAACTATAACAATATAATCTTACGAACTTACCAATGCGATGTGGAGAAGAAGTTTTGCAGCTACTATGTATAAATAACTGTAAAATATGTAGTCAGATAATACCTATATATTTGTTATCTTGGTTCTGTCGACTGGAGCAACATCGGGACTCAAAAAGAAATCAGTTTATTGAACAGCATTTAATGTTAAAGATGTTTAAAACTAAAAGAAGTTGTGATCAAGGATTTAAAGTATTTCCATGTTATTTATTGTATTTCAAAACAATGTTTCTGCAAATAAAAATGTCTTACCTAGTTCCAACTTTATCAACTAATAGATGATCTCCAAAATGAAATGTAAATAATTTCTTCACGTAAGTTTTAAATAATTGTCATCATTCATTGATTCAGACGTTCAGGTTCAGATGTAACAAAATATTTAGTATTAAACTATTTCTTTCTATTACTTCCGAGATGGAGTAAAAATGATGCTTTTTGAATTTAAGTATAGGGTAAATTTTGGGCATCTATGCTACGAATTATATTTCAAAAAGACATTTTTTTCAATAATGTGATTAATATGTGATAGAATTTTTGCATTAAGAAAAATTACAATGATTTACATATTAAGCTATCAAGATGGTTTAAAAATTATAATATTTTTCCAAAATAGAACACATTATGATGTCTTTAAGTACTGAAATAAATATTGTAATAACAAATTAAAATGGCAGTATACTGACAATTATAAAAGTGTAATTGGAAAAGTTTTCACCGATATTAAATTGAAATCCTCTTGGTGATTAGTCTTTTGGTGATATAGAACAAAATAAGATTACGGTGGTAAGGTGGAACCAAGAAGCAAAATTCATGGTACTTAATTACAATAGTATTTTGGATATTACTTTTATAGTAATTTTAATAACTTTAAAAAATGCTAAATAATTAGCAACGACTCTCAAAATACTACTTCTTTAAAGACAAATATTGTTTTTTGGTTCCACTCATCTATAGGTTTTACTTAACCCTCCTCCCTAATATTTTGAAAACCAATGTTCATACTTAATTTATGTAAAAGCTGCTAAACCTATGTAGATAATACTTATAATTTTTTATAAAATCATTTTTGTAGACAATTTTATTAGTTTTTTTGTGCATAATAGTTATCACACTAATAATATAATAATATTTATTTGGCCAGCTTTGAGACTTTTGGAAAAAATACCAGTACAAAATTATTTTTGATAATTGATAAAGACATGTTCTCTATATCGGTCAAATATCAATCGTAACTATCAAAGAATTTTAATTTTTAATACATGAAATAGCATAAAATGCTATCAGAATTAAAAGCACTAATTAATGAATTGTTCAATCTATTAAAGCATCTCTTGAATAGATTATGAAATTGTGTTTTTATATAAATCAATTATAAAATAAATTGTTGCTTACAAAATATGAAATGACGACATCCCTAATCATGTATTAGCTTATCTTTATCAATATCGCATAAACAAGATATACACATAATCGAAATTGTAATACATTAGTATGATTGGGCTTTCCACAGGTACATTTTTTAACTGCAGGATTGATAAATATGAAGATAATTTAGTCTCAATTTACAACAAACCTAATTTTTTTTGCATCTCTCGCGAGTTTTTTCATATGAAGGGCTCAATTAAATTGCCTGGAACTTGTATATAAAAAATCTTATATATAACTACTTAATATAGCTACATATATACTAAGATCAGGTAGAAATTAAATTTTGAGAATCAAAATTCCATAATAAATTTGTTGTAAAACCTCTTTAAGGGAACGACGGACGTGATTAGGTATGTATATATGTAGTATGTAAACATAATAAATTTTTTATTTATGCAGTGTCTCATGTTTAACATGCTGATCTTTTCATTAATAACACAGGTCAACAAAATAAAAAAAAAATTTTGGTCCCGAGATATTGTTAGTTGTTTTGTGTTAGGGGTGCATTGGCAACACTAAGGGTGACTTGTATAGATCTAGTTTAAAATTTTAAACTGTAGATTAGCCAATCACAATAGTCAAAATCCGAGTTTAAACCATAGTTACCGGTTAAACTTGCACTATACAAGTCACCCTTAGGGTCACTTTGGCTATTGGCTAATTTACAGTTTAAAATTTTAAACTAGATCTATACAAGTCACCCTAAAAATATTTTTTATTTTTTTTCCTACGTGTCATTTTGGATCTACACCCTCAGTTTTAAATATTGGCTGTAATCAGTACTTGCGTTTGCATAATTTGCTTTCTTATCGATACATTTCTAAAAATAAATTGATATTTATATCATGTCTTCATCGCGAAGAAGTTGTCTCAATGATCTAAATGTGTTTTGTTACATTTGTGGTGAATACACAGTTAAAAAGTTCAGAAAACCTATAACAGATTTTATAAAAAGTGCTTGGTTTTCTTACTTTAAGTCGGAAATTGTGGATGAATACAAGCCGTGGATACCCCAAATTGTTTGTAAAATGTGCTGTGAACACTTGAGACAGAGGATCAATGGCTAAAGAAATCGTATGAGGTTTGGAGCGCCTATGCAATGGAAAGAATAAAAAATCACTTCGATAACTGTTACTTCTGTTGTGTTAATTTACTTGGTGTTAACGTTAAAAAAATGATTTATTCAGACTTAGATTTGGCTAGAAGTCTCTTACCACATTCAGAGGAAGTACTTGTTCCAACAGTTTCTACTATTCGTGAACCAGCATTTGAAGAAATCTTTAATAAAGTGAGTAGTGCCAGTGATTTCAAAGGAATACCGTCTACAAGACCCCCTTCCACCCCCACCAATGGGCACGTCTCTGTAAACACCAATGAAGTATTTGTGTTGATCTAAAGCAAATCTTGACCAATTCCCAGACAATCTTGGTTCCTACAGCAAAGAACAAGTGGAGCGGTTTCAGCAGAACTTAAAAATTATGGAAGAAAGGTACCAAGGCCGATGGGATCAACTTATGATGGCTGATTGTTGCTAGGGGATGGAATGATAGTTCCACTACACCTCATTCACGAAAATCGAGAAAAAGAAAGTTTTTATATACATAATAATGTAATAAATGTTGTTTTTGATGTAAATTTGTGTTTTTCTGTACTAGACAAAATCTTGAAAACTACACGTAGGATCTCAAAATTTTTGCTGATAATGTAATCAGTACAAGGTCCTAAGTTAAAAAAAATACAGCATTTTGGCACCAAAACTAGTGTTGACCAGTGTAATTAATCAAATAAAAACTTTTTTTAAATTTAAACCTTGTATATTCAGGGTGTAGGTGATGTCAGTGTTTCTTAACCCTTTGAACGCGCAGTACAAAGCATTATAAAATCGGATCTGAAACATGCAAATTTTCCATATAAAGTAGTGTTTTATAAAATTCTTTTTATTTCGTTATTCTTACTTTAATATTTAAAATGTTATATTATTAACTCGTTGAAATGTAAATTTTAAAGTATACTAAAATGTATTACTATAAAAATATGCTAATATAGTTAGGTTTTATTTTAATATATTTCGAATGGATAAAAACAAACAGTGTCTGAAAGGCGAGGTGATAAACGTCTTTTCGTTGTCTAAATTCGATTTACGCGTGGAAAGGTAAAAAGCATCCGGGCGACTTTAGCCGATTTACGCATCAAAATAGTTAATTTAATTTGTCTTATATTACAATATTTTTGGGTAGAAGTCTTAATAAAACAATCAGGGCTATTATATATCATCAACGTTATTATAAAGGTGACAGTTATGTCATAAAATAAAGTTTTTCGGTAAATCGGAAATCGATACGATTTACCGAAATATGTTATAAGTTATAACAGTCACCTTTATAATAATAACGTTGGTGATACATAATAGCCCTGAATATTTAAATTGCCGACGTTTCGGATCTTTATTATTGATCTATTTTCAATGATAAAAAACATATCAATAATAATATTAGTATCGAGTATAACAATAAAATATTTTTATATAATAAATATTAGATAAATATACTACTATATATTATCCGTCCTTTTTTTTTTGTAATTATGCCACTAGCCTTTTTGCCAAAATTGTGTCGTGGAAGAAAAAAGTTTTTTAGTAACTTTCATCTTTTTTACATGTTACATATAATACATTAATTACATAATAATAATAATAATTACATACATATAATATTCATAATTCTATTTTTTAGAAGGTTGGTATTTTATAGAAGGTATAGTTATCTAATATTTATTATAAAAAAATATTTTATTGTAATTGTCCTATATTGTACAAACTATTTTACCAAATTATAAACAAATAATTTTCTTACTGCCTTTCCACTTCAATTTACGTGTAATCATTGGCCAATTTCAATATTGCATCTGCTTCTATTTCTAATCTTGCGTTCAATTTTTCATTCGCTTCTACTTATTTTGCTTGGTATAACAGTAAAATTTTTCTCGTTGGTTTTCCACAGTGATTTCATTTTTTATTTATAATAATTTTCTTCTAATAGAATGATAATAATCAACATTAAAATCGTTCCTTTATTTTCCCGAAACACATCGTTACGATCTTGTTTCTTTTAATTACAAAATTGAGATTTATAGCATTTAAATTATCTACCAATTACCCATGTTTCTGTTTTATTATTTTTTTTAGTTATTAGAGAGCATCTATTAATTAGGTAAAGACGATTTTACGATTTTTGTAATAGATGGTCTTTGATAGGATTTATAAAATATGAATAATACATAGTATCGATTGTCTAGTCTCTAGTATGGTAAGTAACATTTACCGAATTATTGACCAAATTATCAACCATTATTTTCATGTTTTATCTACAATCTTCTATAATCTTTTGTCCACACTTTTTATTTTTTTACCACTCGGCATTAACTTTTTTTTTGCCAGTATACATGCGTACACCGCATATTTGCTTTCAGTAACATGATTGCATAAAACAGCTATGCAATTCTGAAAATAGTCAGTCAATATAACTAATATAATAACACTCTTGTTAAATTTAAAGTTATACAATGTTATGTATGCATCTAGTTTCAACAAAAATCCGTTAGATGGCAGGCAAAATGACTCCAATAACTCTGAGTCATGAGTATTTTAAAATAATAGAAGAATATAGTTGACCTTATATAATATATAAAATAATATTATTGTTGGGAATAGGTCTGAGGATGGACTATTAAAGTTCGAAACGTCGGCAAAAATTCGTTTTGTTATACGACCTATTCCCAACAATAATATTATTTTATATTTTAAAATAAAGCTTTTTAGCACATAATACTTATTATAGATTAAAGTTTTCAATTTTGATGTAGTCCTCCACCAGAGTTATTTAGTGTTAAAAAGTGTCGTAACACAACTGTTTACTACCTTTTCATTAAAATAAATTTACTTCTAAAAATCTCTCCATTTCTGCAAAACCAACTTCTTGAGATGAGAACTATTTTCAAAACTGTAATTTCATCTTTTAAAATTATATTAAGAATAAAATGTCTACGAAGTGATCTTGTAGACCATTTTCCTAAATACTAATTTTATTTAACCTCACATAACATTAACAATGGTAACATAAACCAAGACTGATATATTTCAGTGTCTTCCAACTCAAGAATCGGTATGACGTGGACAGTGCCGATGCTTTTCAGTATGTTAAACTACGGACTAAAAATTGCTGCGATTATTATCGCTATTATCAGCTTTTACATTCCTAGTCGGAATTTTGCTGTCTCTAAATGAGACTTTACAAATCCGTTTTTTGGGGTGGATTAGTCCCCTTCATATCTACATTATATTCTCAGTCTTCTGTCAGTTTTTGCTTCTATCACAACTCTTCTCCAATCTTTCCTGTCTCTCACCTTATCTTTCCAATCTCCCACTTCCAACGTCTTCAGGTCGTCGGTCACCTGGTCCCACCACCTTATTTTAGGTCTTCCTCTTCTTCTCTCTTCCATCGGTCTCCATTAAATTATCTTCTTCACCACCGCGTTCTCTTCTCTTCTCATTACATGACCCATCCATCTTATTCTTCCAGACTTGATTATCTTCACGATATCTTCATTATCTATCAACTCCAGTATTTCACGGTTCATCATGGTTCTTGTTTCATTTTCATTAACTTGTTTTTTCCCAACACAGTTCTTAATATTTTACGTTCAAAAATTTTTAACTCTTCCTCTTGTTTTTTAGAAAAGCACGCAACTTCCGACGCATACGTCACTACAGGTCTTATCAACGTTTTGTAGATCTTAACTTTCGTTGATCTTGATAAGCATTTATCTCTCAGCAAGTGACTATTGGCATAATATGCCCTATTACCCGCCTGTATTCTTCTCCTAGTCTCCTCGCTTCTCTCACCATTGTCATTCACTTGCACTCCAAGGTAGTTGAAACTTTTTACTTCCTCGTACTCCTTACCATCCACTTCTAAAAAACTTTCTTTTTCTGTTTTTCCTCTTTGGCATTTCATGTATTTCGTCTTACTTTGATTAATTACTAATCCCATCTTTTGAGCCGTCTCATTCATTCTTCTAAGGCTTTCTATTAATTTGCTTTTTGTTCTTGTTATTATAACCACGTCGTCTGCATAGGCTATAACCTGTATTTCTTTATTTATAATCGAGCCTTCTGCTTCTATGCTTCTCATTCATTATCTTTTCAAGTACCAAGATAAACAGCGTCGCAGACAACGCGTCTCCTTGTCTTACTCCACTACTTATTTCAAAATTATTCGTTTCACCTTCTGATGTTTTAACGCATGCTATCGTTTCTCTAAGCGTCATATCCGTTAACCTTATCAACTTCGTTGGGATCTTCAATTCAACCATTATTCTTTTTAGTTTGCTTCTCTTTATGTTGTCAAAGGCCTGCTTGAAATCAATGAACAGCAAATGAATGTCTATACCAAATTCTAAGCTTCTCTCTATTATCTGCTTTAATACAAATATGGCATCTATTGTTGATTTGCCTTCGGTGAATCCACATTGATATTCGCCAATAACTCCACTTGTGTACTTTTTCAACCTTTTATTTATTAGCGTGGACATTACTTTATAAGTTGTATTCAGCAATGTGATTCCTCGATAATTATTGCACTCCTCTGGGTTTCCTTTCTTTTTTATCGCTACTATTATTCCTTCTTTCCAACTTTGCGGCATTTTCTCTTCCGTCCATACCTGTTTTACCAGTTTATAAATTCTTTCATGTACTCTTTCTCCTCCGTATTTAACCAATTCCGCATTTATACCTTCTTTACCTGGCGATTTCCTGTTTTTCAACTTATTTATTATTTCCACCACTTCTTCGTAGGATGGTTCTTTCACTTCTTGGTCTCCTTCGCTTATCTCTATTACCTGGATTTCTTCTCTTGTCTGTGGTACATTTAATAACTTTTGAAAATGCTCTTCCCATATCTTTTTTATCCTTTCTGGTTCATTTTCTAGTTTTCCATCTACATTCTTCATTTCTCTTGTCTTCATCTTGTGTCCCACTTTTTGTTTTTTAATCCTTTCATAAAACTGTCGTACGTTGTTATGCCTGTTACTTTCTTCTAGTTCTTCCATCATTCCCTTTATCCATAAATTCTTTTTCTTTTTGTACATTTTACCTGCTTTGCTGCATTCTTCCTTATACTTTCTCAAATTATCATTTGTGTTCGATCCCAGCCATTTTATTCTTGCCTCTCTCTTGAGTCTGTTCGCCTCTGCACATTCATTATCATACCATTCTGATCGTTTCCTTACTTCTTCGTATCCTAACGTTTTCTCGGCGCTCTCTTTCAAACTATTCAGAATTATGTCAATTTCTTGGTCCATTATGTTACTTCTTTCTTTGCTTTCTATTTCTTGATTTACCATGTCTTTATAATGTTTTCTTGTCTGTCTATCGTTAAGTTTCTCTGTTGCTATTCTTTTATTTTGCTTGCTTTTTCTCTTGTTTGTCTCTATTTTTTGTTGAATTTCTGCCATTACTAAGTGATGATCGGTGTCTGCATTGGCTCCCCTATACGACCTAACATCTTTTACCAACGATTTCTTCTTTCTCGAGATCAATATATGGTCAATTTGATTGCCATCCTCACTGCTTCCTCAAGGCCATACCCATGTTATCTTGTGTATCTTCTTGTGTATAAATCTGGTGCTACTGATATCCATGTTTGTCACTATCGCCAGGTTGCACAATCTATTCCCATTATCGTTAGTTTTTTCATGTATCGTCTGTTTTCCTGCCATTTCTCCGATGTAATTCTTTTTTCCTATTTGCGCATTAAAATTTTCTACTATTAGCAAAGTGTCGCTTTTGGGAGTTGTTTCGTATATATTTTCTATCTTGCTGTAGAACTCTTCTTTTTCTGCATCACTGCTATCCTCTGTTGGCGCATACCCGTTAATAATTGACAAATTCGATGATTTTGCCTTTATTCTTATATATGCCAATCTGCCACTTATTGGTTTAAACTGCAATATACTCTTACGTAGTCTTGCTGATACCACAAAGCCAGTTCCTCTTTTTCCTTGTTTTTCTTCACATGAGTATAGCATCGAAAAATCCTTCTTAACAACTTCTCCCTGTCCCCCCCATCTAATCTCCTGAAGTGCCGTAACATCAGCTTTGTATCTCCTTAATTCTTCCGCCACCTCTCTCATTTTTCCCGGTCTTAAAAGCGTCCTCACATTCCACGTTGCTACTAGAATCGTTTCCTTTCTCCTACCATTTCTTATTTTTCTCTTATTACGTCTTCTTTTATCCGCTTGTACCATTTCTATTACTTCATTTTCATGCCCTATCCGTGTATATTCTCCAGCCAACCTTTCTGAAGTATCTGTCTGGGGAGGTCCAGACACTTCTTTCCCTTCTTTCTTTAGTTTTTTGTAGGATTTACTTGCTTTCCCTTCGGTTTCAAAACGTTGTCTGTTTTGTCCCAAACATAAACTTTGTTCTCCTTTATCATTTTTTGATATCCGACTCTTACTTTTTCTCCTTTTCCCATTTCGATCTTAGCCAATGACCATATTTGGTTTTGTATCTCCTTTTCTCTGCTGGTCATATCGTTTTCGATATAAATGTTAGTACCCTTAAGCTTGTTTTTATTTTCCATTACTATCCGCTTTTGTGCATTAGTTTTTAATTTTGCGACAATCACCTGTTTTTCAATTATTTTTCCTAATTTAAAGGCATCAAGCACTTCAACATTTAACTGCATCTTATTGTTTAAATATTCTTGTACCTTCGCTGGGATTACAATTCCTTACATTGGCAGGTTTTTTATTATTATATTTTCCTTTCTTTTCTCTTTTTCATGTCTCTCAAGTTGTTCCTCAAGGTAGGTTATTCTTTCATTCTGCTTACTTGCATTCATTGCCATCTCTCCCATTACCTGTTCCATTTCTTGCACTTTTGCGTTCCAGTTTGTTTCCATAGCAATCAATTTCTCTTTGATTTCCTTGTTTACTCTGTTCCCATCATTTACCATTCTGGTCAATCCTTCCATCATCTTCTTCAGTTCGTCCATATTTTCTTCTTTTTCTTCTCTTTCCACTAACTTTGCTGGTGATTTGAGTGTTTTCTTACTTCTACGGAAAATATCTTCTTCTTCTGTGCTTGATTCTATTTCTTCTCTTTTGAAGTATTCTTTAATCGATGGAACACTATTTGATCTTTCCCTGGAGATTCTATTATTATTCATTTATTAATTTTTGGTTGTACTTATGCAACCCAAGTTGCTCTCGGAAAATTGTTATACAATATGCTTATTGATTCTCTCTTTTTTGCCTATTTATTGTCAGCGTCAGTACGAGCACCCAGGTCAACCCCTCAAAAGAACTCTCACTACTAACAAAACACTTGAAGTAATCCACTAGAATCCTAACCTCAAATAATTGCGCTTTGTTTTCACTTCAATTACCTTCTTTCGCTTGTAATTGTAGTCTCCCACAATATTTCTCCTTGACTTACTGTACCAACTCCTTGTAGATCACTACTATTCCACATCCAACTCACTTAATTTCATCAATTTCCACAATATCAGTTTCAATTCTACCGGGTGCTGAATGAGTTAGGCGAACATAGGATATTAACATGTAAAAACTTATTTTTGCAAATTCCTGCTTCCCTAATTATTTTAGAGAAAAATTGAAAGATACAAATATAATGTAGAAATATAAACTACGAATGATAAGAGCATTAGATTTTATCTAGTTTTTACGTAAATGATCAAAAAATTCTTTTGAAATTGTTAAAATTTTTCTTTATCAAACTGGCCATGTATAAGTTTCCAAGGTAATATTCCATTTTATTAAATTAAAATTTAATAAAGTGCAAAACTGTCAACAACGTGCAATTGTTTTTTATTACTTATCAAAAATAATTACCTTGGAAACTTACATGGCAAGTTTGATAAATAAAAGTTTTAACAATTTCAAAAGAATTTTTTGAGCATTTACGTAAAAGCTAGATAAAATCTAATGCTCTTATCATTCGTAGTTTTTATTTCTACATTATATTTGTGTCTTTCAATTTTTCTCTAAAATAATTAGGGAAGCAGGAATTTGCAAAAATAAGTTTTTACATGTTAATATCCTATGTTCGCCTAACTCATTCAGCACCCGGTATATACACCATGCAGGCTTGAGACAGGACCGCACTCACTGTTTTGATATAATATTAATATTTTATTGATACCTATAATATTAATTTATTCAAATTGTTTGTGTGTTTAATGATATAAAATCGTAAATCGACGGACTCGCAAAAAATTAGATTGGTGATCCATTAATTACCTATCAGAATTTAACATAAGTGCACATTGTACGTTTCTAATTTGATTACAGTCATAATCAAGTTAACTATAAGACTATAACCAAACGTAACAAGCAGACTACGAATAAATAGTTGCGGGTTGAAATTTTACAGTCACTTGTTGGGCCAGTAAAAATAATAGCAAATTAATATAAATTAAAAAAAGGAAAATATTTAAAAGTGATAATAATCTTGTTTTATGCACTTTAAATGTAAATAGATAAGAATTATTAATTATTGAGTGTTTTGCTATCTACTCTAAGATTTGGTGTGATTTCGGCTAAATCTAGAAAATCCGCACCGATACTTAAAGAATTAAATGCAACTTTATGAAAACAATTGTAGATTGCACATTTTAAGTAATTTTAACTTGCGAAATAAATAAAATTATAAATTTTAAAGCTAATTTAACGTAATTATAATCTATTTTATTTTAAACGCATTACATGGTAATCTAATTAAGTAATAGTTTATTATTACAGCATTTCATTCCTTTCGGAATATTTGCTATCTCCTTAGAGATTTTACAAAACCTTTTATTGGGGTGGTTTATCTCCATTTACTCTACATTTCACATCACAATCCAATATCCGTTCTCGCCCCACTTGTTACTCTCCTCCATGTTACTCTATCCATTACTTTTGTTCTCCGATTTTCGATTTTCATCATTTTCATGTCTTCTGTCACCTGGTCCCATCATCGAATCCTAGGTTTTCTCCTTGCACGGACCTTCATTGGCCTCCATTCTGTGACTCTTATTGCAATTGTCCCTTCGTCACTTCTCATCATGTGTCCGAGCCACTTCATTCTCATAGATTTTATTATTTTCGCAATGTTTTCATTTTCCATTTCTCGTAGTATCTCTAGATTCATCATAGGTCTGTGTTCTTGCTCATTTATTTTCTTTAGAAAATAAGGGAGAGAAAAGCAATATTATTCACCAGTACAAGTTTGTAGCCAGAGGGCGAAACCCGAAGGCTACATGGGCACTGAGAGAATAATGGCGTTCTCTCCTGTAGTGTATATACTGTTTTTACACACCCAAAACCACGAAATAAATAAAAAACTAATTTATAATTCAAGACAGAGAATTGTATTTATTTTATTTAGTAGCCTTTGAATTATAATATAACGAATACTATGACATTCAATTTGAATACTATGACATATCAAAATTTTTAAGAACACTGATATTGATATTCCTTCCAATATTAAATTTGAAAATTGCAAAAATGTATCATTTTCTATTAATATTAATAAATAAGTTCTTACATTTTCCTTAGTTATTCGTTTTATTAATTTGTTTATAATGAAAACTCCCTAGAGGAGTTTTGTTCATATTATACTCCTAGGGTAAAATGAGTTACTTCTATCATAATTTCCATCACCTAGAAACTGACTTCTACTCCCGGGCGTGTAAAAATACTATTTTTTTAAAGAAAGTCATGATCATGGTACATAATTAATAAGGTAATTTGACAAGCAACCTTAAAATGGCAGCATATTGTCGAAATTAGATAAGGATAGACAATACGCGAATTTTTTACTTTCACCGTACCCTGCATGATAATTTATCCAAAATACTTGACAGATTGCTTATTATGATGACGTAACCAAGCCAAAGTATGATTAAATACTATATTGAATTTTAGATGTACGTCCCTAGGCAAAATTGATGAAAAATCCGCAAAATTTTATTGTGTTGTTAGTCACCTGTACAGCTGACATTCAAGTGTCACTTTAGCGAGCTCAATCAACGTATCGCTGAATTACATTATTAATTATCAGGTCATGATAATGGTCATGACCTTCTTCTCTAAATCTGTGATTTGCATTAAACCTTGTTTACACTACATGATATATTATGTGACTAGTCACATGACTTCTCATATGAGAAATTTTGTTACGTTTAGACTATATGAGTTTTGTTATTATAGAGGTAATGTTTTTCACGACGGCACGACTTTAGCCATGACTTTTCGTATGATTAAGTCACATGAAAATTCATATAGTGTGAACAGGGTTTTAAAGTATTTTTACATAATATTACACGGGAACTTCTATTTAACGGTCGAGCTTAGGTTAGTGTTAGGAAACAATTATTTTTTTATTAGTAGATCGTTAAAAAAGAGATCCACCGGTTGAGCTTAGGTTAGTGTTAGAAAACAATTTTTTTTTATTAGTGGACCGTTAAAAGAGAGATCCATCTTAACGATGAGCTTAATTTAGTTTGTTATTATAATTTACCACACATTCCAACAAAAATTACAATTTCTTATACATTATACAGAAGTAATAAATGACTTTATAATTAGTGCTTAATTTCAATCGTTCTGACTACTTAACTAGTAAATTTCAGCCCATTTTTTCTAATACACGCAGGTTATTTGTTTGCATTTGCGTTAGTTATTGTCGTTAATCCGATTAGGATTCGGGACACAATTTACTCGTTCCTTTTCTTGACCACTTGGAAAACCTTTAAAAATAGTGACCGCAGGACGCAATTCGGTTGCGCATTTAAAAACTAGCCTTTTTTTTAGGAACCTCACAAAGAATTGCATTTATTATGCGTGATCACACAACAATAAATTTATATTGTTATTTTACTTTATTTTTAAAGAATTTTTTTAATGCGTATTTTTTATTTTATGTCATTTTATTTTAATAAAAATTGATAGCTTTACTTTGAATGGCCATCATTCTGTTGCATTTATAGTTTTCGGAATGCTTCTATGATTAAAGACTATAATAGATCAACTACTCATATTATTAATTAGTTCAATATTTACTTTTTGTTGAATTACCAATTTAAATAACCTGCTTCAACTCAGTTTCCCTTAAAAAGGCTTTATAAAATACGCTTTCCGAAAATCTGTTTAACTTTTTACTTATTAATATTTGTTTAATGAAAAAATTACTAACAATAAGTAGGTATTTGCTAAATAACGCTGTTTTAAATAAAAACATTGTAATAAAAAATATCCTCACACTTAAAAAAATTTATGAAAGTTTCATTTTTCCCGTCGTTTTGAGTTCGAATGAAGAACTTTAAAATAAAATTTTGAATTGAATTAACCTAATATCTCAAAAAACCATCTTCATACTATATTACAAATTGCAGATACAAATCAAAATGACAGACGACAAACTAGGAAACAGAAAAATTGCAGAAGGGAAGAAAGCACCACAGTACATAGCTGCCTTGTCAGGTAAAAACATTTAATATTATTGATAATAACGCAAGTTAATGTATTAATTAGGTTATCAACATAAATTATAATTGTATTATCGCTTAAACGAATTAACCCTATGTATTTTTAGTATGTCTTGGATCTGTTGCAACTGGAGCGGTTCTTGGATGGACATCTAATATTTCATTAGAAATGCAAAATTCTCAATACAATAATATCGTGATCGATGACAAAGATTTAGGATGGATTGGTTCATTTGCTAATCTTGGTGCAATGCTGAGTTGTTTTCCAATTGGCATATTGTGTGATAAAATAGGTAGAAAACCTGCTATGTTGTTGCTCACAATTCCGTTTACTATTGGCTGGCTTCTTATAATCTTTGCTAATTCTTTAATAATGATATACTTTGGTCGCTTAATTACTGGTATGGCTGGTGGAGCGTTTTGTGTTTCTGCACCTATGTACACTAGCGAAATAGCTGAAAAATCGGTTAGAGGTGCTTTAGGCAGCTATTTTCAATTACTTCTAACCATGGGAATATTATTTGCTTACATAATGGGCTATGCTGTTGATATAAAAATCTATACAATAATCCTAGCCATAGTTCCACTTGTGTTTGCCGGTGTTTTTCTGTTTCAACCAGAAACACCTATTTATTGCATGAAAAAATATAAAGTAGATGAAGCTAAAAAATCTCTTATTCGACTTAGAGGGAAAAATTATGATGTCGATTACGAATTAGAAGAAATTAAATCATCTATAGAAGCTGAAAAACAGTTTCAAATTTCATTTACGCAATCTTTACGTAAGAAAAGTACAAAAACAGCTGCTCTCGTATGCTTTAGTCTCATGTTTTTTCAACAAGCTTGTGGAGTAAATGCAGTTATATTTTATACAAGTTTTATTTTTGAGTCATCTTCTTCCGATGGTAAATCTATGATTGATCCAAAAATTGCGACAATTATAGTGGGTGCCATTCAAAGCATTTCAACTTTTGTTTCATCACTAGTTATCGATAAACTTGGACGTAAAATACTTTTGATGACTTCTTCCTTTTTTATGTTCATATCTTTAATTTTATTAGGTGTATTTTTTACATTAAAAACTGCAAAGGTCGATTATATTGATTCTATATCCTTTCTGCCAATTTTAGCCTTATCAATATTTATGATCATGTTTTCTATAGGATTCGGTCCAATTCCATGGATGATTTCATCAGAACTGTTTCCCGCTGAGATTAAAAGTTTAGCTATATCAGCAGCAGGTACTTTTAATTGGTTTATGGCATTTCTTATAACAAAATTTTACATAGATGTACAAGAAGCCGTAGGAGGCGATGTAACGTTTTATGTCTTTGCTGGAGTTTCATTAGCAGGCACAATATTTGTATTCTTTATCGTACCCGAAACCAAGGGAAAGTCTTTAGAAGAAATTCAAACTGAATTAAATAGATAGGTTTCATATTAAACTACTAAAGAAGCAAATTCTTTAATTTAAAACCAATTGTTTTGATAGTTCCGTTTAAAAAAATTTTTTTTCTATGGATATGTTACAGTTAAAACCCGAAATCAGTTAAAACCCGATCTAACTAGTAAATTCTAGTTTTAACTAACGCCCTTAGTAAATTCTAGTTTTAACTGAAATAAGTTTAGTTAAAACTAGAATTAACTGATTTCTAACAAATTTCTTTAGTAAATTCTAGTTTTAACTAAAATTATACCAGTTAAAACTAGAATTAACTGATTTCTAACAAACTTCTTTAGTAAATTCTAGTTTTAACTAAACTTATACCCGTTAAAACTAGAATTAAAGTAAAAATTGTCTTATTAAGCAATTATTTTATACATTATTATTATATTCTACTTATTGCCACATGGCATGCTGTTGTGATATTTTGAATTGCAAATAATTTCTTTTTTTAAACAAGGGCAACGTTTTGGGGTGCAATTTTTTTTACAAGAACAGCGGACAAACCCTTGTCCAGATTCAACGGCAGCTTTTGGCCCTGCAGTCCTTAAGCAAATTTCTTCATCTGGCACGTGTTTTTGAGTCAAAAAACTTTAGAAGTTTTTTAAATTTTTTTGTCATTGTCACTTTTAAAGTAACTGGACCAATGAGAGCGCTCCTGTATGATTGGATAAACGTACAAACGGATACATGGAAATTGAGCTTAACCCTCCCCCCCCCATTTGGTAACTTTTCGAGATTGTTCGTTATCGACTATCGTTATCGAATCGTTAAAAACCGTAAAATTTGGTTTCCATTACTATCTAATGCAATTCTGAACAAAAGTTAAATTTACCTATTTGAAAGTGACGATGACAAAAAAAAATTAAAGAAAATTCAAGTTTTCTGACTCAAGAACAAGTGCCAGATGCACTTTACAATTCAAAATGTCACAACAGCATGGCATGTGGCAATAAATAGAATATAATAATAATAATAATGTATAAAATAATTGCTTAATAAAACAATTTTTATCTAATATTAAGTCTACTTTTACTTAATTCTAGTTTTAACTGGTATAATTTTAGTTAAAACTAGAATTTACTGAAGAAATTTGTTAGAAATCAGTTAATTCTAGTTTTAACTAAACTTATTTCAGTTAAAACTAGAATTTACTAAGGCGGTTAGTTAAAACTAGAATTTACTAGTTAGATCGGGTTTTAACTGATTTCGGGTTTTAACTGTAACAGATACACTACTAACATGATTTATACACTAAAAGCAACAGTATTTATAAGATACCTTTAATAATTAATTGAATTCACTAATAAATATCATCATTATATTATGTATATTATAAAACTTATATATTATGTAGAATTAATAATTTATTATATTTTGCTTATATAAAAATTAAAGTAATCGTTTACATATTATTATACTTCCCATAAATATCATCAATTATTTTAAACAATTAATCTAAGTGAAAATGGGGAAAAGTGAAATTTTTTCAAATTGCAAAACCAAGTAACAACACCAAGAAAAGAAAATTTATGTAAAACTTTTTTATTTCAACTTTCAGGTAAGGCATCATTTTATATGAAAGGCTGTTTTCACATTTTTTAAACAGTATGCAGATAGGTAGTTAAATGACCATGTAAACAAAGTACGTACCAGAAAAAAAAATTATTTTAATGTTTCGCGTTTGAGTAATTTCATAATGAAATTTAAAATTAGATATTTGTCGCGTAAACTGTTCAGCACAGCTAACTTCAAATTACTGTAGTAATGACGTCACAGTTGCACAGTCATCGGTCAACATTGTAAAGTTTAAAAAATAATATTAGCACTGTTAGATAAGTTTTTATTCAAATTTTTAGTATTTGTGTGTGATTATTATCATAAAAATGTCAGTTGATGGTGAATTATTTGAGGACGTTTTTACAAAACCTTCTGACTTGATTCTTTTTATTCTTCATTCAAATTACGATTACACTGTTTACACAACCTATAAAACAATCATATCGTCGCTGTTTTGTATTAAGGGCGAATAAGCCATTTTACGAAAATGCGAATTACATATTTCTTTCACTTCTTTCTCTTTGCACAAATAATTTCAAGCATTATTTTTGTATTTTATAGTAAGTAATATCCTTAGAGTTTAATATAAACACTTAACAAATTTTAAATCATTAATAGATAACTCGCACAATAGTCATAAACGTTGCGCTTGTAAAGTTTTTCATTTGGTTTATTCGCCCTTAATACAAAACACCGACGATATTTAAACTACTCTGACGTCACAAATGACTTGACCATTTTAATTCTTTTTTGAAATGGTTTGTTTTAATCTTAAAAAGTTATATTACATTATAAATAGTCAAATATACATATTTTTAGTCTTAGGTCATTATAATTACCTGTATGTGTTTATACAGGGTGCTGAATGACCTGAATGAATATTAACGTGTAAAAATTTATTTATGCAAATTCCTGCTTCCCTAATTATTTTAGAGAAAAATTGAAAGACACAAATATAATGTAGAAATATAAACTACGAAAGATAAGGGCATTAGATTTCATCCAGCTTTTACTTAAAAGATTAAAAAGTGCTTATGAAATTGTTAAAATTTTCATTTATCAGATTGGCCATGAAATAAATTCAATTTAATTTCTATTTGCACAACTTATCAAAAATAATTACCTTGGAAACTTACATGGCCAGATTGATAAATAAAAATTTTAACAATTTTAAAAGGATTTTTTGATCTTTTACGTAAGAACTAGATAAAATCTAATGCTCTTATCATTCGTAGTTTATATTTCTACATTATATTTGTGTCTTTTAAATTTTCTCTAAAATGATTAGAGAAGCAGGAATTTGCCAAAATAAGTTTTCACACGTTAATATCCTATGTTCGCCTAACTCATTCAGCACCCGGTATAATAACGACATATTAATTAAATATGAACTTACAATTAGTAAAAACAGCTTATTACTAATATGATTTTTTGGCGCTTGTAAATTGAATCAGGCGGTCAGGGTTTCTTCAAGCTTGCCTGTAAATTGGGTCAAAAGATTATAATAGTTCCATGTAAATTGGACCAGAAAATGTTCAATTATATTAATTCTTTGCCTTTTGCATATTGATAGTATTACTGTAGTATTACTGTATATATTTACAAATTTCACTTTTTAGGGGTATTTTTGATTTAAATTTGACAAAAACAATAGTAACCACTACCCCCTTTTTAAGGACATTTTTTGAAAAGTTGGAATATTGAAAAAAAATTATATCTACTCTCTTCATAGTAGCAACTTTTTCGAGTTGGAAGGTTCTAAGAGATATTATTAGCTAATAAAGCGTTACTCAAAACGGCTTAGAGCCGTCTTGGAACTGAGTTGATTTTGACAACGCAACTGTATCCGACAATGATTTATCATCTCTTAATTAGGTTATTAGTTACTATTTTTGTCTTTTTGACGAAAAAATTAATAACAACTACCACTTCTTATAAGAGTACCTTTTGAAAGGTTGGAAAGCCCTCAGAAAAATATATTGAGCGCTGGCTCAATTCATTAGTGTAAATGACTGGCCCAATTTACTGGTTTTCTTAAGCTACCAACCAAAAAAATATATTGACCGTTACCCCAATTTACTAGCGTTCGATCTTTTAATCTCATAAAGTCCAAAAAAGCGCTTTAAAATACTCTAAAATATCTACAAAAAGACTTAAAATAATATAGAAATTATAATAATAAATCTTTAAAAAACAAAGTACACAAGTAAGCAAAAAAATTTTTTTTTTTGGTATTACATTTTTAAATTGTAAAGGCATCTTTCAATGAGGTCGGTAAGCCAAAAAAATTTTACATCTGGCAACCAATGCACCTTTTTGGATTTAGATAATATATAGGTAGACGTGTCTAAAAAGCCCGGGACACAAATTTTCTTGGCCCTGCCTGGCAGATTTGACAGCTCATTTACCAGAAGTAACGTATTTAGCACTAATTCGGAGAGTGTATACACGATTTTGACTAAACTGAACCTCCTAGAGTAAAATATACCTACATCAGTATGATCCTCCCAAATGTGGATATGAAACTTTCATTTCCGTGTTAAAATCAGTGATGTGATGCACACTTAATGCGTAATTGTAATATAAGTTTAAAACGTAAGTACAAGAGTGAGAAACAAACGAATTTACAATACAATATTATTCCATATATTATTAGACCATCCTATATATATGTAGTCAAATACACTAATGTCAGCAGGGAAGTGCTCAAAGGGAGAGGTTTTATATTTTAAGATAATATTTTAGGAAAGGTGATTAATAATCGATACTGTTTAAAGCACGAACGAGTGAAGCGAGTGAGTGCCTTTAATAGTTGAGATTATTAATCGCCCATTAACAAACGAGTTGATTAGAACATTTTTTAGTTGACAGTAAACTTTTTCACGAAGACTATCAGATGACAATAACGTCAACTCCATACATTTTTAATTTCACGTAAAAATCGCGTGTGCTAAAAAAAATAAATAATTCATTAATATCAAAATTAATAAACGGTCAACGAAAAATTTTTATAATATCTGAATTTGTTCTGATTTATTTTTTAAATAAGAATAGAGAATTTAATGCAACATCAAATCTTAATATGTAAAAAAAACTTAACAAAACTTAAAAATGAATTAACAGTATTATCATTGTTAAAAAGTAGGTATTGTAAATCAGATCAAACGCAAGCCCCCACAAGATCATGTATCCATTTATATCGTCGGAAGGGTGAATGCAATGAATTATTATGGGGGTGGCATTCTACACTATCAGTTTAGTAGTTCGCACAGCCGCTAGCAGTGCGTGGCGCGTCAGTCAATTGTCACCCCGCCGGAAGTTGCATTGTGCATTTGCTACCGGAAACGAGTACCATGCAACTCGAATCCAAATACTCTCCCTGCTTTACATAAAATTTATATTGTTGGTATCTTTGACTGCTACTAGTTTAGTGTATATTTTCTGATAAGCGCAGAGCAAGTTACTGTAAACAATAATTATTACTTTAGTTGTAGGTAATAATTATAAACACTAATTGTTTAAATATTATGTGTTGTAAACACATAACAATGGTGGTAACAAATCATGACATTAGTAAATAATTTTGCAGTATTTTAGTAATTAATATTTCTTTAATGGTGGGTTTCATAGAAGTCACTTAAAATTTACAGTTTTATAACGGTTTTCCGTCATCTAATAATAGCTAACTTTCAAAGAAAGAGTAAGTAAAGTAAAGATAAATTAAGTGGAACCCGCCAAAGACTAATATCGGCGCAGTAGATGTGGAAGGAGAACGTATAAGCGTATAATAGAAATGACTGGTGGTGCGAAGTCAGAGGGCTGCTGCCTTAAATCTTTGTAGTGATCAGTAAATGAAAGTACAGCGAATCGGATGATTTTTATTGAGATGCAGGCACCTCTGAAAATTAGCGCAAGTAAAAATTTATATTAGCTTGAAATCTATGCACCATCCTATGGATTTTCATGCGCAAGCGTTATTTATTTGTAAAATTTGTTAAAACGTCATTGTCCCGCTTATCACTATATAAGATAGAGAATTATTTTTCGTTTTGATCAAGATAAAAAGTTTTATTTATTTCCTGGTCCAAAATTCCCCACAAACTTAAAATGAATGTTTTGTGCAATGTTTTGTTTTAAAAACTCACAAACTGTTTATTTTATGAAGAGATCATTTTATCAACCTTCAGTTTTAATGTTTGTGGCTTTTTATTACCACCTGTCTATTTCTGTGTTGTACTTTTTGATTTCAACTTTTGATTGTGTTTCTTAGAAGCAAAGTTACACTGGACCTAATATGTTTTGCTATCTTTTAATCAGCGTGATGGAACTCATTGCCACGAGGGCGTTTTCACCTTTTTTTCACGTTTGTTCTCAATATCTCAATAGATGTTCACATCTGTTGCCGTTTTTATCAGCCCGTTCAAAATGATCTTGTCCATTCTGACGTCACGGCCTTATCAGCTGTGACCTTGTTTCGTTTGATGTTGGAACATTTTTGGAACATTTTTGGAACTTTACAGTTTTTTATGGAGTTTTTATGGGGTACTTCTTTCAAGCATCGGATATTTGATAACATCAACAACGTGGGATAGCCCGAAAACCATGGATTTATTATTTTTTGTTAGAAGCACATTTGGGAAATTAGCTTACCTCAATAATTTACATCGACATTAAGACGTTACCGTTTGCAGGTGAATTGATTCTTGTTTAATTGTACGCAGTTCTGTTATTTTTAGCTTTACACCTGAATCCCAGTTTAAACTATGAACTATTAATATTCCAGAGGTTCTAAAAGAATAGAGATGTTGAATCAAAAAGATTGTGGTAGAAGAGTAAGGCAATTACTGTGTTTAATTTTATTTGATGATATTTCTTGGAAATGTGTATTTGCAGTCAATTTTATCAACGTTTTATGTCTGCGTTGAGCAGTTTCCCAGATGCGTGATTTATTTTTTTAGTAAGTTGTCTTCAGATGGCAACTCATTTGTATTTTTTAATTTTTTTAATTCTGATTTGATTGTCTCATGGTATCCCGTCAGGATATTCTAGATTACACTTGATTTGTTATGTGTTTGTGTGTCTTCTATATGAAGTTTTGAAATTAAACATTGTCAATCAACTTTTATTCCACTTCTGAATTTTATTTAGAAAATTGGCGCCAGAATACTTTTCTTCTTAGTTACTTCCCAAACGTTGTCTGAATCATATCAAAAAGAATCTACGAATCGCGTACGTGCGACTTGCACGTTTCAAAAATAATTTGGTGATTTTAGATTAAATTCCATTATCTATGAAATGTGCAGAGCCCCCCCCCTTTCATGGGGGTATTTAGGCAGTTGGCAAAACCACTTACGGCAAGTTATACAAAAATTTTAGCAAGTCGTTAAGTCGGTGACAAAACGTAAAGTGCACATTGCCGTTTTCTAAAAGTTATCAACAGGTCAATACTAATCAGCATTATTATAATAATATTGCTAAATAATGTATAACATAAATTAATAAAAGTAAAATAACAACACCCATAATGTTTAGATTGCGTTGAACAACCATAATGAGATATTTTGAATTTCTTCTGGTATCGAAAAGGGTTAATATTAGATAAAAGTATATGTTAGTGTTAAGCTTTTTACATTCTAAATAGAATATTGCTTTCCCTTCCTGTGAATTACAAATCCGATTAGCGGGGTGGATTAGTCCCCATATTACATATTTCCGATAAATCAATATCAATTTCGCCACAGCGTGTGGATGCCCACTAAAAAGCCGAGCTAGGAAATTCTGTATAGTTCGTGATTTGAACCCAGAATTTTCGCTTTGTACTCAACCAGCGGTCACATCACTTCACGGCTGTGGCTATTAGATAAAAAAAAGTACAGCATAATAATACAAAAAAATTTTAATGTCAAATCAAAATAAATAAAAACAAAGTTAGCGCTGACTCAAATATTAAAGTTATCAAGAGAATGCTTTATGAAACGTAGCATTTGATGACTTTTGAATGTTAACGAAGTGTCAAATAATCGACGATCAGGAAAGTTTTTATGAAACCGGCTTTTAAAAAGTTGATCAATTTTGATAAAATCGCTCAAAAATTAGTAACTTTTGTACCTATAAGTGCGCTAAAAAAATAGTCAAAAACAGCAGTTCACACCTAAGCATTAATTTATTTTATTAAATTCTTTGAATTATTCAAATAATTTTATTTTGTGTAATTGGGTTTGGGAAAATGTCAAATCTAAAGATCTTAAAATGAGCAGTAACATTTATGCATACATTTACAAATGTTGCATTTTGTATTACTGTACTTCTTTAATAAAATGAATATTTGCAACTATGTAGTAGTAGTGCAGTAAGGTACTATAAGTATTATATTATGAATGGTAGAGCTTAGACAATAAATCCTGGCTGCGATGACGCTAATGTGCAGAAACAAAAATCTGTTTGGTTCGTTTACACGACAGAATTCACACGTTCTCTCTCCATCACCCATCGCACTGCACAAAAATGGCCACATCGCTGACAAGATTTAATGTCTGAACTCTACAAATTCATTATAATTTTACCATAATGATGAAAACATAATAAAATCTATCAGTTTTATAAGCAGAAGTTGATGAAATCAAATTCGTCATATTAATGTAGCTTCATCGTACATAAAATTTATTTGATGTTTTGTACTTTGTAATAAAGATGCTTTTGATCAATAAGATGAATTTTATTTTATGATTTATCAGTATGACTCACCAATACTTTTAGTGTAAATATCTCGAAACCAATACGAAAGAGGTATACAAATTAGTTTTCCGTTTTCCAATTGTTTTTATTTTGTTGTTTTTATTTACTTTATATTGTTCACAGCCAGAAGAAAATAATATTTACTCATAATATCTAGCAAATATATTATGCAGATGTAATATTATAGCCACGCAGATAATATTATTATTAGCTTCATTCATATTGCGATTGCCACAAATATCCTTTATTAATATCTTTTATAATATAGCGCAGGATTAAAAATTTCTTTTGTCTTACAAATTAACACACAATAAGTAACAAGTAGTAGTCAACACAGCGTTGCCTTCGATTTTGCTGTTCTGATCCTGCCAGCCTGATGAGGGTCGCATAATATACATAATTATTATTATGTAGGTAGGTACATACATAATATTATATAATGTAAAACATATAAAATATTTAAATCAATAATGATCACATCCTGGTAATCAATGTAAACATTTATAATATATTTGTATAAGCATTTATCTAATATTAATAATAATCAATAAAATAGTAATGTAAGATACATTATTATAAATAAATAAATTAAAGACTTTGTAAGAGTAATGAATCGAAAATTCTTCCAGTAAATTAAGTTTCAGTCTTCTTTATGCCGCCATCATTAGCAGTTACAATGTATCACATCAAGCGTTTTGGTACTTGAACATTTAACGTCAAATTACATAGAAAGATGCACTAATCTGTTAGTACCAGGGGTATTATAGGAATGTTACAAGTTACACTATAATATGTAATTATTTTCTCATAAGTTTTATTTTAATCGAAAATTTAGAGCATTATTTAATTATTTGGAACTTAAGTCTTAATAAATATTTGTATTTTGAAATTGAAGGGATCATAATAAAAAAATGGTTTAAGTCATATTTTGTTTAGTTAGTTTGTTTTTATCTGGTTAGTTGGTAAATTAACTGGGTTTTCCTCAACACCAAACGACAAACAACTATTGTTTATACCTATATGTACAATCGATGAACAAGTAAGGTTCTAACATAAAAGTGAAAATGATCATTTTTATAAACTGTTTGTAGTATAATGTCTGTTAATCAACAACATCAAATATTTTGCTAAATACTTAGCAAACCAAATCTGCTGAATCAGACTGGATCAGACGGAAGCATCCTATCAATTTTTTACAGTATCTGCAAACACTATATAACCGTTTGGTGAATTCGGCAGAAATCTTAATTTTTGAAAAATTTATCTCTTTGCTCTATATCTTGACTCAGCTATTTACGGTTTTGTATTTAAGGGATATCAATCTTTAAGCCATAAAATTTTCAAGACTCTTGAAATCCAGGATGAAATTCGTCGTTAGCTCTCCGTCTATTCGTTACCGATTTACTCACGTTACGAAGGTATTGTAAAACGGTTAATATTGATAATTATTATGCTTACATACAGACAGAATATCAGCGGCGACACAAGAAAATCTTGTAACTCCCTTGAATACAATTTTACAGTGGTATTTTGTCATGAAAATATTTATTATTAAATCAATTAATTATTGGGAATTACAAGGTTTTCTTAATCAAGTAAAAATTTAAAAATTCCAAATTTAACCAATTTGGAGAAAATCGGTTTTAAAAAACGAAAAATGTGCGTAATTTTTTATATAAATATATCAGGGTAGGAAACCTACCACACTACTAATAATAGCATAACAAGAAACGGCTAAAATGGTGAGGTAATATATCGAAGAGTTTTTTTTAAGTAAATTTAATAATTTATTAGAAAAATGTTAATGACATTTCATTAAAGTAGTTTTTGAGTATACAAAAAAATTTATCATAGCTACAGCTCCGCCAACGACAGAACCAACGTTAGAGGTGTGTCAGGCGCTGCTAAAATTTAAAATGTACACTCAGTTGAAGAAGTTTCTCGGCGCGAATATTTAAAATCTATAAATTATTTTGTCAATTTGCAGTCACGAAATACGTAAAAAATGATAGCGCAAATATTAAATAAAGCACTTTTAGAAATAGCACGAAACCGAATAACACAAAAAACTACGACAAATGTAAACACACGCAATAATTGGCAACTTTTACAACAGAATGTACTTGAGAAATAACTGCACGTTCATTGGTTTATTCAAATTTTTATCAAATTAGTTGGCATATTTGCCACGTCCTTTCTACGCTTGGCGGAGCTGTATTTAAGTTTTTTAGGACCACATCTTAGTCCAGTCGAAATAGGTCTAAAAAACAGTAAACCTGGAAAAAATTAGCAAATCCGATTTTCTTCTTTTATACTTAGGAGGGGATGGTTGAGAGTGTAAATCTCGGTTTTCGGGAAAATTTCTCCATTGCGTTCGACGCCATCTTGATTTAAAGGGTAATTTGCTGTTTTTCAAATAACGCCCTTATTTTTAACTTTTCAGTGAAAATGATAATAAGCAAAGTTGTTGGAAATGTGTTTTGCCACAACCTTTGTTATTACCATTTATACCTTAGAATCGATATTTTAGGAGTTACAATTATAATAGGAATAAAAAAAAATGTTTTTTTTCATTATCTCGTTTATTATCAAGTTTAAAAAAGTGGCACTGAATACTCCGTTAAGACATTCTATTTTTTTCAGCTTTCATGTGTCATCTTGGCGTGAATAGCCATTTCAGCAAGTAGAAACCTGTGGATTTGAACACCTGATCAGTTCTTTCAGCTTAAAATTATGTCAAATTTATAGTACTAATGTTATTTCCTACCATAAGATACGTACTTCTAGTTCTAAAACATGTAGGTTATGCCAATTTTTTTTTTTTTGAGAGCCCAGCAACATTTTGGATCTTGATCTTTTCCTTTGCTACTTTGCTGTCGATCAGATAATCGGGATTATTATCGACAGGATCGGACAGTTTTTCTGAACAAAGATCTTAAGAATCGTCAGGACTTTCATCATCAAAATCATTTTCCACAGCAGATTCCTTATATTTGTTAGATTGTGACATGTCTCTTCCGTTACAGTATAGACATAAAACGGAGCACTTGAGGCCCGTTATACGTTAACCACAAATTTTTTCGCAGTTACTTTGCATTTGCAAGATATCATTTTTAGCAATGACTCCGGCGCCGCGTTAGCGGTGGTTGTTATGGGTGCCAGCCCACGATTTGTTTTCTTTCACCTGCAATCCTTAACGAGCATTTCGTATTCCAACCACATCTGGACTTGAAGGTATGCCCTGCCCTGTACACATGTGATATTCCGTTGCTGCGATTGTTGGTGGGAGTGTAATCAAATCGAATTTTCTTTTCGTAATGTACTTCGTGAATTTTTTGTATCGTAGGGCATCTAAAGATTTAACGTCTTCTCCACCTTCAAACAAAGTGATCAAGAAGTACTCGGCGGCATGAGCCAAGACAACCTTACTTGCATTTTGCCCCTTGAACAAATTCAGAGCTTTAGATAAGTCTGAATTTTTAATAAGCGTGCTGATAAATTTTATTTTACCGGTGTTAAATATCGAAGACGTAGTGTCACATCCGATCATGGCATTAAGAAATAAAATGTGACCCGCAACATCTTCTCCATATTTCATACTTGTCGGCAAGTACACAGATTCAGGAGTACGCCTTCTACTTGGTTTCTAGAAGAAAACGTTCTTCACGTGACGTCCGATGCCAATGAGTAAAACTAGAACGTCGATGTCTTTGCCGATGATCGTCACTTCATTATAGTGCAATGCTTCTAAAATCGCCATTCCTACGATAAACGGATCCGCGTCTTCTGGTGCCTACTGCACTTTGACATCGGAATTGTACAAGGCTTTGGCTAAAAAATATTTCAAAAAATAACAATATGAATACAATGTTAACTAAAATTAAATGACATCAATCGATACCTCCTACGTAAACTATCGTATCCCACAAACGAGAAATTAATTGTATTACACCTAATATTAATGTTACTAAAGAAAATAGTAGCAAATATTATACCAAACTACGTTTTTCAGAGTAAGGATTTTATGGTAGGTATCTAGAAATTTCTATGTTATTTATCGTGTAGATTGTGGTAAGGTCTTTTAAAATAAATCTAAAATGTTCTCTTGTAAAATTAAGATTTTGCACATACGATAGTTTACGTAGGAGGTGTCGAAATATAAAACGTACATAAGAAGTACCTATACATCGCAAAGGGAGGATACTGGCAAAAAATCCTGAAAAAAAGCGGACGACATACTATGCTCAATAGAAAGAAAATAATGCAACTTTATTTTAATTGTGACGACTCCCAAAATATCAATTCTAGGGTAAAAATTGTAATAACCAAACATGTGGAAAATCACATTGCTAACAACTTTGCACATTATCATTTTTCTCTAAAGTTAAAAGTAGGTGAGTTATTTAAAAAACAACAAATTACCCTTTAAATCAAGATGGCGGCGAGCGCAATGGAAAAATTTTCCCGAAAACCGAGATTTACACTCCCAACCATCCCCCCCTAAGTATGAAAGAGAAAAATCGGACCGGCTAATTTTTTCCAGGTGAAATCCTATTTCGACTGAACTATCTTGAATATGATGTCTTCATGTGGAGGTAGAGATTTCAAAGCAGAATCATGTTAAATTTTCGGAGAATAGTCGGAAAATTTTAACATGGTTAAATAAATTTCTAAAAAGTTAATCAATTTCTTTTTCTTGGAATTTAATTGCAAAAAAATTTCAAAGAAATGTTTTCATGTTTTGTGGGACATTTCTGATTCTTACAAATTTTTAGAGACTGTTCAGACACTTTTAAGTACAAAAAAATTAAGAAATGTGAAAAAACGATTTATATATTTTTTAAAGTCAACAGGAACTAAACTAAAATGCTGAAATTTTGCACACGACTATCTTTTTATAAAACAAACTTTTAAAAATTGGCACCATAAAATTCGGAAGGAGCATTTTTAACTTTTTACCCGACTAGACTCTTTCTGTGATACAAAATCTACCTTTTAATTTTGAATTTCGGTTTGAAACTTCAGGAACATATTTTTGAAATGCTTTGCTAATGATTTATACAATTAAATTTTACTATTTTTTTTACCTTCTAAAATGGTAAAATTATGTAAAAGACCAAATTAAATTTTATTATTAGTAGGTACTAAATTAACAAACGGTTTAGCGCAGATTTTAAATGTTAATTTTTTTTAAAGTTTATTTCGTAGTTTGTGAAAATTTAAAATTATTAACACTTTAAGATATGGATATTTAAAGTACTCAATCTAATAGTTAAAAGTTAATTATTGGAAGTAATTCACATCTTCTGTAGTATTTGAAATCAAAGCAAGTGGGTTGTCATTATATCCTTAAATGTCGCAGCAAATTGTTTACGCTTCTTGAACTTCTTTTATAAAAATTGTACAATGTTATCCGTAAATGCAATTTCTGTTAGTATTTTTAAACTTTTTTCAACAAGATCACTTTGTCTCATTTTTATCTCTTCTTTTCTTGAAACTTCTGAAATTAGGAGCATTATTTTTGCAATATTACATAATTATAAAATTATGACTAGAGTCCGGATTTGTAGCTATTATGCTTTTTCTGAAAATTCGAAGCAGCTGAAAATTTTTAGAAAACTTTTGTGTTTTAACTGAAAAGAAGTGATTTGGTATCAAGTTTTATATGCTTTTTTTGCTTTTTTTGTGCTTTTCGCGCTTGTTTTTGTCTTTTTGTTCTTTTCGTGCTTTTTTTGCCTTTTTGTGCTTTTCGTGCTTTTTTATACTTTATTAATACTTATTTTACAAAATATTTCAAAATTTAATCTTTTAAATTGAAAAAAAAAAATGATAATTTTGAAATGGAATTTTCACTTGTAGCAAAATTCAAATTTGCACACTATTACTAGTGTAGATGTTGAAAGAAGTTTTTCTGCCTACAAAAATATTTTAAGTGACAGAAGGATGAATTTTACTACTGAAAATTTGGAAAAAATTTTAATTATTAATTGTTTCAAAAATTAAATTTATATTTTTTTATGCTTTTTTTTAATAAAATTTGTGCTTTTTTTGACAAAGTTGATGCTTTTTTTAGTATTATTTGGTGCTTTTTTATGCACTTTTTCCCCCGTTTTTTATGCTTTTTTATCCGGACTCTAATTATGACTATCGATGAGAATTGGTTGCAGTTTAATGTTTCATGCACCAAGCAAAGTTTTATTGACCCATCAGGAGAGTGGCATAGAGTGATGCATATTAAGTGACTACAATTAAGCAGAGTAAACACAAAATATTGCGGCCACAATTGCGTAGTAGGTGTGGAAGGAGAAGGTGCGAATGCAGTCATTAAACGGTCCGGTGCAAATTTCGTTTCTGCACAAGCACATTACCTACGTCATCACTGATACAATATTTCGTATTTGCTCTAGTAGTCGCTGGTTGAAATTTTGTAATTCAGGCAATAGGTTATCTGTAAGACTAGCGTAATGACCATAGCTATTTAATATTAGCTATAGGTACTAATAAGTAACATTTATTTTATATCAAGTTAAGAAATCCATTAATGTGAATATTATAATTTATTATAATATTGTTTAGCCATAGCAGTGGAGTTATGTATGTGATCGCTGGTTGAGTATAGAGCGGAAATTCTGGGTTCAAATCGCGGATTGCACAGAATTTCTTGGCTCGGCCTTCCGGTGGGCATCCACACTCCTGTGGTGATCCCTGATATTTGTGTCGACGTCATTACCGTTGATACGGCTCACAGTGTGGTTTAGGTAGACAAACATCATTTTGTAAAATATTTTATTTTGAATATCTATTAATAGAATCTTGTTAGACACATTTCAAACAATCACGAGCACAAATTTTTTTTTATAAATCTTTTTAGAAAAAGTTGAAAAACGTGAAAATGTGAATTTAGCTGATTTTTTTAAATCATTGTAAAAACACAACGTATGTTTTAATATTGCTGAAAATAAGATTGGATGTATATTACTTCAAGAACATACATTTTTAATGGTTTGTAGGCCTAGACTACTACTAAACTAGATTTTATTTTTAATTTTAACTTCTCTTAAAGTTTAAGTTGTGTGAGAACGCATGAGACACACTGAAAAAAATTTTCTAGTATCATTGATATCTCTAGTACTTGCCCTCCAAATTTCAGCTGCAGATACTTGCAGATGCGAACACAGGAGCGTTTTTACTGAGGCTTATCCAATTTTTACCGAAGGGATTATCAGATTATCGGATAATCTTCTGATCCAGAATTAACAAAATTAACAATATTGCGACCTAAAAATGATTTGTTACTATCACCAGAAGCCGTAAAATTGTTGAAACATCAGAATTTTGATCCAGAGGAAGATGAATGATAAATTAGGGTACAATATTTTAAATAAATTTTGCGCCATCTGTTGACGGCATTTAGGCTCTCAAAACAGGATCTTCTAATAAAAATTATATTTTTAAATTCAGTAATTAAAAAATTAAGAATATTGCGACACAAAAAGAATTCGTTACTATCACCAGAAGCCGTAAAATTGTTGGAACACCAGAATTTGGATTCAGAGAAAGATGAATGACATTATGGTATAATAATTTAAAGAATTTCGTGCCATCTGTTGAAGACATTTTAAGTCTCTTAAAACAGGATTTTTTAATAAAAATTATTTTTTTAAATTCCGGCTTTAGTTTTTAATTATTTTTTTGTTCTAATGTATTAAGGATATAATAAGGCATCTTCCAAATTTTTTCCAAAATTTTTGCCCTGAAATTGAAGGCTCAGCTACCGTTTGTCCACAAAAACCCCATTTCACCACACTGTGCGGCTCGGTTGCGTCACACACGAGAGTCTGCAAGACAGGTTAGGTAGGCAGGGAATGAAGTCATGGGCCTTCTAGGCCTGTAGAGCTGTATTATATAATATATATAATATTGTTTCGCTGTTTTTCAGCTCATCGGATAGATATAATGTAAAAACATAAAAATTATTTATTAAATCTGAAAATAAATTAATTGAGATAAAAAATTTTTAAAAATTAAAAAACTTACATAATATGAATTAAATTCCTACATGGAGTCTACTAAAAGTAAAAATTCAAATTGAAAAACCAAGAAACATTTCAAATCAAAACCTAAAGGTTTTTTCATTTGAATTTTCATTTCTAGTAGATTTAATTCATATGTAAGTTTTTTTGATTTTTTTAAAAATTTTATCTCAATTAATTTATTTTTAGATTTATTATAATTTTTATGTTTTTATATTATACTAGGGGGGCTTTGCCCTCCTCGCCGCTGTCGCGGCCCAACCCCTCGGGCCGCTTTACGGCCCTAATAGCACATAAACGAAATAACTTTTAGTTGTAAAACTTCTTTTCATACAACATTTTTTTCCGATGATTAATATATCTCAACGGATTAACGGTTAAACGGATTATAACGTCATACAGCTTGAAAATTTAAAATAAATGTTATCGATTACTATTATTTTTTATTTCTTGAAAACTTTCTACAATTTTACTATTGGTTAACGGGAAAGAACCAATCACAAACTTCCAAAGCGTTGCATAAAAACATTGCATATTTTGTCTTATCTTTTATCTTTTTACAAAATTAATTTTTCCAAAATATTGCACTGCAATATCGGCGTTTTTCCGTCATATCTCCGGCATCATGAGGTATTATTAATATTTGAGAATTATTAGCAATTTGAGCTACTGTCTGATTTTCGCTTTTTATGCAATCATTCAAAGGTTCCTTTGATTATTTTGCTGGCGGATTTGATTTTGATAGTTCTTGGTGCTGCTGTTGTCTTTCCCTGAGTTCCTTGACACGTTCTGCTGATGTTTTAGAAGATAAAAGTTTGTAATTTGTTGATGTGAACGACGACTGCGGCCGATCAACGTCTCAAGTACTAAACAAATCAAATTGCCTGAGATATTAATCAGTTTATACCATGGTATAAAGGTTGAGACAGTAAAAATAATTTTATATCATATAGTATACTATAAGCATTTCGGTTTCATAAAAATGTGACATAAAAACGTTACATAAAAACATACATATACAGTGGGGCCCGCTTAATGTGATCGCGGTTAATGTTATCACTCGGGTATTGTTATCAAAAACTCCAAGTCCCGATGTGATCATGTGATCACATTAAGCGGGCCCCACTGTAGTATAAAGTAGATATACTATAAGCATTTCGGTTTTATAAAAATGTGACATGAAAACGTTACATAAAAACGTTACATATTGTGCTCTTATGTTTTTATAATATAGGGTAGATAATATAATATGTACCAATAGAATTAAATTTACTTAAGATTTTAAAATTTTAACCTGTTTTGGCTAATATTGATGATTAAATTACAAACAAAACTTGAAAAGTTCTGGATTCTGGATTGAAAGTGGAGGGCAAACTATAGTTCACATGCACTCAGGCCACATAAACGGTCCCATTATGCTACCTCCAATGTTAGCAGCCCACCAGCTTCCTACTCCTCAAACCACCCCAAACACTTGAAAAGTTATAATTTAGTTCTTTCTTCTGATGTACTGAAAATTAGTAAAAACTTTGTAGTTTTTCAAGACAATTCTTGTAATGCATAATAATTCTTTCCATACAAAAACTAGATGAATAGCTGTAAAGTATATTTAGAGTTAATTTATTAAAATTAAATAATAATAACAAATAAAAAATGTTGGGTGTGTGACAGTATGCGAGCCATCGTTGATAGGATACATGACTACCGTCATGTTACAAGCCGAACCAAAAAATCTTTTAGCAATATCATCTGTTACCACAGCTCCCGGTTTCTCAATTGTTCAAAACATGCAGTTATAACCACCAATAAAGCAGGTCTTATTCGTAAGCGCATACATGAACTAAAAAAAAATGCAAATGTATTATGTTGCTAAATTAAATGTACCAAAAGTGACATCGGTAAGCTGTACAGTAAAAAAATGTAAAACTTTGATAGTTACAAAATATTTTAATATATGTACCTACTCAGTAAAATATTAAGAAGAATTTACAAATATTAACAAATAGATACTAATAATAATAATTAACTCTCCAAACAAAATAAATTTAAGCATGACACCCTATGAATTTTATGCGGAGTGTACCACTATTGACAGTACTGCTTGATTTGTTACTCATGAATATTTTTCAAATAACAAGGGTGGATCCCGATTATGTATGCTACTGATATAATAGCTTTGTAACGAATTATAGCACGCGTTTTATTCATTTTCAATTATTAGTAGGTACTTGTAAACGAAATATTCTCACATTCATTAGTAAGTTTTGATGTCATGACAATTTTGTTAGGTCTTTCTTTATAGAATCTTTTAAAAACATAATATATTAAAAAGTTTTGATTATTTCCATACAGTTGTGAAAAACAAGAAATATAAGCAAATTATTTTGATATTTTCAGATTGTATTTCAGTCAAAATCAATGAGTTTTTTTAATTTATATTCAATTTTTGTGTAAGGTTTTAGGCTTAGGCTTTAAAATCTTTTTAATTTTTCAATATTAATTGTAAAAATATATTATTAAATGGAAAAATTTGCAAGAAGATGCAGTTGAAAGATTTATAGATATTGAAAATTTTTTTACTAGTTTTAATACAGAGATTGTATGTAATATTTACTATTTGCTTATTTTTAGTATTTAACTAAGAGGAAAATAATTTTAAAAATGCAATCAATTAATATTACATACCTATATAATATTATGTAGCCACAGCCGTGGAGTGATGTGGTTGAGTACATAGCGGAAATTTTGGGTTCAAACAGCGAACTAGACACAATTTCTTAGCTTGACCTACCAGTGGGCATCCACACGCGTGCTATGGTGAAATTGATCTAAGGTATCGAAAAAGAGAAAACGAGGATATTCACCTCGGTAAGTGAATCGTAAAGACTTCCAAGGAAGTAGGCATATTCCAAATGGAATGGATATCTGATAATATATTATGTATGTACAGTAGTTAGTATACATCTTAGTACATAATAATAGAAAAAAACTTTTTAGCATAAAATAAGTTTTGTACACCGAAATAATAAACGTAAATAAATAATAAAAAAAATAGACGAAAGAAGAGAAAAATTTGACTATGAGGGCTATTAGTTGCCGAATTAAAAGTAACCCGTGAACTTCAATTATTTTATATTTAGGTTTTAAAAAAAAATTTCTGAAACCGAAAAAGACGTCAACAAGTAAACGGTGTTCTAGATCGACTGGTTGTATAAAGTGGAGCTGGAGCACCAACAGAATTATGTTCCGAGTGGAACAGAGCAGCTTACTGGTGTTTTGCTGTCTTTAGTAATAATTAAAGATAAAGCCTTAATCACTATGCATCATTGTTGAAAACTAATGCTAATAATGGAAAAATTTATAAAAAGAGGAAAAAATTTACAAGATATGTCTTGGAAAATGAACATCGGATAAAAGTTCACTGAGAAAAAGTAACGTTTGATGATAAGTTTAAATTTAGTTTACACAGTGTAAGCAAACACGAGGTGAAAAACTGAAAGATAAAAATGTTTTATGAAACTATGAAGTTTCTAGTAAGTGCAATGGTCTGTAGAGCGTTTCAACTTTTCGAGTAAGGGTACATTTCATGTACCAGCCGATCTTTGTAATTGGAAACTGACTTGATGATTTTAGTGTTTTCAAAGTCCGCAGTATGTCCATCTTCTAAAATATACTTGGCGATGGCTGTATATTCTTAGAATCTTAGATCTGCATTAACCGACAAACCGACATAATACTCGTAGATGGCTTAAGCAACATTTATAGCCAATGACTTATTTAAGTTTCTTTACGTATTGAAGTTAGGTTTTCTTCTTTGCCAAAACACAATTTAGGTTTTCCCTAACTCACGGTCCTAGATTTTTATCTAGTCACCGTTCAAATGACAATACTTGTTCCTGTTTCCATAACTTGTTTACATGTATAAAATTTTGAAACTTTATTCTAATGACGGATGGAAGTAATCCTCAAAGCTTAATAAATAATTCAATTGATCTTTTAATTTTTAATAACTTGATATAATTAAAGTTTCAATATTATTTGATTATTTTAACCTCACTTTTTTTACAGCCACAATTCTTGCAAAACTATGTAAATAACTGATTGAGAATTATTTAGATATATTACAATTATTCAGCATTAATTCATCGTATTTGCTGTATGTTTTAGAAGTAGTACTAACAGTTTTTTGTACCCCATAGTTCAGTTGCAATAGTTTTACCCCGGTATTCATAAAAGTGAAAAATAGTTAAAAGAGGTTTCCAAACCCTTTGTAAGAGATATAAGGCATTTTAAGGACATTTGTGAGTCTTTTAAAGCTTTAGTAAACCTGTTGTAAATATTGCATTTTTATGAATACGGGGGTTAGTTAATAGTGTCGTAGTGGTTCAAGTTTTCAATAAGCACGAAAAGGAAAATTGAAAGTTTTTTTAATTTCCCAACAATTCCAAAGAAAACCAAATGGAGGGAATCTCTCTGATCAGATTTCACTGCAAACTTTGAGATTATTCAACATCGGAAATGACCATTTTTACAAAATATATTTAAAATTTATATTGGCGAAAAACAATTTTAGTGCAAAATTAAATCTATAAAATGAAAGTAAGAAAGCTTTATAAATAATGTAAGTGATCGTGTTTTTGATTTGCTTCTTGCTACAAGCAATAACTCTCGTGCAACTATGATATTATTACTACTTGGATAAAGCCATCTCTGAATAATTTATATTTATTTATTTTTTAGATCGCCCTGTATTCGAGTGGTTAATCCTCATGGATTAACAAAACATTTTAACCATGTGGATTATATTTATTACATTATGGATTAATAGTATTAGTAAATAATATAATAATAATATAATAAAGCGTTTATTTAGCCAAAGGCTATACAAAAAACATAAAAAATATTAAAAATTTACACTACTACAAAAATTTACACTAAAATCACAAAAATATAATACAATGAAATATAACAAAAATACAAACAAAATATATATACAACACAAAAAAATAATAATAAGATAATACAAAAATATACAAAAAACAAAACACACAATACATTTATAAACTCCTGCCCCCAATGTAGGCTATTAATTCACCTCTAAACACCTTCTCACTTGTGCATCTCCGCAATCGCTCCGGTAGCTCATTATATAGCACCGCACCTTTGAAAAATATTGTATTTTGCACAAACGCCGAGTTTACATTTGTCAAAGCAATCCTGTTTCCATTCCTGGTGTTATGTTGGTGTACCTCACTGAATGTTGGGAGAAAACCATCAAAATACCGAGGCATCTTCCCCAACACTACTTTATGTACGAACATTAAAACTTGGCACTCTACCATGTGTCTTATATTCAACCAATTGAGCTCCTTCATCATGTCGTCGATTTTCGAATATCTATCTACTTTCAAGATCGTTCTCATTGCTCTATTTTGTAGTACTTGTAAACGACTCAATTCTGCAGCATTCACCATGAAAAATATCGTTCCCATATACGTGAAATGAGGCAAAACAATTGCGTTGTATATCGTCTGTTTGGTTTGTCTGGAAGTAAAGCCACTGCATCTACTAAGCACCCCCAGTTTCTTTGCTATCTTTTTACAAGTGTAATCAATATGCCCTTTGAAGTTCAATCGATTATCAATCATCAATCCCAAGTATTTCATGTTTTCAACCAAATCAACATTTGCTCCTTCACAAATTATTCGCAAGTTCTCACTCGTAAATACCTTCTTAAACCTCTCCTTGCCCAACATCATTCCCTTCGTCTTCCTTACGTTCAATTTAAGCCTGTTTCCGTTCAACCATCCGACCAACTTAACAATCACTTCATTCAACTTTTCAACCGTTGCTTTGCAGTCCCTTCCTGTCACATACACCAGTGTATCATCCGCAAATAAGTGAAACTTGACTCCTATAAAAGTCGTAAAAACCATGAACATATCGTTGATGAACATTATGAACAATAAAGGACCAAGTATACTTCCTTGAGGTATTCCATTTTCTACATTAATTTCCTCCGATATGTACCCTTGGTAAATACCATAAGATCTGTAATTTTTTTTTCTATATAAGCTTTAACATTTGAAGTAGAAACATTAAAGCATTTAAAATTATTTTGTGTGCAATATGAGTGACAAACACGCAATTGTATTTAAACGCACAATTTTTTCAACATAATAATGCACAACTAAAGAGAGGTGAAATTGAAGTTGCAGGCAGACACGTTTTAAACATAAAATTTGAACCTAACGTGCAACCTGCATTACTGAAAAGGATTGTAGAAGTCAGCATGAGAAATAAAAAGTATAATGTAGAGATTTCTATTGATGCGAAAGTTGGAATTGTCAAAGCGATATGTGATTGTCCAAAAGGACAAGTGATTTGCCATCACATGGCTGCTCTGCTCTACTGGTCATACAAAAATGAGTTAGCACAGACCAACCCTGTACGTACCAAAAAGTACACCATCGGACAATGTAATGAGACTAAAAGATTTATATGCAAGTAAGAGGAAAGATTATGTAGCTTTGGACCGAGAGGTTACATCTAAAGAAATAGCTTAATTTAAAAAAAACCTGGAGGAAGCACTGTGGATTTCTCGTAGATATTGAATACCTTTTACCGCAGATTTTGCAAATTGTCCTTCAAATTGAGAAGATAATGTTTTCACAAGATATAGAAAATAAACGTCAGTTTCTATGTAGCAAATGTAGGATCCCAGCAGAAGTTCGTCAAGAATTAGAAAAATTAACAGTTGGCCAGTAGCAGATGAAGCAAGATGGTTAGCCATTTTAAGTTTACTGTCTTGCGATACATTTTTATTCATATATTGCCATATTGGCCTAGAAACTAAACTATTACTTTGTTTGTTCGAACATTTATGTCTTCTTAAACCAGATGTACTCGATCTTTTCGAAAATGATAAAACTTGGTTGCAATCTTTACATTAATGAGGTAATTTTTCCGCGAGTAAAACTAAATAACGTCACTTTTACTTCCACATTGCTGTAAATCATTTTCAATTTCCAAATCACTGTGCTTTATAGGTATTATAAGTATATTTTATTATTATATTATATTATAGGTATATTTATTATAGAAATATTTTGAAATATTTGAAAAATTTAAAAAAAAATTGAAAAATTATTGATTTTGTATCAGAACATTCGGTTAATAGGAAATAAAAAATTATAATAAATGCAACTTTTTTTACAACGTTTATGTTTACTAAATGGAACTTTTCGTGTTTTAAATGCAACAAAAATATTGCCCTAGTAGTGTAAGATCCGAACTAGAAGCGACCTTCACCCATCTGTTTAATAGATGAAAAGTATTTTATATCAAGTTTAATATATTAAAAAATATATCTCGAGTGAGTTGCCCAAAAAATTCCTGGCCAGGGTATGATTAATTGAAAAATGACTTTTTATTAAATATTTTCACCTATGTGTTTAACACATGGGTGTTATTTAACGAATAAATTTTAATACCAACCGAAAGTATGAAGCCTATAGAAAATACAAACGTTGGGTTGCCTATTTTTTTCCTGGCCTTACTACTGGGTTGCCAGGTATACTATAAAGAGCTACATCAATAATAGAGGTATTTTCACCTATTTGTTTAATAAATGAATCTTATATGAAAATGAGCGCTATTTAATTGCGAATACGATGATGTAAGATTGTCTGTAAAAAATCTGACCTGAAGACCGTTGTCGCGTTTTGAAAGTTAAAAATTTTATGCGTGTGAAAACTTGCGACAAAGAGAGCGCACATGCTATTTATTCGTGCAACAGATAAGAATAGCGGTATTTAGTCATTTTTCAATTTTTAATTAATCACGCCCCGGTCAGGAATTTTTTAGGCAACCCACTCGAGATATGAGTCGTCTAGATGCAAAACTCACTGTTTGCATATTTACTAGTTTTGGCAAATTAAAGAAAACTATTTTAGCTATACTGGAATGTCATATTATTTTGAAATTTGGTATACTTACGTGAAAATACGTGTCTAGAATAACAGTGATAATAGCTTGCTTCAAAAATGTCCAGAAATACCCAAAAATTCATTTTTAAAATGGTAAATAGTGAGTTTTGCATCCAATTCTTATAAATGGCGAGTTTTGAACCCAATTATATCAAAATAAAATTCATTTTATAATAATTATAATTAAATAATAATTAAGTAGGTAATAATTAATAATTATTATTTAACACAAAGCACAACAACCACAAAATACAATTAATTACTTTCAGGTTACAATCACGACAAATGCATAATTGTGTGCATTGCCGGTTATCACCTGACACTTAAAACTGATTAGGATTGGTTGGAAAGTAAATAGTGAATTTTGCAACTAAATGTCATTAGCAAAAAGAAAGTTTTGCACCCAACACCAAATTTCATTTGAGTTTTAAGATAATAAATAATGCCTTTTGCTACATACTTATATTAGAAAATGATTTTTCTTATGATTCTGCGTCGGATACCGCGCTTAACTCAAATTACCCAAAATTGCAAATAGTGAGTTTTGCATCTAGACGACTCATATATTTTCTAATATCTTAAATTTGATATAAAATGCTTTTTATCCATTAAACAGATGGGTGAAGGTCGCTTCTAGTTCGGATCTCCTACTATAGTAATAGCTTTGTTTTTGGAAAGTAGACACTGTCAGACGCATGCGCAGATTCAAATTTAAGTCATAATTTTTAATTTGCGTATGCGTCTGACAGTTTCAAACTGCTTAAAAATCCGCCGGATCTGCGAGATGTTCGGGATTCGCGGCACCCGAGGGACGGGACGGGACGTACAGAACGAGGCGACAGGTATCAGGTATCATTAAATAGCAAGATGCGGGCGATAGCCCGCTTATCTTCTTCTTCTGTTAAAAGTAACTGACATTTGGGAATTTTTTACTGGGATTTCAAACCCTGCTTACCGACCTATAAATAAGCAACCCCACGCTTTTATATTGATGTTTTCAAGAAGTTTTGTTTGCTCTTATTAAAATTATTTTTAGTTTTTAGTGCACTTCTGTAAATTTAAATAAACGGTTTTTTTAAATTTTTAATTTTTTAATTGTTTAGTCATATTTTTTCAAATACAGCTTCTGTATTTTAACAGAATTTAATATTTTAATATAGGTTCATACTATCAGAATTCTTCATTTATATGTTTTAGATATTTGATACTTTACCCTGTATAAATTATTACGTATAAATAATTAAAACTTCATCCTGAATGCGGTTCTTAAAAATGAGATTTGGAAATCTATGTTACTTTCCACCCCGTATGATAAAATTGTTCAATTAGCATGCAATTTATGATTTTCAGTTTTTTCTTGATCTTTCGTTTATTTTTCAGAATTTAAAAAAAACAAAATTAAAATATGAAGATGCTTTGCAAGTGAAAGCTGTGTACCATATTTCAGATCTCTAAGACGTCAGGAAGTTGGTTAAAAATGGTCTCAGAGAGGTCCACTTAAAAAAGTTAAAAATGGATCAAAACGATTTAATGAAACGTTTAAGAAATCAGTTTAAAAAAATATAATTTTAATACTGCAAGCTTAATTCACATTAAACAGACTAAGAACCGGACTCTAAGCCAGAAGCCCTAGGTTCGATCCCCAACCCGGCTACAAAATTTATCCGATTTCATTATGACCCTCTCTTCTGGGAAGGCAATGGCAAACCACCGAGAGTAATCTGCCAAGAAAGCCATTGAAAAATAACATATTAAAATTGGTCATGACGCATCTGTCAAGAAGCATACAAAAAAGAAGATTGTAATATATTAAATGCGAATCATTTAAATTTGAAAGCAAACAATTAAAATTCTTAGTATTAAGAAACTATTTTTTTATTGACATATCCAGAGAGATCCAACGGCTAGCTACCACTCCGTGAAAAGGCTTTTCAGCTATAAAGTACATAAAACACAAATTATTCAATGCAGCACTAGATATTATTGCTTTTAATTAAAATTTAAAAAAATATATATTTTTGATATAAAATAATTTATTTTTAAAAAAGTCTTCTAAATAAGTTTCTGGTTATGGCACTGTCAGTTTAAGGCGCAAAATAAAAATAAAAATAACTTTGCAATGATAAGAATATTACTGAAAACTGAAAAAAAAAATAAAATAAACATAGTTGAAAATTATTAAATTTAGACCAACATAATTTTCATATTGGTTTGTCAGATATGCGACTTTTAAGTAATGGTTTTTAAAAACCATAGTTTTGTAGAATGTAAAAAATTACCTGTGTCACATAAGGAACTGCGCGATCAATACTTTAAACAATTAATACAATTATGGGGTTAAACTCTTTTGTTACCTATTGCAAAGATACGTCCCATATTACCTCGATTAGCTGAGTTTGTTTTAATCATAAACTCAATCTTAACTTTAATCATCTGTAAACAAGCACAAGGAATGTAGACATTCAAGTTTAAAGTCGGGGACCACAAATTGCGCCAGCGGTCAAGGGTTTTTTTTAATCCTACCCGTAAATTGCGCCAAAAATTTTTGCGGTTGACCGTAAATTGGGTCAAAAAAAGGTTGTTATATTTTAATCCATTGCTTGTTTGACAAAAGGATTAGTACTACTGAAAAAAAATTGGGTCTAAATTTAACAGAGGTGTATTTAACCCATATTTTCACACTGTAGGAGTTTCACTAATTTTTACGTTAAGAGCAATATCCAGTGCTTAAGTACAATTTTTGTGTTTTATGTCATTCATTTCCAGGACGTTACAAAAATTTAAATAATTGCTAGCATGCCGAAATCTTTTAACACTTCTTCATGTAAAGACGCTAAAGGCAATTGATTTATTTATTGGAATACCACGTTATTTAAAAACTAGAATTGGTGGGGGGGGGGAGAATCCCACATTCTAGTTTTCAGATAACGTGGTATTCCAATAAATAAATCAATTGCTTTTAGCGCCTTTACATGAAGAAGTGTTAAAAGATTTCGGAATGCTAGCAATTATTTAAATTTTTGTAACGTCCTGGAAATGAATTACATAAAACACAAAAATTGTACTTAAGCACTAGATATTACTCTTAATTTAGACATTTTCTATTTCTGAATTTTAGCAGAAATTATAGGGTGTCCGTCCTTTTCATGTCAGTCAAGCGTGGTACCGAAAACTTAAAGAATTTGGACTTTCAACTGAATATCAAGATAAAAATTTGCTTATTAGAAATTGGTTGAAATGGGCATTTGAGCTACAGTATTTAAACCCCACAGAAGTATCTGAAAGTTTTGATGAAGATTTAATGCAAATTATACCCGTAGATGCCAGACTTTCTAAATATTCTTCATATAATTATGTTTATTGAGCCAAAAAGACTGTTTTTAAAAATTATTTATTTTTAAATAACTTGTACAAATTCTTGGCTCGAGACCTCACTAGTATGAAACTAATATGAAGACTGACTTAAACTTAATTAATATTGCAAGTAAACAGCTTATTCTAGAAATGATGATTATATTGAAAGAAGAGTCGCATCATCCGATGAAGTTGATCCTTCCTAGGGAGCATTGAACATAACTCCTCCATCCTTAAGATAACACGCCCTCGTGTATTTGGGGAGTAGGTGTTGGCCTTCATTCATAACTTTCTTTCAATTTTTGATTATAAATAAAATCTTTTAACCTGTTTCTAAATACATACAATAGTAAGATTGAAATACAAGATATTACTATTATTGATAAGGTTAAAGAAAAATGTGTTACATGCAATATTGGATCTAAATTAAATCGTTATTAGTACTTAAAATTTTTAAATCCTCTTTTAAGTCTTTTAAATCATCCAAATGCTTTTGTTGTAATTGTATACCCAAATTAGTTTTATGAGGATTAATATTACTTATAACTAAGGAATTTTCAAAAGTAAAATTACTGAACGTATTTACAAAAACATCATCACCAATTATTATTTTACAATTATCTTTTGATGAAACCAAGACATTGTCAATAATTTCATAATTATAAACATTATTTTTGCATTCTTCAGCAAGATGAAAGCGAATTTTACATGAAACTAAAATTTTTCCATTTTGGAGTTGTGTGAAAAGTTTGTAATTGTTATTAGCCATTGCAATCGTGCAGTTTTTGAAATCTGTAAATGAACACTCACTAATTCGCGGTTTTTCGAAACACACAATTTGATTTTCAATCACTTTGCACTTTTCGTCGGTCCAGATCTCTCTTCTTGTACCTTGTAGATGATATTTGCCTGGTGGTATCAGCACATTGTTTTGTTTGTCAGGAATTGGATAAATTCTGGTATATTGGAATGGTGAGGAATCGAGGATAGGTATTTTTAAAATACATGTAATAATATCTTTTGTTGAAACGATTTGAAATTTTAAAAATTCTAAAATTTTGAAAGCGTGTAAGGTATCCAATTCAAGTAGTTCTGTTCTTTTATAAATTAATTTTAAATGATTAACAATTTCATGTAATTCAGAGTCAGAAATGATTTCCAAATCAGTTATTTCAGAAAAAGCTAATGATACGGTTCTTTCAATACTCCGGAGAGCGTTTAATAATTTTAAACTTATGAAATTGTAATATTCAACTACCAGTAGGTTGTACAGAAGATTGTTTATGTCAACTATCGCAGATAGAGATGAGTTGAGGTCATTCCGAATGATTTGAAGATCTTTTGAATATCTTGCTGTAATATGATTAGCGAAAGTGGTGTACCGATTAATTTGTTTAATTATATTATTTTGATTTTTATACAATGAATCTAAATTTTTATTAATTTCGATCAGATCATTATTATCTGGATTTCCGGTGATGAATTTAATCGCGGATCCTAAAATGTCAGCGAGACCACGTTTATTACGGTGTTTAAATTTCTGCAACTGATTTTCGATGGACTTACAATTATCTTTTAATGTGCCGAATACTTTTCTAGAAAGGGGGTTTATAATTTTTGTTTCTAAAGTAATTACATTATTTAATAATAGGTGATAACTTACATCTAAGTCGGTTATGTTAAAATAAAAATAAAATTTGTGGTAATGATTTAGGAACTTCGTTGAACCTAGATCTTCAGGGAAATAGCCACTAGTGCTGATCTTTTCTATTTGAAGGCCCTGGATCCGATTGATCAGTCCCATGGTTCTGTAATGGAAAACTCCTTTTAATACGGCGAACTTTCCTAAGATTAGTGTTTGCTGGTCTTTTCGATTTTTCTCGAATTCCTTGAATTTTATTTTTGTCAACCGATGTAACGTTAACTTTCTCATAACATGGGTCCGTTTTTCTAATTTGTTGTTTTTTAAAGTACGCAGTTGGTTCATTAAATTCGATATCGGTTTCTTTGTTTTTATTTCGGTTTTCTAAAATCCGAGTTCCGTTTCTAAGCTGTTTTTGATAAAGTTGCTCGTAAAAAGGTAAAATCTCGTTTTTACGTTTTTCGTTATAAATTTCGTAAACCGTTTTGTCCATGTCGATTGCGTGAGCGTTTAAATTTTCAAAAGGTCCATAAAGTAATGTAAAGGGGGTGTGGCCTGTAGCAGAATGAATTGACTGGTTATAAATCAAAATAGCTGATATCATTAAATTTTGTGGGTTTTCCGATTCGTTTTGAATTTTAAGAGTACGTAATTTTTCTAGAATGGTCGAGTGTACTCTTTCTACGGGAGAATTTGAAGAGCTATTGTAATTAGTTGTAAAATGTAACTCAATTTTAAATAAGGAACAAAATTCTTCAAAAATTTTGTTTTTGAACTCCTTTCCTTCATCACAAACTATTTTTCTTGGATATGAGTGATGAGAACAATAATGCCGTAATTTATTTAGCATGGATATTCCTGACCCATCAATAATAAAATAAGCTTGAGTGTAACGTGAAAAAAGGTCAATTATCGTTAAAAATTTATTTCCTTCAAAACTAAAAGTATCTATATGAATTATGTCAAAAGGTCGTTTGGCAAGTAGGGGTCCTGAAAATTTTACTTTATATGGATTTCTGTCGTATTTACTTAACATACATGTTTCGCAATCGTTTATTACTTGATTGATTTTTGATTTCATGTCGGGCCAATAGTATCGTGATTTTAAATTAATATAAGTTTCCAAAATTCCGTTATGATTACTAGAGTGATATTCGTGAACTACGTTATACTGATCATCTGGTTTGACTAAATCTTTTGCAGCGATATTGCTTTTGATAATTTTTACTTTATTGTCAAATAAATGTTTTGTTAAGGTTAAGAATTTTGATTCCAAAAGTTCATCTTGAAAGTAAATACAGTACATGTTTGTTGGGTTTATAATGTCCTTCAAAGCTTCTGATAGATTTTGTATTTCGTTTCCTCTCCTAATTGTAACAATATAATTATATTTTGAAAATGGTCTCTCTAATTTCACGTTAAATTGATCTCCTAACTTTAAAATAATACGATAATTGAATTGATTAATTGGTTTATCCGTAATGGGCATTGTAAAAACAGGGTCTTCATGTGCTGTTTGTTGTGTATTTTCCGGTTCATTCTGGCGAATTCCGTCTACTAATAATTCGTCAAGATCTTCAGCTGTTAAATCAGGTTCATCCTCAACATTTGGGATCATTGACAAAAGGTCCAGCATGTCATCGTCCGTTGTCTCGTTGGCGTTTATTTCTATTCGTGATAGAGCGTCTGCTACCGAATTTTCTTTACCTTTCTTGTATTGAATTTTGTAATCAAATTCTTCTAACCTTAGTCTCCATTTCACTAACCTCGAGTTCGGATCTTTTAAAGAAAATAACCACACGAGCGGCTTGTGATCCGTTTCAATTATAAATTGTTTTCCGAAAATGTAAGGCCTAAAATGTTTTGTGTTTTCAACGATGCCTAGTAATTCCCGTTCTATCGTTGAGTAATTTCTTTCGGCGCTATTTAGCGTCCTTGAATAAAAGGCAATTGGTTTGTTATTTTGAGACAAAACTCCACCTATGGCGAAATTGGACGAGTCCGTGGTAATACGAAAAGTCTTATTAAAATCGGGATACGTTAATATAGGGGCGTTCATTATCAACTCCTTGCAGTTATGAAATGCTTGTAAATAGTCACCGTTGTTTTGGTCAATTTTTGCGCCTTTCTTAAGACATTTAGTGAAGGGTTGAACAACTTTAGCAAAATTTTGAATGAATCTTCGATAATATCCTATTAGTCCTAAAAACGCTCTAATTTCCTTAACCGATTTAGGAAGGGGGTATGCTTGAATAGCTTTTATCTTTTCAGGATTGGGTTTAATACCATTTGGAGTAATAATGTGACCAAGAAACGCTACTTCCTTGCACAAAAATTCCGATTTATCTAATTGAACTTTTAGATTAAATTCTCTGAATTTGTCAAAAATTTTATTTAGATGAATTAAATGTTCATGGAGAGATTTAGAAAAAATTACAACGTCGTCCATATAAACAAAACAAAATTTATAAAGATATTCCCGTAAAACATTGTCCATAACACGTTGAAATGTGGAGGGAGCATTTTTTAACCCAAAGGGCATCCTAACATATTCCCAGTGCCCGTTGTCTACCGTAAATGCGGTTTTTTCTATAGAATCAGGGTGTAATTCAATTTGATGGAAACCTTGTGCCAAATCAAGAGTCGAAAAGTACGTACATTTTCCTAAATTATCGAGAATTTCCTCTATCCTCGGGAGAGGGTATTTGTCCTCTACGGTCTTATCATTTAATTTTCGATAATCTATAACTAATCTCCATTTCTTTTTTCCGCTTGCATCGATCTTTTTCGGAACGATCCATACGGGTGAACTAAAGGGGGATATACTTGAACGAATAATTTTATTGTCTAATAATTTTCGAATTTGATTTTGAATTTCCGATTTTAGATGGTGGGGATATCTAAACGATTTTCGGTAAACTGGTTCATCATCTGTCGTTCTAATTTTGTGCTTTACAGCATTGGTGAAACTCAAGTCGCAATTTTCGTTATAAAAAATATCTTTGTATTTTTGGCATAAACCTAAAATGTTTTGTTTTTCCTCTGAATTCAAATGTTGTGTTCGAATGACATTTGAGATATTTAAATCTACAAAATTTGAATTAGGTTTTTGATTCATTTCAATATTAATTATTGGGTCTACCTCGATTGGTTGTAGGAAATTAATTTGAATTTCTCGATCTTCTTCTATAGGGATTGTACAAAATCCGTTTTTTGCAATCGCTATAGATTCGGGGATACAATAATTATTAACGATTAGTTCGGGTATTATAACTTGTCCGTTATCTATGTTGACCGGAATGGTTGCGTGTGTTTTTGCTAACTGACTACAGGGTACGAAATTTTTCGAATTTAGTTCCATGAAGAATGGAATTTTCAAATCTTTTATTTCTAAAACGTAGGTTTCATAATTTATTTTTGCGCCTAATTTCTCAAAATCTTCGCTACCTATTAATGCATCAAACTTGTCGTGCCATTTAATTACGTGAAAGTCAAATTTTTTATGTATACCAAATTCAGATAAAATAGGATAAGAAACATTTTCATTATTGGATTCTATTTTATTAAAACCTTTTACTGAAAAATGTTTTTCAAAAATGTAATTTTTAAAGTATTTGTGTGCGGTTTTCGGATTCATAATTGAATTCGAGGCACCACTATCTATTAAAATTTTGAGATTTAAGCTTGGAATTGAAATAAATGGTAATTTAGGTTTAATGATTATTGAATTTAAATCTATTGATTTTCCGAGGCATGTATACGAAAATTTTCATGATCCTCTTGAATTTCAAAATTTTCGGTTTGATCAAAGTTCGGGGGGAAATTTGTAGTTTCTTCTTCTGTTTCATAATTTTCGGGTTGTTGAAATTCGAAATAATTACCATCGTACTCCTCATTGGTGTTTTGAACGTTATTAAGTTCTTCTGAAATAAAGTTACACGGACCGCGACTTTGGAAATGGTTATTCGGTCTGTTTTGTGTTTGTCTAAAAGTATTTCTGGTTGAAATCGACATTGGGGTAGGTTCCTGACGAGAATTGTTTCCTACTATTTGCGAGCTATTTTGTTTAGGTCCATTTTGAGGAAAACCACGCGAATGTTGATTATTAAATTTTGAATTAAAATTTTGATTGTAGTTTCGTGGGAAATTATTTAAATTTTGATTAAAATTTTGATTTAAGTTTGGATTGAAATTCGAGTTGAAATTTGGATAAAAATTAGAATTACCAACCCTCTTAGTTTGCGCATTAAATGATGGTTGAAATTGTTGTGGTTTTTTAATGGGTGTATTAACATTTTGTTTTCCGGATTTGTTTCTCATAAAATTTAAGAAATCTACTTGTTGTCGATAGTTATCATAATTTCGTAATTGCAATAAGCATTCTTCAATTGAATTTACTGTTTGATCTGCAATATGGGAACGATAAGGTTCTAATAAACCGGCCTTAAAAGTATTTAACGCGGTTTGTGTGTGAGCTATAATTTTATATTGGGCTAAATTTAAATCAGATTCCCTTATTGAAATGTGCTCTAATAATTGTTGCAATTTACCTTTAATTTTTTCAAAGTACGCATCATAATTTTCGTTATTACTTTGATAACAAGTGGTTAAATCATTTAATAATAAGGTTTCGTTCCGCGGATCTCCAAATCTATTCAGTAATGTAGTTTTTACTTGATCCCAAGTTTTGCAATTAGAAACGACTAACGTATCTCTAGCAGCGTCAGTTAATTTCGAACAACAAAGTTCAAATAAAAGTTTGTTTAACGTACAATTTTCTTGACCTACTGTGGAATTTCTATAAGTGCAAATAAATTTTTCACATTGTATAATAAAGTACGATAAATTTTTACTTCCTCCTTCGTATTTAGGAATCATTTCTTTAGCTAAATTTATTTCGGTGAAATTTGTATTAGACATGATTGATTGATTTATTATTTGATTTACTACTTAATTAAAATTATGTGTAGTGTCTTCTGAACTATCTGAATCGTTATTTATTCAATTATGTTTATTGAGCCAAAAAGACTGTTTTTAAAAATTATTTATTTTTAAATAACTTGTACAAATTCTTGGCTCGAGACCTCACTAGTATGAAACTAATATGAAGACTGACTTAAACTTAATTAATATTGCAAGTAAACAGCTTATTCTAGAAATGATGATTATATTGAAAGAAGAGTCGCATCATCCGATGAAGTTGATCCTTCCTAGGGAGCATTGAACATAACTATATTTACATAACACGTACATACAAAAAAATCTTTGTTCCCCCCCAAACATTTGGGCATGGAATACATCACATATGTTCCGAACAACTAACGCATGCGAGTCTTTCCACAATTATTTTGCTAAAAATTTTCATACAGCTTATCCAGACTTTTACACATTTTTTGACGCCGTATTAGATATGCAAATTTCTGTTTACGTTAAAATCGATAGTATTAATCAACAGAAGCAAATCCGTACTAAAACTATACTCAAGCAAAAAACATTGCAATTCAACATAGCATTGTGTCAATCAAAGGAACTAAGCAAATTTAATTTTCTAAAACGTAAATGTCATCATTTTGCAGATATTTATTAAAAATAATTAATAATAATCTTCATTAATAATTATATATTGTTGTTTATATTGTTTTTTTTTTGTTTTCTATATTGTTTTAAAAATGACGACAAAGAAATTGAATTTGCGCTGATAGGTACAGCTGTACGTAGGTTACAGTTACTTTTTTATATATTTTTCTAAAAATAAAACCTTCTAAAAACTACGCCACTGTTGGAATTACATAATATTATAATTACTACTAAATACACCACTTTTTGGGTATTACAACTTAAGCTCCCTAACCAACCGCTGGCGCAATTTGCTAGTTGTCCTTAAGCTACCGATCAAAAAAAGCCAAGAAAATATTGACCGTTGGCGCAATTTACCGGCGTCCTTTAAAGTAACTCTTTAATACATAAATTATAACCAAGTCTCTACTTGTAAAAATTTTTTTTTTCTGATTTTTATAATTTGATAATAAAGAAAACACGTCAGTTATGTATTTAAAATTTATATAAAACAGTTTATAACCAATAATGATCTCTTGTAAGTAGGTATTTACAGTTCAATTTTATCTGCCGCTTTTATAGCCAGCTGGAAGAATAATAAAATTTAAATATAAATGTAACAAGTCGTCGTTCCCGTGAGTCACGCCCGTCTTGAAATTGTTGTGCATTTTTGCAAAACATTGTTAAATTAGTTGGCAATCTACACTGCTTCTGATTTTGTTGATTACAATAATATATTTATGCTAATTGCGTAAGTGATTTTTTTTTAATAAAAATTCAAATCTCAATTCAGCGACCTTGTGTAATTTTCACAAAAATAATTTATCTTTTTCAATCTTTAGATAATTTAATAGAAAACAAGTTGTGATATGACGACATGATATAATTTATGCAATTTATTCTCGGATGGTCTTAATTTTGGTGGTTTTTGTTGAATTTTTACAATCTCAAGACTCCAGTAGAACGAGATTTTCTTCTGGCAAAGGTAATGTTTCCAATGCTTTCGGAATTAACAAAATTCCAGGGCTCGATCAACACTTTCCATGCTTTAACTCAATTACCAATCTATTCATCAGCCTCAAATTAAACGCTTGGATCTCTAATTGACTCGGTGCAGACTAAGACACGTCCGTTTGGATCTAAATACGCATTGTTTACAAATTCTTAAACAAACTCAAGATCTTACGTTCAGGGCTGTTGGTTATTCCAATTTTGATGATTATGACACAAATTTGACTCATCGTGTATCTGTCGTGTTGATAAAACTCTTTCAAACAAAAATTAAAAAATGAAAGCAACTATACACGAATTGTAAAATTTTTCATCAAAATAAACTATTTAATTTTAGCAATAGCATCATCTCCATTGTGCTTCTAATTACAAACAAATAATGACAATTATTATGTACCTTATCATGCAAAGCATGAGGGTTAGTGGCGAACTTTTATTGCTCAGTTAGCCTTGAATAAAAATTACAGATGTGGTGATTTAAAACAAATCTTTACTTATGCGAAAGAATTATTAGATATAATAATATGCTACATTATATTATATACATTATTGTAGTACATAACATTATTACATTCTTATAAGATTATTCGGTCACTTATACGAGTATATCGTATGTATGTACCTACATAATACATGCAGACGTCGAATAAATAAACAGATACATTGCATAATTAATAACCGGGCAGTAATAAAAATATTTCAGTTTTCTATAGAATTTTCAACAGTAGCGTAATCAACCCTTGGAGAGGTGGTGCCAGGAATAGTGGGGGTGGACCGCCCCTAAAAGGAACCACCACTTGCGATATTGTTTCCTGCCATTCCTGTCGGCAATACGTGTTCCGCAGGACCTGCAATACACTTCCTGTGAACACTGCCTTCTTGCAACATTGACTGATTTCTACGTTGTCGCAAGTGTTACAACAGGAAAAGAATTCTTTCGGCTAGTGCTGGCAGGAAGGACTCGGAAAATATGTATTTTAAATATTATTCTGCTTTTGCGTGTTTTGCTTATGGATTACCGTGTGTGCAATTATTATTAAGAACAACTTAAATTGAAATAAAATTTTTAAATTTGTGATCTCTTTTATTACTCATCTAATAGAAGGTATAAAAAATTGTCAGAAACTAACCAACCGTTTTGTGATTAAAAATACACTTGATATAGAACCATACTACGTTTAAAGAACATTACGTGTTGCAATAATAAGTAGTACATTTTGTATATTATATCACACTTCCATGTGGAAACTTGAAAACGTTTTAGTAAATTATTAACGCAGGTAAGTTATTCGTAGTTTGAATTTAGATTTTGTGGTTGATGGTTATACGATTATATTTATTATTTTTTAACTTCTCTTATACCTTCAAATTACTGAAAAGTTAATGATCATTTTATATTTAAGGATCTTTCACGAATTTCATTCAAGTATGAAAAATACTCACGTCATCATTCACTCAAGTTATAATTTAGTCAACTGTTATTAAGATATTTAACAGATTCAAATATTTGCAAATTTCGTACCATCTACTATATTTAAGATTCTTAATGATCGTTAGACGAATCGAAGGTTCATTATATAAATAAATGGTCAAAATATCTTATTCTTTTGTTGTCTTAAAATTAACAATCGAATGCAATAAGAAGTTACTAAGATATATTAGATTTATGTATGTATAATTATAATAGGATTGTATTTACTTGGTCAGTATTTTATAATACTTTTGGTCAGTATTTTTAATAAATAGTCAGTATTACATTGGTCAGTATAAAATCTGTCAGTATTTTAAATAAATGGTCAGTATTTCAAATAAATGGTCAGTATTTTAAATAAATAGTCAGTATTTTAAATTAAATGGTCAGTATTTTAAATTAAATAGTCAGTATTTTAAATAAATGGTCAGTAGTTTAAATAAATGGTCAGTATTTTAAATAAATGGTCAGTATTTTAAATAAGTTGTCATTATTTTAAACATATCAGTATATACAGGGTGACGCAAAACGATTGTTATGGTTTGAATGTTTTTATTTGAAAGAAACAGTTGTATGTACGTCAATAAGCCAGTGACCATGTCCGAGCTGGAAAAACAACATTTAAATTAAAAATATATAAAAAGCAAAAGTTATGGAAAATGTATGAAATGAGCATGAATGTGCGGAACAGAAAATGGCCACTACTTGCGAAATATTATTTCTCATTTTTTAAATATTTTTTCCCTTTTATTGGCTTCTCCTTTCTCCATCATTTGAGTTTGAAGATCAAATAAGTTTAAAAGTTCAAATATATGAATTTGGAGCTCTTTTAGCTACCACTCGGGACAGACACCCTTGCAGTCTCCCCCCTTCTTCTAGATCCGAATTTCATCAATGACATGCCAAGATTCAATTCAATATTTTTGTCCATTCAATGAAGAACTTATTGTTACGGAGGAGAAAATTTCAGCCGTATCAGAAATGCGCTGGAACACTTTTGATCAGTTTAAACGAAGAGCATTTAAAGTATGGTTTGTGAATCTCCCAAAACAAACAGAAAACTGGATCCATGGCCGCTGCACTTGTCCAGGTTTCTTTAAGAAATATATATGCAAGCATATAATAGGCTTGGCTATACGTTTAAAATATGTCAAACCTCCTCCAGCAGCTAAACAAATACCTATAGGTGAAAAGCCTTCAAGGGGAAAGCCAAAATTAGCTACTCGAGCTCTTCTAGTGGATTAATTATATAACATTTCCTTTACTATTATAATTTATTTGTAGGGGAGATCCTTGTACTTTGGGACAGCTTGTACTTCGAGACATTGAGTTTTTAATACTAATATTCAAATATATCGCTTTTCGTTTTAAGAGGTTATCCTGCTAACGGATAAAGGTCATTTCACCATAAAATAAATTATAAATGCCCGATTATGTGTTTGTTATTGAACGTTTTGCGTTTTAAGGTAGATGATGTATTATTTAATCGCTTAACTTCCACATCTTTACCAGGTAAATTTTATTTACAATGGTTTTGTTGCATACGGTATTACTTAATACACATATAAGGCTAACTATTTTCTCATAGTGTTGAATTTTAACTTTTACGTTTGGACGGTTATATGTCAATGATAATAAGTAGTGCTGTGCTTGTACTTTGGGACACTCTCGTTCTTGTAGTTAGCGGATGGTCAAATTCCGAAATTTTTATAAATTATGTTGAGAATTTCATAAAGTCACACACATTTAAGTGATTGAATTGAATCAATTGTAAGAGATCAGTGATTTGGACGTTTTGAAGAAATTACTAAAACTCACAGTAGTTGGAGGCACAAAAGCAATTATCCTTTCCAGTGACTTTTTGTCTTGCTACAGTATGTCTTAATAAATATGTTCTATAAATTTTAAGTTTTTTTTTTACTTATTTATTGTCGTCCTGACGTCAAATTAACATTGTCCCAAAGTACAAGCCCCTGATTGTACTTTAGGACAATTTTCAACGAAGCATTGTCTTTCAATTATCAATATGATAATATTACATTATCTTTTTGGAAAATTTGTTACAAATAGTCAAAATAACACTAATTATGCTGGTCAAGGTAAAATTGATCCATTCTAAAAAATGTCAATAAAAAACTTAAAAATCCAAAAATGTCCCAAAGTACAAGGATCTCCCCTATATATTTTTTAATTGCAATCTTCTAAATATTTTATGGAGAATTTCTATATTATAATAAATTATAAAAATAAAGAAAAGTAATTCCGTATTTCAATTTATAAATTAATGAAATAAAATTTTTACAATAATTATTTAAATTTCTTATATTAACAAAAATGATTTCAAAACAATCGTATCTACTTATTTACATTTTGATTGCAGTTTTACTTGCTTCCAAGCTATGTACCAGAAAAAGAAAAAACTGGCTGGCTATCTCTAGTAAATTATTATATCTGTTGTAAATTTATTTTTTACTTATTTTACAGTTTACATTTCTACGTTAAATTAACTAAGCAAATTGCTATACAAAACTGTTTTTATCTACTTTTACACTATCTTTTCTTGCATATACATATGTCGTTGTATTTTTACACAATTTTACTTAGGGTGTATATTTGACTGCACAGAAATTTCTCATTTGTCGTATTAGTAAATGTTTGAATTAAATATCGTGGACTAATATTGAAGTTTCATGGCGATTCTGTTCATCTTTACATTTATATCTACCTATTTCATTCAATTACCAGTTTTATTTCCAAAACACTGAACACAATGAACAGGGAAGTCCATTAGTTTTCTCCATTTCTAAAAATTTAAATGTTAATTTAGGAACCTGGATCTGATTACTAACTTTTAACACATGCTATTCACTTACTCATTTAACTGCTTAGACGTATAAATTGGAATGTTTAATATTTTGATAAAAATTTAAAGGTAGGTTTTTCCTTAACTGGCAATCATCAAAACTTCTAATATCAAAAGATTCTACTTTAAACTTTAGATTTAGATAGAGATAGATAGAGATAGAAACTCAAGATTTTTCAACAAATTTTAATTTAGATCACCGTGAAGCCGTGTTATCGTAAAAAGAGTCCATATAGAGTTCGAATAAACTAATGTTTGTATTTAATTTTAATAAAAGTATTTTAGTATGGGCTAGGTACAAAATTTGGAACACCTATTTGAGATGAAAAAGGAGATGTTATTGTATCTATTTATAATTACAAATGATTTGAAACCGAGTTTCGTACCGTTTTCATTCAAACCAAAAATTCTTTTTACAATAAGCATACATACCATACAACATTTTTACAACAAAACAACTTCTAATCCGTAATCATTTTACCGACTTAAACGCGACATTTAGCAAATAGCAACTACTCTTCGAATGCTTCAACACGAGATAAACCTAAAAATCAATGGTGCCAGTCTATTACAATTTTCAAATTTTCATTTTGCTATTACGTCTTTCATAAGCCACAGCAGTAGAGTGATGTGATCGCTGGTTGAGTATAGAGCGGAAATTCTGGGTTTAAATCGCGGATTGCACAACATTTCTTGGCTCGGCCTTCCGGTGGACATCTACACTCTGTGGTGAATCCTGATATTTGTGTCGACGTCATTACCGTAAATACGGCTGCGTCACACACGCAAAAGTTTACGAGAGAAATTAAGCAGGAAAATGGCGATTTATCGTCATCAGCCCTGAGCCTGTTAGCGCTTACTTATATAATTACGTCTTTCATAAATATATATTATACGTATTATAGGTACGTTTCTAGAGTATACCTACTATTACTTTTCGCCTATATTACTGAATGGGGCTGTCCATTAATCACGTGAGGCTCGAAAGGGGGAGGAGAGGTCCAAAAAAAATCACCAAATATCACAAGGGGAGAGGGGGGGTCTTACTAGACTTACTTACTAGTAATATATCACGTGTATTTATTTTTCGCATTTCTTTAATTACTTTTATGTCAGTCAAAAATAACCTGCAACTTTTCTGTCTACCTTTAAACGTTATTATTGTTTAGCCCTGTCTTTGTTTAGTCTTTGATTTTCTATAATAAAATTAGATGATAGATACTTATACCTGTATTTTATAAATATTTAAAAAAAATTAAGATTCTTTGTAGGTACTAAAAAATACACGTGATATGAGGGAGGGAGGGGGGTTAGTCTTAAACCTTACCATGTATCACCATGGGGGAGGGGGGGTTTAAAAATGACAAATAAAACATCACATGATTAATGAACGGCCCCAATGGTATCTACTGTATTATCATTTACCATGCCATCTATTACCATCCATAAAATTTTTGACAACATTGCTACCAATTAAAAAAAAATGCGAGATGGAAAAAATTTTGTTCCGCACCAGGATATCAATCCCGCACGGGACGGGATGCCAATACTGTCCCTCGTTTTATTTATTTTTATTTTATTCAATGCGACCTGAATGAAATTTGCTGATTATATTTGTCGATGCATGTTGCTTAGAGCAAATATAGGTGAGAGATTCATGTTCAATCATGAAATGGGGTTAAAAAAATATATCATTCAAAAAATTTTTTAGAAAAAATTGAAAATTGTTAGGTTTTAAAAAAACGTCACAAAATCAGAAAATATGAATCAAATCTAACATAGGTGCTTCGCTAAATATTGTAGGCGTGATCTATTTGGTCATGCATATTAATTAAAGAAAATGTAAGAGATTGATTTATCAAGTTAAATTATTAAATATTTATAATTAAAAATTATGAAATAGAGTGGATGATTTTTTCAAAACGTTTTGTTTCACTTCTTGCAGAAGTGAAAAGTAAAAACTAAAAGTAGAAAACTGGAATAAGCTTATCAATATCATAATAGCCAAGTCCGAATTGCAAGTCAGTAGTTTTTCTACATTTTTCTGACTACACCATATTAGGATAAACGTGTGATCCTAAACATGGCACAGCTAAATTTGGTAGTGATCGGGACTTGAACTTATGACTTTTAAGGATTTCACTCCCTAACCACTATACCAAACACCTGTACATATTTTTATTTAAAAGTTTTTACTTATACTGTTTTTACTTATTTACTTATATATTTATAATTCTTTGTTATTATTTTGTTATTATTATTAGGGGTATTCACACTGGCTCGTGTATTGATGCTATATTTATACACCGTTGTAATATCCTAGCAACATCTAGTAATACACAACAAGGGCGCTGCTAGGATAAATACAACGGTGTAGAAATACAAGGATATATTATACACGTCAGTGTGAATACCCCTATAGTATTTATTTTTTGTTTATCGTAAGTTTTTCATAATGCCTTCCTGTTTGTGTCCGATTGTAAAAGCTCAAGTCGACAAAAATTTACCGGAGTTCTTTTTCACATCAGGGGCGTTGCATAAAATCTCATATGCAAAACTATATACAAAATTAAAGTTTAAAAAAAAAAAATTAAAAAATTTTGGCAATTCATTACGAAACTTCTCCATCCCAAAATTATACACAATATATTATTATAATTTGTTATATTCTACCAATAATCGTATTGTACCACAAAGGCGACCTCCTAGTTCAACACACTTTTTAGTTTCTATTACTAGTCCATTTATTTTAAGAGGTCGTGGTTTCTACCCGTAAAATTAATCTCATCAGGTCATCTTAATTAAAATAATTCATATAGTTTCTTAAAACAACTTGACGGTTAATGTTTTTTTTTATAATTTTATAGTTTGTTCTTAAAATTATGACTCAACTAAAAATTATTAAGCTACATAATAATAAAGAATTAAGTAGGTATGTAATAAAAAGTTATTTTCTTACCGAATTTAAGTAAACAAATACTAGTTTTGAAATTTTAATTTTTAAATAGAATTTGGTTAAAACGTACACACAAAGATATTTTGCATAGTAAATGGTTAACTATATGGGGGTTAAGAAATAGTAGTTTAAAAATGCTTGATTTTAACTATTTCTTAGTTAAAAGTTAAGAACGTAATAGTTGAAATAATAAATAAGTAAAGATAATGTTCAAATTTAAGTATGTAAATACTTGAAATGCAATTTAAGCATCTAAATACTTAAATTTGAGTTAGGAAATTCTTAAAAGATACTATTTAACCTTGCAGATATTAAATACGAGTAAGCAAATTCTTACAAGATACTATTTAAGCTTGCAAATACTTAAATTTGAGTAAGAAAATTCTTAAAAGCTACTATTTAAGCTTGCACATAGTTATTTTATGCGATAAACGAACAAGGCTACCTTTGTCTAAAACACCCAGTAAAGTTTAATCTATTAGTAAACCTCAAGCTGTGATGTACAGTCTGATTTAGAAATTTTTGTTATTTGTCGTTAATTATAAATTAATAATATTGTAAAGTGTTTGTGTGATTTACAAACCAAGTGAACAATTGATCAACTCTATCTTGACGATTATTGACTCTGATAATGCCCCTACTGAAGACAATAATTTTGAAAAAGTTAGAAATCTTCTCATAATGTGGAGATTTGAATAATATCAAATTATTCAAAAATTTTCAGGTAGGAAACGACATAATCTCATGTAAAGTATTAGTATATTTAAATAATTTTTTTCAGGTAAACCAAAACTTTTCGTTGATGTTCAAAACGGGACATCAGCATATATGTTAAAAAAATGACAAACATTTAAAAAGAATCCTTAAGTATCTTTTTTAATAAAATTAAAGATGAACGTCCTTGCAACTATTGGATTCAAGATGATACAATAACGGAAGGTAAGGCATACAACACCTTCTAAAAAAGTAAAATATATTTTATTATTTCAATATTTTCAGATACTACAAAGGACTACATAACACTAATCAATCTCCATGCCATTTTAAAACCAACTGTAAATAAGAAGAAAAAGTTGACTGTTAAGGATTCTCAAAAATCTCAGGTGCGTTTTTTGACAATGTGATCTAGAAAAATCACGAAAAAACTTATTCTCAAAAAATTTACAGATAAAGCACATATTCAACCACTTTATAAGGTTTAAGTTAATTTTTTATTTTCAGTTTTAATTTTATTATAGCCTTATAGGTTTATAAAGTTTAAGTTTATATTGATTATTTTATGTATAACTTTGATTATAAATAAATTTTTATTAATCAAAACTTAATAGTTTTTTAAGAACCAATAAGTATGTTTTTTACAGGAAATGGGAATTGGGAAAATGGGAATTATTTTTGCTAAGTTTAAAACTCAAGTATTTATGTATAACTTCTTGAATTAAAACGCATAGGTTTGCAAATATAATGTTTTTGGCTATTTTATCAACAACATTTTTAAAATTTGAAAGCTGTGAAATTTGTATCTCCCTCCAAAATTCAACCACGTTAATTGCTAGTAATTAAGTATTTAAAATCAACCCAGTTGTGTGTCAAATTCAACCACGTTAATTACTTGTATTTAAGTATATAAAAGCTTAAAAGACAACTCAGTTGTATGTCAAATTCAAGCACGTTAGTTGGTAAAATTTAAGTATGACAATTCTTAAAAATTAACACACTGATGCGTTAAATCTATCTTTAACTATTAATTAAGCAGCCAATACTTAATTTTAAGCATGCAACGTACTAGGCTCAAACTGAAACACGCAAATACTTGATTTTAACACACATATTCTTGATTATTTCTTTGTGTGTATATTTTTCTTTTAAAATAGTAAGTTTACTCATTTGATATCGCCACAGAGAACAATTTGCTCCATTTTTCACTGAAATTTTTTTTTAAATAGCGAATTTAACACCAGGGTATAATAGTATATATAAGCACTTGACGATGAATATTATGCGTTTTATTAAAAATATTCTAATGCGTAGTATTTTGCGATCTTTCTTTCCGTTTCAACTACTACTTATATTAAGCGTTAAATACCCAGAACAATTAAATATTATTAAAAATAGGTTATATAATTAAGTTCATTTAATAATAATTATAATATTATACCACTCATTCAATGAGTTAAAAAATACAATAATATTAGAATTTCAAAATAATGCCATGTAACAATAAGTTTGAATGATAATCTAAAAATAAAATTTGTAAAACAGTGCATAATGAGATGAGGGAGTTCTTCCTGTAAGCTAATTGAAACGGAAACGAACAATCGAGTTGGCTGCGACAAACTCGCGTGGCCCGACTTAAATCTCTTGATAACATGGTTGATAACGGGCATAAAGTTATCATGTAATCATTGTACAACTTCTCTGTTATAAAACAAAATCCGTAATTGATTAAAACCTATAACGAATAATTTAATTATTGCGTTTTAGGTGTTGTTTATATCAGCAATTTAATTAATTTTTAATATGTATGAAGAATTTAATTTGAATTTAAGATTAAAAAATTGTATTTACCTAATTTATTGCATCAATTTGACCACAAAGCAATAGAATGAGGTAAGAAGATTGTATTTGCTTATAATGTATTTTCCTATTAACTTATCGATTTAAAAATTCTGTTTTTTTATAAAATATTTTAATAATGTTACCTGCTTATTTCTATATAAATATATATTATATTAAGAATGAAAATTCTATCATAATCATAATCACTAACTATTATCTAAGCAAACGTAATTATCTTAAATGAAATTCATAAGCTAAAATAAAGTTTGATAATATTTGCAGATACTTATGGAATTTTTCATTTATTTCAGGAAGAAGTGTCCTTTACGAAGAAAAATGTACGAAAGTTCGTGTTCTTATCAGAGTGCATTGGAACTAAAACGTAATGCAACTTCAGGGTGTCCATTGGGGATTAAAACTGAAGAATTTTCTACTGCTTCAGATTGGCCAGCATATAGATTTTGTAATCCTAGTACATTTGAACAATTAAAACAAAGCGTAGAGAAAGCAAAAGCAGCTTTACAGGTATGTTAGTTATTAACTATTATATGTTTTTTTTATTTTCTTTTGGCAAATACTTTAATGGACTAGAACGCACATGAAACAAAAAATTAGAGAAAACAAGAAACAAAATCAAATTTTTTATCTGCTTATTGGATTTTATTGTTTTTACTGTGAATTATCAAATTGGCGAATGTCAACAACAACTTGCAAATTATATAATATGATCCAAAGTTTGAGAGATTCTTTTGTATTGTATGTTTTTCAAACATTTGTCAGCGGATGTTAACATACACTAAATGGCAATGTTAAATATTAAAATTGTTACCATAACAAATTTTCTCCCGCTCAATAATTTAAAATATTGTTATATATATTTTTTTTGATTGCATCAAAATGTATTGTGAGAGATTTTTTTAATCGTGTGTGGATTTCCTTGGTACTTAAGAACAGTGTTGTACATTTGGACCCATATTGTGGAAGATGGTGATAGTTTTTCTTGATAAATTTATAAACAATTATTGCACAATTAAGTTGTTCGGGTAAAAGAAAATTTTTCACGTACCAAAGAATGTTAACCAACATTCTAAAAGATTTTATTTTGATAAATAATTTGCATAGGTGCTTGTTGCTTGCATTTTTATAGATTAAATAAGAGCACATTACTGACAATTGATCAATATTTTTTATTTTAATTTAAATGTATGCAGAGAAGAATAGATTTAAGATACTCATTAGGATATTCGGTGGTGGTACGTGGAAGATCGTTATTGTGATGCAGTATGATTCTTCCTCTTGGTCAATTATCCCAAATTTTCTGAAGGACTTGATGCAAGCATACCGTAGCTGTCACAGTACACCATCCAGAATTGACCATGCTATGACCTTCCAAAGCTACAATTGCATCATGGTCCGTAATAGTAAACAAAGAGTAGCAATTTTTTTTGTTACGGTTTTCCTTTACAAACAACTATTGGTGCAGTAGACTCAGTTTGAAAATTCCAAACAGTTGACAGCTGCTATTTTTCGAGGTCATACGAGTAAATCTAACTATTTTTTTCTGTCATAATTTTAAAAATCAAGAGAGAGAATCTGCGAAAAAAGTGTAAGAGAGTGGCTTTGCTCCAATTGACACAATCTGCCTTTTGAGCTAATCTTAAAGTTTGTTTTAATTATTGTTTTATTTTTAAAATAAAATAAAATGTTTTTATTATTAAAGTTTGCTTTAATTAAAATTAAAGATTGTCAAAGATGACGTTAATCACTTTCATATCAATACCCAGAAACACATGAATCTGTGTTTCCCATACGAAGAGAAGACTCTAGCACAGCTTACAAAAAAGTTCGTCGCTCAAAAGCCCAAAATAACTGGTATAAAATATGTATATGATAAATATGGTATGATAGAAACTTATAGCAAATGAAGAAAAGACAATGAGATTGTTAAGATCTAAAGACTTTCACAAGTAAGAAAGTGTTAAAAATACAATTCAAGGTAACCCTTGCTCTCTGGAAAAGGATGGATGATAACTAATACCTATTTTCCCCAGAATACCAATCTCAGGCTTGTTGTTGGCAATACTTTTCTGGGTAGATCGATAAACAGAGACTAAAATTAGTTTTTATTTTTGAAACATAATAGTACATGAAATTTGGCTTTGATATGGATGTTTACAATCGCGTTATAGTGTGAATCTTAGAGAAAAAGAATGTTCTGTATATAGCTAGCTATACCTTGATTACGATTTTTATTGACAAAATGGGTATACCCAGTCGCCTACATATGTAAATAAAATAAAGATGTTGATAAATAAACAACTAATGAACTTACACCAACGTTTTTGCGCAATACAAAATTGTCAACAGTAAAAAAAAAGAACGCCAGAAGCATTTAATATCTTCTTATAAATAGTTAATCATCGGATAGTCAACCAAAGTTAAGATAAAATATCTTCGTAGATAGATACCAGAATCTAAATCAGAATGTTTTAACCTATGTTATTACCATCTTATCTTAAATGTTTGAGATACCAATCAAATTAATGTTTTAACCTATCTTAAAAATTTTCTTTAATATTGCGCAAAATTCAAAATTCGCGCGCTTAAGAAGAGAAACATGGCACGGCCAATTAGAAAAATGACCACATTTGGTCACACTCTTTGATATAGCGGGTACTGAATGAGTTAGGCGAACATAGGATATTAACGTATAAAAACTTATTTTTGCAAATTCCTGCTTCCCTAATTATTTTAGAGAAAAATTGAAAGACACAAATATAACGTAGAAATATAAACTACGAGTGATAAGAGAATTAGATTTTATTTAGAGTTTACCTAAAAGGTCAAAAAATTCTTTTGAAATTGTTAAAATTTTGATTTATCAGACTGGCCATGCTAGTTTCCAAGGTAATATTCCATTTTCTGAAATTAAAATTTAATAAAGTGCAAGACTGTAAACAACGTGCAATTGATTTTTATTATTTATCGAAAACAATTACCTTGGAAACTTACATGGCTAGTCTGATAAATCAAAATTTTAACAATTTTAAAAGAATTTTTTTACCTTCTAAATAAAAGCTCGATAAAATTTAATACTCTTATCATTCGCAGTTTATATTTCTACATTATATTTGTGTCTTTCAATTTTTCTCTAAAATAATTAGGGAAGCAGGAATTTGCAAAAATAAGTTTTTACACGTTAATATCCTATGTTCGCCTAACTCATTCAGCACCCGGTATATGTGTCCGGTGTATGTAAACTGCCCTCCAAACTACACCAAACCGAAAGTTTAACGGAAATAGGTCACATAAGCATACAATATTGGATATCCATAGGATATAATTACGATAGCTGGTGTGCTAAGCAAAACAACGATTTTAAATATAAGCAAAAAATTAATGCTGAACTGCTGCAAAAATACATAATACTTAAAGAAATTTTGGGATTGGAATTTATAAAACCTGTCTCATTTTACAGTTGCCCTTCATTTTAAGAATTGTGTATTTTTTAAATAATATTTATAATTTTTATCTATTTAGTAAATTTGTTAAATTAAGATATGCGCTATAAGCGAGATTTTTTAAAAACGGATCCGTCGGTAGGTTACTGTTACAAAACGATGCTTTTTTTTAAATATTGTAAAAACATAAAATTTAGTAATAAATCTCCACTGAATAAACCCCAATGTCCTTTGTATATATCTCCCCTAAAGTTTACATGTGGGAGTAAGCTGTCCGCACACTTAGGCAACGCGACACCACACCACACTACACACAGAAGCACACAGCACACACAAAAATGTGCGGACCCTACCAAGCTGTCGCATCGCCTGGTGTGAGGTGTGTTGTGGGCTTCTGTCTGTGGTGTGGTGTCGCGTTGCCTAAGTGTGCGGGCACCTTTAGTGTTAACGTTTTTGGTCAGAGGGCAGTTTACAACTTTAAATTTTTACCTGTTTCATGGATTTGGGCAGTTTACCAGTCACCCTATGAAGCAATCTACACCAAATCAACCACTTTTGAATACGATCCCTTTTGACTTGGCAAAAATTTTTATTTTTTTTTCTGTAAATTTTTTTAAATTTCTTTACTACACAAAAAAAATTTTTTTTTCTATCTCATCTGTAAATTAACTGTTTTTCAGTATTTCAATTTCTCAGTACAAGGAGCGAGACATAAAAAGTAAAAAAGAGTTAAAAACAAAACTAAAAATGTAAAGGATTTTTATTAATATTATTTGAAGTAAATGTTTTTGCTTTTTGTTCTGTTGATACATGCGCCTTCGCTGCATATAAATTTTGAGGGGAAAGGTGGGAAGGTCCAGGTCGGCTATCGTGGGTCAAGATTTGATCTGAAATAAATAAATGATTTATAAATTCGTCTCATAAATTTGTGAACGTGCTTTTTGGTAAGTGCGTTTGCATTTTTGGCCACTGGCGAGTTGTTTATAAAAGCTGCGTACCTCGTAGAAGCTACTGATTTTGATGCAGAGTTTTCTCAGCAACGTGTCCTTTAACATCGATAGATACAACCACAAGTCGTAAGCTGTCGTCCTTGTCCACGTTGTTGACATCTACCTTGTGCTTTTCTATTTTGATTCAAGAAATGGCCCGGAATCTTTCAGATATAAGTACATCTTTCAATTTTTGCGGCAACAAACCTCCCCTAGCCTCCTTAGCCGCTTTAACAATAGTTTTATTGGACATTTTTTAAAGCACAACTTTTTCACACGAGACACAAATAAAACTAATCAAAGATAGGAATGGTGCTCATTACTCCGGAGTACCAACCAAAAAATTATGGTTACACAGACAACTTGTCATAAAATACGTATATTATTACTTGTAGAATTATTGCAAAAAATTGTAAATTTTATCATAAATTCTTCCGGTATAGCAAAAGATATTTCATTACACACGGACTTAACCTCTTTTCACTACTCAGGCTTTATTATCCCCTTCGCCTGCCGGCTCGGTACATAAACCACGCTTCTTGCAATGAAAAGTATCGGTTTACGTCCTTGTGATATAAACTACTATTTCAATTAAACAAAAAGAATTGAAAGAAAAGTTCGATCGTTATGATGGGCTTTGCGGCGTTATACGTAAGATAAATCAAAGTATTTTTAAAATAAAAAAATCAAATTTTAAAAATGGAAAACTTTGAAAAACCAAATATTTTCTCCACAGAACTGAACATTTTTATAGAATACGAGTTTGAATATTTTTTTTGTATTTTCTTCTGAAAAGCAGTAAAGCACATCTAAAAAGAAAAAAACTTTGCGATTAGTCAATTTTTGAAATAGTTATCACCGTTTGAAAAAAAATACCATTTTTTCTAAAACTTTATAACTACATTTCGGTGAAGTAAAAAACTTTGAAAAAATTCATAAAAATGTTTTTGGAGTTCAATGCCTTATAATGCCTTATAATTAATTATATCTCCACTCTAATTTCAAAGGAACTCGGAATGGCTGGCGTCTACAAAATTCGCATACCTCAAAAATTTTTCGAAAATTTTCATTCTCACTTAAAAATTGTCTCATGTAGATAATATGATTGCAAAGGCTACTAAAAAAAACACCATTAATATAACACATTAAAGGTGTTGAAAACCCGTTTAATGATTATTCCAAATTTTTGCTCATTAGTCAACCAATTCTAGACCGCCACAAAACATGTACCTACTTAAACAAAAAAGTAAATGTAAAAGTTTAATTGAACTTGCTAAAACGTTTTAAGAATTTTATAATTTTAAAATCAAATTTTGAAACATATTTTTATTAAAAAAAAAGTATTAATGTGAACAAAAAGTAAGCAATCTTTTTCAACATGAAAATCTTATGTAGTACATGCTTGCAACCCTAAAATTTAAAATTTGCACGTATACTGCCTGAGGATAATACTCCCAGAGTGAAAGCAGGTTGCTGATTACTGGTTACGAGCATGAAATCTTTAATGTTAATGAATGTAACCGAACACAAACGAAGCAGGTAACCCAATAGATATTTCAATGCAAATATCAAACCTGATATTCCGAAGCATAAAACCTGCCACCACACTGTGCCTACCTTGATATAGTAGTCAGACGGAAATATTTCTTTTGTGATTGAGCTGAGCTGTTGTGCAGAAATGAATAGTCGACAGGTCCATTTACATTTACGTCGGCACCAGAACATTCTTAACATGTACTGCGCAATAATTAGGCTCTTCTCAATCACAAAAAAGAATGTCAGTCTACCTGCTGGAGTTTTTTTATACTGAAACCCTATTGCTGCTAAGCACATTTAATTTTTAAGATTCTTAAAACTGTTATGTAAGTTATTTAATATGTTTTAGGACAGAAGTGGATTCTTAGGAGCAGGTAGCGCATTTAGTGATTTGTATAGCGGTGTTGGAACAGCAAGAACTCATCAAGAGAGTCTTCAAGAATCCAGAGTAAGAGATAATGATGGGGACTTAAAACGTATATCTCAAGGTAAGATTCAATTTTATTTATATATACCTATTATTTAACAATCTATGTACATTAACTTCCATTAAAAAAGTCAATAGTCAACAGAGCAGATTCACAACTTACCGTAATGTCATTTAGACAAGTATAATAAGTAGTACTATATGTAGTTGTAGCGGAGAGCCTAGGTAATATTTTTGGTTTGATTCCATTTTAGAATCAAAACTACAAATGATAAATTTATAATAGTGTATCTGACTTAGTATACACAGTCAGGCACAATATTAATTTGCGGTTTTGAATAATTTGAGAGATGTCATAGCCTTGCATCTAACGCGATCAGCTGCGAAAGTCAAAGTACCGTGTACAAATCCTGGGAAGGGAAACTTTCTTATGGCTAGTCTCCGTGCTTCGGAAGACACGTTTAGTCGGTGGTCCTTTTGGGTTAGTGAATTACCATCATTAACATAAAAAACCAGGGTACAGGCACATCGAAAAGTCAAGTCTAGCAAGCTACCTATCGGACGTAAAAACACTATACAAATGCTCAAAAAATTAATGCTAAGTGTTTTAGTTTATTTTTATTTCTATTCTTAAGTCGAATTATCTAATTATAGCTACATCTAATATGTAATAATTATATACTACTAACTATGAATGTGATTTATATTTGTATTTCAATGTATTTCAATAATAGTAAGGTTATCCATTACTAACAAGTTGTAAAAGTAATTAATTTCCATATTTCCAATACTTATACGGCATTTACTACATGATGACATTTTTCTGTATATTTTAAATATGCAAAAACATTATTTTACCTTTTGGTTTCTAATAATTTGTAATTTTTGGCTATGTGTATTAAATATTGATATAAAATACCTCTTTTTAGAAAATCGTTGTTCTTTCAAGGGTTTTGAAATTTAAGATGGTAGTCAAAGATGAAACTGGGTATCCATAGCAACCCTTGTCAGGAGCTCATTGGTTGCGTTTATCTCTTACAGTAGCGCAGAGCATTGCAAACATTTCGCTATACCATGAAGCGCGTAGACGCCATTGCTTATAGATACCAGATTAAAGATAATGCCCACGAGTAATTTAACAACTACAATAGACACTTCTTTTCGTTGTAATATATAATACACAATGTAATATATTTATGTAGGTATTATAACTCTAAATTGGCAATATTATAGTGTACTATTGCATTTAACGTACATTTAAATAATTACGTTTTTAAAATTTAACAAATTTTACTAATAAATAACTCAACAATAAAGTACATAAATTTGGCAATAAAATTGCATAAAAGATAAAAATTTTAATTTTCTCCTGAAATTATAAAATAAATAAAAGAAAATATTACAATGAAACGGAGACATTTCAAAGTTCTTGTTAAAAAATACAAAAGAAAAATAACAAAAGTGTGTTCGCTTTTCAAATTAATGATTTATTTTGGCCGAGGCCAAGATGGCGGGACCGGAAACTCTCGGAGAGATGCGAAATTCCGGAAGACAATCCTAGCCTAGCGTATCTGAACACCTGAAAGAAATCCTCGTGAATTTTATTAATATCACTGTTTAGATTTAGGTTTTTAATGTACATTTTCTTTTATAGTTAAATGTGAATGAGAGATAATAATATATTATTTTAAGGTAGTTTTAATTGAAAATTAGTTCTTTCTTATATATATTGGAGAATTATTATTAGGAGGTATACAAATCATTTATGTTACATAAACTTTCCCTATTATTTTATTTGATAGAACTTTAGTTAGTGTAGGGAATAACTACACACAGATTAAGAATCTGGTAAACATAGTTTAAAAAAGTTGTTGATTTTGAAATTTGAAATTTACACCATACTGATGTACCTACTAAATGAGTATTGCAACTCTAATATTATATAATCTATCAATTAGGTATGAGTTTGTTGTTTTCTTTGCTAATAATACAAAAGTTAAATCTAAAGTATACGGTACATAGTGGCTAGTGGAAAACTATCGGTGTTCAACATATAAATTAAAAGTTCTCCGAAGCCCGAAGACATCCCAAAAAATTTAAATCAAGATATAAATATAAATAAACATAAATTATAATATTATTATATTAAGGATAAGTTTTTGTCTGTTATAATAATAAATAATTTTGTATTATTATTTTATCTAATTATAGTTACAGAAAGAACATTTTATTGGCACATCATTACACATTCAAAAATGTTTATATTTTATTGAAGAAATACAAAATTTAAATTTTCAACTATGACGCAGTTATTTAATATTTAAAATAAATTTCTAAAAAATATACAGTGTGTTTACAAAAAGTGGTAACAGTGAATAATTCTTAAATATTACTAGATACAAAAAATAGTTTAAATAGTTTTTTATTCAACTCCAAATTAAGTAGTAAACATTACAGTAATAAAACAATAGTAAACAGTAGTAAACAACATAAATTAAGAAGTAAACATAAATTTTTTTTTCAAATAGCAACATGTCTTTTTTTAACATTTTTGCAATCTGCAATTTTTTCTCTATAAATACCTGTAAAATTTTTAATGATTTTAGTTTAAATTGTTCGTATTGATTGGAAAAAGTTTAATACAAAAGTCCTTTATTTTAAATTTATTTAAGTTTATGATGATTAATTCTTCCGATTATTCTCTAACCCCCATGTTCCTGTATGAAAAAACAACATATTTTATATCACCTGAATGAGGTAGTAGTACTTATTAGCTTGAATTGTCAGGTTACGCCAAGTAAATTTGAACCGAAGTGGTTTTAACACAAATGGTTTCTTTCCAGTATGAATTCTTAAATGTCTCATAAAATTTTATACACAAATGGTTTTTTTCGAGTATGAATTCTTAAATATCTCATAAGATTTTATACAAATTTTAAAACATGAATGAATCGTTAAGTCCCTAAAAGTTAAATTTTTAACATTTATGCAAAAATTTAAAAGCTCTTTTTCAAATTTTTGGTTAAACCCATATTATGAATTATTTATAAGTGACATATAAATGTCACATAAATGCAATTTTTTGCTTCTCAAAATGTTATTTTTAGTCAAACTTAGTAAGCTTAGCGATTCTTGTTACATTGTTAAGTTAGCAATTCGATCGTGAATAGCACTGAATATGCCTTACGCGGAAACTTTGAAGCACATTTTTGCCTAAACCGTTCGTTGTACATAAAAAAATGTAAGATCATTTTTGAGCAAAATTTTATTATATTTTATTTTTATATTAACCTCAATTGGCCTCCGAGCCATAGCAAACGCAATATTCGTAAAAAACTGTTTTGTTTGTGAACTTTGACCTTGAATAACTTTTGACACGGCAGTGATCTCGTTCTCGATTTTTGAGATTTTCTTTATAACACCAAAATTAACAATAACAAATAAATAAATCAATTCAAAAAAAAATTAAGTATTTAATTTTTTAGATCAGAAAATCTAATTTCACTGGACTACGTTTATATTAGTAATAAATAATATTAAAACTTTATAATATCGAGTTATTTAAAAAATTAAAAATCAATTAAAATATTTATTAAAGCTTTCAGATGATTATTTCATCCGTCATCAGAATAAGATTACAGAATAATCAATAATAATAATATATTATTATATAATGATATTAAATAATATTAAAACTTCAAAATATCGAGTTATTAATAAATTAAAAATTAATTAAAAGATTTATTGAGCTTTCAAACGATTATTTCGTCCGTCATCAGAATAATATACAGATATTATGTAAACAAGTCATGGAAACAGAGAACAAGTATTGTCATTTGAACGGTGACTAGATAAAATCTAGGACCGTGAGTTAGGAAAAACCTAAATTGTGTTCCGGCAAAGAAGGAAAACCTAACTCCAATACGTAAAATTTTATCCTAGATTTTATCTAGTCAGATTTTAAATAGTCAATGAAATATTTTAAAAATTCAATATTTTTTAATAATAATTAATACCTACTCATAAATTAACGCTGGAGTTTAATTTTTTTTTAAACGACTCGACGTAGCCTAACCTTTTATCATAGCATACCCTTTGTCCAGGCAACGAAGACCAAAAAATACCAAATAGCGGAAATAATTCGTGTATAAGCCAAAATTGGTACAGTTGTAGAGAAAGGTGTTCTTAACCAAGGTATATAGATTACAAGGTATGATCTTGCGCATGTTGTGACGTTTAATAATTCAATATGGTGGCCAAATGCGACTTGCCTTGGAAACGTCAATTACGAATTCAAATATATATATTACAGCTCTACAGGCCTAGAAGGCCCATGGCTTCATTCCCTGCCTACCTAATCTGTCTTGTATAAACAGACATATTTCCTCCATAATTCCTTAAGCTATGATCCTATCAAAAAAGTGTAAAAAATCTTTATTGTAGAGAATTTTATGTAGATTAATTTAGTATATATGTTACGGGAAAAGTACGTAACCGGAAAATGTACACATTTACCGGTACATGTGTACATGTTCCACGGGAGTTGGTAAAAGTGGTTTGAATAATTTAAAAGACAGCGTTATCCTTACATTTACCGGGAAATGTGCACATGTGAACTTGTACCTTGGTAAAAGTGAGTAGACGAAGGCAATGTTATTGTAAACATAACCTCAAAATAAAAATGTCAATATAATATTTAAAACTTAAAAAAATAAAAAATCAGTAAGTACGCGATCAGTTCTGCAATAAAGATTAATTTAATTATTATTATTCTTTTTTTTATTTTTAATCAAATTTAATTAAATTAATTTGAAATTAAGTGGGTATTAGGAATTATAATTTTGATTTATAAAAATTTAAAATAAATAAATTTTAACAATTTCTAGTCATCATTCGATTGTGTACCTTTCAATAATTTAACCTTAAATATTTTTTGTCAGTCGGATTGTCTTGTCTTTGACAAAAGAAAATTTTATAGGGTGAGTGGTAACTCACAAATAATAATCGCATTTATGCGTGATCAGACAAATAAATACTATTGGATTAATGACAAAAAACTATTGCTATTAGTATTGAGAACCAATAGCAAAAGCATCGATTTGTTTAATTGAAAATTACTGAACCAATAACTTTTTTGTAATAGGTCCAATAGTATTTTCTCATCAGGGGGGGGGGGGCAAGCGTTGAAAGGAAAGTAATAAATTACAAACTAATATTAGACCAAAGTAAAGTTGAAGTTATATCTATGAAAAATTTGTAAAAGGAAGTAAATACATTTTTGCAGCATTTTAGTTTACTTAAAATTTTTATTATTTTTATTAACATCCCCTTGATACATCCCACAAAAAATTCAAAACCCGCCGCTCTTGCCTAAATACACTAAATTGTTTTCAAATCTCAATATATGTACTTTTCCCATCAACGCTTGGTTTATGTGCACATTTTCCTAATTCTATTGGGAAAAGTACATTGTATACACATTTACCATAAGCGCCGGTATAAGTGCACATTTACCGGAAAATGTGTACTTTTACCGGTATACGTACTTTTCCCGTAACATATACCGGGTGCTGAATGAGTTAAGCGAACATAGGATATTAACATGCAAAAACTTATTTTTGCAAATTCCTGCTTCCCTAATTATTTTAGAGAAAAATTGAAAGACACAAATATAATGTAGAAATATAAACTACGAATGATAAGAGCATTAGATTCTATCTAGCTTTTACGTAAATGATCAAAAAATCCTTTTGAAATTGTTAAAATTTTTATTTATCAAACTAGCCATGTATAAGTTTCCAAGGTAATATTCCATTTTATGAAATTAAAATTTAATAAAGTGCAAAACTGTCAACAACGTGCAATTGTTTTTTATTACTTATCAAAAATAATTACCTCGGAAACTTCCATGGCAAGTCTGATAAATAAAAGTTTTAACAATTTCAAAAGAATTTTTTGACCATTTACGTAAAAGCTAGATAAAATCTAATGCTCTTATCATTCGTAGTTTATATTTCTACATTATATTTGTGTCTTTCAATTTTTCTCTAAAATAATTAGGGAAGCAGGAATTTGCAAAAATAAGTTTTTGCGTGTTAATATCCTATGTTCGCCTAACTCATTCAGCACCCGGTATATATTTTTTGATAGAAGCAGTGGTTTTTGAGTTATTAGCAAAAAATTAAAAAAAGGGACTTTTTGAGACCCCTCCACCCTTAGCTCCACTCCCACCACTCAGTACTTTTAGTATGTTGTTAAGGACATCTTCCCTTACAAGTGTACAAATTTTGGCTTATATACGAATTATTTCCGCTATTTTTCCTTCGTTGCCTGGACTACTTACATAGTTTAATATTATGTAATATGAAATATAAACGACTAGCATTTACTATTTTCTACTATAATAATACCAGCGTACCAAATAACGTAACGCACGCATGTTTGTATAATAAATTAAAGCTTTGATTTGAAATTTTGATGATAATTTTGCAATTAAATATTTTAAAATTAATATTTAATGTGTTTGATGTATTATGTATTGTAGGTAGGTAAACAATTTTTGAAAATGTTTACAAATTTCTCAACTATCCGTTAAAAACTTTTTTACTATCTGCTCTTAAATAAATAAATTTTTATGCATAAAGTAAATCAATTGTTTTATCAAAGTATGTATATGTATATATTCCCACGCATGCTTCCCAAGAAAGAATTGTTAACTATTGGCAATATATCAATTAGCGGCACCCGTTAACCACCAGGGCGTGGCGAACACAATTCAACTATACCCAGTATCACTTTAACCCCCCATATCATTATGATTCTGATATTTATATCTGCACTATCATCTGGACAACCGATCAAATTTAATTATCTTCGCTTGCTCTAATTTTTTTATTCAATCGTAAAATAAAATATCACATATTATTATTGTTACACTGATGTTGATACATATATTGTAAAATAATATTTAGAAAGTATGTATATAAATAAGTTAAATCAGGCACTAGTCATTTATAAGTTATAACTACCTTTTAATATCAAAATTGTATTGCAGGATATTATGAACTTTTTCAGCTAATATTGGTAGAATAGAATAGAATAGTTTGTTACTTTTGATAGTTTTTAGTGAATATGGCTTATAATAATGATTAATAATAATTATTAGAACGGTTGTTTTAACTAACTAACAAGGGCAAATTAGTCACCTTTCACTGTTAGGGTAGTTATATATTTATGCACTTCTTAATAGTAGGTACAGTAGATATACATAATTATATTATAATAGAGTTAGATAATAATGAAAAATATCTAAATATTTAACTTTAGAATCAACTATTTTCTTTATTCTGTTGTTGGATAGTACATTTACAATTTATTTAGAATTAAACAAAACTTAACTAAACGTTAAAATATTAGAATTGCAACAACAACATAGAAGAAATTTTATAAAGAAACACTTTAAAAACATTTGAAACCTGTTGTAGCAACGTACTGGGGGGCTATAGCCAGTAGACATTTGGTGAATACAAAATCCTTTTATAGATGGAAAGTCTTAAGATTCAAAAGCATGAATATTGATATGATAAGCTATCACGTTAGGCCTCACTTTTGATTTTTTAAATAAGTAATATTCTGCAGATCAAAGTCAAAAAATTTAATATTTTAACGTTTGGTTAAGTTTTGTTTAATTTTAATTATATTTTACAACACATACTAATAGATCTGTTCCAACCAGCCAAGAAACCGTACAATGTACTGTCACACTCATGCGTAATAGATAAAATTAGTTTTGTTTTATCATTTTTATTTCTTCATGCATGAAGCACATAAATAGATAATATATAATAAGTATCTGCTGAACCTGTTTTACTTGTAATATTCTGCTGATCAGAGTGAAACTTCAAGGTCTAATTTTCAGAACTGTAATTTTTAATTAACGACTGCAAGATCTAATTTTCAGGTTGAGTTTTTTCAACCAAATATATAAAGCACGAATATCAAAGAGTTATAAAAACGATTACGATCTGTATTGAAAACACCTGTAATAAAAGTGATGATGAAAAACGATAACAATGTAAAGCATCCCCTTAATTTTCAAATTTAATTATAAAAACAACATTAATTCACACATACCATTTTCGATATTCATATTACCGCGACACATTGCTGTTGCGATAATGTGTATGTACATCGAAAAACGTAAACACCTAGTTAAATTTCTTAGATATTCTAAAACGTAAAAAAGAATGCAAAATTTTTGCATTATTTGTGTATTAAAAATAAAATTTTTATAATCCGGAAAATTTGTAAATTCTTACTGTACGAAAATTTTATTTGTCCGGATTAGCGAAGCTGTATTGTATAATGTTTGTACTTTTTGTTTTAATAAAGAAATATATTACAAAAAATGTAAAATTAAAATTTTATTTCATTTTTATAATAAACGATGTAGTAAGAATAAAAAAGTGACAATATCATTAATTGTTTCTCTTTAAATTTTTATTATCTAAAGAAACAAATTTTTACATCATTTTGCGGTTTCAAGCTTAAAAATAATTATTTTGATTTGAAAAATTGTTTTGCATTTTTTGAAGATAAAAGGCGAGAAAATTAGTAGATTGTGTCAAAAGTGTCTCATAAAATCGTGATGGTGCTTCCGATGCGAAGAAACGGTGATAATGGTAATTACATCTGACAAACACTTAATTTGTAAGCGGGTCTTTTTATTTACGTTACTTTATGACTTCTGACAAAAAAATACTAAAATAAAAATATAAGGCTAAAATTAATGATCATACACAATTCACTCATATTTTGTCGAGTCATTTCTTTTCCAGTAGGTGGTGTGATAAGCTATTGGGGTGACGATAGAAGGCGTTAAAAGAACGCATATCATCCCCTAAAAGATTCCCTAGTGTGTAATAAGTGGAAAATGTCAAATAGTATAAAATTTATTATCAAGGAAAAGGTTTATAATGTGCATTTTAAGGTAGTAATAACGACATATTACAAACTAAATGCAAAGATAATTTTAAATTCAAAATAATCGTTAGAAGAACATTCGTTTTTTACCACTACTTAATAATATTATATATTTATGTTGAAAAGCTCGCTGAAGTTTCTTTTTCACCTCAACTGAAGCTTTGCTCTCCTTGAACGCTTTTCGTACACAACGGCATTCAAACTTAAGATTTTCTCTTTGAAACCGAGAAGATGTTCTAGAAGTTTAACAAAACTTTATTTTTATTCTCATGTTGTCGGTACTTTGTAAAAATCGGTAATATGAAAACATTATTGGTTTATAAGATAATCACCCACGCGAGAACAAAAATGCGATAGAAAGAAATAGTTACAAATAAATGTTGACAGGAGTCTCTAGAGGTCACATAGCATATGTTTCGACCCATTTAACAATTTGGGGCATAAACCAAACACGCACTCCAGCATTACATTATAAAGTGCGTCTCTATTAGGGGTGGCTTTGATTCCCACGGGTGACTTGATAGTGATGCGTGACAGTAACCACTAACCAAACAAAGACCTATGCACAATACAATTAACGATGATTGTTAACTAAAGTGAGCAGCGCTAAAATGTCGACAAGCAATTTTTCCAATATTTTACAAAAAGTATACCAAATCAATACAGGTTATGTGATCCGACGATGAACGGGCGTTGTTTAAATTGATAGTGACGTGTTTCCGGAGGCTAATTGACGTGTGCATGGTGATTGATGCTTAGTTTCCGGAATCCATGTTGGATGCAAGAGCTTAATTGCTTACTATCAAAATGTATTATGATTGTTTCTAGTAATAAATTATTTATTATTTCTTTCTGCTTGAATAATTTATTATTAATATTAATTTAATATTATTGCAACACTTTTGAAATCCTAATATTTTTGAAACATTGTAATTTTTATATTTTTAAACAAATTTGAAAATTAAAAAAATGGTTTCTTTTAATTTCGAATCGATGACTGCCTATTTAGAAGTCATATCAAACGTAGTACTATGTACACTGTACAGTGTTTCTAGAAAAGAAATTAATTACATATAGGTACACGTGTTCATTTGGATTTCTTTCAAGTTGTCTATAGCGAGTATAGGGTTGGGCAAGACGCAGGAGCCACAAAATTACAAATGAAACTTAATATTGTAAAAAAAAACAGTAATGAAGCTTGAACATTTAGAATTACTAAGTGAAATCCACAGAATGTGTTTAAATGTACTTTCTTGACAACATATTAAAATTCTCAACTCATCCCGCTTGGAATGCCCCTGTAACTAATCAGAAAATTTGAACGACAGCATTTGGTCGGTAGACAATTATGCAACTCCATTTGATAGCCTGAATGTTATACGATACAAAATTTTATGTGACTGAACATTTCTGCGACACGAAATTTTATACAATATGAAGCTTTTGTAAGGTTAAATTTTATTTTTTTTATTGTAAATACTTATTTAACTTTGATTTATACGACATGAAGCTTTTGTATGACTGTACTTAATGTTTTTCATCTTGAGACTATTTGGATCACACTCTAGATATATTTTTATTTTATATAATATTAAAACTTCAAAATATCGAGTTATTAATAAATTAAAAATTAATTAAAAGATTTATTTAGCTTTCAAACGATTATTTCGTTCCATGACTTGTTTACATAATATCTGTATATTATTCTGATGACGAACGAAATAATCGTTTGAAAGCTAAATAAATCTTTTAATTAATTTTTAATTTATTAATAACTCGATATTTTGAAGTTTTAATATTATCTAATATCAACGAGTTAATAATTTATATATTTAAATATTTTTATTTTATATTTAATAGCGTAACATTCCTTTTGGAATAGAGCTGTCTTTTAAAGACTTACATGATCCTTTTTTTGAGAAGGATTAGTCCTCTGTATCTCAATTACATAAATACATCTACATTAAATACATTTATACTTTATTTTTATTTACAATCTTGGATGTGGTTTTGCTTCTTTCACTACTGCCTTCCATCTTTTTCTATCACAGCACACTTGTCGCCAGTTCTCCCCGTTCATGTTCCTCAGGTCATCCGTCACACCTTTCCACCATCGCATTCGTGGCCTTCCTCTCGTTCTTTCCAAGTCCAGCTTCGATAATGTTAACAACCTTGTCACATCCTCTTCACCACTACATATTATGTGTCCCAGCCACTTTATCCGCTGCGCCTTCATGAATTTAACCACGTCCTCTCCGTCCATCTCTCCCCGCAGCTCGAAATTCATTCTTGCTCTTTCCTCTCCGTTCTCTCTTTTTGGACCCAGAATTACTCTCAACACTTTCCTTTTAAAGACTCTCAGTAGTTCCTCCTCTCTGCGGATAATACACATGGTCTCGGCCCCGTAAGTTACAACTGGTCTTATCAGCAATTTATAAACTTTAATTTTGGTTCTTTTTGATATTTGTTCGTCCTTCAAAATCTCCTTATTTGCAAAATATGCTCTGTTTCCGGCTTGGATTCTTGCTCTTATCTCTTCTCTCCTTTCATTATTACTGTTCACCTGTACTCCTAAGTAGTTATAGTTTTCAACCTTCTGGAAGATACAGTCATCTATCGTCACCTCTTTTCTGCTGTCAGTATTTTTTCTTTGGCATCTCATGTATTTCGTTTTACCAACATTCACCTTCAATCCCATTTTTTCTGCTGCTACTTTTATTTCCCTAAAAACGTTCTTCATATTTTTTTCCGTTCTTGAGATGATCACGACATCGTCGGCGTATGCAATAATTTGGCTTTCCTTATTTATTATTGTTTCTTTGCACTTTGCTTTTCTAATGATATACTCTAGCGCTAAGTTAAACAGTGTCGCCGACAACGCGTCACCCTGCCTCACTCCGGTGTTAATCTCTATACTTTCTATTTCCCCTTCTGGTATCCGTATTTTAGCTGTTGTGTCATTGAAAGTCATCTTGACTAGCCTTCTTAATTTAGCTGGTATTCTTAGTTTTTTCATAATTTTCATCATTTTTGTTCTACTCACTCTATCAAAAGCTTGCTTAAAATCAACGAAAAGCAGATGAATATCCATGTCGCAGTCATAGTTTCTTTCTCTTATTTGTTTTATGCAGTGTATGGCACCGACCGTCGATCTGCCTCTTCTGAAACCGAACTGATAATTTCCGATTATTTTATCCGTGTACTCTTTCAGTCGGTTGTGTATAACCATTGATAGTATCTTGTAGGCAGCGTTCAGCAGTGTTATACCTCTGTAGTTTTCGCATGTTTTTGCGTCCCCTTTATTTCTTATTGTAACTATTATTCCCTCACTCCATCTTTGCGGCATCTTTTCCTTCCTCTATATTTTCTTAATCAGTTCATGTATATTGGTGTGCAGTGTTACTTTTCCGTATTTCAACATTTCTGCCATTATTTCATCGCTACCTGGAGATTTTCCGTTTTTATGTTTTTTGATTACTTCTAAGATCTCTTCCTTTTCGGGTTCTGATATTTCATCTTTATTGTTCTTGTTCTTGTTTTATCTCCTCTTCGTGGTGCACATTCACCAGCTCTTCAAAATGATTCATCCATATCTTTTTAATCTCTTCTACTTCACTTTCCAGCCTACCATATTTGTTCTTCATTCCCCTTGTTTTGATCGTATGTGTTTTTCTTTTGTTTTAAATTTGTTGGTAAAAAGCCTTCATATTATGTTTAGATCTACTCTCCTCTATTTCTTTCATTTTTTCCTCCATCTATTTGTTTTTTTGAAATATCGAAATATCGGTCGAATATCATTATTTCTAACTTACACTGACGAATGTCGGCATTTACCATGCACTCATGGTGTATGTTGAAAAGACACATTTTTTTAATAAATGAAAACAACAATAAAACTCTATTGGTTATATTTATTAATAAAACGTGCACATACATAGGAATATAAAAAAGAACAAATAAATGTATGATAATCTTATTTATTGCAACAACTTAAATTACCATGGCACTTCAAATTGCACAAAAGGCCCTTGCTTTTACAGCTACATTTAGCAGTGGCACACTTCCTTTTGCAGTTACAATATGTATAGCTTTGCCCTCCACTTTTTGAATTATTTTCTTGAGTTAAAACCTCATCTATAGGAAATAACTTTTTTTTACAAATTACGAACTGATTACTGGTAAAAAAATGCTTCAAGGTACCATTTTTGTTTGCTAATTTATAAGTCTGAATCCTCTATTTTAACAACAACCGCTAACACATTTCGGGGGTTTGTACGACCACGGCCGACATCAGGGACTTGAATTCTTATGGTATCGACAATTTGGACCGGAGAAAACTTCTTTTTTGAGATTTGCAACATTTTTGTTGCTTGAAGTAGAAGATTCTCTTTTGCGGCTGCTCTTTTTTAAGAAATTAGCTCGTGTTGTTCAGCCAATGCTTAAGATAGACTTACCAGATTGCGGATTCGCTCCAATGGTATTTTGGTTATCCACAGTCGACATTCACCGAAGCGCAGTTGTGTTTGTCGATAATTCGACATATACTGGTGGAAGTTCGAATCTATAAAAAAATTAACATATGTTCGGTCTTTCACCAAGACATTTGGTATTTGTCGACATTCACCGGCGAATCTTGACATTCACTAATTTTGGTCCTTCACAGTAACATACATACAGTGTGTTCACGAAAAGTGGTAGCAGTGAATAATTCTTAAATATTACTAGATACAAAAAAAAGTTGCAATAGTTTTTTATTCAACTCCAAATTTTCTATTGGAAACTGTCAAAGTTTCATCACGACACCGAAAACACAACATCTCATTTATCTGATAAATTTTTCAAAATTGCCACCGATTGTTGAAGATATGATCCTAATTTTCGCAGAAGTTCCAGCGATTTGGTGATAATTGATAGATGCTAAATTAATTTTGATTTTTAAATTTTTTAAATTTAAAGATAGATTTGCTTAAACTACTATTTTTAAATGACTCAATAGAAAGAGTCTAATGGTGTCATATCATAATAATGGTGTTTTGTTTTTCATAGCACTCTACATACGTAATTAATAAATTGTTATTGCTTGTTTAAGTCTTACATTTTTTCAAATATTTTCTTATGTAACCTTATGAAAATTTTATATGCACTTATAGAGAAAAAATTGCAGATTACAAAAATGGTAAAAAAAAGACATGTTGCCATTTGAAAAAAAAAATTTATGTTTACTTTTGGTTGAATTTGAAGTATAAAACAATATACTTTGACAGTTTCCAATAGAAAATTTGGAGATGAATAAAAAACTATTTAAACTTTTTTTTTGTATCTAGTAATATTTAAGAATTATTCACTGTTACCACTTTTACACAATCTATACAATCACACTGTATACAATCAAAATTTTATTATATGATGTATAATTTTTGAATGAAGAGATTTTTTCGTTAATGAAAAAATATGATATTTTCTATTTTATTTGTAAATTTGAATTAGGTGCTCCTGGTATGACAACTAAGAGGGAAAGGAGATTTTTGGATATTAGACTGGCGTGCGGTTCGTCAAGTCGCGGAAGTGTTTATTTTTGGTCTTTGAAAAATCTGATAAAAATTGATTTTTTTTATGAGAATAAAAGCGTATTAGTGAAACTAAGTCTGTTTTTCATTTTTAGCAGATTTTTTTATTGGAAAGAAAGAAAATAAAGAATTGTGAATATAATTAGAATTTCAAAGAAAATTTTAGTTTTAATATGCAAGGTCGCACGTGAGCGGAGCGATAAAATTTTATAAATATTATATAATATTATTATATAATATTTATTATATAATATTTATATAATATTATTAAAAATCGTTAAGTTGGTTTGGTCGATGTCAATATATACCCCCGGATCCCCTACAGTTAAAAGATTACCACCTCAACAGTGTGTCAACCTACATAATCTAGAGAGGGGGCTTCTCAATTTATTTTGCGTACATTACAACATTAGGTTACGCCGCTACTGGTAGTAGGCATAATTGTTTTGTATTATTTCATAACGCACTTGAATGATTGGAATAAAAAATAAAATAAATTATATTATACCAGTCAATTCAGCAGAACCCGGAAAGTTCTAGGTCTCTTCGGTTTATAGAAGAATTGCAACGAGATGACTTTGGGTCTTTTAATATGTATGTTGTCAATAAGATATAATCTGAATATACCTACTATCGTACTATACAAGTGAGTAATTTAATAAACCAATTAAGTCAAAAAAAGATATGCAAAATCAACTGAAAATATAAACAATTTTGACCACTTTCAGGAAATCTGATACTACCTAATCTAATTTATTAAAGCAGCTTTTGTATAACAGTTTTTTACCAATTTAAAAGTTATCGACTTTTGTATTTACATATTACATAGTATTTATCTCTGTCATCCTAGTTTCACAATAATAATAATCAGTTAACTAGAATTTGTGTTTTTAGCAAGATACCTGTAGCTTACTTAATTATTTATTATCGAGTTTTACTCTTAATAGTTCTTATTTTATTATTTATAATTGAATGATTGAAAAATATTTGCTTGAAAAATATGATAAAAAAAATTAAATCAGAACAAAAATTGTTAACTTTCAAATTTATTCTATTTTAGAAGTTATTAACTAACACTAAAAAAAATTTGCTTATTTATACAATAGTTTGCATTCTGTTTATAATATTTGGTTTGGATATTGTGTTTAACTTATTTAGAACTAGTACGTCTGGCTTTATCTCTAAATCAAGGAACATTAACCAAACATATCATTTTTAATGGTGTGCCGAATCTTTTTGGTCGCTTTCACCTTTATCCCAATGCTGTCACTCCTCAAACCATTCCAGCTGTAGAATAAACTCAAGAATTAAAAAACTATTTTTTTTTCATTATCTACTCTTTTTTGACTTACTTACTTATTAAGGCTTAGATTACATTTAGAAAGTTTATTCGAGGAAACGGTTTTTTCTCACACTTGGAACTTTCTCAACCAATCACCTTAGGTTATCTTATCATATAGTATATCTTCATAAAATTATGATTCTATCACAAGTAAATTTTCTTTATTTGCAAAGAAAGTTTTATTTTACCATTGGGATTCAAAATGTTGAGAGACATTATATTTGATTTATTAAAATTAATTTTTTTATTCATTCAGATATGATTGCAGTTAAATTATATTATAATTCTTATGCGAAACACTTAATAAGTTTATAAAATAACAACATACCTAATAAGATTAGCGTTACAAATAATCGTTACTTTGTATTTATGACTTTTGCAATGTAGATGAACGTTAGTATAAATCCCCCAAACTTACTTGATTAATAGACTACAAGCCGCCCATTTAGTAGTTTGTAAGTTCTCAGCTGGGGTTGAATAATCTGATAACGACTTTATGTACTATTATAGGGTAAAGTTTTGATATGCATACTGATTAATTTTCTGCTAACCAATTTTACATAAGTTATATTTTCTAGGTGCAGATAAATCGTCACATACGCACATATCTTCCCCGAAATCTTATAACAGCATTTCGGATACTCTAAGTAGATCAAAATGTGGTAAGTTCTTATTTTTGTAGCTATTCTTAATGGACATGCTAAGTAATTCAATTAATGATAATGTAAACATTGAAAAACGGCTACTACAAATTATTAAAATATTATAACTACCTTCCTAAAATCTACAGTGAATTGACTATTTTCATTAGTAGGTAGTAATAATAAATTATACACAGGGGTTAACCTGGCGATAAATCCTACTTAATTAAATAAGACACGAAATATTTTACATACCTAATATAAAAAATGAAAATTTTAAATGCACACAGGGTTTATTTCAATATTTTCATAGTGTTCATAATTAGATTGTGTTTATGATTTTCTTTTGTTGATTAGATTGGATAAATATTGAGTAGAAAATTTATATTTGCAACGCTAAATGCTAATAAGCTTAAGATTTAGGCTCCTGATATAAGTCACCCTCCCACACAGAAACCAACAAGGATTCTGGTATAATTATTATTTCTTTATTATCTTTATTTGATTTAAAGAGTATTGTATCGAAAGAAGCGTGTTGCTTCGTGTTGCTGGAATGCCTAACTACCGAAATGCGAGTTACTAGATTTGACTTCTGGAAAACTAAATTAGGAGAATTAATCAGTAATGCTGTTAACAATCAAACACTATTTCTCTAACCGGATTGGCCAACAATGGGATCTAAACCGATATACACCTAGAGATTTTTATTTTGTCTGGTCAAAGTTGAAGCTAGCAAGAACCAATAAAATTGAAGTATAGCAGAATACTACATCAATTTGATTAGTTCTTGCAAGCTTCTACCTGAGCAAGACAATTATTTCTATGTGAACTCAAGTATTTGAGTACTTAATCTTTGAATATTTTTTCTTAATATTGTTATTTGAAATCGTCATTAAACCACAGGTTTCAAGCTAAGACTGTTGATGTAGTAACAGAACAGCATCAAAAGTACTAAAATTTAATGTAGAATTATCATTAGTACTTGCCTACTTTTCGGCACAAATAACTTACGACAGAAAGTCAACCTCAGAAGAAAGGAAAAGAAATGTATCTGTTACTGTCAAGGACCGAAATTAGTGAATGTCAACATTTACCGGTGATTGTCGACAAGTACCAAATCTCTTGGTGAAAGACCGAACATATGTTAATTTTATTATGCATTCAAACTTTCACCGGTATATGTCGACAAACACAACTGAGCTTCGGTGAATGTCTGATCCGCAATCTAGTAAGTCTATCTTAAGCATTGGCTGAACAACACGAGCTAATTTCTTAAAAAAAGCAGCCGCAAAAGAGAATCTTCTACTTAAAGCAACAAAAGTGTTGCAAACCTCAAAAAAAAGTTTCCTCCTGCTCAAATTGGCGATACCATAAGAATTCCAGTTCCTGATGTCGACCGTGGTCGTACAATCTCCCGAAATGTGTATAGCAGTTGTTGTTGAAATAGAGGATTGAAACTTTTATAAATTAGCAAGCAAAAATGGTACCTTGAAGCATTTTTTCACCTGTAATCAGTTCGTAATTTGTAAAGAAAAGTTACTTTCTATGGATGAGGATTCAACTAAAGAAATGTCGCTAAGAGAAGTAGCTTCTGCTGATTAAAAAAGTGGAGGGCAAGGCTATACACATTGTAACTGCAAAAGGAAGTGTTATACGGCTAAATAAAGCTGTAAAAGCAGGGGCCTTTAGTTCAATTCAAAGTGCAATGGTAGTTTAAATTGTTGCAATAAATAAGATTGTCATACATTTTCTGGTTTTTTTTTATATTCCAGTAAAAATTTAAGCCGACATTTTAGACAAGTTAGAAATAATGATTCGACCGATACCAACATTCACCGGTGGATCTCGACATTTACTGGATTTCGGTCTTTCACAGTAACATTATCTACTAATCCTTGCCCAGGTAGACTTCAAAGCAAGTTAGTACTTGTTTTAGACCCCTCTATTGAAAAAATATAAAGCAGGCTGGCTATCTGTAGTAAATTCTTTGTGTTTTGAGTTTTATCAATTTTAAGAACATTTATACTACAAAAATCTACTCATACAAATTTAATAAAGCATATTTTGAAAACGTAATTTGCTTCGAGATAATTCGATAACGCAGTTATTAATTACCTCTGTAAGATAATAATGAACCAGAGCATATAAATAATTCTTTTATGTAGGTACCTATACAATTATTAATACATTTCAAATTAAACAATTGTTAAAATCTTTAATTCGTGCAAAATCTTTAAGTCGTTTTTGTTACCACTGGTGAAAACTAATAAAATATTTTACTACTTTTTGATTTTTTGAATAGAAACTCTGAATTTAACACTACGACGCTGCATCCCGAATAAAATTATAAACAGTACTAATATTATAATCTATTAAAGAAATACAATAACTAAGCAAGAAAGGACCCTATCTTCGAAATACCGGAAACAGTAGGGACGTGTTTCTGTACCATTCCAGTCCGGATATACCAAGTATTAGTCATACAGAAATCTATTGCTATGCAAGATGCTTATTTGCCCTTCGTTCGCGTTGTTTCGAAACTTAGGTATTCAGTTATATAATATTATTCATATGTATAGTTTATAGTACATAATCTGTATAGTAGATATACTAGTATATTATGTATATCTCCGAGGCACAGGAAATAATTTTACTGCTTAGCTTACAACTGTAGAGCCCTTCGTAGTTCTTTTATGTGACTATTTCAATCACTATTTTGCATTATTTTATTATTTTTTGTAGTTTAACAATAGTCACGTGTTTTTTTTAGAAACTGAAGTAGAGCTTAAATTTATGAAGTTTTATTAACACAATAATAATTGCTTCTCTCAAGTTTACGTTATGTTTTGTTGCTTTTATATTCTGAAAAATTTTACTTATTATGTCTTAGTGTCTGGTGGCGGTGTACAAGTGCAAATGTCTGGTTTTGTTCACTTGCGTTGTCTCTTTTTAGCTTTTTGCAATCATTCGTGCTGATAAATTCTTTCCTTCAACCATTGCTTGGTTTAATCAAAGTATGATTCTTAACACCTTAACTATCCTTACGTTAAATTTTTATAGAGGTACTCAAAATTAAAACTCTAATTGGAAGTTTTTATCAATTTTTGTTATTAACTTTGTCAATAAACCTCTATGATTGTAACCATAGTTTTGCAGTGCAAAACGGTTTCAAATTTTTTTTGCATATTTTCAGTTCATCCTCTTAAATAAAGACACTTAAAATATTTCTATTTAAAATATCATCAGTCTAGCGTAAATCATACACGGATAGACTAGAGAGCGAGAAATCGCAGTTCTAATCCTGATTCGTCGGATGTTTGCCGTGATTTTAAAAGTCCAAGATCGATCATCATGACTAGAGACGGTCATTTACCTTGCAGGTAACGCGTTCAACTGCGAATGCCGGTACCGGGTTCAAATCCGGGGAAGGGTAACTTTCTTATAACTAGTCTCCGTGCTTTGGAAAGCACGTTAAGCCGGTGGTACTCCTGGGTTAATGACATAAAAACCAGGGTTGCAGGCTCATTTGGAGACAAGCTAGCAAACTACCTATCGGACGTTAAATAATTTAATGCTCAAGAATCTAGCACTGCCAAGGAAACGACGCAATGGCTGTTTACGGCAAACATGGTTGACCTTAACCAAAAGTAGAAAAGAAGAAGATCGATCTGTAGACTATAGGGAAAGAAAACCACCCCCTTAACATTTCCCTAGTTTTCTTGACTTTAGCCATGGAATGGTACCCAACTAATGTACGCAATGAATATGGTTTAATAATATACCAATTAGTTAGTATATTTCCACCTTTCCTAATTACTACTTTCAAAAGTCTAAAAAAAAGTATCTATTTATTATTCTTTTTTTTCACTGTATATTGTTATGGTATCTATTGAAGAACATTTCTAAAATAAAAGAAATAATTATCTCGATGTCCTGTGGAACAGCCATAATAATGTCACTTGCATTGTTCTTATTGATGTCGCCATAAACGGTTTTAACTGTAGTTACTTATAATTTGAACATAATTTATTTAATGGTTTGGCAATGGGAATCATATGAAGGAAATCTTAACAATTTTATTTTTTTTTTCATTTTTAAAATTTATAAAAAAATCGGTTTCAATAAAATAATATTGAACGTTTACTAATAAGTTAAGTATGATTAGGCATATTTTTTAATCTGGTGACTATAGTGATCTGAACTGAAATTTAATATGGTAAAATAGAATCAAAGTTGAATTTAGTGCGCGCAACTTGCTCATAGTTTCCAAAAATTGAAATACCCACATCATAAAATGATGATTCATAGAAATAAAAAAAAATGTACACAAAAATTTATATTTATATTATACACTTACATTTATATTATTATTATTATGTACCTACCTAAAGTACTTCATTATTAAAAATATATTTAATTTAGATTTAATTAGATTTAATTTAGATTTCAATTTAAGAATTTTTAAAAATATGTTATTGCTGATTAAGAATATTTGGTGAAATTTTCAATTTGAAAGTCGGACTGTATACGGACAGACTTTTTTTTGTCGCAAAATTGAGATCTCAAGTAAATCTTTAGAAGAATGTACTATATTAAATTGTTTTTCTTTGCTTTTAGCTATTAATAAAAGTAATCTTGTATTAATTACACAATACAGTGTGTTCACGAAAAGTGGTAACAGTGAATAATTCTTAGATATTACTAGATACAAAAAAAAGTTTAAATAGTTTTTTATTCAACTTCAAATTTTCTATTGGAAACAGCAAACGTATATATTTTTATTTTTCAAATTCAACCGGAAGTAAACATACATTTTTTTTTCAAATAGCAACATGTTTTTTTTTAACATTTTTGCAATCTGCAATTTTTTCTCTATAAATACCTATAAAATTTTCATATGGTTACATAAGAAAATATTTGAAAAAATGTAAGATTTAAACAAGCAATAATAATTACTGATTATTTACACATAGGTATGTAGAGTGCCATGGAAAACAAAACATCACAACACCCAAAACACAACATCTCATTTATCTGATAAATTTTTCAAAATTGCCAGTTTTTTTCTAGATATGATTCTAATATTCGCAGAAGTTTTGGTGATAAATTGATAGCATTCTAAATTAATTTTGGTTTTTAAATTTTTTAAATTTAAAGATAGAATTGCGTAAACTACCGTTTTTAAATGACTATAGAAAAATTCTAATGGTGTTATCATAATAATGGTGTTTTGTTCTTCATAGCACTCTACATACCCGTGTGTAAATAATTAACAAATTATTATTGTTTGTTTAAATCTTGTGTTTTCTCAAATATTTTTTTATGTGACCTTATGAAAATTTTATATGTATTTATAGAGAAAAATTGCAGATTGCAAAAATGTTAAAAAAAGACATGTTGCTATTTAAAAAAAAAAATTTATGTATACTTCCGGTTGAATTTGAAGTATAAAAAAATATACTTTGACAGTTTCCAATAGAAAATTTGGAGTTGAATAAAAAACTATTTAAACTTTTTTTTGTATCTAGTAATATTTAAGAATTATTCACTGTTACCACTTTTCGTGAACACACTGTATATAAGACCCCTAAAAGGACTCTCAAAAGCAGTAAATTTTAGATATACCTTCTATTTTGTAAATTTATCTTTTGTCACATAAAATCTTCATGAATTCATATCTTCAATTGTTGCAAAAATGTTTATTTGTATTTTCTTCTGTGCGGTTGCACGAATTAAGAAAAACGTGTAGCTGAAAATTAATACGGTTTTTCGTTTCTGCTATAAAGCGAACATGTAAGCTTCCTAGCATTTATCAACGTATTTTATTAAATTTACCAAAATTTCTATTAAGAAAATCGACAAATAACGTATTCTTTCAAGAAAAATTTGTGATCATTAATATAAAAAATACAAGATCTAATAACGGACTCAGAAAAATCTACAACATAAAGTGAGAAATATAAATTTAAAAAAAAAATCATCTTTTTTGTATCCTCAATTTTGTTTTACTGAAAATGACTCTTTTTTCAGATCTGTTTAACTTAACTTTTCTCAATTACAGTTTATCACAAAATTGTATCTCATTGAAAACAGTAAAATGGGTTTTTCTACAGGTACCCTCACGTTTGATATATTATTTGAGTATGCTCATTTCCTCGGTATTACAAATTTTGTAATAAAAATTTAATTTTTAAGGAAAAATAATCAAAGATGGCAAATATAACATAATTCAGAAAAGAGTTGAGATTTAAGGGAATGTTAAACGTATATGTCTTATATTTTGTCCATTTCCTGGTCAGTACAAGATACGATAAAAAGTAGGTACACGTACACATAAAATACAAAAGTACTTTTATTATTAATTTTGTTCATGAAATTCAAAAATAAGTAACACAAGTTTAAACAGAAATACAAATATGTATTCATACTAATGGAGAAAAATTGTAAGTTATCCTTAATTTAATATAGGATTACAGTCTAGTATTCAAGCTGCGCTCTTGTACAGTAGATGTCTATAGTTGGTGCGACGCCGAATTTTTCAAGCGCTAGACGAGACGCCTGGAAAATCAAACCTAGAAAGCTAGCTAGCAGGATAAATTCGTTCGCACCATTGTTTAGTGTCTGCTCGTAGGTAGAGGGCGCTCGACTTATCGTAATTCCGAAAAGAAATTACTAAAATGTAAATCTTGTTTAACGAAATACGAAATTAAAATATGGTATTACTAATTAAATTTGTATTTTTACGCGTTTAAAAAAAAATTTTTTTTTATTTAAACTCATGTTTCACAAAAAATTATTAAAAGAGCTTCACCACAATTTTTACCCATGTTAGTTTATTTTTGATATAAAATTTTAGAATAATTCTTCTTTAATTATCCTTTAATTCATTTTTTATTTTAAAGTTCTTTCAATTGGCCAGAACTATGTAAATATAGAACCGATTCTTAAATCTACAGCGAATTAGTTTCATTTAAGTTCATTCAAACTAAGAATTCTGCCAAGTCCGCAATTGAAATCTAGGATTTCTGCTTGTAACTTAATCAGTGTAAAAAAATCAATCAGTAAAAAAAATATTAGCATAAGTTACGAAAGAAACTTAGATCCTTTAGTTTTTTTCACCTAAAGAAAATTTTACAAGGAAAAATATATAATTTATGAATTCACTATAGATTTGTAGTCTTAATGCAGTGTTGTAGTCAAAGATAAAAAAGTAATATTTAAATTTTACTGATCACTGGCTAAAATGAATTATTTTTGACTTTTTAAAGTATAATTTATGGCCTCATGACGCCATGATAAGATAAAATGTTAAGATACTTCAAAATACCACAGATTTAATGATATTCTCAACTGATTATAATAACCAGTAATCACAGAACAAAAATAATATAATTCAATAAATAGACAAAAAATGTAAACCTACGATAAAAAGAACAATTTTTTCAATCTGGGTTAGAACCCGAGATTTCTTCTTACTCTTACATTTTCTTTACTGTAGTGTTGCTCTGAGCTTAAAAGAGACTTTTTAATTATAACTGAACTAAGTATTTTGGTAAAATATGTAAGTATTGTTTAGAAAAAGATTGTATAAAGTTGCACACAACGAGGGTCTACTTTTAGGCCAATTTTAGTTATAAAACTTACCTACTACAAAAAGATTTAAAATAATTCAAATCTTTAATTATTTGAAATTTATTTGATTTTAGTAGCTCTTTTACTAGGTTTTTATTAATAACCTCACCTACTTTTATAATAATTGTATTATATTATATCTGTTTATAAAATCAAAGAAATTTTAAAGAAATATTTAAATTATTTTAAATCTCTTTTTAAATAGGTATAAGCTCTCTTAACAAAAGGTTGGCATACGTAGACCCCAGTTGAGTGTTTATTTATCTTTGCCCTATTAACCACTATTATAAAGTTATTAAAATTATCAAAAGATAAAAAATATCTGGGAGACTTTAGTCGATTTAGCGATCGGATCATAGAGCTCAAGTTAATTGACTATTAACTTTAAATACCCGGTTCGAATTCGGGTGAAGTATAAGGTTTGTTTGTGCAGCAGTTTGTGATTGTCTAACACCAGTTTAATAACTGTAGTTATTGCGCATGTCAGGTCCCAAACTACTTGCAAACCGTTATGCTGCTCGAACGCATTTAGTTGGATATTCGTTTAACATCTGATAATGAATGATAAATCAACCATCTAAAAAATACGTAATAAAGAAAGCATGAGTTTCTTCATTAGCATTGCATTGGTATTATTACATTTAATTCAACTACTTCCATTAGTCAAGTTACATAAATAAATTTACTCAACAAATTCTAAAAATTATAAATCTATATTAAAATATAAATCTTATCTTTATTTATTGAAGTATTAAAATTTATGAAACAAATTCCAAAAATTATAAATTTATAAAAATATCAATCTTAACCTTTAGAAAGTCAGGTGAGGTAGACGTTTGCGTGTTTACGCATGCGTCTGATTAGTAGTTTTTGTAAAATCCTTCAACTGATTTGACTGGTAACAAACTGTTGTCAACGCAGTTTGAGTAACTGCAAGAACACCAAACCAGTAGTCAAAATTTGAAATTTGCACTGCACGAACGCGTTATTGAATATGCGCATGCCTCAAACGTTTTCAAACCGTTGGCAACTGCTGCACAAACAAACCTATAATAATATTATTCTAGCCGTCTCTCTGATCTTCCAGGTTGGAAGTCGGTGCGTTAGGCTAGCTCCCCATCACCTGTAAAGAAAACAAAAAAGTTCATTACATCATAACCAAGTCTCTGACAGGGATACTTGGCGAATGAAAACCGATAAACAGTTTTACCAAAGCTCGATGTACTATTGTGATGTATTTACTTACCTTGTAATGTATTAAATCAATCCGACTAACTATACCTACAACTATAGGGCAGAGGTCGGCAAACTTTTAAGCTGGAGAGCCAGTTGAATTAAAAATATAAATTTTATGAATTTCAAAAAGTCACGAAAAAAAGGATATTGAAAATTAGTGTCTCAGGTTTGCGCATCTTTTTTAAAGCTGCCCACTTATGCTGCAATACCAAATTAATACATATCTGCTATTTTAGCTCTTTTAAGTTACTACTTAGATTCGTAAATTTTAAACTCCACAAATGTTTGCATTTTAAATCTAATAGTTGTGTTTCCTTTAAGACCAGCAGTCTGGTGTAAATCAAATAAGGATATCATAGAGAGCCAAAAACCGGGCTTCCAATCCTGGTTGCGTCGGATATGTGCTGTGATTTAAAAAGTCCAAGATCGATCTATGGACTATGGGGAAGGCAAAGGGAAACCAGTAAACCACCCCATTGAGATTTCCCCAGTAAAGTCTTTTCGGCTTATAGCCAGAATAATCGCCAACATTCGGAATCGGATAGGCACCTGAAGAAAGAGAAAAAGAATTTGTATTTAAATGAACCGTGAAATAAAAAATACAGGTGCGCTGATGTCTGTCCGCTTTCAACTTTTTTTAGTAGAACTTGAAAAGCCGCAATTGTCTTTTGAAAGAGCCGCGGCTTATCAACTCCTGCTTTAAGAGTTAAGAGACGCAGGCTACTATAAACGGCTAAGCGGTAAACGTCTACTCCTGGTTTAGGGTGTGATCTTTTTGGCTCTATATTTTCTGGATGATTGTATTTCTTTATAAATTTAAAACGAATTCACCAATTTTTATAATTCTTTGGGTAAGATCTTAGATACTAATCATCACATTGTACCATCAGCAATCGCTGCAGACTGCAGTACCAATTCAACTTCAAACTCGTAGCAGATGCACTGATTTTTTGTAATCCTTTGTAATTATTATAAATTCCTAGATTCTAACCACATAAATTCGCTACACAGACATAAAAAATTTCATTATTGTAGCGTTTATATTTCATCAAAAATTTGAAAATTAAATGTCCTGCGGAAAATGCTGAATAAGAATAGGTAAATAAAACAAAGTTTAAAAAATATAGAATAATACTTGACTACGACTTGATTCACTCTTAAGTCGGTAATTTCAAAAATAATAATATTTCACTGGTACTTTTATTCTATTGAGTCAGACTTTCTAAGCGACCGAAGTAATTTCCAATTTTGACGACCGAACTAAATTGAAGTAAAAAGGCATTGGTCACGATATAGATATATGCTTATTGTTGAAAATTATCAAGAACAATTAATTTTAAAACAAATAATATAATGAGATTAGAGAATAGACTAGTGCAGTTTATAGTAGGTAATACGTTACATTTTCAATGGTAGAAAGAAAGTGAATGAGTAAATCAACATGAGTTATACATGTTTTGATTACAATCTATTAAAATAATATAAGGTGAATGAGGTGTTCTGTAGTTAGTTATATGGTATAACCCCTGTCACGTGTCGTTCCAGGGTGCAAATCGCCACGTGGCTGCCACTCTAGTGGAACACTGTACGTATTCACATATTAATATATCACGCTTATTTCGCTCGATTGCTCCACAATACATACAGTAAGCGTTAATAGTTCAAACTTCTAGAACGTATACAATTTTTAGTAATAGTAATAGGTACAATAAATCACTACAATAAATATTGTGATTTTTAAATAATAATTTTTATCTAGATCAGGGGTGGAAAATTTTTCTCTGCCAAGCTCCGGATGAAAATTTGTTAGGATAAGGTGGCCAACTATTTTTGGTACAGGAGTGCGAAGGTTTTTTATTTTTGTTTTTAGCTCACCTAGATAAAAATTTATTTGGGGTCATTTTTTTCGTTTTATCTCTTTAGTCTAAAAAGTTATAAAATCTGAAAAAATGAATTTCAATGGGGTATCGGAAGGAAACATTTAAGTGAAATCCACCGATGACAACTGCGACAAGCAATTAATCAACAATCATAATAACGGTAGTTAGCGGGTCTATTTTAAAAATTCTTACCATGGCACACTGCCGTGTTAATTCTAAAGGGCGTATCTGCAATTTTTGTCATTTTGTGTTACTGATAAACAACGCTTCCCTGCATGTAAATCTATCATTTCGTTAAGTTCAGAAGGCTAAACTATGTATAGATATGCTAGAATACATCTTTAAAGAAACAGCGTATCTGCAGTTTAATGTGTAATTTTAGATAAAAGAGACGTACCAACAATGTTAGATTTAAAAGACGTCTACAACTACTATTTTGTGTAGATACGCTCTTTCTTTGTAACACTCCAGTATTTGACTGGCAGAAATTATCTATTCTGTGACTGGCAGATACAATTCAAATTTTGATGGTTAAACTTGTGAAGTTCTGTTTGTTTTTATAATTTAAATATTGTTACGTGTTTTAAGTTTTTTGGTTATCAGTTATTTAAGAAAAAGTTCACACAATGTCTTATTTTGCAGATACGCCTTTTTTTCTTATGAGTTTTATTAATATGTGTTAGTCAGAAAGGGCGTATGTATCAAAAGTCCCATTTATAATAAATATTTAAGAAAACGGTTTATTTCATTAGATTCTGCCACAGATATAATATGAATCTAAAACATTAGTTTTCTGTTTAATTCAAACCATGTGATGGCACACGGAAATTTATAAAAACACGATTTCCCAACAATTAGCTTATTGCAGATACGCCCTTTAGAATTAACACGGCAGTACAGGTTAAAGAAATCTCACTGAGAAAAATTGAGACGGCTGAGTGGGAGTACATAGTTAGTATAAATTTAATCATCATCTGTTAGAATAATAATTTTTAAATTCACTGCAAACTACATCTTAATAACTCTTTTAGTTTCAGATATAGGCTTATTTATTTTTTGCGGTTGTCTTTTGTTTCAGCAAATAATTGAAGTGCATTTTTTAGAAGAAAGTGTACCTACGGTTAATTTTTTTATTATTCAATTCCTTCTGCGTTTTTTGACAATTTTTCAATTTGAATGTTGTGTGGTTTGTTGAATATTCATTCTTAATATGTACAGGGTGGCTCAATTTCGATCCTTTTTATGGGGAAATCGGTAACTATGGGAGATATCAAAAAATGGATGGCGCATCCTCGATCTCTTTTTTTGAGAAAATCTCAATGGCGAAAACCAGAATTTGCTATCTTTTTTTGTTTTCGAGTTATAGCCAAAAGTTTGATAATTAGACTTTTCTATAAATGTCGATATTTTAGTTGTTTTTGAAGTTACCAAAAAAGTGTCAACACTTTCTTCAGACACTTTTTTAAGGGCAACAAAATGGGATAAAAATATTTTAAATATCTAGATTATTTTCCGAGTTATAACATAAAGTTGTGTTTTTTTAAATAGAAACCATAGTTGGCTATAACATTTTTAAATGGCGTTTTTTATCCTCTTTTCAATGATGTGTAACATGTGGGGTCTAGTATTTTAGTTTCATCCCATTTTATTAAAAAATGTAATAAAAATAAAGAAGAATGAAAAATTTAATATAATAGTAACTGTTTTTAGTAGATAACAATAAAAAATATTTAATACTTAACAAAAATTACAGTAAGTATTCAAACTGAACTCAGTTGTTTACAATAAATATAACTTTGTCAAAACAAACTACGAAATTGGCTTCTAAAAAATTATTTTACCCATTAGTTTTTAGTAGGAAAATATTTGTTTAGTTAGATAATTACTAAAATATTATGTTGCACATGCAAGAACAGCATTATAACTAGCTCGAATGAAGAACTCCAACATATCGTATTTTTCATAGTGTTCATAAGCCATTTTACATTTACGTGAAATAACAGGTAAATATAATAACATAATATTAGAATTGCCAATAAATATTTAATATTTTAATTACAGCAACTAAACTAATATTTTCCTACTAAGAACTAATTGATAAAGAAATTTTTTAGATGCCAATTTCGTAGTGTTTGTTTTGACAAAGTTATATGTATTGAAAATAATAGACTTCAGTTTGAATACAATTACTTTAATTTTTGTTAAGTATTGAATATTTTTTATTGTTATCCACTAAAAACAGTTACTATTATATTAAATTTTTCATTCTTCTTTATTTTTATTACATTTTTTAATAAAATGGGATGAAACTAAAATATTAGATCCTACATGTTATACATCATTGAAAAGAGGATAGAAAACGCCATATAAAAATGTCATAGCCAACTATGGTTTCTATTTAAAAAAACACAACTTTATGTTATAACTCGGAAAATAATCTAGATATTTAAAATCTTTTTATCCCATTTTATTGCCCTTAAAAAAGTGTCTAAAGAAAGTGTTAACACTTTTTTGATAATTTCGAAAACAACCAAAATATCGACATTTATAGAAAAGTCTAATTATCAAACTTTTGGCTATAACTCGAAAACAAAAAAAGATAGCAAATTCTGGTTTTTGCCATTGAGGTTTTCTCAAAAAAAGAGATCAAGGATGCGCCATCCATTTTTTAATATCTCCCATAGTTACCGATTTCCCCATAAGAAGGATCGAAATTGAGCCACCCTGTACATAGTATAGAGATCAAATCTAGGAGAAACAGAGTTATATCAAATTGTTCAAATTTTGGGTTCGAATCGCGGACGAGACGGAATTTCTTAGCTCGGCTTTCCAGTGGGCATCCACACGCTATGGTGAAATCGATCTAGAGTATCGAAGAAAAGAAAACGAAGAGTGATTTACCTCGGTAAATGAATCGTAAAGATTTCCAAGGAAGTAGGCATATTCCAAATATTATATACATAACACATTCTAAAATTTGACAAATTATGAAATTATGCCAGTTGTTAATGTTTTATTTTCACAAACATCTCGCATTACTTAAAAACGGTATTGCGCAATTAGTTATATAATGTAAAATATTACGTAACTTATTATTTTTCAAATTAAAATATCTGGAGCAAACAAATAAATAAATTGAAATAATAAAATTTGAGCTTTCAAGTGTGGTTACACTTTTCATCAGATACGAAAGAATCCAAATTATTTCATTTTACTTATTTCTTAGTTCAATCAATATGTTTTAAAATATTTTAATTTATTTATTTTCGCCAGTTAAAAACTTACCAATTTAAATATTATTTTTATCATTACTTAATTTATTGAAAGTATCGTAAATAGCTATTACGACATTAGTGCTGCTAATTATACGTATAAAAATTTACTAATAATTAAATAAATAATGCACTTTTAAATATTTTAAAGATTATGAGGCCTATAGGAGCCAATGAAAAATATCAAACATGACGAATACAAACATACAACATAATTACTATATGTTATCTTATAAATTTCTTACTCAATAATGTTTGTGTAATTTTAAGGAAATATATTTTCTTAAATGGCATTCAACATTTACTTTACAGTAATAAATTAAAAGTAGATATTTTATTATAAAGTATGTATATTGAGTAAGAAAGGTAATGAAGAAATTAATTAACAGATTATAACTTTTTAATTAAAAGAACTAACTTTGATGTCTTGAACATAGTCACTACGACGCTTTAACTTTTACAAGTTGAAGCTCTACTCAACCTCCAAGCAGCCAAGTATATCCTCTTGCACCCCGTCACAGGCCCTAAAGCTCATTTCCGGCACTCGCCGCCTGCGCTATATTAATTTTAAATTAAACCCGGATAACACCCCATCCCTTCGCGCGTTAGCACCGCCTGGATTATCTAATGTACTATCTTTCAAAGACTCTTCGTTACGCTCCTAAACTTGACTGTAGTTCAGGAAATAAGTCAGGCTAGAGGTAGATTGCTATTAATATTGCCATTACTTGTTGGAAATTCATTTATGTTTTTAAAATTTCATTTCGATTTTTACTCTTAATAAATTTATTAAACCAAAATTCATACTTTTTAAAATATAATCTTTATATCCAAATTAAAATAATATCAGCATACGTAATCTTTATCAATATTCTGTCTATAGAATTTACAGAAATATTATGTACGTTTGTATATTTACGTATATAGTACATAACCTAATATAGTATTCATATTATATGGTAAATGTCTTAAAAACAATTCTTGCATATTCTGTAGATATAGATGGGCTCAAATAAATTGGCTGCTACGTCATACATACTTTAAAATGGTATAAATTAATCTGGAATTTGAAATAAAACTAGTTTACAATACAAAGCATAGAAATGGTAGAAGTATAAATTTCACTACGTAAAATAAGGTTAAATGTAAGATTAGTTACGACATATACCTACTAATTTTTCATTGTATCTTTTACCAATGTATCATAATATTCATTAAGCTTTTTACGTTCTAAGTAGAACATTGCTTTTCCCTTTTTGGGAATTACAAATCCGTAATTGTAGATTGTGGATTAGTCCCCATATTACCTATTTCCGATAAATCAATATCTATTTCACCACACCGTGTGGATGTCCACTGAAAGGCCAGGCTAAGAAATTCTGTATAGTCCGCGATTTGAACACAGAATTTCCGCTCTGTACTCAACCAGCGGTCACATCATTCCACGGCTGTGGCTACTATCATAATATTAGTAATGTAATATTTTAGTGAACTTTGACAGCAAAACATTCAAATATTTTTGTACTCTTATAAATAAAGCTAAATGACGTCGTCATATTCAGTATGTTAATTCTTAATAAGAAATTTGTGACATAGCCGCCAATTTATTTGAGTCAAACTTTAACAAAATTATATATAATTTTTTGAGTAATAACTTCTTTTCATCATTCTGTAAAAAAATACCTATAAAAAAAATGTTTAATAAAACATACTGGAAAAATTTGAAGGAAATCTGCTTTATTGACCCTTAATACTATTCTTATATCTTGTACCTCACCTTATAGTCGAATACAGAAAATTTATATAATAAATTAATGTTTTTAAGATTCTTTCTTCTTATTGTGGTGGATAAGAATAAAAATAGTATCAATCGAAAAAGATTTTCTATATCTTCAGATTTTCACTTCTTTAATTATATTAAAAATGTATGTAGAGATGAAATGTAGAATCAATAAGAGATTTTTTGATCTGTCAAAGTTTTCCAAAGTAAATTTAATGTAAAAAAAAAACATACTTTTTCCAAAACGGTTTCGATTTTTTGATAATCGTTTATTTTACTTATGTATTTTTAATAATACTAATAGTCAAAAAATAAGAAGTGAGCTAAGTGAACGGGCTAAGTACCAAACTCTAGGCTAGAAGCCCTGGGTTCGATCCCCAACTCGCCTACAAAATTTATCCAACTTCATTATGACCCTCTCCCCTCGGAAGGCAATGGCAAACCACCTAGAGTAATCTGCCAAGAGCATTATGATCATGTTGTCTAGTAATCGACGGCTCGATTACACGAATGGACACATGAAAATAATCACTACGTGTCTGTTAAGACGGATAGACTGGAGAAGAAGAATTTTTAATAATAATTTATTGGAGTTTATAGAATTATTATTTATAAACAATAAAAGTTGAAGAAAAGCTACTTTTTTTTTCTAGTTTTAAGTTAATAAATATAACGTTTTTATCTTTCCACAAAAGAAGTTTTTAGGAAAAAAAATTGTTCACCAAAAATAAAGATAGCACACACAAAGATTAAGAATTTTAAATTCTACAAAAATTTTACACATCATAATTAGATTAAAACATTGGTTAAATAAACTAATATTGGAACCAACCTTGGTTTATTTAACCAATAAATGAGTGCAAACCAAAGTTTTTACCCATTAATGACGTCACATTTGGTCAATCTATATATCTCTAGTTACACCCAAGTCTTCACCAATTTTATTCAATGTGAAAAATTTTTGAGAAGTTTACGATATGAATATCTAATGTTTTTGGCTGCTTAGACGTTGACTTCTATTAAGAATGGCAAAACTTTCTACTATTTGTTTAGTAAGATGCATAATTTTCTTTCGTATACAGATATAATACCTATATAAATTTAAAATTCTGCTTACTGTTCTATCAGTTAGCATAAGTTATGTTTGTACTGTATGTACAGAATACTGATATAATACAGTGGGGCCCGTTTAATGTGATCACATCGGGACTTGGGGTTTTTGATAACAATAACCGATTGATAACAATAAACGAAAAAAATTTTTATTGCTTATTTATTAGTAAGTACTACATCTACAATAATTAATTAATAATAGTCACTCATTGTGAAGTTTTTTATGTATTTAAACGACGGAATTCATAATAAACATAAAAATGTAATGTGATATCGCATATTATGTGACGGTGATAGAAAGAATCACACGGTTGGTTTATTTACATCCACTCCGTCTTTGAAAAAAATTAACCATAGGCATAAAAAAATGTTTGTAACTGAAATTCAACTCCTTTGCCACATTAAGCGGGCCCCACTGTATTATGTAGGTGTCCGTCATAATGTTTATGAAGTACGATTTGTACCTTTATAAATAATATTATAGAAAATAGTTTTCTTTTACCTTTTTTGCTTACTTCCGTATTGTGTGTTAGTCAAGTAACGATGGTTATAAAAAAAATTGTGTAGGAGAATTGCAAAGCGACACTATTTGCTATCGTGATAGACATATTATTATTATTATTATACCGTTAACCAAATTTAAATGTAGTAAAAATAATTCAACTGCACCATTCATAACTTTCCAAAAAATTATACAACTATTTTTTTAGAATAGTCAAAATTTTAGCTGTACAACATTTTTAAATTAATATTAAAAAGAAGAAGGCAATAAAAGTTTATATTACAAAGACGCGTAAACCGATACATTTTACTACAAGAAGCGTGGTTTATAAGCCGAGCCGCAAGGCGAGGGGAATAATAAAGCCCGGTTAGTGAAAAAAGGTTACGTCTGTGTGTTATGAAATATTTTTTGCTATACCGGAAAAATTTACGATAAAATTGTTATGCTTTACCCATCGTACTAAAAAGCTTTTTGGGCTACGTCCCATAAACGAAAAAAATTTTTAATTGAAGTAAGAAAAAAGTCCATTTACAGCCGGGATATCAAAAAGTTATTTTTTTTGGCTCATATGCCAAATGCAAATTTTTTTTGGCAAAATGAATAAAATTGTAAAAATTTCACTTAAATATGACCATGATTCCTCGTCGAGCTGACTACTCGTGCTTTTCTGAGATCTTAGAGGGGCAGGTAAAAATTGGGTGTGCAGGAATAATCTACCTCATGAAATAGATTGTGAAAACATGAAAAAGAAGTGGTTATATTTCTGTACTTTAGAATGAAAAGGGTGGATGTCACAGATCATAATCTGGATTAAATCATTGCTAATCTTTGGTAATTCTTAAATACTATTAATTCTTAAATATTATTTAATTTTATAACGACCATTTTTCTCATGTTCTCAAAATGTGACATCCGCTCTTTCCATTCCAAGGTACAGATTTATATTTGATCAGGAATTGTAGTCTGCAATAATAATATAATAGGTATATTATATCTTATATTTATATATTAATATTGTAGGGATCCATTGTAGTAAATAGTTTTCTTAGATGTAAAATAATAATATACTTACTAAGTTTTCTCAAAATTTTAACAACCCCGTTTTAAATCAATTCTTATGAATAGGTTTTTGATTTACCTGTAATCAAAATTAAAAATAAGAATTTTGAAATTAAACTGAAGATTTATTAGTTAACTACAGAACTAATCGAAATGTTGCATGTGCTGTTATGTGACATAACACCTAGTATAATATTAAAACATTTTATACATTCTTAATTTCTTTTGAAAAACAAGTCAAGATAATAGTTTCTCTAAATGGTCAAATAATATTTTAGAATATAATAAATGAGAAAAGAAAATTGAATAACAGTGAGAGAGGTCAGACGGCACGAGCAAGTCCGGAGTACGGAAAGCGCTCGCTCTGAGTGAAATTGGCCGCCCCGGGAGGAAGTGTCCCGGAGACAGCGGTATCCGCCGGCAGCCTGCTTTTCCGACTACACCGCTCCGACCACTTCACTTTGAATTTATTTTGTTTGTTACCTACTTCGCCATGGGATGTCTTTCTTATAGTATACATATATAATATACATACATATATACATACCTCACATACTTATATTATAAAATATCTTAACTTTTTGTAATGGTATCTATTGATGGAAATAGATAAATCCAGTTTCTTGGTTTTAGATAATAAATGATACACTTACTTCAATTCAATAAACGGCACCTTTCTTGCGTTTGTGAATTATTGAATCTTTTTAACTCTTAAATATAAATTAACACTTGGGTACGTTATAGGTAGGGGAAGGTGAGGGAGAATGGAGTGCTTAAAGTTTGGGTCTATTTATTTTATACAAAAAAAAATAAAACCAGTGGATTTTCTGCTATACGTGCTTGATTACTCTATAATCTATACAAAAAATTATTTGAATTGATATTTTGTTAAATAAATTTTGTTATGTACTACCCTTATTTACAAACAGGTGTAATTTTGCCATTTTGCCTCATGGGGGAGGCAAAACGGGGCAGATTTGTTTAAACAGTAATAAGCGCTGATTCTGTAAGGAATATGTTAATTTTAACGTGCGTTAAAATATATTAATTTTTAACATAATTTTGAATTCTGTACGTTAAAATACGTTAAATACGTTAAAATGCTTAAATTTAATATCATGCGTTAAAATGTTCGGTAATATTCGTAAATAATTAAAAATTAATATATTTTATCGCACGTTAAAATTAACATATTCCTTACAGAATCACTTATAATTGTCAGGTAAAAATATTTTTATTTAAATTTTATTTTATTTTATTTATAAATAGGTGTTTTCACATAAAGGACATATGTGAGCGGCGTCCTCGTCGTCTTCATCTACTCCAGCACAAGAGTTGTGTGCCCATTTTCAGCATGAGGAGCATGTAATCCAACCCTCATCAGAAAAGTCTTGGCAGTACAGGCACTCATCGTCTTTGTTTTTGTCATTGCTCTCTGATGATGTCGAAGAAGGAGATAGGTTACGCTTCTTGCCAGTAGCCGATTTATTATTATTTTTTGATGCTTTGGTAGAGACTTTTTTCACCATTTTGCCCTGCCCCATTTTGCCCCACCGATTTTGCCCCACACATATGCTCTGAGGTTATATAGTTATAAAACTTAATTGACTAAGTAAAAGTTGACGATAACAAACGGAATTAAAAGTCAGTGAGGATACCGAAGCATAAAATAAACAGCTATTAAATAAATACAAACTAATTTCTACTTGCTTGCATTAAAACACAGCTAGAAAATTTCAATACAGGTAAAAATTTATAGTCGACATACAATGACATAAAGTTACGCGCGTAATAACCGCCAAATGTTGCATGGTAGTAGCAGACAACATGATCATGAAGTTCAGAGAAATTCAGATATCTGACACTACTTGTTCAGAAATTAAGAGGGTTGTCCCGTTTTACCTCACTACCCCGTTTTGCCTCACGTTCCCCTACTTTTGTAAAATTGTTTACATGTAGTTACATTCTATGCAAGTTTTTCATATAATGTCACAATTTATAAACCCGCAGTTTAACTTAAAGTAATCTTGTGAATTTTGCAGATGAAATAGATCTTTTTATCAAATTTAATCTTTCTAATTTATTGTGATAAAATCCGAATACATTACGGTGGATTTCATAAACGGTAATTAAAATTCATCTTTTTATTGGTTTCATATACAGCAATGGTAATGGGAAGAAGAAATCTAATCTATCACTATCTCCTATTCGGTTGTAAAGTGCCACCCGATAAACAATATTTTTTTATTATGTTTTGTAATCTACATTTTAATAACTTGAATTAAAGGTTATTAGCATTTTTAAATGTACATTTTTGTATTTTTGTTTTTAGTTTATTGAGTATTAAGTAATTTCGGGTTGGATATATTTTGTTCCTTATTTTTTATTGACCTAACTGGAATATTCAAACTCACAATTTATTGTAGTCGCTTACATTTCATTATATGCCAACCTCTGTTGGTTTTTTTATTATTAATTAAAGCACAGTCAAAATAACTAAAATAAAGAAAAGCTTAAAGAAATTAAAACTAAAATAAAAAAAATTATATAGAGTTATTATTAGGGGAATGACTTGCAGGTTGCCACCCCTTAGCTTTTTTTATCATAACTCATCTTAAAATTAATATATTGTAAATAAAAAAAATACTTTGGAAAGAGGAACTATGATGCCACAATCCTGAAGTAGAAATCATTTAAAATTTCAAAAAATAAAAGTTCTACAAGCAATTTTCTAAAGTACCTAAAATCGACACCTTGAAATTTAGGTTTGCAGGTTGCCACCCCCTGTAAAATTGCTGAAAATGTAGAAAAACGGAAAGAAAAACATCTGATTGTAAAAATATATTGCATTTTCTTTGTTCTTAGTCATATTTAAAAACATAATTATAAAAAAATTTGTGTAAATTGGCATGAAATTGCCCGACGAGCAATGCATCATAATTCTTAATACCGCGGTCGCTTTTTCTAGATCTACGCGCTGCCATACTACAAATATTTCAAAATTGTAAGAAAAACAGTTTACTTTTGACTTAATAACAATTGTAATCATCAAAAAATCATGAAAGCTGGCATACAAGTTGAAATAAGCGAAAAAAATAGGGGTGGCAACTTACAAGTCTTAAAGCATGGCAACCTGCATTCTGAAGCTATTATACAATAATTCGTACAAAAAATTTCCAATTTGTTTTATTTTTGAAATTCTTTTGGAATGAATTAAATTGAATATAATACAACACAGTAAAAATATTTACTTTGAATTTTATATAAAAATGTTCAATTTATAATCAGAAAACAAAAACACAATTTTAATTATTCACTTTTAAATTTACGCTTTTTCACACTTTCTTCAGTAGACACTGTAATATTGGATATTTTTAGACCAAAAGTAGTTTAAAATTGACCACACCTCCTTTGTTGACGATTTCAGTCGAAATTTTTTGTGTGGCTCGCTTAGATGCCGAAATTCAGAGACCCTGGCAACCTGCAAGCACTGGCAACTTGCAAACCTCTCCCCTAATAGTACCTACATATTGTGATGTCCTCGTTGAGTACCAATTTTATAAATATGAGACGACCGCGCCTTTTTAATATTGCCCAATTTACTTTCAAATTTAAAATTGTTAGGAATTTATTTTATTAATTCACTTTAAATGGTATATTATGTGGACTCTTGTTGCCTTGAGTGAATACAATTTACTTAAAAGTTAATCAAATAGTAGGGCACCGTCTCATTCAAATATGTATTTATTTAGTTTCGTCAAGAAAAGAAAATTCCAATTAGATACCAATACTAGAACCTGAATTGGAGAACAAAAAGTTAGAAAGAAAATATCATAAAGTCACTTTCCATCCTTGATTGGCGTATAGAATTAATCGTATCTTTAAGAATATTTTATAAGATAAAATTGATATTACATATTATATTCCACAATCAATCTACATTTCTGTGTTGATGCCAAAAAAGTCCTTTATGTCATGTTTTTGCGATTTTGAGATTTTGACATATTCCCATTGAAAAAAACCTGTCTTTCTTTTTAGAGCAAAAACCCACCTACGATGTTTCTTTCTCCTGACCTGACCATTACTGACCTGTAATTTTTTTCTTATTGATTTAATTTTGTTGTAAAATAAAAATCAAACAATACTTTGCAGCAAAAGTCACTAAATCTTACCGACAGCTGACTACTGAATTGAAACACCACAACATTTTGCAATTGAATTTAAATTTGAGATTTAGAATATTTACCTATAATATATAAAATTCTCGTGTCACAGTGTTAGTTAACATACTCCTCCGAAACGGCTTGACCAATTTTGACGAAATTATATATGTCCATTCAGTAGGTTTGAGAATAGGTCTTTATCTATTTTTCATACCCCTAAAGTGATAAGAGTGGTCCACTCCAAAATTTTTTTTTAATATTTTGGACAAATATTTTTTTTTTTTGGAAAATTTTGGATAAATTTTTTATTTTTTATGATATGTGGCACTAAAAAATACATACAACCCTAAATTTTCACTAGTTTATACCATCAACCCCTATTTTTTAATAGAAATATTAGTAATTTAATAATTTTTGACACCGGTAGATGCCTGGCGGGGATAACTAATCAAGTGATAATTGATGATAATTGATCAGTTATCGACCGGGATTTGAACAATAAATTAAAAATATAAATTTTTAGTTTTTTAACGAAAATAACGAAAACGTTTGTGAATAAAATTATATATCTAGTATAATTTCATTGTGTCAACTTTTAATATTTTAGTTCCAAAAGTGTCGATACACTTTTGGTTTGTCTAAAAAATTGTGATATGTTACTTGATTTTGCTTTTATAATTGATTAATTTCGTGCTTATATGATAGGCATTATCTTAATAATTAAAGTTATTTAAAAAAAATCACCGAGAGTAACCTGCCAAAAAAGCCATTTAATAATAACATATTAAATTGGTCACGACGCTTCTGTCAAGAAGCAATACAAGTAAGAAGAAGAAGAAGAAATACTTCACTATGATATATAATCTCGTTGTTAGTGAACCATTTTTTTACAATTTTAGCCGTGTGTTTGGTCTTGTCTTACATGAAGAGAATATTACTTGGTTTGTAACCAACTTACTAATTTACTTGCGAACTTAGCTAAGCATAGCAGAAGCAAGTTCTCTAATATGCTCAATCTTTACAACCTCAAATCTTTAAAGATCCTTCATTGAATTTTAAACTTTGTGATACCACTACCAAACGCTACGATTTAATCTCGTACCATTTATTTTTGATTCATCTGACCGTGTCAAAAAATTTAAACAATAGTATACTGGAAATTAATAATAATGGAATCATACTTGAGAAATTAGTAATTCTTATAATTATATTATCTGCAAAGTAGTTGTGTTTTGAACATAGCCATGCACCCCAAAAGATATCAACGGACAATAACCCTGTAGGTATTAAAATCTTCGATGTTTTGTAATTTGTAGAAATTAATCTTAATTTATTCTGATATACCTACCTCTGTATTTTAAACTCTTACACCCGCAATAGTAAGTATACAGGTTTTAATTCACATGAATCAATTTTTACAAAACATTGATGATATTTATTATTAATATTTAGACCCTACTGAATTAATGGAATAAGCATACTTCAGCACTAACATTATTATATCAAGAAAGCAATAAATAAATTAACAATTAATAATAATATTTAATAACAATAACTACTATGAATGAATCGATAAAGAATAAAAGAATATCTATCTCTAATTTTCACTAGTTTTGAGGCAAATAAATTTAATCAAATGCAATTTTTGAATTGCTAATAAATATTTCGTCATATGTATTTAAAAGAAAATCAAAGAACATCTCTAAATATAAATTTAGCATGAAATTAATAGTCTATTCACACTTCTCACTTTATTTCCTAAAGGCAGTACTTAGCAGAAGTGACTAATGAATAGACGTTGATTGAACTATTTCTGCCTCTCTTGCTCTCTATTGAATCATTTTTACTACCTCCTCGTATCTTATACTGAATTTCAGTAAGCAAAAAATTACCCTTCGTTGGTCTGAAACTGCTTTTCAAAGTTGTGTGAAGTTAAAAGGCGATTTTAAGGAAGGTCGTTGGTTCCGATTTCATGCTAAACTAGCAGCACTGACGTAATGATAGCAATCATCCCCATTCCAATAGATTTTCAGGATTCACGGCTCAAAAAATACATAGCTGCAATCTAAAAGCGGTTTAAAGTACTAAATTATATATTTTGTAATAAAATGTACCTTAAGCATTGTCCTTATATTTTCTAGCGTATTTATTGCTTTTGTCAAATATTACTGTTTAAAAATAGTGGAAAATATTCACACACCATAAATTTATTCACATTTATTATTACTTATTTAACAAAATAAAAAAATATCAGAAACAAAGACAAAGTAATTAATAAAATATTTTAAAAGTTAATAATATATATTTAAAAATATTTAAAAGTACGTAAGTTAGCAAAAAATTTGACATAATTTTTTTTTTAATTTGAGCTTTCAAGCGTGATTAATAGCAATAAATAATTTCATTGCTAACCCGGGTTGATTTAAAAAAATTTATTAATTAATAACTATAGAAAGACCAAAACCGAGTCAAAAGTGACTAGTATTTTGATTTTTTTGTTTTATTTTCTGATAATCCGATCGTGTTACTTCATTGTGCTATTCATAATATCTGTTAGCAAGTGTCCTACAAAGTAATTACAAAAAAATCCTAAAATTTTATTATAAAAAATTATTAATTATTTTTCTAAATGTATGAAAAAATAATAAATTTAAAAATATTAACTATAGTAACTTCAAAAAAATAAGCACAAAAATGTTATAATAGATAGTATATTGCATATTAAAAGCGGAAAGTGAATCTTTTGTGCTCGGAGGCGAAATTTAAAGCGCGAGCCAAAGGCGAGCGCTGTAATCGCCTCCGAGTACAAAAGTCACTTTACGCTTGAACTATGCATACTATTTTTCCTCCGCCCGCTTCAAAAATAATGAAAACCTAGATAAAAATTTACATTCAATCTCTGTAGTGAATTATTTTTATTTATATCATATTAGCCTTGCTACATCGTTTCTAAAGAAACTTTAACTTTCACATTAACTTTTAGCTCGACGAGCGGCAATGTTCATTCCCGCTCGCCAAGCGGCAAATGCCAACTTTCAACCATCCACTGACAGCTTGAAAAGCCTACTTTCACTACGGGCGTAAGAAAACAATATTAAAAACAATAAAACTATCGAGTGAGTCAAAAATAATCCATTTTGATACTACGCGGTCTCTTAATATTTTGGTCTTTCTAGAGTCTTTAACATGATTTTGAAAAAACGAGTTTAAAGTTTTAAAACGTGTTTGCTATAAGAAGTCTTTAAAATACGTGCATTTTGATTTTAACCAAGAAATAAATTGAATTTTATATTGAAAAAGTTATACCAATTATGGTAAGCCACTCCTTATCTAAAATGCAGAGCAAGGCGGAGTAGCTTTTTTGAACGTTTTGGGGCGCTCACAAAATGTTTCGAAATTAAGCTCAAAGAATTTCAATTTAAAAAAAATTGATTTTTTTTTTAAATTCCTGTTTTCCATTATAACCATTAGGAATGGAAAACGTAAATTGAAAGAGTTTTTCTTCCACGTCTATAAAGATACCAATATTGGTATTCGTTCTTTAAAAGCTATTGTGTATTCAAAATAAGATTGATTCTTTATAGTTCTTATTTTATTTGCAAAGAAGGTCTTATTTTATAAAAATTACTGATTTTAATTTTGCTATTTTAATAATAACATTATTAAAAAGCAAATTTCAAGCATTGGGTATCTCCAGACTACGGAAAAATTCTCTTTTGATTGATACTATTTTCAATCTTATCCGTTATAGTGGGAAGCAGAAATTTAAAAAAAAATAATTTTTTATGTACAATTCACCTATGATCGGGCTTAAGGTCGGTCACCCTGTAGCTATATTATTTAGAAGATATAGCTAGAATGCTAACGTAATATTCAATATTTTAAAATATACTGTTTTACTCCATTACATCAAGGCTGTGCTGTCATAAAATACAAGCGGATGTTGGGCACTCCGTTGGGCGCCGAATAAAGTTGTGGTGTTCCGTTTTAAAAACATAAAACTTTAAAAAGTCCAGCTGCTTGATAGTTTGAAGAAATAAATGAAAATACTTCTCAGGAAAGCTTAGGTTCAAGTGCGGCAAATTTTAATTGTGGATATTTTACTTTGGAACCCAGGATAGGTTAGGACACGTTAATACATTTGCTGATATTATTTTCTAAATTTTACAGAAAGTGTATTAGTAATTAAGAATTACTATAATATAACATTAAAATTATTTTGTGTATATGTTACGTACCAAGCTCGAAATTGTACAGTTTGCGCTCTGTGCAGTAATTTTTGTACCGAGCGCGAAGTGTACAGGCTACTTTGTACGAAGTGCGATTTACGGGACTTGGTATTACGAGATTTGTACTGTTTGCGATCTGTACAACCTATTTGTACAGAGCTGTTAGTTTTAACATTCCTGTAAACTTGGTTACAACTTAATATTGTACAAAGCTCGACAGAACAAGTTTATATGTTGGTACTAAGATTAGTGTATTTAAGTGAGACTGGAGAATCGAAGGACCATCAAAAATGCAAAACATATCAATTAAATTATAACTAACCTCCGCTGCCAAATTAAAAACTTGCTCAAAGTGATCTTGGTAGTTCATTATAAATTTAAAATCCCGGTTTTTACATGATATGCCTACACCATATTTAATTCTTAAATACACTAATCTTAGTACCAACATATAAACTTGTTCTGTCGAGCTTTATACAATATTAAGTTGTACCAAGTTGACAGAAAGGTTGAAACTAACAGCTTTGTACAAATGGGTTGCACAGATCGCGAACAGTACAAATCTCGTAGTACCAAGTCCGGTAAATCGCACTTCGTACAAAGTAGTCTGTACACTTCGCGCTCGGTACAAAAATCACTATACATCAGAACGCAAACTGTACAATTTCGGACTTGGTACGTAACATATACAATATAGGTACCTACCTACCAGTTACAATATCATGTACCATACCTGAATTATTAAGTTTTTAATTAAAAAGTATTTACATCCAATATAAATAGTATTGTTTCAAAAATCAATAAGAAAAAGTATACGACAAAGCCCTAATTTTATTTATTTTCTAATATAATTAAATTATTTTGAAAATTGCTAAAACAAATGGTAATTTTTAACATATGCACTTTTTAACAATAAAGCCTAAAATCAAAAATATTAATTAATATTATCAAAATTTATGCACATTAGTTGTATCTCAACTGCGTGTACAAATATCATTTAAGCCAGGGAAGCAACATAAGGGTACAAATAATAGTCAGTTATAGAACATAAAGTCAAAGGGATTAAGTTACATTCAAACACTATGGGAAGTGAAGTTATTATGGGTATATCATTATACAAACTGTGATTCCCACCAGCAGGATAGACACACTTTTGATTTTACTTACTATAATATTTTGATAGTTTTTTAAGTGGTAGTATGTTATGCTTATAATTATTTTATGTGTATCTATTATTATTTAATATTTTTATGGTTCAGATTCTAGAAAATGAAAACAAAAAAATGTTGTGATTAATGAAATCAGTACTAGATATTATTTTATTTAAAAATGTTGTACCTTATATTATATTTATAGTACCTTTTATTTGTTACAGTAGCTATATATATGTATATAGTAGCAATGTCCAACATACATATTTAAATTACCCTCATTCATTGCAGGTTTGTTTTTGAAATAATATTTGATTTAATTAAATACTTAAGTATAACACTTCAAAAAATATTAATAGTATAACAATGAAAACTCTTAGGTAATAAAATTAACAAAAAAAATAGTAGATACACAAATAGATAATGTCAAAATAACAAAAGCTCTAACACTTAATTAAACATATTCTTTCTACCCTAGCATAGTATAATATACCGAACATCAAATCACTTTTATTTTAATGTGACGGTAAGCTTTCCCACAGGGGTAGGAGTGTCAACAGAGGTAACTATCTAAACCACTAGAAATGCCAGCGAGAGTTCAATCTGCACTGTAGATTATTATTGTTATTGTCGCTAAATTGTCAGCGTATGTCAATTGCCATCCTAAACAAACCCCCATTGTTGTAAACAAAAGAAGTGAACATCGACCACTCGACTGGCGTGTGCGTAATACAATACGGTGTGTATACCTATATACTATACAGATAATTTTGCAATTTCAAGATGGGGTGATACATTGATATAACATTACGTAAAACAAAAAATATTTAATTAGCAGTTATTTTTCTGAAATAATAGATACAACTAATTTGAGTTTGAAACAATTGTTTTCGATAATAGGTATTATAACAAACATTTTACAATTTCTTACCCACTTTTACTGTAAGATTTTTTTCAACAATATGATCGTTACGTTCCAAGTCCCGGAGCTCATTCTGCAGCTGAGGGACAGGATCGGAGTGAAGCTGAAAATCAGAGGTAGTACAATAAGCCCGCCGATTTAGAGGCCTAAGTGCGTGTGAGTTTATCTTACTCTTGTAATAATATAAAATAATGTTTTTTATAATAATCACTTGTCCGACTATTCTAAATTGGATTATAAAATTTATAATTATTTGATCCAATAAATAGGTATCTAGGGTATCAATAAAGAGTTTGGATTTAAAAATTTGCCATTTAAAAAAAAAGTTTTATAATATTATTGCTAATACATAAATTCTGAACTATTTTAAAAATGAATTTTTTGCATGTAAAGTTATTAAATATAAAAATCATTTACTAAATTGTATCGAATTAAATTTTCTGCACTGGTTAACGTTGAACATTTTTTAATTTAAAAATTGAAAGAAAATTTATAACTAATTAAAGTTAGTTATGACATAACTAAACATAAGGCACTAGAAATTTCAATAGAATTTGCAACGGCATGACGTTAACTCAATGACACTTTTCTTCGCTACAGTGATTTTGAGCACAGCTCATAGCTTCATACTAAAGATTAAATAATAATGCCCATTCTGTTCAAAGAGCTAAATGGAAACCGAAAACTTACGCTAATCAAATAAATTCTTAATGAATGAGATACTAATATAGTTTAACTTTCTAAATTTTATAAATTCATAATTTGTTAAGTATATGTTGGTTTAGTTTTGACTTACATGTATATAGGTACATAATTTTTAACATTCTATTATACCAATGGGCAACATTACTTCGAAACTTTTTTTTAACATAAGTAAATGCATTTCAATTAAATTGTGTTGCAATTTGAAACATTTGAAATAATTTGAACATTTTATTATTTATTTTATCACCTTACACTGTTCAGGAACAAACCTTAGCTTGAGATTTTATTTATTATAACAAGAAACAAGTAGATATACTACTTACTTACTTTGATTAGGTACATAATACATCGCACATACATTCTTCTGAATTATTTATTAAATTTTAAAAGCAAAATATCTTAATCAATTAATTAGAGTATAATTTTATGCATTATGTAGGATGTAGGTATTATGTTATTCCTTATTTTTTAATGGTATATAATGCAAGCGTAACCGCATAGCAAATAAGCAGCGATTGAATGAAATTTAAAAATATTAATAATACAGATGAGTATTAGTTCAAAAAAGGAATAAGATTATTACCAAGTGTGGGCTGTAACGAGGATTACATAATTTTAGTTAGCACGCCAACAGCGTCAATCGATGTGGCTGCCGGGTTGCTATGGTAACGTTTCCGGTACTATGCTACGCCACCGTAGCGGAGCGACGCTTAACTAAGTCACGATAAGGATAACAACAAGGCGCTACCGTTGCAACGTTTAAAATTATTAGTAATACACCATCCTAATGCAAACTTATAATCACAAGTATGCTTTGTTATTCTCGTTTGTTTGTTAACAATATCAAAAAGAGCCCGTTCTTCCAATTCAAAGAATGATGAACAACACATGTAATTTATTGTAAAGAAACTATCAAAATCGTCATCTTTGATAATTCTACAATTACTACGAAAACATAAAGAAGTCAATTTTTGTATTTTTAGAATATTTTATGACATTAAATAATTATTTAAAGTTAGAATTAGGTTCCCAAAAATTAATTTTAACAAAAAAAGTAGTATAGTTTTTAATAAATTCAAAAAATGCTTTTTTGCGGGCAAAAGATTTTGGTGTTTTTGTAACTTTAATGTAGTTTATTGTCGGCATTATTAGAAACATTTTTAAACACATCAATCAATATCTTATAGATCATATTATGCAATTTAATTGTTGAATTAAAAATCCTCATTATTAATACGTCTAATAAAATAATGCATTAATTATGTTAAATTTTTATATGTAACATAAAAGATTAAATCCTCCATTAGATTAAACTCTTGTGCGAATCCCAACTCAGCCCAAATTTATTTGTATGCAGTATTACGGATTCCATGTTAAAATTCAAGTATAGCATATTTAGATATAAAAATGTTTTTTTTAACATATACGGTAGGTGTATTCAGGTCTGGGCGTATTTAAGAAAAATGTGGTATTTCGGCACATTCCCAATGTGAAAGAGTACATAATATCTCCCTATTTCCTGTAATTTGGTTTCCTTGTTGGAAATTGAACTGATATTATTATTATCTTAGGTAAAAAAGCTTAGGTCTTAGTAGACGGAAATAAAACAAATTCATCAAATTGCCGACAGTTTTGTACTATATACTAGTTTCATCATCAGGACTAAAACACACAAAAATATTATATTATAAAAGTGGTCTTTAGATCTTTTAAAATTTAGACAGTTTACTTGTGAATCATTTTAAAATAAACATTAATTATTACAGAATAACTGTATTTTGCAATCGGCGAATTAAATCTAGCCTTTGATATTAGGTACCTATAGGATTTAAATTACATGTATTAATTTGCTTTCTTAAATTTAGTTATTGTATTTATTGTTGTACATAATTAACAACTATTATTAATGTTTTCATATTAACTAAATAAGTGGTGATCAAGTTTCAACTTATTAAAATTATTTTTGTATTTTTATAAACTATTATAGATAGTTTTATGTGTTTTACACATAGATGTATATTTTTCGTACTTAGCGTTTATAACAATATGTAAGAGTAGATAGATATGAAAATGAAAAATTATAAAATTCTAAATTTCTTCATGGAAAATTTTGAATTCAGATTTAATTGTGCGATATATTTTGTGACTACTTCTAATATTACACTCCTAATAGATCATATTATTATTTTTATAATCAGTATTTTTCAGTATATTGCGTGACGAATCAAACATTTAATTGTTTATGTGATATTGCTGAATTTTGATGGTAATAATAATAATTTAGATAGGTATATATAGGTACCACTCGTATCTAAAATAGAAAATAGGTATATTCAGAATATCTAGAACACCCCTACCCTCATTTGTAAAGGAGGGATTTCCTTTTTGACGCGGAGGGTTATTTTCAACTACTATTCCGATTGGCTTCCTTTTGCTCGTAACTCCGCCTTTAACTATATTCTCTGTGAAAATTTCTGAAAAACTTTTCAGTTGATCATAAATGTGCCTCAAACTCAGACAACTTGACAGATTATATGCACTACATTATAATCATCAGCAACTTTCAACATTAGTGACATATTAACATAATATATTTGAAACTTATAATTATTAGAGCTATATTCTTCAATAATTATGTAATTGAATAAATATAAAAGTTTAGCAAACTTCTTGAAAATTTTGTTCCAACTACCGTATAACACATAATTTCGTAAATGAAAACATTTAAAATGTGATTGTGATACTTTCATAACGAGTGATTATTGCTACTTAACCCTTTTGAAAGACAATGTAATTTAATGTGAAAATTTTTAATTGTGTAATAAAAGTTTATCCACGCCATGTTGGATATTAAGCCAACTGCCGATTACCTGAGTAGGAGCTCCACATTCAGTAACTTCTCGATGCTTTTTGCTGGTAAATAATTAAAAACATATTCATACATTTTTAGCATGGTATGTCCAAAACATTTTTAGTCAGAAAGCAAAATAGAACATTTTTTATAAAAATTTTAATCCAATTCAATTAAAACTATTGAAAGCCTACTGTATAAATTTTAATTCTTAAAAAGTTAATCAACTTGATTATTATTATAATTATGGCTATAAAAGACAGCCAAAAAGGCAGATTATTATATTTTTTAAATAAAAAACTAATGTTGAAGCAATGATTGCTAGGTATTAATATTTAAAAATGTCTTTAGGTAGGTATATACGGAGATAGATTAGGTGCATAATGTTTATAATTTATATTTAAAGCCTTCAAAACTCAAAATAATCACTTTTTTGAATATTGGCGTATGCAAATAATGTAAAATAAATCAGATTTGCCCTAAAAAACATTAAATACTTACATTATGTTGTATCAAGGCACTAAAGTAAACTTCTATACCACGATGTGGGTATTATTTCACGAAGCTTTATAGGCAAGTCAAATAACAACATTATATATATAAGAAGTTTTGTTATAACAATTTTGTTATAACAAAATTTACATTAGTCCTTTTCTGCACTTAAATTAAATCGCGAAATTATATATATATACCTACACATTTAAATATTTACGATAGTAATATTGAGGTTATAAGTGAAATTTAAAAGGAACTGCTAGTCAACATACAATACGACATATCTATAGTATTTTAGAAATCAGTATACTTGTATAGGTAAATATATTTATTATATACGAGTAACGTGTAAGTTTATTGCAATTTAATGCTTTGGTTGTTTAAAATATTAATTAACTCCAATTTATTTGGTCATTTATGCATTAGTGTAGATGGTATCATACTTTTATGTCAATATATTGCTATTTTAGTATCGATAAAAAAGCATAATCTTTTTAGAAATTGACGAGTAAACCAAATTTTTTATATTTGAATAGTGAATGATTTTAAACTATTCTACTTGCTACTAAACAAAAGTAATTAAAAAAAATAAATTAATAAAAATGTTACAAATAATACATTTTTATTTTTTATAAGAACTCAATGGGTTATACGTTATATGCTTTATGAATAAAACAGTGCATTTAGTCTGTACCTACCTACTAAAAATTTTGAGTTGTAATTGTATGAATAAAATATAATTCTTTCAATAATTTTGACGTATATAAATAAATAATATACATACGTCATTCAAACTTGACTAGTATTGCGTCGTTTATTTGTTTTTTTGTCATTTTGTCGGCATGCAACGAAAATCCATTAACTGGATATTTTGCAAAATTGAGTTATGCATCCAATTTTGTGCTATTCAGGTAGAATATAGTATATTCTATTCAAATTTTATAAAATTATTTCATTGAATTACATTTTTGTAAAACTTTTTAAGGTAGTTTTCTATTTTGCTTCTAAAACAAAGTCATTTCGATACGCGATTACGTATCGAAATGGACCCTATTATGAAACGCAATTTTTTGTTTTATGAGGTTGATGACAGAAACGTCATTGAAAATTAAAACAAATAATGTCATTTTAAATCAAATTAAAAATCTCCAAATTTGTGTTAAACATTTTAATTAACTGTAAATTAGAAGCAATAATAAAGAAAATTCTTAATTGGAAGTATAATTTTGTTTATCCAATATCTCGCAATAATAGAGGTATAACTATGGTTTTTTAAATAAGTAAAGTGGCCTATAACTCACTAACTGAGTAAAGTATAACTCACTAGTGAGTAAAGAAACTGGGAATCACTTACATTTTTAATAATTCAAAGACGTATTAAAAATATATTTTTTCAGTTTCTATTAGAGGTGAAAACTTGAGCTCACATGTTTTATGAAAACATATTAACACATTTTTACCAATACCTCGTAATATAATAGTTTAAAATGTAATTAAATTTTTTTAAAAATTTGTTTGATTGTGTTAATTTGTTTGTTATTCATTGCCGTAGTGATCTATATTTTACACCTACTATGGTTTTCAGAATTTAAATTTGTTATTTTTTAACGTCAAATATCAAATATTTAATTACATTTTAAACTACTATTACGAGATATTGGATAAAGTTTTGTATGCCACGCGAGTATTAATAACAAATAAATCACTTAAAAAAATAGCCCGCTCGGCCTTACGGCCTTGCGGGCTAAACTTTTCTCGCGTGACTTATTTGTCATATAACACACTTGTACCATAAATAACTATTATTTAAACTCTTGTGCGATGTCTTAACCTGTAAATTTTTGACACAAAGTTTCAAAGTTTTCAAATTTGTTTTAAATTTTAATGTGCTACCAATCAACTTAAAAGTAAAACAAAATTTTAAATTGACTATAATAATTACAAACACATTGTTTTTAATTTTAAACCATAAAAAATGCAAAATAGAAAAAATTGTATAAAAAACTCGTTTCATAATCATTTTTTATTGCACTTATCTTTTAGAAAATGAGCCGCGAAGCGGGGAGTTTTCTAAACAGATATCGTGCAATAAAAACTTTGATTATGAAACTCGTTGTTTAATATTACTATTTAATACTTCGTTTTTCCAGTTTTAACGTTATAAGTTCCGATAATTATTGATGAATTCCAGTAACCATTAGACTTCAATAAGGAATTATAATTTAAACGTAAATTTTTTAATTTCAATAAATAATTATTTTTCAATTTTTAGAATCCACTCAATTTTGCTAATGATATTACTATGTTCTTACAAATATTTCTTCTTGGAGTTTGCAGCGATCGGACTATAGTGTGTTTATTGTCTGGTTATTTTGTAAATTTTTAATTAGTATTTTTGTATATGAATTTTTGTAAAATGGTTCATCCGTAAATATATTATTATTAAGACTATCTGAGGAGCTTTAATGAAAGCGCAACAAAGAAACAACGTTGCCATAATTCATATACCATAATTATATTCATTTATTTTTCAGTAACTTCTTAAAATGTCTTACAAAAATGTAATTCAATTAAATTATTTAAATTTTATCAAACAAGATTTTGTTATTTTAATTGTACCTATGTAAGAAAACCCTTATTTTATTTCAAAACTGTATTTAACTTTACATTATAACTATGTGCAACCGGAAAAAAATAGTTTACATAATTAATGAGTTTTTCATTGAAAACCGACAATTTATTTTCTGTATCATCTTTGTGACGCTCAAAAAAAGTTTACGTCGCTCGGGGGTTACTGTCACTGGGCAGAAGCCCAGTGTGTTTAGGTGACCTTATGCTTAGCCAGTATCTACACATTTACCTACTAATTTTTAAATTTTATTCATACAACTTGTTATAGATATTAGTACCCAGTTGGAGTATAATACTACATGCTCTATTTCACCATGCTGTAACCTAAATCTTATTTAACACAGATAATTTTTTATTTGAAGAAGAAATGGATTATTCCATTTTTAATGATCTATTTGTGTTAGAAATAGTTTTGCTGAAAAAAATTAAATTTAGTGTAGAATTGAACAGTTCTCTAATATAGTTGTAAAAAACAAGTCTAAAATCAGTAGTACTATAAAATTAAACTTCAATAATTAATTCCAACAATATCAACTACAGCCGTATTCTAAATACTTTACATAATACTTTAGTTTTAGTTGGTAGGTACCAACTTATATTTAACTCCTCATATAATTTTTCAAAAAAGCTTTTTTTAACAATTTAAACGAATTGTTAGAATACAACAGATAATAAAAGCCGCATAAAAAATCAATACTTTTAATAAAATAAATATTATTTTTCTAATAAATATTATAACCTCCTTGAAAAAGTTGTTTAAATATTCGATTGAAAAACACAAAATTGCTCCAATTTTTCCCGCTTGCCCCGCTGATCTGCGATGGAATGTCAGATAGGCCAGCTAAGAGATTACACCGCCGTCCAGTATCAGAGCATGGGTCGCGCGTACGCGGTTCGTGGGTTCTTTAACCTTGTGACTTAGACGATCTTTGACAACTAACTAAGAAAACAATAATCGGGCGCCAGTCTTCTAAATAAAACACGAAAGTAGAAAAATGGTTGATTTTATTTAGAAAACAAAACTCGAGTTAAAAGGTGTGGTTGACAATATTTGATTTCAAAACTCTATATAGGAGACGCATAAACACATAACAAATCAAGTTAAATCTAAGATACCTTGAAGGAATACCCTGGGACAATCAAATCAAAATATGCAATCATCTGCATATTTTCTCTGCATTAAAATTAAAATTTTTTAATTATTAAAAATCTGCAAAATCAAAAGCACTAAAAAAATAAAAATGAGTTGTTATCTGAAGACAACCCACCAAAAAAATATAAAATCGCGCATCCAGGAAACTGCCCAACGCAGACACAACACTCGGTAAAACTGACTGCAAATTACTCATTCGCAAGAGATATCATCAAGTAAAATTAAATACAGTAATTGTCTTTCCAACTTACCCTTCCACCACAATCTTTTTGATTCAATATCTCTATTCTTTTGGAACCTCTGGAATATTAATGGTTCATCGTTCAAACTGAGTTTCAGGTGTAAAGCTAAAAATAACAAAAACCGCAACAATTAAACAAGAATCAATTCACCTGCGAATGGTAGCATCTCAACGTCGATGTAAATAAATTATCAAAGCAAGCTAATTTCCTAAATACGCTTTTAACAAAAATAAAAAATCCATGGTTTTTCGGCCATCTCACGTCGTCGATGTTATCCTCAACAGCTGAGACAAAACATAGGTCCGATGCTGGGAAAGAGTAGATACACTCAAAAAAAAATAACGGGAATATTTTCAAACATAATTCAACATCTAACGAAACCAGGTCACAGCTGATAGGGCGGTAACGTCGGAACACGTGCTAGGTTAGCTCAAGCGGGCTGATAAAAACGAAACCAGATGTGGAAAATCCATTAAAAACATCTATGGAAATAAAAGATAAAAACGTCTTCATGGCAATGGTTTCCATTACGCTAATTAAGAGATAAGAAATGTATCAGCTTCACTTTAACTTAGCTCCTGGAGAACCATAATCAATAGTTGATAACCAAAATGGACGAACATATGGACAGGTGGTAATAAACAGCTAACATTTATCAAAAAGTTAAACTCCGCTCAAAATAGAAAATCATCCACAAACTGAAGGTTATTAAAAAGATCACTTCTAAAATAAAGTTTGTGTCTTTTAAAACTTAACATTACATAGAACAAAAAATGAAACTTCCATCTTTCCATCTTTGATGATGATAAACGGAAGAATGCCAATTTAATAAATTTTCGAAATAATAACGCTTGCGCGTGATGGATATGTACAGAATGATGCGTAGATTTTAAGCCAATTTAGCATTTGAAATGCTACAATTGCTCTGCAAATAGCTTTCGATAGTATACATCAGATCAAATTTAATTCTTCGTAATTCCTTCTTTAAATTTCAGAATAGAAAATAATCGCTAAGGACCAGGTCTAAACTGTAAGGTGGGTGATTTATTTCTTTGAAGCCAGACTTTATTTATAACTTGTGAAATTTTCGGCTTGTAAACTGGTCATTGTCGTGTAGAAGCAAAAGTTTTTGTACCCATTTTGTTTCTTGGATATCTTCTTTTAATTTCTGTAATAATTTAGCATTTGAAATGCTACAATTGCTCTGCAAATAGCTTTCGATAGTATACATCAGATCAAATTTAATTCTTCGTAATTCCTTCTTTAAATTTCAGAATAGAAAATAATCGCTAAGGACCAGGTCTAAACTGTAAGGTGGGTGATTTATTTCTTTGAAGCCAGACTTTATTTATAACTTGTGAAATTTTCGGCTTGTAAACTGGTCATTGTCGTGTAGAAGCAAAAGTTTTTGTACCCATTTTGTTTCTTGGATATCTTCTTTTAATTTCTGTAATAATTTTGCATAATAGATGCCTGTTACACTCTCTTTACAAAACAGGTGATAAATTAACAAAACTTCTTCGGCATTCCAAAAAATTATGACCATAATCTTGCCAGCGGAGATTAAGTTTCCAACTTCTTAGGTAGCGGATTTTCTATTTCTATCCACTGCATAGAGCATAGACTATTGTTTGGATTTAAGGTCACAATAAGGAATCATTACATGTCATAATATTATTTAAAATTTTTATCTTTTTATTTTTAATTTTATTTTTTCATTGGTAAGAATCAAAGTCTCATCCAATACATCCATCCAGTGCTATAGTATCTGTAATATTATAGGAATCATAGAATATTGGAATGCTAAATAAAACAACTGAATTGTCGTCGATGTTTTGACTTATTTATTAAGTGCCATCTTCGAACTAATAATTTTTGATAATCTTTGTTTTAGAAAAATATATTTTGTCTTTTACCTTCAACCACGTCATTTACAATTAAAAATATTGAAAAAAATGTAAAATAAAAACAATTTATAAGTCAACACAAGCCAAAAATGTCAAAATTGTACAGTCCGTGGTCCGACAGTCTGAAAATCTATGGGTTTCTCCCATCAAAATGTATTTTGCTGAAACAAATTTTATCAAGAATTGTGAGTTCCGAGAATGGTAGGAGAGACCCGAGATAGTTTGGACACGGGGATACAATGGACAGGTTCATATTTCCATCCCTAATATAAATTCTACTATACCGCGATCGGTTGTACATATTGGCAAAACTGGGTGAGATCAGCTGACAAAAACATATGACCCCTGCTTTAAAATTGTGACTTTTACAGAGCTTATTTATTTTTCGACACCTCTGATGTAACTTTTAAAGGTAACAACGTAAGGTTTTTCTGTAACATAGTTAAATATTTTGTGTTTGGCGTTTCATTTGCATGTAATGGTGACTAGTAGGGATATATTTATGTATGTTTAATAAAGATGCAAATTTTGGTTCCGATTTCACAACTAGGAATGTGTAATTACATCAGTTGGGGATACAATAGACAGGTTGTTTATTGTATCCTTGTCTGTCCATTGTATCCCCGATCTATCTGTTAATGCAGTGACTTATTTTGATATACCTACTTTTCTACTTTTATATTTAGAAAATACACGAATTAGAAAGATTTCTGTTACTTAATCACTGTTTGGGTGCTCATAACTGCATGTCCATACCATCCCCAGGTGCCGTCCAAAGTATCCCCATACACGGGGATAGTTTGGACAGATGCAGTGCTTCTCATTTTCGGCCTGTTTCTAAAAAACCATTACTTTTGGAAAGTTGATAAAATGAGTAAATAAACCTAAAGGACTACTCTAAACATTAGCCTAAGAATCAAAAAGATAAAATATTTAGAAATCAAAATAAAAAATAAAACCTAAAAATTGTCCAAACCATCCCCGGTCTCCCCTACTTGGTAAATAAGCCAAAACGTTGACGACAATTCAGTTATTTTATTTAGCTTTCCAATATCCCGTGATTCCTTTTTTCTATACTTATTGTTAGTTTGTAAACCTCTTTTCTGTCATATATAGACTTCCTTGTAGATCATAGAATTCTTTTTAAGTATTTAGTTATTTTTAAGAATAAAGTTGGCTCTCCCCTCGTTAGTATAAACTAATACAAGAAAAGAAATAGGTACCAAGTTTCTTAAACTTTCCAAACACTTTTGCTTTTTTGAAATATTTTGAAGATAATTAGGTAGATTAACATTGAACAACATAATTAATTCATTGAATAATCAATTGAGTAGTAGTACTCTTACTTAGTACTCGATTAGTAGTCGATGTACCTTAGTATAACTTGAGACACTAATTTCTTTATTGTATTTTTAGGTATTCTAAAATAATGGACAAGTAATTTTATAATAATAATTTATTGAATTACTTATTTTTCAAAAATGATTTGATAATTCTTGGAATGAAATAATTTGCATAATACCTTTTTTGATATAGGTATTGTACTTGCAATATCTCTACTTTAATAAAATCTCAAACATTTTTGGTAAATGTGTGACGCAAATATCATATTATAATAGTACTGTTATGGACTAAAATTTCAGATTGTTGAGATGACAGCACAAAGTTAATTATTTTTGAAATTGTCAAAAAAAAACAAAATACTTACGTTGTTCTATAATATTAATAATAATTATTACAATTAATAAATAATTATAAATTAAAATATGTAGTTAACTACTTTCAAAATATTGTTAGGTATTTGAAAATTGTTTGCAAATCGTATCAGTCGCCTAGATGCAAAACCCGACAAGTCACATTTCACCTTAGATGAAAAAAACCGACAATTCCTTGCTTATCTTAGATTTTTTTCTTTTTCGATACCAACAATAACGTACCTACTTTAAAAAAAATTCACTACTTAATTAGCTTAAAACTAATTGTAGGATAAGCAAGACTTCTCAGTTTTGTATATAAAATGAAATGTGACTTGTCGGGTTTTGCATCTAGGCGACTGAATATAGAGCCTAAGAAGGAGGTTATAAAGTTGTTATTGAGCATTATACTGTTATAGTTATAGTGTACTAATGAGTTGCATGCCATTACATAGAGTAGAACACCAATCATCAATCAAGTTCCAACTAATCATCCACTAAAGACTAAAAGGTCAGGACTGTGAACAGGAATAAGCAGACAGGCCATCTGACAATTGAGCAATAAATAAAAAAATTATAATGAAAATATAAATACAGGAACCGGTTAAAAAATGAGATACTTATCTAAAAAAAGTTAAGATCCCAACAAACGAATCAATTAATACAGTCTTCATATTAATTTCAATTGAATTAATGTTGAAAGTTTTTCTTCAAAAATGAATTTTAAATAAAAAAAATATATAAACTGGAGGAAACAATAGCCTTCTCTTACATCCATTGAGTATATCATGCATCAAATATTAAATTTTTTAATTTTAAATTTATTATTGATTTAACTCAATTTTTATTTCTCAGATACGTCATATAAAGGCTCCTGGGGAAGTCATTCAACAGCTTCTACACAAGGTGAGTTATTCAAACTTCAATATCCATAATCAATCAAATAAATATGTAGTAATTAACTGTCTTATAAAAAAATTTGGCAGAAACAAAACTGTTCATGTACCATAAATTTGTTTGTGAAAGCACTCATCTTTATGTGTGCATGTGGAAACTAGATGGGGTACATGTGGCTTATACTAAGTCATATGAGATATCATGTAGCTGACTAGATTTTAGCCCCTTAAATATTCAAGACTTTACTCAATGTCTCGGCACCGACCTAGATCAGTTATTAAGTTAAGACGCTGCGGGCATGTATGGTAGAAAACTTTATTCAACCGTACAATCCCACTTCTTTTTTGCGACTGTGTCGCCTTTTTCCTTTCGACGGACCCTTTTGGGCTCTACGACGCTACGTTCTCCGGGGTTACTGTTGCTTCGGCCGTCTAACTCGTAAATCATTCATCAAAGGTTGATTATCGCCTTGCGCGGGTCAACACTCCACTTTGAGGTGCGACAAGGCTCCATGCTTATAGTATTATACATACACACCAAACCATCCTTGAGATGTTCTTAGATGTTGAAAGAGGTGATGGAGGCTGCGCCTCTACAAAACTCTGTTCACGAAGTGATGCTATGCTATGAATATTCAAGACGCTTTTACGCGCCTGGCAGTGATTATTAACTTTTTAGTGTGTTAAAGGTATTAGTAGATTTAGAGATATTTAACGAAACATAATATTTATAGTATTTTTCAAAAACACTTTACAATTTACATAAGACGAATTTAATCTGATCAAAATTATATAAAATGCATATCGATATCAATGTTATTATAAATATAATTAAGTAGGTATAAATAGAAGTAAGTAAAAACTAAAATGTTTGAAAGACGTCTTTTAATAAATTATTGTATCTAATTTTATAATACCTACTATTTACTTTATTTTTTTAACCGATATGACAAAAGTTTGGGTTCGGAAAAAACCATATTGTTATTAAAATATTATTGAAAAGCAAATAACGTTAGCTTACATAGTATAAAATATGGAAATTGATCATCATTTTAGATTCATTAAAAATTCACGAAAAAAACTTTTAAAACTAACGTTACCACAATGTAAAATATATTAAAAGTATAATCTATACACTAACGTTTTTGTTATACAATAACATCTCAGGTGATAGATATAAATATTTTACATTGTGATAACTACTGATAACTATAACTATACGCCTCACTCCTAAAAGTATTTTTAGTATATTTTTAGTTAGTCTAATCTAAAATTATGGTATGTTCAATTAGACTACCTTAACTTGAATTTTGTTTTCTGATGCAGTCTAAATTATACGTTATTATAGTTAGATTTTAAAACTATAATTTAATTGTTCTATTATTGTATTATGTTATTTTATATAATAATAAATTCAAGTACAGCTTATCTCATAGTTTATAGTTTCTCATTTTGTTATGGTTAGTGTATGCTCCAATTCAAAACACTAAAAAGTAAATGGAAGTTAGCAAAAGGGATATGAGCTGTGAGAGTGACGGAAGTGTCCCTGCAGGAGTTTGTATTAGCCCCGGCAGCAGGAAACCTCCCGCACCTCGCGCTTTCCCGTGCCGGCTCTTGAATTTCCTGCCGCACTCGCAGGAATCCGCTTTTCAGGAACCAGTACTCTTAGTTCAGGAATTTATGAGATTTTATTTCAGTATTTGAGGAAATTTGTATTAGCTGATTTGTCGTTTGCTGTTATCAGATTTAAATAGAATAAATTTTTCAATATAAACAAGTGTTGTCGATAATTATAAAATACCGAAACAAAATTATAAATTTATTAACTTATTTTTAAGTAATTATTAGTATTTTCTATAATCATCCCATATACATTTGTAACCTTTTGCAATAAAAAAAGCATTTTCGTTACGATTAGTTATTTCCAATTAAAAATTTTTTTTATAATATTAACTTCTACATATTATGTATTTAGGGTTAATTGTGTAGGTACATATCATAAATACAGCAATTATACAACTAAAGCTGCTTTCCCTATTCCCAAATCGCCAAGCGGCGTTTGGTTTTGTAAGCAATTTATATTTTTTACCTACGACGAGGAGCCAGCTCGACGTAGAACCCCCAACCTGGAGGATCAGCGAGAAAAAGATTTGATCGGGACTTATATTGTTGCACTCGTCTGCGCAAGATGGGTGAACCAACCTTTGTTTGTGGCTAAGAATTTTCATAAACGATAAAAGAAATTTAGATTTTTCTTTGTTTTTTTAAAATTTACATAGCTACCATTTGGCGGTAAAGAACATTGAAGCCATTTTAGTTAAAGGAAAAGACAATGTGAGAACACAAATATGTATTCATCTAAAAGCTTGGACATTCCAATTTGAATCAATCAGTTTAAGTATTTTAGCAAGAAAACTGCCCTCCAGAAATATTGTTTGCAAATGAACTACGTGTCTTTTTAGCAATATAAAATGCTCCACAATCAGAATACAGTATTGACAATCAACAAGACTCAGAAAATCGGTGTATCATCTCTTTCACTTACAAGTGCAGCAACTTAACAGCATATCAATTATTTGTACTACCAAGTCCAAACTAACTAAGTTAGGGAATAATTTAGAACCTCAGAAATGGGGATGATTATTGTAAAGTAAAACCCTAGAACCTACAACAACATTATTTCCACCAACATCAGAAGAACTGCTTAATACGATATTTTATAATTTCAAGAAAGGCCGTGGTTCCCGGTGCTGATGTAGAAAAGTAGGGTTGCAATGTTCTTCAGTTATCTGCAATTTTCTAACTTTTTGCTCAACTTTTTAAATTTTTTCTTTTATCAGAACCTTTTCCTGACAATAATAAACACAACAAAAAAGAATTAGCGAAATCGGTCCAGTCGTTCACGCGTGATGCGATGACCAAGGGAAATAGGGATTCATTTTTACCTGACTACGGCAAAGCCGAGAAAGGAAGGGCTATGACTTTAGCAGTCTATGTATGTATGTATGTACGTTCCACTATGTATGTATGAATGTGGATGTCGATGTCAATGTGGATTTTAATTTTCCCGATTTTAACCTTTTGAGTAAACGCAAATGAGCAAAAGCAAACATCTGCACTTGTACACCACTACCAGACACTAAAGATACAAACATAGCCAGGATGTGGATGTAAATGTGGATGTCGATGTCCATGTAGATATCAATTGTCAAATCAACATTAAAATAAAAAGTTAAGATAGAACGTCCAATGGGTCTGCCGGCAGGACAGATTGTCCTGCCAGCAGGCCCTAAAATTTAAAGTATGTTTTAATTGGTATTTCGGTCTTTCAATCAGGATTAAAATACTACCATTGGAAAGATCTTGAAATTTTGCCTATTTAATGTAAAAATTTCAATCTTGTAACTCTCAAAATGAATGAGTTATTTAAATTACAAACCATTTTCGTTGCTGTGTCAGTAATGCAGGGGCGTTCAGTACGTTAGTTGCTTTTAAAGAGAGATTTACTTTTTAAATAAAATATAAATAGTAAAAAAGGAAATAATGATTGGAGTAAATTAGTTTTTGGAAGTTCTTATAAAAATGCGGTTTGTAAGGGAACGGTTAAAAAAATAAGTAACAACTTGGCTATTGTTTTGTGGGACATTGATTATTACGTTACGATTATAAATTAACTAGGTAATTATTGATAAAAATATAATACGACGCTTATGGAAATACGAAAAGTACTGCCAGAAGAAAAGAAAGGCCTGCTAGAAGGACTGGCTCGTTTAAATTTAAGTCCTTCCAGCAGGACAAATTTATATGTCCAACTGTCCTGCTGGAAGAACCTTCCAGCAGGACAATTGTCTGGACGTTCTATTTAATGAATAAAAACTCACCATAAAATCATGTGCTTAAAATGTACACCTGCAATAATTATCGCAATTTTTATTGCAAATTTACATAAGTAAAAAAAATCATTGTCGAGGTTTGAACAAAAAATATTTCAAATATTCTTGTAAATATTCTTTGGTTTGAACTTGGGATTACAAAATACAATACCGAAGGAGTACCTATACATCCACCAAACGTTACTAATAGAAATGTATTAATTTTTAATATTAATTATTCTCCTACAAGAAGATTACAATAAATATAAAGATTAATATTAAAATAGTAAATAATATTAAAACTTTAATTATTTCGAGTTACTATAAATTAAAAATTTAATTAAATTATTTATTGAGCTTTCGGAAGATTATTTGATTTTATCATCAGAATAAAATGAACAAGTTTCAAAATATGATACAAGTAAACCAGTGCATGGAAACAGGAACAAGTATTGTCATTTGAACGGTGACTAGATAAAAATCTAGGACCGTGAGTTAAGGAAAACCGAAATTGTGTTTCGGCAAAGAGAGAAAACCTAACTCCAGTACGTAAAAAAACTTAGATAAGTAATTGGCTATAAATGTTGCTTAAGCCATCTACATAGTTCATGGTGTTGTTGGTTTTCTTAATGCATATCATTTCGTTTACAAGCCGATCTTTGTAATTAAAACTAATTTGATGATTTTATTGTTTTTGAAATCTGCAGTATTTCCATCTACTAAAATATATGCTTTGCGATGGCTGTAGTTTCTGGTTTGTTACATCTGATAGTTATTTAAATCACTTGATTTGATTTAAATTATTTGATTTGATTTAAATCACAATCTTTTCAATAAAAATGATTTATTTTAAATTCATATCTTATACTGTAAAATGGGGTAACATTGGACAATTTTAAGCAACTTATTTGAAATATTTAGTAATAGATTATATCCAACTCACTGTACAAAGCATATAATATTTTTTAATTTTGTGATAAGAGTATATCTATATGTTTTAAAGTTAAATTTAATTTTTTCATGTCACAATTGCAAAAAAATTTTTTTTTATAAAGATGGCCAAAGTTACCTTGAAATGGGGTAACTTTAATCCACCTATGCGTTTTGGAGTTTGAGTTAAAAATTGTCAAAAATAAATGCTAAAAGTTTATTTTAACTTTGATTTTTAAGACTATACATTGTTGGTAATATAAAAAAAAAGAGTTTTGTATGTGATACTAAGAAAATCACAGAGAGAAGAGTCAAATAAACAACTTTATTTAAGAAAAAACTTTAGAAGTAGTAAGCTGAACCAAAAGATGTTCAAAGCTATAGGTTTTAATATGTCACAAATTTTGTTACGCAGTGTACACGCAGTATATAATGCGTTGCTATACAACTTCTTCTTCTTCTTCTTCTTCAACTGAATGAATTCAGCCTAAGCCTAGGGCTTGTTATTTCCAGCCACTGCTTTGTTTCCTCGGCAGTGCTAGATCTATGAGCATATAAATTGTTTAACGTCCGATAGGTAGTTTGCTAGACTTGCCTACAGACGAGCCTGTAACCCTGGTTTTTATGTTAATGATAGCAATTTATTAACCCAGGAGGACCACCGGCTTAACGTGCCTTCCGAAGCACGGAGACGTCATAAGAAAGTTTCCCTTCTCCGGATTTGAACCCGGTACCTCGCTTTCGCAGTTGTCGCGTTACCTGCAAGGCAAATGACCGTCTCCTAACTAAATTATTAAATCGTATTTGTATCGTTCCGTTTCTTTCTTTCTAACAAGGATAACTCACACTTCTTGTTGTGTTTGCTTTAAGGTTACTTTATTTACAAAACAGTAATTACTTATATAGTAATCTAATTACATTGGTACAATGAATTAGATAAATATATTACACATCTCCCTTGTAAAATTCTTCAAATATTTTCCCCATATCTCACCGGTTTCTTAATCTGTCTTCTAGGACGATCCATAGCAATACTAGATTCTCTTTCTTTTGTACATGTCACATTTGTCTCTTTTTCATGATCACTACCACTCCTATCGTAGGTTGAATCCTGTGGTAACTCTTGATCATCATCGTTACTTACTGTGGGACTTTCGGTATCATTTTCTCCAGACTTGTTCATTGTGATGTTCTGATCTAATTCTTCTTCTTCTTCGTGTATACTTGTATCTATTGGCTGTGCTGAACTTCTGATTATTGTAGACGTCGTTGTGTTATCCCTCTCTCTCCTTTGTTCTGGTATTCTTGAGAATATTTGGTTTAGATGTCTCTTCCACTTATTATTATATCCTGGTACCTTGCATAAATACGTTCTAATACCCAATACTTTTGCCACTTTCGCCTTAGTCCAACATATTTTATCTCTGTTTCTATAGTCCCGTACATAGACTTCATCTCCCTTTTTAAAAAACTGTTCTCTTCCCTCTTTAATTTTTTTAGGTTTTTGCTCAATTTTTTTAGCCTCTGATCGAATGATATCAAATCGCGTTCGCAGTTCCCTATTAAACATACGAAAAGCTGGAGTTACTTTAGTCGTACAGTGCTCTGTCGTTCGGTATTCTAGAAGATATCTAGCAATAATACAAGCCATAGATACTTTACTATTTTTTTGGTCTTGCAGTGCTTTTTGTAATGCCGATTTGACCGACTTAACTGTGTTTTCGGCTGCCCCATTGGAAGCTGGATGATATGGCGGGCTTAAACTATGCTTGATACCGTTCTTTTGACAAAAGTTTTTAAATTCTTCTGCTATAAATTGCGGACCATTATCAGATACGATTTTCTTAGGTATACCATATCTAGCAAAAATTTGACGTAATACTTCTATTGTATTATCTGCTGTAGTTTTTCCCATTTGTAAAACTTCTGTCCATTTACTGTATGCATCCACCAGCACTAAAAACATTTTTTCTTTGATTGGTCCAAAAAAATCTATATGTATTCTTTCGAATACTTCATTTGCTTCTTCATACTGCAAAACAGCTGCTTTTGGTAGATTAGGTCTATTTCTGTTACATATTTCGCATGTTCTTGCCGTTTCTTCAATTTGTAGATCCATTCCTGGCCACCAAAAATAAGATCGAGCCTTACTCTTCATTTTTACCATTCCACTGTGTGACGAATGCAATTCCTCCAAAAGTTGCGTTCTAAATTCTTCAGGTATCACTACTCTGTGTCCCCCACATAATAATTTCTTCTTCTAACGTCAGTTCGTTTCTTCTGTTAATATATGGACTAAATTTCGAGTCTTTTTCCAATGCATAATCTTTCCACCCTTCCTTAATTTCCTTTGCGATTTTTACCAGTACTTTATCTTTCAAAATAGCCTTCTTTATTCGTGTTGATGTAATTGGTGATTTCCAGTGGTCTTCGATGAAATGCATATAATTGTAATAATTCGTCTTCCGAGCACATTCATTTACTGGTAGTCTTGATAGGCAATCCGCGTTTCCATTATCCATTCCTTTAATGTATTGTATTTCAAAATCAAAATTATTCAGATATACCGCCCATCTTTGCAACCTTCCAGCGGCCATCGTTGGAATACCTTTTTTATTTCCAAATAAATACGTCAGTGGTTTATGATCCGTTGTCAATACAAATTTTTGTCCTACCAGATATTGAGCAAATTTCTTAACTGAAAAAAATATAGCCAACGCTTCTTTGTCTATCATTGAATAGTTTTTTTCACTTGTATTCAATGTGCGAGATGCATAACAGATTGGTCGATCAGTTCCGTCTTCAAAAACATGCGACAAAATTCCCGCTATACCATATTCGCTTGCATCACAACTAACCTTTAATGGAAGTCTGGGATTATAATGAACCAAAATATTATCAGACAACATGATTTCCTTTGCTTTGTCGAAAGCCGTTTGGCAGGATTTATTCCATTCAAATTTTTGTTTGCTTTTCAACAATTCGTACATTGGTTGTAGTAATTTCGTAATATTCTTAATAAACCTTGAATAATAGTTTATCATTCCTAAAAAAGATTTTACTTCTGTAATTGTTCCTGGAGTTCTGCACTTAACAATAGCTGCTATTTTTGATGGATCCTTGCGTAAACCATTTTTGTTTATTATATGTCCTAAAAATTTAATTTCATCTTCGAAATATAGACATTTTTCTTTCTTCAGCTTAAATCCCGCATCCTGTAATTTGTCAAAAACCATTTCCAAATTCTTAATATGTTCTTCTTCATCTTCTCCGGTTACCACAATGTCATCTATAAATACTACCGTATTTTTACAGCCCCGTAATACCTTCTCCATGATTCTTTGGAAAATTGAACAAGCTGGTTTGGTCCCAAATGGCAATCGTTCTACTTTATAAATACCCTTATGAGTACTCCATGCCAGCATTATTTTCGATTCTTCTTCGAGTTCCAATTGGTTATATGCGTGACTGAGATCCAACTTTGTAAACTTTTTTCCTCCTTGAAGTGTCGCAAATAATTCCTGAATGTTAGGTAAAGGGTACCTGTCGTCCAGTAAGCTTTTATTTAACGTTACCTTGTAGTCCGCACATAATCTAATTGACCCATCCATTTTTAAAACCGGTACCAACGGTGTTCCCCATTCGGAATTTTTAATCGGGGTAATCACTCCTTCTTTTTCCAATCGTTCCAGTTCTTCACTTACTTTTTCTTTATATGCGAATGGTAACGATCGTGGTTTTAAAAATTTTGGGTTTGCTTCTTTGATCGTGTGTAACTTAATTTTTTCATATTTGAATAACCCCAATTTGTCTTCAAATAATATCTTGTATTTTCCCAAAATTTCTTTTAGTATCTTGGGTTGTTTCATTTCCAAAATATTATTCATATTCATCGTTATTTCGAAAATTTTCATTATGTTTCGTCCTAAAAGTGGTGCCACGCCACTGTTTCCCTTGATAATAAGAATTTCTACCATTTTTGTCTTTTTGCCTATTCGTAATTGAGCCTGGATTTTTCCTTCTGGTGAAAAGGTTGCACCATTATATGTTTTCAAAACCGCTCTACTTTCCTTCATTGGTATTGTCCTAAAATATTTCATATATGTTGACCAACACATTGCCGATATTGCGGATCCTGTATCTATTTCCATTGTGATTGGTATATTATTCACAAAAACCTCTACATAGTATTTATCTTTCCCTTTATTTTTAAAAATAATATTATTTACACATTCATCTTCAGAGCTTTGACCTAATATTTCTAATGAATTATTGTTTTCTTTGCAAACTCTTTCCAAATGCCCTGTTTTTCCACATCGATTGCACTTGTAGTTTGCATATCTACATCTATCCGTATTATGATTTTTCCTTCCGCAAATACGACATTCCTCGATACGTCTCTTAGTCGATTTTTGCTGATTTTTTTCCCATTTACTAAGTTGCTTTGATTTGTTGGCTCCTTTGTACAATTTATTCATTTCCGTATCATCGAAGGTTTCTTGCTTTACTTGTATTGTTTTTCGTGATGCTCCTAATGACAACTCTTTCTTAACTGCCATACAAAAAATTTCGTGTAATGTTCTACTTATTGGTTCGATCTCACTAATTCTATCGAACACCGCACCATCCTTTAAGCCAATAACAAACTTGTCTTTCAAAGCTTCCTCTAAAAATTGCCCAAATTTGCATTTTGTTGCTAATTTCTTCGCTCTTGCGAACCACTCTGTTACCGTTTCCTTCGTTTCTTGTTTAGCTTCGTAGAATTTTGCCCGTTCATTGAATGTTGATGTTGTTGCAATGAAATATGATTCTAAAATCTCCCACAATTCTGTTAATTTCTTTTCTTCTGGTTCTGCAGGACTGCACAAATCCGTCAGGATTTCTAGAACCGATGATTCCAAACATGTCAACAGAATTGCTACTGCTTTATCCTCATCTTTTATATCATTTGCCACCAAATATTGGGTTATCTTCTTCTTAAAAACTACGATATTATCGTCTCTTTTAAATTCTGTTAGTTTTCCTACAAGAGCCATTTCCGTTTTATCCTATCGCCAGTGTTGTGTTTGCTTTAAGGTTACTTTATTTACAAAACAGTAATTACTTATATAGTAATCTAATTACATTGGTACAATGAATTAGATAAATATATTACACTTCTAGCAAAGTTACAAACCTAAATTTTACCTAAATTTTACCTAAATTTTACCTAAATTTTACCTAAATTTTACCTAAATTGGCAATGGATTCTTTTATCCTGCTTTATCTTATGTATTTAGCATAGGACAAAGTGCCCACTACAACTTATTCTCACCGCCATTCTTAACAACCTTAAAAATACCGAATAAACGAATTTAAAATTATATTTGCGACATCTATGATAAACCAAAGAAAGCTACATAATGACAAAAACACAATAATTATAACCTAATAAATAACCAGCATTTCAAGTTGATCACACAAAATAGTGCTGCCATCTACTTATAAGAAAGAATTTTGATACATATAAATTTACATTGCGTTATTCATCTTTATAGCTCTTATAATCATTGGCTGAGCTTAAGGTAGTTCTAGCGTGAAATCACGTGATAGAGACACACGAATACCCACACCTACTATATCAAATATTTTTGGTTATGGTGATCTAGCAACGTTGCACTGAAAAAATGTCAAAACAATTATGATTTATGGTTATAGGACTTGTATGTTTTGACAGTTCTTCTATATCAAACTGTCATTCGTTGACACATACCCATGAGCAGCGTTGCCGGATCACCATTGAATGTAAAAAGAACGTGTTGAAATTAAACAAAAATGATATTTTAAATTGAAGACAAAAAGAAAAAAAAACTTCATATTTTAATTTGTCATTTTCATTTTTACTTTACTATTAGTAAATTGCATTTCTTGACGAAGCTTTAATAGCGAATTATTATTATTATCCATAAATCCAAAAAATAAAAGTAAATTTTTCAATATTTATTATTCGTTTTACATATGTAATATTTATAAAATAGATTAGATAATTTTAAAATATTTGCGTTCTTCTTGAATAGATAATATAAAAACAAATAGACACAAGAAAAATTTTATTGTTAGAAGATTAACACCGGCAGTTTGAAAAGGTCGTGGCCCGTAAAATAGTGCTAGGATAACGAATCCTTTGAAGCCAATTTCAGTAGCCCCGAGCTTTTTGCTGCTTCTGATGCCAGGCATCCGGGTGTGAAGGCGCTGCAATCAGACGCTTTTCGCGCTTTGACTGCCATTATTAAGTTTGGATAGTAAAATAAACGCCTCGAGACTTTTGTGTATGACAGCTTCGCTACATAAAAAACAATGTTCTTGCTTCACTTGCTTTATCAAACTCGGTCGATTATTTTAAAGTTTTTATACTAAAAATTAGAATTACAGTAAACATATAAGTCGTATACTTAAATATTATAAAATTATTCAAATAAAACAATATATACCTACTAATTTTATTATTACTTTAATATAAAATAGGAACATATTTATAAAACTACATGAAGAACAACTTTTACTCATTTTATATAGTTTCGTTTATAGAAGCAATAAATTTTAATACTGAATTTAAATAATTCACGCTATTAACTTATATCAACGTGTCCCAAAAAAGCATAAAATATAACAATCAATGTTTAAAAATTTATTAGTTATGCTGAACTATACATATGATTTGATATAGCATACATACATACCTAGTACATACATAGTACTTAAAAATGTGACTTAAAAACTTAATTGTGTAACTTAAACATGTGATATGTACACAATTGTAATTATTGAATATAATGATTTAATAATAAATAATACCTTTCGAACTATCTCTAGTAGTGCGAGAGTGTAATTCAAGTACATATTAGTTTATTAGTACTGGTTTGTAATTATAAAATTTTTGGGAAAACAACTTGGGATACGTTGATTTTTAAATTTTAAGTATAACTGGTTGAAGGAATAATATGCTTCCATAAAGCAAGAAAAAATACATTTTGTATTAATATTAATGGATTAAACAATGTATGCAATTAAAAGAAATTAACCATTTATTGAAACAATTAGTACCTACATATATTTAAAAAATAACACATTGAAAAAATATCCAAATATTATAATTGCAATTTTGTAAGGTACCATAATTATTATATTAAGTACCTACATACATATAATATAATACATGGTATAATAAATTTCTACTTAGAAAAACTTCAAAGATATCATTTGGTATATTCACCAGGCAAAAAAAAAGATTGTTTTAAAACTTTTTTTTATTAGGTAATTGGCATATCTGACTGTTTAAAATAGAGAAAATATTAATTATTATATATTACGTAAAATTAACATGCAATACTAATGCAGTGATAGGTACGTAAATACATGCATACTGCATGAAATGTACAGTTAACACACAATCACAATTGTCACATCACAATTAACAAATATTAAAATAAAAAGATATATAGTATCTACTCAACAAAAAAAAAATCAATTATATCACAGCTCGATAACAGAAAAGTCCATTAAAATTATAAAACGTAGTACCAAATTTTCATTAATAGATATTGAATGTAAATGTCAATCATTCTATTAAGATAATGTTAAACGTAAATGCTATGCATGTGCTTGTTCCCCCGAAATCACTACTGCGTTCTTTCCCCCTTATAAAATAAACTGTTACCAATATGATTTTATAAGAGATTAAAATAAAAATTAGTAATTTCTAGAAACAAGTAATCACCAAATTACAAATAATATTTAATATACTCGAAGAAATTTATTGCTAACCGTGTACTACCTCAATGAATCTCAATAAGATCAGTACTATATAAAATAATTTGTTATCCCAAAAGTTCTTGACATTGTATATTCGGTTATATGTTACAATTTGTGAGTGTAAAGAATACCTCCAATACATACTGCACTGTTGAATAATTCTTAATAAAATTGTTAAGTCAAAAATTTTACGTGGTAAAATCTTAACTATGGGGTGTTCATTTATTTGTGTTTTTCTTCTAAGTTAAAACAAGCTCACAGAAAGCAGATTGAGGGGCGTAGGGCGGTGTCCACCCTGCGGAAAGGATTCTCTTGTCGGTTTCCACGCCGATGCTCGCCAAACAGGGTTGAAGTGAGCCGTAGAAATAAAAGCTAGTGAAGCGCACACAAAGGCATTCGTGATGGATACCCCAAAACTAGATATTTTGCTTTTTGATTTTATCACTTATTCGAAACTATTTTTAACTTAATTTTAATTATTTTATGTTCATTATTATTGCAGGATACGGAACAAATGCACTTACGGGAATGACGAAAGCAACTTTAGATCCGCATGGACACTTACGACAACCTGGTAAGAAATTGAATATATTATTAAAAAAATTAATATTTGCAAATGTAATAAAACAGAAAAAGAAATAACCAGCTTAACTAAATTTCTTAGGTACCAAACTTTCTGCTAGTAAATTATAAATATTCTTAAATGTAGGTTTGTATTTATTTGCATATAGATTCCCTCTCAAATCCGTGTTTGTTTAATTTTCATTACTCAACTGAGATGACTAAAATTAAAATTATAATTTAATATATTAGACACGTATAAAAATCGAAATATCTGATTAAAATTCTGAAACAAATTAACAGCCAAAAGAACCATTTAAATTAGAGTGGTTTCTGTTGCTTCAACGTTTAACATCAATATGAACAATTTTTGTGGTAGTACAAAAATTAAACAAAAATGTTAAAATATTTTCAAGTTAATTTGAATACAATATAACCAATTGAAACATTATTTGACGTTTCAGCTACTGTTCTAGTAACTTTATCTAGACGTTAATTTTGCTAGTAATATATTTTATAATTTAAATATTATCAAATTAATTAAATGTAATAAAAGTCTATCATATATTATATTCTAATGAGCTGCCGGCTACTATGTATAAATATCGATAGATATTTCATTAATTAATTAGTAATTACTATTTCAAAACTTCCCACCTCTAGTATTTTCTAAACTAAAGAAGATATGGATACAAAAAACACATTATGTCTTGTGATGCAGTTTGGGTAATAATTTACACTTTTCTAAATTGTAGATCTCATCCTATCCTTCCCCTTCCAAGTTTGAAAACTTAAATAGGTTTCAAGTTAATCTAACAAAAGTCTTACAGAAATGCTGCCTTTTCAAGCAAAATAATTGAAATTCGCCGATTAGTTCTCTAGTTATTAGAAAAAGTATTTCATGAAAACAATATAACATTTTATTTTATACTAGAATTCTCTAAAGTTTTTTACATTCTGTAAAATACTGTTCTCTTATCACATTTGTTATGTATTAACTAATAATAAATTGATAGCTTTTTGTCTTGAGAAAACATACAGTAAAGTTGTGCAAAATTTCGACGATAAAAGTAGTGTAACTTATTGAACAGTAACCTTGTCTAATTCCCGTAAATAATAATTAATTTAATATTATGTAAAAGCTATGTTCCGCTGTAGGAAAACCTATCTCTTACACATTCGACTGATAAAAGTTTTGAATGAAATGGACATTTTATACCTCCGCATCAATTTGGATTTAAGAAAACCTTTTTTACTATGCATTAGCTTTTACGAATCACCAAGGCAATTGAACGTGATAGTATATGGTTAGAAGGCCTTATATACAAAATTCTTATTTTATCAACAGCCATCTATCTTAAAAAAATACTAATTTCAATCTTCATTTCTCGATAATTTCAAATCAAAATCTACTCTTCAAAATTCGAAATTAAATTTATCAAAACTGGTGTACTCTAAGGCAGTATTTTGGGGCCCATTTTATATATCTTATTCACGATATTCTTTTACTATCAGATAAAATTAGTACGTTTGCCGACGATACATACATTTTGACAGCCAACATAAATATCAAAACCTGCATAAAATACCTGCAACCCGTCTTAAATTCTTTGCTCAAATGGCTTAATAATAATTAATTAAATGGTATATAACAATTAACAACTCAAATTGCATGGTTAAAATATTCACATTAAGAACAATTGAAGAAACCACAAAATTGTCTCTAAATGGTGATCTTAACTTAATTGGAACATTTACATTAAAAAGAAACTTGTCGAAGGCAATGTGAAACTTTTATATATTTTTTTAGGTTTTTGGTTTTTTAGGCATTTAGGTTTTAGAGGTTGGTAACGTAAACTTCATTAAAAATGAAAAAAACAATTTAATTTAATTTGTCACTGTCAATATAAGCAATTATAACCATCTTCCTAAATTTAAGGTTATGCGATGAATCTTTTTTTAACAAAAATCCGTTAAAAATCGGAGAATTACTTAACAATATTAACAACAAATATTAACAAATTGTTAATATTGACGGCGTTCGAATATTACATTACTCCGATTTTGTTTAAAATAGTCGTCAAATTATCAAAAAAAATTAGTTTGTTTATTATTAACCAGTGATTAATACTTAAATAACTTATAATTTTTTGCTAATAAAAAATTAGAAAAATTAAGATATAATAGTATTTGAATTAAGGTGATTCTAAAATTGTAATATACCTAATAGCCCTATCTATCTTTATGTAATACTCTACAAATACTTTACCCAAAACTACAAGCAATTTTGTATGGCTGTAATAAAAGTACCCAATCAATAAAGCAGTAAATGTGTAATTACGTGCCAAAAGGCGAGCAAATACAAGCACAAAATTGATTACGAAGACTTTGTATTTACTAATACGAACACAAGGGAGTAATGTTTGGGGTAATGTGACAATCATTGAATCAGGAGCACAATCAGGTAATTATTGAAACGGGGGCTCAGTGGAAAAGTTATAAAGCGCAAGGGAATTTTCCCTATGTTTTACCCTAAGGCTCTATGATATATCTTTATAACTATTAAATAATAGTAGATCACCAAATCTTCTTTTTATGTCAATTTTAATGCTCTTTTTAGAAAGTTTTTAGAAAAAATATTGACATTAGTAAAAAATTTTCTTATACAATTATAAACTAACGTATAAAAATTTGGTTTTCAGTAGATGGAAACAAAATAAATTTATCAAATTGTCAACAGTTTCGGACGATTTACTAGTTGCATCATCAGAACTAAAAGACACAGAAATAACAGAAATAAATAGTCTATGTATAGTTATACTCATATACGAGTATACATTTATTCTTTTTTCCTCATGTCTTGTCAATTTTATTTTAGACATAGAAATGTATATTATACATAGAATATAATTATTTTTGTATCTTTTAGTCCATACAACCTAACCAATATGGCGGTAGTGGATTATGTGCTGTAAATTTGAAAATACAGCCAGTGGTCCATCATTGGCGGGGGTCCATCATTGGCACATTTTCCCTATTGCAAGATAAAATTTTAAATCCAACTGAGTTAGCACTTAAACATTGAAAATTTCTGTTAAAAGTTTATTTTAGAAATATTATTGCAGAATTTTTAGATTGTTTAATTTGGATTTTTGGCGGAGGAATTTTTCTATGTCAATATAATATTATGTACGTCAATTTCAAAAGAATAGGAAATAGAATTAACGAAAAGTTGTAATGAAATAAAATTTTATTGGTTGATCATTCAAACTAATGCATATAAGCTAAAATCTTCAAATGTAATGCCGACGAAAGTATAAAACGTCGATATTCTTGCGGTCACTTTACCGTCATTAAATTCGACAATCACCTCAAACATATTACATATTTCCTGTTTTCCATTATATCCGTCATGTATTGCAAGTGTGACGGACACCGGAAACTTTATGCTTAACGTGGATTCCAAATCACAGCAATATAATGTAGGTAAATTCAGATCTAAACGTAGATCTACCTACGTTTCTAGGTAACTTTCATCAAGTTAAAGTTAGTACAGTATTGATAGGGAGAAGGTGGGAATATGGAACCCCTGTTTGTTTTATTGATTTTCACTTGAAACCAAATGTTTTAATTAATTAATTTTTTGTTTCAAGTGTCCCTACACCAATCACCTAATGATATTTTATGCGAAAAATAAAATAAATAATCAGTTTTACAAAATGTGTAAATTTATTTAACAATACTCATTTTACTGTTTTTTCAATACATGATGGTAATATGGACCCCTAGGGTTCCATATACATTAATAACAAAATTAGTTACAAAAATTGCAAATAAAGTTTTCATGGTTCACATCCTGAGCATTCGTTGTGGGCCCACTCATTACACATGATGCACGGAATCCATAATTCACTTTTTTGGTCTTCGGAGAACTTGCCATAGCAGAACATGCACTGAGTGTCATCGGGTGGTTGACTGTTCCTAATATCCGACATAACTGACTCCCCAGAGCTAATTGTTGATTTTTCATCAGTATCTGAGCTGATTGTTGATTTTTCATCAGTATCTGAGCTGCTTTCATGTATGGACCCCGCTTCCATAATACCTATATGCATGGGGTTCCATATTGTAAGCATCATTACAATAAGCGACTAAGACATGAAACATATCTACTCCAAGTTATTCATAATTATTTATATATAGAGTTGAAAATAACGCCTTCTTATCTATCATATATTACTAAGTCACTTATAGAATACTTTAGTTTACACGAAAAAGAAATTATTCAATGTTAGTTATTAAAACTTTTTAACTATCACTTTACGAAAAAAACGTTAAAATACACTAACAAGGAGAGCCTGCCAACTCGTCATCACGGATTTCGTCCGGATTCACAGTATATATAGGGTTTAACTAGATATAAAAGTTCTGCAAGTGGTATCGCCATATGGCCAAACGTTGCTTAGAAAATCAAATTTTTACCGCGAATATGTGACTGCATAATTCTTGGTAATTGACATAATTAAAGTCTTTAATGTAATGAAATGACGTCCTATGCTTTTTGTAAAAATATAGGTAAATACAATACTCATGGAAGTATCGTAAAAATTGAAAAAAAGGAAAAAAAAAGAAATAGTATCCTGACGGTGTTTTTTTCTTTGCCTTTTTTTCAATTTTTACCTATATTTTTACAAAAAGCATAGGACGTCATTTCATTACATTGAAGACTTTAATTATGTCAATTACCAAAAATTATGCAGTCACATTTTCGCGGTAAAAATTTGATTTTTTAAGCAACGTTTGGTCATATGGCGATACCACTTGCAGGACTTTTATATCTAGTCAAGCCCTACCTATATGATGACGAGTTGGAAGGCTTTCCTTGTAAGTAGCAAGTTTAAATAAGATGTCAAACTATACAGGTTAATTTTTTACCTATTTGATTCTAGTAATAGTTTAAAACAACAGATTGTCTTGGTGGATTTGCTATAATTCTGGGGTTCCATATTAATTGCAGGTTCCATATTACCACCTTCTCTTCTAATAATTAATGAAGTTCTCGCAACTTGCAATTATAATAATCAGAAATGCTCATGTGCATTCATCGACATACTTAAAAATATTTTGTGCGGTCAAGGACATAGAATGTCAAACACGGGCCACCAACCTACCCTATGTTTCTAGCTTCTTAGCTGTCATCAGCGGCACATACTATGGCTGTTAACACTTACAATGTACAGAAACAAAAAACATGTCGGACTACTGTTTTCAACATTGCAGAAAGACAGCACTTCGATGTCAAAGTCTGCAAATAGAAACTCACGTCCATAGTGCAATCTCAGGCACACTCAGATGAGTGCACATGAGCATTTCTGCTTATTATATGTATTTGCAAGTTGCGAGAACTATATTAATCATTTAATTTACTGACACGTAGCCTGAGTTTGCACTATGGACGTGAGTTTCTATTTGCAGACTTTGACATCAAAGCGCTGTCTTTCTGCAATGTTGAAAACAGTAGTCTGACATGTTTTTCGTTTTTGTACATTGTATGGTCAAGTGTTAACAACCATAGTATGTGCCGCTGATGACAGCTAAGAAGCTAGAAACATGGGGTAGGTTATCTATTCGTGTTTTTTGGTGGTTGGTTTGTTTTGTTGGTGGCCCATGTTCGGCATTATATGTCCTTGACCACACAAAATATTTTTAAGTACGTCGATGAGTGCACATGAGCATTTCTGAGTATTGATAATAATAATTGAAATCTTATGTTATTATAATGTTCTTGCTATTTCATTAGAATTTTTTTGTTAAATTTGTGTTTTTAATCAGAAATTTCCTTAATCGCCACTTCTCTTTAATCAAGAAATCGCGAATGGTGGTAATTCATGGTAAGTCATGCAATCTGGTTTACACTTGATAAAAATATAAAGGTGAATCGCAGTTATAAAGATTATAATATTATACTTTTGTCTTTCTAATTTCCGATTAAAATCACAAATTTTACAAAAAATTGGTAATAAAATTTCAAGTGCATTATATACTAACCGGGTGCTGAATGAGTTAGGCGAACATAGGATATTAACGTGTAAAAACTTATTTTTGCAAATTCCTGCTTCCCTAATTATTTTAGAGAAAAATTGAAAGATACAAATATAATGTAGAAATATAAACTACGAATGATAAGAGCATTAGATTTTATCTAGCTTTTACGTAAATGATAAAAAAATTCTTTTGAAATTGTTAAAATTTTTATTTATCAAACTGGCCATGTATAAGTTTCCAAGGTAATATTCCATTTTATGAAATTAAAATTTAATAAAGTGCAAAACTGTCAACAACGTTCAATTGTTTTTTATTACTTATCAAAAATAATTACCTCGGAAACTTACATGGCAAGTTTGATAAATAAAAGTTTTAACAATTTCAAAAGAATTTTTTGACCATTTACGTAAAAGCTAGATAGAATCTAATGCTCTTATAATTCGTAGTTTATATTTCTACATTATATTTGTGTCTTTCAATTTTTCTCTAAAATAATTAGGAAAGCAGGAATTTGCAAAAATAAGTTTTTACATGTTAATATCCTATGTTCGCCTAACTCATTCAGCACCCGGTATATACTCGTACATAGTATTACTTCTAGTGTAAAGTTAATCAAGTTAGAATTAATTAAATTTTATAACTGCAATTTACAATAATAATAGTAATTTAAATACTGTCTCTCTAATTTATACGATCTCATTTATCGAGGTCAGATCTCGCATGATAGATTCCGACCGGACTTTTGCTGTCTGACGACGACTTCCAGAAAGAGTACATGATTTCACGAAGTTAAACCGTAGGTCTTTGCGTGACTTATATAAAATTACAATAAAACACTTACAATACAATGCACATAATATTCTAGGAAAATATTTTATTATGCATGTATTTTGTGTTCTATAAAATAAATTAATCTGTCGGATTATAAAGAACACACACTTGGTGGCCAAAATCACTGACCATTTTGAATTTTTTTAAATTTAAAACAGTCGAAATATTGAAAATAGTAGGTATATTATTCAACAAACGGATTATGATAGTATTATATGCGTTTTTATAAATAAATAATTGTGATCAATATGCCTTTATTTAATAACTATTAACTATATACTAGGAACTAGGTACTTTGAAGTGGCAAAGCTTATGTTATTTGTTGAACTTTGTTCTCTTTTTTAGAATAGTATATTTGTAGTATAGTATATTGTAGGTACGATAAATATGGATATGTTTAGAACATCAGAATAGTTGGGTTCAGTGTTACAGAGAATAAATTTGGCTTTGTCGAAGTTAGATTATCTGTTAAACTTTCGTTTTTTTTTTAATATTTTATGATTGATGGTCCATGATTATACACAGTTTTAGAACGGCTGAGCTTAGATTATTTTTAACCGACTTCAAAAAAAAAAGGAGGAGGTTATACAATTCGGTTGTATATTTTTTTTTAATGTTTGTTACCTCAGAACTTCGTTATTTATAAACCGATTTAAAAAACATTTTTTTCATTTGAAAGCATATATTTTCAAATTGGTCCCATAAAATTTTCATCAAAATCGGTTCAGCAGTCTGGTTTTTACATTAAAATTATAGCCCGGGAGGCAGTGACAGTTTGAATGTCATTATTCCTACAAAGCTGAAACTTTTTAGAGTGACCAAGAACACGTACAGATACAGGATAATCACAGTCTGCCACATCGGAAGCGTTGCCATCAAAGTCTACCACCCCGCAAAGTGTTAAAAAAATGAAGTTGTTCTACTTATTTATACAAGACTAAAATATTTTTTTCAAATAGTTTGGTTATAAAAAAGTTTATAAAAAGAACCAAAAAAATAGTCTATCAATCATCTAATGTTTTTAAGTCCTTGGTAGACGCAATACAATGCACGATCTTCCGAGAGTAGTTGCTGCGCTGATCTGCTATAAATCGCTCTAAATAATTGTTAAATTTAAATATACAAAGCTGATTTTTTGTCTACATGTAGTTTACGTAAATTATTGTTAAATAGACGTTGTCTACTTTCAATAAGAAGTGGCTAAGGCTTTGATAGATGTCGCTGAAGTTGTGGCGCAAAAGCTGGATTGAACCGTGAGCTAAATAAACGAATAAAATTCTAAACCTAATAATTGTTAATTTGAATTTTTAGAGTTTTGACAATCATTATTATTTTAAAACAAAGTGTCCTACTAGAATTTTATAAAATATACAAATATATATAATATAGATATATAATATTGGCAAAATAAAAAGTCAAAATTATTAAATAAAATTTATTTTAATTGTATTATTTACGCAGTAAAGTACTCGTTTAAAAAATAAATCTTCAATATAAATAATTTTTTTTATACTTCATCGTCTTCCTCATTCATATCGCTATCTTCATCCTCATTATCATGTTCATAATAAACACCATCGTTTTCTTTCAAAAATCGAGAACGACCTTCATTAACAGTTATTTCATCAGATTCGTCAAGCGTTTCTGATGTATCTACAAAATATAATAAATAATTAAAAATTATTATATTACGCAGATGCAAGTTCAATTAAATTACAAATATGCGTACCTTCATCTTTATCGTTTTGTTGCCTTAGCCACCTCGTATTGAAAGTAGACAACGTTTATTTAACAATAATTTACGTAAACTACATGTAGACAAAAAATCAGCTTTGTATATTTAAATTTAACAATTATTCAGAGCGATTTATAGCAGATCAGCGCAGCAACCACTCTCGGAAGATCGTGCATTGTATTGCGTCTACCAAGGACTTAAAAACATTAGATGATTGGTAGACTATTTTTTTGGTTCTTTTATAAACTAAACTATTTAAAAAAAAATTTTAGTTTTGTATAAATAAGTCGAACAACTTCATTTTTTTAACACTTTGCGGGGTGGTAGACCCTTGATGACAACGCTTCCGACGCGGCAGACTGTCATTATCCTGTATTTGTACGTGTCCTTGGTCAATCTAAAAAGTTTCAGTCTGGTAGGTATATGAGATTTAGTAGGCCATTTTGACATTTATGACATATGATGTACATATTATTTATTTACATGTTTCAAACTTTTTTTACTATTGTTTGCAACGGTAAAAGTTTGGCAAACTGTAACTTTCTTGATTAACACTGTATAAACATTGATTAAAAAAAAAATTAGCTTTGTAGGAATGGGTGCACTTTTTCTGTCGTTGCCTCCCGGGCTATTACTGCAATTTTTAAACGTAGGTTGAAATATTTTGCGAGAATCGAGAGGTAGTATGTCGTGCATTGACATTTTATTTTATAATATATAATTAACATATCGTCGGCTGAGTATTGCAGTGTTCCAAGTCCTAAAAAGGTAATTACGAGAAAACTGTAATTAAAGTTTCAAACGCATTTTTTCTAAATATGTAGTAGATTATAATAGTACATACATAATTTATTATTTGGGGTATTGTCACATGAATTAAATAGTGCTAGTTTTTTTTTTTTAAATTATAGTATTCTGAAAATAATTAATTATTTGAAATGGACATGAAACAAATGACATAAACTTTTTTATAAATTAATATATTAAGTTGTTCCATGTCCAAAATAATAGATATAAAGTATCTTAAAAAATAATTTTAAATAAGCATACTAATAATAAAATGACTATTTTAGAATAGATTTTTCGTAAAAATTACGATATCATAATATAATAGCGTATAAAGCTAATTATGCATAATAATATTAAAACGTTACTTGCCTGTAAATTAGTATTGGAATGTTCCAAGTCCTTACCCACGTGATTACTCCTAGTAATGCAATAGGTTGGCTGAGGACTTGGAACAAAACAATACTCATTTAAAGTAAATTTTTAAAAGTTAGTAAAAAGCTAAAACTCTATATCTTACAAACGTTTTCGAATTTTTGGACACGTTTAATGGAAATGGTACAATTCAATATTAACAACAAGTAGATGCATTAATCTAAAAAAAAATTAAAATGGACATGGAACACTCCAATACTCAGCCGACGATATGTGCAGTGCATATGACATATAAGTATGTCAACTAAGTAAACAAATTTGCGTATTTTTGCTTTCCTGTTAGTTTTTTCATCGAGTGGTGTTTACGGTTATTAGAATAGTCCTAATTGCTTACCTTCCGCATAAAACGGGTGGTAGGAGAGGAACTCTGCAGAAAGTATAGGCGGTGTTATGAATGCACAAAATTCTACCTCTGGATTCTCGCAAAACATTTCAACCCATGTTTAAATTTTACCTATTTGGACTAACGGAGTAATGTTCGACGTAACTTCAAAATACTCTTCAACATCCCTATAAAGATGGATGTTGGTAATTAACCAAGTTAAATCTCGAATTAATTTTTGCATATTTACGACAAATTCTTTACAGCGTGAAAGATTCTCCAGACTTTCTACAACCAAAACTAAACCAGCTTGGTTTGGGGTCAATGGTAACTGCTCAGCTATTTCTACAACATCCTTTGCAAATAAAATAACCTGCCCCTTACACCAATTTTGACTGAAGCGGTTCTTCAGTTTGAAAATCTTTAAAAATGGTACAATACGAGATAACAATCGTTCTTCAACACACGTCAGATTGGCTAATATTTCTACGAACATGACTGGCTTCCCTCATTACACTAAGCCGATCCAAACGAAAAATAACCGATCGTGGATTAAGCTAAAACGGTGGGCACGTTGCTCATCCGTCTCATTGGATAGACGCTCGTGAATCAAGCTGAGACGATGAGCACGTTCCATATTCCACTAGTGGTGAATGGTAGTGAATATTCCACTAGTGGTGAATAGCAGCGGATATTCAATGTATTTTTAATACATGTAATTGCAATGTTGCCCAGTCCTGACTTTGAGTAATTGAAGTACTACTTTTAGAGCCGGTTCAACCAACTCTGATTAAATACTTTAATTATGATTAGTTGGAGTTAATCACGGTTAAATAAAAATAATAAAGTTGCATTTAGGAATTTCTCCCGTTTCTCGCTTGTTAAACGGCGCTCTCATATGGGCAGCGCGTTTTGTAAGTCTACCCATATTCGCATTCGATAAATTATTTACATAACGCAAAATTCACTAAAAAGACTAAAATAAAAAACTTTTTTACAAAAAAATAAAACCGACTTCAAGAAAACTACTACGAAAAAATGCACTAAAAAGTAAAAAAATAATTTTTTTAATGTGTCTGCCACATTTTTGGAGTCGGTGCCAGCCAAGGTTAACAAGCGCGTATCAAAAGGCCCACAAATGATCAATCTAGTGTTCAACTTAGTGTGCAACCACTTTGTAAAATCACATGCCGCCACGTGTGTGGTTCTACTCTAGGTTGACGACTAGGTTGCTCTGTTTGTGGGCCCCTTTAACAATACAATTAATGTATATTTTAGAAAACTTCCAAAAATGTCTTAATAAACGCTTGGCTGGCACCGACTCCAAAAATGTGGCAGCCACATTAAAAAAATTATTTTTTTACTTTTTAGTGCATTTTTCTAAAGTTTACTTTTTATTTAAAATATGATTATAGTTAATAGTATGTGATCAAATGGATAGGTTTGAAACGACAGAGCTTAGGTTACTTGTTGAACTTAAGAAATTAAAATACATAAGTTAATTAACTGTTATTACGCCAAACCGACTTTCCTTGAAACGTAGTCTTAACTTTAACCACCCCTAAGTGGAATACATTTTTTCTATAACTCTTATAGTCAATAGTTATAATTTATAAATAATTAACAGTTTTATTTGAGGTTAGATTTCAAATTGTTTTTATAGATTTTTATTTATTTATTATGAATAGTGTTTAAAAATTTTTAGATTTTGACTACTTATGCTTTTACATTATGTGACTTTATCAAATGTTATTCATTGCTCGTTGCAGTCGGTCGCGGTGACATGTCGCGACTGCGCCTAAATCAATTATTTACTTTACTTTAATTTTAATAATTGTTGGTAGGATTTTATGTGTATTTGTTTTTTTAAGTTTAATTATTCTTTTTTGAATCTAATTTGTTATTCTCACATAAGATTTTTTAATCGTAAGCCTATAATTTCCAATTTACGGGTAAGTAAGGTAAAATGTGAAAATACCTTCAATTTTTATTTCTCATTCTCTCTACTGAAAGAGTGGTAAATTATTTTTAATTTAGATATTTAATCTGCTTTTTTACTTGAAATTACTTGTAATTATTTCTTACTTTTTCCGATGGCCAAATAGCTCTTTTAGAGCTTTAGCCTCCTTAACAATGCCCTTCCATCTGTTGCGATCCATTGTAACTATTTAATCTTTTTTAATTATATTTAAATTTTGATCAAATTTAAATAAAACTGGCGAAAACAAAAACAATGTCAAGTTCACATTCCTTGAAAAATTTTTATTAATTATTTGATATGGATGCGACTCGTGCGAAGTTTATTACTAATAATTTTAAATTTACGATCAGAAGTAAGAACATATTTTTAATTAGTAATAAAAAATAAAATGAATTAATTACAAGTTATTTAACAATAATGGATCTGAATGATATTAGACGTAGGTTTTTTAACAGCAAAATTAATTTTATCACCTGCTTATGGATGGCATCTTCAATTTAAGAATAACTTTGAGTTGAATCTGCTTGTACCATAATATCTCTAAGTTCGCATTGTCAATGTAATGTTTAAGTTTCGCACGAGTGACACAAAGGCGCCACAGCATGACACCACCCTCGGTTCATATAGGGGTGACTACAACAGCCAAGACGTCAAACATATTGCATTACATTGCTGTAGAATCAACGACCGTGTCGCATATCAATACTCACATGAAATATGATATTTATCGAGTTTCACAGATTAACACAGTAACTCCAAGATGCAATGAAGATTATGTAATATTTTGTTATAACATTGAAACTAAATGAGAGTTTATTAATGAAATTCTTAAATTTAAAGTGCTTTATTAATGGTTGGTAGTCAATAATGTACCCAAATTAATCTAAATAATAGAGTGCTAAAACAAGATTAATCTTTTGTAATTAAAACACAATAATTACAGTAGATCTTCGAGAACAACTCAAAGCATTTTTTAATATAGGGTGTTTTTTTAGCTGCATGAGAACTTTCAATAGGGATAACAATTGAAACAAGATTGCTATGGAGACAGTTTTTTGACATTTGTGTTTAGCAAGGTTTGGCATTTGATAATGCATAGATTGACCATTGAACAATTTTCGCAGATTGGGCTCACAATCAATTGGAAGTGGATCCATTTTTTTACCGTAAAATTTTGTTTAGTGACGAGGCACATTTCTGGTTAAATGAGTATGTGAACAAACAAAATTGCCGTATATGGAGTGAGACCAATCCGGGACATTACCTTGAGACTCCATTGCATCCATTAAAATTGACTGTTTGGTGTGGAATACACGCCAACGGCATCATTGGTCCATATGTCTTTCGAAATGAGGAAGGAGCTACCGTTACGGTGAATGGTGTAAGATATCGACACATGCTCAATACATTTTTGTTTTCAAAACTTCAAGAGCTAAACATTGACAACTTATGGTTCCAACAGGATGGTGCTACGTGTCACACAGCCAACGAAACCATCAATTTATTGAAAGGACAATTAGGTGGCAACATTATTTCAAAACGTGGTCCTATCAATTGGCCTCCAAGATCATATGATTTGACACCTCTAGATTATTTTTTGTGGGGGTATTTTAAATCCATGGTTTATGCTAACAAATCAACAACTCTAGAAGCATTGGAGGCCAACATTCAGCAAGCCATTTATGAAATAAAGTCAGAAATATTGGAAAAAGTGGTCAAAAATTGGACTGAACGGATGCGCTTCGTAACCATTAGTCGTGGTGGTCACATGCCGGAAGTCATGTTCAAATCATAATTGCCTTTAACTGTACTTTCATAAAAAAAATTATAACCAAAACATTCCGTCAGGTTTTTAATGTTTTATTTCATTTTAAAGTTTTCGTGCGGCTAAAAAAACACCCTATATAATTTCTTTATGTACTTTTCCCAAAACAGGTCTGAAAAATCTGTTTTTAATATAATACAAATTACTTTAAATAATATTGTTTGTCCTTGTGCACTTAAAAAAAACCAATAGCGCTGCCTTCCATTTACGATTCTAATAATCAACACAAGAGAGATAGACTTGACACCTCTTTCAAATTTTGAATGCAAATAATGTGGATGTAGCCCAGTCAATAGGTACTTTTACCTTGCAAAAGATATAGGAAAGTTTATATTTGGCATGATTGTTTAGTTAGGTAAGTTATATAAAATTCCAAGTTTTCGACCTTGAGGGGGTGCCGCTCGCGCCGCCATCTTGGTTTGAAGGGGTGGAAAATTGCTTTTTTGCTACTATCTCGTTACCGCTACTAGATACGTTAATTAAGGTTATTATAAAAATTGTAGAGCGTGCGATTCTGCATATTTTTTATCTTAATAATTTTTTTCTAAAATGAATAGTTTTCGAGTTATAACGCTTTGAAAATGAGCATGTCCGTCAATTTCAAAGTATTAGGTAATAGTCATTTAACCCTAATGTTCCTGGATCGTAGTACCGGGTACTTTTTTGACTTTGCAGTGAAATATCTCCGCTTGTATTTTTCACAGAAACCTGGGATTTGGTGACATCATATAAAAAATAGTTGTTAACGTATTAAAGTCATTTTGAAAGCTATTATATTTTTATAAATACATTTTTTTTGCGATAATAAAAAGTTATACCTATATCACCTGAATGTGGTACCGGGTACCTTTAATTTAAAATCACAGAATTTTTAGCTAAAAACGTATTATTATATTAAAAACAGGTAATTTATTTTAATTTACACAAAGTATAACTTTTTTACGCTTATACTTTTTTATTAAAATTATGTTTTCAACATTTTTCAAAACAATTCATAAAATTTTTACAAAATTTTTTCTATAAAATTTTTCAACAATTTTTTGAATTTGATGATCACATATAGGTTCATATAATAGTGTACAACTTTTAAATATTTTTCTTGGGTTTTAGTTATCCGTTTTACACAAATGACGGACAATTTTGTGCAATTGTCTACCATATCCGTGTTTAGGCGATTCTATAAGATCTGTGCTACAGTATACACGTTAGATTTCAAAAACTCAATTTTTAACGGCAAAGAACAACAGATTAGGAGTAGATAAACATTAATTTTAAAAGAACTTTCTTATGATTTGTGTAAATCAAAGATTACAGTGAGTGTATACTCAATGAAATACTACCATTTGAAAATTTTATTTGAGTTTTCTTGGGCATAGCATCGTTTTTCTTTCTACTTCTTTTAAATCCAAATTATTTTTTTTCTTTACTGTCAAAAAGGGCTTGTATTTCTTCTTTGAATGAAATTTTTCAGATTTACATTTTTGCTGAAAACTCGCAGTATATTAGTTTTTTTTTACTGAGCTGTTATTCTATACAAATTTTTCTCAAGGTTGATTTGAAAATACAAAGCACACTGGTTTTTACGTTTTTGAAATGTTATTTACTATTTTCCAAAAAAATTTATTCAAATTTGAATATACTTGCTCAATTATGTAAGAAACGAGTGGCATTTTTACAAGTACTAACATAATTAATTTATTTAATTACCAAACTTTGTAAGCAAGAATTTGATTATAAATGACTCAATATGATATTAATACACTTTAAAAACATAAATAATAGCTTAAAAACCCTAATAATTGCACAAAAGATCACAGAAAACACTGAATAACGTAAGTATTATGCCAGGGTACCGGGTACCTCATTCAGGTGATATATGTTGTATTTTTATTCAGGAACATGAGGGTTTTTTTTTTTTTTTTTTTATTGACTCCATGGTTTTGTTACAATCTGTCAGGGACAATAAGCAACATTGTTTGATATATTACAAGGTAATAAAAAATAAAGTACATGACATATTGGAGAGCTTGCCCATTGGCATGCCTCCCTTAAAAGAGATAAGGTATCGCACTCACGCACTCAACACTTATCGCGTGGATATATCCATCGGATCACGCCGTTTTAGTCTTCTCACTTCTAGCCCCGCAAGTAGATCACTCACTAGTGCATTGGGATGATCCTCGAGACGAACCCGATATTTCTTGCTCGCATGGTTTATTTCTTCTCGGACACTTCTGATCTGCAAGTCTGCACTAATAACGGTGTTGGGGATGTACCAAGGTGCATTACAAATATCACGCAGCACTTTGGATTGAAATCGCTGGATCTTGTCAATGTTGGACTCACTTGCTGAACCCCACAACTGAATGCCATATGTCCATATGGGCTTCAGGATTGTCTTGTAAAGCAATAATTTGTTGTCAATAGATAAGGGTGACCTGCGACCCATAAGCCAGTACATTTTGCGATAGTTGAGACCCAGCTGTAGTCGCTTTGACCAGATGTGTTTGGCCCAGGTTAGTCGCCGATCTAGATGGAAACCTAGATATTTAACAGTTTCTTGTACTGGGAGGGTTTCATCAAATAGTACTACGCTAGGGCAGGTTTCCCTTCTGAGGGTAAACGTAGTGTGCACCGACTTTGTGGTGTTGGCCTTTATACGCCATTTCTTCAGCCAATTTCCTATCTTGTTTGTATGATCCTGTAGGATCTGGGATGCACGAATTGGGTCTTCATCTGATGCTAATATGGCTGTATCGTCCGCAAATGTGGCTGTTTCGGTGTTGTCAGTTTCCGGCAAATCTGCAGTATACAGGAGATACAAAATCGGTCCAAGAACGCTACCCTGAGGTACTCCGGAAAGAATTGGTTCCAAGGCTGAATAAGCTTCGCCAACCTTGACAAAAAAGTACCTGTTTGTTAGATACGATATTAGTAGACTGCTGTACGGATAAGGTAGGTACATTTTAATTTTGTACTTCAAGCCGTCATGCCAGACTCTGTCAAACGCCTGCGAAATGTCCAAGAAGGCAGCTGAACAATACCTCTTACTTTCCAGGTCAGTTCTGATTTTTTTAATGACTCTATGCACTTGCTCCACCGTTCCGTGTCCCTGTCTAAATCCGAATTGATGGTTGGGGATTAAGTTCCTGTCTTCTAATATGGGTTTCAATCGTTTTAGAAACAGTTTTTCAAAGATTTTGGATAAGATGGGTAGCAGACTTATAGGTCTGTAGGAAGACGTTTCAGCCGAGTCTTTCCCTGGTTTCTGGATCATGATCACCTGCGCTACTTTCCATTGTGAAGGAAAATGACCATATCTAATGATTGCGTTGAATATGATTCTAATTAGTTTGAAACCATTCTCTGGAAGGTTTTGTAGAATCTTTGCCGTTATCAGATCATATCCTGGGGCTTTCTTTGATTTTATTTGCTTGAAAATTACGTTTTTTATTTCATTCATTTTGAATTTTTTTATTTGTGGGCTCATTTGATATGGCGCTGCAAGTTGTTGTTGTATGGGATATTCTTCTTCAAGGGAAATTTCTCTTGGTGGTGGTTGGAAAACCTTGACTAAATGTTCCGCAAAAATTTTGGTTTTTTCTTTGTCATTTCTAGCCCATTCCCCGTTGGTTTTTCTAATTGGTTGATTAGTCTTCTGAGTTTTCTTTGTCGCACGCGTAACCTTCCATAAGGAATAGTCGGTTGCTTCAGTTGCTGTAAGGTTTTCAAGAAAATTTGTGATGTCCTCATTTTTGTGATCATTTAATAATTTTTTTAGTTGTTTTGTGGCCTCATTTAAGTTTGTTTTGTCAATTTGTGAGTGAGTTTGATGCCAACGTTTTCTTAATTTTCTCTTTTGCGCTATTTTCTTTTTTATATCTAAGGGACAAAAGCCAGGTTTGTCCAAGGTCAACGTAGGTGGAGTGGCGTTCCATGAGGCTTGCTGAATTAAAGTTGTTAATTGTTCTACTGCTTCATCTATTTCTTTTGCTGTTTGTAGCGAGATGTTGAGGTCTATATTAGTAGTGAGATAATTTTTGAATTTTTCCCAATTTGTATATTTATTGCATAATGTAGGTGGTTTGTTGACTTTAAAAACACAGGAATTAAGGGTGACTAGAAGAGGAGTGTGATCAGAAGATAGGTCTAAGCATGTTTCTACTTTTAGGTAATTATGGGAAATTCCTTTAGTGACGCAGAAATCAAGTATATCCGGGGTTTTATTTTGGTCAGTGGGCCAGTAAGTGGGTTCAGTTGGTGACAGCGGCAGTAGGTTGCAGCCATGCAAGGATTGGTACAATTGCCTTCCTCTGGGAGTAATCAGCCTTGAACCCCAGTAATTGTGCTTAGCGTTATAGTCACCTCCAGCAATAAATCGATGTCCAAGTGATTGGAAGTATAGATCAAATTGTTCTTTTTTGATTGAGATGTTAGGTGGGCAGTATACTGCCGAGAGCGTAAGTGGTCCCTTCCAGTCATCTATTACAACTGAAGTAGCTTGTATGTTTCTAAGGCTTAATTTTGGTATTTCGTGGTGTTTTATATTGTTTTTAATGATTATGGCAGTCCCGCCTCTCGCTGTTCCTTCCGGGTGTTGGGTGTCATAAATCGTATAGTGAGGTATTTTGATAAAGCTTTTTTTGGTCATGTGGGTCTCCGATATTAGCATAATGTCTAAATTGTGATTTGTTAGAAAAGTTTTAATTTCTAATCCATGATTTACTATGCCGTTAGCATTCCATACAGAAATTTTTAGTGTGGAGACATTATTGTTGTTATTGCTTCTCATTACATTTTGCTAATCATGGTGATTAGGAGATCAAGCATCTTATCCATCTTCTCCATCATCTTTCTTAGCATTTGTTCGAGATTGTTTTGAGGTTGTTGCTGTTGATGCTGCATAATTGTTGGCATTTGATTTTGCTGTGGGTTGGGATGGGATTGTCGATTAAAGGTATCATTTGCAGTCATTTGAGCATAGGATATTCCATGTTGGACTTGGTTTCTATTTATTGGGAGGGGTGGGGGTGTATTTGTTTCTGGTAATGGTTGATTTTCAGGAATATTTTGAGAATAACTTAATTGTTTTTTACGTAGTGCCGGATACACTTTTGCTTGGAGTTCTTTATAAACCGAGCAACCCCTGAAGTTGGCTGGGTGCTTCAGTTTACAGTTTGTACATTGCACTCCGTTATCTCTGACTTTACGTGGACAGTCTGCAGTTGCATGGTCTTCTACACATTTAACGCATCGGGGTCTTCGTTGGCAGTATTTTTGCGTATGTCCAAATCGCTGACAGCGGGTACATTGAGGAACTTCACGCTTTGGGCGTTGGGGTTCTATACTAACTATCGCATTCATCAGATTTTTGACTTCGTATATTTCCTTGTTATTTGGTTTAGTTTTCAGTTCAATGTTGAATAGAGGAAGTAACCTTTTAGTTTTTCTTTCTCTTATGCAAGAGATATTTTTAACTGCATGACCCTTAGCTTCGATTTCCTCTTTGAGGGTTTTTTGGTCTACAGTGGGATGTAGGTTGCGTAATACAACGCGGAAAGAACGATCCTCTTTGAGTTGGTAGGTGTGGAATTCCGTGGTCTTTTCATTAAGAGCCTTTATTATGTCTGTATAGTTTTGATATGAGGGTTAAAAAAAAAATTTTTTTGATTTATTAAGTTTTGATAGTATTTTTTTAGTTTTAAATAAATACTTGTCACATTAATTTAACAATAGTCTTTTCATTTAAATTCCTGATTATTTTAATAATTTCACAATAAGCTCATTTTATAGTAAAATAGCTATATCTTTTTTCTAAAATAAAATGTAGCAAATGGTTACAAGAAACACTGCACTAAACGAGCAATTTTTTAAAATAACTTACTAGGTTAGTGTGATACATTTTTTTTACAAAATGAAGAGTCGAAGTTAGCAAATAACAAAATTAATTCCTGAGTAGGGCAAAAACATTTTTTTTTTAACTATAGCACCATTAGTTTTATTTGTGATCAATAGCAGGGCTACTCAAAATTACTTAATCAAAATTAGAACCTTATAACAAAAATTTCGTACCTGTGGCACACGATAACTCATTTAATGTGTCGCTTTTCACAAAATTCATAAAAGTACGAATATCTCAAAAACTAACAATTTTTTACTAAGGTCATATTTTGATTTTCTGATCAGCCATAAGCTGGTCTATCAGCCCTCCAAGGGATAACGTTGAGTTTTGCGACACACTGTATAAGGGATGATAAGATTTCTAATAAATCTCATGATACAATTTTTTTATATAGAAAAACTACAACACTTAGTTGCAAAGGAGAGATTTATAAACAAGGTCTTACAACTAATATGAATAAATGAAATGAAACGGTACATTTAAATAACCATTTTTTTAATGAACCCTGCTTGTTTTTCAATATGACCATAAATATTTGAAATTGACGAAAATGCTCGTTTTCTACGCGTTATAACTCTGTAACTATTAATTTTAGAAAAAAATATATAGGACAAAAAATATGCAAAATTGCACGCTCTACAATTTTTATAATAACCTTAGTTGACGTATCTAAGGACCAGTAACGAGATAACAGCAAAAAAGCGATTTTCCACCCCCTCAAGGTCGAAAACTTAGAATTTTATATAACTTACCTAACTGAACAATCATGACAAGTATAAACTTTCCTATACCTTTTGCAAGGTGGAGCTATTTTTTTCGCTCTATTGACTGGGCTAATGTAAATAAATGTAAATCTTTTTCTCTACAGAGTATTTATTTAGTATTCTATTATTGACCAGCAGTATGGCGTAAATCAAACACAGATAGACTAGAGAGCGGAAAACCGCGGTTCTAATCCTGGTTGCGTCGAATATGTGCTGTGAACTAAAAGTCCAAAATTAATCTGCGGACTACTCGCCAACCCGTCTGCCCAGCGTGGTGAGTTATGGGTAAAAACTCCTCTCTCCTTTCTTGGGGAGAATCTAAAAGAGAAGCCTACATCCAACAGTGGATAAGGTTAAAAAAAAATTCAGTTAGGGCCTAAACGATTAGTTTTTTTCGTATTATTAATTGTTATTAATAATTCTAATAATATACCATTAAAAGTTGTTTTTGGAATAATGAATATTGCGTAATACCTCATTTTTACATCAACCTCTTTATTTATGGACGTCCTCATTACCGACTATATTAATTGGTGGAGTTAAATTTTCAGGGATTTCAAGAAGTTCAAAATGTTGTATTACTTTTGTAAATATTAGTATTGATATTTTTTGCATTACTATAATTCTAATAATGTCAATTAATCATGTTATATTAATCACACGTGGATAAAAAAAATCGGTAATCATTAAGGTAAAGTAGAACTTCTATGTTAGCTGCTAAATTTCATTTAATTTCGAATCGGAGAACATACTCGATATGTGCAGTTTTTATAATGAGTACTAGCTGTGGTGATAAAATTTACATCTTATCGTATTTTTAATGTTAGAATAACTATCGTAGATTTTCAATCAACAGAGCTAACAAATACACAATGAAAAAAATTCGTCAAGTTTTAGGTACAAACAGCATTAATATATATCGAAGTATGTAATTCTCAGAGACTAACTTTTTGTATGTTATTGATAAAATAGTTTCTACTTTCATTATCCAAAACAGCAATTGAATTTAATATAAAAAATTTTGTTTTGATAATCTTTTTCGAGATATCGATGAGAAACTTTGAATACTATTATCTAAAATTGACGGTTTAGCTGTTTGTAACTGTAAATGTATCAGGGTTGTAGTTACACCTTTGTAGTAATATGTAATCGGAGATATGCGAATAATTAAATTTATTAAATGGTTTAAATAATAGTTCAGTAAATAACAGAATGAACGGTAGTGTGGGTATTCTATCTGAAGGTTCCTTAATGATCATTTACGTGGGAGTACATTGAAGGTATTAGTTATTGATTGCTGTCCGGGTTCGCTATAGGTTAAAAGTATTAAATAAGCTATCGGTTATTAGTTGGAATTACTTGCAATTATCTGATATTTTAGGATAGATATGAATGCCTCTCCGTCACTGTTGAAAAACTATTTTTACAATAGACACCCTAGCCTAGAGGTAACACCTCTTCATCCACAACATGAGTGGTAACTGGTAAAATATGTTAAATATGAAAATGCAGTTCATAGATGTAGAACCCTATGATATTAATATTATATTAACAATACATATGAGTATAATTATTATTTACTTATTAAATTTATTTAACATAAATAAATTAATTATTATTCGTTAATAAAAAAAAAGATGAGAAGAAGATAAGATATGATAAGAAGAACATAGTAGATTTCTTAAACGATAATTAAAATTTGGTCTTTAAATAACTACTAATAAGTACATTATTTAACTAATTGGCTATTTTATTAGTTCTATTTAGTTAATTAGTATTCAAACTCAAAAATCAATTCTTACGCCTACTAAAATAATTTAAAATGAAAGATTACGCTTATACCTATTGGAAAGTAACTTATAAATAGTCAAATTTCTATTTCGCTATTAAGCTTGGGATATATTACAGAAAGCTTTTTAAGTGATCACGTTTTGATTGACCCAAAGAGGTTCTTTACCACCTAATTACAAACTACATCAACTTGGGCTCTTTTATTGCAAGTGTATTCGGTTATTCAGCAAAGACGTTTAGTTAATAAAAGGGCGTTTAGTAAATAACAAGGAACGACATTTATCACAATAAGGGTGAAGAAGTTAATTGTTTTTTGAATAAATGGTAAAATATTTCTCTATATGTATATCTTATTTGTTGATATAACTAACTGTTAATTTTACTATTTCCTATCCTTGCATACTTAAAAATTATTATCTTTGCAAAATTTTAATAGAATCTAAAAAAATAAAAATTTATTATTTTAAAGGAACAGAAAATTTATCTGGATAATTTATTAATCAGGCTGAATATTTTTACTTTATAATCACCCATTGGATTGAATCCTCATGTTCACCTGTTTAATATAAACTATAATTTTCCTATTTAAATGCCGAAAGAATAAAAAGAAACTGGAATTTTTCTATTTGATTGCTTTTTTTCCACAAACGACTAAATATAAATATTATATTGTAAAAACTTATAAAACGTACAAAAAATATTAAGTTCTACTTTTTTGTTTGTTGTTATTTATTTGGGTTTATGAACATTAATTAATTAAAATTACGTATTTTTACTACGTTTCCCTAATTTATTTTAAGCTTCATCAGGAAGAATAACATAATAGTTATTTTCTATACAAGACGATAAAATTGAATTTTTTCGATTAGTAAAAATTGTTAATTTACGACCGACGAAGTCGCGAGTAAATTACTATTCTTGAGTCGATAATGAAATTTTATCGTCGTGTATAGAATTTAATTTTTTTCTATAGCAGATGTTAAAAAAAACATTTTTATAAATAAATTCAAATTACAAATTAAATTATTGACAGGTTTTATTTTACAATAAATCAAACACACTTTGGAATTTTCATTGGTTGCTTTATAGTTTTATAATTAATTTGAGTAAAAATAATAGCTATTTAAGTTACAAGGAACGTAAGGACGTTATTATTCAAAGAAGGTGAATTTAAGGCGAGGCTGAGCCGAGGCTTAAATTATCTTCCGAGAGTGATAAGCCTTACGTTCCGTGTTGCTTATTAAATTTTTCCTGCTTCCGCGGAGCACCGGACAATATTTTTCTATAATATTACAATTTGACATCGAACGTCAAATATTTAATTAGAATTTTAATTTCATTATTTTTAATTTTTAAGTTTGCTTTGCCTGTCCGTTTCTTAGAAACGACAAACAAATATAAATTAAATCTGTATGTCAATCGTTTATTATTTTCATAGGAAAATAAGTGACACTATTAAGTTCCGTCGCCAACGGTAACTAATAAACAAACGCAATGAACAACTTACGTCGGGTGTAGCCATGCACATAAGACACACTTACGTGATCGGGAGCAGGAAAAGTACTTTATCTACCCTTGCTGTTAAAACGCTATTTTATCTACTCTTGCTGTTAAAGTGTTACTTTTTTAATTATTTTCAGTCGGACAAATTGCACTTTAACATCTGTTATAGAAAAAAGAAATTTTTTAAGTTGAAAATTGAAAATGACAATTTCAGTTAAAAATATGACATTATTTTTATAGTAAACTAGATAAACTAAAAATAATAATATTGCAAGTAAAGAAGATCACAATATATTATGGAATATTTCACTAATTAATTAGTCTTTTAAAATAATTATTTTCAATGTTTAAAATTTTTAAATTTTAAAATAATGTCATGTTTTTAACTGATTTAAATGATATTTTTCAATTTTTAATTTAAAAATTTTAAACGTAGAAACGTAGAAGAAATACGTAGTTTTAATTAATTAATGTCCATAAACCCAAATAAATATCAACAAAGAAATTATTATCAAATGGACAATAACAATTAATTAATTAACTTCTACTTTAAAATAAAAGTAAAATATCTTATCTGTTAGATAATTTCAACAATTTTTGCAAATTAAAATAAACAACTAAAACTACACAAAAAAATTTAAATATAAAATTTTTATTCAAAAAGCAATAAGACATATTATTTATCCCTTTATGCCAAAATAAAAGTACTTATTTGATAGTTTATACATAAAAATAAAAAAGGGAGCATGGATTTGATAATAATGCGGTATAACTAACGTGACCAGACGTCCCGTTTTGAACGAGACCGTCCCTTTTTTTGATTACCTGTCCCGGTGTCCCGACAATGAACTCCGGGACGCAAAATTGTCCCGTTTTCGGATACCGCATGTTATGTTGCTACCATAACAATGCAATGTTATGATAAATATAAATAAATAACTAAACATTTTGGATATATTTTTTTTAATTTATAATAAATGCTAACTTTTTATAAATAAATAACTTAAAAAAAAATGTTTTTTTGTCAATTTACAGATGAGTGGGAATTTAGGAGAGAGGTGTCCCGTTTTGAGTCAAAAAATAAATAGTCATGTTAGGTATAACGTTATTTCATGCTTATTTATATTCATTCGTCAGTCACATATAATCAGATAAAAATTAAAAATAATATCTGAAAATCTCTCTCTCTCTCTCTCTCTCCAGTCGTATCCTCATGGCTGAGGAATCGTGATCCAAAAAGCTCACTCGCAGTTGTTCACTATGGTTTTCCATTCTTGCCTGACTTCTGCATCTCTTATTGTTGTCTGTAGGGGAAGCTTTGTTATTTGTTTTATTTGATCGATCCATCTATTGGGTGATCTACCTCTGGGTCTCTTGCTTTCCACCTTTCCTTGAACCACCAGCTTATCCAGGTTTGCCCCATATTTGCGAATCACGTGTCCGAAATATTGAAGGATGCGTCGTCGGCATATGGTCGATAGTCTGTCTTTTATTTTCAGCTCCATCAATATCAATGCGTTCGTTCTTTTAGCCGTCCAAGGAATTTGCAGCATACATCTGCAGCACCACGTCTCGAAAGCGTCAATGCGGCGTCCAACTGCCATCTTGATGGTCCATGACTCGGCGCCATATAGAAAAATCGAAAATATTAGAGTCTTAACCAGATGAATTTTGGCATTCGTGGTGATTTGTTTGTCGGTCCAGACCTTTTTTAATTTAGTCATGGCTCTACGTGCCATTGCGGCGCGCCTCTTGATTTCTTTTTCGGATCCACCTTTCTCTGACACCAATGAACCAAGGTACAGAAATTCATTAACTTTTTCTATTTATGTCAGTTGATTACCCGGCGTTAAGGTGTCGCCTCTGTCTATGACCATCAGTTTGGTTTTTGCAAGGTTCATTGTTAAGCCTAAGGCTTCACTTTCTTTAATGACTAATTGCAGCATTTCTGCGAGTTCGTCTTCATCATTAGCCAGCAACGTGGTGTCATCCGCGAATCTTAGGTTCGTTATTTTTTTTCCGCCAATCGACACGCCGCCCTTGTATTCATCCAATGCCCTTCTCATAATGTATTCCCCATATGCGTTGAACAGCCTGGGGGAGAGAATGCACCCTTGTCAAACTCTTTTCTGCGTCTTAAAAGGTTTTGATTTCTTGTCATTCAATTTTATAACCTCTTCATTATTCTTATATAAGCTTTTTAATATCGCTATTAGATGATCCGCAACACCCATTTCTCTTAATGCACGCCATAGCTTCTTCCAACGTACACATTCGAAGGCTTTCATATAGTCTATAAAACACAAGAGTAGGGTAATATTAAACTCATGTGATTTTTCTATGAGCTGCCTTATGTTGAATATTTGGTCTCTAGTTCCTCTCCCCTTTGTAAAGCCCGCTTGTTCAGGTGGTATTTGATGTTCCAAAAATTTATGTAGCCTTTGGTCAACTATTCGTAGGAGTATTTTGCTTGCATGAGATATTAGTGCAATCGTTCTATAGTTTTGACATTTCCTTGTACATCCTTTTTTGTGAAGCGGTATATAAATTGACTTCGTCCAGTCATTCGGCCATTGTCCCGTTTTCCATACTTTATTGCAGATGTTTAGAAGTATCTGGACCCCCTCGTCCTTCAGTGACTTTAGCATCTCGGCAGATATCTCGTCATCCCCATATGCTTTGTTATTTTTTAGATGTCGTATGGCATGCTCCACCTCATTCTTCATGATGTCTGGTTCTTTCTCCTGTTGATCGAAACAGAACTCCGTTTGTTCATCTCTATCGTCATCACCGCCATCGTCAACATATAGATACTCACAGTATTGCCTTCGCCGTTCCAATACCTGTTTGTCTTTCCTCAGTAGCTTTCCGTCTTCATTTTCTATCACCAGTGTTTTTGGCTTAAAGCTTCTCGTTAGTGTTCTCACCTTATCAAACAGATCTCTAGTCACGCGTGTATTATAATGGTCTTCTATTTCCTTGCATATCTTGCTGATGTAATAGTTTTTATCTTTTCTGCATTCCTTCTGTATTTGCTTGCTTAGTCGGCCATATATCTCTTTTTGTTTTCCAGTTATTGGTCCTTTTCGTCGCAGTTCTTTCCGTTCTTCAATCAAGTTCAGCGTTTTTTGTGTTATCCATATTTTATTATTTCTTGCTTTTTTCACGCCTACCGCTTTTCTTTAAACTTCTCTGGCTGTATCTTTAATGGCATGTTTGAGACTTTCCCATTCTTGATGGTCAGGGTTTTGTTGCCGATTCTCTTCATTTCGTGTTTTAAGCAGTTTTAGCTTGATCCGTTTTTCGAATTCTTGGATTTCCTCGCTGGAAAGCTTGTTTGTTGTTCTAGCTCGTTTTATATTTTTTAGCTTTAGTCTGAAATTCGCCGTCAGCAGCTGGTGATCAGATCAACAGTCTGCGCCTGGGTATGTCTTGCTATTCAATACCGATGATTTCCATCTGGAGTGGGTCATGATGTAATCTATTTGATTCCTGTATCTATCTCCTGGTGACTTCCACGTATACAGCCGTCGTTTGTGATGCCGAAAGAACGTATTAGCTATGCTGAGACCAAGCGTCTGACAGAATTGTATCATACGCTTTCCTCGTTCGTTTCTTTCACCCAAACCAAACCGTCCCATCACATTTCTGAGGTGGTTGTCGTCGTCTGTGCTTCCAATTTTTGCGTTCATATCTCCTTGTATAATGGTAATCTCGTTCTTTGGTTGTTCTTTTATGGTACTCGTAAGTTTATTATAAAACTCCTCTATTTCGTCATCTCCTGCCCTTGCTGTACATACACTTGTATTATATTCACATTAAAGGGACTTGACTTGAGTTTAATAGTCATTATTCTGTCGTTTATAGGATTGTATCCCATCACCGCTTCTCTATTGACTTTTGGTACCAAAAAAGCAACACCATTCCGGCTAGTATCGGGGTTTCCCGAGAAGTATACGCACTTTCCTGATTTTGTGGTAAAATGCCCAGATCCTCTCCAGTGTGTCTCCGCCAATCTCATCAGACTCAATGCATGGGAATGCAATTCTATCTCCATGATATACAGTTTTCCAGTCTGTAGAAAACCTCTTACATTCTAAGTACCTATTGTAATTCCTCTCCTGATCAACACTCTATCTCGTTTGGTGTTACTCAACGCAGTCCCTCCCGGAGATCCGATTGGGGGACTATTTAAACCTCAGGAACATTTAACATTGAATGAAGCCATTTGGATTCTCTTGGGAAGGATAATGAAGATGGTTTCCCGTTGCCTTTCTTCATGTTTATTTGTCGGGGTTGTCTCCCTTAGCCAGAAAGTCTCAGTTTAAGCGCTGGAAACCCGCTTTTTGTCCTTGCCGTTAGCGTTACCCAGGGTTCACCACGTGGAGGTGGCAGAGGACTTGCTAGCAAAGCTCGTGACCGAGGCAGGCGTTATTAGCTTTATTAGCTTTCATTCCGATGTTACATGCTTATTTGACTGGGTTATAAAAGCTTAAAATGGTATAAATCAAACTGGAAATCATTAGTCGCACAAGTACCTTTTAAAATGCATCTTTCCTATTTATTTTATTACAACTTCCTCTTTTCACCACAATTTGAAATAAATCTAAAATTAATGAATTATGTTATATTAAAACTTCAAAATATCGAGTTATTAATAAATAAAAAATTAATTAAAAGATTTATTGAGCTTTCAAACGATTATTTCGTCCGTCATCAGAATTGTCACATCTCAACCATCAGATGTAATAAGCCAGAATCAACGGCCATCGCCAAACATATCTTAGTAGATGGACATACTGCGGACTTCGAAAACACTAAAATCATCAAGTCTGTTCCCAATTATAAAGATCGGCTGGTACATGAAATGTTTTGCATAAAGAAGACCAACAACACAATGAACCGGCAAACTGACATTTATCTGTATATTATTCTGATGACGGACGAAATAATCGTTTAAAAGCTCAATAAATCTTTTAATTAATTTTTAATTTATTAATATTTTGAAGTTTTAATTTAATTTAATATCAACGAGTTAATAATTTATATATTTAATGAATTATTACATATAATTTTTAATATAAGTACTTTTTACGTTTTAATATAGGTATTAGTAGTTACGACATACTAATTTTTCTTTGCATATATTTATAACGTACAATATTGATGACTTTTTTAAATAAAGCTGAATGATATCTTAAATTACATTCAGTATATAGGTACAGTATGTTATTTCTTAATCAGAATTTCGTGACGTAGATGCAAATTTAATTACAATGAACTATACTTTACTCATTTTACCAAACAGACATAATGACATCACTTATGTTGAGGTTGTGAGCAATCATACTTTTAGAAAAAACCTATATTACGTTTTTGAACCAAAGTAAAATGTGATGTGGTTCTATTCCTTTTAATAAGATATATGGGAAACCAAACTTCATAATTATATTACTATAAACCTAAGAAATGTAAAATATTTTATATTTTCCAGATCCATATCAAATGTTTGGTCCAACTAGTAGTCGATTAGCAAGTTCAGGTAAGCCATTTCTTTTTATTAATATCATTTAGTGAAATATTGCTTTACTATAAATAATTTTATTTCGACCATGTTCTTCTATTTCTATTCATCAGTATTGAAACGCTATGTGGAAATTATTAAAAAAATCATACAAATTTTAAGACACGCCAGCCAAAAACTTATTACATTTGATATTTTGATGTTAGTAATAACGTAATTTTCCAAACACAAAATGAAAGATTGCGTGTTGCAATAAAATCAAATCAGAATAAACTATGCTAATTACATAATGATGACGTAGGCGGTCACGTGTTTGTGTGCCAACGGGTTTAAGTTAGATTTATCCAAAGTATTGTGGGGATACGGTGCATGAAACATACAACCCCACGAAAATTATTGTTTACCCTACGTGAAACAATAGCTAAATGAGTTTAAAAAGCTATTATTAAATAACCATTAGCTAGGAAACTAATGATTTAATGACATTTAACGCATTTTTTTCACTTTATTTGAATAATAAATCTGGCGAACGAACAGACACTCCCTTATTGACCTTGTAATTGCTCATTTGACTAAGGGGACTTGTGGGATACAAAAAATTATAAATTAAGTTTTAACGAGTATGTATAGATAGGTGTGTAGGTACTAATATAAAATTATACTTACTAGGTACTGCATTAAATGAAAGAAATTTCACACATGCCGTGTTAAAAGAATAACGTGAAACAAAAATTATATTTAACACGTTTACTTTGGCAGCCATTCCTTTTTAAACGAATTATTTCAATTTATTGATAAATAAAAGGAAACACAAGGAATGCGTGTTAGAAAATGCGTGCACAATAAAAACTCATGAAGAATTAGTTTTATAGATAAGTGCCATAGTTAGTACCTATATAAAAATCTTGTTACAATTAATTAAGAAAAGCTTATGCTTTTATATACATATCATTTTGTACATATCAGGGGGTTGACAACTTTTCTGTACATAAGATCTACTTTTTATTTTAGGTAAAGATGTGTAGCGATCGACTTGTCGAATAAAAAATCGAAAAAGTTCGATTTTTAGACACTTTTTCATGACAGATTTTTAGAAACTTAAAATGTAATTTAATTTTTTCAATCGACCAAAATTAGTACCTACTATATATTATCGAAAATCCCTTTTTTCCTAATCCTTAGTTTACGCTTCTCTGGCTTAATATTAGTAAACATGAAAAAAAGTAGCGCATCATCATTGACGAACAATTTACATATTATAGTTAAAAAATTTTAAAATAAAGTCATGTTTCGAAGAAAATTCATCAAATTTAAACATAACGACAGAAATCTATGTGATAAATAAGTATTAACTTTTCAAAAGTAAATATTATTCCAAAAACTAAAACTAAGTATACAAATCTTAAATGAAAATTACTCTTTATTTCATAACCTATTCATATCTTTACCAGACAAATTTTTCAGGTACTTTATAACTAATGAATAATTCATAATTTCTTTAGAAAAAACGATATACACAATTAGAAAGAAGTGTGTCCAGAACATGTGTTAAAGTTTCCGACTTCCAGGTGCATGTTGTTAAATCACAGGTCCGTGCGTCTGTTTCCTTCCGCCACATTTACAAGTTAAATTACATTTAAATTTGTAATTTACTAACTGACAAAAACATGATTACTACTTTGTGAAAACCCCCCAGCATTTATCAAATTTATAAAAGATATAAATATCATTTTTGGTAGTGTCAAAGTTGAGACCTGCTTACCGTTAATTTTTTACCGTATAAAAAAATTAATTTATTGTGAATAAATGTGATTCGCAATCATAACAAGTAAAAGATATCTTAATTTTTAGGAAAAAAGATTTCATACAATCATAAAATTTGTAACTACGAGAAAGCAAAGCTTTATTAATGTAATAGAATATTCACAAATTACTTAATAAAATAATTTACAATAAAATAATTTGAAAACAGTGAAATTTTGTTATGATGTGTCAGTTAAAAGTTAGATATTTTAGTTTGAGTTAAAACTTTGTACTGGTCCCTTCATTTCCCACCAAATGCACATTATTTTCCTTTAGTGAATATCAGCTTTTGCAACGGAGGAACCAGGTACACCCGGTTGGCAATAGCTCTATTTTTTAACGACGTTATTGTATGTGACCCACTTTTCATCGCTTGTTATCAATCGGTCCAAAAAACGTTGTTTTCCATGCCGAAAAAGTAGTGATGAAGAAATTCTACTCGCTTAATTTATATGGTACTTTTGGTACTTTAAAAGAAAACCAAGTCGGTGAATCTGATTTTCGATGGATGTGTGAGAAACTCCTAGTTTCTTCTGCAAGCTCCAGAGTAGATATTAGTAGATCCACTTCTAATTTGATGCACAAGATATCGTCATCGACGATTGAAAGTCTGCCGGAACGGGGTTCATCCTCTAAATCAAAATTACTCCCTCGAAATTTGGAGAACCATCTTTCTGTTGTATGTACCGATACTCTATCCTGACCGAATACTTTATGCAAATTTTCAGCTGCCGGCTTTACGGAGTGTCCAAGCTGGAACTCGTACAAAATACGCGTTCGGATAACTTCACTTTTTCACTAGATATCTTTACACCGAGATTATTGTTATACAATTAACAATTAAAAATTTATTCTTTACTCTATTTATACCTTAAGTTACTACCATTTATACAGGTATAAACATTTAATTCCTGAGAAGTAGTAACTACCTGTAAAATATATCGCAAATAAAAAAAAAAATTATCGACAAAACTTTAAAAAATGTTGATAAAAGCTATTCCATTAGTAAAGTAAATAAAAGCTGACCAAAATGTATCACCAATTTTTTTTCAAAAATAATTAGAAAAATAGAAAATTACAAAAGTATGATTTTACTGGAGTCTTAATTGGCGTTCACAGCAAGATACTTGTCTTGTCTTATTTAGGCAGAAGCTAGCAGGAACGAATCAGATTAAAGTATTTAAACTATAGAATATTAAGATAAAAGAAAATGCAATCTGGTTTTTGCGAGCTTTTACCAGAGAAAGGCAATGTAAGAATCCTGATGAGAACACCGCTTCACAGTATGTTATCATTACGGACAAAAGCGCTAAACGCTTAGATCAGGGGTTCCCAACCTTTTTGCACCTGCGTACCACCTGGAGAAAATTTTTAAAAACTGGAGCTAGAATAGCGAGTTTTTAACGATTTTTTAAAGATTAAAATTTAAAATATCAACATTAGGAGTAATGGAACTTATCTTCACTCTTGCACACATCACTTACGCGTACCACCGGTTGGGAACCCATGGCTTACATCATATACAGTAAACTCTCGATTATCCGTGAGCGGTTTATCCGCGGTGGCTGTAGGAGGCATTTTTATAAAAAAAAGGTTTTTTCGTAAATCACAAATATATTACATATAGAAATAAAATCACTGTTTTCCGGATATTCGTAGTTTTTTTTAACCATTAATCGGCAATTTTGCGGCTTATCCGCGAAATTCGATTATCCGCTGTATCCACGCCAGTCAATCCCGCGGATAACCGGGAGTTTACTGTATATTATATATGATCTAAACGCTTTCCACTTATAACGCTATCTATCGCAAGGGTGTTTCAAGTCGGCTAATCTAAACTGTACCACAATGATAAATCACAGTAAAATAAAACTAGCAAATTCTGCTATATTAGTTTTAATTTTCATATAGAGATAATATGAGACTAGTTTTCTCACTAAGGCTTATTTATTGATTTTTGTATTTTTATTTACCTTTCTTGTGTGAAGTTTGATTTCTCCACAACTTTTCTTCGATCGATCGATTCTTTTTTTTTCAGTTTTTTTCATTTTCAACTAGCCAATCACAATAGCCATCGATTTTAAATAAATTACAATTAGTATACAATTAATTAGAATTTAGAGAATGTTAGGTTTTACTTCTTGATTAATTTTTTAGGACCTAATCTTTTAGAATTAAGCACTCTTACCTGGAGGATACAAGATACATAATTTTCAAGATGCACCTTAAAAAATTTTAATTCTATTGATTTGTTTATGTGTTTAGGTCAAAAGTTTTAAACAAATTAAGTAATTTATTTTGAGTAAATTACAATATTGATATAGTATATGTTACAGTTAAAACCCGAAATCAGTTAAAACCCGATCTAAGTAGTAAATTCTAGTTTTAACTAACTTCTTTAGTAAATTCTAGTTTTAACTGGTATAAGTTTAGTTAAAACTAGAATTAAAGTAAAAGTAGATTTAATTAGATAAAAATTGTTTTATTAAGCAATTTTATTTTATACATTATAGTATATTCTACTTATTGCCACATGACATGCTGATGTGACGGAATTCATTGGAGTGCTTTGCTGCGCAGAGAAAGTCCAGGACAGAAATGTCCGAGGCAAAACTATTCAAATAATCACGGACAGTAGGGCTGTCTTTGCGGCGCTGAACCGCTGCAAGATCATCTCCGGTCTTGTGCTACAATGCATCGAGGCACTGAACGTGATATCCACTCACAATGTTCTAACTCTCAGTTAGGTTAAAGAGCATGAAGGAAATGAGGGCAATGAGAGGGCTGATGAGCTGGCAAGGCTAGGTTCTGAAAACGTACCATGCGGTCCGGAGCCTTTTCTCTCTCTGGCTGTTAAAACCCTTGATGCCATCATAAAAGAGGAGACCCGCAGACTGCATGTTGAAAGGTGGGAGAATGTAGCTGTGTTAGCATCGAAAAGAGGATCTATGTTGGGGAGCTTCTGGCCTAGCATGGGCAGTATTAGTAGCACACCGCCCTCTAAAGTACTCGAGTTCGCCCTGAGTTTGGGGTGGCTTGAGGAATAGAAGGCTGGTGGGCTGCTAACATTGGAGGTAGCATAATGGGCTCTATTATGTGGCCTGAGTGCATGTGAACCATAGTTTGCCTTCCACTTTCAATCTAGAATCTAGAATCCAGAATCCATGCTGTTGTGATATTTTGAATTGCAAAGAACTTCCCTTCTTAAACAAAGGCAACGCTTTGAAGTGCAATTCTTTTAGCAAGAACAGCGGACAAACCCTTGTCCAGATCCAGCGGCAGCTTTTTGCGCTGCAGTCTACAGGAAAATTTCCTCATCTGGCACTTGTTTTTAAGTCAATAAAACTTCAGAATTTTCTTTAATTTTTTGTGTTATTGTCACTTAAGTAACAAGTTAAGTAACTGGACCAATACAAGCGCTCCTGGATGATCGGATAAACGTACAAAGGATACATAGAAATTGAGCTTAACCCCTCCCTCCCCATTCGGTAACTTTTCGCTATCGTTATCAAATTGTTGAACACCGTGAAGCTTGGTTTCCATTACTATCTAATGCAACTCCGAACAAAAGTTAAATTTACCTATTTGAAAGTGACAATGACAAAAAAAATTAAAGAAAATTTTGAAGTTTTTTTGACTCAAGAACAAGTGCCAGATGAGGAAATTTGCCTGAGAACTGCAGTGCCGAAAGCTGCCGTTGGATCTGAACAAGGGTTTGTTCGTTGTTTTTGCAAAGAAAATTGCACTTCAAAGCGTTGCCTTTGTTTAAAAAAGGAAATTCTTTGCAATTCAAAATGTCACAACGACATGCCATGTGGCAATAAGTAGCATATAATAATAATGTATAAAATAATTGCTTAACTAGTTTTAACTAAACTTATACCAGTTAAAACTAGAATTTACTAGTTAGATCGGGTTTTAACTGATTTCGGGTTTTAACTGTAACATATACAGTGTGTTCACCAATAGTGATAACAGTAAATAATTTTTAATATTTTACTAGATACAAAAAAGAGTTTACATAGTTTTTTATTCAACTTGAAATTTTCTATCGGAAGCTGCCGAGTAAAATTTTTTTATACTTCAAACTCAACCGGAAGTAAACATAAAATTTTTTTTTTAAATAGCAACATGTATTTTTTTAATATTTTCGCAATCTGCAATTTTTTCTCTATAAATATATTGACATAAAAATAATCCACCAGAACATCAATCGCCCACATGCAGTTCGCGACCTTGCAAATAAATCAAAAAATTTTCTTTTTAAAATTATAAAATTCTTCTTCATAAAAAAAAACTAAATTCAATGGTCGAATTATTTTCTATCATAAAACCCAGCTTAGCTCAATCGTCTCAGTTATCGCACACTCAAGTGCGCGATCTTGCAAATAATCCTTAAAATTATTTTCCTTTCAAAATTTAAATTATTCTTTGCTAAAATAAATCAAAACGAAAACTCCTCGCTGTACTAAAATTTTATTACGTTTTCAAAAATTACATTTAATCTCGCAATTTCACATTTTCGCGACCTTGCAGCACCGTGAGTCGCTTGCAAGTCCTCTCCTAAAATTAAAAATTTCCCCCACCTTGGCTACTACACCATAGGCGTAACAACTTTAAATTTTAAAAATCAAAATACAAAACTTAAACAAATAAATAAATTTCTTCATCCAAAAAATTATACGACAATATATAAAATTTTCATAAGGTTACATAAAAAATATTCGAGAAAACACAAGATTTAAACAAACAATAATAATTTATGAATTATTTACAGACAGGTATGTAGGGTGCTATGAAAAACAAAACACCATTATATGATATAACACCATTAGACTTTTTTATGGAGTCTATCTATCTTTGCAAATCTATCTTTAAATTTACGAAATTTAAAAACCAAAATTAATTTAGCATAGAAAATAAATCTTAAAAAGAAAATTTCAAGAATTAAACTTAAATTTAAACTCTCACGTGTATAAGGAAAATACCTATATTTATTGCATTGCAGGTAATCTGCTGTAAGTCGGGTAGTTTGATAAATTTCACTTGAATAGTTTTTAGACACATTTTAACGATCCCAAACTATAAGAATATGTAATAATAAAAAATCAAAAAAGTTTATCATTTATAGTAGTAGTAACCTCTTTATTTCATAAACTGCGTATTTTCACTTTAGGGCCAAAAAGTGAGGTTATCTAGTAGCAAACTATTGAAAGCACTACGTCAAAAATCACTGCAAATGATTTAGTTTTTTGCATCGCCTCTAAATTTAAATAGAATGGAGTTATGCAGTTTACTGATTAAGCTGATGATATAGTTGTGGTTCTATTTCGAAAAAATCGATATCTGTTTTCTGTTTTTGTTAAACGTCACGCGATAGCAGAAGTTATAAACACGGTTATCTAATAGAGATGTAGGGTTAATTGTATTCTCATACATATAAATTATATGCACTCGACCTATTAACCAGGCTCTAAAAAATAAAAACTAATTAATTTTATTTTTTAATTTAGTTTTATTTTTGTCAATGTGAATTTGAAATTGAATTTTTTTTATTTTAGGTTCAGGTCAAATACAACTATGGCAATTTTTATTAGAGCTACTTAGTGATTCTTCAAACGCTGCTTGCATAACATGGGAAGGAACAAATGGAGAATTTAAATTGACAGACCCGGACGAAGTAGCCCGTAGATGGGGAGAACGCAAATCTAAACCAAATATGAACTACGATAAATTATCCAGAGCTTTAAGGTAGTCTAAATAAATAAAAATTTGTTTTATGCTATAATTAAAAATGTGTTTTCAATTTATTTTACGTAGTAGTTATATTAGATAAATAATATATTACGAAAAATGTAGCATTCCTTTTTGTAAAATTATTAGTAAAAAGTAATAGCAAGCCAAAGCAATCTTGAACATTTTGACCGAATAAAAATTTCTATTTCAGTTCTATTCAGGGGCAAATAACATTTGTCATATTACAGCAATTCAATTCAAGTCTATACCTTTTTGTTCACAATGAATTTCAACATTTATTTGAACCGTTGTGCAATAATCAAGTCAAAGGTTGAGTCGAAACAGGGGTTGGGTAATCCCATTGCTATGTTCATTTGTAGCAATTAGTGGCCGATATCGCTTAATGCAGTTGGTTCGTCAATTTTTCTATTGCAAAACGTGATTGTACATTTGATGAATTATTAATAGGTATATAACTGAATTTCGACTATAGAACTTTTTTCGATATTGCTTACCATTATTAAAAATTATTATCTTTAAAATTAAAATTTTAATTTTAACGGCATTTAAATTTGATTTAAAATTGAAAAAGCTTAATTCATATTATTTTGTTCAAAAAAACAATGATATTATAAAAAAAATAGATTGATTTATTATATGGTAAACAAATAGGAATTGAACAAAAGTTGAAAAAAAATGATTTAATAAAATCAAAAAAAAAAATTCTCGATGGTGTGGTTGCTGAGATCTCTGATTGATTAACTGATAGACATAAAGCAGATTATGTACCGTCGAAGGTTGAAGACAAGTAAGTGCCATCAGGTTTTCTGTAAAATACGACAAAGTAATATACTTATAAGAAATTGTTACAATTGAACTTTGAACATGAAAACGAACTGCAAATTAAATTAAAGAGACGGTCATTTGCCTTGTAGGTAACGCGATCAACTGCGAATGCGAGGTACCGGGTTCAAATCTGGAGAAGGGCAACTTTCTTATGACTAGTCTCCATGCTTCGGAAGGCACGTTAAACCGATGGTCCTCCTGGGTTAATGAATTGTCATCATTAACATAAAAACCAGGGTTACAGGCTCGTCTAGAAGGCAGTTTAGCAAACTACCTATCGGAGGTTAAATTATTTATATGCTCACAGATCTAGCACTGAGAAGAAAACGACGCAGATGTTGGAAATAAATAAATCAACAGATCTAAAAAAAATTTAAAAAAGAAATTAAATTAATTTTTTAATTAGCAGCAACTAATGGAATTATTGAACTAATTATATTGGTTTATTGAAAGAGCAATTCAATGAACAAACTTATTTCAAGAATAATGAATATAAAGATGATAACAACAAAGATGAAAGTTTACGGAGTCTGCATGTGAGCATATAAAAAAATAATGATTCGGTAAAGCATAACAGAGGTAGAGCGCGATAAAAGAGCATTATAAATACTGAGGAGGTGGATTACAATGCATCTCGTCATATTTTCGAGAGTTTATCGAAAATATTCCACTTTTACTGACCAATTGCTAGTGGATGTATAAAATCCTTAGTAAAGATGTATTTTATAGTAATTTCATCACCAGCTAGACATTTACCTCGTAAATATGCAATCGTTAGGTCGCCCTAACTCGCCTCAAACTAATTAGTCTCTGCATAGTCTTTTACTCAGGTAAGCCAAGGGTAAACGGACTATCCAAGTTAGACTGTGAGCTAAAAACGTGGGCTAGGAGATTATGTCAATCTTAAAACTGAATGTAAACGCCTTAGCTCGAACTACACGCAGTTTAACATTGGTTCTACCAATCAGGTTAACTGATTGGTTGGGAACACTGCTTTGGGTTTGAACTAACTAAATGCATGTACACGAGGTACGACAAACTTAAAACTAACCTATCCTATCTATTGCTCTAACATTAAGCTCGAGCTAACGGCTGCATGTGTACCAAGTAATTGTTTCGAATCACCTAAGACTTACTTTAGGTACTGTAAAATATTTACGTACGTCAAGATGAAATTTTGTAAGATTGGAATTAGAAGATAATATTAGATTTTTGAGTTCCACCACGAAGGTTGAAACGAAGCGACGGCCTCGCTTCAAATTTGTAAAATGTAATAAATTATTTAGAATTTGCAAAAATTATTATTATTTGTATGGAATTCCTGTTTTTAAGAAGAATTGAAATTTTGATTTAGAAATAACATTTTTTAGTTTATTAATTAAGTTTTTTTTAATTACTTTTATCAACAACTACTAGGCTATTAACATTATACATGCAACCCTTCTAGGGTTTAAATTTTGTAAATGGAAGGAAAGTTTTGAATCGATTTAAGGATCATTTTTGAATTTTTATTAATAAACAATTTTGAAAAATGATATAATATATATCGTCGGCGTCGTAGCAATACCAAGTAAGTCGAAATTTTACGAAAATGAGATTTTAGTTTGAATGGATGCAGTATCTTATTGCGCATCGAAACGCTAAAACACATTACTTAGAATAAAATTCGTAATGAAGTTATCTCTACAATTTCTTTGCAGTTACTTTATATTGTAAGCATGAATGAAAGTAGTTTTTTCACTCTTCTGAAAACTTGCCTGATTTGATTTATACTTGGTATTGCTACGACACCGACGATATTATAAAATTACTAAAAGTAATTTGTAACCTGGTGCCTATCTTAAACCAGAGAATAGGATAATATCTTGGTAAAATAGTTTGGTTAAGATTGGATTCAAAATTTCATCCAGTGAAATAGTATAGAAATATAGAGAACGAGAATCATGGAATATTAGAATGCAAATAAAACAACTGAATTGTTGGTTGACGTTTCGGCTTATTTACTATAACTTTACCAATGTATAACAATGTAGTATGTTTATGAATTTTTACGTTGTAAATTGTTTTTATTTTAAATGTTTTACAATATTTTTAATTATTTATGTATGACGTGGTTGAGTGTGTTGCCCGACAGTCCATGGTTCTCTTCCCTCAAAATGTATTTTGCTAAAATAAATTCTATCAAGAATTATTAGTTCCGAAAATGGCAGTTAGTAAATAAGCCGGAACGTCGACCGACAATTCAATTGTTTTATTTGCATTGCAATATTTCGTGATTCCTGTTCTCTTCAGTGTTTTTAAGATTCCTGATTATAAAAAAAAATAATTTTTATACGTATTCGTTAAAAAAAACAGGAAGTTTAATAGTATATTATACACCGAGGGAGTAAAGTGCCGCTTTTCGTCACGAGGGTAAAGGTTTTTACACGAGGCGCAGCCGAGGGGAAAATTTACCCTTATGGCGAAAAGTCACTTCCTTCCCGAGCGCGAATATACTATTTTTTGCCTTTCCGAAAGCCAATTACGAAATTCAAAGCAAGTACAGTCAAACTTCCCTAACTCGAACTTCTCTAATACGAATTATTCTCTAAATCGATTTTTTTTTTGAAAAACTATAGGTTTTTTACGTGTAATTTTATTTACGTGTAATTTTATTTCCATAACCCGAATTTCTATAAATTGAATATTTCTATATCTCGAAGTATAATTTCGTCAAACAATTTATGTTTTTAAAAATACAAAGCTGTTTATTAGACCTTCCCCGAAAATAACCATAAATCTTGGCTATTATGCCTGTTAAACACTTTATTGCCTAGCCCAGATGTGCTAGTTTGCGTAACATGATATCATTGTCAAAGTACCGTATGCATTTTTGGAATCTTAGACGTAGTAATAAATTTGAATTGTTTTACTTATTGTCCCGCTAATTTACTTTTCGTCCCGCTCCTAAGAAAAGTGGCACTTTGCTCCCGCAAAACAAAAAAAAGACAAAAAATATCTATAATTTATATTACTCTTCTATGTTTTAGAGTTTAAACAGATTTAAGGTGAGCCACATTTGAAAATTGGTAACATTTTTTAATTTTATATTGTATTGTATGTATAAACATAAAATAAAGTACCTATTATAGTAAAAACAATAGTAGTTTCCTAAATGTGAAATTACTTAAATGTGGCCGCTGCAATGTAATGTAGTATTCCTAAATTTTCGGAAATAAATACTTTTGAAGGAATTGTACCTTTATGTTATGCCCGCTGGCGCTGTACACTCTCGCCGAGTGCTCTCGGGCGAATGTCTTGCCGAGAGGTCACGTTCTCGTCCGACCATCTAAATTACACACTACCAGGCACACCGAAACAGACGAGACATGGCGAGAGCACCCATCTACACTCTCGTTCCTACCCTGTCTCGTCCTGTCTCGCCGAGAGTGTACAGCGGGCATTAAAAATTAAAAAAAAAAAACAAGTTTTAGGTATAATTTACTAATTTTTTTTTTTAATTTAGATATTACTATGACAAGAACATAATGACAAAAGTACATGGTAAACGTTACGCCTACAAATTCGATTTTCAAGGATTAGCAGCAGCTACTCAACCAGCTACCAGCGATGCTAGCTACAAGTACCAGAGTGAATTATTTATGAGTTCGTATCACCATCATAGTGCAAAACTTGGGTCTTTTATGACACCACACACTGGAATACCTAATTCTACAGGTAAGTTTCTATTACTGTAATAGGTAATTGTCTATAAAAAGTTCTGAAAAAAAATTAAGTTCCATTTTTCAATAAAACATATTTCAGAATTTATTTAAGAGGAATTAATAGCTAATTAAAATCCGTAAATATACGGATAACTTATTATTATGCAAAAAAAAAGGTAATATGATATGAGTCACTAAAAAATAACATTTATTTTATATTAAGTTAAGGGTATTAGGCAATGGTTATTGGCGAAATCGGCGCTTTGGTTATTCTTAATTTTAACATAGAAAGAAAGCAGATACACATGTGTAATTTTAACTAATACTTATTGATATATAAATGATGAAAAAAATTGTACCATGGAGCCCATAAAAGCTTACAAAATGGCGGTACAATCTGTAGCGTATTAACACGTTTATTTTCTATTTTTCCCTACTATCGTACTAAAACGATAATTTTTTTTGGGTCTGCAAATAGTTTTTCTTTTCGTAAGATATGTAGTTTCGGACTAAACCTAAAATCACAACGATTGAAATGGAATTATTAAACTTATAGACAAAAAACCGCGATTTTTACGATAAAAATGTGAGTTTTTTGTAAGTGAACAGAAAAATCGTGACTTTTTAATTTTTTTTGAGAAATCTCAAATTTTTATAATTATTTTGGAGGTTTAGTCCGAAATTATACATGTTTTACGTATCTTTCATTTTTTTCAAGTCACCAGAGACTTCCGTTTTTTTGGAATCAAGGCAAAACCAAACGAAAATGAAAAGTCGAGAAAAACGAGTTTAAAGTTTCTTTATCAATTAAAGTGATTTTACTTAAATTTATCTCCCTTAAAAATATCCAATAGCATAGAATGATGTTTCTAGTAGAGCTTCGGCATCAGTCCGTTTTTGAAAATTATATTTTTATTAGTGGACTACAGGTAAAATAAAATGAAATTGCAATATCATGATAATGTTGAACTCAATGTGAACAACTCCAAACTGACTTTTTTAAATATTTTTCTTTGTAATAAAGTAAAAATCAATCCGCAATTCTATAACGATAGCTGGACCACGATATTTTGGTTTTAAACCTTCTGAAAATGCAATGATGCAGATGTCTACGATTTGTTCCATATTTGTCAAAGTATTTGAATTTTAGAAAAATCTTTATTATGATAAATTATCAAATTTTATATATTTTAAAAAGTCCTATTTAATTATATCAAATTTTTACGATAAGGAACTCAGATCGTAACATTTAGAGCCCTCCCAGGTAATGTTCTCTGCTCGACTACCAGCGGCAGACGGAAATCAAGTCCACGCACTGCCACCTTTTCACTTGCCTAATCAACAATTTTAAGAATTTCGATATGAACCAAACGGTATCCTGTTCTGGAAGGATAGTACTTTCAGAAAATGTAATAAAAAAAATATTGATTTTTCCATTACCTAATACCCTTAAGAAATCTATAAATATGAATATAATATAATCTATTACAATATTCTTTCGCTGTTCTTTCAGCTCATCAGATAGATATAATATAAAAACATAAAAATTATAAATCTAAATCTGAAAATAAATTAATTTTAAACTTCAAAATATCGAGTTATTATAAAAATTAAAAGTTAATTAAACGATTTATTAAGCTTTTAGATGATTATATTATCCGTCATCAGAATATCAACAAGTTAATAATTTATCAATTTAAATTAATTTTATTTAATTTAAAAATTTTATTAAAATAAAGCTATTTTAAGAACAACTTGGATCTAGAATTTTAAGTACGGACAGTTTAAACAATGTTTCCATCACTAAAAAACTGAAGTAAACTCTTAAAAAAAGTTTAAGGTTATAACATCGGCAAATTAGATGGTTAATAAAGAAATTAAAAACAAAATTGCTTATGTATAACTATGGGCGTCTATAAGATCATTTTCAGGGAGGGCAAAATAAAAAAAATATTATTATAAAAGAATTTTAATCATTTAAAACCGAAAGTTTTAGAAAATTTTGAAAACTTGGGCTGGTGAAATATTAAATGTCTAAAAAATTTAAATTGATAAATTATTAATTCGTTGATATTAAATTATATTTAAACTTCAAAATATCGAGTTATTATTAAAATTAAAAGTTAATTAAACGATTTATTAAGCTTTCAGACGATTATATGGTGTCATCAGAATAAGATATACAAGATATTCGGTGCAATTTTCTAAGGAAAGTTGTTATTGTAATAACTGAATTTAGTTGTTCAGTGACGGTTAGTTGTTATAATTACACTGAGCCAGACCTATTTTTCAGTGGTTAAGTAACAACTGCAATAACAACTTTTTTAGAAAATTTATATAATTTAGAAAATTTATATAATTTATTAAATTCTAAAATTAAATTAAAGTATAAAAATTTATATAATATTTATAATTTTATAGATACAAATATAAAAATATAATAGTAAAAGCATGCGTAGTATATATTTCAAGTATCATTATGATTAAAGTGTATCAATAAGAGGTAACTACTTTGTTTTCTAAGCAAAATGCAAAATAAAGAGAATATTTCTATTTATTGATGTAATTCATGACAAATATTCAAAATAACCGTATGTAACCCCCAAACGAAGACGTCCAACGGTATAAAATAACATAATTTCGGATATCGGTTTACTTTGTCATGCCATCGACACCCTGAAAAACGAATGATCATTAACTTTTTTTAATTATATTTAAACTTCAAAATATCGAGTTATTATAAAAATTAAAAATAAATTAAACGATTTATTAAGCTTTCAGATGATTATATCATCCGCCATCAGAATAAGATATACAAGATATTATGTAAACAAGTCATGGAAACAAAGACGAGTATTGTCATTTGAACGGTGACTAGATAAAATCTAGGACCGTGAGTTAGGAAAAACCTAAATTGTGTTCCGGCAAAGAAGGAAAACCTAACTCCAATACGTAAAAGAACTTTAAATTAGTAATTGGCTGTAAATGTTGCTTAAGTCATCTATGTCGGTTTGCCGGTTCATTGTGTTGTTGGTCTTCTTAATGCAAATCATTTCATGTACCAGCTGATCTTTATAATTGGGAACAGACTTGATGATTTTAGTGTTTTCGAAGTCCGCAGTTTGTCCATCTACTAAGATATGTTTGGCGATGGCTGTGGATTCTGGCTTGTTACATCTGATGGTTGAGATGTGACCACCTATTCTTTTTTTCAACCATTGGTTGGTTTGTTTGATGTACACTAAGTTACAATTTGTATAGTTTACTTGATATATCAGGTTAGATTTTTTCTCAAAAAGGATCGGCTCTTTGAGTTTGGTGTATAAGAGACCAATGTTATTAGGAGATTTAAAGGTAGTTTTAATATTATGTTCCTTAAGACTTCTTTTAATTTGTTCACTTAACCCACTGACAAACAGAATCACCGAATAGTTGTTATGAATTTCTCTTCTTGCAATATGCCTATTGTATAATCTGTTAACACGATCTTTGATTAATTTAACTACAAGTGGATAGGGATAGTTATTGCTTATCAGAGTTCGCTTTGCGATATTCAGAGTATCCTTTCTGAAATCGCCATGCGTTAGTTTGAGTGCTCTGTCGATAAGTCCAATTGCTGTCTCAATTTTATGGCTTTTATGGTGGTAGGAATTATAATATCAAATACCAGACCATGTCGGTTTCTGCGTTTACATGTATTTAATATTATTTCCTTGATGAATTAACTTGATATCTAAAAAGGATATGGCATTATTTATTTCTTTCTCTATGGTAAATTGTAGTCTGTGATGGAATTTGTTAAAATGTTCGACGATGAAGTCTTCTTTGTCGTTGGGGATCGCGATAACGATGTCGTCCACGTATCGTTTGAAAAACGGAAGTTGGAAAGGGAGGGACGAAATCCGGTCATTTTCCAAGATTTCCATGACCAAATTAGAGATGGTGGCAGAAATAGGGCTACCCATTGCAGTACCAAAGATTTGTTGGTATAAATTGCTATCGTATTGGAAATAGGTCGTGTCCGAACATAACCTAAGAGCATTCAAGAACTTGTTTTTGGGAATATTAGTGAAGTCTTTAACTTTATTCCATTTGTCCTTAACTGCCGTGATAGCCAGGTCAATGGGTATGTTGGTAAATAAAGATTTAACGTCCAGTGAAATGTTGATATAATTATCTGGGACGTTAAATTCCTTTAATTCTTCAATAAAAGACCACGAATCTTTAGTGTGGTAGTTCGTTCTACCTAAAATTTTAGAAATTGTATTGGAAAGAAATTTGGATAGCTTGTAGGTTGGAGATTTGTTGCTGGCCACAATAGGACGAAGTGGATTCCCAACTTTATGGATTTTTGGTAGTCCATAGATTCTAGGAGGTATAGCGCATATTTTCATATGGACATATTTTAATATATATATATAAATTCATACATATTTTCAAGGAACTGGGAAAAGAATCAGTAATATTTTTGCATTTTATAAAATCTGAAACAATTTGATTATTTTTGATTTGGAAGTTATTAGTGGGATCTTTGTTTATTAATTTATAGGTTGTACGATCATTAACCAATTCATCCATAACTCGATATTTTGAAGTTTTGAAGTTAGTGACATTTTGTCTGAAAAGATATTTAAGCCTATAATCATTATGATTTAAATAGTTATTTAATAAACTAGTTTGTTAATGAAGGCGATTAATAATCAATACTGTTTAAAGCACGAACGAGTGAAGCGAGTGAGTGTCTTTAATAGTTGAGATTATTAATCGCCAATTAACAAGCGAGTTGATTACAACATTTTTTTGTTGACCGTAAACTTTTCCACAAAGACTATCAGATGACAATAACGTCATCCATACATTTTCAATTTCACGTAAAAATCACGTTTGCTAAAAAAAAAAAGTATATTTAAATGTCATCAAAACGTCAAAATCACAGAGGGTTTGTTTGTTTGTCTTGCACTAACTTGAACTGAACGCGTTTCTATGACGTCACTATACAAATTTGTGCAGTATTATTTTGCACTAACTTGCTCGGTTCAGGTTAGTTCATACAAACTAACAGGGCTAAAAAGAGTGTATTAATGATGTCCATTAATATATCCTTTTTTAAACAAAATAATTCATTAATATCAAAATTAATAAACGGTCAACAAAAAATATAATTTAATATCAACGAGTTAATAATTTATCAATTTAACTTTTTACCCGACTACGGCAAAGCCGAGTAGGAAGGGTAATGATTTTAGCAGTCTATGTATGTATGTATGTTCCAATTTTATAGAAAAACGAGTGGGCAGATTTTAATGGATTAGGTCGCAATCGATTCATTATAATTTTGCGGGTAAAATAGGATACATTTTAAATAAAAATAATAAAAAAATAAATAAGGTTAAGTAAATTTTTTAATAACAAACATTAGGTTTACAATGAAACCTTAAATACATGCACGTATGCATGGTTGCATATACTATTACCTCTTTTTAATTCTTCACAAAATGAACCCTTAACGGAAAAGTTTAAAATAAAAAAAAAACAGTTTAAAAAACTATTACCCGACTACTAAAAAAACTAAAAACTAAACTAAAAAGTAAGAAATAAGCTTCCTTAAATATCCCTCCTTATTATTTAGTTCTATTCACATTAATAAAATTTAATTCAAAAGTCGTGGTCGTGCGTTTTCGACTACAATATAAAAAAACAAACGTTCTAATTTTAAAGATAAAAAATAATAAACGCACGACTACGGCTTTTGAATTAAATTTTATTAATGTGAATAGAACTAAATATTAAGGAAGGATATCTAAGGAAGCTTATTTCTTACTTTTTAGTTTTGTTTTTAGTTTTTTTAGTAGCCGGGTAATAGTTTTTTATTTTAATTGAAGATTTGCGAATAATTTAATTTATTAAATACTTATTATACCGGGTGCTGAATGAGTTAGGCGAACATAGGATATTAACATGCAAAAACTTATTTTTGCAAATTCCTGCTTCCCTAATTATTTTAGAGAAAAATTGAAAGACACAAATATAATGTAGAAATATAAACTACGAATGATAAAGGCATTAGATTTTATCTAGCTTTTACGTAAATGGTCAAAAAATTCTTTTGAAATTGTTAAAACTTTTATTTATCAGACTTGCCATGGAAGTTTCCGAGGTAATTATTTTTGATAAGTAATAAAAAACAATTGCACGTTGTTGACAGTTTTGCACTTTATTAAATTTTAATTTCATAAAATGGAATATTACCTCGGAAACTTATACATGGCCAGTTTGATAAATAAAAATTTTAACAATTTCAAAAGATTTTTTGATCATTTACGTAAAAGCTAGATAAAATGTAATGCTCTTATCATTCGTAGTTTATATTTCTACATTATATTTACATCTTTCAATTTTTCTCTAAAATAATTAGGGAAGCAGGAATTTGCAAAAATAAGTTTTTACATGTTAATATCCTATGTTCGCCTAACTCATTCAGCACCCGGTATAATAAAATTTAATCAAAACAGAATGCAGAGTATCAATTTGCAAAAGGTGTATTCAGTTAGTGACATTTTGTCTGAAAAGATATTTAAGCCTTTAATCATTATGATTTAATCATTAATGATAATCATTAACTTAGCAGTGTGTCGAATGTTCATCATTCATTCATTAAACTTTTTACGTTCTAAGTAGAACATTGCTTTTCCCTTTTTGGGAATTACAAATCCGATTAGCGGGATGAATTATTCTCCATATTACCTATTTCCGATAAAACAATATCTATTTAACCACACCGTGTGGATGTCCACTGAAAGGCCGAGCTAAGAAATTCTATATAGTCCGAGATTTGAACCCAGAATTTCCGCTCTGTACTCAACCAGCGGTCACATCACTCCATGGCTGTGGCTATGTGTCGAATGTATTACAATAAAAAATATGTACCTACTATTTTAATCTAACTATTATTTTGATTAACAAATTATCGTGATTTGCACTCGTGCTGTATAGTTTTCCACAACTATGTATGTTTCATAATGCCAAATTTCAAATGCCATAGTCACCATAGTAATACGGTATACCTATTATATGCAGAAATATTCTGTTATTTATTATATGAAATTTACCTTCAATTTTCTGTAACTAAACTAAAGCAATAAGTTACTTTAGATACCTAATATGTAGCTTCAATTAGCAAAATAAACTCTATCTCGCTATCGAACATCCAGACCAGTACTAAGCGTGTTGACTGCTGCAGTTTTACTTGTACTTTGAGATTATCATACTTATACGGTTATCAAACCTCAAGTTCTCGAAATACTGTCAGTGTGCTAATTAACACTTACTCCAACTCCAACCACAGATTAGATATACTAATCTGTGCTCCAACTAACCCTAGTCTTCCTACATTATTATTACAACATTTGCATAAAACATTTTTTAAAAACAGTAACATTTTAATTTATATGGTTTTGTTTATTTTATTTTTATTTTTTTAGAAAATAACAAGTAAATAAGTATAATAAAATCATTATTGTTTTTCTTATGTGAAATTAAAATTAGTAATAAATAATAAATATGCTGTTCATTTCCAAAGGAATATGGCTATCTGTTTCGAGATTTGACAGGTTGAATGTGCAGGTGAAGTGATTTTTCACAGTATAATTCTGATTTAATTATTTCTGGTTCTATAATTCTAGTTTTGTAGTACTTATATGTAATGGTTTTACTAAATTATTTTTATTGTAAATCCAATAAAAATTGTTTTTTTAGTTGTATGAATTTTATTCTAAATTCTGTGGTCTCGCTATATCTTCGAGTTCTACTACAATTAAATGTTATATTTTTGTCAAAATCTTACAAAAAGTAATATGCATAGCACAAGTGGATTAACTGAGACTCTTATAACGCGTACAGAGCAACACTTGCGTCCCTTTAATGACGTAATGTACTGATTGTGTATTGTTTCTCCCCTTGAGAGTACCATTACCCGTCATTTAATCAACCCCTCCCAAATAAGGATATTGTTAACAAACTACCCTAATGCCTTTTATTACTTTCGCGAAAATCAGAAATCATTATTAATGGATATAAAATGTTTTGTATATTTTAAAAAAGTTTATAAAACATACGATAGCATACTTATACCAATATTTTAAGCTTTAAATATTTGTCGATGGTTTTTCCTTTTCTTACAGTAAAAAAGGGGAAGTGTAAAGCAATACAAGAACTTTTCTACACTTGTTATCTGTCATCAGCAGTAGCTACATTTGAATAGCAAACATTTTCGAGTTTTTGAATAAACATAGGGTAGCTAATTTGTATACGAATATTTTACAAAGGAATATTTTGGATTAAACGCGTATTTTGTAAATTATTATATCGTCAAAACACCCTATAAATTACTGCAAATTGCCTTACTATGACGACGGGACAAATGAATTGCATTAACACGCCACATAAATTCAGCGTGCTGTGATGAGAGGGAGCACATTAGAGTTGGGCTTGCTTTCACTAAAATAATGCACAGTTCGAAATTGATGAACCATACTATTAGTGGTACAAATCTACCAAGAATATAATTATTATATCCATAATACTTTTTGTTCAAGCTGAAGAACTTAAGTGTATATTTTTAAATAAATATTATATACGTGACACCTAATCGTATTTTACCTTTTCCTTCTAGCGTCGATTTTCCCTTCACCAGGATCATATTGGAGTAATCCTAGTGCTAATTTGTACTCAAATATAGCCGCCACAACGTCTGCAATAGGTCATCATCCTGGACCTCATCTAGGTGCACCACCACTAGGTTCTTATCCTCATTACGCTTGACCAGTTTCCTCTGCAACAGATTGGAACAAACGCCTACCTGTGTAAAAGAGGTAAAAGTCACAAGAAATTATCTTAGTTAATTGAAAAATTGTTTGTTGTTTAATATGTTTTAAAAATTAAATTAGTTATTAGATCCATGTACCTAGACATAACGAGTATTTAAAAATTTTTTTTTTGCAAACGTAAGGATTCAATTTATTGATTTTCAATTTATATTTATTTACTCCATTATTGCCTCAGAGTATCACGTATTTATAAACTTATTCCCTACAATAATTTATTTTTTATTTATAATAAGAAAAATTGGATTTTATTATTTCAACTTCATTTTCAAAGCACCTATGTGCATACACAACATATGGGGCCACTAGATGCAAAACTGTGTATATGTCAAAAACAAAAAAAAAATGAGTTTGTTATACCATTTTGTTCGTTAAAAGAATCTCTATATGTCAAGCTATAGCAGTCGAATGCAAAAATTTCTATTTGTTGAGTAAAATCAATTTGAAAGCTGTTGTTGGATGCAAAACTCTGTCTTTAGTTAGACAGTTTAGATTCAAAAGTGTGTATATGAACTTCAACCAATACCAGCGTATAAATAGCGTCACGTGGTTGCTGTAGATAACGAACACGGTCAGTATTCTGTTTGTTATAGCTGATGATATTGACATGAGAATTTAATGATAATTGTATTAATAATATCGTATTACTTATTAAGTGAATTTGTATTAATTTTTTTAATTAAAACATAATGTTGGTTGTGTTATGAAGTGAATTTGTAGCAATTTCTTTAATTAAAACATAATGTTGGTTCCAAAACTGTGTATATGTTATTTTATATTTGAAATAATTGTTGTTTTACTTAATATATTTTGATAATTATTGTTAAGTTGTGATCAGATAGGTGATTTCTATTATTAATAACAGAGTTGCGTTTTAAATTCTATTTATTAAAACCGTAAACAGTTTTTTGCGATTATCTCAGAACGAGTTGATTGTCATATACACAGTTTTGCATCTAGTGGCCTCATTATAAAGTTTACAAAATACATTAGAACGCAAAATATTTTTGCGAAAAATATTAAATATCTTCAATGTAATACAAATGTCAGTTTCAATCTTATCTACTACACGATTTTTAATCATAACATTCTTATCGTTAATCTTGTTATAACCTATAAGGTGTCAAAAAATATTGTGACTCTGTAGCAGTATTTTATAGACAATGCTGGTAAATCCTACTGCTAGGGCTAGATAGTAAGTACGTTTGCACCTAGAAAGTTAAAATTAAACATTGCATGAAATGTTGAAACTTGCACTGCCTACTTCTTTTTTTTTGTAGATAGTGTTCATGTTATGTATGTAACATGATGCAAAGATCAAACAAGCAAGACACAATTTGTTCAGTTCATGAAAACAAACTCATTAATTTTCACTAACTTGCTAGGTGCAAGCAAACAAACATATCTAACTTATAGATACCAGGTTTACTACATCAGTTTTGCCAACTAATGCCCGCAGTCAATTTTTTTTTTTTGAAGGGGGCACTTAATAAGGGTTTTTACTAACAAGGGGAGAGCTAACTTTGGTCATCACCGATCCTCGCTACTACCATTCATTATACATGTGGATAATAGTTAATATTTAATCAAGCAAAAATTTAAAAAACTGGAATTCAGTTTTGGAGAAAGTCAATTCTGAAAAACGAAAAATGTACAAAATTATTACATTCCATAAGAAATGCATGACATTTACTAAATTCCGGATTTTTTAATTTTCATCTGATGAAGTCTTAATTATGATCTACAAGTATAATTATATTGGTGCAAATCGCTAATAGCCAAAGTTAGATTTTCCTTTGTGCATTCATTTAAATAAATATAGAAACGTTATTTTCTACTGTAATGATATTTGAAGTCCAAAAATACTAACCAATCTTATTAGTAGAGATGCACGCAACCACTTCTTTCAATTATTGTAAGAAATGGTTTATTATAATAGCAACGGGTATATTAAATACAAGATATCTGATAAAAAACGATAATTAAAAATTATTCATAAAGTAAAGTTAAAATTTATCAATGTAACTCATTGTAAAAGAAACATAATTTAATTAGAACCTACATACATCATTAAAATAATTATAATCTAAAAGTATGGTTTCCTTGCCACAGTCATGAATTTACACTAATAAGTGACAAATTCATCTAACTTCGTTCATTGTTTGTTACAACCAACCGCGACAACACAACGCAGCTAAGGCTAGAACACTAAACCTTAAATAAATAAACTTTTACTGAACATTATTTATCGTGAAGAACCTGACTTTACTTTTTCGTGAGTGATACTTTGAAAGGCAATAACTTATCATTTAGTTCATAATAATATACTCCCTTATAATATTGTTGTCAAGAATCTGTATTAACCAATCTATAAATATTTGATACAATTTTACAACAAATTAAGATGTGTATAAACCTAGTGTAAGTGTTGTTAATATCTAGTAGGTATAGAAGAATGTGCATATTTATAAACTCTTGTACCTAATTTGCCAATACTTTGTAGTCATAGGTAAAAGTAGAAGACTGTATTTAGAAATAGATTGTATTGTTCATATAACTTTTCTAGTCAGAATCAAATAAGGTATTTTTGGCAATACGGTAACTATATAAATATTACGTAATATACAGTACGTCCGACAATGACGGGTACACTCCAAAAATTTCTTATAAACTTTTTTAAAACCCATATTACTATTCTTGGGCATGACCGACCGCCGATATATTGCCAGTTGAACCTTATTTTTTCACATAGGTAGTGAAACTTACTTTAAAAAACCAAGTAAGAAAATTGGGGTCAAATGACTTGTTAGATATCTCAGCCGGGTATGACCTTATACTATGATATAGTATGTATGTATGTAAATATCTTCCATGAAAATCAATGTTATAACAAATATTTAGGGGTGCGCTCCTTATTGTGGGAGATACATTAAAATATCAGTGCAATCAATATCTATTTGTATAATTTAAAATAATAATTATTATTATTAATTGTTAAATTAGGAGCACGAGCCGTGTTTATACGGTACTGTGATATAATAATACACAGATAAGTATGTATATTTTTGTCTTTGTAAGTTAGATAATTTTACAATAAATTTTCTTTATTTATTTATTTATAATTTAAAACAAAATTTTTTATTATGCTCGTAAGTTATTATGTTAAAATTATTATGTTAAAACATACGATAACACGAAACACGGTAAATTAATTTTTTTTTAATATTCCTGCTTCTCATTTGTAATAGATTTGAATGAAAATGGTATCGATCCAAAGAGTTCTTGTTTTCCTATCTGAAGATACCTATATACTTGATATTTGCTTTTTAATTATTATTATTAAAAATAGAAAATATCACACATGCTTTAAAGCATTTCATAAAAAATCACACTTAATTTAGAAAAATAAACATCTAACCTATTAATTTGAGAGCAAAAATCTTCAAACACGGGAAAATGTCTTTCAACTGATACTATTTTATTCATATCCGTTATAATGGGAAGCAAGAATCTTCAAAAAAAATTTTACTGTGTTCGGTTTTAAGGCGCGTTTTCCGGTATAGCAATAATATATCAGAAAGAGGCATTAAAAATGTATAATTATTATATCCGTTATTAAATTTCTTTAAACAAAGACATTAAACGCCAATCGACCGAAATATGTTACCTACCAACAAAAGCTAAAAATTTTTTACGTTTTTTATGTTTATTAAAGAAATGAATATCTATAATTAATACGTTCCAAAACCATTCAGGTATGATCAGTTTTGAAAAATGATTTTTAAAGTTTAATCTTGGAAATAAAACAATTTAAAAATTTGATCTTATTTACTTTACCATATTTTCCTTACCTTTCATTTGAGAAAGTCAAAAAAAAAAATTTTATATGTTTTGCGTTAAATATTATTTACATGTAATATTTAATTTATGAACTATACCATCTAATCAGGAGATGATTTGTCTATAAGACCAACCTGGAAATGGACTTGAAGGTGGGTGGGGGAGTTGATATTTACATATTTAATAAGGAAAACAAATTTTAAATTAAAATGTTTTTTATTTTTCTGAAAATTGCAAATAACAACTTTACTTATTATATTATAATCATATAGAAAACATTTTCTTATTACTTTTATTTTGAATTTTTTTATAAAATACATAAAAGATTTATAAAAAAATAAGTCAACATTTATTCTGAATTCCTGTTTAAAAATAAATCTTTGTCTGTCTTATAATATTTGCTTAAATACACTAGAATTTATCTCGTTATTTACTTAACCTTTTAAACGATTGATACAAAACATAAAATTGAAACTCAAACATGCAAATTTATCATATAGTAGGTACATAATATATAAAATAGTGTTCTATAAAAGTCTTTTTATGTTGTTATTTTTACTTTAAAATGTTATACTATTAACTCATTGATATTAAATACTCTTTAAAACTTTAATTAATACGAATACCTAATATAATATAAATGAATAAATTCAAATAAATTACTTATTGAGCTTTCGGAAAAATTCATTCATTCTTTCATCAGAATAATATAATTCAAGTAAACAAGTAGATACGTTGAAACAGTAACAAGTGTTGTCATTTGAACGGTGACTACTGAGTACTGACTAGATAAAAAATTTGAATTTATTTATTTATAGTAAAACTCGTATTAATTAAAGTTTTAAAGATTATTTTTACTTTAATAAGGCCCATGACTATAACACTGTTTTAAGATTTAATCGTTTGATAAAAAATTATAATCGATTTTTAACTTTATCGCTCTCTATCGAACTGTTAAATTTATCAAATAGATAAAGTTAATCAATCGATTACTAATCAAATAATTTAAAAAATGTAAAATTCTTTTACAACTTCGAAAAAAGCATCTGTCACTTTTTCGAAGCTGTAAAAAAATTTTACCTTTTTCAAATCCTTTGATTAGTTATTGATTGATTAACTTTGGCTCGAGATTATAAAGGTCAGATAAAAATTTTAATTTCGGATAACTCTAATCAACTGATAACTTTGATTTTTAACTTTATCGCTCTCTTAACTATTTATCGAACGGTTAAATTTATCAAATAGATAAAGATACTCAATCGATAACTAATCAAAGAATTTTACATTTTTTAAATCCTTTGATTAGTTATCGATTGATTAACTTTATCTATTTGATAAATTTAACAGTTCGATAAATAGTTAAGAGAGCGATAAAGTTAAAAAACGATTATAATTTTTTATCAGACGGTTAAATCTTAAAACAGTATTATAGTCATGGGCCTAAATATACTAGAAAAAATTGCTACCAGGTTTTATTTTAATAAATGACGAATGCATAGAGATAAGCAGTGTTTGAGAGGCGAGTCGACAAAGGTCTTATTTCCACGTGCAAAGATAATAATTTTATAAGCCATGGACAAAAGTCAATTTAAACGTCGAAAGGTAAAAAAATATCCGTACGACTTCAGTCGATTTAAATGTTCAAAGAGTTAATTTAATGTTAAATCTTTTGCAAATATAATTTTGATAAGTAAGCATGTTATTTAAATCATATATTATTATATTATGGAAATTCAAAACCTGACCTGATTTGAACTAATTATATTAATTCTACTTTTTTAACAAAATTCAAACAGTTGTGGCTTGCGATTTTTCAGTAGGAGCCCGTAAAATAGCTGTAAGTTGACCATATTTTTTTCTTGCAATTGTTGGGAAAGTAATGTGAAAAACAAATATTTGTCTAAATATTGGTTATATGTCAGCACCTTCCACAACTACTGATCAAAAATTAGACTACACTCAATCACAAAAAAGAAAAATTTTGCTCTACGTAAAAAGCACACGTGCGCACCACATGTAATTAGTTATGAAGTTAACTGATAGGAAGAGACGATATCTTCACCGTTTTGAGTTTAACATTTCAACGCTATTCGAAGTGCGGACAAGCGTTTCACTATTTTTCCAGTAGTACTCCCGATATTATTCATATTTCCAAGTAAATAGTTAATATAATTTTTTATCTTAATATTTAATTCGACTTTAAAAATTCTTCAAAAACCGTGGACACTTGCCTAAATTTAATACACCTATACTAAATTAATACATTCTGAACATAATATGGGGATTTATCATATTACATACTGTCATATTTTAAACTTCCTAGCAAAGATCCTTAAAAAGGATGAATAAATTTTTTAGAACCTGGCTTTACCTAGAAGTTTATGTCACCACAAATGAATCCTTACTATTCAATTTTAATTTAAATTTTCTATTATTAGTTTGTTTAACGATGAAGATGTAATGAGTTGGTCATCTTGATATGCACAGTGGTGTAAAAAATTTTCCCTTTTAAAAATCCTTTGGAGGGATCCTATTAAGTTTTCTCAGTTGAACAGGTGATTCACGGAGGTAATTTCTGTAATCAGATGAGATAATTTTAAGTTTTCGTATTGTACAATTTTATTTTCTAAATTTGTTTTATTTGAAAAGTGACAGTTATTTGTATTATGAGGTGTAAATAGTTGAAGTGACCTGCGCACTGAAAAAAAAATACAAATTTTTGGACGCAGCATCTGAAAGGACGGAGGAAATTTTGAAAAACCCAGTCGAGCAGGAACAGAATTTCCAGAATTGGAAAATTTGTCGAGCCAACTACCAACACCTTGAGTACATTCATTACAGCTGCGTAGCATTCACAACTACGGGCGAGTTTAAGACTACTTGTGGAATGCGTCACTATTCATGTACAGCATGGCTGGCCAATCCTTGGCCCGCCAAAACATTTGAATTTGCCCGCCCGACCTTCGGTCGGCCAGCTAGCCGGCGCGCGATGGCACTGCTTCCAGCTGGGAGTGTGTATTTGTATAATAAACTTTATGTGTGTACCTATATAAAACCTTTGTATGAACATGGTATTTGGCCCGGCGCGGCGCCGCCGCAGTCTATGAAATTTTGCCCACCCGGAAAATCTATTGGCCAGCTTTGATGTACAGGGTACTGATAAAATTTTGCATATATTTACAATTATGTAAATGATTTTATTCCTCATTAAATAATTGTTAAAGCGTAGTACAGTTTTGATTAAGTTAAATGTCGCTTTCACGATTATTTGATGTACAGAAGTTTGAACATTTGTCATAAAGACCTCAGAGAGAATTTAATATTTTTTTATTTTAGTAATATCTGTGTGATGACTAATTTATTGGTTTACTTACATACATTTTATTCTATTAGTTTTATTGAAACATCGTATAGTAAAGGTTCATTTGCAGGAAGTATAACTCTCCGACTAAGAGCTAGCTGGTTAATTCATTTTTGCAAGAGGTGCAAAGGAAAACTTGGTGGGAGATTCAGAATTTTTCATTTAAGTCTTTATACCATTGCAATACATTTGCATTTACCTAGGCAGATTTTAATTTTACTTTTTCTGAAATAAAATTTATAGCTTTTAGATATTGTTTCCAATTTTTAATTGTAGAATCTAAACTTTTTGTTTCAATAAAGCATAATTTTAATTTTCACAGGATTCAATCATGGTTCACCTAATGAGTACCTTTTTTGTCAGATGGGAGCTGTAAATTAAGTTGTAACTTATTATACATGTATAAATTTACTTTTGGTTTCCTTGTCAATAAAGGGTAGACGCGGTTATAGTCACTTTAAGACAAACTTAAAATTTGTTTAAATTTTTGCAGATCCCTGCAGTTTATGCTTCACGTCGCCTTGTTTAATAAAATAATACAAGAATCTTCTTAAAAAAAATTAAAATTTGAAAGTGGTAGAAACGATTTAAGTTTTTAAAATAATGAAATAAAATAAAATATTCGAATATTGCAGTTCTGCTAGTTTTAGCCATTCCTGTACCACATAATAGCCAGAAGTCAGTACCTTATATGTAGGTATCTTAATAGTAAAATACTTATATATTTATATAAGTCAGTTTTAAACGTCTTGCGACATTGTCCGATACCAAACTACCAACCTTGCGAATTGGCGCTTGGTTTTTTAGCATTTCACATTTTTTACCTACGACAAGGAGCCAGCCCGTCGATAGAACCCCCAACCTGGAGGACCAAATGAGACGGCCATAATAAGTTGTTACTTACCCGGATTCGAACCGGGTATTGAGCGTTCGTAGTCAACTCGCTTGACCATTGCTCTCCGACCGTCTCTAGTTAAATACGAGTAAAATACTTATACCATAGCGTATTATATAAGTATTATACTATGTAGGTATACTATATAGTTTTATGTATGCTTGTCTGTGTTTTACTAAGCAAATTTTCTTGCCAGTGGCTAAAACTTGTACGGTGCTAAAACCACTAGCGGTTTCAGGGGGGTGTAATTGGGTAATTACCCCCCTAAGAATTATTATTTAACTCTTTATTATTCATTTTTCAAAAAATACAGATCAATCTATGTTGAAATTTACATTGATATAGGTAAATTACCCCCCCTAAGCCAGTTGGGTGGAAACGCCCCTGGCTAAAACAGGTGCAATCTACCCTAGTTATAACAAATTTAAGAACCTCGTAAGAAATTAAAATTTTGCTTTACTAAATTACGCTTTTACGATCGTCGGTTTTCGTCAGATATAACTAAGTAATTGGGGGTAACATTATATTCTGACTGGTCCGTGGTACAAATTTATCCTAGGTTAATGTTAACTGAAGATTGTAAGGCAGGCCTAAATCGGTGTGCTCTTTCTCGTGTAAATTAAGATTATTTATTTCAATTGTAATATTTATGTATGTAGTACCTAACTTGCAAATGTGTTATTTAATTTTGTATAATATTAAGCATTAGTTATGTACTACTATACAATAAGTATAACAGTTTTGTTTAATGTTATTTAGCTCCAGAATGGTAAACATATAAAATTAAGATTGTATAAATGTTAAATATGTATGTACATTATTATAAAAGCTAGAAAATAATAAACTGAAATTTGGTTTTCTAAAAATCATTATTTTCGTTTTATTCAAAACCCACTGTTTTAAAAATTGCAACAATATATTATTATTTTCATTAACTTCTTTTTCTATTTCTTCCTTTTAATTAACTATGTAATAATGACTATGTCCCGATATTTCCAATTGTGTCAAATGTAGATGCACTTGTCACTATTGGTCTTCTGACACAAATCTGCATCAATTCGTCGCGGTCAATTTGTCGCAGTTAATTCGTCAAACGAAAATTCGTCGCCTGGAACGTCGAATGGAAGATCATTTTGGTCGTAGTAAACCAAAGTTGTGAATTTAAATTGGCGTTTGACCAGAAAGTCATTTGGTCCTTACTTTTGATATTATTGCGAATCTAAGCGTCAAATTCTTTGGTGTTTGGAGAATTTGCAATTTTCTGCAATTAATTAATTAGCGATTTTTGGTTTGAAGAGTGTATTGGAAGATTATTTATATACGCTTAATCGATGGTTTAACGTTTGAGAACCCTGCATACGGAGAGTGTTAGTTTCAGTTCGGTTTTTCGCTATACAAACAATACAAGTTTTATAACGTAATAGACCTCTATTTAAATTATTTAACTTTTGATAATTTGCGTTAGTGCAATTATAAAGTTTTGTGACGCCGATAAACATTTTGCTATTTACTGCCAAAAACTGCCAAAGTATATTTTTTATACTTAAAATTCAACCGGAAATCAACATTAAATTTTTTTTCAAATGACAAAATGTCTTTTTTTAGCATTTTTGCAATTTGCAATTTTTTTTCTATAAGTAGGTACTTATAAAATTTTGGTAAGGTTACATAAGAATATATTCGAGAAAATGTAAGATTTAAACAAGCAATAATAATTTACTAATTATTTACACATATAGGTATGTAGAGTGCTATGAAAAACAAAACATCATGGCACAGAAAATACGACTGTAATTTATCTAATAAATTCTTCAAAATTGCCACTGTTTTCTTCAAGAAATTATTCTAATCTTTGCTACCATTTTAAATGACTCCATAGAAAAAGTCTAATAGGGGAGACCGAGGAGAGTTGAAACAGTTTTTACAGTATCTAGTATATTTTAGCCAAAAATGGTTCTACCTCTATGAATTATAGAATTCCATATAGCCAGTTCTATACACTATATGAATCAAATATAAAAATAAGTAAAAATAATTAAGGTTTATGAAAAAATCGACGAAAACTAAAATAACTCCCAGTGTTACAACTCTCCTAGTACCGAGGTGAGTTGTAACAAGTAGGTATTTGTGTTTAAATTTAATTTAAACGTAACTTTTTGTGAATAAAATAAACTTTAATAATAAAAGTGAATACAACAAATATTATACTGCTTTGTTTTTGTTTGAAATTTAGTCCTAAAGGAAATTGTGACAAATATATTAGAGCTCTTCTCCAGTGTAAGCTTTATATGGCCATTTTTTGCATTTCATACACTGAACCCACTTTTTTTTAAATTTGCTGTTGAAATAGAGCTCGAGGCAACACAAGCAAAAATAATTATTGCCGGTTTTAATTTTTTTTTTTGATCATTATGTATTAATAGGGAACTAGGAGAGTTGAAACAAGCTGTTACAACTCTCCTCGGGCTCCTTTATTTAGAATAATGTCTGTTAATTCCAAAACACGTATCGAACCCAAAAAAACCATATTATGCCATCAAACTTTAATATTTAATGTATTGACATGTACAGGGGTATTTACCAAAAGTTTAAAATATCCACAATTGATTTTGATTTGTCCTTTCATTGAATTTTGTATGATTTTGAATTTTACTCTGACAAGTTAAATGGTTTTTCTTTTAATGGTCATTATTTTGTTTGTTACCAAGAAAACAGGATTTTATGGTGGATAATTTGTTCCAGAAGCCTAAAAAGTTAAATTAATCAGATATGACTGCATTTTATTTTTATTAATTATTTTTATTGTTAATTTGTTTACCTTCTTTTTAATAAATAAGTGAATGCGTGCATAGAAAACTATAACGTCGTGTTATTTGTAAATAACTCTAGATGGTGCGGTAATTGTTGAAAAGCAATTTTAAAAGTTTGTGATATCAATTTTTTTTGGAAAAATTCAAATTTGGCTGGAAAAATCAACGAATCGGCGTGGGCCACGTTTTCAAAAGCCTGGAACGGAAAGGAAAGGAAAATTTTGTAGGAGATAAGGATTACTGACCGAGTGGTGGACGTGTTAAGTTGTGTTTTTCGAGGAAGAGAAAATTTTCTCGATAAGTGGTGAAATGTTGGAATTTCGACATGAATTGTAAATGATAGTTGCAATTATGATGAGTACAGTGTCAGTATGATGAATATGGTGGTTTCGAGAAGATTGAGTTCCGGAATTGGAAATTAAGAAAATTTCTACCTGCAGTTGTAAAATGGCCGCATTTTTGATGTTTTCCATCGAGTTTTATTCACATCTAACAACAATTTATGAAGCCATCGAATGGTAATTAGAATTTAAATTCTTTTGTTTTGCGCTATTTCGATATTATTTTTCTGAAAACGGAATTTATAAAAATTACAATGAGAGGTTATGTGAGTCACATTTTATACGAACCTGGAAATTTAATGGATAACAGTTTGATTGGAGTATTACATCAACTTTTATTACTTCGATGCACTAATTTTTAAAATTTGCAATAATTAGTTACCTTCGAGATTAACTTTAATAATTTTTTTATACGACGATTAAAATCTACGATTGTGAGACACGTTACATCGAACTTCATTCGTGAATAAGTATAAAAAAATTAACAGTTTTGTTTTATGTGGTTGATAACAGGTCGGCGCGAGATTTAAAATAAGACAATAAATTTTGTGCTATTAATTTTTATTTCATTTTGTACAATTTATCATGCCAGATTTGTTTGCAAGTTACAGTAATAATTTTGAAATAGTAAATGTGGGAACTTGTAGATAAATCTCGTCTATATCTGATTTATTCATTGTGGAATTTGATTTAACAAAAATTCTGTTTTCTGCTTATTATAAAATTTTTTCATTACCAATTTGCCTGAGTAAAATTTTATTGATGCCTGGTAAAAATTTTGTTTCATTGATTGTGGATAGTTTAAAGATAAATTTGTTTTTTGAACCTACTCCTTGAGATTGTCTCAAAAGTGTAAACTCCGAACAACGAGCTACGGACCTCTTAAGTGCTTGTTCGTCAGAACACGACAACTTTAATTGGCGCCCAACGTGGGGCTCGACAAAGCATACGTGGGGCTGCAAAAACGTCTACGTAGAGCGGCGAAAATAGTTCGTGCGCAGAAAACTTTAATTGGCGCACGAACGTGGGGCTCCGAAAAACAAAAGTGGATTTTTTTTTTACTTTATAAATTTAGTTGTAGGAATTTTTGAAAGTAAGGGGATTATTTGTAACATTAATTGAAAATGGAAAATATAACAGGGGATAATCCATCGGAAGACATTTCCGATATGGAAGTACAAAATGTGCCTGGGGATAGAGTAGTACCTGAGACAAGGGAAGAAACAATACAGGTGATTAGTGATGAGTCAGTTGGGGAATTAGAACAGGGGGATGTAACAGGTTCACCTGGGATGACTAGTACACCACGAGAACCTCAACAAAAGGTTGAGGAAATTAACCAATTTGAGATGTTGTTTCAAAGACTATCGAAAGAAAACAAGGAAATGAAAACAGAACTAAAAAATGATATTAATGAAGTTAAAAGTAAAATTGCTAATTTGGGGGAAATTGAACTTAATGTAAAAAAATTAATTGAGGACAATAGGTTATTTAAAGAAAAATTAGCAGAAATTGGTCATACTTTGTCAGAAACAACAAAACAAACAAAAACAATAGAAAAGAACAATAATTTAGATCAGAGCAAAGGAACAAATTGCAAAAGTATTCAAATAGGGGAGACAAATTTGATTGCTTCAATCTGTCCTATCAATAATAAATTTTTGGTACCTGCAATCGCAGAGGAGCTTTCGAAAATAAAATTTAAGGGGATAGAAAAAGTTTGCAATAAAATTGATGAAGTAGGTCAAGCTGTTCAGATAGGGAAGGAAAGTTTGATTATTGAAAATTGTACTATTGATAATAAAAATTTAAAACCAATAATTGCAACGGAGGATTTAGTTATTGATAATTTTTGTGGTAAAATTGTAGATGATGAAAATAAAATTAAAATTTTTACTCGTAAAGAAATTAGGGAGATAAAATTTAGAAAGTTAAAAGCTAAAAGGAAATTAAATTTTACAAAAGACTCAGGCATAAATAAAGCTAAAAGAAAAAAATTTAAATTTAAAATAGAAAGTATAAAAATTTATTCTAAAGATGAGGCTTTAGCTGAACTTAAAATTTTTCAAGTAAATAGTAAGGATGAACAGCAACAAAATTTAATTTCGTATAAAGTAAATGATAAGGATAACGAAGAACAAAATTTAGGTTATTTTATTAAAGAAAATTTTGAAATTTTTGAAAATAATAAAAGTGACAAAAATTCAAAATTTATACGATTGATAATTTTTTGTAAATTAATTTCTTGCATGAAGAAAGTTGCAGGAAAGGAATGGCTGTGTGTCATGTTAAAATGGGCTTATCGCAGGGTGCGATGGAAACAAATTTGTAAATAGAACCAAAATTGATAAAGATCAGGAAATTTGAAAAATAAGACAATTGCAATTAACGTGGAAATTGATGATAAAGTTTAAGATAATAGTAAAAATTTGTGAATTGAAAATTTTGTAAATAGTATGATTGGTTAATTGATTAATTAAATTTAGTAGTTTGTAAGATAAATAAAAATTAGGGGATAGTTGTAAATTAGATGAAATAAATTAGAATTAAAAGTTGTAAATTTGATAACAGAAAAAATTAAAAATAAAATTATGAGTACATGCATCAAACATTTATGAAAAGGTATTGTAATAAGAATTTAAAAAATTAAAACATGGGTAGGATAAAAGTTTAAATGAGATACTAAGCAATTTTAATTAATGAAGATTTTTTCTGAAAATAAGGTGGAAAATTTACAACAAATTTAATAATAAAAATTAAAGTCGTATTTGGCAAGATAATTAAAAATTAATAATAGAGTTGATAATTATCTAAAGAATTTGTTACTGTGAGATTTTGGAGTTTAATAATTTTAAGGGGTTTAATTAAAATGGGGAAAATTAATGAAATTGTGAAATGAGATTATGATGAATTGATATGAAATTTATGAATAGTTAATTGGGAAATAAAATAAAATGATTAAGTAATTTGAAAGCCACAGTAAAGGATTTAAGTAAATGAAAGTCAATTTGAAAATTAAGATTTAGTAAAATTACGAGGTACGAGTGAAAATTTTATAATTATTAAATATCCACAAGGGAAAAATTAAATTTTTGAAAAGTTATAAGGTATTTGGAGGAAATTTGAATTCTATCAGTTTTTGATAACTAATTTAAAGTTGCATAATGTAGGGGATTGTTTTGATGAATTAGTCAGTAAATTTGTAAAATAAAATTGTAAATTAGATGAGAAAAATTAAAGTAAGATAAGAATAAGGATGAAATTATAAGTTTAATGCCAATTGAGTTTAATAATTGGGACTTTCATTTGATTTTGTAAATAATTTGTAAATAAGTTTAATAATGGGAAGTTTGAAAATTTAACGTTTAAGGAAATTTTTTTTTGTTGTTATTTTACTCACAATTTTTTATAAATAAAAAATTGAATTCGTAAAATAAGGGGATGATGACATGTACAGGGGTATTTACCAAAAGTTTAAAATATCCACAATTGATTTTGATTTGTCCTTTCATTGAATTTTGTATGATTTTGAATTTTACTCTGACAAGTTAAATGGTTTTTCTTTTAATGGTCATTATTTTGTTTGTTACCAAGAAAACAGGATTTTATGGTGGATAATTTGTTCCAGAAGCCTAAAAAGTTAAATTAATCAGATATGACTGCATTTTATTTTTATTAATTATTTTTATTGTTAATTTGTTTACCTTCTTTTTAATAAATAAGTGAATGCGTGCATAGAAAACTATAACGTCGTGTTATTTGTAAATAACTCTAGATGGTGCGGTAATTGTTGAAAAGCAATTTTAAAAGTTTGTGATATCAATTTTTTTTGGAAAAATTCAAATTTGGCTGGAAAAATCAACGAATCGGCGTGGGCCACGTTTTCAAAAGCCTGGAACGGAAAGGAAAGGAAAATTTTGTAGGAGATAAGGATTACTGACCGAGTGGTGGACGTGTTAAGTTGTGTTTTTCGAGGAAGAGAAAATTTTCTCGATAAGTGGTGAAATGTTGGAATTTCGACATGAATTGTAAATGATAGTTGCAATTATGATGAGTACAGTGTCAGTATGATGAATATGGTGGTTTCGAGAAGATTGAGTTCCGGAATTGGAAATTAAGAAAATTTCTACCTGCAGTTGTAAAATGGCCGCATTTTTGATGTTTTCCATCGAGTTTTATTCACATCTAACAACAATTTATGAAGCCATCGAATGGTAATTAGAATTTAAATTCTTTTGTTTTGCGCTATTTCGATATTATTTTTCTGAAAACGGAATTTATAAAAATTACAATGAGAGGTTATGTGAGTCACATTTTATACGAACCTGGAAATTTAATGGATAACAGTTTGATTGGAGTATTACATCAACTTTTATTACTTCGATGCACTAATTTTTAAAATTTGCAATAATTAGTTACCTTCGAGATTAACTTTAATAATTTTTTTATACGACGATTAAAATCTACGATTGTGAGACACGTTACATCGAACTTCATTCGTGAATAAGTATAAAAAAATTAACAGTTTTGTTTTATGTGGTTGATAACAGGTCGGCGCGAGATTTAAAATAAGACAATAAATTTTGTGCTATTAATTTTTATTTCATTTTGTACAATTTATCATGCCAGATTTGTTTGCAAGTTACAGTAATAATTTTGAAATAGTAAATGTGGGAACTTGTAGATAAATCTCGTCTATATCTGATTTATTCATTGTGGAATTTGATTTAACAAAAATTCTGTTTTCTGCTTATTATAAAATTTTTTCATTACCAATTTGCCTGAGTAAAATTTTATTGATGCCTGGTAAAAATTTTGTTTCATTGATTGTGGATAGTTTAAAGATAAATTTGTTTTTTGAACCTACTCCTTGAGATTGTCTCAAAAGTGTAAACTCCGAACAACGAGCTACGGACCTCTTAAGTGCTTGTTCGTCAGAACACGACAGTATATTAAAAATTATGTTGCAATAGTATTTACCTGATATTTATTGAATAATAGGTTATCGAAATATTGGTCAAAAATTTACATTTGTCAATTTTTTTCACGTACACGTCGTATTTACTAAACCATCCGCAGTACAATTTCGATGTAAACTGCATTAAATAACACGTCAAAAAAGCAATAAATTTTCGCGTTGCCAGTTCTCTAACGGGAATAGGTTCCACAAAATCGACGCTGTTTCAACTCACCTCTGTTTCAACTCTCCTCGGTCTCCCCTAGTGTTATATCATATAATGGTGTATTGTTTTTAATAGCACTCTACATACCTGTGTATAAATAATTAATAAATTATTATTGTTTGTTTAAATCTTGTGTTTTCTTGAATATTTTCTTATGTAACTTTATAAAAATTTTACATATCGTCCTATTCGAGATAAAACTCACTAAGTACATACACTTAGTGACTTTTACCTCTAATAGAACAATATATTTATAGAGACCGTGCGCAAAACGAGCGCCAGCGCCCATTTGAACTCTAGCGGACATATCACGACTAACGAACGGGAGACAAGTAGAGTAGTATACGTTAAAACTATTACTAAAAGAAGTATTTTTTTGTAGTTATATTTAATTCTATGGCATAAAAGACGGCAAAAATGGAATTTAAATTAATTAAATGTGGTTTTGAAAATGTCTGTTACGATAAATTACCGCAATATAATTTAAAAAAAAGGGAAAAACCTTTTTGAAAGCAGTCATATTTTGAACGTGATAGAAAATGTTAGTCCACATGAAACTTTCATTGCGGCAAATATAGTTAAACAAATATGTATAAACCCACCACCCTACAATGTTAAATTATATCTAAGTAAGTAACATTTTTGTTTGACTCGCAAGTCAAACTCGCGCATCACTTCCCGTGTGATTCGCGTTTCACAACCGTCTACACGACGCGACGTGAAGATTGATGTGCTAGTCAAACTTCGCGGGTCAAACTCGCGTCGTCTAATTGCGTTTTTATAATTGTTTGATTTTATCAACGTATCAAATATACATATAATAATATATTTTATTGTTGATTTTATCAACAATAAAAAAGTTTCTCGATTAGTTTGAAGTATATTGTTTGAATATTTACCTATATATTTTTGAGATATGGTGTAGTTGATTGTTGCCGACAATGAATGAATTAATATTTAAGCTACCTATGCCAAATGTTTTATTGTTTTTGACCATGCAACTCATGATGTTTTCATTAGATTTAATGTTATTGTCTGGGTCTTTAGTTAAATTAAGAGAGAGTGGTGAATGATGTGAAATATCCAAAACCGATAAACCGCGAGAATGGATCAAGCCTTCCGCTTTACGCTTTTTGTAAAGAAAAATATTCTCAAGGCAAAACGTTTCAGAAATGTTTTGAAAAAAGATGTAAAAATAGAAACAAACAGATTTTTTGGAAAGTGTATTATCTAATCAGATTTTGATTGGGGGTGCAGTGTCCTGAATTAGAACGTTCTAAAACAGGGTCTTTTTTGTGAATTTTTTTAGAAAGAAAAGAAAGACATGAAGTTGTTGAATTTTGAGGTATCGTTTTATGTATATTTAGCGAATACAAAACAATTTTTTTTAAGCAAAAAAAAATTATAACAGATTTATAAGCTTTATTTCATGGGCGTCTTGTCGCTGCAAGTTTTCAATAGGTGGGCAAGATCCACCTCGTAATTTTTTAGTGAAACAAAAAACCAAAAAAGGATTAATTTATTATATATTTTTCTTCTAAGAGAAATAAAAAAATTTGTCAAAAAGTAAATTAATCCTTTTTTGGTTTTTTGTTTCACTCAAAAATTACGAGGTGGATCTTGCCCACCGATTGAAGACTTGCAGCGACAAAACGCCCATAAAATAGGCTTATAAATCTGTTATAATTTTTTTTCTACTTAAAAAAATTGTTTTGTATTTGTTAAATATTATACATAAATCGATACCTCAAAATTCAATAACTTCATATCTTTCTGTTCCTTCTAAAAAAATTCACAAAAAAGATGCTGTTTTAGAACATTCTAATTCAGGACATTCCCTTTCAAATTAAAAATATTCAAAGTTACATGATTGCGCATGCAGATGCCATTCAAAATGTGAGAAATTACAATATGTTTAATATTGAAGAAGAGGAAAAGGCATTTTGCGACATTTTATGTTAAAACTTCATCAAAAAGAAGAGTACAAATATTCGAAAAAACGATGTTACGGTCATATGTAGCATAAAGAGACATATAAGAATATCTACAAGCTCAAAACACGCAAAATAAAAACATTGAACAGAAAAAATTCAGTCAAATTAGCAGAAGAATTTTAAAATCCACGTAAATTCAAACTTACAACTGAATCAAACTTTCTCGTCGCTAGTTATAAAACAAGCCGTTGTGCAGCGCTACTTGTACTCGCGCACGGTCTCTATAGGGAAAAAATTGCAGATTGCAAAAATGTTAAGAAAAAGACATGTTGCTATTTGAAAAAAAATTTAATGTTGACTTGCGGTTGAATTCGAAGTATAAAAAAATATACTTTGGCAGTTTTCAATAAAAAATTTGGAGTTAAATAAAATACTATTTCAACTACTTTTGTATCTAGTAAGATTTAAGAATTATTTACTGTTACCACTATTGGTGAACACACTGTATATCGACTGGCCTATTATTTTTCATTTTTTAGTTTTTAATAAACTCTCATTTATACTCATTAATAATAGTTTGTAAATATTATCTATATTTTTGTAGTTTCATATTAATATTATCTGCTTTTTGTCTGAAAGCTTGCCCTGGTTTTAGAAAATGACTCAACTTATAAAAGTTGCAATGTACCACACATATATTCGCTATTCACGAATCTTTGAAACGTTAAAGTGGGTACATTATATAGTCTGAAATGTAGTTAAAGTGAGGGTGGCGTGCGTGTATCAATACATTATTACGTCATTATGCGACGCGTGGCAGTCGACAGGCATATGTTTTACGCACGATTTCGCTACGACAAGAAAATACGTTTCCTAGATTATAATGTGCCAAGCGATTACACATTTTATAATAAAATTTTAAATTGTTGTTTTCATAAAAATGATTTACAATTTTTATAACTAATTTTAAAATAATTACTAATAAAATAACACATTAATTCCATACTTCTGTACCTATTATTACAAGGTAATTATAATTATAATAAGAATAACATAATAAAATTTAAATGTTAATAAAGTAATAAAAATTTCAAGAGAGCATATTTTTCTGATAAATTATATTTAAACTTCAAAATATCGAGTTATTATTAAAATTAAAAATTAATTAAACGATTTATTAAGCTTTCAAACGATATATATTAAATATAATTTAATATCAACGAGTTAATAATTTATATATTTAAATATTTTTCTGATAGTAGCGTTTAGAATTAAACAATAATTTTGAAATGTTATATTATTAACTCATTGATATTAAATAATCTATAAAACTTTAAGTAATACGAGTTACTAAAAAAATTGATAAAACTTTTACATCATATTATTATCAATTAATTAAATTTTGCAGTAAAAGTCAAACTTAATTTTATTAACGTAACCAAAAAATTACATTTATATAACAAAAATTCATTAACTATAATTCACTTTTTTTCACGAAGTACATAATACATACATTCGCATTCGCTGTGTGCCCATGAACTACGAATAACCAAACATAAGAATATTATATGAAACATATAATATATAGTTTATAGTTGTTTATATAATGTATATGTATAATATATAAAAATTCAAAAAAACTGTTTTTGTTCTACAGTGTATTCACGAAAGTGGTAACAGTGAATAATTCTTAAATATTAGGTACTACATACAAAAAACAGTTTAAATAGTTTTTTATTCAACTCCAAATTTTCTATTGGAAACTGTCAAAGTATATTTTTTTATACTTCAAATTCAACCGGAAAACAACATAAAATTTTTTTTTCAAATGGCAACATGTCTTTTTTTAACATTTTTGTAATCTGCAAATTTTTCTCTATAAGTACATATAAAATTTTCGTAAGGTTACATAAGAAAAAATTCGAGAAAACACAAGATTTAAACAAACAATAATAATTTATTAATTACGTATGTAGAGTGCTGTGTAAAACAAAACACCATTATTATGATATGACACCATTAGACTCTTTCTATGGTGTCATTTAAAAATGGTAGTTTAGGCAAATCTATCTTTAAATTTAAAGAATTTAAAAACCAAAATTAATTTAGCATCTATTTTTCAGATAAATGAGATGTTGTGTTTTCGGTGTCGTGATGTTTTGTTTTTCATGGCACTCTACATATCTATGTGTAAATAATCAGTAAATTATTATTGCTTGTTTAAATCTTACATTTCCTCAAATATTTTCTTATGTCATCACATCATCATCATCAAGCTTTTTACATTCTAAATAGAATATTGCTTTCCCTTTTTGGAAATTACAAATCCGATTAGCGGGGTGGATTAGTCCCCATATTACATATTTCCGATAAATTAATATTGATTTCACCACAGCGTGTGGATGCTCATTGGAAGGCCGAGCTAAGAAATTCTGTATAGTTCGTGATTTGAACCCAGAATTTCCGCTCTGTACTCAACCAGCGGTCACATCACTCCACGGCTGTGGCTTTTTTTTATGTAACCTTATGAAAATTGTATAGGTATTTATAGAGAAAAAATTGCAGATTGCCAAAATGTTAAAAACAAATGTTGCTATTTGAAAAAAAAATTTTATCCTTACTTCCGGTTGAATTTGAAGAATAAAAAAATATACTTTGGCAGTTTCCAATAAAAAATTTGGAGTTGAATAAAAAACTATTTAAACTTTTATTTGTATCTAGTAGGGGAGAGGTTTGCAAGTTGCCAGTGCTTGCAAGTTGCCAGGGTCTCTGAATTTCGGCATCTAAGCGAGCCACACAAAAAATTTCGACTGAAATCGTCAACAAAGGAGGTGTGGTCAATTTTAAACTACTTTTGGTCCAAAAATATCCAATATTACAGTGTCTACTGAAGAAAGTGTGAAAAAGCGTAAATTTAAAAGTGAATAATTAAAATTGTGTTTTTGTTTTGTGATTATAAATTAAACATTTTTATATAAAATTCAAAGTAAATATTTTTACTGTGTTGTATTATATTCAATTTAATTCATTCCAAAAGAATTTCAAAAATAAAACAAATTGGAAATTTTTTGTACGAATTATTGTAAAATAGCTTCAGAATGCAGGTTGCCATGCTTTAAGACTTGTAAGTTGCCACCCCCTTTTTTTTTGCTTATTTCAACTTGTATGCTAGCTTTCATGATTTTTTGATGATTACAATTGTTATTAAGTCAAAAGTAAACTGTTTTTCTTACAATTTTGAAATATTTGTAGTATGGCAGCGCGTAGATCTAGAAAAAGCGACCGCGGTATTAAGAATTATGATGCATTGCTCGTCGGGCAATTTCATGCCAATTTACACAAATTTTTTTATAATTATGTTTTTAAATATGACTAAGAACAAAGAAAATGCAATATATTTTTACAATCAGATGTTTTTCTTTCCGTTTTTCTACATTTTCAGCAATTTTACAGGGGGTGGCAACCTGCAAACCTAAATTTCAAGGTGTCGATTTTAGGTACTTTAGAAAATTGCCTGTAGAACTTTCATTTTTTGAAATTTCAAATGATTTCTACTTCAGGATTGTGGCATTATAGTTCCTCTTTCCAAAGTATTTTTTTTATTTACAATATATTAATTTTAAGATGAGTTATGATAAAAAAAGCTAAGGGGTGGCAACCTGCAAGTCATTCCCCTAATATTTAAGAATTATTCTCTGTTACCACATTTCGTGAACACACTGTATACTTATTCAAGATTTTTGAAGTCAAAACATGCGAGAGATCGACCAAAATTTGCTTTTCAATCGACCGATTGGCAACCCCGGGTTTATAGTAGTAGGTATATGAAATGTTGAAATGCATAGGGGTCAAGTTAAAGTTGTAAAAATTCTAGGAGTTCAACAAAGAAATTTAAGATTTTAAATCTTGCGAAGAAAGACCAATCAGGTGAGTTTTCCAGGCTGGTAAAAATTTGGATTTATCCGAATTTTTTTCGACGCACGCCTAGCTTTTATTATAGTCTCGGATATAATATGTAGCTTGATTACACTGGTCTGCAATAAAATCCTCCTTTAAAAAATTTTTTCATAAATATGACGATTCAAATGTTCTGAATCTATCCCCGTTGGCCGATTTTTTCCATCACGTCTAGATTTTTTGATATGAATTTTTTTTTTAATTTTAAAAATTTGGGTTTTTTTTTATTTTTTTGCGCTTCAATGTTACGAACAGTGTATATGTTACTGTGAAAGACCGAAAGCCGGTGAATGTCGAGATACACTGGAGAATGTCAACATTCTCTAAGTTGCTTGGCGTATGTTCGAAATATCGGTCGAATATCACTTTTTCTAACTTACACCGGTGAATGTCGGTATTCACTATGCACTCATGGTGAATGTTGAAAAGCAACATTTTTTTAATAAATGAAAATAACAATAAAACTTTATTCGTTATATTTATTAATAAAACGTACACATACATATTAATTTTAAAACTGGAATATAAAAAAGAACAAGAAAATGTATAACAATCTTATTTATTGCAACAGCTTAAACTACTATGGCATTTTGAATTGCACAAAGGCTCTTGGTTTTACAGCTGCATTTAGCCATAGAACACTTCCTTTTGCAGTTACAACGTGTATAGCCTTGCCCTTCACTTTTGGAATTAGCAGAAGCTGCTTCTCTTAGTGACATTTCTTGAAACCTTTTTCATGGAAAGTAACTTTTCTTTACAAATTACAAACTGATTACGGATGAAAAAATGCTTCAAGGTACCATGTTTGTTTGCTAATTTATAGAAGTCTGAATCCTTTATTTCAACAATAACCGCTAACACATTTCGGGGATCTGTACGACCACGGTCGACATCAGGGATTTGGATTCTTAGAGTATCGCCAATTTGGGCCAGAGAAAACTTCTTTTATGAGGTTCGCAACATTTTGTTGCTTGAAGTATAAGATTTTCTTTTGCAGCTACACTTTTAGAAGAAATTAGTTCCTGTTGTTCAGTCAATGCTCGAGATGAAGATGTGCTAGGTTGTGGATCAGTCTGCGGTTGAGAAGAAGATTTACTAGGTTGCGGATCTGCTCCAATGGTAGTTTGATTATCCACATTGCTTTCATCTACACATGGTTATTAATATGGTCACTGCCCCTATTTTCTTCAGAAGTATTAACATAGGCTTCTAGTTGTTCTTCGGTGTCAATGTTTGCAATTTGCCCTCGAGGGAGACATGACGATGCTATCCCCCTTTTTGATTTAACTCCAAACATAGCTTCATATGGACTCTGGCGTATTCCATCATGATGTGTTGTATGATTTACTATTTAACATTTTATCATGTGTTTTACTAATAACATAACAATCGACTTACTAACTACACTAACAATATCTATTGGTTTCTGTCAAACCTTGCGTGATACTGATGAAACCAAAGAAACGACCAGTCGATTGTCGACGATAGTCGACATTCACCAAAGCTCAGTTGTGTTTATCGACATATACCGGTGAAAGTTCGAATGTAAAATAAAATTTAAAAATGTTTGGTCTTTCACCAAGACATTTAGTATCTGTCGACATTCACCGGCGAATGTTGACCTTCACTAATTTCGGTTCTTCACAGTAACATATATACAAACAGTGTATTTACAAAATAAGTTTTAGCGAGTTGTAAGAGAAAGAAGGGAAGTGCCGAAGGTGATTTTTATGGTAGTAAATACCCGCATGCGCAGTATTTGCTGTGACTTTTCAGTTGAGTGAAAACTTGTCTTTTAATTGTTTACATTTTATATCAAATATTTTGGTAAGTTTTGCATAAAGTTCATGTTCTCTATTTTGGTTTTGAGTACTTTATATGTAGTTTATGTATTTTTTTATGAGCAGAGCCAATGAATAGAAAATAGATGTTTGAAAATTATTTTAAAATAAATTTTATGTAATTTTAATAATAATAATTAAATAAATATTATATTGGAAATCTACGTGTGGTACTTAATTGTATGTCAGATTCCGTGTTTAGAGCACAAAATATGATGAATTCATGCATGAAAACAAGAAGAAAAAAAAAATTTTTTTTGCAGACCAGTGTTATTATATAATAAGGTTTTTTGTAAAATATGTCTGGTGCGAAGCACCAGGGCTGTTGCCCCATATCTTCGCAGACTTGAAGAGTAAGGTTGCGGGCTTGCCCGCAACGTTACGTCGGATAATTTTTATTAAAGCGTACCTCTGAAAATTAGCGCGAAGCTAAATCCTGGCTGGCTTCACCCGCGAGGGATCCGCGAGAGAAAGGTTTGGTAGACTAGGATGCAGGGATGGGTTGTGGGAGTTTCAATTGAATACCTTTCCTTCGTGTGCGTTGCTCGTTCGTGTTGGTTTTTTCCAACCAGCCACTTTTGTACCGTCACGAAACAGTTCAGAAACTGTTGGTAACGGTTTTTTGCGCATGCGTGAATTTTGTACCGTTCCGTGACGATGAAAGAGTTAGCGAGGTTGGAACGGATTTGAGACTGATTTCTGCACCAATATTTGAATTATTTGAATATAGGTTCTTATCAAAAATTAAGTGCCAAAAAACGACATTACAGCTTCGAAATTAATTTTAATTTCAAAATTTTAAGTCTTTACCAAAAAATTTCATATTTTAACTTCTTTTTGAAGCATTTAAAAATTGACGTATTTACGACAAGTTAATTAAAACAATCAATTAAAAATTAAGTAAGGGTTAATTTAAAAAAAATTATTGTTAGATTTTGTAATTTTACAAAAAAAACATCGGTATTATTTATATTTTAAAATTTTACTTTAACCTTTTAACAAAGTTTATTTTTTTAACAATAATAATTATTTAATTTTATAATTAATTGTTTATTTAACATAAAAATAAACAGAAAATTACATCAACCTAAAAATGATAATCATAAACACGTGACAAAGTACGCAAAATGCGCTGGTCAGTACAACCATCACCGTTTGGTAACTACTTCAGACCAAGTATCGATATGATCGTTTCGTAACCGTACCATGAATGATCACAAGTTTGGTTGGAACGCGTACCTGAGCGTCCCACAAACGGTTCACAAACCGTGCACTACCGCTTGGAACGCTTTTAAGCTATTGCGCATGAGCGGGACGATCCCGGGGATGGTTTCTACGTCGGTTGGAACAAACCTATAGATTACATAATTAGAAAACCATTTTTATTTGTGACGTCATCATCAAGTAACAAATAATATCTTCTTCGTTGCTAAGAAATCACGAAGAATTGCTTGAAATATTACCTACTCATTTTTAAGTTCAGCTCGAAAAATCAACAAAGGAAATGTACAAAATTAAAAATATCTAATTTTATTGAAAGTTTATACGATTAAAATAAAAAAAAAGCATAAGAAAATAGTAAATTATTAATTATTGATGTATTTTCATTTTAATACACAATTTATGTGAAAGCTGAGATTTTATAACTATATTATTTATTTTATTTCCATAAATGAATATGTCACGAGAAAAACAAATTTTAAAAATTAACATCTAACTGTATAAAACGTAGATTTTTACAATAAACGAAATATTTTATAACATTTTGTTCTAAATAAAATTTTTTTGCAAAATCTAAGTCGTACAATAAATATTTTAAAGATTGTTGGGTTAGTTCTGTCCATTTTCGTTATAGCAAAAGTAAACACAGGGGTTTATTGTTGACACTAAATATTGACTGATTGGAAATATTGGTGTTTGTTTTGTATTTGATTGCTTGGACCGTTCAAGAATTACATTATAGACAATATACTTGATTTTACAAAATTTTAAAAATAAACAAAGTTGCACAAATCCAAATAATAAAATTGTGTTTTCTTCATTGAATGAATTTCTCAGAAATATTCGTGTAATATATTTAATCTTAATGATCCTATATTGTTGAACTTGATTCCTAATTTTTTACAAAAATATAAAACATGTGCAAGTTATAAGTTATTCGGGTGATGTTACAACTTTATTCTAGCCGTCTCGCTGGTCCTTCAGGTTGGGGTGTCAGGCTGACTCTTCGTCATAGGTAAAAAATATAAATTTCTTACAAAACCAAACGCCGCTTGGCGGGATTTAAAAATCGGAAGACGTTGTAGAGCGTTGTGTAGACACAAAACTCTGTTCACGAAGTGATGCTATGCTATGCTATGGCTGATGACAATTTTCCTCACTTAGTCGTATGCAATGTTAATGTACGGTTAACACTTTTTTGCGTGAATTCTCCTCGTGCCATGGTGGGTTAAAAAAAAAGATGGATCATTGAAAGGTGAAACTCGTTTTTGCGTGGATTCTACAAGAACGGTAGTTGTGCAAGTTAAAATTGCCACTTTAACAGCCATTTTAACTGCACATTTACTATTAAAAACCATGATTTTTGCTCAAAGTGCACTGTTGAAGCATACGAATGTTAATGTCGCACCGGTTATCCCCTCTCATAACATAACGTCAGTCGCATTACGTGGCATGGTTGGAAGCAAGCTTCCTAGAGCCTTTTCATCGCAAAAAGACTTGCCATCGAGTAGAGTAGAGGTAATGGATTAGTTAGTCAGTTTGTTTGAAAAAAGAAACAACTATTGTCTCGCGCACGGTGTCGTGAGTGCTATCAAAGAAATTAATTGAATAGCAACCGTGAAGTTATATGCAGTGGCCGACGCAACCGCTCGGTGACTGTAGCTATGTAGAAAGTTTACTTCTACACCGTCTCGTCTTGAGCGATCTCATAAAGAGAATTGATCTCGGTCTTGTCCAGGGCATTGAGTAAACACCCTGGTAGCGACCATGTTATCCACTCTCATTTATTCTGGTCTGGTGCGTAGCACCAGGGCTGTTGCCCCATATCTTCGCAGACTTGAAGAGTAAGGTTGCGGGCTTGCCCGCAACGTTACGTCGGATAATTTTTATTGAAGCGTACCTCTGAAAATTAGCGCGAAGCTAAGTCCTGGCTGGCTTCACCCGCGAGGGATCCGCGAGAGAAAGGTTTGGTAGACTAGGATGCAGGGATGGGTTGTGGGAGTTTCAATTGAATACCTTTCCTTCGTGTGCGTTGCTCGTTCGTGTTGGTTTTTCCCTAAAGTGGCCAGTTTTCTTGTGGGCGTGGCTTGATTTTCTTGGGCGTGGTTTTTCTTAGCAGGAGTCAGTGTTACATATGCGGGAACGTTAGGGGTCGACGTCTTCGATGATTTCCCTTGGCATCTTGTACTTTGGGTGATTTACCTTGTCGTATTTTTTGAGTCGGTTAATTAGCGGGTTTTCGTGATCTTCTGCTTTCACACTTGACCCAAAATCCCTCAGCATCTTCTTGATTTGATCCGCGAGAAGCGCAGAGCTATTCGAAGGGCTCGCCAATTTTGGCACCCGGACGACTGCGCGCGGGCGGCAAAACTTAAAAACAAGTTAAAACAGGAACTTCTTGCCTACAGGGATGATAGATGGACGGAGAAATTGGAGTCCTTGTCCTTTGAAGACAGATCTGCTTGGCAAATGGTCAAAGCTCTCAAAGGTTCGAACCCCCCATCAAGACTGCAAACTTTTCGCCTACTCCCCTCAGAAGAAGGTGGAAGTGTTTGCGGACTCATTCCAAAGCCAATTCTCCCCTAACCCCGTCCCCCAATCTGATCTTGACTTTCAGGCTCACATCTCCAGGGTGGAGAGATATGTCGTCAAAAAAATGCTGGAACCCGACCCTGACCCCATCACACCAGCGTCTTTTGAAGAGATTGAGGCTGCGATAAAAAGCATATCTCCCAGGAAGGCCCCATGCCAAGACCAAATTCCCGAGGGGTCAGTCACTGGAGTATTACTTGTACAAGTCTTCAGTATTACATTGAGTATTACGTTCAGTATTACCTGTATTACTTGGTATTCCGTATTATTTTGTATTGCGTGTATTAGGTATACAATTGTATTATTTTGTATTACGTGTATTATTTAGTATTATACAGGTATTATTTTGTATTATACGTGTATTATTTTGTATTACTACTTGTATTATTTGTAGTATGTGTATTACGTTCAGAATTTCCTGTAATATTTGGTATTACATTGTATTATTTAAAATTTCGTATTATTTTGTATCACTAGTATTATTCTGTTAAGCCACAGCAGTGGAGTGATGTGATCGCTGGTTGAGTATAGAGCGGAAATTCTGGGTTCAAATCGCGGATTGCACAGAATTTTTGGCTCGGCCTTCCGGTGGGCATCTACACTCCTGTGGTGATCCCTGATGTTTGTGTCGACGTTATTACTTTTGATACGGCTGCGTCACACACGAGAGTTTACAACACAGGTTATTAAGGTAGAAAGGGAATGAAGCCATGGGCTTTCTAGGCCTGTAGAGCTGTAATATATATATATAGTATTATTCTGTATTATAGTATTATTGTACAAATTTTCTCCAGTGACTGACCCCCCGGCAATATACTAGTGAGAACAATTTGCAATGTTGCACAATACTGCAGTAAATATTGCACAATATACTAATGAAAACAATTTGCAATGTTGCACAATATTGCAGTAAATATTGCACAATATTGCTGTAAATATTGCACAATATTGCTGTAAATATTGCACAATATTGACATCAATATAGCGCAATATACTAGTGAGAAAAATTTGCAATGTTGAAAATTGCAGTAAATATTGCACAATATTGACTGCAATGTTGTTCAACATTGTCAACATGAAAACAATTTGCAATGTTGCACAATATTGCAGTAAATATTGAACAATATTGCAGTAAATATTGCACAATATTGCTGTAAATATTGCACAATATTGACATCAATATAGCGCAATATACTAGTGAGAACAATTTGCAATGTTGTACAATATTGCAGTAAATATTGCACAATATACTAATGAAAACAATTTGCTATGTTGCACAATATTGCAGTAAATATTGCTCAATATTGACATCAATATAGCGCAATATACTAATGAGAACAATTTGCAATTTTGGACAATATTGCAGTAAATATTGCACAATATTGCTGTAAATATTGCACAATATTGACATCGATATAGCGCAATATACTAGTGAGAACAATTTGCAATGTTGCACAATATTGCAGTCAATATTGCACGATATTGACGACAATGTTGCACAATATGCAGTAAATATTGCACAATATACTAATGAAAACAATTTGCAATGTTGCACAATATTGTAGTAAATATTGCACAATATTGCTGTAAATATTGCGCAATATTGACGACAATGTTGAACAACATTGCAGTCAATATTGCACAATATTGACAACAATGTTGCACAAAATTGCAGTAAATATTTTACAATATTGTTGTAAATATTGCACAATATTGCAGTAAATATTGCACAATATACTAATGAAGACAATTTACAATGTTGCACAATATTGCAGTAAATATTGCACAATATTGCTGTAAATATTGCACAATATTGACATTAATATAGCGCAATATACTAGTGAGAACAATTTGCAATGTTGCAAATTGCAGTAAATATTGCACATTATTGACGACAATGTTGATCAACATTGCAGTCAATATTGCACAATATTGACGACAATGTTACACAATATTGCAGTAAATATTGCACAATATACTAATGAAAACAATTTGCAATGTTGCACAATATTGCAGTAAATATTGCACAATATTGACAACAATGTTGCACAAAATTGCAGTAAATATTGTACAATATTGCTGTAAATATTGCACAATATTGCTGTAAATATTGCACAATATTGACATCAATATAGCGCAATATACGAGGGGTCAGTCACTGGAGTATTGCTTGTACAAGTCTTCAGTATTACATTGAGTATTACGTGTAATACGTTCAGTATTACCTGTATTACTTGGTATTTCGTATTATTTTGTATTGCGTGTATTAGGTATACAATTGTATTATTTTGTATTACGTATATTATTTAGTATTATACAGGTATTATTTTGTATTACTACTTGTATTATTTGTAGTATGTGTATTACGTTCAGAATTTCCTGTAATATTTGGTATTACATTGTATTATTTAAAATTTCGTATTATTTTGTATTACGTGTATTATTTTGTATTACTAGTATTATTCTGTATTATAGTATTATTGTACAAATTTTCTCCAGTGACTGACCCCCCGCAAATTCCTAACATCGCTTTAAAACGACTTCCCAAAAAGGCGATCACGGCCATCACCGCGATTACCAACGCTATCTTTCGTTTTAAATACTTTCCGCCCCGATGGAAAACGGCTGATATAGTCGTTATTCCTAAACCCGGTAAATGCAGTTCCATCCCGCAAAATTACCGCCCCATCTCTCTTATCCCTGGCCTTGCCAAAATCGTGGAGAGGATCATCCTCTCCAGATTAAATGAAGAGATTGACCGTCTTAACCTTATCCCCAATGAACAATTCGGTTTCCGAAAGCAGCACTCCACCACCCACCAAATTCTCAGGGTGGTTGAAGAGATCACAAACGCATTTAGCAGGAAGCTAAAGGCCATGGCGGTGCTTCTAGACATCGCCAAGGCCTTTGACAAAGTCTGGCTTCCAGGTCTTCTCTTCAAGCTTTTCACGTCCGGAATGAAACCCGGACTGGTTCACCTAATTGGATCTTACCTCAACGATAGCAAATTTTGTGTAAAAATCGATGGCACCCGTTCAAGCCCCAGACCTATGTTAGCGGGGCTCCCTCAGGGCTCCTTACTCTCCCCAACCCTCTTCAGTCTCTTTCAACGAGACATGCCGATCCCCCCAAAGACCCTTCTGGCCCTATACGCGGATGATGTAGCGATTGTTGCAAAGTCGGCCAGCCGTCCTCGCGTGATCAAGATCATTCGTGAGGCCCTGAAGCTCCTTCATCCATGGTACCGACTCTGGAGATTAGACGTAAACCCATCCAAGAGCGAGGCGATTATGTTTGGCCGCTATGCTCGACAGCCGTTCGAAGTCGTGGAAATGAATGACACGCGAATCCCTTGGAGGGACTCCGTCAAGTACCTCGGAGTCACTCTGGACTCCAGATTATCTTGGGTCAAACACGTCACGAGGATAAACACGCAGGCAAGAGCGCTAAAAGGGGCACTCCAACCATTGATTGGCGCGAAAAGCAAGCTGCATCCAAAGTCCAAGGTGAGAATTGTAAAAACGATCATCAGCCCAATTCTAACATATGCAGCGCCGGCATGGGGTTTCATCTCCAACCACCAGATGCATAACCTGGAAACTACCCAGGCGATGTGCATCCGTCATCTAACCGTATCCGTATCTAACCGACAAATTCGGGCGGCTACGGGCTCCAAGACAGTGGAACAAACCATCAAGGAGCAAGCCATTAAGCTCTACGATGGTTGCTCCCACTCCTCAAATCCTTTAATCGAAGGCTTAGGAAAATACGACCCATTGGACTTCCTCTTCACGCCAAGACCCAAACACATTATCACCAAGCCAGATCAAACCTCCGGTCGTGGAACGCAAAAAGTTCCTCCATCAAACGCACCAATCATGAACCTTTTCGCGGATGAAGAAGATGACGATTTTGAAATTTTCGGTTAGTATTTCCAAAACTCTCAAGATCGATTGGTCAAATGGCACGACTTCTCACAAGCATGATTGATTGGTTCCCATGTCAAGACTCAAATAATTTCAAGATTATCGTGATTAGGGATAGGACGAAACTTTATAGTTTTTTGTAATTTTTATTTGTGTAAACGTTGTAAAATTGCTGTAAAATTTTTTGTTTCGTTTAAATAAATGCACGTGTGGTTTGGTGTCGTCGGTGAGCTCGCTAATGCTTTGAGGTAGAGTAATCGGGGGGACCTTTTGGTACCCTCCCCAATACGCTTACAACATCAAGATCCGGCTCAACGCCTTTCGGGTTTGAAATCCCCAAAATTCGCATTGCTATTGGTCGAATTATCCGATTTTTGAGAATAAGCGGGCGTAGCCCGTAATAGCTCTTTTGCTATGTGATGCTACATGCTACATCTTTTGCTTTGGCGTAAAACTTCTCCGTGTGGTTTCTGATATATTCTTTGATCTTGGTGAGTTTGGAGTCATTGCGGAGGCGGACGTTTGATGCTCTTTTTGGCGGATTTCATGCGTAGCGGACAAGCTTGTTTTGAATTGTTTCAATCTTGTTGATGTGAGTTTTGGCTGCGTGACCCCATGCTGGTGCAGCGTACGTGAGTGCCGGCCTGATGATGGTTTTGTAGACGCGAAGTTTGTTGGCCGGCGTCATTTTGCTCTTGGGACCTACGAGCGAATAGAGTTGCGACATCGTTTTCCTTGACTTGTTTGTGATGTTGGTGATGTGTTGGCCCCAATTTAGCTTTTGGTCCATGGTGACGCCAAGGTATTTTGCCGATTTTTGCTATTGGATGAGGGACCCGTTCATCCAAAGGTTGGCTTTTGCTGTGGTCCGCTTCTTACATCGGGCGAAGATAACTGCGAAGCTCTTGTTCGTATTGACTCCGATTCGCCAGTCTCCCATCCATTGCTCGATTTGTTGAACGTCTTGAACTCTTTGCGTGGCGATGTCCGGTGAAATTGATGTGGAAGCTACGGCTGAGTCGTCCGCGAAGCAGAAGTTTTCGACCTGCGGGTGGATTGGTTTGGGGATGTCGCTCATGAAGATGTTGTAGAGGGGTGCAGAAAGTGGCGAACCTTGGGGGACCCCTGCGTTCATTGGATGAGGTTCGGATTTGGTCCCATCGGCGACGATGCATATAGCTTATAGCTTAAGAGTAATGAAATTCACACGGACTGACGACAGAATGCTAGGGTGGTTTTACGGCCTTCTTTCACTGTTAATTCTCTTATTTAAAATATGCTCTTTCGGAATTCATCGAGGTTTCAATAATAAAATTGTTATTTTCAGATCGCACTTCACTACCTTGCACCTAAAAATACTCCTAGGCCCGTGGGTTAAGGAAAAGGTGGATCATTGAGAAGTGAAACTCGTTTTTGCGTGGATTCTACAAGAACGGTGGTTGTGCAAGTAAAAATTGACTGGATAAAACTGATTGTTTTAAGGTCTTCTCTCTTAGTTAATTCTCTTATTTAAAATATGCTCTTTTAGAATTCATCGATGTTTCAATCGTAAAATTGTTATTTTTGCGTCCCAAGTACTTACCTCTCACCAAGTATTTATTTATTATTAAATGAAATAAACTGTTACTTTCATACTCCCAAAAATCACCATTGTACACCAAATTTTAAAAAGAAATTCCGTAAAACACCCCCGGACCCTCATTGTTGAAGATGAATCCTCTAATCCTACATGATATAAGAAAAAGGTCCTCGCCAAATTATTTCACATACGTTATAAAGTTAAGTTGCGCGTCCACTGATTTTGGTTCTCCAATAGAGACAACTTTTTGTTTTATAGTAAATATTATTTGCTCACTATTATTAGTCCTTCCACAGATACGAAAAATAACAAATATTCATAAGCAATATAACAAGAGCTTTGACTTTATTCTGATAATTTTTAATTTCAACAAAGACGTGATCAACAATTTAACAAGAGACAATTTAATCATCCGTAATCACGAAAGCGATCGAACGCAGCGAGATCGCTTGTTTCGTTATTATGCTTAGATCACATTTTCTTGAGCTAAATTTTAAAAGCACGTCTGAGTGATTACAAATTAAAAAAAATTATAATTGTTATAAATCGAACCCATGATGAGAGGGTTACTCGCTGCGCTGCCTGTTCCGCTACTGGTAATGCGCCTAGAATGTAGTGGAATATGTCGTGAGCACAATCGTGAGTAATGAGTATGTCACATACGTTATACGTTGAACAGAAGAAGAAACGGTAGAAATATTGTTGGTTAGGTTCAGTAACAGTTCAGAAGAATAATATGTGAGAAGATCATTGAACAATGAATATAAAATACAAAAATGTTTGAAATGAATTATTAGCTTTTAAAATTAATAGAAAATTATGGTTTACTTGTGTATATAATAAATTATACAACTTCACAAGTAAATTAGTCCAAATCAATGACATGAATAAAAAGAAAATGACTAATTGACTATACTATAACTTTATTATTCATACTAATAGTCACAACGGCTGGTTTTATTAATTCTAATTAATTGAGGTCGAATAAATTTTTTACTTTTACAAAGTACGCACCTCAAGAGATTATTCATTTTATTACTTTCAATCAAAAGAATTAAGTAAGGCGTTTCTTAATTATTTTTATTATGTTAATAATAACTTAGATTTGTTTATTTTAGAGTGCCTTAAATTACTAATTAAGAATCGTATTAAATTAACCAATTTCAATTTAAAATGGCGAATATAAAACCAGGAGAACACGATAGTTTACCAAAATCTGGTCGAGTAACCGAAGTTTGCAAAGAATGGTCAGTTCGAGAAGATGGGGCTCTCGCGTACCGTTTGCAAAACGAAGAAATTACTGGTCATTTACAAAGTAACAAATATAGGAATGCAGTGGTTCGGCAAGATTTTCCTTGTGCAGTTGATGAACAATTACGAGAACAACAACTTGCCGAGCAAGCTGCAGCTGTTTATCATCAGATGCTGGCAGAACAGGAAGAAATAGATAATTTATATGCCAAACAATTAGCAGATAAAATTGAACACGAAGAAAAATTAAAGCGACGCGCTGCGGAAGCCAAAGATGAACAAATTGTCGGACATTTAGTGGAAAATGAATTAGTAAGTGTACCTAGCGGTAGTAGTCATTATAACTCTCCACAAAAAGTAGGAAATACATCTTTTTATAATACAAATTCTAATCAAATGCCGTTTAGACAAGAAAAGCATAGTTCTAGACGTCAAGCATTAGCTATGCCTTTACCTGATGATGCTAATATTGCTCTTACAAGTTTACCTAACACTAGTTTTATTGACAATAATATTGTGCAAGATCAGTATGTCTATACAGAACCTTATCGAACAAATAACGATTTGGCTAATCAATTGGATCGGATTGATATAGCAGAGTTAGGTGTACCTTTAGAAGAAATTAGTCAACGTGCAATCCAAGAACAAAGAGATGCATTATTGGCTCGTAAATTACAACAGCAGGAAGATTCTAGCAAAGAATCGCAATTAAATCGTGATCGTTTGCTTGCAATCGAAGCACAAGATAAGGAGTTGGCGAAATTACTTCAAGAACGGGAAAGACAAAAAGCAAAACGTGCCAAAGAAAGGGCTAAACAGAAAGCTTTGGCAAAAAAGCAGCTACAATCTAAAGAACAAGATATACATCAAATAATGCCAGACGATTCCTATTCTAATCCTGCCGATTTATTACCTTCTCCACACAACATTGATTCCACACATAATTTATTAAAGCAAACTCATCATCGACCTGACATTACTAATCACACAGAAGAAGATTTGAATTATAGCTTTCCTGTTGATGTTTTGCCCTCAAAAATGAATTGTTCTTTAAAGCAAAGTTACGATTCCAAATTTAATCAAGACAATATAAAAATTTTGAATGCTCATTGTTCTACGTTACCTGAAAACGACATGCGTACACCCATCCGACCCACCCAGCTTGACCTTAAATTTTCCAATTACCCTAATAAACCTAAATATTCCGACTCTGAATTCGTAGATAATTCCGCACAACATGTAAACATTGCAATGGCAATAGATCCTACATACACACGTAGAAATCATCATGGTACAACATATTACGACACATCATCAAGTACCGTTACGACCAGCACATCGAGCAGTAGCCCTGGAATGGCGTTGCCACCATTCGATATATCTGAACATGAAAATGAAACAAGTCCGGTGCCACCTTATATGCCAATTCAAGGACAACGGAGAACTGCATCTTTGGAAAAAAAGTCGAAAAAGAAATCAAAAGATGCTTGCAAGCAACAATAAAGTAACCTATAATAATGACTACTTTAAAATTTATTATAGGGTTCTTTTGTATTAATCATCAAATTAATAGTTTCTTGTTATAGATGATGAGAAAGAGTCAGATTATTCCATATCAGATTGCCCAATTAGGGTGCCATTTTCATACCAAGTTTCCAATTTTTTTAAATATTGCATATCGGTAGTTTTATGTATATAATATTGTGATATATATAATATTTTATATGCCTATATGAATATAATTTTTCTAATAATGGGTAGAGAAAAATGAGTGAAAGGCTACTTTGGCCAAATTTATATTTAATCTAAAATTTAAGTGGTAATTAAATAAGAATTTAAACGAATTATTATATTTTATACACAGTTATGTAATATACCCTGTAAATTTAAGAGGACATTGTGGAATAATATTTCAGAAAACTTCTATTTAGAATTTATTTTGCATAGTTTACACGTTACCCATAGCGTTGAGGAAAAAAAATTATTCAAAATGGTTAAAACAAATTACAATAATAATTAAGAATTTGTTTGAATACATTAGTTTAAACTTTTGATGTAGGATCATTCTAATATTCAAAGAATTAAAGAAATTGTTCTTTGTACCAATATGTAAACTTGGCATTTTGATGCAAATTGACTGAAAACTTTTCACTTCTTAAGTTTTCATGTGTTTTCTGTTAAACGTTATAACATTTTGTTATATCTGAAATTTTAAAAATTAAGTTTCAAAAAAAACAGTCCACACGACATCTTTTATCAAATATCACATATGTTATGGCATATTTTCACTTTGTGTTTGATGGGCTATCAAAAATGTCCAGGAAATATTTTTTTAATAACCTTGTTTCATAACTGTTCAAACTTATCCCTAGCCTACATTTGCTCCGAGCAATATGCGCGCCTATATGTTATCATCAGGGCTCGGAAGTTCTAGCAAATGCTACTTTTTTCTGGAGAGTCCTAGAATGTACAAAGTAAGACACAAATTTGTTTCACACTTCTCTGATGTCGTATACCAAATTTTATAATGCTAATTTTTGCATATTTAAGGTTTTTAATGCTATTTTAGCGTTTTACGTGCTATATACAGGCATATTTTTTTATACAATTAAAGAAATAAGCAAAATGTTAATGAAAAAATTTTTTTTGGCTGCATACGAATAAGCGAACGAAAACACACATGTATTTTAATGCGTACTATAATTTTCAAATAATAATAGGTACGTACATATTCGAAGAATTTCCTTATTTTTAAAATTATGTCAAACGTATTGTAGAAAATATGTCCTAAAACCTAACGGGAATCGGTCGACAACATGTGGCCAGACAGAGCGGCTTCTTTGACCACATCATGAGGATTTCAAAAAGGTCCAAAAACATATAATACAATTTATTCTATGAAGATTATAAAAATTATAAAATCTAAAATTCATTAAAAAAATAAACAAAATTGGTTGACAATAATTTTATTTTGCATATTTTCCATTTTTTAGTGCTATTTATAGCGCTAATTTTGGTGTTTTTAAGTGCATATTAAAGCGCTAAAAGTTCACTTTTTTGGTGCTATAACTTCCGAGCCCTGGTTATCATATATTATCAGATTATCACAGACCGACCAGATGGCCCACCGAGAAATTTCCTGATATCACAGTGGGGTCATTCATGGGTAAATAATATTTTTCAAAATCGATTGGCCTATATGTGTAGTACCTACTGATGATCTTTCCCCTTGTTAGTTTACTGAGTTATTCATTTTTTGCTGATTGTTGGTTTTTAATTAAAAGAAAATAAATCAATAATTTCATTTTCTTAAATTTAAAAATTGATTTATTAATGCTATAAACAATTAATAAATAAAAATTTGAATATTTCAGCTTTTAATTCAGAAAGCATCAATTACAAATCAGATTAACTAGTACTCACAGCCACCATTCCAGTTAAATCACACAGTTATCTAGAAATGTAGCAGTGTTACCAAAACTATTGATTAATCTAAACTGCAATTGACGCTTTTTTTTATTAAATAATCAAAATACTTTAGAAAAGTCTGTAATGATTGGTCAATTTGATATGGAATAAAAAAAGTATTATGCTTAAATCACCCATTTTTAAAATAATTTATTTGCTGTCGGCTGTGGCAACAAATTTTTTTTTGATAATTTTATCAATATTTGCCATAATTTAAATTCACAGTTAATTCTTGCAATTTTACCATTGTATAATATCAAAATTACTTCAACTAAAACTTACATGTTGAGATTTGCACATATCAAATGCATATATTTTATTATTTAGTACATTTAATTATAAGATACAAAAATGATACGTCCATAGTATTATAATCAAATTAAACATATCTGAAAAATATGGTGTAGGATACTTAACATATTTGTCATATATTTTTTACAATTTAATAAAGATTTTTTATTGCTCTTATATATACAAATAAATTCTTTCCAAATCAATTTCAAGTGTTATACACACTTTAAATTTTTCCTACAATCCACTCTGCTTTTTATTATATGCACTGACGGTAAGACAAAGTTTGAACATGCACATTTAAAACCTGACGTAAAGTCAAATGCTCCAATTCGAAAATCACAATATTTACAGTTTAATTTTCCTTTAAGCCAATTATCATTTTCTATAGATCTTCTTATCCATTCAGGAAATTCCTCTTCTTTTAGAAACAACAAATTTTCTTCTAAAACTGTGGGACATTTTTGATTATCTTCATTATTATTTAATAATAATTGTATTGAATGAGCATTTATAATACGGCAACATTCTGCTCCATCGAAAAGAATGTTTCTACACTTTCTGCAATTTATCGTTTCTAGCATACTAAAACCTTAACAAAAATAGTTAATAATTTGAGGTTATTAAGTTAAAAGCAACAAACTTCACGGGTATAATACCGTGAACAAACTTCATGTGAGGGAAAGGAGGGAAACATCAAAGTCAGGCGAGAAGCTAAATATCCACAACACCAGTGTTGCCAAAAGAAAATTTCATTTAATTTTAAAAACTTATCTGCCTCTGGGGGGGAAGCAATGGACACCCATAGAAATGAGTGGACTGTAAGCAGTGTTCCTGGTTTTTCTAATATTGACATTTCTTTTTCTTTTGCTACTTACCTGACAAACCCTCTATTCTGTAACTTTTTGTTATCGATATCGTTAAGAACCGTAAAGTTTAGTTTCCACATACCATTAAATTACTATTTAATGCAATTCTGAGGGTAAACCAAACTTTACGGTTTTTAACGATAACGAAAAGTTACAGAATAGGGGGATTAGTAATTTATGAGACTCTTAAAGGATAGGTGGTGCAAACAGGCATCAAATTCTTTAAGCTTTCATTGTGTTGTGGAGTTGATTTTCATTCAAATTATGTAAAACTCTTGTGATTTTTTTAACTTTCTTCTTCTTCGTAGTCGTTGTTCGTATTCAAACAATTTAATATTTTATTATTACATGGCTTTCTTGGCAGATTACTCTCGGTGGTTTGCCACTGCCTTCCGAAAAAAGAGGGTCATAATGAAGTGGGATAAATGTAGCCGGGGTGGGGATCGAACCTAGAGCTTCTAGCCGAGTCCGGTCCTTAGCCCGTCCTCTTAACGCAAATAAATTTTTATGTTAATTACAAATTCAGTTTGATCGACAGAAATAATATTATTTAAATCAAAACAAAATTTGTTTCCATTGAATAAAATTATTTGTTATTCCAGTCTTAATTTTGCTGAAACACCAGCGGTACCCCTGATTTAAAAAAAAAACACGCACACCTCTGTGGTTAACGCGTGCGCTGTAACGGTGTTAAGAACAAAAATGCGGGAAAAATTTAGAATAACCGTGGTGCGGCTAAGAAGATGAAGTAACCTAAATTTCAATGTTTTTAATTTTTAAGTTATTATTTCTGTGATTATTATTTATTTTTAATGACTACCTTCTAGTTTTTGATTTTAAAATGGAATTATTAGAAGATGAAGATACGAAAAATACTTATAACGAATGTAAATATAAGGTAAAAGCGTGGGAACATGAATTTAAAAAAAAACATAAGCGACTTCCTTGTAAGGTTAGTTATTATTAGATTACAATCCTAATTTTCATATTATTAATATTTTGTTGTACTTTAGTTAGATATTCGCGAAGCCTCTGTAGATGTTCGGAATGCATATAAAATTTATTTTCGTTTGAAAACGGCTGCATTAGAAGAAAGTTTGATGAATTTAGATGGATTTGATGGTGATTCTGTTACTGATAATCTAATAAATGATAGTGCAAATAACATTAATGAAGAGTCAGGAAATGTACAGTCGACAAGTAAACATACAATTGACAAACTAAACATTGAAAATGATACGTGGGGATTTCATCTGAATAAAACATTTAGTTCTACTAGCAAGAGTAAACCTACAGAAGCGAAATCAAATATAAATAAGAGTTTTTCCCAAAAACTATTTCAAGGATCGAAGTCTTCAAAACGAAAATCTCTTTCGTTTGTTTCTAAAAAAAAGCAGCAGTCTTTATCCCAACCAGAAACTTCAGCATCTAGCGATAATTTAGATGTGTGCGTTTCATCAACATCTCAAATCGATACTTCTGAACCATTACATAACTGTAAAACTACTACACCAGTAATAAATGTTCATTCGCAACCTATTAATTTATTAGGTAGTGCTGGAAGTAGTAATAATAGTTTCAAACCATTACGACAATTAGATCCAGGCTGGATCGAAAGACTCACTCGATCTACAAAAATAGACACGGCCAATGAAAATGCTATTGACGAAAATACTGAATTGGATTATGACAGTGACGATGTTATTGCAAATTCTGAAGATGAGTTGGAAAATTCTTGTAATCACGTTGCAAAAAAACTTAAAATTGGAAATGATACACAAAATTCATGTTCCACGTCTAATGTAGAGCCAGTGCGGCTTGACTTTAGTAATATTTTTAATAAAAGTTCCTGTGATGAACCAGTCAAAGTGTTAGAAAAGCTTACAGATGACAAGACAGATGAAAGGATTGTTAAGGATTTTGAAAAAGAATCAAACTCTGCTTTAAAGAGTGTTTCTAAAAGTCGTACTTGTAAAAATAAAGCTTATAATTTTGAAGTTTCTGACACTGAAGTTGAAGATCCATTCCATACCGACGAGGACACCAACGATCCTGAGTTTACATTAAATGGTAGTAAAAGCAGTCCTATACAAACTTTAGATAAACTAGATGGCTCTAAAAAAACAAGGAAATCAAAAATAGTCAAAGGTAAAAAAGTGGAAAAGAAAGAAAAAGACAGCAATAACTCTGTACCTGAACATGATTCAACTAATGAGATATATGAATTAGAATACTCTGTGAAACCAAGAATCGTTGCGGCTCCACGTGTTAAAAGTATAAAACAAATCTTATACAAAGATGAAAAAGAAGTTGTTACGACGAAGCGTGATCAAGTTTCTAAGCGACATCAGCAGTTAGTTGCAAAGCTTGAAGAAAAAGTAAATTCTGGAACTTTAAATGACAATTATGTTCGAATTAATTTAAAAAAGAAAATTTATGTACGTGGAAAAAGGACAAACGCTTTCAATAAATTTAAAAAACAACAATGGAAAAGCAAACAGAAAACACTTTGTGGGCCCGACATGGATATGGGTGGCTGCGATGGTGGTATGCTAAATTGTTTCAACTGTGGAGAAACAGGACATTTTGCTAGAACATGTCCGAAACAAAAACTGGATTCGCTTCTGCCTTTAACTGACCATGAAGAACCCTGCCCTTATCCTACATTAGAAGAAGCTGAAAAAATGGCACAAGAAAGTCCTCTGGTTATTAGAAAACCAAACCACGTTAGTGAGGATAAAGAAAAGCAATCATACTCAGAAGTAGATAAATTGCACACTAACGACGACGTTTTCAGTGATGAATATGAAGATGAACTTTTAGCTGAAACGCAGCGACTAGAAGAAGAAATTAAAAAGATTGATGTTCAAAAATATGTTGATTTAACTTCATTTGTCACACCGTATTATAAAACTAACGAAAATGGTAGTTTGATAGGTTGGTATTTATTTTGATTATTTTACGTGGAGACTATCTCAAATTTTCATTATTACATTTCAAATAAATAATATAAGTGCATTTTCAGATACGCCAGCAGAGGTATTTGAAGCATTAAACAAATTTGGTCACAATAATTTTCGTCCCGGACAAGAACGAGCAATAATGCGTATTCTTTCTGGGAAGTCGACGTTGGTAACTTTAAGTACAGGTTCTGGAAAAAGTTTATGTTATCAGTTGCCTGCTTATTTATATTCAAAACGAGAACCTTGCATTTCTTTAATAATATCTCCTTTAGTTTCTCTTATGGAAGATCAAGTAATGGGAATTCCAAAATTTCTCAATGCTGCTTGTTTGCATAATAATCAAACTAAAATTCAGAAAGACAAAATTGTAGAAGCTATTAATTCAGGAAATTTGAATGTTTTATTGGTTTCACCAGAAGCAGTTGTTGCTGGAGAAAAGTCATCTGGTTAGTTTTTTCACAATTTTTTTTAATGTTTTTAAATAAAAAGAATTATTTTAGGTTTTGGATCATTACTACGTAAACTTCCTCCCATTGCATTTGCTTGTATAGATGAAGCTCACTGTGTTTCTCAATGGTCACACAATTTTCGACCATCCTACCTTAAAATTTGTCGAGTGTTAAGAGATCGTTTAGGCGTCAATACGATACTCGGTTTAACTGCCACCGCAACAAGAGCAACATGTGACAGCATTATAAACCACTTTAATATATCTGATGGTAGAGATGGAATAATACAAGATATTCCGCTACCTGATAATCTCAATCTGACAATTTCTTCAGATAGTCAAAAAGATCAAGCCTTAATATCACTTCTTTTATCAGAAAAATATGCAGAGTGTAAAAGTATAATTGTTTATTGTACTAGAAGAGAGGAATGTCAACGTGTAGCCACATTTATAAGGACATCTTTAAAAAACAATAGTTTATTTAGTAACAGCAATGCTGACAATAAAAAACGTAAAAGGTTCAGTTTATTGGCGGAACCTTATCATGCTGGTTTGTCAGCTAGTCGTCGAAAAAGTATACAAAAAGCATTTATGAGTGGTGAATTACGAATTGTAGTAGCTACTGTTGCTTTCGGTAAGTCTAATTTATTTTAAACTATTATTTCACTATGTTCGAGATATTATTATGAATTTTTTCTTCAAAATCAATTTTCTTCAAATTGGGTGAGCTCAGGGATTTTTAATTTTTACCTGATGTCTAACTAATTATGACCAAAGGATATATTAAAAATAATACAAATTATTATTATTAAACAGCGTTACATTCATAATATAGAATCTAGTTGTCCCGTGTCTCTCTCTCATGTCTCTATCATCAACCAGTTGTCTCCACTTTGGAACCCCCATTCTCCTTATATCCTCCATCACGCCATCCCACCATCTCAACTTTGGTCTTCCTCTTTCCGTCCGGCTTCCACATTGTCAGTATTTTTATTGGCTGTCTCATCACTTTTCATAACGTGACCCAGCCACTTAATTCTTTGCACCTTTAAAAAACTCACAATATCTTTGCCTCCCATCTCGTTCTTTATTTCTTTGTTCATCCGTGGTCGCAATTCTCCTTCTTCCTCTACTTTTCTCAAAACCGTTCTCATTATTTTTCTCTCAAACACTCTCAAGGCTTCCTTCTCTCTTTGCGTTGTGCACATCACCTCTGCCGCGTACGTGACTACGGGTCTTAAAGGTTTTATATATTATCTTTATTTTTGTTGCTTTCCTTAGTTTTTTGTCTCTCAGTACATCTCTATTTGCCCAAAACACTCTATTCCCCGCCTGTATTCTTGCCTTCACCTCCATTTCTCTACTGTTTTCAAGTGTTCTACGGTATTCAGCTGCACCCCCAGGTAATTGAAATTCTCAACCTCTTCGAAAACCTGCCCATCAATGTTCAATATATCTCTGGTGTTCTTTGATTCTCTCGTGTATTTCATGTATTTTGTTTTGTCAATGTTACACTCATCAGTCCCATCTCACAAGCTACCCTTTTCATGTCCTGAAACACGTTAATTATTCCTTTTTTGGTTTTTGAAATAATCACTACATCATCCACATACGCGATTGCCTGCGTTTTTTTATTTATTACTGTGTCTCCACATTCAGTACTTCACATTATTTTTTGCAGTGCTATATTGAATAGGACTGCAGACAAAGCATCTCCCTGCCTTACCCCACAATTCATGTAGAAGCCATCTGTTTCTCCATCCTTTGTTCTAACCGTGGCTGATGTGTGATCAAGTGTCATTTCAGTCAGTCTTATCAATTTTGATGGAATTTTCCACTCTCTCATTACTCTCGATAGTTTACTTATATCAATCTTATCGAAGGCCTGCTTAAAATCAACAAACATCATATGTATAGCAATATCATATTTGTGGCTTTTTTCTCCGATTTACCTAATGATGTGCAACGCATTAATTGTTGACTTTCCCTTCCTTAAACCGCACTGGTAATTTCCAATTTTCTTTTCAGCATACTTTGTTATTCTCTTATGTATTAATGCTGCCAGGATTTTGTATGCCACGTTCAGCAATTTAATTCCCCTGTAATTGGTGCAAACCTCCGGCTCGCCTTTCTTTTTTATTGGCACTATGACTTTTTCATTCTATGCTTCCGGCATCTTTTCTTGTATCCATATTTTTCTCATAAGCTCCCATATTTCATCGTGTAGTACTTCTCCATTTTTTATCATCTCCGACATTATTCCGTATCTTCCGGGAGCTCTTCCATTCTTCATCTTGCCCATTATTTACATAATCTCTTTTCTTTCAGGTTCCATTATTTGATCTTCCTCCCCATCCTCTTCCCATTTATCTTTCTTCAATTCCTCTGCTTTTTGTGTATTTAGTAATTTCCCAAAGTGATTCCTCCAAACCGCCTTTACCTCCTCTGCCTCATTCACGATTTGTCCATCTCCGTTTTTAATTCCTCTTGTTTTAATTGCATATGTTCCTTTTGCTTTTCTAATGCCATTGTAGTCCTCATATTGTTCCTTGCTCCACTTTCTTCTGTTTCCTTCATTCTATCATCCAGCCACACATTCTTTTTCTTTCTGTAAAATTTAGTTGCTTCCATTCTCTTGGACTTGTAATTATTTAAGTGTTCCTCATTATTTGTTGCTATCCATTTTTAACCCCCGACCCAAAAAGAATAGTGTTATGCGTTTAAATGTGTATCTGTGTGTCTGCCTGTGGGGTCGTAGCTCCAAAACGAATGAACCGATTTTAATTTATTTTTTTTTGTTTGAAAGGTGACTTGATCAAGAGTGTTCTTAGCTATTATTCAAAAAAAATCTGTTTAGCCGTTCGAAGATCATGTGTGCTGTTTTCTAGTCTAGTTGATGAAAGCAGGGCCGTACTTGTAATATAAGAAGTTGATGAAGGCAGGGCCGTACTAGTAATATTTAAAGTTTAAAAAGCATCAAATAAAACTTAAATTTAAAAAAAATCTTTAAAAAGTAAAAAATAAAATCCAAGCGTCGTCGCGTCGGGGGAACGCTAAGTAAATAAAATAAAAACAGAGTACAACTAAAAATGATACAGTATGATTTAAATACACGTCAGCTACGTAGGTCTCCTGACGCGATGACGCTTGCATTTTATTTTTTACTTTTTAAAGATTTTCTTTGGCGGGGTTTTTTTAAATTTTTAATTTAAGTTTTATATTCTTAGCTTCCTCTTTTCCTTGTTTATCTCTCTACATTGGCTGTCGAACCAAGCTTGCCATCTCGTCTTTTCTCTATAACCTATCACTTGTTCTACACTTGTTGTAATGCTCTCTGTCAGTTCTTTCCAATTTTCTTCTATATTAATCTGTACCTCTCTTTTCTTTTTTACTATCTGTTTTATCTCTTATCCTTTCTTCATATTGCACTTTAAGTGTTTCATCCTTAAATTTTTCAAGTGCGATCTGATTCTTTTTTTCGTATTTTTACCATCTGTTTCCGTTTTCTGCTTGATTACCGTTACCATCAAATAGTGATTCGTTTCCGCGTTCGCCTTTCTATACAATCTGACATCTCTTATGGATGTGGCTCTGCTTTTCATTACCATTACATGGTCTATCTGGTTACCCTCCATGCTAGTACCTCCCAGCCATCTCCATGTTATTTTATGCTGCTTCTTATGTGAGAATCTTGTACTACTAATTGTCATATCCAGTGATGCAACCAAGTTGCACAATCTCGGTCCATTGTCGTTGGTGACTTCGCGAATTGTGTGCTTTCCCGCTACGTCTTTTATATGGCTCTCTCTTCCAATTTTTGCATTGCAGTCTCCCAATACCACCGCTGTATCGTGTTTAGGTATCTCTCCATATAGATCTTCCAGTTCATTGTAAAATTGTTCCTTTTCCACTTCATCACTATCTTCCGTCGGTGCATACACATTAATTAAGGACATGTTGTTGGGTTTCATTTTGACTCTCAGATATGAGAGTGCAAATTGGTGAAAGTCAGTGTTGGCTCGCCCTTTGTTAGTTACATACTAGTATGTAGTTGTTATGGATATAGATAGATAGTTGTTATTACAACGTGATAAGAAATCATATCACATATCACTTCTGCCAGTTAGCACAGTGATTTCTGAGAAGTGTTTGTTAAAACAGTGCCGGTTAACGAAGGTTATACTGTATTTGCTACTTTTCAAATTTTAACTTATTGAACTTACTAGGAATTTATTATTAACGATATTTTTTTACTCAGGAATGGGTATAAACAAATCTGATTTGCGTTCTGTAATACACTACAATATGCCAATGAGTATAGAAAGTTATGTTCAAGAAGTTGGTAGAGCTGGTCGAGATGGATTACCTGCATATTGTCATCTTTTTCTAAATTCGCAGGTATCTAGTATAAAATTTAATGTTTTTCTAGTAGTAGTAGTTAGTTTGATTGGCTTGATTTTTTGAGAAAAATAAAAAATGTTTATGTTTATTAAAGGGAAACGACGAAAATGAATTATTAAGACATGTTTATGCTAATTCCACCGATCGATATATTATTCGCAAACTATTACAAAGATGTTTCCTTCCGTGTTCATGTAAAACTACTTGTCCTCGCCATGAAGTTGCCTTTTCAATTCAAGATACTGTACAAGCGTTAGATGTGCCTGAAGAAAATATAGAAACCCTTCTTTGTTATTTAGAATTACACGATAAGCGTTATATTCAGCTCTTAAGTAATGCTTACGTTACTTGCAAAATAGTAGCATATGGAAGTGCAAATATTATTAGTAAAGCTTCTAAAGACTGTCCTCCACTTGCTATGGCATTAGCCATGTTTAGGAAAAAAGATGATCAAAACAATATTTTTGAATTTCCAGTTGTCGACGTTGCATCTGCCATGGGGTGGGATAGTGGCATTTGTAAGCACATACTAAAAAATTTGGAGTGGGTCACAGGTGAGTTTGTACAATATTGTTTTGCTTTAGTAATTGAATATTGTCCTATTTTGAAATTTATTCTGTACTAATATATCAAAATATTTGTTTTAGTAAACGGCTGTCCCAAAAGGTCCGAATTAAGTGTACAATTTTTAAATTTAGGTTTTCGTCTTTTATCGCCTGGTAATTTATTGGATTCAGAATTGGATGAAGCCTTAGATAATTTACATGAACGTGTTAAAGAACAAGAGCGTACATCTGTACTACAGTTACATGCAATTCATTCCACCCTTTCTTTGGTATCAGCTTCGACATACAAAAACTGTTGTTCATTGAATATCGAAAACAATGAACCAGAAAGTATTCTTAAATCAAAGATTAGAGAATATTTTGCTAGTTCGAAACCTTTGAATCTCTTACCCCAAATTTCTACAAAACCGATTAATGAAGAACTGATTGTAAGTGACGTACGTTCACTTATTTGCATGTATCGTGATAATTCATTTACGGGACGTTCGATTGCTAGAATTTTCCAAGGTATACAGAGTCCTAATTATCCAGCTCTTATATGGGGACGTTGCAAATTTTGGAGAACACATTTGGGTGTAGATTTTAACGCAATTGTTCAAATTGCTACTAGAGAAATATTACGAATGCGATAAAACTTTGATACTTTCAATGTTTTAGATAATTTTAATTAAAGACTTATTTGTTTTATATATATTGATTTGTTACTGAAATAAACTGAAATTTAAAAGTACATTTAAACTCTGATTATTTGAACTAGTATATTCCAAAATGAATATAATGAAATGAAAAAAAAATTCCCGAAACAGAAATAGACGAAATTCAATCGACACTTAAACAGATGAAGAACGGAAGGTCACCCAGGGAAGATCGAATAACCGCTGAAATGTTACAATTGGGGGGAAATAAACTGATGAAGGCCATCAAATTACTCTTTGATCGATTCATAGAGCAAGGCAAAATACCAGAAAATTGGAGAAACGCAGAAGTAATCCTATTATTACACAAAAAAGACGATAATGCAAACATCGAAAACTATCGAACAATAAGCCTGCTATCACACCTATACAAACTCTTAACTAAGATAATAACCGCTCGATTAACAAATAAGTTGGACTTCTACCAATCAATTGAACAGGCCGGATTTAGAAGGGGGTTCGGTACTAGTGACCACCTGCAAGCTGTCAAAACTCTTATTGAAAAGTGCGAGGAATATAATGTGCCACTCCACCTCGCATTTGTTGACTTTAGAAAAGCTTTTGACACGGTGGAGCTACGGGCAGTGTTCCAAGCAATGGATGACGCTTGAGTAGACTCAAGGTACACTACTCTAATAAGGGACATCTACGAGAAGGCCACAATACACATCAAGATAAATGATAACAAGAAAGATTCCTGTAAAACGAGGTGTACGACAAGGAAATACCATTTCACCAAAATTATTCACATTGGCTTTAGAGAACGCTTTTAAAGGGCTAGAGTGGGACAAGAAAGGGGTGAATATCGACGGAAAACTCTTGAACCACCTCCGATTTGCGGACGACATAGTTATTATATCCACAAGTGACGAAAAACTAGAACAAATGATAAATGAGCTAATTGCGGTAACCAAAAAAATAGAACTTGAGATGAACATCAATAAAACCAAAGTCATGTCCAATAATAACAAATTTAAACTGGACCAGCAAGAACTAGAAACTGTAGAAGAATATGTCTACCTGCTGAGATTATAAGAAGAAGCAGACTGGGATGGGCAGCATTCGGAAAATTGGGATGGATCCTAAAAAACAACGACATGCCAATGTGCTTAAGAGGGGCACTTTTTTCAGGGCCTTTTTAATTTAATCAACAGATGGCGCCTACTTAAATATTTTTATAAAATACTAGGAGGTTTTTGTATTTAAAATATAGCAAATTCGTTGAGATAATACTATTCTATAAACAATATTCTTGGTCTTAAGCTATTTTGGGTTTGTAATATTTAATTTATAAAAACACAATTCATAATTAAAGTTTAATTATCTTTTTTTGTAAGTGAGTGTGGTTTGACATACTCAATACGAACTCAAAATAGCTTAAGACCAAGAATATTGTTTATAGAATAGTATTATCTCAACGAATTTGCTATATTTTAAATACAAAAACCTCCGAGTATTTTATAAAAATATTTAAGTTGGCGCCATCTATGGAGTGGACACTATGGCGCTACCGGTTAAAAGTGTTAAAGCACTGTAAATAAAAAGAGCAATGGAGAGGTGTATGATGGGAGTGAGCCGCCGAGACAGAGTGAGAAACCAAGATCTGCGGAACCAAACAAAAATAAAAGACATACTAGCTTTGTTTGGTACACAACTAGTGTAGTGTAAAAAGTGTAGTGTAGTGCACTACACTACACTAGTTACACTCAAGGTAGATAGATTTACAAGGTATGATACTGCGCATCTTTAAACGTCAAAATATTCAATATGGCGGACTGCTCGTGACTTAAATAGACAGTATCGACATCTACCTTGACGTTTATAAGTTACTTAGGCCAATCAAAGTATATAGATTAAAAGATATGATTATGCGCCATCTAGTCTATTAATCTAAAATCTTAATAATTCAATATGGCGGACTCTACGTGACTATGCGCAGTACAAGACGAGTTTTGGTTCACATATAGATCATACCTTATAATCTATATACCTTGAGTTACACTAGCTTACTGCGTTTGGTATCACAGTCCTGGTGTACACTTTTCTATATATGGCGTTTGGTATGAATAGGTGTAAAAAGTGTAGGTAGTGCAAAGCGTTTGGTAAGAAAACTGGTGCAGTCCAGGACTACACTTTCTACACCACCAAAATAGGTAGTGTAAGAAGTGTAGTGTAATTAACAAGCAGTAAAATTTTAAAAGTTTTTAAGTTGAAAATATATTTAGTTCTATTTTAACAATAGAAAATTGTCGTGGTGTCGTTAAAACCTTTAAACTCAATCGAAGAAGAATAGCGAACGAATTGAAGAAGTATAGGGTTTCAACCAGCATTCTGGCGGAAATCAAACACGGATAGACTAGAGAGCGGGAAACCGCGGTTTTAATCCTGGTTGCGTCGGATATGTGCTGTGATCTAAAAGTCCAAAATTGATCTGCGGACTACTCGCCAACCCGTCTGCCCAGCGTGGTGAGTTATGGGCAAAAACCCCTCTCCCCCACTTGGGGGGAGTCTAAAAGGGGAAGCCTAATGTTCAGGAGTGGACGAATAACGGCTGATTGTGAAGATTTCAAAAGAAAAGCAGAATGCAGAAGCAATAGAATTCAAAAATAAAAAATTAAACCTGTGTGACACGATGCATAATTTTGCATAAAATTTACATGTAAATGGTAACTAACCAATAGAAAGACCGTATTAGTATCCATCAGCCATTTTCATTGGTTAGTTACAATTTACATGTAAATTTTATGCAAAATTATGCATTGTGTCATACAAGCTTTAACAGTAAAAATTCTTGAATTGCTAAGAAGCATGTGAGGCAACACGTTTATTTTTTAACCACTCAACTCTCTCAACACTAAAAAAAAACTCAAATGTTTGTATCAAAAAATCTCTTATATAGAAATAACATTAACTTTTAGGATATAATTCTGTACCAACATATTCTGTTCAGAATTCTATTCTGTGTTTTTTGTACTTCAAATTTTGATGTATTTTGCACATAAGTCGTTTGTACAGGGTAATTGCACTAGCGTGCTCTGGTGTAGTTGTGGTTACACTACACTACACTTTTTACACTACACTAGTTGTGTACCAAACAAAGCTATTTATCAAGTCCTAGTGTACACTAGTGGTGTAGTTCTGGACTGCACCAGTTTTCTTACCAAACAGTTGGCACTACCTACACTTTTTACACCGATTTATACCAAACGCCATATACAGAAAAGTGTACACTAGGGTACACTAGTGTACACTAGGACTGCTGTACCAAACAAAGCTCATTAGAAGAGCCGCGGAATTGAAATGGAGTTGGGCAAGACACTTGGCACGAGAAGGCTTTAACAAGTGGACTTACAAAATAATACAATGGCGGCCGAGAACAACAAAGAGAAGTATCGGGAGACCTCAAAAAAGATGGTCTGACGACATCAAACAAACGGCGGGTAAATTCTGGCAACAAGCGGCATGAGACAAGGAAAGGTGGAAAAGTATGGGAGAGGCCTATGTCCAGCAGTGGGCGGAAAAAGGCTGAAAAGAAGAATTCCAAAATGGCATGAATGATAAACGTTACAAATTCCGGAAGTATATTATAATGATAATACAAAAACTTCCTGTTAATGGGGAACGCTTTTATCCAGCAGCAGAAAAAAACAGGATAATAGTGATAATCTTATACCTACTAAAAAACAAAATTAGTTATACTATACCTACTTTGAATAAATTGTTAACACTTTGAATCTTGAGCTACTAGTACCATTCTTTCACCGACATGTATCTTTTCAATAAATAAGTTTTATGCTATAAAAGGTATTAATAAAAGGCCAAAATGTCGGGAAAAAAATTAAAATCAGGGTTCAACGTGTTAAAGTGGACAACTTTGTCGGCTACGATTAAGAACAAACGGTTACACCAATTAACTTGAAATTTTGCACACTAGGTAGAAGAATAGGTCTTCCAAGGGGACATCACAGTCAGTACATCGGCAATCGAAGTCCCATTTTTTTTGGCGATTTTAGGAGCCAAAAAAATTATCACTTTTGGCGTTTAATCTAATGCCCTTTAGTTTTTGAGTTATAGTGGTTATAGATTTTTGAAAATAGACGTGGTGGTTTAAGTGCTATTACAATTGGCTGTTATTAAAAGAAACCGTGGTAGCTTATAGATAAGAGCATTTGAAATTAATTTGTAGGTTAAAAAGTAAATAAAAATTTTAAAATAGAATTAGTCAGATAATAAGTTTAATCAGATAACAAAGGACGTATGCAAATTCCTCCTACGCTCACTTTTTTCGGGTAATGGATTAATCATTATCCCGTCCATTTCCGTATGAGCGAAAATAATGCTCTACAACAAACACTTTTTCCTCAGTTGTGAGAATCAGTATACAAAAATATTTATATTTTGCTACCCGTCCATGAACGAGCTTTTCAGCTATATTTAATATAGGACTTTTACATTTTTAATAGATGCATTAAATTATCATAATGATTATTAGTTTTTGAACGTGAGGGCCGGGCGTTTGAACGCGAACAATTTAAATTGTCAGTATTACGAAACTATTCTTTTTAATGAAGCCCATTAAAAGAGAGATCTACCGATTGAGCTTAGGTTAGTGTTAGAAAACGATACTTTTTTAATTAATACAGAAGACCGCTAATTACGAGATCCAGCTACCCGTTCGTAAACGGACTTTCCATCTACTTTGTTACTGATTTACTTTTTCAAATGGGAAACGCATGTGTTGTGTCATATCAGATTTTTAAATTTTTACAGGCACAATTTACGTGCGGCATATACCTACAGAGTTCGTCAGTGGAATCACAATGGTCTTCTAATAATGTCAATTATTATTTTCATTTATGACAAAATGTAGTGTAATTATGGAATTTTTTTCTGTTAACAGTTTTTCATTTTTGGAAGAGCACGTCCTACAGGTGTCAGCCATTTATACGTTAGGTAGGTACTTTACATAGAAAATAAGGTACAAAATTCTACATTCTACGGTATCTACTAACTTTAAAAAATATAGGAAAGATAGATAATAACAAAAACTTAAATTATATTTTTCAGACTACAGAATACATTTATATTTTTAATCATAACCATAACATATCCAAATTTATATATAAAAAAATAATTTTTTTAAAAATCAGTTTCACTATCCCACGCTTATTAACATAATTTGTATAATGACGCTATTTTGACTGCAACATATATTTATTTACATAACAATGCCTTGAACATAATCGATGCCATATTTAATAAATTTATAATTGCGTTTGTCTTGCATACTGGTGATTTTGCTTGATGCGATTTCTTCTTGACAGGCTCCACAAAACTGACGCATATAAAGATGTAAGGGACTCTGATAGTAAATGTTTTTGTTTAATGATTTTTTATTTTTCTTATGCGCCCATATATGTAATAATATTTCCAATATCACTATAAACTGACCCATTACAGGATAGAACAATAAAGTGGTCGGTAATAAAAATAAAACGCATTGAGCAAAATCGTGCATATTGAAAACATCGGGGTTATGAACTTTTGATACTTTCTTTCTTTTATTAGACCATTTGTATTTTAACTTTTCATTTACTATTTTAAATTTTTTCCCAAAATTTTCATGTTGTGGTTTATTCAGATTAATTTCTGCTTCGCCCGTTTCCATATTTATTTTTGCTGCTGCAGGCATTTCACCAGTTTCTTTATCTCGAAGACATTCGCCTGTTTCTGAATCCATTTTTAAAGTTGTTTTCTAAACAAAATACAGAAGTGTATTAATTTTTTTTAAATTAATAATGCATTTTTACTAGAATTAGTTTATTCAGATATACGTGCGGAATTAAATTAATCAATTTGTTCATTTTTTGTAGTCGAGCAACAGTCGATTTCAGCAAATTAAATTCACTGAATACTTCACCATTTGAATGACGTTTTTCAATTTTTAATTTATTAGAAAGAAAATATTACAAACAACGGTATTAATTAGCAGATATATTATATCAATATTATATTAATTTCATTTATAGTTTTTGCACGTAGACACGTTTTTGAACTCCGAATAAAATGTTTTGTACAGTTGTTATCTTGAAAGATGAAGCTTACGTCACAACCATCTGAATTAAGTACCGACAAATTAAGGACAACGAAGACATACTAATGCCCGTACTAATAGTCGAGGATCAATCCTCGGATCAATCCTAGATCCAGCGATCCTAGATCGTAACAACGATCTTGGCGTAACAAATAGTCCTGGCTTCGGGTAAGATCGGTGAATTCTAGATTTGATCTTGGATTTGGTAATATATCTAGTAATATTTAGTTAGTTTCTATTTATAACCATTATGAGTATCTATTTTATAACCATAATTTTTTATTTTATTATTAATTTTTAAAAAAAATTTAATTTTTAATATTATATCGTCGTTCCTGTTCAGTTCCTATAATTAAAGTTTTTAAAAATTATTTAATTATTATGAGGGTTAATGCACTATGACAACATAGCAAATACGCATGCGCCACAATGATCCGAGGATTAATCCTGGTCAAAGCAAGATCGGTTTTCGAGGTTCAATATTGATCTCGGATCGTGTTCAATCCAGGATTATTACGACTATTGGTAGCATTTTTAAACGATCCGAGAATTAATCCTTGATCTCGGATTGATCCTCGACTATTAGTACGGGCATAACATAAATAATTCTTAAGTGTCTGATTTTAGAAATCTTATACGTCGAAAATTATATGATACCCAACGTATCAGATAGAAAAAGATAGATACAATATTTCACAGCTTGCATAATAATTTTAATAAAAGTAATTTTTTATATTGACCATGGACTTATGCCCGTACTAATAGTCGAGGATCAATCCGAGATCAAGGATTAATTCTCGGATCGTTCAAAAATGCTACCAATAGTCGTAATAATCCTGGATTGAACACGATCTGAGATCAATATTGAACCTCGAAAACCGATCTTGCTTTGACCAGGATTAATCTTCGGATCATTGTGGCGCATGCGTGTTTGCTATGTTGTCATAGTGCATTAACCCTCATAATAATTAAATAATTTTTAAAAACTTTTATTATAGAAACTGAACAGGAACGACGATATAATATTAAAAATGAAAATTTTTTAAAAATTAATAATAAAATAAAAAATTATGGTTATAAAATAGATACTAATAATAGTTATAAATAGAAACTAACTAAATATTACTAGATATATTACCAAATCCAAGATCAAATCTAGAATTCACCGATCTTACCCGAAGCCGGGACTATTTGTTACGCCAAGATCGTTGTTACGATCTAGGATCGCTGGATCTAGGATTGATCCGAGGATTGATCCTCGACTATTAGTACGGGCATTAGAAAGATCCTTCTAAGTCCATGATATTGACTGATGCTATAATTTGGACAAGTTACTTTGGTTTTTAGGTTATATTTCCATTTCGTTGTAATTAATTATTTTGTATTACGTTAATTGTAAGTTTTGTTTTGCTATAAACTTGTTAAAATTTGTTAGTTCTTTTTAGAACTAAGTATTGTAATGGATATTATAATAATTATTATAATTTAAATTTATTATTTCGAACACTTATTTGACTTACAATTTTTGTCTTATTTCATACAAATGCTGTTTATGACGAAGCTTCATCTTTCATGATAACAACTGTATTTATAATTAGTTCGTTTTAAGCGCGTTCGCGACAAACGAATTTAAATGTTACAGTTTAAACCCGAAATCAGTGAAAACCCGATCTAACTAGTAAATTCTAAATTTAACTAACCACTTTAGTTAATTCTAGTTTTATAACTAAGCTTATACCAGTTATGTATGATTAAAATACTAATATTTTGACGTTTAGTTAAGCATTTCTTTAATTTTATAATAAAATTTGTTATTAAAATAATAAAATATTATTGTTGAACCTAATAAATGGAAGTCATGTGCTGTGCCACATCAGATTTTTTCAAATTCATATTTTATTTGAAATAATCCAGTGTTCGTTATTTTTAGAGATCGACAGCAGTTGCGTTGATCGGCTATGTTCGCGAACATAGCCTCGAAGCCTTGGCTTCAATTTTTTAAATATTTTCTTTGTCGGGTGATTTTTAAAGTAATTTAAGTTTTTACTTTACCATACCGAATGGGAAAGTTATGTAATCGAAAAAATTTTTTTTTCAGATTTTCACGGATTTACAGTCCTTGAGGTCAAACGAGTTGAAAGAGACCCAACATCAAGAAATGTCTGTGTGTCTGTATGTCACTTAATTTTGTGTGCGCTCTAGCGCCCAAACTAATAGGAATTTCTCAACCAAATTTTATATTTAGTACTTTTATATTAAAACTTAGATTTGATTAGATTTTGGTTAAAATCGGTCCACGGAAACGTGAGATTGGGAGTAAATAAGTGACGCACATGAACGAGATGCCTTTTTTTTTATTAATTTTTTTTGTAATCATGGGTATACTGTGCAAACTGCACATAGGCGCCGAATAATAGAGAGCGGCCAAAATCTTAAATCGTACTTTTTTGTAAACTGTATTAAAGTAGTGCGCAAAACATAATATCGTACCATAAGATTAAAAGGTCTGTTTGGTACCGCAGTCCTAGTGCTACACTACTACAAATTGATTGGCGGTACAATTACCAACCCACTTTTTACACCAATCAATTTGTAGTAGTGTAGTTAGTGTAGCACTAGGACTGTGATACCAAACAGACCTAATGTATGGTAAAGTCATGTGATGGCCACATCTCCAATTTTTTAATAATATTTTGCGCCTGAAAGTATGCAACCATAGTTACTTTAGGTAACTTTGGGGATTTTTGAAAAGAGGTTGGCAAGAAGAGAGATGAAGATCGAACAAGGAAGAGTGAGATGTTGAAAAGTTTAAATTCTTCTTTCGATTTTTTTGGATCAATTATTGATCGATTGATTGATCAGATTTTTTGTGGTGGCTTGGTTGAAAGATCCTTTCGAATTCACGTGAGCGATTTTACACATTTGTATTTAACATATTTTGGTTGCAAATTAAAAATATATTTTATTGGTGATAAGTTCTTTATTATCAACTGGCGCCCAAATTTCCATCTTTCGTAGATAGTGTCATTGAAGATACTAAGAACTTCTTATGGTAAATACATTAGATACTTTCTAAGGACACACGAAACGCGTACGCGCGACCCGTATATACTCCAACTGTGGTTAAATACCAAAGTTAAGCTACCTTTTTTTAAAAAAAAGGATCAAGTGGCGTTGTGACCAACATCACTGCTGAAGTTTGGTGCACACTCGAAGTAATTAATAATTATTATTATTATAGTTGAAAAAGCAAAATTAAAACAAGTAATTTTCATAAAATCAGACTTGCTGTGCAAATAAAATAAGAACTTTCAAAAAAATCAAACTTACTATGAAAACTTACAAATGACGTTGACAGCCGATTTATATCTATTATTCTATGGTTTCTACCCAAAGCAGGTCTAATTCTTCAAAAATTGTTTATTTTAATTTTGAATATTTAACAATAAATTATTATTAATGAGCGAATATCAGGTGTTGGTATCGTTAGACGCGGAAAAAAGCTCTTTAACAGTGCATTCCACTTAAGCCCATAGGCGACCGGGGCTTGGTCCCATGGTTTTTTGATTGGACAATGAAGAGTGAGAGCAATTATTTGATTGGACTGACGATCGACCGTGGGCTTTAAGTGGAACGCACCCTATATTGATAATACCCTTTTCATCTATTATCCTTATTCGTTATAATGAAAAGCAAGAATGTAAAAAAAATCAATTTACAATATATCACAATTTTTTAGACAAACCAAAAGTGTATCGACACTTTTGGAACTAAAATATTAAAAGTTGACACAATGTAAATTATACTAAACGTATAATTTTATTCACAAACGTTTTCGCTATACCATAGCATCGTCAGGTGACTAAAACAGTTCCTAAAACATATTTTAGTTCCAAAAGTGTCGATACACTTTTGGTTTGTCTAAAAAATTGTGATATGTTTATCAAGTTGCACTACTTAGACCACACTGTTATTAATTATCAATTTACAATGTTATTTTTCTATAATTGGGTGTCTGGTCGGTCACCCGGTATATTATTTTATATCCGTTATAATAATAATTTCTGTTAGTTCCGCCACTGAGTAAAGGTAGAAACTTCTTTATGTAGTATGAATAATTATGGTTCTTTGCAGCTCAAATTTCAAATTACACGTTCATCAATCATCATCCTTTCCGCAAATGGTTAGTTTTTAAAATACAACTAAAGGATAATTTGAGTATGCAAGTTGGTACCAACACACAATTATTTAATATGGTGCAATTTAAACCCGATTTAAAGTAAAAATTTAGCATAATTATCTTACGTGTTTGATAAGAAAAGTCAAATGGTTTCTTTCTTTTCCTATTTAATTTTTTTCACATGGTTATTAACGTTAACAATTAAGTTTAAAAAATTAACGAGTAAAGACGCGTATACAAATTATAAACAGAAACGACACTAAAATTACGTACGTCAAAATTTAAGCGATCAAAATTTTATTGTCACATGGTGTATTCGAGCAGTCACATGAATGAAGCTATCATAATATGAAAGGTGGGGGATAAACTTTTATTTTTTAATAGTTTTTTCAACAGTAAATTAAAGTTGTTATAACAAACAAAAATATTTTATATTGTATTAACTCTTAATCACTATGGTGAAATAGTTGTTACACTGTTACTACGGTGCGGTCACAGAGACCGCGCTTTATTTGTTGATTTTTAATGTACTTACATTTTAATTTTTGGATTTGTTTTACCAAAAATATCTTGGTTGATATTCCAGTAAGTCAAAAAAAATTATATAATATTAAAACTTCAAAATATCGAGTTATTAATAAATTAAAAATTAATTAAAAGATTTATTGAGCTTTCAAACTTTTATTAATAACTCGATATTTTGAAGTTTTAATATTATCTAATATCAACGAGTTAATAATTTATATATTTAAAAAAAAATTATAATGTAATAAATTTTAAACTTTTATTAACATTTAAAAGTTTTAAAAGATTACGTACTGTATTTAGCCTACATTTATACTATTACAAGAAAAAATTTTTTTTTAATTGGTCCGATGAATTTCTAAACAATCTAATAACAGTTTCTAAAAGTCAATAGATGAGAAACTATAACTAAAATCAAAGATTATATAAAACTAGAAAGATGTCCAAAGCTATAGAGGTTTTAATATGTCACAAATTTTGACATTTTTTTTACAAATTTTTACAGTGTACACGCAGTGTATAATGTGTTGCATATACAACTAAATTATTAAATCGTATTTGTATCGTTCCGTTTCTTTTTTTCTAACAAGGATAACTCACACTTCTAGCAAAGTTACAAACCTAAATTGGCAATGGATACTTTTATCCTGCTTTATCTTATGTATTTAGCATATAGGACAGAGTGCCCACCACAACTTATTCTCACCGTCATTCTTAACAACCTTAAAAATACCGAATAAACGAATTTAAAATTATATTTGCGACATCTATGATAAACTAAAGAAAACTACATAAAGACAAAACACAATAACTACATACCGGCATTTCAAAAGTTTCAAAAGCTAGATAAAATCTAATGCTCTTATCATTCGTAGTTTATATTTCTATATTATATTTGTATCTTTCAATTTTTCTCTAAAATAATTAGGGAAGCAGGAATTTGCAAAAATAAGTTTTTACACGTTAATATCCTATGTTCGCCTAACTCATTCAGCACCCGGTATACATTTCTTATGTAGTTGAAAATCGTTTACACATGATAGATTATATACCTTGATTTACAAGTGTTTACCAGCATGAGTTTACCAGTGAATCAATGAAAACTAAGTAGAGCTCCTCGTACTTCCGAAGTAACAATAAGGGCCAAAGGGGTATTGAAAGATTTAATTTATAACTATTTATTATTATTATCAGGTATCTATTCCATTTGGAATATGCCTACTTCCTTGGAAGTTTTTACGATTCATTTACCGAAGTGAATCACTTCTCGTTTTCTCCTTTTCGATACTCTAAATCGATTTCACCATAGCGCGTGGATGCCTACTGGAAGGCCGAGCTAAGAAATTCTATCTAGTCCGCGATTTGAACCCAGAATTTCCGCTCTGTACTCAACCAGCGGTCACATGACTCTACGACTGTGGCATATAATGGGGGAGTTTCACTAGTCATCATTTTTTGAAATAATATATAAACATAAAACTTTGATAAAAATGCTATATGTATGTATAATTGGTTAGTCTCAAAACTCATTCTTAGATTTTTAAAAACAATTTATAGTTTGTTATATCTATTTTCGATACTAGTTAGGAAAACTGTGATTTTTCCATTTGAGGCTGATTGGTTCTTTTGTATGACGTCAGCTCCGGTAACGTTTTTCTCATGTTAGGAGTGCTCAAAAAAATTTAAAAAAAAATCTGAAGACTGAGTTTGACCGCTACTTTCAAATAAAAAAAACAGTGAAACTCTTCCAGTATTTACTTTTTTAAGTGGGAAAGTCATGTGTTGTGTCACATCAGATTTTTTTATCATTGCAAATGCTTAATTTGAGGAGTCCGACATTTGAAAATTGCAGTGAGGTACCGACAGGATTTTTACTTGCCCCAGGGTGCTGAATATATAACTACGCCACTGATAATGCCCATTCTGTCGTCGTGCCGAATGCCGATAACATAGAACTCTAATGGTGTTTTTAATGGTTTTTTAGGGTTCGTTTTTATTTTACATTGACCGTTTAAGAAATAACTTCATTATAAAAGCAGTATTTAATTTTTATTTTAAAATGATGCAGCATCAGTATTGGATAACAAAAAAAAGTGTCCAGCGTAAATTTGGTGGTAAAGAAGATGATTGTGTTGTTGCTTCAGATGCAGAGCTTGATGCAAAATTGGAGTTATTTCGATGCATTTCGGATAGTTGCGTACAATTACAACGAATAATTGATCTTTATCAAGAACGTATATGTTATTTAGCACAAGAAGAAAATGCTTTGGGCAGATATTTGAAAGAATGTGGTAAAAATGAAAAAAATGCTAGTGCCGGTCAGATTATGTTAGCAGCTGGTAAAGCTTTGGCATACACAGGTCACCAACGTTTAACCATTCGACCTCCATTAGTGAGACTGCATCACGAAGTGGAAACTTTTAGGGGTCGGGCGGTATCCGATACACGTACAACTGTTACAGAAATGGAAAAAATTAGAACGGAATATAGAGCAGCATTAAGTTGGATGAAATCGGTTTCAACTCAACTTGATCCAGACACAGGTCACGGCTTGGAACGTTTCCGAAAAGCACAATCGTATGTTAAATCTTCTAAAGCCAGATTTGATAGATTAATGCTGGCATGTTTACAAAAAGTAGATTTACTTGCAGCAGCACGGTGTAATATGTTTTCACATGCGTTAATTTCTTATCAAAATTCACTTTCAACTTTTTCCACTAAAGCCTCGGAAACGTTATCTATAGCAGCCACTAAACTAAACAAAGTAGATCCATATGAATTTTGTATAGTCTCCGAGTTAGCTGTTCCGAAAGACAAAGATGATAAAGATAAGGAAACATTTTTTAATGCCGAATACAGCGACAAACCAATTTGTGTGAAACATGAGGATCAAATACGAGAAACTAGGTGACTATCAATTGCCTTTTATTATCAAAAGTTTCTTACAACTTAATTTCTTTCAGCAAAGATACAATATCAAAGCCTTTGGAGGACACCGCTGATTTACTAGGAGAAGACTTTAGTTCACCTTCGATTCAAAAAGAAAACGATGATGACAAGTTAATATCGAATGTTACATTATTGGAAATGAATCTCAACGCAGATACTGACTTACTGCGTGATTTTATGCCTTCTCATTTGTTACAAGAAGGTAATTTTATTTTTGATTCCTCTGAAATCTTAAGTGATAATGCTGAAACAACTGAAGATGTGAAAAAAATTACAAAAACTTTGAGTGAAAAAAGTGAATCTCAAGTATCTTGGTTGAGTTTATTTAAAGAATTAGATCCTTTGGCAAACCAAGATGCATTATCCAGCGCTGCAGATAGAGCTTAAATTAATCTATATTTATATTACAGTATTATGTTATTTTTGTATATTAATCAAATTATATTAATATTATAGTAAATTATCTTTGTCCATTCAAAGCAGAAAAGCTGTATCTCGTGGAACGCAAATATTTCCATATTAAATATTAAGTAAATATTTTAAATGTACATAAGTCACTACTACTAGGTATAATTTTACCTGATATATTTATTACCTACATGGGCATACCCGTGTTTGAACATGTCTGACTGGCATGTAAAAATACTGTAGAAGAGCATCTTTTATATTTAATTTGCCAATATGCCAGTTGCAACAAGAAGCTAGTCCTACTTATAAGTAAACTTATTTTAATTATATTGCTTTATAATTATTATATAATGAATTATTAGCTTGGTTTGTGGTGAAGTTCAGGATGCTTTTGAGAGATTCTGTTGCATGCGGATTTATGATAAAATTGACATTAAAGCTTAAAATAGATGTTGAAATTATAAATCTGCATATACCAGGATCTCTCGAAGGCATTCTGAACTTCATTGCAGCCCAAGCTATTATTACCAAAAAATGGAATATGATGTATGTTGTACTCAAAGTATTTAAACTTAATTTTATAGCAAACACTTATTACACTTGTATTAAATTTATTGATCTATTATTTGGTTTGCAATCATTAATGAATAAAATTTGATTGAAACTTTTATTTGTGAATAAATGTGACACCTTATTGTTTGTTTACCATTTCTTGAGCAATTTACTTATTCCTTGCCTATTTTAATTAATATGTAGGTATACTAAAAATTATTTTACCATTTTTAAAATTAAGATCAATTTTGTCAAACAAGTTTGAAACCATTTAAGAGGATCCCCTTAAGTGAATAATCATTTAAAAGCTAATTTTTACGAATTAAATTTGAAAAAGTTGTAACAACTGTTCCTGAATTGAAATTTATGATTCATAAAACTTACCTATATATTCGTTGGCATAGTTAGAAACCCTCGTATAAGTACAAATTGCACAACTTTACAGGGGAAGCAAAAAAACGTTTTAAAAGAAATAGTGCCTTCAAATTTTGGTACACTTTGTAATCAAATTAATGTAATTGTGTAATTATAATTTTAAAACTTATAGGTTTAACTTGATTTTCCTATTTATTTTAAAACGTGTTTTTGCTTCTCCTGTAAAATTGTACAATTTGGACTTACGAGGGTTTCTAACTAATACTATATTATAATAAAATTATATAAATAACAGATTGACATATGACTCATGTTTCGAAATGACTGTGCCATCGACTGCAATATTTCTGACTATGCTAGTTATCGAAAATAAACAATTTTTTTTACCAAATAGCTTGAAATGGACTCAAAAAACCAAGTTAATCCACCAGTAGTTTATTGGGAAAATGTACATCCGATTTGAAAAATGTAGTTTAGAGAAAAATGCTTTTAAATTTTCTCCCGTAGTTACGAAAATACATATTGATTTGAAACGTTGAAAGATGATATGCAAATTTATTTGTTTGCTTTTTTCTCGGTTAATAAATGGCTTTACTAATTTTCTTCCCCTATTGCAAATGGCGCTACCTAAGGTATATAGCACAGAACAGATGTATATGGGGTATCTGAGCATTCCACACCAAATCGACCACTTTTGAACCCGATCGTTTTTGATTTGCTTGAAATTTTTACATATTGGAACAACAAAGGTTGTTCCAACAAGAGCGCCAGATGTAAATGTTAATGGAGTTTTTGTGGCCCAAATTGGATGTAATTGATGTGGAGAACATGTTTTTCCAACAAGACGGTGCGACCTGCCACGCAGCACGTAAAACAATGGTTTTACTGCAGACCAAGTTTCCAGCAAAGGTTTCCAAGCCGTGTCATTTCTCGATTTGGCGATCAACATTGGCCACCAAAATCGTTCTAACACCGATGGACTTTTTTCTTTGGGGCTATGTAAAGGAAAAGGTGTTTGCGAATGAGCCTGAAACAGTTGAACATCTTAAAGAGGAAATACGGCGCGTTATTGATGAAATACAGCCACATTTATGCGAAAACGTTTTTCAAAATTTCAGCAAAAGAATAAACATGTGCCAGAGGTTTAGTGGTGGCCATTTGCCCGATGTTGTATTTCACGTTTATCAGAACTATTTTTCTTTATGTTGAAATAAATATGTTTGCTTAATTCAAAAATTTAATGTGTTTTTCTTTAAAATTAAATCCGGCGATCTTGTTGGAACCACGGGCCACTTAAAATTTTAAGAAGTCCGTGGTTGGGAAACCCTTTACTATCCCACCAAAAACAGTTCTGTGAATTTTTTCAATAGTAGTTTTCGTCACAAGGACGTAAAACGAGATTTTACACCCGAGGGGCGGGGTTTCGAAGCGAAGCCGAGACGCACGAACCGTTCCGAGGAATGTAAAATCAGTTTACGTCCGAGTGGCTTAAACTGCTTTTCGTTATAACGGGACTACCTCATTTTTATTCGCAACAACGTGGTGAGAGGCTATGTATTGAAAATGGAAATCTGGTTCTTCTGATTGGTTTGGTAATCATTCATTTTATTCGCGACCCTGACGTCAGAGTCATATAAACAACTTTTCGTTATTTTGGAGAAAATATCCTACAAAATTCGCAATTTTATATAATAGCTCTGAGATAACTATCGATAGATGGCGTGAAGGTTGCAAGTCATTTGTCAAGTTTGTCTCTTTGGTGAGATAAGGATTCATATTCTCAATTTAAAAATTTCGGACGTGTGTGTTGTGAAGTGTTACAATGTCAAAATCAATCAAAGAACGGACATCTTCGGGCGCATTCTTCAAACAACAGCGAGGAGAACAAAGAAGAATCAAGAGGTGCGTTATTTTCGAATTGCGTTATAAATATTAAACATTTTCATTCGAATTAATGATGTTTTGCGTAAATATATCATGTTTTATTTTAAACCCCCTCTTTTTTACGTCCTAAGACGTAAAAAATTATGACCCCCCCTTTTTAACGTTCTAGGACGTAAAAAGATACTTTTCGTACCTCAAATCAGGACGTAAACACCTAATTTAACGGCCGGAATAACGAAAAAATATTTTAAAATAAGCAAGCGGCAACCTGGTTACTATGACGCCGAATTCTGTCAAATTTTTACTTCTTCGACCCAGAGTGACCGTAGGTACCACTGGTCGGACTAAAGAGTCTTCATTTCATGTTCAGCATATATAAGAGAGTAAATGTACCAAATTTCAGCTTTGTTAAAATACCGTAAGTCGGCCGGTCACTGGCTCTTAGGCTATTTGAATAAACACTAAATCTCGTATAATTTCTAAAGAGTGAGTCTTTATTCTAAGCAATCTCATTGGTTAACATTTAAAGGTCATTCGTTTAGTGCAAACGTTTTACATTTTTTTTAAATAAAACAGAGTATAGTTGGTAGTTGGCAATAATTAATTATATTTGGTTATATTCATTCTTTATGTTGGCATAACAGCGTAATGGAATATTAAAAATTATTATAAATAACTGTTATTTGCAGAAACTAGCGGACTAACAGAAAGAAAATAATAAAAATGACTTCTTTAGAAAATTTAGAAGCAAAATTGGAATTATTTATAGAAAATGTTCGCCAAATTCATATAATCGTAAGCGATTTCCAACCTCAAAGTCAAACAGTATTAAACCAGAAATTGTAAGTAAAATTTTTAAGTTTATCCATCTATGGTGAAAAGTCATTATACAGTATAAGTCAATTTTTTTTCAACTGAAAAATCGGCGTTTATAATATCAAATTTACGCATAGCAATAAGAGAAGAAGTCAAATTGCAACCCATTGGGCATGTTTCGAGCCCAATTTACCATGAGTAAATTTGACGCCGATTTTTCAGTTATCTCGATTTCGATAAAAAATGGACTTGTACTGTTATGACTTTTCACCTTAGATATTATTATATACCTTTGATTATTTAAAAAGAAATCAAAAGTGTCAACTTACCATTTGAAGAAGTATTTCTTACGGTCACCAAAAAAGTTGAAAAGAATTAATAAGAAGTGCTAACATTTTAGGGAGAACACTGCTGTAAACCTAAAATAAATAGAGTTGATTTTTCTTAATTTTTTAAGGGTACTAGGTATATTACTTTGCAAAGAAATAAATAAAAATAATGCTCCAAATTATTTGTGCAAAGAGAAATAATTGAAAGAAATATGTAAATCGCATTTTCGTAATAGTTATTTAAGTTACTGTTAATTCCTTTGAAACTATAAACAAATATAAATTAAATCTGTATGATAATCGTTTAATAGGGGTACTCACACTGGTTCGTGTATTGGTGTTGTATTTATACACTGTTTGAATATCCTAGCAACGTCTAGTAATATACAACTTTATTTGGCGTTACTAGGATAAATACAACGGTGTAAAAATACAAGGGTATATACACGTCAGTGTGAATACCCCTATTATTTTCCTAGAAAAATAAGTGACACTATTAATTTCTGTCTCCAACTGTAACTAATAAACAAACACAATGAACAACTTACGTCAGGCGTAGCGATGCACATAAGACATACTTACGTGATCGAGAGCAGGAAAAATGGCTTATTCGCTCTTTCTACAAAACATCGACGATATTCAACCCACAGCAGTGAAGCGATGTAATTGCTGATTGAGTATAGAGCAGAAATTTTGGGTTCAAATGTTAGGGGGCACTAATTCTAGTTTTTTTTTTAATTTTGAATTCATTCATTAAGCTTTTTACATTCTAAGTAGAAAATTGCTTTTCCTTTCTAGGAATTACAAAACCGATTGGCGGGGTGGATCAGTCCCCATGTTACATATTTCAGATAAATCAATATCTATTTCACCACAGCGTGTGGATACCCATTGGAAGGCCGAGCTAAGAAATTCTGTATAGTCCGCTCTGTACTCAACCAGCAGTCGCATCACTCTACGGCTGTGGCTTAAAATTTACTTGAAATATTGGATTCAAATTTTAGGGGCGCTAATTCTGGTTTTTTTTAAATTTTGAATAATGTAACTTTTTTTGAGAAATTAATATATTACGTGGATGGATGATTTTTGCTTTATAATCAATTTGATCTTTTTCTTTTAAACGTTTGAAAATGTCACCCATTGTGGTTTTATTAAAAATTATTTAATAGTGAGCTTTAAAATGAGAAAAAAATTAAGAGAATTAACGGCGACAATAATAGAAATAGATACTTATTATTAGAATTTCTTATTAATTTAAAAAACAAATGTATTTTCAGTGTCTTTAAGGAATACTTTATCAAATTGACACCGCTGTTTTCTTTTTAAATAATAGAATTACAAGGAAATTAATGCAATTTTTTTCCGCGTTATTTTTTGAGTCACTGTTGTAATTCTGTACCTTGAATGGAAAGGGTGGATATCACAAATTGTGAAAATGAGATAAACGGCTATTATTGAATTTGGAAGAGGATAATCCTTGACCATAGATTAAACTCTAAACCAATCAGTTAACTTAAAATAAAATTTTAACTGTGCTGATTGGTTAAATTAGAGTTTAATTCATGGTCAAGGATTATCCTCTTTTATATGACTGTGGCCCTTAGTCTATCAATTTTTTAATCCTAAACTTAAATCTCATAAACGAATGTGATACAAATGGACTTCCGTCTTTTTTATTATTTTTATTGATGAACATCAGGCTTTTAAAGGTATAATTGAAGAGAAAAATTATGTAAAATTGTAATTTCTATTAACGGTCCGATGAGCAGAAGAAGAAATAAATATTTTATTTCACAATGGTCAAATTTATTTATTAAATTACATAAAAATAAAAAAACTAAATATTAATTTGAATCTTGATTGGTAGTCGCAATGTATGGGAGACTTTTTATAAAAATCATGATGCCTGGCATCTACCCATTGCAAGAGATTCATGAGATTGTCGTACTTTTGCCTTTTTGTTGGCGAAATACTGCTAATTTGCATGAGCAATTAATTACCAGAGAAGTGCAGATCTTGCCTTTTCTTGTGCTTTTAGAAATTGATTAGTTTCAAATCATACAATGATTTTCTATAGCGGTATTATCATGGATGGTAAAATTTAAGGTCCAAAGCTGTCAGAGATAAAATTACAGCATCGTTTAGGAATGGTGTTTGAAAACACTTGTAGGTCGATCATCACAATACGTTCTGCTGAATTAATACAGGACTACCGCCTTTTTAATTTAGCTAATTTTTTAACCAGCAAAAATTGCTACTTAAGATTTTTTTTTAATTAGCTCTATCTTTTACCTAAGAAACAAACCTTAACTCAAAATTGGACTTTCTCCTCTCTTTCCATTCCAAGGTACAGAATTATATTTATCATTGTTATTAACTTGCAATGTCACTGTTTTATGTTAGGCAATCTATGGTTCATGGTTTACAAGAAGTTGATAAGCTTAAATCACATGTGCAAGATGTTCATGTGCCATTGGAAGTTTTTGAGTAAGTATATTAGCACTTAAAAAAGATTGTAATTTATTACTTTATAACTTAAATATCACAATGAAAATCTCGTTGTAAACAGATGAATTCATCAGCCATCAGTTTACAGTAAATAATAATTTATTTTGATTTATCTAATTTTATGAAAGCATTGAATTTACCATTCTCTTTCTAACGCTGTCAATAGGTCATTTTTAGTTTGAACTGTAACCACAAAACACAAGTTAATAATCTCCCTTTCATCTAAATATATGCAATATACAATTTAGACCGTGATACGATATCGGCTTCCTTTTTCTAATATTTAGTTTGTAATCTTGAAACAAAATATTTGGAGGAAAGTGGTTATATATATATATAATAACTTTTACACTTATAATAATTTTTTAGTTAAGTCAATAAAAGGGCCCAAACCGTCGGTAATTTAAAATTGTTATAATAGACCTATATTCAACTACAAAATTATTATAACTCTTGCATTATTTTTAAGGCTGTTCTCTCGCAACCACTTTTTTATTTACAATTTTTTGACTTTATTTTTGAAAATAACGAGTTAAAATTTTTACAGTATGTCTGAAATGTTATTTACAATATTATGTCAAAGTGCTTTTATCGCGAATAAATAAATCACGAAAAAAAAATTTTTTAACGCAATTTTAAAAAATTTTTGGCTTTGACATAATATTAAAAATAACGTTTTAGACATACTGTAAAAATTTGAGCGTTATTTTTAAAAATAAAGTCAGAAAATTGTAAATAAAATTAACGCTAAAATGCGCGTATCTCTTGCATTTGCAATTTTTTTTACACATTACTTTATTTTTTATTGTACGTTTTTGGTCGGCTACTGTTATTGTACACCAAATAGTCCATTTTCTATATAAAATCGAATTTTCATTCTAAGTGAGAACACAGCCTTAATGTTATTTTGCTTTATTCACAAAATTGACATAAGTAATCAAATTTTGCAGCTACATTGATCAAGGACGCAATCCTCAATTATATACAAAGGATTGCATAGAAAAGGCTTTAGCTAAAAATGAACTAGTGAAAGGAAAAATTGATGCATATCATAAATTTAAATCGAACATATTGGTGGAACTAAGCAAAATATTTCCAAATGAATTGAGTAAATATAGAGCGATTCGCGGTGAAGAATAATTTAAATAATTCTATTTTATTTTTTATTGCAATTAATTTTATGTAAATTATAGTAATGACAAATTAATTTTTTTGTAAAAACTTTAATGCGAATAATTTATTCCATCATGTAAATAAAGTTCTTATTATTTTTTTTAAATAACATTTTGTCAATGGATAGGTTTTATATACAAATTGGATATTACATGTTTTGATTATTTTATAATTAAATAAATATAACTTATACTAACAATAACAAAAAAAATATATAATCTATAAGCAAAAAAAAAAGTGTCTTATTTTAGTTTTCACCTACCTGTATCTTGATATATTGCAATTTATATTGGCCCTAGTTGTCTAACTCCAGTTTAATTAATAGCCTCTAAGCCACCGGGACTACCAACATGACCGTTTTAATGAGTCACAAAAAGTGATTTTTCAGGAGACAATAAAAACTAAATATTGTAAAATTATTTTATCCCATATTCTAATTTAATGATTGCTTATGATAAAAATCACCTGTTTAAGAGGGGCACTTTTTCCAGAGCTCTTTTAATTTAATCAACAGATGGCGCCTACTTAAAATTTTTTATAAAATACTAGGAAGCTTTTGTACTTAAAATATAGCAAATTCGTTGAGATAATACTATTCTATAAACAATATTCTTGGACTTAAGCTATTTTGAATTCGAATTGAGTATGTCGAAACACACTCACTTACAAAAAAAGATAATTAAACTTTAATTATGAATTGTGTTTTTATAAATAAATATTACGAACCCAAAATAGCTTAAGACCAAGAATATTGTTTATAGAATAGTATTATCTCAACGAATTTGCTATATTTTAAATACAAAAGCCTCCTAGTATTTTATAAAAATATTTAAGTAGGCGCCATCTGTTGATTAAATTAAAAGGGCCCTGAAAAAAGTGCCCCTCTTAAGCCCTAATATCATTTTGGTTGTTTTTAATAAAATGGCAAAAATACTGGACACAGCATAGTTTTGTAACGTCATTTTCGCTAAATATGGACATACATTAGTTCTGCATTAACCCAGCGATATATGACTTTATTTATTGTGATTTGCCAAATGATTATATGTTAATCTTAACATTGGAAGTCCATTGTAAATATTGGTGAAAGAATTTCTGAAATCGGATAAGTAGTTTTGGAGATTATCCCTACATCCAAACTTGGCTTTTTTATTAACCCCCGACCCAAAAAGAGGGGTGTTATAAGTTTAACATGTGTGAGTGTGTGCCTGCGGCATTGCAGCTCCCAAACGGATGAACCTTAGATCATTTATTACATAGATACCAAGTACCCTATCCCAATGCATTCAAGCTAGTGATGCCAGATAGTTAGAAATTATTGCTATCTTTGTTATATCATAGTTAATAGAGGCAATCTGGTCCTTATTTTATTATTTCTATACTTTTTTCCTTATTATCACAACTAGGTGGAAAGACCGTCCACGGACGGATAGCTAGCAGGTGGATCTCTTATTTAGCGGCAATAATTAAAAGAAAAATCGTTTCCAAACACTAATCTAAGCTCAACCGGTCTCTTTTAACATTCTTCATTAAAAATAAAAAATATTGACAATTTTAATTGCTCAAACGTCCTGACGTTCAAAAATGATGAGAACGATATAGCTGGCTTAATCACGGACTGGCGCCCCCCAAGGTTGGAAACTCGTTTAATTTGCAACTCGATCCCAGGGGAGCTAGCTTTAAGTTCCTAAGACCAACGACTAATCGGAGTGCGTTGTGTGTCCTAAAAAAATTACACGCTGAAGGTGGAGGAGCAATATGTGATGGTCGTTTATTATTGTGAAATACATTTATTGAAAATGTAAAATTCGAATATCAAATTTTCTGGATGGATGATCCTGGGATTAACCGAGATAAAAATTTATGTAAAAAAATATTATTAACTACAGTTGTTATCTTGAAAGATGAAGCTTACGTCACAACCATCTGAATTAAGAACCGACAATCTATTTTTGTCTAATTCTGTTTCGAAAAGTGGTACTTTGTGATATCCAATTGAGTTTGGAAAAGCACTACTTTCCCGCACTAGTTTGGAAAAGTAAAATTTCAGTGTGGAAAAGTAATTACTTTTCCGCACTGAAATTCCGCCCGAACGGGTTCATCCGTTCGGGTGAACGCATGTTTATCGGTTAGGTTATTAATAACATGACAAAAGATTTGCAACCTTCACGCCATCTATCGATACTTATCTGAGATCGTGAATTTTGTCGGATATTACCCCCAAAAATTCGAAAAGTTGTTGATATTACTCGGACGGAGTAGAGTATTAAACATAAATTAAAAACCTAACCTAATCTGTTCTCTCTAGGTTAGTAGAGTAGTAAACATAAATTAAAAAAAAAAACACACAAAATTTTTACGATGAAAAAACACTTTATTTAAAATGAACGTGCACAGTAAAATTCGAACAATTGTTGAAGGTGTTCACCTTACTCAAATCTGGCGTAGATGTGGCATCTGATTTCACTTTTTACACACTTTTTACGATAAACTTCGGTTTATCGATACCAAAGAGACAAACTTGACCAAAGACTTGCAACCTTCACGCCATCTGTCGATAGTTATTTCAGAGCTATTACATTATATGTACGAAAAATCGGGAATTGGTTCTTTTTCGAAACATCATTAGACAAACTATTGTTCGATACTAGCGGAAAACTATTTCTCCATTCTCGGCTTTATGTTCACGAACTCGGCCTTCGGCCTCGTGCGCAAAACTCAGCCTCGCATGGAAAAATTTTAGTTTTCCTAACTAGTATCGAAAATAGCTATTTTCAAATTAGTTGTAGCACAGATTAGTATACAGATAGCCAACCCCATTGTTAAAATGGTTAACACATTTCTTACCTGAAACCATGTTAGTACTGGAGACGACTACCAGAGGCGCATTTCTGGGAGACATCACGACATTGAACTATGGTGGCTACTGGATACGCTTCATAGATGTCGTTTCTAAAATATCTCATGAAATCTCAAGTAGAAAATTTTATTTACCTACGGCTTAAGGGTTTACTTTCCTTCAAGGCATGATACTATAACGGCATAATGTATGTATAATTAATTTTCTGCTTAAGATTTTATGAAATATTTTAGAAACGACATCTATGAAGCGTATCCAGTAGCCACCATAGTTCAATGTCATGATGTCTCCCAGAAATGCGCCTCTGGTAGTCGTCTCCAGTACTAACATAGTTTCATTGTTAAAATGTGTTAACCATTTTAACAATGGGGTTGGCTATCTGTAATAGTAATCTGTGGTTGTAGTAACATAAGTGCAACAAAGACACACTAACATAAATAATTCTTAAGTGTCTGATTTTAGAAATCTTATACGTCGAAAATTATACGATACCCAACGTATGAGATAGAAAAAGATAGATACAATATTTCATAGCTTGCATAATAATTTTAATGAAAGTAGTTTTTCATATTGACTGATGCTATAATTTTGACAACTTATTTTGGTTTTTAGGTTATATTTCTATTTCGTTGTAATTAATTATTTTATAATACGTTAATTGTAAGTTTTGTTCTGCTATAAACTTGTTAAAATTTGTTCGTTTTTTTTAGAACTAAGTATTGTTGTGAATATTATAATAATTATAGTAATTATTATGATTTAAATTTATTATATCGAACACTTATTTGACTTACAATTTTCGTCTTATTTCATACAAATGCCGTTTATGACGAAGCTTCATCTTTCATGACAACAACTGTATATAAAAATAATAAAAATTTATATAAAAAATATATTTAGATAAAAATATACCAGTTGAAACTTACTTACTTAGTGTACAACTCGATCCCAGGGGAGGTAATTTTAAATTGGTTAAAAATTGGATCATTTAATTAATATAGCCAACTCAACCACGAACGGGTGTCCCACCAAGGTTTGAAAGTTGAAACTCGTTTGATGTGTAACTCGATCCAGCAAAGGTGATTTTAAGTTGCTAAGACCAACGACCAATCAGAGTGCGTTGTGTGTCCTAAAAAAATGACACACTGGAGCAGAAGCGTGCTGATCTTTTATATTATGGATGATACATATTAGAGATGAATGCGGGACTAATTTTTTGTCCCGTCCCGCACGTCAGACGCATGCGCAGATTAAAAATTATGACTTAAATTTGAAACTGCGCATGCGTCTACTTTCCAACTGCTGAAAAACTGGGCTATTACTAGGGCAATTGTTTTGTTGAAGTTAAAATAGAGATGAATGCGGGACGGGACGGGATATTTTTTTTGTCCAGCGGGATATTTTGAATATTTAGTCCCGCGCGGGATATTTTGTCAACTCAGTCCCGCGCGGGACGCAATCCCGCATTTGAGTTATTTTATACAACGCAGCCCGAATAAATTTTTTTGTTAACGCATATTACTTATAGAGTAAATGTAGGGAAAGGATTCAATAAGTTAAATTATGAAATAGAAAGAGAAACAATTTCGTCCCGCGCGGGACTGCTTTAAAATCCCATCCCGCGCGGGACTGAGTTGATAAAATGTCCCGCGCGGGACTAAATATTCTAAATATCCCGCGGGACAAACAAATACCTCGAGGGATATTCCGTCCCGTCCCGCATTCATTTCTATTTTAAAACACGATTTTATCATAAATTTTAAAACACGCATTCATCTCTAGCTGTATTGTATAAAATGAATTTATAAATAAAACGCGGTACTGAATTAGCATCCCGTCCCGCGCGGGACTAAATTGGCATCCCGTCCATAGTTATAATTCATTCAAGTCCATAATTCATAGTTATCTTACTTTTTCCATTTTCGACTCAAAATACAAAATGTATCTTGTATTTTGCCCACCCCTGCCCATGGGACACAATTTGCCGTCCCAGTTCTTGTATCGCGTCCAGATATTACACACTACTTGTTTTTAATTATTGAATTTATTCAATTTTAAAAGTGTAAACACTACAACTTATTTGATATACATGTCATTAAAAAGAAATAGCTTGTAAAAATTAAAACTCCTGAGGTCCCCAACGAATCTGCAAATAAATTATCAATTGGTAAACGTATTTAAAAATGTGAATAAATAAGTAAAGACAGATTATAATAAAAGTTGTCAGTTTGAAAATATACTAACATCATTTCTGGCCTTGAGCTTTCTATCAATCAATCCCACAAGCGTTTCGGATCGCACAGACAACGAATCAATTTTCTCGATCAATTGTTGGTAAGGGGATAACGGTTGTGCTCCCATAACAACATGGCCCAATTTCGAATCAATTTTGGCATCCAAGCGAGCATTTCTGATTAAATTGACAATCCAACATTCGGCTTCATCTGGATTCATATTTAATTTCTCCGCCAACATTCCAATACTGATACATTGATGTATGCGACAAAAAGTTTCAAAAATCATTAATCGAGCATTTTCAACAAATTCAACCAAGCACGAAATCAAAAAGAAATCGTTAAACAAAACAGTTTGACATTCGTGCAATTTTTGGCGAGCACCATCAAAGTCAAAATTAATATACAAATGTTCCAAAAACTCGGTAATGGGATCTTTGTATGTATAACTTTCTTGTTGAATTACTTTTACTAAATCTTTAAGAGCAGATCGACGACCCCGATTGATTATCACTGCGGTTGCAAGATATCTCAATATGTGAGGACACATTGTTTGAATTGCATTTAAATATGCAGGTCTGTATAAGAACATTTCAATAATAAGTTCACGGCCCATTTCATGATTGAAGAAAATAAACAAAGACCAATGTATCAGCCAAGTTCTCTGTTGCAATAATTGCAAACTATTTCCTCCAAAATGATTCGGACTAGAATCAATATATTCTCGCAGTTTATTTAGATCTTCCAGGGCATATTCCCAGTTTTGCACTAAAATTTCTGAAGCCAATTTACCCCATAAAATACTGAGATAATTTTTATCATTAGGGGGCAAAACCAACATGCAAAAATATAAATATGAAGTTGGAATAGAATAGTTGCCACATTCGTATCTGTACTTGGCCAATTTGTGTAAACTTTCAATCATATCAATTTCAAAATTGTAATCCTTTGCTAAAAAGTTTATAAGAGCCTTGGAATCTCGCATATTTTCCATGTTCTTCATGACTTCATCGTTGCCCATTATTTGCAATATAGGTTCCACCGCATGTTGTAGTTCATCCAATTGAGCAACAACATGAACACGCCTTTGCTTTAGATCCTAAATGAAAAATATTTAATAATCTATAAATGTAGAAATAATGTTGTAATTACCTCGGGAACTTCGCTATTAGGGTACAGTTGCTTCAAAATATCAATTGCATAATCGATCATGTTAGTTTTACTAAGGATGTCCAATTTAGCTTTAAGTAATTCATTATCGTTGTATATCTAAAATTTAAATTAAAAGAAAATCTAACCTCAAAATATAAATGTGATGTTTTACCTTTTTCGCAGATAAAAATTCCAATAAAGGAAATACTAAATGTCGATCCAAATACTGACCCATTACATGGGTTAAATCAAATTTTGCCATGATTGTATAACTTAAACCGCAAATAATATCCAAAAAGCTAACACGTTTAACAAATTAATCAATATGGAGTAATCACTTTTTTACCATTTGAAACTTTTACGGTTGGTTATAAATAAATTTTAGGTTACCTACACTGGAATGTCTTTCAAAAACAAATATGTGGATGTAAACAGAAAAATTAAAATTCATTTACACGTGCCGATTGCCCTATGTAAATATCGATGTGATCGTATTTCCACTCGGTATTTTTTAAATAATCCAATTCTTTCCGTAAATTTTTTAACCTATTTTGATGTAATTCGTCCAAAGTATGGTTACAATTGATATTCACCAACTCTTGTAACTTGACAGTTGCTTTAACTGTTTGACTTGAATCTTCGTTAACGTCGTTTTGATTGGGAACTGATAGCACAATTTTTGGTAAATTTGGTGTAGCCATTAATTTTTTAGAACCAGTAAAAGTAATCTGTATTTCTACTTCACGTAAAACTTTTTCAAGTTGAATGTCACTTAATGAGCATCAAATGAAAATGATAAAGATCATAACAGGGTATTTATTTTTGATATATTGGTACATTCACTTTTAAAATTGTCCAAGGCAGTACTCAAACAACAAACGGACAAACTGTGCATCTATCCAACCAGGCCCGTTTTTTTTTGAAAATAAAAGAAAATTTTTTCTTTGGTTCCGCCAGATATGATGGTTGTTTTTAATAATTCAAGGGGTTCAAGCCCTTCCCTTGGCATAGAGAGAGATAAAAAAAGCTTTACAAAATTTTTTTACCGGAAAACTCCCTATGACCAATGCTTAGCTATGGCCCTGTAATAATTCATAATCATGTAATACAGGGATGAGCATGAACAACCTTTTTTTACAAATGGCCAGCTACATATTTAAACGCTGGAAGAGCAGGAGCAACAGCGTCTTTTTATAATAATTTAATGATAATATAAAATTTTTGATTTAGTCATAAAATGCATTGCATTTAATCTAGATTAATGAATAAAAGCATGGTTTCCTTTACATTTAAACTAGAAAGACAGCTGTATAAAAGCCTTAGAATTGCGGTTATTCGAGTTACACCTTGTTTTTATTGGCAATCTGTCAACACTTATTAGTTGATTTCTAAGTTGCTATTATGTAATTTTATCATAATATAAATAAATTGCTTTATAGTTCTGATTGAAATGCGTTCGGGCAGCAACAATTTCCAAACAGTTTGAAAGCAGTTTGAAACCGCGTAGGCGTATAACGTGATTTTCTGAAAAAATAAATTTAAAGATATAATAATAGGTTCGTTCCAACCAGCCGAAAAGCTGTACAAGGTACGGTCACGCTCATGCCCAATCGATAAAATGGAAAGCTTTTTTTATTTTTATCACGATACACTTACAACGGTATGCTCGTGCGCATGCAATATGGCCGCCGGCGATTTGTGTGACGTCACTTGTGAACTAAAATTGCATATATGCATATGCACATAATGCATTTTAAAACGTAAAAAGTTATTTATTTTGCTTAAATATCATAATTTCTTTATAGCCAATTAAAAATTAATTAATTAATAATAAATTACTACATTAAGTGCTAATTTTACACCAAATTGTGCTTCTTAAGAGATATTATAATGCATTTTAAAATGTAAAAAGTTATTTATTTTGTTATTATTTTTATTTATAATAATTTTATGGTTAGTTATTTAATACTTTCAACATTTATTTATAAATAATAATAGTCTTACTAAAAATTAATAATTGATAATGAATTACTACATTAATGCCTGTACTAAGAGTCTAGGATCAATCCGAGAACACGGATTAATTCTCGGATTGTTCGAAAATGCAACCATTGATCGTAATAATCCTAGGTTATTACTACTATTAGATTGATTGATTGGATGGACTAAGAATTGGTGGATCTAGGATTGATCCGAGAATTAATTCTCGACTATTAGTATGGGCCTAAGTGCTAATTTTTAATCCCCAACCCAAAAAAGGGGTGTTATGCTTTTAACGTGTTGTAACAGCAACAGGTTGTAGGACCACATAAATCTTGCCAGGCAGTTATGATTCGTTGATTATTTTCTCATTGGAAACAGCCATTCTACTATAATTTTTGATCAACCAATGGTTAAAGAAATGTTTGCTTTATATAACTCGGAAATAATATTTTCAAGAATACCTCGAGTCATTCGTTGATCATACTGGTAATAAATTGGTTGTTTCTAATGTGCAGTTAGGCCTCGTACAATAACAGTTTGACAGGATTTGTGCGATCCTACTTTTTGCTCTTCTTTTTTATCGATTTCCATTTTATTCGATATATAAATTTCATCGAATGATATAATACAGAGCCGTTCCATATTATTGAACTCACAAGATTTTTTTGCCATTAACTTTAGAACACTTTTCAATACTCCTTGATTTACATCAAAATTTGATACCCAATGACTTAATGTGGACATACCAGGATTTATTTTTACTTAACAGACTCTTAATTTGGCCCTCTGTAAAAACAGTGGTTAAAATCTCATTATAATGTTGAATTTTATTTTCAGCGATTTTCAACATTTCTTTTAGATTTTGTATTTCATCTTGTGCTCTGAAATCAATATAACAGTTAAGATTAAATAATGTAAATATAGAAAAATAGATGTCGAGGATTTATGGATACTTACTTTTTTAACTCTAACGCAAGATCACTTCTTTGCACTTTATTTGTTTCAGCATTGTTTACTTCCGTACCGTTATTGTTGTGAATTAAATCATCAAAAACAACTTCAGGCACGTTATCTTCAGAAAAAGTAGATTCCGAAACATTTTCATTTAACAAATCATTAACTATATCTCTGCATATTTGTTTTGCTAAACGATCAGATCTTTCCTCAATTTTCCTTTTATTTTGTGTTTTATGATCACCTGGTAGTCTTAAAGTAGGTAACGCATCAGGTTTTAATTGTCGGCTCCCTTAGAGGCACTTCAAAACAGCTGGCTTCAAAATGTTCAGAACAAATGCAAGCTAAAAAAGTTAAACAGCTAGGTAAATTTTTAAATACTACATAATATTAATTTAACTTACCATTCTTTAAGTTAATTTTATCCTCACGACGACATCCAACAATCCACTTTTTAGAAATCTTTTCAATTTTCGAAAATCGAAAGTATTTGATTTCTGTCCCTTTTGTCTTCGTATTTTTATTACCACATTTAGCAACTGCACAACCCGGCATTTTTGTACTTTCGCAAAACGATTATTAATAATAAAATGCGATGATAATAATCAAAGTATAATGTAACAGCAACGCAAAACCGTTGAATACGAGCGTGACATAACACAATATGGTTCGCAACACGTTCGCAATTGACGTCATGCGCAGTAGTAAACGTATTTGGAACAAATAACGAGCATACCGTTGTAAGTGTATCGTGATTTTTATCACATTATTTTTATTTATTTTGTATGAGTATAACCGTACATTGTACGGTTTCTAGGCTGATTAGAAAATACCTAATGTTTTCGAATTAAAAAGTTGACGTGAGATTTTCATATTCTCCTCTCTCCCGTATATATTTGAGCTTGCGTAATTAATCGACGTCTTCCAAAAGCTCGAGTTATTTGTTGTCCTTAATGAAAAAAGTTCATGGCAAGAGTTTACTTCGAGGTTTACATTTTTAATGCTAGAGGCGCTACCGTACAGCTATTTAGCTAATTCTCCAATGAGGCACTGGCGGTTTTTAAAGAATTTATTTAACCTTTTATTTTTCATTTTATGTTGAAATTTACATTGATATATGTAAATTACTCCCCCCCCCCCTAAGACAGTTGGATAGAAACGCCCCTGCAATGAGGGAGCGAGAAAACTCGACGTTAGCGTCTTTAGCGTTAAGAAAAGTGAACTTCTGTCATGAAATTTTTTTAACTCTAGAGGTTGCTAACGTCAGTTTTCTTGTTCCTTATTTTATTTTTAGAATAAATTTTTGGTCATTAATGCAATCCATACCCTGCGCTAAAATATCAAGATACGACTTTGGTTCTTTGGACTATTTTTGAATGAGGTATGGTTGTGGTAACACTGAATTCCATATTTGACGGACGAGCATCACCGATTGTTAACGATTAATGCTGAAAGTGGGGGCGTTAAATTGAATTGAATGGAATGAGTTTTTTGTATTGATAGGTATATCACATGTGTAATCAAGATTACGTTTAGTTTTTATCGTTAATAATATCGAAAAATAATGGCTGTTGCAAATGAAAATAAACTTAATTTGGATCAAAATAAAACTGTGCTCGAAGAAACCTTTTACGTTCTTACAAAGAAAAATTCAGTTTTTCGCGTAAAACTAACCAAGGCCGGTCTCAACTTAATTAAAGAGAACGAAAATCAAATCAAAACTCAAATAATACCTATAAAAGACATAATCGGTTGTCGTTGTTTGCGTAGCAAAAAACCCGGCAATTCTTGTGCATGCCAATCTTTACCACATAGTACTTCCCTCAAAGTGGTCGATGAAAAATCTGGTGAACACGATGATACGGATGTCAGTGCTTACTTGTATATATATGCATATGTCTTACAAAGCAATCGTAATAAACGAGAACGAACAACTATAACTCTGCGCTTTAGATCTTTTGACAAATATGATGATAACTATAAGGAGGCTCAGAGGTGGCGAACTATGCTAAAGAAACTAGTTCGGGGCGAGGAAGTTTCTCATATTAACATAGAACATAATACTATCAGTTATATAAAAGAAGATCGTAGATTATTGGTGTTATTAAGTCCAAAAAGTGGATCGGGGAAAGGACGTCTTTTATTTCAGAAAAAAATTGTTCCTATTTTACAAGAAGCTGAAGTTCCTTATGATTTACATATAACCAAGTATGCAAATTATGCGAGAGAGTTTGTTCGTACTTGCAATCTATTTCAATGGAGTGGCATTGTTGTGGTAAGATATTTTAAATATTTGTTTAATCAGACAAGTACATAATATAGATAATAATAATTACAAACAATACAATAATTTTTTAAATCTTTCATGCAAAATTATTAATTATATAATCTTTATTCCAAGTTCAAAGTCATCTTTGCTTCACGGGCTGTACAATGGTCCAAGGTAGCTTAAACACGTTATAAATTATTGTCAGCCAAGCCTTTAAAATTGTTCTGATTGAAGTTTACTCTAATAGAAACAATAAATTATAATTTTTTAATAACATTTTTCTATCTTGGTTTGCACTCAAATCCTAAAAAACAAGCAGCTATGGAAAACTTATAACTTAAGAACTGAAAAAGTTAGAGATTTACCTAAATCAAAAACCATATTGTAGATTTGGAATGGGGCTTTTTATAAATTTTCTAACTTGAATTTTTATCTCAATTTTTCTACTTCAGAAAGTTCTCATTTAAAATATCTAGCAATTTACTAATTGTGATAAAAACAAATAAATTACATTTTTACTTAAGTAAAAATCATTTTTTTAATTTTCATCATCATTAATATAATTTATGTTAAAATGTACTACAGTGGGGCCCGCTTAATGTGATCGCAGTTAATGTTATCACTCGGTTATTGTTATCAAAAACCCCAAGTCCCAATGTGATCATATTAAGCATTTAAAACGTGTAAACTTGAATTTATTGATCATAAAAAAATAAAACCAATCATTTTTTTAAGTTAAAGAAATGAAACCAATCATTGATAATGATAAGTTTTATTTTTTTAAGTTATTATGATTATTTTATGATCAATAAATTCAAGTTTACACGTTTTAAATGCAACAAAAAATTAACTATAATTATTATAAATTATCCCCAGAACTTGTCATTTTATGATGTTTCTTTTCGTTTTTGTTAAATGTCAATGAATTGAGTTAGGAGGATTTGGACGCATGTCGGCGATATGTAATTCATATTTAGCTATTTTTATATAAAATATTAGATGGAAAGTCCATCCACGGCCGGGTAGCTAGCAGTGTTGTCAGATTTCAGAAATCTGTGGCGCCAACTTTTAACTGAAAAAACGCCCAAAACCGCAAAACGTGGCGCCAAAATTTAAATTCAATGTCAAAATTCCAAAATAAAATTGAAATTTATTAATAACTTGATTTCCAAAATTTCAAAGTTCAAAATTTTTACTACATAGATTGTTGATATGAAAATGAGCTATTATTTTTATTTTCTTCAAGAAGATCCGTAACTAAACATTGCTGATATCGGGGGGGGGGGGGGGGGGTTGAACACAATAATAATAATGATAGTAATATTTTTTTTTAATAATTACAATTCTTTGGAATTACTTATTCTATAGGGGGGGGGTTCAATGGATTCAAACCAATGTTTGCACAATTAATGACGTCATCACTTGGCCAGTTGATAGCCTTTGGGCAATTGTGTAAACTATCTTTTGATATATCGCCACCAAAAACTTGCCCGTACTGAATATTTAGTAATTGTCTAGATTGAGTTTCTATGGGGAGTATGAGCGTCCATATGACCATTTTCAGGGGAGGGAAAAAAGAATTTTAATCATTTAAAACTGCAAGTTTTAGAAAATTTTAAAAACTTTGGCATGTGAAATATTAAATGTCTAAAAAAAATAAGCAGCCAAGAGCCGGGGGGGCAGCTACCCTTTTGCCCCTCCACCCAATGGACGCCTATGATGGAGAGCGAGAAAACTGTCGTAAGCGTTCTCTAGAGTTAAAAAGTTTTTAGATAAAATTTCACTTTTTCAACACTTAGAGGAGCCAACGTCAAACTGACTTCCTTTTTTATTGGAGAATTAGCGGTAAAGCTCGACGGTAGAGCCTCTAGCGTTAAAAAAGCAAACTTTTATTATACATTTTTTTTTTGTGGGAGAAGGGAGCTTTGCCGCTCTCTATGTCCCTCAATTTTCCTTTAGGTGTAAAATCTAATGGCAATTCACTAAAATTAGGTCTCAATGTCTATTACTTATCGCAATAAACCGCAACTTCATTTTTCAGAAATCGCCCAAATTGCGGTTTGCGGTTTTTGAAAAAATTGAAGCGCAAATTTTCTACAAAAGTCGCCCAATTTGCGATAAATCGCCCAATCTGACAACACTGGTAGCTAGCCGGTGGATCTCTATTTAAGTATAAATTAAGAAAATGCCATGCTGAGAATATCTTCAAAAAATATTAACGAAACGCCGTCTAGCGGATGAAATTTCAAGTACAGTCATGGCTGGCGTAAACAAATGGCTGGCGTCAAATGAGCATATGACATCTGGTGGTGAAATATGTCACTAGATTAAGGGAAAGCTAAATACGGCAACAGTAGTGAGTTGATTGTGTATCGTTAAGTTCCTACAAATTAGAACATTAAAAATAGTGCTGGGACATCGATACAAAACATCGATGTTGAACATCGATGTCGACATCGAACCTGGACAATGATGTGAGCATAACATCGCTTGCAAAACATCGATGTTATTGCATAGTAGTTTAAATAAATCAGGAAAAACACTATTATAACAAAAAATTTATTTATGAATATTAATAAACGCGACAAATTACAAAATTAGCAAATAAAATAAATCTCATGGGGGGGGAAGCTCCCCCCCTATTCTGCAGAATGCTGCAGAAAGTTGACAAAAACACCCAAAAGTTGGTTAATTTGCCATTTTTTATGTCTAAAATTACTAAATGCTGCAAAACTTACAAAAAGTTGGCAATTTTGAATTAATTCAGTTGGCTAATTTGAAATTTCTCCCCCCCCCCCCCAAAAAAGTTGGCCGGGCACGTCCCTGCATATCTACCTGTAACATGGAAAGGCTAACATCGAAAAGCAAACATCGATGTTTCAAAACGTCTGACGCGATGTCAAAATATCGAATATCGGTCGGTATGGTTTAGAAAACATCGATGAACATCGCTCAGCACTAATTAAAAACAATTTATTGCATATTTGCATTATTAATAATGGAGTCTGCAACGTTTTTTCTGCGAGCAAAGCCTAACTAACAAACTAACCATGTCTTTCCGCTCATTTTTATTTCTGTTTTTACCACATTTTACAATATGACCGGCTTGCAGAATCCGTTCTGCTTTAACAAAATTCCTTTGTTTAGGATTGGTACCAGTCCAATCACATATTGCTCTTATACTTATCATTATCATTATTTATCACTGTTATGCAGGGATGTGCCCATGGGGGGATTCTCCCCCCAATGTTGTAGAAAGTTGGCAAAAAGTCAACTTACTACATTTTAAATTCAAATTAGACAACTAATAGAACCTGAATATATTAAAAAATCACTTTGAAAATCATTCGATTGCACGTAAACTATATCTCGTATTTGAAACTTTCCCTTAAGGTAACCATATTTTTTAGGCTCCTCCCATCTGACGGATCCCAATAACGCATGCGTATATAACGCATAACTTATTTTACAGTTGTCAAAAATACTGTTTTAGCCAGCCATTTTCCATCTTTTGCAGCGCCCTCATCGGTAATATTTTATGCCTATTCGCGTTTTACATTAACAAAACGCCTCCACGCGGAATAATTTCAAACTCGTTTGTAACGTATAGTAAGTACCAACATAAACACTATAAACAAACATTTTCTTTTGTTTACATTAACAAAACGCCACCACACAAAGTAATTAGAACTGCTGAAAGACGTAATGTTGTTATTGACGGTGGCGCCACCAACGGTAAAGTAAAACGCGAATAGATTTCGTTCAGAATCGTCGTATAAGGTTATAGATTTGTATAAATTGTGTATAAAAAGAAAAATACTAAAAATGTTTAAAAGTATTCAAAATACTTATTTTATAGTTATTTTATTCTTAGGCGATCTTCGTGGTTTGGTTTATGGTTAAAAATAATAAATTAATCTATAAATAGTGCTTATAAATTGTACTATCTGGCCCAAACTTTTTTACAACTAATTAAATATTACAAGCATACAAATTCAAATCCTTGATCATTTTCTGACATTTAACGACGACTCTTCAAATAGACATGGTACGCGAAAACTGGGCGACGGTTAACCGAATGACTGATAACTGGGTGACGAGTAAACTGAGCACGGATAACTGGGCAACGGATAAAGTGAGAGACGGTCAATCGGGCGATAAAGAAACTTGCACTAACACAGATTACTGAGAAAATTCGGGAAGCTACTAACACAATCTGGAATTTTTATGGACGTTATATCTGGATTTATTATATTCTCTAAAAAAAAACATCCATACCACTGACCAGGAGGTCCTCCATACTGAAGCCTTAGCAATAAGGAAGAAGTGTGCGGTAAGAGAGGATTAGGTATTTTTCATTGGTCATTGGTATATTTGTTAGAACACAGCTATTTATTTAATTCCGAAGAAGAAGAAATTAAAGTCCTTGAAATTGTTATTGATTTTATAGGAAATTACCAGTATTACATAAATATGTCATAATAATTTTCTTTTTTGAATTCTCGCAATTTACAGTAGCTTCGCCCGGTTGACCGTCTCTCAGTTTAGGAGAGGAGCGCTAGTCATCTGTGCCATCTAGTACATTGTATATGAATATGATATAATTATAATCTTAACTTGATAATAAATTTAAAATATTAAGAAGTGATATAGTAATTTTTTAATTTCAGGTCGGTGGAGACGGCTTGGTTTTTGAAGTAATAAATGGATTATTTGAACGTTGGGATTGGTCGGAAGCAGTTAAGCATATAGCAATTGGTGTGGTTCCTGGTGGTTCAGGAAATGGTTTAGCTCGAAGTATAGCTTACAGCTGTTCAGAACCATTTGGTTCGTCAACACTGCCTGCTGCTTTGGCAGCAGTAAAATTTAATAATCAATTTATGGATCTAATTCGGGTAGAAACTATGTCTCAAATTATGTTTTCATTTTTATCTGTAGGCTGGGGGTTTTTATCTGACATAGATATTGAAAGTGAAGGTTTGAGAATATTAGGTGGTCAAAGGTTTGCATTGTGGTCTGTTGCAAGGTTAATTAGATTAAGAAGTTATTCAGGAAGTGTTCATTATTTGCCTGCCGATTCGGGTTTACCTTTGACAAATTCTAGTAATATCAAATTAGACCTAGACAATAAGTGTGAATTGCCTACAGAAGTCCATTTAGAAACTCAAACTGGTCGACAAAGGCTTGACTCTTGGTATAGTGCAGCTTCAAGACGAAGTACTTATTTTTCTACTACCGGTAGTTCATATCAGTCAACAACTGAAAGCAGTGGAGGTGATTATACATTTTTTTATTATAATTTTAGAATAGAGTACTACTACAGATAGCTTGTGTAGTAGTAGTAGTTTTTGCTGTACAATATGTCTGTTTGGTATGCTACACCGAACTACTCTGAGTAAGTTAGTGTAAAAATTGCAAAAATTGATTGGTGTAAAAAGTGGGTTGGTGATTTTACACCAATCAATTTGTAGTTAGTGTAGCACTAGGACTGAGATACAAAACAAAGCTAATTACTTTTGCTCAAAAGCAATCTCTACATTTAGAGACTCAACAAAAGTAACCGTTTTTGTGTAAAGGATATACACTCTAAAAAATGAAGGGAATTTTACCCTCAAAATGTAAAAAATTACCCAATTAATAAGAGTAAATTTAACTTAAAAATCAGAGTAAAAACAAAATTACACCATTTTTAAGTTAAATTTACTCTTATTAATTGGGTAATTTTTCTTACATTTTGAGGGTAAAATTCCCTTCATTTTTTAGAGTGTAGAATTATCGGATTAGAATAATTTATAAAAGGCTTTCAAAATGTGGCAGGAGAGGGGATTGACTCATAAAGCACTCCACCTCAAATTATTTATAAGCTATGTTAAATCCGTCTTTATAATCAAGAATTTTTGACATCAAATTTGGAATCGGCGACCATCTTCAGGCACCTGCAATATTGTAGCTGCGATTGTGTATGTTTGATATTAGATTCGGAATCAAGACCCCTAAAAACCACCGTGTGTCGGTTTTCAGACAAATCTGAATACATTTTTCAATTCTTGTCTGCCATTGTTGCAGCTGCGATTTTGAAATTTTGACTAGGGCTGGGCGATTGTTAAAATTAACAATTGATTGATCTTTACTGGAATAAGTAAGAGTGCTTCAAGAAAAACTAAGAGAAGAGTAAATTTTGCTATACAACTTTAAATTAAATAATTGATTAATCGAAAGTAATTCCCAGATTTAATTTTGACATCAGATTCGGAATTACTAACTTGATATTTTGTTTAAAATTTAATAGCCAACGCCATTGTTAAAATTGGCAACACATTTCGGAGATAAAACCGTACTTTTTAAAGACAGTTGTATATTAAAGAGAGACGGTTGGAGAGTAATAGTTAAGTAAGTTGACTACGAACGCTCAATACCCGGTTCGATTCCGGGTGAAGTTACAACTTTATTCTGGCCGTCTCGCTGGTCCTCCAGATTGGGGGTTCTACTTTGGGCTGGCTCCTTGTTGTAGGTAGAAAATGTAAAATGCTTACAAAACCAAACGCCGCTTGGCGATTTGAGAATAGGGAAAGCAGCTACTAGTTGTAATTACTGTATGTATTTATGATATGTGCATAATTAACCCTAAATATGATGATGTAGTATATTACATAGACCGACACGATTAACAAATTTATTCAAAAAATCTGTCTTGATTTTTTACAATAGTAATATTATTGTAACTTTTTTTTTTTGAAAATTACAGATAAGACCTTATTGCTTAGCACGGCAGTATTGTTATTATTATTGATGCTCCTATGTCTTTTATATCTAGTAAATACAAAAATTATTTAAGTTGAAGAGCCTAGAAGTATACTAAAATAAGAATTACATTTTTCAAAAAATTGAAAGGGTTTCATTTATTTTTATTTCATTTTAAAACAAACTGTATTAAACGAAGTAATGTATTATTATATAAGCGTCAGAAATATGAAAATATTTCAGATATTGTTGAAAATGTAATCAGTAATACTCAGACCTGTGTCACGAATAAAATTCTGCCTCACTCAGGAAAATTGTTAATTTTTCACTTGATAATAATTCTGGATACGGACTTCACCAATTATTTTTTTTGTGATATTGCTACGTAGAATCTCTTGTCTACAATGTCAATATTACTTTAAATTACCAATCACATTCTTAATATTATTTTCGCGGTAAACTATTTTTAAATTTCTTATTTAAAAAATTTATTTCCTATTGTTTTTCTAGGCTTTTCAATTAATTAGTTTGATACTTAATTCTGTAAATGATTAATTGAATTTTTTCAGATAACATAAATAAACCGCGAATGTATGGTCCTGCATCACAGTTGCCATGTATAACAGCGCCCTTGCCATCCAATTGGAAATGCATGTCTGGACGATTTATTATGGTTCATGCTGCGTATCAAAGCCATTTAGGTGTAGACTGTTTATTTGCACCAAGTGCAAAATTAAACGACGGCTTAATTTGGTTATTAATTGTCCATGCTAATGCAAGTCGATCTCAAATGCTGCAGTTTTTATTAGGACTTACAAGTGGAGCTCATGCAGATTGCACAAGTTGGAATGGAGTTATTGAATTAATACCGGTGCGAGGATTCAGGATAGAGCCTAACTTAGAGGAAGAAGGTTACATGACTGTTGATGGAGAGCATGTAGAATATGGACCTATTCAAGGTGAAGTTTTTCCATCATTAATTAAAACTATGGTTCCTTGATTAGAGCATTCTATTAGCGATACATCAATTTTTAAAAAGAAACATTCAAAGGTTGTGATTTTATCTACTTTAGACCCAATTGTTATTAGCGTTGATTCGCTTTAATTTCTAACCTATAAAAGACAATTTAGGTGATTCTTAACTTTGTATTATGTACATTTTGTACTAATACAACCTATATGAAATAATTTTAACAATTCTATACAGCTCATGTGTGGAAGTTTTATTACATATTTGTTTAACTTCTGATATTACTAAATTAAAAGTTGAATCTATTTAAATTAGAATATTTAAGCTTTTAATAATTAAATATAAGAAAGTAGAATGAAGGTTTTATTCAAGAAATGATTATTGTAAATATAAAATTTAATTGTAATAAACAATGTTAAATATAAACTACAATTTGTTGAACCAAGAATTGCATCAGCCTTTTCTATATGCATTTATGTAATATATTATGTAGCTTAATAATTTATTATTTATATAACACATGTTCTCGCAAATTAGATTTTTCATATTTATTAATTCGACGTTAATGAAAAACTACGTCATAAATATTGTTCTGCAAATTAAAATTTTAATATTCATTAATATAGTAAGTACGTCATAACTCATAAATATTTGAAGATGACTTCTGAAGATTAAAAGGTCGAAGCAATTTTGATTCAATTGATAAATTTATATTTAACACATTTAAATTATTTTTAAATTATTAGATGAAATTTAAAAAAAATTTATTTTCCATTAGCACAAACCAAAATTAATATTATAAATTAAAGAAATTTATATCTAAAATAGTTAGGCAATAGCTGTGAATCGTGAATGTTGTTGATTGAAATATGAACATTTAATTTTTACTTAAAAACCATCTGCATTTAATTGAAGACCAACTTTTGTTTGTTGTTTATTCTAAGCTGTTTGCGTTGTATAACAACTTTGATTTGGCATGTTAATTTACTTTTATTTAATTACAATATTTTAAGTTACTGCCAAATGCATTTTCATAAATTTTATACAATTTGGAAGGAAATTATCCAAAAATTAAGCAAATTTTGATATCACAGCAGTGGTTGATCCTTGGTTGAGTTATTACTCAAGTAACTTAATAAAATCAATTAACACCAGCCTTACAGGTGAATAGGGATTTGAATCCACAACTACTTATAATGTAGTTGCTTATGTTTCACTCCGTGCCACTCTGCCGGGTTGATAATGGTTTTAAATTTATAACAAAAAGCAATGGATTAGGGTGGGTGTACACTACGCCGCTTTGGCAGGTATAAAAAAAAATGAAATTGTAAACCACGCAAAAAGCAAAAAAATTAACAGCAATCTCAAAAGTAAACTTTGCCAATTTTGGTACAGTGTTATATAAGAGTTTACAAATGGGATTAAGAGATTTGTTAATAAATTTGGGAGATATACATAGGTAGAGTGCATGTACCTTCAATACAATGCAACATAAGGTCGGTTTTTGTACAGAAAAGTTACTATGCATATGCTGTAAATTAAAAGCAGCTGAAAGATTTTATAAAAATTTTGTGATTTATCTGTAAAGAAACTATTTGGTTCTTAGTAACGAATTTGTGATTGCAGCAAAATTCAAACTTGACTGGAGTCGCAATAAATTTTTTTTAAACGTTTACGAAAAATTCACACATTTCTCTGGTATATTTCGATTTAATTAAGCCATTCTTCAACTCCAAAAACCATAATCTCTTACTCAGCATAAAAATAAATAACCTACTGTTAAATGGGTACGGGCGTAGTTTACATTTTGGATTACTGTCGACCTTTTTGCTTTTGGCGTAGTTTTCATTGCATTGTGTGCATGTATGTGTAGTGAGAAATTACATCATGATCAACTTCTTGATTTGTAGGATATACAATCCAATATATGAGTTGTTTTGATATTATTTGAACAGTATTTTTTTATTTTGTGATTATTGGCTGTTTTTCTTTTTGTAATTAGTACAAATTCGTATTTAAAAGTATATTTGGAAATATCTAATAATATTTGTCGTCCTTTATTAATAATATAATTAAAGATCGGTTATTTTTTGAGAATTGGACCAATTAATTTAAAATTAATCTTAAATTAATTTATTTGTTTGGTTAAAGAGGTGAGCTAAATGAACGGCTAAGGACCGGACTCTAGGCTAAAAGCCTTAGGTTTGATCCCCAACCCGGCTACAAAATTTATCCAACTTCATTATGACCTTCTCCTCTCGGCAAACCACCGAGAGTAATCTGCCAAGATGTAGCATTTCAAATGCTTGCCAACCTCCGATAGGAAACGGCACTTTAAGAAGAAGTTTGGTCAATGTTATTGTTGTTTTCATTAAAGATTTATTTAGCCAAATTGTGTACTAAAATTTGACTTTGTTGGTAATTGGTTAAATTTTTAAAAAACCACAAAAACTTTTTTTTTTTTTTAAATTTTTTATTTAATTTTGCATCATGGTGAAGTTCACGAATGAACAACGTTTGGAAATTATTAAATTCAAGTTTGGTAAACGTGTAATTTTTAATAAATGCGATTTAATGCGGTTTGACTTCTTTTTATGGGGTTACGTTAAGTTGTTGGTTTATGCCGACAACCCAACAAAGTTAGAGAAGCTCAGGAATAATATCAAACGTTAAAATTGGCCTCAAAGAATATATAGCTGCAAACGTGCTCGTGGTGGTCATATGAACAAGATCGAATCCATACTTAAATATAACATGTGTACTACATCTGGAACAAATTTCAGCATGATATCTCAATTATTCTGTGTTTTATTTATATACAAATTTGTTATGTCCTTATTGAAAAAACCCTTTATATAACCATTACTCACTCTAGTTTGAACCCATTGATTGGTTAAATTTTAGACCATTTAAATCTATAGACCAGGGGTGGCCAAGCTTCTTGATAGTTAAGCCATTTTTTAAAATATAATAGCACAAAAATGAAAAGGGAACTTGAATACATTTATTGAGAACCACAAATAATCCTTCAAATAACCTTGTTATTATGTTATTTAAGCTTTTTAGTTGACACTGACATACTGGCCTTAAGCAATTTCTCCATTGACAGCTTTAAATAATTATTGTCACATTTATTAATAAAAGTATAATTACAATAAGGGTTGAGCTTTCATGTTTAAGTTATACGTCAAGTAGTTACTTCACTATTACTTTACTTGAGCTTTTTAATGGTTTAGTAGGACAGTATGTCAACTTTATCGTACTAATTTTGATTAATTATAAAAAAATTTATTTCTTCAAATTAAACGGAGCAACTTAATTACATTTTTGTTATGATTTTTGTGTTGGATTAGACGATTACAGTTAACTCACATGGACGACTTCTGCAATTTCAAATCGTGTATTTGACTTCTTACACGGGCAACTTTAGTTGCTAATGCTTGTGATCCTTCACAACTTCTTGTTGCTTAAACTTGCGAATTTTTACAACTTCATTCAAAAAGCCAACAAATGCATTCTAAAGTAAAGTTGACTTCAATAAGGTTAAAGCCGTGTATTTGAGGGATTAAGAGGTTAATGAAATCTTTTTTTTTTTTTTTTATTTAGCGTCGATAATAATCATACGTTTTTGCTTATTGACTTATTTGTCAATTACTGATTTAATGAATAAATTAATTTTCAAATAGAGCATTCTGATTGACTCTAAATTATGCAGATGGACACAGATCTATAAAGCTTGTTGTTATGCTATTTATAGAAGTCTTAAACAAGATTTAAATTGTGTTTATCAGTGTTACTTTATTAACTGTAATTGGTTTTAAATTGTAATGTAAATTAAGGAACGTTTTTTCAAAACTCTGCAATTAAAATATGTAACTTATAAAGAACATTTTTTCAACTTTATAATTGGATATTTAAATTATTTACAACTTTTTTAAAATAATTAATTCAGTGAAGGTCTGACAACAGATGTTAAAATAATTTATCAAAAAACCAATAGTGGAATGCATCTCCACTTGCAATTGGAGTAACACACCATAATTCGTGGGTAATCTTAAATGAAAGCAACTATAGTTGCAGTTACTTTTTTGAAAGTATATATGGGGCAGCCACAGCGTGGAGTGATGTGACTGCTGGTTGAGTACAGAGCGGAAATTCTGGGTTCAAATCACGGACTATACAGAATTTCTTAGCTCGGCCTTCCAATGGGCATCCACACGCTGTGGTGAAATGGATATTGATTTATCTGGAATATGTAATGTGGGGACTGATCCACCCCGCCAACCGGATTTGTAATTTCTGGAAAGGAAAAGCGATATTCTACTTACGTTAGAATGTAAAAAGCTTAAGGAATGAATATTGAATATATGGGGCATTCCACATCAAATCGACCACTTTTAAACTCGACCCCTTTCGATTTGTCTGAAATTTTTATATATTATACTATTCCACCAAAACCAGTTCTGTGAATTTTTTCAAAATTTTTTACCGAAAAAAAGTTAAGAATTTTTAGAAAAACTGATGTTTTTTTTCTTCAAACGATCATAACTATTTCAAAAATTGACTAATAGGAACTTTTTTTTGTCTTTAAACGTACATACTTTTCAGGAAAAAATATTAAAAAAATATTCTTATATTATATTATAATATAAGAATAATAAGAACTTATATTCTACAAAATTTATCTTTTTTTAGGAAATAATCATTGATTTTTCAAATTTCGCCACTTTTGATTTTTGATCTTTTTATTTCAAAAGAAACTCTGATTTATTCTTTTTTCTGGGCCGACATTTCTTTCTATTTTTTTTAATAATATTTTTGCGTTAAAATAAAACAAAATATTTTTTAATTAAACAAAAAAAATAGAAAGAAATGTCAGCGTTGTTATAGGTACGCGGAATAAATCGGAGTTTTTTTTGAAATAAAAAAAATCAATGATTTTCTCCGAAAATATGAAAATTTTTGTAAGGATGATAGTAAGCGTTCCAAAAATCAATTCTAAGAAAAAAATTGCGGATTATACTTTGAATTTTAAAACAAAAAGTCGACGTTTAACATGAAAATTCAGCCGGCAGGATTCTGTATCTGTATTTAAGACATTTATGCCTGTGCTATTAGTACCTTCAATCTAGGAAATGACTTGAGATTCAATCCCAAATCATTTTAAACATAATGTGGTTTATAAATTTCTCAGGTTTTCTATCGGAAAATAGATAAAATTGAGACCCTTATAATTATATAATTGACAAAATAATATGAAAGGTATCATAACATAGTAATACATATTATCTGTATTATTTTTATTATAGGTATTATATATATAACTACACGGTAGTAATTCATGATACCTAATTTGATATTACATACATACATAAGTTATGAAAACCATCATAATATTTTAACAAGATGTAAACTAACTTCGTCATAGTAGTTGTTTGTATTATAGTTTGTAAGAAATTTATGAATTAGGCCTTTTTGATATGACCGAGAATTACTCTGAAAATTATTGCCAGAATCAATGCAGACATAAGTTTGATCGTTTGCATGTGTAGCAATAATTCTCATTCAAACAGGCCTTAGGTACTTACTACCTCTTACTAAAATAGTATGCATATCGTACCAATGCCAAAATCATAAAAGTATCATTATGAATTGTTAAAAATGAATTTATATTATTTTAAACCATTCGATCCTTACAAATTCAGAGAACTTCAATAACTTAGGGCAAAAGTTATTGAATTATGGCTTTTTTTGGCTTTTACGCTGACAAATTTCGTTCGGCTTCAAGTTATCCAAGTTTTAGTGTATGTACAGGGTGGCTCAATTTCGATATTTCTTATAAGAAAATCTGTAATCATAGAAGATATGGAAAAATAGATGGCGCATCTCTATCTTTTTTTGTTTTTGAGTTATAACCAAAAGTTCGATAATTGGAGTTTTTTTATTTCAATATCTCGGTTGTTTTTGAAGTTACCGAAAAAAGTGATAACACTTTCTTCTAATAATTTTAGTTGCCTTGATTGAATTTTATTGCGATTGTTTTTGTTTAAAAACCAATGATTTCCAACAAGTTACTTTGACAGATTACAATAAATTTGGTTAACGATTGCAATAAAATTCAATCAAGGCAACTAAAATTATTTTTAAAATCTCTTTTTTGCATTTTATTAGTGAGTTTTTACCAGTAATTAAAAAACAAAATATCAAGTGTTAGGTATCTTTAGAAGCGGAATAAAAATCTCTTTAAATTGTTACAATTTTCATTCTTATACATTGTGATGGGAAGCAGGAATTAAAGAAAAATCAATTTCCTATGTTCAGATGGTCGACCGGTCACCCAGTATATTGAAAACAATGAACTTCAGTTCGAATACTTGCTTTAATTTTTGTTAGTGTTTAAAATTCTTATTTTCTAAATATTATGTTATAGTATGTAATTTTGCGGTCTCTGTTTATTTTTAATAAAATTGGAAGAAACTGAAATGATAGACCCATAGAAAAGAGGATAAAAAACGCTATTTAAAAATGTCATATTCAACTGTGGTTTCACAACTTTATATTATAACTCGATAATTAAAGTAGATATTTAAAATCTCTTTAAATCATTTTATTGCCCTTAAAAAAGTGCCTGAAGAAAGTGTCAATACTTTTTCGGTAACTTCAAAAACAACCAAGATATTGATATTTACTGAAATGTCCAATAATCGAACTTTTGGCTATAACTCGAAAACAAAAAAAGATAGAGAAATTCCGGTTTTTCTCAAAAAAAGAGATCGAGGATGTGCCTATTTTTCCATATCTTCTATGGTTACAGATTTCCCCATAAACAAACATCGAAATTGAGCCACTCTATACATTACATTTTAAAAATTTGCACATCCTGAATTACCAAATTGATGAAATCAATTGTTTAGTATTTATCAAAATAATAATGGTATTAAGAAATATGTACTTGATCATAAATTTTTTGAATTAACAGATAATTTGAAATTTTTGGTATGTGTGGGTGTTTATTTATTTTTTACCAATGTTTTTATTTCAAATTTTATATTTTAAAAGTTATATTTAAATATATAAATTATTAACTCGTTGATATTAGATAATATAAAACTTCTGATGACGAACGAAATATCGTTTGAAAGCTAAATAAATCTTATATCATTTTTAATTTAATAATAACTCGATATTTTGAAGTTTTATATTATTTAAAAGTTATATGTTATACACTCTTTTTATGAAATTTGAAAATTTCACGATCATATTTTTGGAGGTACAAAAATGATTCACACTGATTATGTAAATTCGATTATGTAAAGATTCTAATTTTTTTGGTGATTCTGGGAGCCAAAAAATTATATCTTTCCCAGCATTTAGTTTAACGTCCCTTAGTTTTTTAGTTATGAATTTTTGAAAATAGACATGGTGGTTTAATCAAAGGTTTAACTGCTATTGGAATGGAAATGCGTAAGTTCTGAGGTTGCTCTTCATATTGGGCAACTTTTTTTTTCTGAAAATTGTTATCTGAATATTTTAAAATTTTCATTTATTTTTTAACCTACCAATTACCATCCCAATTTAGGCTATCACGGTTTCTTGTAATAACAGTCATGTCTATTTTCAAAAATTCATAACTCAAATACTAAGGGGCATTAGACTAAACTCCGAGAAAGCGATAATTTTTTTGGCTCTTAGAATCTCCAAAAACACTGGGATCTCGATTACCGATATACTGACTGTAATGTTAGTTTAAAATAATACATGATATTATTATTTGTAGGGAATTAATTTTGTTTCTAACTACAAATCTGACTATTAAAATTTTTAAAGATAGTGGTTATCTAAACAACTCATTTATAGTTAATTTTAGAACATTTAGTTATTATTATTTATTAAATACTTTTTAAATCTGTGTAAAATTAATTTTAAAAATATTAATATTTTAATAATTGATGGTGAAAATTTGTATATCCTGGGGATTTTCAAAAACTTTTAAAGACCGATGGTGGACTCAAAATGCCAGAGTCTATTAGCACAAAACTAAAGACCTAATCATTTTTTTACAATTATTAGTAGTTAACTGGAAGTTTTAAACGATTGTTATCCAAAATAGTAAAGGCTGTGACATTATTGTTGTAAAATTTAATTGCCAAAAAAGCTTGATTTTTAAAATGCCATTATTTTAAAAAGTCTTTTGTTATTAAGTTTTTAATAGCTATAGTTTTTTGATGATATTTTTATAAATTTTATTTTAATATATACTATTGCTGGTAATATAATATTGATTGATAACTGTTAAATATTTTAATGTACAAATAATGTGATTTGTTTTGGTTGTTGAAGAGCAATATGAAAGACATAAATAAAGAGTTCAAAAATTTCAAAGTAATTTTTATTTATTCATGTGTTCAACACCACATGCAGTTTTCAGTAGGTGATCAACTTGTCCAAAACAAGTAACTTACAAAGGAAATGTTAACTGGACGATTTCTTGTAACTTCCCCCATAACTCAGATTTCTTTTAGATCATATTAATGTAACCTGGATTTCCACTGTGTGGTCAATGTATTTTATTTAAGACTTCTTACAATGTGTGAGCTTGTAATTTGTAATGTAAAAATAATAATGTAATTTATAATTTGGCTGTCAAAAAGCAATATAAAAGATACGAATCAAGAGTTGAAATGAGGTATTTAAGAAAAGCATACAGAAAAACTAGTATGTAGTTTCAATATGCCCCAAATGTCGGTTTCAGCATGAGGATCGAGTGATAAAACTGATTTATAATACAAGAGTACATAACAAAAGGGTGGTATCAATATACAACAGATCACATGAGGACATGATTGAATGTTGTAGATGAATGTGTGACAAAGAGAAAAATTAAAAGTTTGAGAATAAAAAAACATATTTACTGTGTATGGATGTTATCGAAGTGAAAGAAGTATGTTAGAAGAGAAAAATGTGAATTTTGTAATTTATTTATGTACATAGTTAATGTAACCTGGATTTCCACTGTGTGGTCTGCCAATGTATTTTATTTAAGACTATTTAAGACACGAGATTAAGTAGGTATGTAAATAAAATGTCAAAATTTAATCAATTTTTATTTAAACGAAAAATTATCCAATTTTTGTTGTAATTTAGACAATTGTTCTAAATCATCTTTTGATGCTGACTGTATAGACAGTTTGGAAAAATCGATATCTATTTGTTCGTAATTTCCATTTTGTTTTTCACAGGCGGAGTCTTTCCTCTTCCACATTTCAATTATAACATCTTGTAACTGAAATAAATAATGTAATTACAAGAGGAATTTACTTAATGACAGGTAGGATACAAATAAGTTAATGCATGCTAATTAGAATATTTGTCAGTTGGTGTATCCGATTCGCGATATTCTATCTGAAAGGCTCTTTAAGGGGAGTATACCTTTTCCGTCAAAATAATTGATTTTTTTTTTAAATAGTTAAAAAAATTTACATTTCATCCCCTTTTAAAAAATGTATTACACTTTATTTCTTGAAATCATTAAATAATTATTAAGCTCACTTTAAATTATGTAAACGATGATAGCGTTGCAATGTTAGTCTCTTGATTACTCAAAAATAGTGTTGTAAACTTCAGGTGCAAGTTGTGAATACTTGAAATTTGGCAGTTAGTCCTAAGCAGTTGAGAAAGGACCGTTCATGTATTCTTCACGCTCTATCTCAAGAACGGTTAATTGTATAAAATATTGCCTAAGACCAAATTTGTAGAGAATTTTATGCTCTACAACTTTTCTAATAATTCAAATGTCATTTAGAACAAAGGAAACAAGATAATCTACAAAAAAAAAACATTTTTGCGACCTTTGACCAAAGTCAAAATAATAAGCAAAAATAGCTTGATTTGCATACACAAGATTCAAAAAGTTTACAGCTTTTCTTTCATTTCGAGTTTTACCTCCTCTTTTCGCCTTATTTGATTGATTAGATTTTGAATGAAATCATTCTACAAAAACTTGAAAATGGGAGTGACGCACATGAATGAATTAACGAGATACCATTGATTTTTCTGAAATGTTTTTTATTTTTTTTGTAATTCACGCCGCACGTAGGTGACAAATCATAGGGGCGACCAAAAACATATACAATTTTCATTTCTTACCTGAACTCTGTACTGAATTAGTATGCAAGACATAGGTTAAGTTATAATACCATAAGATTACTATTATGGTAATGTATACCATACATGTAAAGTTTTGCACGTCTAAACTATAACAGATAGAAATATACCAAGGTAGATAGATTTTCTATATACCTTGAAAATATACTATCACAAAAGATATTAATTTATACCATTGGTAATACTGTTGAAAACAAGTAAATCTTTTTTGTTCCTGATCTGATTTTGTACCTAGTTTATTTTAAAAACTGCCTGATTTTAGTTTTCCACGTTCTGGGAAGTACTCGTTTGTAGTGTTTACAAATACTTGAATTAAATAAAAAGGTTAATAAGTAATAAGGTACCTCTTTCATTAACACTTGAGTTCGATTTCCTGAATCGATGGATCCTAAAAAACTTCGTTGTAAAATATCGTATTTGCTTCTTGCCAAATTGAGTGGAGTTCGATGATTTAAATCCTTCATCGTTATATTTGCACCAGCTTCAATTAACATTTTGATGATTTTTACATTGGTAGTACATGTTGCTAAATGTAACGGAGTATTTCCCAATATATCTTTTTTATTTTGTTTTGCACCATTACGCAATAATAATTGGACAACGTCTGTATAGCCCTTACTGACTGCTAAATGTAATGGTGTTCTTCTTTGATTATCCATAAAATTGGGATCTAATCCTTGATTTAATAAGTTTTGAACCAATTCATTGTTATTTGTATTTACTGCCATTATAAACAAACGCTTTTGCGAATTCAACACTAAATCGTCGACTGTCGATTTAAAATTATGCGATAGGATTTCCTTTATATATCTACGTTGTATTGCAGATCCACGTCCTTTTACTTTGAAATCAAAATGTAAACATTTCTTTTGTTTACTTCTTGGTGCTATTTTAAATTCATCGTCGCTGTGACTATGTGTAGACATTATTCTTCTTTAATTTAACAAATAAAACTATCTTCAAATTTAAAAAATAAGTATACCAAGTTTGTATTCTCACTAGCGTAATCAAATCACTAACTGCTAACTGGAGAAAATTTTATAAAATGTCACAATCACAATATTGTACCAATATAGGTTAAACGACAAATGAGGAGCAGCGTTGCCAGGTCTTTAATTTAGATCAGGGGTCGGCAACCTTTTCGTGTAAGAGGGCCAAATATTTTACGTGCGGATTAGTGCGGGCCGCACTTCTTGGAAAATCTACTAAAAATGAGCTTTTTTTATTGCAAATTCACCAAAAAAAGCTTCTTTTTTTTTAAAAAAAACGTCATTTTTGGAGAGTCTTGCGGGCCGCACCAAGACACTTCGCGGGCCGCATGTGGGCCGCAGGTTGCCGACCCCTGATTTAGATTGTTAGACATATGCGCAACCATAGATTAAAAACTAAAGAACTATTACTTCCACTAAGGGCCAGTTCTACAATGCAAGTATAAATTAAGAATAAGCTATACTGAGAATATGTCACATAGATTTCGTTCACAATCGCCATATAACGTTATATATTTGTATAAATTACGGTATAATGATCTGCCCATGATCAGAGCTATAAGTTATCTAACAATTTATACAAAAAATAACGTTATAAGCTTATAAGATGAGACATATTCTCAGTATAGCTTATTCTTAATTTATACTTGCTTTGTAGAACTGGCCCTAAATCACAAAACTTTAATTAAAACATCCATTTATCCGCAAAACAAAGCAAACCTTGTCTGTAATGTCTGTGAAATTAGTTACGATTTCTACCGCACTGGCGCTGCGATCTGAAATTCGACCGCTTCTTATTACAGTTCAAGAACGTGTCCAAAAGAGTTTTCCCCAATATTTTAAGAATTTGGCAAAATCATTCAAAAGTTGATCTAGTTGGGATTTTTTTATGTCCCAATTTATACCCAATGTATTACTTACAAAAAGTTGGCAATTTATAATTAATTTATTAAGCTTTTTACGTTCTAAGTAGAACATTGCTTTTCCCTTTTTGAGAATTACAAATCCGATTAGCGGGGTGGATTAGTCCCCATATTACCTATTTCCGATAAATCAATATCTATTTCACCACACCGTGTGGATGTCCACTGAAAGGCCGAGCTAAGAAATTCTGTATAGTCCCCGATTTGAACCCAGAATTTCCGCTCTCTACTCAACCAGCGGTCACATCACTCCAAGGCTGTCCCCTTTAATTAATTCAATTGGCAAATTTTAGATTGCTCCTCCCTGAAAAAAGTTGTTTGACACGTCCCTGATTACAGTATTTTTTGATTTTATTTAAAAGTAAAAATAATAGATAGTTGAAAAGAAATATGCAAAAGAAATCTACATTATTTATTACATCTATGGTTTTTAAGTAATTCGGTAAGACCTTGACAAAACGAAGATGTTTTTAAAGCGGTGTACTTTTTAAATCATTTTTTATTAGGATTTGTTGTTAAGTACTTTAATCCTCATATTACATCACAATATTATATAATTGATTTTCTTATAGAATTAAAAAGGAGGTATTACACATAGTTGTTAGATGTGGTAAATATTTTGCAGTGTTTAATTAATTATTGTTATCTAGTATAATAAATCTATCTTACAAACTTGAAAATGAGTGAAGAAAAATATGTAATTATGGGTATTTGCGGTGTTACGTGTGGAGGGAAAAGCACTTTGGCGAAACAGTTATCCGAATGGATTCCGCAAAGTATTTTAATATCGCAGGATGATTATTTTTTGGACTTAGATGATCCGAGGCATACATTTATACCTGAATTGAATCACATTAATTTTGATATTATTACTAGTTTAGATATGGATAAAATGTTTAACGACGTGTTAAATGTACTTATTAAAAACAAAAGTGACTCGGCAGTTGAAAACAGTAACACTATAAACATTAATAACAGTGAAGGAAATATAAGTAATTTGCAAGACTTATTATGTAAAAAACTAAAACAAACTTGTACAAAGGTATATATAATTGAAGGATTTTGTATATTTAATTACAAACCTTTGGCTGAATTATTTCACCTCAAGTATTATTTTACATTGCCCGAAGACGTTTGCTATAAAAGAAGAATCACACGAACTTACGATCCACCAGATTGTCCAAATTATTTTGAAAAATGCGTTTGGCCTGAATATTTAAAGTTGCTTAATGATGTTAAGCAAAATGTAAAAAACGTTAGGTACTTAGATGGAACATTTGAACCACCTTTCGGAGAAATTTTACAGGATATTTATTCTATACTTTAATTTTATTAAGTAGTAACATAATAAAATAAAATCCTTTTACTAAACAGACATGGTGTTTTTTTTTATATCTAGACTGTTTGTACCCTTTGGCAGTCACACCTAGCCATTATATTATCCCCCTCTGAAATAATATAAATAATTAATTTGAGGAAATTATTAAGAGAGTCGACTATTGTGAACCGTCATTTTCAAGCTAACTTTTAGGAATTAAATTTGAACTGTTAAAGCTATTGAGCTGAAATTTATGATGTTAAGTTATGTAAGTTAATTTACTGATATTTTTGGTTTAGTGGACTAAAATATAATAAAATAAATTAGCAAAACGTTGAAGATATTTTAAAATATACCAAGTTGTGAAGTAAATAATTAAATTAAATTATTTATTATATTTTTATTTTAAGTTTTCAAACGTTAATACGTTCTTCGTCAGAAATAACAATTAATAATAAGTATACATGGAAACAATGTATGGTGATATGAATGGTTACTAGATTTAAATAATTGGTCTATGTTTTGAATCTTCAAAAGTTCGTTAGTTAGGAAAAACCTAATTGTTTTCCGGCAAAAAAGGAAAACCTAAATCCAATATACGAAAGTAATTCGATAAGTAGGTAATTGAAATATTTAATAATTATTATTTAGTCCACTAACCCAAAAATAACAATGTATTAATTATTATTAAATGGACGAAAAATTAACACCTAAAATTTACTACGATCAATAATAATTAATTACAAAATGTTAATATTTATTTCTCATGACCCGGAATTTTTTTTTTAATTTTATTTTTAAATATTGAGGTTTAATTTTTGTTTACGCCAGGACAATACGGATTGATCGTTTTAATGCTAATTTTATACTTTACCATCTTACTTACCAGCCAAATTAAAAATTTGGCAAAAAATATCCAGATAACCTGGATTTACAAAGTGGGAAATTGAACAGGTTCTACATTTATAAACTTATTTCTTGAAAGAGAAAAGCACCTTGAAAGTAAAGTAAAAGTCCTGATTCAATCTAAAATCTCAAGGTTCGTTTGCTAAAAGCAAATTAAATACTACACGAAAATAAGTTTGTGACCTGATGTTGTCGTAGTCATTTCAAATGTAAGTAGTTTACATTTCATTTTTGCAGATGGTGAAGTCCTTGAGAGAGATTGTTGAGTATGCACAAAGGTATAACACGGGACACCATCCTAATTGATCATACACATTCTCCATTGCGGCCCGGTCAAACATCAATCACTTTGAATTGACATTAAAAAAGCACAGAGAATTAGGAAGACATAAAAAAGCAAATCTTTTTTATCTCTATCAAAGTTTTTGTTGTAATTTTAACTTCTTATGCCCGTACTAATAGTCGAGGATCAATCCGAGATCAAGGATTAATTCTCGGATCGTTCAAAAATGCTACCAATAGTCGTAATAATCCTGGATTGAACACGATCCGAGATCAATATTGAACCTCGAAAACCGATCTTGCTTTGACCAGGATTAATCCTCGGATCATTGTGGCGCATGCGTGTTTGCTATGTTGTCATAGTGCATTAACCCTCATAATAATTAAATAATTTTTAAAAACTTTAATTATAGGAACTGAACAGGAACGACGATATAATACTAAAAATTAAATTTTTTTTTAAAATTAATAATAAAAAAAAAGATTATGGTTATAAAATAGATACTAATAATGGTTATAAATAGAAACTAACTAAATATTACTAGATATATTACCAAATCCAAGATCAAATCTAGAATTCACCGATCTTACCCGAAGCCGGGACTATTTGTTACGCCAAGATCGTTGTTACGATCTAGGATCGCTGGATCTAGGATTGATCCTCGACTATTAGTACGGGCATTAGTCTTAAGTTGGTCAGTTCTTGAATTTAAAAAAGTAGGTATTTATAAAAAGTATAAAAAAGGTATAGCTTAGACCAGCGGTCGGCAACCTTTTGTTATAAGAGGGCCAAATATTTTACGTGATGATTAGTGCGGGCTGCACTTCTTGGAAAATCACTAAAAAAGAGCTTTTTTTTATGCAAATTCACCAAAACGAGCCATAAAAAGGGCCGCACCAAGACGTCTCGCGGGTTGCCGACCCCTGGTTTAGACAATAAATCCTGGGAGTAATGTGGCCGTCTTGTGCGCAGTGGGTGGAGAACATGTGAATGCTGTCGGGACGTATGGAAATTCCTCCTAAGGTCACTTTTTTTCAGGTAAAAGATTAATCCTTAGAAATCAAACTATTAAGCCCCTGACCCTCAAGGGTCAGATTATAAGAGATTATATTACCGAGGAGGAATTTACAAACGCCGCCACAGGAGTAGGTATACCGGGTGCTGAATGAGTTAGGCGAACATAGGATATTAACGTGTAAAAACTTATTTTTGAAAATTCCTGCTTCCCTAATTATTTTAGAGAAAAATTGAAAGATACAAATATGATGTAGAAATATAAACTACGAATGATAAGAGCATTAGATTTTATCTAGTTTTTACGTAAATAATCAAAAAATCTTTTGAAATTGTTAAAATTTTTATTTATCAAACTGGCCATGTATAAGTTTCCAAGGTAATATTCCATTTTATGAAATTAAAATTTAATAAAGTGCAAAACTGTCAACAACGTGCAATTGTTTTTTATTACTTATCAAAAATAATTACCTCGGAAACATACATGGCAAGTCTGATAAATAAAAGTTTTAACAATTTCAAAAGAATTTTTTGACCATTTACGTAAAAGCTAGATAAAATCTAACGCTCTTATCATTCGTAGTTTATATTTCTACATTATATTTGTGTCTTTCAATTTTTCTCTAAAATAATTAGAGAAGCAGGAATTTGCAAAAATAAGTTTTTATATGTTAATATCCTATGTTCGCCTAACTCATTCAGCACCCGGTATATCTATTTGTTTTGAAAATCTGTTTTCAATTGTTGCAAATTTAACTATAAAAAATGTTAACATTATCATAAGCGGTATTCACACTGACTTGTATTGCCCTTGTATTTATCCCAGTAACGCCTAGTAAAGTTATGTTTTACATGGTTTTACTAGACTTTGCTAGGATACATACAACGATGTATAAATACAACACCAATAGACGAGCGAGTCAGTGTGAATAGCGCTAATATGTCAATTTGTTTTCACAAAAATTTGGATAACAATTTTACTCATTATTTGGAATTTGGAAAAATCACTTTCAGGCAGAAAAACATTGCAATCTACTGATTTCAAAATACAAAATGTATTTAAGAAGAAACTCGTAATCACAGATACAATAATATTGTTACAAGAAAACGTAATTTATTATTTTATAATTGTAATTTAAATGAATAAATAAAAGTAACAATGTGGATCGAAGAAAGAAATCAGAACATAAAAACTCTAAAGTAGAGCCTGCAATTTAATTCATACTACAAATGCAGATTTACTGCTAGTTGACTGTTCATCATCTTGTATTCCATTCGATTTTTTCACGTATTGGGGATTGACTTGAATTTCTTCATCCATAGATAAAATTTGCTTATCGAGTTCCATACAAAGTTGTAATTGTAATTCTAAACCTTTCAAAACTTCTGGTCCACTGAATTTATCAGGTTCATCTCTGAATATTACCATACCATCTCTTTGATTTATTGTTGCATATATTTGCTCGTCTTCAATCTACACAATAATTGCATAATTAATATTTCAAATTACAATAGAGGTATTCACAATGACGTGTATATATCCTTGTATTTTTACACCGTTGTATTTATCTTAGCAACGCCAAGTAAAGTTGTGTATTACTAGATGTTGCTAGGATATTAAAACGGTGTATAAGTACAACACCTATACACGAGCCAGTGTGAATACCCCTAATATATTTAACATATTTAAATATATAAATTATTAACTCGTTGATATTAGATAATATTAAAACTTCAAAATATCGAGTTATTAATAAATTAAAAATTAATTAAAAGATTTATTTAGCTTTCAAACGATTATTTCGTTCGTCATCAGAATAATATACAGATATTATGTAAACAAGTCATGGAAACAGAGAACAAGTATTGTCATTTGAACGGTGACTAGATAAAATCTAGGACCGTGAGTTAGGAAAAACCTAAATTGTGTTCCGGCAAAAAAGGAAAACCTAACTCCAATACGTAAAAAACTTAAAGGAGTAATTGGCTGTAAATGTTGCTTAAGCCATCAATATCAGTTTGCCGGTTCATTGTGTTGTTGGTCTTCTTTATACAAATCATTTCATGTACCAGCCGATCTTTTAATTAATTTTTAATTTATTAATAACTCGATATTTTGAAGTTTTAATATTATATATATTTAACATAGTTCCCAGTTACACAGAGCGCTGCAAACTCAAGTGCAGTCACTTATTGTGTAATTTTTAAATAGATTGTTTTCATGTTATACAGTGGGGCCCGCTTAATGTGATCGCGGTTAATGTTATCATTCGGATATTGTTATCACTTTTGCCAGGAACGGAACGGACATAAATTATTACACACAAAAAACATCGCTTATAGTTATCATAATTCGGTTAATGTTATCATATTATTCTTAAAATTATTTTCTCCCACGAGTAAAGGAGTTGAATTTCAGTTACAAGCATTTTTTATATTGTGTATAAGTCACCCACATAATTTAAAGTCAGGTGTTGGCAAGAAAATCTGCCTATGGTTCATTTTTTTCAAAGACGGAGTGGATGTAAATAAATCCACCGTGTGATTCTTTCTATCTCCGTCACATAATATGTGATATCACATTACATTTTTATGTTTATTATGAATTCCGTTGTTTAAATACATAAAAAACTTCACAATGAGTGACTGTTATTAATTAATTATTGTAGATGTAGTACATAATAATAAATAAACAATAAAAATTTTTTTTGTTTATTGTTATTAATCGGTTATTGTTATCAAAAACCCCAAGTCCCGATGTGATCACATTAAGCGGGCCCCACTGTATTAAGGTTTTTCGATCATTTTAATGAAAGAATTGTTTCTATCAATATTTCGACACCCCCAAGGAACAAAGACGTAACTCATTTTTACATATTTTTCAACAGAGCGATTTGAAAATTTTAAAGAAAAACATAAAAGTAAAAAAAAACAACGACGCAACTGATATTATGACTATTTAACCCCCTAACATCATGAGAAATGCTAAGTTGTAAACAAATGTAATTTAAATACCGGCTTTATTACTGCCCAATTGGAAAAAAATTGAAAATTAACTTTGAGATAAAACTCGTTTTTACTGAATATCTCTGGTATTATTGCTCGTAGAGAAAAAATTTTTTAACATAAAAGAAAGGAATTTTTCTCAGGAATACAGTGGTAGTCATAACTCAAATTTGACCTAACTTGAGTTACGGCTTTGTTCCTTGGGGGTGTCGATTTGGTGTATACATAGTCATGCCATAAGTTCTGTTACAACAATATGAGAGAAACAAATTATATTATTATTATTATAATAGTAAATTTAGAGCAAGAAAGCGGTCGTTCATAAACTGCAAAAACCCTTGCACAAGTAAAATTGATTTAAAAACAAAGGACCTCGCTACGGTCTTATGGGTTTTGGGTCAGTCAAATTTAACCATAATGTAGGATATTGTAGTTCATAACATGCTGATAAAAAGTGTTCATGGGCACCAAGCCAAAAAATGAACAGTTTTTGAGATATAAGGCATTACCAAGTTAGTCCAGTCATTCTACGAAAGACACAATGATAAAGTCGAATTCGATACTACCCGAAAACAAAAAATAGGACTGTGTAGATAAAGAAATTCTAAGAAAACTAGCGTATTTTGCATCGCTCTAGCTAGTTTATTACATAACCTAAATAATTAAATAAAGTCAAAAAAACGGTTTCTTGCAATTTAAGAAAAAAAACGGCAATTTTTGACGGCATTTTTCGTTTTTCTCAGAAAATAAATAATGAATCTTTACTTTAACTTTCTACAACTTTCTACAATTTTCTCATTTAACTTTTTTTTGTAGGATAATTCGTTTTTTTTTAATTTAGATTGTCAGGTTAGTGTGGTACATTTTTTTTACAGTATGAAAAGCCCAAGTGAGCAAATAAAAAAAATTTCCTGGGTCGGGTAAAAACCTTTTTTTTTCCAAAAGTATGGCACTATTAGTTTTATTTTAATCTTTAATTAATAGCAGAGTTATTCACGGTTACATAACTAAAATTAGAATCATAGATATAATATGAAATTTCGTACCGGTGATATGCAATAACTGATTTAAAAATGTTTTAATTTAAAATTTATATAAAAAAATTTTAATTTAATTTAAGATTTAAAAAAAATAAATAAAAATGTGTCGATTCACAAAAGTGTCAATATCTCGAAAACTAACGATTTTTTACTAAGGTCACATTTTGATATTTTGGTCAGTCATGAGCTAGCCTATCAACCCCCCCCCCCTTCAAGGTATGACGTTCAGTTACGGGACACTCTGTTATAGCAAATTAACTAATCAGCATTTTAAAAATAACTTTAATCAGAAACAGATGTTACCTGATTGGTTAGTTATCTGTGATATTGACATTTGGATATGCTATTATCTAATTTATGAGTTTTTGAAATTGGACAAACCCACATATCTTCATCTATAGTAAGTTTAATTAATAAAATATTTTAAAATATATCGAGTTAAAGTATTATGAATATTAACTTTTGAAACAATATGAGTTACTAAAAGGTAACATTCATTTTATATCAAGTTAATAGATTTTTTAACTTGATATAAAATAAATGTTACTTTTCAGTCGTCGTCGTCTGCTTCACGGTATAGGCTTAGGTCCCTTCCGATTCTCAGTCAGCCCATCGCTTTCTCAGACATCCTATATCTCTCTTTCCTGTAATATGAGTTACTTTTTAGTAACTCATATAATATCGAGTTAACAAAAATAAAATTATATATTATATTAATATATTGACCAGTATTTTTTATTATATTAATTAATATAATATAATACTAGTAGTCCAAGATCCCAGAACCCCCAGACGTTACTTATTTTCTCAGAAACCAAATGTATGGGATTAAGTAGTGTAAGTATGTACTTTGAGTGTATGTGTATCTGCTAGCTTGGGCCGACGGCCAATTCACAGGTACACGGTGCTAAAGATGAAAAATAGTATTCACATTTCTTAAAGTTTCAGTGCTGATTTTTACGTATGTTATAGAGAATTTAATTAAAAACTAATAATAAATACTGCCAGACACTTTCCGTCGGCGGTAACTTTTACCAGACGCTTTAAAGCTCCCAAAAAATAATGTAACAGCGTTGAAAGGATTAATAAAACAACATAACCTTCTTAATATGTAATGTCAGACGTCAAAATAAACGTCAAGTAGCGTAAATTCACATTTCTAACAAACATGTTGTTTTATTAACCCTTTCAACGCTGTTACATTATTTTTTTGGGAGCTTTTAGGTGGTTGGAGCGTTTCTCCAAGTCCATGGAAAAATGATCAAATTTACAAAGTATATAAATTATGATTTATCGCGTATGTAAAAAATTTTTAAGCGGATTGACCGACTAGTTTACAAAAAAATCGAATTTGAAATCTTTGAATTTAACATGGGGAGTATAGCGTGAACGCGGTTACTTGACACAATTTCCATAAAATAATATGGTTAAACCCATGTTAAGTGAATAAAAAATATTTTCAACTATAGATTAACATTTTACAAAAAGCCCAGAAAAAATTTAAAGATATTGACCGTCTAGTTTGGCTGTAAATAATTATTGAACTAAACGAAATTTAACTTTTTTAGAACTACAAGCGACTTGGCAACGTTAGGATACTAACAAAAAACAATAACCACAAATTAAGTGACGTTATGATTCGAAAAGTATTCAATTATGTAAATTTCATTATTTAATTGCATCGAAAATTACAAAATGTAACAAAATTACATGGAAAAAGGACATTGTAAGGATCGTATTTACGTAAAAAAACACAACTAATTTTTGTTATTGCCAGATCAAATTCTTTGCAAATCAAATTAGTTACTGTGAAGACTTTAATAAATAAATTCTTTCTTTCAAATTAATTATACTTTTGTCATTCGTTCGTTTTAAATATTATATTTGTATTGATACCTCTTTCATGATTTTTAAAGTAGTGTTAATATTTTTCAGTCACCATGAACTTAAAAACTAGCCAAGTACCGCTCCAACCACCTTAAAGTGTCTGGTAAAAGTTACCGCCCACAGAAAGTGTCTGGCAGTACTTATTATTAGTTTTTAACTAAATTCTCTAAAACATACGTAAAAATCAGCACCGAGACTTTAAGAAAAGTGAATACTGTTTTTACTTATCTTTAGCACCGGGTACCTGTGAATTGGCCGTCGGCCCAAGCTAGCAGGTACGCATACACTCAAAGTACATACTTACACTACTTAATCTCATACATTTGGTTTCTGAGAAAATAAGTAATGTCTGGAGGCCCTGGGATCTCCTACTATAGTATTTACATTATAATCTCATTTTTGACGAATGTAATCACGCTTGAAAGGTTAAAAAATAGTAATTTTATTATTGTTAACTTTGATATATTTTTGCAGATGGTCATTTGCCTTGCAGGTAACGCGATCAACCTGCGGAATGCGAAGTACCGGGTTCAAATCCGGAGAAGGGCAACTTTCTTATGACTGGTCTCCGTGCTTCGGAAGGCACGTTAAGCCGGTGGTCCTCCTGGGTTAATGAATTGTCATCATTAACATAAAAACCAGAGTTACAGGCTCGTCTGGAGACAAGTCTAGCAAACTACCTATCAGAGGTTAAGCAATTTATATTCTCAAGGATGCCAAGGAAACAACGCAGTGGCTGTTTAAGGCAAACAGGGTTGACCCTAGCCAAAAGTAAAAGAAGAAGATATACTTTAAAATATTTTAGTAATTAATTATTATCAATACAGTAAGTATACTTACCATGTGCAGTATATATGTTTCAGCATCAGCAGCTCCTGGTAAACCTACTCTATTAGCAAGATCTGATAAACTGAGGGTTAAGAAAGTCTTGGTTAATCGTTGTATATTCTTTTTGTACAGCACAGACACAACTTGCTTTATTAATCCTAAATTGCGATCACGCATGAAAATCTATATAAAAGAATTCGTTTCATAACAAGCAAAATCATATAATAAATGTTACCTCATTATGTTTATTAAGGACAGTATTTAACTCTGCAGAATTGTTCGATGCAAAAGCATTTGTGAGCTCTTGATACGGTTGAGATAGTGGCTTAATAAAACGATTCACTACTTGTGAAGCATATTTAGGAATTGCAACAATCTATAAAAAAATTAATTACCACTGTAGAATCACAATATAAAATAGAATTTAATTATTTACCTTTCCATGTAATAAAAGTGAAACGAGAATATACTTCTTATAAGCTTCAAGCATAATATGTGAAACTGCATGTGCCGGTGTAGTTATTGCCACCTCTAAAAAATATAAAGACCTTTCGAGATTTCGAACAGCTAAATATATCATTCCACCATAATAGTAGTATAAAAGAAAATATTTGGCATCAAATTGCGATCCGCATTGGTTTTGATTACTCTAAGAAAAAATAAAAGAAAATAATTAAAATGACATATTTGGCTTTCTGAATAATTTACCAATCTTACCTCTTGACAAATTCCAGTGATATCAACATCTAATAATTCCAATGCAGGTTTAAAACATTTAGCCAACAAACACAGCTGACATAAATCGGCATGTATTGATGTTAGTTGAGAATCATGTAATTGCAACTTTGAAATTGCTTTCTGCAGTAAATAGATTCCCTTTATTGGTTGTTTTAATTCTATTAAATTTAAACTTATTAAATGGCATAATTCTGCAACTGCAACAAAAGTTTTTTATTTATTATTATTAGTACACTGCAATATTTTCAATATTAGTAATTATTTTCACATTTATGCTCTCATTAGCCACTTCTGACACGTACACTCTTACTCGCGTCACATCTTTTCAAATATAATTTAAAATTTTTTTTAATTGATACATTTTTCAAATCTTGATATAATGGCCAAAGTCGTGCATTAAATTATATCACTTCTGTATTCTTGAATCGCGTTTGCTATTGCTGTATTTCTTAAGGTAGCCGAGAATTCACTTAAAAATGTAAATCCACCAAGTGTTGCTATTGAACCAGCGAATTTGCCATAGCAGCTTAAGGATTGAAATTACCCACAGCAAATAGTAATCCCGTTCTTTAGAGATCTATTAGGTAATTTTTAAAAAACATACATGCATGTCGTCATCAAGCTGCGAATACCTCCAATGTGGTAACACACAAACAAAAAAAAACTGGTAAGAAAGTTGTTTTTGAGAGAAGTAGTAAGGCTACTTCATATTATCTGCTTTCTTTTATGAACAAAATCATGATCTAAACATGATATAACGTGTTTGGATTTAAACTTAAAAAACCTCCAAATCCCCAATTTAGATAATTTTTGGTGTGCGTGCAGGTTGTGACCTGAAATAAAACAGATGCAAATTTTACGACACACTCTTCAGTCATTTATGTGAATTAATTTTAGTAAATCTTCACTCCGATTGGTTAAATTAAATTAGATTTTTAGATAATCCAAATCATGGTGAAGATTTACGAACATTGATTACGTGTTTTCTAGAAGACTGAAAAATGTGCCATGCAATTTTCACCCAATTTCATTAAGGTCATAAAATGAAACCAACTGGTGATTTGGGGAATCTGATGGTTTTCTTGTTAGGTTGTTGCAAGCAAATTTATCTTCACTCTTTAAAATTTTGATCTTGTAATCCTTTTTCGCTTCTGAATCGGTCTACTTTTATAATGATTCAATTGGATATAACAGGAAAACTTAACCACAAAAAATAACATTGTTTCCAGATTTACTGATCATGCACCTGGTTATAGGATCATGATTCAAAATACGTTAGTGAAAGAAAGCAGCTACTGTAACTAGCTTTATTTGCATCATAACTACTATAAGTCTATGAGATGGTTAAATAAGTGATGCATATAGTTAGCAATAATTTTTTGATAAAACTTACATGCTTCTGGTGCAAAACGAATTTGTTCTCCATTACATGTAAGTATAAATTCTTTTGCTTGATTAAATTTATTCTCAGTTTGATTGTTTGTAACAGGAAGATTATATTTTGCACACAATACTGATAATACTCCCAGCGAATGTTCTTGAATATTCAAAGTTTCCAATACGGTGTCTAAATGAGCAGCATTTTTGATCAAGGTTTCATTCGCTTTGCTTACATATTCTGCAAGTTCTCGGTAGTTGCCTAAAAAAAGTATATTATGTGTTTAATTTCAACTAAAGCATTTAGTATTGAAATTACCTTGTAGTGAAAGGGCACGAACCGTATTGACAAACTGCTCTAATGCAGAAGCCATTTACTGAATATTTGATTTGCTTAGAAAATATTTCAATCAAATATAAATAAATAAGAATACAAAATTGTTAAACAATCTACAACCAAATTTAACAAAACCACAACGACATTCACGATTTTTGACAGCTTTGTTTCATTTCCCTAAACAACACAAACTTAAAATATCAAAATAACTACAGAATTCCTACATTGCCAACATTGAAAAAATGGACTGAACACGAAAAATCGTTCAGAACTTCAGAAATTTTATTATTACTTAAAAATTATTTTTTTTGAGTTATATAAAGTTATAATAAATTTTAATGAGGCAGGTTGTATAAATTTAATGTTAATTAGTTAATAGATACGGATTTAATACAAAATAATCGAAGTATTATGGTGGGAGAGCGTTCTACAATTTGCTCTCATTTGATAAATAATGCTCTTACGCTCGCACCATAGAACTTTTGTCATGTTTTTATGTACTTTTAGTATCTGCTATAATCTGTAAAATAAAAAGGCTCCGCTTTTAAGAAGGGGCTAGTAGAGATTGCATGAAACTATATCGCACTCTGTTGCACTCATGGCGTAAGATAGACAAACCAACATTTGACGGCGGCGAAGTTTTTTCATAAACCATAAAAATTTTTTAAATTTTCTTTTGTTTTTTAGAATCTACATAGTTACCATTTGGCTGTAAAGAAAGATCAAGCTATTTCGTTGAATACTTTATAATTTATAGCAATTTAAAAATCACCAATAAAAATGTTGTTTTCTATAACGCTATATATTTTAAAGTAATCAACGAAATAGATTGATCTTTTTTTATAGCCAAATGGTAACTATGTAGATTCTAAAAAACAAAAGAAAATTTAAATTTTTTTTATGGTTTATGAAAAAACTTCGCTGCCGTCAAAGGTTGGTTTGCCCATCTTACGCCATGAGTGCAACAGAGTGCGATATAGTTCCATGCTATCTCTACTAGGCCCATCTTAAGCTAGCAAGTACTATATACCTCCTTAACTGCATATATTAGACTATCAATTCTCAAAATTTCAACTTTTCAGCACCTCCTCTTTGAGTCGGGAAAATTGCAAAAGCAACAAACGCATTCGTGAGCTCAAAAAAATTGTCGACAATTTGAAATGCACTCGGGATATTGCATATGAGTATCGTAAAAATTTTACGTTTAAATTTTTTGTAATCGATTACAATCGAATCGTTATAGTAGTAACATTCAATGAGAATCGATTGATATCCTTGAACGCACAGAAGTTGAACGTCACTATTGTGAGGTGAGATTTCAAATTTTTTTAACCTAAAAAATTATGTGATAAAATTATAAATAGCAATAAAACATAAGATTATGACTTTTTACAGTAAATCGATAAATCAATTAATATATAAATGGCCAGGTAAAAAATACTTCGGAGTGTATCGTTTCTTACCATTATTTTTTGTCTTGGGAGCTGCGTTAGAATTTTCTATGATCAATTGGAAAGTTGGAGAAGTCAATTTTTGTAAGTTCTGTAATTATATTTTTTTTTTATAAATTAATAGATCACCTATTTAATTTTGTAGATACAACATTCAAACGTAGACAAGCTAAAGATATAATTGATAAACAGTTACTCACAGAAAACAAATCTTCCACCAACTAAAGCAAAAATGCCTGCAGGAGTATCTTGGATGAAATACATTTCCTTCTGTTCAGCCGCAATGTTTTCTATGCTTATGGGTTCTCAAATGGTACATTTATACTACAAACCTTTAGACGATTTACATACTTATATCGATGATGAACTTAAAATGCGAAAAACTTGATTATAGCACAACTTTTAGATACAAATAAATTGTTTGTTAGATACTTTGTATTTATGTACAAATTTATTTGTTGTTCTTGGAATTCATTAAAAATGTTTGGAGTATGGTAACGTAAAAGTACATGGATCACTTTTTAATCTGTAACCGTAACGCATTTTAATATGTGTTTATTTCACGTCGCATTCAGCTTCTCAGTATCTTCTTTTTCGTATGCTTCTTGACAGAAGCGTCGTGACGAATTTAATATGTTATTATTAAATGGCTTTCTTGGCGGATTACTGTCGGTGGTTTGCCATTGCCTTCCGAGAGGAGAGGGTCATAATGAAGTCGGATAAATATAGCCGAATTGGGGATCGAACCCAGGGCTTCTAGCCTAGAGTCCGGTCCTTAGTCCGTCCACTTAGCTCACCTCTCTTCTTAGTACCTTTAAGTTAATTCATTCTTACTATGTTCACGAAAGGAGGTGGTCAAAGGTACAGAATGTTAATGCAAAATAAGTAGTTACGGCTGTGAATCCCCGGCCACCTGTTAGGCAGGTGCCAATAACCACATCCGCATTAAAAAGCAAATTCAAATTTTTTTTGTTGTACTCAGCCACAGATGGTACAGTGGAGCCCGCTTATTGGAATCACGGTTAATGTTATCACTTATGCGAGGAACGAAACGGACATATATTATTACACACAAAAAACATCGCTTATAGTTATCATAATTCGGTTAATGTTATCATATTATTCTTAAGATTATTTTCTCCCACGAGCAAAAGAGTTGATTTTCAGTTACAAGCATTTTTTTATATTGTGCATAAACCACCCACATAATATAAAGTCAGGTGTTAGCAAGAAAATCAACGTCACACATGTGATATCACATTACATATTTATGTTTATTATCAATTGCGTCGTTTAAATACATAAATGGACGATAGTTTGCTGTTAATGTGTGTTGTAAGATTCAGTCCTACTTGAAAACTTCACAATGAGTGACTATTATTAATTAATTTTTGTAGATGTACAGGGTGGCTCAATTTCGATCCTTCTTATAGGGAAATCGGTAACTATGGGAGATATCAAAAAATGGATGGCGCATCCTCGATCTCTTTTTTTGAGAAAATCTCAATGGCGAAAACCAGAATTAGCTATCTTTTTTTGTTTTCGAGTTATAGCCAAAAGTTCGATAATTAGACTTTTCTATAAATGTCGATATTTTGGTTGTTTTTGAAGTTACCAAAAAAGTGTTGACACTTTCTTCAGACACTTTTTTAAGGGCAACAAAATGGGATAAAGAGATTTTAAATATCTACATTAGTTTCCGAGTTATAACATATAGTTGTGTTTTTTTAAATAGAAACCATAGTTGGCTATGACATTTTTAAATGGCGTTTTTTATCCTCTTTTCAATGATGTATAACATGTGGGGTCTAATATTTTAGTTTCATCCCATTTTATTAAAAAATGTAATAAAAATAAAGAAGAATGAAAAATTTAATATAATAGTAATTGTTTTTAGTGGATAACAATAAAAAATATTCAATATTTAACAAAAATTACAGAAAGTATTCAAACTGAACTCAGTTGTTTACAATAAATATAACTTAGTCAAAACAAACACTACGAAATTGGCATCTAAAAAATTATTTTACCCATTAGTTTTTAGTTGGAAAATATTTGTTTAGTTAGATAATTACTAAAATATTATGTTGCACATGCAAGAACAGCATTATAACTAGCTCGAATGAAGAACTCCAACATATCGTATTTTTCATAGTGTTCATAAGCCATTTTACATTTACGTGAAATAACAGGTAAATATAATAACGTATTATTAGAATTGCCAATAAATATTTAATATTTTAATTACAGCAACTAAACTAATATTTTCCTACTAAAAACTAATTGATAATGGAATTTTTTAGATGCCAATTTCGTAGTGTTTGTTTTGACAAAGTTATATGTATTGAAAATAATAGACTTCAGTTTGAATACAATTACTTTAATTTTTGTTAAGTATTGAATATTTTTTATTGTTATCCACTAAAAACAGTTACTATTATATTAAATTTTTCATTCTTGTTTATTTTTATTACATTTTTTAATAAAATGGGATGAAACTAAAATATTAGATCCTACATGTTATACATCATTGAAAAGAGGATAAAAAACGCCATTTAAAAATGTCATAGCCAACTATGGTTTCTATTTAAAAAAACACAACTTTATGTTATAACTCGGAAACTAATGTAGATATTTAAAATCTCTTTATCCCATTTTATTGCCCTTAAAAAAGTGTCTGAAGAAAGGTTAACACTTTTTTGGTAACTTCAAAAACAACTAAAATATCGACATTTATAGAAAAGTCTAATTATCGAACTTTTGGCTATAACTCGAAAACAAAAAAAGATAGCTAATTCTGGTTTTCGCCATTGAGATTTTCTCAAAAAAAGAGATCGAGGATGCGCCATCCATTTTTTGATACCTCCCATAGTTACCGATTTCCTCATAAGAAGGATCGAAATTGAGCCACCCTGTACTACATACTAATAAATAACCAATAAAATTTTTTTCCTTTTATTGTTATTAATCGGTTATTGTTATCAAAAACCCCAAGTCCCAATGTGATCACATTAAGCGGGTTCCACTGTATAAAGTATTGAGGAAAAAATTGAGACAAAGAAATGCGAATCTTATATATTTTGAAATCATTAAGAAAACAATATATCTACATTTTACGCTATTGTCCATTTAGATAATACTTGAAACATTAATTTACAATACCTAGCGCCTTTTAGATAAAACTATTACTATGTATCTATGAAAAATAAACAAAACACTATTGCTCTATTTATTTATATTTTTTAATAAATTGTTTATGGAATGTTGCAATCTTATCTAACATTTCTTTTAATAACTTTGGTTGTGGTAAGATGGTGGTACGAAAATGATATGTTCCTGGTTGTTGACCAAATCCAGTTCCCGGAATAACACAAACGCCTGTCGTCTCAAGAAGATCAAATGCATAAAAAACATCAGCAGCTTGATTTTTTTCTTTTGCAGCTTCAATAGCTTTTTGGGGCATTGTGATTTGTGGAAAAGCATACATTGCGCCTTGAACAACATTGCACTTGAAACCTTCTAATTCATTAAGAGTCTCTACAACCATTTTTGCTCGTAACTAAGAACAAAAAACTTTAATAAATTCAAACGCCAGTAAAAGTTATTTAGCACCTTCAAGGAGTCGAGTACTTCCTTCTTTTCAGATTTATACTGAGCATAGCTAGGTTCACCTTCGGTTGGTGGATTTACCACTACATCTAAACATGCTTGACCAAGTACAGTGGGGCATAACATTGCGCTTATACATTTCATGTACATAGCTTTAACTTCTGGACACATATTCACTATTTCTGCGTAACCACCACGTAAACCGCATTCACCCATATAACCTTTTGAACAAGACATGAAACTAGCAAGTTCCATCTTATCATAAGGTGATCCCATTTCTGTCATTACCTAAGATATTTTAAAATTATAATGTACATTTACATAATATTCAATTTTAATTTACCATTTTAAATGAATAAAACTTTGAATCTGGAGCATACACATTATCTTGATACACTTCATCAGCCAGAAGAAACAGCTTTTCTTTATGAGCAAACTTTATAATTTCTTCTATATTTTTTCTTGTTAAAACTTGCCCAGTTGGGTTACCAGGATTAATAACTGCTAGAGCTCTAACATTTATGCATGCTGTTTTAGCCTTATCTAGAGATCTCTAAAATGTTAAAATTAGATTACAAAAAGTAATTAAGTACGTATAATATAAATAATAAACTGTCCAAATTATAGTCACCTGTAATTCAGAAATGTCGAGAGCCCATTGATTTGCTTCGTCTAAATAATATTTCACTTGTTCGACATTAAATTCAGCTAAAGTAGCAGAATACAGAGGATATTGAGGTATAGGAATCATCACACCTGGAGGTCTTCCGTCTACTTCAGCAACCAACAATTTTATAACATTTTTTATACCATCACTGGCACCTGAATATGTCAAAATAAAATTTATAAATACATTTTAAAGCTCTCTATTATTACTGACCAGCACTAAGAACAATATTTTGCCAATCACAAGGAATCCCACCATCTCTTCTTTCAATATATTTAGCAACGTGTCTTCTGATTAATTCAATTCCTGGAGACTCTGTGTAAGATCCAACAGAGCATCCTCTACAACCGCTAAGAATTTCGCGAGCCCTTTTTTTAGCATCATCAAGAAACATGGGATTCTCAAAGAGCGGTGGATATACGCACAATGCCAACACTTGTCGAATAAATGTAATTGGAATTTGACCCATAGCATGACAATCGCCAATGTTACCTCTTATGGTATGAGTAAATGGTTTTTTAGTACCCTGTAAAATATTAAGTAAATATAACGTAATAGAATCAATTATAATATTTTTGAGTACTATTACATAAAATTCAGTTCAACGCTAATTTTCAAATCTGGACATGCCGAGTAAATTACAACGCAAACATTTGAATGGTGTTATGCAATAACAGTGAACCGGTAGGGTAGACCAGATAGAGATAATTGAAACATTTTCGACAAAATCACTGTCTATAAGGCGTTTCAAGAGAAGCGATACGCAATCTTGTGGCAAGTTTTGTACTAGAGGTAATGTGCTGGAATGGTTGTTTATAAACAATAAAATTAATGGTATACCATTGGTGGTATACCATCAATTTTATTCCGCTTAAGTGTGCAGTTGTGTACTGATTATGTTTTTACTATAATAGATATCTTATCTGCTGCTTGTTTTTTTGTAATATCTTAGTCAATTCATTTATTTCTCTTCACTGTCTCTTCACCGCTAGTACCAACACGGCCGCTAGCAGCGCTACAATTTTAAATTGAAACGCCTGTTCAACAGTTTGAACTGACCGTATTTGAAAATATGCCTAAATTGAACATTAGTTATCAGACTATCAATAGATAAGGTTATAGTGGATTACATCTGCAGATACAATCTGCATTACAAAAACACTACGGAGAAATTTAAAAAATTAGAGTGTTTCAAACGACCCCATATCCGGGCGGATGTAACAGTGACTTGGGTCACTTGCAGAATACAGAAAATAATGGTTGTTACAACATACTTATTTATTAAGACAATTAGGAGTATTATGTATCACCAACGTTATCATAAAGGTGACCGTTATAACATATTTCGGTAAATCGTATCGATTTCATTGGTAGAATTTACCAAAAAACTTTATTTTATGTCATAACTGTCACCTTTATGATAACGTTGGTGATACATAATACCTCTGAATATTACATAATATGGTTATTTATCAATATTACTAAATTGAAATTTAAAAATATGTTGTTTGAATAAAAACAAATAATACCTAATGGAAAATATCAACATATCAAAAATATTAACAAATAAAACAAAACAAATATTGAAAATTAAACAAAATCAAACACTAATCAGATGCCCTGTTGATCTTTTTTATTTTTGGCAATTTTCTTTTTCATCGCTGGACTTTGAATTTTTGATTTTTTTCTATACTTGCTTTGAAGGAGCGGTTATGGTTCTTATTATTGGGGTAGTTATTGTTAAATTATACATAAAATGAAAAAGTGACCATACAATCCTTAAAAATTTAATAAAGTTTAAAGAAAATTGAAACATTATTAAATTATTGTAAAAATTCAGTAAGTGGTTTAAATGTTTCATCTGGCCCCAAAAAAATTATTACAATTGTCCCTAGCACATCTTTTAGAAAATTTGCCGTTATGACGTCCAAAATAAATAATTTAAATAAAGAAGAATTATCCCTATTTGTACTCCGATAACCGATAACCAAAGTTCTTACATAAAATCTATATTAACCGTAACTATTATAGTTTTGTATTAAAAAACAAAATAACAACAACAAAAATACTTACTTTTACATTGAAAAACACAATGTATCCTGTTACGAGATAGATAAGCGATACAGCCAAATCAAAAAAACCACGTCTTTTTCTCTATGTACGCCCTCCGCTATCTTTATTAGTTTTTGAAATACTAGCGTTGTTTCAAACGTACCTTGTTTCAATTGTCCCCGGTCTACCTACATTATTCATCTATTGCGCAATATCAATATTACTCGGACTCGAAGATATTATATTTATTAAAGGAAGCTCAGCAGAATTTGATAGATTATATTAAGAAGAGAAGAGCAGAAGAGAACAGAACAGAAGAGCAAACTGGTTTTAGAAGAGGCAGGTCATGCATAGATAACATATTCACCCTAAAACAAATTATCGAAAAACACCGAGAATTTAACCGAGAAACACATATAGCTTATATAGACCTCATCAAAGCATTTGACAGAGTTGTCCGAAGTAAAATGTGGAAAATTCTAGAAAAAAGGGGAATACCGCGTCACTTAATAGATGTGATAAAAGAAATGTATATGAATACCCAGATATGCATAGCAGGAGACGAAAAAAACATAAAAATAATAAACACGGGTGTAAGACAGGGCTGCAGCATGTCGCCGACATTGTTTAATTTATACATTGACGACGCTATACGAATCTGGAAAGAAAAAATACCGCATTACAGTACAAACATGAACAATAGAGATTTCACATTTACTATGCTTTTCGCAGATGACCAAACAATAATTGCAAACACTGAGGATACACTGCAATACGCTCTATATAAATTAAGTCAAATTCTAAAAGACTATAACATGACCATATCAACATCTAAAACAAAAGTCATGGCGTTTAGAGGACAGGAACAAATAAGATCTAAATTAATATTGAATGAACAAGCTATAGAGCAAGTGAGGAGTTTCAACTACCTTGGATGTACAATTTCCTTACACGAAGAAACGGACATATAAAAGAAAATTGAAAAATTTAACTACATAAATGGAACTATTCGAAGAACATTCAAGAACAGAAGCAGCCAGAATACGGCTTTAAAATTCTATAAAACTATATCAATGCCAGTAATAACATACGGGAGCGAAACATGGATTTTAACTAAGGGAGAAGAAAAGCGTTTACAAAGCGCAGAAATGAGATTCCTCAGAGGAATTGCGGGATATACGAAAAGCGATAGAAAGCGAAACGTAGATATCCGTAACGAGCTCAACATATTCAACCTTAATGACCGTATAGGAGAATACAGGAGAAATTGGAAACAACATCTACAAAGAATGCAAAACGTCCGCATATCTAGACAAGTATATATATATAAACCCAGAGGCAAGAGGAATGTGGGCCGACCCAGGAAAAGATGGAACGACCAAGAGTGACGTAACGGACAATAAGTCCAAAACGTGCAGATGATGATGATATTAAAATTATATAGGTTTAGATAGTAATCGATTTTCAAGTTTACATGAGTGACCTTAATTCAGGAACTTTTAATTTAATTAACAGATGACGCTTCTTAACTATTTTTATAATGAACTAGGAGGCTTTTGTATTTAAAATATAGCAAATTCGTTGAGATAATACTATTCTATAAACAATATTCTTGGTCTTAAGCTATTTTGAGTTCGTATTGAGTATGTCAAAACAAACTCACTTACAAAAAAAAGATAATTAAAATTTAATTATGAATTGTGTTTTTATAAATAAATATTACGAACTCAAAATAGCTTAAGATCAAGAATATTGTTTATAGAATAGTATTATCTCAACGAATTTGCTATATTTTAAGTATAGCAAATTCCTCTTATTTTATAAAAATATTTAAGTAGGCGCCATCTGTTGATTAAATTAAAAAGGACCTGAAAAAAATGCCCCTTTTAAATGTAGTATTATAGGTGAAAATCGACCTTATCGGTGCATTCTAGCTGGGTCTTCAATTTCTGCACGAAAAGTGTCTGTGAAAAAAGAGATCCGATATTCTTCTTCTTCAACTGAATAAATTCAGCCTAAGCCTAGGGCTTGTTATTTCCAGCCACTGCGTCGTTTCCTTGGCAGTGCTAGATCTGTGAGCATATAAATTTTTTAACGTCATTAACCCAGGATCCGATATTAAAGTATTTAATCAGAGCTGATGGAACCGGCCCTTATTGGCAGCTCCACCACTGGATTTACAAAATAAAAATAATCTGGACGATTTCCAATTTAATTTGTTATGGCCACTAATCCTCTTATTAGCTTTAATTTTTAATTTACAATCAAATGACTTGTAGAAATAAAAATAAATACAATAATTACGCTTATTACTTTAAAATATAACCTCAAAAGTGAACCATTGTATGTTCATTTTTATTTAAAATCTAATTTTCAAGCTGCTAATGATGTTGATTAAATGATTATTAAAAAATTATGTGAATGGGTTACCTTTTCCAGCTCCTTTTCAATTTCTCCAGCTCTTATTAATAGTGGTCCTCTTACTGCATATTCCATTACTTTAACATTAGGGTTCATATCATCCAAATTAAGACAACGTTTTTTATCGGTTGCCATTGTTCTTATTATTCCTTTTTCAGATAATACCCGAAAATTATTATCAGGGTACACCCACGATAAGGACGTAAAAGGACATCGGCGCGCCCGAATAACACGAGTGATAACGGATGTTAAGTTTTTTATTGATGACATTTCTATCATTTTCGTGCAGTTTTTATCAACTTGACAATATTCGTCTGCTAAATATAATTTAATGTATCCTACGTTAAATGTTTTAAAAATACATCGATGGATCAGTATATTACTTACCTACCTAGTATTATGTATATAACAATGTAATAATGTAAAACCCAGTTATAAATAGGAAAGTCAATTTTTAAAAATGGAATCCAAAATAATTTACGATTAAAGTTAAAATTTGCAAAATGTTTTCATTATTTTTATAGAAGGATAAAAATGATTATTTCTGTTTATAATTTATTTAACAAATTTAAACCATATCAAGGATAGGTGTTTTTTCCATTTAGTACGATATAAAGGACCTACTCGCAGGTATACAAAAATTGATTGTAATTTAAAAGTCTAATTTTATTGTGACAAGTAATGAATACCTGTCAACATTTACTTCAAAAATAAAATATTATGGTTTGTTTATTATAATATTCGCGCCAAAGAGTAAAGACGCATACTCTTATATAATTTTAGGGATTTGCTTTTGAAATTGGTATTGCGATTGCGTTTCCACTTCCACCTTATTTCATGTTACATCATAAGCATTGATAATCGTACAGAAGATTAAAATTTTATTTGACAGTGGTACATTGTTTAAAATAAATTAAATTTGTTATTAAAGAGCTACCCGCTGTTTATAACAAATCTTGTTATCTATACCATAAAAAATTTCAATTAATTATTTAATTAAAATTTTACATTAAAAAGAATCTGCTTTTTGTTTGATATGGCTTCGCCAGTAGTTATAGCAGCAACTGCAAAACATACCGGTACTGTAAGTTATTACTATTTTATAACAATAGAAATATTAATTTCAATTAAATTTTGTAGTTTATCTTTTTGCACGGACTGGGAGATACAGGGTAAGTTTAATTGTCAGAACTATAGTAGTTCCAAGTAATAACTAAATATTATTTTGTTAGACATGGATGGGCAAGTGCAATAGGAGCACTGCGTCCCAGTCACATAAAAGTTATTTGTCCTACAGCATCTACGATGCCTGTAACCTTAAATGCTGGCTTTCGAATGCCATGTTGGTTTGATTTAAAAGCTTTAGATGCTTCTGGTCCTGAAGATGATGAAGGTAAGTTTCAACATTATTCCAAGAAGGCGAATAACTAATGATACTTTGGATTTGATAGGAATTAAGAAAGCCGCTCAGACAATACATGCCATGATTGAAAGTGAAATTAAAGAAGGTATTTCACCCAACAACATTTTATTGGGTGGATTTTCTCAAGGAGGAGCATTGGCTCTATTTACAGCTTTAAGTTATCCTGAAAGACTAGCCGGCGTTGTAGCTCTCTCCTGCTGGTTACCATTGCGAAAAAGTTTCCCCACATCACAAAAATGCCCTAATGATATTCCAGTAAGTTGAAACAATTAGTTGCTAAAATAGCTTATAATAAATTATAAATTTGTTTAGATTCTTCAGTGTCACGGTGATTGTGATCCGGTAGTGCCATACAAATGGGGTCAGATGACTGCATCTTTATTGAAAACTCTTCTAAAAAATCCAGAGTTCAAATCCTATAGAGGTTTAATGCATACATCTTCTGACGATGAATTAAAAGATGTGAAAGAATTTGTAGAAAAAAATTTAGCTAATCATTAATTAATTATAATTATGAGAACTTAAAGATAGGTTGATAAAGCATCATCTTGAAAATTCTTTTAAATATACATTCCCATATTGGTACAGTATAAGGAGTATCACAAAAATAAATTTTCAATAAAGGAGTAATATTTTTGAAGAGCAAATAATTAATATCAGTTTTTACCCATTTAGTTCATTTTTTAATGTCATTTGTAGGTGCTTTTCTTTTACTTTCCACAAACTTATATGTATGCAAGTACAAGAAAAGTATTATTTTCTATATATTGCATTGGCTTTTCATAAATACCGCTATATGTAGCTACTAAATAGCACAATCTTTTGTCCATTATTATAAAATAATAAAACTGCATAATTTTAATAAACATGTTGTGATATATGTACACAATTTTATGAAATGTTGATAATAGTTGGCACTCTAATTTAAATTTTTTGCATTATTTTTCTTGGTATCTTCTGAACACCATTAAATAAGACTTTGTTTTATTCCGTTTTAACGCAAAGTAATAATTTGGCTTGTTTTAAGCCAAATTTGTTAAAATATTTCGAATAAAAGTACAAAGTGTTCAATCGCCAAAAATTAACAGTTTCTGTGTATAAAACATAGAACATGTTTAAAAAATAACTATTCGTACCTATTGAATGCTTGAATAGTTGTTTCTCTAGTAAGTAATAAATTATATTAATGCATATAAAGGATAGCTTAATAATTATTAGTTTCAAAAGTAGTATAATTTTTGTTACACTTTTAAAAATAAATACGTGGTTTAAATCAATTGTCGAGGTACTAAAATTACAATAAATGCTAACAATTCTCAAAAATTTGTTTTGTAGTGGATTATAATAAAAAGTAATTATAAAATAATTGAATGTCTTTTTTTAATGCTTTACCAGCTTTATTTTTTATTATTTCAAAATTAACAGCTTTTATATTGTTTATTTACAAAAATTTTGCTTAAGATATTGAATCACTGATGCTTCAAAAACAAAAGAGTATTCATATGTATAATGTATTCAAAATAAAAAAAAAGTAAAAATTACGCTATTACTTCTAATGTGGCAACCCGATATTGTCGACTGGAAATATTTCTAACCAGTATTTTATTTTTTTTTGAGTTACGCAACAAAGCATTTATAGCCCCCATTGCTACATAACCCACAGCACAGCCACGTGCTTGTGAATAACTAAAACCACCCATAGTTACAAAACCAATAACTTCCCTTGCACCACAATTACGTGCATTTTCAACTTTATTTGGTAACCATAAATCTTTCATTGCTTCCCGATACTTCTTGGCATCCTCTTCCACAATCTAAAATAAAAAGTTGTTAGTGTCCAAAAATTTAATGAAACATTTTGATTGTTGGCATTGTAGTTAGAGATGAATGCGGGACAGGATATCCCGCGGGATATTTAGTCCCGCGCGGAACATTGTATCAACTCAGTCCCGCGCGGGACGAGATATTTTCCCCTCCTCTTTCATAATTTAACTTATTGAATCCCTTGTCTACATTATTATTCTGAGCAATATGCGTTAACAAAACAATCAGAAAAGTTCATTCAGGCTGCATTATATAAAATAAATCAAATGCGGGATCCCGTCCCGCGCGGGACTGAATTAACAGATGTCCCGCGCCGGACTAAATATCCCGTCCCGCATTCCAGGTATGTTACTTTGAGTAAGTTAGTATAAAAAATTCATTGGTGATTTTACACCAATTTTGCTGTCGGTTGATTGAAAGTGTCAGGTAAGTAAAGGAATCAAAGGTTATAATTTTTTAATGGACGTCAAGTCTTAAGATGGTCCTGACTGTGGTTGCCCTTGCTATAATGATTTGTAAAAATATAATATCTACATGTAGATTCTTTTGACCTATTCCTCAACCATAATATTTCTAATCGATTGGTATAGGTGACCAGACGTCCCGTTTTGAACGGGACCATCCCTTTTTTAATTACCTGTCCCGGTAATGAACTCCGGGACGCAAAATTGTCCCGTTTTCGGAAACCGCGTGTTATGTTGCTACCATAACAATGCAATGTTATAATAAATATAAATAAATAACTAAACATTTTGGATAAATGTTTTTAATTTGTAATAAAAGCTAACTTTTTCTAAATAAATAACTGAAAAAAAGTGATTTTTTGTCAATTTACTGATGAGTTGGAACTGAGGGGGGAGCGTCCCGTTTTGAGACAAAAAATAAATAATTTATAACAGTGCGGTCTAAGTAAAAAAAAAAAAAAATGAAAAAAAAAAAATAGTCACGTTAAGTATAGGTTGACTAAACTAAATTTTAAATTAAAATTTAAAAAACACCATTTTTTTTCAGTTACATACCTTGGTTTTTTTCCTCTTTAATTGTCTTAATACGAGTTTGTGTTCATTTCTCCTGTTCTTCCTGAGACATTGATTTTCGTCAACATGTAGTGGCTCCATGACCGTGCATGTAGCCATTATATCTTTTGAAAATGGCAAATACATTCTTGCAAAACGTTTTGCAATTCCTTTTTTATCTAAGCTTATTCGAACTGGTACTATACAGTCTATTTTGAAATCGATATTTTCTATATCGATCTTTTCATTTTTCTTTAACATATCCTATAAATAAAAAAATATTAATAATTATAGTCTGATAAGGATAACGTTTAATATAACACTTTCGAAACAGGTGTAGAAAAATAGTATACATGAGTCCTGTAGATGTAAAACTCGGTAAATGCAAAATAACGAAAATTGAGTTAAAAACGCTATCTTATAGTAAATTATCTACTCTATCTGAATCTGAAGCGATAATATAAAAAAATTTGCTTTCTGCCATGTAAAATTGAATCGAAAATACACGATTTGTTGCAAAACTAGATTTTTACTTGTGACAGATAGCTGCAAAACTCGGTTTCTGCTTCTGACCAATTGCGCAATAGTGTAATGAGCCATGTGATGACGTGATTTCATTAGATTTTAAGAGGGGTATTTTTTTCAGGGCCCTTTTAATTTAATCAACAGATGGCGCCTACTTAAATATTTTTATAAAATATGAGGAATTTGCTATATTTAAAATATAGCAAATTCGTTGAGATAATACTATTCTATAAACAATATTCTTGATCTTAAGCTATTTTGAGCTCGTAATATTTATTTATAAAAGCACAATTCATAATTCAAGTTTAATTATCTTTTTTTGTAAGTGAGTGTGTTTTGACATACTCAATACGAACTCAAAATAGCTTAAGATTAAGAATATTGTTTATAGAATAGTATTATCTCAACGAATTTGCTATATTTTAAATATAGCAAATTCCTCTTATTTTATAAAAATACTAGCTGACCCGGCGAACTTCGTTTCGCCTGAGAATCGATAAATGTGTAAACTTTCTAGCCGAATGAAAAACACCCAAATTTAGATCAAAATTTTTAGTAACCTATAAAAGGAGCGTATTAGTAGCAATCAGACGTTTTTCATTGGTTAGTAGGATAGGATAGGTCAGTAAGAATGTGGCACTCCCCCCCCTCTTAGTGGGGGGCGCCTATGCAAGGTTTCCCCACTCAAAATCAAAAAAGAAAGTTGTCGTATCTTTTAATCTTTTACTTATTTTAATTCTTTCAGTACTTAATCCTTTCAATTAGTAATTTAAAACTTCTATATAATCGAAATATAAGAAAGAGTACAGTAAAAATGTCATCATCAGAATTTAAACAGGTTGTAGAAGAGGCGCGAACCAGAATTTTATCGCTAGCTAAAAATGAAACTTGGGAAGTCAGACATGAATATGCTGAAGCTATCGCAAAATCTTTAAAGGAGGTACTAAGAGAATTTTGCGGAAACCCTATGCGTGCTACCGAATTAGACATTGCAAAGAAGAAAGTTGCAGCAAAACAAATAAGGAAAAGAAAGAAAGCTGCATATATAAAAAAGAGAAAAGAAGAAGAAGACGAAATTTCAAATATGCTATGTGATTTTGAAAGATCGTTAGTAGAAGAGAATGAAGAAAGTGGAGAAGAGAGGGAAAAAGGAAAGGAAGAGGAGGATAAACACGAAGAAGAAGATGGAAAGAAGGGAAAAGAAGGATAAACGTACTTCACCCTGTATAAATCATTACGACGAAAAACTGTACCCTGAATGCGGTCCTTACAAATGAGATTTAGAATTCTAAGTTACTTTCCACCCTGTATGATAAAATTGTCCAATGCGCATCGACGCATGCGCTTAATGGTTTTCAGTTTTTTCCCGATTTTTCGCTTATTTTTCAGAATTTTAGAAAAACAAAAATATGAAAATGCGCTTTTTAATTATTATTACTTTTTTGACTTTTTATTGAACTGAGTTCCAAAGAGTACCATAGTAATATGTACGCTAAAGTTTTCTGCGCCGATTTACTATTGTACCGAAGTGGGCATATGCCGAACTGTACTCGCACCGAATTGGGTCTGCGTCAAACTGTATTTGCACCAAAAATTTTTTGCCGAAGTATGCTCTCGCCGAAGCGACCCATGTGTTGCCCCTGCTTAACACATTCCGGGGACATATTCTCGATGCCAACAATTCAAAAACTGATCGAAGGTTTCATTCGATGATTTTTTCTTGTTGGTGAATGGATTTATGCAGGGAGTTGAACATAACATAACTGACAACATATGTAGGTATCGCCCTCTACCGAACACAGTATGGAGGTATGGATGTCATATAGGATTTACGATAGGTTGGTCGCGAACGCCATCTATGAAATTAATGAAATTCATTGAATTGAGTTACAAAAAATGTGATAAATAAAGAACCGCTTGACCGATTTTGTGCAAACTTCACAGAAACCATCTACTAAATAGTCCAAACAAACACTAAAAATTTGGTTTGGATAGGTGAGCCCGTTCTTGAGTTATAAAATTACAACGAAAAGTTGCATTGATTTTTATATATATAGAAGATTAAGAGGCGCCATCTGTTGATTAAATTAAAAAGGCCCTGAAAAAAATGCCCCTCTTAAGAGTTATTACAAATTTATTTCTTGATAAGCGCTGAAAAACTAAGTTTTTGCAAGCATACTGATGCAAAACTAGGTAAATGCAATTTAATTTTTAAATTTGGCGGTCGCTGTTTTTGCAGATACGTTTCAAGTCTAATTAATTAATTTCTTTGTTATTATAGGCACCTACTATAAAAATATAAAAGCGCTAAGTTGTATATTAAAGTCAAAAACTGTTTTTTGTGAATACCCACAATTACGACGTTTGCATTTACCGAGTTTTGCATCTACAGGACTCACATGCTTAATGTTTTTATCAATATTTTCAGTTTTCTGAATACAAACTTAATTCTGGATGATACAAACATTGCTTATATATTTAGGAAAAGTAAAGTGAACATAATATCGTTAGCTAAATAAGAAAACTTTGTAACTCCACAAATTGCCAAAAATTAATTTTAGCGGCATCTGTTGAATAATAATACATTTCCCATAAGTCCATAAACATGCTAACATCAAAACGCAAATGTCGTATAACCCAGCAGTTAATTGGAAAAAATCTTATTAGTATGTCTACTCCATATTATGACTGCACTACCACTTACGATTAAGCCTTTTTTGTTATAAATCAAAGATTTATAAAAACTATTAAATATATGTATTTATTTAAACCACAATATCTCATTTATACGTTTCTCTCAGTAAGCAGATGATATATGCAGAGCACAGTGGAAAAATAATCAAGGTCTAATTTTGCTTAAAAATAAACTAGTAGTGCTATCTGATAGATTGCAATGAAAGCTATCATTTGGTAAAAATAAATTATATGAAAATGAAAAAAGAAAAATGATGATTCAGCAATACATAAAAATCATCAGAGTCCACTTGATGATCCTTTATGAACTTATAAATCTTTAATTTACATTTCCGCAAAATATAATATATAGACTTTAGACGCTTTCTGGTGACAGTGATGTGTGCAATGGGAAGTGGAGGGAGAATGTGCGAGTGCTGTTATGTAAATGACGCAGACAAATTTTCGTTTCGCACATTACATCTTCACTGTCACCTTTCCCTGTCACAAGTCTACATGCGATTATGACTCTGATCATTATTCTCGGGTGTTCCTCATATGTTTATATAGATTTGTTACGTACCTGTATATTATGTAACATTTTCTTATCACGAAGAATAAAGAAATTCTTTGTCAATCGAGAATTCCAACTTTGCACTAAAATATTCCAATTAAAACTAAATGGATTAATAATTCCTAATTTAGTATAGTTTGGACGTTTGTTTGGGGGTAGACTAAAAAACTTTTTTTCGTATGTTTCTGTAATTAATTGTTCTTCTTTCATTCCGGCATTAGTGTCTGGTGGTAAAAAATTCTGTTTTCCGTTTTCAAATTCAACATGATCAAATTCTCTTAAACCACCTGCTCTTGCACCCCACATTATAAGGGACATCCAAAATGTATTACCCCATCCGGATGGAACAATCAAATCCCAGCCACAGCTATATCCTAAAATAAACAATAAGATAATTAATATTTTAATTAATAAAAGGATCATTCATCAATCAAGTTAGTAAATTTCAAGTTTTATGTGAATAATTTATTATTAATTTTATTTCAAGGCCCAATCTATCATTTGGACAACTTTCTCAATGGGTAGCGCAGTCACTGAGATTTAGAATTGACGTCTTTTATTGGTTATGGTTGGAACAAATGAAAGAAAAATTTTGTGGGTTTCAAAAGGTGCGTCTTTTGAAATCATTCAAATTATGGTCGAAACAAAATTTCATTTACAACAACTTGAAATTTAAACAAATTTAATGCAGCACATCATCGCTTGAAAGCCACAGTGAGATTTAACAAAAATAGTCATTTTTTTAGATAATGCATCAAACATTGATGCGAAACGTAAAATTACACTGGTTTATGGCAATTTACAAAGAAAGTAATATTATATTAAAATATTTCAATGTGGCATTAAATAAAATGGGCGTTAAGTAATTTAATTCAATACCTAACTCAAAATCGTATTTTTGCAAGATGTAGTTGTAGATGCAACTGTAGCTTTCAAGCAACGATATTAAAGATTGCTATTTTAACTTACTGTGTCATGACATATTTTAAATTTTAATTAATTGTTTTTTTTTTAATACAAAATTGCTAATTAAAATGTTAATCCATTATCAAGACCAATTAAAATTATATCATGACCTTCGGAAAATTCTCCTTTTTCCATTATAAAAAATTCAACGCTGTATCTAAAACCAATTTTGAACTGTAAATGAAGTTTTGGAATAGTCTTTAAAATTGCATCCTTAACCCTCTAGTCTTAATGGTAGGCTACGTGGGGCGTTTTAACCCTAGATTACCAATCATATTTTCAAGTTACACTGTCACTACCAGGGTTGTAATGTTTAAAACATTTTGTTTTAAACAAGGTGTTTTAAACATGTTTTATTTAAAAAAAACATGTTTTTTTACAACCCTGGTCACTACACATTCGTCCTTAGACCATTTAAACTTATAGACTTGACTTTCAAGCAGTGAAGCAAACATAAGTAACTTCACTGGTGGGTTAAATGCTAAGATATACCTGTATACAAGGGTGGGCAAAATACAAGATACAGTAGTATATTACTGACTGAGCTCGAAAATGATCCGTTACTGGGCGCACAGCTATATTAAAAAGCGAGCGTAAGCGAGCTTTTTAAAGCTGTAAACTAGAGTTTAGTACAACAGTCAAATGTCTGATTTTTTGGAAATGTTCTGGAAAATCTGAATACTAAAGATTTATACTGTGATGATAAAAACTTTTTTTTTAGGTATTTCAAGTACAAAATGCAATGTATCTAGGGATTTCAAATAAAAAATTCAAAGGTATTTTCTTTTTTCTACTTTCAACCCTAAATTCAAAATTTATTTCATATTTTGCCCACCCCTGTATATTAAGTACATAAATTCAAAAAAACATATCGCACTCTGAGATGACAAGTTTCCAAAATGACAATTTTCAAGTTCTGATTCCTATGTACTATATATTTTAACGCTCTTTTCAATGAAACAATATCGTAACTTCCATCGCTTACAACCATTAAAACTGTTGTATGGGCCATACCACAGAATTCCTTTAAAGGAATGAAAATAAGATTGTCGTATGAAGGTTACTACAGTATTCAAAGGTACAGGTATTTTACATAATGGTAATATTACTGAAACCTTTGTAATCTTTAAAATGTGATTATCTCAAAACATGGTTTTGGAAGTTACGACACTTGTCATCTCAGGGTGCCACAGTGCCATACCACAGAATTCCTTTAAAGGAATGAAAATAAGATTGTCGTATGAAGGTTACTACAGTATTCAAAGGTACAGGTATTTTACATAATGGTAATATTACTGAAACCTTTGTAATCTTTAAAATGTGATTATCTCAAAACATGGTTTTGGAAGTTACGACACTTGTCATCTCAGGGTGCGATATTAAATATTATATAAACGATCATTAATTTACTAAATGAAGTAGTTTGAGATTGTAATGTTGAATATTTTACAATAATTTCTAAAAATAATGTAACTTACCCAAATTAGTAGTCTGATTACCAGGTCTTTGAATTATAATTACAGGCACAGCCATCGAATGTATTTCTAATTCGCTTCCAGGAATCAAGAGCTCTGACCGTTGTTTAGAAATATGTTCATTAGAGATTTTGTTTTGTTTCACTTCATTTCTTATTTCTGATAACCAAATTGGTCCAAATGCAGATTTTTTTGGAAGTTCCATATAATTAAAATTCTTATGAACAGATATTATTGCCTTAGTTTTAGTCTTCGATAAATGATAGCGAGGATCTCTCACTACTAATGATAAAATTTGATGAGGAGATAACTCTGATGCGGAGGATAAACTTTCCATATTTTCCCAATATTTACACTGATGAGCAAATATATCTGAATTTTGCTGATCCAATAAATAATTCTTGAACCAATTCGAGTTGTTTGTATCCAAATTAGCAAGTTTTAATGTGTTGTACAGAACCGATAGTGTTAATGGTCCAGTTAATCTGAACCGATTCAAATTATTTCTTAATTCCATCAAATAAACATTTAAATTTCTATTAACATAATATAATAATTGCTTTTCATCTTTTGCTGTTTGTAAATCAAAACATTTTTTTAACAAGTCCATTATTTCTACATAAAATGAGGTATGTACCCACAGCCATATTGTTCGTAAAGTTTCACTATTACAATGATCACCGATTATTGGTTGCCAATGAAAATATATAGTACCTATAGGTGTTTTAGTATCATCATCATTGCAATAAAATAAAACCTTCTGTCCTTCTCTGTTACCATTTATAAAAGCTTTAGCACCTACACTTAAACCACTATTATTACCACAAACATTCAACGTATCGATTAAAATTTGCATTGGCCCCCGGATTTCTAAACAACTAAAGTATGAAATGTCCTGTACTAAACAATGATTTGCAGTTGCTCTATAACAAGCACGGAAAGCTTTATCGCAAGGTCGATCAGCCAATTTATAATTCCATTTGTCAACCATATGAAATCGTTTAGCATGCCATATGTGGGTTTCAAGCCAAGTATGATTACGTTGTCTACGATAATAATCGTCTAATAAATTATGGGGTCTTCTTCTATATTTACGTGTCGGTGTCTTCCGTTTTACAGGCATTCCAGACTTCTTCATTTGATTTAAATGCACCTCGCGTAGTCTTCTAGGTAAACGTTTAACATTATGCGACATGATTCTACGACGCATATGCCGTGGCAATCCTTGAAAAATCATTTTTGTGCCATTTGAATTTTGTAGTGTTAATTTAAGATCTTGAATTTCTTTTGCACGAGCCGAAGTAAATTCTAGAACATTTATTTGTGAAGGCAACTCCTGTATGCCCCCTAATGTGGCATCATATTGCACTTCTCCTTCCATTTATATAATTATTTCCCTCTTGATAATCTTTTACAAAAGTTATTACCTGTTAATAGAATGGGCCTGCAACCAAAAAATTTATATAGTCTTCAATCGTTTGCAAACTTTTTTTTTTAGGTTAGTAGCAGAATGGTAGAATCGGCAGAATAAAGTTGTGTTTACATAGTTCGACTTATAAGAGTATTTTCGAGCAAGATTTGATTATTAATCCGTAACCGTAACAGTAGTGCTGGTGCTCAAGTGAGAGCCAAGTTACTCTTATGTTGGGAAAATAACAATAGTCCTAAATTAATTGTAATTATTCGTTTTTTTTTAAATTTTTTACGATTAACGAATGCGACCAATGTAAACTCAGCTTTATGTTTACTTTTAGTTCAATTGTTCTAATAGTAGTTCAAACAAACCCCTGTAAACCACAAACAATTGTAGAAAATTAACCTCAATAACTATTAAAAATTTTTCTCTCAAAGTATATTTTTTTATTATAAATAAACATGTCTCAAATATCTGGACCCGAAGTAAAGTATTCGTTAAGGAAAATGGATTATCCATTATGCGCTAAAGAAGCTTTGATTAAAATCGGTAAAAATGTAATTGACAAGTATAATGTAATATTAACAAAAACAATATTTTTTAGGGCAACTTATATGCAACAGAGTTCCAAGTTTGAAACATATGGATCTCGCGTTAGATTTAATGTCAGAATTGATTTTCTGTGAAGTAGATAGACGTGGAAATAAACGTAATACTGCACTTTCTCCTCTTTGTGAGTTACAACTACTGGAAGTATTATATGACTATCTTAATGAGACAACCAATGAAACATCTCGAAATGCTGTATTTTTATCTTTATTTAGTGGAACAACTGCTATGATGCGATCAGCTGTTTTGAGTAAATTAATTTCTTTAGCTGTGGGTATACCTTCACCAGCTTTATTAGTTTCTGCTAGTACGTGGATGCAACAATTGGGAAATACATCACCCAACAGTCACCAATTGGCAAAAGCTCTTGTTCAAGACTATTTTATTTTATCTCCCAATTATGCAAATAAATTACGTAACTTACCACATGTTGCGCCTCAATTTACTGCAAATTTTTTAACCGCCGTTGCAAACATATATTTTACTGATGGTAAAAAGGAGCCACCAATATTTCCGCCTCTGTGTTTACTAGAAACAATTACACTTTGGGTATGTTCACAATTATTGTTTTTAAACAAAGTTACACTTTTAAGGTTTGGTAATCGGATGAACCGATTTTGATTTAGTTTTTTTTGTTTGAAAGGTGACTTGGCTAAGTCCGTGGTTAGACCCCGTATTTGAAATTTTACAAATGTCAATGTATGTATATAACATTATATAATTTTATTAATTTTTTTTGGGACTTTTTTTGGGTCGGGGGTTAAAAAAAAACACTTCAAAAACAATTAATTAAGTAAAACATAAAACTATTTTGGTAAAAGATTAAAATTGTAGCATGTAGCATCACATGGTAAAAGAGCTATTACGGGCTACGCCCGTTTATTCTCGAAAATCGAACTATATCGACCAGTGGCTGTGGGAATTTTGGGGATTTCAAACTCGAATGGCGTTGAGCCGAAACTTGATAATGTAGGCGTATTGGGGAGGGTACCAGGAGGTCCTCCCGACTACTCTACTTTGAAGCATTAGCGAGCTCACCGACGACACCGAAGTACACGTTCTTTTATTTAAAACAAAAGTTTACAGAAATTTACAACGTTTACATAAATTACAAAAATTTACACAAATCTATAAAATTTCGTCCTATCCCGTAGCACGATAACTTGAATTATTTGAATCTTGATTTGGGAACCAATCAATCCAACTGTAAGAAGTAGTACCATTTGGCCAATCGTTCTTGAAAGTTTTGAATATACTATGCGAAAATTTCGAAATCGTCATCTTCTTCGTCCTCGTGGTGGTCAGTGATTGGTGTGTTTGAGGGAGGAACATATTGCGTTCCTCGGCCGGAAGTTAGACCTGGCTTCGTGATGATATGTTTGGATCTTGGTGTGAAAGGGAAATCCTTTGGGTCGTATTTCCCTAGGTCTTCGATTAAGGGATTTGATGAGTATGTGCAACCTTCATAGAGCTGAATGGCTTGCTCTTTGATGGTTTGCTCCACTGTCTTGGTCCCAGTAGCCGCCCGAATTTGTCGGTTGGACACGCAGTAGGGAGCGGCGAGGGCTTGACGGATGCACATCGCCTGGGTAGTTTCCAGGTTGTGCATCTGGTGGTTGGAGATGAAACCCCATGCCAGGGCTGCATACGTCAGGACCAATCATCAATATAAGCGCTGTGATTGGTCTTATTTGAAGATATTATTGGTAATTAATTAATTTTAAAATTAAAAGAAATTAGAAATTAATTTTAATTTCAAAATGTTAAGCTTGTATCAAAATTTAATTGTTTGTTTTGTTTTACTTGATTAATTTGTTTTGGATCATTTAAAAATATTTATTCAGCACAGTTTTGACTTGTATTTTAACATTTAAAATAAAATATTAGCAGAGTATATAGAATAAAAAGGTTCTATATACATTGATATTATTAGTTTGTGAATTATTATTAGATTAAAATATTGAACAAGTTAAGCAGACACAAAAAGATTCACATTAGCTTTGTTTGATATCACAGTCCTAGTGCAGCCCGAACTACACTAACTACAAATTGATTGGTGTAAAATCAGCAAAATCACCCAACTCACTGTTTACACTAACTTACTCAGTAGTTCGGTGTAACATACTAAACAGACCTATTATTTCATAAGTTTTCAATCAAATCAAATCAATAAATTTTTTTGTTATTGTTTCAGATAACCGAAAATAGTGGTTTATGCATAGCTGCTCAGCAATCACAGTCGTCTTTACCACCTGGTGCGATAGCCATGGAAGCAACTACTCCTTTAGCTGACCTTTTAAAGTGGACAATTTTGGCTCCTTTATACATAAAAAGTGATGAGGAATTGAATTTGTATGGTCAATTACATTTAGGTTTACTCAATAGCATACTAGACATACCTGCAACAACACCACCTCGTGCAATTTCATCACAACATTTAATACAACCTATTGGAAGTATATTGCGATATGTTATGCAAAACCAAAATAAGGCTGAAAAAGGAGAGGCCAATAAACAAAAATTATTATTGGATGATAATTTGCAATTATGTTTGGATCGATTTGCTCATGCAATACAAGTATCCTTAACTATAAATTGTATATATGGGAATATTGAAGATCTATTTGGGAACCTTATACAATTACCACAAAATAGGGCAATGAAAATTGTAATTTCTAGATACTTACAAAATAAATAGTAACATTTTATTGATAACACACTCATGTTTATTATTAGGTTTATTTGTGCAGCAGTTTCCAATCAATTTGTGATCAAAATACATAATGCATTAGTCCTCGCATTAGTCCTAACTTTCATCATAGACTGATTGCAAACTGGCAATCGAACAAAGCTATTTTAATTGAATCAAAAATTCAAACAAAACAGATTCTTGTGACTGATAAATATACAATGGAAACTAAGTCCACCTCCACCGTATACACTCTCGGCCATCTGTAAGATGGAAGATTTTCACACATATAAGCAAGCAACCGACGTGAGATAAGCTAAATGTCGCAACAATAACGCATGAAATGCAGAAGTCGAAACATTGGAGCACAAGCCTCATTGCATTATTGGCTGATTGTGACTTTAGCTTTACGGCAATGTCTCATCAGATGAGAGTAAAGTTTCATTAAATAAAGCTAAAGTCGAAATCAGGAAATAATGCAATGAGGCTTGTGGTCCAATGTTTTGACTGCTCCTGCATTCATACGTTTTTGTTGGGACGTTTAGCTTATCTCACGTCGATTGCTTTCTTATATTTGTAAAAGTCATCCATCCTACAGATGGATTAGGTGCGACAATGCCAAGAATGTACACAGTGGAAGTGTACTTAGTTTTCACTGTAAATCTATTACAAACACTTTGTTGTTATGTTTTTGTGTTTATGGTGTTATATATAAATTCTTTGCCATGACTAGAGTTTAGGGACAGGAATTATACTTTTAAATCCGCATGCGCATTTGTTTCTGTTTTAAATTTGTACAAATTGGAATAATTTTGATGGCTGTAAATTCCTTTCAAGTACGTTTGTTATTTAAATTTTTTTGTTCAACTATAATAATTGTAAGTTGTTTTTATATCCAAGCCAGGCAGAAGCCAATCAGTCTCACTTCGTTCTCTTTGAAAATGTTAGAGAGACTGCAACAAAGAGATTTGCAATATGGTTCTGATTCACAGATCGCTAAATGCGAATCAATACTTGTATATCTCAGGGAGATCAACCGAATTAGCACTCCACAAGGGAATGAAAACAGGTGAGCTAAGTCAACGGGATAAGGACTGCACTCTAGTCTAGAAGCCTTAGGTTTGATCCCCAACCCGGCTACAAAATTTATCAGACTTCATTATGACCCTCACCTCGCAGAAGGCAATGGCAAATCATCGAGAGTAATCTTCCAAGAAAGCCATTTAATAATAACATATTAAATTGGTCGCCAACCTTTGATAGGAGACGGCACCTTAAGAAGAAAGAAGAAGGGAATGAAGCGCATAGAAATGTTGATATCAAAGCAGATTTTAATCAACTCACTTTTGAAAATACCTATTATTATTAATGCTGAGTGGGTTGTGTTTCTTACGATCCAATTGTACTGAAGCTTCTGGCTTATTGTACCCCACATTGCAAGTTTTACTCCATGAGTATCGTATCTTCTATAATGTTAGGACGTGGCTGATGGAAACTTGATTTATCTCTGACAGTCGGATTAAGAAAACCAAGATGTACCTTTTTGAGGCTGGTGTAGTGCATGCACATAGTATGTGCATGAGGAGTTTCATCTTCCTCCCCACATGCCTACCTGCCGGTTTTCTACGACCCTCATTAAGTTGAGGTGCCTGTTAAAACAGTCCTACTGTCTTCGTCAGTTGTTCTCCGCTCAGCTGCAGGATTACCTTTTTTCTTTGCTTACTGGAAGGACCCTTTATGAATATCCTAGATTGACTCAGTCTCTGGAGGCCCTCCTAGTATTCAAGATGTTTACATCTTAGTAATTCCGTAATACTCCCTTTTGTGGTCAGATAAGACAGCCCGCTAGTAGGTTTTGGTGTTCCTTGCAGTTTTACTCGTAAGGAAGTCTGCTTGTTCATTTTCCTTAAGAGGGGCACTTTTTTCAGGGCCCTTTTAATTTAATCAACAGATGGCGCCTACTTAAATATTTTTATAAAATACTAGGAGGCTTTTGTATTTAAAATATAGCAAATTCGTTGAGATAATACTATTCTATAAACAATATTCTTGGTCTTAAGCTATTTTGGGTTCGTAATATTTATTTACAAAAACCACAATTCATAATTAAAGTTTAATTATCTTTTTTTGTAAGTGAGTGTGTTTTGACATACTCAATACGAACTCAAAATAGCTTAAGACCAAGAATATTGTTTATAGAATAGTATTATCTCAACGAATTTGCTATATTTTAAATACAAAAGTATCCTAGTATTTTATAAAAATATTTAAGTAGGCGCCATCTGTTGATTAAATTAAAAGAGCCCTGAAAAAAGTGCCCCTCTTAAGGGTAGTTCACACTACATGATTTATCATATGACTTAGTCATAAGAAAAGTCATGGCTAAAATCATACCATCACAACAGCCAATCATAAAAGCCATAACTTCTATAATATCAAAAATCATATAGTGTAAACGTAAAAAAATCCCTCATATGAGAAGTCATGTGACAAGTCATATGATAAATCATGTAGTGTGAACTATCCTTTAATGCCCGTGTGAGCTGGAAAGGTATGAATTTCAACCGATGATCGTACCAATTTCATACTTACCTTTCAGATAAATTTACTTGGGACACTAACTAGAGATTGTTCTTCTTTATCAGCCGTTATTTGTCCACACCTCAACGTTAGGCCTCTCCTTTTAAACTCCCCCTCCCCAAGTGGCGGTTGTACCCATAACTCACCACGCTGGGCAGGCTGGTTGGCGAGTAGTCCGCAGATCAAGTTTGGACTTTTCAGATCACAGTACAAATCTGACGCAACCAGGATTTGAACCGCAGTTTCCCGCTCTCTAGTCTATCTGTGTTTGATTTATGCCAGACTGCTGGTCTTGTTAAACTGTGCCTAAACTTGATTTACGCGCATAAGTACGAATACCGCTGTGGTGGGTACATATCACATATACACATTAGGATATGTGCAGAGTAAAAGCAGGTTTCAGATTCCGGCTTACCCGCTTCAATATTTACATTGAAATATCTGTATGAACGTTACATACCCTTACACTGTATGAAAATAGTTCAGTATAGATGCATCCGGAATAAAAATATTCAGTTTTACTTCTGGTCTGGCCTGTGGTGATTGACTGCATCCAGACGCAGAATAAAATATCTAGCCAAAATGTCCTTTGCCTTTAACGGTTTTAAATTTATTGTTCGCTTTATCAATACTAATAATAAATTTATTTATATAATGGACGAAAACAATTGGATAATGGGGGTTATGAATAAAAGTGAGCATGAAGTATATACTCATAATTTTGAAATATTTCTCGGAATTGAATGAATAAAAATCAAAAATAATTAAGCATATGAGTAGATACTCTTATAATAAGCGTACCTACTCATGCTAAGCATCTACTTATAAATTTTATTTGTATAATTTGAGGTTTTTAATTCAAAATTTTGAGTTATGACCACTTCATGCTCACTTTTATTCATAACCATTCATTTGATAGGAATGCGAAATGTTTAAAAAATGATAATAATAAATTGGTGAAGTCTGAAATGACCGTATTATGTTATTTTAAAAATTGTAGTTTTTATAAACATTTTCCTTTCATATTTTTTAATTATCTATGTACTTATCTACCACTCAATAATAAAATGATAATATCCGAATCAAAGTGCAATAATACTTACCACTTACACAAGTTCAATATCGATCACATGTGCGACGTTTAAATTCTCGTATATGTAAAATCATTATTTCCAAAATTTATAATGAAATAAAAAATACAAATATATTACTTACAATTAAACATGGTTAAAATAATCAGAAAACTTATAAGCACTTCAAATGCTCCAAGACCTGTGGCTCCTTATAAGTAAGTTACTTAGTATATATTTTAAAATAATGGCACTTCCGTACATCAGTGTCTAAATGTCAATATTGACCGCTTACCTTGATTCTAAACGTTTTTCAAATAAACCTTTTTCCAAGTTAAATATAAATTAATATTTAAATTTAATATTTACTAATATTTAAGTAATTAATATTTTTTATTTTTCATAATTAAAACATTTATTTATTAATCTTACAAATGTTAGGTACCTTAGGTATATACAAATTATAATGAGCTTATTCTTATCTACAGAATCGATCATCTAAAAATTTTTTTATTGCAAAGTATTTAAGGGGTTACGTACAGTCATGAGGTCGAAAAATAGCAGTTTTTTGAGATTTTTTTTCTAAGTTATGAATAGATGTATTTATTTGAAATTTTTTCTACGTGAAAGAGCAACATTTTTAAAGAACATTTTAAAATTTTACTTTCACAAAACTTGCAACAATTAAACCACTGATAGTAGATTTTCGAAGACGCTTAAAAAAAAAGGTGATTTGCGGTGCGTAAGATAACTCGTCACAGGATTATCCAAAATGAAAAAAGTAAAAAGATTCGGTTAATATATTAGTTTATCTCGAGACTGAACGATTCCATTTTAAAAAATATAAAAATTTCCATTTTTGGGATGGTGTTGAAATAAAAGTGACGATTTTTACGCAAAAAATTGGCTTATAATTACTTGTAAAAAGAGATAAAAATAAAAAATAAAAAAAAGTAATTGTTCAGTCTCGAGAATTATTTATATTTAAGACGTGTGTGAAATTTCATCATGATTGGTTAAGAAGTTTTTGAGTTATCTTACGCATGGACTTTTAATATGTAGTTTTGAGTTAAACAAGTTTGAAGTTTTCCGTTTGATGTAAGTTTCATAATAATTGTTACTCTCATTAGCTTTTATTTTGCCAGTTTTACTCCGATCGACCTGAAACTTTCACATAATATTTCTGAGATGTTGTACCTACTTTCATATAAAAAAAACGAGTTTTTTCGAATTCATGACTGTACGTAAGCCCTTAATTAAAATTGAAGTAAAATATTTGCATACCTACTTTCTAACTGCAATTTCCAAGAATATGTCAGTTAAAACTAATCATCTACACTTATTTAATTCGATTTTCAAAACGGCTATATTTGGGTTTAGTTTATGTATATGGATTTTAGTATTCTAAATTATTTATAATCGTTCTTGTACACTTGACCGCGACCGAAGTACCTCCGGGACAAAAACCGGAAGCCAAAAATCGCGAAGAAAAAATATTGCAAGTATGTAAGATATGCCTAAGACTAATTCAAATGCTAATGTTAATAGAAAATTTTGCCTATTCTGGAATGCACCAGTGTTAAAATAACGCAACAGATTGATTTTTGGCAGCAGTAAGCTCTGAAGTGTTGATGAGTGCACAAGAATATTTAAGGCCGTTCTCACGTGTCAAGTTTAGTTGACCGATTGAACAAAATCTATAGCGAGACCTTTGTTTCAACAAAATTGAACAACTTTTTAGTTGATCAACAAAAGATTGACTCAGGCAATCTTATCGTTCAAGTTATGAATCGTCTATCAATTGCTTTCAAGTTGAAAGCAAACTTGATAAGTGTGAACGTCAGTTGAACGTCAATTTGGATTCGCTTTCAACTTTCTGCATGTGTATTTTGTTTTTAACTTGTCAAACGGAAGATTGCTACCTCGCCTAATTATATAGTTCATTAGATCATACCAGAAAACTTGAATAAAATACTATAAGATGATTGCTAATAGAATCAAGGTCACGAAGGCTTCTAGTCATTGATATGAAAATTTCTACAGAGATGGAGACGACCAGAGATAGATGGAGAGACAGAGATGGAGATGATTTTGATGTAACAAATTTTTGCATTTGTTTTTTTTTCTTTTTTTGCATATTCCTCGATCCGATCCTGCATTTTTATTTTCATTTATAATGCATGCGTTATAAATTGAATGCAGGGATTTTTGTTGCAAAGGTTGGTGGGTTGAACTTTTCAGTTTCTCGAGAGCGACTAAACTAAGTAGTTGTTAAATTGTGGTCAACAATTTTGAGTGCCGATATTATCGAATTGGACGAATATAAAGTATTCAGAAGTCATAGTTATCGTGCCAAGTTCGTGTGTGACCTGTTGTCCAACTGTCGCTCGGCTACTGTGTATTTTGACGACACATGTTCAAAACATCTGGGGAAACTGAATTTTTGGCTGCTCAAATTACTACAAGTTTCTTAATTCGAAGCGCATACTGGCGATCACTTTCGGTCTCACACGAAGAGCTACGTTTCGGTGTTGTGTTTTGGCAATCAAAACAATCATCTATTTTTGTTCTTCGTTGGAAGATAGATTTTTTTGAAATCTTCTTATCGTTTGGATGGTTCCGTCCATCAGCCCACATCAACGTCTCTCACTGGTCCAGCAGCGTTCGATATCTACCAGCAGTGTTGTTAGTGTTTACTATATTGGCGTCAGGTGCAACTTGTTTATTGGAAACAAGATCTCCAACTATCATCTTCAGAGCCACACGTTAGGAAGCGATTTGAAAGAAGCTAATGTCACCTTGCAGTTTGTAAACTTACCAAGCGCTTACGTAAGTAAATTTTATCTTTCCTATTTGTACCTATTTACTGACGTGTATTTTGTATTCATTGTGGTGTAACCATTTGAGGTTACCATTGGTGTTAGACTTGACTACAATAATCTAGGAACATCTTTTGACATTCATATGCTAATTATTTTATTCAAGTTAAGCTGTGTGCATTGTTTTAGCACAGCCATACATTGCAATTCTTGGAACTGTGAACTAGTGATTGCAATACCGGTATTTTTTGGCAATTTTGCGATACCGAAATACCGGTATTTTTGACTATATAATACCGGTATTTCGGTATTTATTAAATATTTTAAATTTAAAATAATTTTGATGTTGGAAATTGATTAATACTAAATAAGTAGTAGTTACTACAATACTGCGCTTCTAAACCTGTAGGGCGCACCTCTTAGGAGGGCGCAAACATACCGAAAAATATTATTTATGTTACATGGAACAGGTATATGAAATAGTACGCATGTTGTTCGGAGTAAATGTCGGCGAAGGGTTAAAAAAAGTCATTTTTTACAATTCACAAAAAAAATTTGGTAGATTTTTCGATTAATCGATTACGTGTGATTAATAGATTTTTTTTATTATTTTCGATTAACCCATTGTTTATCGGAAAAATCATTTTTTGCGGCAAGAAATTTTTGTAAGAAGGTATACTCGCGACTAAATAACAAAAAAATTGATGTTTTGTATTTTTTACGATCGTATTTTAAAAATATTAAATAATAAAATGTTTATTTTGTTCTGTAATTTATTTTGTTTTTAATCTTCTAGTTGAAATTTTTTTGTTTTAATATATAAACATCTATGATACCGGTATTGAAATTTGGTCCGGTATTGCAATCACTACTGTGAACATCCTTTTCAAATATTTATTGTTATTAAAATCATTTTATTACCTCCTGGGTTTTATTGGAGCTTTCCCCAAACTACCTTTATTTTTCAGGATTCACGACCTGGCCTACGCAATCATTGTGAGCTGGTCTATAACATCGTGGCAAACAAATTGGAGAAGTTCTCTCCGGATTGCAACAGACTCTGGTCTCTAGTTTGGCCAACCTTCTCATTAGGGGTTGAGACTCAGAGGGCAGTTTTTGTTTCAAGAGCTTGTAATAATGACTCTTGAAAGAAAAAGAACTACCGACGCAAATCTATGAACTCACTACATCTGATGAAATCAAGAATAAATTACTACGAGGAAATTTTCAAAAGTCGTAACAATAATATATCAGATATGACGCGGCGTGCATTGCCATCCCATGCCACTATATCTAATATAACTATAAGAGTACATATTATGTACTCTTTTTAGTAAAGATCATGCGAAATAAGAGGATTCTTGTTAATCCATTCATGTGCTTTAGCACTTTAAAGTGCGGGAAAAATTTCCCTAGATCTTTTCTAACGGCCATTCCATCGTAGCTTAGCATTAATTTGAGTTTAATTCTTTTATAAACTATATAAGTATTACATGAATACATATTAGAGAAAAAGACGTGAGTAATCAGTTAATTTTACTGATTTCTCGTCCAACAATTTTGTTTCTGAATTATCAGAAACAAAATTGTTTACATTTCATTAGTTTACATTACAAATTTCATACTAATGTATGAAATGTAATGTATAAAAATTTCTGATAGTTGAATGTTTGATGAAATTCATTGTGACATATACTATGTGGAATGGAATTAATTTTAAATAATCCGCTGCTACTCCTAAAACTATTTTAAACTGTACGATAACACATACCTATTACTCCAGAATCACTCAAGGGTAACTTTTTGTGATTAATTGTTTGATTTCTAATTGTCACCAGCCCGTGACACTTCGACTTTCATATACCGCCATTATACAATAATTGGTCGGATTTTCACTGGTCTACGTAAGAAGAATAAACAAAACTGGTGAATTTTCTGATCTATTGGTTGAACATGGACCGAGTCCTCCGTTGGAAAGATAAAGAAAACATTATTATTAAAGTAAAATTTTTAACAAAACTAACGAAAATCTAAGCATATTTTTAAAGAAGTTTGCTCAGCAACAGCAGACCAAGAAATGTTTACGTAATTTATTTTATATTTTGGCTGGCGGTATTTCGGTTGCGGGAAAATGTCTAATTCCAAAACTAGTTCTCTGTTAAGTTTCAACCTATACAACTTTAAAGATGACTTTTGATCACTAATAGTACCTATTATTTATATACCAAGCAAATTAAAATATTTATTATATTATAAAAATGTGCCATTTTGTATTTTTTGAAAAATCGTTTTACATAAACGATAGGGAATCATATCTTACTTTACCTGTTCTGACACTTCATTTTATTGGGTAAATTTATTAAACTCTAATAAGTTGTTAATTTTTTGTAGTCAAGCTGTGCTCGTGGATAGAACTCTGTACGTTTCTGGTATATTAGGATTGAACAAAGATACAATGAAGTTAGTTGAGGGTGGTGTGATAGAAGAAACTCGTCAAGCTCTTACATCTTTAGGTTCCATACTAACTGCAGCTCAATCGTCGTACGATAAAGTTGTTAAATGTACAGTTCTTTTAAGTAACATTAATGATTTTGCTGCCGTTAATGAGGTGTATAAAGAATGTAAGTATATATATTTTCTCTCTAAATATAAAATAATTAGTACTCAGTGATGAGATTCAAACGTGGAAATTCTTCCTCTTTCCCCCTGTAAAGGTAAAAATGAAAGATGAAGTCAAAAACTGCAGACTTTTAAATGGCACCATAGGTCAAAAGTGGTATCGTTGAAAAGATTTTTAAATAATAAGTCTGAGACCACACGTGCAGTAAAATGTCGCTAGCAGCAGCTGCTAGCGGTAAAATGAAGCTGCAGTAAGGCAGTATAAACCATGGCCACACGAGTAGTGCACCACGACGACAATTAAAGCGGTGAATAGTACTGATATCGCGGTTGAAAAAAAGCTGATACAAATGCATTGCTGAAGCTGCGACATTACCTTAAAAATGCGCCTTTTTGCGTGCGACATTTACAGCTCCGTGTGGCCAAGCACTGCAGTCCCCATAAGGTGTATTTGTCAACTTTACTTGAAGGTCTATTTTACTGCTACTGCTAGCGACATTTTACTGCACGTGTGGCCACAGCAAGTTTTTCAGAGAAAATAATTTTATTGCTGACCTCTTTTGAGTAATATTTGATTGAAATTAATAAATGCAAATTCCACACAGCCTACTTATTTTAAAAGTCGTCATATACAGTGGCGTAACAACCCGATATTTTCCTTTATATAACGTGCATCGTCATCATCATCTGCAGGTTTTAGACCGGTGGCCCATTACGTCACTCTAATTGGTGCACCCTAATATAACGTGCAAGGATGCAATACTTTTTTTATAACCTTTTTGCCAAAAAATACTGTAATCGACAGCCAAGATGCATAAAGTTTGCACAAAACCACCTCACAAAAGATTGCGCCAAAGGCAAGGGAAAGGTCTCGTGTGTGTTGTGCGAGAAGGAGCTTCCAGCCAACTATAGGATGTGATGAAATACAAGAAAGAAAGTTTCCGATATTAAGATCCAAACAGCAACAGCACAAAATCCTTCCCCTTCTCCACACCAATGCCACAACAAACAAGAATATTTTACCCAAGAACCTCGTATGCAAACAAAGCAAGTGGATCAAGACAAAACTACGAAACAAACAACAGGCAACAACATACAAAGTCAATACCAATAATTGAAAATACAAACACTATGAAAAAAATGATGATCAATTAAATAAAATGGATCAAATGTTAACAATTTTAAATATATAAATTATTAACTCGTTGATATTAAATTATATTAAAACTTCAAAATATCGAGTTATTATTAAAATTAAAAATTAATTAAAAGATTTATTGAGCTTTCAAACGATTATATCGTCCGTCATCAGAAAATATACAGATATTATGTAAACAAGTCATGGAAACAGAGAACAAGTATTGTAGTTAAATTAATCAAAGACCGTGTCAACAGATTATACAATGGGCATATTGCAAGAAGAGAAATTCATAACAACTATTCGGTGATTCCGTTTGTCAGTGGGTTGAGTGAACAAATCAAAAGAAGTCTTAAAGAACACAATATTGAAACCACCTTTAAATCTCCTAATAACATTGGTCTCTTATATACCAAACTTAAAGATCCGATTCCTTTTGAGAAAAAATCTCACCTTATATATCAAGTGGACTGTACAAATTGTAACTTGGTGTGCATCGGACAAACCAACCAATGGTTGAAGAAAAGAATAGGTGGTCACATCTCAACCATCAGATGTAATAAGCCATAATCAACGGCCATCGCCAAACATATCTTAGTAGATGGACATACTGCGGACTTCGAAAACACTAAAATCATCAAGTCTGTTCCCAATTATAAAGATCGTCTGGTACATGAAATGATTTGCATAAAGAAGACCAACAACACAATGAACCGGCAAACTGACATTGATGGCTTAAGCAACATTTACAGCCAATTACTCCTTTAAGTTTTTTACGTATTGGAGTTAGGTTTTCCTTCTTTGCCGGAACACAATTTAGGTTTTTCCTAACTCACGGCCCTAGATTTTATCTAGTCACCGTTCAAATGACAATACTTGTACTCTGTTTCCATGACTTGTTTATAATATCTAATATATTCAGATAATATCTGTATATTATTTTGATGACGGACGATATAATCGTTTGAAAGCTCAATAAATCAATAAATTAATTTTTAATTTTAATAATAACTCGATATTTTGAAGTTTAAATATAATTTAACAATTTTAATGACCCACGTGTCTATGTTATTCTCCACAAAGATGGCATGGACAAAAGTTACACACTTTTATTATAGAACACAAAATTGACATCAAGTTAGTGTCAGAAACTCACTTGACAAATAAAAGCTACCTAAAACCCCAAACTATTCAATCTATCACACACGTCACCACCCGGATGGTTCAGCACATAAAGCGCTGCAGTTATCACTTATAATATATTAAGTGCATTTTTGATTATCAGTAACAATTTGACTACGTTGCCATGAAAACTTTGTTGTCAAGTAAATGTCCGTATGCGAAGCATGAGGACAACAAAGTTGTCATATTGACAACAAAGTTTAAATAGTAACGTAGTCAAATTGGATGATAATCAATAATGCACGTAATAAACTCGGTAAGACTATTGCACACATTAGAATTAGAACAATGTAACAGTAAATAATATTTAAAAAATACTTTCATGTCATGTCATTACGTTATAAATAAGAGCAACGTATGTGCAATTATCATCAAAAGTTCACTCAGACATTACGAGCTGCCGCACATACACATATGTCCACATAAGCATAAAATTAAGGTAGACGACTTCAACGACGAAAACTTTTTTTTGGCCCCTCAAGTGGAATTTTGAGTTGAATTAATGTACAAAAGAACGAATTTCACTACACTCTTAAAATTTCTTAATTGTTTTAAAATAAAGTTTGGTTTTTTTTAAAGCTGATGATTTTTTTCCGCATTCTAGTTGAAATAATAGAAATTATTGTTGAGATTAGGTCTAGTTTAATTAATAATCTACAAGTAGATATTAAATTTTATACTTCTTTACAAATTTACTATCACATTGTTAAAGACAGTCAGGACCGTCCCCAGGATTCGAAGTTTATTGAAATAATTAGCAAGAAAAATTATAAAATCAAAAGAACACCTTATCAGATTACATGTTTCAATCTAATTCACGATTCTACTCGTGAAACTGATATCATCAGATCTGCACTGGTTTATTGAAAGTATAAGTTCACTTACCAATTCTTCAAAGAAACTTGGATCCTTTTGGTCTTGACTGTACAACTATAACACGTTTTAATGAAATTCAAATTTCAAAATTAAAACTTTTTTTTACTAGTTATTGTTATCATGGTCTCAGTTCTGCAATCACCTTTTACTTTTACCAAGGTACATGTTTACATGTATCCGATGCCCAACTAGCAACTTCGTAGAATTAGCATTTTACATTTTTAACCTAAGACGTGAAGCAATCTCGACGAAGAACCCCCAACCTGGAGGACGCCTAGTTAAAGTTCTTACTTTTCCTATACTGCCGTCCTAAGAAAAAATGCCTGAACTCCAATTATTTATTAAAACAAGTTAGATGTTTCACACGCACAATAATCTATTGATGTGAAACATCTATAGCCGCACCTTGGGGGTCATATTCTTGAAACGGCGCGACCAGCACGTGACTAGCTATTCCCGAACCTTTGCGATCAGTTACGAGTCGCGACGGTTAAATTTTGTCTGTATTTGACATATTTGTGCATTTTTATTTTTATAAGCGTAACAAACTGTAAAATTATCATTTACGGAATACGGAATTATAACAAAAAATCTCATTTACAGAAACTGCACTGCGGTAATTTATGAAATAATCAAATTACAAGTAATTATGTCATTTTTTACAGCGTGTCATTAACCTTTACAGAAATTTTAAGTTTGTCGTGACATGGAACCGCTTGTATTTTTTTCTTACAAATATTCTTCGAAATATGAGTAACAGTGACGATCAAGTGACCAAAAAAAAACAAAAAGTAAAAAAACAAAAAGTGTTGATCGAAGTGCAGGTTGCAGGTGGTATATTATAGTATTTTACTATGGTATAATACCTACTAAAATCACAACAAGTAATACATTTTTCCCTTACTTTTTTAGTGAACAATCTAAGCAAGATATTGTAATTAAACCTAATAATGAGCTGTACGAAACACAATCTCCTGATTCAAACCAAAGGTTAGTAAATTATCTATTAATATATTTTTATTACTATTCTATTTTATTTGTTCTATTTAGGTTAGAAATTTGTTTACCGATGTCAACAACTTGTTAAATTTTACTTTATTTTTTTAGTACGAAAACGAAACAGCAACTTTATGCAGCAACAGAAAAGCCTTATGAAAGGCACAAAAAAGAAATAAGCAAGCGCAAAAGAGACAGTAGGTTAAATCAAAATATTTTACAGTCGATTTCTGCTACCGCTGCTAAATGTAATCGTTCCAATTAACAAATTTCTATACCAAAGGACCACCAAATTTGAATTCTTCCAATGATAATATCATACAAGAATACAAGAAATATCACAGAATTTCACCAGCACTCTACAATAACAATGCAATATAAAACATTTTAAAGAAACACATAATGACAGGTTTCGAAGAACGATATCAGCTTTTCACACAATTGAAGGTCAAAATTCTAATTCTTACAGTAACTTTCATTTACATAAATTCGCTCATAAACACTTTATCGATAACTTTGAAAATAATCACTTTGGACACGCTTGCTCAATCTGTGATCGACTTTGGTTTGAGAAGGATTTGAAGAAACCTACATCTGCACATGAACATATTAACAAGATGAAAATTTGCTCTACGTGTAAATCGTCTCTTAAAAAATATATAAGAAAAAAATATTGATTTTATTAAGAAAACCCTATTCTTTTTTTTACTGTTTTATTCCATATTTTTTTATTGGTTTTTATTAATTATAAATTCTAATATTAATCTAAATGTTTCACATCTGCCGGGCGTCCCGTGACGGCTAATTTTTTATATTACTAGGCTAAAATATTTTAAAAACTTACAAAAAATGTAAGTATATGTACCATATCAATAAACATCTGAACAGCTGCCGAGTTCAAAAAAATTAGGATGTGGCTATTTATACATAGAGTATGTATAAGCAATTGGCTATATATACATACAGTATGTATACAAAATAGGCTATTTATACATACACTCTGTAGGTATGCGTTATTATTACAATTAATATTTTGGTAATAACTACTCAATTATAAATAATTATAGTCAGAGGTAGGCACAATACATTTATATTTTGCATTAAAAGCAGTAATAAAACTTTAAAAGTTTTGTTTGAAATTCAAAATAGAGTGCACATTCCCAATCATTGTATCTCTTATATTATTTTTGAATTTAAAATAAAAAATTCCAAAATATTTTGTATTTTGTACTTCAAATATGAAAAAATTAAAATATAAATGTATTTCAAAATTTTTTATTTTAAATTTAAAATATGAAATAATAATGTACGAGACTGCACTTTATTTTGAACAAAAAATTCAAAGCTATCGTATATTTTCTTTCTACTTTTAATTCAAAATACAAATGTAATTTGCCCAATCCTGATTACAGTGTTATTGAAAATAATCAATAAACTATAAAATATCATTAAATCAGTGAAATATAGACAATATTATTTTTTTTCTGTATTTAAATATTTTTTGTAAAAAGTAATTTGCTTAGTCTTTCTCTTCGGACGTCTTTTGGATTAAATTTTAATTTTGAAAATTAAGTTTTTATTTGATTGATTTGAACAGAGCTGTTTTATTAGATCAAAATTGTTCTTCAGGTTGAATTGCACTATGCCCACAACTCTCACGTTCAACAAGAGAAATTTCATTATTTTGCATTGATTTCCATTACTTGTAATGCTCTAATTTTTTTACATACATATTTGTTGAAAATTTGCGTTTCATAATTAAACAAAGTGTGGCGTTTTTCACCACCTAATTAATAATTAAAACCAATTTTGTTAGTTGCTTCTATTTATTCATGAAGTATTTTTTAAATTATATAAATTACAAGCTTTTCTAAAATATGTCTGCCGAAAAAAACATAATGATAATAATTGATTAATTGTTTCTTAGTTACCAAAACAAATCTCTTTTTTTATATTTTTTAATTACTTGATCAAAAATTATTAATTCAAAAATGAACGATGCTGCCACAAAAGTATCTGCAATATTTTCAGTTATCACCTGTGCCGTCTGAATTCTGGATTTTTTTGTGAAGGGCAAGACAAACTCGCACGCACTTAAGCCTCTAAATCGGGCCCATTGTACTACCTCCGATTTCCCAGCAATGTACTATGTGGCGCGACTAGGAATAGAACTGCGGTTTTCCGCTTTCTAGCCTGCCAGTGCCTCAACACCACACTGCTGGTGTATACTTACTTACTTACTTCTGATGGCCAAATAGCTCTTTTACGGCACACTGATGGTGTGCCGTATTAAATTTTTCTATCTGTTGTTGGGACAATCAAAGTCATCAGTAAAAATTTCACCTTCGAAATAATATGATTTGTCTTTACATCATTAGATGATTTGCATCATCTGTATCCATGATTAGTGCATTTTCAATTGAAATAATATATCTTGCATGAAAGCAAGTTTTTGAAAATATGTCCAAATTATTATATTTTCATATCATAAGAATATGACGACATGGTGTATAGGGGAGAGTCGGGTATTGGTGCGCACCTAAGCCAAAATTGTAATATTTCTGAAATGACAAAAGATTGGACTTACAGGTTTGCTATCAAGATTCTTTAACAGTTTGGCTGTAATAATCTATAGTCACTTTTAAATAAAGATGCACATCTTTACTTTAAAATACTAATTTAGAAAAAATGGCGTTGCGCACAATTACCCGACGTATGCGGCTAATGGTACGCATAGGTAAGATAATCGTGCACATTGAAAAGGGAAACAAATAACACAAGTAATTAAAGCTAAAAGTATACTTATTTATTTAATAAAGCCTATATAACCTATGATTTCAAAAACTAAACTATAATAAAATATAGAAAAAAATTATAATTATTATAAAATGAAAATAATAAAAAAGGTTTTTAGGTGTCACAAAAATCTTTTTTCTTGCGATTTTGTCGTTTAGCTGTATTTGGTCTTGGAAGAAGACTCAGCTCTTCTAAAATAGCAGATGTACTGGGGACAGAATCATCACTATGGGCACTGCGCCCGATTAACCGACAGTGGCAGATTCGCTTTTAAATTGTATAAAACAATAAAAAGCGCTTTTTTGCCTAAACTACATATATCAGTGTAAAGGGGACTCATTATGCAATGTATTTACGCACACAATTATTAAAAATTGTAAAAGTGGAAATACTACGGCTTATTTTCTTCGAAGCTCCTACTAGAACACGACATACATAAACAAAAAAGCGACCATTATAGGTAGCTAAAGTACAACTATCCACCTGATTCATATGTCGTAGTACATAGGTTTGTCAAGAGATAACCCCTGAATACCAAATTTCGAATTATATCAGCCGGTTATGGAAATAAAGGCATGCGCACGATTAGCCGCTGCGCACAATTACCCGACTCTTCCCTACTAAAAGAATTTCAAAATAAACACGAACATATTTCCACGGATGTATTATAAAATTTTGATATTTTGCTATCAAGATTTTTCTCAATACCATTTTATATGTAGAGGAATTAAAAGTAATAGAGAGTAATGCAAAAAAATAAAATTTCTCTTGTTGAATATAAGAGTAGTGGGCTTAGTACAATTGAACCTAAAGAACAAATTCGGTGTAATTACGAGATTTGTTCAAATCAATTAAATAAAAATTTAAAATTTAAAACTAAAATTATATCCAAAGAACATCCGAAGAGAAAGACTAAGTAGCCCACTTGTTTTAAAAAAAAAAGTATTAAAATACAGAATAAAAAATAAAACATTTTACTGATTTTAATGATAGTTTATAGTTTATTGATACTTTATTGAAAAACATTGTCAAAAATAGCAAATAAAACTAGCCAATTGCTTATATCTACTGCATGTATAAATAGCCAATTGCTTATACATACTGTATGTATAAATAGCCACATCCAATAAATTATTTATGAACTAAAGTAAGGCCTTCTTTCTTAGGACGGCAGTATAGTCGAACAAAGTATTAACGTTCATAAGTCAACTTGATGACCATTATGCTTCGACCGTCTCTTATTTACTATGCATCATTGTACATAAAGGTACCACTGACGGTGCCTGATTATATAATAATAATATTCTTAATATATTATTTTTAATTATGAAAATATGTTTTTAGTTTTTACACTCGATTTTCCTGCTAGAACAGCATATGAAGTTGGGAAATTGCCACTAAATGCAAATGTTGAAATAGAAGCGATTGCAGTAACAGGCGAGGTTTCAACAATTCCCGTAGTTGACGGTGGGTGCTGCAAACTATGACATGTAAATAATAATATGACATGACATGTAAATAATAATAGTAGAATTTAAACTATAAAGCATATCTACTTAACTTTGTTTATATTTCGGTATGTATTTTTAGTTATGCCAAAGGCCCTGTAATGCGAATAACGTTATGTTATTTTTCTAATGTTTCAAAGGTGCATTTAAGCTTATTTGTTATGTTTCCTTTAAAATACGATTTTCTTTTAAAATACTCTGTTAACGACAACGTACTTTATAGGTCAAAATAATACTCTCCTTTATAACTTAATTAACCTCATTTACACTTTTTTTACAAAAAGTTTTGTAAACAGTTGAATTACCGTGCTGAAGTTAGGATCTCTTTTTTTTGAAATTATTATCGACAGGCGATTCATAACTTGAATGATAAAGATTAACTGGGTCAATTTTTTGTTGATCCACTAAAAAGTTGTTCGAAATGTTAAATTATTAACTCGTTGATATTAAATTATATTAAACTTTAAAATATCGAGTTATTATAAAAGTTAAAAGTAAATTAAATAAAGTAACGGACCGCTGGTCTTGAACGTGCGGATGATGATGATGATAATTTATTAAGCTTTCAGATGATTATATCATCTGTCATTAGAATAAGATATACAAGATTTTATGTAAACAAGTCATGGAAATAAAGACGAGTGACGAGTATCTTATTTTGATGACGGATGATATAATCATCTGAAAGCTTAATAAATTATTTCACTAACTTTTAATTTTTTTAATAACTCGATATTTTAAAGTTTAAATATAATTTAAAAAGTTGTTCAACTATACAGTAGCGATTAGAAGTAATTTGGCAAACAGTTTTTTAACAAAAATTAATAAAAATAGAAATCCTTTAGTGGACTACTATATATTTTTTAAAAGTATTTAGATTAACACAAATAATAAAAGTATAAAACTTTTAGTTCGTATTAACGCGAAAATTTTATAAGCAAATTACATTTCTTCAGGAATTTAAAAGTAATTAGGCATAAATCGTTTTATTAATTAAAATATTAATAAGCGTTGATACAAGGGTAACTGAAGTTAATTTGATTGAAATACATCTTTCTTGATAATAAATCGACATGCCCAGAAGTACAGGGTATTTCAAAGATGGTTTTAGAATAGTTAAAAGGTAGAAAATTATTGAGAGCAGCAGAACGCCAATTTAACATTCCAAATCAAACAATAAGTCTCTGGTGTCGTAAAAATAATAATAATAGATCAGCAGAGACACGACCAAGAACGGGACGACCACGGAAAATAACCACAACTCATGATAAAATGATGTTTTGTGAAGCAGTAAAAAAAACTCGTTTAACAGCTACACAAATTGTTAAAAATTTTAACAAAAATCGCGAAGATAAGAACATATTTCGACATTGAAACGTCGCCTACATTCAGCTGGACCATTTGCCAGACTTCCTTTTAAGAAGCCACTTATATTAAAGAAAAATCGGATACCCCGTCTAAAATTTTCTAAGTCGTTTAGACTAAGAAAAAAAATTAGTCTAAAATACTTTGGAGTGACACAACTACATATAATTTGTTTTCCTGGGATGGTATTAAGTGTATTTGACGTCCGAAAAATAAAAAACATGATATTAAAATCAAGTTTTCACTATAAAACACGGTGGAAAAAACATCATGATTTGGGGCTGTTTTTCCCGTAGTGGCATTGAACCCCTACACGGAATTGACGGTATTATGGATCGATTTATGTATGCCGACATATTAAAGAATCATATGAAGGAGAAAAATGCCACGCGGGTGGATATTTCAACCGGATAATGACCCTAAACATGCTGCAAAGCATGTTAAGGCCTACATGGACAAGACAAAAATCCGCCTTTTAGAGTGCTTTAGCCAGTCTACAGATTGGAATCCCATTGAACATTTGTGGGAAGAGCTCGAACGACAAATTAGATGTGAAACTTATAACAATACCACCAAATTATGGGAAGTATTACAGGGAAAATGATTAAAATACTATTAAAACTTTTCGAGATGTTGGTTGACTCTATGCAATCACCATGTAAAGCTGTTATCAAAGCAAAAGGGTACACGGAAAGAACGATCATAGTCACTTTTTTGTCAAAATGAGTTAGCATCGCTATCTTTTAGCTAAAGCGAGAACTATTAGAAAAAAATTTAATAATTCCGAAAATTCGGTTACAATCTTACAATCATTGAAAATAAGCAATTCAAATAAGGTATCCTTTGAAAGAATGATCAAAGTGTTCGCGTACTTTGATAAAATGTTCAAGGTTCCTTTACTTATTATGATATTATCTTATTATGCACTATTGCGGCCTACTTACTTGCAGTTTTCTGCGTACTTTTGTTATATTATTAGGTACGAATATTTTCTGCTATTACAATTGTTATTACTGTTACGTATTGTTTCAAAACGTTTTATATTAAAATGTTTAGTGCTACGAGAATTAACATTAATGATGGTGACAGCGAATGCAGTGAAAATAACATTCCTACAAAATCGACAAAAAAGAAGAAAATCACAGGAAGAATTACTGATGCAGTAAAAAAGATTCGATCTATGAGCCACGTCGTTGGCGAGTCATGTAAATGTAAACATTTCAAGTGTTTTGAGAAGATAACTTCTAAAGAGCGTGAATACAATATAAAACAATTTAATTTGCTACAAAATAAAGATGAGCAAATGAAACATTTAGCAGCATTAATTAGTGTTGGTCCAATTGCAAAAAGAAGATCCAGGCAGCCTGATGAATAGGGTCCGGATTTGAAATATTTTCTCGTGAAATATTTTAAAAGGGGAGCATATGTTTTACACCTTTCTGGATCGTTTTATGTAGTTTTTATTTTGCTTATAAATGCATATTTTGAGTTTAAGTGCATATTTGGTGGTTTGTTGCCTATAAATACATATTTGCTTATGTTAGCATATATTTTGCATATTTAGCAAATCAAATAGTATAATTTTTTGTTTTTGCAACGGTTGCAAACTACTCTGTTCGATAGTGTTGTCAAAGCTAATAATGCTCATCATGGGGCAGTTCCGGACAATTTCAAACTTTTGCTAAATAAAATTTTTTCGAAAAATGATTTAGGTACTATTTTTATTTAGATTTAATAGAAAAATAGTAAGTATTATACCTACTATAATTTTTGCAAATCTCTATGTCAAAAATGAATGAATATATTGTGGTGAAACGAACCCAATAATTTTTATTTATTTAAAAATAATAGAAATTATTGTTGAGAATAGGTCTAGTTTAATTAATCATCTACAAGTAGATGTTAAATTTTCAGTCAGGACCGTCCTCTACTAATGTTATAATGAGTTTGTAAAGAAGTATAAAATTTAACATCTACTTGTAGATGATTAATTAAACTAGACCTATTCTCAACAATAATTTCTATTATTTAAAAATAAGGTCAACTATATACACGTTTTAAAGAAATGCAAATTTCAAATTTAAAACTTCTTTTATTATTTAAAAATGTTATTATTTATTCATGATTTTAAAAGGAAGGAAAGCAGCAATTTTAATTTTATTTACCGTCATTAAAGAAAATTTTGTTAATATTTTAATCGTAATTGAAATTTATACAAAAGGAAGGGAAAGGTTTGTTTTTTTTAACACAACTGTTACACTAATTTTATTAAAGACCATTTTACTATGTGTGTTAGAGAGAGAGCAAAAGATTGTTCCTAGATTATTGTTAAAAATAGAGTGGGAGTCTGGAAGACGTGATTGGTTGAAGTGCCGTTAGGAAGGGAACAATAATGTGAACAACAAAAATTATAGAGGAAGTGACTTTTGGTCAGTTACCTTTCACCTTTTGGGTAACAAGTTGAGCTTTGTTTGTGAAGTGGCTAACGACCACGAAGCAAGTAAAAGTTTTCTTAATAAAAAGTGCGATCGTACAAGAAAGAAAAACCAACGTGGAAAATCCAACTAGAAAAACCTGGGAAGGAGATTCCTGGAGCCACAAGTTTCATTATAAGAATCCAGAATTCAGCAAAAAGGGTGAGCGTTTTACTTCAACTTCCATACAACATCAGTGTTCCACACAACAAAACCAGCACGACGGCAGTTTTAACGAGAATTTTTGATTTAATTTGTAAAATTTCGTATTTCATTTTTTTTGTAATTTTATTCGTAGAGGCATTAGTATTAATTTTTTTTTCATTTTTACACTTGACACTGAGAATTGGTAATAAAAACAACTCTAGTAGAAATTTGAAGATCATAAATGACAGGGTGTTTTTTGTTACCAATTCAACACACCTGTTTTTACATCAACCTTCGGCCAATTTGTGGTAATAATAGAAAAATTTCAATTACTTTTTCTTTGTTTTTATACACGATTTATTTAATTTTTAAAATAGAGTCTTGCATATTTAATTTAGCGTTTTCCTTTTTCTTTAAAATTTTACAAAGCCAGAACCACCCCAAGAGTGGAGCATTAAATTCATCTCAAGCTCACCGTAGAAAGAGTAGTCGAGGCAATTTAAAAAGATAGGTAGGTAGCAAAATTTTTGCACGCAAACCATCATAATATATAGCAGTTTGAAAAAAGCTTTCCGGACCTGCCCCCTTCTCCGCTATACAGGCAAATTTTAACTGACAACAGGCGCCAATTGACACCCGAAAATTTATAAAAAATTCTTGTTTGTAACATTGGTGGGAATTGTAAAGAATAAAAAATAAAGCAATATTTTATTATTATCAAAATATTATTTCATTAATAATGGAATTTATCTAACAAAAGTAGTTCATTCATTATTTGGACCAATTGCAATCCAGCATTTTGCAGCACAATAAAATTTTTTAGCGCATATTTGAGTGCTTATTTTGAAGTTTTTAGTAAGGCTGGGAATTTTTAACATTTTTGTATTCGAATATTCGTTCAACAAATTACTAGAATATTCAAATTATTCGAATATTTAGATTATTCGAATATTTTAATTATTCGAATACTCAGATTATTTGAATATTCAAATTATTCGAATATTCTGATTATTCGAATACTCTGATTATTCGAATACTCTGATTATTCGAATACTTAGATTATTCGAATACTCAGATTATTCGAATACTCAGATTATTCGAATATTCGATTATTTGAAGAAAATATTCGAATAATTAATTTAAATAGAATAAATTCGACTATTCATTTCACCTGTCATCTGTCAAATGAGGACCAATAAAAATGTTGGATGTCAGGTTTTATGGACAACGAAAATGAAAGTACAATGCTTATATAATAGTAAATATTTTGTAAATTGGTAATACCAGGGCAAGTTTTTGACACCAAATGCAACTTTTTTTACGAGTCGTAAACGGTCTGAAAACAACGAAAAATTGTATTTTAATTGCATATAGTGAATAATAAGGGAGTTTTAAGCGCAACTTTTCACGTTACCGCAACTTTCCACATATTTGCAGCTTCCCTGCAACTTTTACAAATTACAACTTAAATAAATTTTTTTTTTTCAATTTTTTCCTGAATTTTTAATTTCCATAAATCTTAAGCCCGTTATGAGCAGCAAATGGTAACTAACCAATAAAACGCACGTGTTAGTATCCATCGGACGCTTTCTATTGGTTACCTACCATTTACTAAGTACGACCCTGTACGAGTTATTTTTGAATTTTGAGTTGTTTAGTTTTATATTTGTATGTTTTTATGATTTTTTAAAATTAATAAATGCAACTTTTTGTGTTTAAAATGCAACAAAAAAATTGCCTTAATTATAATTATTCTATAACAAAATTAAATATGACAATGTATTTATTAATTTTATAAATTTCTATGTGTATATTCTTTATTGTTTTCAAGAAATAAAAAAAAATATAAGAAATGCAACTGTTTTTGTTTAATTGCTACTTTTATGATTAATAAATACAACTTTTCGTGTTTTAGGTCCGTATGACACGATGCTAAATTTTACATAAAATTTACATGTAAATGGTAACTAACCAATGAAAAATGTCCGATGGGTGCTAATACGCTTTTTCTATTGGTTAGTTACCATTTACATGTAAATTTTATGTAAAATTATGCATCGTGTCATACGGGGTTTGAATGCAACAATAGAATTACCCTAGTAATAACTTTAATCAGGATTAATACTTAATCCGGCTAATACTTACTCGGGATCAAAGATTATAATTTAGAGAAACCCACCAATTAGATTGATTAATTAAAGGTTAATTTGGATATTTGAATAAATATCTCTCTATATCAAATTACTCGAATACTTCAATTATTTGAATATTCAAATTAATCGAATATTCACATTAATCGAATATTCAGATTAATCGAATATTCAGATTAATAGAATATTCAAATTATTTGAATATTCAGATTAATCGAATATTCAAATTATTCGAATATTCAGATTAATCGAATATTCAAATTATTCGAATATTCAGATTAATCGAATATTCAAATTAATGGAATAATTTGAATAGTGCTGTTGAGAAAATATTCGTATTCGAATATTCGAATACTCGATTAGTTGATTATATTCGATTTTGATTCCCAGCCTTAGTTTTTAGAGCATATTTGCTTGCATATTTTCAAGTTTTTTAGTGCCTACAAATCCGGACTCTACTGATGAATGTGCTAAGTTGAACGAGTACAGCTATGTATATAAATTGAGAATAACTAAAGATCAAAAAAAATGGAGGAGATTCGAGTATGTTACAAAGCTTTTATGTCATGACATGGTGTCACAAGTAGAACACTTCAAACTATAAAAACGTCCTTAACAACAACAGGTGTTGCACCTATTGATATGCGTGGCAAACACCAGAATAGACGACATAAACTCTCTCCTGAAACCGAAGAAAAAGTACTTTCTCACATAGGGTCTCTAAGAGGACGTAAAAGCCACTATAGCTTACACGATTCTAAAAAAATGTATCTTTCCGAAGAACTAAATATAAAAAAATTGTGTGACATGTACATAGAAAAATTTCCTAATAACCCAATATCCTATGAGAAATATAGAATTTTATTTACTACTAAATTCAATATATTGTCGTGTTCTGAAGAACAAGCGCTAAAGAGGTCCGTAGCTCGACAGTCGGAGTTTACAAAAACAGACTCTCCCAGGTAGTAAGTTCAATTAAAACTTTGAAAATTTTCCCAACTAAAATAAAACTCAAATGCAGGGAATGAACAAATCTTTACTTAGACGAATGTTGTATTTAAATCTAAAGGAATTACACAAATGAAACGTAATCTTATCGTTAATGTCATTTAACTTAGTTGGAATATCAAATATTTCACATAATTGTCCTACAAATTTACACATTTAATTTCCAAATAATTTCTACAACTTGTAAGACAATTACAGCGTTCAATAAAATTTTATAAATCTGGAATAAATTTGTACAAAAAAAATTATAAATTGTTCTCATTTAAATTTAAGTCTGTCGCCGAATCAAATAGTTTAAATTGATGGTAGTTTTGGAACCACTGATACGAAATTGGTAGCAACTACTTAACACGCATGTAACACATCGAAAAGTTAAACACATTAATTAATCTTCTTAAACGAATAAAATAAAATAGCGATTATCATAGTTCCAGTAGTGATCCTAATTAGTAATGTGCAGCAAATAAATTATCAAATGCATACGAAGATTCAAATTTTTCATAGCGTGCATCGTAGTTAACCTCAAAATTATTTAAATGCATTTCGTCGAAAATATCAAAAATGATTGTTGGAATCACGAAAATTAAATTAATTAAGATGTTAATTTACCAATAAGATGGCTTCAAATAGATCAGATTGAGTTGGATGAACTTCCCATGTCCATAAATTGAAAAAAATTGTCGATGGCCTCACACTACAGCAAACGGGTAAATCTTCCTTACTAATCCATCCATTTTCTAGTTGCTTAATGTTATTGCAAACCATTTTTCAAAATTAAATTATCCAAACATCCAAATTTTCTACGAAGTCGTTGCGTCTTCGACTTCCTACACTCCTCAACTCTCTCCAGCAACTAACTTTTCTTTTCATTTCCTCTTCATCCAGCTTTAGAAAAATCGTGTCAAATGCCTATTGGTCAATCTCACCCGCTAAATTTGAAGAATCCATTGCCAAGTTAAACATTTCGAAGTTTCCACACAACAAATTATTACACTATTTTTTAGTTCTCAGGCGTACCAACTATTGCAGAAGCTACCACCGCACAACACTTTAATTTAAAATTAGGTAAGTAAACAAAACATAAAAAAATTACATTTCCAAAATTAAACGCTTTTTCATCTTTGATTAATCCAACTCTTTCAGGTTCCGGAACAAAGAATCCACCTATAAAATTACGTTTCTGCGCACCATAACTATTAGTGCAACAAATGACTGCAAATAATTCCATTCGTCCGAGCAAAAGTTAAAAACATTCAAATTTAAGAAATTATTAAATTAAATTTTCAATTGTGGAAATTTTCAAATTTTTTATCTATCACGGCTCATGTCAATATCTTTTGGATATCCTCGGACAGATACATGCAGCTCTTGTGACGAATATCTTGCAAACAAATGTAGTCTAGAAAAAAAATAGCCTTAGATATGAGTCCAAAAAAAGAAGAACTTCAAGCAGAACTTAATAAAATTACGATATTGAATTTAGAACATCTAAAAAAAGCAAATACATTTTATACAAGGAAAAGACAGGCAAAGATGAAATCGATAAAGAATCCAGGATTTTTAAGTATTGCAATGGATTACCAGAAAAATCTTCCGTTACCCAACATCACTACAAATGATGTGTATTATAAAAGACAGCTTTCGTTTTTTTCATTTAATATTCACGTGTTATCATCAAGAGAGGCCATATTTTATACGTATGACCAAACCATAGCTGGGAAAGGATCAGATGACGTAGTTTCTTTTCTCCATCACTTCATCACCAACAAAGTACCTGAAGAAGTTAAGGTATTAGAAATATTTTGTAATTCGTGCGCAGGGCAAAATAAAAATTACACGGTTTTGAGATATATACACTACATGACAACAGTAGTGAAAAGATTTCAGTCCATAAAAGTTACATTTCCAGCTAGAGGACATAGTTACCTTGAATGCGACAAAAACATGGGGTTAATAAACCAAAAATCGAAATGTGAGATACCAGATGATTGGAATGACGTTATTCTTAATGCAAGACAAAAACCTACTGCATTTTCCATCGTTAAAGTTCAGCAAAGTTTTGTACATAATTGGACTAAATTTTTAAAATGTTATTATAAAAATAAGTGTCCATTTGCTACACGTCCGATTTCTGAAGTTGAAGTTATTTAAAACATTAAATAACTCCCAAACAATCAACTAACGAACCTCCTTTAATGGTGCCTGGGAACACAACATAATTAGAAATAAGATTATTATGATGAGCAATGGTCCCAAGTTGTTGTATAACAATCTAATTCCGATTAGTAAAGAAAAATACGACAACTTAATATTTTTGAAAAAATTTTGTGGACCAGCTGCCCAGGAGTATTTTTTTTAATTTATTCCATGCAGGTACCGCAATGGACACAGATGATGATATTTAAAAGGTAAAAATACACTTTTCCTTGCCAAAAACAAAATATTAATGCTTACTTTTTAGAGAATTTCAGTATTTTTCTGGACTATGATCGTTCTTTGAAAGGAAAATATAAGTTTGATTAAATATTTTAATTTTTCTCTGTTGATTTTTGAAGTATTTTAAGATTTATTTAATATAATCTTACTCAATTATTTGACAATATTATTTAATAAAACAATTTTGCTTTATATTATTACGTTTTCTATTTATACCGTTTTAAACATTAAAATTAAGTTTACTGTTAATTACTAATAAGTGACTATGATCGTTCTTTCCGTGTACCCTTGAAATGTTTACAATCTATAGTTTTTGTATGTATTTCTGTATTTTTTAGTTTTAAGAGCTTTTTGTTATTACTTGCAAAATGCAAATATTTCGTATTTACTTTGTTTTGAATTTTTATATATTAATACTATTATCTAAACAGTCGGAAGAGAAAATGCCGCAAAGTTGGAAAGAAGGAATAATAGTAGCGATAAAAAAGAAAGGAGACCCAGAGGAGTGCAATAATTATCGAGGAATCACATTGCTGAATACAACTTATAAAGTAATGTCCACGCTAATAAATAAAAGGTTGAAAAAGTACACAAGTAGATTGATTGGCGAATATCAATGTGGTTTCACCGAAGGCAAATCAACAATAGATGCCATATTTGTATTAAAGCAGATAATGGAGAGAAGCTTAGAATTTGGTATAGACATTCATTTGCTGTTCATTGATTTCAAGCAGGCCTTTGACAACATAAAGAGAAGCAAACTAAAAAGAATAATGGTTGAATTGAAGATCCCAACCAAGTTGATAAGGTTAACGGATATGACGCTTAGAGAAACGACAGCATGCGTTAAAACATCAGAAGGTGAAACGAATAATTTTGAAATAAATAGTGGAGTAAGACAAGGAGACGCGTTGTCTGCGACGCTGTTTATCTTGGTACTTGAAAAGAGAATGAGAAGCATAGAAGCAGAAGGCTCGATTATAAATAAAGAAATACAGGTTATAGCCTATGCAGACGACGTGGTTATAATAACAAGAACAAAAAGCAAATTAATAGAAAGCCTTAGAAGAATGAATGAGACGGCTCAGAAGATCGGATTAGTAATTAATCAAAGTAAGACGAAATACATGAAATGCCAAAGAGGAAAAACAGAAAAAGAAAGTTTTTTAGAAGTGGATAGTAAGGAGTACGAGGAAGTAAAAAGTTTCAACTACCTTGGAGTGCAAGTGAATGACAATGGTGAGAGAGGCGAGGAGACTAGGAGAAGAATACAGGCGGGTAATAGGGCATATTATGCCAATAGTCACTTGCTGAGAGATAAATGCTTATCAAGATCAACGAAAGTTAAGATCTACAAAACGTTGATAAGACCTGTGGTGACGTATGCGTCGGAAGTTGCGTGCTTTTCTAAAAAACAAGAGGAAGAGTTAAGAATTTTTGAACGTAAAATATTAAGAACTGTGTTGGGAAAAAAACAAGTTAATGAAAATGAAACAAGAACCATGATGAACCGTGAAATACTGGAGTTGATGGATAATGAAGATATCGTGAAGATAATCAAGTCTGGAAGAATAAGATGGATGGGTCATGTAATGAGAAGAGAAGAGAACGCGGTGGTGAAGAAGATAATTCAATGGAGACCGATGGAAGAGAGAAGAAGAGGAAGACCTAAAATAAGGTGGTGGGATCAGGTGACCGACGACCTGAAGACGTTGGAAGTGGGAGATTGGAAAGATAAGGTGAGAGACAGGAAAGATTGGAGAAGAGTTGTGATAGAAGCAAAAACTGACAGAAGACTTTGAGAATATAATGTAGATATGAAGGGGACTAATCCACCCCAAAAAACGGATTTGTAAAGTCTCATTTAGAGACAGCAAAATTCCGCCTAGGAATGTAAAAGCTGATAAATAATAATAATATCTAAACAGTTATAGTAGTTTTTTTTTATTTAAAAGCTTTTAAGGCGTAAATATTAAAAAAATCAAAGAAAAATATTAAAATTTCATTTTTTCATTTTTATTCTTATTGGCATGCGCCGAAGATTGCACGTTTGGCGGTGGTTTGATATGTGAATTTGACAGGCATATAGCGGTCTCTTCACATTGATAAAACGTTAGCCGGTTTTATTTTATTATTATACAGTCAAGTGTTTTAAGAGGTGTACGGTACTGATGAGAGCTAACAAGCTCGAAACACAGTGTTTTTTCGTTGTGGTTTTGGGTTGCAAACATTGGTAAGGCTGTGTCTGCCGTTCTTCCTTGATTGTATAATTTTTATTTCATCTTAAAGTTTGTGCAAAGAAAAATTTTTACTATTCAATATGCATTGATGTTAAGTGCAAGATTAGTTTTCATTTTTATATTGTTTATTAGTTTGTGTGTTTTACGTTTTTTTAAAAATTTGTTTTTTAAAAACTTCAACTTTTGTAATTAATTATTATTTAACCTATAAAAAAATATTTAAAAAAACTTACTTGTTGTTTTAAATTCCACAGCCACTTCATCCCATAACTTATCCAATACAAATCGATTGTGGTGGTTTTTGCTTTTTTGGTCCCCAATGCTGGTTTGTTAAAAATGGCACTTATGAAGCTTTGCACATCCATGCTATAAGAACGGAGAATTACTATTGAAAAGCTTTCTTCGCTTTTGTCGTAGCTATTATTTGCTATTATAAAATTAAAATCGTTGCTAGGATCGCCAACATAAACAGCTGAAACAGAATGGAAACCTGAAGGAACTGGTGAGCGAAATGAGAATGAAGTCGGAAGTTTAATAACTTGTATATAAAACAAAATAACTAAGAGAAATCTAAAAAAATATTTAGGGGGGGGATCAAAATTCAATTGCTAAATCCGACAATATTTATTTTTTAGGGTAAAAAAAGTTCAAAATCTACCGTTTTTGTAAAATCCGACTAAAATTTTTGGTCCCACAATGCTGGTTTTTCAAAAATTGCACTTATAAAGCTTTGCACATCCATGTTATAAGAGCGGAGAATTACTTGTGAAGAAAAGTGTATAACTTTTAAAAAAAGTGAAAAAAGTGCATCTGTGGCAGCTCTGCATTTTCTTAATATTATTTAAATTAGTAGCTTTAATTTATTTTAACAAATTTAATTTAAGAAAAAACAACAAAAATTTTTTTATTTAAGAGCGTCCAAGAAAGATTTTTTTTATTATTTGAACTGAAAATTTTAATTTTCTTTGAAAAGTTTTCAAAATGCTAAATTTTTTTTTTTTTTAAATTGAACTCCACGATACAGCAATCTATCCCATGATAATAAGCTTCTATTAATGAAAGAATGAAATAACATGTATGAAGTGCTCCACTGAACACTGCATATTCCAAATTAACTCATAGAGTTATGCATGTACAATATGAATGTCGCACTGAATCACGATTATGAGAGGTTATTTCAACAGAATCTGTCCATGAGATCAGAGGGTGTAAACCTTCTAAGTCTGCGCACTTCATCACTGGAAACTACTAGATTATTGGCAAGCACATTAGGGTGCACTGTAAGTCTTTCGCAATAACTCACGCTAAACTTCTTGATTTCTTCTCTAACCGAAGCAATTTGTATGTCACGATATTACCTTGTTAGGTATGTACCACGGCTCATCAACTATCGTTCGTATCACTTTATTTTGGAAACGTTGGAGAATTTCCAGATTGGATTCAGCTGCCGAGCCCCAAAGTTGGATACCATATGTCCAGATCGGCTTTATACACTGAGAAAAGAGATTGTTAGCTATAAACAAATATATTTGTTTGAGGTAATTTGTTTAATATAACACTCGGTATATTAATATATATTGCGATAAGTATATTATAAAATTATTGATAAAGTTGTCTCAACATTATGCCATGTTTGGGCATATTGTGTTAATATTAACAAATATTTTCTTAAAAACGAATACGAATTCTAAGGAACAAATGATTTGTTAACTATTAACAAATCTTGTTTGTGTAAATTATACCTGGTTCAAAATTAGTGCGGGAACAAATGATTTGGTAACTATTAACAAATCTTGTTTGTGGTAACCACGTGTAATTATATAAAAAATAATTTTTTGAATTTAAACGGGTGGCAACCCTGAAGGAACCCTGTTATTCGGCCATTTTAAATTTTGTATTTGATTTATACATAATCTCGATTGCCAATATATTGACTGTAATGTACCATTGCAAGTTTAAATAAAAAAATTTAAAAATTCTAAATGGATTTGAAATTTTTCAAAACGTCATGTCATATTATTTTAGATATTTTAAATAAACTATATAATTAGAGTACGGACTTTTAAGCTTAAAAAATCGTGAAAATAGCGCTTAAAATAGCACAAAAAATTGTCATTATATGCATAAAAATATGCATTAAACTTTAACGTAATATAATTAATTAGCATTAAAGAAAATTTCTGAAATAAAATTTATTTGAAAATAAATAACAATAATAAAGCAAGAAAAAGTAGTAATAATAAAAAACACAATAAAATAATTACTACTCTACATCATTTCTAAAAAATGCAATTACTCTAAATTTTCCATTAAAAATTTATTACGGCGATCAATTAAGATGTGTTTAAATTTGGAAAAACTGCGTTCTACCTCCACACTGGTAATTGGGGTGTTCTTAAATTTCACAATAAAGTTTTGTGGTATTTCAAGGTTCATTTCTTCATTAAAATTTCCATTTAAAACACTAGTTATTTGCTTTAAACTTAAAGTATTAAATCCAACATTTATTGCCAATACTTTTTTAATTTTTTATTTATATCTAAATCTATCTCCTCTAGACCTTTTGAAGTAGCATTTTCAAATATATTTACTAAATTACATCTATAGCTTCTTCTTTTTTTTATAAGTTCTTTAAATTTTTCAAAATTATCTTTGTAGTAAATATTCGCTTCGGGGTTCAGGAGGTAGAGGAACTCCAAGCAACATTTCTTTAAAAGCTTGAACTCTTAAGGCCTAAACAGAATGAACGCGAAACCAACGCGACGTAACGTAACGTAATTAAATCACCAAATTGTAGTTGGTAGTGGTCGTTTCGCGTTAAGTTTGCCAACGTTCGACGTTGGGATCGCGTTGCGAGCGTTCATTCTGTTCGAACGTATTGCAACTACATACATTTAACTTTACGTTACGTTACGTCGCGTTGGTTTTGCGTTCATTCTGTTTAGGCCATTAGTGAAGCCTTTACAAAAATTTTCTTTTCATATTTTACAAGCTCGTTTACCATTGGAAATTGAAATAAATGAAAGTATTTATGTATCTACTGCAATTTTTTTTTAATTTATTCAAAATGTGCTAAAATAAGCACTAAAAAAGCTTAAAACTAAATCTAAGCATAAAAGTATCAAAATAAGCATATAAGCATGAAAAAAATAGCGCCAAGTGACTTATTTTTATCAGATTCATGGACATTTGTATCAATTACACTTCTGCTATCAATATTTCTGTATAGCAAATTTTCTAGAAATCCGTACTCTATATATAATATACCTAAAAACTAAACTTATTGTGCTATGTCTTCCATAGGTGAGTGGTTACAGTGGTTGCCTCGCGCAACAATCAAAGGATTCGTCATGGGTTCGATACTTGGACAGGTTAGGAAATTTTTAATTTTCAGATTCACTGCTATAACATGCTATTACATCATATCCAAAGGGAATTAATAAAAAAATGTAATTAAAATGCTAAATAATAATAAATAAATAAATAATAAATAATAATTAAAACCTAAAAGAAAAAGTTGATTCTGCGTCAACTTAATATTTTGTTTTTCCAACGTTCCTATAAGTTCATAGTTACACAATATAATTTTACTGTAAAGATCCCATAAGTTAATAGTTAACAAATATAAGTTTACAGTAAAGATATTCCTCAAATAAATGATTTGGTTATAGTTAACTTATATTTGGTTCCCTGTATTCATACCAACCGTTATTTTACACCAAATAAGATTTGTTAACTATTACCAAATCATTTTTTCGGTGTAATTGCCTTGTATAGTAATAGCTTGTTTTCGAGAGAGAGTTGTGATTTTCGACCAATGATTCAGTACATTTGGCTGAATTTAATTCTAAGTTGTTTACGTTTACTAAATATGTGTTTGCGCCAGGTAAGTCTTCTGTCAAGATAAATGCCGAGGTACTTAGATTCCGTCGCTTGTGGTATTATGCGATTATTTAGTTTCACAGGGGGACAAGTATCTCTCCTCATGGTAAAAGTTACATGCACCGATTTAGCTTCATTAGCCTTAATACGCCATTTTTCTAGCCATTTATGTATCATACACCAAAAAAATGATTTGGTAATAGTTAAGAGGGGCATTTTTTTCAGGGCCCTTTTAATTTAGTCAACAGATGGCGCCTACTTAAATATTTTTATAAAATAAGAGGAATTTGCTATATTTAAAATATAGCAAATTCGTTGAGATAATACTATTCTATAAACAATATTTTTGATCTTAAGCTATTTTGAGTTCATATTGAGTATGTCAAAACACACTCACTTACAAAAAAAGATAATTAAACTTTAATTATGAATTGTGTTTTTATAAATAAATATTACGAACTCAAAATAGCTTAAGATCAAAAATATTGTTTATAGAATAGTATTATCTCAACGAACTTGCTATATTTTAAATATAGCAAATTCCACTTATTTTATAAAAATATTTAAGTAGGCGCCATCTGTTGATTAAATTAAAAAGGCCCTGAAAAAAATGCCCTTCTTAACAAATCTTATTTGGTGTAACATTACGGTTGGTATGAATACAGGGAACCAAATATAAGTTAACTATAACCAAATCATTTGTTTGAGGATTATCTTTACTGTAAACTTATATTTGTTAACTATTAACTTATGGGATCTTTACAATAAAATTATATTGTGTAACTATTAACTTATAGGAACGTTAAAAAAATAAAATATTAAGTTGACGCAGAATCAACTTTTTCTTTTAGGTTTTAATTATTATTTATTATTTATCATTTTAATTACATTTTTCTATTAATGCCCTTTGGATATGATGTTATAGCAGTGAATCTGAAAATTAAAAATTTCTTAACCTGACGAAGTATCGAACCTACGACGAATCCTTCGATTGTTGCGCGAGGCAACCACTGTAACCACTTACCTATGGAGACATAGTACAAAATTTGTAGTTTTTAGGTATATTGTATAGTTTTTCAATTTATATCTAAAATAATATGACGTTTTGAAAAATTTCAAATCAATATAGAATTTTTAAATTTTTTTATTTAAACTTACAATGGTTCATTACAGTCAATATATTGGCAATCGAGATTATGTATAAATTAAATACAAAATTTAAAATGGCCGAATAACAGGGTGTCCACCCGTTTAAATTCAAAAAATTATTTTTTATATAATTACACGTGGTTACCACAAACAAGATTTGTTAATAGTTAACAAATCATTTGTTCCCGCACTAATTTTCAACCAGGTATAATTTACCGTAAATTATACCTGGTTGACACAAACAAGATTTGTTAATAGTTAACAAATCATTTGTTCCTTAGAATTCGTATTCGTTTTTAAAAAAATATTTGTTAATATTAACACAATATGCCCAAACATGGTATAATGTTGAGACAACTTTATCAATAATTTTATAATATACTTATCGCAATTAATATTAATATACCGAGTGTTATATTAAACAAATTACCTCAAACAAATATATTTGTTTATAGATAACAATCTCTTTTCTCAGTGTATCCAAGTTTGTTTGTAGGTTTCTGGATGCTATTACCGGATCTTCATGGGATGATAATATTGCAGTATCATCTGCAAATGTGGCTACTGTATTTGTGCTTAGTGTTGGTAGGTCGGATGTATATAGTAGGTATAAAATGGGACCTAGGATGCTTCCTTGTGGGACTCCAGCCTGTATAGGATAAAGATCAGTCAATGCAGATTCATGTTTAACAAAGAAATATCTATCACTTAGATAGGATTTGAGAATTTGATAGAGGTGGTGTGGAAGATTCTTCTTCAGTTTGTAACATAATCCAATAATGTGCCACACCCTGTCGAAAGCCTGGCTGATGTCAAGAAAAGCCACTGAGCAATATCGCTTTGTTTCAAAACCTCTGTTGATTTTTCTGACTAATCTGTGCACTTGTTCTATGGTTCCGTGGTTGTGTCGGAATCCGAAGTGATGGTTGGGAATCAGTTTTCTTTCTTCTATTATAGGTCGCAGTCTTTTTAGTAATAATTTTTCAAGAACTTTAGCTAGCACAGGAAGCAAGCTATTGGCCTATATGATTTGACGTCTTCGGCTTTTTTACCAGGTTTAAGAATCATGACTATTTGTGCGACTTTCCATTGGTTAGGAAAGTAATTGATTCGAATAACAGCATTAAATATTTGAGTGAAAGCTTTGACGCACTTGCTGCTTACCTCCCGTAAGATTTTACCAGTGATAAGATCGAAACCTGGTGCTTTGTTTGGATTTATTTCATTGTTAATAATTCTTGAAACTTCACCTTTTTTGAACTTCTTAATTGGTAAGTCCATTTGGAATGGAGCCTCCAAGTATTCTTGTACTTTGTTATCGTTTTCTATATTACACGAAGGATTTGGCTGGAAAGTATTAGCTAAATGTTTAGCAAAGGTGTTTCCCTTTTCTCCATCGTTTCTTGCCCATCTGTTATTTTCATCCTTTATAGGGGGAATATGTTGTTGTGGCCTTTTAATTTTTTTGGTGGCCTTCCACAGGGAATACTCTGTCGTTTCCGTTGCACTGAGATTTTTCAAGTAATTCTGGATACCCTGGTTTTTACTTTCCGTTATCATTTTTTTCAGCTCGCTGCTGGCTTTGTTTAATTTAGTTTTATCTTCGGGGTATCTTGTTTGTTGCCATTTCTTACGTAATATCCGTTTTTCAGCTATTTTCTGCCTTATTGGATATGGTGTTTCTTCTTTAATATATTTATTGTAGGCATCAGGGGTAGCATTCCATGCAGCCTGTTGTATATTGTTTGTTATTATGTTAACTGCTTCGTTTAAATCATTTTCAGTTTTTAGGGGGATGTCTAGCATGATTAATTTGTCGAGTTCTTCTCTAAATAAATTCCATTTTGTTTTTTTGCTGGTAAGTGATGGTTGTTTTTCTTTGTGTACTATTTTATGAAAAATACTAACAATTATGGGCGAATGATCGGAGGAGAGGTCCAAGCAAGATTCTGCTTTGACTCTTTTAATGTCGATACCTTTTACAACACAAAAGTCGATTACATCAGGTAGCTTATTCATATCAGTTGGCCAGTAGGTTGGTTCTCCGGTTGTGCCCTTTGATGTTGTGAGTCTGGATCCCCATGCACGATTCTTGGCATTGTAATCACCACCAGCCATGAATCGGTTTCCCAGGGTGTTAAAGAATGTTTCAAAGTTGATTTTGTTGTTGTTGTATTTCGGTGGACAATAGATAGCTGAAATAAGGAATTCTCCCAATTTATCTTCCAATACCACAGTAGTGGCCTGTAGCCATTCCTTTTCGTATTTATTAGCTTTGTGATGTTTGATACTGTCGCGTATGATTACCGCTGTACCACCGTGAGCTTTGCCTTCTGTGGGATGTTTTGTATAGTATACTTTATATTGAGGTATTTTAATATAATGTTTGTCAGTTAGGTGCGCTTTCGATATCAGCATTATGTCTATATCTTGATTTGTTAAAAATGTTTCTACCTCTTGTAAGTGTTGATTAAGTCCATTGGCGTTCCAGATAACAATTTTATATTTTTGGTGTTCTACCATTGCCAGTATTGACAAGCGTGATTAGTAGATTTAGCATTGTGCTCATATTTCTGGCATTTTCTTTATTTTGTTCGATAAGTTCTCTTATCAAGTTTTTTAGCTCATGGATATCGTTTGTTGACTGTTCATTAGTATTGTTGGAAGATTGGTTTCTTTGCTGGTTTACAGGCCACAGTGGTGTTGCATTATTTGAGACTTGCGCGTATGTTAAACCGGCTTGAGAAGGGAGTGTTGGGAAAGCTTGATTATAATTGTTTGGCCATTGGTAAGGTCTCATGGTTGGACTTGGTTGTTGGTCTGACATCATATTTTGTTGCGAGGTTGGTTGTTTACTTCTAAAAGTTGGATATAATTTTTGTTGAAGTTGTTTATGGATGTCGCACCCTCGATAGTTTGCCGGGTGGTTACCCCCGCAGTTTACACATTTGACATTTTTGTCACGTACTTTGCGTTCACAATCATTAGTGCGATGGCTTAACGCACATTTTACGCATTTTTCTGGTCTTCTGCAGAAGTTTTTCGTATGTCCAAAACTTTGGCATCTTGTGCATTGAGGTATAACTCTTTTTGCGCGTGGTGGCTCAAATGACACTGTATTTTGATTTATCAGTTTTATTTCATAGATATTTTTGTTGTTCTCCTTAGTTTCAAGATCCACATAATGCATTGGTAGTGGTATCTTAGTTATTCGGTGGCGGATGTTCCAAACATTAGGGGCTTCATGGCCAAGTTTATTTAGTTCTGCTATTATATCTTCGGATTTTACGGAATAGTGCATTCCTTTCAATACCACTCGGAATGTTTTGTCCTCTTTTAGCTTATATGTATGATACTGTGTTTTGTTTTCATCCAACATCTCGATTACAGGCTTAAAGTTTGTTAAATCAGTCAACTGGATCTTCACTTACTCATTTCCGATTACTTTCAGTGTGTATTTCTCTGCTGCTATTTTTCTAATTTTTTTATGCAATTGTGCAATATACTCTACACCGTAGATTGTTATTGGTGGCGGTTTTGGTGCCCGTTCTTCTACCTTCTTAGCATTCTCTTGTTTACCATTTTGTTCCGATTCATCTTGTAAGTTTTCAAATCGATTTTGCGTTTCCACTGGCTTTGATAACCAGTAGTTGGTTAGTTTTGATTGCTTGTGAGTTTTCTGTATCTCGGGACTTCTAATTTTTTTTTTGTTATTCTGTACTGTTTGCCATTCTGTTTGGGGTACGTATTGTTGATATGGGACAAATGATAGGTTTGCAGCCTGTTCTTGAGGATTATTCCCAGTATGACAGTACATCTGTTGTACCGGAGCGGCTGCTTGAAATTGTAGAGGTTCTTGATTTTGGTATTGTGGTAGTTGATAAAAGTTATCAGTTGGTCGGTGATAAGTGACTGTTGGCATGGAATTTTCTGCCGGATTCAACAACAATCCCTCACGATATGGTTCAGCCATTTCAGGTGGCTTTATAATCCCTCTGTTAGGGGGTGGCGTACGATGCATTTCGTATCATAACCTCACTCATAGTTGTAAAATTAAAGTGTTAACTCAAATTTTTCCACTTACTTGGATTCTTCCTGTCTCCTTATTATCATTCACAGAAACAATTCACTAATCATCAGAATAATATGACGAACGAAGTAATCGTTTGAAAGCTCAATAAATCTTTTAATTCATTTTTAATTTATTAATAACTCGATATTTTGAAGTTTTAATCTACTCTATACTATAAAAAGATAAGCCCAATATGTAACGTTTTTATGTAACGTTTTTTTGTAACATTTTTATGAAACCGAAATGCTTATACTATATCAGATACTAGGGGGGCTTTGCCCCCCTGGCCACTGTCGCGGCCCAACCCCCCGGGCCGCTTCGCGGCCCTAATAGCACATAAACGAAATACCTTTGAGTTGTAAAACTTCTTTTCATACAACATTTTTTTCCGATGATTAATATATCTCAACGGATGAACGGATTCACGTTTAAACGGATTATAACGTCATACAGCTTGAAAATTTAAAATAAATGTTATCGATTACTATTAGGTATTTTTTTATTTCTTGAAAACGTTCTGCAATTTTACTTTTGGTTAAAAGGAAAGAACCAATCACAATCTTCCAAAACGTTGCATAAAAGCGTTGCATATTTTGTCTTATCTTTTTACAAAATTAATTTTTCCAAAATATTGCACTGCAATATCGGCGTTTTTGCGTCATATCTCCGGCATCATGAGGTATTATTATTATTTGAGAATTACTGGCAATTTGAGCTACTGTCTGATTTTCGCTTTTTATGCATTCATTCAAAGGTTTCTTTGATTTTTTTGCTGGCGGATTTGATTTTGATAGTTCTTGTTGCTGCTGTTGTCTTTCCCTGAGTTCCTTGACACGTTCTGCTGATGTTTTAGAAGATAAAAGCTCGTAATTTGTTGATGGGAACGACGGCTGCGGCCGATCAACGTCTCAAGTATTTGTCTTTATATAGTAATAAAAATATCTCCATTAAAAAAATGCATTTTGCGTAACATCTTGTCCTTGGTTATAACTTATAACAAACAGTAAAAAAAGATATCGTTTAGCCACCTTAAGTGAACCCGGTGGAGCATTAGTAAATAATTCCTCATATTTGTGTAGCAACGAAAAACTGTCCGATCCGTTTACTGCACACTGCACTGGCACGTTCTCCCTCAATTTCTACTGCGCAAGAAATTGGCTACACGTGAGCAATTTAGATTTGAATGTACTTATTTTAATAATTGGTATGGATATGGTAATTGGTATGGAAGATTGATACATTTTTCATTGTTGTGGTAACCACTATCACTACTTTTAAATGCGGACACAATTTCACACTAAATAAAAATTAATTGCAACCAATCGTAAAGTTTGTTTTTTAAAATTTTTGAAACCAAACTTTGACTGTGATTGAATTGTACTTTTTATGTTTATCTTTATGTGTTTTTTCCGCTATACAGGGGTGCATGAAACACAGCGCCGAAGAGGTGGAAAGGTTTTAGATATCTCGGATCAATAATAAAAACGAAAGAAGCGACGAAATAAAGGAAAAAAAATAAAAAGGAGAAAGTCTCCTGAGTAACAGAAACATAACGGTTTCAACTAATAAGATAAAGATATACAAAGAATATGGTACAACCAATACTTATGTACGCAGCTGAGATCCTGGGTTTAGCAAAACATGACGAAAAGATGCTGAAGATTTTTGAAAGAAAAATAGTAGGTCTAATGAAGTTGAATGAAAGTGAAATGTTAGGATGAGAATCAATGTAACTGGATGAAATAATGCAGAACGAAAATGTGGTAAAAAGTATAAAAGCTGATGAATGAAATGGATGGGGCATGTGATGTGATAAGAGGGGTAATGAATGGAACTCACCAAATGAAAGAAGAAGAGGAAGACCCACAGTGAGATGGTAGGATGAGTGAAGGAAGACATGATGAAACTGGGCACCTCCAGAACCGGAGATTTATGTGTAAACAGAAATAAATAAAGAAGCAAAAACACACAAAAGATTGTGGTGATTAGGAACAACGAGAAGTGATTCACCTCAAATTCCGAATCCGAAGTACCTCATAAGAATACGGTGATTCCAACAGGAAATCAGTCCTGTCATCATTCCAGTGGTTATCAAACCACTTTCATTTATTTTACAGGAGTGCATAAGCAATAACTGTGCAGACGAGATTCACTGATTTTATATTTTGTGAATAATTTGTGAACAATTTTGGTCTATTAACTAGTACCATCATTATGACTATAAGACACAGAAATAAAATAATGGTAGTCATAAATGAAACTTACTAAATTAAACAAAATAATAGCTATTTATGTCATGAGTACATAATTAAGGTCTTTATCGGACGAAGCCTAGGTTTATGACTGAGCGAGCTTGCGAGCGAGGCCATAACTAGGCTAAGTCCAAAAAGCCGAATTATGTGCGAAGCGAAAGACATACATAGCTTTATGTTCGACTGCACCATAGAAGATTTTCTTTTATATTTTGACGTAATAATAAAAATTCACTTTGACATTTAAAAATTGTATAATTTTCAAGAGTGCTTTTTTCGATTTTTCTATAGTTACTGATTGTATTTGGTTACTGTTATGGTTGATTTCAATGACATTGACAGGCGGCCGGTTTACTTCATCAATAAAGTAAAAGGGACTAGTCCCATAAAAAGGTATCTTATGGCCACTAATTGATATTGTAATCATGCTATTATAATACAGTCGGACATAAAAATATTTACAAATGAAAGGCAGTTAATTAAAATTTAAAAGTAGTTAAACCGGCGTTTGTAAATTCCTCCTCGGTAATATAATCTTTTGTAATCTGACGATTATTTAATTTCTGCGTCTAGTAGTCTGAATGGTGGTACTAGTTAATAGACCAAAACTCTCTACAAATTAATAAATTTGTATTATTCTGTTCACTAATAAACAAGATGTTAAATTAATTTTTATTTTTGTATATGGAATAATAAAATGACATACTCTAACCATGTACTGCTATTGAAATTAGTAGCTTCATGGAAGAAATCAATCAAATGATACATGAAAATCATTTAAAAATTTATATCAAGTAATAGCAATAAGGCACTTTAATCACTTCTCTGAAATGCTCAATTTACATAATATATTCTTTACAAAACTTCACACTAGATTAATCTATTATTAATAATTAAGTGAGGTAGTAATACCGCAAAGCAAATTATTACACTTATGTACATACGTCTAATAATAGCAACTGTAAGCGGTAAATGTATCAAGCCATACTTGTGTCAACCTCGGCAAGTGTTTTTTTAATTATAAGATTTCAATAAGATTGTGTACTTATTTGTGTAAAGTTGTTTTAAATTTGAAATATAATTTAATTGTGTAATATTTCCAGACAATGAGAACATATTATTTTGTATCATATTTACGTTGGAAGAAAATATTTAAAAATTAATTTTGTACGAATGTGCTTCAGTATTATACAAGTTAGTGTTCTGTTATGATAATAATATTATTAAATTGATAATCATCGTTTTCCGTTTCTTGTTCTAAATGATTGTAATTTTCAGTTCTATGGTCTTCTGCAATTTTTTCGTTTTTATCATTAACTAGTTCTTGCTCAATAAATTTGAAAGTTGTTTCTTCATAGGAACCATCATCCATACTATTTTTATCAAAAGATTTCATACGGTCTTCCAGTATGGCATCCGCTCGGACTTCCCAATATGTTGGTAACCTGAGCAATAAAAAAAGTACGTTATTTACATTATTAATAAAATTTGGATTAGCTTGAAGTTTACTTTAATTTATTAGGGTGTAACAAAAAAGTCTAGCCAAGCTTTATTTCACCGTCATGTTTACTTCACCGCCATGTTTTTCACAATTTCCGTGGTTTACTGTACGTGCAATCTACCCACTTTGATTTTCTATATAAAAACGGTGAATTTGATATTATCTGATTAGTGCAGTCATTCTACGAAGAAGTACGAAAATGATACTACCCGGAAACAAAAATTGGAATCGTGTATATTGTAGAAGAAAAAATTCTAAGAAAGATAGCGTTTTTTGCATCGCTCTAGCCTTAGATCATATACAAAGTAATATGAATATTAACTTGTTAAAATTATATAATATGAGTTACTAAAAAGTAACATTTCTTTTATATATCAAGTTATTTTTTAATGTGAATATATAATTATGTTTATTGAGCCAAAACAACTGTTTTTAAAAATTATTTATTTTTAAATAACTTGTACAAAATCTTGGCTCGAGACTTCACTAGTTTAAACCAATATGAAGACTGACTTTAAACTTAATTATTGTTACAAGTAAACAGCTTATTCTAGAAAATGATGATTATATTGAAAGAAGAGTCGCATCATCCGATGAAGTTGATCCTTCCTAGGGAGCATGAACATAACTCCTCCATCCTTAAGATAACACGCCCTCGTGTATTTGGGGAGTAGGTGTTGGTCTTGATTCATAACTTTCTTTTAATTGTTGATTATAAATAAAATCTTTTAACCTGTTTCTAAATACATACAATAGTAAGATTGAAATACAGGATATTACTATTATTGATGAGGTTAAAGAAAAATGTGTTACATGCAATATTTGGATCTAAACTAAAATCGTTATTACTTAAAATTTTTAAATCCTCTTTTAAGTCTTTTAAATCATCCAAATGCTTTTGTTGTAATTGTATACCCAAATTAGTTTTATGAGGATTAATATTACTTATAATTAAGGAATTTTCAAAAGTAAAATTACTGAACGTATTTACAAAAACATCATCACCAATTATTATTTTACAATTATCTTTTGATGAAACCAAGACATTGTCAATAATTTCATAATTATAAACATTATTTTTGCATTCTTCAGCAAGATGAAAGCGAATTTTACATGAAACTAAAATTTTTCCATTTTGGAGTTGTGTGAAAAGTTTGTAATTGTTATTAGCCATTGCAATCGTGCAGTTTTTGAAATCTGTAAATGAACACTTACTAATTCGCGGTTTTTCGAAACACACAATTTGATTTTCAATCACTTTGCACTTTTCGTCGGTCCAGATCTCTCTTCTTGTACCTTGTAGATGATATTTGCCTGGTGGTATCAGCACATTGTTTTGTTTGTCAGGAATTGGATAAATTCTGGTATATTGGAATGGTGAGGAATCGAGGATAGGTATTTTTAAAATACATGTAATAATATCTTTTGTTGAAACGATTTGAAATTTTGAAAATTCTAAAATTTTGAAAGCGTGTAAGGTATCCAATTCAAGTAGTTCTGTTCTTTTATAAATTAATTTTAAATGATTAACAATTTCATGTAATTCAGAGTCAGAAATGATTTCCAAATTAGTTATTTCAGAAAAGGCTCTTTTACGGTTATACGTACGTAGGCTCTGATACGGTTCTTTCAATACTCCAGAGAGCGTTTAATAATTTTAAACTTATGAAATTGTAATATTCAACTACCAGTAGGTTGTACAGAAGATTGTTTACGTCAACTATCGCAGATAGAGATGAGTTGAGGTCATTCCGAATGATTTGAAGATCCTTTGAATATCTTGCTGTAATATGATTAGCGAAAGTGGTGTACCGATTAATTTGTTTAATTATATTATTTTGATTTTTATACAATGAATCTAAATTTTTATTAATTTCAATCAGATCATTATTATCTGGATTTCCGGTGATGAATTTAATCGCGGATCCTAAAATGTCAGCGAGACCACGTTTATTACGGTGTTTAAATTTCTGCAACTGATGTTCGATGGACTTACAATTATCTTTTAATGTGCCGAATACTTTTCTAGAAAGGGGGTTTATAATTTTTGTTTCTAAAGTAATTACATTATTTAATAATAGGTGGTAACTTACATCTAAGTCGGTTATGTTAAAATAAAAATAAAATTTGTGGTAATGATTTAGGAACTTCGTTGAACCTTCAGGGAAATAGCCACTAGTGCTGATCTTTTCTATTTGAAGGCCCTGGATCCGATTGATCAGTCCCATGGTTCTGTAATGGAAAACTCTTTTTAATACGGCGAACTTTCCTAAGATTAGTGTTTGCTGGTCTTTTCGATTTTTCTCGAATTCCTTGAGTTTTATTTTTGTCAACCGATGTAACGTTAACTTTCTCATAACATGGGTCCGTTTTTCTAATTTGTTGTTTTTTAAAGTACGCAGTTGATTCATTAAATTCGATATCGGTTTCTTTGTTTTTATTTCGGTTTTCTAAAATCCGAGTTCCGTTTCTAAGCTGTTTTTGATAAAGTTGCTCGTAAAAAGGTAAAATCTCGTTTTTACGTTTTTCGTTATAAATTTCGTAAACCGTTTTGTCCATGTCGATTGCGTGAGCGTTTAAATTTTCAAAAGGTCCATAAAATAATGTAAAGGGGGTGTGGCCTGTAGCAGAATGAATTGACTGGTTATAAATCAAAATCGCTGATATCATTAAATTTTGTGGGTTTTCCGATTCGTTTTGAATTTTAAGAGTACGTAATTTTTCTAGAATGGTCGAGTGTACTCTTTCTACGGGAGAATTTGAAGAGCTATTGTAATTAGTTGTAAAATGTAACTCTATTTTAAATAAGGAACAAAATTCTTCAAAAATTTTGTTTTTGAACTCCTTTCCTTCATCACAAACTATTTTTCTTGAATATGAGTGATGAGAACAATAATGCCGTAATTTATTTAGCATGGATATTCCTGACCCATCAATAATAAAATAAGCTTGAGTGTAACGTGAAAAAAGGTCAATTATCGTTAAAAATTTATTTCCTTCAAAAATAAAAGTATCTATATGAATTATGTCAAAAGGTCGTTTGGCAAGTAGGGGTCCTGAAAATTTTACTTTATATGGATTTCTGTCGTATTTACTTAACATACATGTTTCGCAATCGTTTATTACTTGATTGATTTTTGATTTCATGTCGGGCCAATAGTACAGTTGTTATCTTGAAAGATGAAGCTTACGTCACAACCATCTGAATTAAGAACTGACAATCTATTTTTTCAAATTAGTTGTAGTAACATAAGTGCAACAAAGACACACTAACATAAATAATTCTTAAGTGTCTGATTTTAGAAATGTTATACGTCGAAAATTATTTGATACCCAACGTATGAGATAGAAAAAGATAGATACAATATTTCATAGCTTGCATAATAATTTCAATGAAAGTAGTTTTTCATATTGACTGATGCTATAATTTTGACAAGTTACTTTGGTTTTTAGGTTATATTTCCATTTCGTTGTAATTAATTATTTTATATTACGTTAATTGTAAGTTTTGTTTTGCTATAAACTTGTTAAAATTTGTTAGTTTTTTTTAGAACTAAGTATTGTTGTGGATATTATAATGATTATAATAATTATTATGATTTAAATTTATTATATCGAACACTTATTTGACTTACAATTTTCGTCTTATTTCATACAAATGCCGTTTATGACGAAGCTTCATCTTTCATGATAACAACTATATCGTGATTTTAAATTAATATAAGTTTCCAAAATTCCGTTATGATTACTAGAGTGATATTCGTGAACTACGTTATTTTGATCATCTGGTTTGACTAAATCTTTAGCAGCGATATTGCTTCTGATAATTTTTACTTTATTGTCAAATAAATGTTTTGTTAAGGTTAAGAATTTTGATTCTAAAAGTTCATCTTGGAAGTAAATACAGTACATGTTTGTTGGGTTTATAATTTCCTTCAAAGCTTCTGATAGATTTTGTATTTCGTTTCCTCTCCTAATTGTAACAATATAATTATATTTTGAAAATGGTCTCTCTAATTTCACGTAAAATTGATCTCCTAACTTTAAAATAATACGATAATTGAATTGGTTAATTGGTTTATCCGTAATGGGCATTGTAAAAACAGGGTCTTCGTGCGCACAGCTGTGTGCTGTGTATTTTCCGGTTCTTCGTTCTGGCGAATTCCGTCTACTAATAATTCGTCAAGATCTTCAGCTGTTAAATCAGGTTCATCCTCAACATTTGGGATCATTGACAAAAGGTCCAGCATGTCATCGTCCGTTGTCTCGTTGGCGTTTATTTCTATTCGTGATAGAGCGTCTGCTACCGAATTTTCTTTACCTTTCTTGTATTGAATTTTGTAATCAAATTCTTCTAACTTTAGTCTCTATTTCACTAACCTCGAGTTCGGATCTTTTAAAGAAAATAACCACACGAGCGGCTTGTAATCCGTTTCAATTATAAATTGTTTTCCGAAAATGTAAGGCCTAAAATGTTTTGTGTTTTCGACGATGCCTAGTAATTCCCGTTCTATCGTTGAGTAATTTCTTTCGGCGCTATTTAGCGTCCTCGAATAAAAGGCAATTGGTTTGTTATTTTGGGACAAAACTCCACCTATAGCGAAATTGGACAAGTCCGTCGTAATACGAAAAGTCTTATTAAAATCGGGATACGTTAATATAGGGGCGTTCATTATCAACTCCTTGCAGTTATGAAATGCTTGTAAATAGTCACCGTTGTTTTGGTCAATTTTTGCGCCTTTCTTAAGACATTTAGTGAAGGGTTGAACAACTTTAGCAAAATTTTGAATGAATCTTCAATAATATCCTATTAGTCCTAAAAACGCTCTAATTTCCTTAATCGATTTAGGAAGCGGGTATGCTTGAATAGCTTTTATCTTTTCAGGATTTGATTTAATACCATTTGGGGTAATAATGTGACCGAGAAAAGCTACTTCCTTGCACAAAAATTCCGATTTATCTAATTGAACTTTTAGATTGAATTCTCTGAATTTGTCAAAAATTTTATTTAGATGAATTAAATGTTCATGGAGAGATTTAGAAAAGATTACAACGTCGTCCATATAAACAAAACAAAATTTATAAAGATATTCTCGTAAGACATTGTCCATAACACGTTGAAATGTGGAGGGAGCATTTTTTAACCCAAAGGGCATTCTAACATATTCCCAGTGCCCGTTGTCTACCGTAAATGAAGTTTTTTCTATGGAATCAGGGTGTAATTCTATTTGATGAAAACCTTGTGCCAGATCAAGAGTCGAAAAGTAACGGACTGTCAATAGAATGAATTGATTCACCAATCCCGAGCGACTTTGCTTAAAATTTACTGTGAAAATTGAAGTTTTTAAATTCAATTTTTAAAAAAACAGGTGCACTTAGAGCATTGCGTCTCCCTTTATTCTCTTATTTAAAATATACTCTTTCAGAAAACATCGAGGTTTCAATCGTAAAATTTGTATTTTCGGGTCCCTTGGAGCTACCTGCAACCATATTTAACTATAAATTTTGAACTGTCAAACTCTTGTCAAATTCTGTGACAGTAAACAAGCTCGATCAGAATCAAGTTCAACAGTTTACGCCTGCGTATTAGAGACGGAATGCCGGTGCAAATTATAGTAGTCTGGGTTCTTCCAACCTACGAAAAAGTGATTTTAAAAACGGGGTAGTTGTCAATACTTTTTTTGTAAAATTTAATTCAAAAATATCCCTGAAAAGTGAAATTTGCTCGATGTTAACTGTACGATGGTTGAGAGTTGGTTGAGTAGGTCGAGATGGTTGAGTAATGGTGCTCCGCGAAGCTCCTACATAACAACATAACGTCAGTCACATTACAGGTTATGGTTGGAAGCAAGCTTCCTAGAGCCCTTTCATCGCATAAAGACTCCGCGAAACTACTATAGCATAGCATCACATTGTGAACAGAGTTTGTTTGGAGGCGAAGCCTCCATTACCTCTTTCAACATCAGAGAACATCGCGTGGATGGTTAGAGTGTGAAATACTAGAGCGAGCATTGAGCCTTGTATCGTTTCAAAGTAGAGTGTTGACCCGCGCAAGGCGATAATCAACCTTTGATGAATGATTTACGAGTTAGGCGGCCGAAGCAAAAGTAACCCCAGTGAACGTAGCGTCGTGGAGCCCAAAAGGGTCCGTCGAAAGGAAAAAAGGCGACGCGGTCGCAAAGAAGAAGTGGGATTGTACGGTTGAATAAAGTTTTCTACCATACATGCCCGCAGCGTCTTCACTTAAGAACTGATCTAGGTCGGTGCCGAGACATTGAGTAAACGCCCCGGCTGTGACCCTCCGCGAAACTACTCTTACCGAGCGTTAATGTACTTCTAAACGCACGTACTGCTAACAGAATGCGGGAATCGAGGTCAAAATTGCATGAAAATATTGGTATCTTTATACAAAATCAATTATTAGCTAAACTAATGGGCATTGGTGATTCATCTTTACCTTAAACGCTTTATTTTAATATTAGGTACCTATAAAATTACAGTTTTCTCTTGTAAATTTTATATATAGATATACGAGTAAGTTTAATTTTATGTTAAAATGTATAATATTCGTTTAATAGAGTTCTTTCTGATTCTAGGCAAGGACATAAGTTGTTCGTAGCGATATCGAATTGTCGAAATATCAAAAAAATTATTTTTTATGAAAATAAAAATGAAAATTTTTAGAAAAACTGGTGTTTTTTTCAAACGATCATAGCTATTTCAAAAATTGACTAATCGGGACGTTTTTATTTATTTATTTTTTTAAAGTACTACCTTTCAGGAAAAATACAAAAAAATAAACTCGTATTCTACAAAATTGAATTTTTTTTTCGCAATCCAACATTGTTTTTATAATAAAATAAATTTAAATAAATTTGTCATGATAGTTAGATAGTTACCAAATATTTAGATATACAATATTATACATACACGAAAAAATTAGTATGTAAAAAAAGTAACAAAAGATGATTTACGTAATATTTGAAATACTGAAGAGAGAAATTTACATGAAAATAAAAGGAAAAAATGCATTTAAAACGCATTTGTATGTTTATGTGAAAGATTTTCGATGAAAATTAAAAGCTAAACGTATATAAAAATACATATACCTACGTTGATATAAAAATCAATTTTTTTCGTGATTCTGTAATTTTTTCATATTGCAAAAAGTAGGTAGGTACATAATAAAAAAAATAATCATTACTGTTTAGTATTGATAGAATTACGATTCCAAGAATTATAAAACTTGAAAAAACTGAAATAGAATATTTAATTAGTTAACGTCCATTAACCCTCAAAATATTTTATGCATTTCGTAAAACAATCGCACAGCATAATTTACATTTTCAAAATTGCTTTACCATTAGCTGTTAGTTTTTGATTGCGTGATAGATACGGTTGCTTGCAAGCAAAGCTTTTTACAAATCGCATGACTGACGTCAGGAAAAATTCTTCTTTGTTATTTTTGTATTTTATGAAAACCAAATGAGTTACTTATGCTAATAAAATAAGTAATTTAAATAATAAAATTAAGATTTGTGCTATTCCGAATTTATGTACTATGTGTTTATACATATGTACTATATAGGTAATCCTTAATAAAAGTTTATGATAAAAGCTAAATAAAAATTAATTTTTTTTTTAATAATTAACCCGTTCTCCTATATTTGTTCATATATTATATAGTTGTTTATTTTTGTTTTCTTAGATTAGTAAATAGTAGATTTGCTGCTAGAAGGACATAAAGTCTACTAGACAAATATTAGTATATTAATTACAATCAATCGGTAAATTACTAATTTTTTTTTTAGAATTTTTATAGAAATAAATAAAAGAGAGATTTTAAATTAAAACGTTTCTTGTTTAACAGTTTGTCATGCCTATTTTTATTGCGGTTGATAAACAATTTAGTTAAATGTTTTTGTTGAGAAAAATATTTGAGTGTAAAGCAAGAAAATGTGAAGTAAACAAATGTGAATACTGGTGAAAATACTACAAAAATAAGGTGCTTCGTTTTCGGTTGCAAATTGCAATATAGCACTCAAGGTACCAACACTGGCTGCATTTATCTGAACGCAATGATAACATTAATTCAAACACTGCTTGAATATCGTCTGCTTAGAGGTAAAACTCACTAAGTAACATATTTCTGCCTAAAAGAAAATAGCGATTTACTTAAAATTATCTCTGAAAAATAGAAAATGGTTTTATTTGGTTTGAATTTTGCTGTAAGTAGAAGTAATGCTCTTTATCAATAATTTTTGCTCAAAAATAATAAAAAAATGTTAATATGGCATTAAAAATAAGCTTTTTTGTACTTAATGAGTTTTACCTCTACAGCTATTAAGGAGTTTCAACACATACTTATCAATTAAATAACTGAAACTTTATTTTAATTTTTTTATTTATAAATTGTGTCGTTGCCTCCAGGAATTTGCTTATCGCAGGTCACTTGATAACATGCATTATTGTGTAAAATATTCATCTAGTAAATGATACTGATAAACTGTGCAAAAAGTGAAAAACTTGTACTTAGTGAGTTTTAGCTCTCACAGGAAATTTTATAATTGCACTTAGTGAATTTTACCTCTGCCTAAAATGCTATAAAAACATTAAATGCACTTTTTCAATTTTTCATAAGATAGAACGTCAAAAAATATTCGCTTAGGTATACTTATCTCATTTTTCAACAAAAGTGTACTTAGTGAGTTTTACCTCTAAGCAGACGATATATCAATTCACTTCTATTGCTCTCGTAGTCACGCCCTCAAGTCTAATTGTAAGTAAATCAACTCGGACGGGTAAAACATTGCGGTGATTATGTCAAATTCTGTATAAAATGGTAAATTTTAAAATCGATTTTATATTTAGGATTAATCCTTACTTTAAACGCCTTATTTTAATTTATAGCCCAGTCAATAGAGCGAAAAAAATAGCTCCACCTTGCAAAAGGTATAGTAAAGTTTATATTTGGCTTGATTGTTTAGTTTAGTAAATTATATAAAATTCCAAGTTTTCGACCTTGAGGGGGTGCCGCTCGCACCGCCATCTTGGTTTGAAGGGTTAGAAAATCTCTTTTTTGCTACTATCTCATTACCGGGCCTAGATAGCCAACTAAGGTTATTATAAAAATTGTAGAGCGTGCGATTCTGCATATTTTGTTTCATATACATTTTTTTCTAAAATTAATAGTTACAGAGTTATAACGCGTAGAAAATGAGCATTTTCGTCAATTTCAAAGTATTGATGGTCATATTCAAAAACAAGCGGGGTTCATTAAAACAATTCCATTAAAAAAATAGTTAATTGAATGTACCGCTTTATCTTATTTAGTCATATCAGTTGTAAGACTTCGTTCATTTATCTCTCCTTTGCAACTAATAAGTGTTGTAGTTTTTCTATATAAAAAATTTGTATCATGAGATCTATTAGAAATCTTATCAACCCTTATACAGTGTGTCGCAAAACTCAACGTTATCCCTTGGAGGGCTGATAGGCCAGCTTATGGCTGACCAGAAAATCAAAATATGACCTTAGTAAAAAATCGTTAGTTTTCGAGATATTCGTACTTTCATTATTGTGAAAAGCGACACATAAAATTAGTTATCGTGTGCCACAGGTACGAAATTTTTATTATAAGGGTCTAATTTTGGTTACGTAACCCTGAATAGCCCTGCTATTGATCACAGATAAAAATAAAACTAATGGTGCCATAGTTTTTTGAAAAAAAAAAATGTTTTTGCCCTACTCAGGAATTAATTTTTTTATATGCTAATTTGGACTTTTTATTTTGTAAAAAAAATGTATCACACTAACCCAGTAAGTTTAGTGCAGTTTTCGAAATTTTATAACCATTTGCTATGTTTTATTTTAGATAAAAGATAAGCTATTTTACTATAAAATGAGCTCATTGTGAAATAATTACAATAATCAGGAATTCAAATGAAAAGACTATTGTTAAATTAAAGTGACAAGTATTTATTTAAAAGTAAAAAAAAAACACTATCACAACTTAATAAAAAAAAAAATATTTTTTGAAATGAAATGAAAATGATTAATACTTTGAAATTGACGGAAACGCTCATTTTCAAAGCGTTATAAGGTTATAACTCTACTAACTACTTTTAACTATTATAAGACTAGATTTTGTTGCTTAGAACTAAAACTATTAATTTTAGAAAAAAATGTATAAGACAAAAATATGCAGAATCGCATTTTCTACAATTTTTATAATAACCTTAATCAACGTATCTAGTAGCGATAACGAGATAGTAGCAAAAAAGCGATTTTCCACCTCTTCAAACCAAGATGGCGGGCACGAGCGGCACCTCCTCAAGGTCGAAAACTTGGAATTTTATATAATTTACCTAACTAAACAATCATGCCAAATATAAACTTTTCTATACCTTTTGCAAGGTAAAAGTACCTATTGACTGGGCTATTATTCTTTCAAATCCCAATGAGTTTTTATTGAAATCCCTGACACAGTTCAACTTATTAAAAAAATTTCCAAGATCCACACAACTCCCCAACCGGGCTATTAGAAAATGTGAATATCTGAGACATTTCACCAGCTCCACAAATAATATATTTAGTTATAAGAACTTAAAAATGATATTAAAATTATTCACACATAGCTTTTAGCATTTAACTTAATAGATAAGCAGATAAGTATAAAATTTATATATTATTTTTATTATTATATATATTTAATATATTAGATATTAATATATCATTCAATTTTGTAATCACTCACATTAGATCACTTACTCCTCCGTCTTATCTTCGTTTTCCGGTGAAGGCGACGTTTCTTCTATGTCTTTTTCTATTTTATCCTCAATATTATCTGTTTTAGTTTCATCAGCTTCCCAAGTTTGCTCTAAATCTTCTAATTGTAGTGTGTCATTTAATCTAGAAATTTCCACATTTTTATTTTCTGTATTTACTTTGTCAAAAGCCATATCTTCACTATTATGCATTTCATCTTTAGCGTTTTCTGTTTCTGACATTAATACGGTATCGGCTTCAGATAATACTTCTACACCATTGTCAACTAAATTATTTTTTAGCTCATTACTGGTATCAGTCAACTCATTGATTTCATCACTGGTCTCATTTTTGAACGTCTTGAACGTATTTCCAACTTTTCCCACTACTGATTCAATACTACTTTCAGCATCTTCTAATGCGCCACCAACAGCATCCTTTATATTGCCTACACCAGATACAATTTTTTCTTTGGCCGTTTCAGTCGTTTCTAAAAGAAATTGAATTAATTAATAAAAAATATGTTTTCAACTTTCACATTATAAAGAATCAGTAACCCTATAATCTTTTCGCACAGTATTAACAAAAATTGAAAGTGAGTTTAGTTTAGTAAGTCCCAATCATAACTTTAGAAACCTGCACAAGTTGCAAGCTATGGCATCTAATTTTTTTTCTGTTTAAAATTTACATCTTCATAAATTAAGACGTAAAAAAGAGTTTTTTTCACTAAAAATTGTTTTGAGATAATCCTGTTGAAAGTTTCAAAACAGTTTTTTAAAATCTATTATTAACTATGTTAATATTGTGATGTTCGGAAAGTGAGCTTTGTAAATATATTTGAAATGTTTTCGCTTATCTGCTTTTTCTTAAAGAAAAATTTTATTATTTCATAAAATAATACACTTTTTTATGTAATTTTTTTTATTTATATGAACATCATCTGCACGCTTTAAACTTAATGTCCGTTTTACGTCACCTCTTGGTAATCCTATCTTTTTTTTGGTAAGTACAGATTTTTAAATTTATATGATTTTTCTTTTTATTTTTTGTATTGGCTAAAATGATGTAAAAATATTATAAGGACAACATCCATTATCATTTTTTTCAAAATATTTTTTTAACACCTGTAAAAATTAAATTCTTGAAAAATTTTCAATTTTACATTTAATCGATTCAAAATTAAATTTTTTTTTGTTTTTTTGTAATTCATTAGCGATGATTATAATTAAGTTGTAGAGTATGCCTATTGTAGAGGTCCGTTATTGGTATAGAAAAGCAATTTTGAACCGTTAGAACCAAGTTTTTGAACCAAGGTCTTGGCGACCGAAGCAAATTGTCAGATAAGCTCAACGAAACATTGTTGTTATCATTTTCAATGATGATTTATCAGACCTTTTTTATATTTTAAATACACTCGATTAGCTGTGGGTCGAAATATTTATAACTTTGTACGCAAAAAACACTAAATTGTCCAGAAAAGACCTGGAGGAAAATAATTTTAACTTGATAGGGCAGTTATAAAAGTAAAAAATTGTAAATTTTTTGATATACAAATAGTTTTCAATTTTCACACGCGTTTTTCTTAAAATCACGTTTTTATCACGCAGTAGAACTCCCACCATTTTTATTAAAATGCGGTTAAGTACTTCTTGGTTGAAATACTTCCAGTCTAAGATTGACTTGAAATTTTAACTGCAGGTTCTTAGATAGATTTTCCATCAAAGTACACACGATTTTTACGATTGATAATTAATTACGATTTTTTAAACAAATTAAGTTCAATTTTTTCCTTAAAAATTCAATTTTTTTTCAAACTAAATCCAAATTTACAAAAATTAATATCTTTTAATATTCATATGTGTACTTTGGTGACAAAACTCATGTCGATTCATATCACTCTACTGCGTGTCGTGGGGGACCTTAAGGCTGTGTTCTCACTTAGAATGAAAATTCGATTTTAAATAGAAAATGGACTATTTGGTGTACAATAACAGTAGCTGACCAAAAACGTACAATAAAAAATAAAGTAATGTGTAAAAAAAATCGCGAATGCAAGAGATACGCGCATTTTAGCGTTAATTTTATTTACAATTTTCTGACTTTATTTTTGAAAATAACGCATTGAAATTTTTACAGTACTATGTCTAAAACGTTATTTTTAATATTATGTCGAAGCCAAAATTTTTTTAAAATTCCGTTAAAAAATTTTTTTTTACGATTTATTTATTCGCGATAAAAGCGCTCCGACATAATATTGTAAATAACATTTCAGACATACTGTAAAAATTTTAACTTGTTATTTTCAAAAATAAAGTCAGAAAATTGTAAATAAAAAAGTGGTTGCGAGATAACAGCCTTAAATAAAAGTGGTCTTGGTCTGAAGTGCTATACACCGTCATTTTGTTTTTAAATTAATAAAAAAATGTCTAAAAAGGGTTTTTGAGAGTTTTTATAGTTTTGCAAAAAAAATCTAGGCTTAAAACAGATAAAGAAACTGCGTTTAAGGTAAACTGCGCACCTCTTTCGGCACCAATCAGCGCATTTTGAAAATCGTTGATTGGAGCTAAACACAAAACGTTTAATACATGTTTTTTAATTTGATACAATTGATGTAACTTCTTTGCTATAGTCGATAGAAAATTCTAATTCTAACACAGAATAGGAATTGTTGCTCTCTTCCTGCCTACTGGAGAATTAAATTTCTGATTTTTGTGTGTAAATAGTGGTAAATTGGGACGCTCAAACTATTGCAATTTGACAATCAAACAAGTTGTTTGATACCACTAAATTCTAATTTAATCTCTTTACTTTTCATGAAGGTAACATTAAACTCGCTGCTCGACTTAATTTTTAGCCAGCTACAACTACATAAATTATGTACTATGTTCCGTGCGAAATAAATCAATTTTTTTTAAACACATACAGTTACAATTTCTTATAACGTTGTATTTCATTAAAATATTTTATTATAATTTTTATTAATTTTCATATTAACTGCAATTTTCAAGTATACTTATTTGATTATTATATAATCACAAAATAAATATTTATTTACCTTCTATTGCTTGTTCTCCTTTTGTTGCAAAATCACTAGTAGACTCTTTAACATTGTTGATTAACTTCTTTCCAGAATCAATAAGAGGGTTACTACTTGCACACCCCATTTTTATATAAATACGAAAGGTTTGAGAGCTTATAAGAAACTAACCAGGGGTCAGTTAGCTCTCGTATTTTACCTTTCTAGGTGATTACAGAAAACACGCAATTTGAAGTTATAACTTCCAAGTATTAAAAGAACGGATAAAAATCTTATGAATATGTCACTGCCACTGTTTTTAAAACAAAATTTACATAATAAAATGATATCCTTCAAATAATCTAATAAATTGAAAGTTTCAGGGTATTATAAAAATATAAATGTAAAAATTTACATTTTAATCAAAATAAATTACAATAATCGTTATTTTGCAATATACTATTTTGACCGAGATATATTCTACCAAAAAATAACTATCTCAAAAAAGTGCATCATTATTAACTTCATTTCATAAGTGAGATAAATCAATTTTTTGGAAGCAAAATTTTTAGCCCTAACACAAAGCATTAATGTAAACAAAGGAATTTAAAATTTTTTTTGGAAATTATAATTTCGACAACGAGAGATATAAAATACATATTCAATTTATATTCTTTACGGCGAATAAACATAAGTTTAAATCAAACACAAATAGACGGGAAATAGAAGGGTAACCGCGATTTTAATCTCGATTGCTTCGGATACATATGCACAGAGAAAAAATTGAAGTAATTTTTACTATAATTGAAGTGCAAATCAATCTCGCACCAATTTTGAAGTAAATTTGACATCAATTGAAATAAAATTTACTTCAAAATTGGTGCGAGATTGATTTGAAATTCAAATTTTTCACTGTGTGTGTGATCTAAAAAGTCCAAAATCGATCTGTAGACTATGGGAAAGGCAGAGGAAAACCACCCTATTAACATTTCTCTAGTAATATTAACAATTAGTAAAATTAACAAATAGTATTAACATCCGGATTCGGATAGCCACTTGTAGAAGACATGGATAAATGCTACAAATTAGATTTGTAAGATTATTATTATTGAAAGTTTCTATATTGCAATATATGTACATATATATTTAGAGAGAAAGGTAAGCGCAAAATGAGAAAAGAAGGATTAAGTAATTAATAGATAGTTTTTGTTCTTTTGATGATATTTTTTAGACATTTTCCAAGAGGCCAAGAAAATTGTGCTTTGCTTTTCTGCTTTTCGAAAGAAAAGAAAACACACCATAATAATTATTATAGTATTACAGTACTTATACATACAATACCAATCGACCATTACCAATTTTAACATCATTTCCCATTTTGTAAATTGTAACATACACCTTTTAGAGGAACAATAAAACGCATAACACTACATTTAGCGACTAAGATAAAAATGCCTAACGACACCACAAAAACTACGATAAACCCAATCATTGGAAACACTTTCAAGTTTGAGCGATTCGATCCTGACCAAGAAGCGTAGGAATATTATAAACAACGTTTCAAACACGAATTAAGTAAGGTAGGGTAAGTGTGTATCTGGAGCAAGTGTGTAAGCGGTCGTTAACGTTTAAACTTGTAGTCCAAATCTAGCGTTACCTAATGTGCAATCCTTAATTTGTAGAGATTTTTGCGTAACAATAAATCCCTACGTACAGACAGATGATTATCGGTTACCTACATTTGAAGATATTATGTCGAAATTAATCGGTGAACAACAATTCACGAAGATTGATTTGAAAAATGCACATTTACAGCTTACCGTAATACCAGAATCCCAAAGATATCTTGTAATCACGTCAATAAAAGATATTTTTTTCTTTTCTCTTTTGCACCAGCATTATTTCATAGCACGATGGATCAAATTTTGGCAGGAATAGAAGCTACGATTTGTTATTTGAATGATATTCCAATTACAGCATCAAACCAAGAGCTGCATTTGCAACGAGCCCACCAAGTACTAAAACGTTTACATGAAGCAAGAATAAAAACACAAGAATCAGAATGCGCATGGTTGCAAGATAGGGTAATTTTTTTGGGACATCGAGTAGATAAAGAAGGATTACACGATTACACCCAACAAATAAACACATCAAAGCTCTAGGTACGTGAAATGCCAATTATTTTCTTTATTCTGCAAGTGTTACAACTGACCCTAATCACTGTTACAACCGCCTCGGGTATGGGGTCGTTTGAAACACTTTCTTTGACTGTTTAAATTTTTCGGTGGTGGTTTTTGTAATGCAGATAATACCATATTACCTTAGCTAATAGTAGTCTGATCTGATAACTAAAGTTCAACTTAGGCATATTTTCAAATACGCTCAGTTCAAATTCAGTTATAGTTATAAGCAGTGATTTTGTCAAAATGTTTTAATTAATATCAATGAATGTTTGTAACTAGAAATTAAAAAATTCTCCAATGGAATGAATTCACCAAATCTAATTCTAAACAAAATTTTATTATAAATTTTAAGAAATATAGCCATAACGTTTTTTATCGTAAAGTGCTCAATTTTTGTACACCATGTCCACCAATGATAGTTGACCATTCACCAATATCTTAACACAATATTAATCAGTGGCCTTAAAGTTTTTTAAAAAATATTTTAAAAGTGTAAATGGAAAACTTATTAAATGTTTCTGTTTTAACGACGTTATATTTTTTGAGGTAGTAAAAAAAGATGCATGTTGAATACAACACTATCGATATTTCGTTATGCCTACTTATTTATTTTTTAAGATTTACACATCTATTTTCATACAGAAACTATATTTAATATTATCGTTTAGAACTAGAATATGCAACTCGACTAGTATGTTTTTTATGAATATCGGAATCAGATTTTGTTTCTACACTTTCTAGTTCTGTAGATGTTTGTGGTGTATGGCGATAATGACATCGTGATACTCCACCGATTAATCTAGAATCAGAGCTAATGGCTCTTTCAAGACGTCCTCTTGAATGAGGACATTCCTGCTTTCTTATTCGTGATCTGTGTGTGCAATCTGAAGCATTTGAACTACGCCTTCGCGAAGAAGTGCTGTATCCTGAATAGATTGGTAACTGTTGAGCAGACCCACCTATAAATTAAAAAATACATTAAATAGAATTAATAATTTTATATAGTATTAATGTAAGGGAAGTAAAGAAGTGTTTTATCAATTTTTGAATGAAAAACTTCTCCAGGTAGCTACTCCCTTACCGAAAAAACTTTTTGTAAACACTGTCATTGCTTAACACGTTAATCGCCATCAAAAATTAATAAACACTATATAATTTAAATCATTACTAAACAGTCCTACAGACTACTACCGCCGCCGCGCCATGGTAATTAACTTTAAAACACGATTATTGTTAAGTTATAATTTAAATTATTGTACTTCTGAGGAGATCATTTCGAGAGATTCAATTTTAGTGATATCATTCAAAAATTGACTAAATATTCTTTTGTCATTTTATGTTATATCATTTTGTGATGTAATTTGTTATGTTATGATATTAAAATTAACAAAAGCTAGTAATTTAAAAATTTATAACTACCTACAAATGAAATTTGAGTTACCAAAATAAAGAATTGTGAATATTTTTGGTTAGGTAATTTGAAAATATTTCATTTCATGATACGTATAATCATCGCATTTTCTTCATTATGATATTTAATTCGTTAAAGCAAGATTTGAGGCTGAGTGAGTCGGAACTAAAAAAAATAAAGTAAACACGTAAAATTTTGCAGCTTGAATTGGAAGAAAAAATTATGAAGTGAACCAACTGGACAAAGTTGACCACGCAAAGGTTGCAAAAAAGCAGTAAAACCTAAACTATTGTTTAATTCTACATAAAAAGCAGATACCCGCATCAAGCTGGCGCCGCCACTTTTGCAAAACCTAAAATAAACTATATAGGAATTTGTGGCTAATTTGTTGCTAATTAGTTACCGCAATCGCGAATTTGTGGCTCTTACCGTTCGCGAATTACAGCCATTTGAGTGGTGGCGGCGCTAGCTTGATATCAAGCCAGCGTCGCCACCACTCAAAAACTTATCAAAACTTAAAAATAAGTATTGCAATGATAAAAAAGCTTTTGCGGGAAACCGAAGATTTCCCGCCAAGGTTTCTTTTATACCTCTGCAAAAAATGAAAATTTACCCGCTAGCTCAGTGATGGAGTCATACGTCCCAATAATGGACACTTATCATTTGGTGGAAAAATAAAATTCAAAAAATAATAGCAAAGAAAATGTAATTCGACGAATAAATCAGTCATCCCATAAACAATTAAACAAAAGATTAGACCTTCTCTGAAGCCTATTATGACTACAGTCAAATTCCTACAGGTCAAATATCCGTGAAAGTGACATTTAATCAAATCAAAACTGTCCTGCACTTTCACAGTTATCGGACGAGACATAAAATTGTTTACAAACTCATACAAAATTCAATTCAAAATCAAACATAAAATAATTGCACATTTGCTGTTGTTTATTGAAATTGTCCACTATGCATCAAATGTGTTCGTCGTGTGGTCAACGAATTCAACCATGTGTAGATGCGCGCATGAATTCAAAGTTCTGTAATTCTTGTAGCAATCACGAATTACAAAAATGTAAATTTGGATTACAAAACGTAGAGACTTATTCGATGCAATTTAAGAAATAATTGAAAATAAACTTTAAAATTTTTACCATCCATAGGAAGGCATCGTGGCGTTCCAACGTTGAATCGCATCAAGGCATGTACAAAATTTTCTAACCGCTTCGTTTAAAAAATACTGCTTGGCTTTTCCAAATTTCTCATCTACGGTCCAATTTTCATACAGGTAGAATTATCACAATTATCAACTTATCTTCAATAACTAAACACTAACTTGGCTTTGCATTTATAGCACCTTCAAATCGGATACGTGTTACACCTACGGGCGCTAACACTCCAAAGCCACTCTTGAGCCGTTTTGTGTTTGCTCGCCTCCTTTTTCCAAAATTGCACTTTCCCCCTGACGTTGCAACTCTCTACAAATTTTCACTGTTGCGCGATGCGCATGTCTCTCGTCCACTTCCCAATTTTAACTATTTACAACACATTTTTTTTAAATAAAACAAATACGCCTCACATAAATAAAATTTTCAAAAATAAAACTGTACAAATTAACAACTAAAATCAAATAAAATCATTCCGCATGCCTATAGGAATTGCCTCCGTGAACCAAGCTGTTCAGCTGAGAAGATCTAATTCTCATCCCTTCAAATGATTTTCACAAGGGAAAATAATGATAAACATTATGGAATTCCGATAACTGATTTATTGCATCTTTATTGTCCGGCAAACCAAAAGCAGAAATTAAAATTAAAAACAAATATCCAAGATCCATCTGTTGGGACATATTTCTCAGGGTAGAGCCAGATTTAAAAAAATTCATACATCCCTGACCTAATCTCATACGAGGAGGTTCAAAACATGACAGTATATGGAAATTTGTGGCTAATTTGTTGCTAATTAGTTACCGCAATCGCGAATTTGTGGCTCTTACCGTTCGCGAATTACAGCCATTTGAGTGGTGGCGGCGCTAGCTTGATATCAAGTCAGCGTCGCCACCACTCAAAAACTTATCAAAACTTAAAAATAAGTATATGGAAATTTGTGGCTAATTTGTTGCTAATTAGTTACCGCAATCGCGAATTTGTGGCTCTTACCGTTCGCGAATTACAGCCGTTTTAGTGGCTGATCAATAAAATGATCAGGGCCGGGGGAGTACCCCGTGCCACTTAAAATGATTATGGGTGGGGGAGTACCCCGCGCCAATAAAATAATCATGGGCGGGGGAGTACCTCGCGCCAATAAAATGATCAGAGCCGGGGGAGTACCCCGTGCCACTTAAAATGATCATGGCCGGGGGAGTACCCCGAGCCAATAAAATAATCATGGCCGGGGGAGTACCCCGCGCCAATAAAATAATTATGACCGGGGAAGTACTCTGCGTCAATAAAATAATCACGGCCGGGGGAGAACCCCGCGCCGGCTAATTAGTTTTGTTTTGCAGTTTTCTTAACGGATTTCAATCAAATGAATACACAGAGTTTTCCACGATTAAAATGATATATGAAGAACTATGTTGTTGGACGAAAAACCAATCGATGCCATGAAATTTACCAAAGTTACATAAAGAGTTACGAGGACGTAACAATCGCAGGATGGCCGTGTTAGAAACAATGAAAATCATACAAAAGCCGACCCTGATCAGTATCTGAAAAACACTGATCAAGGAAGATAGAAACCATACAATAAGCAAGGAATACTGAAACATACACCTTGAAGCCGGACCTGTATCAATTAATGAAGAGACCATGATTACTATTTAAATTTAAATAAATAATAAATTAAAATAAGGATGGTAATCGACTGCACATGCCATACCCCAAAGACAATCAGTTGGAATAAAAAGGAAGAATAGAACAAGTTGATGTATAGTAGTAAAGAAAGTAATAAAGAATAATCGTAGAAATATCAGTTGTTGTTTAATTAAAATATTAAAAACATTTCGGTCATTCTAACATGTATAAAAACCAACCAATAGAAAGATCGTATTAGTAGCCATCAGACATTTTTCATTGGTTAGTTATTATCATTAAAATGTTAATTTTATGTAAAATTAAGCATCGTATCATACAGGGTTTACGATAACTAAAAAATTAGAAACAATAAAAGGTAAAAAATGAGGCATTTAAAGAAACCTTTTAATTAAAAATCGTGTAAGATCTACATAAAAATGCCATAGGATATCAAGGTCTTTAAAACTAAAACCCCACGTATAAAATTTAAATTGTATTTTTTTCAAACATTTTTATTTTAATTTTCTTTTCGTGATTTAAAATGGTAAAGATAACTGCTTTTTGTAAAGGTTTATGGCTCATTTTGGCAACGAATTAGCTACAAATGCCCATACTTTCGGTGCTGGCTTGATATCAAGCTAGCGCCGCCACCACTCAAATGGCTGTAATTCGCGAACGGTAAGAGCTACAAATTCGCGATTGCGGTAACTAATTAGCAACAAATTAGCCACAAATTTCCATATACTTATTTTTAAGTTTTGATAAGTTTTTGAGTGGTGGCGACGCTGGCTTGATATCAAGCTAGCGCCGCCACCACTCAAATGGCTGTAAGTCGCGAACGGTAAGAGCCACAAATTCGCGATTGCGGTAACTACTTAGCAACAAATTAGCCACAAATTCCTATATAGTTTATTTTAGATTTTGCAAAAGTGGCGGCGCCAGCTTGATGCGGGTAAAGCAGATTATATGCAGGTCTATCAGGTTTTGTTTTTTGTTTAATTTAAGTTTTTGTTTAATTTTATACTTTACAACACATATTATAATATTAAATAATAATAATTGTGATTATTGTGAACAAAATTTGAAATGAAACTATCGAAATGTATTAAGTTTACAAATTTTAAAATGCTTTGCTAAAAATTAACACTCTCTGATTTAGATCTTCTGCCCTAGACATCAAATATCGTCTTTCGTATTTGTATCTTTTCGTATTTTTGTCTTTTACCATTGATTTTATCGTATTAAACGTTTTGTGATAATAATGTGAGGGAATAATGATCAGGGACTAATTCTTGTTATAAGCAAAATGTATAAATTTATTTTTTATAAAAATAAACCATTATAATATAAAACTGATTCAAATCCAACCCTAACATAGAAATCATGAAATGAAAATTTGATGATCTTTCGTTTTTCTAACGAAATATATAACAATATTGTGCTCTGATCATTATTCTTGTATACCCATAATGTGTAAGTTTACCTGATACCAAAGTAGCAACAGCACTCTCTCGGTGCTTTCGCAAAGACAACCTGGGTGAACATGAATGTGAACTTCGACGGGAGTTTTCCAATACTTGGCGTTCGTCTTCATCAACTACTCTTTGTTGTCGTCGTAAAGGATTTCTACGACGATCTCTAATTCTTAATGTTACGGGGCAATCTAAATGCAAATCAAGTGCCATTGATCCTTGACTTCCTTGTAGTGAATCGTGACTTAATCTACAAAGAAAATTTAAAAATAATAATAGATATATCACTTCAATTTAGTTCCATTGCTTACTGTTATATTTTAACCTGTCAGAAAATTCAGTAATCTTTTTAAATGTTAAGAATTATTTAAAAAAATTAATCAAATCTTATACGTTAATTTTATAAATACAATACAAATGGTTGTAGAGTCGTGACTGGTGATAATAAAGTAATTTATTATAATTCTTTTGATTTCATCTGTAAAATTTACCAGTAATGAAACATTATAGGTTTCATTCTCACATTATCCAAGAAGATTAAAATAAGTAATCATTTTAGGTGCAACGTAATTTTTATAACAAAAAAGATTCTGTCTCGAAATATTGTCTGTGACAATATTATGTTACCAAGACAATACAAAAATTAAAAAGAATTGAATGGTTGATTGATGAAAAGGTATTAAGTCCACTTTTTTAATTAATTTTTTTTCATCATCGTCATATCTTTCTCATGGATTAGGCCTGTTCTGACTCAAGTCGCCATCTCGATAGGGGTTTTCCTATATCTCTCTGCCCTCTGGATTTGTAGTATAACATCTGTTTTGGGATTCTTGAGGAGTCCATTCCGTGCAGGTGTTCCTCCTACCTTTGTCTTCGTTGATTTATTCTCTCCTGCAAAAAAGCCGTTTTAAGCTCTTCTCGTATGACATCGTTGCGAATTTTGTCAGTTCTTGTGCAGCCTTTTACGGAGCGGAGAAATATCATTTCTGCTGCTTGGACTCTTGATCTGTCTTTGTTAGACGTCGTCCATAATTTGCATCCAAACAGCAGCGTTGGTTCTGTCATTGTGTTGTAGAACTTTATTTGAGTTTGGCGTCTTGTTTTGTTGCCAATTAATCTTTTTGTGGTGCCGCATATTGTTTGGAAGAGATTTAATTTATTGATCAGATCGATGTCTCTACAATATGTACCTAATATCAAACCCCAGGTATTTGAAGTGTGAGACTTGTTCAAGTATTTGGTTGTCTGTCATATCCAAAGATACAGGATCTTACAGGCTATTTCCCTCTAAATGCCATAACTTCTTCTCTGTGGAGATTTTGCAATTATAAATCTGTGATATCTTGTTTAGTTGATATATTGCTATTTGTAGCTCATCCTCGTTTGATGTGAATATGACTTGGTCGTCAGCATATAAATACTGTGTTTATAAAGGTATCTCGGTTAATGTATATTTACCTTCCTGTGTATTTACCTTCCACTATCATTAATTTGTGAACATGCAAATTTGGCAACGCCGCCGGTGGTCTTAACTGTCAAATTTTTGTATATGTGTTTAATGTTTTTGTCTTTGGTTTATGCAGTTTATAAATATTAAATTTGTGTGACAATACTTTGCTGGAAATAATTAACAATATTAAAACTAACAACAATTAAAAGTAAGTATACAAGTGGTGTATAAAGTTGGCAAATTTAGAATTGCTCGCCGCTGAAAAAAGTTGGCCAAGCATGTCTGTGAGTCAGCAAGTTGACATTTGACTATAGATGTTTTACATCCAGTATGTAGCTTGCTAAACTGGCCTTCAGATGTGCCTGTAGCCCTGTTTTTTTTTTCATATCCAGGTTCAAACCGGGTACCTTGGATGTGAAGTTGCATCCGTTAGCTGCAAGGCAATGATCGTCCCATATCGGCACATAATTTGTTACCATTTACCTTTTTAAATGGGAAAGTAATCTGTTGTGTCACATCAAATTTTTTTATGTAATATTTGACTGCAATGTACTAAATAATTACGAGTTTGAATCTTAAAGTAAGGTATATTAGTAGATAAAGCCCCCAATGTTAAATTTAAACGATAATAGTTTTTTTGAAGATAAATTTTACTAATATATTCTTGTGGAAAGTGTTCTAAAAGTTTTATTATTTAAATGTCCAAGTGTTTTATTATATTCTCTTAAATAATAACAGGAAAGTTAAAAATAATTTGTTGCAAATTGTCTAAATTTTAACAAAAAAGAAAAAGTTACATACACTTTCATAAACCTAGAAATTGTTTTTATTAGTAATATCTGTGTTTATATTGTAATATAAGTACATTTTTATAACAATAATTGAATTGTTTTGATAATAAAATTGCGCATTTATCAAATCTATTTCTTAAATTAAAATAGAAAACAATTTGTTTTTAAAATATTTTAAAAGTAGGACCACCAAGTACTGTTAAAGCGACGTTGCCAAATGTATGTTCACGGCTTGTAAGTATAGGAGGCAGTGAAATATTCCGTTTTACATTAACAAAACGTCAACACACGGAATAATTCAAACTGCTGTTAAACGTAATGTTGTTATTGACGGTGACGCCACCAACAGTAATGTAAAATGCGAATACTTTTATACCGGGTGCTGAATGAGTTAGGCGAACATAGGATATTAACGTGTAAAAACTTATTTTTGCAAATTCCTGCTTCCCGAAATATTTTAGAGAAAAATTGAAAGATACAAATATAATGTAGAAATATAAACTACTAATGATAAGAGCATTAGATTTTATCTAGCTTTTACGCAAATGATCAAAAAATTTTTTGAAATTATTAAAATTTTTATTTATCAAACTGGCCATGTATAAGTTTCCAAGGTAATATTCCATTTTATGAAATTAAAATTTAATAAAGTGCAAAACTGTCAACAACGTGCAATTGTTTTTTATTACTTATCAAAAATAATTACCTCGGAAACTTACATGGCAAGTTTGATAAATAAAAGTTTTAACAATTTCAAAAGAATTTTTTGACCATTTACGTAAAAGCTAGATAAAATCTAATGCTCTTATCATTCGTAGTTTATATTTGTACATTTATATTTGTGTCTTTCAATTTTTCTCTAAAATAATTAGAGAAGCAGGAATTTGCAAAAATAAGTTTTTACATGTTAATATCCTATGTTCGCCTAACTCATTCAGCACCCGGTATAGGTTATTATAATATAAAATTATATAATAACTACTATTTATATACCTACTATTTCTATTATATAAAAATATTTAAAATGTTATATTATTAACTCGTTGATATTAAATAATCTTAAAACTTAAATTATTAAAAAATTCAATAAAATTACTTATTAAGCTTTTGGAAGATTATTTCATTCCTTCATTAGAATAATGTGATACAAGTCTAAAAATATAATACAAGTAAACAAATACATGGAAACCGAAAGAAGTATTGTCATTTGAACGGTGAGTGGATAAAAATCTAGAACTGTGAGTTAGGGAAAACCTAAATTGGGTTTCGGCAAAGAAGAAAAACCTAACTCCAATAAGTAAAAAAATTTATGTTCTTGTTTACTTGTATCATATTTTGAGATTTGTATCACATTATTCTGATGAAAGAATAAAATAATCTCCGAAAGTTCAATAAATAATAATTAATTGAATTTTTTAATTTATAGTAACTCGTAATAATTAAAGTTTTAAGATTATTTTTATTATATGTTCTAGTCTATCTGTTGTAGTGGCCACCCTGTACAATGTCAAGCAGGTACAAAACTTTGTTATGTTATGATTCAAGTATAGCTACACTTTCAGATTATCACTCTATATATGGTACCCCAATGCAAAATACCAAATTTTACAAATATTGTGAGTCCCTTATAGCTTTAACTATGCATATTTATAAGTTATAAGGTTATAACATAACGTATGATATATGAGTAATGTGATATTCCTTTTAAAGGAAGTTTTTATTCATTTATCCACTTTTTATTATTATTAACTCCTTTTCCACTTAGGTCTTCATTTCCAAACCACCTTAACAGTTAATTTTCGCGTGGACTCCGGGTAAAAGCTGAAATTTACACCAATTGATGCTTGCATGGTCTACATTTATGTAATCCTTAATAATTAAGCTCAACTCGGTGATCATGAGGCTATTTTATTTTTTATATTTAGTGCTCTTTTGCAAAGTCCGAGTTTTGATTACTTTTGTATTTTAATGTAGATCATGGAAACATTAATGGCGTAAATTTTAGCTTTTGACTTTGCGGCCCCCCCAAATTAATTAAATAGGGCTTCGATACTACTAAAATAATAACAAAAACTGCAACAGCAGATTTAGATCAATCATCTTGTGATGGTTTCTAAGTAATGAAGATTGGAGAAGACCAATAACAGGTGCCGTATACTCAGCTATCTATCGCAGTAATAATAAGTAGATAGTAAAAAGTATGTAGAAAATTAACAAATTCAGTAATTTATTATTACTTAAACTAATTTTTGTAGCTCAGTTAACCTGAAAAGAACGAAATTGATTATCTAAATTTATATTCAACTAGTACTTAGTAATTTGTATCTTAATTAAGTTTAGGTTCTGTAATACCTACATTTTGTAATAATTAAATAATGTCTTTTGTTAATGATAATAAATTATTGCAAACATGAACAGCAAAAGCAAAAAAATTAATAAAAAATGAATGTAAAATATTCAGAAAGATTAAAGAATACTAATTAAGAAAGCATAAAATAGTAAGAATGAAAAGCAAATAGGCCAATCTTTAAGCGTTAGCTACCTATTAGCAATGTCTAAATCCCCTATTCTGTAACTTTTCGTTATGGTTCGTTATCGCTATCAAATCGTTAAAAACCGTAAAGTTCGGTTTCCACATACCATTATATTACCATTTAATACAATTTTGATTGTAAACCAAACTTTACGGTTTTTAACGATTTGATAACGATAATGAATGACAACGAAAAGTTACAGAATAGGGGGGTAAGTCTACAATAATACATAATACATTTAAATGTATTGTAACAATTAGAATTATAAAGTTTGAAAGATGTTAGGTCAGAAATAAAGTTAAAAAATGTTAATTAATTCACACATGGCACGAACCATTGATGTTAGTTATATAAATGACTTCAGGTTGATCAAACGATGATATTCAGCCAATAGAAGAATAGTAAATTTAATAATTAATAAAAAAGGAGTTATGAGTAATTAGATTTTCATCAATATTTTTATTAAATAAGTCGTCAATTAGTCGTGTTTAAGTGTTGAATGGTAATGAGTTTCAGCCACTAAAAGGCAAGTCATGCAAAGCTTAGGTTAGAATATCGATGGCTAATTTGCCAAATTTGCAAAAATTGCAAAAAAAAATTTTATGACTTTTGTAGTAAAGCGTCGTTCACAAATCTTGGCAGCAATATTACATCACTTTTGGGTGGGTGATGGAAAGAGAACGTGCAAATACTGTCGAGTAAATGGGACCGACCAATTTTATTTTCTGCACATTTGCGTCATTGTGGCCAGGTTTTATGATCAACAATCTATTTACGTTTGTGGACAGGCACTCACAGACAAACACTTCGTGACCGCTACCGTAGCATGTTGAAACAAAATTGCCAAACGTTACCCGGTTTGAAGCGGGATATGATAAAAAGTTCTCTTGTAAAACTAAAAATACTTGGACAGTGTTTGAATTAATTTAACTAAGGTGGATTCGAGATAAACGTGGTTGTGTTGCCAATATCAACCTTACGCGCGCTCAGCTTCGGTTCCCTACGGTCCGCAAACTTCGAGCCATCTTGACTAACTTTGTACTAATACCCCAGGCCGATCCAACCCGGCTAAGTGTGCTACTAAAGTGTGAAAAAAGTAAATTTCTCTTTTTCGGAAAATTTAAATCCAAAAATACCCCCAAATAGTGACATTTGTTCTATGTTAACTGTACGTTGGTGTATGTAGGTACGACTAAAGTTGCTCTGTCGGTCTTTATAGCATAACATCACTTCGTGAAAGGAGTTTATCTGGAGGCGAGGCTTCCATTACTTCTTGCAACGTTTAGACGTTCTTAGGAACATCGCGTGGATGGTTTAAATTTTAAAAAGTACGATATACTAAAGCAAGCATAGAGCCTCAGCATGCTACTCACTAAGTCGAGTGTTGACCCGCGCAAGGCGATAATCAACCTTTGTATTTTGATTGAGTAGTTTTCAAAGTTTTAAAATGATCGACTCAACGGTAACTCCCGAGAACATGGCGCCGGGACGCCCAGAAGGGTTCTACAGAAGGTAAATGCAACACTAGAACGAAAAATGTAAAGACAGGATGTACTACAAAAGAAAAATACTTTTAACATACACGCTTTTGGCGACTTGCGAAGTTGTATGATGTTGAAAGAGGTGATAGAAGCTCAGCCTTTACAAAACTGTCAACAAAGAGATGCTGCAAGAACTGGCGGGAACAGTAGTAGGTATTTACACTGTCGAAGCGTAAAACGCTACTGCCGTAACATCGAATTGATATCATGGTTAGATGTCTCTTTACCGTTAAAAGAGAGATACATCGGTCTAGCTTAAGTTAGTATTAAAAACTGATTTTTGTTTAACTAAACCGTTAAAAGAGAGATCCACCGGTCAGGCTTAGGTTAGTATTGAGAAACGATTTTTTTGAATCGAAATAAATCCTTTTCCAATAATTTTGATCTAACTTTTATAAACTTCTGAAAAGGTGTCGTCGAGGAGGAGTGGGCGGGAGTAACCTTATGGCTTCCACCAATGTAATGTAGTTAAATGTCAGTTCATGTCATTTTTTAAGTTTTTGTAAATTTTAGGTTTTGTTTTCAATGATCCATAAAGTTTTTGTTCTATTATTGCTTGTTGGATCATTTACTATAATTTCTTCATTCAAAAATATTTAAATTTGTGGTTCAAAATTTCATGCTATCCCCTCGGCACCTGTCATTGACTTCCAGTCTCATTTTTTAAGGTGGTATCTCACTGGGCAGTGTCTAGTAAGCAGCCGCATAAAATTAACTAGTAAGTCGATGGTTACCTGAATATTAAGTTATACGAAAACAAATTATGATCTTAATTGTGTGTTGTGTGGTAGTTATACCTCATAAGAGTTAAAATTGGTTAGTGTCATTCCCACTGATAATCATGAGTAGATTAGCAAAATTCCACTGGTTTGTAAACATAGTTTTATTTTTCGTAATCTATATCAGCGGTTGTTCATGTTCGTCCAACCAGTATCAAAACATCTTCGAATGCATTAACCCAATGATTTCTCCAGTCATAAGTGGACGTTTTACAATAATATGTATAGAAACATCGTTTTAACCCTTGTCCTGAATACCGTATGTTTGTAGGGAAAGATAAGGATACCATCGACACACACCGCACGATCTTCCGCGGTAAAAATTTGGCAATAAAGCAAAGCAAGCTTTTAACAGAGGTTCCACTTGAAAAAACCTTTCCTTGCATCTCAATGTGTGTTCAAAAGCTAATCGTTAATAGAACATTTTTAAGCACGAGTGCAATACTTGTTGCAATTCAATGGGAACTTATAAAATTTTAGTACTAATTGTTTAATTTCATCGATCAATTAATTATATTTATAATTTATATTTAATTCAAAAACTTTCGTAAAAATGACATCATGCGTTAGTTATAGTTAATTGATGGCTAATTTACCTATAGGTAGCAGCCGTTTCATCAACAGATAGCGCATGTCGATGAAGAAAACCAGGATTAAGAAGAGCGCATGCTGCAAAAGAAAGCTTAACTGGTTTTGGAGAAGTTTTTTCTTGCAGTAATTGTGTATTAGCTGTAGGCGAAGTTTGGTCTAAACTATTACTATGTTCTAAAGCTAGATTAGGAGCTGATGGACTTTTACTGACAGAACCCTAAAAAGTTATGTAAAATACATTAAATTTTTAAAATTTTATATTTACCTGTGGTGAATTAGTATTTCTAGTTTGAGATTCTACAGCAAGGCCTTTAGAAAATTGCATAAAAGATTGAGTCAGAGCATGACGATCAGATTGAATGTGCAAATGGTGAGCACGTGAATATTGTAAATTCGTAGTCTGAGACCCAGATGTTCTTAATGAGCCATGAACTGATCTACCTCCATGAGAAACTACTCCTCGAGGTGCACCAGTAGGAGGGCCTGTAGTACTTAATTTAAATCTAGCTGGTACGACTTTGGCAGCTGAATCACGAGCTTCAAATGTCATAACACACGCAGCTACAACAATAAAACCTAAACCAAACAAAACCAAACATTTTATACGAATGAAATACTAAAAAATACACTAAAAAAAGTAAAAATTAATTTCAATAAAGTTAGTATAACAGCAACAAAATATCATAAAAAACAGAGTGGGGCTTTTGTGAATTAAATTATTAGCCCAACTTTTTTATTAGTCTTTTCAACAATTTTTTATTGATGTAATGTGATTATTGAAATTAATTATGTTAGTTTTTACTACATTTTCTTATTTAAAAAAAAAACATTTTTTTTTTCAGTTTTTATTTTTTTATTTTCTGTTTTGGGTTGTCACAAAATTTAAGTATATATCTTTTTATTATACACAGAAAAAAATTGTACTCAATTGTCTAGATTGTCTCAATCAACGCTACAAGTACAAATTGTGTAAAAATTCTCACACTAAATTCTAAACACTAAAAAAAAAAATTAAAAAAATAAAAAACAAATAAATTCTCATTGACTAAATTTGAGGGGAATTATTATAAATATTTAGGTACTAAATATTACTAATTATTATAGTACTACCTAATAATGATATAGTACCATCGAATGAGTTTGTATCAACTACAAACGATATACGTGTATGTATGTACATCATAACAACAAAAATGCAATATAAGTAATTCCTTTTGCAAGGTTTTAAAGTTTTACAGCCTTATGCAAAGTGGTACTCTTAATTTGTTTATGGGGAAAACATTGCAAACCCCATGATTTCATATTTGTGTACTTCGGGGAGAACATGCAGGGTAGAAATGGAACTGTCTTTTTTATAATAAAATTATCAAAAATATATTGCATTAAATTTAATTAAATTAAAAAATTTTGCCAAAAACTAAAAAATTAAATGAATTAGCATTTAACGACATTGAATTGGCTGCAGCTATAAGGTTAGCCCCCTTAGTTTATCACACCCTGGCATTCATTTACAAATTTAGCTTGATTAACGCACGGAACTAATGATCTCTGCGACATTTCAATCCATTAAAAATATACTTCAAGGCCAACAAATAACATAAATTTAGGAATTAGAAACATCAATAACCCTGCTGCAGTCTAATTATTAAAAAACTCCTTCCTAACTAACTCTCTTATTAAAAGGCTTTAAGAGGAATATTAGAAAATGTAGATCTTTGAGAGAGAGAACCCCTAAACCGTGATATTAGTAGCTCAATGTTAACTCTACGACGGCATAAGTACAATTACTGCTAGTGCGGTACTGCGGTTTTTCGCCATGCCCCGACACAAAACCAGGTAAAAGCATACGGACGGAAAATAGAACGTGTCAATATGGTCAAAATTTGCGTAGAAAATGGAAATTTTAAAATCGCTGTTTGGCTAAACTAATTGATATTGGTGATTCATTCGCGCCTCAAAGACTTTATTTTAATGTTATCTATCAAATTCCGTTGTGCTTTCTTTAAGTTATTAAAAATTCAATTTTTGTTATGTACTACATCCAAAGATACATATTTTAAGAATGTTCCCTTAAAATATCTGATTAGAGGAGAGTTAATTATTATCCAAAGCTTCAGAAGTGAATATCTCAAAACTAAAATTTTTTACCTGGTTGACAGCAAAACAAGAAAACTATACACATTCGATTAATATGATTAAAAAAACATTTTGTTCACAATATTCATTTTTGTAGTTCGGCGAGAGATTTTTTTAATTGGTGATTTTGTTTAGCTTCTGTGTATAATAAAGACACACAAAAATGCTTTATTTAAAACATTTTATTTCAAACTTCTGAAATTTTGCTTTTTTCCTATCAAAATTTCTTTTTGTTGGACAACGAGGCAGAAAGTGCTAAAACCTGCTATTAATTCAAAAATGAAAATGCTATTTAGAGATTCTTCTCTATGGTGGGTTAATTCACCACTAACCACCGCACATTAAAATACTATTAAATTCTCGGTGGCAATTCTGTGATTCCGATTAGCGCGATTTTTCTCCACCGGAAGCATTATTATTAAGAATTGAAATATTTAGCTTCAAACTTTAAAATTTAAGTATGTTGCGACATTTTAGTAATTCTAAACTTGTATTAAAACGCATGTAATTTATAAAAGTGAGCTACGGAAACGCGAATGTTAAAATCTGAATCTCAATTAGTTTTTATGCTTTTTAGTTATGTTCCGGAGCAGTCCAAGCTTTGCTTTTTTATCTAATGGGTATATTGAGTATAAGAACACATTGATTGGAGTTTGAAAATTTTGCATATTTTTGCCTATTTTTAATTTATACAACTTTGTTTATTTTCGGAAACATTTCATACAGAACGATCAAAAAATATATAAATACATATAGTTATGTATAACGTAATATTAAGTAGATACCCTAAGTTTTTCCTTAAATATAATAAATAATTTTAAGAGGTTTGGCAAGTAAGAGACGTCTTGAACTTGACTCAAGTGTTAAAGGACATAAACCAAGCTCAAGACGACTCACTTGAAATATTAAGATTCTAGTTTTAGTTAATTTTTGACTTTAGTTGCTGGATTGCATTCAGCTTGATTACTTGATTTGACTTTAATTAGCTTGATAACTTACAAAAAAAATTTTTTTTTTTGCTAAACGTTAATTTGTAGAACTTCTTACCTACCATTGTTGTTATAATAATTTTTTAATAAAGGAAATTTAAGAAACACGAAAAACAACTGAGAAAAAAGCAAGGATATTGAATTTTTGTTACTGATGAGAATAATTCGTCAGTTACGACCAAATAAGTTCTGTATCTCGGTTAAGAAATATGAAAAGTAATCAATCAATTTTTTTTTAACTTCTAACAACCCTGAAAATATAGATCTAATTCGAATCCATTCGAATTAATAGCAGGTTTTAGGTTTTCTGCCCCACTGTGCGTCGAACAATAGCCATAAATATGTACTTTTTAAAAATATTTATAAATTTTTATTTCCGACTAACCATATGGCCGAATTGCTGTCAACTAATCACTTACTTTTTCTTGAAGAGCAAACTTTCGCATCCTGTACAAGTCGAACATTTTTTTAAATTGTACCTATATATAATATAATCAATGAAATATGTATAAAGTTTGAAAATAGTTCGTTTTGTACTTTTTCTATAAAAATTTTTTTAAAATGCTTCTCCTTTTCGAGCTGTTATACAGTAAATAAATGTAATATCTAATTATCTAATAAATAAATGTCTAACGTACAACAACCGGAAAGTGCTTTTATTTTAACGAAAGGGTAGTAAAAAAAAGCACTCTTTGTTCCCGCCTGGAAAAATATAACGATTTTAGTTAAAAAAACGGTAAAAAAAGATCGCTCAATAGGATAGAGGGGCCCCACAACAACTTTTGTTACGGGCTTCGCACTGGCTTAATCCGGCACTGCATTTACGTGCAGTGGAATCAACGATCTATTATTAGGTACTTATTATTATTATCTTTAATATAAGATCGATGAGTGGAATGCATTTGCACTTACGTCATCACTGTCAAGAATTCGTTGTCAGAACCCTACCTACAACATGTAAAATGTTACAGGAGACTTAAAAAAAATCTTTTTTACTGTCAATTATTGCGTTTCAGAATTGCTTTTACTTTAAATTCATCAATTATTAAGAAAAGCAAATATACCTACTTAATCGCTTTACATTTTTAAAGTAAAGAAGAAATTATTATTATTTAAAATTACTTAAGGTAGTACTGTCGATACTGCAAGAATCAAATTTATACACTGTCTTATTTGACTTAAGTAGTATTTAGACTAGGCAACGTCACAGTGGTGTAACAAACTTAGAGGTTATGTATAAGTGTACTATAGATCTATTATTATAGTAGATAAAGGATTTCTATCTAAATAGCATTGGTTGTTTTCATGGACTTAGAAAGATAGGACCCGCAACTCCCTACCTGAAAGCTTAAAATTTGCGAGCTCTTAACCGTATGGGTTCATCACTTCTACCGCTAGGATCGCTGAATTCCTGTTCCAGAAATACGATTTAAATTCAAATTGAAAATTATTAATTAAACCAATATATGAAAATAAAACATTAAAAATTGAAAATATATTATGTATTAAAAACAGTAATGCATTTTTCATACATGTACGTGCACTTTTATTCAAACTACAAAGAATTAAGTTCGGTAAACAAATTTGACAGCTGTCAACAACGCGCATGCTTGGAATAGTGATAAAAATTAAAAGAAATTTTTTTAAAATAATCGATATTATATAATTTCTTTTTAAATAGTACGTATTTTATTATTTAAAAAACTTTATATGTACGAAAAAGTAAGTTTTGTAGGGGAGAGTCGGGTAATTGTGCGCGGCGGCTAATCGTGCGCATGCCTTTATTTCCATAACCGGCTGATATAATTCGAAATTTGGTATTCAGGCGTTATCTCTTGACAAACCTATGTGCTACGACATATGAATCAGGTGGATAGTTGTACTTTATCTACCTATAATGGTCGCTTTTTTGTTTATGTATGTTGTGTTCTAGTAGGAGCTTCGAAGAAAATAAGCCGTAAGTATTTCCACTTTTACATTTTTTAATTATTGTGTGCGTAAATACATTGCATAATGAGTCCCCTTTACACTGATATATGTAGTTTAGGCAAAAAAGCGCTTTTTATTCTTTTATACAATTTAAAAGCGAATCTGCCACTGTCGGTTAATCGGGCGCAGGGCGCATAGTGATGATCCTGTCCCCAGTACATCTGCTATTTTAAAAGAGCTGAGTCTTCTTCCAAGACCAAATACAGCTAAACGACAAAATCGCAAAAAAAAAGATTTTTGTGAACCCTAACAACCTTTTTTATTATTTTCATTTTATAATATTTTTTATATTTTATATAGTTTAGTTTTTTAAATCATAGGTTATATAGGCTTTATTAAATAAATAAGTATATTTTTAGCTTTAATTACTTGTGTTATTTGTTTCCCTTTTCAATGTGCACGATTATTTTACCTATGCGCACCATTAGCCGCATACGTCGGGTAATTGTGCGCAACGCCATTTTTTCTAAATTAGTATTTTAAAGTCACAATGTGCATTTTTATTTAAAAGTGACTAGAGAATATTACAGCCAAACTGTTAAAGAATCTTGATAACAAACCTGTAAGTCCAATCTTTTGTCATTTCAGAAATATTACAATTTTGGCTTAGGTGCGCACCAATACCCGACTCTCCCCTAATAAAAATAATTTGAAAATAAAATATTCAAATGAATATTTTGGAACAGGAATTTAGCGATCCTAGCGGTAGAAGTGATGAACCCATACGGTTAAGAGCTCGCCATTTTGTATCTTAGTTGCTGGTCCTATCTTTCTAAGTCCATGGTTGTTTTGAAGTAATCCATAGATCTATTACTACACTAGAATAACAAAATTTTATGTATTTTATTATAACATTATGATAATAATTAAAATAAAACATTATATTTATTATAAAAGATTATAAAAAAACTTCGTTCGTGTTATTTTTAGAAAAAATTTTTTATAAAACCATATTCTCATATTCCATGCATTTTTAAATTTTTCGCGCGTTATAACCTCTGTTACAATGTTGCCACATCTAAAGAACTACAATACAAAAAGTACATTTTTGAAATTTATTTGCTAATTACTACTATCACAGGCTGTGAAGCAGTATTTTTAAGTGTTTAAAATGTTTTACATATTATTTCCTCTCGTTTACTCTGTTTTTATTGAAATCTCAACGGCACTTTTTGTAAAAAATGAAAAAATCTATAATTTCCCATAAGGATCAATGTTAAAAGCATGAAATTTCAAATAGCTATATTTTTTAACTGGTTCTCAGTAGTTTTTCAAAAATTTAACAGCGTTATTATCTTATCATAATCTACCAATATTCCAAATTTCGTTAAATTCTGAACGCTAATTCTAAAACCGACAGTACTACCTTAAATTATTTTTAAAATAATTTTTGACATATTTCAACTTACGAAGTTTTCATTAGACACCGACGTTAAACTAAATTATTCATGTAACTGCTTTAAGTAAAATCATGCAATTTATAAAAAATAAAAACAATAATTAGAAGAATAATATTAGTTATAGGTATTTATGTATTTCTCTTTGACATCATAAAAGAATTGAAGTCGTTAAGCTTGTAAAGATTTTTTGTATATTTAAATATATAACAAAGTTTTGAAATGTTTAATTATCGGTTACGAGAACATTTTGGCTAAAAAACACTTCAAAATAAAATTATTATAAACTTACACTTTATATGTGGAAGTTAACATAAAATGCTGGGAGTAAATGACTTTGTAAGCCTCCATAGCTCAGGGGTTAGAGCACTGGTCTTGTAAACCAGGGGTCGAGAGTTCAAATCTCTCTGGGGGCATTTTTTTTTAAATTAAAAATTATTATTTTAATTTCTTTTGTTCAACAATATATACTTTAATTTATTAAAATAAAACATATATTTAGTAACTGAAAATTTATTACCTCCTACTCCCATAACAATTGGACCCGCGTACGAAAGATTGTTGAGATGAAATCCTCGCGATTCATTTTTGATTTTCACAGTAAAATTACCTCGTATTTCTTGGGCTACTGATAAATGATCAGCATAATATCCTAAAAATAATAGCAATTAATTAATTTTTTTGCAATTTCGGACAATTCCAGATGAAATCAGATAATATTTAATAATAATTCAATATTTGTTCGTTGACAAGAAATGTAGTAGGTACTATTCAAATGAATATTTAAATTAATGTTATACTCCTTGCTTCTTTGCACAAATGCGCTTGATAAATTAAATCAAAAGAATTTGATTTAATTTTTATAATGCTCTGCCCAAAAAGAGTCACGATAAAATTTTATCGAGTTCGTTCTTAATTTATCTATAATTAGTTAATTACTATTAACAGTAGTCATAGATTATTTGGTTTATTATGGCCACATTAATAGATTTCATAACTTGATATAAAATAAATGTTACTTTTTTGAGTAATATTATATTAACAGTAGATATTATATTGACACTTCATTGTTAATACTATACTATTATTAAATTATTAAACAGCTTTACATTCAGTGCTGAAATGAGCTGACTCTACGGGTCTTACAAAATCCTTTTTAAGAAGAAGATTAGTCCTCCACAAAAAAAATCTTATCTCACAATCTGGGGTCTTCATTTCATTTACAATTGATTTCCACAACATTCGATCACCGCAGGCCTGTCTCCAGTTTGTCACCTCTGCAACCCTCTAGTCTTCCATCACACCGTCTCACCATCGCAGTCTCGTCCTCCCTCTGGTTCGGGCCCCATCCGGCTTCCATAACGTCACTTTCCTTGTTACCTCCTCATCGTTTCATCTCATGATATGGTCCAAACCATTTCACTCGTTGCGTCTTTATATATCTCACAACGTTCTCACTGTTCAATTCCCTCTGTATTTCATGGTTCTTTTTTATTCTAAGAACACCGTTCACATACTTTGGGCCCAGGATGGTTCTCATTACTTTTCTGTCAAAGACCCTAAGGTCCTCTTCCTCTCTTTGTGTTAGGCACATTGTCTCCGATGTATATGTCACCACCGCTCTTATCAAAAAATTTGTATTGGATCTTCGTTCGTCTTGATATTTGTTTGTCGCTTAGTAACTGTCTGCAAAATATGATCTATTACCAGCCTGTATCTTTGCTCTAGCCTTCATTGTTCTACCATTACTGTTATTTATTTGCACTCCGAGATAGTTGATGTATACTCTAACCCATTGTAAAGCTGTTCTTTTTAGCTAATATTAAAACTTCAAGATATCGTTAATATTATCTAATATCAACGAGTTAATAATTTATATATTTAAATGTTCTTTTTAGCTTTCACTACTTTCCTCGGTTTGGGCATAACCGTTTATTATAGACAGGTTATTTGGTGTCATTTTCATTCTTATATAGGACAATCTTCCGTTTATCGGTTTAAAATGTCGTATTTTATTCTTCTTTTTCTTTGTTATTATGAATCCTGTGCCTCTTCTTCCCTGACTACACTGTAGTCAGGAAAAACATCAAAATTCATGAAAATAAGTTCAACAAGATGCCAAAAATTTACCTTTCAATATTGTTTAATAATCCCAGTTCAACAACTAGTTCGTACTTCACTAATTAAAATTCTGTTCGGTCTTTTTGTTTGAGATAAGCATAACGCCTGCAATCGTGGTCACTGCAAAAAAACGCATGAGTGGCTAAGTGTCTGGCCACACGTGCAGTAAAATCCTGCTGGTAAAAGCAGGAAAAGCCAAGTAGGCGCATTTTCAAGGTAATGCTGATACAAGTGCATTGCTAAAGCTGCGACATTACCTTTCATTTACCTTGAGGATGGGCGTTCCTGCATCCTCAAACGCCCATCGTCAAGGTTAATGAAAGGTAATGTCGCAGCTTTAGCAATGCACTTGTATCAGCATTACCTTGAAAATGCGCCTACTTGGCTTTTACTGCTTTTACCAGCAGGATTTTACTGCACGTGTGGCCAGACACTAACTTGCCGTGTACTTCAGCAATGAACAACAATTTCAGGCTGAAAAAATTGTAAAGTGTGCTCAAAGTATAAATGAGTATGTGTTGAAAAGTTCGTAGCTACATATTTATTTAGTTAACCAAAAAAAATTCAAAAACAAGCAAAAACAATAGTCTTCACACGTGATGACTCCCTTAATTAATTTAAGTTGTATGTTTTGTATCTTCTGAACCAAGTTAGTTTTTGGATCCATTTGTATAAAAATGAGAAGGTGTCATTAAATTCATCTTTAATAGTGAATTGCAAGCAAAGATGAAAGCCGTTAAAATGTTGAAATATAAAATCTTTATTATATGTGGGAATGGCAGTAACAATATCATCAACGTAACGTTTATAGAATGGAAGCTGAAAAGGAAGTGACGATATACGATCTTCTTCTAGTGGATAGGATAGGATTTCTATAATCAAATTAGAAATGGTAGCTAAAATAGGTAGAAAAAATGAACTTAGTGAACACCCTATTTTGTAAAAAAATCGTGTAGGCCAGAATCAACCTTAACTTAATCGAGAAGTTCTTACTGTGTGTTTGAATTAAAATCTCTGCATTGTTAAAAACCAAGATGATTTTTAATATTTTAAAATGAGACCTCCAACTGGAAAATCTATAATATTGTTTTGTTTCGCTCAGGTGGAAAGGTAAGCACAAATTGAGCTTAAGGTATCATTTTGTCAGTTCTCATCAATAATTCGCAATATCTAATCAAAAACGTACGAACGTAAATGAAAACAATATAGAAAGAAAAAACTATGTATTAAAGTTTCGAACAAATTAGTTTTTTTCTAATTTATACCTATATAAAAATATTTTTAGTATATATTACCTACATTAGTTTTAGCAGAAAGAAAAACGAATTTATGCTCGACTTTGATTACACATTGTAATCTTATGTTTACCTATGGTAGCCATAGCTGCTCCTAACACCATTAGTAAGAGACCCAAACTTAAAGCTTTGCAAGCGTTCCATAAACACTTTCCATTAACCTTTCCTCGTACCACTTGAACATTCCATTGTGCTCCGGAAGCGGGACATGCTCTCCTTACAACCCCAGATTCTGTACCACCTGTACGTTTCCATCCACTATTCAGAAATCCGCTTGGCTGCATAGTATTTCTATGAACCTACAAAAAATATTTGTTCCTTATAATAGGTATATTATGTATTGTACAGGAATAATGAATTTTGATAGATATGATAAATTGCAAATATTTTAAAATATCATCATGGTAGTTCTAATATTTTGAAAATGTAGTAAGTATGCATAATATAATATTGAACTGTACAGTTTTTTAATCAATTGGAACAATAAGTTATAAAACAGTACCTGAGATTCACAATACTTTAGTACGTCCACCAATCATACGGTATTGATATTATAATTGAATTTTATGTTCAAATCCACATCACAGTCTTATATTAATTACTCCCTACTGTTTAGTAATAGATATAGTTAAATATGTATAATAATGACGCCGACGTTCAGCATCTCTACGAAATCTCGCAACAGGTTAACCATGCGCAAATCAAGCGTTTCTTATCGACCAACGCCTCCAGAAACACTTTTAATGTGGAATATTTCTATGTAAAATTCTAAAGATCCTGGAAATGATTCTTCTTTCATCTCAGAAAAGCAATCTTTGTACACAATAATTTTAGGTAAATTTTTAATGAATAAAGGTGCACCTATTTTCAGCATACGCTATTATAACTTTCATCCAAGCGTACAGAAATTTATGAGCAGACACGTATAAGCTACAAGCTCCTTCACCTGGAAGAAGTGTCATCGGAAGCTTCATGCATTGCATTCTCTGCTTGTTTAACCGCGATAATTAATCTTTTGAAGTTGATAAGTTTTTCTAATATAGAATATTTATGTCCTGAGTTTCATTAAAATCCTTTTGTCGATGTTCAATTGGTGTAGAAGTGAAATTTCAACGTGCACCTGAATATATGTGCGTAAACTGTACGATACGTCGGTCACGTGCATTTCGGCACTTACGCTACCATAGCAACTGTGGATAGCAGCTTCTCTCCAGGCACTCAGTTACTGCAGGTAACACGCGGTGATCAATGTAGCCGTGATGCAAGATCTCGATGGCCATAAGAGGCCGCGGAAGCCATCGAAATCCGTGGGTGCTAGACCCCGAACTACGCCACCATATACAACACTGCCCTTGTGCATGCAATCATATGGGCTATGGAAATTTTCTAGATTTTCAGGTAATCGATTATTTATTATGTATTATGTTTAACAAACCTTTACAGTTGTCAAAAAAATGATATTTTATTGTTTTGGCAATAATTTATTTCATGGTAGTCATTAGTACCAATTATTACAAAAATTAATCATTAGAATTAATCGTATTGCGTACTTTAAAGTTATATTGAACTTCGAAGAGTAGCGCAGTTGATGTTACTGAACTGAGTCCGAAAATTTGACGTGATGTGAATTTGAAATTCTATTAATATTTGTAAATAAAGCAAATGTTTATAAACATTCATAACAATTAAATTAATTTATTGTTATTTTTGGGTTAGTAGACTAAATAATAATTAGACTATATAAATCTTCAACGTTTCGCTAATTTTTCTTAAGCTTCACTTTGTAATATAATAGATAATAATTCAAAAAAAATTTTTATTTTATATTTTATACTATTTGAAATTATCATAGCTATTTATTTTTACTTTAAATTGTATTACCTGACAAAGCTTAAAATAAATTAGCAAAACGTTGAAGATTTACATAATCTAATTATTATTTAATCCACCATCCCAAAAAAAAATTAATTATTATTAAATAGACAAAAACTTATCCTTAATAACAATTAAATTTTTCTTTTTAGTTTCTGCCCTAAATATAGTATAAAAGCCTGTTCAGTGTTCACCTTATATGATTTATCATGTGACAATCCCTTCTATTCTGTAACTTTTCGTTATCTTTCATTATCGTTATCAAATCGTTAAAAACCGTCAAGTTTGGACCATAACATTAAAATTCTAAAGGACGCTCTCGAGTCTAGACGATCAATCTTTTGATCAAAATCTTGAGTCAATCGATTGTATCAAGCGTGATTGATCGTTTAGAAACCCGCTTGACGCTTGAAGCAAGCATTGGCGGTAATTGATAGAAATTTTGAATGACTCAAGCGGTTGAAAGGGCGCTTGATCGTCTAGAGCAATTTTACAGAAAATATAGGATACAAAGTACTAAAAAACATTTCTACTATTTTAAGTGGTCAAGATGTTCCTGGTTTTAACATGAATCCACTGATTAGGGGGTTTTGATCAAAAGACTGTAAGGCTGATTGAGGTTGATTGAAACGCGCGTCAATCGCATAACTTAATCGTTTGATAAAGGAGATTGATCGTCTAGGGCTTCTTTAAGGTGTAAACCAAAGTTTACGGTTCTTAACGATTTGATTACAAAACTAAGACGTACGAAATTTTCTTCTTCTTCCTTTCAAGGTATAGGCATGTTTGGCTGTTCCGACTTCACAGATCGCGCCATAGTTTTCTTGGGCGGCTGAGATCTCTTCTTCTCTTCGGGTTATACGAGAAGATTTTTTTTTGGAATTTTGTCGTTTTCCATTCTATCAACGTGTAATTTCCAGTTTTCTCTATATTCCGAGATCTTCTGATTAAGGGGAGGTCTTGAATTAGAATGTTTCAAAACAGAGTTTTTTTGTGAAATTTTTTAGAAAGGAAAGAAACAACTAAAGTTATTGAATTTTGAGGTATCGTTTCCTATATATTTAACAAATACAAACAAAAATTTTTTTAAGTAAAAAATAAAGTTGCAACAGATTTCTTAAGCCTATTTCATGAGCATCTTGTCGCTGCAGTATTCAATCGGCCGGAAAGATCCACCTTACAATTTTTGACTAAAGCAAAAAACAGGATTAAATTATTATATATTTTTCTTATTTTTCTATATTATTATATATTTTCTATATATTTTATATATATTTTAATATATATATTTTATATATATTATTATATATTTCTATATTATATATTTTTCTAGCTACAGCAGTGGAGTGATGTGATCGCTGGTTGAGTATAGAGCGGAAATTCTGGGTTCAAATCGCGGATTGCACAGAATTTCTTGGCTCGGCCTTCCGGTGAACATCCACACTCTGTGGTGATCCCTGATGTTTGTGTCGACGTCATTACCGTAAATACGGCTGCGTCACACACGCAAAGCTAGCAAGATAGGTTAGGTAAGCAGGGAAAAGCCATGGGCCTTCTAGGCCTGTAGAGCTGTCATATACATATATATGTTACAGTTAAAACCCGAAATCAGTTAAAACCCGATCTAACTAGTAAATTCTAGTTTTAACTAACCGCCTTAGTAAATTCTAGTTTTAACTGAAATAAGTTTAGTTAAAACTAGAATTAACTGATTTCCAACAAATTTCTTTAGTAAATTCTAGTTTTAACTAAAATTATACCAGTTAAAACTAGAATTAACTGATTTCTAACAAACTTCTTTAGTAAATTCTAGTTTTAACTAAACTTATACCAGTTAAAACTAGAATTAAAGTAAAAATTGTCTTATTAAGCAATTATTTTACACATTATTATTATATTCTACTTATTGCCACATGGCATGCTGTTGTGACATTTTGAATTGCAAATAATTTCTCTTTTTAAACAAAGGCAACATTTTGAGGTGCAATTTTTTTTACAAGAACAGCGGACAAACCCTTGTCCAGATTCAACGGCAGCTTTTTACGCTGCAGTCTTTAGGAAAATTTCTTCATCTGGCACTTGTTTTTGAGTCAAAAAACTTTAGAATTTTTTTAAATTTTTTTGTCATTGTCACTTTTAAAGTAACTGGACCAAGGAGAGCGCTCCTGTACGATCGGATAAACGTACAAACGGATACATGGAAACTGAGCTTAACCCTCCCTCCCCCCCCTTATTTGGTAACTTTTCGAGATTGTTCGTTATCGAATCGTTAAAAACCGTACAGTTTGGTTTCCATTACTATCTAATGCAATTCTGAACAAAAGTTAAATTTACCTATTCGAAAGTGACTTTAAATTCGATTAAAAAAATTAAAGAAAATTCTAAAGTTTTTTTGACTCAAGAATAAGTGCCAGATGCACTTTACAATTCAAAATGTCACAACAGCATGCCATGTGGCAATAAGTAGAATATAATAAAAATAATGTATAAAATAATTGCTTAATAAAACAATTTTTATCTAATATTAAGTCTACTTTTACTTAATTCTAGTTTTAACTGAACTTATACCAGTTAAAACTAGAATTTACTAAAGAAGTTTGTTAGTATTCAGTTAATTCTAGTTTTAACTGGTATAATTTTAGTTAAAACTAGAATTTACTGAAGAAATTTGTTAGAAATCAGTTAATTCTAGTTTTAACTAAACTTATTTCAGTTAAAACTAGAATTTACTAAGGCGGTTAGTTAAAACTAGAATTTACTAGTTAGATCGGGTTTTAACTGATTTCGGGTTTTAACTGTAACATATATATTTTCCTTCTGGGTGAACTAAAAAAATGCAGAAAAAATGTAATATTTAAAAATTTTAGCGGATTTAAAAAAATATTTAAATATATAAATTATTAACTCGTTGATATTAGATAATATAAAACTTCAAAATATCGAGTTATTATTAAATTAAAAATTGATTAAAAGATTTATTTAGCTTTCAAACGAAAAAAAGATGCGTTTTTAAAAGAAACTTTTATTCAATTAAATCAGTCGTTTAGATTTTTAGCTATCACACCCGCCAATTTAATAAAATCGTGATAGTAAAAACTGGAAAAAACGCGTTTTACAATTTTCAATAAGATATAATATCATTATAATAAAAAATAATTCAATATAATCTTGGAAATATTTAAAATTGACCTGACCAGGCCACCCCCTTAATAGAAAAGACACGTAATTCATCGTTTCGTTTTTTATTCGGTCTATTCTTGTGGAGCCCTTAGTTCGTCGCATAAATATTATTTCGGCTGCTTGTATTTTTGATTCCTCTCTAGATGGTTCTCAAGTTTCGCATCTATACGTAAGGAGCTTTAAAAATATTAATTTTTGAAAAAATAGCGATCTTTTAAAAAAAATTCAATTTTTGTCCAAAATAATTAACAGAAATTTGTTAATAACTTTTACAATTGTTAATATTTTGCAAAATTCGTACGCCATTTCCTTAAAAATTTCATATAGAAGCTACTTCAACAAAATGCAAAATAAAAAAATCTTGATTTCTTTTAACTTTACAGTGGCAAAACCCCTTAAATTAATAATAAATATTTCTGATGAAAGTTACAAACTTTTTTGATTATTTTATTACTTTTATTACCTACTGAAAAAAATTGCACAAAAGCATATATTTGTATACACACTGTATACATATTCAAGAATATGTGAAAAAAATTTCAAATTAAAAAAAAAAAGCATAACAATTTTACAAATTAAGGGTCTGACGACGCTTTATCGGCTTTAATAAAAATAAATTTAAACTGAAAATACTTTACTTACTTATTCCTAAATCGATTTAGTAATAATTAATTTAGTAATTAAACTAGTGATTAAATGTATTATTATTATTAGCGAAACGTAGAAGAAATACGTAATTTTAATTATTATAATTTGTTTATAAACCCAAATAATTATCAAAAAACAAATTATTATTATTACTACATATTATGCATAATTTAAATTTATTATTATAGCACTAAATTTTAATTTGATTCAGATACCACCAATTTCTCAAGAGTTTGGAAGAGAAGTTCCGTTCAATTCAGTGCCTCAGTATTACAATGGGGAAGAATATCATTACCACGAATACCAAGACTCGTTTTCCGAGTCATGCTCATGCAGTAGTTCACAAACTAGTGATTCCAGCAGAAATTCATTGCGTAATCCATGGTGTGTTTGTTTTGTCGTATGCATTATAGTTGCAGTGTTAGGAATAGGATTAGGTCTTCCTCTTGCTTTAAATCCTCAAATGAAGCCTCAAAATTTGCAAGAACGTCTGGAAACCGTTCGGCGAATATTAAAAGAATCACCTTTAATAGACGGCCATAACGATTTAGCATGGAACATTCGTAAATTTATTCACAATAAACTAATAGGTTTGAATCTTAGTGCCATTTTAGACCTAGAGCCTTGGTCACGCAGTCGTTGGTCACAAACTGACATACCTCGAATGCGCCAAGGAAATTTAGGAGCACAATTTTGGTCTGCTTATGTGCCTTGTGGTGCTCAACATTTAGACGCAGTGCAAATTACTTTAGAACAAATAGATGTTATTCAAAGATTAATTGATATGAATTCGCAATATTTTACATTAGTTAAGAGTTCTAGTGAAATTTTAGAAATACATAAACAAGGGCGTATAGCGTCCCTTATTGGGGTTGAAGGTGGACACGCATTAGGAAATTCTTTATCGGTATTGCGAATGCTGTATAATTTAGGTGCTCGCTATTTAACAATTACTCATACGTGTGATACACCATGGGCCCGAGGGGCGAATTCCCAAGAGACGGAAGGATTATCTCCATTTGGGCACAGTGTAATTCGAGAAATGAATCGTTTAGGAATGATGATTGATCTTTCTCACACTTCAATTAGCACTGCCAAAGCTGCTTTAAATATTTCTCAAGCACCAGTTATATTTTCGCATTCCAGTGCTTACTCATTGTGTAATTCAAGTCGTAACGTTCCTGATGACATTTTAAAGCTTTTGGCACACAACGGAGGAATAATTATGGTAAATTTTTATACTTACCTTTTGACTTGTAATGAAACTGCCACTATTAAAGATGTCGTTCAACATATAAATCATATTAGATCTGTAGCCGGAATAAATCATGTCGGAATTGGTGCAGGATATGATGGAATTAATATGACACCAAAAGGACTAGAAGACGTATCTGGCTATCCTCGTTTGTTTGCGGAACTGATGGCTGATCCAACATGGTCTGAAAATGATATTATGTTACTTGCTGGGCAAAACTTGCTCCGAGTATTTTCTAACGTAGAAGCTGTACGCGATCAATGGAAATTGGCGGCAATTTTACCTTTCGAAGATTTTATGCCATCACAAGACAATTTATGCACATACAAATTCTCATGACAAAATTATATTTAAATTTGTATTGTATAAATTTAATCTCTGATATGAAATATGATTGACTGTATTATTTTCGATATAAATAATATATTTTATTAATAGGGTAAAGTCCCCTATAATAATTATCACTAGAGTTAACTTTCATTTAAAAACACTTGAATTTTGAAATTAGCAAGAAAAATAACACATCGCAATTATTAAGTAAATGTTAACTTATTTGATTAATTAATTTAGTTTTTGTTTAATTTGATTTTTCTCGGAACTAAAATAAATATAATAAATAAATGTATTTTAAGTGTATTGTGGTGTATATTTTTGTTTATATTTGACATTTTTTAAGAGCAAAATATTTGCAAATTTTATTGTAAATCAAAACTTCAGATATTTTTGAGCTCTTTATCAATAAATTATAAGACTAGGTACTTACTTTTGTAACTTTTATAGGATTTAGGAGTAAGGGCACAAACTGTCGCATCTTTACAATGTGTATAGCGTGAGAAAATTTTAACGGAAAATTCATAAATTTTTATTTTCAAAGCTTGCAGCTTACTACGTTACCTTGCCGTAATAAAATAAAAATATATATTTTAAAACATGATTTTTATATTTAATAAAAATTAATTATAATGTAGCTCAAAAATTGCCACTAAATTAGCAAATAGCGAATAAGAGTTTAATATATTATTATACTTTTGCAAGATGATACTACATGTTGAATGATAAATAAATATATAAATTTTAGATAACTGTTGACATGAAAGAGTATAACCAAAATTTAACTTAGCTATCAAATAACGCACAATAATATTATACCTTATTGTATTATGCATTTATAAGTTTATATTATACATAATAATATTTTTAGACGTTTTATATATATTATATACCTACCTTCTTCAAAAATTTTTATATAAAATCTATAAATTTTTGACTTTTGAAATTAATATTGTAATAAAATTAAAAATTAACAAATCACATTATTAAAAATATTGTTTAAAATCTAAATTTAAAAATTTAACATTTTATAAAACTGTTATTCTTAAACTGATAATAAGATATCACCCGATTTTATCATTTTCCTTATTAGCTTTTTATAGGACGTCAATCCTGGGAACAGTCTTGACTGTTGGTCTTTTTTTATTGAATTTGTAGAAATAACTTTACTTTTAGATTATTATTTAAGACCCTTTTGTCAACTATAATTTTACAATCTATTCGTCGAGTTTTCATCAGATGGTTATTAGTATTTAAATTTTAATTGCTAACTGGTCATTTTTAAATTTTATTATAGTAATAATTTTTATAATATTATTATTAATAAATGTAAGAATAATTAGTAAATTAGTAAAATATACCTATACATAATAACATACTTAAATATTATTTTTATATTAATAACAAGTAATAATAGTAGTAATATAGTACGAGAGCCCACGACCAAAACCATGTATCAGGCAGTGGCGATGTTACGAATAAGCGGATGTAAGCAATGCTTAGTGGGTCGGGACCGCCGGGACCATAAGGGGGCCTACTGTCCATAGGTATGTAGGTACGGTTAGAAAATAAATAGACAATATAATAATACGTAAACTACTACGGAAATTACAAATAGGTATAAAAAATTTTGTGTGCAAGTAAAAAATTTACAAACGATAAAGAGTAAAAGAAAATGCTTTGTTTTATTAAAAGTAAGTTTTGTATATTTGCTTAAGGGCCCTACCTACTCTTGCACCGCCACTGGTATCAGGGCAAAACGGCTAAAACTGTATAAAATCGTTACATTAAATTATCCTAAACCCCACTAGGTGGGTAGTAATGGTCAAAAACGGTACAGCTTTCCAACAGAAAACTGTTTGACATGCTAAAATAAGTTGCCCACATATAGAAAAAGTTGATATCGGACAAATTTAGTGCAATACCTTACTAATCAGACTACATTTCGTTACTCATAAAAGTCTAGGTTACAAGCTAATGAATAAATTAATAATGTCTGAAAACAAACATTTTTGCAATAAAATGACAAAATTTTTGTACATTTTTAATATCAGACGTATTGTGATAAAATACCATCTGCCTCTTTCTTTTGACATAGCAGATATGCTATGACCCGCAAGTGTTGTTTTTGACCGTTATTACTCACGTGTCGGATTTAAGATCATCATCTGATCTAACGATTTAATAAGGCCGCATTCCTCTGATGTATGGTTTTGATCCGAGGACCGCAAATTGCGCCAGCGGTCAAGGGTTTTTTTAATCCTACCCGTAAATTGCGCCAAAAATTTTTGCGGCTGACCGTAAATTGAGTCAAAAAAAAGATTGTTATATTTTAATCCATTGCTTGTTTGACAAAAGGATTAGTACTACTGAAAAAAATTGGGTCTTAATTTAACAGAGGTGTATTTAGCCCGTATTTTCACACTGTAGGAGTTTCACTGATTTTTATGTTAATTTAGACATTTTCTATTTCTGAATTTTAGTAGAAATTATAGGGTGTCGTTTTCATGTCAGTCAAGCGTGGTACCGAAAACTTAAAAAATTTAGACTTTCAACTGAATATCAAGATAAAAATTCGCTTATTGGAAATTGGTTGAAATGGACATTTGGGCTGCAGTATTTAAATTCCGCAGAAGTATCTGAAAGTTTTGATGAAGATTTAATGCAAATTATGCCCGTAGATGCCAGACTTTCTAAATATTCTTCATATTTACATAACACATACATACAAGAAAAATCTTTGTTCCCCCCAAACATTTGGACATCGAATACATCAAATATGTTCCGAACAACTAACGCATGCGAGTCTTTCCACAACTACTTATTTTGCTAAAAAATTTTATACAGCTTATCGTGACCTTTACAAATTTTTGGACGCCTTGTTAGATATGCAAATTTCTGTTTACGTTAAAATCGATAGTATTAATCAACAGAAACAAATCCGTACTAAAATTATACTCAAGCAAAAAACATTGCAATTCAACATAGCATTGTATTAATCGAAGGAACTAAGCAGATTTGATTTTCTAAAACGTATATGTCATCATTTTGCAGATATTTATTAAAAATAAATAATAATAATCTTCATTAATAATAATATATTGTTGTTTATATTGTTTATATTTTCTTTTCTACATTGTTTTAGAAATGATGCCAAAAAAATTGAATCTGCGCGGAGAGGTACAGCTGTGCGTAGGTTACAGTTACTTTTTTATATACAGTCGAGTCGCAAAATTGTGAATTATATATGGCAAAGACCTTTCACTTTTTCGGGGTTGTTCACTATTTCGGTACTTACAAAATTTACAATAAAGCCACGTTTGAAAATTAAAGCTTTATTTTAAAGAAAATTGATACAAATATAATTATTAATTAGGAAAAATGATGTTATTTTTGATTGTATTTGTTTTTTATTTAATTTAATAGTTAATACTTTTTCCCTTAAATTGATATAAAATTTCCATTCTATGCTAACGTTAAGCCGCGTTCACAATGACTTTGAAGTCTTGTCTTGCTTCGGTAGAAAGTGGCACGCGCCAATCAAAGCGATGTATTTTTTTTCCATCCCTTGCTATGTCATCGCTCTGATTGGTGCGAACCACCTTCTACCGAAGCAAGATATGACCTTAAAGTCATTGTGAACGCGGCCTTATGCGTGAAATGAAGTGTAAACATAATGTAATGTAAATTGTTAATGTTGGGGGAAGTCCCTATAAATGATGTCATTCGAACTGCACGATTTATAGTACTCAGTTTGCTGTACCGGGGTTACCGCTGTTCGTTATATAGGAGTCCCATATACACTCAATGTTAAAATTTTTGTGTTCACTATTTCCGGTAGTTCACTATATACGGTATTCACTATTTTGCGATTCGACTGTATTTTTCTAAAAATTATATCAAAAACCCTTTCATTGCGTTTTATAACTAAAATGATTTTCTCCTCCCCCCTCCCACAGTTACTTTCATACGGTTAAAATATTTTGAAACCTTCTAAAAACTACGCCACTGTGGGAATTATATAATATTATAATTACTGGTATAAATACAGTACTTTTTGGGTATTACAACTTAAACTCCCTAACCAACCACTGGCGCAATTTGCTAGTTGTTCTTAAGCTACCGATCAAAAAAAGCCAAGAAAATATTGACCGCTGAGGCAGTTTACCGGCGTCCTTTTGAATGGGTTCCCGTACGAATTTTATTTGATGATACAGTATTGTCGTTTTAATACAATATTGTCGTACTTTTACTGTGTATAAACAATAATTTTAATAATCGCCGGACGAAGCAAGTGAGTAAGTAATTATGGTTCAACCCAGCCCTGATATTATTACTTTACCATACCGAATGGGAAAGTTATGTAATCGAAAAAAAATTTTTTTTCAGATTTTCACGGATTTATATTCCTTGAGGTCTAACGAGTTGAAAGAGACCCAACATCAAGAAATGTCTGTGTGTCTGTGTGTCTGTGTGTCTGTGTGGCTGTGTGTCTGTATGTCACTTAATTTTGTGTGCGCTCTAGCGCCCAAACTAATAGGAATTTCTCAACCAAATTTTATATTTAGTACTTTTATATTGAAACTTAGATTTGATTAGATTTTGGTTAAAATCGGTCCACGGAAACGTGAGATTGGGATAAATTAGTGACGCGATGAGTATGTTTGGTACTGTGGTCGGTAGAGGGCGACACCTAATAATGTCGCAAGTTATGTTATGGGCAACTGTCTAGATAAATCCACTTACCGAAAGAAAAATTTATGTCACTAATAGACAACTCCAGGCAGCTTCCGGAGTCAAGCCCCTGGATTCTTTCATAAAAGACCTAACATCTAAACTGTACTTGAAAAGCTCCGACTGCCACAATCCACTCATCCAAGCCCTGGGTCGTTACGACACTAACGACTACCCAAGGACGCCTAGGCCCAAGGATATAATTATCCCTAAAACAGTTGTATTGCCTCCCCACCCTAGATCACCCCAACAAAGCAACCCAATACCAGACATCACGTATTCAGACTCTGACTCCGAGGACGGCGTGTTCCAGTGAGGAGTGTTCACGCTGCCCCGGGGAGGTTACAAATATTCGTCATTGTCCTGTCCAATTAATCTTCTTCCTTTTCAGCTTGTGTTTTAAATTTTTTTTCAGCGCCTATTAGATTATTGTTGTGTTTGTAAATTGTAAAAAATTATTTTTTTATATTAATAAAAACGCTGTAGCAACGGCGCGACCGAGGCTCTGTTATTGTAGAAAGGGCTCAAGGTAAGCACATCGCGCCGCCGCGGGCGCGGGGATTGTCTCACCCGTGCATGCACGCGCGGACAATTCGACGTTAGCCTCCGGCCCCGCAGTGCTTACCTTATAGCGTAATAACAAACAAGACACCGGCTCGACGCCGCTCCTCGGGTTTGAAATCCCTGTAAAAAATTCTCAACGTCAGGTTTCTAATCAGACGAAGGAGATAAGCGGGCTATCGCCCGCATCTGCTCCGCAGATGCCAAGTGTCAGCTACAGCTACAAGAAAAATTTATAACATCGAGTTATCGATAAAAGGAATGATCCTTGAAAGGTGACTTGGTATAGAGTGACAGCCGATAAAATTTTCGCACATGGGCACCAAATCATAGGGAGCGGCCAAAATCGTTAACTACGTTTTTGTATGGTAAAGTCATGTGATGGCCACATCTCTCATCCAGTGAGGCCGAAGGCCGAACAACCACATCCGACTCACATCCACTCGTTTTTTATTTAATGTGAAAGAAGAAATGGATTTCAAATTGGATGATCTGCATCATTCAATTTTTATTAAAGACGAGATGATACTTGTGACTATAAATTTGCAGATAAAGAAATTTTAACGAATATTTTAGGAACACGTATTGGTGATACACCATGTATATGTGAATTTTGTGATATAGCTGCTCAGATAAAGGATATGTAAAGAGGTACAAGGTGACGTGTTTGGATGTGATGTATTTCAAATACCTCTCAAATTGTCAATATTAAAGATAGAAGAAACAAATAAACTTTAAAATTAAGAGTGATAATAGAAAATTATTTTTAAAAAGTGGTACAAATTATTTACGCAAAAGTAATTTCTGTCAAATGCCCTCCTTGTTGAGTGACGCTTTTTCTGAAAAAACCATGATTTTGTACGGGTGGAATTTCAAATCTTTGTTGAGAATTATTTGCAGAAGAGTTGGAGCATTTCATAGCATTCCAAGAGCTGGAGCACAACGTCTAGTTGAACGTTTTGGGCTGCCACGCTCTACATTTTCAAGTGTGCTTGTTATCCTATGCCTGTGCCTGTTCCTATCCCAGAAATTCCTCCTATCATTTTGGGTCATGCGCGCACTTATCACAAAATTTAAATGTCGCACTATTATAATTTCAATTTTAATAAAAAATAGATGTAATTTTTCGTGTTATGTTACAAATTTACTTTTTTTTTATTTGAATTAACCTCAGTTTTTGCTTTAGGCAAAGGTTCTTCTGACATCAACAGCAAATTTTTATTAGTTTTCATATGTTTCGATCTTTTATCAACCTTACTTTTGTTATAAAAAATAATACACCCCCTTTTCTACCCTCGCAACATGACAATATATTGTCGTATATTTTTTTGTGATGAAGAAATTTATTTACTTATTTTAATTTTATATTTTTATTTTGAAAATTTAAATTTGATAGCACATTGGTTGTGATAGCAGAGGTGGGAGAATTTTTATTTTGAGTTGAGGGAGGTGTGAGACCTTCCAAGTCGTGCGGTTGGGTTTCGATTTTTCTCATGTAGAAATTATTATTTTGAAACAAAAAGTGAAAATAAATGGTCTTGAAGTTAAAATTGAGTGTTATTTCTATTGTAGAAAGAAGGAAGTAAATTTTTGGTGGTCCGAGATAATTTGGATATATCGAATGTAATACAATAATTTAACTTGTCAAAGAAAATTTTGCAAACGTGGCAAAGTCGCACATTATCGAGGTAGAAAAAGGTTAGATTGAGCCAAGTTGGGCAATGTTACTGGATAATCTTGATAAATTTAGTTTTGGATTTTTGAAAAATTAAAGAATTAATATTTTACTTAATTAAAGTAAATAAAAGTAATAAATTATTTTACTTAATTAATAATTTTACTTAATAAATATTTTGCTTATTTAAAGCAGTGCTAGATCTGTGAGCATATAAATTGTTTAACGTCCGATAGGTAGTTTGCTAGACTTGTCTCCAGACGCGCCTGTAACCCTGGTTTTTATGTTAATGATGGCAATTCATTAACCCAGGAGAACCACCGGCTTAACGTGCCTTCCGAAGCACGGAGACTTAGTGATTGCCCGGATTTGAACCCGGTACTTCGCATTCGCAGTTGATCGCGTTACCTGCAAGGCAAATGACCGTCAATAGTTTTAACTAAACTCTTTAATTAATTCTAATTTTAACTGGAGACGGTCATTTGCCTTGCAAGTAACGCGATCAACTGCGAATGCAAGGTACCAGGTTCAAATCCAGAGAAGGGCAACTGGTCTTCGTGCTTCGGAAGGCACGTTAAGCCGGTGGTCCTCCTGGGTTAATGAATTGTCATCATTAACATAAAAACCAGGGTTACAGACTCGTCTGGAGGCAAGTCTAGCACACTACCTCTCAGACGTTAAGCAATTTATATGCTCAAGGATGCCAAAAAAACAACGCAGTGGCTGTTTAAGGCAAACAGGGTTGACCCTAGCCAAAAGTAGAAGAAGAAGAATTTTAACTGGTATTAGTTTAGTTAAACTAGAATTAACTGTTTGCTGTTAGTATATTACTAGTTTAGTAAATGTTAGCAAATACATTAATTTGTATTTATATATGTTACAGTTAAAACCCGATTTAACTAGTAAATTCTAGTTTTAACTAACCGCCTTAGTAAATTCTAGTTTTAACTGAAATAAGTTTAGTTAAAACTAGAATTAACTGATTTCTAACAAATTTCTTCAGTAAATTCTAGTTTTAACTAAACTTATATCAGTTAAAACTAGAATTAAGGTAAAAATAGACTTAATTTGATAAAAATTGTCTTATTAAGCAATTATTTTATACATTATTATTATATTCTACTTATTACCAGATGGCATGCTGTTGTGACATTTTGAATTGCAAATAATTTCTTTTTTTAAACAAAGGCAACGCTTTAAGGTGCAATTTTTTTTGCAAGAACAGCGGACAAACCCTTGTCGAGATTCAGCGGCAGCTTTTTACGCTGCAGTCTTTAGGCAAATTTCTTCATCTGGCACTTGTTTTTGAGTCAAAAAACTTTAGAATTTTTTTAATTCTTTTGTCATTGTCACTTTTAAAGTAACTGGACCAATGAGAGCCCTCCTGGATGATTGGATAAACGTACAAACAGATACATGGAAATTGAGCTTAACGCTCCCTCCCCCCATTTGGTAAATTTTCGAGATTGTTCGTTATCGAATCGTTAAAAACCGTAAAGTTTGGTTTCCATTATTATCTAATGCAATTCTGATCAAAAGTTAAATTTACCTATTTGAAAGTGATGATGACAAAAAAAATTACAGAAAATGTTGAAGTTTTTTTAACTCAAGAATAACGGTACGTGACATTTGGGCGCCGGCGTTTGGGCGCCGAGACTTTTAAGTGCCAAAAATGTCTGTTGCGCACATTTACGCGCACATTTGCCTCCAAATTTAAAACATGTTCTTAATATTTTACATGAAAATTTAGCACAAAATTTGCTGGTAAATTTGCTGTATGCAACAGTGCATGATATTTTTATCATTATTGGTAACTAACCAATGAAAACCTTCCGATGGCTACTATACGCTCTTTCTATTGATTAGTTATCATTTACATGTACATTTTATGTGCAATAGCTGACCCGGCGAACTTCGTTTCGCCTAAAAATCGATAAATGTGTTAACTTTCTAGCCGAATGGCTAGAATAAATAATAGAATAGGAATAAGAAGTATATAGAAACATTCTGCGTTATATATATACTATTATCATATATATATTTTTGCGCACAGTACACATAAATTTACTCCGAGCAACATGCGCAAGCGTTATTTGCTCCGAGCAACATGCGGGTCAGGTAGTACATGTATAAATGGTTTTTCATTGGTTAGTTACCATGTACTACATGAAAATTTTGTGTAAAATCCAATAAATGGATGTTTTTAATAATTATAACTTATAACTTTATTAAGACTTTTCGTCTGGTGGGTGGGAGCAAAGTTTTATTGAACTGAGTTCCAAAGACTACCATAATATCTACGCTAAAGTGTTCTGCGGTTTTTTTTGTAAATTTGTAGGAATAAAATAAAAAGTATATAAAAACACTCTGCGGATATATTGTCAATGAATGAATAGTTTTTAATTATTATTACTTTTTTGACTTTTTTGGGGGGGGGTTACTAGTTAGATCGGGTTTTCACTGATTTCGGGTTTTAACTGTAACATATTGTCGTATAACAAACTACCTTTTAAAAGGAAATGTGTAAATAAGCGATATGAATGACTTTTTGTTTTTCTTTTAATTGTAGAATTTGTGATTATTTTTTAAAGGAAAATTTTTTTTAAGTATGTTGGCGCAATTTTTATTATTCAGATTTATGTTGAGAAGAAGTCAATGTAACACTTTTGTTTATTTTGTAAGGCGCTTGTGCTTTCGTTTTAAGTTTGAGCAGTCAACGTTTCCAATTCAAGGAAATTTTTTTGTATATTAATTTGTAAAAGTTAAGGATTTGAAAAGGAAGAGTTGGTAGCAGGAATGGACGTCCTTGTATGGTTTTCCTCGTGAGTTTTCCCCGAAATGTTTAATTTTGCACCAGTTTGTTTTGAATTTAAGAATATAAGATTTTTCCAAAAGTTATCTGAGTGAAAAAGCGTTTAAATACTTGGGATCGAGGAGTTAGTTTTTTTTTGCGTTCCATTGTAGTGTGATGCATGGTATGGAAGCGTCGTTAATTTTTTGTTATTGAAAACCAAGTTGGTGATTCAAATCAATCAAATCAAGATTGGATGATTGAAGATTTAAAATTTTAAAATATTAAAGTGCGATAGAAAGTTATAAAAGTTAATTTTTGATAAACAATTTTATTCCTATCAGTGCCATGTGTGAAGTTTGGATAATCAAATATTATCATTATTGGTTTGGTCCTGAAGATTGAGAGAAGATTTAAAAAAGGTACCCAACGTTTTCTTTTGTTTTTTTTTTTCTGTAAATATAATTTTACCAGAGAGTGTTTTGTAACCAGCAGGTTATTTTTCTTAATATTAATAGTATTTGGTTACAAGCAAATTCATTGGAGAGTTGGCTTTGAATTGAATTCATCGGTTCAAACGAAAGAATCGAAGTGTTATATGATTATTTGTTTTAATTTTTTTTTTGCGCAAAAATTATTTTCTTTTTATGTAAAATTAAATAGTGATATAGAAGAATTCATATCGTTTGTTTTTTTTATATTTCTTTTGACAGAAAGGCTGGCCGGAGCAAAAGTTTGTGCTCTTCTATTTGCGGATTAAGTTTCCCCAATAATTTTCAATATAATTTTTGTAAAATTTAAAAAAAAAGCAGTAGGAGAGTACAATATACAACTAGCTGACTCGGCGAACTTCGTACCGCCTCAGAATCAATAATATTTTTGTGACTTTTTGCGATGTTTCAATAGCTATTCTGCTATTCGAGATAGCGACAAATCCAACAAATCAAAGATCATAAGAATCGGTTCAGCCGTTCTCGAGTTATAAATGGTGTAACTAACTAACACGACTTTCTTTTATATATTTTCAGTTAGCTTATTTTTAAGAGGAAAAGCCACTGTGAAGGTCGAAAAAATAACCATTTTTTAAAAATAATTATTTCAGAGGTAACTAATTAGGTAAGGAATCGGATTATTGTTATTTTATTAATAATATGTCAATGAATAATATGTTACTGTGAAAGACCGAAATCCGGCGATTGTCGAGATACACCGGTGAATGTCAACATTCTCTAAGTTATGCTTGGCGTATGTTCGAAATATCGATGCACTCATGGTGTATGTTAAAAAGAAACATTTTTTTAATAAATAAAATCAACAATAAAACTCTATTGGTTGTATTTGTTAATAAAACGTACACATACATATTAATTTTTAAACTGGAATATAAAAAAGAACAAGAAAATGTACGACAATCTTATTTATTGCAACAACTTAAACTACCATGGCACTTTGAATTGCACAAAATGCCTTTGCTTTTACAGCTGCATTTAGCGACATTTCTTGAGTTGAAACCTCATCCATGGAAAGTAACTTTTCTTTACAAATTATACGAACTGATTACGGGTGAAAAGATGTTTCAAGGTACCTGCCTACCATTTTTGTTTACTAATTTATAAGTCTGAATCCTCTATTTCAATAACAACCGCTAACACATTTCGGAGGTCTGTACGACCACGGTCGACATCAGGGACTTCAATTCTTACGGTATCGCCAATTTGGGCCTGAAGAAACTTCTTTTTTGAGGTTGGCAACATTTTTGTTGCTTAAAGTAGAAGATTCTCTTTTGCGACTGCTCTGTTTGAAGAAATTAGCTCGTGTTGTTCAGTCAATGCTTGAGATGAAGACGTGCTAGGTGGTGGATCAGTCTGCGGTTGAGATGAAGACTTTACTAGGTTGCGGATCCGCTCCAATGGTGTTTTGGTTATCCACAGTCGACATTCGCCGAAGCTCAGTTGTGTTTGTCGACATCATGGACTTGTCGACAATGGTCGACATTGTTACGGTTGTGCCCACCGTAACGAAAAAATCAAATTTTATGTGGGCATAAAATTAAAAATTATTTGAAATCTGATATTTTTTGTGGTTTGAATATCGACCCTACTAATAACTAATAAGTAACGTTGATATTTTATGGTCTTTACAAAGAATTGGTTGTTGTGCTATTTTTAATAAATGGCATAAGAACGAATGATTTGGGGGTGTTCGAAAAACAAAGAACCCGTCACTTCTGGTTAGGGAGTCCATTAGGAAACATCAAGCAAATATAATTTAGTTTTGGGAAAATAATTTTGGTTTATATTAAATTTAGAAAGTTAATTCAAAATTTGGTTAGAAGTGGTAAAGATTATAAAAACTGGTAGTGTAATAGTATATTATTTACGCGGGAGATATGAGGTGCATTACCCGCACGAAGGCTTTTGAAACTTGAGTGTGGTAATGCAACATATCTCCCAAGTTTAATATACTTTTTTATCTACTTCCGTGCTAAATAAATAAAATTTAAATAAGGGTGCTAAAAAAATAAAAATTAAATAAGGATTATTAATATGCGTAAAAAATAGTGCAAATGTGAATAAAACAATAAAAGACTTAATTTTAGTTGATAAACAATATTAAAAATTAATTTATACTTTTATCTACTTCCGGGAGATAAGTACGTACTTAGCTCCACCAAATAGCGCGGATATGACGGCAATTACTTTGTTTCGTTGATTTGCGGGAGTTAATATTCTATTAACTTAATATTCTAATATTCTATTTTAATTATCTAATTTAATCTAAAAAATCTAAGTTAATATTTTATTAACTCCCGCCGGGAGTTAATGTTGATTGCTATAGACAAATGAACAAAAATAATTTAAAAATTAGCAACTTGATTTTAATAATGGAAAATCAAACAAGTCACATGATTTCCCAAACAATTATAATGAAATTACTCAAAATTTAGATGTTCGTGAATAATAAGATTATGTTTAACTTTGCAATTTATTTTTTAATTTTTATAATACAATAAAAATAATGACGTTTAAACGGAACACAACAAATTAAAAATAATTTTAAAACAAGCAACCTGATTCAGATAATGACAAAGAAAACAAACCTCATGCCAATCAATTTATTTTAATATGACAGTTGTATTAATTCATTTGTTTATATCAATTTTTTATTATTTACCTAAATTTTTTGAATTAGCTATAACTCGAGAACGACGCTAGATATCGAAAAACTGAGCAAAATAATCTCCCCCCCCCCAAACCTTAATTTATTACTTACCCCCAGGGAATTGTCGGTAGGAAGGTATATGCAAAAAATCAGATCGAAAAAAATTTACTCATAGTTTTCTCAAGTTTAACATATTTAGCACGGAAGTAGATAAAATAGTATATTAAACTTGGGAGATATGTTGCATTACCACACTCAAATTTCAAAAGCCTTCGTGCGGGTAATGCACCTCATATCTCCCGCGTAAATAATATACTATTAAAATTAAATGTCAATATTAATAAACAATAATATAATAATTTTTAGTGATAAACAACACTAAATAGTGAATTGAAATTAAAAAACTGTTTAACCAAAATTTTAGTTTTAAGTGAAACGGACACTTTTATAGGGTAAGCGTTTTATTGGTATCAATAATTTTAAATGTAATTAAATTGTATGTTTTATACAATCAATTTTATTTTGTTTAATTTTAAGATTATATTTTTTTGTTTTTAGCTTTAGTATTTCGAATGTTTTGTGGTTTTTGTTTAAATTTTAATTTTTATTATATTTCTTTTGTTAAATTAAATTTGCATTTTTATTTGTTAAAAAAAAACTATGCACCTACGACCTGTAAGATTCTCTACTGAGGTTTTCGGATTTTGTTTGTTTTGATGGCAACAACATATACCGGTGAAAGCACGGGTGAAAGTTCAAATGTATAATAAAATTAACACATGTTCGGTCTTTCACCAAGACATTTGGTACTTGTCGACATTCACCGGCGAATGTCACTAATTTCGGTCCTTCACAGTAAGAAATATGCATTAAACTTCTTTTATATAAATTTTTATTTAAAAATTTTAAAAGTTAACAAAATGATAAGCCTTCATTTAACGACTGATAAACAAATTTTCCTTTCATTGTGGCATCGATATCTCGGTGAATCGTTATCCCAAAATAAAAAAAAATTATCAGAATTTAAATGAATCTAACTATCGTTATGCATAGCCGTTTTTTATTTTATTGCTGAAATATTTTTTAATTTGAAAATGTTAAAATTAAAAAATTTTAAATTAACTCAATGGCGTTTATGGTCCCATCGTGGTCCCATCCCTCGGTCGCAACGCGCAACACATAAGTGAGGTTAAATAAATATAGTTAAATTGTTGTCTCTGGTTAAATTATTCAGAAATGGTTTTAAAGTTGTAATTATAAATGTCGTTGTATAAAATGGATACGAAAATAATAGAATTTCGTCCTAATCAAGCTTATTTAATGCCTGATTTTAATGGATATAAATTATATTTAACTGAGATCCCTACCGATAGAAAAAATCTGAATACCAGGGTGGATCAAGTATTTCCTTCGGAGAATCAGTTTGCTTTTCTATATGCCAAGCTTTTTAGTTTGCATAATTATTTAGTTGGAGAAAGCTACGGGGATAATTCTTTCGTTTATTTTGTAGACGAAAATTGGCACATACAAAAAGTGTCTAGTTTATTGAACATAGATCAAGTTTGGACGGTGCCAGTAACTAAACATCGAAAAGCTGGGGATTACTATTTTTCTTTGAAATTGGTCTCGCCGAAATTAGCTGTGTTGTCGGATGGGACCGGATCATTTTTTATATTAAATACCAATGCAAGAGAAAGCAGTAATATTAAATGGAAATGTATGTTTAGTGAAGAAATTTTGGGTTTCGGAAAATCTTTTGTTATTCAAGATGCTATATTATGTAACAATAAATTGCACTGCTTATTGTTGAGTATAAGACAAAATGATGTAAATAAACATTCGGCTATATTAAATGTATTAACATTATCATGTGCAGAAGACGATTCGTGGTGTGTGTTAGCTTTACGAGAATTACAATGCCAAGGAGATGTACATTATGCTACATTGGAGAAAAGTGGTAAAGCTATTTATTCCATTAGTGACGTTTGTTTAAGATTCACTGCAGATTCTGAAAATCCCATTGTCACAAAAACTACACAATTTATAAACAACTTGCAATATGAGTGGTTACAAAGCGACGATAGTGTTACTTTGCAATTTTTAATTGATGGACTAATAAAAGAAGATATTTCTATAACTACTACTAATTGTAAGATTAAAATTGAGCACAAAGATGTTCTTTTACTAGAGAAAGATTTATATAATGGTATAACAACAAATGCTACTACTTGGACAATAAATGAAAACGTTTTAGAAATTCAGTTGTTCAAAGAATACACGGGTGTAACATGGCCCCAGGTTTTTAAAGACGAATCTATAAATATTATTGAAGAGAGAGGTGATCCAAATATAAAGGTGAATAAATAATATATTACTTATTTTTTGTTATTTACAATAATTATGTAGGTAGTGCATCTGATTATAATAATCAAGATTTAAAAATTATTGAGTTAATTGAACGTAATAAAATCAATTATAAAACTTTTCGGCCCTGATTATTAGTGTCAGATAGGCAAACCTAGAGTGGGTATTATATCAACACCTAATAGGTCAAAGGGCGTATCTATTATTCTAACCGTAACCCTCATTTTACACATTTTTTAAATATTGGTTAATATCTATAAAACCAAGGGTAGTATTATTTCAGAATAATTTGCAATTGATAAGACAAACTCTTTGACAAACAACATTGAAGTTTTCAACCACTACAATGCATACGTGAATGCATAATTTAAGTTTTTCTGGTTAAAAAAAAAAAATTTAAATGAGAGTTACGCCCTTTGACCTATTAGGTGTCGATATATATTGCTGTGGTATCATTTTGAGATGAAGAAATTTATTTGTTTATTACAATTTTTATATCGAAAATGGTTACAACTATTTTTTTCCTGAAAATTACCTAATTTATAATTTTTGTTTGTTAAAGCTTGATTTATTTTTTAACGTATGAATTGCCATTTCAATCCTCAACTTCTAGATACCATGGTTACCATACTTATAATAGTAGTTATTGTTGAAAGGAACTAAGTCACTATTTTAAAAATTAAATAAAATGCAAATTAGTGATAATAATAGTACCTATATTATACAATATGGGACTAATGTGCCACTTTTCATCCCGCGTGTAAAGGTTCTTGCATGAGGCCGAGTTCGATTGCATGGTATTCCTTTATGTTTACTTTCATCAGAAATAAATCAGTTTTATTTAAATATCTCAGAAGTTACTATTATGGACTTAATACCCTTTCAGCAATCAAGCATTCAATTAAACAAACAAAAATTAAAATTTATTTTAAGAAATCCGTGTTTCAAACCCATCAATAAGCTTGCCTTTATGATACTACAAAAATTATAGCCAAAGGTAGTACAATGCAAACTTTTTCATGAAGGTTGCAAGCGTAACTGAAAGCTTAAAATAATTTTCTAATTGGTTTAATTGTTAATTCCATAATATTTTTGAAATTTTATTTCTTTCACTTATATTGTTATTATAATATAGTTAAATGAATCGGAAAGACCATTGTTCAGCAGACAACAGGTTGAAGAATGCGATTTTGATGATGATAATTCATCAATTTTTGAAAGAATTTGTTTAAATTCACATCAAGTGACACATCGTGCTACCGTAGGATCTCGACATGTCTTACTAACTGCTAATATTAATGTGGAAGGTCCACCGGCAGTGGCTATTCGCTATGATGTAGATGCATGCTTATGGCAACCTACGGAAATTGCTGACGATTTTCACATAGAACATGTAGGCACTTTACCAGCATTTGGTTATATTCAGGTATTAATTAAATATAATATAAATGATCGAAAATATTTTTATCAAAGAAATACATTTTTAGGCATCAAAAGAACAAAAAAAATTTTCTGTTTGTGCACCCAATTTAAGTTATTCCGCAATATCTGAATCTAATCGTCATTTATTTATTTATAAACATCAATCGACTATTGATTCTGACTTGAGGAACCGCAAAACTGGTAAATATGTAAATGCTGTGAGTCAACAACATGTTGTTACATTACCACACGAAGTTTTAGGAATATACGCTGCAAACAAAAATTTGTTTCTACTTTTTGAAAATTCCGTTTCAATACTTCATTTGTAAATGTATAATAAATCGTATATTGTAATAAATTTTTTATATAGAGAAATAATAAAAGCGAGTTTATTGTTATCCATTTTTACAGCTCTTATCCAAGGTAAAGTACAATGCAATCTATATACCTTGGCTTTTTATCATTAGTGTTACTAAGAAAAAATAAATTTAATCCTTTTATTTAAAACTAAAATTAAACAAGCGCACTAAAAAGTAAAAAATAAAATTAATAAGAACGAAGCTTCTTGAAAACATCAATTTAATATCGTGGGGCTATTTATTTACTGGTAGGTAGCAGGCCCGCTGTTGGGTACAAAATTCATAACCCCGCGCTTTTATATTGAGGTTTTCAAGAAGCTTTGTTTATTCTCATTAAAATTATTTTTTAGTTTTAAATAAAGGTTTTTAACACCCCTATTCTGTAACTTCTCGTTATCGTTATAAAATCGTTAAGAACCGTAAAGTTCGGTTTCAACATACCATTACATTACTATTTAATGCAATTCAGAGTGTAAACCAAACTTTACGGCTCTTAACGATTTCATAACGATAACGAAAAGTTACAGAATAGGGGTGTTAGTCATAGTTTTTCAAATTCAGCTTCCGTATTTAAATTAATACAGCTTCATTATATCAGAATTCTCCAGGTATGTTTTAAATGTTCACCATTAAAACGAAAAACTTCATCCTGCATGCAGGTCCTAAAAATGCATTTTAGAAATGTTATTTTCCACCCCATATGATAAAACCATAGTATAATAGGTTCACTTGGCCGATTTTATGACCAAGAGTTGAACTTGCGCACTCTCTAATTGTTGAAATTCCAATTGTCCATTGTTGTAATTTTTTTGAATTTCAAGTTGGAATTATATATCGTCGGCGTCGTAGCAATACCAAGTAAGTCGAAATTTTACGAAAATGAGATTTTAGTTTGAATGGATGTAGTATCTTATTGCGCATCGAAACGCTAAAACACATTACTTAGAATAAAATTCGTAATGAAGTTATCTCTACAATTTCTTTGCAGTTACTGTATATTGTAAGCATGAATGAAAGTAGTTTTTTCACTCTCCTGAAAACTTGCCTGATTTGATTTACTTGGTATTGCTACGACACCGACGATATGTGATGTTATGGCAAAAGTTAATATATCTTCTAATAGATATTTAGACACAACTAATATTAATAGTCTTCTAATAATAATTTCTGTTGTAACACCACAGATATACCAACTACATCAATTAAATACTATCGACACTGGAAAGGTCAATTGGCGTAACCCTCATTTTACACATTTTTTAAATATTGATTAATATCTATGAAACCAATGGTAGTATTATTTCAGAATAATTGCAATTTTGATAAAACAAACTTTTTGACAAACAACATTGAAGTTTTCAACCACAACAATGCATACTTGAATACATAATTTAGGTTTTCCTGGCTAAAAATAAAATTAAATTAAATAATTAAATATGCCACTTGACCTTTCCAGTGTCGATATTTACCTTGGATTGGATAATTCAATACTTGCTCACAGAAGAATGCACGAATTCAACTCGTGGTAAGCGCCAACAATAGTAAAGACAACAAGTGAAACTACTTATTCTTCAAGTATTATACTATGATAAAACTGTTCAACAAGCTGCTACTAATGCACTTTATTATTTTCAGTTTTTCTCTTCTTTTTCAGAATTAAAAAAATTAAAATATGAAAATTCGTAGCAAATAAAAGCTGTATACCAAATTTCAGCTCTCTAGGATCTCGGGAAGTTGATTAAAAATTACCTCAAGAAAGTCCACCCATACAGACGACGCGACAGACAACGCTCACATCAAATTAAATAAAAGCGTTTAAAAAGGGTTTTGATGGTTGATCTCCTACGAACACTAAGAGAAATAGAGCACATATAAAAATTTTAAATTGTTTTATATTTTTATTTAATTTAAAATAATTCAATTTATATAATATATCCTCCTCTATCCTTCACTCTCGAAAGAGTATGGTGACCTTAATGGTTCTCTCGGAAAATTACTCTCGGTGGTTTGCCATTGCCTTCCGAGAGGAGAGGGTCACAATAAAGTAGGATAAATTTTTTAACCGGGTTGGGGTTCGAACCTAGGACTTCTAGCCTAGAGTCTGGTCCTTAGCCCGTCTACTTAGCTCACCCTCTTATATACTCAAGCAGTATATAATATATCGTCTGCGATGTGACAAAACCTCCTATCTTCATAAAAGTAAATTATGCAGGAAGGACAAAAAACTATCAGCAATTCTTGCAAGCTTTAATGTAAATGCTAATTGTTTTTTGCAGAATTTCAAAGTAAATAAATTTTTGCTACTTATAAACTCTTACCAGGTCATGTAAATTACTGAGGGCTTTAAAGTAATACAAAAATATCATTTTCGCAAAATGTCGAGATAGGAGGTTTTGTCACATCGCCGACGATATACTACAGTGGGGCCCGCTTAATGTGATCGCGGTTAATGTTATCATTCGGATATTGTTATCACTTTTGCCAGGAACGGAACAGACATATTATTACACACAAAAAACATCGCTTATAGTTATCATAATTCGGTTAATGTTATCATATTATTCTTAAGATTATTTTCTCCCACGTGCAAAGGAGTTGAATTTCAGTTACAAGCATTTTTTTATATAGTGCATAAGTCACCCACATAATTTAAAGTCAGGTGTTAGCAAGAAAATCTGCCTATGGTTAATTTTTTTCAAAGACGGAGTGGATGTAAATAAACCCACCGTGTGATTCTTTCTGTCACCGTCACATAATATGTGATATCACATTACATTTTTATGTTTATTATGAATTCCGTCGTTTAAATACATAAAAAACTTCACAATGAGTGACTATTATTAATTAATTATTGTAGATGAAGTACATACTAATAAATAAGCAATTTTTTACGTTTATTGTTATCAATCGGTTATTGTTATCAAAAACCCCAAGTCCCGATGTGATCACATTAAGCGGGTGTCATGTTGTCATCATAACATCCTAGTATTTCAAGCCACACGTGGATGACCTCTTCGAGTGCAGTTTATGTGCAACACTTGTTTATGTTTTTAATGTTAATTCTGCAAATAGTTTATAAGCATTTGTCATGTTGTCACCATAACATCCTAGTATTTCAAGCCACACGTGGATAACCTCTTCGAGTGCAGTTTATGTGCAACACCTGTTTATGTTTTTAATGTTAATTCTGCAAATAGTTTATAAGCATTTTTATAATATAAATATAGGAGCATTGTCATCCACAAGCAGTAAGATTGTAATTATCGTAGAGTACGGTCACTCATATGTAATAACGTAGTTGTAACTATTGATTGTATAACTTCTAAAATCGATGTTAGCAAATCAATAAATGATTTTAAAGTAAATCTACTTTTTTTTAAATTCTTCTTGGACACTAAACGTAACTGGCGCAGTCGGAGCGGATTGTAGTTAGGGCCTTAAGATAAAATTTCTGACGGCTTTTCGTTTCAACGATTCACTAACTCAACGAACAAAAAAGTGAAAAACTAAGTGCAACGAAAATTTAAAATAAAATTTAAATAAGACCGTACCGAAATCGAAATAATAATTAAACAATTTAAACAAAGTGAAAGAAGAACCACAACACCAGAAGCAGTACGCATCAAGATATGAAGAGATTTGCAACGCTCTTGGCGATCTTGGCGTAAGTTTTGCTCATTTTATCCTTTTATTATTTTTTTTCTCTGAATGTCTGAATCCGAAATTGCCAACCTATTCGGCAACCTAAACATTAGAATTGATCCTAACAACCCCACAACCCCTACTGTTTCAAATCCAAATACCGAAATTACTATCAACAATCCAAAAATGGCACAATTGGATAAATTCACCGTTAGTTTAATACCAAAATATGATGGAAACCCATCGACGTTATCAATATTTACCAAATCTTGTGAACGGTTTTTGACAAAATTTAATAGTAACGACGCTGCAAGTAATGAACAACTAATCCAAGTAATTATTAGCAAACTTGAAGGAAGAGCTTTAACCCTAATAGCGAGTAGAGAAAATGCTACAAATTGGGGAAACATAAAGGCGCTATTAATCCAACATTTTGGCGACCAACGTGACGAAAATTGTTTATTACGCGACCTAATGAGTTTAAAACCTCATAAGGCAGAATCTCCATATCAGTTTGGAATGCGATGCCAGGATGTGCGTAGTTTATTGCTGACACATCTTCAATTACAAGAAAGCGATCCAAACGTTCGAGTAGTAAAAACCAAAATTTACGACGACTTATCATTACAAACTTATTTGCAAGGTTTGAATGGTCAATTAGGACTAGTGGTTAGATTAAAAAATCCCAAAAATTTGGAAGAAGCAATGAAATTTGTCACCGAGGAAGAAAATTTCATGTATTCACAAAACAAAACGAGCACTTTAAATTTCCAAGGAAATTATGTTCCAATCGAAAAGAAAACACCAGCTCAACCACTACGATCAATAAACCCAGTTTCGAAGTTTCAAAATTTCAATCAACCATATTTTTCAAATCAATCAAATTTTCATAAACAACCAAATTTTCAAAAACAACCGATTATTCGACCGTCAAATTTCAACCCGACAAAACCATCTTTCAACCGTTTTCAACAACCTATAAATTCTAGTTTCAACATGTCAAGACCAACAAATTTCAATTTTAATCAACAACAACTAGGTCAAAGATTCCAACCAGGTCAACAATCTCAGCGATCTAATGCTAGTGGAAACAGATATGAAAACAAACAATCACGACCTTTCCAACCAGAGCCCATGGATACGTCATCTAGTAACACTCGCAGATCAAATTATCCATCAGCTCCAAAGTGGACAGCACAAGAATTACATTGTCAAGATGTAGAAGAAAATCACGAAGAGACATACCTTGATTATGACCACAATTATGACCAATTTCAAGAGGACTACAAAAACGAACAATTCTATCAAGAAACGGAAGAAGAAGATTCTACAAATCCTGACATTGAAGTAAATTTTCGAGAGGACCTGATCAACAAAAAATCCGACGTAGCGGAAACAATAAATCTCAACTCAACGTCTTTTACAAAATTACCTTACATTAAAATTTCAGAAACAAATTCAAAATTTATGTTAGACACCGGAAGTACGAAATCATTAATTAATCAAGAATTGGCTTATAAGTATTTTCCCAATCAAATCGAACCGGAACCATTTAAAATTCAAACAGCGCACCAAGTTAGTCTTCATAATGAGGTAGCACATATAAATTTACCTAATTTAATTGATCCAAAATCTAAACACAAATTTTACATTTTTAATTTTAATAATAAATACGACGGATTGATAGGGTTAGATTTATTAAAAATTTTGGAAGCAAAAATCGATTTTAAAAATAAATTATTAAAAACCAAAAATAAAGCAATACCAATTTATTTGGAAGAGGAAGACGAAGACCAACATCAAATTTACCAAATTACTATTGAACCGAGAGTTCAAAAGGTAGTTCAAGTACCCGTAGATAAGGAATGTCATGAAGAAATAATTAGATACAGACAACTGATACGCGGTGTAGAAATACCCGAGTGTTTAGTTAAATGTAAAAATAATTTTGTTACTACGACGATAAATAATTTGAATGAACACAAAATTATATATAAAAAAGGAAAATGCAACACCAACGCAGGTGCTTTATCTCGTATTCAGATAAATGCAATCGAGGACAGCGATGACCCTTCAATAATGGTCAATGTTGATGATTCTGACAGCACCGACAGAATGTACGATTTACAATGTGAATTGGAATTGGCCAGGGCATTGTTTCCAACAGCAGAAGACATTAGAAAAATGTTCAACCTCAACAAATGTTCAAAAGTTCAACCTCCAGATAAACCGCCGCCGAATGAAAATCTCCAAAATCAACAGGAAAAAACCATTCATTCTAATATCGACGACGAACCAATTACAGCGATACCAATCTTAAATGAAGCTATCGATGACAAACAACAGCAATTAATTATCAAGACCAGTCTTCATGGCGAAGTTAAGGTAAAAACAAGAAAAGAAGGAACAAAAACAATAAAAGAAGTAATCATCCCTTCAACGGATAATGAGAAATTAATTATGAAATTCTTGAAAGAAAATACAGCGGCAAAGAAAACCTATCATTTGTGGTTTGACAAAGAAAGTATGTATAAACAATTTTCCAACGTTTATACAAAATATTTCAACAATAATGGTCCGAAATTAATAAGATGTACGGAGAGATTAAAGGTAATTGTAAACAAGGACGAACAATTGGAAATAATAAAATTGCACCACGAGGGAAAAACCAACCATAGAGGAATTTTGGAAACAACAAAAGCTATCCGCAGAAAATTTTATTGGACCACCTTAAAATCAGATATTCAAAATTTTATTAATGAATGTGAAATTTGTAAACGAACCAAATACGAACGGAATCCGACACACCTACCCATAATAATTACGGAAACACCTCAAAAACCATTTCAAAAAATTCACATCGACACATTTTCGATCGAAGGAGAACATTTCCTAACACTCATCGATGCATTTTCAAAGGTAGGACAAGCGATTCAAATTAGTAGCAAAAACGCAACAGAAATTGCTAATGCTCTAATAACATATTTTGGATTTTACGGAGTTCCAGAGAGTATCACCACTGACAACGGAACCGAAATTAAAAACGGAACAGTTCAAGAACTTTTGGAAGCCCACAAAATTAAAGTACATTTTATTACCCCCAGAAATCCACCCTCTAACGGATTAATCGAAAGACTCCATAGTACCCTTATTGAACACCTGAGAATAATGAGAACGCAAGATAAAAGGACACCGATTAAAAATTTAATGCAATACGTAATTATTGCTTACAATAGTTCAATTCATTCCTCCACAGCGTATACTCCACTTGAGTTAATATTGGGACATACAAATTCCAGAGACCCTTATGATCTTTATTTAAACGACAGATTTTACAAAGATTACGTAACCAACCACATAAACAAATTAAAATTGACATACGAGGGAGTTCAAGAAAAAATGCACTCAAATAAAGAAGACGTGGCAAGACAACGTAATTCGGAAAATTCACACCCATTCAAAATTAATCAAACAGTTTACACTAAAAAGACAAGTAACATAAGAGGTAAAACTAGAGACAAATTTGAAGGTCCTTTTGTCATACGTAAAATTTTCGAGGACAATACTTGTGAAATTGAAAAAGACCACAAAATTCAACGCGTTCATTTAAGACTACTAAGAAAACCTAACGTTACAGATGGGGAAACACCCAGTCAATCAACATCCACAAGTTAGAAGAAAACCCAGGAATGCTACCCGTTCAACTAGGAACAGCTAGTAATGTAGATAGTTATTGGACATTGATTAGAATTATAGATGTAGTACCACTCAGGTTAGAATTTAATAATTTAGTAAATAATTTTAAGAATATTACAAGTGCTTACTATAAACATTCCAACGGTCCAGGATATTTAAGGGAAGTAGAAAACTTTCACAAACTTTTGGAAAACACCATTAAAACAATTGAACAAAAATTTAATGCAATAGACCCACTAAATGTGAAAAGACAGCGTAGAGCATTTTTCAATGGATTAGGAAGTTTTATCAAAATTATTACGGGAAACCTCGACAATGATGATGCTGAAAGATACAACAAGGCAATTCAAGATTTAACGAATGCCCAAAATAATCAAAAACTACTCATGAAAGAACAAATTAAACTTACTACGTTTGCGATTGAAAAATTTAACAGTACCATAATTAAATTGGCTAGTAATCAATTAATGTTTCAAGAAAAAATTGCATACATGGAATTATTTATTAATGCTACAAATGTATGGAAATCCAAGTCCGAGCATAGGTTAACATTCGTATCAGTTTATTTGCAGTTAATAACCTCGTTAGATACAATAAAAGATATTTTAGAAACATTAGAAGAAACCTTGACGTTTGCTAAATTAAACGTAATGCATCCATCAATTTTATCACCAGATGATCTCATGGAGGAACTATTGGAAATTGAACCATCATTAAACGAAGCAACATTTCCGTTACCTTTAAGGCGAGAAAATTATCCCGAGTTCCAAAAATTAATCCAAATCAAAGCTTTCACCCAACTTAGCAAAATTCATCTTATCCTAGAAATCCCAATTATCAAAACAATCAAATATAATTATTTTCATCTATATTCATGTCCTATTCGTAAAAATTCCATTTATACCGTAATTATTCCTCAAACCAAGTATCTCCTAATAAATGAGCATAACTACGTTTTGAGTAACCAAAAATGTATCGAATTACAACCTACTAATTTTATTTGTGATTATGAGATTAATCAAATTAACGCAAATTCTCCATGTGAAATCCAGCTTATACAATTTACCAAAAATTACGATAATTGTCAACAACACCATTTGGACATTAAGGCTACAAAAATACAATATTTATCAAGTAATCAATGGTTATTGGTAACCAAGGATGAAGAAATTGTGAAACAAGAATGTAATTCGAGAAATGTATCAACCGCACTCAATGGAACGTACATTATTTCAATGGATGGAAACTGCAAAATGGAAGTTCATTCAAAATTAGTCAGAAGTCAAAAAGGAAGAGTCAAAATCAACACAATCAAAATTCCCAATTTATCGTTTGAAATTCACCCAACCAAATCGCAAGTTAAATTTAAACCAATGGAACTGGAACCAATTAATCTGGACGAATTAAAAGCAACCGATCTTCGATTACATCAAATAAAAATGGAAATTGAAGAAACCCCGAAAAGTATCTACTTTAATCGCAGCAGCGCATGGACCATCTTGATATATATGTTAATTATCATTTCTACAATTTGTTATGTTTCAGTAAAAATATTCCAGAGAAAAAAGTCAGCATCGCCAATCGAACAAAACATCGATCAAATTGGTCTACAAAATCTACGTCAACCGTAATTTTGCAACTCAGAGGGGAGGTGTCATGTTGTCATCATAACATCCTAGTATTTCAAGCCACACGTGGATGACCTCTTCGAGTGCAGTTTATGTGCAACACTTGTTTATGTTTTTAATGTTAATTCTGCAAATAGTTTATAAGCATTTGTCATGTTGTCACCATAACATCCTAGTATTTCAAGCCACACGTGGATAACCTCTTCGAGTGCAGTTTATGTGCAACACCTGTTTATGTTTTTAATGTTAATTCTGCAAATAGTTTATAAGCATTTTTATAATATAAATATAGGAGCATTGTCATCCACAAGCAGTAAGATTGTAATTATCGTAGAGTACGGTCACTCATATGTAATAACGTAGTTGTAACTATTGATTGTATAACTTCTAAAATCGATGTTAGCAAATCAATAAATGATTTTAAAGTAAATCTACTTTTTTTTAAATTCTTCTTGGACACTAAACGTAACTCGGGCCCCACTGTACTTGAAAAATATATCATATACTAACTGAAATCACCGGAATGTGGTTGAAATGATTCCTCGACCTCACTTGGGAAGATTACACCATCCGTAAATTTTTATTTTGGTAATTCCCTGTGCAGCATTTTAACGAATCCCATCCCGATTTCATTTCAAGTGAGATAGTTGGTGAAAACTTTAGTTTTTGAAGAGTTTATTGCAGTCACAATTTACCATTTTGAAATATTTACATTTTAAAAGAACTTCTTGGCATGGAAATAAAATCGCAACATTTGAAAGGTTATCAACAGACCCACAGATAAAACAGTTATCTATGAACTGCCCAGTAGTTAGATACCAAAATCTAAATTTGGTATTTAGGAACTTCTTACAATAAATTCTTCGTATGTATAGTTAAGTTAATTAAAAAAAAAGTGACCAGAATACTTTAATTTTATAATACTTACAAATAGTTTCACTTTTGTCAGTACAAATAATAAAAACTTAACAATGTAAAGCAAAAACTTGATAACACTACGAGATATTTAATAAAAGCATTCTGATTAACTTACTATTTCTTTACATGCACTGTGAATGTCAGGATAATCATATTTAAAACCAAACTCTTGTGTGCGTTTAGGTAACACTCGCTGACCCTCGGTTATCATTTTAGCTCGTTCCTTATTAAAAATTAAGTTTAAAATAGCCGTTGGAACAGGTATAAAGGCAGGTCTTGATAATGCAGATGCAAAAGCCTGAAAATAATAATTCCGTATGATGAAATAAATAAAAATCAATTAAATTTTAATCTTTTGAAAATGTTATAAGTACCTACTTACATCAGAAAATTGTTTGTTTGTAATAACTTGTGGTGCAACACCATTTAGTATCCCCGTAACATTTTTTGTTTCTATAGCAAATAAAATTAATCTAGTCAAATCTTGAACATGAATCCACGGTAAATACTGATTTCCCGAACCCATAGGACCTCCTAAACCCAACCAAAATGGTAAATAAATCTGCTGTACCATGCCACCTTTTCTTCCTAAAACTACGCCACTACGAATAGTAACCTGTCGGCAATCTACATCTGAAGGAAATTTAGCAGCTTTTTCCCATTCTATACATAACTTAGATAAGAAATCAAATTCTTTTCCAATCGAAGATTCACAATAAACAGCATCTTGACTGGGTTCGTAAACTCCAACACCAGAAATTGTTACAAATACCGATGGCTTATCATTTAATTTCATAATTTCTTTTTTAAGAGTTTCCGTAGTTTTTACACGAGAATTCCACACATTCTGTTTGAAACCAGGAGTCCAACGTCGAGTAGGATCCAAAACATTTTGGCCTGCAACATTTACTACCGCAACTGTATTACTGGGTATTCCACATGTTTGTATATCTTGCCAAGTTAAACGCTGTGGTCCGGGCATACGGGATATTACTTTAACTTTATAATTCCTGTTTCGTAACAGACTGCATAAATGAGAACCAATAAAACCTGTACCTCCTCCTAGTTACATAACCAAATTCCAGTATAATAAAATTTATAACAAATAAAGCGGCTACAAACCTACAAGAACTGTTTTAGATGCACAATTCATTACTTATTTTCTTAATTATGACTAGACATTCTTTCTGACTTCTATTTGCTTCTATTTAAAAAAAAAAGTATTCAAACATTCAGTTTTCAAATACGCCAACATTACCTAACATTAATATTAAAAATCCCTAAACCGCGGCGCACAGTGGTGTAGATATTCTTTGGCAGAGTATTAAAGGTAGATGGCAAATCTATAGATATCTTGGACTTAGAAAGTCCAGGATAGATGATAAATCTGTCTCTTTTAAGAGGTCCGTGGTGCAGATTATTCAGAGATAAATGCGGGACGGGTATCCCGCGGGATATTTAGAATATTTCTGTGGTTTGGAACTGAAAGGGCCAATGCCACTTTTTGGCTGTTTTGAGTTAGATATTGCATCAAGTCTCTTTTATTGTGAACTTGTTTATGGCAAAATGGCCAATTTAAAACTTAAGTTATAGTAGGTCTAACGAATAATTTAGCAGCAAATGTCTTACAGATATATTAAAAACTATTGGTGCTAAAAAGGCCAAAGTAGACATTGGTCCTTTGAAACACAAATTATCCAATAAATATCTGTACATATAGTCTAACTAAGGCCAAAAAGTTGATAAACGCAACTTTTACATTGAAGCAATAAAAGAATTTTTAGTAAAACCTTTAATGCCATTTATCTCAAAAGTGCATTTTATGACATTGGCCCTTTCAGTTCCAAGCCACAGATTTAGTCTCGCGCGAGGCATGTTATCAACTCAGTTTTGCGCGGGACGGGATGCCAATGCATCAATTTATTTTTTATTTCATAATTTAACTTATTGAATCCCTTCCCTACATTTACTCTGAGCAGTATGCGTTACAAAAATAAGAAAAGTTCATTCGGGCTGCATTGTATAAAATAAATCAAATGCGCAGTAGCGGATTTAGCTCTTATAAGGCCACAGGCGTAATTCAATTTTGAGGGCCCTCTCTAAACATTTTCATTACTTCTACACTTTATAGCAATGGTTTTTAACTTCCGCCACAAGGAGGAAGACTCGTCCATTAGCGCTGCAGACGATTTTTTTAAGGTACTAAATTTATATGGGAATATTTCACCTGAAACCCTGTTTTAAGGGGGGACAACACTGTAAGCTTAAAAGAAATCAAGTTTTTTTATTTTGCATGTTGTCAAAGTATACAGATTCAAGAGCATATAAAAAAAATTCTAGTTAAAATATTGAAAATTGACAAAGTTACATCCTATTTAATGAGAGCGGACTACCTACGATATACGAATACTAAAACTTTCAATCACATTTTTCTCGAAACTATTTTTCTCGACTTGGAACGCACAATAACTCCAGCTATGATTGTCCGATTTTTAATTTTAAAATACCAAAATTTCTGTAATTACAGTAGCTATCGTTGCACGTAGCCGTTTTTTATATCTTAAAATTTAGTCTTTTTAAGCTATCAAATGTAAGTAAAAACTTTACTAAAATCAAACTTTTTCGCTGGAACACCTGCTATTTGGTCCCTCTCGATGTACCTGAACCTTGCCGTGGTGAGGGGGCTTGCGTGTTTTGAGGAAGCGGTAGGCGTGCACCTGTTAGGATGCAAACCAGGGAATTAAAACCCCCTCGTGTTTGGTCTGTTTTGGCTGGCTGGGTTCGGACCGGGGCTTAAAAACCTTTGTGCTTGGCCATTACAGCTTGTCAATGGATCGGAACGACAACTGCTGTGGAGAAACCTGACTAATACAGGTACCTGCGTGTTCTTGCCGTGCGCGGTGACCCGTACCGTGGGATGAAAAGATCCTGGTGGCTGAGTCAGCCCGGGGGCAGCAGTAGTTCTCCTGGGTCTGGCAACACTCCACTTTGGCCTGGATTTCCATTCAAACGGGAGGTCCGGACTAGTCCATCCTGATCAATCGGCTGCGCTGTTCCGTCAGAGGTTCAGCAGGACGAGTGTCTAGGAGAGGGAGGCATGCAAGTGCCAAACCTCTCCGGATGCTATATCTCTTGGGTAACCCTGGCGTCGACTTGTCGACGTCCCTAACGTTGCGGACTCCATGGGGGGTGGGGAGCTCTGGGAGGCAAATCATTTTTCCTTGGCATGGAAACAAATAAAAACATATCAGCTGATTCGTCAGCAAACACTACTGCAACGGGTGCGTCTGCTAAAGATACCCCGTCTTTAGGAACCCCAAATCCTCTTGCAGGGCAGCGCAAAAGGCGCGTCTGCGGGGCGGAAATGAGACGCCGTAGGAAGGCGCGTGCAGAGGAGCTGGCGAAAGACAGCATTCATACGCAAGGCGCACCTACCGGAAAAACCACAACTGTTCATGAACAGGCGAAGCTTCAGAAGCCGCCAGCTCATAAACAGAAAAACAAAGTAGTTTCAAATGAAGCTACAAAGAAAAGGATGCGCTCCAGCGATTCGCAGCCTTCACCCCGGAGCAATCAGGGGAAGAGGGTGAATTGCTCAAAATCGCAACCACCAAAACCCTCCAACCTAGCGGGTTCTGTCGCCTACAGGGAGGCTGTTACCAAGCACCTCCATGTAGCTGTGATAGACCGCTTGAACCCCTTGGAAAAACTCACTGAGTCCCAAGCGAAGTTGGTGGAAAATAAACTCATCGCTGCTCTTGATGAATACATCGAGACATACTCAGATGAGATACAAGCACCCACTTTTGGAAGCTTGCGACATGCAGAACAGATCCTCCGGATCACCTGTAAGGACCAGAGCTCTCTGGAGTGGCTAACCAAGACAATTGCAAACCTACCAGAATTATGGGAGAGAGCAAAGTTCGATGTAGTTCAGGCAGATAATCTGCCGAGACTTACTAAGGCTACCCTCTGGGTCCCGGGAGAACCGGAGCCCACCGAGGCTGTCATAAAGCGCCTGGCTGCCCAAAATAAATGGGCAAAGCCAAAAGAATGGTGCATCTTCGCCGACAACGTCAAGGAGGAGCCGCAAAGCAGACTCATTGTTTTCGAAGTCGGGAGAGAAGACGATGCTGTCATAAAACAAAAAGGACGGAGGCTGAACTATAGGTTCACCACCCTTAGCATCAAGTTGACAAGGATCGAAGACGAACCTACAACCAACATTACAGAGCCTACAGCCACCACGGTCACTCCAATGGAGACAGGCGAAAGCCTGGGTGAGGCTGGAAGTTCCAACCAATAAGCTCAACAAGGTAGGCTAATGGCCTCCTTGAAAGAGCTTAACATTATACAAACTAACCTGCAGCACTGTCGAGGGGCTGTTGCAACTTTATGCCGCCACCTCGACCGCTGCACGGATACAATAGCTCTTATACAAGAGCCATGGCTAGTAAAATCCCAAGTAAGGGGTCTTACAAGACTAAATGGTACTGTTTTTACAGGTAGCACAAGCAAAATCAAAATCAATGTCGAGGAACAATGGGACGGTCATGGGGCTTGTCTCCTAAGATCACCCTCTGGCTCTACACCGCCGTTGTCAGACCCATGCTATGCTACGGTGCCCTTGTATGGTGGCCCAAAACCAAACAAGTAACAACAGCATCCTCTTTACACCAAATACAGAGAATAGTCTGTCTGGCTGTAACTGGGGCAATGCAAACAACACCGACTGCGGTTCTTGAGACTCTCCTTTGCCTCCCACCACTTGATCTTCATGTGCAGGAGATGGCGGTTAGGGGGGCGCTTAGGCTACGTAGTTGGAAAATATGGGACAATAGGCATGGAACTACGGCACATATGCGGATTTTGGAGGAATATTCCAAGGGAATATCTCTACTGCACTTGGAGCCAGATAGAATCCAACCTAAATACATTGTCGTGTTCTGATGAACAACGGCTCCAGCTAATCAGATAACTCGGAAGCACAAGACTCTCTCAGTTTGCGAATTCAAGGGTATTTTTAAATTATCCACAATTAAAAATAAAACAAAAATGCAGGGAATGAACAATGATTTAATTTGACGAATGCTGTAATCAAAATTAAATTGAGACTCCAAACAAAACGAAATCTTTGTGTTAAAATTCATCAACACAGTTGAAAATCAAAAATCATGAATAATTACCCTACAAATTTACACATTTAAATTGTAAAATAATATCTACAATTTGTAAGATAATTAAACGTTTCAATAAATTTTATACAAATATCTTAAATAAATCGTACACAAAATAAAAAAATTGTTTTAATTTTTAAATCTAGCGCCGCATATGGTAGTTTAAATAGTTGGTAGCTTTAAAAACCCGGTTATAAAACAGTTGTAAATGTATCACGCACCCAATACATAGCGATTTTAAACACGTGAAAAAAATTAATCTTCTCAAAATTTTTCAAAAAAAAATTATTTTTTTTTGTTTATAACAATTTTAATTGTTATTATTATTGTTATTAAAGCTGCCACCACATGAATTTTAAAGGGCATTCATGACGACCAAAAAGTAATAATTAATTTTAGTTCCTTTAATTTAAAAGAACTTAGTAGTAGTTTTATTATTAAATTTAGATCTTTTTCTTTGTATTGGCATAAAAAAGTGTCAAATACTCTGATTTAAAAATTGATGTCGAAAATCGTCTCCCGCGGAATCACCCAATAGATAGCTTGTTCCTATTTTTATTAATAAATTACTTGAAAATTTAAGAAATCTATAATAATTAATTAGCTATATTTAAATTCAAAAACAATGTCAATTCTTTTTGAAAAGTATCATCTCCATAAATTATTTAATTGTGAAAGTATTTAAAATAATATTATAAAGATATTTTGAAAACTTTGGATAGAGGGAAATTCGCACTTTTTAATAATTGTAGCGATTTTGAAACAGTTAGAATTTCGAGATAATGAAACCTTATAATAAAACACTATATTTGAAGAAATTTTTAAATACATTGCTTATATATTTTTAGTTGTTTTCTAACTCAAAAATAAGGAACATTAGTAAAGTTTGAATTAACTATAAGCGTCATTTGAAAAATGGAACTAACAAAAATTGTTATGTTTACTTCTGTATTTTAAATATTAGGTATTATTCGTGGGTATTATATTATTTAATATTACTAATTCCTTACTGAAAAATGAATCTGCTTATTGAGGTTTTAATTTATAGAAATTGAATTATTATTGGATTTCAATATAATTGGTCAAAACAGTAGGTATAAAATATAAAGCAGTAGATATGAAACGCATGTCAGCCGATTAAAGACACGGTTATTTTTGAATCGTCCATATTATGCGATGGGATTGCAAAACAAAAATTTTTTAAATATTTTTTTAATGTTAAATATTTCGAATACCTTAAATCCATAATATTTATTTATAAATTAGTTATATAATCTTATAATAATTACTGTTTTGTCAAAAAACAGTACCTAGATAAATGCTTAAGTGATCTGGACGTGAGGAGGTGAATTAGGTGAACGGGCTAAGGAGAACTCTTATAACAATCGAGTGGAAAAATATCATTTATCAGGAAGTAACAACCGTTAATCCAAAGTACTATCGTAAGTTTTCTTTGAATTCGAACAAAAATATGGGAGAAGAAGAAAAAAGTGAACCAAAAAATACGAAGGAAAACGATGGCAGCGGGTTGAACGCGGAAGAGGCACTGTGGCAAAGATTCTCACAAAATAAAACGTTAGTTCCAGCAAGGAAGGGGATTGGGAACAATAAGAAAATGGCAAATAATAATGGTTTTGTCAATTTGAACGTTATTAACAAAGATCGTGGTACATTGAAACGTGGTAATGGTGATGAAATTACGTCCGATATCCGTGAGTACGGTAATAATGGAAGAATCGTTACAAAAAGGCCAAGGTTTCGTCCGATACCGAATTTGAACGCTACTCAGGTAAGCAACCGTTTTCTGCCTTTAACCACGCTCGAGGATACCCAAACCACGGAAGAAAAAGAAGTAGAGGAAATGATCGTAGAAGAAGACGATTTCCGGGAGAATACTGAAAAAAATAACGTAACAGGGACGGCGGCAAAGAGGGTAAAACCACCACCCATTATTATCGAAACAAGTATCGATGGTCAACAGGCGGCGTTCCGTCAAATTATTAAGGCGTACGCTACCAAAGGTTTTCAATTGGCGTACCGTCACAATTCAGTGGCGGTATACGTCAATGATAAGAAAGAGTACTCCTTGCTATTGGCGCAATTGGAGAAAAGAAATTTTATGCACCACACTTTCACTCCAAAGGACGAAAGGACGCATGCTTTCGTCCTATGGGGTCTGACTCAGGACGCAACGACAAACGAAATATGTGAAGAATTAAAATCGAAGGGAGTAAATGCAACAAAAGTTTACCAAATGAAAGGTACAAGGTCTGCGGCTTTTCTGGTAGTTACCTCCAATGAGGTGACGTTAAAGGCATTGAATGCAACAACAAGGCAGCTATTGGATGCCAGGATTCGGTGGGAGAGGCACACCAATAACAAGGGCATCATACAATGCCACAGGTGTCAATTGTGGGGACACGCAACTGCAAATTGCAGGCGTGCTTTTAAGTGTCTGAAATGTGGAGAAGACCATGACACCAAAATCTGTGAACTACAAGCAAATCAAAAACCAAAATGTGCAAACTGTGGCGGTGAACACACCGCTAATAACATAAAATGCGAAGTTTACATAAAGAGAATAAATCAAATAAACGATAAAAAAATAAACAGGGTCTCATCTCAAACTATTAGCGCACCGCGTTACGTGCCGGCCCCCCTTCCGACGACCTCACCATGGCACAAGAACACAACACCAACACCGATGTTTACTCAAGCACCACCTCCGACGTCATTCCAAGCTTTTCCCCCATTACGTACTCCAAGAATCTCAACAGCTGCACGTGTGGAACAACCAGAAAAACAACAGGAGCCGCTGCAAGTGCCCAGGACTAAACACCGACTACATCAACAACAAAGGAATCAAGACCAACGACTGCCACAACAGGGACCAACCGACAACAATATGGGAGACACTTTCGCGGAATTTGCCAAATTATGCGAAGAAATTAACCAACAAACAAATATGGAGGAAATGCTTCGAGCTCTGAGGGATTACAGCAACCTCCTCAAGGGCTGTAATAATAAAACAGAACGCCTTAGAGCCTCGATAAATTTCTTTTCAACTTTAGAGTCCTATGGCATCTAAGTTGAAAATTAATTTATGGAATGCTAACGGGTTAAGTAACAAAATTTACGAACTCAAAAACCATTTGCTCAAAAATAAAATTGATATTTGCTTAATTACAGAAACGAAACTGACCGAAAATAGATGCCTCAAGGTCCAGGGATACACCGTCCATAGACAAGACAGAGGCGGACACGGAGCGGGAGGCGTGGCAGCTCTGGTAAAAAACGACATTCCACACAGACGTATACACAACATAACACCAGGTAATAGTATGGAAGTTTTGGGGATTAAACTCCAACAAAACACTACACTCGTTGTTGCTTACAATAGACAACTAAACACTTTTACTAATCACGACTTAGACACGCTGTTTGGATTGGATGCTAAGGTAGTAGTGGCTGGCGATTTTAACGCCAAGCACCCCCACTGGAACTGCCATACGTCCAATTCAAACGGCAACACACTACTCGAATTCTGTTCATTAAAATATATCGACATATTACACTCAGACTCACATACACTTATACCATCAAACAACACGACCCCGACTACGATCGATCTGGTCCTGAGTAAGAATTTAACAAATATATCAAAACCAACCGTCAAACATACTCTGACTTCGGACCACAACGTGGTCCAGTTTTACATAAACAACTTCACTCGTAACAAGTCCTTCAGACCGGTTACGAGCTACAAAAATACCGATTGGTCCAAATTTCGTCGAAGGCTTGACGACCTCATTACCATAAACAATAACATCACAGACAGGGAAACACTAGACAGGGAAATTGACACACTTACAAAACACATAAACACGGCTAAGGCTGAGAATTCCAAAACGTACACTAAAGACAACACCAGGGACGTCTTCCCAGAGGACATACAAAACACCATCACGCAACGAAACCGGTGTCGCAAGTTGTGGCAACAAACCGGGGACGTTCGACACAGACAGGACATGACGAACTTAAACCAATTGGTACAGGACAAAATCAAAACACACAAAAACAAAACCTGGGAAGACCTACTGAAGTCTCTGAATACAAAAAACAATACATTATACAAACTTACAAAACTTTTACGAAAACCCTATAAGCCAATCCCGGCTCTGCAAGACAACTCCAACACAAACACGGCCATGACGGACGCCGAAAAGGCAGAACTCTTGGCCAACACATTCCAACAAGTACACTCTCTAGACGACATGACCGACACACCCGAACACATACACATAAAAGACACCGTAAAGGAATTCTCAAGCCAAACCTACAACATACCCACAAAACAATACGCCACTTACATGACTTCACCCACAGAAATACAACACATACTTAAAACACTACCGACAAACAAGGCTCCAGGCCCGGACAGAATTGAGAATAAAATTCTCAAAAATCTGTCCCGGAAAGCCATTGCGCAGCTTCATTATATTTGTAACGCTATATTGAAGCTCCAATACTTTCCGACGGCCTGGAAGCACGGACACACAATACCCATACACAAACAAGGCAAAGACCCCAACCTTCCTCTCAGTTACAGGCCAATCACGTTACTGAACACGATGGCCAAGCTAACTGAGAGGATAATACTTACTAGACTATTAGACGAAATACAAAAACTAAAAGTCACCAATCCCTCGCAATTCGGATTCACGGCGGGCCTTAACACGACCCTGCAAGTGACCCGAATTGTGAAGGACGTGATAGACCAATTTAACAAAGACAAAGTAACAGTTATGACTTTACTGGACATCGCAAAAGCCTTCGACAGAATTTGGATTGAGGGATTGATATATAAAATGTTAAAATACAGATTCAGTAATTACTTAATTAAATTAGTACTTTCATACTTAACGGACAGATCGATTGCAGTCAGGGTAAACGACACTATCTCCACAACAAAGCACATACACGTTGGAGTTCCCCAAGGTTCCGTACTAGCACCCACACTTTTTAACATTTACATAAACGACACCCCATCATTCCCAAAAACTAATTTGGGAATGTTTGCAGACGACATGGCTATTTACGCGCATTCATTCAGCGCGCAGGTAGCCACAAAACAAACACAAATACACATCGACATAATTAAAAAATACTGCGACAAATGGAAGATCCGGCTGAACGCCGATAAGACGGAGACAATAGTCTTCGCCCGAAAGCGTACGAATCACCGGGTCTTCCAAAAACTGACAATGGACGGACACACTGTAACACCAAAAACACACGTAAAATATCTGGGAGTCACGATGGACTCCAGACTCAACTTCGACACACACTTAAAAAACAGACGACAACTCTCATATGCAACAATGCGCAAACTTTACTCGCTCATGAAGAGCGAGGTTATGACTTCCGAAAACAAACGTGCGTTATACAAGGTCATCTTGAGACCGATAATAACGTACGCTTGTCCTGCTTGGGCGAACGTGTCTAAGACACGACTTCGACCCTTGCAGGTTTTTCAAAACAAATGCCTCCGACTCGCCACAGGAGCGGACCGGTACACTAGACTAACCACACTACATGACGATACACAAGTAGAATTTCTCGGGGACCACATAACGCGTCTATCCGAGAAATTCTATAAAACGCAAATACCAAAAAGCACACTCACAAAACACATGACACAAGACAACACCAGACGCAAATACTTACTTCCATTTCAAAATCTTCCTTTTTTTAAGACGCATACGACTACTTCTGACTAATGTACTTTTGAGCAGCCACTCCAATGGACGGGTATACCTGAACCTTGGGATGACGCGAGTGAAAACCGGTAGCATTCCGAGCTAAAGCGCTACAAAAGCATTTCCTCCATACATTATTATGGTTGTTTCTTTTTTTTTCTTGTTATTTATTTGTTGTTATTTAGTGTTTAATTGTTATTTAGTCTTTTAATTGTTATTGTTATTTTATTCTGTTTTGTCTCCCAATTGTTGTAAGTTGGTTTTTTGTTCTTAATTTTCCAACCATTTAACACGAAACGACGCCACAAGACAAACGAAAATTGGAGCCCTTACATTACCGATGAAACAAGAATTTCCAAAAAACCTCTGCGTAGGTTCCACGTTTAGTAATTGGGGGATACGTGCCAACAGGAGCCCCTTATTGTAAATATACTTGTAATATTGGTCCAAACGGCGCTATGCGTCGAATGGACCAATAATCTGTTTTATTGAAAATCAATAAAGAATCTTTAAATCGTAAAAAATCGTAGTTGCCTTCCAACGTACATCAAGTGCCCGTCGCAGGTTCGAATCTCAAGATAGTTAAAAAAAAATGGTAAGTGCATATTAATCTACCGGGTGCTGAATGAGTTAGGCGAACATAGGATATTAACATGCAAAAACTTATTTTTGCAAATTCCTGCTTCCCTAATTATTTTAGAGAAAAATTGAAAGACAGAAATATAATGTAGAAATATAAACTACGAATGATAAAGGCATTAGATTTTATCTAGCTTTTACGTAAATGGTCAAAAAATTCTTTTGATATTGTTAAAACTTTTATTTATCAGACTTGCCATGGAAGTTTCCGAGGTAATTATTTTTGATAAGTAATAAAAAAACAATTGCACGTTGTTGACAGTTTTGCACTTTATTAAATTTTAATTTCACAAAATGGAATATTACCTTGGAAACTTATACATGGCCAGTTTGATAAATAAAAATTTTAACAATTTCAAAAGATTTTTTGATCATTTACGTAAAAGCTAGATAAAATCTAATGCTCTTATCATTCGTAGTTTATATTTCTACATTATATTTGTATCTTTCAATTTTTCTCTAAAGTAATTAGGGAAGCAGGAATTTGCAAAAATAAGTTTTTACATGTTAATATCCTATGTTCGCCTAACTCATTCAGCACCCGGTATATTAATCTATTAATCTATTAATCTATCTATATATATAAAAATGCAGAGACCGTATGTTTGTGTCGTCAAAACTCAAAAAGTACTCGATGGATTTACTTCAAATTTTCACACAACGTTGCATTTGAATAGAAGAGTGTTTTTATATACATTTTTATTCTTAAAAATGTACAAAAAAAACCATTTATGAAGAAAATTCATTTCTTGCTCTGTGTTTCGTGCTGTGTTCGGTAGAGGGCGATACCTACATATGTTGTAAGTTATGTTATGTGCAACTGTCGACATAAGTCCATTCACCAACAAGAAAAAACAGATTCCCTTACAGATTCCCTAGATTCCCTGCCAAGACTCAAACTATCATCGAAGAATATGTCAAGCTCCAAGAAGTTATCCGAATTAACCGAAGTGGAACTCCAGCGCATGCTAGCTAATTTGGAAGCTTCCCTATTGGAGCAGGCCAATTTGGCAGCCAACACGAAGAAAGAATTAGACGCGTATGGATCGAGCCCGACGAAGGCGTTTTATCAAAGTTTGGGCGAAAGACCGGATAGCCGCTCTTACCAAAGGGTAAAGGCGGTTTACGATGACGCCATCAGCACTCATAAGAAGCTGATGGGTTACAAAAACCTGATCATCTCGAGCCTGGAAAAGTTCGAGGCCAAAAGGCAGAGCGCGATTAAAGGAAAAAAGGTTGTTTTGAGCAACCCTGTAACCGTGCAAAGTGAAGAAGCCACGATGTCCACTGAAGAGCCGGATAAGGAGGAGCCCATTATACCGGCCAATCAATTTGAAAAGACCGAATCCAACCAAACAAAACTGCAAGATATGCCTAAGGAAGATGAGAGAAAACGCGATCGTGAAACCAGGCGTAAGCAGCGCAAAAAATCAAAATCAAGACCTGCCTCAAGTAGTGTGTCACGCAGCCGCGACAGATCCTCCAAAAAGATGAAGAAGCCGATTGGTGACGGACAGGCAAGTACCAATGTAACGGATAATTTTGTTAACCTCCCCCCACTAGAGGATTTAATTGGCTCCCAATTGGCGGGTGAGCTCGTCAACCTACCGATGGAGGTAGACGGGCAGATCATCCAATTGACAGACCATGAACTACCCGATCAAACACTCCCCTCTGCAAACACCGACAACCCCTATGACACTCTCCCAGTTCATTCACCCCCCAGCCAGACGCCCCGTCAGGAATCTCCTTTGGCCGTTCCACTCAAAACTAGGATCCCTCCGTTAGTGCTGAGGGATACTGCTAAGTGGAAAAGCATAAAGGCTGAATTCGCGAGGCGCGGGATTCACTTCACAAAAGCCAAATTGCTCGCTGGCGGACTGAGCATCACTCCCGCCAGTGAAAACGACTATAGGGCGATTTACAAGTACTTCGAGGAAGTACTTACTCCCGAAGAAGGAGGATGGTATTTCCACCAGTTGAGAGAGGAGAAGCCCCTAAAAGCAGTCATTAGGGGCATCCCCATCAACATAGACGTTAAAGAGGTCCAAGAGGACCTTATTGCTAAAGGTTACGACTGCACGGTGGGCAGGATGAGGAGCAGTCGGGGTAGGAGACCCCTTCCCCTCATCATGGTCACCATGCCTAAAACAACGACTTCCGCAAACATCTTCAACGAGGATGTCGTTCACGACATACGCGTTAAGATTGAGGTTCCTCACGCAAAAACCAAGATTGGGCAGTGTCATCGCTGCCAATCTTTTAGCCACGCCCAGAGCTGCTGCAAGGCTACCCCCAGGTGCGTCAAGTGCCCAGGCCTGCACTGGACGGCCGAGTGCAGCAGACCCAAAGGTATGGCAACCTGCACTAACTGTGGTGGCGACCACCCAGCTAGTTACCAGGGCTGCAAATTGTACCCCAAAATGTGGAGAGTGCAAGCTCCCCCTCGACAAACTCCCTTCAACAGCCAACCAAGACACTCGTACAGGCCGGTCACCAATGAACGTTCTTACGTTCAGGTAGCCCCGTCAAACCTTACCCAACCAGCTCCCTCCCAAAACGTCCAGGAGGCCCGATCAAGGCCCACCCAATCAGTCCCCTCTCAGAAACCATCCGAGGTTCCCAAAAAAGACAAGCCCTCCAACATCCCTCCTACAGACGATAGCGGTAAATTCACCGCGTCCAAACGCGAAATAGTTAGGGTCACCCTAGAACTCATCAGATTCGGAATGTCTTCCGAGGTGATCCAGGAAACCCTCAAACAGTTTGTCAGAGTCGTTTAACTTTTTTCCTGTCCTTCAGCCCACGCCATCGCTCATAAGATTTCATGACGACTACAATTCCCGCAGCCCTAAAAACCGTTTATTGGAACGCCAATGGACTGACCAATGAGAAACGGTCCCTTCTGCAGATTTTTGCTGCCGACCATGACCTCGATCTTCTACTGGTAACGGAGACGTTTTTCAAAAAGGCTACCCGAGCTAATATCCCCAACTACGATCTTTACCGCGACGATCGTACCTATGCCAGAAAAGGCGGTACAGCTATTTATGTCAAAAAGACAATACCCCACCATCGTATCCCGACCATTGCTGCAGATATGGAATCAACTACGATTGGCGTTCCTCTAGCCAATCACGGTCTGATACACATTTCAGCAGCATACAACAGGCCCGACGTTGATTGCACCAAAGACGTTTCCGAGCTTCTTCAAAGCAGCGGAGACACCCCGCACGTCATTGCCGGTGACCTAAACTGCAAACACTCCGCCTGGAATTCGAGAGCCACTAATGCAATAGGACGCAAACTCAAACTTCTTGCAGAACAATTCCCTTTCACGATAGACGCCCCAACCGACCCTACCCATTATTCTAGTATTCACCATTCCTCAGATGTGCTCGACATAGTCATCTTTAAAAACTTCCTCCTCCAGCACCAACTGGAAGTAGGTGAACACCTACTTTCGGATCATTACCCCGTTCTTCTCACCCTGGGTGTCCCCACCCACGGTGCTCCGCTCCCCGACAAGACCCATAGCAAGACGGACTGGCCCGCTTTCCAGGACCACCTCCGCTTGAACCTGGGCAAAATCCCCATCATCAATACTGTTGCGGAACTGGAGAACTACGTTGTTAGCTTTGAGCAAGCCATCAATGATTCTATCAGTTTCGTAACAAAGACAACCTCCACTCCCTATTCCCGCCCTGCAGTCCCTAAATATTTACTGGACCTTATCCACCTATGCGGCGTGCCCACAAGGTGGCGAAACGCACCCCAGCAAACACCGCGTTGACATACACATAACTGCTACGTAACATTGGGGGAACATTTTGCCTAACATAAATTTTACGTAACTGTAACGTGTTATCTGTTACCTCAATGCTACATATCGTACATACACATAACTGCTACGTAACATTGGGGGAACATTTTGCCTAACATAAATTTTACGTAACTGTAGGGTGTTATCTGTTACCTCAATGCTACGTATCGTACATACACATAACTGCTACGTAATATTGGGGGAACATTTTGCCTAACATAAATTTTACATAACTGTAACATGTTATCTGTTACCTTAGTGCTACATATCGTACTTATATGTACGTTATATCGCTCAGAACACATAGAGTTTATATATACGTAACAAATACATAACAATTACGAAATTATAGTTTCATGGCATTGGAAGATATTTGTTATATGAAAGGTGCATATTTTCCCCGTGTCTCGTGTAACATGGGCATATATGTAATTATACTAATTAAATAATATTATATTATATTATACATATTAAATGAGTTTGTTTACGCATTTGAATTAATGCATATTATCGACTTTCGCCGCCAAGGGGCTGTCCATTAATCACGTGATGTTTTTTTTGGCATTTTTTAACCCCCCCTCCCCTTTGGTGATATATGGTGAGGTTTAAGACTAAACCCCCTCCCCCATATCACGTGTATTTTTTGAAAAAACAAATACACGTAACGCCGCTTTTCGGTTCAGTATCGCGCGTTTGCCGAAAAATAAATACACGTGATATATTACTAGACCCCCCTCCCCCTCCTGTAATATTTCGTAATTTTTTTTAAACCCCTTCCCCCCCCTTTTGAGCTTCACGTGATTAATGAACAGCCCCCAATGGCTTGACCCAAGCGGGTATCCGACACTACTGGCCTTGCAGAGTATACTTTGTACATGTGTTTCCTTATTTTAATATTTGCTGTTTTTCTGTGTAATATTGAAGATAAACGTGATAAAGTGTTTAAGACAATTTTCTAACTTTATTTTTAAAAATAACAAGTTAAAATTTTTACAGTATGTCAGAAATGTTATTTACAATATTATGTCAAAGCGCTTTTATCGCGAAAAAAAAATTTTTTTATTGCAATTAAAAAAAAAATTTTTTTTTGACATAATATTAAAAATAACGTTTTAGATATACTCGTACTGTAAAACTTTTAACGCGTTATTTTCAAAAATAAAGTCAGAAAACTGTAAATAAAATTATCGCTAAAATGCGCGTATCTCTTGCATTCGCGATATTTTTTACACATTACTTTATTTTTTATTGTACGTTTTTGGTCAGCTACTGTTATTGTACACCGAATAGTCCATTTTCTATTGAAAATCGAATTTTCATTCTAAGTGAGAACACATCAGCCTTAAGTAAATCTTGCTTTCATGTTTTTTTTGACTGGGTAAGTTATTTTAACTTTTTATGGTATTATTCAAATAATTTTCGTTTACAAGTATCTTTTCATAACTTAACCTAGTTATATAATAAATTATTAGTTATAGTAGATACTAATTGTATTCTCAAAATATTTGAATTCACCCACAAACAACTAAAACTTTAACAGTAACCCTCGGTGGCCCAGTGGTAAGCGATGTGCCCTTCAAAACTATTGCATGGAATAGCCCAGGTTCGAACCCCACGGATGGCAACGTAAGTAATGTATTATTTCATACTATTTTCAGCTATTTTTCAGATTTTCAAATACATGGTACATGTCAAATGGATAAGGATAGGGTAACTCATGACTTAATAAATATCATAAATAGGATTTATATTTATGCTTTTTTTTGGTTCAGAGTAACAGATGCATAACATTGTTACTAATCAATTACGTTGCTATTCTCATATAACTGTGATATAACAGTGGTACGTAATAATTATGTTATCTATAGCACATAACTGCCATGTAACATACATGTCTACATGTTGCTGACATAGGAACGTATATGGATGTTACATTTACGTTGCATGTTACGTAACAGTTGACATGAATATCGAACGTGTTATATTAATGTTATGTAACTGTTACATAACTGTGTTTGCTGGGACTTGGCATCCCGACGACATCAGGCGTGCTTCCGAGCTTCGGACGCAACTCACATCCAAACTCGCGAAGTACAAAAGCGACAAGTGGGCGGACAAGATCGAAAACTTGTCCTTCCAAAACCGATCAGCTTGGAGCATGGTGAAATCCCTTAAAGGCGTTCGCTCCTCTATTCCCCCCCTCAAAAAATCAGATAACTCCCTCGCTTACTTTCCCCTGGACAAAGCCGAACTGTTCGCCGATATTCTTCAGGAACAGTTTTCCCCGAACAAGGTAAATACGTCCGACCGTGAACTTCTAAAACATATCGATAAGATTAACAAGACGGTGCGAGACAGATTAATGCAAGCCGACCCCGATCCCATCCCTCCCGCCTCTTATTTTGAAATAAAGAGTGCCATTAAATTTATTTCCCCCAGGAAAGCCCCCGGTCCTGATCAAATTCCCAACTTAGCACTGAAAAACCTTCCTAAAAAGGCCATATCAGCGCTAACTGCAATTATCAATGCCATACTTAGACTGAAGCATTTTCCCGGCAGGTGGAAGTTGGCAGATGTCATCCTCATACCTAAGCCGGGAAAATGCTCGTCCAATCCCCTCAACTACAGACCGATATCTCTCCTCTCCTCCATCGCCAAGATAGCGGAGAAAATCATACTCTCCCGCCTTCTTGACGAGGTGGAAAGGCTCGGCATCCTCCCCGACGAACAGTTCGGGTTTCGCCAGGGTCACTCGACCACCCATCAAATTCTTAGAATAACAGAAAAGATTACGGAAGGTTTTTCCAGAGGCCATAGAGGTTTGGCTGTCCTGCTGGACATAGCCAAAGCCTTTGACAAAGTTTGGCACACAGGTTTACTGTATAAGCTTTACATGGCTAGAGTTAATCCAAGCTTAGTGAGGCTTATCACATCCTACCTGTGTGCCAGAACCTTCCGTGTCAAAATCAATGCCCAATTCTCCACGATTAGACCTATACACGCGGGGGTGCCCCAAGGATCTATCTTATCCCCCGCGCTCTTCAACATATATACCCACGACATTCCCATTCCCCAAAACGTAACGATGGGTATAGTTGTTAGCGTAATAACAAACAAGACACCGGCTCGACGCCGCTCCTCGGGTTTGAAATCCCTGTAAAAAATTCTCAACGTCAGGTTTCTAATCAGACGAAGGAGATAAGCGGGCTATCGCCCGCATCTGCTCCGCAGATGCCAAGTGTCAGCTACAGCTACACAAGAAAAAATCATCGAATGAAACCTTCGATCAGCTTGACTCCGGAAGCCGCCTGGAGTTGTCTATTAGTGACAAACCATGGGGCGTCCATGGCTTGTCTTACGCAGACGTTTTGCAAACTTCAATTTTGCTTAATTTCGTTTTCGCGATTTTCTTCAGTTTTTTTGCTATCAACGCAGAAATATGGTTTGCAGATGTGTACTTAAAGATCGTAACTATCACTCGGGTGGAAGTAATCATCGGGAAGTATCACTCGGGTGGAATATAAGTTGTGTTTTTGTAAATTTTCAATAATTTTTATTAATAACTTATAAAATTTTAAATGATAACTATAGTTGTTTTTCTATTGCATTACTCAGAAATTTTGTAAAGATTAGTGGAAACTTTCGTAACTATAATTTTTTTTTAAAAATTATGTACGGAAAATTTTCACTAATATTTACAATAAATTAATTTAAAATTACCAGTAAAAAATCAAACATTTGAATCCCCGCCGATTTTATTGCACGATAGCAGCGCTGTTTGTGCGCTTGGTGACCCTGGTTTGAACTAGTACTTTGGAACAAAAATAGGTGGGGAGTCGAGCATCTATTACTACTCTTTTATCTATGGCTGCCAGATTGGCCTGCTCCAATAGGGAATCCTCTAAATTGGCTAGCATGCGCTGGAGTTTTTTTTTTTTTTTTGGTCAAAAATCAAATCAAAAAGAACTCTATTGAATAAATATTACATAAAAAATTTGAACTTATACCTAGCGCCTATTGCTTCTAACAATTAATCTAGATCAGTATGGATTTATGCTGACAGTTGAACATAACATAACTGACAACACATGTAGGTATCGCCCTCTACCGAACACAGTATAGAGATATGCATGTCATATAGGATTTACGATAGGTCCGTCGTGAACGCCATCTATAAAATAAATAAAATTTATTGAATTGAGTTACAAAAAATGTGATAAATAAAGAACCGCTCGACCGATTTTGTGCAAACTTTACAGAAACCATCTACTAAATAGTCCGAACAAAGACTAAAAATTTGGTTTGGATAGGTAAGCCCGTTCTTGAGTTATAAAATTACAACGAAAAGTGGCATTGATTTTTATATATATAGAAGATTATGCATCGTGTCATACAGGCATAATCTATAGCTCTGTTCGTTTGTCTTACACTAACTTGAACTGAACACGTTTCTATGACGTTACTATACAACTTTGTGCAGGATTATTTTGCACTAACTTGCTCGGTTTAGGTTGGTACTGTACAAACCATCGATCTTATATTACACTAGATGCAGGACTCCTATCTAAAAAGCATTGGTTGTTGTGAAGCCACCCATAACATGTTTATATTTACATTTTATTTGTTTAATGTTTACGCTACCTGTGGTCCCTCTATTTTTAAAGATTTTTTCAAAAACTATTGATTTTGAAATAAAAGAAATTTTGTTAATCTACCTACTCCAAGGATGAGCAACCTTTTTCTACAACGGGCCAGGTATAAATTTAAAAATATGTACAACTATTTAGGTTAGTAAATTTAAATTTGACGTTGAGGGACCAGGTAAACATAAGCAATCTTGAAAGCACCAATGAGATCCAGGGACTCGGTAAACAAACAAAAAGCACGCCATGCTAAAATAGACCTTATGGTAGGCTTCAATATTTCTACCTGTATCCACCATCTAGTTAAATAATAGATCATTGGTACAAACGAACAGAGCTGATGATCTTGATCATACCTTGTTTTTAAATTATCTGATCTATGGTTTGGGGGAAAGATTTTTAGGAGTTGGTAGCCTATGTTGGTAGCCTTGTTCAATTATTGTTAACCTTAAAAAATATCACCTCTTTAAATCTATGAATATGAAAATTGGAAATTCTGATTTAAAAAGTATTTAGAAATGTCCAAATCGATGGTAATGAAAAGTTTGGAAATCGTAGATTCCGACTTTAGTTCAAAAAAAGGTAGATAATTTTTAATGCTTATATTTTATCAGCAATGTCATCAACCTGTATGTTTTAGATATAAGAAATCGAGGAAAAACTAAGAATTTAAATATTGCAATTCCTGAAAACCATAAAATTTTCAAAAAAATTAAACGCAAAGGACGCAAAGGTAATTATTTTTTATATTTAATTCAAAATGTATCTAATGGTAATTGAATAAAAATGAGGTAGTTGCTAATACTTGATCTATGTAAGCTGGCTCGGGCTAAGTTGAACCAGTAGTGATAATGCACATATACGGTAATTTGTTCAGTTCATTTACTCGTCGGCTCTCCCTTTACATGTTCTGCGTCGGTATTTGTCCTTGCTGGTTTAACTTCCATCTGTAGTACAATACCTCTACGAAGTACGGAGTATCTATCTATAAGTATTAGCCTTCAGAGTATCTATATTTCTACATATCCTCTTCTCGAGGTACATACTTCAACCTATGAAGATTACCAAAGTCCTTAAAACACAAATACATATATCATCGTCATACAAGCAAAAGTAACCAACTACAAAAATGATGAAAAAGAGAAAATTGATTAAATGCAAGAAAAAGTATTCATTTTTGTTAGAAATAAAATGAAAAAATGAGTTGTAGTCAACAGTTTTGGACTATTTACTAGTTTCATCATCAGAACTAAAAGACAGAAATAAATAATCTATGAATATAACAACCATAAATAAAACTTACCAAATTGAAACAAAGTGACAGTATGTATTTTACAATAGGTCTGTTTGGTACCACAGTCCTAGTGCTGCACTAACTACACTACTACAAATTGATTGGTGTAAAAAGTGGGTTAGTAATTGTACCACCAATCAATTTGTAGTAGTGTAGTTAGTGTAGCACTAGGACTGTAGTACCAAACAGACCTAATAAAAATCAGATAATTAAAATAGTAAATTAGAAACTTCCAACGTATAAATATTTAGTGATAAAAAATAAAATTGACAAGACAAGACACATTTGTTTGTCAACTCTTATGACTAGCCCTGTTCACACTATATGGTTTCTAATGTGACTTAGTCATAAGAAAAGTCATTGCTAAAATCATGCCATCATAAAAGCCATAAATAACTTCTATAATATCAAAAATCATATAGTTTGTACGTAAAAGAAAAGAAACATGTATTTAACAAATAAACTAACTAAATAGTTAATATAAGGCAAAATGACAAACAGCAAGGAAAATGACAAGGCATTAGGCAGCGAATCGAAAGGAAGAGCTATCAATCTGATAAATTGGAAAAATCTCACAAAACAGTTACCGATTTTTAGTTTATGAGAAACATTCCTATCACTTGCACAAACAAAATTTGTTACAATAATTGATTGCCAAAATCAGAGAAAGTTATGTGAAAACAATCTTTCCTAAAGAAGGTTTGCAGAAAAATAAGTTATACTTCTTGATTAACCAATTTCAAGCAATATTTTAATTATTGAAAATATTTTCAGCTAATAAAGTGCCAGTTCTTCAACCATCAGTTAAAACTACAATAGCCGAAGTTAGAAACAAGTGTAAATCAAAAGAAGAGATACTGCAGAGTAATTTGAAGAAACTTGAATTAATAGAAGAAGCGTGTAAGATTCATTTAGATAAAAGTATTACTGATCGGGTATGTAATCCTAAATTATCAAGTATTTAACGAAATTATTAATTTTTTTGTTTTAGTTACTTACAAGAGCCATAACGAAAAAACCTGTTGGTAAAACATTAAACACCAAAACCAAGAAGAAACGCTCAAAGAAAACTGGATTTACCGAAAAAGATTTTGAAAAGTTTGAATTAGAATACAATATTGAATAGTGATTTCTAAATAAAGGACATGACGAGTGATAAAAATATCGGAAACACATTTTTAACATTTAGTTGTCTTGGATTGATGTACATGTTTATTTATTTGATTATTGTACCCATTTTACCGTTAGCCAACGATAATCCTCTTAAGTTATCTCCACCGATTGAAATTTTAGTTTTTTGTGGAATGTTTGGATTCAGCATTATAGGAACATTACTATGTTGTACAATTTATTTTTTATATAAAAGTTAGTTGTGAATATTAAATTTATATAAAAATCTTACTAATCGGTTATTTCTACATAAAATTCACAATTATTGCAAGTTCAAGCAGTACAGCTCATTCGTTCTCAAGTGATAAAGGGAGTGTCAACTTGGGTTACCTATTTACACCATTATTATGTTTATTTAAAACATAATTGAAACTAAAATTTTCTTCATTATACAAATAATATATTGTAAAAATTTTAAAAACTTCTCGTTATACTTCCATTCCCTTCTTAACTTTAATGGATTAGGAGAGCGATTTTAGAAAATGCGACGGAAATTGTCCGAAATGGTCTTAAAAATTCGATGTTTTGTTGCCGAGCCGCCGATTCTGGGTTGTCTGTTTCCCGTTTATAAATATCAGAGATATATCAACGAGACGGTCGGAGAGTAATAGTCAAGCGATCTGACTATGAACGCTCAATACCCGGTTCGAATCCGGGTGAAGTTACAACTTTATTCTGGCCGTCTCGCTGAACCTCCAGGTTGGAGGTTCTACGTCGGGCTGGCTCCTCGTCGTAGGTAAGAAATATAAATTGCTTACAAAACCAAACGCCATTGGCGATTTGGGAATAGGGAAAGCAGTTTTAGTTGTATAATTACTATATGTATCTATGATATGTACATAATTAAGAGGGGCACTTTTTTCAGGACCTTTTTAATTTAATCAACAGATGGCGCCTACTTAAATATTTTTATAAAATACTAGGAGGCTTTTGTATTTAAAATATAGCAAATTCGTTGAGATAATACTATTCTATAAACAATATTCTTGGTCTTAAACTATTTTGAGTTCGTATTGAGTATGTCAAAACACACTCACTTGCAAAAAAAGATAATTAAACTTTAATTATGAATTGTGTTTTTATAAATAAATATTACGAAACCAAAATAGCTTAAGACCAAGAATATTGTTTGTAGAATAGTATTATCTCAACGAATTTGCTATATTTTAAATACAAAAGCCGCCTAGTATTTTATAAAAATATTTAAGTAGGCGCCATCTGTTGATTAAATTAAAAGGGCCCTGAAAAAAGTGCCCCTCTTAACCCTAATACATAGATATATATATCGACACTCCCAACGAAGAAAGACGTAACTCATTTTTACATAATGTTTAGGAGAGCAATTTGAAAGAAGTTGAAAGCAATTTGAAAGTTTTAAAGAAAAACAAAAGTAAAAATAAAACAACGACGTAACTGATATTACGATTATTTTACCGCCTAACATCATTGTACTAATTTAATATACGTTTGTTGTACGAATTTAATATGCTTTAATTATCGCTTGTCATTACAATTATTATATACATTCAATTATTAATTCATGGCACGCCTTGTCCGTGGCGCTTGTACCTACTAGTCACTACAATACTTTTTCCTTTTTTTTTTTGAATACATTTAAGGTGGTTCGAGCGGTACTCGGCTAGTTTTTAAATTCATAGTGACTGAAAAATATTAACACTACTTTAAAAATCATGAAAGAGATATCAATACAAATATAATATTAAAAACGAACGAATGACAAAAGTATAAATAATTTGAAAGAAAGAATTTATTTATTAAAGTTTTCAGAGTACCTTATTTGATTTACAAAGAATTTGGTCTGGCAACAACAAAAATTTGTTCTGGTTTTTTACGCAAATGCAATCCTTACAATGTCCTTTTTCCATGTAACTTTGTTACATTTTGTAATTTTCGATGCAATTAAATAATAAAATTTACATAATTATAAATTTTCAAAGCGTAACGTCACTTAATTTGTGGTTATTGTTTTTTGTTGGTATCCCAACGTTGCCAAGCCGCTTGTAGTTTTAAAAAAGTTAAATTTCGTTAAGTTCAATAATTATTTACAGCCAAACTAGATGGTTAATATTTTTAAATTTTTTCTAGGACTTTTGTAAAACGTTAATCTATAGTTGAACATATTTTTTATTTACTTGACATGGATTTAACTATATTATTTTAAGGGAATTGTGTCAAGTAAACGCGTTAAGAGGGGCATTTTTTTCAGGGCCCTTTTAATTTAATCAACAGATGGCGCCTACTTAAATATTTTTATAAAATAAGAGGAATTTGCTATATTTAAAATATAGCAAATTCGTTGAGATAATACTATTCTATAAACAATATTCTTGATCTTAAGCTATTTTGAGTTCGTATTGAGTATGTCAAAACACACTCACTTACAAAAAAAGATAATTAAACTTTAATTATGAATTGTGTTTTTATAAATAAATATTACGAACTCAAAATAGCTTAAGATCAAGACTATTGTTTATAGAATAGTATTTTCTCAACAAATTTGCTATATTTTAAATATAGCAAATTCCTCTTATTTTATAAAAATATTTAAGTAGGCGCCATCTGTTGATTAAATTAAAAGAGCCCTGAAAAAATGCCCCTCTTAACGCAATACTCCCCATGTTAAATTCGGAGATTTCAAATTTGATTTTTTTGTAAACTAGTTGGTCAATCCGCTTAAAATTTTTTTTACGTACGTGGTAAATCATAAATTATATGCTCTGCAAATTTTATAATTTTTACATGGACTTGTAGAAACGCTCCAACCACCTTAAGTTTATAACAGAATGAATACATAAACAAATTATTTCCATTCATAGTCATTTAAATATTTGGGAGTTTTCCTCGTTCTTTTTCCGATCTCCATTTCACTTTCATTACCTTTTAAATCACTTTGTTTGTTTTCCGTATCACTTTCACGATCTTCATTTATTTCTGGCTCTTGATATTTTTTCACAAAACTAGAATTTCTTTTAAACACTTTCCCTTTTGGTGATTCCAAAGTTATTTCACTTCCTTTCTTTTGTAACACTTCATATTTCTCATTGCCAAAAGTTGTAGATAGCTTATTTTCCGGTGTTTGTTTTACCAATACCATATCTCCCTCTTCGATGTCGCTGGACTTTGCATGTCTTCTTTGATCTGCATAAATTCTTCCTTTTTCTTTTTGTTCAAAATCTCTCTCTCGAACTTCTTCATCTCCAAGGCTTTTTGTTGCAATTTGTGGCAACTTATTTCGTAACATTCTACCAAAAAACAATTCACCTGGCGTTTTATTTGTAGTTGAATGTGGTGTCGTATGGTACATTAGTAAATATGTCTCAAGTTCTTCCTTTAAGTTTTTCTTTTGACTTTGTGCAATTTTCAATCGTTTTAAAATTGACCGGTTTTGTCTTTCTACTTCACCGTTAGCTTGAGGCCACAACGGTGTTGTGTGTATTTTACTTATCCCCTTTTCTGCACAATATGCTTCGTATTCGTTACTAACAAATTGTGGTCCATTATCTGAATGTATGAATTCTGGATAACCAAATTTTGAAAACATTTCTTCAAGTTTTTCTAACATTTTGTTAGTTGTTATGCTCTTCATCAATTCCACACTCACGTATCTTGAATAATAATCAACTACTACTAAAATATTTTGACCTGATGGTAACGGTCCTTGAAAATCAATTGCGACATGCTGCCATGGCTCTTCCGGCAATCTGGTTCGTTTCATTGGTTTCGCTGGTCCTGGAGCTGAAACTAATTGACATTCATAACATTTCCTACAAAACTTGTCGATGTGGTCATCCATTTTAGGCCACCACACTTTGGTTCTTAAATTTTTCTTCATTGTTGTCGTTCCTAAGTGTCCTTCGTGTCCCAATTCCAAAATTCTTCTTATCATCGTTTGAGGGATTATAATTCTTGTTCCTCGCAGAATAATTTTGCCTATGACACACAGTTCTTCTTTTATTAGTTTGAATGCTCTTAAGTCCTCACTAAACTCTCCTCCATATTTCAAAGTTTTTCTCACTTCTTTTAATTTTTCATCATTTGCCGATTCTTCTTCTATTTCTCTTGTCGTTAACGCTTTCGGTGTTGAAGCGATTGCAACCCACTTAATCCAATCATTGTGATCTGGCTGTTTTTCCAATTTTAATAGTCTAGATAAGGGATCCGCTATGTTGTCTTTTCCTTTCACATATATCACCTTATACTGGAATATTTGCATTCTCAGCACCCATCTCTCAATCCTTGCTGATGGTTTTGACCTTTCTGAAAAGATAAACTCCAATGGTTTATGATCTGTTATGAGATCAAACTCTGCCCCTAACAAATATATTTTGAATCTCTCGCATCCCCACACAATAGCTAATGCTTCCTTTTCGGTTTGCGAGTATCTTCGTTCTACATCTGTGAGACTCCTACTGGCATATGCGACAATCTGGTCTTGTTGCATTAAAATTGATCCCAGCCCTACTGGACTAGCGTCTACAATAATTTTGCTCTTGGAGTTCCTGTCAAATATTTTTAAAGTTTGACAATTTGTGATTGCACTTTTTAATTTTTCAAACGCTTCTTTTTGTTCTTTTTTCCAAACAAATGATGTTCCACTTCTTGTTAATCTTCTCAGTGGTTCATTTAACGTTGCTAAGTGTTTTATATGTCTTGCACTAAAATTGACTAACCCTAGGAAACTCCTTACTTCTTCTGCACTTTTTGGTTCTCGAAATTCCTGTATAACTTCCATATTACTTTTACTTGGTTTTACCCCATCTGGCGAAATTTCGTTTCCTAAGAACTTAATCTTTTCTTTTGCAAATTCACACTTTTCTTCATTCAAAATCAGCCCTGCTTCTTTTATTTTCTCCAAGAATGATTTTAATCTTTTATTATGTTCTTCTAAAGATTCTGCAAATATAAGTATATCGTCTATAAATGCAATTACTCCTTCACAGTTCATTATTAATTGATTAATTATTCGCTGAAACATTTCTGGAGCACACGATATTCCAAAAAATAATCTCTTATATCTATACAGACCTTTATACGTACTAAACGTTGTAATGTCTCGTGACTCTTTCTCTAGTTCAATTTGATGATAAGCCATTTTCATATCTATTTTGCTAAAAATTTTGGCTGTACCTAATTCTTGAACTATTTCTTCAAATGTGGGTAATTGGTATCTTTCCCTTTGAATAGCTGCATTTGCTCTTCTCATGTCGATACATAATCTGATTTCTTTACCCTTGCATTTTGGTACAATTACTACAGGCGATACCCATGGTGTCGGCCCTTCCACTTTTTCAATTATGTCACTTTTTTCTAACTTGTCTATTTCTTTCTCAACCATTGATCTTAAATGAAACGGTATTCTTCTAGCTTGTTGAGCAATTGGGTTTACATCCTTGTTAATTGGTAGTTTTAACTTAAAATCTTTTAATTTCCCAACCTTATCCTTGCTAAACACCTCAGAATACCTGTTTATTATTTTCGATACCTCATCATTTCCTATTTCATGGATTTTATTTACTTTATTTATTGTTAAAAATCACATTTCAATTGATGCTTGTCTACCTAAAATTGATACTCCTTTATCTTGAATTACCGTAATTCTGATTTCTATTTGTTTCTTATTTGTTTCAACCGTTGTTGTAAATTTTCCTTTTATTTTTATCTTTCCTGAACCATAAACGTTTACAAACTTATTTTCATTTTCTAAATTTTCTTGGTTTGTGCATTTGACTTTATTCTTTTTAAGATACTTCCAAGTCTCATAGTCAATAACGTTGCAATTTGCTCCCGAGTCTATCAACATTTCTAATTGTACCCCTCCTATTTTAACATCTACCATAGCTTCATTGCTTTTTATTTTATTAACACAGGGTTTATCAATTTTAAATGTATACTCATCTGATTCATCACTATCGTCTTCTATCTGGTAGCTTTTCTTACCTTTACCGCTTCTTGTTTTGCACATTTCGGTTGCATGACCTTGAGTCAAGCATTTCTTACACGTCATTTTCTTTCCTGGACATTTCTTATCAAAGCTCATATGACCTTGTTTCCCACATCGATAACATTTCACATCAGTTTGTGGTTTCTTAGTTTCTTTTTTCTTATTTTCTTGTATTTTATGTACCGTTTTTTCTTCCATAGAAGCGACTTGCCTCGAACTTGCTTCCATAATTCTTGCAGTACTCATTGCTTCTGTTAAGGTTCCTGGTTTTTCGATTAATCTTAATCTTAATTTACTCGACCTGCATTTGTCTATTAATTGTGACAAGATTTCTTCGTCTTCCTCGCAAAACTCACAATTCTTTGCTTGGTGTTTCAGTTTCGTAACAAACTGGTCTACGGTTTCTTCACTACTCTGTTCCATTTTTCTGAACATGTGCCTTTCGTAGGTTTTGTTTGTCTGCGGTGTAAAGTGCTTGTCCAATGCCTCCATTGCTGCTTTGTAAACACACCCGTCTTCTGCCACTACTGGAATGCTCAAAGTTTCATAAACATCTTGCACCTCAGGACCTGCAACATGTAAAAGTAAAGCTCTCTTCCTGGAACTACTTTCAATGCCTTCTCCCTCGATGTAATATGCAAACTGTCTTTTCCATCTCTTCCACCTTTGGCTTATTGTAGCGGGATCGTTCACACAGTCAAAGTGACCAATTCGACTCTTTTCTACACTACCCATTTTATTCTTTTTTCAATCCCATCCTCGTCGCCAATTGTACTAATTTAATATACGTTTGTTGTACGAATTTAATATGCTTTAATTATCGCTTGTCATTACAATTATTATATACATTCAATTATTAATTCATGGCACGCCTTGTCCGTGGCGCTTGTACCTACTAGTCACTACAATCATCACTCATCATCATCAGAAATGCTAAGTTGTAAAAAAAATGTAATTCGAATACTGGCTTTGTTACTGCCCAATTGAAAAAAACCTTGAGATAAAACTTTTTTCTACTGATTATCTCTTATTAATATTGGTTGTAAAGAAAAATTTTTTTCGTTATTTTGGGAGTAAATAGGCACTTTTCGTACCTGTTTTTAGGTTGTAAAGTAGCTCTTTTCGTCACTCTTTATTCGGGTACCTTCGAGTTTGTTCGGGCGCTAATAATCGTTTTCTATTGGTGATTTATATTAGTCTATACCTTAAGACCGGTCTGTTGCAAAAACAGACACGATACACACACGTCTGAACGGATATTATCCGTCTTATCGGATATTATCCCCAAAATAAAGAAAAGTTTTTCATATTACTCACAATCAGACTCCAGTGTTTTTTCACCCCCTCGGCTATCGTTATTAAAACGTCCTTGTGATATAAACTACTATTTATTATCCTAAAACTCCAAGGTTTGTTTAGTTTTGCTTCTTGTAACAAATTCTATGGTAATAAAATTTAAAACTGATCCATGCCTTATTTGAAATAGACAGCCGACAATAATTTATTATTGTGGTGATATCATCTTTGGAAATGTCTAAATCAGGCTTTAAACAGATCAGTTTCTTAGTAAATGATAAAGTGAAAATTTAAATGTTCAAAAAACTTTAAAGTACCTTATAAACATATGTAAACAAATTTAATATCTATTAATTGCAAAATAATAAAGTTAAAATCTGAAGTTGTGTAACATTTATTTTATTTAACCCATATTATAACATACACAATTTTAAGAAACATCCTTATAAATCCTATACAAATCTTGCAGTAATGCACAATTCGCGGATTTAATGGACACCACGAATCGCTCCCTACGTACGTCACAATCAAGGACATCTGCATAAGAGCATCTTTCTTCTTCTTTTATATAGGCTTTACGCCTGTTTTTCTTTACACGTTTCCTCTTATTTATGGAGTTTCCTATTATCTATCGATGATGAGGCCCAGCTGGACATCCATCTTTTGGGAGGTCTACCCGGCGGTCGGAGATCTCTTGCAACTCTTATTAGCCTGTCAGTATCGGCCCGTTCGACATGATCATTCCATTCCTTTCTTCTTCTCTTGACAAATTTAACAATATCCGCTAAATCACATTGATCTCTTATTTCTACATTTCCTACTCGGTCCATTCTAGTCTTATCAAGTATCGTTCTTAATGTGGACATTTCAGTTTTTCGCAGGAGCTGCTAGGTTCTACTCGTATCGGTGCGTGTTTCTGCCCCATTAGTTAACACTGGTCTGACTACACTTTTGTAAATCCTAACTTTGTTTTTTGTTAGCATATATTTGTTTTTCCACACTATATCTCTGAGGCATCCTGACACTCTTGCTCCTTTTTGCGCTTGTTGTCTCACTTCCATTAATAGATCCTTATTGCTTGTTATGTTCACTCCAAGGTATTTAAAGTTCATCACTTGTTCTATCATTTTCCCCTCAATCTCTAATTTGCAACGCAGTGGGTTTTTTGCTATTGTTAACGACTTGGTTTTTTCCGTAGCCACAATCATACCGTATTTCTTTGTTGTTATGACAAAGGCATGTAGCAGTCTCTGTAGATCGTCTTCGGTGTTTGCTATGAGTACTATATCGTCTGCGTAACAGATGAAACCTATTTCTTTATTTCCCATTTGGTATCCCGTGAGACTTCTCAGTTCCTCCATTATTAAATTATACAGAAAAGGGCTCAAGGAATCCCCTTGTCATTACTCCTTTCTGTGCTTCTATAGATTCCGTTAGTTCGCCATTTATTCTTATTTTTGATTTTGTGTTCGTGTTCATATCTTCTATCACTCGGACTATGTCGAGTGGCGTTCCTTTTTCTAATAAAATTAATAACACATCCGATAGTCGCACTCGATCGAATGCCTTCATAAGATCTACAAAATACATAAAGGCTGGATTCGTAAATTCAATCGCTTTCTCAACTATCTGTCTTAACACGTAAGAGCATATCTTTGTATTATTGTATCATGAGTAATATACTATTAAATAAAAAATGAGGGAATATTGATGTTGATAAAGCAATGTATTGTTCGAAACCATTAATTTTCTGACATCTTAATAAATATAATTCTTATTTCAATACAAACTTTCAAATGCAATTATCTCAAAACTATGATTATTGCCTTATTGTTAGTTCTTTTTTGCAGAATATCCACAATACGTAGTATGGGAAAGTATTGTAATAAAAAAAAAAAAATTCAGATTTTGACGGATTTATAGACCTTGAAGTCCAAGGAGTCGAAAGAGACCAAACATCAAGAAATGTCTGTGTGTGTGTCACCAAAATTTAGTGGGCACTCTAGTTTTGTTTTGCTTATGCAATGATAATTAATATTAGAATACATTACCATTAAAATACATACAGCTTACCTGAGTTGACTAAAACTCTGAGACTATTGATAACATATTGTCATCAAGCTGCGAATACTTCCAATGTGGTAAAACACAAATTTTACACTAAAGACAATAAACTTGTTTTTGACAGAATTAGTATGGATAGATTCCTAGAACCTATGGATAGGTTTCTATTTTAATATCGTTTTAAGAACAAATCTTTATATCTATCTATCCTTACTAATTCTCTAAAAAACAAGTCTTTTACCAGCTTTTTTTTGTTTGTGTTTTATCATATTGGAGGTATTTTCAGTTCGGCGACGATATTCACATCCATAGCATGAGTAAACACCCACATTAGTAATATATTTTGTTTTGTTACTCTGATAGATATGAGGACTGAAAATGTATAAATACAAATGATATTATTTTTACTTTTTATGATTCTATTAGAATTCAGTAAATTTGATAATCTACAATCTTCCAGTATATTAATCACATCACAGTGGTCCTATTGCAATAATTAAACTTCTTATATTGTCTGGTCACTGTTAATAATTATGGTGGTAAGTCAAAATTGCAAAAAAACATCAGAAGAATCCTACTGTAGTACAGGATTAACCTATCTCGTATATTATATACTCTAATACATAAAGTAATAAATAAGTTCTTTATTTTAATGGTAAGGACCTCTTCCTAAACCAGTATTCCACCATGACCTGAAAAAAATTACATTGATTAGATTTCTAGTTAAAGAAAAGTTTTTAGACATAAAACATAACAATTAATAAATTGATAAATCGGCTTTAACTTTGAAAAAATCAACTAAGTATTGACTTACGACAGGTTCCCGAATGAGGATGTGACACTTTTCAGAACGTTACCCTATGGTAATAGTTCTAAGCGAGAAGTGAGTGAAAAAAGTTTATAAATTTAAAAAAAAAAGGTGAATTAAAGTGTATAGCAAAGTTTATTATCATTTGATTCCCAATCTACTAATTTGATCACCATTAGAATTGATTCTTTCTAATCAAATATTTATCATTATTATTTTATTATATGGATACACTGTTGTATCAATTTTTAGTTCTTCGTTGTTGCTTGTTTACACTTTCAATTTTTACTTTTTTTAAAATTTTTTTTTGGAAAAGAAAGTCAAATACCAAAGTATTGACGCGCATAAATAAATTTACGAGATTCTTTTTATTTTGCATGTTCTTCGCGTCTACAGGGGTGATAAACTCATTCCAGCCAAGAGCCATTTGCTGCAAGCAAAATTTTTACAAACCACATGAATGATTTTTTTACCCCTCTTCTCATCTCAGATTTTCCCCAAATTTTTTATTAAATGACTTCTTTTTTGAACCCTATTTCATAATTTAACTTCTTGATTTCCTAGTCTACATTTGCACCAAGCAACACGAATCGACAATTAAATTTTTTAAATACGGGTTTTTTAACCATGTTGATTGGCTGAACAAAGTTCAAAGTTGAACGAGGTTCAATCGATATTGGTAAAACCCACTCTTAAGAATCATTCATATTAGTGCGTCTTTGTTGCACTTATGTTATTACAACTCAGGCCCGTAGCCAAGAGAAGGCACCTGGGGGAACATGCCCCCCTTCCAAAATGCTCAAAAAAATTTTTTTTTTAGGTAAAAAAAAACGGAACCGGACAACTGGGCGACGTATAACTGGGCGAAAGACAACTGGGCGATTAGTAAACTGGGCGATTAGTAAACTGGGCGACGGTCAACCGGGCGACGGACAACTGAGCGATGGAAAAACTGGGCGCTGAGTAAACCGGGCGATTGTCAACCGGGCGACGGACAACTGGGCGACGGGTAAACTGGACAACGTATAAGTGGGCGACGCAACTATAAATTTTGAGCATTTAAGAAAAAATTATTATGATAACCTCTATGGGTGAGAGGTAAGTACTCGTGTCCCGAAAATATCAATTTTGAAACTTCGATGAATTCTGAATGAGCATATTTTAAATAAGAGAATTAACCCCAGAGAATGGCCTTAACAGCACTAGTTTTTTCAAAAATCGATTTTAAAAACTTTGATTTTCACAGCAAATTTTATGCTAAGTCGCTCGTGATTGGTGAATTCTGGCATTCTGTGATCGGTCCGTGCAAGTTAAATTACTTTTTAGTTATACGCAGAGAGGGGATAACCGAAGCGACACTAGCACTTCATATGCTTCAACAGTGCACTTTGAGCGAAAATTATGTTTTTTAATAGTAATTTTTATTTGCACAACCACCGTTCTTGTAGAATCCACGCAAAAACGAGTTTCACCTTTTAATGATCCACCTTTTCCTTAACCCACGGGCCTAGGAATATGTTTATAATAAGTGTAGTTTTGGCCACCATGGCACGAGAAGGATCTACGCGAAAAAGTATTAACCGTACGTTAACATTGCGTACGACTAAGTGAGTCATCAGCTGGACTCTTATGCATTACTGATGACGAAAAAAAATTTATATTCACCCCCTTCCTAATAGCACCTTTTTAGAGTTGGAAGGCCCTAAGGGATATTGTTAGCTAATAAAGACAATGATTCATCATCTCTTAGTTAGGTTATGAGTTACTCAAATTATTAATTATTATTTACATAAATTATTTTAAACAATATAGCTAGTTTATTGCATAAATATATAGTACAAAAGTAGACAGTAGAACATTACCAACACCTGGTTGGTACATTACCAACAGGCATAACCTTTTTTAATTTTTCTAGTCAGCAACAAAATTTCAAAATCTTTGTTTTTTTTTCGGTTTTTGTTTTAGATTACCCTGTATGAAATGTTTCAAAAAATAAAGTTTTATCAAGTGAGAAAATGCAAATACCTGCAAAATTTTCAAACGCGACAGTTTTCTTACACTCAAAACTCAATAAGTTTCATGCTAAATATTTCAATTCTTCAAAATGCTTCAGGTTGTCGCCCACTTACACGTCGCCCAGTTTATACGTCGCCCAGTTTATCCGTCGCCCAGTTTACTCATCGCCCAGTTGTCCGTCGCCCGCTTGACAATCGCCCGGTTTACCCGGCGCCCAGTTTACCCATCGCCTAGTTGTCCGTCGCCCGGTTGACCGTCGCCCAGTTTACCAGTCGCCCAGTTATACGTCGCCCAGTGGGATTCGCCCAGTTGTCGCGTACCGAAAAAAAAATTTGTTTATAATAATAAAAATTTTCGGAAGGGGAACCACCGAAAATTTTACTTTTTACAAGTGCTCCCCTCCCCAAATGAAATCCTAGCTATGGGCCTGCTACAACTAATTTAAAAAAAAAGGTTAATGGTTGTATCGTAAGCTTCATCTTTCAAGATAACAACTGTATAGCGTGTGTTGCATGTATTTGAAATATTTCAATTTCATTGGTTCTGTCATCTTTCTGAAAAGCTTGAACCTTGCAAGCTTTCGTAAAGATTTCAGCAACGCAAGAGCATTTTAACCATAGAAAAGGACAGTAGAAAATATTTCAATCTGATTGATTCTTGCCAGATTCTACCAAAACAAGGCAAGACAAGAATCTCTATGTGAACGGCGCGCCGCTTAACAGTGCATTTAATGTGACTACAGCTGGAAGGTGAATCAAAGAATGTAACTTGTTCTTCATCTTGGGAGATTTTTTATTTACAAAGAAATAACTTACATCTGTCGGTATGGAACTGCCCTATCTGAAGATGCAAAAGGTCTTCCTCTAGAACCTCGCGACACTCTTGATGTTGCTAATAATTCTCTACTTATTTTATTATAACCAGTGGGTCCTGTCGGTTGAGCACCACAAGTTTCCAGAGCAACAAAGTCATCTACATGCAAGGAAGGTGGACGAGACGTATTAGGAGGTCTTGATCTAAATAAATCAGCTCTTGCTTGTACAGTACGAGGAAATCCTCTACGAGCAATCGGTGTTACTAAAATTTAAAAACTTTAAAGGTAATTAAAACTTTAAAATATTATGTTTACCAAAAGCTTTTTTATTTTTATTCTTTTGAGGGTTTGTTCCTTTGGTTTTAATACTATCTTGATCCATATTAGCAGATGGATAAATGCGACATAATTTTTCAACTTCGCGAATTAAATTGATATCAGGAGGTAGATGTTGACGAACAATTTCACTTAAATCACAGGTTATCTAAAAATTTGGGAAATCAATTTAGAATAATCTTAATTTAAGTATTTTATGGTTAAGCTTACATTTTCAGCATCTCCATTTAACTCATCTGCAGGTGCCGTTAACCAATATGCAGACATTAGCTGATCGTCAACTATTTCAGATAAAGTAAATATAGGACGACTTGCAAATTGTGCTAAAAGTGGTGCCGGTATAGGTAGTACTGATTCGACACATGATTCTTTTGTTTCAGTAGATTCCTTATTAAGTAGGTCTAAAATATTAGTTACACCTTCCAGTAAGTAATTTTCGAAAGTTTTATCTTCTTCGCTAGTTTTCTGAAAAATTACCCAACTTTAGTTAAATACAATTTTAAAATCTATAAAAGCAGAAAGAAATAAATAATTTACCTTTAATAGATTTTCTAATTGAAAAAGTGGATGGCGCTTATCTTCTGCACCTTCAAATGATTGCCATCCGATAATAGTTTTCACTTCATTTACAGACATCTTCATAGTTCTGAGGTTAGCAAATAGAGGTTCAGCAAGCTCTTCAGGAATTATACATTGTTTTAAAAATTCCATTGTCGTATTGACAATCGATAAGCATTCCTCATTTTCTTTAGAAAAACTCTCCACTAGTTTATTTAGAAGCAACAAAAAAGGATCTGTACGCTTTAATAAATGTTCTCTCAAGTGATAAAAGCCGTAATCATGCTCGTTTAATAAAAGTAGTGTTCGTACAATGGGAAGATACGTAATGAAAGAATTATTCGACATGAGGTGATCCAACATAGCATCAATGAAGAGCGATAAATTTTCCTTACACGGTAAAGAATTTGTCAAGTACATCTCGGGAGTAACGTCATGTTTTTCATTTAGATTTTGCAGTAACGTTATTTCGGTGTCACACAAGCTTTGAATAATACTTAAAAGACATTCTTGCGCTTGAACATGAGAATTGGTAGTACTGTTTAAAATAATGATCTTAGTGAAGCTTTGAATCAAAGTGGGATACTTTTCATCGCATTTTGAAATGTTTGAATTGTTTGGATGTAATAAATGTAGTATGGCGCATTTGAAGGAATTGTGAGTTACTAAGCACGCCAAAAGATTTAATAATCTTGCGTTATTACTATTACATGGCTGTGTAACTTCTGTATCTGTCATCAGTCCAGTATAAATGGTGTCGAGAACTCCTCTTGCAATCATGATTGCAGAATTTGCAGCTAAATCTGACATTTGAATGCAAACCTTACGTAGTAAATTTAATAAAGGAGCATGGGTGGATGTGCATAATCTATTAATTAACTCCTGAATGTTTAAACTGTAAGGATGTAAATGGGCTGACCACAATTTTCTCAAATTTATGGCCCAGGCAATTTCCTTCTCGGTGAGCGAATTTCGTGTTTGCATTGGAAGTGGTAATGGCAATAGTTCAGAAAATATCAAGAGTCCAGATATGAAGGTATAAGGAGCTAAGTTTATGTATTTAATTACTTCGCCGCACATCTGAGTCCACAATGTTTTACTTAAAGACTCTTTTTCATTAACCTCTTCAGAAATTGGTTGTGTGTAAACCAATAAAGCATCTATAATTTTATTACATAATTTACGTACAGTAAAATATGTTGGACAACTAACAGGATATGTTCTTAATATGTTATAAGTTTGCAAAAGTACAGGAATGGTGGTTAAATCTTTAAAATTCGTATTTCTACATTGAATTACGTATGTCAGCATTTGTTTTAACAAATCAATGCAAGGCTCTATTATATTTAATATAAGAACACCTTGATTAGATACAAATATGGTAGTATGCAAACTTGGCTGGTCATAATGTTCGCATATCTTTTGTAAAATTTTTGTCAAAATTGCCACTCCATCATTCGCATATAATTGAATTATCACGTGTTTATATTTAAGTTCTACGTAATTATTTAAAGAATTTTCTGTTACAATAGAAGATTTATTTTCGTATTTAGATATTCCCAAATGATGAAGTATCCTTAAACAGGTAATCAGCTGTCCAGGATAACTTGTAACTGAATCCAAATACTTATTTATAATTTCCACTATAGGATTTATGTTGTCATATTTTAGTGATGACACAATTTCAAATGGTCTAATATAAGGCTCAAAGTCATTAATTTTTGTCGTTACTGCTGTATCAAACAATTCCTTCTGATTTACAATTTGCAAAAAATGTTTCATATTGTTTTCTATAAATGAACAATTGGTGTTGTAAATAATGGCTAATGAAATTAAATCAATTATGTAACACATTCCGAGAGACTTCTTAATTTTGTCTAAATGCTGCTCCGTTTTGTCTTTAATGCATAAAATATCTAAAAGTTGTGTCAAACATTTAATATTTTGATTATAACTCAATACTTTACTGAATGATATTTTTCCAACATAGGAAAACGTCAAGCAATAAAAAGCGTGCAATTGATCTATGATTTCCAGAACATCACAATCAAATTTATATTTTTCTCCAATATCAAATAAACAATCAACATAATATTGACATTGTAGTTTATAGGACATTTTTAATCCTAAAGTATGACCTTTGTACTCCATTGAATATGGCAAAGTATATTGAATTGTTTCATCATTATGAAGTAAACATTTCAATAAGACGTTGACGCTATCAACATTATTTAATAGATAATTTAAACCTTCATTAGAAAGAAGTAGCTCAGACAATATTTCAAAAATTGGAGTTTTAACTGAAGATATAATGCTAGTTTCGGTTAGCGTTAATAATAAAGAAAAACAATCGAGCAAATTGTACATATTAAACAATTTAAAAAATGCGTTATCGGTGTTGGCTCGATTAATTTCAAATTGAGAAGAAACGGGAATAAAACGTTTTGGTTGTGAAATCACAAAAGCTCCACTTCGATACATGTGCAATATTTGATGTAGTAAATTTATCACAAGTCCAATATCGCCATCGTAGTTAGGACCATTTTCGCTTACATTGTAGTGCAATTTTACAGCTTGGTGCAATTTTTTTAATATCTCGAACGTATTTACCTTTTTTAAAATAGATTGTAAAGAAAATTTTATTCTAACAGTTGGATTTGAGCGCATAATTTCAATCAGATTTCTGTAACCATTTTGTTCCAAATAAAAACTTCCATTTTTATCAACAGTACACGACTTGTTATTTACATGTCCGGAAATAAAAACTTCCATAGTCTCTTTGTGCAAGAGATATACATCGAGAACGAGTAAGATCATTTGCTTTAAAGATATAGCCATGTAATCTTGCTTATACAAACTTAGAAGAACATCGTGAATATAATACTTTTGTTTCCATAAAAGCTGAATAAATTCTATGCTTGTACAACACATTTCTGCCAGACGTACTCCACACTTGATGTGTCTTATTTTATATGATAACTGCTTTTGAGTATTTACCATTTTAAAATCTAACGCTATTTGTAACCAGTCAATTAAGGTTTCTGTTATAAATATTATTTGCATGCAGATTTCTTTATCTTTCTCATTTAAAACAGATAAATTTGTATCTTGAACAATGTAGTACATTGTAATTATTTCACAAAACTGATCGGTATCTTCCATTATCTGCATAGCTTTCTCACACAAATTTACGAACTCTTCTTTAATTCCTATATTGAAATTCTCAAATTCCCCAATCTTGTATTTAGTAATACTCGACCTAAAATAAATTTAAAAAATTATAATTAGTACTGTCTTATAAAATAGGGTAAGTTTCCTAAATATGGACTAGACTGATAATATGGACTAACCCTTGTTTTTGCACTGGTAACAATGCATTCAACCAAAACTTAATACATTTGAGCAAGGTGTATAGATTACAATCTATCTACCTTGATATTTGACACTGCATTGTACCGGCATTGCGTCAGCTAAGGCTACGCAGGCTATGGGTGAAATTCAGACCGTGGCGAACATTTTGTGTTTTTATTGGCATTCAGTATAAATGATAATCATAGTAACAAAATTCTTAAATATTTAGGTTAAGAGAGGTTTAGTAGAGAAGAGATAGCATGAAACTATATCACACTCTGGCGCAAGATGGGCGAACCAACCTTTGACGGCGGCGAAGAATTTTCATGTTCACCATTATTATCGGTGATTTCTAAATTGCTATAAATTTTAAAGTATTCAACGAAATAGCTTGAATTTTCTTTACATCCAAATGGTAACTATATAGATTCTAAAAACCAAAAGAAAATTTGAAATTTTTTTATGTTTTATGAAAATTCTTCGCCACCGTCAAAGGTTGGTTCATCCATCTTGCTCTATGAGTGCAATATAGTTTTATGCTATCTCTACTAGGCCCCTCTCTCATAACTTAAAATACATGGTTTGAACAAGTCAAGATTGTACTGTTAATAATATTTATTTTTAAATAATTTAAAGAAAATTACTTAGGTAAAACATTAACATGTACCTACTATTTTGGTACAAGCTTAAAATTTTGAAATTAAAATTAATTTTAAGTTTGTAGCAATAGTAGTTTATATCACAAGTATGTAAAGTAATACTTTTCACTACAAGGGGGTTTATAAGCCCGAGCCGTCAGGTTATGAAAAGAGGTTACGTCCGTGTGTTATGAAATATTTTTCCCTTTAATTGGCGAATTTTATAATATCGAAAAAATTTACGATAAAATTTACAATTTTTACTTTACCATACTACATAGTATGAGTATACATAGTATGATTATGTAGTATACGTAGTATAGGAAAGTCGAGGGGAAAGTATTGTAATAGAAAAAAAAATTCAAATTTTGACGGATTTATACTCCTTAAAGTCCAAGGAATTGAAAGAAGCCAAACATCAAGAAATGTCTGTGCGAATGTGTGTATGTATGTCACCGAAATTTTGTGTGCAATCTATTTTCCAAACCAATAAGAATTTTACTACCAAATTTTATATTTAGTACTTTTATATTGAGACTTAGAGCTGATTAGATTTTGGTTAAAATCGGTGCACGGAAACTCGCTTGTAATAATTATGCCCCGCATAATTAAAAAATAAAACACAGTTTTTAGACCCCACCCTATGTACAAAAAAATTTATTTTACGAGCTATTACGTACTTTATTGCCCAGCTTTGTTTATAACCAATGGTGATATTAAATTAATAAATAAAATTGTACAAAATCCAAAACTATTGGTTTTGCTAAGATTCTGGAGTACAATAGGAAATAGTTTTAACTTACCTAAAAAATTCATCGACAACGCCAATTGTACTTTTTAGAGAATCATCAATAGTAAATGTTTCACCAGAAATGTTAAACTTGGGTTCTTTTTTGTACTTTTGAATAAGAGATGAGCCTGGCACAAAAAGTTTAAATAAATCATCTGTGTTGGTATAGGCTGTGTAATCATAATCTGCATCTTGAAAGTGTTCAGAATCATCTAAAATATCCTCATCACTTAAAATAGGTTCAAATTCTTCAACATCAACGTTGTTTGAATCTTCATTTGTCGTTAATTGTGTTTCTAAAACTTCTTTTGAAGTAGGCTTTTCTGTTACACTCTTACTTTGAGATTGACTACAGTTTTGCACATCCCAATCCTCTTTTTGCTTATCTAAATTAGTTTCTTCCTCAGGAAAATGTTCCACCTTAGGAGATAATTCTTTGTGTTCCAAATGAAGATGAGGAGTGTGTGGTCTTTTAGGAGAGTTCACCGGTGGTGTGCGAGGACGTTTCCTGTTTTCTTCCCGATCATCACGAGTATAGGAACGACGATAATTATCCTGATGCTTATAATTCCGATCACAATCTCTGTCCCAATCTTTATCTGAATGGTCTCTGTAATCAAAATTTTGGCTACGATCGTGTTCCCAATCTCGATCACGATCCCTACCACGATCACGATCTCTGCTGGTTTCTCGATAGTCTCGATTTTGTCGATCTTTATCTTGACTATGGGATCTTGCATAATGTCTATCACGTCGATCGTTGTCTATTCGAACATGATCATGCTCCACAACATTTTTCTGAACACCAAATTATTAATTAATATAATAAATAAACAAAATAATGCATATTACAAAAATACCTGATATCGATCTCCATCTCTCGAGCGATCACGTCCATCTCGATCACGCTCGATAGAACGTCCTTGACTTTTATTATCCCAATCAGTTTCAGGTGTGTTATGGTAACTTCTCGGATCTTTTGGAACTTCACCATAATATTCGGGATATTCTTGTGGAAATTGTTCTGAAGTAACATACGCTTGTGGATAAGCAACCGCACTTTGTTGAGTATATTCTATTGGAACCGATTGAATATTTTCTTGATTCCATTCATTTTTTATTGTACCAACAGGAATTATTTGCTGTATATCAGTGAGCGAATTTGATTGTGGTGGAATTGAAGCAGGAGGAACCGCAGGCTGAATTATTTGTTCTGCTATATTTGTGGTTAATATACCATATACAGCCAAAGTTATTGTTGTGTACCATCCTGTAACAGATAAAAAGTTTCCATGCAAGATATATAACATTAAGGACACCCCTAGCAATTTCGTAGTTTCATTTCATTGCATTACTTACCTCTTAAAACTAATCCATCAGTTGGAACTTTTCGTATAGCTTCACTTGGTACACACTCTAAATTAATACAGCCATTTTGATTATACTCAAAACCACCGAGACTCTCAAATGTACTAGCACCCGGTTTTCCAAGATCATTAACAAAAAATTCAATTGAAAATTGACTAGGATTGGTGGCTCCTAATCTGACACCACCAGGAAAATCAGCTTGTACCCTTGCACCCAAAGGTATTATTCTAACTTCGGTAACAAATACGGGTTTTGGAAATTGTACCAAATCCAAATTTAACTCCTATAATTCAGAGAAAATAATCAGTTAAAAGTTACCATTTTAAATTAAAACTGTTTACCTCGTTATTTTCGTGTGCAAAAGTATCAAAAAACAGTAAATCTACTGTTTCTTCCATATTCATAAACTAGGTTTTTTAAATGATAAATATTGACATTGTTAACTTGGAATTAACATTTTATATTGCGTATTTTTTACGGCGTTCAATATAACCAAATAAAACTAACCTCACTTTTCAGTGGTTCTAAACATGTTCTAAGTTCTAACAAGCTTTGTTCGTTTGTATGTGTTACGGGAAAAGTACGTAATCAGAAAATGTACACATTTACCGGTAAATGTGTACATGTTTTACGGTAGTCGGTAGTTGGTAAAAGTGCGTTAAATAATTTAGCGTTATCCTTACAATTACCGGGAAATGTACACATGTGAACATGTACCTATCTTGGTAAAAGTTTCAATCAACGCTCAAACCAGAGACAAGCTCAAACTAAAAGTGTGAACTATCAAAGAGAAATATCTGGCGCATTTAATGTGGAGAGAGAACGTGCCACCTTAGATTATAAAATCTAAGCGTGCCACTGTCGTCGTGATTTAATTTACTTCTGAACGCTTCGAATTGACATTCCTCAACTGGATATACTGAACCAAACATCATCTCTGGTTCAACCTATGGTTCAACTATCAACTTATTAGCTTGAGCCAATTCTAGATCAAATAAATTGGTCAAGAAAATCGTGACGTCGCCGTATGTATATTAAATAGTATAGATTTTGTACTTTATAGATAGTAGCCATTTGAGCCAGAAGTCTGTCACGTGTTGAAAATCATGCTTATACTTTTTTCAATACTTTCAGGTTCAGGTTTAAAGATCATAATTATTTGCGTTTGATTGCACGTTCAAATTAGTTCTAAATAGATAAACAGATTTTAATAATTCTAAAGTTATGTACAATATTAAAGGTCCCAGTAAAATTGTAGCCAAAACTGCAAGAAGAGGTAAGTTGAAATGCTTATAATTCAAGAAATGTTAACATAAATTTTTTAGGTATTTCTCAAAATATAGATAGTTACCGTGATATATCGAAAAACAAATCGGTCGATACAAATGATAACGAAATTTTAAAGTAAATTAATTAATTATTACTTATTTAATTTTGTTAGTTTACTTTTATGTGCATTTTTAGTGGACCTAAACCAACATTTCAAAATAATTCGAAACGATTTGTGATGCATAATTCGAGACAGCAAGATATTATTACTCCCCAACATGAAGAAATAATTAAATACATTCACGATTGTAAGTAAACAACCCATCAAGTTTAGTTTTGTACTAGAATTTTGACTCGTAATTGCGAGGAAATGATTCATAATATAATGGGTCTGTTTTGTGTACAGATTGAGTAATTTGTAATAAGTAATTTCAAACTCAAATGCATGAGCAGATCACAATTCGAAACTGCTTGTGCATCTGATAGTTCTTAGATCATCACTGATGGTTGTAGAAACAGAACTAATATTGCACAACTTAATCAATTCAAGTTTTTAGCGTGGTCTTCAATATATTCAAACACTGAAGAGGAACAATTAAATTCAAGTGCAATAAACCGTGAGTATTATTAGGATTAATTTTTTGCTTTATAATTATTAGTTTTTTACTATTTTTAGATGATGCTGCTGTAGTATATTATAAAGATGAGCCTTGCCCACATTTACACGATTTTATACCATTCGATTTGGAAGCCTGGTGGGGTAAACGATTGTATAATATTATAACAAATTCGGCCAATGTAAAAAATTAATTCTAGTAAATAAATAATTGTATTGTAAGTATTGATTGATGTAATTAACAGATATTTTTTATTATCAATTTTTGTTGTAGTGGGAAACTCGGTTAGGAGATAACAAAATACCTAATAAAGAGAAATTTATTGACGACTTCCATTTGGTAAAATGTCACTTAATAAAAAATTGCTATGCTGAAATTCATAAAGTAAATTAAATTTAATTATTGCAAATGTGAATTCAATGGTGGCAGTATTTTGTAATGAAAAGTTTTTTTTACAAATCAGTGCAATATTCACTTTTAAAACAATTTTTAAATAGTAAATTGCAATTATGTAATGCATGCATTGATTGATTTAATACAAAAGTTACTTAACTTTTAGACGAGCATATCATTCATACAGTAAAATTGTTAACTATTAATTTGTATTGTTTTGTAGATATTTAGTTGTGTTGGTTGACTGATTAGTGTAAATTGTTTCTGATTTATAGTAAATAAATACCAAATGTTAAAGTAGTATTGTACTTTTTTTGTAGAGAAAAATATACGTACTACATTTGTATAACGCACCTTTGAAGAAACATATTTGAAGACATAAGTGCAAATTTTTAATAAACTGAGATACCAATACCTCAATTTTGCTAAAACGTGGCTATCTGAGGAAATTTTGTGGATCCCTCTTGATTCTGATACAAGAATATCGGAGAAGTCAGTTACGTGCAATATTTTGTGATAATTTGGAAATAATGGCATAATCACTATGACATAAAGGTAATTAAAATAATTTATGATCATCTGATTTGGGGAAATACTGATTTAATTACTTCTATATTTTGTTGAATTTAGTACAAGCATATTAAATTCTAATGAAAATTGGCACCGATATGCCTGATTTATAAAAAGATACAAAACCAGATGTAAAAACTATCGAGGTATACAGTGTCGACAGTATGAAATGCCCGGTTAAAATTTTTAACCATATTACAATAATGATTGGCTAAATTGTAGAAGTAACTTTCTTAGCCATATGTGTTTTAAAATTTGGTTTCTGTGGTTCGTAGTAATTTGAATAGTGCGTAAAATGCCAGGTAGAAGAAATTTAAGTGAAGTTGATAAGCATAAGATTTTAGTTTTGCGGTAAGAAAATAGAAGTTTTACTTACACAAGTAAAAAGGTCGGTTACGATAGACGTACCGTGAGTCGATTTTTGCAAAAACATGCCAAAAGTGGCAGCACAAAACCACTTGCAAGGAGCAGACCTAAGCGGAAGACAACGTCAGCCCAAGACCGCTATCTTAGAAAATTGGCTTTAAAAAATAGGTTTAAATCTCGTCGCCAATTAAAAGCTGAGTTAAACAATGAACTTGGCGTAAATATCAGCGTTGGAACTATAGGAAAACGTCTTCAGGAATTCGGGTTACGGTCATATCGTCCCCTTAGTACTATAACTGGGTAACTTGATTTCACTGTTATTGAGAAAATTGAAAAAATTGTAAGGATCTGGGACTTATATACATTTTGCAATTGGATAAATATGTTCTATTATGTTTCTAAATATAAATTATCCACTTGCAAAATGTAGATAAGACCCAGATCCTTTCAATTTTCTCAATAACAGTAAAATCAAGTTACCCAGTTATAGTACTAAGGGGACGATATGCTCCAGTTAAAAAGCCACTTTTAGCGAAAGCTATGAAGAAAAAACGGGTACAATTTGCAAAAAAGTATGTGAAATGGACATTTGCCGATTGGAGTAGGGTAATCTTTTCGGACGAATCGAAATTTCTAGTTTTTGGATCAGATGGTAAAAGATTCGTGCGTCGATTTCCAGAAGAGCGTCTATCAGAACGATGCACTATAAAAACTATACGCGGTCGATTGGGTATAATGATCTGGGGCTGCTTCTCCCAACGTGGATTAGGCAACCTAAACATTATACACGGTACAGTAAACGCCAAAAAGTATATTGAAATACTAGAAACAAGTTTGTCACCGTCGGTAGAAAATTTATATGCACCAAACGAACAATGGTTCTATCAACACGACCATGCTCCCTGCCATACTGCAAAAACAGTAAGTTATATTTTTGTAACAAATTTTTTTTTCAAAATTTAGTAATTACATTATGATGTTAATATATTTTAGTAATAAATTATCAAAAAATATTAAATTAATTGTTCTTTTATTTTCTACAGGTATCGAATTACTTTCTCAATAATGGAATTGATGTAATTGATTTGCCAGGAAACAGCCCCGATTTGAATCCAATTGAGAATTTATGGGCAATAATGAAGCAGTACGTTGGTGAAAGATCCCCACAGAATGTACCTGCACTAACAGAAGCCGTAAAATTTGTTTGGGATCACAATATAAGCGCCGACTGCCTGGAGAACTTGGTGCGGTCAATTACAAGCCGTAATAAATGCACGCGGGGGGTTCAATTGACTGTTGATGTAATAAAAATATATTAAAGAAACTACCTTAATTTTATTTTTCATAAAAGTGTTGTTTTACTAACATTTTTAATTTTTTTTGTAGGTATATACACCTACCTGGTATATACCTGAACAGGTAAGTTTATTTTGCAGGGATGATTTTATTTGGTTACATATAGTATATGAAATTATCAAATTCATAAATTTTATAGTTATTATAGTTAGTCAATTATAAAACCTGAACATTAGTTCCATATTCAAGTAATACCTATGAAAAAAATACCTCTAATTTAAAATTTTATTACCGGGCATTTCATACTGTCGACACTGTCTCTCTCTCAGATTCCTTTATCCTACGAAAGGACATAGTGACATTTTTTCAAATGTTCTCTAGGTAAATTACACCTCGGTGGTTTGCCGTTGCCTTCCGAGTGGAGACGGTCAGAACAATATTTTTACTTTGCCCAGAGTCAAACCGGGTATTCTGTATTAGCAGTCTGTGCGCTTAATCGCAATGCTAACGACCGGTCGACACTGTATAACGTGTATAAAGGTTGAAAATTTAAAACAAAAATGTTATCGATTATTATTATTATTTTTTCCGGAAAACGTTCTGCAATTTCGCTGTTGGTTAAAAGAAAAGAACCAATCACAAACTTCCAAAGCGTTGCATATTTTGTCTTATCTTCTTATACAGTGTGTTCACGAAAAGTGGTAACAGTGAATAATTCTTAAATATTTAGATACAAAAAAAAGTTTAAATAGTTTTTTATTCAACTCCAAATTTTCTATTGGAAACTGTCAAAGTATATTTTTTTATACTTCAAATTCAACCGGAAGTAAATATAAATTTTTTTTTCAAATGGCAACATATCTTTTTTTTTACATTTTTGTAATCTGCAATTTTTTCTCTATAAATACATATAAAATTTTCATAAGGTTATATAAGAAAAAATTCGAGAAAACACAAGATTTAAACAAACAATAATAATTTATTAATTACGTATGTAAGGTGCTATGAAAAACAAAACACCATTATTATGATATGACACCATTAGACTCTTTCTATGGAGTCATTTAAAAATGGTAGTTTAGGCAAATCTATCTTTAAATTTAAAAAATTTAAAAACCAAAATTAATTTAGCATCTATCAATTATCACCAAATCGCCAGAACTTCTGCGAAAAGTAGAATCATATCGAGATTTGAACAAAACAGTGGCAATTTCCAATAGAAAATTTGGAGTTGAATAAAAAACTATTTAAACTTTTTTTTGTATCCAGTAATATTTAAGAATTATTAACTGTTACCACTTTTCGTGAACACACTGTATAATATATAAGGTTTGACCTATTTTTCTTACATACCAATTTTGTTTTGACTTGTTGTTTTAAGGAACTAGAACGTTGATATATTAATTACTAACCAGATACAAACAAGCTAGTACTACCAAAAAAACGATTTATTTTCTGTTTTGATATAATCAACAAACTAAAATTAAAAAATTTATTTAGTTATAAAATCTTGGAATACTTAGATAACTGTTGTGTAGTTGGCCTTGCAGTAAACTGAAATATGAAAAGAACAATTTATTATTTCTAAAATGATTTATTTAAAGTTTTATTATTAAATTGAAAGTATAACCTAAACATTTTGAGATAAACTTGCAAATCTCAAGCGAGGAGCTTCTACTTCCTAATTATATTATGTACCTATACCAATAGTACCTACAGGTTGATGTGGAATTTGAACTATGGTATAAATAATTTGTAAATGACAGAAAATCAAAGTGGTGATTAAAAAAACTTAAATTAAAAATTTAAAATATCCTGGCACAAAAAAAATCTAAAAAGTATAAAAAAAGAATTCTAAAGCCCGTATGACACAATGCATAATTTTACATAAAATTTATATGTAAATTTTCATAAAAATATTATGCACCGTTGCATACAGCAAATTTACCAGCAAATCTTGTGCTAAATTTTCATGTAAAATATTTAGAACAAGTTGTAAATTTGGAGGTAAATGTGTGCAGTAGACATTTTTCCGCCTAGAGTCCGCCCAGTTTGGATCAGTGTTGTCAGTTTAGCGGTTTTCCCGCTAGATATGACTTATTGAAAGTTGCTGTAGCGGCTAATGGAAATTCTAACTTCATTAAAAGATATCTGACGGAAAATGTGACGGTTTGTAAAAATTGCCGAAAGTCCGGTACTGATTATTACTAAAAGACTTCGTAAATTTAAGAGTTGGCAACACTGGTTTGGACTTTAATACGCAAGCGCGTGTGGTAAATTTGTCATAAAAAATTGCACACGTTGCATACAGAAAATTATTTTTAGCTGCATAAAATTACGTTAAAAATATGAGCAAATTTACATAAAAATTTACATGTAAATTTTATGCATCGTGTCATACGGGCTTAAAAAGTAAAAAAATAAGATCCAAGCGTCAAGTTTGGTTTCCACATTACATTACCATTATCGACACCCCCAAGGAACAAAGACGTAACTCATTTTTACACATTTTTCAGGAAAGCGATTTGAAAGTTTTAAAGAAAAACATAAAAGTAAAAAAAAAAAACAACGACGCAACTGATATTATGACTATTTAACCCCCTAACATCATCAGAAACGCTAAGTTGTAAAAAAATGTAATTTGAATACCGGCTCTTTGTTACTGCCCAATTGGAAAAAAAATGAAAAATAACTTTGAGATAAAACTCCTTTTTACTGATTATCTCTGGTATTATTGCTCGTAGAGAAAAATTTTTTTAACATAAAAGAAAGGTATTTTTTTCAAGAATACAGTGGTAGTCGTAACTCAAATTTGACCTAACTTGAGTTACGGCTTTGTTTCTTGGGGGTGTCAATTTAATGCAATTCTGAGTGTAAACCAAACTTTACGGTTCATAACGATTTCATATCGATAACGAACAATAATGAAAAGTTACAGAATAGGGGAGGGAATATACATACATGTACAAATATAACACTTTTATCAATATTTATATTATAATACTTGATGACTTTAGGCAATATAACTGAAGATTGAAGCATTTTGCCTACATTTTATAGCATTTTAATTTATCTACCAATTAGTTCAAATTACATAAATTTTGTTAAAATATTGTCACCTAACATCTATTAAATAAAAACAATTGTTACCTATAAACTCTGATACTGGATCATTTTCACCATCTCCTCGCATGGTTCCCGTAATTTCATCATTTTCAACCATAGGCATAAATAAATGAACAAATTCTGAGCTATATGGAGGTGAAATAGCTTCCAAAACCTATATATATTAAAAGAGAAAATATTAGTGAAACATTATTCTGCCGTGCTAAGGAAGAGGGTCCAATATGCAAATACTGATTCTGAGATATCTTTTACATAATTATTAATTGATAGCTTCTTCAATTTTTACTGCAAGATGGTTAAAATTTAAAACATAATTTTGAAATATGTTACTTTATCATTCAGTGTGTAGTAAATGTCTAATTTTTATAGTATGCTATTAAAAGTTATACAGGGTGGCCCTTTGAAAACGAAACAGACGGAATTGTGGCCAGCAGAATTTTTTTTTAAGAAATGCAAAAACACGTTAATTTTATCATCAAGGGGGACAACTTTTGCGACCAATGTCACTCCCGTATTGTTTCATCCCTTCGCGTTGCGATAACAACCCTTAAAATGTTAATAGGGATGATATGGCAAGTAACACCTCATTTGAAAGATCTTGCTTCCCTGAATTCAGATCTATAATTTTTTTAAAGTTTTATCAATTATTCAACAAAAAAATTAAAGCTGCGAAAATGCAAAATAAATCCGATATTTCAAGACATTTAAGAATAAAAAAAGGAAAAACCCTTGGACAGGTTGATTTAAAAACAACTTAGTACAAGATCAAGCAAAGTATCAGCTATAGATACGGGAATGTTACGGCGTGGGTCACATAGCGCATGTCATATCTTCTTGACCTGAGACATGCCTGTTCAACCATTATAATAGTAGGGTAAACTATATAGTCATTAGACACATTATAGTTATTGGACATTGCGCTAAACCTTAAAAATTAAGACTATTTTTAATGCTACATAAACTAGTAGTACATATAGTAATTGTGTAGTGCATAAGTGTTACAGAAAAGCACGCGAGAATTTATTCCCACTCTCAACATTACCCTCCAATAACTATACATATTTGCATATTTTTACTATTTTTTGTTTTTTTTTTTCAAAACGAGTTGTCAGAATAAAAGTTTAATATGTGCAACATTAAAAGGTAACGTCAAACCAAAGATTATAAAACTAGAAGATGGCCAAAGCTATAAGTTTTAATATGTCATAAATTTTGTTACAGTGTACATGCAGTGTATAATGTGTTGCATATACAACTAAATTATTAAATCGTATTTGTATAGTTCCGTTTCTTTTTTTCTAACAAGGATAACTCACACTTCTAGCAAAGTTACAAACCTAAATTTTACCTAAATTGGCAATGGATACTTTTATCCCGCTTTATCTTATGTATTTAGCATAGGACAGAGTGCCCACCACAACTTATTCTCACCGCCATTCTTAACAACCTTAAAAATACCGAATAAACGAATTTAAAATTATATTTGTGACATCTATGATAAACCAAAAAAAACTACATAACGACAAAACACAATAACTACATATCGGCATTTCAAAAGTTGATCACGCAAAATAGTGTTGCCATCTACTTATGAGAAAGAATTTTGATACATATAAATTTACATTGCGTTATTCATCTTTATAGCTCTTATAATCTTTGGTCGAACTTACAAAAAAATAATTTTGGTGAAAAAATAACGAAAAGTAAGAAATATAAAATTTATTAAAAAAAAATCTACTTAACTGTCCAATAACTATATGGTTTACCCTACAGTAATTTGGTGCTCAAAAAAGAGGTTACTTGAAAAGTTTTTTGGGAGTTTTGAAAATTGATATTTTTATAGATTTCGGCGTGCTCTTTTCGAATTTTCACTTTGCCACCTCGTATCTTTGCCGCTCGCGCCGCCATATTAGAAAAGTGGCACCCAAAAACAGTTTTTTGTCAATATGACAATAATGAGTCGGAAAGGAGATATTGTTAAAAAACTGTTTTTAGGTGCTATTTTCCAATAAGGCGGAGAGAGCGGCAAAATACGAGGTGGAAAAGTAAAAATTTGAAAAGAACACGTCTATAAAAATACCAATTTTTAAAACTTCTGGAAAACTTTCCAGGTAAAACTGCCACATGATTGTATTATAAAACCATACAACTCTTCACATATCATACATCTTATGTTGATTGAAAAATCTACTGACTCTAATATTGTTTTAACGTGAGAACAAGAATTACTATCAGATGACATGGACTATGTGATCAAAGTTTTAGTGAAACATATAATAATATAAGATTACCTCTGTTACAAAATATCTAATTAGTGATATATCGGTATCACCTTTTTGCCAACATTGCTTAATATATTGAACTACAGGTACCACACACCCAGCACATAATAAATTTACCATCCTATCTAGAACCATTTTTCTCATTTCAAGCTAAAACAAAAAGCAAGTATGAATTAAAATTTTCATAATATCCACATAGCGGGTATCTTCAGAAGCAAAAAATAAAACTCTTTAAATTATACCTTTTTCATTCTTATCCGTATAATGGGAACCAGGAATTTACATATAAATATGTAATTAATGAACATAATGATAACATTAACATTATGATCCATGAAATCATCCATAATCCATAAATATCCAATCTAATTTTAATAACCTGCCTTTGTTAAATATCTTTAATAAACATCTGCTCTAAGACACGATACCCTTTTCAATACCCTAAAGTTAATTAATTTCACCTACCTCTGTATAAACCTTACCTCTACCTAAAGCAGCATTCACATAGGGGATTGTATATGGATGGCAGAATATATCCAGAACCATAGATAGGTTTGGTAATCAATCAAGGTTAGCGACCTTACATTTTCAAACCTATCAGTAGTGTTGAATTTTACCATCGACATAAAATACCCCTTAGAGCTTTAGATCATTTAAACTTCTAGACAAGCCCCTTATCTTTCCTTGAATACAAACTGAAGTAAACATGTATGACGTCACTGATGAGACTGTATTGAGATTTATGTTAGAAGTGAATTAAAATAAACTAGTCACGGCAGTGGGGTGATGTGATCGCTGGTTGCGTTACAAGCGGGAATTCTGAGTTCAAATTTCGGACGCATCAGAATTTCTTAGCTCGGCTTTCCAGTGGACATTCTCACTCCGTGGTGAACCAAAAAACCAACCAACCAAAATACCCAATCCAAAAAAAACATAAAAACAAACAAAAAAATACTGAACAAATTAAAAATTAACATTTAGAAGTGCTAATAACCCAGTAGTTGATGCACGTTAAAATGTAAAAAAAAAAAAAAAAACTATTTTCTTCACTTATAGTTGGTATACCAGGTGTATCTTATCATTTAACCCACCAATTTATGTTTGCTTCACTGCTTGAAAGTCAAGGCGTGTCTATAAGTTTAAATGGTCTAAGCAATATCCTATGTGAAGGCAGCTTAAACCTATCATGCTTTAACCCCCCCTCCCTACTTAGTTACATCTTTTAGGGCCAGTTATACACAAAGCAAGTATGAATTAAGAATAAACTATACTGAAAATATCTCACACAGATTGCGTTCTACAATGGTGGTATAACGTTCTTCTTGGTATAATTTATGGGATAACTTATCCCTCTGAACTTGGGCAGATAAATTTCAGATAAGTTATTCTTGTTTCTTATTATGTTATAGGCTATGGTTATACCAACTGTGTATGACCATTATAGAACTGAAAATTGAATTGATTGTTCCATTTCATTTGATCTCATGAACAAATTAGGGGCGTTCAAATAAAATAATCAAATTATTTAATGAAATCAGTTTGGATTGATACATCCAACGATATATTATTTCACTAGATGGTGGATACAGGTAGAAATATTGAAGCCCACCATAAGGTCTATTTTAGCGTGGCGTGCTTTTTGTTTGTTTACCGAGTCCCTGGATCTCATTGATGCTTTCAAGATTGCTTATGTTTACCTGGTCCCTCAACGTCAAATTTAAATTTTCTAACCAAATGGTTATACATATTTTTAAATTTATACCTGGCCCGTTGTAAAAAGAAGGTTGCTCATCCTTGGAGTAGATAGATTAACAAAATTTCTTTTATTTCAAAATCAATAGTTTTTGAAAAAATCTTTAAAAATAGAGGCACCACCGGTAGTGTAAACAGTAAACAAATAAAATGTAAATATAAACATGTTATGGGTGGCTTCACAACAACCAATGCTTTTTAGATAGGAATCCTGCATCTAGTGTAATATAAGATCGATGGATACATCACCATTTGAACAGGTTTATAAATTGATATTTCAATTCTAATCTTTAACTACATAGATGATATAAAAAACTAATTGAATCAAGAAGAATCATAAAAATTGTATGATTAAAATCGCATCAGTTGTGTTGAACACAAATAGGAATTGATTCTAAATAATCGATTTATCTCGATGAATTCCCATATTCTCAAACTTTTATAATATATTTTAATCGACAAATCAAATATTTACCTGGACAAGAATTTCAAGCTCATCTTGTTTAGATTCAAATAATCGAATCAGCAAATCCAACACTTGGGTGTGTAACAAAGGATGCAAGTTTACAACTTCATCCAGCATGGCCATATGTAAAGGACAATGTTCAGTCGAAAGTTTAAAATAACTTGGTTCTGTGACGGTAAATTCCACCCATCTAACAATACCAACAGCAACGACTGAAAATCTATTTTTTGTGTAAGTTTTTCTGGCAACTTGCTAAATTGTGAAAAGTGTTTATACTTACTTGAGACAGTCATAGAGATGTACTAGCTCTGCCATTAATTCCGAACTACCCTTATTTACATTGCAAATATTATGAACTGTTTCAATAGCATTAATAGTTGGTTTTAATTCGTCTTTATTTAAAGATCGTTTTTGACCCTTTTTTGCCTGTACTTCACATACGCTAGCTGCAAAAGCCAACAAATATACATATTTTGGTTTATGTTCCGGATTTAATTTTACTCCTGATTTAAATAACGAATCGATTAAAAGTTCTAAAAAAATAATGTCAAGTAAAAATTCAAAATTTGTATGGATTTTGTTGAACCTAAAAACTGTGGAGTTCTCAGCAAATCTATAGGAGGTGGATCAATTGCTGAATAATTCCTAAAAAGCACAGTTATATCGGCTGGATTTAAAGTGTTCCTAGAGAGCATCGAACTAAGAGCTTGACAAGCTTGCGAATATGCAGAAGCACCATTTAAAGCCATAGTGATTGGTGTAACATCATGTCCACTAAAAATTAAGATCAATATAACAATATTCAACAATATAATAAGAAATTTTAAAACTAACTCTTTTTGTGCATATTTTGTTATTTCTTGAGCTAATCTTTTCATGCTACTTCCACTTTTTGGTTCACGAGATAGTATATTCATAATAACTTGGCTATAAACATAAGTATGTTGACCATGGCAAACCATTCTAGCACAATCTTGGGTGGTAGTTTGCCAGTTTTCTGGATTGGAGAGATAACTATTTATAGATGTTTTTAAAACTCGAGAAAATACTTCTAATTGTTGAGCAGCCGTTGATATGCTTGTAATTTCTGCTTGAAAACCTGCATCAGAGATAAGCTGCAACAAAATAATTTAATTTATTGATATGTTAACTTGAACATCATTTTAAAAAAATACCTATATAAAATCTAATCAATTTAAAATAAAACGTTTTCATACCTTTATGGTGAAATTTAGCATTAAACAATCTGGATACTCTTCAGCTAATCTATAAATAAGAGATCTCCATGTAGGATGTTCTATGAGTTCAGTTAACCATGCCGGAGTTTCACCTTCTTCTGTAAAAATTGTGTCTGCCTTTTTCGGATCAAATGTCTTAAGAATCATATCTTTTAAATGATTTTCTACCATTGCCTGAACATCTTGTACCTTAACGCCTTTTAATTTTAAATTAATTTAAAATAAAAAAAAAACGCTAATATAATTTTACCTCCTACGATTAACCACTCGGCTATAAGATTCGCCATTTGAGCAACTGCAGTGTAATTTTGAGATAATTGTTCTATAACGTGTACCGGATTACCACCAGATTGGAAATACCTATTTTAAAATTTTAGTATAATTTTACGTTATAATAAATTAACAACCTTTTTAATTGTGAGAATATTCCAGGTTCCATAATATAATCGTTAGTCGAAAATTTTTCAGCACATTCTGCTAATACTTGCTCTGGATTTTCAACACCATCATCTCCAATTTCAGACTAAAAAATTTAATTTATAATGAATTATAAATTTAGTTACTCATATAATACATACATATTTTATCTATGTATATTATAATTATTTATATAATTTTAAGTGCAAGCAAACAAAAAAACCTTTGTATGAAGAGAAATTAAAATAACAAACTTTCAGGATATAAAAATAATAAATTACTTTTACTCCTTCTATCATATTTATTGTCACTAAGCTATCTCTTTTACTTAAAAAAACATGTATTATTATGTGGCATCCGCAGGATCCCATCAACGTGTTAAGCTTAGAGGAGACTTAAAAGAATGACCATAATCTATAGATCTACCAGACAAACAAACTACTGATAAAATGACAAATCCTAAATCCAACCTTATAATTAAACAAAGGGAAAAAACTTTAGTAATGTTTTTAAAAGAAAATATAACAGATGTAATCTGCCATGATAGCCTTTGTTAAGATCACCACACTTTTGTTAAAAAGTACATAACAAAAATGAAGATAATGTAATGTTAATAAACTATACAGTTTATTTAAGTATATTTGTAATAAATTAATTAGAAAGCAATTCCTTACCCCATCATCTACAGCGTCACCTCCATCCCAAGGGGACTCGTAATCATCGTCCATCATCTCTTACAAATTTTAGTACTCAAATGTAATAGTAACTTGATTCTAGTTTTTAGCATCCACCAACTATTCAATTGGTAGTAAAATAGGTGTATGTATGTACCTTCTAGTAATTGTTACAACAAGTAAACTGTGCTTCTAGAAAAGTGAAATAAAATAATGTTATTAACACAACCTAACATTAGGTAATAGTTTTTGCAAATAAAAGCAATAGTTATAAAATTATACAACATATGTTTACACCACGTACATATATATATAAATAATAATATATTATATAAAGAAAGTACAATATTTGTAACTTAATATTTATAATACTTGTAAACTTGACATTTTAAAAAACTAACCTCAATTAATAAAATAACGGAAACCAAAATATTCCGTTTCCAGTGGTGGCGGAGGTGGTTGTTTCAAAGACGAATGCGGACAAGAAATACATAAATTGTGTAGTCGTTTGACAATAGAAAATTATTGAGTACAATAAAATTCTTGCTAGGTGGGCAGTGTAAGTAAGCTTTTGAATAACATTCTAGTTATATTATTTGTGGTTTGATTGTTTGTACTCTCAAAATCTTTCTTTTGTACTGCAATTGGGGAGCAACCAGCATTTAAATTATTTTTTAATGACATTGCTGCAGTTAAAACAGTAAAATTAAAAATTATCACATATTTACAAGAAAACTATAATATTGTATAATTTTTAATTTTACTGTTTTAACTCATATTATGTACGTCATTCATTCTTCATTTTCCCAAATTCGATACTTATTAGCTAAATAAAAAATTGTTTATAATACAAGCAAATACAAATACAAGTAACTGCTGTAAATTACAATAACAAAGACATTAAATTAAATGTCTTTGTTATTCGGGCCTGTAGTAAAGTTTTTTTTTTTGGTGGAAAGACTTACAGGGAAAATGATGACCGGCAGCTCAAAAATTTAAAAAACGAGTTTCCTAATCCCGATCAAATCTTCTAATCAGACCAGTGGCCTGAGACAATTTGTTTTTCACACTGGAAAATTTTCCGGTATCCCGGTGGACCCATCCGCTCCCGGACTCCGAAAGTTCTTTTTTAATTTGCAAATTTATTTTTGTGTCGCTGACATAATGAGCCGGTTGTACCAACTTCGTTGAAAAGTCGTTCAAAGTAAATTTCAATTCAACGCAAAAATTAAGTTGTACAAACCGCAATCAAACTGCAATTCAAATCGATGTTCACAAAATCTAAGAGATGTTTTTTTTTTCAAAATTTTTTCAAAGTTTTTTTGAGGATATACAATTTTTTTTAAACAATATCAAGACAAATTTAGCAGGACAATAACAAAAGATGTTAAATACATTAATTTGCATTTAACACAAAATGATTAGCCACTCGCATGTGAAGCACACAATGCACGCAAAAAAAAAGATGTAGTTACATTTACATTTTTCGTGTAGTAAAATAATTGTAGTCACAGGAACAACATTTGTAGTAAAATTAAACGCACCTTTCATGCTGTTTATACTACATCAGCTGTAAAATGCACTTACGCATTGTTGTAAGATGAATGTAGTTAACTTTACAATTGTTATGTACTTCTAACTCTATAGAGTGTTGTTGCTTATCACTCAAAATAATTGATTTTGGTGTAACAATAAGATAAGTAAAAAGTACACTGGATTGTAGTAATTAAAATTTACCTCGTGTAATTATGTAACAAAATATTGCAACTCTGATGTTTTGCAATCCTTCAGTTTCCGTCATTAAGTTATGCTTTGACGAATATGCAGAATCTTTTATTCGTTCTTAATTTATGTTTGAACAGCACCTTAAGGTACAGTGTACACGAGGACAATATTATTATTAGTTTTGAAATGAATCGTGAAGTAAAAAAAATTATGGATGACTTTTTATTATTTAAAGGTAAGTACTCAATTTTTTAATGTTCAAAATTAAATCAATAATAAATAATATTTTTAATAATTTTATAATTTGAATAATGTTCAAAAAATCGGAAGTATAACGACGATTTTTGAGTTGCGGGCTACCTAGCGCTCCCCGAAGATATTAATTTTATGAATGAAATCTCAACATAATGTGAAGTTATAATTTAGCGATTTAAGTAAGGGCAAATGTTATGTATCGATTAGTTTGGTCAGAAATTGATTTTAAACTTGTCGATTTCCAGCGAATATCGACTTTGTCCTTATAGAAATATTTCTTTGTAAAATTTCGGTTCAAAAAAACACGTGGAGATTAAAAATTTTTAACAATGTAAAGTTTAACCCCCGTATTCATAAAAACGAAAAATACTTAAAAGAGGTTTGTAAACCCTTTGTAAGGGAGATAAGGCATTTTAAGGGCATTTGTGAGGCTTTTAAAGCTTTAGTAAACCTGTTGTAAATATTGCTTTTTTATGAATACGGGGGTTAAGGTGTAATTCTCAGAATTACAGACAGGCTACCGCATTAAAATCTTATTCATTCTTATTGTCACATAAGCACATTTTTACTTTACCATACCGAATGGGAAAGTTATGTAATCGAAAAAAATTTTTTTTTCAGATTTTCACGGATTTACATTCTTTGAGGTCTAACGAGTTGAAAGAGACCCAACATCAAGAAATGTCTGTGTGTCTGTGTGTCTGTATGTCACTTAATTTTGTGTGCGCTCTAGCGCCCAAACTAATAGGAATTTCTCAACCAAATTTTATATTTAGTACTTTTATATTGAAACTTAGATTTGATTAGATTTTGGTTAAAATCGGTCCACGGAAACGTGAGATTGGGATAAATTAGTGACGCGATGAGTATGTTTGGTACTGTGGTCGGTAGAGGGCGACACCTAATAATGTCGCAAGTTATGTTATGGGCAACTGTCCAGATAAATCCACTCACCTAAAAATAATAGCAGAAAAAAAAAAACAGATTAGAAAAAAAAAAAAAAAAACAGATTCCCTAGATTCCCTGCCAAGACTCAAACTGTCATCGAAGAATATGTCAAGCTCCAAGAAGTTATCCGATTTAACCGAAGTGGAACTCCAGCGCATGCTAGCCAATTTAGAGGCTTCCCTATTGGAGCAGGCCAATCTGGCAGCCAAGACAAAGAAGGAATTGGACGCGTATGGATCGAGCCCGACGAAGGCGTTTTATCAAAGTTTGGGAGAAAGACCGGATAGCCGCTCTTACCAAAGGGTAAAGGCGGTTTACGATGACGCCATCAGCACTCATAAGAAGCTGATGGGTTACAAGAACCTGATCATCTCAAGCCTGGAAAAGTTTGAGGCCAAAAGGCAGAGCGCGATTAAAGGAAGAACGGTTGTTTCGAGCAACCCTGTAACCGTGCAAAGTGAAGAAGCCACGATGTCTTCCGAAGAACCGGATAAGGAAGAGCCAATTATACCGGCCAACCAATGTGAAAAGACCGAATCCAGCCAACCAAAACTGCAGGATATGCCTAAAGAAGATGAAAGAAAACGCGATCGTGAGACCAGGCGTAAGCAGCGCAAAAAATCAAAATCAAGACCTGCCTCAAGTAGTGTGTCACGCAGCCGCGACAGATACTCCAAAAAGAAGAAAAAGCCGATTGGTGACGGACAGGTAAGTACCAATCTAACGGATAATTTTGTTAACCTCCCCCCACTAGAAGATTTAATTGGCTCCCAATTGGCGGGTGAGCTTGTCAACCTACCGATGGAGGTAGACGGGCAGATCATCCAATTGACAAACCATGAACTACCCGATCAAACACTCCCCTCTGCAAACACCGACAACCCCCGTAACACTCTCCCAGTCCATTTACCCCCCAGTCAGACGCCCCGTCAGGAATCCCCTTTGGCCGTTCCACTCAAAACTAGAATCCCTCCGTTGGTGCTGAGGGATACTGCTAAGTGGAAAAGCATAAAGGCTGAATTCGCGAGGCGCGGGATTCACTTTACAAAAGCCAAGTTACTCGCTGGCGGACTGAGCATCACTCCCGCCAGCGAAAACGACTATAGGGCGATTTACAAGTACTTCGAGGAAGTACTTACTCCCGAAGAAGGAGGATGGTATTTCCACCAGTTGAGAGAGGAAAAGCCCCTAAAAGCAGTCATTAGGGGCATCCCCATCAACATAGACGCTAAAGAGGTCCAAGAGGACCTTATTGCTAAAGGTTACGACTGCACGGTGGGCAGGATGAGGAGCAGTCGGGGTAGGAGACCCCTTCCCCTCATCATGGTCACCATGCCTAAAACAACGACCTCCGCAAAAATCTTCAACGAGGATGTCGTTCACGACATACGCGTTAAGATTGAGGTTCCCCACGCAAAAACCAAGATTGGGCAGTGTCATCGCTGCCAATCTTTTGGCCACGCCCAGAGCTGCTGTAAGGCTACCCCCAGGTGCGTCAAGTGCCCAGGCCTGCACTGGACGGCCGAGTGCAGCAGACCCAAAGGTACGGCAACCTGCACTAACTGTGGTGGCGACCACCCAGCTAGTTACCAGGGTTGCAAATCGTACCCCAAAATGTGGAGAGTGCAAGCTCTCCCTCGACAAACTCCCTTCAACAGCCAACCGAGACACTCGTACAGGCCGGTCACCAATGAACGTTCCTACGTTCAGGTGGCCCGGTCAAACCTTACCCAACCAGCTCCCTCCCAAAACGCCCAGGAGGCCCGATCAAGGCCCACCCAATCAGTCCCCTCTCAGAAACTTTCCGAGGCTCCCAAAAAAGACAAGCCTTCCAACATCCCTCTTACAGACGATAGCGGTAAATTCACCGTGTCCAAACGCGAAATAGTTAGGGTCACCCTAGAACTCATCAGGTTCGGAATGTCTTCCGAGGTGATCCAGGAAACCCTCGGACAGTTTGTCAGAGTCGTTTAACTTTTTTCCTGTCCTTCAGCCCACGCCATCGCTCATAAGATTTCATGACGACTACAATTCCCGCAGCCCTAAAAACCGTTTATTGGAACGCCAATGGGCTGACCAATGAGAAACGTTCCCTTCTGCAGATTTTTGCTGCCAACCATGACCTCGATCGTATTCAGACTCTGACTCCGAGGACGGCGTGTTCCAGTGAGGAGTGTTCACGCTGCCCCGGGGAGGTTACACATATCCGTCATTGTCCTGTCCAATTAATCTTCTTCCTTTTCAGCTTGTGTTTTTAAATTTTTTTTTTCAGCGCTTATTAGATTATTGTTGAGTTTGTAAATTGTAAAAATTTTTTTTTTTTATATTTTAATAAAAACGCTGTAGCAACGGCGCGACTGAGGCTCTGTTATTGTAGAAGGGGGCCCAAGGTAAGCACATCGCGCCGCCGCGGGCGCGGGGATTGTCTCACGCGTGCGTGCACGTGCGGGCAATTCGACGTTAGCCTCCGGCCCCGCAGTGCTTACCTTATAGCGCAATAATAAACAAGACACCGGCTCGACGCCGCTCCTCGGGTTTGAAATCCCTGTAAAAAATTCTCAACGTCAGGTTTCTAATCAGACGAAGGAGATAAGCGGGCTATCGCCCGCATCTGCTCCGCAGATGCCAAGTGTCAGCTACAGCTACAAAATAATAGCATCAAATCTTGCAATCGAGTTATCGATAACAGGAATGATCTTTGGAAAGTGACTCGATTCACCATCGTATGATGTCGCGCATTAACGATATTCCATCGGTCTACGGGAACGTGAGATTGGGAGTAAATTAGTGACGCGATGAGTATGTTTGGTACTGTGGTCGGTAGAGAGCGACACCTAATAATGTCGCAAGTGATGTTATGGGCAACTGTCTAGATAAATCCACTTACCGAAAGAAAAATTTATAACATCGAGTTATCTATAAAAGGAATGATCCTTGAAAGGTGACTTGGTATAGAGTGACAGCCGATAAAATTTTCGCACATGGGCACCAAATCATAGGGAGCGGCCAAAATCGTTAACTACGTTTTTTGTATGGTAAAGTCATGTGATGGCCATATCTCTCATCCAGTGAGACCGAAGGCCGAACAACCACATCCGACTCACATCCACTCGTTTTGAATCGTAAATATTTGTTAAACTACAATATACATTTTTTTTAATTATATTTTAATTGCTATTAATTAATAATAAATGAACTCGTTTTAATTAAATATCAAAAATTAAACAAATACCTATAGGTACTATTGGGATTGGTTCAGTCATGCATTAGTATAATGATAGATGAAAATTTAGTTCTAAAGATTGAAATTGTAAATTTTGAATAATCCACATAAAAATAATTTGCAATGCAGTTTTCATGACCGCTACTATATAATTATAGACAATACGATGTTATCAACAGAATTACGTAATTAACAATTCAAAATAATATTCAAAAATGTTGTGATACCACCCTTTATTCACCTTTTTATTCAGGTAAAAGAATATAAATTGTAAAGAATGTTTTAAAAGCTTTTATTCTTAAAACTATTATGCCATATATACGTCAAAATTTTTTTTCCAGAGTGACAGTAAGCAATTAAATTTTAAGAAGTTCTTCTTTAAATATTATTTAAAGAATACCAAATATTATTTAAAGCTACCATAAAATAGTAGATAATTAATAAAATTTGAATTACATATTTTCAAACTTTCAATAGATCGTTGCTTTGAAATGAAGATCATAACTTTCATTGATGCGCACGCATTAGGATTTTTGTTGCAGGATTTTGTTGCTAGACGGTAGACGCAAGTTTATTTTTTCAGCTACCACTACAGGTTGTAAATCTATACCTAGTCTAACTAAACAAACTTAAGAAATGTGAACCTGTTACTTCTACTCAGAAAGACAACAAAAATCTTCGCCAATTTTTGGATGAAACCATGAAACGTATACAGTCAAAATCACTATAATCAACAACCGCGTAAGTAGCTTGAAACATCAAATTGCAATCTTAGAATGGACAAAAATAACATTATTGGTTTTTTAAAGGGGACTGCTAGTCAATCCGTTAAAACAGTGTATAACGTGCAGAAAAAATCTACTAGCAACGTGCCAAACAACTAGTCAACCAATGTAAAACAGATTTTAAGAACTAATGACGCGAAGCACGTGTTGCTTACAGGTACTTAACGTATATCTTCCGTTTTATATAACAAATTTTGTAGGTAACAACGAAGTATTGTCATTATGATTAGAACTGCCACTGTAAAATCGAAATATCCGGAATTTACTGGAGGTCCTCAAAAACTGAAGTTTAAAAAGGTTTTGTGCTTCATATGCAGGTAATTTTATGACTTGACTGCTTAATTAAATAGAAATAATCTCACGAGGTACATATAATATGCATTTCAGACAGTGGCCCAGTTGGAACAACGGATACGAAAGTTACAGCGATTTCTACTTCAAAACCAACCATTATTGGACCATTGGATACGCCCACATTATGTACAGTAGTTTTACCTTATTAAAGAAGTAGCCTACCTTATTATCTACACTAATTGTTAATTATAAGAAACTTTATAAAGCAATTTATTTTAATAAAAATACAAAATTATTTGTACTGTTAATATGCGGTTACCCTATAAAGTCGTTAATTTAATAACATTAAACACAAGTAAAACATACTGCTATTTTTGTCAAAGCCACACAATAATTATTGTAGTAGTTATAATTAATTTATAATGCAAAGGTAGCAACATCAATATGTAAAAATAGCAACAACTATGTAGTACAATTAACTTAACAATGTTGTACAAGTATTATTTTTATTGCTGAACGGGTGTGGTCAGTAAAAGTTACTCCCACTTGCACTTAGGCTCCTGGCCCATTGTACCCCGCGTTCCTAGTTTTACCCCAACAAGTTCAAGTCCTCAACAAGGTTGAGTACATTATTGATGGGTGAATTTCTTATCTCCTCGGTAGTCGGATAACGACTCCCTAGGTGTTCATGCCTTACGGCGGCAAGAGCTGGACATACACATAGCAGATGGTATGGAGTTTCTTCCTCCTCCCCACACATACTACATGTAGGATCTTCAACGACCCCAATATTATTGAGGTGTTTATTTAGGCAGCAGTGTCCTGTGTATAGTCCTACTGTTTTCCTCAACTGAGTTCTGCTCAGTCGGAGTAATTCCTTGGTCTTTTTGTCCCCGGAGGGTTCCCGAATGAACATCCGCGATTGCCTCAGTCCCGGAAGATTCCTCCAGTACACAAGGTGTTTCTCTCTTAGTAGTTCCTTGATAGTCCCTTTTGCAGTCTTGTATGCAATCCCGCAAGTTGGTTCTGGACCTACTAATTTATTACATGCAGCCTCCCTTGCTAGGGAGTCAGCTTTTTCATTGCCACTGATACCAGTGTGTCCCGGCACCCACATCAGTGTTAGTCTGTTGCTTTGTGCCAGTCTCACCAGTGTGTCAAGGCAGTTCTTCACAACTTTGGAGTGTATTTCTACTCCCTCCTGAGCTTTTAATGCTGCCTGGCTATCGGTCATGATGCAGATGCGCTTATTAACATAAGCCCTCCGAATCAGTTCCTCTGCACAGGTCATTATTGCCAGAATTTTGGCCTGGAAAACAGTTACGTGTTGGCCCAGGTTTATGCTAAAAGCATCTCCTGGTCTCTTACCACTTATTCCTGCTCCAGTGCTTACAGAAGTTTTGGATCCATCTGTGTACCAGATGGTTTTGAATCGTTTTCCCAGCTCCTGTTTGCCGCCCTCCGAACCCCTCTCAGGAATTATAACCTTAAAAGGTTTTCGGAAGTCTCTTACAGTGCTGGTTCTATCCGATTTCATGCAGAGCGTGTTGTTACTCTTGTTGGAGTTGAAGATCATGGTATGGTGGCCCTCTCTACAGATTCCACCCCCTTGATCATTAATCGTCAGCCTGTATGCAGCCATTTGAGCCTCCATTTCCACCACCAGGTGTAGTGGGTGCAGTCCCAATAGTGCCTCCATTGCTGCGGTAGGCGTTGTTGCCATTGCCCCCGTTATTCCTAGACAGGCTAGTCTTTGCAACCTGTTAAGTTTTTTAATACTTTCCTTTTTCTGGGCTTTGTGCCACCAGATAAGGGAAGCGTATGTTACTGTGGGTATCACCACTTTGGTGTAAAGCCAAAGGACCATTTTAGGTTTAAGTCCCCACGTTTTACCGATCGTTCTCCTACAGGCCCACATGGCCCTAGTCGCCTTGATCGTTATGTTATCAATATGTTTGGTAAAAGTCAATCTTTTATCCAAGGTTACCCCCAGATATTTGACTTCATCTGCTAGTTGCAGATTTTTCCCCCGGAGTATGGGCATCCTCACTTCCTGCAGTTCCTTTCTGCATTTAGTGAAGGCTACCACGGCGGTTTTTTCCGGGTTTACCGACAATCCTACCTTGGTGCACCACCGTTCGACAATTCTCAGGGCCCGCTGTATTAGTGCAGACAAAACCCCTCCGAACTTCCGGACGGCGAGGATTGTTATATCGTCAGCAAAACCTTGCGCGTGTATTCCACCCTGTTCTAGCGCCCTCAGGAGCTTGTCCACGACCAGGCACCACAGGAGGGGCAACAAAACGCCCCCCTGCGGACACCCCCGCGCCGCGGAGACCTCCGAGGTCGCCAAACCCAGAGAAGCCTTAATGTTTCTATTCCTCAGAGTGGAGCTTATCCATCCTATAATGAATGGACTCACTCCCCGTTTCTGAAGTGCGGTCTCAATTGAGTCAAAAGACGTGTTGCCAAACGCCCTTCTATGTCAAGAAATACTTCTAGGGCAATTTCTTGACCCACAAGAGCTTCCTCTATCCTACGGGTAAGTTCGTGGATACTTAGTTCACACGATTTTCCTGCTTGATATGCATACTGGTATCGATGAAGTGGCTTTGACACCAAGACATCGTCCCTGATATATCTATCAATCAGTTTCTCGAGAGTTTTCAGGAGAAATGACATTAAGCTGATTGGACGAAATGACTTAGCCTGGTCGTATGAAGCACGCCCCGGCTTGGGTATAAATACCACTTTGACTTCTCGCCAACCAGTGGGTACATAGTTGAGGACAATACTTGCCCTGTACATAGCGCAGAGAGGGGAAGAAAGAATTTCCTCTCCCTGTTGTAGTAAAGCGGAAAATATCCCGTCTGGTCCCGAAGACTTATATGGTTTGAAAGATTTCATAGCCCATGCAAGTCTTGTTTTGTTGACAAGTTTGTTTGCCACCGTCCATCCTTCCCCCCCGACATCCCCTTGAAGAAGTGGTTTGGTTCGCCTGGACGGTTGCACAGTTTTGTTTGGGTTTACTTCCTGGGAAGTGAGTTTGCAGCAAAAGCTCCAGAGTCTCCTCCCCGTTGGCTGTAAACCCCCCATTGGGTTTTTGAAGAGAACCAACTTTACCGTTGTTGTCTCTCATTAAAGCTCTCTGGAGTCTAGCACATTCTGGAGTTCTTTCGACCTCCTCGCAGTACTTCCTCCATGAGTCTTCTTTTGCCTTTCTGATGGCCATGTTGTACAAGTAACAACAGCACAAAAAGTGAATTATACTGAATATTAGCAATATTTACTACACAGTAAACGTAGAGTTAACTACATCTATAGGTGTTAAAACAACATCACCATTAATACTATGTACATAAGCACAAATACCTATAACAACAATATATTATGTAGTTTATACTACACTGCTGTTAAAACTTTACAACAATTGTAGTAAATTGTACTGCAGTCATTTTACAACAATTGACATGTAAATTTTACTACTCTTTGGTGTTGTCACTATATTTGCAAGTCATTGTAGTAGATTACACTGCATTTGTAGTTATATTAACAACTTTTTTTTTTGCGTGTGAACTTAGTCGAAGCACCCTTTAAGCACCTTATGCACATTATCGTGTCTGACACGTTCACTCCCACGCACGTTGCATCCTTATTTAACGTTCTCCAAAGAAAATATATAGTGACGTTTCCCACCTACAATTTGTGTATCCATGAAATGGTTAATCAAGGTATATCACAAACCTCTTAAAATAAGAGACTTTTAAAGAAGCGCAAGGTATGTTCTTGCGCATGTAGTGACGTTTAATAATTCAATATGGCGGACAAATGAGAGTTCTCTTGGAGACATCAATTACGAATTCAAATAATATTATATATAAGCAAGCGCTAACAGGCCATGCAGGCCCAGGGCTGATGACGATAAATCGCCACTTTCCTGCTTAATTTTTCTCGTAAACTTTTGCGTGTGTGATGCAGCCGTATTTACGGTAATGACGTCGACACAAATATCAGGATTCACCAAAGAGTGCAGATGTCCACCGGAAGGCCGAGCCCAGAAATTTTGTGCAATCCGCGATTTGAACCCAGAATTTCCGCTCTATACTCAATACCAGCAATCACATCACTTCACTGCTGTGGCTTCAAATAATATTATACAAATTTAAATAGATTTTTGATTTCAATTTATAAATTATACATTTTTAATTGAGTATTTCCTTCCGAAAATTCCAATAAAATCACTGTATATTTTAAATTTCAACAAATGACAGGCAAATATCAGCGGGCATTCATGCACTAATGCAAATACTCGGATATTTCAATTTTCGTCAGAAATCAAGTTTTTTTTGTTTTATTTTACTTTATATATTTTATAATTTGAATCTTCGTAGTATATGTCGTCGATGCATTTCTCGGGAAGATAGTTTTAAATATTAAATTTATGTATTTTGACATTTATTTATTTATTGATTATTTATTTTTTTAATTTAATTTTTCATTTATAAGTTAGGAAATTTCCATCTTATTAGACCGACGATCGTACCTATGCATTTTAGTTCATAATGCTCTGCATCAAAAGTGTCACGATTGATTTTATTGAATAAATACTATATAATCTTGTATTTGTTTTTAAAGAAATCAGCTATACCGGGTGCTGAATGAGTTAGGCGAACATAGGATATTAACGTGTAAAAACTTATTTTTGCAAATTCCTGCTTCCCTAATTATTTTAGAGAAAAATTGAAAGACACAAATATAACGTAGAAATATAAACTACGAGTGATAAGAGCATTAGATTTTATCTAGGGTTTACCTAAAAGGTCAACAAATTCTTTTGAAATTGTTAAAATTTTGATTTATCGGGCTGGCCATGTTTGTTTCCAAGGTAATATTCCATTTTATGAAATTAAAATTTAATAAAGTGTAAAACTGTAAACAACGTGCAATTGATTTTTATTACTTATCAAAAATAATTACCTTGGAAACTTACATGGCTAGTCTGATAAATCAAAATTTTAACAATTTTAAAAGAATTTTTTTACCTTCTAAGTATAAGCTAGATAAAATTTAATGCTCTTATCATTCGCAGTTTATATTTCTACATTATATTTGTGTATTTCAATTTTTCTCTAAAATAATTAGGGAAGCAGGAATTTGCATAAATAAATTTTTACACGTTAATATCCTATGTTCGCCTAACTCATTCAGCACCCGGTATATTGACAGTGTATAAAATTAAACCCTGAAAAGTGGTACGATTGTAATAAGTAATAACCTTACCCTAGTAATTAATGCTACAGGTTAATAATTTACGATTTTACTACTATTGGAATATTTTTAATTTAAACTAATCTTCAAATTTCTTCTTTGTTTTCTATTAATCACTGCCATTAGCAACACACTTTTACCTAATATAAAATATGTTATCCTTATCAGAAATTAAAAAGTCTCTAGGTTAATTTAAATTTTCACTTCCACAGATGAGGTTCAGACTATTGGCTAGACTAGTCGACCCTGCTCTCATTACAGCAAACTAAAAAAATTGTTAGTTTTCTAAAAAATATTACCATAATTTTACACTAATAATAATAATGTATAATTTGGAAACGATAAATGTTAAAAATGCATTAAAAAGTTTGATTTACAGAATAATTTCTATACCGACTAAAATAATCTTTAGATCTATGGATAATTGCAAATAAACTTTTCGAAGTTTAGATTTTTTAGATTGGAGTGCCAAAAAATTAGGTCAAACATAAATATTATTAAATTAGTGTTTGTACCTAATTTATGTTTGGCATGTTTTATGAAACATATCAATTTTATAAATTAAGAGCGAATGAAGTAGGTATACCTATACTATAGGTATTTAATTTTGATGAATAAAAAAGTTAATGGGGTGAATCTATGCATATATTATGTAGGTACTATTATTACGTACTACATAAGGTAGGTACCAGTATCTATTTACTCTGTAGTAATACGTTTAGTTGAAAGTTTGAGAACATTATCAAAATAGTTAATACCCTCTTTTAAAAATTAATTTTGTAAATATTCCATGGAAAGTAGTGGGGATAGAGTAATATTGTAGGTACAATAAAAATAATCGATATTATGTACACGCAACGTTTACAACAAATCTTACCTATTACAATAGTCCTAGAAAATTTTGATCGCCAACGCCACGTTTCGCTAACGCGAGTGATTGTAGCTTTAGATATTTTTTAAATATACCATCACCTATAAGAACATTGTCGGTTATAGTTTTTGTCTTCCATTTCTATAGATAAAATGAATCGTTATATTACTTTACATCAACTTGGAGATGGAACTTATGGGTCTGTAGTACTAGGACAAAGAAAAGATACTGGAGAAAAAGTGGCCATCAAAAGGATGAAAAGAAAATATTATTCGTGGGAAGAAGCTATGAACTTACGAGAAGTTAAAGTATGTGTATACGTTTTTTAAATACTTTTTACCTATTTACCTGCTACATAGTGGATTATAAGTATAACTTTGTAATATCAAATAACAGTCGTGCTTTCATTCGACTAGTTTTCGACATGATGAAAATTTTAAATTTTGGTATAATCTCAAATTGACTAAAACTAAAAATTTACTATTTACAATTAATGTCAAATAAAAATTAAATATTGATATCATTGTTATAAGATAATACATATTTTATATTATACACCATAATAACTGAATCACATATTTTACCAAATAAAAGACCAATACTAATTAATAACAAACAAAAATTGTGCGTTTATAATTGTTATTTTGCACTAGTTGTTTTAGCAGGTTTTTTTATTGAGTTTTAGCATTGGTTTTTGTTTTAGTTATTTTATTTGTCATATTACCGGGTGACCAACCTTAAACCCGAACTAGATTGATATGTTAAATTTACAGAAAGAAAATATTAGCGATTTTAATTGAACATTATAGTCAAAATCATTCAAAGAAATTGATTGTATTTTTTAACCATTTAATTAAATAAAATAATTCATTTAATTTAAATTAGCTCATATCAAGATTTAAAGAATAAGCGAATCATAAAAACAACTATAGGTGAATTTTTGATTTTTTTTAATGGTTTGATGAATAACTGTATGTGTTTTATTTAATTTTAATACATAATACACCTACAAAAATTAAGTAGTTTATTAAATGATTGCATTGAATTTATTAATAAAATTAGATATATCTTATTATTCAATGGGCACCGGCTGCTTGGGCGCCGCAGTTTAGCCGCAGGGCCTCAAACTTATTTAATTATTATTTTATACATTACCAATAATATGAAATTAATACTATATAATGCATTTATACAAAATATTGAGGAAAAATCAAAAACGGGCATTACCAGCATTAAGTCAAATCAACGAACCTTATAAAGGGTAGTTCACACTACATGATTTATCATATGACTTAGTCATAAGAAAAGTCATAGCTAAAATCATACCATCACAACAGCCAATCATAAAAGCCATAACTTCTATAATAGCAAAAATCATATAGTGTAAACGTAAAAAAATCCCTCATATGAGAAGTCATGTGACAAGTCATATGATAAATCATGTAGTGTGAACTACCCTTTATACAGGCATGTCAAACACGCGGCCCGCGGGCCGCATGTGGTCCGCCTACAAGTTCAGTGCGGCCCGCGCCCGCCAGCTCATTACCTTTTTTTTTTTGGTAATGCGACCCGCCTCGCGGATTTGTTTTCTTCCTTTTTAGTAATGCGGCGGCCCGCGGCCTATGTGTAACACTTGATGTGGCCCTTGGTGGTAAACGAGTTTGACATGCCTGTTATAATATACTTACTTACTTACTTCCGATGGCCGAATAGCTCTTTTAGAGCTTTAGCTCTATATATAGCATAAGTAAACAAATTTAATGAACACAATAAAGCAAAATTGTTTAAAAGAAAAAAATTATTTTTATTTATTAATTTTTATTATAAAGGGGAAGCCATGTAAAATTTGGAATTTAATTTTGCTTTAAAAAAAATACTAATAAACATTTTTTCAAAATTATGATTTTATTGGTAAGGCCCATCATTGATATTTATGAATGAAACACAACATCGTTCAAACGGCTTCCACGACTTGCTTTACACCCACTAGGCAAAATAACATTATCACAACGTTGACACGATATCAAAAATTCACTTGCGATGTTACTTAATTTGTTGAGGCAATGTTGTATCAATCATACAATATCAATCATACAATAGAATGTAAAAACCCGAATTATAATTTTAAGTTTAAAGTTTTTCAATTGTAGAGGTAGGTATTTAATTTTTATTGAAAAGTTTAAGAAAGTTGTCAAATATGGATTATGGACCATATATGCGATATATGGATAATAATTTTATATGCAGTAAAAACCGAAAATATTAAGTTATATATGCGGAAACATGTAAATACATATAAATCCATCCTCTATATGTGATTATAATCACATAGATTTTTTTAAAGTTGATAATTAAATAATGGTGAGTCAGGGTGAGTCTATAATAAGTATTAAAAAAAAATGAATTATCACAAACATTATAAAATTATTACTCTGCATTGAAAAGCTTATAGGTACGTGAAACTTAACACGTGCCACGTGGTAGTTAATAAGCGAGTCGTCAAATAACTACTTATTATAATAAAACTAGAGTTTATTGAGCATAAAAAGATCGACCCTTAAATTGAAATAAATTAATTCACTTCAAAAGTTACAATTAATAAATGAATTAATTTTTTATGTCTCAAAAGATAACCTGAGCTTTAATTTTTTTAAATACAAAAAATGTATTTATCGTTTTTATCGTTTTGTGTATATAAATTAATTTTTAATAATTAGATTAAATTTTAAATTTAATTTACGTTATAATAATATGTGAACAATGTTACAAAGTTATTTAAATTATATCACTGTCTCAACGCATTAATATTAAAGCGATGTGAAAATGTAACATCGAAGCAATGTTGGTACAATGTTACTATCACATCGCATTAATATTAAAGCGATGTGAAAATGCAATATCGAAGCAATGTTGGTACAATGTTACTATCACATCGCATTAATATTAAAGCGATGTGAAAATGCAACATCGAAGCAATGTTGGTACAATGTTACTATCACATCGCATTAATATTAAAGTACAATGTTACAGATGTTAAAGCAACATTGACGCAACGTTTTATTGTAACGTTGTATTAACATTGAAAAATTAACATCGCCGATGTTAATTTAATGTTACATGTCTAGTGGGCAGTGCCTCATTTGATCTATTGCCCAATTTTTCAGTACATTTTCGATTGTTTGGGTCTCTATCTACTGAACGACAGCTTCGATTTCGTGTTTTAAGGTCTTGATGGACTCGGGATTGTTTGCGTAGCACATCTATGCGTAACACTTATTTTTCACGACGCCCCAGAGATAATAGTCTAACGGGGTCAAATCGCAGCTGCGAAGTGGCCGATGGTCTTCCGAGTTTAGTCTGATTATACGGTTTTCGAACACAGTGCGCAAAAGATCTGAGATTTTACCCAGTTAGACTATTAAAATAAAATAAGTAACGAAAGTCATAATTTTTAATAAATATTTTAAGTCAACATTCAATCGATAAAGAGGCGCGAAAGCTGGAGGCTTTCAACAATTTTTTTCATGTTAAATTTTAATGTAATATTTTTTTAATTAATTATTTAATTTTAATAAGTCTGGAATGTTAAATAAGAAATAAACAGTATTGATTGATTGATTGAAACATTCAACAGTAAGAAGGATCGACTTAAATTCGCTTTCCATTTGATTTTCATGTGATCGATCCGATTGTGATTGATTCCAATATTAGGATCGTACAATTTTTACGATTAATTTTGATTGAATGTGTTTTTATGCCATCTGTTATTGTTAGAAGTTAGAATGTCAGTTTAAAAATCATTATGATATTGACATGATTTATCCTCTTAAAGTAAAAATGTCTAGACACTTACCTAATTAAAAATTTATTCAACTGTTTCAGTCACTCAAGAAATTACATCACGCAAATGTGGTCAAATTGAAAGAAGTTATACGTGAAAATGATGTTCTATATTTTGTGTTTGAATATATGCAAGAAAATTTATATCAGCTTATAAAAGATAAAAGAGTCCCATTTCCAGAAGCAACTGTGCGCAACATATTATACCAAGTAAGTAAACTTCTTCAAAAAGGTGTTACTTTAATTCCTTTATTTAATTGATTTAAATGAATTTTTTATTAAACTTATTCAAGTTGAGTTTAAATAAATTTGCCGCTGCGTCACAAATTTCTGATTAAGAAATAATAACATATTGAATAAAATTTAGAACGTATTAGCTAAGCTCGCTTTTAAAATTTCGTACTGGGGTATACATTCATTTTGTTTCCTACATGGATTGGTCAAACTGCCCTAAGTACGCGCCAAGAGTAGGTACATTTAATTTAAACACAATTTTTAATTTAAAGACTATAGCTACATGCTAGTCCACGTATTACACTAGCTTTAACTCAGGGCGATTTATACGGTTAGATCGGCTTCCCTTGGCTTTGAAAGGACTAACAAGTTTGATCTGAGTTCCGCTAAAGCTAATACAAGTAAAAATACCTCTATCAACTTGGCTTCATTGATACCTACACTTTGATACTACTTTAGAACATATAAAAAGAGTGTATTTACAAGTACAGTTGTGGATGTGATATCAAAAGTTGCCAAAAGAATGGGGTTGGAAAAAAATGATAATTCATTAGTACCAGTCACGATAAACTAACCACCAGCTTCTGAAAATTTATTAAAAATGATTGTTTGACGTACAACTGGATGTGGATCTGCTTGTAGTTGTAGAGAAAGTGTCTTAAATTTCAAAACTGCGGTAATTTTTAATAGGTAGATATACTTTTTAGTTTATTGTATTAGAAATCCAAAAAAAAATCATTTAAATCTATTCATTATAGCTGGGTTCCGTCATTATTAATTAAGCTAATTGCACTGGACTATAGGTAGATTAGGTACATAAAAAAAAAAATTTCTAGAAAAATTTGTCAACATCAATTTATAGAGCATGCAATTTGTTCAAAACGTGTGTGTTTATTTTTTATCATTATTAGATATCGATATGAAAAGTCTTAAAAATGCGTATAAGCAAAAGTTATAAAGCTCTGTCTTATCTGTCTTAGAAATGTCTCAAAAAAATTTAAATAGAATATTTAAATTTGGATACTCTGAAACATATTTTAAATCGGGTCCCTCTGAAATTTTCCCATTTTGAAAAAAAAGGAATTTTGATAAACTATCCTGTCTCTAGTGATGTTACAATAAAGAGAACAATTTACAAGCCGCATCAGGTATTACAGTAATCACATATTACAGTATACCACAAACAAGTAATAATATAAACCAAAGTGAAATTTGGGCGTCATTATTTAAACTTAAAATAGTAGTAATAGTTTAAACTAAATGTATCAAAATAAAGATATCATAATTATTATTAAAACATTTTTACATAGTTTTTTTCATTAGGTATGTGTATATAAAAATTAAACCCTCCGAGTGTCTTTTCTAAAATTAATTCTCCCGTCATTGAACTTAATGTAGAACATTTCACTAATCAAAATTTTCCGATAATTACTCTTCAAGTCCAATATTTTTACTTGATCAAAATTGAAGGTGCGATTAAGATTTTGGTGATGTTGCGCCAAAGCTGAAATCTATTATAATATTGAACATTCTTACCTGTTACTTTCTTACAATTATTCTTATGCTGGGAAAGGTTTGGTTTCTAAGCCAATCCTTTATTTGGAAATGAAGAGTCGCTGCCACGTATACCTAATTTACATAAAATCTCAAGATTATCAAGAGTTCAAGTTTATTATGGTGTATACCAGGACCATCTCACCAAATTTGTATTATTCTAGCTGAAATGGTTACCTTCCAATTATTAGATTTCTTTTTGACATTTGATGCTCCCTGTATTTAGCACTATGATAATATAATGGAAAAGAGTTTGAGTTTGTTAATAGATAATAATAGAGTTATTTGTATATTGGTCAGAATTAAAAATTGTTCATGAAAAACCGGGCCATAGCCAGAGTTCAGTGTCTTACACTTTCTTTACCAGAGAGTGTAAAAGAACCAACAAGGACATAGAAAAAATGTTGGTTTTGTTTTTCAGAAATCCCTTTGTTTAAGAATTAAACAATCTCCTTGCAAGTTTAGTTTGGAATTGAACCAAGAGTAGGACTGACAACAAAAATATTGCCATCTGATTTTCTTTCAAATATCCATGAAGAAGATGAGAAGATGATCCTTCACCTTCATGAAATCGTCAAACAAATTAATTCAGGGTATGAAAAACATGAAAGAAAATCGGAGAAGGCGCTACTAGTTAATAAAACGCGAATTTACTAACAAAAAACAGTTAATTCTAGTTTTAACTGAATTTCTACTAGTTAAAACTAGAATTTACTAAAGAGTACTTTATGAACCCATATGTAAGCTCGTTTAGTCGAAAAACTTATCGCACCGCTAATGTGCGACATTGCAATATTAAAACAAAATTTATGTTTTCCACTTTCGAATTAGTTATTATAATAAAATTTCAAATTAGATATGTATGTGTTATAATAACACTCAAACCCTCCGAAGAAAAACATAACAACTATTCTGTGATTCCATTTATCAGTGGGTTATAAGTGAAAAAATTAAAAGAAAGCTTAAAGAACATAATATCAATACCACTTTTAAATCGCCGAATAATATTGGTCTTTTATACAATAAACTGAAAGACCCGATCCCCTATGAGAAGAAATCTGACCTGATTTATCAAGTGGACTATACAAACTGTAACTTGGTGTACATTGGACAAACTAACCAATGGTTGAAGAAAAGAATAAGTGAACACATCTCAACCATCAACGTATATTAGTAGATGGACATACTGCGGATTTTAAAAAACACGAAAATTATCAAATCAGTTTCCAATTGCAAAAATCGGCTTGAATACGAAATGATATGCATTAAGAAAACCAACAACACCATGAACCGACTAACCGACATAGATGGCTTAAGCAACATTTATAACCAATTACTTATCTAAGTTCTTTTACATATTGGAGTTAGGTTTTCCTTCTTTGCTAAAACACAATTTAGATTTTCCCTAATTCTCGGTCCTAGATTTTTATCTAGTCACCGTTCAAATGACAATACTTGTTCCTGTTTCCATGCACTTATTTACTTGTATCATATTTTGAAACTTGTTCAGTTTTCTGATGAATGATGATGAAATGAAATAATCCTCCGAAAGCTCAATAAATAATTTAATTGAATTTTTAATTTATGGTAACTAGAAATAATTAAAGTTTTAATATTATGTTATAAAATTTCATCAATTTTGTTTTTTTTAAGATTGTATTTAAAAGAAAACACAATTTTCTTAACTCAAGCTTTGAGTTAAGCTAATTTTACATTTTCTAAAATAATTCAAAATTATTCAACTCATAAAAAATCATTGCAAAATTAATATATCTTGCAACTGAACTTCTTTATCTCAAATAATGCGACAATACACAATACCTGCTACTCTTTTCTTTAACTTTCTGATGGTTTGAATTGTAACCAACTACTCTTCTTGATGCACAAGGTTTCATATACCAATTTGTTATAATGTGGTTAATAACCTTTCTGTCTAATTTATTATTAATAATATTATTACTTAAATTTTTAATATCATGTAATAAATGTATAAATTAAAGTTTTAAAGATTAATAAGTAATCTATAAAACTGTAATTAATCGAGTTACTAAAAAATTGATTAAAAATCAAATCATTTTTACTATTTATTAAAATTTATTAATATTTATTTATTTACATAATTAATAATTATGTACATAATAATTATTCTGACGGAAGAGTGTTATTTCTGAAAGCTCAATAAATTGTATAAATTATTTAATTTTTAACCAATTTTTTAGTAACTCGTATTACTTACAAGTTTTATAGATAATTTAATATCAACGAGTTAATGAAATACCATTTTAATAGTATATTATTTACGCGGGAGATATGAGGTGCATTACCCGCACGAAGGTTTTAAAAGCCCGAGGGCCGAAGGCCCGAGGGCTTTTGAAACTTGAGTGTGGTAATGCAACATATCTCCCAATTTTAATATACTATTTTATCTACTTCCGTGCTAAATATGTTAAACTTGTGAAAACTATGAGTACATTTTTTTGCGCGCGATCGATCTGATTTTTTGCATATGCCTTCCTACCGACAATTCCCTGAGGGTAAGTAGTAAGTTCAGGTTTGGGGGGGGGGGGGGGGATTTTTTTGCTTAGTTTTTCGATATCTAGCGTCGTTCTCGAGTTATAGCTAATTCAAAAAATTTAGGTAAAAAATAAAAATTGATATAAACAAATGAATTAATACAACTGTCATATTAAAATAATTTGATTGACGTGATGTTTGTTTTCTTTGTCATTATCTGAATCAGGTTGCTTGTTTTAATAGTAGTTTATATCACAAGGGCGATAAAGGGGATCTTTTCATCCGCCGGGCGAAAGTTTATGAAACGAGCCGCGCAGCGGCGAGTGAATAATCGACCGAAGGATGAAAACCCTTATCGCCCGAGTGATATGAACAATTTTTCGTTATTTCAGGAAAAATATCCTACAAAATTCGCGATTTTATATAATAGCTCTAAAATATCAATCGATAGATGGCGTGAAGCTTGCAAGTCGTTGATCAATGTTTGTCTCTTTGGAGTGAAAAAGGATGATTTTCTTTTGAAATTTCCCAAAGATCGGATCAGGATCTACAAGGCGGTCATCCGCCCGGTCCTTACGTACGCGGTCCCGGCATGGGGGTTCGCATCTTCTAATCAAATGAAAAGATTGGAAACCATGCAAAACGTCTGCATAAGACAAGCCATGGACGCCCCATGGTTTGTCACTAATAGACAACTCCAGGCAGCTTCCGGAGTCAAGCCCCTGGATTCTTTCATAAAAGACCTAACATCTAAACTGTACTTGAAAAGCTCCGACTGCCACAATCCACTCATCCAAGCCCTGGGTCGTTACGACACTAACGACTACCCAAGGACGCCTAGGCCCAAGGATATAATTATCCCTAAAACAGTTGTATTGCCTCCCCACCCTAGATCACCCCAACAAAGCAACCCAATACCAGACATCACGTATTCAGACTCTGACTCCGAGGACGGCGTGTTCCAGTGAGGAGTGTTCACGCTGCCCCGGGGAGGTTACAAATATTCGTCATTGTCCTGTCCAATTAATCTTCTTCCTTTTCAGCTTGTGTTTTTAAATTTTTTTTCAGCGCCTATTAGATTATTGTTGTGTTTGTAAATTGTAAAAAATTATTTTTTTATATTAATAAAAACGCTGTAGCAACGGCGCGACCGAGGCTCTGTTATTGTAGAAAGGGCTCAAGGTAAGCACATCGCGCCGCCGCGGGCGCGGGGATTGTCTCACCCGTGCATGCACGCGCGGACAATTCGACGTTAGCCTCCGGCCCCGCAGTGCTTACCTTATAGCGTAATAACAAACAAGACACCGGCTCGACGCCGCTCCTCGGGTTTGAAATCCCTGTAAAAAATTCTCAACGTCAGGTTTCTAATCAGACGAAGGAGATAAGCGGGCTATCGCCCGCATCTGCTCCGCAGATGCCAAGTGTCAGCTACAGCTACAGCTTGAAATTTCCGAATGACGGACAATTTGGTCTGACGGACAGCATGTTGAAATAACGAACGGTCCGTCGTATTGACGGACGGATGATCACGTTATGCAATTATTGCAAAAAAATCTCGAATTTTGTCGGATTTTATCTAAATCTATGATTTTGTAAATAAATATAAAGTAACACTTAATTTAATTGCCAATTTTTTAACTTAAGGTGTCGTAATTTCGTTATTTTGGGGATAATATTCCACAAAATTCACGATTTTTTTGCTCTGAGATAACTATCAATAGATGGCGTGAAGATCGCAAGTTGCTTGTCAAGTTATTAACAACATATAGATAAACGCGTGTTTATCGACGGGTGAATTGCTCTGAAATAACTATCGATAGATGGCGTGAAGATCGCAAGTTGTTAGTCAAGTTATTGACAACATAAGCGAAAAACAGGAGTTCACCCGAACGGATGAATCGTTCGGGCAGGTATCTCAACAAGGACTGTTTTTATAGGTCCTAGGACCTTATAAAGTAAAGTTTTATAGGTCCTAGCACGATACACTTACAACGGTATGCTCGTGCGCATGCAATATGGCCGCCGGCGATTTGTGTGACGTCACTTGTGAACTAAAATTGCATATACGCATATGCATATAATGCATTTTAAAACGTAAAAAGTTATTTATTTTGCTTAAATATCATAATTTCTTTATAGCCAATTAAAAATTAATTAATTAATAATAAATTACTACATTAAGTGCTAATTTTACACCAAATTGTGCTTCTTAAGAGATATTATAATGCATTTTAAAATGTAAAAAGTTATTTATTTTGTTATTATTTTTATTTATAATAATTTTATAATTAGTTATTTAATACTTACAACATTTATTTATAAATAATAATAGTCTTACTATTAATAAAAATAAAAATAAAAATAACTTAATAAAAATTAATAATTGATAATGAATTACTACAGTAATGCCTGTTCTAAGAGTCGAGGATCAATCCGAGAACACGGATTAATTCACGGATTGCTCGAAAATGCAACCATTGATCGTAATAATCCTAGGTTATTACTACTATTAGATTGATTGATTGGATGGACTAAGGATTGGTGGATCTAGGATTGATCCGAGAATTAATTCTCGACTATTAGTATGGGCCTAAGTGCTAATTTTTAATCCCCAACCCAAAAAAGGGGTGTTATGCTTTTAACGTGTTGTAACAGCAACAGGTTGTAGGACCACATAAATCTTGCCAGGCAGTTATGATTCGTTGATTATTTTCTCATTGGAAACAGCCATTCTACCATAATTTTTGATCAACCAATGGTTAAAGAAAAGTTTGCTTTATATAACTCGGAAATAATATTTTCAAGAATACCTCGAGTCATTCGTTGATCATACTGGTAATAAATTGGTTGTTTCCAATGTGCAGTTAGGCCTCGTACAATGACAGTTTGACAGGATTTATGCGATCCTACTTTTTGCTCTTCTTTTTTATCAATTTCCATTTTATTCGATATATAAATTTCATCGAATGATATAATACAGAGCCGTTCCATATTATTGAACTCACAAGATTTTCTTGCCATTAACTTTAGAACACTTTTCAATACTCCTTGATTTACATCAAAATTTGATACCCAATGACTTAATGTGGACATACCAGGATTTATTTTTACTTAACAGACTCTTAATTTGGCCCTCTGTAAAAACAGTGGTTAAAATCTCATTATAATGTTGAATTTTATTTTCAGCGATTGTCAACATTTCTTTTAGATTTTGTATTTCATCTTGTGCTCTGAAACCAATATAACAGTTAAGATAAAATAATGTAAATATAGAAAAATAGATGTCGAGGATTAAGGATACTTACTTTTTTAACTCTAACGCAAGATCACTTCTTTGCACATTATTTGTTTCAGCATTGTTTACTTCCGTATCGTTATTGTTGTGAATTAAATCATGAAAAACAACTTCAGGCACGTTATCTTCAGAAAAAGTAGATTTCGAAACATTTTCATTTAACAAATCATTAACTATATCTCTGCATATTTTTTTTGCTAAACGATCAGATCTTTCCTCAATTTTCCTTTTATTTTGTATTTTATTATCACCTGGTAGTCTTAAAGTAGGTAACGCATCAGGTTTTAATTGTCGGCTCCCTTAGAGGCACTTCAAAACAGCTGGCTTCAAAATGTTCAGAACAAATGCAAGCTAAAAAAGTTAAACAGCTAGGTAAATTTTTAAATACTACATAATATTAATTTAACGAATTTAACTTACCATTCTTTAAGTTAATTTTATCCTCACGACGACATCCAACAATCCACTTTTTAGAAATCTTTTAAATTTTCGGAAATCGAAAGTATTTGATTTCTGTCCCTTTTGTCTTCGTATTTTTATTACCACATTTAGCAACTGTACAACCCGGCATTTTTGTACTTTCGCAAACGATTATTAATAATAAAATGCAATGATAATAATCAAAGTATAATGTAACAGCAACGCAAAACCGTTGAATACGAGCGTGACCAAGCGTGACATAACACAATATGGTTCGCAATCGACGTCATGCGCAGTAGTAAACGTATTTGGAACAAATAACGAGCATACCGTTGTAAGTGTATCGTGGGTCCTAGGACCTTATAAAACTTAGTTTTATGGTCGTGTTGGTCCCCCTTGAGGTGACCTTTTGAGAAAAGACCCCTTTTATAGGGCTCAAAACAGATACGTAACGGGGTCATTTATAACCTGAAATAACGAAAAATTATTTTTAATTTGTTGTGTTCCTTTAAACGTCATTATTTTTATTGTATTATAAAAATTAAAAAATAAATTGCAAAGTTAAACATAATCTTATTATTCAAGAACATCTAAATTTTCAGTAATTTTATTATAATTGTTTGGGAAAACATGTGATTTGTTTGATTTTCCATTATTAAAATCAAGTATTCAATTTTTAAATTATTTTTGTTCAATTGCCTATAGCAATCAACATTAACTCCCTGCGGGAGTTAATAAAACATTAGCTCCGGCAAATCAACAAAACAAAGTAATTGCCATCATATCCGCGCTATTTGGTGGAGCTAAGTACGCACTTATCTCCCGGAAGTAGATAAATAATAATACCTATAATAAATGAAGGGTCCACTGCAAGAGTGATGAATGTCCAAAATTACACATTTGTAGCTTAGTATGGCATTTGATAACTTTATTCATATAGCAACTTTCTACCTTCTCAAACCTGACAATATCGCAAGGGGTCCCAAGAAAATCGAGTTTTTCTAAAACGGTTGCGGTCCAGTGTCCACAGCAATACTGATGAATGTCGCTTAGTGTTAACTTTTATGTCAAATTTTATTAATGGCATTCTTTAATATAAAATGTACCTACCTACTTAAATATAAGAAATAAAAAATTTAATTTTTTTTACACCGGAGACCGGAGTTTTTAATTAACCGTTTAAAACCTTTAAAGGCAAATATCTCAAAACTTCAATTTTAGACATTCATCACTCTTGCAGTGGACCCTTCAAATGTAGTCACAATCTTCATGAGCTCTCTCATGATATAATTTACCCAACGACGAAAAGAACAGGACTCAACAGTTGAAATGAAATGAAAAAGAGTTGAAATGATTTGGCAACCTAAATAATAGTATATTACTGGCCGAGCCTCGAAAATGATTTGTTACTGGGCGCACACCTATATTGAAAAGGGAGCGTGAGCGAGCTTTTTAAAGCTGTAAGCCCAGTAAAAAATCATTTTCGAGTCGAGGTGAGTATACTATTTTATCGAAAAATAACAATTAAATATAGTGTGTTCACGAAAAGTGGTAACAGTGAATAATTCTTAAATACTACTAGATACAAAAAAAGTTTAAATAGTTTTTTATTCAACTCCAAATTTTCTATTGGAAACTGCCAAAGTATATTTTTTATACTTCAAATTCAACCGGAAGTAAACATAAATTTTTTTTTAAATGGCAACATGTCTTTTTTTAACATTTTTGTAATCTGCAATTTTTTCTCTATAAATACCTATAAAATTTTCATAAGGTTACATCAGAAAAAATTCGAGAAAACAAGATTTGAAGTATAAAAAAATATACTTTGACAGTTTCCAATAGAAAATTTATTTAATTTATATTATAGAATTTTTAAGAATTATTCACTGTTACCATTTTTCGTGAACACACTGTATAATTCCAAAAATAAAAAATATTTTTTACAAAAAAATTAAATATTATAATATAACCCTATACATTTTTCTGTTGGTACAATGATGAAATGTTATTTTTTGTCTTTCCTTTGTTTTTTCTTTTGCGGGAGCAAAGTGCCAGTTTTCTTGGGAGCGGGACGATAAGTAAATTAGCTAGACGAAAAGTAAAGTAGCGGGACGAAAAGTAAAAAGATTCAAATTTATTACTACGTCTAAGATTCCAAAAATGCATACGGTACTTTGACAATGATATCGTGTTACGCAAACTACCCATCTGGAGTAGGCAATAAAGTGTTTAACAGGCATAATAGCCAAGATTTATGGTTATTTTCGGATATGAAAGGTCAAATAAACAGTTTTGCATTTTTAAAAACATAAATTTTATTTAACAAATTGTTCTAGAAATTCGAGTAGCTGACGAAATTAAACTTCGAGATATAGAAATATTTGATTTATAGCGGAAAGACAAAAAATAGTGTATTCGCGCTCGGGAGTAAAGTGACTTTTCGTCATTCGGGTAAATTTTCCCCTCGGCTGCGCCTCGTGTAAAAACCTTTACCTTCATGACGAAAAGTGGCACTTTACTCCCTCGGTGTATAATATACGAGGGCTGTATGATAAGTATACCAGCAGTCTGGCGTAAATCAAACACGGATAGACTAGAGAGCGGGGTACCGCGGTTCTAATCCTGGTTGCGTCGGATATGCTGTGATCTAAAAAGTCCAAAGTCGATCTGTGGACTATGGGGGAAGGCAACGGGAAACCACCCCATTAACATTTCCCTAGAAAAGTCTTCTTGGCTTAGCCAGAACAACTTTTGTAATTTTACAACAATGGAGAAAACTGAATATCGAGCGGTGATAAAATACTTGTTTTTGGAAAAGAAAATAAATGGTGAAATCGAAACAAATCTCAGGGAAGTTTATAGCGACTCTTCAACTTTGTTATCAACCATAAAATATTGGATAGCTGAATTCAAATTTGGTCATACAAGCATTTTTTATGAAGATCGTCCACATCGTCTAAATTAGGTTATCAATTCAGAAATGATTGAAAAAATCGACGATATCGTGATAAATTATTCGAGAGTAAAAATGCGTGAGATAGCTGAGACTGTGGGCTTCTCAACTGAACGGGTGCAGAATATTTTAACAACTCATTCGGATATAAAAAGCTATTCGCGAGATGGCTGCCGCGATTGGTCACAATTGACAACAAACACAGACGTGTGTGTCAACTTCAAAAGAACGTTTGGATATGTTAAATAGCAATCGGAATGATTTTTGGCGTTGGATCAAGTGTATTGAGCTGAAAGGTGATTACGTTGAAAAATAACATAAATTTTACACATAAAAATGTTTTTTTCTAGTCAAAGCCAGGTACTTATCATACTACCCTCGTACTATTAGTATATTAACAAAATAACAAGAGACGTGTAATGAAAACCATATACACGTCTCTATTTCACTACACGTCTGTTTTTAAAGTGACTAGAGAATGTGTGTTTTCTCCACCTGATAGGTCACTCGGAAAGTGACTTTTTCTCAATGTTTTTCGATAAAATAGTTTTCACATACCGGTGAAATATCCATGAAAATCAAAGAGTAGATCAAAAAACCATGGAAGAAAATAGTAGCGTAAATTTATAAATATAATTAATAGAACTACACTTCACGTGGGAGATATAACTATAATAAAGTAGAGCAAAATTTTTCTTACTTGACTAGGCGATAGCTAGTCTTGCAGTGAATGTGGACGGAGAATAATGTCCCAGTGCATTTAATTTTCGTTTCTGCACATTAGCTCCGCCTAGTCCAGCAAGAAAAATTTTGCTTTACGAGACCTCAATACTAGTAAGTGAAATGAAGTTTTGATTTTGATTGATTAGTTAAAATCATAATTAGTTATTAATAAGCATAGTAAGCAGTACATTATTTTTTTATACAAAATTTAAATCTACTTTAGTATTGATTCACTTATAAATTCTCATTATTAAATTATAACAGAATTGATCGCGTATTAGTAGATGTGATATAAACCTACTTTAGACAGTATAAAACTAAAATATACATAGAACGTAATAACTTGTAAAAGTTCAATAACGGAATAATTTCAAGGGGATCCTCAACCTGAGTATCTCCAGTTTTCATGAAAATTTAAGCACATATAACTACTATAATTATCTTGTTGTGTTCGACTCGGAATTTTTATGTAGTACATAAAAAAAGCTTTTCCGTATTCAAGAAATTATCGAAATCATATTTATAACTACATACTCCTGAAACATCTTTTTAACTTAAATGCAAATAAAAACAAATGCAAATTAACATTTTCGTGAATGAAATACCAATGCAGCATATTTTTAAATTTGAATCTATAGCTACCAATGATATGTAGCTACTATAGTAGCTCTAACCAAAAACTCTCATAATTTATGCATGTACAATGTACATGGTGGCTCAATTTCGATGTTTCTTATGGGAAAATCGGTAACTTTGGAAAATATCAAAAAATGGATAGGGAATCCTCGATCTCTTTTTTTGAGAAAATCTCAATGGCAAAAATCAAAAACTCGAAAATAAGTTATAACCAAAAGTTCGATAATTGGACTTTTCTATAAATGTCGATATCTTGGTTGTTTTTAAAGTTGCCAAAAAAGTATTAACACTTTCTTTAGAAACTTTTTTAAGGGCAACAAAATGGGATAAAGATTGTTACGGTTCAAATTTAACATGGTAACATTTATTGCATTTTAAATTTTGGTTATCAATGAGTTAAAGATTCCTTTATGCAAATTTAGTTAATTTCCACTAAATGGCATTACATGCATTGTATTGCAAATTTAAAAATATCACCCGACTTGTTTTGATAAGGTTTATCTTTACAAAAAGTTAAAATTTAGTGAACGATTATCCGACATCGTAATTTACGTTTTGCATTTTTGCATTGTTTTTGAACGTTCGAGTTGAAAGTTTTATCTGGAAATCATTGGACCCTCGACTAACACTTTGAGGTAATTAAATCATTTTCAAAACTCCAATTTTTAACTTTATTTCGTTAGGGTTTTTTTTTCTTTATGGATGCTTATTTTATGGACGTTTGTTCTTATCGTATGGACAATTTATTTGTTGGACTAGTCCATTCCAATAAATTTGAGAATTCCTTAATCCAGTTGGGAGGATCAACCTTTTGTGGTACTTCTTATTGCTTTGTAATTAATACATCCTTGCTCGCTAACTATTTATTCATAACATAACATAATGTACAAGTTATACAACAACTGCTTGAATCTACATAATCATGCCACGAGGTTATGCTTGATCCTCCTAGTCCCGTATGTTAACACTAGGGTAGTGCCAACCTAACTCGAGGCGTGATATTCAAATACACAACAAACCTCTCCACTTAAGTACAGACGAAATCCGCGTAACGTTCAGGCACTCGGCGGTTGCGGCTTGGTCTTCCTGGTAGTTCTACTGCTTGTGCTTCTGCTACTTCAATCGGCAAATCCGCTCCTGGTGCCTCAGCTTGTTTCGGTACTTCTTTAGTTGCTACGGCCTCTGTGGGTACTACCGTTGCTTCTTCGCTTGCTCTTACTCTTGGCTCCAACTCGCTCGAGATGGTACCTTCTACTTCGTTGACCTCTTCCTCTGGGTTTCCATTACACGTCCTCTTGCGCATCTGGTCTAGATGTCGCCTCATTTTTCCTGCCACCGTCTTTACAACGTATGACACCGGACCCGTAATGTCAATAACCTCTCCCGCAATCCACTTCTCTCTCGACAGATAGTTTCGGATATACACAGTTTCTCCCACTTCGAATGTTCTCACTGCCGTCGATACCATACCTTCTTTTTTAATTGTGTCCGGATGCAGTTTGTCCAGCGCGGTTCTCAGTCTTCTGCCCATTAACAGTTCTGGCGGTGTCCTTAAGGTTGTTTGATTTGGTGTCGTATGTTGTTTAAATAACACTCTTTTTTTTTCTGCAATTTGTTCATCCAATTTGGGCCACCAAACGTAGCTTCGCGCCGATGCTTTCATTGTTACAATTCCCGGATGATTTGCATGTAATAACTCCAAGACTTCTTTCTGCGCTCGACTCGGAATAATCACCCGACTTCCCCATAGTAGACAACTTTTGTGTACGGATAGTGAGGTTTTCTTCCTATAATACGCCGTGAATTCTTCGCTGGGTATATCTTCGGGCCATCCATGTAGCACCCAGTGCCGGACTCGATCTAAAATTTTATCTTGGTTTGTCCATTTCTGAATTTCTTTAGCCGCAATTGGGGGTTTTTCCATTGCTTCTAAAAGCAATATATCTCCTGGAGGTATCCTTTCGTCATCCTTTCTAGGTATCGGTAATCGGCTCAACCCATCTGCATTCCCATGCAACTTTCCTGGTCGGTATTCCACATTATATGAATAATTTGACAGTAATAAATTCCATCTTAGCATTCTTGGTGAAATCATAACGGGCATCTGTCGTTCCGGGTTTAACAGTCCCAATAACGGTTTGTGATCTGTTATTATTGTAAATTCTCGACCCGCCAGGTATTGATGGAAATATTTCACACCGTATATCACAGCTAGTGCTTCTTTATCCACCTGAGCATAGTTTCTTTCGCTAGAGCCCAATGTTCTTGAAGCAAATGCAATGGGGTTCTCCGCTCCATCTGTGTTACGGTGGGACAGTACCGCTCCCACACCGTAAGGTGATGCGTCACACAATAGCACTAACGGCTTTGTTTCGTCATAATGTACCAGAACTTCTGCAGATTGCAACAGTCCCTTTAACTTTTTAAATGCCATCGAATGTTCCTTCGTCCATTTAAATTCTACATTTTTATCCAACAACCGGTGTAGTTTTTCAGCCTGAGATGCTTTGTCTTGTAGGAATCTATTATAAAAGTTAATCATCCCTAGGAACGATTGAAGTTCTTGTTTGTCCCTAGGTTCCGGTGCTTGAACGATAGCTTCTACTCTTTTTCCAGTAGGCTTAATTCCCCTGCTCGACATCTGAAAACCCAAGAACTCGATTTCTTCCACTCCAAACAAACATTTCTTCTTGGTTACCGTTAAATTAGCCTGGTCTAATTTTGATAGCACTGCTTGCAACATCCTGTCATGTTCTTCTTGTGATTTTCCCGAAACTATGATGTCATCAATGTATGCTGCCGCTCTTTCTATTCCCACTAGCAAAGTATCCATAAATCTCTGGAAAAGTCCAGGAGCTGCCGATACTCCAAACGGCAAGCAAGTTACGTTAAAAAGACCTTTATGTGTATTTACTGTCAATATTTCAGATGTTTCTTTATCCACCACCAACTGCTGATATGCTTGGGACAAATCTAAACAAGAAAATATAGTTGCGTCTTTGCCAACTTTCGCGAATATTTCGTTTGATGTGGGCAGCGGGTACGCATTCTTTTTTATTGTGCTGTTTACCGTGCTTCTATAGTCACCGCATAATCTGTACGATCCATCTTTCCTTAGGACAGCTACCAACGGTGTAGCCCATTCCGAATATTCAACTGGTTTATAAATTCCTTGGTTTACCATCTTATCGATTTCTTCTTCTACAGCTATGCGTAAGGCAAAAGGTACATTTCTAAACTTTTGAAATTGAGGTCGAACGCCCTCCTTAAGCTGTATCTGCACTTTCGCCCCTGCGTGTGCTCCCAGTTCATTACTAAAAACCCTTGGATATGTTTCAATAATTTTCTTTAAATTAGCATTTATTTTACAGTCAGCTTGTTAATCCATTAAGTTTACTCCTTGTAGAGATATACCCAAACTGCCGAACCAGTCGCGTTCCATCAAATCGCATCCATTTCCTGCTACCACAGTAATTGGCAAATTGCAGCTGCATCTGTTTGTCTGAACCTTAACTATCGTTACTCCTCTGACTTCCAAACGTTCTTGTGACCATGTTTGCAGTTCTGTTTGTCTTTTTTAGCTTCGACGTTCCTTTTATTCTTGCCCATGTCTCTTCACTAAGAATTGAACATGATGCTCCTGAATCTACAGGCTTCGTCACAACCTTGTTATTTAACCGTAATGTCGTAGTCACCGAATTCCCTGTTTGAATCACATTAAGGGTGTGTAACTGTGCTTTATCATCTTCTTGGTCTTGAATATTATTGCACTCTTTGTTTCTTTGCATTTCACTCCTTTTCCCGCCTTTATTCTCTTCGTTCTTCTTTTTCATACATACTGCTTCTATATGTCCCTTTATTTTGCAAAAATAACATTCCACGTTCTTAAATCTTCACCAGCTAGGGTTATGTTGACCCCCACAACGAAAACAGTTTCTGTTGATTTTGTTTGTGTGTCTTTCTACTGCCATTACTTCTTCGTTCACTAATCTTTCATTCCGCATGTTGCTTACATTTCTCTGCGCCGTTTCTACAGCCACAGCCAAGTCATATGCTCTTTTGAAAGTTAGATTACTTTCCGACAGCAGTTTATTTTGTAATCCTTCGTTTTGTACCCCGCATACGAGTCGAAAACGTACCATTTATCGAGTTCGGCAAAGTTGCAGTGTTCACTCAGTTTTTTTAAATCGGCTACAAAACTTGCAATCGACTCACCCGGTTTTTGTTTGCGCTGGTTAAACGTAAACCTTTGAATTATTTCATTTGGTTTTGGGTTGTAATGTTCGTCCAATTTTGTGATTATAACGGTATACTCTTCTTCCTTCGGGGTTCTTGGTGTTACTAGTGACCGTAGAATATCGTACGCTTCTGCTCCGATCAATGATAGTAACACAGCTTTTTTTGTTGTTCCTTCAGTAATTCCATTTGCTTCGAAGTAAAACTCGGCACGTTCTTTGTATGAAACCCAACACGTTTTTACATCAAATTTATCTATCGCTCCTACAATTCCACTCCTTGCTATCGCCATCGTGCATTAATTCAATATACTCACAATCTTTTTTATTCTCGTCGCCAGTTTTTAATACATCCTTGCTCGCTAACTATTTATTCATAACATAACATAATGTACAAGTTATACAACAACTGCTTGAATCTACATAATCATGCCACGAGGTTATGCTCGATCCTCCTAGTCCCGTATGTTAACACTAGGGTAGTGCCAACCTAACTCGAGGGGCGATATTCAAATACACAACAGTAATCTTGGAGACATCAACCACATCGTCTCAAATTGGTCTTACACCTGCCAATTATTTGTCCTGCTGTTTTACATCTTTCCCTTCATCAACATCGAAAACCAGAAGACATCTTCAAGATAAGATATCTGTTTGTGCTGTACATAATTTTTATTTTGTCTGTGTACAATTTTTTATTATTGCGCGTGGTATTTTGGGCTTATTTATTTTGAGATTTTTAATTTAATCATTGTGTTTGCGATATCTGTGGATTATACCAAAGTTTATAAGAGCTATAAAGATGAATAACGCAATGTAAATTTATATGTATCAAAATTATTTCTCATAAGTAGATGGCAGCACTATTTTGCGTGATCAAATTTTGAAATGCCGGTATGTAGTTATTGTGTTTTGTGGTTATGTAGCTTTTGTTGGTTTATCATAGATGTCGCAAATATAATTTTAAATTCGTTTATTCGGTATTTTTAAGGTTGTTAAAAATGGCGGTGAGAATAAGTTGTGATGGGCACTCTGTCTTATGCTAAATACATAAGATAACGCACTCGATAAAGCAGGATAAGAGTATCCATTGCCAATTTCGGTAAAATTTAGATTTGTAACTTTGCTAAAAGTGTGAGTTATCCTTGTTAGAAAGAAAGAAACGGAATAATACAAATACGATTTAATAATTTAGTTGTATATGCAACACATTATACACTGCGTGTACACTGTAAAAATTTGTAAAAAAAAATGTCAAAATTTGTGACATATTAAAACCTATAGCTTTGGACATCTTTCTAGTTTTATATAATCTTTGATTATACACAGAAGCGTGTATAAAAACTGTACGCCAAATATAGCTATACGCGGTAGTTTTATTTAAAAAGTTATTTTGAATTTTATATTAAATATTAAATGTAATTTTGAATATAATTTTACTATTTTCAATATTTTCGAACGCTCAATATTACTGCGCAAAATTTGTAAATTTTATATTATATTAAACCTGAAAGTGAAACGAGATAACACGCTTTTGATACCAAAGGTGATTTACCCAATTTCCATTACTATTTTTCTTTTAGTGCGCCAAATTTTCGTGGTTTTTCTAGTGGGTACTATTGCGGTGATATCCAGGGTGGTTAATAAACTACGTGGCGTCCATTTTACTATCTTTTATCGCCTTTGCTTCGTGAAGCATAACTTTACGGCGCCCCCTGTATTATCCACTTATCATCCAGGTAAGGGAATTGGCACATCATTTTATCTCTTGCATCTACGAGCTAGCCAAAGGGGCATCTTCCATCTTTTGCGATTACACAGCCCTGAGATTTGTATATCTCCATTTTTTAGTTACAAGATATTTTAAACATCTAGTTTAGTTTTCGAGTTATAACATAAAGTTGTATTTTTTTAAATAGAAACCATAGTTGGCTATGACATTTTTAAATGGCGTTTTTATCCTCTTTTTAATGATTTATAATATGTGGAGTCTAGTATTTTAGTTTCATCCCATTTTATTAAAAAATGTAATAAAAATAAAGAAAAGCGAAAAATTAAATATACCTAATAATAACTATTTTAGTAAATAATAATAAAAAGTATTAAACACTTAACAAAAATTACAATAAGTATTTAAACTGAACTCAGTTGTTTTGAATATTTAGGAAACTACAAATTTGTCGATTATTTTCTATTTTATTTCTTAATTAAAAATCTTACAAAAATAACGTGGTGGTTAGAGGGGTCTGTTCAGGACAGCCAACTGTCCAGCGTCTCTACCAACCTTACAAAAATTAAAATAAATTATTTTTAAATTTTACACAGGGCTGCTTGTAAGGGGTGTGAGATGTACGCCACAGTACTCCCCTCCCAGTAAAAATGTTATGCATTTTGACGGTACTTCATTAAAGCCGTTGAGTTTTAACTAATTCGCAATACCTATCCGGAAATCTCACTTGCCTTCCCGATCTTGTTATAATACTTGGCCCCTTTTTTAATATTCCTTTTTCTGCCGATTTAAACGTCTGTGAAGGTTCAAAATCCTGCTGCGGACTTGGTATCCCATCTTTTTTTACTAACGCTTGTGTGGTTGACTCGTTACTCATAATGTACGCTGGTTTTATTCGGTCTATCGATATCGCTATGTTTTTTCCGTTTTTTTCAATTTGGAACACCTTCTCTGTTCTTGCCAAAATCTTGAAAGGACCATCATACGTTGCTTGTAACGGTTTTCTTACCGCATCGTGCCGTACAAAAACATGTGAACAAGTGGATAAATCTTTATGCACGAAAATTTTCCTATCTCCATGGTTACTACCAGGTACTGGTCTCATATTGTGAAAATGTTTACGCAATTGTGAAACAAAATTTGTGGGATCGTTAGGGACAGGACTATTTTGAAATATTTCTCCTGGTAATCGCAGATTTTCGCCATAAACCAATTCTGCCGCCGTTGCGTTGATGTCTTCTTTGAAAGCTGTTCTTAACCCTAAGAGTACTATAGGTAATGCTTCTACCCAAGTTTCATTATTCTCTAAGGCATGACATTTAATTGCGCTTTTTAGCTGCCGGTGCACTCTTTCAATCATTCCATTCGCCATTGGATGGTATGCAGTTGATTGAATGTGTTCTGCTCCTAAAAGTTTTGACAAATTTTTAAATATGTTTGACGTGAATTGCCGTCCCTGGTCGGTTGTTATTCGCGCTGGTACTCCAAATCTTGATATCCACGATGTTACAAGAGTCTGGGCTACTTCTTCTGCTGAAATATTCTGTATTGGGACAACTTCAATCCATCTAGTAAATCTATCAATCATCGTCATACAATATGTAAAACCTTTTGAATACGGAAGTGGACCAACTAAATCGAGATGAATATGTTCAAAGCGTTTTGTGGGAGCCAGAAATTTCCCAAGCGGCGCTACGGTATGTCTCTGAACTTTGGTTTTTTGGCATGGAATGCATTCTCTACACCAGTTTTTTACATCTTTATTGATTGCAGGCCAAACGAAACGCTTTGTGATTAGTTTAGCTGTTGCTCTTCTTCCCAAATGCGCCAAACCGTGCATTTTTTTAAATATCGCAAACCTTAAATTCTTTGGCACCCATGGTCGAACATTATTGGTGCTCGTATCGCATACTAGATGAGTTTCTGCTTCTGAAAAGAATATTTTTTTAAGCTGCAAGGAATGTTTCTTTTTATGAAATATATTTAATTCATTATCGTTCTCTTGATCGATGGCTAATTTTTTGTAATCTATCACGATTTGGTCTGGCGTTAACTCTTCAATTTGTAATCTCGATAACGTATCTGCAGGAATGTTCTCAATACCGTTAATATGTCGAATATCTGTTGAAAATTGTCCAATGAAATCTAGATATCTATATTGACGTGGCGAACTATGGTCTGATTTCTGCTTAAAAGCAAATACTAACGGTTTATGATCCGTAAAAATTGTGAATTCTCTTCCTTCTAAGGAGTGTCTAAATTTCTTTACTCCTTCGTAAATAGCTAGCAATTCACGATCGTACGCGCTGTATTTTTGCTGTGCGGGAGATAACGTTTTTGCAAAAAATGCAAGTGGTTGCCATTTCTTCTTTATTTCTTGTTGCAAGACCGCGCCAATAGCTAGATTCGATGCATCTACCATTATCGATAACGGCATGTTTTGTGCAGGATGTGCGAGTAACGTGGCATTAGCTAGTGCTTCTTTACTCTTTTCAAACGCGCATTCAGCTTCCGAATTCCACTCAATCTTTCGGTTATCTTTCTTGCTTCCTGTTAAAAACTTGTTTAAAGGCGCCTGGATTTCTGCTATCTTGGGAATAAATCTCCTATAAAAATTTATCATCCCAAGAAACCTTCTCAATTGCTTGATTGTGATCGGGCGTTGGGCATTTTTTATCACCTCAATTCGTTCATCTGGCGGTTTGCTACCGTGTGTGTTTACTGTATAACCTAAAAAACTTACCTCGCTTTTTCCAAAAATACATTTATCGATGTTTATTTTGATACCAAATTTATCCAAGCGTTCGAATAAAATGTTTAGGTGCTTTGTATGCTCTTCTTCCGATTCTGATGCGATTAAAATATCATCCACATATGCAAAAACAAAATCCAACCCACGCGTTACTTCATCGATAAATCTTTGAAAGGTTTGTGCGGCATTTCTTAACCCAAAACACATAAATAAGAACTCGAACAATCCGAATGGAGTTGCAATTGCAGTTTTTTCTATATCGTCTGGATGCACCGGAATCTGATAATAAGCTTTAACGAGATCTATCGTGGAAAATATTTTCTTATTGTACAGCATGTGAGAAAAATCTTCAATATGTGGCACTGGATAACGATCAGGTATTGTACGAGCATTTAATGCTCTGAAATCGCCACAGGGTCGCCATTCGTTATTCTTTTTTTTAACCATATGTAAAGGAGAAGACCAACAGCTTTTTGATGGCCGAACAATCCCTAATTGCAACATCGTCTCGAATTCTTTTTTTGCTGTCATCATTCGTTCTGGGGCCAATCTTCTAGGACGACAGGTTATTGGTGGTCCAGGCGTTGTCTCAATATGGTGCAAGGTTCCATGTTGGATTTGTTTTTGAGGTGCAACCGGATTTGTTAATGAAGGAAATTTTTTTAATAACGTATGAAAGGGATTCTTGCTTGATACAGTTCGAATTATCATAACTTCGCTGTTGTTTACTCTCCCAGCAGCTTGTTTTGTCGTTACCATGTCAACCAGTTTCCTATTTCTGATATCTACCATTAATCCAAAATTTTTTAGAAAATCCGCGCCTATAATAGGTTTATTCACATCTGCTACTAGAAACGACCACCGAAATTCACGATTTAACCCAAAATTTAGTATCATTGTTATAAAACCATACGTGTTTATTACCGAATCATTCGCGGCGTACAATTTGGTTTCACTGATCCTGCTATATCCCCTTGCCAATCGTTTTGGCATTACACATACATCCGCTCCCGTATCTATCAAGAACTCTATTTTACTTTTACGATCCTGAACGTAGAGACGGCTTGAAGTGGTTCTGTTGCCAGGCGTCTCTTCTACTGGCCACAATTTCCGTTTTTTGAATTCCAATTGCATGGGAGTCTACACTTTGTAGAGTTTTTTCCAAATCGCTGGTGGTACCAACATGTCGAATTTTCACTTGCTCGATCACGACTATTGCTACGTTGTCGTCCACAACTTCTCCACTCTTCTCTTTGAGGTCGAACATGTCTCTGGAAACGATTCTGTTTAATTTCTGCCAGTTCTTCTGTTACTTTCTCCATATTTTCGCTCAACTTGGTTAGCTGAGTTTGCAAATTGATTCTACTCGTAGGAAAATCCTGTGTGCTATTGATACCCGCGATGTTCCTTTGAGGCAATGCATCCTCGACCCTGTCTGCGATTTCGGCTATTTTCTCTACTGGTCTGTCGATTTGGGCTGCCACTAGCGCCTGCAAATGATTAGGAAGACGTCGAGTCCAAACAATTTTGACCAATTCATCCGTTGCTGCTGATCCTCCTAAACTTTTAAGATGTCTTAAAAATTGAGAGGGAGTTCTATCTCCAATCTGTTCGTCTTCTAGAAAAGCGATCAATTTCTTTTCTTGCGGAACGGCGAATCTTTTTATAGTTTCCTTTTTTAAATATTCATACTTGTCCTGTGAAGGGGGTCTTAACAACACGTCTTTCATTTCCAACATCGCTTTTTCATTAAAACTAGCTAACACATGATAATATTTGGTTGTATCTTGCGATATTCCAACCAACGCAAATTGTGCTTCAATTTGTAAAAACCACATTTCAGGTTCCTGAATCCAAAATGGAATTTGTTTTATGCTTACCGCGTTTGCTTGCATTGGTACACTTTGCATTGTTTGGTCGCTCTTCTTTTTTTCGCCGTCGATTGACATTTTATATCGGGGTCACCACTTTAGGAAACTACAAATTTGTCGATTATTTTCTATTTTATTTCTTAATTAAAAATCTTACAAAAATAACGTGGTGGTTAGAGGGGTCTGTTCAGGACAGCCAACTGTCCAGCGTCTCTACCAACCTTACAAAAATTAAAATAAATTATTTTTAAATTTTACACAGGGCTGCTTGTAAGGGGTGTGAGATGTACGCCACAAATACATACATTACACCTCTTCCTAACGTTCTGAACTGTACTGTGTATTGTGGACAATTGATATCGAATTTAAACATTCTGTAAATTTTTATCTATTTTAGCCACCCTGTACGTCATCACTCATTAACATCAGTCATCAATAATTAGTTGCAAATATAGTACGTGTATTGTATACATTATTTACCATTCGTAAATCCTCTTAAGGGTAGTTCACACTACATGATTTCTCATATGACTTAGTCATAAATAAGAAAAGTCATGGCTAAAATCATACCATCACAATAGCCAATCATAAAAGCCATAACTTCTATAATATCAAAAATCATATAGTGTGAACGTAAAAATATCTCTCATATGAGAAGTCATGTGACAAGTCATATGATAAATCATGTAGTGTGAACTACCCTTTAAGTGTTAAATGATAAATGTTAAAATGTTGAGTATAAATCGAGCATAACAATGTCGAAATTCAAATTTGTTTTGATTCCTAAATTTTCTAGAAACTAACAAATGTTTTCTTTTTTAGATTTTGCAAGGTCTAGCATTCATTCACCGCCACGGATTTTTTCACCGTGATTTGAAACCCGAAAATTTATTGTGCTCTGGACCGGAATTAGTTAAAATTGCAGATTTTGGTTTAGTACGGGAAATTCGGTCGAGGCCACCTTATACAGATTACGTATCTACTCGATGGTATCGTGCTCCCGAAGTTTTACTTCATTCTACAACATATGGTACACCGATTGATTTATGGGCCGTTGGTTGTATTGCTAGCGAAATTTACACATTTCGTCCACTCTTTCCTGGTACTACAGAAACTGATCAATTGTATAAAATTTGTTCAATACTCGGCACACCAGATAAAGTAATTTATAATTGACAATACGGAAAATTACCTACGCTTCATTACTTTTTTTTTTAGAAAAATTGGCCCGATGGATATCAATTAGCTGGAGCAGTAGGTTTTAAGTTTCCACACTTTTCTAGCACACCTATAACGAAAGTAGTTCCTCAAGCAAGTCAAACGGGTGTAACCTTAATCGAAATTTTATTAGATTGGAATCCTACTCGTAGACCTACAGCGCAATCCGCTTTAAAACATTCATTTTTTCAGGTATGTATTTTAGCGTTAAGCATGTAGGTATTTCTTTGAAAATATATTTGTGTTAATTAGGTAGGACAAAGGTATGCCGCAATATTACCGCCACAACAGCATAACAGTTTAGTTGAATCAAAATCACAGCAAATTCAATTACCTTTGCAAGTTGTTCAACAACATTTAAATTCGTTCACTTCAAATTCTCGAAAATCTATTAAAATGCAACAGGACGAACAGCATAATGTACAATTCAATGTTCAACCTTTGATAAAACCTCTTCAACCTTCGACTAGAAATCAACCTATTCAAGCCGTTGCACCAATAGTGTATAGTTTTAGACAACCTGATTTGTTATTAAGCACTAATAGCAAATCTAATAGACAGCATAATAAATTATCTTGGGAAAAATCTGGAAACCTTGAAGATGATTTTGCTGATATTTTAGGGTAAGCTTCTACTATTGATTTATAGATTTGAGAAATTATTCCGAAAAAAGAAATTGTTAAGTTATGTTTAGAGGTTCAAAAATGTGTGCAAATAAAAAAAAATTGAAATATTGGTAAGATCTCATGGAACTATCGATGATATAACCTTACCTGAGCATCATCAATAAAATTTGTTTACCATTCATATGGCGCTGTTTCCAGCGATTATCTGTAGTCAATAACACAAGCCAACGCCATTTGATTGGTTTGATAATTTTGATTCATCAATGGCTCAGTAAGATCGCGCTTTGGTATACTCTGTAAACGCCTTTAAGCACAGCTTTTCAATTTCAGTATAATGAGAATTAAATTAAAGCAAAAAATGCATCGTAATTTAATTCAAACCTATTGTTGTAATCTTTTGGTTATTGACACATGTAGCACAAAATATTGATACAAAATTAGTATAAAGGAGTCGGAAGAAATGTTGAACTTGCATGAACTGTACATTTTAATATCGCCACACCAGCAGCGTAAATTACACTTTTACAATCTCCGCTAGATCTCCGCACTTGAGGAGTTGAGGAGCCCTCAAGCCAACCATAAATATTTTAAAAACCAGATCATTAATAATTACACTAAAACGGTTTTCTCATTAGTAAATTTTGCGGTAGGGCTTCAAAGTTTTTCCTTACGCCACTGGGCCACATTTATGCTTCCTTGCATAAAGTAAGCATTGGTAGTGGTTAATAATGGGGTGCGAAAAACTAACTATAGAAGTTCACTATTACAACAATCAATAATTATTAATAAAATATTTTAAAAATGAAATAATAAAATTTAGGTATTTTATATTTTTTATTTGAACTGTGTCAAGCGTTTAATTACAATTTAAAAATTGTAAAAGTGATTTCGTATCAGGTATCAGGCTTATTATCATGCATTAATTTGCGGGTTTCTTTAATAAAAAAAACACGTTATTTTATGACTAGAACTAATTAGTTATTTAAGTTACAAGGAACGTAAGAACCTTATTATTCAAGGAAGGTGAATTTGTGGCGAGGCGGAGCCGAGGCTTAAATTACCTTCCGAGAGTGATAAGCCTTACGTTCCGTGTTGCTTATTAAATTTTTTCTGCTTCCGCGGAGCACCGGACAATATTTTTCTATAATATTACAATTTGACATCAAACGTCAAATATTTAATTTGAAGTTTAATTTCATTATTTTTAATTAATAAGTTTGCTTTGCCTGTTCGTTCCTTAGAAACGATAAACGAATATAAATCAAATCTGTATGTCAATCGTTTATTATTTTCCTAGGAAAATAAGTGACACTATTAAGTTCCGTCGCTAACGGTAACTAATAAACAAACGCAATGAACAACTTACGTTGGGTGAAGCCATGCGCATAAGACACACTTACGTGATCGGAAGCAGGAAATTAGTTATTTAAGTTAGAAGGAACGTAAGAACGTTATTATTCAAGGAAGGTGAATTTAAGGCGAGGCGGAGCCGAGGCTTAAATTACCTTTTGAGAGTGATAAGCCTTGCGTGCCGTGTTGCTTATTAAATTTTTCCTGCTTCCTCGGAGCACCTGACAATATTTTTCTATAATATTACAATTTGACATCAAACGTCAAATATTTAATTAGAATTTTAATTTCATTATTTTTAATTTATAAGTTTGCTTTGCCTGTCCGTTCCTTAGAAACAGTAAACGAATATAAATCAAATCTGTATGACAATCGTTTATTATTTTCCTAGGAAAATAAGTGACACTATTAAGTTCCGTCACCAACGGTAACTAATAAACAAACGCAATGAACAACTTACGTCGGGTGTAGCCATGCACATAAGACACACTTATTTATTTAAAATATTCTCCATCGCTTGCTACACATTTTTCCAATCTACCTGGCAATTTGTGGATGTCACGCCAAAAAATTGTTCGCTTCTTGAAGGAAATCATTCAAATACCCAATTTTCCACTTTCTTGGCTGTTTTGAAGTGCTGCTTTTTAAGTACTTGTCTCATCGATAAAAGCAAATGGTAATCAGAAGGACCTAAGTCTGGTGAATAAAGCGGGTGTGATAAGAAATCCCAGCCAATAAGTGTTTTCAACTTATCCTGCATCGGTTTTGTCTTCTGTAACAGTGCATTGTCATGGAGCAAAATTATCTTGCCGTGTCTTATAGCCTTTTCTGATCATTTTTCGATCAAAGCATGGTTCAAATTTATCTTTGTTGTTGGTAGCGATCAAAATTAACAGTTTCGTCAGGTTGTAGGAGCTCATATGAATTTGGTTTCGCAGTAAATATTGATGGTTGGCCTAGGCCTAGATCAACCCATGATTTTTTGTGTTTAGGATTTTCAAAATAAATCCACTTTCAATAAAATTAATCGTAACACTTTTTGTGCAGAGCATAATAAATTTAAAATTTGTTAATAATTGGTCAAGCGATTGTTAACGAATTTAAATCAACTTTTCATCATAGGCAACAATTTGATGCAAAAAAGACTTCCTTTCGTGTCGTTGAAGCAACATTGTAATAATGATACCCGCAAATGGCTTCTTTGGCACAAAATTAAACTTATCTAATGTGATAAAAAAATATGTTGTTGTTTGACACGCGTTCTTCTGTCAACTAATTTTTATAAAGGAATGTCATAGCTGCCAAATAAAAAAAATGCAGCCATCAATGGCTACGTTTACACCGTAAAATGCTTGGTTCGGTCCGATCGGACTAAACGGGAGGGGATAGTTCGATGCGACAAAATATAGTTCGCAATTGCTTCGCAAGTGTTTACACCGTACACGAGAACCGAGGACCAAAATGTGACCAAAACATTTAAATTTAAGCTACTTACTTGATAAATTTTATTTTATAACTTATAAAAATTAAAAATGAGCGCATTCGGTATTAAAAATACTCGAGTGATGTCGAATGCAGTCGAACCCGTCGAACCAATTTAGTTCGTATTTGGTCTGGTACTCATATTTTAGAGGACCGAACTAAAGCCGGACCAACTTGGTACCTGTATGTTTACACCAGGCGGACTAAAAATATAGTTCGGATATGGTCCCAATATAGTCCTGGTCCGCCTTTAGTCCGCGTACCAAGCGTACGGTGTAAACCAAGCCATTGTTACCTGCATTGGTAGATATGGATCTGTACGTGTGAAACTCGGAAATTAATGCATACACGTGATAATATGATCTCACTGTTAAAAATTTTAGTTTTTTTAAAACTGAACGTTTTCTTGAAAATATTTATATTTTTAATTGTTTGAGTTTTGAGAAAAACAGTTGTCAATTGCGTTCTGTTATATATACTCTGTTCAAAAAGTTTCAAATTTTTAAACGAGTCTTTTTCTAAGACCAGCAGTTGTGAATCTCAGTCATAAAGAGATAAACAAAAACATTAATGTAACAAAAAGCTTTGTCTTTGTTTCACTAACGTTGTTTGTTTATTTTTAATCTGTGACGTAAATCAACTTAGGTTAGATTATTATTATTAGGTATTATAATAAGTAATAACATTTCATTATTTTTTGTAGACGTAAAATAAAGGAACCAGAAAAGTCCAAAGAAAATTTAATATCTTTAAATAACAAATACAATTTACAAGACATCTTAAAATTTCCAAACAAAGCCAGTTCTGGAACTGCCAAAAGCCAATATTTGAGTGTATCCCGATATATTGTTGGTCAATCTGCCAGTATTAGAAGAGACTCGACATATAATATTATTGGAAATGAAAAAAAAAATAGTTTACAAACTGGTAGGTATTACTGGTCAAAGCAGTTTTTTTTACAAGTAGTTACTTTATTTTAATTACAAAAATATTTATTTTGCTGGAAGGCGGAAACCTTTCGCCGATTTGGAATAATTCGAATACATTAGAAACTACATCTGGTAAGAAACGAATTGTGGGTGATTTCTTTGGAGGCACCACCACAGGACGAACAGATTGGGCAGCAAAGTATTACTATTAATAAATGCGGTTAATTGAATTTCATAACCAAAATATTTTGTTTCAGATATTTAAAATAAAGCAACAGAAAAATTGAAGTATTGAAAGTAACTGTGATACACGTAATATATTTTCTTAAATGTTACATGTAAATTACACATTATAAGTACTATATTATATTATATTTTGTAGTTGCAAAATAAATGTCTTATTTGTTATAGATACAGTCTGTTATTTATAATAAATGTAAATTAATATTATTTTCGTAGAAGTTAATTTTTTAAGTTGGGAAAATTCAAATTTGACTTTAAGTAGGTAATTTCCTGCTTCAAAACCATATTCTCATGTTTAAGTTTATTTGAACGACGTACCTAAACACTTTCCAAATTATTTTTGAAATGAATTCATAACAATGCAAAATTACCTCTTGTAAGAGTAGTGCTTTGTTCGATTTTAACGTGGTGCTGAGTTCTTGATCCAAATAATCTTGGGTTTTCATAAATTCGTGGTGCAATATTTTTACCAACTTGTTATGAGCTTGACCTAAAGTTTCTTTTTCCTTTTTTAAATTAATAATCTAAAAAACGATTTAGAAATGTAATTAAACGCTTTTTAAGAATGTGCATATAAAACCTTCCTTGCTATTATTTCGCTCTTTTAAATTTAAATATTTATTACACAAGTTATTTATGACGTGTTCACAATTTTGTATTTTTACATGTAAACCACCTATTTCATCTTTCAAACTTTCGTTTTCGTCACGTACATTTTGTAAGTCTTTATCCCTAATTGCCATAATTTTTAATAAACTTTCATAGCTTGAAAGTAATTCCTCGTGCCTGAAATATTATAATGAAATTACAGTGTAAGCGCCAATATTCCATTCTTAATTAACTTGTATTGCAAATTAACCATGCTAATAGTGGAATAAGTTGTATCATCCAATTGCAATCGAGATGATTTACTACCATGTTGACAACTTTGTTGTATAATATCTAAGATAATGAAAATAAATTGTAATTAATTTATTAATTAAATATACATTGCATTTATTGTAATCATAAAGTAACTGAACTTAATAGCTGTTTATTTTCTTTTTTGGCTTTTTCTAACTGAGAAGTAATTCTTTGTTTTTTGCCTTCATCCATTCTCATTTGTATTAACAGATGTTGATCATTAAAATTTGATTTGGTTAAACTATTTTCTAATTGCTTTACGACACTTTTAATATCCTGGACGCAATTTTGTATAACTTTTGGTTTAGTTGGTGGTATCTAATTTAAAACGTGATTAAAGAAAAAGATTAAAGAAAAATATTAGTAATAATAATTACAGACTGATTAAGTTTCTCTAAACTACAAGTCTTGATGGTATTCCTTATTTCCTTTAAATTATGTGCCATAACAGTATATTACGTAAAAATCAAAATAAATTATATCTATCTGTCACAAAATTGTCAAATTAAAAATAGAATAAATAATTCTGTGGTGTCATGGAAAAGCCACTCAAGCAAAAACGGATCCAGGGGGGGGGGGTTATACCATAACACAATGATTATGACGTCAGCTTCATCTTTGGTGAAAACAACTGTACATATTTTCTTCCAAAGGAAATTCATCTTTTTCAGGCATTTTTAATTTTCGAGCCTCCGAGCAAGTTCCGTGTGATAATCCTCAAGTTTTTTCTATTACATTAGATTAAAATATTTAATCCGATTAAAAGAACTAATCCTGCTTTCCATTATAATAAATTTTGATAATAAATAAAACTGGAAAAATTAATTTTACAAAATAAATCTTATTAATCAAAAGTAATACAAATAATGTATGTTTTTTTTCTAAATGCATGTTTTTGCTCATAAACTACATACTATGAATTAGTATTTTTTGGCAATTGTCTGATTTTTCGTTGAGGCTCAAACGAAAAAAATGGAAGCTCATTTAGGCTCTAACGATTGACACCAATTTCATCTCAAAATTCAATTTGGGGGAAGCCAGCGACATGCACCTTGCGCCGAACCGGCCTAGACCGATAAAATTCTGAATCCATTTCTTTTCAATATAGAACTGTTCTTTGTTTATGTCAACAAAGTTATTCACTTGACATTCAAAATTGTCGTTTAATAATAATTTATCAAATATAAAAATAAAAATATTTTTCTGCCCCCCTCTTGCTACGCTACTGAGGTATTTGCATTTTCTCACTAGATGCAAGCCATGGACTTATGCAAGCACACAACTTTGTTTATTTTTGGAATTACTTCATACAGGGTGATCCCAAAGAATACAGATGGTTCATCAGCGGGTCACCCATTCGATCGTCCTTCTATGCAATATATGATCGAAGGGATCACCAAAGGACTATTTACTTTAAAATTCCAAAAAATGCAGTCGGGAAAATACGAATACTGATATTTTTAACTTATTTTCATTGAGTTCCAATTCCGTAATCACTAGTAAACTGAAATTAGAAAAAAATAAAATTCAACAAAGCCACGGTAGTGGAGTGATGTGATCGCTGGTTGCGTTACGAGCGGAAATTCTGAGTTCAAATCTCGGACGCATCAGAATTTGTTAGCTCGGCTTTCCAGTGGACATTCTCACTCCGTGGTGAACCAAAAAACCAACCAACCAACCAACCAAACAAAATACCCAATCCAAAAAAACATAAACAATCAAAAATACTGAACAAATTAAAAATTAACATTTAGAAGTGCTAATAACCCAGTAGTTGATGCACGTTAAAAATCGAAAAAAAAAATTCAACAACTTCCAAAAGAAGTATGTATTAGAATTATTGAAATCTCCAACGGTCATAGTAATTCATAATCGAGATAATAATGATAACGGTGCCAGTGATGATAATATTTTCTGAGATTCTACTGTAGATTTATTTTGTTTTAGATAAACATTAATTTATAGAACTTTCTACCTACCATTGCCGTTGTAATAATTTTTTTAAAAAACACGAAAGGAAAACTGAGAAAAAAGTTTGTCAGTTACGACCAAATAAGTTCTGTATCTCGATTAGGAAATAAGAATAGTATATATTACTGGCCGAGCCTCGAAAATGATCCGTTACTGGGCGCACAGCTATATTAAAAAGCGAGCGTAAGCGACTTTTTTTTTTCTTTTATTCCAAAATAAAAAATATTCTTTACAAATAAATTAAATATTATAATATAATCCTGTACATTTGGTACAATGATGAAATGTTATTTTACTATGTTAACAAAATAACAAGAGACGTGTAATGAAAACCATTACCATGTAATGAAAACCATTACACGTCCCTTTTTTTAAAGTGACTAGAGAATGTTGTTTTCTCCACCTGATAGGTCGCTCGGAAAGTGACTTTTTCTCAATGTTTTCCGATAAAAATATTTACATCTACCAATCTTTGTTTAAACTCCTAACAACCCTGCCTAAAAATATACAGTAGAAGCTCGACAATGTGAACATTCGAACTTATGAACATCTCGGTCCTGTGAACGTCTAATTTTTTCTATAGCTACTCGGTAACGTGAACATAATTACACTCAATAACATGAACAGAAAAAATTAAATAAAAAATTTAAAAAAAAACCTTTTATTTAAAATTACAAAAGTGCACTAAAAAGTAGAAAATAATTTTAATAAAAGCAAACAAAGCTTCGTGAAAACATCAATATAAAAGCGTGGGGCTGTTTATAGGTGGATAAGCAGGCTAACTATTGATGTACAAAATTCATAACCCCACGCTTTTATATTGATGTTTTCAAGAAGCTTTGTTTGCTTTTATTAAAATTATTTTCTACTTTTTAGTGCACTTTTGTAATTTTAAATAAAAGGTTTTTCTTAAAAATTTTTAATTTTTTATTTTTTTAGTCATATCTTTTTAAATACAGCTTATGTATTTTAACTAATATAGGTTCATCCTATCAGATTTCTTTATTTATGTGTTTTAGATGTTTGATACTTCACCCTGTATAAATCATTACGACGAAAAACTTTACCTTGAATGCGGTCCTTAAAAATGAGATTTGGAATTCTAAGTTACTTTCCACTCTGTATGATAAAATTGTTCAATGCGCATTGACGCATGCGCTTTATGATTTTCAGTTTTTTCCCGATTTTTCGCTTATTTTTCAGAATTTTAGAAAAACAAAATTAAAATATGAAAATGCTCTGCAGGTGAAAGCTGTGTACCAAATATCAGATCTTTAGGACGTCGGGAAGTTGCTTAAAAATGGCCTCAAAGCGGTCGACCCACACAGACGACGGACAACGGTCTTCCCAAGTTAAATAAAAGCTTTTAAAAAGTTAACAGTTGTTAATATTGTGTTTTAAATATCTTGAATGTCTACCAGCCACTTCTTATCACATTCATGTACGTGATTAAATATAAAATAAAGGTACCTACCCGTGTTTAAATAAAAAAAAATGCATATCGGCATAATAATAAGAAAGTTGTCTAATTGTCGACAAAATACAAGGTGGTATTATCATTGTAATATTTTTATTTCATGATGTTGAAAAATTTCATGATTGTGAAAACACTTATGTTTTTTCATGAATTTTGCTACATTACACATACACAACACATAGTATACCCCCCGTTAGTGTGAACATCTGCGTTAGTTTGAACATATCTTTGGATTTTTGTGTTCACAGAATCGAGCTTCTACTGTATATCCAACTTAAAAATCTATTCAAATAGTATTTTAACTAAAGTAACAGGAAGTTGGTTAAAAATGGCTTCAATGAAGTCCATGCGACTTAAGAATATAAATTCAAGTTAACAAAACCCTTATTGTATTGCGCATGGATGGGGTTTATGTTAGTAAAAGAATGCGTAACATAAGTGAGTTAGCAACAAACATGCGAACATTATAATTTAAGCTCTTTTGTTCAATATTCCATTAATATTATATTAAATGTAATTCTTTTGTTTTACTTAATTTCAATTATAAACAAATTATAATATCAAAAGTGTTTTCATTTATATCTATAAAAAACTTAAATTAAAAAACCCCCTACAAAGAAAATCTTTAAAAAGTAAAAAATAAAATCCAAGCGTCGTAAAATAAAATTTAAGTTTTATTTAATTCTTTTTAAACTTTAAATATTACTAGTACGACCCTGCCTTCATCAACTTCTTATTTTACAAGTACGGCCCTGCTTTCATCAGCTAGACTAGAAAACAGCAAATGATCTTCAAATGGCTAAAAAGATTTTTTTTGAATCATAGCTAAGAACACTCTCGATCAAGTCACCTTTCAAACAAAAAAACTAAATAAAAATCGGTTTATTCGTTTGGGAGCTACGACCCCACAGACAGACACACACGTTAAACACATAACACCTCTCTTTTTAGGTCGAGGGTTAAAAATAATAAAGATCATACACCACAGGTACTTGCCATTGTCTGACACAAACGGAAATTTTGCATGTAAATAATGGTAACTAACCAATGAAAAACGTTCGATGCCTACTAATATGCTCTTTCCATTGGTTACCATTTACATGTAAATTTTAAATAAAATTTAGCATCATGTCATACAGGTTTAAATCATAACATTTTCAAGACTCCTAAAATCTGAAATGGAAACTGTTGCTATATATTCAAAACTTAAATTAGAGAACAAGCTTCTACTTTATAAAGCCATTATAAAGCCCATTTGGACATACGGGATCCAATTGTGGGGAACAGCCAGTAATTCCAATCTTGCTATCATACAAAGATTCCAGTCGAAAACACTTCGAACTATTGTGAACGCTCCGTGGTACATTCCAAACGACGTCATCCACAAAGACCTTAAGATGAAAACGGTTAAAGAAGAAATTCAAGCTCACAGCGAAAAATATCAAAGGAAATTGAAGCAACACCCTAACCAATTAGCCGCAAACCTCCTCGATGTCTCAACAGCTCTTCGTAGACTGAAGAAATACCACCCAATGGACCTTACAGATAGATTTTTAGAATAACTAAAGTTAAGTTAATGGTAGGGAAGTCAGGTCGTGGATCTGACATTCTACGACACAATTATCAGCTAAATCTTTTACTAAATGTTTTTGTAAACAGATTGTAAAATTTCTTGGATGTCAATAAAAAAAAAAAAAAAAATCTCTTGGTCTATAGAATTTGCAACACTGTTTGATAAACAAAATTTGTTTTATTTTCTAAAAGTTCAACTGTTAAGTTTAATATATAAAAATTTATTACATCAAAAATAAGTATTTAACCACTTCATACGCATCTGACAAAGACACTCCACATGCGATTACCATGTAAATGTGCATTAAGGAGTTAAATAAAAATTACAACTATAAAACATTTTCTTTCATATTATAAAGAAAAACATAGCTAATGAAATAAAACAAAATAATTACAAATACACTCACGAATGAATGAAAAGGCAATATAAAATTTTTCTGTCGAATCAAAAGATAAAATGTAGTAAATTGAGAAACACAACATCTTGGCTTTAATTATCGACGATTATTCATTTTGCTTTGATTTCTTCTTTTTCTTCTTCTTGGAAGAAGGTTCTGATTCATCAACTTCAGCTTCTAAAAAATTACAATAATTAGGAATTTAAATATTCTTCTACAGTACATGCAGATCCTAAATTGTAGTAAATGCAGCAGTGTACAAAAGCATTGAGGAAATAAAAATATTCTGCAATTGCCAAATAGTTTAAATATTAAATAGTCTACCTTGTTGAATTTCCTCTGGTTCTTCTTCTTGGATTCTCTTCTTCTTCTTTTTTTGTTTAGGAGTGGATTCTTCAATATCAATTTGGACTTGATCTTCAAAAAGTAAATTAATAAAAACAGTCACACCAAAAATATAAACTCTTACCTTCTACATTATCGGTTGCATGTGTTTTTTTAACTTTTTTCTTTTTTTGAACAGGTGTATCTTCTGGTTCAACTTTTACTTCCGTTTCATTTTTGATTGTAACCGAATCATCTAACTCTGATCTCTTTCGTTTTTTTGAAGGAATTGTGGAATCAACAGCAGCCGAGTACTTTTTTATTTCGCTAAAATAATTAAAATAAATTGAAAGTCGGTAAAAACAAGTTAAAAAATAATTCATACCTTACGCCTTGGTACTTTTCAAATTTAGCTTTAGCTTTTCCAGTTCCGCTAATACGTTTTAAGTTACCTTCTTCTAGAATTCTAATCCTAGCTTCCAGTTTTGCTTTATGTTCTGCCCCTAAATCAGGACTTGCACCATCTTCCACGAGAGCATCATACCGACTAGCAAGTGCCACCTTTGCAGCCAACATTCTTGCTGCTTTACCTTTATTCGTATTACTCGTTTGGGTGATTAATGAAGCATGATAAATTAAACCATACTTAGGAGTATCCTTTTTAGTTTTTAAAGCTCTAAACAATGCTTTCTCTGCTCCCAAAATTTGAATAGTAGATGCAGGATTCTTGGCCAAATTTAGTAACGAACCGGCATGTGCAATCAATCGAGCACCAACTAACGAATCTACAAGAGTGGCAACATTTGGAGCCATTGCAAACATACGTGAAATTATGTATTCTTTTAATGTTGAACGATATTCGTGTAGTTTGATAACTTCGTCACACCATCCAAGAAGGATATCAATATCTTCTTCAGCAATTTCTGTGCCCATGGAAACTTCTGCAGCTTCTTTTACTTGTTCTTCTATATGTTCGGCTAAAACTTGAGAAAGATCAGCAGTGGCTGCATTATCACGTGTGCCAATAATTTTAATTGTGTTGATGTACGTGATATTGTCAGCAATAATTTTTCCTAATTCTGGAAAATGCCATCCATACCACTCACGACATCGCATTATGTAGTTATTCAATTCTTTATCAAAATTTTCCAATAACGGTACACATTGTGCAATCATCGTGTCAATCTTATCGGAAGAAAATTTCAATTTATATCTAGATAAGGAATGTGCTAAACCCAAAGACATGGAGGTTAAATCCTTTTGTGATAAACCAGATATTAAACTGTCACATTGTGACCGAATGCATCGCATCAATTCTTGCACAGAATCATTGGAAACACATTGCAAATTCAACTTTTCTTTTATGGAAAATCCTAGTTTAGAATCTGCTACCAAAAGTTCTTCCTGTACATCTTCGATAACAAGTTTTTTTAAAGTCTTCTTTAATACTTTAGATAATTTGCCGTCAACGGCAGCAGTCGTTGCTGCCAAAGCTTCTGTGGTATCGGCAAACTTCTCAAAATGCTTCAGTTTAATGCTAAAAATTAAAATTTAAGTTATTAGCAAAACTTAAATATAAAGTTTGAATTAAACACTTACATTTTGTTAGCAGCTTCTGGCGTTTCAAAATCGCGATACAAATTATCGATTTTTTTTAACTTTTTCGAGTCGAGTAACTAAAAGAAAGCATGGGCAGGAATTATAAATTTCCTTACAACAATCTTAATGTAAATTACCTTAAATATGGCATAGCCAGCCGGCGTTTCAAATAGGACCAACATGGTTGTACACAAGTTGATAAAAATTATTAAAATAACAATTCAAACAGATATACTTCAAAAACACGTGCTTGCAATAATATACATAACCAAAATCACCATCACAGATCACCACATTTAAAAACTCAATTTATGCAGTGTTACCAACAAACTGCAAACTGATTTGTTTAAAAAAAAAGTATCTGTTTCATGAAAACTATTATTACAGTGGTGGCTTGTCCTAAAGGGCACAAAAGCACAAGCACGTGCTAATTTAATTTAAAGAAATAATGATTAACATATTTGCAGCCAGTAAATTAGCTACAAGTTGGAACAAATATAATAGTTTAATTTTAAGTTGATCTTATAAAGTAATCTTATAGTAAAATAATTTTTCTTTTTAAAAGCTTTTAACTTGGTGTGAGCGTTGTCCGTCGTCTGTGTGGGTTAACCTCTTTGAGGCCATTTTTAACCAACTTCCCGAAATCTGATCTGAAATTTGGTACACAGATTTCACTCGCAGAGCATTTTTATATTTGAATTTTGTTTTTCTAAAATTGTAAAAAAACAAGCAAAAAATCGGGAAAAACTGAAAATCATAAAGCGCATCGTTGTGTATTGAACAATTATATTTTTAAGGACCGCATTGAGGGTGAAGTTTTTCGTTGTAATGATTTATACAGGGTGAAGTATCAAACATCTAAAACAACTAAATAAAGAATTTTGATAGGATAAACCTATATTAGTTTAAATACAGAAGCTGTATTTGAAAATATATGACTAAAAAATTAAAAAATAAAAAAAAAATAAATAAAAAAGTTACAATTTAAAAAAAAACTTTTATTTAAAATTACAAAAGTGCACTAAAAAGCAAAAAATAATTTTAATAAAAGCAAGCAGCTTCTTGAAAACATCAATATAAAGGAGTGGGGCTTTTTATAGGTGGATAAGCAGGCTAACTATTGGTGTACAAAATTCGTAACCTTACGCTTTTATATTGATGTTTTTAAGAATCTTTGTTTGCTCTTATTAAAATTATTTTTTAGTGCACTTTTGTAATTTTAAATAAAAGGTTTTTTTTTAATTTTTTAGTCATATCTTTTTAACCCCCGACCCAAAAAAAAGAAGTGTTATGTGTTTAACGTGTGTATCTGTGTATGTGTGTGGGGTGTATGGGTGTGTCTGTGGGGTCGTAGCTCCCAAACTAATGAACCGATTTTGATTTAGTTTTTTTTATTTGAAAGGTGATTTAATCGAGAGTGTTCTTAGCTATGATTAAAAAAAATCTGTTTACCCGTTTGAAGATCATTTGCTGTTTTCTAGTCTCGTTGATGAAATCAGGGCCGTACTTGTAATATAAAAAGTTGATAAAGGCAGGACCGTACTAGTAATATTTAAAGTTCAAAAATAAAAAATTAAAAATTTTAATAAAAGCAAACAAAGCTTCGTGAAAACATCAATATAAAAGCGTGGGGTTATGAATTTTGTACACCAATAGTTAGCCTGCTTATCCACCTATAAACAGCCCCACGCTTTTATATTGATGTTTTCACGAAGCTTTGTTTGCTTTTATTAAAATTATTTTTTACTTTTTAGTGCACTTTTGTAATTTTAAATAAAAGGTTTTTTTCAAAATTTTTAATTTTTTATTTAATTTTTTATTTTCTAATTTTTTAGTCATATCTATTCAAATACAGCTTATGTATTTTAACTAATATAGGTTCATCCTATCAGATTTCTTTATTTATGTGTTTTAGATGTTTGATACTTCACCCTATATAAATCATTACGACGAAAAAATTTACCCTGAATGCGGTCCTTAAAAATGAGATTTAGAATTCTAAGTTACTTTCCACCCTGTATGATAAAATTGTCTAATGCGCATCGACGCATGCGCTTAATGGTTTTCAGTTTTTTCCCGATTTTTTGCTTATTTTTCAGAATTTTAGAAAAACAAAATTAAAATATGAAATGCTCTGCAGGTGAAAGCTGTGTACCAAATTTCAGATCTCTAGGACGTCGGAAAGTTGCTTAAAAATGGCCTCATAGCGGTTGACCCACACGGACGACGGACAACGGTCTTCCCAAGTTAAATAAAAGCTTTTAAAAAGCATAAAATAAAACTTAAATTTAAGCAACCCCCGACAAAGAAAATCTTTAAAAAGTAAAAAATAAAATCCAAGCGTCGCACAGTGGGGTATTTGACCATAAAAGCTGGCATAAATTCAAAAAATCAAATGCTATTTACATATTTGCTTTTATGATTTTCGTAAACTACACTGTCTTGGGCACCATATATACGAATTAGTTTCGACATTACTCGTTTCAAATTTCCTACATATCGTAAAATATACGCACAAATGTGATAGTAATGTGTATATTTACACTTATTTTTGAAAGCTCAATTTTGTTAAAAATTTTATAAAATTCTTACGTTTTTTTGTGAAACTTGCAAGTTGTGATATTTTAGATAACTTCTGTAATAATTAATTAAAAAAAAATATGTGTTGCAATAATTGTATTCATGATAAATGTAAATGTTGTTGGGATGATTCAGTTTTTGATGTTTTTGGTTGTGTTTCGAAGCCGATCGAACTTTGAGTTTTTTTTAACTTAAAAGATATTGATGTAAGAAAACAATCGCACTTGAAAACGCGTACCCCAATTTGCCCCATTCTTCAATAAATACAATTTACCCCCCTATTCTGTAACTTTTCGTTATCGTTATAAAATCGTTAAGACCCGTAAAGTTTGGTTTACGCTCAGAATTGCATTAAATAGTAATATGAATTATATGTATTGTCGTGAAACGACCTTGAAATTTCACTTTCCCCATTTTCAATTTTAGAAAAATTAAGTTGAAATTGATAATTTTGTTTTTCCCTTCATTTTTTTTATGATATTTGCGATTTATCAAAGAGACGCTCAAATGAAAGATTTGTAACTTTAAACACAAACAAATTATTTTAATTTTGAAATTGAAATTTATTTTCTTTACATTCGTCACAAACAAACTTTCCTTCTCCTAAATAATTGGAACATTCCTCGTTCTACCAAATTTGGCAATCGATGCACTTAATCCAGTCACCTAGATCATAGGATGTGCTATAGTTCTCACCACATCCCAAGGTTTCTTGATTTTCCTCTGTTGTTTTTTGGAGGTGCTATCTTAGATTGTAATGACAGATTCTTCTTGCCATTCTTACCACCTTCTTTTTTATTGCAATTTGTTTCTAAATTGTCCTTGTATGGCGTAGACGTTAAGATTTCAGATTTTTTTGATTTTGTTCGTCGTTTTTGAACATGCGTCGCTTTAGGAAGAGGTATAATCATTTGTGGTGTAACTGGTGTAACAACAATCACCGTTGTTATTTTATCGTCATCTGCTTGTCGTTGTCACTGTTTAATTGTTGTTGGTTCTTCTGGATTTTCATCACTGTCAAAAGGTGTTGGAGTTAGATATAACCTTTAATCTAGAGTCGTCAAGCCTGCTTGTCGATGGTATTGGCTGATTCTCGCCGTTGTAGTCAGAGGTTGAATTTTGCTGTTGCTGTCGATTATATCATCGTTATTCACTAAAGTCGATTTCATTTTACTCTCTGATTTGTCCTTATTAATTCGGTTAACAAGCGCTGCAATCGGGATGTCGTCATCGTTGCTATTTATAACTTCATGTTGATTTGATTTATCTGTTACCTCAGCAGGAGCAAAGTCAGTGTCATCGAAAACATCCGGGTTGTATGAATATAACCCAGTAACCTCAAAAGATTTTTCGCAAATTTGGATAGTGGCCATTTTAGAATATGTACTATGGAATAAAAAAGACATCTGGTACAGAGTGATTGGCCAGCCAGGATGTGTTACCATCCATTTATCAGCTTCCGAAGAGAATGCAGCTTTTAGTGGAGCAAAGAATCCTTTGTCTAAAGGCTGTAATTTATGACTTGCATAAGGGGGCAATGATAGCATTGTAATGTGATTTTCTTTGCAAAAAAGCAGTCTCAAGTGAGCAAAGCGAAACGTGGTTATCTAGAATAAAAATTGCTGGGTCATTTTTAGATGATTTTACATGAGTTTGAAAATGGCGAAGCTAGTTTACGAACAAATCTGTGTTCATATACCCAGAGTCTGAAATCATTTTCAATGTTCCAGGAAGAGCACCAGAGAACAATTCCGCTTTCTCGGAAAAATTAGGGCTGGAGGTACCCAAATACCTGTCGCCCCCATGCAGCATACTCTCGTGACCAATTGTCCCCTCTCAGCTGACACTATTTTTGAAACACATCTTTTGCTCTTAGGGGCAAAAATCTTTGGTATTCTATTTGGTACAGTAGATAACCAAAATAAAAAGTGGTAACAAAATAGCTTAAGACCAAGAATATCGTTTATAGAATAGTATTATCTCAACGAATTTGCTATATTTTAAATACAAACGCCTCCTAGTTCTTTATAAAAATAGTTAAGTAAGCGCCATCTGTTGTTTAAATTAAAAGTCTCTGAATTAAAGGCCCCTCTTAAGGACAGCATTCAGGGTAAAGTTTTTCGTCGTAATGATTTATATTGGGTAAAGCAGCGGTCGGCAACCTTTTGTTGTAAGAGGGCCAAATATTTTACGTGATGATTAGCGCGGGCCGCACTTCTTAGAAATCCACTAAAAAAGAGCTTTTTTATGCAAATTCACCAAAAAGAGCCGCAGAAAGGGCCGCACCAAGACGTCTTGCGGGCCGCGGGTTGCCGACCCCTGAGTATCAAATATCTAAAACACATAAATAGAGAAATCTGAAAGAATGAACTATATGGTATCACACACAAACATTTAAATTTAAAATTTTGCTGCGTTTGATAAGTTTTATTTCAAACATTTTTATTTTTGATAAGGATACATGTTGAGATTTTCTTTCATTTTCTTGTAAACAAAAGTTAAATTTAAAATAAAATGGATATTACAAGGGAAGAAATGAAAAACAAAATGAGTACTCCGGAAGATTGGTTCAACAGATTGAAGGAACTATTAGATGAAAACTTCGAAAAATTAGAATTATCATATATGAGAAAACAAATAAAACAATTGAAGAATCAAGTAAAAGCTTAATAGAAAAAATAAAACAATCAAATAAAGACTTAATGGAAGGAACAAAACGATTAAATAAAACAATAGATAATTTAAAAACTGATTTTAAAAGAAAAACCCTAAAAAACAGAAATAAAAAATTGGAAGATTCAAAAGGAGAAACCAAAGATATTAAAGAAGAGATTATCAAGGAATTGAGAGAAGATGAGCGAAAAGAAGAAGTCGAGGAAATGGATTTGGGTGATACAAAAAAAGACACCAAAGTTTTAAACATTGACGTGCAGGAGCTCGATGAATGCAAAGCAACGCGACCCGATGCACTGAAAAATTTAAAGTTTGAAGGGGTTAAAATTCATGAAAACAAATTTAAAAACATAGATCAAGAGCATGAGATAATCAAGGCTACAAGAGACGTACACCAGGACTCCATTATCCCCAAACAAAAAAAAAACAAAAAGAAGAGAAAAATCAATGAATTAGAAAACACCGAAGATCTAAAACACAAAAAATAAAAACAACAATGTCCAACTATAGAAGTTAAAATAAAAGATGGTTTTAACATTAATTCAATTAGGGGGTTAAAACTACAATGAGTAAACGATAATTGGAAGATGAACTTTTACGAAGAATTGAAAAAAAATTTTAATTACGATAAAATCGATATCAACAAAATTTTTAAACGTTTTGGTTTGTTTTCGATGATAGTCAACACACATGGATATTTGATTAAAGGGTTGGAAAGAAATGGAAAGGAAGAAATGAAGATGGGTTTTAATTTTGGAAAGCACCAGCAAAATTAAAAATTTGAAGATTCCTATTATAACAGAGGAAAGAAGGTGAAAATAAAATTCAATCATTTTTCGACTCTACGATATTATAACAAAGTGAGGATGCATCCAGGAAACCACAATTTTTCCAACGTTTGGTGTATTCTCACAATAAACACAAAACTGCAGTATTTGGACAACGAATTATGAAAATTGAACGACAAAATTTTGTTTTAAGATTATTTAAAGGAATCTCACCTGTCATCTTTTTGTTTATTGATAATAATTTATTTTAGTTTTTGATATCACTTTTAATTTTGCAAAGTTTCGAATTACGTTAATTTACTCTATGATTTCGTTATAAAATAAAATCAAAACTTTCAAGCCGTGCACTACGTGAAACCTTGAAAAGTTTTAATTTTCATTATGGGGTAATAAGTGATCTCGGCGAGATAGCTCCAAAAAAAATGCACCAGCAGCTCGTTAAATAGAAACATTCGAAAAATCTTCTCGAGGGTACGTGAATTTCAAGACAAAATGAAATAATCAAGTCAAAATCAATAAAAATTAAAAAAATTTAATTTATTCACCAATTTCACCAAAAAGACCCTTTTGTAACTCACAAATTTGAGTTCTGAAAGCGTGGTGTGTTATGTTAGCAAATACAAACGCATTGCTATAAATGGAAATCAAGTACTCAAAAACAGCAAAACAGCGCATTTGCATCTACTATGGTGTAATCGTGTTCGCAAGTAAAACAAATTTGCAATAATTTCAAAATTATGTGAAATAAAAAATTATTCAAAACAATAATCAACAATAAAGTTTATCGGCGCCACAAAATTTTAATTTCACAAACGCGCATTTCAAAAGTTTAACAATTTTGTATTGAGCTCAAATACCTTGTAAATTCGTTGGTGAAGAAAACTCCTCATTCGACACGCAGGAACGTCAAACCATTGACCAAAAACGCACAATAAATTTTCCTCCAATGTACTCTTGGAACCAGAATTTCAAATCATACAAAAAAAATGGCAAATCAAAACAAATCGCCGCTCAAAACTCGGGACAAAACTTTTCCAAAATTCCAAATTGTAACCAACAAATTCTGGTCGAACGCCAATCCAACTTTCAAAAAAATCTGGTCCTCACAAGACCAAAACGATCTCTCAAAAAAAAATCACTCACTTTTAACGCCTTTTTAGGCGGCCAAAACTAACTCAAAAATGACCAAAAATGTCGACTCTCTCTCTCAACCCTTGGTCGGCTGACCTTTACGACCCTCCTCGGTCGACTGCCCTCTTGGAAAATTTTCTCTTCTTTTCGTTAATTTTTGATAACGTTCGAACTTGCGTTGTTTGAATCATTTTATCACGCGCTCACTTATTAAAATTTTAATAGTTCACAATACAATAGCTATTTTCGATACTAGTTAGGAAAACTAACATTTTTCCATTTGAGGCTGAGTTTTGCGCACGAGGCCGAAGGCCGAGTTCGTGAACATAAAGCCGAGAATGGAAAAATAGTTTTCCGCTAGTATCGAACAATAGTTTGTCTAATGATGTTTCGAAAAGGAACCAATTCCCGATTTTTGGATATCACAAAGTACCACTTTTCGAAACAGAATTAGACAAAAGTATTTCTTGATTGGATCTGGAAAGAGAAGATAGATGTGGTCCGATTCGCATATAACAAATAGTTATAAATTGTTATATAAGTTATAAACTTTTTCTTATGATATCTGAAATAATTCATCTTTAAATAAATGTAGTACAATCGTATGATGCTTTTGCAAATGATTTTAAGAAAAAATGAAGATTTGGATATGAATTCAGGTAGTGCATCAAATTTCGGCAGTGAAGTTGGTCACAACACCACTCGATTCTTTTGAAATAGAAAAAAGTTGCTAAACTTGGGTATTAACCCACAGTCAGAGAATATACAGATTGCGCGTAAGTATTTCGTGGATCCTTAGAAAATATCTAATGTATTTACCACAAAAAGATCTTAGTGAAGAGAGAAAAAGACAGAAATTTGGGCGCCGATTGATAAAGAACTTATCACCAACAAAATAGATTTTTAATTTTCAGCCAAATGATATTACTAATTATAAAATGAAAAATCACTTACGTGTGACCCGAGAAGACTTTAAAACCAAGCTACCATCAAAAATCTGATCAGTCAATCAATCAACAATTGATCCAGGAAAATCTAAAAAAAAGTAGTCACTTTCAAACTTTACAAGCACACTTCCACTTGTTTGATCTTCTTCTCCGTTCCCAACCTTTTTTTTCAAAAATCCTTAAGAAAAGATTTCCTGATTGCCTACTTTCAGACGTAAAATATTATTAAAAATTCAATTTAATAAATAATAGCACCCGAAAGTATACAGAGTGTTACAGTAGATTAGTAATTTTGGTATTTCTTGCGGATAATAATGATAATTGGGACTTAAACATTTTATTTTCTTGTGGAGCTTTGCTGTATTGTTTTTAATTTACGTTTTACTTGAGGCGTACTATTTACAAATACTTTCTAAAAGCTCTTCTTGTGTTTTTTACTAATAAAGTTAATTTTTTTAAATGGACTAATTTTTTAAGTATAAATTAAATGTACTAGAATTATGTAAAGCTTTTTTAGATACTACTAAGAGCCCTAAAATAGAACTTATAAATCCATTCAAATACTTTTTAAAGCTACATACCCCACTGTGCATCGGTTTCAATATCGATTTGTGGAAAAACTATAACGGTGCTAGCTTTCATAATTGGGTGCTAGCTATATAAGGAATTAGAAGCTAGCTTTTTGAGAAAAAATATTAACTTGGGGGGGGGGCAAGTTAACGGACTCGGCAGAGACAGTTTCGCTACTTACTCTAAATGAAGTGACTAAAACTCAGTGATTTTTTAGAATTGCAAGTTAAAATTTAACCTGCGTTTTTTTGAAAATATATACTTTAAAGTAATGCAAAAAACCTTTTTTTTCAAATTTTTAGAGTGGCTTTCTCTTTTGAAAAGAAAACAAAGCATCATACAAAAAAAGTTAAATAAGAAAGCTGTTGATAATAAAAAAAAAACTATTGAATGCGACCAACTGAATAAAGATTCGGCGGTGAGTACTAACAACAAACAGCGGATTTAAAAGATTTCCTCTTGTAGATATGGTAGATAAATGGGTAGTACATTTGAAGTATTAAAAATTTTTTGCGAATCGTTGAAAATAGTCGCAATTATCAAAAAAGTTAAAAATACATAAACTGGCTTTTAATCTCACGCAACTCCTCAACTGGAATCTTTCAAAAATGTAATGTACTAGTCTATTACGGAATTTATTTATATACCAGTTTACAGCTAAGTAGCCCTAAGGGATATTCTATAATAATAAATCAATCACATTACTCAAAATCGCACTAAAAGTAGGTAAGTATACAAAAAATGTCTTACTGTTATAATTTATTATCGAGTTTCCCATAGAATATTCTTCAAGAGGTACAAAATTAAACATACTTACAAAAAATGTGAATTTTCAATTTATCATTCTAGGACACCTACCTATGTATATGTTTCTTCTTTCCTTTGTAGTTTGCAACACCGTTTTTAATTCCTTCATTAGCTGACTTTGGAGAAAAAAATATTTGTATTTCTAATTATTACAGTAACTTATTTTTTCAAATTTTGAGCTTTACCAATCCCTGAAAAAGATTTTTAGTGCTCATTGGAACTCACATCAGACTCGACCGTGCAAGGAAATTCTAAAAGAAACGTATACTAACTATAAATTGGATTTATTACTTTTCATAAATCATAAATTGTTTCAGAGAACGAACATAAAATTTTTATTATGCATATATGAAGTCTTTTCAAATGAAGGCTGGTTTCAGATTGCGCGAGTGGTAGTTTACAATGCAATGCATGCGAAAGGTAATGTATCGTACACTATTTACGTGACTAAAACGAGGTTTCCAATTATCGATATTTATTTTCTTTTTATTTACCTACGTACATTTACTGATTACCTACTTGGATTACTTGCTGGACACATTCAGACATATATTCGATAAAATCAATCGTGACAATTTTGGTGCAGAGCATTATAAACTAAAATAAATTACATTTACTAACTTTGATTCGTTTTCTTCAAAATTTCCACATTTAATTTATTTTATCACAAATTATTATTATATTTTAAAATGTTATATTTTTTACTCGTTGAAAATAAATAATGATGTAAATTTTAAATATTTCGAGTTACAATAATTATTGATTAAAAATCAAATTATTTCATAGTTTTTTATTAAACTTTCGGAAGCACATGCGTCCCTCCGTCAGGATTGTTATAAACGTATTTTAATATTATATTTATAATATTACTATATTTTAAAGTAATAGATTATATATTCACATTTTAAATAACTTGATATATACCTAAAAGAAATGTTACTATTTAGTAACTCATATTATTTACTATATTTTAATATATGTTAGAAAGTTGGCAAAAAGTTGACAAAAACACCAAAAAGTTGGTTAATTTGGCATTTTTTATGTCTAAATTTACAAATAATTGCAAAACTTACAAAAAGTTGACAATTTTTAATTAATTCAGTTAGCAAATTTGAAATTTCCCCCCGAAAAAAGTTGGTTGGGCACGTCGCTGACCAAACATATATTTATATATCCTAAAAGATAATTTTCAAAAGACAAGCCACAGCAGTGGAGTGATGTGATCGCTGGTTGAGTATAGAGCGGAAATTCTGGGTTCAAATTGCGGATTGCACAAAATTTCTTGGCTCGGCCTTCCGGTGGACATCTACACTCTGTGGTGAATCCTGATATTTGTGTCGACGTCATTACCGTAAATACAGCTGCGTCACACACGCAAAAGTTTACGAGAGAAATTAAGCAGGAAAATGACGATTTATCGTCATCAGCCCTGGGCCTGCATGGCCTGTTAGACTTCCTTATATATGGGGCATTCCACACCAAATTGACCACTTTTGAACCCGACCCTTTTTGATTTTCTTGAAATTCTTACAAATTATACTATCCCACCAAAAACAGTTTTGTAAATTTTTTCAAAATTTTTTACTCAACCCAAAAATAGTTACGAATTTTTAGAAAAACTGATGTTTTTTTCTTCAAACGGTCATAACTATTCCAAAAATTGACTAATCGGAACGTTTCTTTTTTGGTTTTTTTGTCTTTAAACGTACTTTTCAGAACAAAAATATAAAAAAAATATTCAAACTTGTATTCTACAAAATTTTTCATTTTTTCGGAAATAATCATTGATTTTTCAAATTTCGACACTTTTGATTTTTGATTTTTTTTATTTAAAAAAAAACTCTGATTTATTCCGCGTATAACAACGCAAACCCCATAATGGGCCGACATTTCTTTCTATTTATTTTGTTTAATTGAAAAATATTTTTGCGTAAAAATAAAACAAAATATTTTTTAATTAAACAAAAAGAATAGAAAGAAATGTCGGCCCATTAAGGGGTTTGCGTCGTTATACGAGGAATAAATCAGAGTTTTTTTTTAAATAAAAAAATCAAAAATCAAAAGTGAAAAAATTTAAAAAATCAATGATTATTTCCGAAAAAATAAAAAATTTTATAGAATACAAGTTTGAATATCTTTTTTGTGTTTTCTCCTGAAAAGTACGTTTAAAGATTAAAAAAAAACAAAAAAAAACGTTCTGATTAGTCAATTTTTGATCGTTTGAAAAAAAACCATCAATTTTTCTAAAAAAATTCATAGTAAAAAGCAAACTTGATACGTATGAACGTCAAGTTGAATGTCAATTTCGAATCGCTTTCAACTCACGTGCATGTGTATTTTGTTTTTGACGTCATTTACAACCAATTAAATTAAAAATGTGTTATGAATTGAATCAGTTTTTATTGAAACGTGTGAACAAACTAGTTCAAGTCATGTTCAACTTTTGTTCATCAACTAAAATCGTTCAACAAAACTTGAACGCGGCTGTTCTCGCGTATCAAGTTTTGTTGAACGATTTTGTTGAACGATCTGATACGTGAGAACAGCCGCGTTCAAGTTTTGTTGAACGATTTTAGTTGATAAAAAAAAAAGAACGAAATCGAACGATAAAAAAGATTGACTGGGTCAATTTTTTGTTGATCAACTAAAAAGTTGTTCAACTTTGTTAAAACACATGTTCTCACTGTAGTTTTCGTTCAAGTTTTGTTGATCAACTAAAATCGTTCAACAAAACTTGATACGTGAGAACGCGCCTTTACAAAGAAAGAATATCTTCTATAAGTGCCTTAAAGTGACGCATCTCCTTCTACAATTCACAGACTTAAATCCCATTGAGAATATACGGAATGAATTAGACCGCAAAATTCCGTTAACCCACATAAAATCTAAATAAGAACTCAAACAAAAAAGACTGCAACCAGAATAGAACCTTAGCAAAAAAATTACTTTTCCAAAATTATTTTTAACATGCCTAAATCCTAAATGTTTGGAGTATGTTATAAAACGAAAGAGTTATTCTATCAAATATAGAAAACATTAAATTTGAGTCAACAAAAAGTACTTTTGTCAAATGTTCGGATATTTTTTTTTACTTTGTAAATAAACGTTTTTTAAACTGCCTTATTATTTTTTGTTGAAATATTACTTTTTCTTAATTTTTTTTGTGTTTTCTGCAGTCCTAATACATATTTTCTTACATACTCTTATAATAAAGCAGTTCTTTCTTAAAATAATTAAGATGGACTTGTATTTATTTGGTCAGTAGATATTTTAAATTATTTTTTGTCAGTATTGTAAATAAATGGTCAGTTTTTTTAAACATATACTGGCCTAAATAAAATTTACGAGTAAATTGATTCTGATTACTTAATCTCCGATGCTTCAGGTGGAGGAAAGCTTGAGAAAAGAAGTAATAAATACCATAAGATACATTACTTTTTTTAAATAACTCGATATCGTCTGTTTAGAGGTAAAACTCACTAAGTACACTTTTGTTGAAAAATGAGATAAGTATACCTAAGCGAATATTTTTTGACGTTCTATATATGAAAAATTGATCAAGTGCATTTAATGTTTTTATAGCATTTTAGGCAGAAGTAAAATTCACTAAGTGCAATTATAAACTTTCCTGTGAGAGGTAAAACTCACTAAGTACAAGTTTTTCACTTCTTGCACAGTTTATCAGTATCATTTAAGAGATGAATATTTTACACAACAATGCATGTTATCAAGTGACCTGTGATAAGCAAATTCCTGGAGGCAACGACACAATTTATAAATGAAAAATTTAAAATAAAGTTTCAGTTATTTAATTGATAAGTATGTGTTGAAACTCCTTATTAGCTTTAGAGGTAAAACTCATTAAGTATAAAAAAGTTTTTTTTTAATGCCATATTAACATTTTTCTATAATTTTTGAACAAAAATTATTGATAAAGAGCATTACTTTTACTTACAGCAAAATTCAAACCAAATAGAAACATTTTCTTCTTTTCGGAGATAAAGAAATATGTTACTTAGTGAGTTTTACCTCTAAACGAACGTGGAAAAGCTGTAGAAGTAAAATTCATTAAGTACAAAAAAGCTTTTTTTTAATGCCATATTAACATCTTTTTATTATTTTTCAGCAAAAATTATTGATAAAGAGCATTACTTCTACTTACAGCAAAATTCAAACCAAATACAAACATTTTTTATTTTTCAAAGATAATTTTAAGTAAATCGCTATTTGCTCTTAAACAGAAATATGTTACTTAGTGAGTTTTACCTCTAAGCAGACGATATAAATAAATATAAATAAGCAAACGCTAACAGGCTATGCAGGGCCAAGGCTGATGACGATAATCGCCATTTTTCTGCTTAATTTCTCTTCTAAACTTTTGCGTGTGTGACGCAGCCGTATTTACGGTAATGACGTCGACACAAATATCAGGATTCACCACAGAGTGTAGATGTCCACCGGAAGGCCGAACCAAGAAATTTTGTGCAATCCGCGATTTGAATCCAGAATTTCCGCTCTATACTCAACCAGCGATCACATCACTCCACTGCTGTGGCTTGTAGCAGACGATATATCAAAGTTTAAATATTATTTAAGATACATTACAATTATTTCAAAATAAAAAAGTATTTGATGAAGCTGTACCTTTGTTTATTAAGAAATGGCTTCAAAAAATGCAAACAGAATTTTTTAATACGTGAAGTTGTAATGGTGCAGATCCTATCAAAATTGGTATGAAGATATTGCGTATTATAATCTTACAGACAATGCATTGGAAGCTCAATTTAGTGACAAACAAGAAGATACATTTCGCAAAAGCTTATCTCTGTAAAGATTTCTTGAATTAACCATTAAAACAGTAGAAAAGTGGTCAAAAGAATATTCCAGTGAAAGTCGAGTATTCAAGACTACAATAGTTAAATTACAGCAATGGAGAAATAATGGGCAAAAGCAAACGTAAAAATTTCTTCAATGCCATGCGAAAATTCAATTCAATATTTTTGTCCATCCAATGAATAACTTACTGTAACAGATGAGGAAATGTCAACTGTATCAAAAATGTGCTCAAACACTTTTGATCAATCCAAACAAAGAGCATTCCAAGTGTGGTTTGTGCATCTTCCAAAACAAAGAGAAAACTAGATGCATGGCTGCTGGACTTGTCCAGGTTTTTTACTTTACTTAATTGAAATTGAAATTTTTTTTGAAATGTCTGTGTGTTACTTAATTTTGTGTGCGCTCTAGCGTCAAAACCAATAGGAATTTCTCAACCAAAACCCTTAGTTAATCTTATAGCATAATAGTGCAAAGTAAGTATAGTTAATCATTAACTACTTTTTTGTAAACTGTTTTGGATTAGTGTGCAAGACATAATATAATAAATACTAGTACCATAAGAATAATGTATGGTAAAGTCATGTGATGGCCACATCTCTCACCCAGTGAGGCCGAAGGCCAAACAACCACATCCGATATTTTTTAAGACATATATTGTACTGAAATTCAGCCCTCAATCTTCCCAAAATTACTTTTAAATTCCAGTTTAAAATTTTCCAAATTATTTAAAACTCAATTTGACCAGATTATTTAGTATCCCAGCCCAGCTTGCTCAATCGGAACAAAACAGTTAATTCAAGTGTCCTTGGAAATTCGTGAAACTTCTCTTCAAAAAATAAATTATTTGTTTATTCCAATAAATAAAAAATCTCGCAGCACCGTGGATCGCTCGTGAAAAGCGTTCAATGGGAAGACCAAAATTAGCTACTGGAGCTCTTCTAGTGGCTAGTCCAAATCAGGACTAGTATCAAGTAGTTTACCAGCTTCTGCCATTGAAAGGTTGAATTCAGAAGAGATTGTAGAACTGATTATTGATTCAATGACTTATTTAAATTTTTGTTCTTCTGCTGTTCTGTCGAGCTTTGTACAATATTAAGTTGTACCAAGTTGACGGAAAGGTTGAAACTAACAGCTCTGTACAAATGGGTTGTACAGATCCCGAACAGTACAAATCTCGTAATACCAAGTCCGGTAAATCGCACTTCGTACAAAGTAGCCTGTACACTTCGCGCTCGGTACAAAAATCACTATACAGAGCGCGAACTGTACAATTTGGGGCTTGGTACGTAACATATATACTATTTTTCGTCATTTTTGATGGCAATTTCAAAAAAAAATTCTGTCAACTTTTTAATCTGATACATGGCAAACTGCCACGAGGTTAGGAATAATTTTCTTTTAACTTTTTTTAACTGTTATTTGTCGTGGTATTTCAGAGACAAGAGTTAACATGTCAATTCTTATAATGTCATAATAATTTTATCTATCAAGCGTCAAGCACAAATTATTTGGTAATGGTATAAATATAACGTAAATCTTTTTTAAAGTAGGTGCCAAATAAATTTGCCGCTGCGTCATAGTTTAAAATGGTATGAATCAAGCTGGAAAAAACTAGTCAAACGAGTGCTTTTTAAAATGCATTGTTTCTTTTTATTTTGATATAACTTTCTCTCTTCACCACAACTTGTCATAATGTAAATGTCACTGTCAAAATGATGCAGGTTACAAGTTCAATCGCATTAAACTGCAGTGGTAAGAGGGTAATCGTAAGACCTCGCGTTCATGATTTTGCAACAGTTCATCTACTTCATACTGTTTTTCCTCCTTGTTCAATTTCAAGTGATTAGATGATGCATTGTTCATTATTATTAAACTTGGTTCTTCTAAATTGCATATTAGTTTTTCAGTAACCCATTTCATAAGTTCAAAATCAACTGTTGCCATTGAGATTTTATAGTGCGACCACTTATGTATAAACATTTTAAACGTAACCAAAAGTTGAATATTTAATATAAAATTAAAAATTTGTCGTTTTAAATTTGAATACGTTTTGACGTTTTAAGTTTGAATTTATCCGCACTTGGCGCCGGGATCATTAGATACCAAAAGCACTACGCGACTCAAAATTTTTAGTGCATTACAATGCAGTAAAAGTTCAGACATACTAATTTTGTTTTTTGTTTGTTTTTATAATGTCCAATATTGGTAACGTAGGACTTTTATTAGTTTCGATCAGCAAGACATACAAATGTTTTCGTACTCTTTTAAATAAAGCTGAACGACGTCCTAAATTATATTCAGTAAGTCATTTCTTAATCAGAAATTAGTGACGTAGAGGCACAGATATTTGGCACCGAGTGTATGTTTTCTTACAAGAAATCAAATATAGGAACAAAAAAAAATTAAAGTTTTTGCGTTTGGTTGCCATATATAGTAATGTTTGTAAATATAATAAATTAATATTATAACATATAAATAATAAGACATAAAATAAATTTAAACAATAAATTTTAATTAAAATCGTATACATAGTAGAAGCATACAATTACAGAACTATGTTTTCTATACACTCAATTAATAATTACAAATAGAGTTTGTACAAGGTTAAATTAATATAAATATACCTAATAATATTGTGCCGTGTTTTAGTCAAATTTATAGAAAATAACACAATTTTATAACGATTAGAAAACAAGATGATGGATTTTAACAAAAATTATTTATTAGTAGATCACTTACTAAAATTTGATATGTCCTTATATTATAGAACTGCTTTCTTAAGAGCAATACGTATTTGGATACATTTTATCACTATAATATTCTCAATTTTCTTTTAACATGATCCTGCAAAATCTGTCTTTACTTATAAAAAATTATTTACAAAATTAGATTAGGTATACACAAAAAGCAAGTACAAAATGATTACGTCTTATTTGATTGATTCATTAAATATTCCATATAAAAACTTACATTTTATATCATACATCTACAAGAATATATTATGTATTAGGATTTTAGACAGGCATTAAGATAGTGTTACGAAACAAAATGTCCTTCATTAAATGCTAAAATGTAAATGTATTATTATATGGTCCCCATTTTTTCAAACAGTAAAAATAAAATTACTATGGCACATTATCATTATTTAACATAGAGGGTACGTAGTTTTGGAAACCTATTTTACACTGTAGCATTTAACATACAATAATTTTTATTCTACCTAATCAAGCCGATCACATCGAGTTATTATTGTTAACTTATTTTATATCAATTAAAAATAAGTATTACGTATATAATTGTCACTTTTACTATTATCCCTATGACACAATTTTGAGATCTTCAAAACTATTCAACGGCTAGCATAATAGTATTTATAGTAATAAGTAGTTTTTGCAGTTCAAATTATTGAACTATAATAACATTTAAGAAAAATATTTACAACGAGTATAAAAAATTATAAAAATCTACCCTTAATATTTGACAAAAAACAAGATTCAAATATTATTTGTGTTTCCTTAATATCAAATACATACATATTGTTTGTTTTTATGTACTAATATTTTGTAAATATTACAAAATTTTAAAAATTAGTAATAATTTATTCATAGTATAAAAGTGTATTATACCTACTCTCATCGATACGTTCTTAAAAACATAAACAATATAAGTAAGTCAGTCAATATACAACATACAATTACTAAAATATGAGTACTACTACTTGGAACAATAGTGTCCATCAAAAATTTCAGTATGTACCTATCGTAAGTAATTTAAGTTTCTAAGATGGCACTGTAAGACTAGAGAGCTGTGACTGAATGACGAGGGGCAAAGGCGGTCACTCAAATGGGTCCATAATTGCTCAAAGAAGGTCCAGAACCAGGAACTTGATGTGTGACAACTACAGGTGTAGCCCCATCGCCTGGTTGTCATACGTGGCTTAACGGGGGTTGCTTAAGAACGTGATGATGTAAATGATGCTGACTCGCCGAAGCTACGCTACTCGTAGGAGCTAAAAGAGAAGCGCTTCCTGGTCCAGCAACCAGATATTGTGGTGGTGGTTTTCCGGATCTATTTTTTATTAATACGGCCGCAGCTCCACTTCTATCCGAATGACCAAATAATCTTCGCCACAGTCTTTTCCACGAATCTACCGTCTTTCCTGACCAAATCCACACACCAGAAGTAATTCCAACAGCTAATGCCATAAAATATTTGAGCATGACAACAGAATATAACGGACCATCTCTAGGTCTTCCTCCTCCCGGCAATAAATTATTAAAACACTTGCAAGCTAACGGTTTTAACCATTCTTCGTGATAAGCAATTTCATATGAATAACAAGCCATAACTATTGTGGCGGGAACTGTGTAAAGAACACTAAATATTCCTATTCTAATCATTAATTTCTCGAGCTTGTCGGCTTTACATCCACCATCTCCTTGCTTTTTAATGACTTTTCGAATTCTAAACAAAGATACAAAACCAGCCAACAAAAACGTCGTTCCCAATATAAAATAAATTATAAGCGGCACAAGAACAAATATGCGAAGATTATCCATATTCATATTTCCTACATAACATATACCAGATATAGGATCGCCATCTACCGCTCCTGATAATAATACGCTCACTGTTTGTACGGTTGGAATCATCCATGCAGCCAAATGGAAATAATGAGAATAATTTGTAATAGCTTCATTACCCCATTTCAGACCAGCTGCGAGAAACCACGTAAATGAAAGAATAACCCACCATATCGACGAAGCCATTCCAAAGAAATAGACCAACAAAAATACCAATGTGCAGGAATTAGTTCCAGTCGAAGAATATCTAATCATATCTTCATCGCATGCAACTTCTTTATGCCCTAAGGCTATTCTAACTAAATATCCCATCGATACTAAGAAATAACAAGCAGAAAGAAACACAATTGGTCGTTCGGGATATTTAAAGCGTTCTGTCTCTATCAGAAATGTCGTGAGTGTCATTAGTGTGGATGCTGCGCACAGACTGGACCACAGTGTTATCCACACGTTCGCGAATTCTTTTTCGTCTGGTTTGAAGAACGTCTCCTTGCACGGAAACGCACAATTTTCGACGCCGCCGACGCTTATGCTTTTGTTGAAGTACGGAGTGTTCTCCAGGAGAATTAATGGCTTCTGGCATGTGCAGTTGCAATCCCGGTGCCGGGGTGGCTTTGTTTTTTCTCCTGGAGGATCTGCGCAGTTTTTTGAATTCTTACAAATTTTGTTGTGTTTTGGGCGCGTTGTTGATTTGATAGTCGTAGATTTACCTGAAGACTCGTTTTTGTTTTGATCCATGCAAAGAACTTCTTGGGAAGCTCCAAACACGGGAAATTGATCACATTCCATACGTTCCGGCCATCTAAATCCGTATTGCTGCATCAATGGTTCACATCCATCACGAGCACGTTTACATAAATCTCTACACGGAGGCAACGGTTTTTGATAATCTTTTAAACATATAGGGGTGTACATCGAGCATAAAAAGAATCTTAAATCTGGAGAACATTTTATTTCTACAAGTGGCCAAAATTGATGAACTTCAAGACCCGCTTCTTCTTGATTATCGTGATTTAATTCATTTGGCATTCTAGTTAAATTATAACCGATTCCTAGACACATAGGAATTGTTATTTGTTCACAACGTCCATCTCCATCTTGCACGTCCGAATGAGCTGACGAAATTACCGAGTTATCGGCATATGAATTACAAATCAGGTGTACTAATAATATAAATCGAAAAATTAGCGCCATATTTGCATACTTGAACGTTTTATTGCACCACATAATGTTTATAGGCACACTAACAAATTCACTGATTATAAGTTTTGTTGGGATGGTGGCGGAGACTATTAGAATGTCAAGATCCTGTTCGTTTTCTGCAGCTCTGATTCATCTGAAAAAAATAAAAATATGTAAGTACAACTATATATTTTTAAATAATGAAATGATGATTTGTAACAATAATTAAAACCGTTATTGAATAATAGTTGACCTAATGTCGATAAAAATATGTAAAATATTGTTGAAAATTAATAAGACCGTAAATGAGGTTGAAACAGCTGTAATTTATCAACGATTTTGAATTTTTTTAAATTATTCTTTTGCTAATTTTTTTAAGTTGATTAATTGGCTAGTCAGAAACAAACGTAATCTAAGTGACATTTTTAGTAAAATGGAGCTAACACTATTTAAATATTTATTTTATTCTTTAACTCCTTTTTAGTGTATGTATAAGCATATGACCACCAAGCACTGAATCAAATTCGTGTAGCACGGTTGGCCTATAGCTCTAGGCGTTTTGACGTCACACTAATAGAGTCAGCCGATTATTGTTTATAGTGATTTTTAAAAATCCGTGACGTATTCTCAACAATATTTGAAATATTTCGTGTAAGCAAAAAATGTTGGCAAGTTTTTACAATACAGGTCAATATGATGTGAATTTAAATGTTATAGAACAGGAAAAACCTCCCTTATTCCATATTATCACACCATATTATATAGAACCCATATAAGAAATATATTAGGAAACGCCCTAATTTTTATTTATTCTAAATCACTATGTTATAGTAGTCTCGTCGCAGTCGTGTGCCAAGTAAAAACCAACAAACTTCAGTTGAGTTCACAATTAACATTGACATGACGTGACACAACTGCATTTCTATAGTCCTGTATATACGAATGAGTAATGCTGCGAGGGATTTTAAAAGATATTCCCCAAATTTCAACCTAATTGACATCCGCTTTCGGGGTGGTTCTTCCTAATAGATCAATGCATGACGTCACTTGTTCCATATTGCAATTAGCACACGGTTTCTCAGCTTTTAATTTCTGATGTTGGGGTTACATTAAAGGGGTTGTAAGAGAAAATAACATACGTTTATGTGTGTGTATATATGAGGAGATGCTGCAGCCTCTTTGTAGTGTTATAAAAATAAGAATTATTTATAAATGAAAAAATTATAAAAAAAAATTTATTGTTTATACCTAACAATATTGAGAATAATGTAAATTCTAAAAGCTTCAGACTACCACTAGCCACTACATTATTATAAGAGCAAATTAAAATCACATTCCGTGATAAAAGAGAGACAATAATATGTAAATGACTCAAAAAAGTATACTACATTCAAAAACCTTTTAGTGACAAAACCGTGTTGAAAAGTTAAATTTTGAAACAATACACAATATTCAAAAATCAAAGTGAACAAAATTTTTTAAATAAAATGTTACATTATACAAATTAATAGAATCGGATTTTTTCTGCATTAAAGTAGTGCCATTTACTATATACGCAATCATTTCAATTTATAACCAGACCTCCACATTAATAAATATCAATTTAGTTTTCTCAACAAGGCGCCAACTGGAAAGTAAATATAATTTATTGAAAAATATAATATACATTATGGTATATAGTCACAATAATATAATATATTCTGCATTATTTATAAATATCTACTATTTTAATCAAAAAACATAACTTATTATAATTTGCTTATTTTTTCATATAAATTAGATGTAAAATTGAAACAAAAATCTATAGTATAATAAACTTATAAACGTCTCAGAAAACCGGGATTGTCCCGATTTTGTGCTTATGTTCCAGTATCCTGAGACAGAATCTCTAAAAGCACAACCACGTTATGTACAAAAATTTTTTATCTAATAGATTAAAAGTAACTGACAATTTCAAAAATTTGTTGACACAAGCATGAACGAGCTCAACATGAATATGAACAAAAAAAAATAAAAACCAATACAAAACTCGTCGATGTAAAATTTTTGTGATTTAAATAATTTAAAATTTATTTGTAACAATGGTAAAATACATAAATAGGGAAAGAATAATAAAGTAAATAACTATTCAGCTTTATTTCAAGTTCTAATTTTAAAGGTATGTTTTTACGACACCCAATATATTAAAATATAACATGTATGTTACTATGTAGGTAATCAATTAACTCGACAATTTAAATTATTCAATTTGTATCAACTCATCCCATAGCACATACTTAAAATTCCAAGTGTTTTGTTGGACATTAATTGGTCAATCAATTTCAGTTTAATATTATGAGTAAAATTATATGGTTAATTAATTCATTTATCAAAATTTATATTTGCAAGTCAAAATTAGCGATTGCTACCGTATCATAACTATGCGCAGTACATTACACATATTATAGCCGATTCATTATAATTCAGTTAAATTTACGAATAAACCTTTTTATATTTAACCATAACTATACTATAGGACATCTATGATCATAAAATATGAAGAGGATTGTATGATGGTAGTTCACATTATATGGTAAACAATCCGTCTCTACGATGTCAAAGGTCGAACAACTATGAACAGACTGGAGTTTACCTACTTTACCAATTAAAAGATATAATAAATTTTTGGAAAATAATCATTATAACTTAAATTTGAGTTGTTTTTAATCCACAAAAAGATTAATATTTAAATTCATTATTAAATTTACATGTCATCCTCGACAAGTTAATGCAGTATATTATCATCTCTTATGTATAATGTGCATGGGGCATTCCACACCAAATCGACCACTTTTGAACCCGACCCTTTTTGATTTGCCTGAAATTTTTACATATTATACTAACCTAAACCAACAACAGTTCTCTGAATTTTTTCAAAATTTTTTACTCGACCGAAAAAAAGTTATAAATTTTTAGAAAAACTGGTGTTTTTTCCTTTCAAACGATCATTTTTTCAAAAATTATCTATTCGGGACGTTACTTTTGTTTCTTTTTGTCTTAAAACGTACTTTTTAAGAAAAAATATTAAAAAAATATTCAAACTTGTATTCTACAAAATTTTTCATTTTTTCAGAAAAAATCATTGATTTTTCAAATTTCGCCACTTTTAATATTTGATTACTTTTTTTCAAAAAAAACTCTGATTTATTCCGCGTATAACACCGCAAACCCCATAATGAGCCGACATTTCTTTCTAATTTTTTTTAGTTTAATTGAGAAATATTTTTTTTTTGCTATCTAACATTGTTTTTGTTTATTTATTTTATTAAAATAAATCAAAATAAATATACCTATGATATTTTGTACTTTTTATACTCGTACCTCGCTAAAGATAAACAAATTTTTGAAAACATTGAAAGAGTCGTTAAGAACAGACGAATTTCTTATTATTTGTGATTTTGCAGAAAATTATGCTTTCGTAGTGCAAAATGCAGCACCTGCCTTACACTGGAATAATAATTCAACTACTGTTTTTCCAGTGGTTCAACTACTTAGTTGATCAACAAATTATCACACTTTACGATCTGTATTCATGGGCTTCTGCACCTAATAGTTACAGAAGACTATAATCAAGCTGTAAATAACTTAATTGACAGATTTTCAAAAACAAAAACCATTGAAAGAACTCAGCAATTGCATAGTACGAGTAGTATGATACCAAATGCAGATGGTTGTCCTATTATGAGAAATTATTTGAATTCAAAACAATATACAGTTTGTAAATTATTTAAACCGCAAACAGAAGTGAAAAAAATTGTTTATTATTTATATTAAAATTTTAATAATCGTTCACTGATTTATTCCTGAAATAATCCTAATTGTTAATCAAAATTATAAACAAAGTATAAAATATCATAGATATATTTATTTGATTTATTTTATTATAAAAATGATGTTAAATTACAAATAAATGAAAAAAATATTTTCCAATTAAATTAAAAAAATAGAAAGAAATGTCGGCCCATTATGGGGTTTGCGGTGTTAAACGCGGAATAAATCAAAGTTTTCTTTTTGAAATAAAAAAATCAAATTTCAAAAGTGACGAAATTTGAAAAATCAATGAGTTTTTCCGAAAAAAATTCAGGCAAATCAAAAGGGGTCAGGTTTTTGAACCTGAAAGTGGTTGATTTGCTGCGGAATGCCCCATATAAAAAGTGCTGGACTGTATGTACTATGCGTTGTGGCTACTGCAGTTTCACGGGAAGTCTACATGCAATATGTTGGTTTAAATAATGTAATCTATTTAATAAAATAATGTCATCTAGGCTAGTTCAATTATGTCGAAAAAGAAAGAAAACGAATTCCCAAAAAGCCGCAGTAGCCACAACGCATAGTATTATTATACTATGACTATATTGTCAACCACTAATTTTCCGACCAAGGTGGATTCACAAATAAACATCTTCCCAGTGAACGATCCTAGGTGTGTTAACTTGTAATTTAAAATTGTAAATGTATAAAATAAAAAAAAGCGTAGGCTGAGTATTGGTTTGTTCCATGTCCATTTCGTAAAAATGAAAAGTTCTTATGCTAAAAAGGTTCCTGAGTAACTAATTGTACTATATCCGTTTATATGAAAATATAAAATTCAAGTATGATGTTCATATTTTCATTTTATTTATTTATATAAACGAATATGGTACAATTAACTATACAGGAACCTTGGTAAAATCAGAATTTTTCATTTTTACGAAATGGACATGGAACAAACCAATACTCAGCCGACGAGTTGTCAGTTTTTATCACAGGTTTATGATTGATTCCGGCAGTACAACACCGAAGCTACATAATATAATAAATTATAATGGAATGAATCTCTTTTCACAGTTACAAACTGTCATTAATTTTTAAAAGCAGACCAAATGCGGTTTATGCCAATTTTAGGTAAGTCGGCTTACAAAATGTATATTTCCCACCTCGAAGGTAAAGAGAGATCTTAAGGGTACTTAGCGTTCCCAAGCCAGCAATGACATCGACTATATACACGTTTTACATTAACAAAAAAACGCCACCACACGAAAGAATTTCAAACTGTTGTTGGAGGTAATGTTGTTATTGACGGTGGCGCTACCAAAGGTAATGTAAAACGCTAATACGTGTATTGTTATATCGTTTATACATAAACAATAACTATGATTGAAATAAATAATACCACTAAGCAATAATTAAAATCGTTAATATTCAAATCATACACAAAAAATGCAGAGGTAGATACATGTAAGACAAATATTTAAAATGGACAACTATTCGAATTTGAAATCCAACAGCGACAAAAATCATTTTACTCTGCGGGATGCTATGTTGACTATCATTTTTGTTTATGGCATAGCGACAATGATTCATAAAAAATAACATTTTTTAGACAGGTAAAAGAAATATTAATTAAGTACATGATGTGTATAAATAAATATCTGAAAATAAAAATCAGATAAGTATAAGAGCCAGTTATCCATCTCCAGTTAAACTTTCTGATAACTACTCCTATTAACCAAGTTTAACTGGTATAATTGATAAACTAGCCCTAAATAAAGTAGTTAAGATTTAGATTCCGAAATTAAAAAAAAGACAACTTGCCAATATAAAAATAATGACTTCGTTAAAGCAACTTACTTTATCTAAATGTAAGTTATGTATTTTAAAAGTCAAAATTTTTTACAACATCCATAAAGTTTATTTACAACGTTAAAAATGTCAAGTTTCATGGGTAGCACCGAACAAAACATTCAGAATTTACAGCTGGTAAATTCTCGAAAATCCACCTTTACGATTTCAAATACTTTTATAAATATTGAAATATTGCCTGCCACAAAATGAAGAAAATTTTACAGTAGTCATTTAAACAAATTTATTAATAGACACAGTGCAAGTGTAGGTAGGCACCTAAACTTTCAAAAATATTTTCGTGTTCTCGGTATTTTATTCGTACGAAAGATAAACTACATTATATTATGTACTAACTACATAAGTAACATAATATCATGCGTATGTTATATACTAGTAGTAAAAAATAAAATCAATGCATTTTGTAATTTTTGTTTACGTTTAACTAAATATACAACAACCATTTTACCCTCACAAATTTAATTTAGGTTTCCTTTATTTGTTCAAGACACGTCACGATGACTTCACAATAATGATATTGGTGATTCTGCTTAACATCCTTCTAATATAATAAAAACGAGGAGTTTTTTAACATTCAAGAGCAACTTCCTAACTAAATATATCTTAGTTAGTTTCATTTAAGGCCTGTTATAAATTTTGTAGAGGTGGAGCAGGTGGACAAATAAATTATCTGTTACAAATTCATTAAAATATAATTTGCGTTTATTCGGGTACAGCAGTATAACCGTGTCCAAATGTAACAAAATTTCATTAAATAACGTCAAATAATAAACATAAAAAATGTTTGCAGACGTCAGTTAATATACAGTGGTTTATAAAATTATTGGCACAAAAATAAAATTTAAACATTATACAATACACCATTTTTCACAACTAACATAAGTATTAATTGTTAATCTTAATTAATCTTTAATTAATTTCTTTATCGCATAATTATTTAAATGACTTGAAATTTTAAACGACATAATTTATTGTGTAGTACATACTTGTAAAAGCAAAATTAAAAATTTATAAACAAAAATAAAAACATGTAACAATGCGGTACCTCTACCACTACTATTTTGTTTTACAAGGGAAAATTCTAATCTTAGGATGTCCTTGGTCATGGTCAAATTTCTTTACCCAACTCATTTGCATGTAATTAATTAATTAAAATCGCATCGGAAAAATTACCACTTGTCAAAAAAGTTTCTAATTATATATATCGATTTTACAATACATTACAATAATTGTTGTAATAGTACAGGTTTCGATACGTCAATAATCTGCCAAAAAATGTTGGCAATAGCTTATTTTCTACCTAATTCTATAACTGGAAGTCCTTTTTTGACAATTAAATATTTAAAACTTTTTTTGTTTAATTATCGAAATTCCAGGGTACCTTTATAGCTATATTATTATATATTTCGTGGTCAAGTTAAATGTGCATAGATAAATATAATTTCCTTATGCTTTTTACATTCTAAATAGAATATTGCTTTCCTTTTCTGGGAATTACACATCCGATTGGCGGGGTGGATTAGTCCCCATATTACATATTTTCGATAAATCAATATCGATTTCACCATAGTGTATGGATGACCACTGTGAAAGGCCGAGCTAAGAAATACTGTATAGTTCGCGATTTGAACCAGCGGTCACATCACTCCACGGCTGTGGCTTGGATAAATATAATATTGTTTATTAATTTTACGCAGTTATTACATTATTTCTAGAAACAATAAAATTTCGATGGTATCAATAATAAGATTCATATAATAATAATGAATTAACAATAAATAGAAGAATCAATAAAATACTTAAATTGTAAATAGTCCACTTAAAAAATACAAGAAATATTTAAATTGATTTACAGTAACTGCTTATTTATTGATTCTTAATATTTAAAAACACCATATTTGTTTCTCGGCTCAAATAAAATAATATCTACCTCTCATAAATCTAAAATTCAGAATTTTCTATTTAATTGTCTCAATTTTGCATCGCACATCAAAAAAACAAGTAATAATTCAGGGTTTATTTATTATATAGAAGTACTAACTACTCTAAAAATAATAAAATAAAATATCAATAGATATTTATTTAGTAAACTAATATTGGAAGGTAATAGATTGGTTTTAAATTTTAATAAAAGTAGAGATAGATTAATTTCAACTAAAGAAAGACACAAATAATGCAAGTTGGGTAGGGTCGCTGTCTTTAAACTTTATGTCCTCGATGGTAGACAAGATAGTGGTTAACTTAGAACTAGCTTCGAGGACACAGCGTGACTCCAAAAGACATTATTGGCTCCAAAGACATCCTTGCGAGATACGAAGGGACTTTTGTACCTACATCATACACCACCGTATACAAGATTTTAGATTATGACGATGACAATAATAGATGGTCATTTTGTCACGAAAACAAAAATGTATTTAAAAAAAAGTTATTCTCATAAGACAATTTTACTGAAATACTATGATTATAATAAAAAAAATTATACCAGTACGCAAATTAATGTTTCGAACACCTAATGAAATTTGCAATAATTTCCATGTAATTCACTTGGTCTTAATAAACAATTTAGAAGTAAACAGACGTTACTATGTTCTTTTAAATAATTGCATTGCATGAAAATTATTGCAAATTTTATTATGGTGTTTGAAACATTAATTTACTCACTGTTCATCATATTGACATCATAGATCGACAAATAACATTTAATTGACTGATGAATTTGTGACTGTGAGATTTTTTCTTTTTCCAAATGAGTAAGATTATAATAAAATATATGCTTACCGTTTTTCGATAGTTTCATGAAACAATAAAATTTTAAGAAAAAATTGACTCGTTAACTCGACGCATAAAAATATTTTATCTGATAACAATTATGTTATTTGAAATTACAATGACAATAAAAAAATTAATCAAGTGTTTTTAACTACTATGGTCATTATTAAAATATCCTTTATTAGCAAAATCAATAACACAAAATACTACAATCAGGACCGTTCTCAGAATCGAATTTTTAATTAAAAACTGACCGAAAAGTACAAAATTTCGAGATTATTTATTTATTAATCACAATTATTCAACCCCTTAAATTTATCTCGTAGACCCGTACTGGCTTAATCAAATACAAATTTTTTTTATTGCTATCCAATGCCGGTATTTATTGTAAATAAAAGTAGTAATTAAATGCGTACTAATTGGGTTTTTGATAGAATAAGTTTTTGGGAAAATTACTTTTAACGAAAAGCATTTTAATGACAGAATATTTTTGAGTTTTTAACTTGTGAAAATTATATTTTTATAATATATGCATTTCATTATTATTAATAATTAATGTTTTACAATTTATTTATTTAATAGTTTAGCAGTTTATTTAATAGTTTTTAAAATTCATTAGTAGTTTAGAATGTGGTTTTAAAATTAGTGACACCAAAAGTGTCAAGATCGACTTTGTCAAATTTTTTTTAAAGATATTTTGTACGCACCTTAGACCATTTAGACTTAATGTTAAAATGGTCTAAAGCGGCCTACAGACGAAAAAGTTGGTTGCCAACCTAGTTGTCCTACCTACCAAGTTTCTCGTCTGTAGGCCGCTTAAGGCACGAATATTGTCATACTGCATTTCAACTTGACTCCCGTTTACAGTTGAAAACACTTATGACGTTTACGCATGACTACAAGACCCTGATTTTGAGGATTATAAACAGCTGTAGAATGTAGTGGCAAACAAAAGCAATTATACACACATTTCAACGCTAATAAAATAACAAAAATAATAACTTCATACGGTTCGCCTATTAATATTAATTAATAAGCCATATTAAAGTGTAGTAATGTAGATATTATTAATCACATTTTAAATAACAGTAGTACGTAACTTGAATATAAATCCTAAACTACAGTGCATTTTAGCTAATGTGCATTTTATCCTCATAATGTCATAATATTAAACTAAAATTATTTATAGCTTGAACACACAATTGTGTGTTTATTATTAATGAATATTAAAGAAATGTGGCACGCTATATTACTACAATAAAATATATAAAAGAAACTAATTAAAATAATGACACATTAAAAAAAGTTATTCCGATATAGCTCTTCCGCCGATACACCAATGCATTAATCACTCACCTAATATGATAGAGAAAATGAAGACAATACAGAATGGTATGGTATATAATTAGCATACACTGTATCAAGATTTATCTTTGTAATTCTTTATTTTGAGAGATAAATTAATTTAATCAATTTTTGGTTAAGGAAATTTCAGGGGAAGGGCCCGAACATCATTTCGCCGACCGACTTAATCAATTATTATCACTAAATGTATAGATCATGATTTCGACTTCCAATAGACGCAAATTGTAAATTCAAAAATTAAGTAAATTTTAGAAAAATCGATTTTGAAAACTTTAATTTTATGATATATAAATTATAATTTATGATATTCGCAAGTACGAGTATATAATACTCGTAAATATTATTTATATAAGAACAGTGAAAATGATGCGAATAAATGGATTAAACAAATTTCCACTAATCAGCTATCACAATGTGAATCTCGTTAATCGATGCATGCGTATTATTCCCACAACCATATAAAAAATAATAACATTAAATAAAATATTTTAAAATTGACTTTTCGAAATTGGCTCGAAATGCGCAACCGTTAAAGTCGTAATTATAGCATACACGTACAAATAGTAATAACGATAATGGATGAAATCGGTGGGGTGAAGTTCGGACATTCGCTTCCCGTTGTTAGTGCATCTAATATTATTATATTAGATGCAATTATTATACCAAATTAATATATCAAAGCCCAAATGTATATTGTGACAGCGCTAACGTTTCAAATACGCAAGAATAGTATATTCAATCCATTACCAAATATGCACAATAATATAGTACCATTAAATATTAAAATAATAGTACAATAATAAATTATAATAAAGATGTATAATTTTTAAATAATTCGAGTTATAAAATTAATTGTAATAGTATCTAATAATTATTAACAACTATAAATTAAGAAATTTAAAAACGTTTATTCCAGAAAGATTATTTATTTTTTTAAAAATAAACATTAAAAAATAAAGTAGGTAGTATATAGGTCCATTTTAATTTCATTTACTACGACATTATTTATTAATCATTTATTTGATGGTAATGTATAAAAATATAGTTATTTCGGTTTATGTTAACCAAACAAATTATCTATATTATTTTTTATCAATAATTAAACTTTAATATTGTTTTTCAAAATTTATTTTTAGACAAAACTAGTAAAAAATTATAATATGCTTTTAAATTTCTAACAAAAAGATAATTTTAAAATTGTCGGGAACCTTTGATATTGAGAACTGTTTTAATGTTTAAAAACATTTACTATTAACATTAGCGATTATGATTAGTAATTAATAAAATTGTACCTACATATGTATATACATACCTATCCTAAATCAAAATGTATGAAATAATTTTCATAACTTCAAATAATTACAGTAGGTACCTATAGGGACATAGAGATGAACAATGCACAGATTAATATAACATCTATATTATGTTTAAGTATTATAAGGTCAAGAGTCAAAAATATTTAGTTTTAATATCTGTCTGTGTTCAGTTTTTAGTTTGATAGGTACTTCCTACCATTAATAATTGAGGGTTAACAAACAAATAACTAAGTAATACGTAGTAAGTATATAAAAAAAAAATAACAACTTTATTTTTTTATAAAACAACAGCGATAAACTAAATTGCTGAAACAATAAACTCCTAGTTACGCTGAAATTATCGAGTAAATTAATTTTGAAACGGATCGAGTTGTGTGCCCAAGCTTTATAATCATAATAGTATATTGAATCTTTGTACATACTACATCATACACCTGCCATAAATTACTTCGTATTTCAATTTTGAAAAATAAAAATACACAACTATAATTTTTTAACTTTTCCATCATAATCATTTTACTTGTCAAGTATTTAAACACAGCGTGAAGTAACTACAACTTCAAGCCAAGTCGAGTCACAATAGAAACTCATCAGTCAAAGTGTCATTTTCATTACTTTTACAATATCTACAAGTTTAATCAATTTTAATATTACAGCTAAAAGGTTGCCGTTTAAAAAAATTACCTGGACGTTCAGAATTCAACTAGGCACTACATCAGTAGAGCTTTCAGCTAATTCTTTTTGTATGTAAGATCCTTCAATAAAAATTCAATCCACTTTCGTGGTCGTCATTAAAATAATAATATTATTATAATATTGTCATGGTCGTATACAACCATCCAGTGGTGCCAGTCTTCATCAACATTGAACACTGTAAACTATACGATTGATTAAAATTCATTTCGTTATCTAAATTTTAAACAACCTTTTATATAGTATTTAGTAAAATTATGCTTAAAAAAAGCCAAACCTTAATTTGAAAAATAAATTAAAGTAACTTCAAAAATTACAAAAAAAATCTGTTTATTAAACCATATTATAAATATTAGACATACAAGTATTTATTAAGTCTATATATAGGCAATAACAAATAATGTTTCCAATTTTCTTAATTGAAAATTATTGGTGATTATTAGATATATTATACTACAGTTGATATTACTGATTTTTATTGTAATTATAGGCAGCACAATATTGTATCTTTTAGCATCTCTGTAGCACATTTAAGTTTTTTTTACTTGTGTGTAACAGAAGCAAAATTCAAATAATCAATAACCTTCCAGTAAATTACCAAAACTACCTGGTTGGAAAGGTTCATATATTTCAGGTAGATTATATGCCTGTGTAGATCTCGGAGGATTTATTCGAAATGGACCTGCACATATTTTGATTGATTTATTATACCAAAGAAGAGTTAATTGAATAATGATGTAGAAGCAGTAAACAGTATTTACAGAAAAACAGTCAAATATTTAATATTGAGATTATAATTACGTTAGTCGCGTGTTAAAACTGGTTTTAATTCAGAAGCTTTATAGTATAGTACCTTTATGGACACATTAAGTAAAAATTTATTTTAATATATTATAGTTTAATTGAGCATAATTACAAATTTTCTACAGCTAAAAAGTAACTAAATTGTCACTAAAAAAACCTAGTATTTATAAAATTATAAATAGAGAAAAATAAGATAAAACATTTCCATAAAAGATTATTAGAAAAAGTACCTATTAGAAAAAATGTTTAAAAAAGCTTTTATTTGAAATTTTAAAAAATGCAGTAAATAAACAATAATTTCAATAATTACATAATAGCAACAAGAAATCCTTAAAAACATCAAAAAAATAAGTAATATCCAGAAATACGATTGTATTCATTGACTAGCACTAAAAACTAAAAATGCACCATAACGTTTACATAAAATTCGTAAAAAAGTCATAGTATATTGTACATTGATATTTGATACCTATATATTTTTAGTTCTAAAAGTGTTTTATGCATTTTTAGTTAGTTTAAAAAATGATGATATGGTTCCTAGTTAGCATACCTACCTAAAGGAATGACTTGTCTACCTTGTAATGTTCAAAATATTTAAGGTTTGTTTGTTATTTTATATACTAAACTGTTATTAAATTTAAATGTTTAAAAAAATCAAAAAAAGATTATTGTATTGTCATCCTAATACTTATTAATATAAAAGTACAAAAAATTTCAGCGCGATTGCTTAACTGTATAATATGTCATAAAAATCAGTTACAAAATGTTTGAACAGTGGGATAAAGAAAGTTAAATAAAAGTTTAATTAATAATAAAAATTGTGTACACCGTAGTAATATCATCGCGACAAAAAAACCGTCGTTGATTCCCACAATACATTCTAACTAACGTTCCATACCGGAGATATTCAAATAAGTATTATTGATTGAAGTACATACACCTTCCGTGCTCAAAAGTTGTCTATCAAGATAAGTTTGTTGTTGAAAATTATATTTGTGTTAAAGGATAAGTGAGATGCAAAAGAAATTTCGTAGGCTTACTGCGAAAACTATCTATAACTGCCGATATTACCAACAATTTCACAATAGTATTTAAATTTTAGTAGTCATTAAGTTATCTCTTTTAGATAAATCCTCTTTAATTAAATCTACTTTAAATATTGTGTGCTTATGTAATTTTAAAAAATTGAAAATGTTTCGGAGTTTCAGAAGTCTACGATATATAAAAATTATTTCAATATGGTTTAAAAAAGAACATCTGGTTAGTTATTTATATAGTAATAATAAACAAATAATGTCAATTATAAATAATTTTTATATTCTTAAACAGCTCTAAGCTGTATCTTTGACAAAATTATTAGCAAAATTTAAAAAAATTCAAATTCTGTAAGTGGAAGTAATAAAGAAGAATTGATCAAAAATCATCGATGATCTTTAAAATTTTTATAAATAATAATTTATAAATTAGTTTTTAAAGCCATAAAAACATACTGTTCTCGTAAAAAACTTTAAAAAGGTTTTAAAAAGCAGAAAAATAACAAAAATCATTTTTTTATGCTGGTATCAGTTGAAATTTTTCCTGTTATAAAAATTTTTTATGGTAAAAGAGTCCACAAATAATCAAACTAACATTAAAAATTAAGATTAAGATTACCTACCTCTATTTTACCCCAATTGGGGTAATTTAAAGGTATGGTTCCAAATCTTATTTTGATTCGATTTAAAAACCTGGGATAATTCGTGCTCAAACGACAACCAAAAACATTATAATATACTTAACATACTTTAACTAAAAAACAAATTTTGATTAAGGCAATAAAAATAAACACAAAAAATAATTCCAAATTTTGTACATCGCATATTTCTGAGACCAAAAGTATCTCTACTCATTCTGTTAGCAAATAATATGCTAAATTTTATTTATGCTAAATAAAATATGCTAAAAACTTTAAATTGTTAAGTTTTTAACTTTTATTTTATTTCTGACAAAAAACATATTAACATTTGAAAGCTTAACAAAAATATTAAATATTATTTATATTATAATTCGATTTATTTTAAAATATCGTATATTTATTAAAAACTTGAAATGTTATACTCTTCCAGTGTAAAAGAATGTGCATACTTGCTCGAATGGAAATCTTAAACCTATATTTATTAAAAATTTTAATATTGCAAAAAAGAAGTGTTGAAATTGAAAACAGTTAATTTCCAAACATAAAAAGCAGTACAGCCTATCAATATTTTTTTACTCTTGGTATACATTCCCCTAAATGTATATAGTCCCCTAAGTTTTGAGTATGAAATTTTTTTATCAGCAAAGGTTATCCTTTAAGTGGTCAACAACTTATTAATTTAAATTTATGTTTTATTTAAGCCTTCAATAAAAATTTTACGAAAAGATAACTTAATAATTTAGAGGGAAGGTTATCAATGCAGATTAATATTAAACATTACACTAGTTTCAAAAATTAGTCAGATCAAGTTTATTAAATTATTAATTTCGAGTGAAACTGAGTTTCTTATGGATACGATTTTAAACTTCATCCTATTTTCTTGATTTTCATATAAATATAGTTTGTTTACAAAATTTTGTACAAAAATATTAGAAAATTTTACTGTGATATTTGCCAAAAAGTTTTACAAAAATATTCGATATTTCGTCTATAAAATGGTATCCACCTTGATCGCCTATTGCAAGTCTTATTATCTAAAATTAATTATAACACTGAATAAGATATGGGGAAAAAATACATCTAAAAAAAACATTTTGCTTGCCAAAAAATGTGCTGGTTCAGCAAACCAAAAATCAATTTTTTAAAAGAATCTCGTTAATCCATTCATGCGCGTCTTATATTTAAGGGGAAGAACCACCTTTCAATATGAAATTTAACCTGTTTTTCACGATTTTTTTAACACATAAAGAATAGGAAAATCAAAAATCGGTTTTAAGGGATCTTTTTTTTATACATTATAGTTATAAAATATATTTTTTTCATATAAAAAAATCATTAAAAAACGTTTCATCCACTCTGTCAAAGAAGACCCTTTGCGTCACGTGGGTCTAGCTGATGTACAGGATTACGGCCAACTGGTATAATGTAAAACAAAAATCTAAAATATTTCTTAATCTGTGATAGATTGGCTATAGAAGTACGTAGGATTTTTGAAAAATATTTATTTTTGTGAAATTGACAGTAATTTGAAGAAAAGTGTATCAATTTTCACTGAAAACCGTGTATAAAATTGGTTGCAAATAAAAAACTAATAATTCAATTGAAAAACGGCTACGTACTTCCATAAAAAAGTTAATTTGGAGTAAAAAAAATTTTGTCCGATGCCAATCCAATGTAAATTGTGGAAGTTATCTTGTACACCAGCTTGAAAAATGTTATTTTTCAGAAATACGAGAATATTTGTAATTAGTAGCTTATAGATGGCGCTATAGAGCTACTTACAAACATCGTTATTTAATCATGAAAGGAGTCCCACATCGACTCAATATTAATAGAATTATATTTTATACATATCAAAGTATCATTTAAGCAAAAAAAAACAATTGAATTCTTTCGAAGCTCAAAGGTGGTACTCTCCCTTAAAACTTTTGGGGCAAAAAAACGCATTTTGCATACTTAGATTTTTCTAGACTTTTAGTGGTATGTCAAAAGGATACCAACAACAAACTAGAAAATTCAAACCCCGTCTCTGCGGGAATTAGTTGCCCCCTAAAACCTATTTCTCCTGTACTAATGTTAAAAATGCCCCTTCGGAATTTTATGGTGACAATTTTTTTTTAGTAGTTTGTTATGTAAAAAGACAATCAAACAAGAATTCAGACAGTCAAACTATGCAAAAATTTCGGACTTTCAATTTAATTCCTGTTGACTTTAAAAGAAAAAAACTGATTTTTTCACATTTCTTCATTTTCTTTGTACAAAAAGATATCCAAAAAATTGAAAAAAAAATTGAAAGCCAACACGACCACGTCGGCTTTTTCGATTTTACAAAGTGGTTGCAAGTTTTGGTTGCATATTAAGTTGATCGTCTGTAGACCCCATAACGCTCGAGATGTTCTATGCAAACGCGCCCTTATGTTGAATAATTATTATTATTGACTAAGAAAAAAAATAAAATAGTGCATTATTTATTAAATTTTATTCAACGGAACAGATAAATTATCAAGTATTTGAATAAATTGTGATAGCTTTGTCGCACTACAGATTGAAGAAGATATTACTTTAGTAATATTATTTGTCATTTCGATTTTAAATCTCTTTCATGAGTTAGCTGTAATTATTCAGTACAATAAGGGAACCTTGCTTTGCTGGGAGTGCATATACTCGGCTAAGGTGGCATACACATAGAGGATTGTATTTGGATGGTATGTGAATGGTAGAATCCAGCACTGCTTATAGGTTTAAAAATGTAAGATTAAAAACCTTGATTGATTACCAAACCTACCAGCAGTACCGAATTCTACCATCCAAATACAATCCCCCATGTGAATGCAACTAAACTCCTAGTGCAAATTAACTTCACACTCAGGATTAATATTGCACTTTAGTCCCTTGTTATATAATTTACTATTATGCTTTGCTGTACTTAATTCCCGAAGGCCGAACAACCATCGCTCTCACGTATATTTAATTAATTTTGCAACAATCATTATTTTATTAGTAGGAATCACCATATTGTTTTGAAAATTATTTGTTAATTTGACTCAATAATAATAATAAATTTTAATCTACTACGAACAGAATACAAGTTTCATTATTATTTTTATATGGTTTTAAGAGTGAGACAAGAGTAGGAGGCTCCTACTAGGAGCCTGTTGATAAAATATTCACAGCACACCACTGTTTCCAATATATGTAGGTACCTACGATTTAGAAAGTTTCAAAATAACAACCTTGATTGATATTTACTCAAACTAGACATTGTTTTGTAAATTTTACTTCTGTGATTGCTGCATTATGTTATCCCGAAACAGTTTTTTCAGCCCCCTTTTATATATTTATTTTTATTATTTAACAATATTTTACAATAATCAAAACCATAAAGCAGTTAAATTTTTGTGTGTGCAATTTTATTTCATCAATACGAGTACAATTTTGAAAAAAACGTATGCAATAAAAAAATATACCGAGTGGATACCTAAACGGGTAGGAGGTAGATTAACAAAATGTAGGTTTTGAAAAGAATCTGCAGTTGTAAATCAGGGTGACAGTTGTACAAGTGAACGAAATGCCTTTTATGGTCTTAAACTATTATGTACTAGAAAAGAAAGAGTGCTTAGAAATTTAGGCTTTTCATTTAAAAAAGATATTTACTAAATTTTCTTCGTAAAACAAATTACATTTTGTAAATGACTCCAAACTCAAGAACGAATAAACGACTAAATAATATTCAAGGGTTGAATATATAAGTACGTATATCATTAGAGGTTCTTTCAACTTGGAATGTTCAATTTCTTTGTACGATGTTATTCAATGAAAACCACGAACACCAATCGATATATGTATTATTAAATTGAAAAATAAATAGTTAAGTTTTTATTTACATTAGAATATGACCACAAATATAGGAATGTTCAATAGCAAAAAAAAAAAAATTATTTGTTTCTAAATCTTGAATTACTCAATTCAATTTAATCGTTTAATTATAAAAGGCCGAAAGTACTAAAACAAACGCCTACGCCAATATTTCGACTTTTCTATTTGATTTACTAACAAGGTGCTGCTTACCTCGTTAGCGCCGCAGTATTCAATTAAAAACACGATTAAATCCTGGTTATTTTTAAACGCATCACAACTTTTAAGTGTTTACTTGTTACATTAAATTCCACATCACATATAAGATATTATCACATGTTATAATCAAAATTAACACAATTTTATGGTTAAAAATGTAAATTCACGTTCTCATTTTAATTCTCGATTTTAACTACTCACGTTACATTCACAACGAAACACTGAACTCGCTCTGACTCCTCCTAGGTAAGTGGGGTAGCGTTAAATTTCTTGTGACGATATAAACCGAAAGCTTGCTTTTATATACGAGGAACTACGATTGTTATCTCACACCTATAGGTCGTGTAAACTCGCTCGTTCGGAAAATTTAAAATACATTTCATACAGCATTTACAATACAGCAATACAGCATTTCACGCACCTTGTTAGCTGAACTCCGATTAGCAATTACCTACTGTTCATTTGAATGAAAAAATTTCACATTTACTCTGTAAAAATGTAATTGCAACTGCTCTCGATTTTCAAATTACAAAAAATAGGAATTAAATTTTCTATGAGTGATTGCGTGTTTGATCTCATGAACATGCAATCAGATAAAAGATTAAATTTTATAAAATCAAAATTTTAGTTGAAGTGTCAATTTTTTGAAATAGACCACACATCAAGAAATGTGTCTGTGTGTATCACTAAATTTTGAGTGTGCTCTAGCTCTCGAACCAATAAGAAATTTACAGCTAAAAAAAATTGATTTTTAATATAAAAATACTAAATATAAAATTTAGTTATAAGGTAAGCTGGTTAGATTTTTGTTGCAAGGGTTCCAACTTGAGAATAAGATTGACGCGCAGGAATAGTTTAACGAGATACCACTACCGTTTTGTTTGAAAAATTGTTTTATTTTTTGTCATTCACGGGTGATGTTTATTTTCATGTGTAATCTGAATTGCAGAGTTGGGTTAACTATTTGGTGTTAACATAATGAAATATTCGATTTGCTGAAGCTGAAAAGATATTATATGTTATTGTATAATGCAGAGGTCGGCAACCTGCGGCCCGCGAGGCGTCGTGGTGCGGCCCGCAAGACTCTCCAGAAATGACGTTTTTTTTTTAAAAAAAAAGCTTTTTTTGGTGAATTTGCATAAAAAAAGCTCATTTTTAGTAGATTTTCCAAGAAGTGCGGCCCGCACTAACCCTCACGTAAAATATTTGGCCCTTTTACATCAAAAGGTTGCCGACTCCTGGTATAATGTATAGGCTCGTGGTAGCAAAGAAAATTTTTGGTAAGGCTACGTACAGAGTGGAGACCGGTTTAACGGCGCCGACGTACTTGCTTATCTCCTTCTAATGTTAATAAATAAAACTGAGGACAAACGAAGCTGGTACAAGGACAGATATTTTAATGCAAATATCGAAGCGGGTAAGCCGGAATCGGAAACCTGCTTTTACTACGACAGTACCCTAAGATAATTTGATATTTTTTAATAATTATTCATTTTGTATTTTGATCATCATTACTATAATAATTTAAACTTTTATTAAATTTTGTATACTACTAATTACTGTTTTAAATACAGGAGAGTCGAGGTAATGTCAACATCTCATAAGCATCATAACACAAACATCCCGAAAAGTGAACACATATTAGTTTGATTTTCTAGATCTAGATTAGAGATACTTTAACATTTTTCATTCACGACCCTATTTATGATTGCGAGTTTCCTGGCGACCCCATAAGAAAGATAAATAAATATTTTACATTTAAATATTTGACATTAAAATCTTTCGCGACCCCAGAATTTTGCTACGCGACCCCAGAATTTTGCAAATCTTGCATAGTTTAAGAAGCCCTAATCTAGATTATTAGATTTGTTTTACAATAAAAAGTGATATTTAAAAAATGGTTTGATTAGTTCAGAACTTTTACAATTTTCTTTTGCAATATGCAATGAATTGTGTCATAATTTAAGTCGTTACGTTTTGTTTCTTAGAATTGTATTATCCAAAGAAGCTTTTCTTAAATGTTTTCAGTATTAACCAAGTTCTCTATTATACATCTTTTAAAAGATGATGATGAATTATATATTTTATTATATTATTATTATACCAATCTCGACACCTACGGGTAAAGGAGATAAAACGATTATATATATATATTATTATACCAGCGTTATTATACCATACGAAAGAGATTTGATCAATAAGTATTACTTGACATTTTTCATTCGATTAATTATTGTTACTGACTTTGTATCGGCACAGGACAACTCGGCACAGAATAACTCGGCACCAGACAACTCGGCACCGACCACTCGGCACCGGACAACTCGGTACTGGGAAAACCCGGCACCGGGATAACTCGGCGCCGGCGACTCGGCAAAAGGAAAACTCGGCACCGAGATAACTCGGCGCCGTCAAGTCGGCACCGGTATAACTCGGCACCAGAATAACTCGGCACCAGAATAACTCGGCACCGGCAACTCGGCACTGGAATAACCGGCACCAGTTGGAAACATTTTTTATTGATTGGTGAATCAATGCATTTTATTGTCGGTACGTGTGCGGTCATACAAAAGAGTCCGGCTGATGATAATTTTCTCACTTAGTCGTGCGCAATGTTAACGTACGGTTAATACTTTTTCGCGTGGATCCTCCTCGTGCCATGGTGGTTTTTACAAAAATTTACCATACGCTAGCCTACGCTTCGCTACGCTACGCTCCGGCCGCTACGGGCCATTTTTGTGAAAACTACAATTATTATAAACATACCCCTAGGCCCGCGAATTAAGGAAAAGGTGGATCATTGAGAGGTAAAACTCGTTTTTGCGTGGATTTTACAAAAACGGTGGTTGTGCAAGAAAAAACATAATTTTCGCTCGAAGTGCACTGTTAAAGCATACGAATGCTAACGAGGCTACCGTGATCCCGTTTCTACGTAAATCTTAGAGTAATGTAATTTACACGGACTTACGATAGAATGCCTGAATTCAGCAATCACGAGCAACTTAGCTTAAAATTTGCTGTGAAAATCGAAAAACCGGTGCCGAGTTTTCCCGATGCCGAGTTGTACGGTGCCGAGTTGTCCTGGTGCCCAGTTTTCTCGGTGCCGAGTCACTGGTGCCGAGATTTTCGGTGCCGAGTCATCCGGAACCGAGTTGTCCAGTGCCGAGTTGGAAGTGCCAAGTTGTCCGTGTCCCCACGAGAGTTTACAAAACAGGTTAAGTAGGCAGAGAATGAAGCCAAAGGCCTTCTAGGCTTGTAGAGCTATAATATAATAATACATACACTATCGGACAAAAGTAGAACAACACTTTTGAACAAAGTAAATATTACAATATCTTGAACTCTTATTAATAATATTCCAATTCATTATAGTACTTTAGATGAGAGGTAAGTATCCGGTCCCCAAAAATAACAAGTTTACGATTGAAACCTCGATTAATTCTGAAAGAGTATGTTTTAAATAAGAGAATTCACTATGAGAAAAGGCCAGTTTTTAAAAAATCGATTTTAAAAATTTCGATTTTCATAGCAAATTTTTACCTAAGTCGCTCGTGATTGGTCAATTCTGTCATTCTGTGCTCAGTCCGTGTAAATTACATTACTCTTAAGTTATGCGCAGAGAGGGGATATAAAGGTCACAGCCGGGGCGTTTACTCAATGTCTCGGCACCGACTTAGATCAATTCTTAAGTGAACTAGCCGCGGGCATGTATGGTAGAAAACCTATTTTAACCGTAGAATCCCATTGGGGCTACTGTTGCATCTGCCGTCTAACTCGTAATTTACTCATTCATCAAAGGTTGATTATCGCCTTCGCGCGGGTCAACACTCTACTTTGAAGTGCGACAAGGTTCTACGCTTATAGTATTATACATACACACCAAACTATCCCTGCGATGTTCTTAGATGTTGAAAGAAGTGATGAAGGCTGCGCCTCCACAAAACTCTGTTCACGAAGTGATGCTATGCTATGAGAGGGGATATAAGGGTCACAGCCGAGGCGTTTACACAATGTCTCGGCACCGACCTAGATCAGTTCTTAAGTGAAGGTGCTGCGGGCATGTATGGTAGAAAACTTTTTTCAACCGTACAATCCCACTTCTTTTTTGCGACCGTGTCGCTCTTTTTTTCTTTCGACGGACCCTTTTGGGCTCCACGACGCTACGTTCTCTGGGGTTACTGTTGCTTCGGCCGTCTAACTCTAAAATCATTCATCAAAGGTTGATTATCGCCTCGCGCGGGTCAACACTCTACTTTGAAACGATACAAGGCTCCATGCTCGCTCTAGTATTTTATACTCATAACCATCCACGCGATGTTCTCAGATGTTGAAAGAGGTAATTGAGGCTTCGCCTCCAAATAAACTCTGTTCACAAAGTGATGCTATGCTATGCTGAGGAGTGCACTTCAAGCGAAAATCATGGGTTTTAATAGTAAATGTGCAGTAAAAATGGCTGGGATTCCAGTCAATTTTTACTTGCACAACCACAGTTCTTGTAGAATCTACGCAAAAACGAGTTTCACTTCTCAATGATCCACCTTTTCCTTAACCCACGGGCCTAGAGGTATTTTTATAAAAATCACCCAACTCAGATGAGGATCTTATTCTTATAATTAAAGCAAAATTGTTTAACAGACGTCCAGCTAAAAAACTACTAATTTCAAGAAATACACGGTGCCCTAAATAAACTATTCAAAAGTGAGAAAACGTTTTATTTAGCGGTGAAAGTCGTTATAAATTATTTAATGCATATGGTTTAATCCAAAGTACGTTTACATTTAAGCATAGCCGAAGTAGCATTTTTGTATGGGGTTGTTTTTCTTTCTATGTACTAGGAACGTTACACTGCATTGTAGAATCGTGGATCGTTTTATTCATAGAGGTAAGATATAATGCTGCTGTACGCGTAGCAGAAAATGTCTTTATGTTTCATATTTCAGCAAGATAACGACCCAAACACAGTTTCCAATTGTTCAAAGAGTGGATTCACAGGCCCGTACTAATAGTCGAGAATTAATTCTCGGATTAATCCTAGATCCATCAATCCTAGATCGTAACAACAATCTTGGCGTAACAAATAGTCCAGGCTTCGGGTAGCATTTTAACATTCCCTACACTCTCTCGCAACCGGGGTTAAAAACTTGTTCTGATTGGCTGAAAAGAACCCTGCGCATTGGGTACTTGTCAACACTAAATTTTCATCATTTTTGTATTTGTATGGCATCATTTGACATTTCATTTGTTGTCAGTTAACCTCAATTTTTCATAGGCATTGTTATTTGTTAGTTCTGTTCTGTTTACGTAATATTTCTATTTAGTTTTAATTCAGTATCGAAAATATTCAATTTAAATAATTTTTTAAAAAATAGCAAATTTAAGAGGGGCATTTTTTTCAGGGCCCTTTTAATTTAATCAACAGATGGCGCCTACTTAAAAATTTTTATAAAATAAGAGGAATTTGTTATATTTAAAATATAGCGAATTTGTTGAGATAATACTATTCTATAAACAATATTCTTGATCTTAAGCTATTTTGAGTTCGTAATATTTATTTATAAAAACACAATTCATAATTTAAGTTCAATTATCTTTTTTTGTAAGTGAGTGTGTTTTAACATTCTCAATACAAACTCAAAATAGCTTAAGATCAAGAATATTGTTTATAGAATAGTATTATCTCAACGAATTTGCTATATTTTAAATATAGCAAATTCTTCTTATTTTATAAAAATATTTAAGTAGGCGCCATCTGTTGATTAAATTAAAAGGGCCATGAAAAAAATGCCCCTCTTAATTAATATTAAAGTTGACAGTGTGTTAACAGAAAGATCATGGTTATGTGGCTGTATTATGACATGTTGAAAATTAAAAGTGCTCGATTAGTATTATTAAAATACAACATCTTTAAAATCAAATTCAAAACGTTAGTTCCAATCAACGTAATGCAGGTTCCCATGGTTTTAACCATTATGTTTTTTTATAAATTGAAAATTAATAAACAGTAAACATTTATGTAATAAATTTATTTTAATGTATTGTTTTATTTTCCCCTAATTAAGTTAAACCAAATTAATTTTTTTTAACTTGATAAAATCATCTGTACAATAATCATAACATTACTGCGATATAAACAACATATTAAGTAAAAATTTGATCATTATTAATTATAGTTTGAACCTCTTTTTTCAACGCATTCAACTTCTTGATATCAATATCATTAACCAAAGATTTATAATATACTAATTTTTACCAATACTGGTTACACGAAAAATTAAATACTTGCGATTGAAATTTTAATAGGTATACCATGGGAGAAATAATGATATATTTTTGAAAATATCACTTTAATACTAAACTTGATAAGTTTTTTAACTAGTGGTAATTAATTAATAAAATATATAGTTAACAATGCAATGATAAAATTACAAAAGAACAGACGCATTTGAAAAAAATGAGGTTATGTCATATGTGCTTATGCTTAGATCAGTTATTTCACTAGATGGTGGATTCCTATTCAAATAGCATTGATTGTTGTGAAGCCAATTTTTCTTTGTTTACTTTCTGTTTGTTTACAAAGTCCTTGGATCTGATTGGTGGAAAGCGACTAGGTAAACATAAACAAACTTGAAAGTACCAATCAGTTCCAGGGACTTTGTAAACAAATAGCAGGTAAACAATTAAGAACTGGCTTCAATATTAGTACCTGTATCCATCATCTAGTGTAATATAAGATCGATGGTGCTTATGTGATAACTGAAATGTCAAACAAAAATTCAAAATAAAAATGCTAAGTGTAGACACGTACCTACGGCGCATGGTACTTTTCAGCCAATCAGAACAAGTTTTTGACCCTGGTTGCGAGAGAGTGTAAGGAATGTTAAAATGCCTTCGGGTAAGCTCGGTGAATTCTAGATTTGATCTTAGATTTGGTAATATATCTAGAAATATTTAGTTAGTTTCTATTTATAACCATTATTGGTATCTGTTTTATAACCATAATTTGTTATTTTATTAGAAATTTTTAAAAAAAATTTAATTTTTAGTATTATTTCGTCGTTCCTGTTCAGTTCCTATAATAAAAGTATTTGAAAAAATTATTTAATTATTCGTATAAAAATATACTTGGTTGCAAAATCGGGGTCAACAGATAAGTTCTGCCAGGGCCGTAGCTAGACATGTCATGGGAAAAGTTTTACTTAAAAAAAAATTTTTGTTTATGCCATGGGAGAGGTTTTACAGAAAAAAAAATTTTTAGACTTTTTTTTTTACCCTTTCGTTATGCCATGGGGGGCTTTGAACCCCCAAAACCACCCCCTTATATACGGCCCTGATGTTCTGCATGTATAAACACTTTGATGTAAAATCGATGACATTTGAAAATCACGTAATTCCGGGTTCGCGTAAGTCGAGGTATTTCTGTACTCATCTAAATCGTCCATTTCAGCAAAAAATTCTATTTGAGGTTAACAAACTATATTAGGTCTGTTTGGTACCACAGTCCTAGTGCTACACTAACTACACTACTACAAATTGATTGGTGTAAAAAGTGGGTTGGTAATTGTACCGCCAATCAATTTGTAGTAGTGTAGTTAGTGTAGCACTAGGACTGTGGTACCAAACAGACCTATTGTTATGCGGTTAATACACTTTGACAACATAGCAAACACGCATGCGCCACAATGATCCGAGAATTAATCTTGGTCAGAGCAACCCAAGTAGCACATTTGAAAATTTTTAGTAAATGTTACCTACACTTGTAAATTTTACGTAATTTTTACATAATTTTCTGACCTATAAGTAAGTTTTGGTATTTTTTTAGGTAAACATAACTTTAGAAGTTTATTTGACCTAGTAGTCAATATAAAAGTAAAGCTGACGTAATTTTATTCTTATTTTTCGACTTCATAGGTTATTTTACTAGAAAGTAATTTTTGGTTAATTTTTTAGATAAAAGTTACTTAATAATTTACCTAATATGTACTTTCTGGTAAAATTTACCTTTACGTAAAAATTTAGGTAAATTTTACCGAAAATTTAACTTAAACTTGACCTAATAGTAACTTTTACCCTTAGGTATAATATAAGTAAAATGTGCTGTTGGTCGCTTATTGTTAATTTGTTAACTTGCAGGTAAATTACGAAGCAAATTTTACTTGTAAGTAAAAAAAGTTACTTGACCGCCATTAATTTTAATAAAAATTTTTTGTGATCTCGTAGAAAATATTTATAAATAGTAACACTATTGTTTTTTCTAAATATAAATTATGAAATTAAATAATAAAAAAATTATGTAAGTTATATTATAAAGAATTTAAATTGTAATGTTCATTTTCGTGTATTAAAGCAACTGAAAAAGTACCTAGTACATTATTTAAAAATTGATAAAAAATTTTTCAAAAACTTTATATTTATCGAGGCGCATTCTAATTTTTCGAAGTAAAACTAATACTGTTATCAATAAACTTAGTTGCGCTTTGAATTTTTCGAATCTACTTAGTTTGCAATTAACAATATACAGGTAGTTGGTGCAGTGGTTAGGGAGTGGAGCTGTGATCTGAAGGTCTTAGGTTCAAATCCTGATCGCTCCCAAATTTTTCTGTGCCGTTTATATTCCAGTGGCAGTATTCGAAAGGTCCTCCATAGATGTCGTTCAAGGAGTCGTCATGATGTCGTGTTTATATCGGTAAAATGCTTACGGATTTAAAATTGTTTCGTTGTATAATTTAATGTATGATAAGTTGTAAAAAAGTTTATCCGTAAATATAAATAAACTAGCTGACCCGGCAAACTTCGTTTCGCCTGAGAATCGATAAATGTGTTAACTTTCTAGCCGAATGGAAAACACCCAAATTTAGATCAAAATTTTTAGTAACCAATGAAAGGAGCGTATTAGTAGCAATCAGACGTTTTTCATTGGTTAGTAGGATAGGATAGGTCAGCAAGAATGTGGCACTCCCCCCCCTCTTAGTGGGGGGCGCCTATGCAAGGTTTCCCCACTCAAACAAAAAAAAAAGTTGTCTACCCATTTGTAACGAAAGCTACGTATGTGTGCATATATATTATGAAGTATATATATTTTTGCGCACAGTACACATAAATTTGCTCCGAGCAACATGCGGGTCAGGTAGTACATGTATAAATGGTTTCAGTTTCATCAGCTCAGAGTCAATAAATATTGAGTTAACTTTTTAGGTGAATTCGAATTTCAATAAAGGTGCAAAAATCATAACGAAATGAATTTTAATAAAATTAATAATTATATCTAATATATATAAATATATTTATAATAATTAAATAAATCGAAGTAGTACTTCTATGTTATTTTATTTTAATGGTAAAATTTAGTATATCCTTCTTTTCCCTTCTGTCAATCTTTTTGTTCTTGTTCATCCTCCTCTTCCTTTTTCTCCTTTTCTTCCTCTCCCTCTTCTCCACTCTCTCGATTCTCTTCTACTAAGGATCTTTCAAAATCAGATACCATATTTGAAATTTCGTCTTCTTCTTCTTTTTTCTTTTTTAAATAGGCAGCGGCTATTTCTTCTTCTTTTTTTCTTTTTCTAATTTGTTTTGCTGCAACTCTATTCTTTGCAATGACTAATTCAGTAGTGCGCATAGGGTTTCAGCAAAATTCCCGTAGTTCTTCTTGTAAAGATTTTTCGATAGCTTGAGCATATTCGTGTCTAACTTCCCAAGTTTCATTTGTAGCTAACGATAATATTTTAGTTCGCGCCTCTTCTACAACCTTTTTAAATTGTGATGATGACATTTTTACTTTAATCTTTTTTTATATTTCGTTTATATAGAAGTTTTAAAATTACCAATGGGAAGGATGAAATAGTGAATTAATTAAAGTAAAGAAAAGATTAAAAGATAATTTTTTTTTTTTGTGTTTGAGTGGGGAAACCTTGCATAGGCGCCCCCCAGTGAGAGGGGGGGAGTGTCAGATTCCTACTGACTAAAACCCCACTCCGTTGAATTGCCGGGAACCGCTGTTAAGCAGTACTTCCGTACACTTCTCTTCTTCTTACGATGATGGAAAGATCTAGAATGAGTCAATTTATCAACAGAAAGAAATTACCAATAATTGAAATTACTTACCGGGACCGCAACAAATTTTGACTTTTGGTGGAAATGATTGATAAATGGAAGGATTCCATGAAGAAATGATCTAGAATGAGTCAATTTAGCAACCGAAACAAATTACCAATAATTTAAATTACTTACCAGAACTGCAACAAATCACGACTTTCAGTGAAAACGATTGATGGAATGTTCAAAGAATGAAAGGGAACCAACAAAAATACAAACACAATACAAAAATACATTAAAAAAAGGTAGCTGTTTTAAATCTTAATCCAAAACATTGGGATAAACAATATTTTTTGTTTTTCCATTTTTAGTATAAATAAACAAACTGCTGGGAGTACCGACTCTAGAACAGGCAACATAAAGTTGGCCATGTGAAAAACAGGATTCCTCCAAATTCACAACACAAACGTTAAGTGTTTGACCTTGGGCTTTGTTGCCAATTGCTCGATGCCAACAATTCAAAAAGGTGATCGAAGGTTTCATTCGATGATTTTTTGTTGTTGGTGAATGGATTTATGCAGGCAGTGGAACAGAACATAACTGACAACATATGTAGGTATCGCCCTCTACCGAACACAGTATGGAGGTATGCATGTCATATAGGATTTACGGCAGGTTGGTCGCGAACGCCATCTATGAAATTAGTAAAATTCATTGAATTGAGTTACAAAAATTGTGATAAATAACGAACCGCTTGACCGATTTTCAGCAGAATTTTAGAAAAACCAAAATATGAAAATGCGCTTTTTAATTATTATTACTTTTTTGATTTTTTTTGGGGGGGGGGACTTTTATTGAACTGAGTTCCAAAGAGTACCATAGTAATATGTACGCTAAAGTTTTCTGCGCCGATTTACTATTGTACCGAAATGGGCATATGCCGAACCGTACTCGCACCGAATTGGGTCTGCGTCAAACTGCATTTGCACCAAAAAAAGTTTTGCCGAAGTATGCTATCGCCAAAGCGACCCATGTGTTGGCCCTGCTTAACACACTCCGGGGACATATTCTCGATGCCAACAATTCAAAAAGTGATCGAAGGTTTCATTCGATGATTTTTTCTTGTTGGTGAGTGGATTTATGCAGGCAGTTGAACATAACATAACTGACAACATATGTAGGTATCGCCCTCTACCGAACACAGTATGGAGGTATGCATGTCATATAGGATTTACGGTAGGTTGCTTGCGAACGCCATCTGTGAAATTAGTTAAATTCATTGAAATTCATCACAAAAAATGTGATAAATAAAGAACCGCTTGACCGATTTTGTGCAAACTTCACAGAAACCATCTACTAAATAGTCTGAACAAACACTAAAAATTTGGTTTGGATTAGTGAGCCCGTTCTTGAGTTATAAAATTACAAAGAAAAGTTGCATTGATTTTTATATATATAGATAAATATTACATTATTAAAAATGTTAATATACGTATTCAATGTTAAATGGTTGAAAACATAAACTTTGTTGATCATTTTTTATTTTTATACTTATTAATCAGGTAAAATGTTGGTAAACTTTAGTCAGATTTACCTAAATTTTACGTAAAATTTACTTTCTGAAAGTTATATTTACTAATAGGTAATTGACTTGTTAGTCAAATTTACTTAAAATTACTTAAATTCTACTCAAATATTACGTAAATTTTTTCTCCACTTGGTAAATTTTACGTAAAATTTACGTAAACTTTAAGTCAAATAGAGTCGCCGTAGTTAGGTCAGCGACTAAAAATTACGTAAAGTTTACGTAAAATTTACCTTGTTGTGCTACTTGGGAAGATCGTTTTTCAAGGTTCAATATTGATCTCGGATCGTGTTGAATCTAGGATTATTATGACTATTGGTAGCATTTTCGAGCAATCTGAAAATTAATCCGTGATCTCGGATTGATCCTCGACTATTAGTACGGGCCTCAAGGGAACAATGTTGAGGTTTTCAAGTAGTCAGTACAATCTCCGGACTCTCTACCTAAATGAAAACTTGTGGAAAGAAATAGAACAGCGTATCCCCACTCCCCAATAAGCAATCACTTATTGACAAAATCAACGAAGTGTGGACCAAAGAAAATATAACCTTAAAGAAGTTCTCAAAACTTAATATTTTCCATGTCGTGTCGCGACCATGGACTTAGAAAGATAGGACCCGCAACTCCCTACCTGAAAGCTTAAAATTTGCGAGCTCTTAACCGTATGGGTTCATCACTTCTACCGCTAGGATCGCTGAATTCCTGTTCCAGAAATACGATTTAAATTCAAATTGAAAATTATTAATTAAACCAATATATGAAAATAAAACATTAAAGATTGAAAATATATTATGTATTAAAAACAGTAATGCATTTTTCATACATGTACGTGCACTTTTATTCAAACTACAAAGGATTAAGTTCGGTAAAGAAATTTGACAGCTGTCAATAACGCGCATACTTGGAATAGCGATAAAAATTAAAAGAAATTCTTTTAAAATAATCGAAATTATATAATTTCTTATTAAATAGTACGTATTTTATTATTTAAAAAAACTTTATATGTATGAAAAAGTAAGTTTTGTAATGAAAATAATTTGAAAATAAAATATTCAAATGAATATTTTGGAACAGGAATTCAGCGATCCTAGCGGTAGAAGTGATGAACCCATACGGTTAAGAGCTCGCCATTTTAATCTTAGTTGCTGGTCCTATCTTTCTAAGTCCATGGTCGCGACCGACTTTGTCATAAAATTTTATACAATGAAGTATAATATAATATTATGTTAATTAATTATTTATGTTACTATTATAATAAAATATTGTTTTAATCTTCTCGTACACAATATAGTAATAAATACATTTTTTTTGACCAGAGTTCATTAACTTAAATTTCAAAATATTAAGAAGTGACTTACTTCAAATTGTTCCAACACATATACAGTGTGTTTACCGATAGTGGTAACAGTGAATAATTCTTAAATCTTAGTTGATACAAAAAATAGTTTATAATATAGTTTTGTATTCAACTTGAAATTTACTATCGGAAACTGCCAAGGTATATTTTTTTATACTTTAAACTCGACCGGAAGTAAACATTAAATTTATTTTTCAAATAGCAAAATGTCTTTTTTTTAACATTTTCGAAATCTGCAAATTTTTCTCTATAAATTCATATAAAATTTTCATCAGGTTACATCAGAAAATATTCTAGAAAACACAAGATTTAAACAAACAATAATAATTTATTAATTATTTACGCTTAGGTATGTAGAGTGCTATGAAAAACAAAACACTATTATACACCATTAGACTTTTTCTATAAAGTCATTTAAAAACGGTAGTTTACGCAAAATTTATCTTTAAATTTAGAAAATTTAATTTTCTAAATTAATTTTCTAAACACACTGTATATGTGTTGGAACAATTTGAAGTAAGTCACTTCTAAACATTTTGAAATTAAAAACCAAAATTAATTTAGCGTGCTATCAATTATCACCAAATTGCTAAAACTTCTGCTAAGATTAGAATCATATCTTGAACAAAACGGTGGCAATTTTGAAAAATATATCAGATAAATGACAGTTGTATTTTCTGTGCCGTGATGTTTTGTTTTTCATAGCACTCTACATATCTAAGTGTAAATAATTAATAAATTATTATTTAACTTTATAAAAATTTTATAGGTATTAATAGAGAAAAAATTGCAGATTGCGAAAATGTTAAAAAAAAGACATGTTGCCATTTGAAAAAAAAATTTTATGTTTACTTCTGGTTGAGTTTAAAGTACAAAAAAATAACGTTTGCAGTTTCCTATAGTAAATTTTGAGTTGAATAAAAATGTATTTAAAACTTTTTTTTGTGTCTAGTAAGATTTAAGAATTATTCACTGTTGCCACTATCGGTGAACACACTGTATATTGTGATATAACACTAAAATGATTGTAACTCAAAATCACTTGAATAGAGCAGCTTCTCATTGAGATTACGTAAGGATAGAAAATAAAATAAAATATCGAGCCTTGTTAGTGTTAGATCTTTTGTGTGTCTATCTTTTTAGAGATAGAGTAAAACTAATTTTCGTTTAATAATTCTAAAACTTTGTAAAAAGTTTAAAACCTGTTAACACTGTATAGAGCATCAGTGGTCGCTTATATTAACCACATCTCGTAAAGATCGAATCACTCTTAAAATTAATGACAAAATTATCGTTACTGACAATTAATAGTGCAGTGATTAATTATAAATATTAGGCACAGGCTGCAAATTTTGCAACATATTGAAATGCGATAATAATTTGACACAAGTGATTTTCTATGACTGATGTTTAGAACTTATGTTATACATTTATATGTGATTACGTTTGATTAGGCATATTGTGTAAAATTTGAAGAGAAATTGATAATATGCAGTTGAGTAAGAGGAATCCTCTAATTGTAAGTTGGAAAACACACTTTCGTAAATTGCTATTATTTTGCTTATTACTCAGAAAAATTGCATAAAAGTATTATATTTTTTAAATAAGGACAACTTTGACACAGACTGTCTTGTTTTAATTTTTAACCGACTTCAAAAAAAAGGAGTAGGTTATACAATTCGGTTGTATATTTTTTTTTTTAATGTTTGTTACCTCAAAACTTCGTTACTTATAAACCGATTTAAAAAAATTTTGTTTTATTTGAAAGCATATATTTTCAGATTGATCCCATAAAATTTTCATCAAAATCGGACATATATTAGGTCTGTTTGGTACCACAGTCCTTTGGTACAATTACCAGTCTGTTTGGTACAATTACCAACCCACTTTTTACACCAATCAATTTGTAGTAGTGTAGTTAGTGTAGCACTATATAGGACTGTGGTACCAAACAGACCTATTATTACACACAAAAAACATTGCTTATAGTTATCATAATTTGGTTAATGTTATCATATTATTCTTAAGATTATTTTCTCCCACGTGCAAAGGAGTTGAATTTCAGTTACAAGCATTTTTTTTATATAGTGCATAAGTCACCCACATAATTTAAAGTCAGGTGTTAGCAAGAAAATCTGCCTATGGTTAATTTTTTTCAAAGACGGAGTGGATGTAAATAAACCCACCGTGTGATTCTTTCTGTCACCGTCACATAATATGTGATATCACATTACATTTTTATGTTTATTATGAATTCCGTCGTTTAAATACATAAAAAACTTCACAATGAGTGACTATTATTAATTAATTATTGTAGATGAAGTACATACTAATAAATAAGCAATAAAAGTTTTTTACGTTTATTGTTATCAATGGGTTATTGTTATGAAAAACCCCAAGTCCCGATGTGATCACATTAAGCGGGCCCCACTGTAGTACCGTTTTTGATTTTATCATTGCGTGTTTCATAGAATGACTAGTCTAACTCTTTAATGCCTTATATCTCGGAAACTGTCCATTTTTTGGCTTTGTGCCCATGGGCACTTTTTATCAGCATGTTATGAACTACAATATCCTACATTTTGGTTAAATTTGACTGGGATCTAAAACTCATAAGACCGTAGCGGGGTCCTTTGCGTGCGTATTTTTACTTTCCTGTTAGTTTTTTTTTTCATCGAGTGGTGTTTACGGTTACTAGAATTTCTAATTACCTACCTTCCGCATAAAACGGGTGGTAGGAGAGGAACTCTGCAGAAAGTATCGGCGGTGTTATGTATGATTGAATGTACAAAATACTACCTCTGGATTCTCGCAAAACATTTCAACCCATGTTTAAATTTCAGCTATTTGGACTAACGGAGTAATGTTCGACGTAACTTCAAAATACGCTTCAACATCCCTATAAAGATGGATGTTGGTAATTAACCAAGTTAAATCTCGATTTAATTTTTGCATATTTACGACAAATTCTTTACAGCGTGAAAGATTCTTCAGACTTTCTACAACCAAAACTAAACCAGCTTGGTTTGGGGTCAATGGTAACTGCTCAGCTATTTCTACAACATCCTTTGCAAATAAAATGACCTGCTCCTTACACCAATTTTGACTGAAGCGGTTCTTCAGTTTGAAAATTTTTAAAAATGGAACAATACGAGATAAAATTCGTTCTTCAACACTCGTCAGATTGGCTAATTCCGGCGGTATTTCTGCGGGCATCATTTTATTCCAATATGCAGTTGGTGGAATTTTTCTTTTTCTAATATTATTATTGCAGCGGGAGCATGTACTTATTGTACCTAAAACAAGTAATTCTTCGGGTAACAGTGTATCATACACATGTGTTTGTAAATTAAAACGCTGTTGTGGATAAATGTTCTTTTACAAACAGCGCATAAAACATCTGCGAAAACGTTAATAGCCATTTGAAAAGATTGTTCATTTGCTATGTTTCTACGAACATGACTGGCTTCCTTCATTACACTACTTTTAGGGCCGGTTCCACCAACTCTGATTAAATACTTTAATTATGATTAGTTGGAGTTAATCACGATTAAATGAAAATAATAAAGTTGCATTTAGGAATATCTCCCATTCCTCGCTTGTTAAACGGCGCTCTTATATGGGCAACGCGTTTTGTAAGTCTACCTATATTCGTATTCGATAAATTATTTACATAACGCAGAATTCACTAAAAAGACCAAAATAAAAAACTTTTTTACAAGAAAATAAAACCGACTTCAGTAAAACTACTACGAAAATATGCACTAAAAAGTAAAAAAATCATTTTTTTAATGTGTCTGCCGCATTTTTGAAGTCGGTGCCAGCCAAGGTTAACAACAAGGTTAAAAGGCCCACAAACGATCAACCTAGTGTTCAACTTAGTGCGCAACCACTTTGTAAAATCACATGCCGCCACGTGTGTGGTCACGTGGCGGCATTGGTTTTACAAAGTGATTCTACTCTAGGTTGACGACTAGGCTGCTCTGTTTGTGGGCCCCTTTAACAATACAATTAATGTATATTTTAGAAAACTTCCAAAAATGTCTTAAAAGCTTGGCTAGCACCGACTCCAAAAATGTGGCAGACACATTAAAAAAATTATTTTTTTACTTTTGATGCATATTTTCGTAGTAGTTTTAGTGAAGTCGGTTTTAGTTTTTTGTAAAAAAGTTTTTTTAAATTTAAATATTTTGAAAACAAAATGTTAAATTCACAGATAAACCAAGAAATAAAAGTAGTTTATCCTTTCGAAACAATATTGTCGTATTTCAACAAATACATAATGTTACGTTTAATTTTATCAAATATGATAAATTATTTAATTATTAAAATGTTACTAGTGCAAATCTTTTTTTATAAGATTTAATTACCTACTATCGCAATTTTGACAGCCAAATAACAAAAATGACAATCTAACGACCACTTAAAACAATTTATTCAAAAAAAATTCAAAAATCCTAGTGTTGTATGGAAGCCCTGAAAAAGACATACAGATTTTGAAACTTCAATAACTTTACGTCATATTACGTCATATAAGGTTCTTATTAGATGAATATAATCAAACCTCATATGATGCAAATATTTAAAAAATTTAAACTGCACCGACTGCATTTTACCAAAAAATTAATTATTTTAAATTTCATAAACATTCGATATACAAACAATTTTTTCATACATATGAGAGAGCTGGCAAATTTTATTATTATTCTTGCTGTTTTAATTACTATATGTACGTAAATGAAATGTAATAAAAATCAAGGAACCACAGAAGATTCAAAACTTATTATCTACCACTAAACTAAAAGCATAATTTTTTATTAATTAAAAAAAACAATGTATTATTAAACATAACTTCGACATTTTGGTGGGTAATTGTTGAATCCTACTACTTTTCACCTCCCCCCGGCCCCCTCTGTCATCAATGTGAATTTAGATCGACAAAAACAGATTATAAATAAAAAACTTGTTAAGTAATTTTAAGTCTGTTTTACGTTCTAGTCATGTCTGCTTCCATGCTTAGGTAATTTTATATCGTAATTAATTTAACACTTTGTATACAGTATAAATCGGTGTCTAAATATCAAGTTCCTTATCACGTTTAGGTACCTATAACTACACATCGTATATAAAATGGTAGACATATTTTTAGAAAAATATTAATTTATTTTATTATAAAACCTGTAGAGTTATACAAGAAATTTTTAAAATTATAATTGGACAATTACAAAAATATTTGTATAAAATCTAGTAGGACGAAAATAAAATTTTCCCCAAATTGATCTGAACTATTTTTAGGTTCAAAACTGAAGATATTACTAAATTTTGGTGTCAATCTTTTCTTTGGTGTCAATTTTCTAGGTCAAACCCAGTACACAAGAAGTGAAGTGATAGGAATTACGATTAGCAAATAATGAAAATAAATTGTTACTTTATTTAAAAATTTAATTCATTTAAAAACTAATTTAAAAATTTGTATAGCTTAATAATTAAAAGATTTACTTAAAAATATTTATAATATTTGGCTTTGTGTAGAAGTAAATATTTTACTCAGAAGTCGATGGTTGACAAATGACAAAAATTGGCATCATGTTGAGCTAGGCCATTACCGATGGTTGTTTCCTTTCTATGGAAGATATAATAAATTACCATAAAAATGCCATAAGTTGTTTCCGTAGCATCAAAATTTATAACGCATACCTAAAGCAAAATGTTGATTGCTTATTTTGATTAAATAAGTAAACATATAAAGTTGATCATTTTTAATGTACTTTAAAGCTCTGGGAATTAATTTCGTCCAGTAGATCTATATTATGTATTAATAATAGGTACATAATTAATATTTGCTACTTGTGTTTTCAATATGTTATCTATTTGTTAACTATTTCTAAAAAATTATTTTCATTAAACAAAATTTCAGTTTTGAAAAACAAAAATTTAATTTTGTTGGAGCTTTCTCAAGCTGAAGTTTTAAAGAAAAACGGGATAAGCCACAAAAGTAGAATATTAACGATTGAAAGTTCAAGTTATAATGCTATATACAGTGTGTTCACCAATAGTGGTAACAGTAAATAATTCTTAAATCTTATATATTACAGCTTTACAGGCCTAGAAGTCCCGTGGCTTCATTCCCTGTCTACCTAACGTGTCTTATAAACTCTCGTGTGTGACGCAGCCGTCTCAACGGTAATGACGTCGACACAAATATCAGGGATCACCACAGGAGTGTGGATGCCCACCGGAAGGCCGAGTCAAGAAATTCTGTGCAATCCGCGATTTGAAGCCACAGCAGTGGAGTGATGTAATCGCTGGTTGAGTATAGAGCGGAAATTCTGGGTTCAATTCTTAAATCTTATTAGCTATAAAAAAAAGTTTAAATAGTTTTTTATTCAACTCCAAATTTTCTATTGGAAACTGCCAAGGTATATTTTTTTATACTTTAAATGCAACCGGAAGTCAATATAAAATTTTTCTTTCAAGTGGCAACATGTCTTTTTTTAAAATTTTCTCAATCTGCAATTTTTTCTTTATAAATACAGTCGAGTTGCGAAATAGTGAATATCGTATATAGTGAACTACCGGAAATAGTGAACACAAAAATTTTAACATTGAGTGTATATGGGACTCCTATATAACGAACAGCGGTAACCCCGATACAGCGAACTGCGTACTATAAATCGTGCAGTTTGAATGACATCATTTATAGGGACTTCCCCCAATATTGAGAATTTACATTACGTATTATATTTACACTTCATTTCACGCGTAACGTTAGCATAAAATGGAATTTTTACATGTTGGTGTATCAATTTAAGGGTAAAAGTATGTATTAACTATTAAATTAAATAAAAAACACATACAATCAAAAATAACATAATTTTTCCTAATTAATATTTATATTTGTATCAATTTTCTTTAAAATAATGCTTTAATTTTTAAAACGTGGCTTTATTGTAAATTTTGTAAGTACCTAAATAGTGAACAACCCCGAAAAAGTGAAAGGTCTTTGCCATATTTAATTCACTATTTTGCGACTCGACTGTATATGTAAAATTTTCATAAGGTTACATAAAAAAATATTCGAGGAAATTCAAGATTTAAACAAACAATAATAATTTAATAATTATTTATAGACAGGTAGTATGTAGAGTGCTATGAAAAGCAAAACACCATTACATGATATAACACCATTAGACTTTTTCTATGAAATCATTTAAAAACACTAGTTTACGCAAATCTATCTTTTTTAGAAAATTTAAAAACCAAAATTAATTTAGCATAGGTACTATCAATTATCATGAAATCACCAAAACTTCTGAGAAGATTAAAAACATTTTTTGAAGAAAACGGTGGCAATTTTGAAAAATTTATCAGATAGATGACAGTAGCGTTTTCTGTGCCATGATGTTTTATGTTTTTCATAGCACCCTACATACCTATGTGTAAATAATTCGTAAATTATTATTGCTTATTTAAATCTTACTTATTCTTGAATATTTTCTTATGTACCCTTATAAAAATTGTATAAGTACTTATAGAGAAAAATTTGCAAATTGCAAAAATGTTAAAAGCGGACATGTTGTCATTTGAAAAAAAATTTAATGTTGACTTCCAGTTGAATTTTAAGTATAAAAAATATACCTTGGCAGTTTCCAATAGAAAATTTGGAGTTGAATAAAAAACTATTTAAACTTATTTTTATAGCTAATAAGATTTAAGAATTATTTACTGTTACCACTATTGGTGAACACACTGTATATAGATAGCATTATAACTTTCAATCGTTAATATTCTACTTTTGTGGCTTATCTCGTTCTTCTTTAAAACTTCAGCTTGAGAAAGCTCACTGGCATTTGTTTTCATGATTTTTCTACGGAAGATTCGTTTATTGCGAATTTTATTGTGTAATTGCGATTATAAAATTCAAAAACAAATAATATACCAAATTATAAAATGAATTCCATAAAGTAATCAAGACTATCGAATCTAAGTCTCATGCAAAATGTCAACTTTTTATCACTGGAACAGTAGATCGGATTATGAATTCTGATTAACTTATTAGATTTATTGTTATTCAGTTATTTTAACAAAATTTATTTGCATGATAATTTTTAACAATTTTTATTATTTGCTTTTTTTGCTGACATACTTATTTCGGATAATATAGTAAATTACCTACACGTGTAGTTTGGTAATGTAACCAGAACGAATTAATTAAATTGGCGGGAACAAGAAAACATATTATGACATAAATATTATGTAGCTAGTATTTAGTAAAGTCTATTTTTTTACTAAAAATTTTCTATGCACATCATGTATCGTAAATTTATGCCATTTACTTATACTGTCAAATTTTTGTTTAATTTTAAAGAAAGTATTTTGTGTTACTAAAGACTCAGTGGGGAACGACAACTTTTTGCACGGTCATTATCTTATTGTTATAGCTATACCCAAAACTGAAAATATACATAATTCTTTAGGAAAATGTCATAAATTAATGTAAGTGTCTCACAAAAAGCACCGACAATAAGTTAGGAAGAATATTTAGACTTTGAACATCTGTCTAAAGAACCACTATGAAAAAGTTATAAAAATTAATTGCAACATTATAAGGAGTATGAATACGGAAGGTAATATAATAAGAAGAGATCTAGAAGACATTGATACAAAAACAACTGTCAAATGATTTAGTTAGTGAGAACAATTAAAAAGTAGTAATTTTAGAATTTTAAATCTCATCGCACGCACACTTGGTCCACAAAATATTTTAAATGTAACGCGATTTGCTTAAAATAAGCAATCGTTATTAAAAAATTTAATTCAAAAACGGTATGAAGACGATTGCTTGTAATCCAAACCATAATCGTTTTTCAAAATTAAAAAAAAATTGTGAGCGAAACGAATACTTACGAAATTTTTTCGGTCAACGTTTTTGAGAAAATTTGCAGTTGAAAGTTTTGTTAAAATTTTATACCGAAAAAGAGTTCTATTTATGAGTTTTTTATTGGATAAATAAGTGTAAATATGTATAAAGACAGACAAGCTTTCAGGAATATAGCTATAAATCACCATTTGTTTTACGTAGTACTAATATATGAGTATGATGTCGACTATATTTTAAGTACATGAATGTTTACATTTTAAATTTACACGATTAAACAGAGGTTTGGGTAGTGAATCCTCAAACTTGCAAAGCGATGTTTTAAAAAATAAACACTCTTCAATCTTGACATATTATATTAGAGTGGCTCCATAGAGCCTTCAGTTCAAACTCCAATGTTCTAGATTTTTCAGTCTATAACTAACGATTTAGTCAAAAATGTCATAATAAGTGACACGACAATTTTCTGGAGCTGATAATTGACATAACGAATGTTCGGAACCATGTAGAGTCGGCCAGCCACGCTCCAAGGGAAATGGGCTACCGTTTCTCAGTCTAGGACACACAATGATGTAGATATTTCAAAACAATGATAAGCTGGAAATATCTCATGAAAAGAGTATTGTTAGAAAATGCCAATGTTTAACTAGAATGATTGATCGTTACATTAAGGTATTATAAGTAGAAAATGGTGGTCAAATCCTACCTATGCAGTATGCAGAGATGGTACTAATAAGAGCATTGTTATGAACGGAATGAATTTTTTTAATTGATGTACATACTACATATTATGCACTTACATAATTATACTTACAATTAGTAGATACGTGCTGAGATTTTTTTGAAATTTGATGTAAATGATGATTTCGTTAGATAATAAAAAATCATGGTAAATACATTTTTTTGCAGAAAATTAATCTTATAAAGTATTTGAGTTATTGTATTAAAACAAAGCAAAATTAGTAAGTAGAACAACATTTAAAATAATCGCACCATGGTGGTCTTAAAAAGGGTAGGTAACCATGAAAAGTCAAAACCGGTCGTTATAAAAGTGTCAGGTATGCCATTATAGGTGGTTCTAATTAAATCATTGATTTATCACACACACAAATTATGGGCAACGTGTCATAAAAAATTGTACATAGGTATCCAGCTCATGACTTTATCATGAGCATAGTACTATGAGTGTCATAAATTATCAAAAATTGATAAAAGTGTACTTTTAGAAAAATTTTAGTGGAAGATTTAGAAAATTATACTTCAAGTTACTCAACTATTTTCGTATTTAGAGTTTTTTTTATAAATCTATGTAAGTATCACTTTTCATGGGTAATATAATACTACTACTAAAGAAGCAATTTTAAAATAGGTAGAATTAAAGAAATTTTAACAATTAAAACCAACAAAAGTTTGTTTTTAAAAAAGATATAATCCTTTGTTGTTTACAAATTGTTTATATTTCAAGAAAACTTGAGTCTTGCTGGTTTTACTTTTTTATGAGTTACTTAAATTAATAGTTATTTATACGATCTAGTACAGATATTATATCGAATTCTACACTAAACGAAATAAAATTTATTGTATCTATTATAATTTATAAAAATAAGTATACTAATATATTGCAATATACAAATTTTATTATGAAGAAAATTGCAATTACGTAGTAGATAATTAATTTAAGTCTAAAGAAAACATATTAACCACTTGATGCACATAATCGTATCTGACACGTCTACTTCTCCAATTTATTTAATGTACTGTAGGTGAAATTAATGCACACTCCCATGCGCGTCGCATCACTGTTTAATTGTTTAGACTTTAGATGAAGTGGTTAGTCCTCATGCTCTCGTATGAAAAAACAACATAATATATAGGCTTACCATAATTATAGTCTTAAACCGGGACAAAAGTAAGAATTTGAACTGCATTGAAAAAAAACCAGTTTTTGCGAAAACCGTTTTATAATGTAACGATTTTTTGTTATTTTTGATTTTACTAGAATGAACCTTTTTCAAAATTGTGTTATCCTTTTTAATTTTTTCAAAAAATTTATTACATGAAATTTCAAACTTAAGTTTACAGTACAGAAGAGCTCGTACAGTATTTGACTCTGACTGGCTCTGACCAAATGTGTTTCAAGCAACATTTTAATCAAATTTGGTACTTCGATGTGTTGCTCCAGGAAATTTTGGAAGAATTGTACCCATTTTTTCCACATAGTACTTAATTTGGGTGGTTGCTGTCCGCCACCTTTCATTTTTTGACGCAAAATATGTCTTTGCCAGGGACAACTCGTCAAATAGATTGTCGGTGTTAATTTTACCGGGACAAAATACCAAACCGGCCGGGACGCCGGGACCAATACATGAAACCGGCACAATCCCGGTTAAACCGGGACGTATGGTAAGCCTAATAATATACATATCACCCGAATGAGGTACCCCGATCTTGGCATAATTTTTACGTCATTCAGTGTTTTCTGTGCTTTTCTGCAATTATTAGGGTTTGCAGCTATTGTTTATAACTACTCTAACCATCCAAGCGATGTTCTCAGATGTTGAAAGAGGTATTGGAGGCGTATATTTTTAAAGTGAGTTAATATCATATTGCGCTATTTACAATCAAATTTTTGTTTACAAAATACCACTGGTTTTCTACATAATTGGACAAGTATATTCTAATTTGCAAAAATCATTTTGGAAAATAGTAAATAACATTTCAAAACGTAGGAACGAGTGTGCATGTGCATACTGTAAAATCAGCTTCTATTGGAAAAATATGTAAGACAAAAACACAGCTCAAGAAAATAAAACCAATAATTGAAATGTAAATCTATAACATTTGATTAAGAAGAAATAACATTCATTTTCGACAGTAAAAAATAAAAATTAATTGCATTTGAAAGAAGTACAATATTTATACAACAAAAATCTATAATTTTTTACTGATAAAATTCATAGTGCCTAAGTACAATAAAAATTCTTTTATTATACATTTATAAAAATTATTAATATTTTGTAAGCTCTAAAAATTCTTTTGTTTAGTGTAAGATTCTGATAATGTATCTGATTAATGTAAATAATCTTTATTGAAATTCGTATTTTAACAAGAAGTAAATTCCTCATTCACATCGTCAATTAAATTTATTATCATTTCATTGTACTTGTAGGCTATGATTAGAATTTGAATAGGTACAAATTCATTATTTATTATTTATTTTGACATATAAGAAATTCAATAATTATAAGATTTTAGTTAAAATTTAAAACGTTTGAAAAAGTTCTTTCAAATTTGTGACTTTGTTGCTTTATACAATCCAGCACTTAATTTTTAATTTTTGGTTTTTCTTTTTTTGTGGGTATATTGGACTTTTTTAAAAATTTTTTTAAATAATTTACGTTTCGAGGAGATTTATCGAAACGTAAATTATTTAAAAAAATTTTTAAAAAAGTCCAATATACCCACAAAAAAAGAAAAAAACAAAAATTAATTTTAATATGGACGCTATTACCGAAATTAATTTTTAATGACGATTTCATTACTTTGACAAACTGTTTGAAGTACACATATAAGACTTGAGAATCAGACATACATATTTCGCGTTACATTGCAAGTATGGGGGTTTTGCTACTGTAAACTTAAATGAAATTGATTTTTTTATTTTGAATTTTGTCTAAATTTACATATTCAAGAATGTGTGAAAAAAATTTTAAGTTGAAATATTAAAAATTGAGCAAGTTACATATTATTTAGCGAGAGTGGACTAACTACAATATATGTATACTAAAACTTTCAATCGCGTTTTTCTCGAAACTGCAATTGGCTTCAAATTGGCTTGCAGCATACTTAACTCAAATATAGAAAATACATCTTAAAAAGAAAATTTTAAGAATTAGGTGTGATATTAGTATGTGTCCTAAAATATAGAATTAAACAAACTTAACCAAACGTTAAAAATTTTGAATTTTTAACCGTAAGAAAAGAAACAACATACAAGAAATTTTATGAAAAACACTTTAAAAAACATTTGAAACTTTAGTGACTTGAGTGACTTTAGTGACTTGTCACTAAAGTTTCAAATGTTTTTTAAAGTGTTTTTCATAAAATTTCTTGTATGTTGTTTCTTTTCTTACGGTTAAAAATTCAAAATTTTTAACGTTTGGTTAAGTTTGTTTAATTCTATATTTAACTCACATAATTTTTGTACGATTAAATTCAAATTTTAACTGTAGCTTTTATATGAGATTTTGAAGAGTTAATAAAATTTTAAGTTAAAAGAGATTGTAAAAGTTATTAACAAATTTCTGTCAAGTTTTTGCGCAAAAATCGAATTTTTTCTTCAAAAGCTTGCTATTTTTTCAAAATTTAATATTTTTAAAATTCCTTACGTCATTCTCTAGATATTTAATGTACCTATATGTAGATTAAAGCCACAGCCGTAGAGTGATGTGAGCGCTGGTTGAGTTCAGAGCGGAAATTCTGGGTTCAAATCGCGGACCATATAGAATTTCTTAGCTCGGCCTTTCAGTGGACATCCACACGGTGTGGTGAAATAGATAATCGGTGCAATTTTCTAAGGAAAGTTGTTATTGATAACAACTGAATTTAGTTGTTAAGTGACGGTTAGTCGTTATAATTACACTGAGTCAGACCTATTTTTCAGTTGTTAGGCAACAACTGCGAAAACAACTTTTTTAGAAAATTGCACCGATTGATTTATCGGAAATAGGTAATATGGGGACTAATCCACCCCGTTAATCGGATTTGTAATTCCCAAAAAGGGAAAAGCAATGTTCTACTTAGAACGTAAAAAGCTGAATGAATGAATGAATGAATATGTAGATTAAGCAGATTTTTTTATTTTTGTTGTAAGATCAAATTCACTCAAGTCATGCTTCGTATGCTTCTTCTTCGTATGCTTCTTGACAGAAGCGTCGTGACCAATTTAATATGTTATTATTAATATTATTAAATAAATGGCTTTCTTGACAAATTACTCTCGGTGGTTTGCCATTGCCTTCCGAGAGGAGAGAGTTATTATAATAAAGTCGGATAAATTTTGTAAGGGAAAAAGACCCCCTGGAAGACCAAGACAGCGCCTAAAAGACAATATAGTCCGAAACCTGCAACAAATCGAAAAAGAAAACGACTGGGAGCAGACAGCGATGAATCTGGACATATGGAGAGGCATTATAGAGGAAGCTAAAGCTCTAAACGAGCTGTTTGGCCATCGGAAGTAAGTAAGTAAGTAAGTTGGGGATCAAACCTAGGGCTTTTAGCCTAGAGTCCGGTCCTTAGCCCGTTCACTTAGCTTACCTCTCATGCTCGTGCTCACAAGTCATGCTGCAAGCCCCGAAAACCCATTTGGAAAAGACTTATTTTTAAAATCTACACTGTACCACCACTTTGTAAATTTGTTTTATTTAAAAAATTCATATATTTGTACCTTAAGGCAGTATTCTAGTCTAGAAATTTAAAAAACTCAAATTTTTTTTTTTATATTTTTGAAGTTTAGACATTCATGAATTTGCTCTTAAAAAGATTTTTCAAAATTCCGATTATTTAACGAGTTATAGCTATTTTAGTGACGTGGCATCTAATGTAATCTAATCTTGACTCAAAACTTTAAACGCGTTTCTTTCCTTTTTCAAGCTGGCGTGCACGATATTTCAAGTTCTACTGAACCGATTTACTTCAAATTTGGTGTGAACATTCTTTATACATCCCTCTATGGTATGAACTTCACTAAAGTTAAAAATTAAGAATTTTACTATTTTAAAAAAATTTGGAATTGTTATAAAAAACTTGAAAAAACAATATTTTGTTTTCAAACGGCCGCCATTTTGTGTAAATTTTTTTTTTTACTTACCCGAGGTATATACCAAAGCGACAACTTTACTAATTAAGAATCCGTTAGATTTTTTGTTTCATATGATCAGAAGGATTGAAACCATGCACGCCATAACACTATCTTTTTTTTGAACCCCCCACTTTGCCAGCTCGTAACTTTTTGACTTTAGAATTTTTCGTTATTGTTAAAATTTTTATGTATTCTTAAAGTATCAATAAATAAATGATAAAAAAATGGATTTTAAAATTATTCTTCATTTTATTTTTACAGAGCCCAAAAAAACGCTGGAAATTCGTGCCTCTAGACTAGAATACCCCCTTAATACATATGTAAATAAGTGGTATAGTTTGTTTTGTAAATAAAACTTTTTTCTAATCTAAAAAAATTGTGCAAATGTTGGTTTATTTTCAGACATTTACAGTGGCAAAACCTATTATTTAAGTACTATGTTGTAAATAATTAATTTAAGTGTGAAGAAAATATTAACCACTTGATGCACATTATCGTGTCTATTTAAAATAGACCTAAATATTGTTTTCTGCTTTAATATAATCATTCATTATAAGTACGATAGTTAACTACCATAATTATATTATGCGTTCTGATTTCGAGAATATCTAAGTAAGTCACATTCGAGCTTTCGTGCTTTATAACTGCTTCTACTATTATTATTGCCGGATCTTCTTAGCCCGAGCCAACTCTAGCGCTCATGTGGAAAATCACTTTAAATGATCTAAATCAGGGGTCGGCAACCTTTTATTGTAAGAGGGCCAAATATTTTACGCGAGGATTAGTGCGGGCCGCACTTCTTGGAAAATCCACTAAAAAAGAGCTTTTTTTATGCAAATTCACCAAAAGAAGCTTTTTTTTTTAAAAAAACGTTATTTCTGAGGAGTCTTGCGGGCCGCACCAAAACGCCTCGCGGGCCGCAGGTTGCCGACCCCTGATCTAAACTCTAAAGTTTTAAGCACAAAGCCATGGGGCAACGAATCGGCTTCAAATCACGTCCTCATGTGATACAATTTGCAAGTAATTTGGTGTTGAAGATGAAGTACAAAATCAAGACAGTCAAAGGTACAATAATAAGACAACCAAGGGTAAGAAACGAGACACATTAATTTTACAATGCCAAAAGTTTATATGAAAAAGAAGTCTTAGATTTGATAAAAAAAAAGAACTTTTTTTACGGAAAGCCGCTAAGAAATATCAGAGAAATAAATCTGTTCTTAGCCGTTGTCAAACCGGTGTCATAACTAAAGAGCGGATAAAAAGGCATAAAAAATATCAAAAAAAGGCGTCTATAAAGACACGAAAAATAGCCTAAAAAGGCATTAAAAAATGACAATCAGATGAAAAAAGGCATAAAAAAAGTACCAAAAAAAAATTTGATACCCCTTACTTTTATTATTACCTAACTAAACTTAACTAAAAATTATTCGTGAAAACAGTTAACGATTAAATATTACTCTTCTACAGTAAAATTCTGACTTTTGTCACTTAAAATATTTTTAAAAGCATAAGCTTCTTTCCACATCTACAATTATTATATGTGCTTTTTTAAATTTGGTTATAGTAACTGGATTTATTTGGAAATCAAGAACATTGCCCCCACCCAAAATAATGCTGATTTTATTTAGAATTGCAAATTCCTCGTTTTTTGAGAAAACTTCTTCCGATTTCAATTTTACTACTTGCCAATTTGCCCCGGTACTTCAGCAATAAAAGTCATCATTTCACCAACGAGCACGTCATCGGTAAACTAATAAGCAAAATTAACAAAATGCTGAAGTTGCACATCGTGATTTTCTGTTGTAGGTTCTGTTGTAAATTGATTATTTTTGTCGGTTTAGTTATATTTAGAAAACAAATTTTTAATTTCCCATACCTAGTATTAAAAAAAATTTTTTCAAGGAACGCTGAAAATTGGACAAAAAGACTTTAAATAGGCACAAAAATTTAAAATAGGCATAATAAAGCAAAAAAGGCAAAAAAGGCGTAAAAAACTTGGTGCCAAATGATCACATTTTTCATAAATCGTGCCCCAGGTAACACACAATACTGCCCCAGTGTTGCCCCAATGTTGTCCCAATGTTGGGCCGTTGCTGCCGGTATTGGCCCAGTGTTGCCCCGGTGTTGCCCCAATGATGTGTGTTACCTGGGGCACATTTTAAGAAAATTTTACATTCCCTTCAATATTAAGGATAGTCATAAAGCACTAAAATCCGCTCTTTAGTCATAACCCAACAAGAACAAAAAATCTAACCACGAACGTTCAATCAGTAGGTACATATTATTTTCTATTGATTTTTCCATATATTTTATTAAAAAATAAAATAAACACCTTAGTTGGTTTTTTACCTTTTTTCTATTTATGTCGATAATACATTTTTCAGCTTCTATTTGAGAATTTGATTTTTATAAATATCTTCACAAAGCTATAGTGATATGAAATTTGGTTTGCCTTGTTTTTATCTGCACCTGTCTCGTTTTTGCTCAAAACATAAGTTAAAATGAGACACAAATCTAATTCTTTACATCTTGAAAGCAAGTTATCAAAAAATTAGGCAAGTAACCTTATTTTCCATCCACCGGAGACGTACCAGAAAAATGATCAAGTTGATAAAATAATTTAAATAAATAAAAAAATAATTTGGGAGCAAATCCCAACCATGTTGGAAATATTTTTCTTTTCTTTCAATCAGTACAACTATTGAAAATAAAAAATATTATCACATGCAACGTTTTCCTTTAATGTTGGAAAGAATTGGTTTATAAATCATACAATAAATAATTTATATATTGCCGAAAATCGGTTTGAGCCAGAAAATGTATAGAGAAATATAACGCATGAGTGAAAACGAAATTTGAGATAGTGCTTCAAATTATTATAGTTGCTTCTTTTAATTATTTTTGAAACCAAAGCAAACATCACGGTTTAACATTAACATTAGCATCGCATCGATGACTCAGATGACATGCAAACGGAATAATGAGCAAGTTAAAATATTTAGTATATATAATTATTATGTAGTATGTATAATGTGGACTTACACATACCCTCCCCCCACACAATTAACAAAACGTAAAACATTCTTTAGTTATTTGAAATTCAATTATTTTGAATGTGGTAGTATGTACAAGCAATGTAGGTATTTCTTAAAATTCATAACAGGTTTTGTACAGATTTTGTCATATACCTACTACACCTTTTATTTTATTATTTGATAGACATTTCTGTATGTTACAAGTTTAAAATAAATTGCTTCTAGTCTACGGGTGGTCAAGCGATGAATATAAAATTAAATGTAATATATTTACATGGTTCTTGCATTATACGATCAATATTATATTTTATATCATTTGGACCGGTAAATGATCACTATAAGCGGAGGTATTGTGTAAATAAACATCTCAATATCTACTATTTTTTTAAACAAATAATTACCATAATAACAATAACCAAGTAAACTAAGTCATGGTATAAAATTTATGCGTTGGTAGCTATACATTCTTAAAACGATTTCGTTTTATGTCCTGGAAAAAGCAATGTAAAAATCACACCTACTCCTACGTGCTTCAAACCATTGTAACGCCTTAAAACTGGACAATATACTCTATTTACAATTGTGGATGTTTTGTTATTGAAAGATTACGAATATTATTTATTCAATGCGTTATTTTTACGTATAGTTGAGAATATTAATTGTTTAGTTACAAAAGAGTTAAGTACGAGATGAAGAATGAGATTAAAAAAACCTATTCTTTATACACGCCAGCGTCTAGATCAAACGCCCATCAGAAAGAAAACAAACTAAATTTTTCCCGGAATCATATATGAACTGAAATGTCGAGTAGAGAATATTGGTTATTTTTATAAAAAATTTACACCATCCGAAGTTCATCGCAAAACACAAGCAATGCAATAAGATCTAAATCTATATATTATTTATGTAAGATATCTAGAAACAATAATTATTATTATTATTAAAAAGCCAATATTCATAACCGTAATTCGCAATAATAAATATTATTATAGTTTAAAGTCAACTACAGGAAACTCTCGATTATCCGTGGGCGGTTTATCCGTTTTGCAGATTATCCGCAGTGGCTGTAGAAGGCATTTTTATAAAAAAAGAAGGTTTTTTCGTAAATCACAAATATACAAATAGAAATAAAATCACTGTTTTCCGGATATTCGTAGTTTTTCATATTGTTTAACCATTAATCGGCAATTTTGCGGCTTATCCGCAAAATTCGATTATCCGCGGTATCCACGCCAGTCAATCCCGCGGATAATCGAGAGTTTACTGTAATTGTTTAAAATTTTTAGAAACTAAATTTTTTATGCTTTTTGTTAACCTTTGTTACTGGGATTTCTGAAACCTTTAAATTACTGGATAGGTACACTTGTACCACGTAAATTTTATATAGATATTTTCAACAATTTTACGTGTTTATAGTTTTGGTGTTTAACATAGTAAAATTATAAAGTCAATCTGGAGTCAAAAACGCATAGATAAACTGAAGTATGTAAATGGCAAATAATAAAACACACATCAAAAATCTTGAGAGCTCAAAATCAGAGCTCTTCAAAAGGCCTCTCAGGGTGAGGATTTACAAATTGATGCTTCTGTATTAAAGCTGATGGAAATGATGTAGTTATGGTGTATTAATCATTACTCAGAGAAAAACCAGAAACATTTTACTGTTAGAATTTTACAGTGAAATAATAAAGTACAAATACAATAATGTTAATATGGTATTTACAACAGTTGTTCCAATACACGTCACAGATTAAAATTTTATGACGTCGATCATAACCACCACATAAAAATTAAATTCCAATTTATTTCATAATACAAAATTTGATAGTTTAGTTATTTTTGTGTCTAGAAGTTTGTTTTGATGAAATGTCATATACACTGTTGTCAGTAGTCGAGTTGTTTACAAAGTTAAAGTTAACCTGTAAGTTTTTGTACTCGAAAAAGCATTTATACCAGTTACACTGCTGTTATAAATATTAATTATTGTTGTAAAAATGACTCAAAATATTATCTACAGAATGGACGAAAACCGTAAGTAATCGATCGATAAAATTCAAATATTTTCTATAGGTACTACCTAATGTTATTTTTACAGATGAACAAATAACTTTAAAATCTTTAGGAGAGAAATTGTTGCAAGATGGAATTTTTTCAGGATGTTGTCAATCGCTTCACACTGTTTTGAAAAACCTAGGTTTTCGATTTAAAAAAGACGATCCTAGAAGAGGTTTAATGGAAACGCCAAGTGTGGTTTTAAAGAGAGTACGATTTTTTGAATTAATTTCATGTTCTTTTGTGTGTGCTACGTTGAAATACTGATTAAGTTTTCTTCTAAAGTTGAGTGGCCACAGTTTACGGTAATTAAATGTATTACATTTTAATAATTTTTTACATTACTAAATTTCTTTAATCACATTTAATCTTACTTTGTTTTATTTTGTAAAAAATTAAAATTTAAATGTGATGTTCTCTAAAACTCATATTTTACACTATCATCGTAGTCTGATATTTCTGCCGAAGTGACTATTTTAAGAATATTGAATAGAATGAAACCTATAGCAAAATGTTAGACCAACAATATAAATATTGTTAATATTAAATATTTATGAAAATATCAACTTATAGCGACATTATAGGTGTTTTATTTCTGTCCTATAGCCTCAAATTTCCATGAAAATTGTGACAACAATGTTCGAATCTGACGTCGTCAATGCCTATGACGTGTATTGGAAGTTGGATTTTATTGATAGAACGTCCAATGGGCCTGCCGGCAGGACAGATTGTCCTGCCAGCAGGCCCTAAAATTTAAAGTATGTTTTAATTAGTATTTCTGTCTTTTAATCAGGATTAAAATACTACTATTGGAAAGATCTTGAAATTTTGCCTATATAATGTAAAAATTTCAATCTTGTAACTCTCAAAATGAATGAGTTATTTAAATTACAAACCATTTTCGTTGCTGTGTCAGTAATGCAGGGGCGTTCAGTGCGTTAGTTGCTTTTAAAGAGAGATTTACTTTTTAAATAAAATATAAATAGTAAAAAAGAAAATAACGATTGGAGTAAATTTGTTTTTGGAAGTTCTTATAAAAATGCAGTTTGTAAGGGAACGGTTAAAAAAATAAGTGACAACTTGGCTATTGTTTTGTGGGACATTGATTATTACGTTACGATTATGAATTAACTAGGTAATTATTGATAAAAATATAATACGACGCTTATGGAAATATGAAAGGTACTGCCAGAAGAAAAGAAAGGCCTGCTAGAAGGACTGGCTCGTTTAAATTTAAGTCCTTCCAGCAGGACAAATTTATATGTCCAGCTGTCCTGCTGGAAGAACCTTCCAGCAGGACAATTGTCTGGACGTTCTATCATTATAGACCATACCTCTAATCAGTTTGGTTTTTAATTTTAAAATTTTATTGTAATTTTAATTGGCAAGTGTGTGAAAATTAACAGGTTTTGGAATAATTTAAATTTATTGTGATTACTGAGCTTGTTAAATTTTAAATTTCAATTCAGTTTATTGCATATTTTTAAAATAGTACCTAAGTATTTCGAACCTAATGTTAAAATTTTCGAAAGTAATCGAAATTATAAATAAATACCTATAGTTCAAAACATTTCTATTAATTCATAAAAAATTCGTTTGTTTTAAATTTATCTTATGACTACCACCCACCTTTACATTTTGGTTTTTTTTTTATTGGAAGAGAAGATTGTGTAACGTGTTTGACTGGAGAAGTAAAAAGTTACGTAGGTGCACTATTCAAATGGAAATGCCATTCAACATGTTATTGTTCTAATGGTTTCTATTTATATTAGATGTTTTAAAGATGTTCGCAATGCAAACAGTTAATTTAGTGTGCGAGATTAAAAAAGGAAAATAAAAAAATCGGATATTATTAAAATTTACTGGTTCTATACGTATTAATTTATTGTTGTTGAAGCGAAAGCAGTAACTATGGATAGGAAAGTATGAGAGTAGTTAATGTGAATAAATACGTTAAATGATTTTTTAAACTACATTATTTATGCACAATATTATAAATAGTAAGAAAAATTACAACCGCACTTGCTGTCTGCGATATAACAAAATTTGATCTAAATCCTAAAGCATTTTGAAATGTAACTACGAAATAAAGCTCTAAATAATATGAATATAAATAAAATTTAAAAAATTTGTTTACGTAATCATTTTCATTTACGATTTTTCTTTTGTCTTGAGATTATTCATTCCTATCTTCATTTCTTCCATCCGATCACTGTAGTACCAACTACAGGTTATCTAAGGCTACCCGCTATTATTATGCACTTGAAAAATTGTGTACTTTTTGTATTTTTTATTTTTATACCTCGAATTGACACTTCGAAAAAAAAATTTATAAAAAAATAAATATAAAGTAATGTTAAGCGAGAATTAAAATCGGATATTAAAATCGGATGAAACAATAAACTCGAAGTTACAAAAAATACATCACATAATAGTATTCACTTGACATGCTTTTATCAATTTATGGATTTACTTATAGCAATGTTTTTAATTCTTGTAAGCGGATTAACTACTTCATGTTAGATAATGAAAGAACCTAAACTAAGTCAGTACAGCAATCAATTCAATTGATTAAATCTGGGTAAGATTGTATTAGTAGAGAAAATAATAATATGAAAGTCTATGCTGAAGGTGATAAGTAGATGGTTAATGAATTAGAAATTAGGGAAAACCGTGTGGAACAGCGCAGCGGTCAAAGTGATAAATTATAAGTAACAGAAAAATAATATTGTTTTTGGTTTAACGTATAGGTAAGGTGTGTTCATTTAATTTTAAAATTATTATTAGAATATTAACAGAATGTTTTAACTTATAAACAATCTTAAAAATTTTTTAAATTTTAATTATGTTATTAAATAGTAAAATTCATAACACCCTTATTTTATAAAGTTGCACAAAATTGTTAATTTAATAATATTATTGCTTTAATATGTATTAATAATAATTTTTGTGGTTGAATTGTACCTGCTATACGTATTTATGTTAGAAATGATTAATTTTTAAGTGAATACCTAGTATAGGTACACGATGTTCTCGAAACCATAATTGTAAATTCAGGTCTCGCCATTCAAGTTTTAAATATTTTAGAGACACTTAATTTTTTTTATTTTATGATAGCATCGCTACTGCGAGTGAAACGACATTGACAAAGTGAGTGGAACGTCGGAAATTAAGATGAATTAGCCAACTAAATACCAGCGCTTCACAAACAATCTGAGTGTCTGTATATTTTAATGGAGCGAATAAACACCGGCGCGACAAAAATATTACTTTTAGTAGGCATAGATGTACCTTTTAAACCTTACACCTTAGCATTATGTACAATTTGTATTTTGCTAGTTTAACAAATAGTTATAGACCTAAGTTACTTTACATAATAATTTTATAAAGCTATATATTAATTATTAGCTGGTGAAAATTAATATAAAATCAAAAGTTAAAAACTAACCAGCTAAGCAAACACAATATAATTTTATAAGCCAGCAATAAGTTATTATACCTATTGCCTTCTTTAGGGCCCGTACTAATAGTCGAGAATTAATTCTCGGATCAATCCTAGATCCATCAATCCTAGATCGTAACAACGATCTTAGCGTAACAAATAGTCCCGGCTTCGGGTAAGATCGGTGAATTCTAGATTTGATCTTAGATTTGGTAATATACCTAGTAATATTTAGTTAGTTTCTATTTATAACCATTATTAGTATCTATTTTATAACCATAATTTTTTATTTTAATATTAATTATTAAAAAAAATTTAATTTTTAATATTATATCGTCATTCCTGTTCAGTTCCTATAATAAAAATATTTGAAAAATTATTTAATTATTATGAGGATGAGGGTTAATACACTATGACAACATAGCAAACACGCATGCGCCACAATGATCTGAGAATTAATCTTGGTCAGAGCAAGATCGTTTTTCGAGGTTCAATATTGATCTCGGATCGTGTTAAATCCAGGATTATTGCGACTATTGGTAGCATTTTTGAGCGATCCGAGAATTAATCCGTGATCTCGGATTGATCCTCGACTATTAGTACGGGCATAGATGGTTTTAATTAATTCATTAACTCTAAAAATGAAGATGGTCATTAGTATAGCAATTATACGCACAGATTTCTCCTGATCTTCCAGGTTCGAGGGTTGAGGCGTCAGGCTGGTTTCCTGACATTTGGAAAAAACGTACAATACCAAAAACCTAATAAAAGCCTCGGATCGATAAGGTTGGAAGTTGGGCATTGAACAACATCCTAATACGTTCTAAACCGACTGTATAATATAAAAAGTACGTAGTAACTGGAAAATATATAGGTACTGGTAAATGTGTACAGGTTTCACGGGAGTTGATAAGAGTTCGTTGAATAATTTAAAATTAGGAAAATGCAGAACTACATATACGTATTGTGATGTACGAAATAACTATAGAGTCCGGATAAAAAAGCAACATCTTTATAAAAAAGCGCCGACTTTATAAACAAGAGCATTTATTAAACGGAAAATTTATAGTTGAGAAGAGGTCTAAGTAAAAATCTACAAGTAGATTTTAAATTTATACTTCTTTTACAGAATTTATAACACAACAGTAATAAATATAGTCAGGACCGTCATCAGGATTCAAAGTTCATTGAAATAATTAGCAAATAAATTATAAAATCAAAAGACACCTTATCGGATTACATGTTTCAATCTTATCCACGATTCTACTCGTGAAACTGATATCATCAGACCCGCACTGGTTTTTAAGAAAATATAAGTTACTTACCAATTCTTCAAAAAAAACCTTTGGATCCTTTTGGTCTTGACTGTACAACTACTTTTGTAATAATAAATCTGTTAGAAGTTGCAAGTACCCTTTTTTTAATTTAGGGTTATGTAACAGTGCGGGTCTGATGATATCAGTTTCACGAGTAGAATCGTGGATAAGATTGAAACATGTAATCCGATAAGGTGTCTTTTGATTTTATAATTTATTTGCTAATTATTTCAATGAACTTTGAATCCTGATGACGGTCCTGACTATATTTATTACTGTTGTGTTATAAATTCTGTAAAAGAAGTATAAATTTAAAATCTACTTGTAGATTTTTACTTAGACCTCTTCTCAACTATAAATTTTCCGTTTATTTTGTATAAGGTCAACTATTACACGTTTTTATGAAATTCAAATTTCATTTTAAACTACTTTTATTAGCATTTATTAAATTTTTCAAATAATTCAGAATTTTTCTAAATTAATAGTTTCATCTTTTTGTTGCTTCTTTCGACGTCTACCTTAGTAATACGTGCAAATTTGAATTTTGCTACAATGGAGGGATTCGTTACTAACAACCAAATACTAAAATGCTTACAATTATAACATAATTGAGAAGTGATTATTCAAAAGTGACATGTCCATAAATAGTTTGAGAAAAACTGCCAAGGCACTGAATTTAATAGATTGACAAATTGGTGTATCAGGCAGCAGTTATTTTGGTAATGTCATTTCTATAATATGGTAGGTAGGTATTAAATAGTATTATAGATCACATGGTATAGACTTTTTAATTCAAAATATAGAACCAGATTAAAGAAATTCTAACCAAGGTTTCTGTATAGCGGTGAGTAGCGGCGTTGAAAGACTTTCTGGTTCAGATTGGTCAGGAGTGGATTTATAATTATAAAGTAACCAAAGTTTTTAACTAATTTTATGAAAAACTTATTCTTTATTATTACAATACAAATTATTGAAACATAATTAATAAAAATAATTTTTATGTAGTTTTGAAAATTAAAGGTAATGAACTTCCACCCAGGATGGGCCACAGAGTAGGCCATACAAATTTTGGTCATCAGTCATCATCATCACTCTCTGGCAACGCCGCTGATTCTGCAGATTCATGCTCACAAACATCTTATGAAGAATATATTAAAAAATAAACGTCATTACAGTTTAGAGAAAAACCTCAAAACTAGGGGCGAAGTTAAAAAACTTTTAAATAATTTATATATTTGTTGTTTGATTATTTGAAACTCATGTTATGATGGTCTAAAAATTTAAATTTTACAAGCACTTCATCCCTAAACCAATCAAATTTTTTGTACTCTTGCAAAATTTACCGTCACGAATCAATTTAAATTTGTATTTAATAATGTTTATAATATTCAATATTCCTACCTACGAGGAAAGCAAAAATTTAAAGATATTTAATCTTCTTTGACAGCTGTTCAACCGCACAATCACATTTTAAGTGAACGTGTTTACCAAGAATGTTATTCGCCATAACCTTCTAATCGTTTATAATGTAGGTAAGGTAAATATAAGCTGCTTAGTACACAAACCAGTCAACAAAGAAATCGTCCTTATGAATAACTCATTTAAGAAAAGTTTTTAATTTAACTTTTAAAATATTTCCTTTTCTACTTAAAATTTTAATATCCTAAAATAACATTAGTTTTTGAATTCCAAGTTACAAGCCTTATTTCAAGTGTTTTTGTATTAATAATGACTTGACTTACATAAGCTTGATTGACGTTAACATCTTTGTAAAGAAACCCATTACTATAGTACATTAATTTCGATTCCTGTTCTTCAATAAATAGTATCTTCTAGTGCCCACCTATTTTTTTATTTCATAATTTTTATTTAAATTAAAAGTACCTATACTTACGGTGAGCTATGCGGGTTCTAAGGGTGAGCGGAACTCCACCTTAAAAATTTTCTGCTTAGGTACATGCAGTCATCTCACCGTGAAAAAAATATAAATAGATTTATTGCTATTATAAAAAAATAAATAAAAAAAATTATCAATGAGTCTTCTTATTTTCTAATTTATTCTATATTTGTACTTTATAGCTAATTATTTTTTTGGTATTTTTTGGACAATTCAAATAACTATATTCCTTTTAATTCAATTCGATGTTTCGCGAAACTTTATTGTACGTTTTATCAAGACTAAATATTTAAAAGTGATATAATATTATCAGTTACTAAAAAGTTACATTTATTTTATATCAAGTCAAGAAATCTATTAATGTGAATATAGTATTATAATCTATTACAATATTATTTCGCTGTTCTTTCAGCTCATCAGATAGATATAATATAAAAACATAAAAATTATAATAAATCTAAATCTGAAAATAAATTAAATGAGATAAAAAATTTTAAAAAATCAAAACAACTTCTATATGAATAAAATTCCTACATGGAGTCTATTAGAAATAAAAGTTTCAATAAAACAATTCAAATCTAAGCCTAAAAGTTGGGAAAAAACACATATTGAAAAAATTCAAGTCAAACTGACAAGCAAAAATTAAATGGCTTAAAATGCTAAAAACACAAGTCGAGATTGAGCTGTTAAAAATTAAGTAGTATTATTAAATGATCTCAAAAAATATTAATTAGGTAAAACATAAAACTATTTTGTTAAAATTTTAAAATTTTGAAATTTAAATTTTATTTTCGAAGCAATAATATACCTTTAAAAATGACTAATCACACCGCTTACATTGTTGATCACATTATTGCTTTGAAATTAATTTTAATTTGAAAATTTTAAGTCTGTACCAAAATAGTTTTATGTTTTACCTACATAAATTTTTTAAAATCATTTAAAAATATTTATTATTAACAGCACAATTTTGACTTCTTTAAGACGATATAAAATAAATGTTACTTTTTAGTAACTCATATTATATGATTTCAAAAGTTAATATTCGTAATACTTTGAAAGTGATATACATTTAGTCTTGATAAAGCGTACAATAAAGTTGAATTAAAAATAAACTTGAATTAAAAATAATAGTTATAATTGAATTGTTCAAAAAAAACCAAAAATAAAATAAAATAATTATTAATTAATTTATAGAATGAACGAAAACAATCAGATAATACTTTATAGCGTTGATAATGTACCAAAAATAAAAGGTTTGAAATGTAAGCAAAAATTGAAATTTTGTTAAATCAAATCTAAAATCCTAATGAAACTAAATTCATTATATTTCACACTGTATTTACATTACATTATAAACGATCTAGCGATTTTGACTTTTAGTGATAGTATGATCAGTCTATATCCATTTTAAATATCAGTTGTTTCTTGTATCGTCTTTTCTCTGAAAGGCCTTGATATTATTGCCTATATCTATAAGATTACACATAACAGAAGAATTGTGGGATATTTGGCCCTAAAACGTGCTATTCAATCAAATACTATTCTAAAAAATTTCTAAGTTAATAGTTGGCTTTGGCTAAAAAGAACCGGTACGTAATAATGCACAGATACGAAAATTTGTTCCGTCTATTTACCCATCGGCACCGACACGTTCTCTCTCCACATGTACTGCTTCGGTATTTCTCTTTGCCGGTTCTTCTTAACCTGAGCCAACTCTAGATATCTATTTTCAGCTTTCTTAGTACTACACAGAATACAGGGCATTATTAGCATAAAAATTTATGTATGGCCGTAACACTGAAGGGAGACCGAACAGCTATCGCCGATACGTATCCCGGCCATCTGCGTCAGTTAAGTAATTAATAAAAATATGAAATTTTAGGTTATATTATGTGTACGCAGGAAACTTTTATTTTTTAATCTAATACCTTACACCATTGGTCTAACAATAAGTTTAATACCTATATTATGTTAGGATAATAATTAATTTCAAAAACTTACCATTTTTGAGCTCATATTGCATATTTTCGTTTTCAAAAATTCTGCAAATAAAACATAACGTTAATATTAATAATAATGATTTTCATAAAATAAGTAGGTATTAGGTACCTACTTTATAATTTATGCAAAGTTATTTTAGATGCGATTTGTTTTCAGTACGCATTTTCACATAGCACATAATTATTTTTTTATTTTATTTCATTTTTTTAATAAATTTCTTAGTACAATAAACGAAAAAAATTTTTATTGCTTATTTATTAGTATGTACTACATCTACAATAATTAATTAATAATAGTCACTCATTGTGAAGTTTTTTATGTATTTAAACGACGGAATTCATAATAAACATAAAAATGTAATGTGATATCACATATTATGTGACGGTGATAGAAAGAGTCACACTGTGGGTTTATTTACATTCACTTCGTCTTTGAAAAAAATGAACCATAGGCAGATTTTCTTGCTAACACCTGACTTTAAATTATGTGGGTGGCTTATGCCCAATATAAAAAAATGCTTGTAACTGAAATTCAACTCCTTTGCTCGTGGGAGAAAATAATCTTGAGGATAATATGATAACATTAACCGAATTCATGATAACTATAAGCGATGTTTTTTGTGTGTAATAATATGATGTCATATTATTTTTTATGTGTAATTTTATAATTATAATTTTTATGTTTTTGTTTTATTTTGCAAATTTAAATTGTGACGCCCCTGGTGTCATAGCCAAAGTGGGGAAATTTTTAATTTTGGAAGGGACTCGCAAGCGATCCACGGAGCAGTGAGGTAGCGATTTTGTAGTTTGAGAGTTTCAATGTAAATTTTAGTAATAATAATAAAATATTGAATAGAAGTGAAAAGTTTTCGTGTATAATTTTATAGCTATTTTAGAAAGGAAGAATTGATTTTTGAAAAGAAAATTTTGCTTTATTTGCAAGGTCGCACACTGCAAATGTGCGATTGATATTCTGGAGGGATAATTTTCGATGTCAATATGTCCGTTCCGTTCCTGGCAAAAGTGATAACAATATCCGAATGATAATATTAACCGCGATCACATTAAGCGGGCCCTACTGTAGTATTAAAATATTTTGCCAAACAATTTTTTTAAATTTGGAATGGTGCAGAATTCAATTAATCGCGATTGAATTGCAGCGACAATTACACATACCTAATATATGTATACTATTTATTATTGTACTCGTAGTGATGGATTTTGGCTCGATTGCTTTATAAGATTGAAGAGGTGAGCTAAGTGAACGGGCTAAGGACCGGACTCTAGGCTATAGAAGCCTTGGGTTCGATCCCCAACCCGGCTACAAAAATTTATACAACTTCATTATAACCCTCTCCTCTTGGATGGTAATGGCAAACCACCGAGAGTAGTTTGCCAAGAGAACCATTTAATATTAATATTAATGGTCGCTAACCTCCGATATTAGAAGACGGCACCTTAATGCCCGCTGTACACTCTCGCCGAGTGCTCTCGGGCGAATGTCTTGCCGATAGGTCACGTAATCGTGCAACCATCTAAATTACACACTACCAGGCACACCGAGACAGACGAGACATGGCGATATGGCGAATGCACCCATCTACACTCTCGTCTCTCGTCATGTCTCGCCCTGTCTCGCCGAGAGTGTAGAGCGGGCATAAGAAGAAGAAGCTTTATAACGACGAATAAACGTTTTGTACATTTAAGGAGACACGGGAAATTTGATATACTAAAGGAAGCTTGATGCGCACTTGGTAATTCACCGCCAGAATTACTACCTACTATTAGAACAGAGTTAGTGTAATGCGAGTTACTTTGGACGCACTAATCTTATGTAAAATTTTGTAATGAATATACAGAAATTAAACATTTTTATATTAAATAGATAAATATTTTCAATCAAATAGATTGAAAATGCTTCATGTCAGCATTGCTTAATTTCTGAAATCTATGGTGATTATCTGATTATGAATAAGAGGCATAATTTAAAATTTTTTTTGTGGACTGATTGTATAATGACTGTATACTACAGTTTTGTTTTACTTTGATTACTATTTTCAGATAATGTAATTTTTTATTAGGTATCATTAATAATTGTTATTATCATATCAAAATCATTAGTATATTTTGATATAGGTACTAAAAATTAATGATTATTAACCTTTTTTAATAGAAGATTTAAATAATTCAATATATTAAATAATAATAGTTAAGTAAATAATATATGAATAATGTGAAATACATTCGTGAAATATGGTCCACAGAGATCCCTAATGATTACGAACTTGACAGTGAGCTAACGTACAATTTTATCGTTTTTATAACAAAACTCCGCCAATATTAACAATATTAGATACCACGTGATTCTGTAATTATTTTAAAGTATGAAAAAAATTAGTAATTACATTGAATGGCTTGATTTGTCGGCTAGGGAGGTTTACTACATTTTACACATTCGTATCTATATATTAAACCTCTCCCTCTACGTGCGTAACCAACTGCTTTAATTATTACCAACTGTGTCCTGTGCCCAGTTTAGGTGATGTACCTATTTAGTACAATTGATTCTATAAGCATATACCTATTATAGTTGTTTTACATCCGATAGGTAACTTGTTAGACTGGCCCATGGATGTGAAGTGTTATTTATTCATAGGGGATCGACTGACGATGGGTTTACAAAGACAAACCCTCCGAAGTATGGAGCAGTGTTATAATGATTAATGAGCAACTGAAATGTTTTATGCTATTTATTTTCAGAATTTTTTCAAAAATCAAAATAGAAAGTATCATAAGATTTTTCCAATCTCAAAAAATTTGCTTATGCACACATGATTTTGATAAAGATTTACACATTACGTCGAGTAAGATGAAAGTTATAGTTTGAGAATCCCCGAATCCTATGATTGAATAAATATAAATCAATAAGTACACGTTTATAATATAAATACGAAATAAGTCGACTCTCGTTAATTCGAAACTTGAGAGACTCTTAAAATATTACGAATTATCGAGTGTTTGAAATATCAAATGGTTCGAAATTTGTGAGAGAAAATAAATAAAACTTCGAATTATTAAGTGTTGATCAATTATTATTTATGAACTGCTATTCTATAACAATGTCAAAAGTTTAGAGGTGCATTCGTGTACATACATATATTCATAATGTTAATTAATTAATCTTTCGAAAGAACTCTGTTATACTGTTTTGCTTCAAAGCACATTGCTGCTGCTCAGACTGCTCAATAACCTTTTTTAAGAGAAAAGAGGGTTTTTCATCACTTTCGTTTTGTAGACAGAAGCTTTGTAAGGTATCGAATGAGGATCTTGCTTCCTTAACTGACACCTCTGCCAAAGGTTCTGATGTATCGTCCTCATCTTCATCGTTACTTTTTTCATTCGTCGCAGATAATTTTCTTTCTCTCTGCAACTTTGAATTGTCGAGTGTTGGACTCCTATGAGTTCGAATTAACGCGTCGTTTTGTTATATAGCAATGATTTTTTCGTTTGAATTACCAAGTGTATAAAAATGTATTGATTTAGTTTGAAATATAAAGAGATTTTGTAGGGAACTCGCGATAACTTTGAATTATAGAGAAGTTCGAATTATCACTGGTTTGAATTAACGAGAGTCGACTGTACTACTTATATATTATGTAAATTTTGGATTATTGTATGATTTGAACAAATAAAGTTAAAACATCATTGCGATCGAATAGTATGTCAGAGTGGGGTGCTGGAGGAATAGTAGTTTAGATAATGGAAATTCAGTCGCACGATGGAGCGTTTTACGGGTATGCAACGTGCATTTTGTGTAAAACATTTTTACAAAATCATTGTTATTTGGGCTTTATTTCGCTTTCTGAATATGGATTAAATGACTTAACTTAATGTTCCAGGTATGATTTGGTCTCGGGTTAGAAAATTTAGAATTTGATGCTTATAACAGCTAGCAAATCAATGACAGGCCTTAAAGAAATTTACGCAGGAAAACTCGTATCGCGTCGAGGGGATATTCCATGGCCTCAGGAGTCCAGACCTGACTTTCCTTGACTTTTTTCTTTGGAGATACTTAAAAATCCGAGTTCACATTGATAGGTACACCAACATAGATTGCTCATTTAAAAAGAAATATTTAATAAGAAATTTATTTAGTAATTTAATATAAGAAATAATAATAAAAAAAAAGAGTTTTTACAAATTTACGGGACAGATTCAAAAAGTGCTTGCATCGTGAAGCCTCACATCTGGATGATGTAATTTTTAAAAATTAAATTTTACAATTATCTATTTTAATTTAAATGTATATACCTAATGTTTATTTCGCTAATATTTTTATAGTTATTTTTTTATATTCAATGATCTCAACGGCTCATCTCGTATTAAAAAGTATAGTATAGAACCAACCGAGTTCCACCTTCTTCTGCGGCGCAATACTTGATTTAGTTGTGTAAAATATTTAAAAGCTCTTCTTACATTTTATTGTCGTCCCAAAAATTGTTATAATCGTTAGTCTTTATCCGCCGGACTTCCATACCCGGTAATTATGTTTTCTCCATATTTTCAACATATATATCCACTTTAAAAACGGTCAATATATGTAATTAATATCTCTATCGCTCATTGAGGTTTGATTTAATGTGACAGTTAACACTTTTTCTTCAATCTTTAAAAGTTATTTTTAACTTATTGACGGAAGAACGAGATACATGCTCAACGGAAGTTCGTGTGTTTAAAAATATCTTTACCTTGTATACCTAAACATTATTAGGCGATGGGCATCATTGGTAAAAGATTGTTCATACATACACAAATTGGTATACATTAAAAAAACAAACTGTTGGAATTTTAAATATAATAATATGGTATTTAGTATTTTAATTAAATAAAATAACAGTTATCAAATTACTATATTTAAGATTGAAGTGTATACTACTTTTATCACTAAAAAGAGCTAAGTTTTGCACGTGAGCCGTTTTAAAATTTAATTTTTTTTTATAATTATGCTCGCTTGCAAGTGACCTCCATCTTTGATTTTTTCCCGGCGCTAATTTAAATTTCTCCGTTAAAAAATAAGTAATAATAAAGTATTTGTGTAATCTTTTATTCGAATTAACCAACCATCTTCTAATTTTGGGTGTTGGGAGTGTAAATCTTAGTTTTCGAAAACATTTTCCGATTGAGCTTACCGCCATCTTGATTTAGGTAAAAAGTAATATGTTTGCTTTTCAAATAACTTTCTTATTTTCAATTTAAGAGTGAAAATGAAAATAACAATAGTCATTTCAGCAAGTAGAAATCTGTGGATTTGAACAACTGATTAGTTCTTTCAGCTTGAAAATTATATCAAGTTTATACTAGGTTAATGTCGTTTTACGTAGTAACTCTAATTCTCATAACACGTAGGTTAGCTTTTTTTATGCCAATTTCATTTTGGTTCTTGATCTCCGTCTACTACTTTGCTATAGATCGGATAATCGGGATCATCGTCGACAGGATTGGACAGTTATTCTGAACGGAGATCCCCAGAATCGTCAGGATCAAGATCTTCATTGTCGAAGTTGTCTTCCAGCAGCAGATCCTTTGTATTCGTTAGATTGTTACATGTTTCTTACAGTACCGACGTATAAAACGTAGCACTTGAGGCCCACTTTACGGCAGGCGCACATTTTTCCGTAGTTACTTTTGCATTTGCAGGATATTAATTTTCAGCAAAGACTCTGGCGCCGGGTTAGCGATGGTTGCAATGGGTGCCAGCTCACGACTTGTCTTTTTCCACCCTTAATCCGTAACCAGAATTTTTACGTACTTATTCGTATTTCAACCGCATCTGGACTTGAAGATATAAAATATTAATGATAATAATCAAAGTTGTGGGGAGTACATTTCCAACAACTTTGGGTTTTTTATCATATATTTATGAAAACATAAACATATTATTATGTCTCTACTTCATTTTCCTGTACCCCTGACTTTACTTTTAGCTCTCAATAATTTAGTTTCATTGCTATATTACACTATATTTATTTACAACATGGTGTTAGTGCGATAATTTGTTATCTGTTCATCTTTGGCCCAAAATAGATGGTAACAACATTTAAAAAAAAATTAAATTTTTTATTATATTATGTAAGAACGTAACCTATTTACAGTGGTGGTAATTGAACAGTCACTATTTCATTTAAATTACATACAGTGACGGATTTATATTCCATGGCCACCACTTTTTTTGCCCCCACACTAGTTCTTTTCAAGCAGTAGCTGATGCGCATAGTTGAATAATTTTCATCGAACGCCGCAATAGTTTTCACCAATCGCATATTATAATAACTGATTATATGTACCTACTCTTGCTCATACTGCTGAAAGATAGAGATTACAAACTAATAACTCACTGGGGAAGTTCTTATCAGATTTGAAATCAAATGCAATACAGTAGGGCAAACCATATAGTGGTATTTTAGCATTTTTATGCTATTTAAACTAGTAGTAATAGATAGATTAGTAAGTGTGTAATGCATAGTTGTTACGGAAAAGCGCGTAATAATTTATTCCCACTCTCAACATTACTGTCCAATAACTATACATATTTGCAAATTTTTATTATTTTTTGTTTATATTTCAAATCGGGTTGTTATGATAAAAAAATTTAATATGCAACATTAAAAGACAATGTCGAACTTACATAAAAAAAATTTTAATAAAATAAAATTAACCTCGATTCTTGCATACTGCTTTTTTTCACAATCTTTATGTGTTTCATTTGTCTACAACATTGAAATGTTTGCAATAAAAGAGGTATAAATTTGAAAGTTAAAATTATTAAAATCGCCTGAATTGTTTGCGAATTTTACTGTATACTTTTAATACTATATCTACTTACTTTACAACTGAAAACTTTGTGCATTTTAGTTCTAAAAAATGTTAAGTGAATCTTTTGGTGATTTTAAAATAAAATACTATAATAATTAGTATATTTTTCTATTTAAATATTACAATTGTTATTTAATTTCATATAATTTTGCTTATATTTGAAAGATACTTTGCCTAGTATCATTAATATCGTATACATACTTTTTGGTTAGTCAAAACTTAGAATGAAGTTTTATGGGTTTGGTATATTTGTTTGTTTATATTGACTACTTGCGTCTGCTACTACAAGCACATAAATCGTTCGACAGTTCACCCCAGACTGTGCTTTGTCTTTCTTCAAAAAAGCAAATCTTTGCTAACGGTGCGGATGTAGAAACACAAATTGAGAATTTGTATACTTCATCTTCTGAATCATAAGAAAACAACGAATAAAATGAACAGTATGTAGTCAGTCACATTCCAACAACAAAATTAGATTCTAAAAGTTATCTGTTTAAACACATGTTAACTAATTTGTACTTTTATATGTTTAGGTAGGTATGTATGTATAAGCAGAGATGTTAAATAAAATAAAATTAATTTTAATTATTTACTGATTTTATGTTCACATGAGCGACGGTTAAAATATTCGTCTACTCAAACTGAAAAACTAACTATTTTGGAATAAAAGTTGCATTTTAGATACCCAAATATATAGGTAGTATTGCTTAAACTTCTATTTTAATTTATTGATATTATTATGCAGCTAGAATAGTAAAACATTGGAATAGTAGATACTGGACCTAAAATAAATTGTTAAATTTTCTATAGCATAATTAGAAAAGTATGTACATATATACATTCATTGCAAAATGATATTATACCTAGTTAGTTTTGTTTGTAATCGCATTTGCGTATTCTCATCACATTCTAATTATTTTTACTCAAATGGCGTATCAAGTATTTATTAATATGCAAAGACCGTAGTAGTTCGGTTTATAACTTCATAAACAATAATAATTAAACTTTTCAAAATTAATTTTTGTTTTTTATTACGATTTTCTTCCACCTTTTACGATAAAAAACCTCTGACAAAATGATTACAATAAATATTAGTACTACGGACTGGGGACTGAGGTATACAGTGTAAATTCTTATAAAACAAAATTGAACAAAAAGATTATATTACGTAATTTGAAATCCCTTGGTATAAATTCGTATCATTGTGTAGCTGGGGTTCGACATTGAAATGCAAAGCAGGCTTTGATCCTTGAAGAAGTGACACATTTTGACAGCTCAACAAAGCTGCTTCACGCATTTTTATAACTTCAAATACAGACCTTTATGTACTTTGCAGTACGGGTTACTTTTCCTGCGTAGTTTTGTATTCAGCAAAGCATTTTCACACGCAATTTTGAAAGATTTGAATAATTGAAAAACTTTTAAAAATAATAAATATACGAGTCCCTACCTACATAATTATAATCAGACAATTTATTATAAATAATAATTATTTTGATGTTTCTTGAAATTCGCCTTGTTGAATATAATCAAAGAATTTAACAAATATTGTACTTACAAAATTTATTTTAAAATTGAATAGCAGCGATAAAAAATTTGCTTGCATTGTAGCACTTCACCAAAAATTGTTAACGTAATAAACAAACTTTGGATTTGTTGCCAGTTAAACTCAAGAGATATGAAAAGCATAATAACAAATTTTATCAGTAAAAAGTAAAAACTAAATTTATCACAAAGTGTATTATAAACAAAGACCAAATAAATACAAATTAAAGTTACTTACTTACTTCCTCTTAATTTAGTATTTCGTCCTGTTATCTCATCGTGATATCAAAAGTTCCAATAAATTTCATCTAAGGATAGCCAGAAAATTATTTTTGTCATATTTTTATCATAAAATATTTTTTCAGTTGTTAAGTTATTTAACGTTGAAGGTAAAAAGTGATCGAAATAACAAGAGGAATTGTATTTTTGAACAATTATTCTTAATACCGTTTTATTGAGGAATAAATTCATATTAATGAATTGCAAGTCCGCAGTAAATCGGGAGTAGCTGAGATTATAATCTAACGACCATTCGGTTCTCAGTTAAACTTTATCGCCCCTAAAAGCACACAACCACGTCAACATTTTCTCTCTATCTCTAAATTTCTTGTTCCTACGAAGGAACACAGTGGCGTTTTTTAGATGGATGCTTATTAGTTACTAGGCAGACCTTGGTGGTTTGCCATTGCTCTCCGAGTGGAGACAGTCAGAATAAGGATCTTCTTTCGACAGAAGTGGAGCCGAACAGTTGACATTAGCGGTTAATGTACCTAGCCATACTACTACACTACTAATCATTTCTAGCACCTACACGTTTACCATTATCCCTCTTCAATTCATTTGGGAATCATTGCCTATTAGAACACAACATAATGTTTCATCTCATGCTTTTGACCTATCGATGTATATTTAGCGTAAGCGTTGTTGTTATTAAAAATATTTCTTTTTTTGAATTTTCAAAAAGTGTATGTGCTTTGTTTTATACAATTAATTGAATGCAATGTTGTAACCATTAAAAATTGTAATTTCTGGGATATAAAAAAAACCGTTAATCGTGACATAATTAACGTTTTCTTTTTGATTTTCCATAAAAAATTTTTTGACGGTTACAACGTTGTTTTGGCATTAATATTAAGTAAAAATTGCTCGTTATTGTTTAAATTATCTTATTGTCTTTCAATACTTCTGAAGTATTACTTCAATAGTACTTCAATACTACTACTGTATGGGGTGTGCAAATATGTTGTAAACTTTAAAATTGTTCGAAGAAACGAATATTTATCAGTATCCGCACAAACAGTAACATTAATGTAATTTATCATATCCAATTTCTATGAAAGATATTTTCATTTTAACAAGGAATGATGGATGAATATCTCACATGCGACGTTAACTGATACAGCTTTATTTATGTGACATGAAATTCACTTGCAGATGTGACCTGGTGAAGCAAACTGCTACTAATACTTTTAATACCTATAGAAAACTTAACCAAAACAATTGGTGGTAAAATATTAATTAATAATAATATTAAGGCAATGCACATTATTTCTAACCACTTATAATATCATGAATTATTATATTATATATTTCAAACGGTAAATTGATAAAAAATGTCTATAAAATTATTAAGTACAGATCGACCAACATAGCATGGTCTTCGAGATTTGTGCAAATAGACTGAGATGGCAGAATTTTCCAAATATCGTATCAAAGTGGACGATCAAAATGCTGGCGATAATTTGATCTTGAATTATCTTGAAAATAAAGTACCTATACAAAGTATTTTGAGATTTTACCTTTCAAACTATTGTTAATATAATAATTAATAAATAATCCTAGCGATTGATCTTTTCTTGGAACTTTCAACTTCAACAAGTCCACACTCTATAACTTTCTATAAGATTCGCCATTTGGTCGTACTAGCCTATCGAAAAGCAGGCGGTTCCTCTGGCAGGCTCTGTATAAAATTATGAAAATTTATAATTACATTAGGACAATTTTTTTGAGAGGAAGCGTGAAAAAATCCTAAAGATAGCCACCTGAAATGTTCGAACACATATTCCAGGCTGAAAATCTCGATATAGATTTTCTTGGTATGAGTGAGATATGATGCCCAGGAAACGAGCAATGCACTGTGAACGAAGGTACACTCTACTATTCTGGAAGCAAAGAACAAAATCAGAACCATAAAAATAGAACGATCTTGAAGAAAATAGATAGATTGTTTGTGGTTTTGTACCATATTCGGACCGATGCATGCTTCTGAAAATTTATAGAGCATGCATTCAAGTGTATGTACCAACATTAAAAAAAATAAACAAAGAAGTGGAGCGTTTCTAAAACCAAATTCAAGATTTAATAGAAACAACAAGAAGCCTAGATATTACCTACGCGATGAGAGACCTAAATGCAAAGATAAAAGCAGTGGGAAGAGAAGAAGTGGCAGTAGGTGGATTCCGATTAGGGCAGCGTAACGAAAGTCATAAACATAAATTTATTATTACTAAAAATTGGTTCCCATTGCCGGCTAAAAAGTTTTACACATAAAAATCACCTCAAAATAGACCTGGAGCCGTTATCAGGAACCAGATAGATTACATTATGATTAGCTTCAGGTTCTAAAAAGCCATCACGTCTGTAAAAGCATACCCGGGTGTGGATTTGAATTCGGATCATAACTACCTAATTGTAAAAGTTAAGGTGCCTCTCTTGGCTTAAAATCCTAAAAATTCAAGTCAAAACTGTGCTGTTAATAAAAAGTATTTTTACTTCTATTTTTTTTACTAAGATTCAAAAAATATTAATTAGATAAAACATAAAACTATTTCGGTACAGGCTTAAAATTTTGAAATTAAAATTAATTTTGAAGCAATAATGTCTTCAAATATGACCAATCACAGCGCTTGTACTGCTCATCACATTGTTGCTTTGAAATTAATCAAAATTTTAAAATTTTAAGCCTGTACCAAAATAGTTTTATGTTTTACCTTTGTAATTTTTTTAGAAGCACTTAAAATTATTTATTATTAACAGCACAATTTTGACTTGTTTGAGACCTTTATTTTACGCTACGAGAGAGGCGCCTTACATTAAAACTGAAGAATTAATAAACAAAATCACTTGACAGGAGGTTAGGTTTACAAAAATTGAAGAATTCAATCGTGAGAAGCATGACTTTTAATAAAATCAACAACAAAATGATGAACATAAGAAATACAAGTGACATAGTTGTTGTTGAACGCACCATTTTGTGCTTGGATTCAAAAACAAATTTCACATTTTAAACATTTCTTGAAGATATTCGATTACGATGAACGAACTTGGCTTTTCTCAACTACTTCTGATAACAGCTCTCAAATCTTCTAGGATCTCTGCATGGGATTTTTCGTTGGTAAGTTCCATGTTTCTGCAGAATATAAACAATTCACGCACTGTTTACTGCTTGACTTAGAATTTCAGTAACAAAGTGAAATTATATCTGACAACGTCTTCGGATTCTGAAAACAGACACTTATCATTTTTATATATAAATAGTTAGGCATGGTATGGAATCGTTTCTCTTTTTTTTTTACGTTTTACGTACGTTTTAAATTTTCTAAAAATGTTTTCAGACTGGACTGCAATTATTTTTAGATCATAATGCTTTTAATATCTTAAATTACTATAGGTATCTATATTCTTCTTCATCTTCTTTCGTAGCGCTACAACCCCGGAGGGTCTTTGCTGACTTCACAATTGCCTTCCATACCTCTCTATTTGTCATTAGGGTCCGTGCCTCGTTGTATTCTATTCCCATTGTTAGTAGCGGATTTAGCACTTCAGAGGCTCTAGGAGCAAATCAATTTTGAGGCCCCCTCAATTTTTTTTGAGATTCTTCTTAGTTATTTTGTTTGTTGTCTTTGATTATAATATATGCAATAACCTTTTTTTTAGGTAATGCGGCCGAGGCCCGTGGCCCGTGGCTTGTGTGTAACTTTATTTTATAAATGACCTTTTTTTTAAAGTAATGCGGCCCGTGGCTTGTCTGTAATACTTTATGTGGCCCCGATAGCTGAATTTTGAGGCCCCCTGCATTTTGAAGGCCCGAAGCGCGCGCTTCTTGCGCCTAATGGAAAATCCGCCACTGCCCATTGTTTCTAGATAACATCAGGTCGGATCTAGAAACTATATCTATCGGTTGACACTAATAGTTTACTTTTTGCAAAATTAGACATCGATAAAACATATTTTTCGAGAAAATTCAAATATAAACGCCTAAAAATATGCAACATATACAACATGCATAATCACTATAAGAATTTTAAAAAGAAATGTTTTTTTTTAGTCAATGGTAATGATAATGACATAATTTGTATTTAAATCATTATGATTTATTTTTATTTCTTTTTAGGTCGATATTTCTCAATTGAATCGTATTGTATAGAATAAATCAACTATATATGGACCTCATAATTCATAACATTTAATTGCGGGCACCAAGAAGTACTAGCTTCTATTACATTTTACTGTTCGTTTATTTTCTAATAAGATAAGAAATATTCTAAACAACCCAAATCAACAAAGTATGAGCTATTATAATAAAGTAAATACATTTACTATTGTAACCATTAAAAACAAAGCCGCTATGGCGGTATACTTTATGTGAGGTATAGAGTGTGTAGAAAATTAATAACAAGAGGGAACATTTTTTATTATAGTTATTATAACAATTATTACTTGGTAAACAAAAGTTATAACTACCGTAAAGTATATTATAAAAGTTACCCGCCGCGCCGCTGTTATTTTTATATTTAAAAACAAATAATTTGAATTGTAAACTAAATTTTATTATGGCTGTGGCGGTTTAATCCGTAATTATTTACTGAATTATAAATTATACGGTAAAAGATAAAAGAGAAGTTTATATTATTTTTGAATATTTTTAGAAATCAAAACAAAATTTTATTTTTCTATTACTAATGCGAATTATAAAAATTTTAATTGAGAGAATTACAAAGAAATATTTAGATAGCCAAGAAGAAAAAAACAGTAATTTTGAATATATTTTGGATATTTAAGTTTCAGATAGACTGAAATCTTAAATACTTTAAATCTGTAAAAAAAATCAAGTCAATCAAGTAGTTTGAAAAATGTGTAGTTACCAGACTTGAAAAATGCAGTTTTGAGAAACTGCGTACCCAACCTCTATATCTCAGCAAAAAAAATAATTATAATAAATGCAAAAGAAACTGACCATTCCAACTGCAACATTTTTTTCTCAAGTCAGCGTTGTCGAGCAATAATATCACTTTCCTTTGATTGATGGAGGGTAAAGAATATTTAAAGTTTTTGTTGCAAGCCCTAAGGCTGTTTACAATAAATTAATACCAATCTGCAGTCAGAGGAGATTTAACTAAAAAAAATGTTGTCTATGGCATGGAAAGGGGGTTTACAAAAAAAAAGTTTTTAGACCCTTTTTACTCCTTTCCTATGCTATGTGGAGGGTTTGAATCCCCAAAACCACCCTCTTATATACGGCCTTGTTTGAAGTATTTAATTATTTTGTCATACAGCTAATAACGAATTTATATCGTACCAAACAGAAAATAACATTAATATGGGTTTTAGGAATTTTTAATCTTGTGAAGCTGGGCGAACTTATTAATTTGTTCCGGGTTTTTCAAACACTGTTAACTTATTCATTAATTTTTCATTTCCTGTATTGACATTTCTAAAAATTATTTCTACTGCAATAATACATTACAAGGACTGATTGATTGATAGTCAGGCAAAAATAGATAAAAAAGCTTCAGTAGTACAAACTGCATTATATATTTGAATACTTCAATGGTTCAAGAGTGTAGAAACAAAAATGCATTTGATGAATGCCAAAAACCAAATGCCAAAAACCCCAAAAAAAGCAAAATAAGTTTCCTCGGCTGGAGAGGTAACGGCTACGGTTTTTTGGGATTTACGATTAATGATTTTTATCGATTTTCTCAAAAAAAACAACAAATGGAGACTATATGCATCTCTGTTAGAACGAATAAACTAAGAAATTATAACAAAACCACTACACTTGGTCACTTTTATCAAGGCAATGCCCCTGCAACAGCTAAGCTAGTAGATAATAATTTATAACAATGTGGTCTAAGTAGTGCAAATTGATAAACTGAAACAAAAACTGCCCTCTGAATCTTAAGGGTCCGTTGACTTAGCCCCCCCAAGTTAAAATTTTTTCTCAAAAAGCTAGCTCCCGAATCCTTATAGCTAGCACCAGCTAGCACCCAAGTATGAAAGCTAGCACCGTTATAGTTTTTTCACAAATCGCAACTGAATCCGGGGGGGGCCAAGTCAACGCTAGCCCCCCCAAGTTAATATTTTTTCTCAAAAAGCTAGCTCCCGAATCCTTATAGCTAGCACCAGCTAGCACCCAAATATAAAAGCTAGCACCGTTATAGTTTTTCCGCAAACCGTAACTGAATCCGGGGGGGGCCAAGTCAACGCTAGCCCCCCCAAGTTAATATTTTTGCTCAAAAAGCTAGCTCCCGAATCCTTATAGCTAGCACCAGCTAGCACCCAAGTATGAAAGCTAGCACCGTTATAGTTTTTCCACAAATCGATATTGAAACCATTGCACAGTAGGGTATGTGGCTTCAAAAAGTGGCAATAAATGAAATTCTATTTTATCGGATTTATAAGTTAGATATATATTTTGGGGCTTTTAGTAGTATCTAAAAAATACTTTGCATAATTGTTTGCACATTTATTTACTTAAAAAATGAGTTTATTTAAAAAAAATTAATTTATCGGCAAAAAAAATAGGAAGAGCTTTAAAGCTTTCAAATTTGGAAAGTATGTACCTATTAAAACATCTAAAAAAGTAATAGCAAAGCTCAGGAAGAAAATAAAATTTTTAAATCCCAATTATCATTATTATCCGCAAGAAAAACTAAAGTTACTAATCATATTTAAATCTTCCATTTTTCAGGTGCATGTCAGTGCCCTCCCCCTACCCCACTATCGAACTTTTGGATGAATTTGGTGTCAAACGTTAAAGCATTGTTTGAGCTTGAATGTGCTTTCATTATTTTCGATTGAGCCTCAAAGGTCTCGAAGTTATTTGAGAAAAACTAGTGGATGAGCTCTAGGAGAACTAGAAGAAACTACTTAGTAGATATGTTTTTTAATTTTTCTACTCATATTGAATTTGTATGTGCAATTGATGTCAATCGATAAAGCTTCGTTTGAACCTAAATAAACTTCAGAGAGCAACACTAAGTTAATTTTTTACACAGTTATGGATAGTTAAAATTTTCGACTAAGCTCCGAGCAACATGCGTCAAAAATCTTAAGTTTTTCAAAATCTCTTACTCTGGATATATGTAAATTCTCTATATTTTACTCAAATGAACTGAATGAGCTTCCATTATTGTTGTTTGAGCTTCAAAAATCTCGAAGTTGTCCTCGAAAAACTACTGGGTGAGGGGGGGGGTAAGTTGTAGACATGGTTTGAAGTTTTACTTCTTACTTTGAATTTATGTGTGCAATTGATGTCAATCGATAGAGCTTCCTTTGAGCCTAAATGAGCTTTAGTGAGCAAAAGTTTAAGTTAATTTTTTGCAAAGCTATGAATAGTTGAAATTTTTGACTAACCTCCGAGCAACATGCGTTAATTTGTAATGTTTTTAAAATTTATTATTTCGGCAAAACGGTAGTATTACTCAATTGATTTACTATTTCCGACTAACAGATATTTGATGAGCCCTAAAACATTTTAACCATTGGATCATAAATTTTTTTTTATTAGCAACAATAATAACGTTAAGCTGCTTTAAATCAATATTAGATTTTCTCGGCATGATTTCTATTACGGTAAATTATTCGATTTTAATAAATTTTATGTTTGTAAAAAATAAAGTATTGCGTATTTAGAGAAGTTATGTATATTCAAAGTATGTAGATTATCAACTTAAGAGATTTACAAAAACTTAAAATTCAACGCATGTTGCTCGGAGTTTAGTCAAAAATTTCAACTATCTTTAACTTTGTAAAAAATTAACTTAAACTCTTGTTCATTGCAGCTCATTCAGGCTAAAGCAAAACTCTATTGATTAATATCAATTGCACTTATACATTCAAAATGAGAAAAGAAACGGAAAAACATGTCTACAACTCCCCTCCCCCCACTAGTTTTTTGCCAATAACTTCGCAACCTTAAAATTTACCGAAATAGAAATCATGCTGTGAAAATCTAATATTGATTTGAAGCAGCTTAACGTTGTTATTGTTGCTAATAAAAAAAAATTTATGATCCAATGGCTAAAATGTTTTGGGGCTCATCAAATATCTGTTAGTCGGAAATAGTGAAGCAATTGGGTAATACTACCGTTTTGCCGAAATAATAAATTTTTAAAAAATTACGAATTAACGCATGTTGCTCGGAGTTTAGTCGAAAAAAACGAAGCTTTATCGATTAACATCAATTGCACATATAAATTCAAAATGAGAAAAAGAACAGAAAAACATGTTTACAATTCCCCCCCCCCACCCCCCAGTAGTTTTTCGCCAATAACTTCAATAACTTCAAACAATAACGCCAATAAAATAAAAATAACTAAAAAAAAAGATTAAACAAAAATAATAAAAGCTCATTCAAGCTCAAACAATGCTCTAACATTTGACACCAAATTCATCCAAAAATTCGAAAGTGAGGGAGGGGGAGCACTGACATGCACCTGAAAAACGGAAGATTTGATTTTGATTACTAACTTTAGTTTTTTTTTTGCGGATAATAATAATAATTGAGATTTAAATATTTTATTTTCTTCCTGATCTTTGCTATTACTTTTTTAGATGTTTTAATAGGTACATACTTTCCAAATTTGAAAGCTTTAAAGCTCTTCCTATTTTTTTTGCCGATAAATTAATTTTTTTTAAATAAACTCATTTTTTAAGTAAATAAATGTGCAAACAATTATGCAAAGTATTTTTTAGATACTACTAAAAGCCCCAAAATATATATCTAACTTATAAATCCGATAAAATAGAATTTCATTTATTGCCACTTTTTGAAGCCACATACCCTACTGTGCAATGGTTTCAATATCGATTTGTGGAAAAACTATAACGGTGCTAGCTTTCATACTTGGGTGCTAGCTGGTGCTAGCTATAAGGATTCGGGAGCTAGCTTTTTGAGCAAAAATATTAACTTGGGGGGGCTAGCGTTGACTTGGCCCCCCCCGGATTCAGTTACGGTTTGCGGAAAAACTATAACGGTGCTAGCTTTTATATTTGGGTGCTAGCTGGTGCTAGCTATAAGGATTCGGGAGCTAGCTTTTTGAAAAAAAATATTAACTTGGGGGGGCTAGCGTTGACTTGGCCCCCCCCCGGATTCAGTTGCGATTTGTGAAAAAACTATAACGGTGCTAGCTTTCATACTTGGGTGCTAGCTGGTGCTAGCTATAAGGATTCGGGAGCTAGCTTTTTGAGAAAAAATTTTAACTTGGGGGGTCTAAGTCAACGGACCCGAATCTTAACCCCTAATGAGAGAGTTGACCATAATAGAGACCAGAGTCTGCTGCAATCCGGAGAGAACCTCTCCAGTTTGTTTGCCACGATGTTAAAGACCAGCTCACAATGGTTGCGTAAACTCCAATAAAACCCAAGAGGTAATAAAAGGCTTATAATAACAATAAAATTGAGGGTGTGTTCACAATTCCAATAATTGCAATGTCTAACTGTGCAAAACAATGCACACACTGTAAAAAATTGAATATTACGGTTTACTATCAAAAGCGTACCCACTTCAAATTGACAAGTACCAAAAAAAAATAACCACTAAGGATTACCACAAAATGAATACAAAAAGCCAAAATCGACACGTCGGTCACACGAAATGGAAAAATTAAAATTACTTACGTCAGCGCTTGGTAAGTTTACACAATTTTAGTTGACAGGTCTTCTTTCCAAACGAGTGGGACGTGTATGGCTTTGCAGGTTGAAATGTTAGACTCCTTGTCAGTAATCAGCAGACAACAACTGACTAGACACTCGCGAATAATAACTAACTCTGCTCGCTGATGTAGATGTAGCTGGACCAGTGAGAGACGATCTTAAAGATGATAAAAGGATTTCCACAAAGATCTATCTTCCAACGAAGAACAAAATGGATGATTGTTTTGGTTATCAAAACACAGCACCAAAACACAGCTCCTCGTAGAAGATCGGAAATGATCGACAGTAATGCGCTTTGGATCAAGAACAGCGTAGTAATTTGCGCAGCAAGAAAAACAGTCCCCCAGATGTTTAGACATGTGTTGTCAAAACACACAGTAGCCGAGCGACAGTCAGACAACAGGTCACACACAAACTTGGTACGATAGCTATGGTTTCAGAATACTGGATATTCGTCCAATCTAATAAAATCGGCACTCAAAATGTTGACTACAAATATAACAAGCTGCTTGCTTCAGAGTCGCTCTCGGGGAACTAAAAGTTTAACCCACCAACCTTTGCAACCAAAATCCCTGCATTCAATTTATAACGCAAGCATTATAAATGAAAATAAAAATGCAGGATGGATCGGATCGAGGAATATCTTGAAATAAAATGAAAAGTAAAACCACGTAACAAATGCAAAAATTTGTTACAAAACATAGATTACGATTTAACGCATGTTGCTCAGAGTTGAGTGGAAAATTTCAACTATTCACAACTTTGTATTAAATTAATTTAAAATCTTACTCACTGAAGCTCTTTCAAGTTCAAACGAAGCTCTATCGACTGCACACATACAGAGACGTGATCATGGGGGGGGAGGAAGTCCCCCTCAAAGTTTTAGAAAGTTGGCAAAAGTTGACAAAAACACCCAAAAGTTGGTCAATTTGGCATTTTCTTATGTCTAAATTTACAAAAAATTGCAAAACTTACAAAAAGTTGGCAACTTTGAAGTAACTCAGTTGGCAAATTTGAAATTTACCCCCCCCCGAAAAAAGTTGGTTGGGCACGTCCCTGCACACATAAATTCAAAATGAGAGGGAAAATTGTTTTTTGAGAATAACTTTTAACTAAGATAGTACGGAGAACTACAATTGCCAAAAAAACCAATTCATAGTATGTAGTTTATGAGTAAAAACATACATTTAGAAAAAAAAAACGTACATTATTTGTATTACTTTTGATTAATAAAATTTATTTTGTAAAATTAATTTTTCCAGTTTTATTTATTATCAAAATTTATTATAATAGAAAGCAGGATTAGTTTTTTTAATCGGATTAAATATTTTAATCTAATGTAATAGAAAAAACTTGAGGATTATCACACGGAACTTGCTCGGAGTCTCGAAAATTAAAAATGCCTGTAACTTTGTAAAAAATGAAGTTAAAATGATGGAAATGGAAGCTCATTTAAGCTCTAACGAAGCTCTAACGTTTGACACCAATTTCAGCCCAAAATTCATAATATGAGCGAAAATAGAAAAACATGTCTACAGCCCCTCCCCCAACGTTTTCGCGAATATCTTCGCGACGGTTGAGGCTCAAACAAAAAAATTGAAAGCTCATTTAAGCTCTAACGAAGCTCTAACGTTTGACACCATTTTCATCCCAAAATTCGACTTGCAGGGGGCTAACGTGTCTACAGCCCCCCCCCCCCAACGTTTTCGTGAATATCTTTGCGACGGTTGAGGCTCAAACGAAAAAAATGAAAGCTCATTTAGGCTCTAACGAAGCTCTAACGTTTGACACCATTTTTAACCCAAAATTCGACTTGGGGGGGGGGCCAACGTGTCTACAGCCCCCCCCAAACATTTTCGGGAATATCTCCGCGACGGTTGAGGCTCAAACGAAAAAAATGGAAGCTCATTTAGGCTCTAACGATGCTCTAACGATTGACACCAATTTCATCTCAAAATTCAATTTGGGGGGGGCCAGCGACATGCACCTCAAATATGGATTAAATGAGTTAAGTACATTAGCGGAGTCTAGCATTTCTACACTTTCAATGCAAGCAATTGTGTTAAGTAATATTTGAAGATTATACTATAGGAACACCATCTAACGATTGGACTAAGTAATTTTCATAAAGTAAGTAAGTTTTCAGTAAGTTTCATTTTCAATTAGCACGTAATGTCTACTACGTACTTAACACATTTGCACGCTAGACCATCGATATAATCATCAAAAAGCAATTCATTACAAAATGGACGATAACAATTCATTAATAAAATGAAGAGTACACCAAGAGGTCTTTTACTAGGGAAATATTAATGGGGTGGTTTCCCGTTGCCTTCCCCATAGTCCACAAATCGATATTGGACTCTTTAGATCACAGCAAATTTCAGACGCAATTAGGCAGGGGCGTTTTCAGCCAACTGGCTTAGGGGGGGTAATTTACCAATATCAATGTAAATTTCAACATAGATTGATCTTTTTTGTTAAAAAATTAAGGGTAAATAATAATTCTTAGGGGGGGGGGTAATTACCCAATTATCCCTCTCTGAAACCGCCAGTGCAATTAGGATTTGAACCGCGGTTTCCCGCGCTACAGTCATCCGTGTTTGATTTACGCCAGACTGCTGGTCAATATTACTGGTAACGCTTAAATAACAAAAAAATGATATATTTTGTTAATACAGTAACACAAAATTAATTTAATGATACCTCTGCACTTATTAGTTACAAAATTTGCACTGAAAAAATGCATTATATCAATGACGGTCATGCAATGCTGTAAATAGATCATACCACAAACTGGACTGTGATCATTCTTGTATAGTTCCGCATGGACTATGATCGTTTTTCTGTAAGCCTAAAGGATTTTGAAAACGCGTTTACGTTGGACCCAAATAACTTTTTTCAATTTTTTTTTTACCAAAAGATAGCTTTAGTTTTAAGCTAACAGATGGCTATAACAGAATATTTTCGAAAAAAATAGACCCTGATCGTTATTCCCGTGTGCTCTTCAAATATACATATGTATAATTCTATGAAAAATATGTGTCATAGAATTTTTTTGAAATCTATGAAATTGTCATAGAATTCCGTAATAGAATTTTATGGAGATTCACCCTTTTTCTTACAATAATATAACATCACATCATAAAATACTTAGTAAAATAAACGCAACTGACATTTCCAAATAAACGTTTTAAACTAAATTAACTATTTTATTATCAAAATTAATCGATGGCCAAGTGCTAACACGTCGTAACACACAACTTTAAGATTTTGGTTTTATATCATTTTTGGACTATTTGTACATCTCCCGACCTATTCTAAAAAATCGTAAACCTCAAACCGATAAAAAAGCTTCAAATTTGAATTTTATAACGTCTTATAATCATTTCGTAATAGAGTAAGCTATATAAAAGCAAAATCTCAAAAGTTGTGGTTTACGACGTGTTAGCATTTGGCCATCTATATATCATCGGTTTATTGCCAAAACAAGATAACTCCACTTTTGACCAAAATGAGTTATAATCACGATTGAATTAAAATAAGAGCAAAGTATATTCTGGCAAAAGTAGGTAAGTGTAAGTTTAATGTTAAAGAAGTATTAAGAAGTTTAATTTTACTAACTACTATGTGTTTGCAGTGCAATAAAACATTAAAGTCAGTTTATCTCAGAACTATCATTTTGGAATTATTTTGTATTGGCAGTAAGCCGACGATATCTTCTACGTTTTGCTAGATTATTTACTACGAAGACATGCTGAGGACATTAAGTAAAAAAAATTATTTTAATTGTCAATTGCGACTTTTAACTTGCAATTGCCACTTCGAACTCACAATTGCGACTTTGATGTCGCAATTACATCTTTATTTACATTTGCCATTATGATAGTACTTTAACTCGCAATTGCCACTTCGAACTCTCAATTGTCACTTTGAACTCGCAATTGCACTTATAAATTTCAATTATAAATTTCAATGGTTAAAACCACTCGCTATGACAAATTTCATTGTAAATTTTAGTAAAAGAGTAATTTTGCAATCAATATTATTGATAAAATAACAATGTAAATTGTCATTCTTAATTAAGAAATTAAATTTTATCTATAGGTTCGAGTTTAAGCAAGCCATCCGAAATAATATGGTTATTAATGTGGATTCAACTATAATTTTCTTTATCATAAATTTTTATGTTATACAGAAAACTGATCTTTGCAAATAATTAAGTTGGAAAAATTTGAAAACGATTTATCATCTCAAAATTTTGTTTATCAAATTTATTCTTCCCCGGAGTATTTTTTGAAAATTTGGTACACAACGGTGAATTTTGAAGGTTTTCTAGCTAGAATTTGTGAAATTTATTCAAAAAGAGAACATTGTTCTTGAATGAATGAATAAATGATTAGAAAGTTGCAATTGCGAGTTCAAAGTGGCAATTGCTACATCGAAGTCGCAATTGTGAGTTCGAAGTGGCAATTTCGAGTTAAACGTCGCAATAATTGACAATTAGAAACATTTTTTTTACTTAATGTCCTCAGGACGCCTTCATAAATTACATCTAAAAACATGACAATAATTTATGTTAACTACATAAATTAAAATTATCAAAATTGCTAGTGCAGAAGATCTCCACAATGGAGATTATTGTTTAGACAAACCAAACAATTCGCTGCAGCGGGTGAAAAAGGGGTTAAGTCATAAAAGTCGATTTTAAGTAAACGCTTGTTAAAGAAATTGGCAAAATTTCATGTTCGTATAAATAATAGAGATTATTGTTGAGAATAGGTCTAGTTTAATTAATCATCTACAAGTAGATATTAAATTTTATACTTTTTTACAAACTCATTATAACATTAGTAGCGACAGTCAGAACCGTCCTCAGGATTCGAAGTTTATTGTAAGTTAAATTTTTCGCCTATTGTATCTTGCTTTCGATTTACCAATGATGTGGATATAAGTCAGCAAAATCGAAAAATTCAGATCTCTCCATTTCATGAACCATAAAAGGTTTGCGTTTGCCTACTAGGCGTATAAGTTGAGCCCAGTCGTGAGGGTGCTTAATTCCTAAGTTAGGTACATTTTTTCTTTTCAATGAGACTATGGTCGGTGTCACATTCCATGTGTGTATGCCCAGGAAGTAAAAATTTATTATCCATCGCAAAAGGAGTTAAGTCAACTTACTTCCGTTTACGCAAAAGCATTTCACCACTCCAATGACTTAACTCCTTAGTGAATGTGTAATATCTCCGTTAATTGAATTAATTGGACTAAAATTATTATACCAATGCAAAAATAAACGCTTATAGTTTCCAAAAATGACAAAAACTCATTTTCGAAAAAAATGACTTGACCCCTTTCTCACCCGCTGCAGCGAATTGTTAAATGACCGAATTTATCAGCATATATGAATGACTACAAGAAACAACAAAAAAATGACACAATAAGTGATCTACTTAATCAATGCATCAGCTCTTGTGCACCACCACCAAACATTAAATTACGCATTCGATTTCAATCAAACGAAAATTTTAGATTTTGAAAATAATTATTTTAAAAGACTGATTAGTAAAATGTTCGACATAAAAACAGTGGAACATAGTGTAAACTTTAGGAATGAAATAATAAAGGATCTTACAATAATTATATTTAAAATGTTATATTATTAACTTGTTGATATTAAATAATCTTCATTATAATGGAGATCTTCTGCACTAGCAATTTTGTTTATTTTAATTTATCTAGTTACTATAAAATTATTGTTATATTTTTAAATGTATAATTGTCACTTTTAATTTTCATTAAAAAAAATTGCTGTAAATTAATAATCTAGCGAAACATGGAAGAATGTTATCTTTATTAATTTGTCTATAAACTCAAATAATCATCAAGAACCAATTTTATATAATCCAAATATTCAAAATTTATAACCTTATCTCTTTATTTTTTTAAAATATCTAAATAAATTGCTTTCAGTTGTTAATTTTCAACCAAGTTATATAAGTTGCATAAGTATATATGTTGGTATATTGAATATTTGGCATTATTGGCATATATATTGGCATATATAAGTATAAGTATATTGTTGATGTTTAAAATTTCAAGTAAACAGTATAATTTTTATCCAATTTTAATTAATAAAATTGATTAATCATTTTCATCATCACCACAGGTAAATTAAAAATTATTGAAAAATTCAAACTCATGTTCAGTGTAATTTAGGAAAAGAACTACCAAAATTATACATGAATAATTTTAACAAACATTTCATTCATTCTTCATAATATAGGTGTCTTAACAAAAAATATGACAATATGAATGTACTTATACTATAAATTATATTTTGAATTTTCTACACTACCGATTACCGATAATAGTGACCTATACAGGGTGACCCTTTGAACACGAAACATACGGGATTGTGGTCAACAGAATTTTTTTTAAGAAATGCAGAAATACGTCAATTTTATCATCGAGGGGGACAACTTTTGCTACCAATGTCACTCCCGTATTGTTTCATCCCTTCACGTTTTGATGACAACCTCTGAAATGTCAATAAGGATTATAACGTATTCCTTATATTCCCCAAAAGAAAAACGCGGTCTGCGTTAAACCAAAATTAAAAGATCAAAATGATCCACCAACTTTGTTTATTTTTAACGCAGGACCAATGATCATCCGGCCAGCTACTGCAATAGCGGTATGCGAAGGGTCGCAAGTTGATGACATTTAGAAATCAAACACACAAGAATCGTTAACAATTTAATCACATAAAAAATTACTCTTAAGTGATGCTGGAGTAATTCGCGTCATCGTACTGTTTCAAATACATAGCTTCAAAATTATAACGGCAGACAAAGAGCAATCTTTAGCATAATCAATTCCACTCCAGACTACATGCCATAAGAATTACATAAAATTTTTATCACAAATCTTAGAAATTTTCATACATAAAAATTACTACTCACTCAGTGTCAGAAAGCTTTCATTGCTGTGGCGTTTACAAAAAATTGTGATGGTAAAAATTACAATGTATTATAAAAATATTCAAAATGTGATAAAATACGAAACTTCTTCTGATCTTCCAAAAAAACATGATAGTTAAAAAATTCGTCCATATGGAAACCAATTTGCATCAGATGCTCGCCTCATCAAAAAATGCATGACCATAGGGCATCTCCTGTTTGTAACATGCACACTCGCACCTCCAAAGACATTTCGCAAAGAATTTAGATGTTCAATGTTATAAGTTAACCAACTTGAAAATTTGTTATCAAAAGAATTTTCATTAAGAGAATCTGCTACCCAGAGAATTTGTCATCGGGAAATTTTTGCTTGCAAGAGAATTTGCCTCTACAAGACGAATCACGTCACAGTAAAATATCATTGGAAACTCAAGACTAATTACCTGATAAAACTGATGTTAACAGGAAGTTATTAAAAATTATAAACTTTGACCCACAAATGAACATTACAAGTATAAATTAAAATCAGAAATGAATTCCAATGGCACTCACGTGCAAAACAATCCTCTTGGATCGGAAATAAATAAATACACAATTAATTTCGGTAATAGCGTCCATATTAAAATTATTTTTGGCTAATCTTTTTTTTGTGGGTATATTGGACTTTTTAAAATTTTTTTAAATAATTTACGTTTTGAGGTGATTTATTTCCTCTTCCTCAGAATCTAAAATACAAATTGATCGTGAACATAGAGATAACAATGTTACAGAAAAAACTTACTACTTAAAATTAAACTATAAATGTTATAAATATTTTAAAAAACATAATTTTTTACGTTATTTTTAAATTATTATAATTATTACAGCTAAAAACAAAAAACAAAATTACTAGGAAGAAGCTTTCTATATATTTGACCTACGAGGGAGCTCGATGACACCGCTATATATTTTACTTAATCCCATGGTGTCTTCTCTAAAATTAACACAATCGTGCGTTTTTATGTAATACATTTCACTAATATTTCTTTTAGTGAAATTGTTTTCGAAATCTAAAATTTTTGTTTGTTCAAACCGGAACTTATGACCAGTTTGCTGGTGGTGTAAAGTTAGTGCAGTTTTACCATCTGAATTACTGATTCCACGGGTACCTTCTAAATCGATCTTCTTACAATCATTCCTGTGTTGGGATAATCTCTTCTTAAGCCATTGTTTTGTTTGGCCAATATAACATTTATCACAATTACCACAAAAAATTTTATAAACAAGTTCAGACTTTAGGTCACTAGGTGTTGAGTCTTTTAATTTATTTAATAAGATTGTATTATTTTGGAGATTGTAAGTACCTAATAAACAGTGTTCTTTTAAAAGTAATTGTATTTTCTCAGTCAAGCCTTTTGACTTACAATCTCCAAAATAATACAATCTTATTAAGTAAATTAAAAAACTCAACACCTAGTGACCTAAAGTCTGAACTTGTTTATAAAATTCCTTGTGGTAATTGTGATAAATGTTATATTGGCCAAACAAAACAATGGCTTAAGAAGAGATTATCCCAACACAGGAATGATTGTAAGAAGATCGATTTAGAAGGTACCCGTGGAATCAGTAATTCAGATGGTAAAACTGCACTAACTTTACACCACCAGCAAACTGGTCATAAGTTCCGGTTTGAACAAACAAAAATTTTAGATTTCGAAAACAATTTCACTAAAAGAAATATTAGTGAAATGTATTACATAAAAACGCACGATTGTGTTAATTTTAGAGAAGACACCATGGGATTAAGTAAAATATATAGCGGTGTCATCGAGCTCCCTCGTAGGTCAAATATATAGAAAACTTCTGCCTAGTAATTTTGTTTTTTGTTTTTAGCTGTAATAATTATAATAATTTAAAAATAACGTAAAAAATTATGTTTTTTAAAATATTTATAACATTTATAGTTTAATTTTAAGTAGTAAGTTTTTTCTGTAACATTGTTATCTCTATGTTCACGATCAATTTGTATTTTAGATTCTGAGGAAGAGGAAATAAATCACCTCGAAACGTAAATTATTTAAAAATTTTTTAAAAAGTCCAATATACCCACAAAAAAAAGATTAACCAAAAATAAATACACAGTTGCGAGGAAATACAAGGGGCGTGCACAAATTTTGTAAAGTAAGTAATGAATTTTACAAAAATTCGTTACAGGATGATATGGCAAATAACACCTCATTTGAAAGGTTCTGCTTCCCTGAATTCAGTGCTATAATTTTTTTTAGAGTTTCAACAATTATTCAACAAAAAAATTGAAACTGCAAGCATGCGAAATAAATCCAATATTTCAAGACATTTAAGAATAAAAAAGAGAAAAATACTTGGACAGGCTGATTTTAATTTTAAGGGGGATACTTTTACTGCTATAATACTATTTATAAACATTAACAGTTCAACTCTTGAAGTGAAGGGTAAACCACCCTTACAGTCTTGCATGCAATGAGTAAATGAAACAATTCTTCCATCATTTTATAAATTTTTGTAAGTATCAAAGCTAAAGTTTCCAAAATGTTTTTATGATAAAAAATAGACCCACCTTTTTTTTATTAAAAATTCCAAGGGTGGTTGCCCTTTACCTTACCTTTACAGATTGAATTTTGAAATTATGAAAATTTTGTAAACCGCTAAGTTTAATTAACAAAAAAGAACCATGTATTTTATTTTGCATATAAATTATTATTAATGAAGAAACATAATTTAATTAAATATTATTTAAACTTGAAAAAACTACAAATTGTAATATTGAGGCAGACTGACAGATTTACAATCTTTCATAATTAAATCTGATTTTCCTTGATTTACTCGCAACTTGATTTATGCTAGTTTCTTACTGCAAAAAAAGGTTTAAATTTTCAATTTAATAATCATAAGGTATAACGCTTAAATAATAATAACATTAACATTAAGCTATTTACATTCTAAATAAACTATTGCTTTCCCTTTCTGGGAATTACAAATCCAATTAGCGGAGTGGATTAATCCCCATATTACATATTTCCGATAAATCAATATCGATTTCACCACAGCGTGTGGATGCCCACTGAAAGGCCGAGCTAAGAAATTCTGTATAGTTCGCGTTTTGAACCCAGAATTTCCGCTCTGTACTCAACCAGCGATCACATCACTCCACGGCTGTTAAATAATATTACAATCATCTATAATGCCAAATAGCTACGTAAAGTATCAAAAGTGTCTTTATAACTATAATATTTTTATCACTATCAATAACAGTTATTTAATAATTATTTTAAGCTACATAGAAGTGTGATTCTTTCAACCTTTATTACTTATATTATAAAATGTTGGTCGATATTAAGAAATAATGGATGTGTGAGAAAAACATGACCCATTGAGTATCCAAAAATAAGAAAAAGAATAAATTCGTGAATTTAGGGTAAGCAAAATTATTACTTTTGTCCATAATATTGTGATCTTATCATATTATAATGCAGTAGTTCATTTATGCATTTCTAATAACATAATTGCTTATATTTTTGATCACGCACAAAGTTAATTTGTCAGATCGCGTGTTCTAAAATTCGAGCATTACTTAAAAGTTAAAAATATTAATGAAAAAATATATATAATTTTTTTTAAGTTTTCTGCAAAGGAATGTTAGTTAAAAAAAGGTCACTGGTGCTGCCCGCTGAAATTTTTTTGTCAAGAAACGGCCCGCGGCTGAAATGAGTTTGACACAACTGGGTTAGGCTAGAGTAAAAAAGTATGAATTTTGAAAATTAATTCTAGAAAACTTACAAATGCGATTACCATAATTTTTAGGTAATTATTATGATGCTATGGAAAATAAAATGGTCACTGTTGAAGTGTTTATTCAGTGCCTCAACACCAACCTAGAACAGTTTTCTTCAAGAAGAAGCACCAGGTACGTACTGTAGAAACAACTTTTCCGCATTACAAATTGTAATACCTGGCTTAGCCTTTTTCGTGCCGCGCGTCATCTTTACCTTTCTTGCTAATTCTTACGTGCTTCGATTCTGGGATTTTGGAAAGAAGACTACCAGCGTCTGCTTTCTTGTTTTCTCGCGGCTACTATCGCCGATTAACTCGTAAACTTGGAGAACGTGCCGGTGCCGTCGTGTAAACGAAACGGACTAATTTTCGTATCTGCATGTTTGTTTCGATGTTATTCCAACTTAGATTGCGTTAACTTTACTACTTGATAGCAAGTCATCAAGCAATGAAAGAGCTAAACTTAATTAGGTGGAGCGGCAACATTCTTCTTTTTCTTCTGAATTTAAGCCTACGGCTTGTTATTTCCAGCATATTCCCGCCTCTTGTACTAAAAAATTTTTTGTGCTACACCCTATGAACGAAAAATTGACGAAAAGTGCCCCGTTTCATACCCACAAATCGAGTTCGGAAACAGTCCATTTACGGCCATTTAAATAATTTTTTTCTTTAATTTAAAAAAAAAGAGAAAAAATGCATAATTTATGTGAATAAAATAAAGAAATTGAACAAAATCTGAGCCATACGAAAACCCACACATTAACAAAAAATTTTTTTTCATTATTGTTTTTAGATAAACCGTAACTAATTTTCAAATTTCATACTGTTTTGCTATAGCCTAACCCCTTAAAATTATTTAATTCCATAACTAAAATTTGTGTTTGATAAAAATCAAAATTATGTCTTAGTGCCGATGTCTGACTTTCGTTGTCTTTCTTTAGTTTTTGGCAATCGCTTATATATTGATATATTTGCTACATTGGCCTACACTAGATTTGCTACACTATAAAACAAACCTCAGGGTGTGTAGCCACATAATATTTAAGTGCTTCTTGATAAATGGAAAGATGAGTGATGCCTTCTAGTTTGATAACTACCCTGTATATCACTGCAATGGTACCTACTGTAACCATTACGAAATATTTAATAAAAAAATATACGTGTAAAAAAAGCTTTTTCAGTAGAAGCAAACCAACAAAATTCTATTCAATGATCGGAAATTTTTTGAGTGCAATAATTGATTAAAGTAGGTACTATGGTATTGTTGCTTGTTCTAATGATATGGACGATATAAAATAGACGATAACAATTCATTAAGTAGTAGGTACCTACTATGTTATTTTTATTGAGAATTTAAATTGATATACTAAATTAGAAATTATTTATAATTCAAGTCAATATTATTTTTCATATTATGTTAACTCTTCTTAAAGCAATTTTGATTGTCTAATATAAATAATGTGCCAGCCTTTTTCTAAATACAGAACAGAGGAGTCCTGCAGTATTAACTAACAAACCAACTTCTCTTCCTGTGTTTATTTGTACTATACTTACTTACTTTATGACATTAAAATAAAATAAAAATCAATATTACATATTTAAATTATTCATGACATGGGATAAATAAAATAGTATTTGGTTTGTTTTATTTATTAGATAATTTACACTAATTTCATTTATATACTAATCACTAATTTAAAAGTCTTTAAAATGCATTATGGCGTATAAATTTTTCAAAATACTGCAGCTGCAGCGGAACTCTTTTTATTTGGTGATCGTACACCAAAGCACATGCAAGGTGTAAATGTACATATGTTACTGTTTTGTGGATCCAAAATCATTGTGTTAAAGTCTTTTAAAACAGAGTAACCGTATCCTAAATCAACATCAGCTCCAAGCCAGGTGATTCCTTCACAAGAACATTGCAATGTATTGTAAGTAAAAGTAACTTCCGCGGCTACATTTTTATATGCAATAATATCGGGTCTAATACCGCCATCGTCTACGGATTCAATTAAATTATTGCTAAATCTGTAAACGAATATCAATTTTCCAAAATTTCTTAGAGAATCATGAAGCAGTCCCGGTCCAATGCGTTGAAAAGCTCCCGACGCAATATTTTCGAAGTGATTATCCATTACGTGTACATTTCTAGCCAAAACTGAAAGCGCTCCAGATTGAATATTGCGAATTGTATTATTATTGAATTCAAAATCGTAGATAGTACCATTAATACCACAACCAGCAATGTCTCCTATACGGCCGCGTGTAATAGAAAATCCGTTTCCGGTAAGTCTAAATGCCATTGGATCAATTATTTCTAAATTACATTTGCTTAAAAGTCCACGTCCACCATCGATAAAATCTAATTTAATAGCGTTAACCATTACTCTAGTAACAGAAACATTATTCCATGAAAAATTTTTAAATTCTGTCAAATTATAAAATGCTTCGGTTTCTATTGTGTCTATATTAACATTGCTAAATTGTACTTCTTCTAGATCGTTTACTGGCACGAAACATCCTGGTTTCAACATTTCCTTTTTAATTTGTGAAAATGTATGCCTTGGAATGCTATCAATTTTTTTAATGTTTTCGAAATATACTTTTGGGGGATTGTGAGTCACTAATGCTGGTAATATTTCTACGTAACTTATGTTTGCTAATTTTAACCACTGAATAGGCTTGTTTTCAGCAGTGCATGTAAATGAAAGACGAACTGTGTGACAATTTTCAACTGTAAACGAGTTTATATTTCCTGGCGCATTAAATTGCCAAAGGTATAATGTTATATCCTAAAAATAAACAAATTTTTAATTAATTTACTAAAATAAAAACTTAATACCTAATTAAGAAAAGGAAAGAATTAATATAAAAATAGCAATAAAAATGCGAAACGATAAAATGGATATGCATATAGTAATTTATATCGAAGCAAAATGTTGGAATTAGTTAAATACCTATTATGCTTACATAATTATTAAATTCAAACCGGTTTTGTTTATATTTTAATTTTTAACAAGCTTAATAATTATTTATCTGAAAACTTTTTTTAATTTGTAACAGTAAAATGATTAAAAAACTTGCTAATTTTGCTACTTGTAAAATAAATTAAAAAACTAGTGGTAATCAAATAATATTAAAATTTTGTTTTTTTCCTATAATACACACTATAAATTATTTCGTAAAAACGAAATAAAGTTAACAATAAAGTTAAAAAATATTATTTCAATTCCAATGTGTTGAAAATAAATTTTGTTTTATTTATGAAAAAGTTGAGAAAAATATTAATTATATTAGATTAATGTTAATTTTATCTACAGCAATAAATTAAAATTATTTCTATTATTACTTTTATCAATTTAATTTTATTATAGTTTAATACAATCTACAAGTACCACTCTTTTAATGTTCCTGTTTGTAATTTTAAATCGGGTATTCAGAATCCTAAAATTGATAACAAACTTCCTTTAATTAAGTTAACGTTTTAATTAACAACATAACTTAATTAATCATATCGGTACTGAGTACTGATATAAACCTGCTCAGTTAAAAATAGTTTTCAAATAAAACATAATTGTGGGGTTAAAACATCTTACCAAGAAAATCTCATACAGAAAAACAAGATATACCTTGTAGATATTCAATTAAAATTTTCAAAAATTGCCTTTTTTGATGATTTTTTTTTTAAATAAAATTTGATGATATTTGATGAAATAAAGAATAATATTTAATTATTAAAAAAAAATTTTAAATTAAAAATATAATAAATACGCTCAACCTGATGAAAGTAAATAAAAATTACATGACTTTTAATTAAATTAAATCATTTAAATTGTCGTTTATATCAAAATGTTATAGTAATTCATGGTAATAGAGTAGCTTTTTATAAGAAAACAATGAAACTGAAGTCGTTGATTATACTATATATTTATATTAAATAATAATTTTTAATAATTGTTGTAATCAATAAGAAATTAAAATAAGTAGTTAACTCATTACTAAATGTTAAATAATCTGCCATTTTCTAAAAAGTTATTTAAAAATTACCAATTTTCGTATAATTTTAACATTATATTGACGTTTTTTCAAAATTTTAAAAATTGAATTCAAACGGATTTTATTGAAAGCATCGTATACTATAGTCGAGATTTAAAATTAAAATAATAATTAATAAAAGTTTATTTACCTGGCCAGTAAGAGTCGTATTACAATGGAAAGTAATATCAAGTTTGTTTGGAATGTCTTTCGCATTTTGACATTCAAATCCTTTCCAAGCACATTTTTCGAAGCTTATTCTTGCAGCAATTGAAACATTAATAAAAAATGCTGCGATTGTCACAATTAATATTAATTGTGTTAAACCCATTTTTATTAACTATTTACTACTTTCTGTTAACTATTTCTTGTGTAGCAGTTTTAGTGAGAGGATATGACTGGATGAACTATCTTAACAGAAATGATTTCAGCTGGAAGCTCGCAGCTTATATCTACATGGCCGATTGGCTATTCGCAGAAAAAATATGAATAACATCAAGTTATTACAGCTTTAGTGGGAACTACAAAACAAGAGATGAAGCAGGAATACCCGTTGGTACGGTATCTACTCTATCTTAAGATAATGATTGTAAAGTGTATACATCAGGGCGGTGACCCCAAAGATTTGCAATATAAAGTAATCAACAATTACTATTGAAAGTATGTTTAGATTAGATGGTGCAAAGAAATAATTGACCAAACTTACCGTAAGTAAACTCAAGTAATTTTAAAATTTCATGACTTCAATATACATCAAATGAATCCATAAATTCCAAACTTTAGTTTCGATTTCTGCCTACTTTACTTTCTTCAGTTTTTTCTATCTTAATTTATTATACCAATATAATTAAGTTTCATGTTTAAATTTTTATAGAATGGTAAATTTAAGAATCAAACTGTACCTACCTACTGGCATTTCAGTATTTAATTTAATGATAATGAAAGTGGTTATGGTTTTATTTATAACTTTTCAGTTGAAGTAATATTTTACAATGCATTTATTTTTGACTAAAAATGAAATGATTCGGTAGTAGCATAGCGGATTACCCGGACACTAGTCGGAAATTTAAAATCACCTCGTCCAAATGTTTAAAAATTTATGTACCTAGTATGTTTTTGTACTTATAACCTTTATTACGAATAAATATTATGTTATCTTTTACTAGCGTTAATATATAAAATTGTGGATAAAATTCTTTAGCGGGAAGCAAATAACAATTTTAAATTGGCACAGCTTAGATCAGGCGATTCAAACAATTAAGCTTTTTTGGAAAAGAAAAACACCAGGGGTACGAGTTTTATACCTACTAAAAAATAGTAGTTTATATCACGAGGGCGTAAGGGGTTGTTTTTCGTCACGAGACGTAGTTTATGACACGAGCCGCAAGGCGGCGAGGGGAATAATAGTCGAGAGATGGAAAAACCCTGGAGCCCGAGTATTATGAACAGCTTTTCGTGAATTTGGGAATAATATCCGACAAAATTCACGATTTTTTTGCAATAATTGCATAAATTTTATAAATTATAACACGTTTTATTTGACATCGTGGTAGTGTAAAACCAACTTCTACTTGTAACTATGGTGTTTTTCTTGGCACCAGTTGGTACCTTAGATGGCGGCCATGTTGGAGCGCCATGTTCATTTTGATTTCTGCTTTCGTGAAGTTCGCACGTTTGTGTATTGTGTCGTGTGTTTTCAATTAAAAATGCCTAAAAACCAAGAAATAATCGTTAAATAATCAATAAATACGACTTTGTGGTCGCATCTATCGATGTTCATGGATACGTTGCAAAAAAATCGCAAATTCTATATCGATGGATCACGTGGTAGGTACTATCGAACTCAGCAAAAAGCGGTATTTATGGGGCGAATTTATACATTATTTTCTATTTCAGGCTACAAAGTCACGATAGTCGATCTACGTGTTCTAGTCTCCCCTACAGGATCTTTTATGCGCCGACAGGCGCATATTTTGAAGATCAAAAATGAAAACGACGAAAAGCACGTTCGCCGAAGACAACTGCAAAACATTGTAGATACGCAAGACAGGCAAGTTTTTCACAATTGTGTGGTTAAGATTAAATATGTCAATAAATGATTTTTGAAAATTTTTGTTTTTTTGAAATTTTTTGGTATTTTTTTACTCCCGGGAGAAAAATAAAGTGTGACGAAAAGAACTTCTTTACTCCCGAAAAACCGGGTGTAAAGTAGTCACTTTACTCCCAAAATCACGAAAAAACTTTTATTGAATCAAAACAAAACTTTGCTAAAAAACGCAAATTTTTGAGCATAGATCAATAAAAAAAAATAGCACAATTAAGTAGTTACCAAAGCTAACTATTCTTCTAACGATTCTAAGCGGTTATGCTTTTACTGCCGTTTAGAAACACCAGCAGGGAAAATTTTTATAATTAAAACCTTTATTGGGTACTATATCTTCTATTTAAAATTGTTATTTTATTAACTCGTATTAACGATTAAAAAAGTAAACTAAATTAGTTTATTATTGAACTTTTGGAAGAAAATGCTTCCGTTATTAATTATTCTGGCAAAAGAAAGTATTTGTTCCCAAAAGCTCAATAAAAAACTATAATTTAATTTGATTGTTAACCTTTTCATCATATTATATAAAAAAACTTTGAACGGCCTCTTGCCTTGTTTTGAAAATTATTTGATTATCCAAATTCCAAAACGACGCTGATGAGAGTAAAATTGTTTGTCAAAAAAATTAATTTCCATAAACTTCTATCGCACTTTAAGTTTTTAAAATTTTAAATCTTGAATCATCCAATGTAATGCCTGGATTATAATAACAAATTTGTTTTACAATAATCAAAATTAATGACGCTGTTAACACAAATTTTATTAAACAAAAGCATAAAAAAAGTACCTATTAATTTAAATTTTGAAACAATTAACACTTAAGAATTTTTCCAAATTTTTTGTACTAAAATTCATCCTTTCTGTCACTTTATAGATTTTTGTAGACAGAAATAGTATATTATACACCGAGGGAATAAAAAAAAGTGCCACTTTTCGTCATGAGGGTAAAGGTTTTTACACGAGGCGCAGCCGAAAGGAAAATTTACCCGAAGGACAAAAAGTCACTTTACTCCCAAGCGCGAATATACTATTTTTTGTCTTTCCGCTATAAATCGAATATTTTTATATCTCGAAGTTTAATTTCGTCAACTACTCGAATTTCTAGAACAATTTGTTAAATAAAATTTATGTTTTTAAAAATACAAAGCTGGTTTAATAGACCTTTCACGAAAAGAACCATAAATCTTGGGTATTAAGCCTATTAAACACTTTATTGCCTATCCCAGATGTGGTAGTTTGCGTAACATGATATCATTTTTTGAATCTTAGACATAGTAATAAATTTGAATCGTTGCTGCGCAACGTCTATAATTTCAAACGTCAAACGTTCATTTCGTTTTGTGTTTGTAATTCTTTTTACTTTTCGTCTCGCTGTTTTACTTTTCGTCCCGCTACTTTACTTTTCGTCCCGCTATAAGAAAACTGGCATTTTGCTCCCGCAAAAGTGGGAGTAAAGTGACCACTTTACTACCGGAAAGACAAAAAACTTCTTTCGACATCTACACTAGTAATATTTGCAAATTTGAATTTTGATACAAGTGAGGATTCTATTTGAAAATCTTCAATAGTTCCTTCATCTATTGTTTTAGTTATATTATTTAATATTTTTGATCCTTTATTTTTCTCTAACACATCATTCAATTTCCTTATATAATTAAAAATAAATTTACACGTTCTTGTATGTAACAAAAACACGGCTTTTGTACAGATACTGAAATGAATTTACTTTGCATATCTCTATATTATGATTTTATGGATGGGTCGGCGTGGATGCAATAGGAGCCTGATAATTGATAAACGTCTAGATGAAATGCATACCAGGAAGTAAAAATAAACATGCAGGTGTTTCAAAAAATTTTAAAAGATCAAACTTTGAAATATTTTGTAAAATGAGCATTAATGAAGTATAAAAAAGCACGGAGAGCACAAAAATGTCAAAAAAGGCACGAAAAACACAAAAAGTCAAAAAAAGCATATAAAACTTGATACCAAATGATTTCTTTTCAGTTAAAACACAAAATTTTTCTAAAATTTTTCAGCTGCTTCAAATTTTCAGAAAAAGTGTAATAGCTACAAATCCGAACTCTAACCACGTTATAATGGAACGCCAACAAAAAAAACTAATTTTCAAGTTTTAAAAATATATTCAAACACTTCTCATACTGATAATTTTTAGAAAAATAGCACAATCCCAAAATTAAAGCTAAACTAGTACAAAATTAGACATCCGGGAAAAAGTAACAAGGAAACACAAGACAGACGTCTGTCCGCTTTGCCGACCCGTAAAAGATAATCTCCTCTTTCACTCTTCTTACTAAATTTTAAAAATAAAAATTTTCAGCACTTTCCAATTTTAGAAATTAACATTTCCTTTTCAATTTACAATTTAAAGTAAAATGAAAATTTTCCATTTATCAGGGCTGTTAGTTGGCTGTTGAAATAATTTAAATAAAGGAACAAGCGCCCTTTTTGGTAACAGAGAGGCTGCTGATGCAGCTTCGCAACAGAAAAAAAAATTGCACAAAGGACCCCGCTACGGCCTTATGGGTTTTGGGTCCCAGTCAAATTTAACCAAAATGTAGGATATTGTAGTTCATAACATGGTGATAAAAAGTGTCAATGGGCACAAAGCCAAAAAATGGACAGTTTCTGAAATATAAGGCATTACAGAGTTAGTCCAGTCATTCTACGAAAGACACAATGATAAAGTCAAAATCGATACTACCCGGAAACAAAAAATAGGGCTGTGTAGATGAAGAAATTCTAAAGAAGATAGTGTTTTTTGCATCGCTCTAGCTAGTGTATTACATAACCTAAAAAATTAAACAAATTCGAAAAAGCGGTTTTTTGCAATTTAAAAAAAAAACGAATTTTTCTACAAAAAACAAAAGTTAAATGAAAAAGTTGTAGAAAGTTAAAGTAAAGATTCATTATTTATTTTCTGAGAAAAACGAAAAATGCCGTAAAAAATTTCCGTTTTTGTTTTTTTTCTTAAATTGCAAGAAACCGCTTTTTCGACTTTGTTTAATTTTTTAGGTTATGTAATACACTAGCTAAAGCAATGCAAAAAACGCTATCTTCTTTAGAATTTTTTCATCTACACAGCCCTATTTTTTGTTTCCGGGTAGTATCGATTTTGACTTTATCATTGTGTCTTTCGTAGAATGACTGGACTAACTCTGTAATGCCTTATATCTCAAAAACTGTCCATTTTTTGGCTTTGTGCCCATTGACACTTTTTATCAGCATGTTATGAACTACAATATCCTACATTTTGGTTAAATTTGACTGGGACCCAAAACCCATAAGGCCGTAGCGGGGTCCTTTAAAAAAAAGTTTCTTTTCAAAAATCAAAAAAAAAATTAATTTTTTTTTAAACACTATTATGCTATGAAAATTTCTAATATTTTTAACAATAATGTTTTTGTCGAGATAGCACAAGGAATAAGTGTAAAAAATATTAAATAAAATTAATTATTAAATATCTGGACAAAATTTTATATACAAAATTCAGAAAAAACAGAAGTATGAATTTGTAGCGACAAGAAAGAATTTTTAAACAAACGAAAATATATCTAAATATAAATTTTTACCACAAAGACAACTGCATATCCAAATCTTTTTTTAGGATTTTGTTTGTGACTTGTTATTTGAAATATAATGTTATGGTTTTATGGTGCAAATCATTATTGCATCAATCACATTTATTTTAAACATTCTACATAGTGTATTTGTAACTGCGTAAGTTCTTATCTTCATTCTTCTTAAGAGTGTTCGTAAAATTCTAGAAAGTATTAAGATCTTTTCTTGTATTTTAATTAGATATGAAAATAGCTCCACAGGGTGTCAATGTTACTATTATACCCACAGTGTCGAAACAACCCAGTTTACGGTAGCTTTTAATTTTCTGGACCTCAAGATTTCTTCCTTGGTGACCAATAACGTACATCAATTTTTGGGTACCTTCTAGGATTTTGATTTATCCAGTGGTCAATTTAAGGGGAACCATGTGCCTTTATGCAATGTTCTCATAAATTTGACTTTCTTTACGAAACGTTTTAAAACGTGTTTGAAGGAGAATGATTGGCTACTCTAGTGACTGGTAAGTGAACGAAGATGTTTCTTCTTTGCATAGCCGCAATATGGAAGTGAGTTGAATTTGTACCAACAGCGACAGATGAGCTGACGAAATGCTGTACCATTGTGTTTTTAACTTCCAACGTGTCACATTTGCACAATCTTAGGTTTAGCCTTATGTAGATATGAGGTCTAAGTTCCAACACAGATTATATAGTATTTCGGGATTTGGTCGTAACAAAACGTTCAATTTCAAAAGTACCGAAATAAAGTCAATGCTCGTTAAACGCTTTGTAAGTTGTAAAAATTTGAAATTAAGACGAAATTAATGCTTTAATTTGTAACAAACCTAGCAAACGTCAATTATTATACTCGAGAACTAATTCAAAGATGAATTTTAAAATTTATTTGTAAATTTAAATTTGAGGGTAATTCGTGGCGTATTTGATTTAACAATTTTTTTTAGCTTTAATTCTACCATAATTTTTTTTCAAGACAGTAAGTGTTATTTTTCGGTTTTTCGTTCGCCTGCACGATTATTTACATTTTACTAATTCTTAATATTATATTATTTTATAGTGTAATTTATTAGTAGTGGTATAATTATTAAAAAATAATTTAGATTTTTTTCTTTATTGAAAAAGAGATAGGGTACACTTAAATTGTTTTATTATAGTACAACTTTTTGCAATAAAATATTTTTATTTGAAAATAAAAACAAAAACCGTTCAACTTTTAATAGATTGTGCTAAAACAATGCAGTTGTGCATTTAACAGTCGATAATATTTTTAATACTCGGTACACACATACATAATGCATTCAACTTTATAGGTACCTAGTAATCGATTTTTCTTGTAGTTAACAAAATTACCATCACACATTTCCTGCAAATTAACGCCATATTTCTAACAGTTTTTTATTTATTAATATGTAAAAACAACTGATTAAAAAAATGTCAGTGAAAATTTAAAAGAATTTATAGTTATAAACATCAACAATATTACTTGCAAAAAATAGTAAAGAATATACTATGTATATATAGCGATACATCAAAGAAGCTAACGCTAAAATGTTCCCTAAGGCGAATTAAAGTTGCTCTTGTAAAAAAAATATGACATAACTCAAGAATGTATTCAAAATTACATTACCTATTATACAAGTTAGAACGTGACCTTTTTAATTAGTTTTACTGTAAATTTTTTATATTATTTATACACTACACATCTACAGAACCTATATTAAAGTCAAAAATGTTTTAACGATTTTAAATACCGGGTGCTGAATGAGTTAGGCGAACATAGGATATTAACATGTAAAAACTTATTTTTGCAAATTCCTGCTTCCCTAATTATTTTAGAGAAAAATTGAAAGACACAAATATAATGTAGAAATATAAACTACGAATGATAAAAGCATTAGATTTTATCTAGCTTTTACGTAAATGGTCAAAAAATTCTTTTGAAATTGTTAAAACTTTTATTTATCAAACTTGCCATGTAAGTTTCCGAGGTGATTATTTTTGATAAGTAATAAAAAACAATTGCACGTTGTTGACAGTTTTGCACTTTATTAAATTTTAATTTCATAAAATATAATATTACCTTGGAAACTTATACATGGCCAGTTTGATAAATAAAAATTTTAACAATTTCAAAAGAATTTTTTGATCATTTACGTAAAAGCTAGATAAAATCTAATGCTCTTATCATTCGTAGTTTATATTTCTACATTATATTTGTATCTTTCAATTTTTCTCTAAAATAATTAGGGAAGCAGGAATTTGCAAAAATAAGTTTTTACACGTTAATATCCTATGTTCGCCTAACTCATTCAGCACCCGGTATATAGATTATTATAGGAAAATTATACAGCGCGTTGTACAAATACGCCAGGAAATTTTTGAAAAACAAGACTGCAATTAAACGTTGTAAAGGTAAACAATATACTACGTCAATCTTGCAGTTGTTTTGTTTTAAAAAAAAGTTTTGACTGTACTTACGATACAGTCAAAAGCAAATTAATTTACTTCCTCCGAAATAAGTGGTTTTTTGATTCTTGTTTATATAGTCATTTTTATTACATTAAGTTTCAAAAGTGTAAATTTATGGCAAAAAACGAGACAAAGAAAATCAATACATAGTATTAGACAGTGACAAATAATAACATTTTTAAATAACTGTAGAAAAGAAATCTAATTTGTTTGCTTTTATGCTATTATAATTATTTATTGCTATTCGGTGAGTACCTACTACCTGTTTTCATCATCCTATTTTCATATCATATCGAGCCCTACAGTGAGAAAAATATTCATCAACAAGCGAATCATTTTAATTCAAGAGTTCTAGTCTAAAACTATAGATTTGAAACCCAGTTTTAGTATTATTGTGTAAAAAAATTTTTTTTTTCCAAAATATAAAAAGTATATGCTCTTGAATTTCATTGTCAAAAATCAATTATTTGTGACAACCTTTTACTTTCCCATTTATATATCGTAGTAAAGGAAAGTATAAATCCCTGGGGGTATTAAGGCCGACCATAACTTTACTTCAGGAAATAAACATTAAATAGTTTAATTTTATAAAAAAAATGTATTTATTGTCTTCCTTGAACATCTTAGATTAATTTTATTAACAAAAGCATCTAAAAAAATGATTCAATTTGCAAAAAATTAAACTTAAACGGAAATGCAACTTTGGGCTTTTTACCTACCATAGCTGGGTAATAAGACCTACATAAAACATATGCTGGAAATCGGAACTGATTGCTCTAATCAATGCACTTTGTATACCCTAAGCCCTAAGCAGTCTTCGTGCATCGTCGCATATCTGCTAGTCTGTTTTCAGAACAAATAACGCAAAACCAACTTTTCTTACTAGAACTTTCAGATTTTCAAGAGCTACTTCCGGGCTTAGGCTCTGAAACATCATTGTGTTAGGCCTGGCAATACTAGTTGTAGATATGGACTTTTTTATAAATATAATATATTTTAATACAAAATATTTTGATGGGTCTTATTACCTTAACTATAGTAAATTTATTGTTAAGTTAGATTTTATTAGAAGAAAAAATTTGAAAATTGTAAATCTTGTGTTTATTAGATGTAGGACTAATTGACCTACAACTTACCGTCATAAAACTGATGAAAAACGCACGTTTATGTAACAAGGGGACCCTTGAAATTTACTAAATTTTGTAATTTTAACGGTAAAGCATGAACAAAACCACTCTCAATGGAAAATTACACAAACTTCATCAACTTTACCGGCTTGTGTTGCTATTTTATTTATTTTTTTTTAATTTTTTTTATATTTGGGTGGCAATGTGTAGATGGTGCAATCATGATCATTGTGCTACGAATGTAGCAAAAAACAATAGTGGGCCTTATTTTCTGCGTGGGCCTTATTACCCTAGGGGACCTTAGTAATCGAGTCAAAAACCAACTTCGCGTAGATGCATTAGAATTTCGATTTATATGTATCATTTTGATCGTGAACAATTGTAACTAAAAATAGAGGGATACACAAATCTCAGGGCTGTGTAACCACAAAAGATGGAAATGCCTCTTTGGCTAGCTCGTAGATGCAAGAGATGGAGTGATGTGCCAATTCCCCTACCTGGATGATAAGTGGATAATACAGGGGGCGCCGTAAAGTTATGCTTCACGAAGCAAAGGCGATAAAAAATAGTAAAATAGACGCCACGTAGTAGTTTATTAACCACCCTGTATATCACCGCAATAGTACCCACTAGAAAAACCACAAAAATATGGGACACTAAAAGAAAAACAGTAAGGGAAATTGGGTAAATCACCTTTGGTATCAAAAGGGTGCTATCTCGTTTCACTTTCAGATTTAATATTAAGTAAAATTTACAAACTTTGCGCAGTTGAGCATTGAGCGATTGAAAATATTGAGTCTAGTAGAATTATATTCCAAATTACAAGTTGAAAAAGTTATGAAAATAACTTTTAGAATAAAATCTCCGCGTATAGCTATATTTGGCGTACAGTATTTATACACGCTTCTGTGTGAAATCCACAGATATCGCAAACACAATAATTGAATTATTGTGATTGTCTCAAAATAAAATAAATAAGTTATTGTCTCAAAATAAATAAGTCCAAAATACCACGCGCAGTAATATAAAATTGTACACAGACAAAATAAAAATTATGTACGGCACAAACAGATATCTTATCTTGAAGATGTCTTCTGGTTTTCGATGTTGATGGAGGGAAAGATGTCAAACAGCAGGACAAATAATTGGCAGGTGTAAGACTAACTTGAAACGGGGTGGTTGATGTCTCCAAGATTACAATGCAATAAGTAATGCCACAAAAGGTTGATCCTTCCAACTGGGTTAAGAAATTCTCAAATTTGGAATGGACTCGTCCAACAAATGAATTGTCAATACGATACAAATGAACGTCCATAAAATAAGCGTCCATACGATACAAAAAAACGTCCATAAAAAAAACGTCTATACGAAAAAAACCCTAAACGAAAATAAAGTTAAAAACTGGAGCTTTGAAAATGATTTAATTACCTCAAGGTGTTAGTCGAGGGTCCAATGATTTCCAGATAAAATTTGCAACGATTTCCATACAAGATCTTAAAAATTTCAAACTACAAAATCCTTCTAATGAAGATAAGATTTCCTCAGCAAATACTTCACGAAAAGCCGGTAACCAAGGGAAATCTTAAACTCGAGGTGACTGAAAGAATCTCAAATAATTGGGTTGGAAAAAACCACTAGTCCAACAAAAATCAGATCACTCAATCGTTTAAAAACAATGCGAAATACGAATCGTCTAAATTACAATGTCGGACAATCGTTTACTAAATTTTAACCTTTTTGTAAAGATAAATCTTATCAAAACAAGTCAGGTGATAATTTTAAATTTGCAATACAATGCATGTAATGCCATTTAGTGGAAATTAGCTTTATTCCATAAAGGAATCTTTAATTTCTTGATAACCAAAATTCAAAATTTAAATAAATGTTACTTTGTTAAATTGAACCGTAACACAATCTTTTGACCGATATCTGGATGCGGATGTGTGTTGTATATCGTGTGTGTGAACACTTTAAACAATTGACTTGAAATTTTTGCGAACTAGTTTGAACAAATGGTGTAAAGAACTGATTAGATTTTGGTTAAAATCCCTCCGCTGAATTGCTTTTTTATTTGCGTTTTGTTGATTTTTAATGATGCGCATGATTGGATTAAAGTAATTCTTTTTGTCTAAAAAAACTTGTAAGTAAAATCGAATCAATTCAATCGTTAAAGGGCTTGGAACAACAGTGATGAACTGATTTGATATTATGTCTATATTATGATATACGTCTAGATAGGTCTAGAAAATATAGCCTTCTAACAGTTAGAGAAGAACCTTCTTTGTCTTGTCAAAAGGACTTTAGAAAGAGCTATTAGTTATTAACTATTAAAAGCAGATCTTTTTCCAATCAGGTTTAAGACGATGTACATATATGATAAATTATTACCTACAGTATTAAAAAATTTTTTAATATAAGTGAAAAATAATTCTTCTTCATATCTCAGTATTTTGTCATAATAACGATGATGGAAAAATAATACAATTTAGGTTTGTGATTAAAATTAATTAATTTAAAATTTTTAATATAGCATACCAATAAATTATTTAAACTTGAAACTTTTGCTTAACTATGTGCAAAATGAACCATAAGTTATATAATAATCTTTGTTGTTAGCTATTTTACTCAATTCATTAAAAATATTGAAATTGAAAGTTCATATTAGAGAAAATAAAAATTTTCAAGTTCCCAGAACACTAAATCTGCACATTGTATAAACGTTCGAATGTTTAAAACAATCCTGGAACCAAGACAAATAAATTGTAATTCTATAAATTGCGATTTGATAAATTGATGTTTCGATCAATGCTTTTTCAATTAGGTGCTTTTCGGTCAATTACGTTTTCTTAATTGCTTGCGGTAAAATTTCCAAGACTCAAATTTAGAAGAAAAATTGACCAAATACTACACTATTTGAAAAATAATTGATGAATTACGAGTAGGTATATAATAAATATTGAATGGAACTGTGCGATGGAAACATCGGACTACTAAATACACATCATTATTATATAGTGCATAATATGCATAATGCACTCCAACTATTAGTAATACCTGGAAGTAATGTAATTATTGTTTTATTTACCTATTTAATGTGCTGTTTAACTGCTAAGTGCTTTCAAAAATTACATATTGATGGTGAAATCCTAATAATGTACCTCAAAAACCCACATATTTTTGTTGAAACATTATCAAATTATGGACTTACTTACAAGAAAAAGGCACTAATGGTAAGTCAATAATTGTAGTTTTTAGTAATCTGAAATTTGCTTTAACTTTTAACTGCTTTAGTGCTTTCTGGCATTGCTATATATCACAAATGTCATCAGATTTAACTTACTTAGTGTGTATTTGCAGTAAGAAGATCATCAATATTTATATCCAAATACTACATCACAAAAACGTGGTGTTTTTAAAAAAGTTGAAAAATATAGTAAAATTACTGTAGAATTTAACATACTAATACGATATAATGTTACAGCTTATTGGCTATCTTTAGTCTTATCTAACCTGATGACAAAATAAATATGAAAAAAAAACTTTTTAACAAAAAATTAAACCGACCAACAAAAGGAAAAAGTAACTAATTTTAAGTCGGTGCAGCGTGGGTGACTTTTGTTTTGATAATTTTTTTAAAGTAATATAATGATCGTTAATTTTTTGTTTTTGCACCGACTTAAAATTAATTACTTACATTACTTATTAACACTCAAAATGTAATATATTTATTTTTTGCTTTTTAAAAGTTTTCTTTTTTTGGTCAGTTTAATATTTTGTTAAAAAGTTTTTATTTTTTAATTTTTAGTAGCTAAAATCTACTAATTACTACTTACTTCATTTGCTCGGTTTAAAGTTCTCATCCATGCCAAGTTTCAACAGAATAGGTTCACAAGTGAAAAATTATCATCCCCTATTTTTTACCCTTGCGGGTGCAATTTTTCCCTATTTTCTACCCTTACGGGTGAAATTTTTTGTGAAATTTAAATCGAACCACCTTGGAGGTATACTCTATCGAATAAAAAAATATTCATCAAAATCAGATCACTTTGTAAAAAGTTATGCCCGAACATCCATAAAAAAAACATATAATTGTTATGCAGACGAATTGAGAAACTCCTCTTTTTTTTAAAGTCGGTTTAAAAATGGATCAAAATAAATAGTTTTTAAAGAAATATTAAAAAAAAAAAATTTTAACGTTTATAGTTAGATTTTTGTTAAAGTAATATTTTACGATACATCGTACTCTACTCTTGCAATTTCTTTTTAATATTTTATTCCATAATATTATTGTTAAAAAGTTCCACAATTAAAAAAGCAGACACGTGCTAAACTTTTTAGTTGTCATTGGTACCATTTACACATGGAAAAACTCTGATGCACTTGTAAATTGTTTTTAGTGGGTGAAGAGTCGTTCATATTATGACTTTGTATTAAAAATTTTCTCACAGCGCAGTGTTCGAATTTCTCCATTTTTACAAATGTTAAAGCTGACTATTATTAAAAATTGAATAAAAATCCAATGGTTCTTTGGATTCATTTAATTTTTGGAAAATGGCCTTCTATTTGATTATGCTACAAACCCCGTTGGGATGTTTTTTTATAACTTCTTTCCTTATACCCTTTTTACTGAGCTCATTCGTCTCCCTATATAGGTATAATTTCTATTATTATTTATGATATGTTACTATTTTATACCTAGGTAATAACTAATATGTTAATATTATCCCAATAGAAGTTTTTTATTTTTTAGTTCAAAACAGATTTTTAGCAAGATGTTGCCTTCATCATTATTAAATTTTTTAATGTGATTTCAGTTAAAGTATTTTTCCTGGGTAACTTTTGCGATATGTGGTTTTGTACTGTTCTTCGATTAAATAAACTAGAGAAAGATTTTTCATTAGTTTTCTGTACAGAAAATTTTAAATCTTTTGAATCCGGATGAGTTTATTGATTTTTGTCGGACTTCTTTGAATTCCATTATCGCATTATCGAACACCATAGATATTGAATCCAATTTTCTTCACTTGTTATTCCTCAGAAATTATTCCTGTAGTGTTAATAATTATATCAATGCAACTTCAACCTTTGTTATTAGATAACAATTATGTTACTAACATCATACAAACCCAACCTTTACTATTAGATATAGTTAGCAATAGTTCAAATGTTCTTTTTCAGCCCATATCAAAATGAACTTGTACAAAAATACTGAATGTCATTCTAACCTTCAGTCTTTCTTTAGGCCTTGGCAGATGATTTTGCTTAATTATTAAGAATAAATTACTTTTTAATACAAAGTATTGTCTTCAATTAACTTTATATTTTTGCAACTAAACTTATTTATGTTTCAACCCAATACATATTCATTCTGCCAGAATTGGTCTGACGAGATAAATTTCATTGGTAAAATTATTGTGAATGAGGTTGAAACTTATAATAAGGGGTTAGAGCAAAAAGGGTATAAGTACATCCCAGATAGTTTTGAAATATTTGCCTTCAAAGTTAATTGGTCTTTCAAAATTCTGTAAAAACGACACACTGTTTTTGTATGTCGAATTGATATACAGTTTAATGCACAATTTTAATAGTAAAGTCATTATGCACTGAAAGATTGCACCCTCTAGTCTCAATTTCTGCACTTACATCAATAATTTTGAAAATGTCACTTATACCCTTTTTGCTCTCACCCCTTCAATTCATGAAGAGAACTCCTCGGAGTTGAAAAACAGACTTTCGTAATTCGCTGAAAAAAATTGCTCAAAAGTATATATTTTTTAAAATAGGACACTTGGACACAGACGCCACTTCTTTAGATTTTTATAAAATTTAAATTTTTTTCAACATTATGTTTTTCAAAAAATTTGAATTAAAAAAAATCAAAAAAAAAGTCGGACTGTTAAAAAATATAAACTTTTGTGCAATTTTTTTGAGTAATAAGCATCAGCAAATTACAAAAGGTTGTTACTAACTTCAAAGATTCCTCCTAAGTTTTTTTAAAATTTATAATTTGTATTGTAATTTTATCGTTGGCCTCTGCTCGGAGGCCGGTTCTAATTGTTAATGTTTATTGGAATTACTGTTATGTGAAAACATAGATTTATAATAACCTAAGCTTCAACTATACTTTTACAATTATTATTATTATTTTATTAGTTAGTCAAACAAGTACTTGTTTACAATTTTTGAGTTATAAACATTTAAATTTAGACACGCTGGTCAATGTAATTTATTGTGGTTATGGAATAAAAATCGATTTCCATTTAATATAAATAGATTAGTAATTATTGTTAATGTTAATATTAATCAGATAATGTAAACTATATTGTTATTTCTAATGTCATTGTTATAACAGTAGCACCGATATAAATAATATGTTAAATAAATTACGAATTAACCATATGATAAACAGTATTTAGTGATAATGATAACCATATTAAAAGTAAATCTAAATATTTTATTTGTTTAAAATATTTTATAATAATATAAGATTATAACATAATTTATTACTTTATTTAACTTTTGCTGAAAAATGATAGTAATGACTTTATTATCACTAACCTTATGTTATGCTTCCAGGATCCAATTTAATTTTCACATTAAATTCACATGTCGCGTCATAAAATAGGGCCACTCATTACTGTCAAAATTAAGTACTCAGCACTTTTTACTAAGTATTTTATATACGCGATACGAACTAATCGTAAACAAAGCAAATGGCGGCTTTGCACAGTGTACGTCGCGACGCCGACAGATCGATATAAAGACGTATTGTCGAGTTCTCCAGTATAGTAATTTACAATTTACTGTCAAAATTGAAAGAGTATCATACAGTATTTGAATGGACTACTGATACAGACACATGCGTAAACGTTTCAGTTCAGTTTGTGGATATTAGAGTTTTACATACATTTTTCTAGGCGTTTTGTTGTTGTTGAGACATTACTATTTAACTGCTTTTTAAATAATTTCTTTTTCTACTGCAATCACAACAAAAAGAAATTGGATAGGAATTGAAAGTTCATAAGCTTTCGATTTTTCTTTTAACCACTTCATGCCCACATTAATTGCTGGGCGATCAACATTAAACAAAGATAAACATTTAAACACAGCACTAGTAGCAGTGGACGTTGCATATATGTCAATAAGCATGAAGTGGTTAATTCTTTTTTTTATAGATTTTCGATCAGTACCCATAGATCCCACCCACTACCATGATACTTTTATCAGGTTTAAAATCAAATGAACTAAAGTTTAAAAAATCTTTGGTAAATATTTATTGCAAAATATTATAGCATTTTGTTGTACTCAATACTGAATTTTCAAGATCAAATTATATAAATTTTTTAGGTGTTGTAATTTTGAGCTCATCTAATTCGATATGCAACCGGCGCATACAAATTTATTTTAATTTATCAACATCACTTAAAAACTTTTAACCGCACAAGAAGTAATTGATAAGTTTAGTTGACATTTTTTGTTTGATGCGTATTACAAAGTGACCAGCGATAGTATTATCATGAGTTTTTTCTCTATAGAAGAGAATTACACTTTAGGTTAATTTTAGCAATCCTTTCTTTCTAAAAAAAAACTCAATCATTTAGATTCCAAATAATTTTATAATTTGATATTTTTGTTATCTTGACTATCTACGGAGCTCAAATGTGAGAGCGAAACATATGTCATAGTTTAAATACAAATATTAATTTATTCTTCTTCTTCACTTCATGGGTTAAGCTTTATTAGAGTGTTCCGTCTTCATACTTCTTTCCATCTTTGTCGCGGGCGGCCAACATTTCTTCTTCCATATGGTTTGTATTCCAGAATTTGTTTTGGTATTCTTTCTTCATTCATTCTATTGACATGTTCTTTCCATTTACTCCGAGGTGTTTAGGGTATCTTTTTTTCTTCATTATTTTCTACAGTTTGCGTCTGCTAACTCTGTCGAACGCTTTGTCAAAATCTACAAATTCAAAATTAATTTATTCATTACTATGAACTTGTAATCTATGCTATATAAAATAACTCATATTTTAATACTTTTATGGTTGTCTCAATTTTTCCGAAGCTTGGGGTAACTTGAGACGGATAATATGTAATCATCGAAATTCAAAAGTAATACTTTTTTAACGGAAAAGTGGATTTAAAAACAATATACCATACAGTGTGTTCACCGATAGTGGTAACAGTGAATAATTCTTAAATCTTACTAGATATAAAAAAAAAGTTTAAATAGTTATTTATTCAACTCAAAATTTACTATAGGAAACTGCGGAGGTATATTTTTTTATACTTCCAACTCAACCGGAAGTAAACATTAAGTTTTTTTTCAAATGACAACATGTCTTTTTTTAACATTTTCGTAATCTGCAATTTTTTCTCTATAAATACATATAAAATTTTTATAAAGTTGCATAAGAAAATATTCGATAAAATGTAAGATTTAAACAAGCAATAATAATTTATTAATTATTTACACATAAGGTATGCAGAGTGCTATGAAAAACAAAACATCATTTTACAGAAAATACAACTGTCATTTATTTGATAAATTTTTCAAATTTTTCACCGTTTTCTTCAAGAAATGATTCTAATCTTTGCAGAAGTTTTAGCAATTTAGTGATAATTGCTAGCATACTAAATTAATTTTGGTTTTTAAAGGACCCCGCTACGGCCTTATGGGTTTTGGGTCCCAGTCAAATTTAACCAAAATGTAGGATATTGTAGTTTATAACATGCTGATAAAAAGTGTCAATGGGCACAAAGCCAAAAAATGGACAGTTTCCGAGATATAAGGCATTACAGAGTTAGTCCAGTCATTTTACAAAAGACACAATGATAAAGTCAAAATTGATACTACCCGGAAACAAAAAATAGGGCTGTATAGATGAAGAAATTCTAAAAAAGTTAGCGTTTTTTGCATCGCTCTAGCTAGTGTATTACATAACCTAAAAAATTAAACAAATCCGAAAATGCGGTTTCTTGCAATTTAAAAAAAACGAATTTTTCTACAAAAAAAAAATTAAATGAAAAAGTTGTAGAAAATAAGTTGTAGAAAGTTAAAGTAAATATTCAATATTTATTTTCTGAGAAAAAAGAAAAATGCCGTCAAAAATTTCCGTTTTGTTTCTTTTCTTAAATCCCAAGAAACCGCGCTTTTACGACTTTGTTTAATTTTTTAGGTTATGTAATACATTAGCTAGAGTGATGCAAAAAACGATATCTTTTTTAGAATTTCTTCATCTATACAACCCTATTTGTTGTTTCCAGGTAGTATCGATTTTGACTTTATCATTGTGTCTTTCGTAGAATGACTGGACTAACTCTGTAATGCCTTATATCTCGGAAACTGTCCATTTTTTGGCTTTCTGCCCATTCACACTTTTTATCAGCATATTATGAACTACAATATCCTACATTTTGGTTAAATTTGACTGGGACCCAAAACCCATAAGGCCGTAGCGGGGTCCTTTTCTAAATTTAAAGATAGATTTGCGTAAACTACCATTTTAAATGAATTCATAAAAAGTGTGTAATGGTGTTATATCATATAATAGTGTTTCGTTTTTCATAGCACTCTACATACCAGTGTGAAAATAATATAATTAATAAATTATTATTGTTTGTTTAAATTTTGTGTTTTCTCAAATTTTTTCTTATGAAACTTTATGGAAATTGTATAATATGTATTTATAGAGAAAAAAATTGCAGGTTGCGAAAATGTTAAAAAAAGACATATGTTGCCATTTGAAAAAAAAATTCATATTTACTTCCGGTTAAGTTTAAACTATAAAAAAATATAACTCGGCAGTTTCCAATAGTAAATTTCGAGTTGAATAAAAAACTATCTAAACTCTTTTTTGTATCTAGTAAGATTTAAGAATTATTCACTCTTACCACTATCGGTGAACACACTGTATATAAAAACCATTTCTGCAAACAATTTTTGTAAAAAATAAATGTTAATATAAAATTTTCACGTCACATTATTAAGAACATGCTGCACGATAAGTCAGGATTAATAAAGCCAATTGATAAATCCTTTTCTCCCTATCCATTTTTCTAGATACGCATTATTATTTAAAAAATTTTGTACTTGTCGTCCAAAATGTATCGGCGCATCACATGCTGAAACCACATTTCTTGTCTTGCTGCCAGTGGAATATCATCTAGCAATAATGGAAGATTTTCTTTTAAAAAGTTTAGGTATCCGGCAGCTGTAAGTCTTATGTTTTGTGATAAAAATAAGGACCTATAATCTGGCTTCCCAGTATTCCAAACCAACAGTTTACACTAAAACGTTGCTGATGTCCTCTTTCAAGTTTTTTCCTGGGATTTTCAATTTTTTTTCAATAATTTTTCTAATTTATTATTAATTTTGTGAATTTATTTTTTTTACCTACACCTTGTAAATTATTTTCAGATTTTCTGTAAAAATAATTGGTTTCCCAGAAAAATGTATTTGGCTAAAGTTGTAGCCTGTTAAATTTCCTATCCGATTTAAGCCGTCAGTTTTTTACTAAAAGACGTTGCGTTTAAGAGATACGGAGTTTGCCAGAGAAGTAAAACAAATAAAACCTGAATTTTTTTAACATTTTTTCTTTTAATTTATAATGATCTTTAAAATGTTCTAATCGATTAAGTCTAAAAAATTGCTTTAAAGGGAGGTACCCCCCAAGGTTTGGACTTGGACAAAAATTTTATTTAAAAATTTGTCTTAGAAAAGTGTCCTTTATTACCATCTCGGAAATAATAAATAATTTAAATTTTTTTAAATTTTTTATTGCAGAACTAATCTAAAAAGTTTTGTTTTTACGTCATAATTTCTTTTAGTGTTTTTCTTTTTTTTTGCTTTACATTATTATACTTAACATAATATTAACTGTAAATAATCCTAAATATAAATGCATTAATATTTATAAAGTATAGGCAATATTTATCATTTTTAGAGACATACAACATGAAGAATTACCTACACCCTTTATATTTTTGACTTGGCGTCATACTCCAAGCCATGCTGTGTGCCAAAATATACTGATTTAACTAAACAATGGTTGAAGAACCTGGTAGTAATATAGTCTGTACAAAATTATTGTTTATTCTTTGCTTAGGATTACTTCAAACTGCTTGCAAAGAATTGGAATGTCACTTTTAATAACAATTGCAGAAATAAGAAACTTCCCCTGTATAGGAATAGGTAGATTAACGTCAGTTGATTCAGCTGTAAAGTCTTTCACCGAATAATTACCCTGTAAAAACATTATTTAAAAAAAAGTGTGAAAAAAGGAAAATAACAATATTATTTTTAAAATTGCACAAAAAGTACGTTTTTATGTTTCTTATTGTACATTTTTATCCTTTTGAATTGCCAATAATTTTAATTAATGTTACTTCTTTTCAAACTGTAATTTCTTCCACTCACAATAAATATCTTTTCCCTGGATACACAAATAGTTAATAACAATAATTTGTTTAATTTAATTCGATTTATATTATAATCGCCCATTTTACAAATATGACAAATTAAAATTTTAGAGATATTTTACTTAGCATTTGGTTCTAGTTCATTGTGTTATTAAATTTTGAAAAATTTCAGAAAAAATTTCAGAGTGAAATACTCGTGTGCACTACAATATGATGTTCTCCGATAAGTTACTTTTTCCGGGAAATATAAGAAAACGGTGATTTTTCCTGTTTTATTATTACAAATATTTGACCAATAAAATTTAATTTATATTTCAACTGTTTTACTGCCTAATGGTCAATGATTGTCATTAATTTTCTCAACATGGTTACCCACTGAGTCTAAAATTTACAGGTACAATCTATAGACTGTACTACGCAACTAAGCTCGGATTTCATAAAACTTTTAACAAGCAGTTAAAACTAACGGATGATTTCTATTGACTTGTAGAACTAACGGATGTTTTCCATTAGTTAGCTACATTAAACGCTTTGTAAACATTTTGTGAAACAAACATTCATTTTTATGAACTTTGATAGTACGGCAAAAAAGCCTATGCTTTTAAAAACTTTTTAATTAAGTAAATGAATATTGATAATACACTGTAATAGTATATACTCGTATTTCTCGTAATTTTCCAAAATAAAGCTTTTTATATAGTAAAAATAATGTATATTGGAAAATTTCTGATAGGAACTCCTACACTTTGCGTAGGATCTATCGTAAGTATTTATATTCAAAATACTCATATTTACAATGATAATACATATAACATAATTATAATTTTACGATTAAAATTAATTAATTAAAATTAAAAAAATGTAGTTTAAATATTTTAATATATTGACTCATAAAAATTTTGAATAATTATTTCATTTTATATGATTTTCGTTCAATAAATTTCTTGATAATTTTAGCTTAAAATGTTTAAATTGAAGAAAAAGTCTTCTTTTATTGTAATCTTTACCTAATAATAAAGTAATAATTGTTTTAAATCTTTCTTTCTTTCTGCACTACAATTTCTGCTCCCAGAAATAATTTTGTGCTCTTATATTTTATATTGCATCAGATAAGGGAGATAATATAATAGTTATGCATAAAGAAAAACTTATGAAACTTTTAGTAAATTCTTATGTTTCCAAACTCATTATAAGAGATACAACTGAAAATGACTAGAAGTTGACAAAAAATTTAAAAGTCTTGTTATAAGACATCATTTGAATATCTCCAAATTGTACCTATTGTTTGAGAAAAACACACAACAGTGAACTTAAACTTACTACAAGAAGTAGGTCACACATTGTAATCATCAATTTGCATCTTTACCACTATACGTGTAGATCATAATTAATTCAAGTTGAATTTAAAAAAATAATGATTATACGGTACCGTAAGAAAATATGCAGTACTTTAAAAAGTTTAAAATATGAAAACAAAAAATATGTTTAAAGAATTTACAATATATTATGTACATTTTCCGTTTTTCAATTTTCATTTAATGAAGTCTTAATTACGATCGACACGTATAATGATAATAGTGCAAATCGGTGATGATGATGACAAATCGAACAAGATTTTTCAAATTTTTTTTTTAGTTATTTTATGAATCAAGTCGAATTTTTTTGATTTCATTCAACCAGTTTGTTTTCTCTCTTACGTAAGTGTTTTTTTTAAACGATTTGTATAAAGTTGTAGTAGCTATGTATAATATTGTAAGTTTTGAGCACGAAATTTAAGTATCTACAGCAAAATTATTGTAATTAACTTATTTGTTCAGAGCTTTTAAAAATATTAACATGTTTTGATGTTTCCAAATTATCGAATTATAATTATAATTCTCTAATAATCCTACAAAATTATAATTCCACAACCTGTACTCAGAATTCATGTACATAGATGATAGGTTAATTTATTCATAATAATTTTAAAATGCAATATTTTGATAAAACTTACCGCTTTAATAGGGCAGTTCAATGGGATATTCAGTGTTTTGGTAAGCTTTTCCCATACACCCGGTAAAAACTTATGTACGTGATTACAAATTTTTCCTTTTAGTGGTATTTTTAACGGTTTCCACGATTCATCTGTCCATTTCTTAACTTTACAATTGTACTAAAAATTATTGATTATAATATTATAGCTTATACACTGCATTAGATTATGTGGACGATGATTATACGGTGAAAACAGATGAAAGTTATAAAAAGTAAAAAAAAAACTGACAAAGAGGCAAATTAATGCCGAATAGTTACTCTCGCAACTGATCGAGAAAAGTCTTGATACTTGCAACTGCACTAGAAGCCTTTTGCTTAGCTTCTCGATATTCACCCCCTAACAACAGTCGTAGGAGACTGTAGCTAACAATAAATAGAACATTTTGGTTAAGAAAATATTTGTAAATAAAATCCTGGTCTTAGGTCGTTAGGTTGGCAGCCCATAATCAAAAAAACCTTATGTTAAAAATATTCAATATACACCTCAGAATTTAGATAAAAAAGAATTAAGACGTGGAATGTACTGCAAAAGATGGAGAATCAACAATGCTTTTATATGTAAAGCAAAAACAAAAAGTAACAAAAGTTAAGACTGAAGGAGTAATTGCATTTTTTTTGTCATTATACAAATCAAGTAGAGCTAAGGCTGATGAGATGTCTGTTTCCATATTTTTTTATTCGCCATCAGTCTTATTATACCTTGAACGCTATTTGTTCTATAAACTATAAAACTATAAAGCATCTCTTCGTCTTGCACGAGTCTTCCAATATGCATTTTTTTCAGTTCTCGGTCTCCATTGCGACCTTTTAACTCTACTTATCATCCTGTCTTCTTTCCAAATGTTCCATTCATTAATTGTCACTAAAGTTTGCTATACATACGTTCCGCTGTATCTATCACATTAGTCTTGTTTCATAACCATATCATTGTTTTTATGGCCTATAACCTCACTCTCAACATATATTTTTCTGTGCACCTCTGGGTAATTGTAAGTTTTTCTAGATTACTTACTCTAAAGCTCTGCATAATTCTCTAAAACGTGGGTAGGTATTGGAAATACACATAACTCTAATTCAGGATTGCATTGAAGATAACAATGATTTAAACACTTCTTTTAATTTGCCGTAAGCTGTGCACAGACGAGTTTAATTCTCCTGTTAATATCTGTTTTTTTTTGGAGCTACTGTACTATACTACATCGTCAGTTTTTGCTTTTAATACACATCATCGGCATAAAACGGAAACCATTATTTTGAACTAAGTAATTGTGAGAAATTCAAAACAAACTGTTTTATGCCAACGGTATATATTATACAATGATCAGGGATGACTGATGACAGAGCATCTTTCTCCAGATTACTCGGCATGGACTACTAAGAAATTAAATATAAATATTATAACATTTAAAAACATTTAAATCGGGATTTGTGTAAAATGAATCAACGCCTTAAATTACTTATTACTTTTTTTTCAATCAATTATTTTGGTAACCATTAATAATAATCAAAAAAATGATGTGGCTTACCATGCATTTTCAATAATATATTAGTCTGAAATACTGACTTTAAGAATTAAGATGAAAAAGAAGAATCAAGCATATTGAAGATGAAAACTACGATATACTATAGTAAATTAATGTCATTTGTAGTTACCATTAAATCGTCTTCTAAATCGAATGGTAAACTGATATCTGCATTGAACACTTGTTCAGATCCTTTGTTCACAATTTCTGCTTGACAGATCAAATTATCAGGGGTATTTACATCTTCGTCGGTGCAATCGTTTAAAGAAAGGATAGTAATTTTTGTAGATTCCTTTGATAGACCCTAAAATTTTTCAATTGTAAATAGGATTTAAAAAGAAATACCACCAAAGTGTTACCAAATTTTATACCTCTTAAGTTATTTTTTAAATACCTAGTTACTTTTAAGGCTAATTGTTACATCTAATGACTATTTAAAAGGTTGCCAAATATTGACTGGTTTTTTTAAACAAAATTGGTGCAATATAGATTATTATCAATATTATATTACTGATTTAATAATATAAGGACGGAATATAATACGAATATTGGTGCAATATTGTTACTATATTGTGTATTATCTTGCACATTGCACCAATATAACAAAACGGTAACAAAACTATATTTGCCAATATTTGAAATTTTTTAGCTAATATTTCATATTAGCGTACGTAGAGGTTCATAATAATATGATAATAATACATAAAATGTGTTATCGTCGATGATCATTTAAATGCTGTACAAATATTGTTATAGCGAATTGAACAAGGCTCTTTTTTTCAATTAAACTGCTCTGTAATGTCAACGTTTCGCACAACTTTATTGTATACTTCTTCAGAACTATTATTATGTTAATATAATATTATAATAATATATGATATGACAATGCGACATATTTACATATATATAAAATGTGTTAAAATAAATAGTTTTAATCCTGAAGAAGGAGTAAACAATCAAGTTGTGCGAAATATCGACATTACACAGTCGTATAATTAAAAAAACAACCTTGTCCAAGAAAAAAAATAAATATTAGCTATACATTTAAGTATAAATTAAATTGTTTTGTTGCTATCTTAAATTTAAACTGTGAAATTATCAATAGCTAAATAAGGTATTTTTGTAGTACTACTTACATTTTGCACACAGTAGGTAGAGAACGCTACTAAGAAAATTATACACCTATACATTTTTTCACTTTAATGTTATAAATTTATAATTTCAACTTATTTATATAAATGGGGAACAATATAATAATTTTCTGTTGCGTGTTTAAAAAGCTCATACATATAGGTATACAATATTATATTTAATTCTTTTCATGTAAGCACATACACAATATAATTATATTATTTATTATATTATATAAGCAAACATGAAAATTCTATTATACATATTACACAATAATTTTTACTTTGTTAAAGAAGAATAAATTAATCAGTAAATTTTTTATTCTAGCTTACTTGCAAACTACAATGGTATAATACCTATACTATTTTTTGAGGTGTCTATAAAGCAGGAACTAGCATATTACATACATGGTACGGAATTATTTCACGCACCATAAGGATTTCAAAGGTAATTTCTTTTCGTTTAATTATTTTCTCTCCCAAATTATTTTAGAAAATTATTAATAATATTTTATAGGACAAAAATGCAGCATTGCTACATGTTGTTTTATATCAAATTACAACTTGCAAATTAATTACAATTAATAGCCATCTAATACGATTATTCGCGATAAAATCAATATCCACTGTAAAAATTCAACGAATGGAGGAATCGCTACAATAAATTTCAGGGTAACATGGTAAAATGGCAATGAGGCATTGCTCGGTGGTCTAGATTCTAGATGGAAACTGAATGAAAGTCACATGTCTTTCACATTTAAAAAGGTGAAATTAAATAGTACCTAACAAATTAGAATTTTTAATTCACTCAGCCCCATTGTCAGTTTGTAGATACGTGGTTACTTCGATTTCAACGCTTCCTTTGTAAACAATTTTCAAGCGCTTTCAGATGAGCATTCAGGTTAAGATATTTTATACATAATGTATTTTAAATACAAATACGGTGCGTTCTACTTAAACTCACAAGTATGACCACAATGTGGTGCCGTGGTTCTTGGATTGGACTAAAGATCGACTATGGTCGTCGTGAATATAAGTGGAACGCACTTATAATATCTTACAATAATTAATCATTTTATAAAGAAATTATTGAGGCAACTGGAATCTTGTTAATCCATTATGCGCGTCATTAAATATCATCAAAACGAAAATAAGGTAAGTTCCACACTGAGAAAAAAGATTGTTATCTATAAACAAATATATTTGTTTGATGTAATTTGTTTAATATAACACTAGGTATATTAATATATATTGCGATAAGTATATTATAAAATTATTGATAAAGTTGTCTCAACATTATGCCATGTTTGGGCATATTGTGTTAATATTAACAAATATTTTTTTAAAAACGAATACGAATTCTAAGGAACAAATGATTTGTTAACTATTAACAAATCTTGTTTGTGGTAACCATGTGTAATTATATAAAAAATAATTTTTTGAATTTAAATGGGTGGCAACCCTGAAGGAACCCTGTTATTCGGCCATTTTAAATTTTGTATTTAATTTATACTTACATAATCTCGATTGCCAATATATTGACTGTAATGTACTATTGTAAGTTTAAATAAAAAAATTTAGAAATTCTATATTGATTTGAAATTTTTCAAAACGTCATATTATTTTAGATATAAATTTAAACAAACTAAACAATATACCTAAAAACTAAACATATTGTACTATGTCTTTCATAGGTAAGTGGTTACAGTGGTTGCCTCGCGCAACAAAGGATCCGTTATAGGTTCGATACTTGGTCAAGTTAGGAAATTTTTAATTTTCAGATTCATTGCTATAACATGCTATAACATCATATCCAAAGAGCATTAATATAGAAATCATTTTCTCGGTGTAGTTTGAAAAATCAGTTTCAATAAATACAATTGGGCATCTTTAATCTAAACGAAAAATAGAAGATTACCGCGAAACATAGAGAAAACACTTGATGAGGATGAACGATAACCGACTTCCTGTATGAACCTATAAAACGGCGTAATGTCAGAAAACCAAAAAAAAAAGATTGAGATCAGTGATTGGTGGTGGCGTAACGGGTATACATTACATAATACATGCAGAAGAACAAGAAGATAGCTAACTTTGTAATTAGATATTTACATAGATGGTAATTTTAAGTAAATATTGTAACCAAAATTTATGGGCAATTTATTTATTAAATTATAGCATACACAATAAATTAAAGGAAATAAAGACGGTACAATACACTTGTATCTTGATGGTTTTTAGGTATATAATTAAATCTTCTTCACATAGATACCAATTAAAATGACGAAACAATTACATACAAATATAGAACGGTTCAGCAACTAAAGATTATCTTCTCACAAAACTCAAATGGTGTTCCAAACGCCACTCTTAGTAAATAAAAAGATTAAAATTGTTCTAATGGTACTGATATTCAACCAAAATTCTAAAATAATGCAAGGAATTTTATTTCTGCTTGTAACACGCACATTCGCACTTCCAAAAGATATACCTATCGCAAGTTTTTCCAATCCACCCATATCGCTTGATTACGCAAACAAAAAAACATAGCCGTAGATTCCAAAATCGATGGTTCAATGTTTCTAAAAAAGTTCAGTAGCTCGGAGAATTTGAATGATGTTATAGTAAAAATAACTATCCCATCAAAGAATTTGGATGTTTCAAACAGAATTTTATTCAAGTCGAAGAATTTCCATGATGTTAAAATAATTACAGCTCCACCAAGTGTAGAAAAGATGTGGCAAATATGCCAACTAATTTGATAAAAATTTGAATGAACTAATGAACGTGGAGTTATTTCTCAAGTACATTCTGTTATAAAAGTTACAAATCATTGCGTGTGTTTACATTATTTGTCGTGGTTTTTTGTGTTATTCGGTTTCGTGTTATTTTTAAAAGTGCTTTATTTAATATTTTTGCTATCATTTTTTACGTATTTCGTGACTGCAAATTGACACACCTCTAAAGTCGGTTCTCTCGTTGGTGGAGCTGTAAGCAGGTTGGAGAATTTCAATGTTGTGTAAATAAATATTCAGGTTCAAAAATTTGGGTTTACAATACGGATTACATCACAGTACAATATCACTCTAAACTCTAGACTAATTAGCTGAAAATTTAAAACTTCTACTAATAATCGAACGTTCAAGGCATAAACCACAATCAGGAATCAGTTCAAGTAACAATTATGTGCAAACAATTCGCTTGTATTGAAAATAAGTAGAAACCTATTCCAATATTCGTTACAGTATAATAAATTAATATGCTTAGGTATATTATAAACGATGACAAGTAATTCGTGTTCATTTGAATTCCTCAGATATATAGTTATAATATAAAGACATGAATTTCAAGTTATAAAATTATTGTCTTTGTAACAGTTTTTGGTATACTACGTACACTCATACTATGCGTAGAATGGTAAAGTAAAAAATATATGGGTCATTCCACAAAATAAAATTTTTTTTGAAGTGTGTTTTTTAGCGGATTTTTTTTCAAATTTTGTGGAGTTATTCTCTGTATAAAAAGAATCACTGAAAAATTTAGTTCTTAATATTAAGTACTTTCGTAGTAATGATTTTTTGAATTTTGACAATTTTGAAATTTTTAACTTTTTTTCAAGTAGAAAGATTATTTATAAAAATACGAAAAGTACTGTTTCTTTTGTAAAAAATTCTCAGCTTTTTAATGAAGATATTAATTTTTTATTATAAGTAGCAAAAGACCCCTAAAATTTTAATTAAAGTAAAAAATTTGATTTTTTTGACAGTGCGGCAAGTTTTTTTTTTAAATTTGATATTTTTTTCTGATAGCTGAGATTTTTTTACACAAAATATCTAATTTTTACGATGTGCATATTTTTTGTTTAAGTACAAATAAATAAAATGGACGATTTTTACGAATAAAAAATTTTTATTTTTGAATATTACTCATATTAAAATTTTTTTTAAGATTTATTATGTTAATTATTTACTTTTTGTTCATAAAAAATTTTTTAATCACACTTTTTCGTATTTAATTTCAGATAATATTTTGAAAAATATTAAGCAGTAAATAAAACTTAACGAAATTTATGGCGCTCTTAACAATAAACTATCGCAATTTGGAATATTACTTGAATATATTTAGGGTGGATTGTATAATGTTGAGTGATTTTCCAGTAAGCAGATTTATGTAATATTCCAAATTGTGATAGAAATTTATCGTTAAGAGCGATACAACTTTTGTCAAGTTTTTTTACTGCATAAATTTTTTTTAAAAAATTATCTAAAATTAAATACGCAAAAGCGTGATTAAACAATTTTTTATGAACAAACAAATTAACATAAAAAATTTTTAAAAAAATTTCAATAGTGGTGATTCTGTAAGGAATATGTTAATTTTAGTAAAAAGTAAAAAGTAGTAAAAAAAAGTTAAAGTAGTTCCAAGTTAATCAAATTAGTTCCAACAACGCTCAAATTTAAATGTTAACGTGATGTCAATTTTAATTCCAATTCTATAAGCAACAATTAACGTATGTTAAAATAAACGGAAAATTTATAGTTGAGAAGAGGTCTAAGTAAAAATCTACAAGTAGATTTTAAATTTATACTTCTTTTACAGAATTTATAACACAACAGTAATAAATATAGTCAGGACCGTCATCAGGATTCAAAGTTCATTGAAATAATTAGCAAATAAATTATAAAATCAAAAGACACCTTATCGGATTACATGTTTCAATCTTATCCACGATTCTACTCGTGAAACTGATATCATCAGACCCGCACTGGTTTTTAAGAAAATATAAGTTACTTACCAATTCTTCAAAAAAAACTTTGGATCCTTTTGGTCTTGACTGTACAACTACTTTTGTAATAATAAATCTGTTAGAAGTTGCAAGTACCCTTTTTTAAATTTAGGGTTATGTAACTTGCTGTATTTTCCCACCTCGTGGAAATTAATAAAAGTAGTTTAAAATGAAATTTGAATTTCATAAAAACGTGTAATAGTTGACCTTATACAAAATAAACGGAAAATTTATAGTTTTATTAATTTCCACGAGGTGGGAAAATACAGCAAGTTACATAACCCTAAATTTAAAAAAAAGGGTACTTGCAACTTCTAACAGATTTATTATTACAAAAGTAGTTGTACAGTCAAGACCAAAAGGATCCAAAGTTTTTTTGAAGAATTGGTAAGTAACTTATATTTTCTTAAAAACCAGTGCGGGTCTGATGATATCAGTTTCACGAGTAGAATCGTGGATAAGATTGAAACATGTAATCCGATAAGGTGTCTTTTGATTTTATAATTTATTTGCTAATTATTTCAATGAACTTTGAATCCTGATGACGGTCCTGACTATATTTATTACTGTTGTGTTATAAATTCTGTAAAAGAAGTATAAATTTAAAATCTACTTGTAGATTTTTACTTAGACCTCTTCTCAACTATAAATTTTCCGTTTATTTTGTATAAGGTCAACTATTACACGTTTTTATGAAATTCAAATTTCATTTTAAACTACTTTTATTAATTTCCACGAGGTGGGAAAATACAGCAAGTTACATAACCCTAAATTTAAAAAAGGGTACTTGCAACTTCTAACAGATTTATTATTACAAAAGTAGTTGTACAGTCAAGACCAAAAGGATCCAAAGTTTTTTTTGAAGAATTGGTAAGTAACTTATATTTTCTTAAAAACCAGTGCGGGTCTGATGATATCAGTTTCACGAGTAGAATCGTGGATAAGATTGAAACATGTAATCCGATAAGGTGTCTTTTGATTTTATAATTTATTTGCTAATTATTTCAATGAACTTTGAATCCTGATGACGGTCCTGACTATATTTATTACTGTTGTGTTATAAATTCTGTAAAAGAAGTATAAATTTAAAATCTACTTGTAGATTTTTACTTAGACCTCTTCTCAACTATAAATTTTCCGTTTATTTTGTATAAGGTCAACTATTACACGTTTTTATGAAATTCAAATTTCATTTTAAACTACTTAAAGGGTGCGTTCCACTTAAAGCCCACGACGACCGCGGTCGACCATGGGCGACTTTAAATCGTTCCACTTAAAGCCGCGGTCGTTGCGGTCGAGCTCAAAATGTCATCCGTGACGTCACCGATTGCTAGCCCGCCACGACCACGACGCCCGTTGTAAAAGGTGGGTTGCCGTGATCGTTTATATTTAAGCGCGTAATATTTAAAATTCCAACATGGAGACTGAAAAGTTATCATTTTTTAATGTCGAAACTGAAGAAGTATTTGAGGTGATAGTATCCAAAGTTGATGCAGAACGTGAAAAACGGTAAATTATTTAATTCTGATAATTTATTTTATCAAATTAAAATACATAAATATATTTTTTTACAAAAAGTTTTACCAAATATTGTAATTCACTGTAAATTATTTATCGTCGTTGCACTACAAAAAGCAACACGTGATTTCATTTATGTTTTAAAATTCCACGATTCCAAAGCCCACGAAGCCGTTCCACTACAAAAAACGACCATAACACCCGTGGGCGAAAGTCTATAAGTGGAACGCTAAATTACACGACCGCGGCGCGGTCGTCGTGGGCTTTAAGTGGAACGCACTATTAGTATGTTAAAATTTTAACATAAATTCCAATTCTGTAAGGTCGAGAACCGTTAAATTTTTAACATAATGCGTTAAGTCAAGGCGTTTATTATTTGATTTTAAAGCCTACCCAAATAGTACATGTTAATAATTTGCATTCGTATTTTGGCACAGTTATTAAAGTTATTTTGTGAATTTTTGTTGAAAATATGGCACTTGATGGGTTTACTCATCTTATGATTGTTGATAATCAACAAAGACAGCACGTAATTTTTATATTAATTTTTAGTTTTATTTGATTAATACATTAAAAATTTAGACGAAAAGTGCGAACGATTCAAAGGCAATTGAGAGATGCTAGTAACCGCTTTGAACTATCTAATAAGTTATTTTTAAGATTATTCCATTTGAACAATGTATGATGTGCTCGAAGTTTGATCGACAATTTTTCGCCATATATGTATGCAACAACCTCAAAAAGACAACGTTTCTTACAACGTGAAAGGTGAGCTAGATGAGCTGGCCAAGAACCAGACTCTAGGTTTTAGGTTCGATCCCAAACCCAGCTACAAATGTATCCGACTTCATTATGATCCTCTCCTATCCGAAGGCAATGGCAAACTATCAAGAGTAATCTGCCATTCATGGTCAAGATGCTTCTGTCAAGAAGCAAAACAGAGAAAGAATGCAACTCTCGCAAAGAACTCAAATACCAATTCACATTAAGATTACCAGCAACATTTCATTTTTTTAAATCAGGAGGTTACCAAGTGGGAACTGGCCACGGATTTTCTGTTAGTCACTGCATAGCAGAAGTTTCAGATCTCATGCCCAGGCATCTTTTTAATACATGCATAAAATTTCCAAAATCTGAAGACAAAAAGGATTTGAACCCGTTTTTTTTGGGGGGTTCTTACTCATTTTACTAAAGCAAGGAATTTTTAGATTGAAAATTATAGTAATTAAATGCCAAACAATAGTAGATTGTCTTATTCGGATTAAAAGTGAAACTTTGTTTGACAAGCAATTTTTGCATTTGCGAGGCGGAGCGCTAGCGGAGCCGAGCGAAGGCAATAATTGCACGTCAAACAAAGACACTTTTAATCCAAATGAGACATACTACTTTTTCTCCAACCAAAACTAAATACTACGTACGTAAGTACTACGTTTCGCATTAATAATGCGAAATTAAAAATTTAAATTATTTCAAAAATCCAGTAACTGGATTTGCTGGAATTTTTGTTTTTTTATATTAAGTTGTCATAAATTGCTTGTCAAACAAAGTGCGATGGTTTAACGAAAAAAATATAAAATCCTATTTTGGAAGAACGTTTTATTGGTATATTTTTCGAATTTGTCTAGTACAATGAAATCTTCAACACTTTGGCCACAATATTCTATGGTTAACAGAAACCATGTTGGTGAACAGAAAGTAATGAACAACATTAACGTGGATATTGGAAAATTTTCAAAGTTACGTGCATTTTTAAAAAAAGCAAATGATGATAAATTTGTAATGATTGAGGTAAACTTAAAGTATTAAAAATTGAAGTAGTACCTAAATTTTATATACGTTTTTAGGTTGTTTTAATATTTGGAATTGCCGGCGCATGCCGTTGCGATGAATTAGTTCACTTAACTACTGTTATTAAGTATTTTTTGATTATTATTGTTCAAGTAAAATATGTAAAATGTTGTATAAGCCAATAAATTATTGATATTAAAAAATATATTTAATTCACTTTTAAGTCTAGCACTAAAAGTAGTTTTAGTGCACGTAACAAAAAGTGTTAGTTGCTTAGCAATGTTCGCATTTCTTTATTATAACAAAAACGTCAACTTTTAGTTGACATAATGCTATTAAAAATGCACTGCTTTTATTACGGTTGGAGAAAAAATAATTATTAATTTGCTAATAAATATCAGAAAACAAACAAAGCAAATATTATGTTGGTTACCTACGTTTTGACATCCGTTATTTAGTTTGAGCGTTGTTGGAACTAATTTGATTAACTTGGAACTACTTTTACGAATATTACCGAACATTTTAAAGAATGATGTTAAATTTAACATTTTACTTACAGAATCACCACTATAATGGGTAATATTCAAAAATAAAAGTTTTTTATTCGTAAAAATCGTACATTTTATTTATTTGTACTTAAACAAAAAATATGCACATCGTAAAAATTAGATATTTTGTGAAAAAAAATCTCAGCTTTCAGAAAAAAATATCAAATTTGAAAAAAAACTTGCCGCACTGTCAAAAAAATCAATTTTTTTACTTTAATTAAAATTTTGGAGGTCTTTTGCTACTTATAATAAAAAATTAATATTTTCATTAAAAATCTGAGGATTTTTTACAAAAGAAACAGTACTTTTCGTATTTTTATAAATAATCTTTCTACGTGAAAAAAATTAACGAAAAAGTTAAAAATTTCAAAATTGTCAAAATTCCAAAAATCATTACTACGAAAGTACTTAATATTCAGAACTAAATTTTTCAGTGATTCTTTTTATACAGAGAATAACTCCACAAAATTTCAAAAAAATCCGCGGGGGTCACACTTCAAAAAAAATTTTATTTTGTGGAATGACCCATATATTATATCAACATTAACTTGCAATTTTTTTTTTTTTTTTTTTATTAAACTTTTTATTACAATCTATCCAAGGATAATGAGTAATACATATGGCTTACAAAGACTTGTAGGGATCGTCCAATGACGTTTCCCTTTCTTACATTAGTCTTAATGACTATTATAACTGATAAATATATAAATCACCGAAGTCTATTCATCCAACTGTTTATGTTGCGTCGCTTCAATCGGTCGTTATTGTTGTCACCAGTTTTCAGTTCTTCAACTAGCTTATTCGGATGGGCGCACAACCTTGTGTAATAAGTTTTACTGTAGTTGATGATTTCTTCCCTAACAGTAGGTATTTGCAGGTCTCGTTGTATAACGTCATTTGGGACAAACCATGGAGCTTCGGTAATCATTCGTAATGTTTTTGACTGAAATCTTTCCAGTATTTCAATATTAGAGGTGGATGCCGATCCCCATAGTTGTATACCGTATGTCCACACTGGTTTCAAGATGGTCTTGTAGATTAATAATTTGTTGTTGAGTGTCATTTTTGAATTTTTGCCGATGAGCCAGTATAATTTACTTAATTTCAGCCCAAGTTGCTTTCTCTTCATGAAAATGTGTTTGCGCCAAGTCAAACGTCTGTCTAGGTGAATGCCCAAGTATTTAGCATCATCGGATTGAGGAATTTGTTTGTTATTTAATTTCACCGGAGGGCAGGTACCTCTTCTTAGAGTAAATGTCACTTGCACTGATTTACTTTCATTTATTTTAATTTTCCATTTCTTAGTCCACGGTTCCACTTTGTTTAGGACTCTTTGCATAATCTCAGAAGCTACAGCAGGCTCTTCGTGTGCAGTTAGAAAGGCAGTATCATCTGCAAATGTTGCTGTGGTGGTATCCGCATCGGTAGGCAAGTCAGCAGTGTAAAGTAGGTAGAGGATAGGTCCTAGCACACTTCCTTGCGGGATTCCTGCATGGATTGGATATATCCTGGTGTATTCTTCTCCAAATTTTACATAAAAGTGTCTGTCTGTGAGGTACGATTTCAGTACCAGGTACATGTTGTAAGGTAACGCTTTTTTCAACTTGTACAGAAGGCCGGCTATCCAAACCTTATCAAAAGCTTGGCTTATGTCAATGAACACTGCAGTACAATATTTCTTCTTCTCGAAGTTTTTGTTAATTTCTGCCGCTAATCTGTGGACCTGTTCCACCGTTGCATGCTCCCGTCTAAACCCAAACTGATGGTCCGGTAGTAGTTTTTTGTCTTTTAAGATTGGTGAAATTCTTTTTAGGAACATTCTTTCAAACAATTTGGATAAGATGGGGAGAAGACTGATGGGTCTGTATGACTTCAGGTCCTCGGGTGGTTTTCCAGGCTTTTGTATCATTATGATTTCCGCGACTTTCCATTGTCTTGGAAAGTACCCCGTTCTTAGGATCGCATTAAAAGTTTGTGTTATGAATTTTAGACCAATGCGCGGAAGTTCTTTTAATATTTTACCACTGATGAGGTCATATCCAGGAGCTTTTTTGGCTTTTAACTCCTTTTTTATCATTGTTATTAACTCAGATATTTTACATTTCTTTATCGGTGGTTCTGTTTGTCCCGGGGTATCCAAAAACTGACAGATTTGATCTTCTTCGTCATGCCTGTCAAACACATGAGGTTGAAATACCTTAACTAAATGCTCCGCGAATATTTCCGCTTTTTGTTTATCAGTTTTAGCCCAGCTTCCATCTTCTCTTTTCAAAGGAGGTATTTTGAGTTGTGGTCGATTTAATGCTTTAGTTGCTCTCCATAAAGAGTAGTCAGTGACCTGGGTAGCATTGAGATTTTCTAAGTAGTTTTGGATGCATCGGTTTCTGTCTTCTTGTAATAATTGTTTTAATTCCTTGATTGCTTTGTTTAGTCGTGATTTGTCATGGTGGCTTCTTGTGATTTGCCACTGTTTTCTTATTTGACGTTTTTCTTGTATTTTTTGTTTAATGTTAGCAGGACAGTAATTTGTTCCGTCTTCTATTTTTGTATCTGGAGTTGAACTCCATCCTGCTTGTTGCAATGTTTTGTTCAAATGTTCTATTGCTACTTCTATGTCATTAGCCGTTTTTAGTGGAATTTGTAGTTGTAGTTTTTTTTCTACTAGTAGTCTAAAATTGCTCCAGTCGGTCTTTTTGGAGCACAGTGACGGGGGTTTAGTTGAGATGATTACCTTTGTACTTACAGTTACTAGAATTGGACTATGGTCAGACGACAAGTCGAGGCTTGATTTTGCTTCTAAGCAATTATCTGGTATTCCTTTGACCACGCAGAAATCAATACAATCAGGTATCTTATTGTGGTCTGTGGGCCAATATGTGGGTTGCCCTGTTAAGAGATGACGTAGGTTATTTTTTTGCATTGCCTTCAACAATTCTCGGCCCTTGGGAGTTGCTAGCCTTGAGCCCCATTGTGGGTGCTTTGCGTTATAATCTCCTCCAGCTATGAAACGGTGTCCAAGAGTGTTGTAAAACTGCTCAAAACGGTCCTCTTTGATTGTGTGTTTAGGTGGACAGTAGACGGCTGTAATTGTTAAGGGACCAATCCAGTCCTCAATTGAAATGCTGGTTGCCTGTATATGTTCTTCTTGATAATTATCCAGTACATGATGTTTAATTGTATTTTTTATTATTATAGCCGTTCCTCCATGAGCAGTTCCGTCTGGATGCTGGGTGGAGTAAACCGTAAATTTAGGAATTTTTATATGGCTTTTGTTTGTGAAGTGGGTTTCAGATATTAACATAATGTCTATTTCATTGTTTGTGATAAATTGTATTATTTCTTGTCTGTGTTGTATTAAACCATTGGCGTTCCATAAGGCTAATTTGATTTGTTTGGCCATTTAAGCCATTTTAGACACTAGAGTTGTTAATATGTTTAGCATGGTACTCATTTGCTCCATGAGACCTTTCATCATTTGCTTCAGTTCTTGGATGTCATTGGTTGGTTGTTGTAATGATTGTTCTTGATGTTGTGCAACGGCTTGTCCAGGTTGGTTTAAAAATGGAGTTTGTTGAGGTTCTTTTCGAAGCACAGAGGCATACGACTTTCCTAATGAACTTACGTGTTGAGGAGTGGTATTGTTTGGCATTTGTTTATTTTCTCTTAATGGTGGATAACTTTTTTGCTGTAGTTCCTTATATACAGTGCATCCCCTGTAGTTTGCAGGATGATTACCCTCACAGAGCACGCATTTGACATCCTTTGTTCTTTCTCTTCGTGGGCATGTATTAGTCAGATGATCACCAGCGCACTTGACGCAGCGTGGACTTCTATAGCAAAAAGCTTTGGTGTGTCCATAGCGTTGACATTTCTGACACTGAGGTAAGTCTCTCTTAGGTATGGGTGATTCAAAGTTGACTATGGTATTTAATAGTGTTCTTACCATATAAATACTTTTGTTGTTTTCATTAGGTTTCAAGTCCACGTAGAATAATGATAATGGTGTTTTTGTGCGATTTTGTTTAATATTTAATACACTAGCAACTGAGTATCCAAGTTCTTCGACTGCATTTTTTATTTCGTCGACGTCAGTTGAGTAGTGTATTCCCTTCAGTACTTCCTTGAAATTTCGTTCCTTCTTGAGCTGATAGGTGTGGAATTCTGTTTTCTTTTCTTTAAGAGCATTTATTATAGTGGTATATTTCTCTGACGTTAAAGGTTGAATTTTTACTTGGTCACCTGTAAGTATTTTAAGGTGAAAATTACTTTCTGCTACCTTGTGCATTAATTCTTGTAGCGGTCTGATATTTTGGACTCCCGCAACAAATATAGGAGGGACTTTAGGTATCTTTTCTTTAACTTCGATTGAATTTTCCACTGGCAATCCTTCAAATCGGTTCCTGGTTATCACTACTGAATTTCCAAGCCAGTAATCACTAATTTTGGACTGCTTAACTGGTCTTTCATTGTAATTTACGGGACTACTTCTTGTTCTTTTTTTATATTGTACTTCATTCCATGCTTCCAACTGTGGCAAATTACGGTTATTTTCTTGCAATTTTTCTGTCGATTTTTCTGGCTGTTCCTGGTTTAATGGAACTTCTGATGCTGATAGAGTATGTGACAATATCTCCCTTGTATCATCGCTTAGCATATTTGAATTATTTTCTAAAAAAGTATTTGAGGTTATGTTATCATCACTACATGCGAGACAACTCCACTGATCGATTTTTCCACTCATGTTTAAGTCACTTAATGTGTCGAGAGACATTTTAATACACTTCAGATGGAAGCTCATCTTACATTTCATCTTACACTGTATAAAATCTTCATATCTCGTTACAACTCCTTTACATGCGCCACACGTAAACATCGTGCAGGGCCGGAATCCATTACGTATTTGCAATTTATTTAAAATAATTTATATTTAGCTAGCTGTACACATCTAGTGCGTGTGTTATGGTTGTTCGGTATTACAAATTTTTTACATTTCCAAATGTCTTGAAATTTTGTACACAGGTGTAGTTTCTATGACAATACAATACTCTTTAAAAACTGAGTTAATATTCTTAATTGTTGTATACTAATTTAACGATTTTAATATGTGCTATATTTGATTGAGTGAAGAGAGAAATACTGAAGAGATATACATATAGAATATAAAAATGTCTTCAGAATAGTTTGGCAATATTCTGTACATTACGCACATTTCTTTGACATATTAATGTTATTGCATCTTGTTACTATTGTTACTCATCTAAAGAGTATTAATCTGGTATTAAATCTATCCACAGTTTGACATAAGACTTGTTCAGATAGACAATTATGTACACCGTAAAAATCATAAAGTCGTTTATATAAGTTTTGCAAATTGACGAATAATTTTTAAAGTTTTGGATAATTTAGTAACGCTTTTAGCGCTTAGTCGTTTAGTCTATTCATGATTATTTTGTAAGTTCTATCTAAGCAAAAAAACCTATATTATAAATCCACATGCGCAGGATATAGAAACGAGTTCAAGATTACCTCCGCGAACAAAGCTAATTTAAGTTTTCCACTATTATAAAAAGATATATTTTTATATTTTTGGGGTTGTATAGTATAATATAGTATTATATTATAGTGGTATACCTAGTTACTATACGGCGACTATTTTGTTACAGTAGGACTTCGTAGTAATAAATTCAATCTATATACATACATATCGTCGGTATCAAAACGTAGAGGCGTATCTCAGTTTTCATGACTTTACAGGAGAGCGATAAAAGAAATGCAGTCTTCTTAATTTCTCCATAAGTAAAATACTGTTGAATATAACGTATTTATTTTTGCACAGTTATCGTAAAAGATATTGATAATTGCTTCAAACTTGTTAAATTGTTATTATCTTTATTATTACTATTAATTTTAAGCGTTTTTTAAGATACGTCTTTTCGTTAAAACCTTACTTTTAAGATTAATGTTAAAACGTAAAGGCGTATCTCAAATAAATAAATTAAAATAAGTTGTAATTAAAACATAATTATTATTATTTTGTGGTTTACTTAGGTTACTGATTACCCCCTTTTTTAATTCAGTGGAAAATATGTTTAAATTCAAAGTTTGCTCAAAATAGCCTAAGTCAAATTGAACGAAAAATTGGCTCCAGTTCGAAAAATTTACCATGGAGCTGAATTTTGGCATACGCTTTTATTATGTTGTTATAAACAATGTGTTAAAATTCGATCTTGAGACCATGTTTTCTTCAAAAGTTATTCGAGGTCAAAGGTCACAAATCGAACCTTTTAGTAAATATCTTGCTTTTTGTTTATCCTACGGTAAAAAGTTTTAAACAAAAATTATAGAGGAGATAATTATCTACAAAAAAGGTCTTATGACATTTTTATAAAAAGCTATTGTTGTTGTGCTATAAGGCCTACAATGTACAAACATGCGGGTGGTTGTTTTACTTTTAAGGGTATATATTCTTGATTCAAAGGCTGGTTCTTTCTTTCCTGTGGTTCTTTTTCATTATATATGGATATAGGTACAACAATGTACAACATACTACTCCACGACCACCCTAATGTTTGTACATACTACCCCACAACCGCCCGCATTACAAAATCAAACATTATTCGTGAGTAGTTACAATAAAAAAAAAATAATGAATTCAAAAATAATAACATATACGTTATATTTATAGTACTTATAACTAAAAACTACCCTTGTTTAAACAACTAAATGCCATTATGGCAAAAGTTGTCCTTTAAAGTCGTTTAGAAAGATATTGTTTAAATGAATATCTCGAGATACGCCTATACGTTATAACATTTTTACTAACTATTTGAGATAGGTCTGCAACATTTTTTTAAATAAAATCAAAACGATGGTTCATATAGATACGCCATTTTGTCACATCAAGGAGATCATATGCAGCTATCGAAAGGCTTATCTAACTCATTTTTGACAAAAATCGAGATACGCCTATACGTTTTGATACCGACGATACGTATGTAATATGTTTAATTAATTCATTTAAATAACATTTTGCTCTACTGTACTGAAAGCTTCGTCAGGAAATTGCAAAAAGCATCTTAATTAAAATACGATAAAAATGACGTGTTGTTTTTGTAATTACCTAACAAAGCTTTCAATACATCAGTAAAGCATAACCTTAAGAATTAAAAAGTCCACTACCCCAAAAGCATTACAAAATTTTATCTAACGCATAACATTTATTACTGTATCACTGAACCCAGTGTTTAATTTTGTCTAAAATCGTCTAAAATACAAGTTACTAAAATAATTACATTTCCTTCAAGTTTTATTAAGAAGTTGATAAAAAAAATTGAAAAATATTTGGACAAAAGGAACAAACAATGGTGAATATTGTCATTATTGAACTTAAATAAGTGTGAAATAAGAATCTGTTCTTGTCACATCAATAGAAATATAATCTGCAGTATACTTGAAGACAAGTGCAGATATTTGATATTGATGAAATTTCTAGAAAATTGACAAGAAATGAATAGACTGATAACAATACGATACTTTATTTTACAGAAATTTTTCTGTATTCTATAGTATAGGTATATCAGTATTCTTGGTTCTTATAATGTACTATGTGTGCACTTTTTGGAGTCCCTGAAAAAAAATAAATTTACATTTTTCAGAATGATCATTTTCTTAATAAACTTGTTCTGTTTAAAAATTATTTTATTGACAATTTGGTAAGTGTGCAAAATTTCAGCTGTACAACTTAGAAATATACTCGTAAATAAGTCATTCAAATCACAAAAAGTTTTATTTGCAATTTACGTAATATATTTCAAATTCATACTAGTAATTCTTTTTTATACTATATTTAATACTCATTATTTAGTATTTATTATTTTACAATATATACGAATTTATATAATAAAAATATAAAAATTTAGATCTGTAATAATGAACATAATAAATATGTTTTAAATAAATATATAACTAATTTTTTCGGGAAAATAAATTTACAAATTAATATTTTTCTTAAATATACGTATAACTGTTCTTATCAAATATTTATTGTTCCATATAAAATTTCAACTTTCCCTTCAAAGTATTTTTGCTTTGATCAATTCATCGAACAGCAATATCCGCTCCTTTAGTGCATTGCATCACCCCAAGATGTAACAGAAGTAAAAGGAGCCTAGAGGGATGTTGATTGGCAATTTATTTACCCTGCAAGCATTTAATTTTACGAACTTTACTTTGTAGTTAAATATATTATATTCCCTTAGAACACTCTTTACCTAATCTAAATTACAAATAAATTACAATATATTCATTAAGTATAGGGACATACTATGTATCATAATAAATTAACTTTTTAATTCAAAATATCAATCATATTAATCATTTTTATGAGTTAAAAACTTAGAACTTTGTAGTTAAAACTTTGTATACACTCAAAGGTGGTGTTAATTTAGGTAATTTTGTAACAAAAGTGGGAATTCAAATATGTATAAAACATGCTTTGTTCATCTCGTGGAATGGGAATGCTAATTCAAATTTAAAGGTCCTTAGCACCCAGGGGCGGATCCAGCAACTTTTTTAAGGGGGGGCGATTTCATAGCAAGGGGGGGCTTCATAGATTGTTAAGAAAAATAGGTGGCAGGTAGCTCCAAGGGACCCGAAAATACAAATTTTACGATTGAAACCTCGATGTTTTCTAAAAGAGTATATTTTAAATAAGAGAATTAGCTAAGACGCAATGCCTTAAATGCACCTGTTTTTTCAAAAATCGAATTTAAAAACTTCGATTTTCACAGTAAATTTTAAGCAAAGTCGCTCGGGATTGGTGAATCAATTCATTCTATTGACAGTACGTGCACTTTCAACTGGTCTTAGCTTTGCGCAGAGCGGGGATAACCAAAGCGACACTTGCATTGGGATGCAGCAACAGTGCACTCCGAACGAAAATCATGGTTTTCAATACTAAATGTGCAGGAAAAATGGCTTAAAGCGCCCGAGCGCAGCGAGGGGTGCTTTAAGTCGATTTTTCTTTGCACAACTACCCTGCGTTAAAAATCCACTCTCACGAGTTTCACCCCTCAAAGATTCACCATTTCCTTAATCCACGGCCCTAGGGATATTTTTAAATTAGTTGTCGTTTTCATCAAAATGGTCCAAAGCGCCCGAAGGGTGCTGAGGATTAATTTTGATGAAAACCACCATCGCAAGAGTAGAATCCACGCGAAAAAGTAACTACCGTTCGTTAAATTTAAGTAACCCTTTTCTGAAGTAATTTTTGTCCTAAAAAAGGAGAACGCATTTCTACCATAGCGTAAGAGTTACTGACAAATTTGTTCATCTTATTCTGGTCTGGTGCGAAGCACCAGGGCTGTTGCCCCATATCTTCGCAGACTTGAAGAGTAAGGTTGCGGGCTTGCCCGCAACGTTACGTCGGATAATTTTTATTGAGGCGTACCTCCGAAAATTAGCGCAAAGCTAAGTCCTGGCTGGCTTCACCCGCAAGGGATCCGCGAGGGAAAGGTTTGGTAGACTAGGATGCAGTGGATGGGTTATGGGAGTTTTAATTGAATACCTTTTTATGTTCGTGCGATGTGTGTTCGTGGTGTCTTTTCCCTAAAGTGGCCGGTTTTCTTGTGGGCGTGGTTAGTTTTTCGTGGGCGTGGTTTTTGGTTTGCAGGAGTCCTTTTTTACTTATGCGGGGTCGTTAGGGGTCGGCGTCATCAATGATTTCCCTTGGCATCTTGTATTTCGGATGGTTTTCTTTGTCGTACTTTCCCAGTTGGTTGATTAGCGGATTTTGGTGGTCTTCTGATTTCGCGTAAAATTTCTCGGTGTGGTTCCTTATGAATTTTTTGACGGTGGTTAATTTGGAGTCGTTGCGGAGGCGGACGTTTGTTACTCTTCTTGGCGGGTTCCATGCGTAGCGGACGAGCTTATTTTGTATTGATTCAATCTTGTTGATGTGGGTTTTGGCTGCGTGACCCCATGCTGGTGCAGCGTACGTGAGCGCCGGCCTGATGATGGTTTTGTAGACGCGGAGTTTGTTGGCCGGCGACATTTTGCTCTTTGGACCTACGAGCGAGTAGAGTTGCGACATCGTTCCCCTTGATTTGTTCGTGATGTTGGTGATGTGTTGGCCCCAATTTAGTTTTTGGTCCATGGTGACGCCAAGGTACTTCGCCGATTTTTGCCATTGGATGAGGGACCTGTTCATCCAAAGGTTGGCTTTTGCAGTGGTCCTTTTCTTACATCGCGCGAAGATGATTGCTACGCTCTTGTTAGTGTTGACTCCGATACGCCAGTCTCCCATCCATTGCTCGATTTGTTCCGCTACGTCCTGAACTCTTTGCGTGGCGATGTCCGGGGAAATTGAAGTTGATGCTACTGCTGTGTCGTCCGCGAAGTAGAAATTGTTGACCTGCGGGTGGATTGGCTTGGGAATGTCGCTCATGTAAATGTTGTAGAGGGGTGCAGAAAGTGGCGAACCTTGGGGGACCCCTGCGTTCATTGGATGAGGTTCGGATTTGGTCCCATCGGCGGCGATGCAAAAGGTTCTTTCTGCAAGATAAGAATGGATTAGTTTTACGATGGCGAGTTTGATACCGGCTCGAAGCATCTTGTAGAGGAGTCCGGGGTGCCATACGGAGTCGAATGCCTTGGAGATGTCTAGAAGAAGGGCGACGGTGCATTCTTTTTTCGAGAACCCCTTTGAAATTTGCTCGACGATGCGAAGGATTTGATGAGTCGTGGAGTGACCTTCGCGAAATCCAAATTGTTCATCGGGGACGACCTTGTTGGAATCCATTTCTTTCTTGAGTCGATTTAAGATGATTTTCTCCGCGATTTTGCCGATGGTGGAGAGAAGGCTAATTGGACGATAGCTCTTCGGTTGGTTTTTCGGCTGTCCTTGCTTGTGGATGACGATGACGTTTGAGTGCTTCCATAATTTCGGGAAGTGACGGAGTCGAAGCGCTGCATTCACGATGGTTGTGATTGCAGTGATCGCTTTTCGTGGTAACTCCTTCAGTGCCCTGTGGGTGATGCCGTCTGGACCGGGTGCGCTTTTGATTTTCGCCTGCCTAATGAGACTTCTGACTTCCTTGAACGATGCGGGTTTGATTGTTGATTCGTCCGGGGCGTTCAGGGCTTCCTTCACGAAGTCTTCTACCATCTGGATGTGATCGGGGTCGTCGTAGGTGGTGTTAGGCGCGCATTGAAGTTGGAGACTGGCAGCTAGAGCGTCGGCTTTGTCCTTGTTTGTTTTTGCTTGGGTCCCGTCCGGTCTTAGGAGAGCTGGCATCGGAGTCCTTTTGGTGCGGAAATTTTTGATGAATTTCCAAGAGCTTGAATCCTCGAACGAAAGGGCTTCAAGCTTGCTGGTCCATTCGGCGTCCTTGTGCTCCTTGACTTCGTTAGTGACCTGGGATTTGAGGCGTTGATACTCAGATTTGTCGTCGGGGTGATGAGTCCTTTGAGCAAGTTTTCGCGCTCGATTCTTGTCCTTGATTAGCTGCTTGAGATGCGGGGGAAGTTGGTCTTGAACATCTGCGACCGGAACAGCATTTGTGGCGTATTGAATCGAGGCTTGGATGTTGAGGTGAAGAGCTTCTACGTAGTCGTCCAGTTGGCTTGTGGTGTCGATGATTGGAATGTCTCCCATGTTCGCTAGAAGGTGATCATGGAAGACGGGCCATACAACTTTGGACCTTGTTGTATTTGGACGGTCGTGCGGGATGTTTCCGATGTACATCAGGACTGGAAGGTGGTCTGAAGTGAGCTCACATGCCGTTGTGAGCCGGTGCTGCCAATGAACGTCCTTTAGGAGAGCGACGTCGATGAAGGTTGGAGTTCCGGCGTAGGAGTAGTGAGTGGGGTCCGTTGGAGCGTCGATGGCGAAGTCCAATTCGTGGGCGAAATCGAAAAGAGTGCGACCTTGGGCGTTGTTCCTTTGGCAGTTCCAAGTGGTGTGCTTCGCGTTGAAATCTCCAGCAACGATTGAACCATTTGGGCCTGAAAGTAGAGAGGTTAGGTCGTCTTGAATAATGAGTTTACCGGGAGGAAGGTAGGCTGAAGAAAATTGAAGCCATCCATGTCCGCTTGTATGGATGGCAACCGCCGTGGCTTCTATTTGGTGCAGCTGGGGGAGCGCGACTTCGTGGTGTTCGATCGATCTCTTGATGTAGACGGCGGTTCCACCTCCTTTGCCGTCACGATCCGATCGATACATCGCGTAGTTTGGGAGATTTGCGCTGTCGCAGGTCCTGAGGTGTGTTTCATTGACCAGGATTACATCGAGGTCGTGGTTAAACGCGAAGTCCAGCAGGAAATGTTTCTTCCCCTTCAGTCCATTCGCGTTCCAGTAGGCCATGGCGAGAGAAGCGGGCTGCGTACGGGAACTAATGGTCGCGGCCGCCGATTAAGGCGTTGGCGAACTGTATTCCACGTACGTGGGAAATCATCTTTTTGGCTTCGGATGTGTTACCTAGTGAATAAATTTTGTTAGAAAGCGCGGATAGAAGTTTGCTTATTTCAGGGTCATTGAGGAGGGTTTCGGCTCGGGTAGACGAGGAACGGGAGGGGGTTTCGGTTCGGGCAGAAGAGGATCGGGAGGGGCTGTTGGTGTCTTCTCGTCGGTCCGATCTTCTTCTGCTCTGGGACCTGGAGCGGTTCCTGTTGACTTCCGGGGATGGGCTGCGGACTCGTTCTCTCCTTCTTTGGCGATCGCGTTCATGCCTGTAGTCGTCCGGGTTCTGATTTTGGGTTAGTCGGTACTGCTGCGACGAAGTGTGATGTCCTCGATGACCTTGGAAGGTTTCTCGCCTGGGTGATCTTCTTTGTGGTGGCCGGGAGAAGGCATTGTACCTCGGTTGAGGGTATTCGCTGCACCTCTTGTAATTGGCCGTGTGTGGACCGTTACAGTTGGCGCAGGTAGCTGGTGTATCGGGTTTCTTTTCACACGTCGAGGTGTGATGGTCTTTTCCACATTTTACGCAACGGGGCTGGAGCCTGCAGCACCATTGCGAGTGCCCAAATCTTTGGCACCTATGGCACTGCGGGGGGGTGGATCTAGGCCGGAGGGTTTCAACAGTGATGTTGATGTGGTTGATCTTCTCCAGGTTGAAGATCGTTTTGGCGTGGTCCGATTTGTTGAGGTGAACGAGGAAGAGAGGCATGGGACGTCTAGCGGGTCCTCTTCTCATTTGATTCACCGAGATGACATCGAATCCCTGGCCATTCAGGTCTTCTATGATTGTATCCACTTCGGTGTTTCCGGCAAGTCCTCGTATAACTACCTTGAGAGGTTTTTCCCTTGGCAGCAGGTACGAGTGGGTTTGCAGGTTTTTCGCCAGGAAGAATTTGTCCAGCCTGGAGAAGTCGTCTTCGGTTTTCGCCATTATTGAGATTGAGTCTCTCAACATCTTGACAGAGGTCGTTTCGATTCCCGCTTTCTTGATTTCTTCTGCTATTCTCGTCCAGTTGGTTGTGTCGTGCAGGACGATCGGTGGGAGCCTTGGTGCGAGCGAGTTGGATGGTTTTTCTTTGGCAGGAAGTTGAGTAGCGGGCGATTTCTTGGTTGGTGCGGTTTGGCTCGCGGGCTGGACTTGCGGCACGTTGATGTCCATCCTATCTTGCTCTTCTGGGTCAGTGACGGTCGTGGCCTTCTTCTTGAATAGGGGGTAGAACCTACTCATGGAGGCGGTGGAGTCTTCGTCGTCCATGGATCCGCTGGACCTGCTTCTCTTCTGTTTGAAGGTCCGCTTGGGCTTCTGAAATGGTTCTTCGTTCTTCTTCTTGTTGTTGGTTTCCGGTTGGGAGGGTGAGTCCATCAGTGTCTTCATGATTTCAGCCCTCTTCTGCTGACCTGCTGCCAATTCCATCCTTAATGCTTCTATTTGAGCAGCCATCTTGACCAAGTAGGCGTCAAGTTCCTGGAGTGCGGCGGTTTGGATTTGATTGGCCATTTTTCTGGTGATTTTTACTTGTTAATAATGCTGGAAAGGAAGAGATTAGTTAAGAATTGATAAATTCTTTTGTTTTTAATCGGTCGTTAATAGAGCGGTGTAGAGACTAAAACTTGATTTTAGTCTGTGACAGATAATGTCTACTAACACTGCTACTAATAACTTAGTCGTTTGGAAAACTTGGAGGGCACGAAAGGCACGTCTGGTCACTTTGGTTGTTCGGAACGAACTGAGACAAATTTGTCTACAGCTACACTCTTATGTATAGGAACGCACGTACCGTCAACACAATGCCTTGATTAACCAATCACGAGCGATTTACCTTCGAAAATCAAGCTTTTTTAAATTCGATTTTTGAAAAAACATGTGCATTTAAGGCATTGCGTCTTAGCTAATTCTCTTATTTAAAATATACTCTTTCAGAAAACATCGAGGTTTCAATCGTAAAATTTGTATTTTCGGGTCCCTTAGAGCTACCTTTTCCCGAAAAATACCAAAATTGATAGCCTTTTTTGACGTGACAACGTCTTATAAATTGGTTTGCCGGGTGACACTTCAAGAAACTGCGTTACGCTCCGCTCACGTTATGCGCTCACAATGAGAGCGAGTGAGAGGCACGCGTCCCTTCCACTCGGGCATGGTTAGCCCGCCTAAAAGCGAGAGAGACAGAGCGAGAGAGAAAGAGAGTGAGAGAGATAGGCATACACACCGGTTCATGTCTTGCGCTTCTTACGAATACGTTCGTAAATAAAATTTTGTTAATATGAAATTCAGTGCGAGATTCTTTGTATAAATTAATGTTTTAAATATAATTCTTTGTATAAATAAATGTTTTAAATTGTTACTATTATTTCATCCTTCTTCCTACTATACGAATGAATATTCACATTAAAATTATTTTACCACTCAAAGTCGTTGTCACGTATTTCCACTAATTTTAGTTTTTACGTTATATTTGAAATGCATAACTTTTCCAAGGGGGGGGGATCGCCCTCCCCCTGGATCCGCTCTTGTTAGCACCGCTAATAATTATTTAATCTTCTTCTTCTCAGCCACCTTTCGTTCACTGCTGGACATAGGCCTCCTCTATTTTTACTAGTGCTGTTAAACGTACATTCCTGAACATTACATAAATCTCTTTTAGACTCCCCCCAAGGGGGGGGGAGAAAAGGATTTGCCCATAACTCACCACGCTGGGCAGACGGGTTGGCGAGTAGAGGGTCATAATGAAGTTGGATAAATTTTGTAGCCGGGTTGGGGATCGAACCTAGGGCTTCTAGCCTAGAGTCCGGTCCTTAGCCCGTTTACTTAGCTCACCTTTTAATTAATAAAATAATAAAATCATTTAATATTATAAGATATTTTTGATTAAATAAATCTTGAACTCTCTGGAAATTTTTACAATAAATTATGTAGTTGGTTGTCAACAGTCCGCCATTAAACATCATCTATGGTGATCTTTTATAATTTAATGAAGATGATTTAGATAAATATTTATTTTAGTAGTTCACTTTTTATTGCGTAATCATTCAAAAAGTTTGTTTGCTTTACCTATATAATTTCTTATTTTTATTTATAGGTTTATTATTTTCTTAAGTTTTTAAATAAAGAATAGCAAAACGTCGATGAATATAATATTTCTCTAAAAATAAGTAAAATATTACTGCTCTAATATCTAAAAGTTGTATAAATTAATACTTATAATACGTATAAAATTAGTACTTAAATTAATAATTAATTTTCTAGAGGTTACTTCGATTCTAATTTTAAAAAATTAAAACCGACTAAATTATATTTTAATTTTTTTAGGATTTTTTTATCCTCAGATATTTTTACCTTGAATTAAAATTAAACAAATTATAATCTTTTACAATACACTAGATTTATTGTCAATATTCAGTTATTAATCATTCGCTGGAATTAATGTTTAATTAAATTTTATTAATTCATTGTTTGATGTTGTTTACCTTTTAATTTTTAAAAATTATTATTAATATTATAAAATATTAAATATAATGTTTTATCAAGAGCCGAACTTCAGTACTAAAGCAGTAACCGATGGTTTTATAAAAATCATTTATGTTTGGCAACATTGAAAAAGAGGCCAGTGGACTCATCGGCAGGTTTGTTTTGCTACCTGAATCACAAATACAAGTCTACCTTTGATTTACCTACCTGTAGTGTTGTTAGTAAATGATGCACATATCTACGTCTAGAAGTAATATCCTTTAATATTGTATTAACAATATAATAAATTGTATTAATAACTTAAATTATCTTAATTTAGCCTTTGTTGTTTAAGGCTTGTTTAATATAACAACAATAAATTGCACCATTAAATTTAAATATATTATATCTATTAATAATGTAAGTATAACCATATTTTTAGTTTATTTAAAGGGAAATTAATCGAGCATACTAACAACTTAACCTATTTACTAATAAGGGAATTATAATGACCAAAATAGAGATGTAATATAGAAGAAACTAACAAAAAAGCATGTAATAAGTGTCAAGTATGCACCAATTTTAATATAAATAGTATCTACTATAAATAATATATTAAAAAAGGCTATTGAAGTATTTGAATTTTAGGTAGCAATGTACAAAAGATTGCTAAATATAGGTACCTATATTTTTTAAATGTTCTAAGAAATATTCATTAAAAATAAAAATAACAAGAAGTCGAAGACATAAACAACAAAGTTGAAATGTAAAAAATTATTAAAAAAGATTAAAAAAATGGGAAGGTGCAAAAATGAAACCTTATAATTAGGGCAAGTTTTTGACACCAAATGCAACTTTTTTCACAAGTCACAAACTGTCTAAAAACAACAAAAAACTGTATTTTAATCGCATCTGATAAATAATAAAGGAGTTTTTAGCGCAACAAAAATGCAACTTTTCACGTTATTGCAACTTTTTGCAACTTTTCACATATTTGCAACTTTCTTGCAACTTTTAGCAAACTTACAAGTTAAATACATTTTTTTCCAATTTTTTCTTGAATTTTTAATTTAATTTTTAATAATAAAAAAATTAAAAAAAATAAAATTTTAATTTAATAAATAATTAAGATAATGAATCTTAAGCTCGTTATGACCAGCAAATGGTAACTAATCAACGAAAAGCACGTCTTAGTATCCATCAGAAGTTTTCTATTGGTTAGCTACCATTTACTAATGCCCGTACTAATAGTCGAGGATCAATCCTCGGATCAATCCTAGATCCAGCGATCCTAGATCGTAACAACGATCTTGGCGTAACAAATAGTCCTGGCTTCGGGTAAGATCGGTGAATTCTAGATTTGATCTTGGATTTGGTAATATATCTAGTAATATTTAGTTAGTTTCTATTTATAACCATTATTAGTATCTATTTTATAACCATAATTTTTTATTTTATTATTAATTTTTAAAAAAAATTTAATTTTTAATATTATATCGTCGTTCCTGTTCAGTTCCTATAATTAAAGTTTTTAAAAATTATTTAATTATTATGAGGGTTAATGCACTATGACAACATAGCAAATACGCATGCGCCACAATGATCTGAGGATTAATCCTGGTCAAAGCAAGATCGGTTTTCGAGGTTCAATATTGATCTCGGATCGTGTTCAATCCAGGATTATTACGACTATTGGTAGCATTTTTAAACGATCCGAGAATTAATCCTTGATCTCGGATTGATCCTCGACTATTAGTACGGGCATGAGTACAACCCTGTAGGAGTTAGTACGTGTTATTTTTGAATCGTTTAGTTTAATTTTTGTAAGTTGGTAGCTTGACCAACTAATAGTTATAAAAGTTAACGTGCAAGGACGTGCCATTGTAGAAAGTTGGCAAAAAGTTGACAAAAACACCAAAAAGTTGGTCAATTTAACATTTTTTTTATGTCTAAATTTACAAAAAGTTGCAAAACTTACAAAATGTTGGCAATTTTGAATTAATTCAGTTGGCAAATTTGAAATTTCTCCCCGCCCCCCTCAAAAAACTTGGTTGGGCACGTCCCTGTTGACGTGCCTTGTTTAATTAAATAACAAAAAATAATTAAAAAAAAAAAAAATTCATAAAAAAATAAAATATTGCAATGTATTTATTTATTTTATAAATTTCTATGTGTATATTCTTTATTATTTTCAAAAAATTTTAAAAAAATAATAAATGCAACTTTTTTTGTTTTTATTGCAACTTTTATGATTTATAAATGCAACTTTTCGTGTTTTAAATGCAACAAAAAAATTGCCCTACTTATAATATAATATAAATTAAAAGGGGTAAATAAATTAAAAAAATAAAAACGGGTAAATGGAACATGAATGCACTAAAAAGTAAGAAATAATTTCAATAATCGTATAACAACAAGAACAAATCTTTGAAAAGGATCACTAGAAGCATGGGGCGCTGTTTGTAGATAAAATTAGTACCTAGCCCATGCTTTTATTGATGTTTTCAAGGATTCCTTGAGCAAGTATTGAAATCATTTTTTTTATTTTTACTGCATTTCTTTATTTTAACTATAGCTATTTTTTAACTAAAAGGTTTTTTTTATTTTAATTTTCCATTTAATTCTTTTCATTTTGAAATTATTTAGGTTTCTTTGCTTGCTCGCCTTATGAGACATTATTTCTAACTAGCTGCGGCTGTAGGGAAAAAGTTAGAGTTGGCCCGAGCTAAGAAGAACCGACAAGAAAAAATTCTGACGCAGTACATGTGGAGAGAAAAAGTGCCGGTGCCGACGGGTAAATAAACTGAACAAATTTTTGTATCTGTGCATTATCAGGTGTTGGTTTTTCTTAGCCCGAGTCAACTCTGCTCTCTCAGGGTCTACTGATTCTTAGAGCTGTGAAAAGAAAATCCACATCAAAACGATGTGGCGCGACAATTAGATGCGCGATAATTGAACGCATCAATGGCGTATTGAGAAATTACTTGTTTTACGGAGTAATCGTATTAGAAAAAAGAGAAACAGCACAAAAAACCTACACGGTATTTTAAATATTTTTTATTAAAATTATGGTAATTGAGGATGTCAATGACAAATTATAAACATAAAATTTGCAAATTTTCTTTAGTTAATCACTTAAAATTATCATGAAAATCAAGATGTTTGACCCCACTTTCTTGAAATAGAACTTGCGTAAAGCCCACGCAACTCCAAAACCGGAATATTTAAGTCCACAAAACTTGAACACTGATATTTATAAGTCTCACTTGCAAAAAATATCTCTGAAGACCCTTGCTAAAGACTATGCAATTTCAAAACTCACTTGAAAGACTATTAATGTGAATAATAATCTATGACAATATTAAGGGTATTCACACTGACGTGTATATGTTACGTACCAAGCCCGAAATTGTACAGATCGCGCTCTGTACAATGATTTTTGTACCGAGCGTGAAGTGTACAGGCTACTTTGTACAAAGTGCGATTTACCAAACTTGGTATTACGAGATTTGTACAAAGCGCGATCTGTACAATCCATTTGTACAGAGCTGTTAGTTTCAATTTTTCCGTCAACTTGGTACAACTTAATATTGTACAAAGCTCGACAGAACAGCAGAAGAACAAAAATTTAAATAAGAAGGCAAGATATATAAACATTTTCACTTTATTTAAAGTAAATATAATTTCCTTGCACACACATAATTTATTTATTGGTACAACTCAATGAATTATGACAGCAAGAATTGCACAAAACTTCTTTTTTCCTGCATACACATCTTTTATTCAAACATTTTTTAGTGCATGTGCTCCGCACAAATCCTTGGCCGCCAACTATTGATGTCTTTGAATTTGCGGCTCGTAGGGATACTGATGCATCTGGCACCTGATATATCGCTCGGAAAGTGACGTTTTCTCGGTATTTTCCGATAAATAAATTATGTGTGTGCAAGGAAATTATATTTACTTTAAATAAAGTGAGAATGCTTATATATCTTGTTTTGTTATTTAAATTTTTTTTCTTCTGCTGTTCTGTCGAGCTTTGTACAATATTAAGTTGTACCAAGTTGACAGAGAGGTTGAAACTAACAGCTCTGTACAAATGGGTTGTACAGATCGCGCTTTGTACAAATGTCGTAATACCAAGTCCGGTAAATCGCATTTCGTACAAAGTAGTCTGTACACTTCGCGCTCGGTACAAAAATCATTGTACAGAGCGCGAACTGTACAATTTCGGGCTTGGTACGTAACATATATACCCTTGTATTTTTACACCATTGTATTTATCCTAGTAACGCCAAATAAAGTTTTGTATTACTAGATGTTGCTAGGATATTACAACGGTGTATAAATACAACACCAATACACGACACAGTGTGAATACCCCTATTGTTTCGTTTCAGCTCCACGGATAATATAAATATAAAATATTAATACATCTTATAACTTGATATAAAATAAACGTTACATTTTAGTAACTCATATATTATTTCACAAGTTAATACTCATTATACTTTAAAAGCTATTTTAGCCCCCCTATTCTGTAACTTTTCGTTATCGTTCGTTATCGTTATGAAATCGTTAAGACCCGTAAAGTTCGGTTTCTACATACCATTACATTATTATTTCCTGCAATTCTACGTGTAAACTAAACTTTACGGCTCTTAACGATTTCATAACGATAACGAACGATAACGAAAAGTTACAGAATAGGGGTGTAAGGCATGTTCAAGACGCAGGCTTACAAGCATGATGCAGTGCGTTTACGATAAATAGAAGAACACGTCGTAGTTGGATAATATAATCGTCACTCCCATGCATGAACGACAAACGTGTAAATTTGTCATTTTTAATTTATGTATACTACTAATTTGGAATTGAACAAACTATCCATTACAAATACATCAAATGTAATCAGTCAATAGAATTCTTCAGAAGAGCTTATTTCAGTTTCACGATTGCATATGAACAGAAAGCTCCTCCACATGTCAAAAAATAACCATTGGTCCAAAATGTTTACCGAACAAAAAAAAAACACTTAATTTGTGACCGCCTAATCTCAAACATTATTTTTAGCAGGGATTCAGGGACATGATTCGAGTCATCCATGAGAAGATGCAATTGCCTCTTGCCCATAACCTAAATTAGCTTAAATACCTGTAATTAAAAAACTTAACTACCTACAGGTAGTAATCTTAATTTATCAAAGCATTAATAGGCCATGCATGCATGCATGAGTTGATATGACATTATCAACTCGAAAGCTAAATAATAAATAAAAAATAATAAAACAATAAAAAATATCATCATCATCATCATCCGCACGTTCAAGACCAGCGGTCCGTTACGTCACTATTAATAAAAAATATTAATTTATTAATTTGATTTTTAATCAATCTTATAACTCGTATTACTTAAAACTTAATCTTTATTAAATATTATTTATAGTAATCAAGCAATGGGTTCCCGAGTAGGTGGATTGGGAACATCAGGACTATCAGCCGACAAAGCTTTAGCAGGCGTACCTCGCCTTTTGGACGATTTACAACGTTTATCAGAAGATTCTGATTCTGCTGATATCGTTTTTATTCTAGGTCGCGAAGAAGAACGTGTTTATGCTCATCGGGTCATCTTAATGGCAAGGTATTTAGGAAACATTATCTAGTTATAAAATAGTTATTTATGTACCAAGTCCTGAAAGTGCATCTTTTTGGTATGAGCGTGGAAAATTATAGACTGAGGCGCAGCCAAAGTCTATGACCACGCAAACGCCAAAAAGACACTTTAAGGATAAGGTGCATACACTATTTTATGTGTAATTGGAATAAAATGCCCACTTTCTGCAAAAAATGTACGATAATAATAATTATGTTATCCGGAATAATTTAACGAAATACGTATGTATAATGATCTAGTTTCTAAGCAATGAAATATTTAAAATTCACAAAATACGTTAAAAATATTTGTCAAAGTGTACAGGGTGGCTCAATTTCGATCCTTCTTATGGGGAAATCGGTAACTATGGGAGATATCAAAAAATGGATGGCGCATTTTTGATCTCTTTTTTTGAGAAAATTGCAATGGCAAAAACCAGAATTTGCTATCTTTTTTTGTTTTCGAGTTATAGCCAAAAGTTCAATAATTAGACTTTTCTATAAATGTCGATATCTTGGTTGTTTTTTAAGTTACCAAAAAAGTGTTAACACTTTCTTCAGACACTTTTTTAAGGGCTACAAAATGGAATAAAGAGATTTTAAATATCTAGATTAGTTTCCCAGTTATAACATAAAGTTGTGTTTTTTTTAATAGAAACCATAGTTGGCTATGACATTTTTAAATTGCGTTTTTTATCCTCTTTTTAATGATGTATAACATGTGGGGTCTAATAATTTAGTTTCATCCCATTTTATTAAAAAATGTAATAAAAATAAAGAAGAATAAAAAATTTAATATAATAGTAACTGTTTTTAGTAGATAACAATAAAAAATATTCAATACTTAACAAAAATTACAGTACGTATTCAAACTGAACTCAGTTCTTTACAATACATACCTGTAACTTTGTCAAAGTAAACACTTCGAAACTGGCATCTAAAAAATTCTTTTACCCATTAGTTTTTAGTAGGAAAATATTTGTTTAGTTGCTGTCATTAAAATATTAAATATTTATTAGCAATTCTAATAATATGTTATTACTTATTATATTTACCTGTTATTTCACGTAAATGTAAAATGGCTTATGAAAAATACGTTATGTTGGAGTGCTTCATTCAAGCTAGTTATAATGCTGTTCTTGCATGTGCAACATAATATTTTAGTAATTATCTAACTAAATAAATATTTTCTTACTAAAAACTAATAGGTAATAGTAGTTTATATCACGAGGGCGTAAGGGGTTGTTTTTCGTCACGAGACGTAGTTTATGACACGAGCCGCAAGGCGGCGAGGGGAATAATAGTCGAGAGATGGAAAAACCCTGGAGCCCGAGTATTATGAACAGCTTTTCGTGAATTTGGGAATAATATCCGACAAAATTCACGATTTTTTTGCAATAATTGCATAAATTTTATAAATTATAACACGTTTTATTTGACATCGTGGTAGTGTAAAACCAACTTCTACTTGTAACCATGGTGTTTTTCTTGGCACCAGTTGGTACCCTAGAGGGCGGCCATGTTGAAGCGCCATGTTCATTTTAATTTCTGCTCTCGTGAAGTTTGCACGTTTGTGTATTGTGTCGTTTGTTTTCAATTAAAAATGCCTAAAAACCAAGAAATAATCGTTAAATAATCAATAAATACGACATTATGGTCGCATCTATCGATGTTCATGAACACGTTGCAAAAAAATCGCAAATTCGATATCGATGGATCACGTGGTAGGTACTATCGAACTCAGCAAAAAGCGGTATTTATGGGGCGAATTTATACAGATCAAGATCAAAAATGAAAACGACGAAAAGCACGTTCGCCGAAGACAACAAACGTTGTAGATACGCAAGACAGGCAAGTTTTTCACAATTGTGTGGTTGAGATTAAATATGTCAATAAATGATTTTTGAAAATTTTTGTTTTTTTAAAATTTTTTGGTATTTTTTTATTCCCGGTATTTTTTTACTCCCGGAAGAACAATAAAGTGTGACGAAAAGAGCTTCTTTACTCCCAAAAAAGCCAAAATCACGAAAAAGAATTTTTTAGATGCCAATTTCGTAGTGTTTGTTTTGACAAAGTTATTATGTATTGTAAACAATTAAGTTCAGTTTGAATACTTACTGTAATTTTTGTTAAGTATTGAATATTTTTTATTATCATCTACTAAAAACAGTTACTATTATATTAAATTTTTTATTCTTCTTTATTTTTATTACATTTTTTAATAAAATGGGATGAAACTAAATTATTAGACCCCACATGTTATACATCATTAAAAAGAGGATAAAAACGCCATTTAAAAATGTCATAGCCAACTATGGTTTCTATTAAAAAAAACACAACTTTATGTTATAACTGGGAAACTAATCTAGATATTTAAAATCTCTTTATCCCATTTTGTTGCCCTTAAAAAAGTGTCTGAAGAAAGTGTTAACACTTTTTTGGTAACTTAAAAAACAACCAAGATATCGACATTTATAGAAAAGTCCAATTATGGAACTTTTGGCTATAACTCGAAAACAAAAAAAGATAGCAAATTCTGGTTTTTGCCATTGAAATTTTCTCAAAAAAAGAGATCGAGGATGAGCCATCCATTTTTTGATATCTCCCATAGTTACCGATTTCCCCATAAGAAGGATCGAAATTGAGCCACCCTGTACATTTTAGGATTGCACATAAAACATTTGAGGTTATGACATATCTGTACTAAAAAGTAAAATTTGACATTTCTGTACTAAAAACAGCTACTTTCAGTATTGTTTTAAATATGTGAAAATGTACATTTTAGTACGATTGCACATAATAGTATATTATACACCGAGGGAGTAAAGTGCCACTTTTCGTCATGAGGGTAAAAGTTTTTACCCGAGACGCAGTCGAGGGGAAAATTTACCCGAAGGACGAGAAGTCACTTTACTCCCGAGCGCGAATATACTATTTTTTGTCTTTCCGCTATAAATCGAATATTTCTATATCTCGAAGTTTAATTTCGTCAACTACTCGAATTTCTAGAAGAATTTGTTAAATAAAATTTAAGTTTTCAAAAATACAAAGCGGTTTAGGTAGTCGACTTTCTTGAAATTAACCATAACCTTTATTATGCCTAACCCAGATGTGGTAGTTTGCGTAACATGATATCATTGTCAAAGTACTGTATGCATTTTTGGAATCTTAGACGTAGTAATAAATTTGATTTTTTTATTTTTCGTCCCGCTGTTTTACTTTTCGTCCCGCTACTTTACTTTTCGTCCCGCTACTTTACTTTTCGTCCCGCTCCTAAGTAAACTGGCACTTTGCTCCCGTAAAAGTGGGAGTAAAGTGACTGCTTTACTCCCGGAAAGACAAAAAATAAATTATGGGAAGGTGCAAATTTGAATATCGGATTTAATAAACAAAAATCAATAAACAAAAACTGCTGGCCACAGAAATAAATTTCCTAAATAGAAGTTGTAGAAGATCTGGACTAAAGAGGATAAGAAATGAAATTATGAGTAGAAGCATGAATATGGGAGAGTTGAAAGACGACAACTAACATGGTTTGGACATACAAAAAGAATGGGAAAAATTAGATTACCACGGAAAGTGTTAGAATGGATCCCGCCGGAGCGAAAAAAAGAGAGCGGCCTAGAAGAAGCTGAAGAGATGATGTAGATGAGGCGATGAATTTCAGAAATATGGAAGAAAAGTTATGCCAAGATAGAAAAAAATAGAAAATATGAACGGAGGAGCGGAGGAGCGGCTTCTGCCGTAGAAGATCCGTTTATTCATATAATATAGAACTCAACCTTGTAATCATTATTTTGTTCTATTATGTAGTGGGTTTCCAACCACGCAAAGGTAATACTCACACATGCGCACTTACCGTGTACTGAACAATGACTTTTGCATTTTGCAATAAAGAATCCACATTTTCCCATACAAATTTTTTAAAACTCAGCTCCGTCGCTTTTTATTTTGCTCGCAATTTATTTATTAGTTATTTTTCTTGTATGTAGTATGTATTATTCGGTTTTATTAACGCTTTACGACGTCTTCCGATTTCCAAACATCATCGCCAGGCGGCATTTGGTTTTATAAGCATTTTACATCTTTTACCTACGACAAGAAAACAGCCCGACGTAGAACCCCCAACCTGGAAGATCAGCGAGACGGCCAGAATAAAGTTGTACCTTCACTCGGATTCGAACCGGGTATTGAGCGTTCGTAGTCAACTCGCTTGAGAGTAATACTTTCTGACCGCCTCTTATTTTTCTTTATGTTTTTAAATAATTGTCTGAAATCTTCCTTGGTCCAACTTGATCAGCTTTACATAATATGTAGACATATAATTTCATGCATAACATCTCAATCAATTTTCATAATAAAAATTCTAATGGTTTTAGATGTAAAAGTTTTCAAACTGCAAAACGAGGAGAAGTATGTCGTATTCCAGGATGTTCTGTAGCACCTGCTGCACCAGGAACACCTACACCTATACGTTTACCCCAAGCACCATGCGATACTTTCCGACAATTTTTAATTTATGTTTATACTGGAAAGGTATTTTATTTTAAAGTTAAATTATATTTTTTATTTAATTTAATTTACTTACAGATTCTTTTACAAGATAATGGAGTATTTGAAATGTTAGTGTTAGCACAAGAATTAGGTGTTGATGAATTGAGAATAGCTTGTGAAGATCATGTAACTTCTACTTTATCCATTGCTTCTGCCTGTACATTTTTAGCTGCTGCTATGGATATTCAAGAGCGTTCCGCAGGTAATCAAATAGTTTTTTCTTCAAATATCAAAAAAAAAAATATATTATTTTCTGAACATCCAATAGCTAATATTTCAAATAGAATAATAGTAGCTTTGTGGGTAGGTCATATGCTCTTCAGAACATGTGTGTTGAACTACTTCTATTATTCTTTTTACAAATTAGCTTATCTAGTCAATGAAACAATAGTTGACTATGGCACTTTTAAATTGCGTTTTTTATCCTCTTTTCTTTATGATGTATAGCATGTGGGGTCTAGTATTTTAATTTCATACCATTTTATTAAAAAATGTAATAAAAACAGAAAAGAATGAGAAATTTAATATAATAATAACTGTTTTTAGTAGATAACAATAAAAAACATTCAATACTTAACAAAAATTAAAGCAACTGGGTATTCGAACTAAAGTCCATTATTTTCAATACATAACTTTGTCAAAACAAACACTACGAAATTAGCATCTAAATAATTCGTTTACCAATTAGTTTTTAGTAGAAAAATATTTGTTTAGTGCTGTCATTAAAATATTTAATATTTATTAGCAATTCTAATTTCACGTAAATGTAAAATGGCTTATGAAAACTATAAAAAATACGATATATTGGAGTGCTTCATTCAAGCTAGTTATAATGCTGTTCTTGCACGTGCAACATATTTTAATAAATATCTCAAAAGAAAACCAATCAGAGGATAGTATTTTTAATAGATTAAAAGAAAATTTTATCAATTATGGAACTTTTAAGAAAAACCCAGATTAGAAAATTATAACATTCAAGATGTTGAAGCAACTGCCATTAATGTAATTGCAGTTGTAGTTGAAAATCCTTTAATTTCAAGCTGTCAAATTGAAACTGAATCGAGAATTTTAAAAAGTAAAGCTTTGCGGATACTAAAAAAACAGAAATGTAGGTCTTTTGCAATAGGAAAAAGCGTTATCTACACCAGGAGATGCTCAGAGACGGTTAGAATTTTGTAATTGATATGGTCTAAAAATTCACGAAGATCAAAATTTCTCCAAACGTGTCATTTGAAAAGATGAATAGCAGTTTTGCAAAATTTAACAAGCAGAACAAATACTATTGGTCTGATGTGAATCCTCATCATACTGTCGACGTCCAAAAGCAAGGACGGTTTGGTTTTAGTGTGAGGTGTGCTCTAATTAGCAATCGTAATTTAGTATATTACATGTATAGAGAAAATCTAAATGGCCAACTCTTAACTTAAGAACTCTTAAACTAACATATCATTAAAGATTATTTGGATGATCTACCTTTGCTTGAAAGAAGACATTTATTTCTCTAACAAGATTGTGCACTACCCCATAATGCCAAAATTGTTATAGAATTACTAAATAGAAATTTTGGAAACAATTAGATAGGAACCAAGGGTTTAGTGAGATAGCCACCACGTTCCCCTGATTTGACATCACTGGATTTCTTTTTTTTTGAGGTTATGTTAAAGAAAATTTGTATAATAAGCATAAATCTAACAATAATGATGAACTAAGATAAAAGTTTACAGAATGTTTAAATTCAGTATCAAATGTCCACATACACAATTCAATTTAGAGCGTTAGGAAGAGGTGTAATTTATGTATTGTAAACTTTGTATTGTAACTTATGTATTGTAAAAATGTATTGTACTAAATTCAATTTGAATACTTGCTGTAATTTATTTTTGTTAAATGTTTAATATTTTTTATTGTTATTTACTAAAAAAGTTATTTTTTATATTTAAATTTTCGCTTTTCTTTATTTTTATTACATTTTTTAATAAAATGGTATAAAACTAAAATACTAGACCCATATGTTATACATCATTGAAAAGAGGATAAAAAACACAATTTAAAAATGGCATAGCCAACTATGGTTTCTATTTAAAAAAAGCACGACATTATGTTATAACTCGGAAACTAACCTAGATATTTAAAATCTATTTATCCCATTTTGTTGCCCTTAAAAAAGTGTCTGAAGAAAGTGTTAAAGCTTTTTTAGTAACTTCAAAAACAACCAAGATATATCGACATTTATAGAAAAGTCCAATTATGGAACTTTTGGCTATAACTCGAAAACAAAAAAAGATAGCAAATTCTGGTTTTCGCCATTGAAATTTTCTCAAAAAAAGAGATCAAAAATGCGCCATCCATTTTTTGATATCTGTCATAGTTACCGATTTCCCCATGAGAAACATCGAAATTAAGCCACCCTGTATGCCATAGCCACAAAATAGCCACATAGGTTGTATGCAGATATAAATTAGGTGGACCCAACAGTTTTCATCCTTTAAACACAACATTGTACCTGTAACCAATCTAGAGACAAATTATTAAATTTATAAAAAAAATATTATTAAATTCTGACCATTTATTTAAAAAAATACTTACCATTTAATGATAAAAATATTAACCAAAAAATTAGTTGTCTGAATATAACTAACTCCATATGGATTTCGCATTACTGTTACGTGTTAAACAATTCATTCTTGTGTTTTGGAGTTAAATAAATATTATAAGTACCTACCAGCTGATTACTTTAATTAAAATCTACATCATTTTTATCCTTATCCATTGCAAAACTACAATGAGAATTTGGTATCTAAAAAAATTAATTTACTATGTCATTTGCTACGGTGTATGTAGTTTTATAAGAATTTTAAACATAATACCTATTCATTACCATTTTGTTTACCTACCTACGTACCTATTGTTTATCCAATATTTAAATATAATTCAATTTGTTTATAGGTGTTAAAGCAGCTGGGGGATTTGTAGATCGGTGTATTAGCTATATAGGCGAAAATGCTGTCGAATGCATAAGAACAAATGCATTTCTTTCTCTTTCAAAAGAAGCAGTGATTAAACTCATCTCTTCTGATTATGTAAGTCAAAATATTTTAATAATAGTTTCTATATTTTTGTTAAATTATTTTTTGTTTTTATTTTTTGTTAAATTGAAATTCAAGTTTACAAAGCTAAAATTATAAATTACAGCTTTGTTTAGAAGAAGAAGACGTGTGGCGTGCCGTTTTAAATTGGGCCAAATATCAAGCAGGAGTTACACAACCAACAGCACATTGGACTGAAGAAGAGAAAATTCGAGTGTGCAATCATCTATCTGCCGTTATTAATCATGTTCGTCTTTTACTTATTGGTAAGAAATAATTATTATTAGTAAATGCATGACATTGTAAAAAAAGTACTGAAATATTGTATTGGTCTATCCAAATTAAGTCTTGTATACCATTATTATTATTATACGTTGTGTATCACAGTTACAACTTCATCAGGTGAGAATCTATTTTCTAGAATTTGAAGAAAATCAATTTTGAAAAGCAAATTAATATCTATAATTAAATTTATTATTTTATTTCTGACAAAGAGTGTAATCACGCTCAAAAGCTCAAATAAACAATACTTTCACATACCTACGTATACTCATACTATATGTAGTATGGTAAAGTAAAAATAATTTTATTATTTCATTTTATTGTTAAGTCGATATATTTTCAAATATTTTATTAATGGAGAAATTAGTAGATACTTTTTCTTTTTTGATTTGGCAAAGTCATAGCACCAGTTCATAGAATAAATTCAATAATAACTACCCCAAGAACAAAAATTGATCAATTTTTAAATTTCTTTCATCGGTATTTATCGCAAAATACGTAACCATTACTTTTCTTACTTATAACTTTGATAAAGAAACAAAGCAAGACAAGTAATGAATGAAACTCTTTCAGTTTCTTTTTGTTTTCTATAAGCAATGAGAAATGATCACATGAGGTGTGTGATGTTAGTTTTAGTATATTTCTCTGCATACATACGTGCGGTAAACAGTTTTTTCCTGAAAACTTTATTATATAAGCTACAGACTACAAAATGATTTATGTAGAAAACCACACATTTCTAACTAATTTATTGAGTTTTTTTGTTTATTCGATGACAAAGTTTCTTAGATAGTATGATAGTAAGTTCAGATTATGCGGGTTTTTGTTCAATCCAATAAAATCCAACCAAATGTAAATAATTGAAATTGATTTAAAACAGAAAGTATTTAAATATTAAAAATATTAAATTATATTAAAAAAAAAAATATTAAAAATTTTAAAGTAAACTAATTAAATTAATCCAGAAACTTCAAAAATCCGGACGGGAGAAAAATTTTATCTGTTTAGATTAGTGAAACTATACCGTATGTATTGTACACTTATTTGAAATTCATTGAAAATCATTTAATATTAACCATAGGAATTTTTAGAGTGCATCTTAAATCCAACCTCATTTAATGTAAACTAATGAAAATCTTCCCAATAGCTAACTCGCGTTCTCAAATTCTCGTAACTCCAAGGCTCCACGTCTTTACGCCTAAAACTTTACGCCTAAAAACCCTTACGACTAAGTCAGTACGACTAAGTCTTTACGCCTAAAGAATTTTACGACTAAGGTTTTTTACGCCTAACATCATGTACACCTAAAACTTTTACACCTAACTGATTTACTCCTAAGTCTTTACAACTAACAGATTTTACGACTAAAACATCTATGCCTAATACATTTACGCCTACATTTTTAAAAATAAAAGTTATGTACAAAAATAGCACACGGAGTTCCCAAAAGACTCCACGTGCCTGCCCGAAAGAAAATTTTTGTTATATTTATATTGACATCGATTATTATAATCACACACTCGCAGTGAATAAAAATAATTTATTCAAAATTTCAACTATTAAATTCGTTTTTACAAAAAAAGAAGTAAAAAAAAAACACAAAAACTTTTCGCGTCACTCAAAATTTTATTTATTTATTCAAAATTTTACATCGAATCTCGCAATGCCCAAAATCGCGACCTCACAGCTCCGTGGATCCCTCGCGAGTCCCTATCAAAAACCAAAATTTTCCCCACCTTGGCTATCACACCAGGGGCGTCACAATTTAAATTTACAAAATGAAATAAAAACATAAAAATTATAATTATAAAATTACACATCAAATTTTTTATTTTTCGCACACAACTTAGAGCTTCAGTCAGTTTAAAATTTTATATATGTATTTTTTTTGTAAATACTTCTGTGATGTAATCTTTTTAAATAAATAGAAATTTATATATATAATTTTAATTATTTTAGGCGTAAATGTATTAGGCATAGATGTTTTAGTCGTAAAATCTGTTAGTTGTAAAGACTTAGGCGTAAGTCAGTTAGGTGTAAAAGTTTTAGACGTACATGATGTTAGGGGTAAAAAACCTTAGTCGTAAAATTCTTTAGGCGTAAAGACTTAGTCGTACTGACTTAGTCGTAAGTGTTTTAGGCGTAGTGGTTTTAGGCGTAACGACGTGATACCCTCCTTACCACCTACAAAGGAACATAGAGAGAAAATGGTTACATAATTACACACATAGCATATAGGCACATCAAACAATATTGACTGCAATATTGATCAACATTGCAAATTGTTCTCATTAGTATATTGCGCTATATTGACAGCAATATAGCGCCAATATTTAATGTAGGAAGGACCAATATTGCCTCAATATTGTGTGCTACCTGGGACATACCTCTCGTCAAGTACATTTATTTCTTTACCACATCCGTTACAACTTTAATCATTATAATTTTCATAGGTATTGTATTCAAATTCAGTAATTGATTACATGACAGATTATGCAGGAAGAAAACTATTTTTAGGATTTCTAAAGAAAACGCTGTGGAAATAAACCTTTTTTCATTGGCAAACGAGGACGTACTATAACGCTCAATGAGAGAAGATTATGTTACCACTCAACATAGGAGACACTAATTTTTTCTATACTTCAGTAATCATAGACCATTAAACAAACATCCTTATAATTTACAATCACCCTTCACATTCATAATTCATAACCACTTTTACTGTATTCAAACGTAGAAAAAATACGTAATTTTAATTAATTAATGTCCATAAACCCAAATTATTATCAAACGGACGATAACAATTCATTAATTACTGTAAGTAATCAATATTTAATTCATTCTTATCAATGTATTATTTAATAGTTTACAACCGCATATTGCATCTTTTTGTTTAAATGATTCTTATCGATAATAATTAACGTTTCGAGGTTTATTTCCTCTTCGTCAGAATCTATAATACTTATCTATAGGCTTCTGCCTAATAGTTTTTTTTTATAATTGTAATTATAATATTTTAAAATAACGTAAAAATTATTATGTTTTTTAAAATGTGTAGGTATAACATAGATTTATTATAATTAGTAAGTTTTCTGTAATATTGTTATCGTTATGTTCACAAACACATTTGTATTATAGATTCTTATCGATACCTATTTAATATAGTTTTACGACCACTATTGCAACCTTGATCAATCCATAAAATTTTAAATTTTTAACGTAATGTAATGTAATAACGTAACGTAACCAAATACAAGTATTACTTGGTTAAATTCTACAATAATTTTACTATATTTTTCAACTTTTTTTAAAAACACCAGGTTTTTTGCATCCCGTCCTCCCATTTGCAATTTTTTCATACTTTCAAATATTTGCTAGTTCTGCCTTATTACAAAAGGTTAAAAATGTTTCTAAATGAAATTTCTTGTATGTTGTTCTTGCAGTTAAAATTCTAATATTTTAACATATACCTACATATTGTAGTTAGGTTTTTGTTAAATTTCTCAATACATCATAGGTATACCTACTAATAAAACACTTTAAAAAAATTTTTTAAAGATTTTATTCTATACGATAATATGATTTTTGTAATAATTTATCCTAATTTCCTGTTTGAGTTTATTCTGTTGCTATTTGCAGATAGTCAAGTGTTTGCTGAAGAAGTAGAACCCACTGGAGCAGTACCTATGGAATTAAGTCTAGAAAGATACCGACATGCTGCTCTTCCAAGTAAATATCCAGAAGGTTCCGAAGATCTTCGTTTAAAGCCCAGATCTTCTCCTCATTTATTTCCTGGTTCATTAATTCTTAGTCAAGATAAAAGTCATTTTCAAAGAATTTTAAATTCTTGGTTTGGCTACCCAAAACAAACTTGGAGATTGGTTTACCGAGCAAGTACGCATGGATATTCAGCTGCAGCATTTCACAGGCATTGTGATGGAATCTCTCCTACTTATGTTATTGTTCTGGTATAAAAATATTTATTTATTAACTATTCTTTACTTCTGAAAGTTTGGCGTTTGTGTATTCGACTGTCCGGAGACTAAACTTGTGAATGAAACACTTTTTTGCCATAAAATTTTTAGTATTACCAGATACTTACTATAACACAAAATCAAGCAAGGATTTCGTCTTAAAATTATAAAGTATAAAAAGAGTTGTATTTTTTTTTCATCATCTTCTCTGCGATCTATATAGTAATTATTTTCGATAATACTCTGTTTTATTTGTCATTGTCGCAGATTTAACAAATCACTTTTGATAACCACTTTTCTCAAGTAATTTCTTTATTCTTTTGTCATTAATGATAGCAAACTCAATTACCTTCATGTCATATTTTGCTTCTATCACTTTTAAATGTTTATTAACTTATAGTCTCGATAAAGCGTTCAATAAAGTTTTGCGGAACGTTGATTTAAAAAAATAATAAAGTTTAATGAATTGCCTAAAATCTTAAAACAAAAAAAAATTAATATTATTATTTCTCATAACGGCATCATTTGGTTCATTTTGTCCAAATTTTTTAATGATTCATAAAATTTTTGTTTTATACTCGTATTTGTAATTGACACCATCGACCACCATAATTTTATTAAAACATTTTTAAATTACATTGAAATTATAGTTCAACAATCAATGATTAATGTTGCTTATGTTCTACAATTTTATTTAAATTACTGAACATTTCAAGTTTATTGTTTTTGTATTTTACAATTTAGGGTGCCCAAGGAGAAATAAGTGGTGGATTTAGTGATGCGCCTTGGGGCAAACCATCAGGAAAAAACCATTACGTTGCATCTGAAAAAGCGTTTTTATTTACACTTTATAATCATCAAGATATATCTCCTACAAAATTTAATATCATAAAAAAACCGTTTGCTATTTGTTATCATCCAGAGTAAGTTTCTAAATACAGTCGAGTCGCAAAATAGTGAATTAAATATGGCAAAGACCTTTCACTTTTACGGGGTTGTTCACTATTTCAGTACTTACAAAATTTACAATAAAGCCACGTTTTGAAAATTAAAGCTTTATTTTAAAGAAAATTAATACAAATATAATTATTAATTAGGAAAAATGATGTTATTTTTGATTGTATTTGTTTTTTATTTAATTTAATAGCTAATACTTTTTCCCTTCAATTGATACACCAACATATAAAAATTCCATTCTATGCTAACGTTAAGCGTGAAATGAAGTGTAAATATAATACGTAATGTAAATTCTCAATGTTGGGGGAAGTCCCTATAAATGATGTCATTCAAACTGCACGATTTATAGTAGGCAGTTCGCTGTATCGGGGTTACCGCTGTTCGTTATATAGGAGTCTCATATACACTCAATGTTAAACTTTTGTGTTCACTATTTCCGGTAGTTCACTATATACGGTATTCACTATTTCGCGACTCGACTGTATAAGAAATTTTATTTGTTTAAGATTTTATTTAAATAAATTTCTAGTTCTGGGCCAATATTTGGAGCAGGAGCCGATTTATTAATATCTAGTAATTGCAACAGTAATATGGACAGCTATTCAAATTTACCGCATACTTATGATGGTAACGGAGCTTCTGCTTCTGTGATGATGGGTGATTACAATTTTACAATTGCTGATTACGAAGTTTTTACACCTGCAAACTGTTCATCTATAAAACATTCTAAATCAGAACGTTATCAATAATAAAATATTTAGAAAATTATCTGTATTTATTGAAGTATTCATTCATAATTATGAGTTAAGTTAAATGGTCAATATTGATTAATTAAAGCACAATTGTTTTTAAATTTGCCCTATTGCATCGATGTTCTATGTGATGTTCATGGCGAGCAGTCCTGATCGAGAACATTCATGGGTTCTACACTCAAACTTTATGCCTTATAACTTAACTTTCTCATTTCTCAAATGAGTCTATACGGAAAAAAAATTACTTGGTTGAAATAAAAACTATTTAAATCAAGAAAATCTCTTACTTGAATAGCCGCACGAAAATATTTTCTTTATTTAAGAAAAAAATATTCTTAATTTAGTTTTCTTAAATCATGTAAGAATATAGTTAAATTAAACATGGTTTTCTTAAATGAAGTAATAAAAAATTTACTTGATTCACATAGCTACCATTTTTAAATCAAGAGGTTCTGTTTTTAATAGCCGCAAATGAATATTTTCTTGATTTAAGAAAAATATTTTTTTTAAACCATATAAGTTTATTGTTGAATTAAAATATGGTTTTCTTCAATGAAGTAACAAAAAATTTATTTCGTTCAAATAGATACCATTTGAATTAAAAATTTCTGTTTTAAATAGCTGCAAATAAATCAAACAAATATTTTAACATGTTTTATTATCTTTATCTATCTATCTTCTTCTTCTTCTTCTTCTATATATATAAAAGAAAGTCGTGTTAGTTACACCATTTATAACTCGAGAACGGCTGAACCGATTTTTATGATCTTTGATTTGTTGGATTTCTCGCCATCTCGAATAGCAGAATAACTATTAAAACATCGCAAAAAATTACAATAAAATGATTGATTCTGAGGCGGTACGAAGTTCGCCGGGTCAGCTAGTTATAATTATAATATATAATGTAACTACACTAGTACTATATAGTACAAGGTTTGTATACAAACAGACTTACAAGTACCTACTATAACTAATATAACATTATTTAATGAAAACAGAATACTTATAAAATTTCTGGAATTACAGTTAAAGATTCTGATGAGGTGGAGTGTGGATCGGTTGATAATGAATGCGCTTGGCTATCCTAAAAGAAATAATAATTATAGTTATTAAAGGATGTAAACATAAGGGAGCAAAAAAGCTGACGTTAGCGTCCTCTAAAGTTAAAAAATTTCATGATAAAAGTTTAATTTTTTAACGCTAGAGCCTCCAACGTATAGCTTCGAAAAGCTTAAGGTAGCACCTCGAGCGTTAAAAAAGTGAACTTCTGTCATAAACTTTTTTCATGAGAAAGGGGAGCTTTCTCGCTACCTATGGTGTTAACTTTTGCCTGTTTATTTTAGCAACACTCTGTATACACTTACCACCGATTTCATAAAAGTTTTAACTGGCCGTTAAAAATAACGGTGAATTTCTATTGGCTTCTTAGAGTTAAAGTTAGTTAAATTTAGCGCTTTTTTAAAAGTTTTATGAAACCGGGTCCAAGAGTAGTTGCAACACACGGAGTAGTTTAGTTGAACGTTAGCCAAGTAACTGGAAGTTAGTAAGTTTTTTAAGTAATAAATTAATTTATAATCGATGCAAATATTTCTATAAATGCTAATTATGGTTTTTAAAATAAGTAGGCAAAAACCGGGGCTGGCACAACTCGCCGCAGCCAACTTGCCGCGGTCCAACTCGCCGCCAGCCAAACTTGCAGCCAGCTCAACTCGCCGCAGCCAACTCGCCGCCAGCCCAACTTGCCGCTGACCAACTTGGAGCCGGCCTAACTCGCCACCGTCAACTGAAAAGAATTTGAATTTTATGATTAAATTTTTGAACGCTTAAATTTGGGAAAGTCCCCGGATATTTTCTACTTTTTGACGATTAAATCGATTTAGTCCATGGCTTATAAAAACCATTTTGGTTTTTTTTTGCAAAAATTTGCATGTTTCAGATCAGATTTTATGTTTTGTATCGAGAGTTCAAAGAATTAATAATTGAGTAACTGGTCGGAAAATCACTTATTAACAAAGACATTTAATAAATAAATTGCATTTTATGGCTACATGACACTTGTACTGATTTGTTAACAAATTTGGTAACAACTCATTGGTTGGTAAAACAAACCAATGTTAGTACCGATGCCGGTTGTTTAACCAATCAATGGGTTGTTACCAACTTTCTTAACATAGTACAAGGCTCACAAGATCTTTATAGTAATCCGACCAGCTACTCAACTATTAATTCTTTGAACGCTCGATACATAAAATCGAATCTGAAACATGCAAATTATTGCATCCATGGTTTTTATACGCCATGGACTAAATCGATTTAATCGTTAAAAAGTAGAAAATATCCGGAGAACTTCACCAAATTTAAGCGTTCAAAAAGTTAATCATAAAATTTAAACTATTTTTAGTTGACGGCGGCGAGTTGGTCAGCGGCGAGTTGGGTTAGCGACGAATTAGTCCGGGGCGAGTTGACCGGCGGCAAGTTGGTCCGCGGCGAGTTGTCCTAAACCCAAAACCTTACTCACAAACTCAAAGATTCAAGAATTGCTTTGAAAAATTTAGTAGTTCTACTTACTTGAAGTTGGAGATAAACTTTGGATCTTGCTCAAAATTTTTTTCGTACATCTTAAATTGGAATCAATTCCTTAATATCCTTTTCCCCCAATTGATTATAAACAATCCCATCAATTTGACTTTCTTAAACAAACCAAACTTGGTTAATATTCGTACATTAATTACCAGTATTAATTCAATCAAAATAATAAATAAATAAAATTAAATAAATAATTTTCTGTGACTACTACGTTAATTGAAACATTAATTTATAAATCATCTTGTCGCACGGGGGGTTTACAAGAAGAGGTTCATAAAGATGTTCATACGGTCTATAAATAATAGAAATAAAATATACCCAAATAATATTAAAATCATTTTGAATATTAAACAGTAACAAAAAATAAATTAACGTAACGTTTACTTACTTTCAACAACCTTCTGTAAATTTTCAAAATCCCATTCTAACAGTTTATCACTTACAAATTTATCCATAGTATGACACAAAACACTAAACCATTTATAACTAAAGTTATAGTCAGTCACAAGCAGAAAGATTACCCAATTTTTCAATAAATTAAAAAGTTGTACAATGACAATACGATACATATAATTATGTACTTATGCAAATACGCAACAAGCTGGAATGGGATAATAATTGGATCGGGTACATCTAACCTGCATGAATATAATATGCGCATGATTCATCTAAGTTTTTCTTCTTTGCTGAGAACTACAAAATGATTTTACAACAATAAGTTACTCCAATTAAGAATACGTTAACATTTATATCATTAGAAAAATAGTTTTCTTTGTTCAAGCTAAACATTCTTGGATCAAAATTATATTTCTAGTAAATTATATTCTTTCTTGAAGAAATCAGACATTTTTATTACCAGCATATTTTATCGTGTTAAGAAAACATATTTTTAAACGAAATAAATAATTTCAAGAAAATATTTATTCTTCATTTAAGAAAACCTTTTTTTCCGTGTACTACTGTTAGCTAAAAATTTTTTCTATGTTTAAATAAAACTCGAATGCTTATTAACTCTCTATAGCATATAGCTATTGGTTACTAAGATATCTCTTTTAAATATTTAAGTTGTCATTAACTGAACCTACTTTATAAAGTTTGGTAATCTTGACCATATAAAAATAGTTGGTTCATAACGAATTTAATAACCAGCAATAATTATTAAAGCAATATAGGGAACGAAAAAGATTCCCTCCCCAACAAAAAAAGTGTATGATGGAAGTTCACTTTTTTAACGCTACAGGCGCTACCGTCAAGCTTTCTTGCTAATTCTCCAATAACAGAAGGATAAAGCTCGACGTTAGCGCTTCTAGTGTTAAAAAAGTAAACTTCTATCGTGTAATTTTTTAACTCTAGAGAACGCTAACATCAGATTTCTCGTATAATAAAGAATTAATCCAAAAGCCACAAACAATAGGGGTATTCACACTGACGTGTATATACCCTTACCCTTGTATTTCTACACAGAAAAAAAAAGGTGTACTTAAAAGTAGAACAATTTGTGCCTAGATTGTCTACAAGTACAAATTGCGTGAAAATTAGGTACAATTGTACTTAATATTAGTCAAATTCAGTCATCTCTAGCGCAATTGTACTATTTTATAGCACAAATTGTGCTAAATCTTTACACAATTTGTACCTACTTGTAGACAATCTAGGCACAAATTGTTCTACTTTTAAGTACACATTTTTTTCTGTGTACACCGTTGTATTTATCTTATTAATAACGCCTAATAAAGTTGTGTATTACTAGACGTTGCACATAGAGTGATTTGCTCAATCTGGGGGGGGGGGGCAAAAAAGTATTTTCTGAAATCGACCCTAGAACCGTTATATTGATAATTTTGGAGACTAAAGACCCTAATGCATCACTGCGTATCAATATTTTTCTCTTTGTTGAAATATTTTCGTTGCTAGGCGATTTCAAAGTTGACCCATGTTTAACGTGTAAACAGACTTTATAAAAAACACATCAGAGTACATTTTTCAAATTGCTGCTAAGGTGCCAAGTTTTATTTTTTCGTACAATTCGTGATGGATATCGATAGAGAAGATAAGTGAGAAACATTATTCATATTTGCTTTACATGATATAAGCACTCCTTCGAGTTCCATGGCTTTTTTAAAAAAGCTCCTTTTTGGACCTTGATTTTCCTAAAATAAAAATTTAAAAAGTAAAAAAGTTAGTGTACCCGGCTCGACCCGGCATTGAGTCTAGTATCATTGGAAAGCCTGTTTTCTCAGCTTTTATCCTTGTAAAATTTAAAAGTCACTTTTAGTCACTTTTTTTTAGGGCATAAAAACTCAGGGTACCTCAATGTACAGTAGCGATCTAAAGTAAGTTGGCAAACAGTTTTTCTGCAGTAACTTTTTCAAATTTCAATATTTTTCTATGATTTTTTTAATATCTATTCTTTAAAAACTTTTAAATTAAAAAATATAACTATAACTGAAAAAACAGCAGTAATGATGAACGACATCGACATCACCTATGAAGTATCACACACCATGATGCTCACCATGATTGATGGAAAAGTATGTAACTCTGCCACCAACACAACATCCACCATGAGATGTTATATTTGTGGATTGACTTCAAAAGACTTTAACAGCTCTATTGAATCAAATTCACCTGTTAAAAATGGCACTTTGGATTTTGGCTTGTTAATATTACATGCCAAAATTCGTTTCTTTGAAGCCATTCTGCACCTAGCGTATAAAGCCCCAGTCAAAAAATGACAGTTGAAAAGTAATGAAGACAAGGCCAAAGTCCAAGAAAGAAAAAAAGAAATTCAAGAAAAGTTCAAGAGAAAAACAGACCTTATTGTTGATGCCCCAAAAGCCAACTTTGGGAACACAAATGACGGCAACACCAGCAGACGTTTTTTTGCCAACCACAAACTCGCTGCGAAAATTACTGGAATAAATGTGAACCTAATCTATCGACTTAAAATTATTTTAGAATTGTTGTCTAGTGGACTAGAGATCAACACAAAAAAGTTCTTAATCTATGCAAAAGAAACTGCAAAGCTCTATGTTGAACTGTACGGATGGCATCCTATGACCCCAACTCTCCATAAAATCCTTATCCATGGACCGCAAGTCATAGAAAAAGCTCTGTTGCCAATTGGGCAATTATCGGAGGAGGCAGCTGAAGCTAGAAACAAGTATATCCGTCTATATCGACAGAATTTCGCTAGAAAATTCTCTCGTACTGCCTGTAATGTGGACATATTAAAGAGGTTACTGATCAATTCTATACTCTGATGACAGGGATGAGAGCGCCAAGCAGTCGCAGAACCTCAAAACCATTTTTAAAAAAGACGATATCCATGTTCCAAGGTTCTCTGAGAGTCCTGATGAAAACCCAGTCTATGATTTCATCAGCTCTGATGAAGAACGAATTCATGGATATTTCTGATAAATACATTTATTTTTTTTGTTACAAGTTTTAAATACGTATTTGTTTTTATTTAATAAACTGAGGGTACCTCAATGTACAGTAGCAATCAAAAGTAAGTTGGCAAACAGTTTTTCTGCAATAACTTTTTCAAATTTAAATATTTTTCTTTCCACCTGCTTCTTAGATATAATAATGCTAAAGTATAGTTTAAAATTCATTTTTAGCCAGTTTTAAAATGAAAAAACCCAGAAAGTAATTTTGTCCCCCCAGATTAGACAAATCACTGTATGTGCGTTGCTAGAATATTACAACGGTGTATAAATACAACACCAATACACGAGCCAGTGTGAATACCCCTAATAATGTTTAAATCAACGCAAACGTGTTAAAAAAAATTAAGTGACTAAAAGAGTGGCCAAAAAATATAGGTACCAGGATGAATACAATTGCTTAAAATTTAGCACATTCAGAGTTAGGTAGGTACTTAAATTGTGAAAACTTACCTTGCACTGATTTAGCTGATGAGTCACTAACGAAACTGCTAAAATCTAGACACATTAGAACAGTACCCAGATTTGTATTTACAAAATTAATTTAATTTTAGGAAAAATTCGATGTCTAATTTACCTGAAAATTTTTAAATGTTCATGTGAAAATCGCAATATTACCTACTCTATATATTTTAAGCATCATTCTGGTTTACATTTTCTAAAGTCGAAACAGAACACACCCTTTTATTTGTAAGTGTTAGGTCGTCAGTTTATATGTGTGGTACAACTGCCCTAGTGTTGTTAACCTAAGTTTTGGTTGCATCGTAAAAACAACGTTCAGCGTTGTAAAACTAATTCTTGATAGAATATTATTTGAATAAGTATAATAATAACATTTCAAAATGGCTTTCAAACCGCAAAAAGTTCAGAAGGTAATGGTTCAACCCATAAATTTGATTTTTCGATATTTACAAAACCGGTCCCGCGTTCAAGTTTGGATATACGAAAATGTTAACCTTCGAATTGAGGGACATATAGTTGGTTTCGACGAATACATGAATCTTGTTCTTGATGAGGCCGAAGAATATCATGTGAAGAAGAATATAAGAAAATCGTTGGGTCGTATAATGTTGAAAGGAGATAATATTACTTTAATACAAAATGTGAATCCGTCATCTTAATGTAACCATTAATTGGTAAATTTTCATTTTTTCATCTATTATATTTAAGTTGTAATAATAATAAAAAAACTTGTAAATGTAGATCGTGCTCTTTTTATGCTCTTTTTCTCATTGTCCAAATCGGTGGTATTAAAGAGTCAACTTGGTAAATGCATTAATTGCTATAATTATTATAACATCTTTTTTTGATAAATAAAATTTGTAAAAATATTGTAGTTAACATTATGCATTAAACCAATTGGAAAATAATTTTTTTTTTCTTTGGTAAGCTTTCGGCTATTTTACTGCCTTCATCAGAAATGTACCTATTAAGAAGGGCCCATATGCATGAAAACAGATATTACAATATAATATCAGGGGTATTCACACTGACGTTTATTTGTCCTATAAACACCGTTGTGTTTATCGTAGTAACCCCAAATATTTGTCTTTTTGCTCATTGCAATTTTTCTCTATGCATGTTTAATGAAGGAGTCAATTTCTAAATTTTTTTACTGATTTGATAATTTTTGCATTGTTAAGTCATCATGTCTATCCGTTAGGATATGTATAGAGATAAGATAATGGTTGTTTCTTGCACCTAATGGCAGGGTTGCTACAAATACACTTTTGAAAATCACACTTTTTACGATTTCACTTACATTTATTGGCCACCGAGAAAATTAAGCAATCATGCTACATGGAACAAAATTTGGAATAGTACGCATGTTGCTCGGAGTAAAGATAGCGGTAAAAAAAGGTCATTTAAAAAAATTTATAGGAAAGTTTTTATGTTTTGGATCGCAAATTTGGTTGGGGGGGGGGAGTTAAAAAGAAAGTAGTTCAAAAAAAATTAGCGGAAAAGTTCTCAAAGGCCCCAAGAGGTAATAATAATTATTGTAACGGAAGGGGGCCCGCTATGGGTCTTGCACCAGAGTCTGGTCTTGACTTGCTACGTTACTGTCCAAAGTAAATTATTTTTAACTATTTACCACCTTTTTCAAAATTTACTATCCATTTTTTTGAAAATTGATAAACTTTCTTCGCTCTCTTCTCTCTTAGAACTCTGTAGCAACCCTGCAATGGTTGAAATATATTCACTGATACTTTTTTTTAACCAATGGTTAGTTTGACCAAGGAGTCGAAAAAATTATCACTTCTCGGCGTTTAGTTTAATGTCCGTTAGTATTTGAGTTACGAATTTTTGAAAATGGACCAAGTGGTTTACCTGCTTTAAGTACTATTGACTAGAAGAATAGGTAGAATATTGTAAATAAATTAAAGAACTAGAGTAAAACTTTAATAAATTGTAATTAATTCAGATAATATTACCTAATTTTCTAAAAAAAAAATAATTCCCAAAACGAAAATCGAACTAGGAACTTTTAAATTACCACGGTTTCTTGTTATAAGAGCTCATAGTAATAGCATGTTTATTTTCAAAAATTCATAACTCAAAAATTAAAGAACATTTAACTAAATGCCGAGGAGGTGATAATTTTTTTAGCTGCTAGAATCACCAAAAAAATTGAGATCTCGATTGCTTATATACTGACTGTGATGTCTCTCTTGAAGTTTCAGTTTTTACATTCATTCATAAACAGTACATGGGTGTGGCTCATATTCCAGAAACCACGTATACCAAAGCAAACTAGCCTATTGTATCCAGCTCATTTTGAAATGTTAGATGGTTGTGAGGTGGAGACCCGTCAAGCAGATGCTGATCTCAAGGATTACCTCGGTCATCTGCTATGTAGATGTCTACTGGAAAATTCTATTCTGGTGCCTCTTCGCTCTACGTTTCTCCCCTTCCGCCATGACGCAAGGTTCCATAACTATAGTTCTACATGGGTCCTACTATACCCCAGGCGCAAAAGCCTGTTAAAAATTTCATACAAAATTTTTCAAAACTCTTCCACAAAAACTCGCAAAGCAATTAACATTTGGCTTGAAGAATTCACATACAAAATACCTTGAAATGTTGTAATAATTACACAGAAAAAAAAGGTGTACTTAAAAGTAGAACAATTTATTGTACTTCATTTTTTAGTCAATTTTAGTCATCTCTAGCGCAATTGTACTATTTTATAGCACAAATTGTGCTAAATTTTTACACAATTTGTACTTGTAAACAATCTAGGCACAAATTGTTCTACTTTTAAGTACACATTTTTTTCTGTGTATGCTTCCCTCAACATTATATTTAATAATTTACACAAGTTCAGCTTAAAGAAATATTTATTTATATAAATTACTCTTAAAATTACATCACTTCTTGTTAGCTTCACTAAGCTACAAAATAGGTAATTCGAATTTCACTAGATTATTAATTATTATTTTGTTTAACCACAAGAACCGTCTTTCCATCCATCTCTCCATCGTTCATTCACCTTCGAACAATCATATTCTGGCTTTCCTAATTTAACATTAACTTGATTGTGCAACTTACACAGATAATTGCTAAACATCTCTTGATTTTCAACTAAAGGTGGATTAACTTTTAATCTGTAAATAGAGTTACAAATTAAAAAAATTATATTAAGTGTGGTCTAAATTAAGACGAATAAGGTTATATGAAAAAAGGATGACGAAAATTTTTATTGACAAATAATATTATAATAATATTGACGCATTTTATTTGACATCATTGACGAAAAAATTGATTATTTCGATTTAAGTTGATGTTTTGCAAAATTTTTATGTTTCTTCATTAAGAATGTTTCAGATGATATTAAGAATTTAAAAAAAATTGCGAAAAGCCTGGAAAACTCATTTAGAATCAATGAAAATCTAATTTTTACTGAAAATTCTCATACGTGGTATTAGAATAAGGGTAGCGATGTGCTACCACATAGTAAAATGCCACACTGATGGATATTCTGGTTTGAATGCTACAGACAAGGAAAAAAATAACATAAAAGGGTAGAATTAAGGTATTACACATGATCAATTACATCAATAATTGGCACCGGTTATTTGTGACAAACTCCATGTCAATTACACGTCTACCATAATTCTAATGCATAAAATTTACATAATTTACATAAAATGTAAATTATACCCTTTTACAAATAGTTTGTGTTAAGCCTTACAAGCAGAAGTCAAAAGCAGCAACTTATTTAGGAGTAAGAATAAGTAAATAAACCGTTGTAATAAATTTCTAATTAGCTTCATAGTTACAAAGCCAAAGAAAGTCATGTTATGCTATTTGGCTTGTATTGTTGTTGAGAAGATGTAGTTTTCAGGATTTAACTGACTAGAAATAAAAAAAAAAATACAATTTTTAACTTAGGGAACGTACCCATACTACGTGACCCGTTTAGGGAGGGGAGGGGGGTCTTCAAAATACCACGCTTGGTCACCGAGGCGGGGGAGGGGGCTTAAGTTTTGGTCACGTAGTCAATATATTTTAGGGAAATCTCGCGCTTTTTTGAGCTATATTCAAAATTAAATGAAAAGAAGACTTTTGTTTTTAAATAAAGACAAATATGAGCCAATTTAATTTTTTTTTAACTTTGTGTTTGCAAAAAATGGTTTAAAACCATATTTATGAACTACTACGTGACAAAATAGGGATAGGGGGGGGGGGGGCTTGGCATATACTACGGATGGTCACCGAGGGGGGGAGGGGGTAAAAAATTGTAAAAATTAGGTCACGTAGTATGGGTACGTTCCCTTATCTGGTTAAGGCCTAACACGATAAATATATTTACTTGTTATAAAATAAAACAAAGTTATTTACTCTTCTCTAAGGTCTGCAGCACAAGTTTCACAAGGATAAAACTTTGAAAAAAGTGTCAAATATTGTTTCATGTTCTGTTTTTGATCGTCCGTAGGAGAAGTTGGATACTTTGCTGCTATAGTATGCAGCAATCCCCAAGTGCCTCGGCCTAATTCATCTTTATCCAAAGGACATTCTGATTGATGTGGTTTTGAATTTTCCTAATTAAAGAACTAATAAAATATAAGCTTAAGCAAAAAATTAATATACATACAATTGTCTTACTATTCATATCTTCTGCTTTTAATTCTTTATTGTTTAGTTTAATAAATTCAGAAAAACTAGAACATGCTCTACAAGGTTTTTCTTCTAATCCAGAACTTCTAGACATTGTATGTTGCTAGGTAGCCAGATAAGTATTTTCGCCAACCTGGATACAAATAACCAACTTTTTACTTTATTATACAAAAACACAACAGAAAATAAATGCTCAGTCATATAATTTTCAAGTGAAACAATCTTGTACTACCTGTAAAAATAAAAAAAAATTATTTTTCATTTTTGCGCAAAAACTAAATTACAATTATTTCGATACAATCAAACTATTTAATACATTTATATGCGTACAACTTACATTATTCAAGTACCTACCACGTAACTACACTTTAAACATTCTTGAAAATTTGAAAACTTTGGAAAATATAAAAGGTTATGTTACGTACAGTCCGTACAGCCGTTCTCAACCAGTGGTTCACAGCACGTTCATAGAACGCTAGAAATTGGCAAATGCCCTCTTTTCCTTAAGAATTGTTGCACCACATTGTCGCTTACCCTGCAAAGAATATCTATAACTGTTTATAACATTTTAAATTTCTAGCGTTGTTTCCACGTTGTTCCTCTCCGTTCATGCCAAGGAACTAAAAGCTAGATTATTAAAAAAAACTGTATTTGGGAAACGCTGATTGGAAAACAGGAAACCTTACTGTGGTTCGTGTACTGTGGTTGTGATATTTTTTTGGTAACAAAAGATATAAAAGTTGGTAACCAAATTCTTCAATTGTCATTTTTTGAGGTTATTGTTAAGTTAAAAAATTTGTAAATATCAAAATGAATATTTTACCTAAAAAAAGGTAAGCTTGGAATTTATTTAAAGTATGACTTAATAAAAAAACATTTTTTTATAATTTAGGTGGCATGTACGAACAAAAGACAATATCGCTCGGGTTCGTAGGGATGAAGCAGCAGCAGCTGAGGCAGAGAAAGTTATACAGCAGCGTTCAAAATTAGCAGTTAGTATAAATTACATATTTTTATTTAATTTATAAACTGATTGAACAGCCAGAAAGCTCTGCTAGAATGGGACAATAAGGGGTAGAGTTAGGGTTGCCAGACGTGTTGAAAAAACCCGACAAGATTTCTTCTTCTACTGAAGAAGATCTAAAAATACCCACTGTTGTTGTATTATACCATGTTCTTAGGTTCTTTAGCCATGATATCCTTCTTCTTCCTGGTTCTCTCTTTCTTTGCAGGATCAGTTGTAGCAATCCGAATCGCTAACTATTTCTCATAATATGCCCCAGGTATTTTAATTTGCGAGTTTTGATGTTTAGTAGTAATTTACAAGATTAAAAAAAAATAAAATGTACTAAGAAAAGCCATTATTTGTCTGGTATTTTCGACCGATTTTACCGGACAGATTATTATAAACTTGATATTTATTATGAATATAGCTATTCCTGTTCCGGAATTTTCAAATCTGTTTTTGAGCATAATTTCTGCTCTACAATTCAACCAGCGTTCACATCACTCCACTGCCGAGGCTTTACAGGACATTATAAAACCAAAAAATCGGATTGTCTGGTCTAAGACCAGATTAATTATGTACATAAGCTACAAAAAGCCCTCCATCCAAGTTATCTCTCCCCCTAGTGTTGTAGTTGTGGATATCTCTGTTACACAATATGCTTGTCCGTTTTTCCTAATATTATTATGTCTAGGTACCATAGAAGGTTCCGTTCCGAAATTCCGTGTTCCTTAAAAACTGGACGATATAAATCTCTCCACTTAAAATTGACTGTTCCGCCTACTGATTATTCTGAAAACTGACTATTCGCTTTTGGATCAGGAAAATTCTCTTGACTTTTCTGGTGTATCTTTCAAATTATTACGTTATATGACATTGCACATAAGGCGTACGCATATAGCACACCTACATTAATAAGGTTGTATTGCATTTTATCTTCAGTATATCTACATGCAATAATATGCCTTATACTCAGGGACTCGTCAGAAATCAAGACAATTAGTCCATTATAAATGCGAGTTCCTTTTAACCACATTTCATACATTAAGAGATGAGCCAAGTGGACGGGCTAAGGACCGGACTGTAGGCTAGAAGCCTTAGGTTCGATCCCCAACCCGACTTCATTATGACCTTCTCCTCTCGAAAGGCAGTGGAAATCCACCGAGAGTAATCTGCCAAGAAGTGGCGTTCAAAAATTCAATTGTATCTTCGTCCCACGTTGGAATATTAAACCGAATTTACCCCCGGTACATGTACTTGGTATTTTTGAATGCAACCGGTACGGTACACGGTTGCGGTACAATTTTCGTCAATACCTATTGATAACACAGAATCATAATTCAATAGTCTGCTTTAGGCGACTCTCCATTAAAGCGAGTCAAGTGGAGGTAGATTCCATTTGTTTTACATATCAAAGTTATTTTAAGATAAAATAATTCTAAAAAAAATCATTATTTTTAGGAGCAAGAAGCAAGAACCAATCTGTTAAGAAGTAAAGCTCAAAAAAGAAATCAAGAATCAAACAATTATATCCCATTTAAATCTAGTATTGAAGCATCGACAAGTGTACAAGAGAAATTTACAGATCACATCAATTTTTTTCAAGAACTTGAGGATGGTACAGCGCAATCTAAAAAATCAAATTTGGAACACGATAAGGAGAAAAAAGAAGAAAAAGAAAAATATGAAAAACAAATAGGATATTTGACATATCTTGGTCAAGATACAAATGAAGCATTAGGAAAGAAAAATTGGTATGATATTGCCCCAAATCGTTGCAGTACCGAAGGTGGTGAAGTTAATATGAAAAGTAAAATTATGCATGATCCCCTGGTACAAATAAAAAAATTTTTGTCTCCTACAAAAAAGCCAGATTCTAAATCAACTTCAAACAGCACAATTAACGTCAGTGGTTCTAACACTACTTATTCGATGAATAAAAGAAAAAATGATGAAAGTCAATTTACAACAGAAGAAACCAAGAGAAAGAAACATAAACACAAAGATAAATTAAAACAAAAGAACAGTAGTAAAGAAGAAAAATTGGAAATATTAAGAAATGAAAGATTAAAAAGAGAAAGGGAAGAAAGAAGAAAGTCAGAATTGCTATTAGCTAAATTGAATGGCAAAGAATTAGAAAAAGCACCAACTATAAAGGAAAACCCAATGAAACAAAAATATAATTCACAGTTTAATCCAGAATTGGCAAAGCAAAACTATAATTTTACATATAAAAAATGAACGACATGGAACTAAGTGTTGACTTTAATAGGTATATATAATTTGTCCAATATTTTCTTACAGTATGTTACAAGATTTTGCTTGCATATAGCACTTTATAGAATGTAAATATTATATTAAAAATTTTTATACGATTATAAAAGTTGTAAATTTATATGCGACTTACAAGCAAAAAAGTATTTTATGTTATTTTTTCTTTTATGTTAACAATATATACAATAATTGTGAAACTGCACATTTAAAATTGTAAAACTGTGACTTGTGACATTTAAACCATAGAAAAGAGATTATGTTTGAACTGGCGCGTTTTCTTTCTATGACACCCTTTGTTTCTCTTCCTTGTTCTCCAAAATTTTACTTACTTTCCTATGTATATAATTTTATTATTTTGTCTCTTTTTTTCCAACAACATTTATTAATTTATAATGTAAGAAACTTTTTGTTTTCTTTCCTTTTGCCAGGATTCTGAAGATTATGAAAAGATTGATTCAATGTGACGTTGGTCGTCACTTTGCTATAATATGATAAAACAAAATATCAGGTTGTGCACCAACGCAAGATGAAAGTGTTTCTTTGGATAACCTCAGGGCAAGAGAGAAAACCTGTATGAACTATTCTTGTTAACTATGGAGTTAACGGATTTTTCGTTGCATGCTGATGATCTGCATGTTTTTAAAGTACCACACAGCTAGCTATACATGGTGTACATATTTTATACAAGTTTTTGTGTAAAATCGACAGACTAGCAAACGGTTATGATTTCTCAAAATAAGAAAGATGTTTGATTAAAAGATTAAAATAATTTTCTTAAAATTAAAATAATTTAATAATTGAATCGTTTATTTCAGAAAGGGACTAAGTAACATTTTTGGTCATTTTTACTTAGAATTGGTTTATTGTATTATATGTAAAGACCCATCGTTTGGTGCAAAAATGGTCCAAGTACGATACACTGTAATGCTTGAAATTCATAGGCGCTTGCCGTCGTTTATTGCAAAAAGGAACTAACTTCGAGAGTTGGTACCACTGGGGCAATATTGTGTGTTACCTGGGTTGACCTCGGAATGAAAGCAAATAAGCTGAAAATTTACATAAACCTTTATTATGTCATTCTATAAGTTGTCTCAAAAGTCTCGTGTCCGCGTCACAAGATATTGAAGGTTAAAGATCGCGAAAATCGGTTTTTACTAAATACAGTAAACTCCCGATTATCCGCGGGATTGACTGGCGTGGATACCGCGGATAATCGAATTTCACGGATAAGACGCATAGCAAAAAAACTACGAATATCCAGAAAACAGTGATTTTATTTCTATATGTATATTTGTGATGAAAAAATGTTACGAAAAAACCTTCTTTTTTATAAAAATGCCTCCTACAGCCACCGCGGATAAACGGCCCACGGATAATCGAGAGTTTACTGTATCTCCTTTTCTATGCTTTAAATGACATTTTGAGCTATTAAAAAAGTTGTAGAACATAAAATTCTCTACAAATTAGGTTTTACGGAATATTTTGTACAATTAACCGTTCTTAAGATAGAGCGCGACTAGTGGGAGCGCTTAGCCATTATACGTATACGATAACGCTAACTGTGGAAAGCAAGACATAGTACGTCATGTAAAGGTAATTATTGAAAAACAAGAGTAAAAATTAGTTTAAGTTTAATTTGTAAGCATTTCTAGCCATTAAAAATATAGTTTTTTGAATTTTATTGCGTTAGGTTTACGTTTATTTGTGAAAGGGTCTAAGTGCAAGTTTTGTTTTTTTAAATAATTCTTTTATTAAAATAGTTAGAAGTCTGCGTGTATTATTAAATGGTCTGGAAGTAACTTGTGTAATACATTAGGTAGTAAAAAATATTAATTTGCTAATGAATTTAAAGAAATACAGTTATTTTCATTTGTCTCAAAATCAGATAAATGTTACTTATAGTCCCTTTCTGAAATAAACGATTCAATTATTAGGCTCAAAATAATTTTCACATAAAGAAAATAAAGTTCGTATAAAGGCACCAAAAATTTTGCCAACAAAGAACTTTTCAAGAAAATGTTTTTTTATCTCGAAATTCAAACTTTCCATTGTAGACCTTGAAAAATTCAAAAAATGTTTCCTGCAGTGGTTTTTCATTTTCTATTTATTTCTATGGATGCTTTAGAAAAATATTTCCACAAAACATTTTATGTAAAGGTCCTGTATAACATTACCTTCAAAAACCTTGGGTGCCCTCTACTCGAAAGAAAAGCCTGGGTAGAACTTGGTCATAATAAGTTTTTTTGTACCCTTTTCATTAAAAACTTATTTAAATGCAATATATGTATATTGATAATAATTAGATATTTGATATCACAATGCAATTTAAAATATCATAATTTTAATTTTATGGTGGTATTTCAAAGCCAGCTGGTATTGTAATTCCTCCAGTATCTACAGCTTCATCAGAATGATCCAACAACATTAAATATGCCTGTGTTTCATCATCTTCTAATTCTTTTAACTGCAATCAATATAAATAATTCTAAACATCGTAAATAATTAATTTAGGAAATCAATACCTGTTCTGTAACATTGGAATTGTTATTACTCGAATTAAGTTTTTCTTGTGTAGCTGGAGTAATTTTCTCTGATCTATTAGTGGAACCTACAACATTTAATTTTAAAATTATATTTCATAATGGGCACATGCAATTTTATTTCAAATTATTAATTTCTGCAACTTACCATCACTAATTTCCTTTATTAAACCATTTTTATGATCGGCTAAATGATTAGTGTATGCATTTTCGTTCACAGTGTGATAAGAGCAGAGAGTGCAAAAATAAGAACCTCCTAGGCCTGGGTGCTTGCTAGCAATATGATTTTTATACGATGTACTTTGAATAGATTGATAAGTGCAGTGAGGACATGAATATTTGATTTCCTAAAATAAAAGTATATTTTAGTATTTCAAATTTTTCTTCTTCTTAAACTTGGTTTAGGAAGCGTCCATTAATTACGTAAGGACGATTTTTATAATTTTTGACCCCCACCCCGCACACGTAAGGGTACGTAAGATTGTAGCAACTCCCCACATCTTATGAAAGGATTATTTAAAAAACAATTAATTTTGACACCCCCTCTCTGCCCCTTATATTTACAAAGCCATATTTATTAGACCCCCCCACGTAAGGGTCCGTAAAATATTCAAAACCTCCCCAAACCAAAGGTACTGGATTTGAATTAGTAACCAGAATCCAGTACCTTGCATTCACAACTAATAGCGTTAGCTGCAAGGCAATGACCGTCTCTTCAAATTTTTATAAATATTTTTTTACAGCTGCAGCTTTTTGATTATATAATATTAAGATCATGGTATATGACTAATTAGGTAATCTGAAGAGAATTGTTTAAATGGCAGTATATCATCTGAGAAATGGGAAATCCGCGAGTTTTATACGAATGTGTCGACATTCAAGCGCCACTTTTAGTGAACGTAAAGGGTTTAGCGCTAGATTAGATTATTAATCATGCACCCTGATTCAAATACACAAACTTTATGAAAACATATTTTGGAAACACTTATATAGTTTAAAACATCGTTTTTCAGCAGGGGGTTCCGATCAGGAAATAGAAGGGGTCGTCAAACCTAGTAGTCGTAACCCCCATAGGGAGTTGTAATCAAGTTTATGGTTAAATATATAAATTTTTTTTTACTTTTAAGAGATTGTGACACAAAAAAGTTTGAGAAATGATGCTGTAGGCCATATGGGGGTTGCAATCTGGTATTAAGAGTAATTTAGCCCATATTAAATTTGCTAAATATCAACTGAATTTGCATTCGCATCGGGTAAAAATAAAAGGTCATTCATTTCTATTCTCCAGTTAAAGGACCGTGTGTTAATTTTGTTCAAAAAGGTATTCAAAAAAAAGCGGGTTTTAGTATCCATCAAACGTTTTTTATTGGTTAGTTACCATTTTGTAGATTAAATTTTCACCTGATGTAGTCTTAATTATGACTAAAACGTATAATAATAATAATAATGGTGTAAATCCAAATAAAGATGGAAACATTTAGGAATATGACAATAATTGGCTTGCCTATAACTTCATCATCATCATTAAGCTTTTTACATTCTAAGTAGAATATTGCTTTCCCTCTCTGGGAATTACAAATCCGATTAGCGGGGTGGATTAGTCCCCATATTTCATGGTTCAGATAAATCAATATCCATTTCACCACAGCGTGTGGATGCCCACTGGAAAGCCAAGCTATTTGAACCCAGAATTTTCGCTCTGTACTCAACCAGCGATCACACCACTCCACGGCTGTAGCTTCCTGCCTAACTTTCCAAATATTAAATTGATTGATTTAGGATACATTTTTTAGTAAATTTCTCAAATGCACAAAAATGTCAAATGTAAATTTAAAAAAATTCTCAATGCAACTTAAAATATAAATATCGAAATAAATCGTAATTACCCCACTATGTCTCATAAAATGTCGCCTTAATGAATTGTGATCTCCTGTTCTATAAGAGCAGAGATTGCATTTATGTGGTTTTTCCCCAGTATGTTGACGAAGATGTAACTAAAATAAAATTTTATAATATTAAATTTTAAACACTTGACAAGTGAAAAACGTGTCTAAAAATATTCTATTTACCTATAATAATATTGGTAATCTAGAAGGTATTTTAATAATACTATTTAAACTACTATTCAAAAATATTTGCCCACGAAAAATTAAAAAAAGTTTTATTTGAAGAATTATATCAAGTATCTGACAAAAAAAAGGTAGTGGGCAAATACTTTTGAGCAATAGTACCTCCAACATGGCCTTTCTAGTCGTCTTATGTCCACAAACACTGCAAATAAATGGTTTAAATTTATCGTGAACATCTTTGATGTGTTTTTTTAATGATTTAAAGCTTGAAAAATATTTTTTACAAATATTGCATTGTTTTTGACTTGCCCATTCTGGAATCTACAAAAATTTAATTTAAAACAAACCAAATTTAAATATGCAATACTTTACTTCTCCTGGTTTTTTATGAATAATTTGATGATTTTGTAATTGGGAATGTTGTTTGAAAGTTTTATCACAATGCAAGCAAGCATATGGTTTATCATCTTTATGTATTGCCATATGAGCTGCCAAACGCACTAAAAAAATTTAATTTTAAAATTATTGATACCTTAATAATATATTTGGTAGACTCACCGGGGCTACTAGCTTTAAAAACTGAACACATTTGACAAGAGTATAAGCCAAGATCAACTTTGTGGCAATTCCACATATGCATACTGCAAACTCGCCATAAAGAAAACTTAGTATTGCATTCAAAACAAACAAACTGTTTCTTTTGACCTTCCACGTGACACTTTTCGTGACGTAGACGCATATCGTCCATCGAAAAACGTAAATCACAGCCTCTAACTGAGCACTTAATTTTTCTGGAGGCTTTTGCTTGTTTCTGAAGAAGTGCTAACACTGATTTTTGTTTGGTTAATGACGGCTTTAAATTTAATTTGTTTTCAACCACAGTTTTATTTTGAACCGATTCGTTTACTTCGATATTATTTTGAACCAATTTGTGCTTCTAATATCAAAACAAATCAAAGGTATTAACTACCTTAATTATTTACTATTTATATACATTTTCATTACTTACCAGCATCATATGGTTTTTTAATTTATCAGTGCTTGGAAAACCTAATCTACATTCACTGCAGACATACACAGTTTGATGAGGTTTATTTTTTAAAATCGACTTCAAATGCATTTCTTTATTAGAATATAACATTGTTAATCCTTTGTTGTCTGATTGTGAGTTTTCCACTTTTGTTATTAATTCTTGCGCTAAATTATTCTAGAACAAACGTAGTAGTTAAACATATTATAAAGATAATATATAAAAAAGTTTTAAATAATTTATCATTATCAGAAATTAATCATATAATTATCTAATTAGAAAGGCAAAGAAGAAATGGCACGAATACAAATCAATGCAACGATAAAATAATAAATGTCTAAAAAACAAAATACATAAAGCTAAGGAGTAGTGAAAGAGAAAAATCCAATAAGAAGTAACTTAGTTGTATAAAGACACAAATATTGAAACACAACAGGAGTACCCAATTATAGTAATCATTAAGCTGCATTCACATAGGGTATTGTATGTAGATTTTACTTACTTACACCATTTAAACTTATAGACACACATCGACTTTCAAGCAGCAAAGCAAACATAAATTGGTGGGTTGATGGATTAAATGCTAAAATACACCTGTATATACTAACTATAAGTGAAGAAAATAGTTTATTTTAGTACATCACTAACATAAATCTCGATACATCCCATCAGTGACGTCACACATGTTTGCTTCAGTTTGTATTCACGGAGATAGGGAGAGGGCGTGTCTATAAGTTTAAATGGTCTAAATAATATTTGTATATTATTCTGATGACGAACGAAATAATCGTTTGAAAGCTAAATAAATCTTTTAATCAATCTTCTAATTAAATAATAACTCGATATTTTGAAGTTTTATATTATCTAATATCAACGAGTTAATAATTTATATATTTAAATGGTCTAAAGCCCCCCCTAAACGTGCCATCAAGTTTGTTAGATTTGTATGCACATTCAAATCGAAGTAAAAAATTATATCGAAACTAGACGTTCATACAAGTGAATCGGTGAGTGGAAGAACCGTACATGAACAAAAGAGCTATTTTGAGAAAAACACAATAAACTGATTGACTGCTAAACGAATTACTTTTCTGTATTTTGATACATTGTGAAGTTGTAGTAATTAAATACCTTGATATGATTACGATGAAAAGTTTATAAAAATTTGTTACTGAAAAAAAATAGCGACAAAAGAACATCTTGTACTTATACTGTTCTTTCACTCAATAAAAAAAAATTTAATGCCGCGTTTAAAAAAGCGTTTAATATTGCACAAAAATTAAATATTTGTTGTTGTAAAATAATGTATTGCATAATATTATTGTGTTTCATCCCTATTTGTAACTTTCCAAGAAATAATATGGGAATAAAATTCCAACATTTCTCCTTACATACAAAATGCATCATCAATGTGCAGCATTAGTGCACATTATATTGTCTTATTTACGCGGATTAGTGAAAGAACAGTACAAGTGCAGGCATTTGTATCGTTATTACACTCAATTTTTTGATTTTTGATTGCAGCTGTATGATTTATAAACTGTTGTTTTACTCATTGATGAGTCTACGTATTTAAAGCAATTTGGCTATCTCAGTTGAAAATGCCATTTTTGGTACTTGTACTGTTCTTTCACTCACCGATTCAAGTATATCTAATATGTTTGGTCCAAGTTGTGTGCCTAAACATGAATGTACGCTACATTTAAGATTATGCTTGTATGTTATGTTTGCACAATCATGTTTGAAGATTGAAAAGTAAACTGCAACATGTTTGAATTGACAAATTTGTTGTCACAAACATAATGTCCCACTAGACGTAACAACATTTAATATGTTTTGTATGAACGGGGAAGTTTTGCACATTCCGGAAACTGCATGTAGTTGTGATACTTGATTGTACAATCTAAATTTTTAAATAAACTGCAGGTTTTGATATTTTGTTTGAACGCATTTCAATTAATTGAAGTTTGAACGAGTAGCGTGCAGACATGAGTGATTTAAGAAATTTTTCAAATCAATTTATAGAAATGTATAGAGATTTGCCTTGCTTATAGCAAATTAAAAGCGAGGATTATAGCAATGGACTATTTCAAGCCTATGTTACTTTTCAGGATTTATGTAGCACATAATGTTGACGAAATATTGATCCAATATTGGGTCAATATCAAGATGTGAACATTTTTCAATATTGCTTTCCAATATTAGCAGAATATTATAACGATATTGGCCTAATATTAGAAGACAATATTGGTTATCATCTTATCAATATTGGTGTAATATTGCACAAAGCTCCAGTTAGCGTTGCCGCAATATTGAAAAACAATATTGAACCATTATTGGCTAAATCTTGCAATATTGCACCAACATTGTGTGCTACATGGGGAAAAATTATTCTCAATGACTGGGGTGATATGATACATTTAAATTTCGATTCTTTGAAAGATCTTCCAGTAGCAAGGAAGCTTAAGGTTACTGTTAATCTTTCTTCTGCAGTAATCCTGCAAAATGTTATCAAGTAATATTTTGAACTGATCTTCCTCCATACGTATGTAATTTTTAAGATCTGCCGTTGAAGAAATTCTTAATTCATTCAATAAGTTCATATGTGAAAATTGATGTCTTTTCATTAACCATTCTTTACATCACAACCTTTTCAGTTTATTTTTCTTTTCACTAAATGTTTTAATAGTTATTATCGCAGCTGCAATTTTTCTTTTGCTCGACATGTTGAAAGAACGATTAAACTAAAATGTTACGTGTAGCTGAGATACTTGCTGTCGACCAGGTTTGTTTTAAATTAAGTGTGCGCACTTTTTCAGTATGATATGTTGATCAACTACACTGTAAAACATATTTGAGCAAACATTCTATAAAATTTAGTGGTACAGATTTGTTGCTGCGTCTAGACAAACATTTTGTATGTCACACATGGAAGTCAAAGTATTTATCAAATCATATACCTACACGTGAAGGTAAGTTTGCACAAACTTGTATTTTTTGACAAGTTTGTTCTAAA